>OY728121.1:786243504-791043504 GCA_963277665.1 Viscum album
ATGATCTGTGATTACAACGAGCTCCACAATAATAAAATTTCCATGGTGATTTGAGATATTGAGATAATTTCGGTAGGAATTTTAGAGCATTTCGATTTGTGATGACGTGGCACTGACTTCATGTCGAATGTTTGAGGGTCGGAGGAATTGCCTATAAATAATCCTCGACCCCCTCATGTGATGTATTGAGTTTTTGAAGAAAATATTTTTCTCTTAGCTTGCGAAGGTGGTTCAAGAAGGCAGTGTGCTTCGCAAAAGGAAGGAGATTCATGGAAGCTAATCTAGCTCTGCGAATGTTACGTGCTCCACATTGGATCAAAGATATTCTAGAGGGAAGTCACGTTGTGATTAATTGAGCTCTGCGATGTCTTGTGATAAATTAAACTATGATCTTCACAAAAAGGCATGTTCTTTGTGAAGGCTTGTTTGAGCTTCACAAAATTGGGATCCTCTTGAAGTAGGGTTCTTTGTGTAGTTATTTCCGAAGGAATTGCCCAGTGTTCTAGGGATAAAGGGTATTCATCAGTAGATGAAACATATAACTCTAAAATGAATCTAATACAGTGGATGATTCATTCATTAGTGGTAATGAAGAGACCTATTGGTCTATATACTATGAGTGGATCTTCTGAGGAAGAACTGAGCGCACTTCAGTTGAGAGATCAGTGAGTTCACAAATTGTGAGTGGTTGTAAACTCGTAGGGATAGTTAGTCCGCTTTGAACTTGTAGAAATCAGTGCACTTATATTGGAATTGGTAATTCATCACACTACCGGTTTATGCCCCTTGGTCGTATCCCAGTGACTTTGAACCAAGTAAAAATTGTTGCGTCCAGTGCGTGCTTTATGGTTTATTCATACTATGAAATGGGAAGTAGAGAGAAGTGGGTTTTTCAAACAGAAAAACAAGATGAAAAGGGGACGTTGTTTTAATCTTTCATACCCAGAGTCACCCCTAGGTATCTAGCCTATTGGACATAACATTTTCAAATAATGATCATGCTCCTGTTCAGATTTAGAACAAAAAAAGATATCTTCCAAGAGTACCGTGAAAAACTAATCGATATACTGGTTAAAAAATCCATTCATAATTTCCATAAAGACCACTATATCATTGTAAAACCCAATAGGCATGACCAAGTATTCAAAATTTTCATCATTGCTTTAGAAATCCATCTTCAAAACATGTGATTCTCTAAATCTAAAATGGTTATAACTTCAATGAAATTAAATCTAAGAGAGCCTCCATTACACTTTATAACTAAATGAACATGTCCTAAATTTGGGGAAAAGATAATTTTTTATAGTAACCTTGTTCATATTCTGTTAATCGATATACAACTAGATAGATCCATCGACCTTCATCGCAACTGATACTGGGGTATCCCATAGTGAGATGATGGTGTGAATGGATCCATTGGATTCCAAAACATCAAGATATGCCTTTAATTTAGATAACACGTTAGGGTCCATATGATATTATGGATGAGACATTGGTTGTGTGAATAATACCAAATCAATTGTGAAATCTATATTCCACTCTGGAGGCAAGCCTCAAAAATTCTCTTGGAAAACATCTTGAAAATCATCCAACAATGGATGTTATCTACCCTCAGTTGAACCACCACCATCCAATAACACAATAAATGATAATTTGAAATTAGGACTGTCAAATTTTCGGATAGGTGATCCAACATGACCTAACCAAGGATTTTGTTTTCCCTGAAAATCATGGGTACTTCAATCAAGTTCCACAAAACTAACCTGTGTCCAATAGAAATTTATATGAACCTAAAATGTAGCATCAAATCTATAGAAAGTATAACATCAAAGTGGTCCAAATCCAATACTAGAAAATCTCATTCAATATTGAACTTTAACATGGTGAGTTCACATGATGGACACCTAATACCCTTCTCTCGCTTCTTACTAAGAGGAGTTACTAACTCCATTGCATAAGAAAAAATATAAATTTCAAAGTTAAAAAAGTTCACAAGATAAGTAGAGATAAATCAAATAGAAGAACCATTATAATAAATTTCATCTATAGATGATTTAATAAAAATCATACCATGAATATTTTTAGTCCCTACATCTAGTTCCACTAGTGCTTGATTCACCACATGGAGTTGCCTCATCTCAACTTGATCTTGAGAAAAACCACTAACATGTGGTTCATCCCTAAACTGACACTTCCAAGGAGAGGATGTAGATATACCTACACAACCACTGAATCAATATGCCACCATCCTAGATGGTTTTGACTGATCTGACTTTCCCCTGGAATCTACATATCCTTCACTACTCTGATATAAGCACTTCACATTTAAAAAACACAAAAAATGTCTAATATATTTGTATGATTGGAAATTTTATGGAGGTTTTGTGCATGTGGGATGTATGTAACCCATATTTATGAACATATATCACAAAAAAAACCTAGCATCAAAAGACACAGACAAAGTCAATTAGGAGGGATATCCTAAACTACTACCTCCATTCCTTATTTACTCATCTTGCTTCCTATTTCTCTTTAATTAACATCCACTTCCCATTTTTGACACTCTTCCATGGAATCCATACATTCCATTCGATGAATCTATTTCATGTTACATCATTCAACAAATCCCACATAGGTCTGTAGCTTAAATAGAAATACCCGATAATAGATTATTGGCGGTCACCACCTCTCTATCCTCTGATCCTTTATCTTCTCATTAGAAACGATTTGGGGTGTGTGCCAAAATAGATCAACCAAGAAGTTATAGTAATATATCAAGGAATTTTACCAATGAAAATGGTCAATAAATTAGTAGGATTTGGAGTAGATAAAGACTATAAGAAAATTCTGATCATTGAAAATGGAATTTAAGGCCTTCCAGTTCATCTTCTCGGGCTTTCCATCTTGTACTGCTGATTACCACCAACCCTGACTAGGAACTTCTAGAAAAAATGATGTTAATTTCCACCTAAATTCTTTAGGAGTGTAGAGGAATTAAAACATCCAATATATATTCTCATTCCATTCCTCTGCTTTCTACGAAATCATGCTACCTCATAAAGTAAGAGGCTTATTCATCATGAACTCCTGATCTTTGCCCTTCCCATGGCTATGTTCAGCTTCCCAAATCCAAGAAGGGTGAGAACCTACTCTATATCCTAGAGACTGAATAGCCTAGATAATATATTACACTAATATAAGACTGATTAGTGATGTAGAACACTCTCTGTCCTATTCTTGTGGATCCACAGGAAGTCTTCATCGATACATTTTCTATATAAATTACTAATCAAAATAGAACAATAAATACAACCATTATGAAAAATTAATAACAAAAAATTCCAACATCCCATAAATCCATACAATTGAAACCCAACATATTAACCTAAAAACCAAACCACTCCATCTCTAGTCAATGTCTATATATAGTATGCACCATGTGCGTATCACCTGGAGGAGATTTCAAACAAAAATAACAACATCCAATGGTGACTCGGGTTTTTTCACGAGGTGTGCTGGCTAGGAACCCTACTCACAATCAAAACATCGTGTCTTGTTATTCCTAGATCTTGTCTACCTAGAATCATCCAAAATATCATGACCTCTAAGAGGATAACCTCCTTTGAAACCTTTTTCATGAACCAAGATGGATTTCCTTCCAACCTAACAACCGACCTAGACCATGGCATGGCCTGGATGATATTCCCAATCCCCATGGCCTATTAAAAAGTTTGTTTTATCAAAAATAAAACCTGGGGATGATTTCATGCATGTAGACAATCATAAACTATAAACTATAATAAATTAACCTAAACTAAATAATCATAAAAACATGTAATAACACACATTATGAAGCACACTTTCTATGATCAAACCTCATTTTCAAACCAAACGCACACCAAATACGTATCAAAATCAGATTCTCACCATCCAAAAATTTTATAAAATTCCTGGAGAAAAAAAAACACGGAAGAACATATGAAACACAAATGGAACATTACACATTTCCATTATAAAACTATCATTCAACACCGAAATAACTTGAATAATTTTAAAAAAACATTTCTCAACTCATATATAGTTTATAGAACAAAAATAAGTTAAAATTAAAGATTATTAAAATCACTAAACAATGTTTAAGCATTTAACCACCTACCATTGGTGTAGAAATTTCCGAAATATAGTGGAAATCAACAAACTCATACCAAGAGAAACTGGTAATGTAAATATAGAACATTAAACATCATGATATGACCCTAAATAATACCCTTAATACTAGAGAAATTAAAATATATAAGAAGAGGATGAAAAGTCTAAAAAATTGGGAAACCCTTAGAGAATGGGACATAATTGAAGAATAAAGGAGAAATCCCACCAAAATTGCCTCAAAAATAGTGGTCAAATGGTGAAAATAGAAGAGGTAGAGGCACCTAGGGTGGAGGAACCCTATTGTGGGGAAGAAATGAGGTATTGGGGTTAAAAACATGGGTGATATAATGAAAAAAAAGTGATTTTTAATTACTTGTATAGGCCACACTGTTTACTTGCACAGTTTTCCAAACTATATAGAAACCATACACCACTTACTATCCAAGAAGTCATGTCACATAGTTATCCTACACAACATACAAACCATGATTTAACAATGCATTAACCCTCTATCCAAACCCACCACTTTTCCACATGATTACCCAGGTAAGGGAACACTGTTGGGATGGTCATGCGCCAACCGTGCACACAATGTTGTTTACCAAACATTTATCATTTTCATCCTAAGACTAAATGGAAACCTCTAGAAATAAATGTAGACAATAAATAAATTGAAAAATACCTAAAAATAAATTCAAAGGTGTTATAAAATATAGTTCAGTTACATCTATGTAGTTCCTAATGAAATTAACCTATCCATTGTGAAGAATTAGAAAAATGCATTCACCCCTAGGAGAATTAGAAATTGATCGACAGTGTGTATTGATTATATAAATATAAATCATTTCGGTCGAAAATATTAATTTCCATTTAAAATTGATGATAAAATGATGAAATGTTTGGTATGAAGAACTAATTAATTCTAAGATACATTTTATGTATATTTGAAGTGTTTATTTTGGAATTAGGCCATGAAAATACAGCTTTAACATATCATTACTCACTTTATCCTATAGTTAGATTCCATTTGGGTAGTTTCATTAACTAGGTACATTTCATAGGATCAGAATAGGTGTATTCTTTATCATATTGATGATTTTATGGAATAATTCTTAATTGAATTTACTATTTTTTTAAATTCGTTTGATCACTTTTCAAGGAATCTGGAAAAGATGTTGAAAACAAGTACTAATAAAAAATGGAGTTAAATTTTGGAAAGTACAATTACATGGTTCAAATAAAAGTATTACGGAATATTATTTTTTATATCCACAACATCACCACTAAAAAGTAGTTCCTCACTGTTATTTTCCTATAGATTTGTTTTGATCTTAATTTCGTGGAATTAAAGTCACCATACATTATGACCATACAACCCATACATACTCGAGGAAATTTTATAAATAAAATAATATGATTTAAATATGGATGCTACATTTGAAATAAATTTAATTCAATATTAATTATAAAAATGGATATGAAATTAAGATGGTTAGTCCCCAATCTAAACTACCCAAACCATCTGATGTAGAAATTCCAGAATAAAATCCAATGAATGATCAGATTCTTGGATAAAAACTCTACATTATTGCAGTGGGATAACATGGTATGTATATCTATAATTTTAATAGAATCACAATCAATAACTCATCATAACTCCCACAAATAACTCAAATATGTGTCCTGATATTATATTTTTGGTAAGATCTATTCTAGTAGAAATTATTTAATAACCAAAAAATATGAGAAGTTTCCCTGGAAGTGGAACTGATTTTATTTTTGAATTCTGTAACGTAGAAGCATTTGGAGAAACTTTTTACCTCAATATACTATAATAAATTGTTTTCTAATCATGCATTTATTGTCCCTGTCTATTAATGGATAGACGTAGATATTTTAAAAAGTGTGAGAAATTGCAATTTTCATGACATATTTCTAAAAGGGCAGAGATGAATAAAACCTCTATTATATTTTTGTGAAAAAATTTATGTATGTCGAATAGAAATTGTGGGACATTTTACCATGTCATATAGAAATTATCCCATTGATTGTTCTATGGATTATTTTTCAAAATGTTCTGAATCCAAAACTATAAAAACAGATGAGGGAGAAATCACATGTAATTTTCTAAAAACTAAAATCTTATATAGGTTTGGAGTACAAGTATACATCATTAGGGATAAAGGGACCCTATTTTTCAAAAAAATAAAGGTGGATCAGTGGAGTAATTATTTAGTACATTTTATGAAATCTATACCCCACCATCCCAAAAAAATCCAATCTAATATTTTTAACCTGAATATAATGTTATTATAGGAAATACATTGAAACCCAATAATAAGGATTAGACAAAAAGGTTACATGAAACAGTATGGTACTATAGGATATATTATAAAACTACTATAGATAAGATTCCTTACCACTTAATCAATGGAAATAAAAATTCCACATGCCTTTAATGTTTGATCATAAAGTATACGATGCTATGAAATAAATGAATGTTTTCTTTTAGAACTTTGAAAGGTGAAAAAATTATAGTTGTAGGAACTTGAATAAATTAGAATGAATCACTAAATAAGTGAAAAGAGTGGATCTTTAAATTTTGATACAACCAAAAATAATCTATAATAGGGAGAAAGTGTTTCTCGGGAAATATAGACTCATGATAATTATAGGTAATATTCATTCAAGAAGGGATGCTACATTTATAGTCACTAATGAAAACCAATTTTTTTGTGTGATGATTATGAAAAAATGGGAGAAAACTCATTCAATGTCAATTGATAGGTATTGAATAATTAACATGGGGATCTATCTTATTATTTTTTCTTATCAACTCAAACTCCTCAAACATGTCTATCAATAACAACCCAATAATTTGTTCGTCTCCTCAACACATTATGACATGATATGATTCTACATAAACTATACATATTTTATTAATCAGTATAAAGTAATGGAGGTTAAAAAATTATGTTTGTGGTACGAAACCTTATAGATTATGACCACTGGTTTATAATTTTTTATTTTTTTATTCTTCATTATTTTGATGGTTTTTGTTTATTTTTCATTTTTAGTCATGTTTTTAATCTTGTAGGTTTAATCAGAATACCCGAGAAACATTTAATGTAGTACATGGTTGTGGTACTAAAATTACCCCTTTACTCACACTAAATGAATTATAAAATGAAATTTCAAATAAAATGATATTAATATAAAAAAAATTATTTTTTAATTCAATGACATAACATAAAGTCCAAAAAATTATCTTTTAGATGAGGCTTATGAGAATTTTTTTTAAAAATCATTAAAAATACCTATTTATTAAGAGAACCAAGGCCTACATGAATGATTTAAACTATCTAAGTATACATATAAAACCCATTTATATTAAGAGTGTTATTTGGTATACATGATTAGATAATTTGTTTGACAGTTAATCCCATTTTTGTACAATAATCTCTATTTGAAATCCTACTTTTTAATTTAATACATATGGCATATTTAATCCATGAATGAATTGGTTATGCTCCTACAATTCAAGACCATGATCCATATCAACCTTGTTCAAGATTCACTTTCTTTAAATATGTTGAATTATTGTGTGGTGGAAGAATGAAATGGATTTGTAAAAACAATTTTATGGATTATTGATTTCTCTGAATATAAGAATTTACTACAAATGTTAAATTTTTGATGTATGAGAAATTCATGATAGTATGGTCATTTTCTTTCATATTATCATTCATGATTGGGAATTGAGAATAAATGAATCTATAGTATTCAGTAGTAGTATGTAGTCAAATTGGATATATTAAAAAGGATACACCAAATCAATTGTATTTGGTTAAAACCTTTTTTATGTATTCAACATTGTTTGAGACAAAAAAAGGTCATCATTTTCACTAAAAAATTAATCAGAATAGTAATCAATATTTGATGAAGTTAAAAATATTGGGAAAGGCATTTAAAGGGATAATGATGTTGTTACTTAATTTTAAAGATGGTGTATGGCACAAGGAGTCACTGAATTTCCCACATGAAATAAGGAATTTTTTAATTCCCTCATTACCTTTAAGATGATGTTTTTTAATCAAGAATATTGTATAAAATAGGGATATTAATTTTAACTCCTATAAAATATATAAAATGAGGGTGATTTCTAGGAAAAAATCATAGAATCTAAGATGAGATATGGAATAGGGAGTAAGGGAGGAATCTATGGTTGGAGTAAAGTAAAAAAAAATCATTCATTGAGCTTCATATTAGATAGAAGACCCCATATTCGGGCACAAAAATTTTACAATCCAATCCTAACATTATTTAAGCCTCATATTTCTTCAAATTCTATCCTGAAGAACTCATGATATTCAATAGTGATTGACTCCTTCTATGGAGATTTTAAAATTCATCAAGCTTATGCTAACACTTGTATGAGATTATAATGAGAAAAATCTTACAGTAAAATCATACTGAATGATGAGAGTAAAAATAAAGAGCATGTATGTATAAGTGTATATGTGTGGATAAATTAAGTGGTGTTTAAGTAAATGAAATATATAAGGGAAATAGAGTCAATATCGTTAATGATGCCTAAAATGGTGAGGACTATGGTTTTGGAAAGTGAATTTTCATTGTCTAATATTTTAAATATTTAAATTCTAATATTTTTAATTCACTTATCTCGACAGGTTTGTGATTTTCACAACGTATGTTTAGGAGGAATATTCTGTAATCCATTAAAATTTTGGAACATATCAAATGGGAGTCAATTATATTGACCCATTTTAATCTATGGGGAACTATTTAATAGAATAAAAATGAATCTAAATTTACTACATTAAATATAATTGCAATGGCAGTTGTGATGTTTATAAACAATACTTATGAAAATTGTAAATTATGAGGACCTTTTTAACAACCTTGTAGAAAATCATTTGGATATGGAATGTGCTTTTTTGTGATTCTGAATATCCAATGTAAATAATCACACACTTAACTAGTCTGTTAGAATTTCCAAAATTGTTATATGTTGTACATAATTTCATGAAAATTATAGTTATGTATCATTTTATTAAGTGGTATCTTAAGAATTTATTATGGGTGAGATTATTAATGTACGGGGGATATATTGAACATCAAATTTTTATCATTTTTTAATAAAATATATTTCATTTGTCGCCATATTTTTATTCATCTTTGGGAGTGCCACAAGTGGATGAGTCTCAAATGAGGTTTCCAAAGAAACTCATCTTTGGGGGTTGAGACAGTATTCAAAAATACGCATAATAAAGGAATCAAATTAATATACACAAAATGGATAAGGGTAATATATGTCATTAACTTGGAGGATCATTATTAGAATCAAATCAGACATAGTACTGAATGGATTATGATATATGGTAGACAAAGATTGTCTAAAATCATTGTGATATATATTAAAAATTCATTTCCCAAAATAAATGTGTCATATGAAACTTATATAACCCTATGGTCTCAGCTATCCTAAGAATTTGACTCAATATTTAAATACGACGCATACTTATGAAAAGGAATATAAAATATAAATGTAGAAGGAAACTGAAAAGGAAGAGAAAAAAGAAACTGGTAGAGTGCACAAATGTGAAACATACAATGAACACTTTAAACATAAAAACTGACTATATAATTAAAATGGCTGATTTTATCTTACCATCCATGAAAAATATGATATGTTTCTAGATTAGATCCTAGAATCCCCCATAATCGTACAAATCATCACTCATTTCACTAATCAAGGTATCTTTTTATGACTCTCTCATTTTCATCAAGTCATTTATGGTGCATTATATTTCTTCCCTAATAATTAAGATATGTTATATGTGTCCATCCATAAAATTAATTCTACATGAATCATGTATTCCTCCACCATGAAGGCTGTCAGTTGTGTAATTTATATGTTTTTCATGTCTTTGGGGCAGATTGATACTAGAACATTATGTCCAGAAAATAATATAAAATATTTACTCCTTGATTTTTATAGGATAAGATAAAAGATCACTAAAATCTATATTTTATCATAATGGATTTAATTTAAATTAAAATCTATCCAATCATCATCACCCAAATATTTTTCGTTGAACACATAATGGATAGGTCCATTAGTCTAGTTTCCTATGTATATATTCCATAACACAATAAATCTATCTTCTAATCTAATGGGTTCAATGTGTGGAACGAATCATAGAAATTATAGATATGAATTTTTTAGAACTAGACTTAACATATGTGGTAACAAATAGAAGGTGAAATTTATATTCTAATATACCAATAATTGATCTTCACTCATATTGAGTTATTGCACGCATCAGATGAACTCTTTTGGTTTTTATGCCTTCTCTAGTATATAAACCAACATAATCCCTATTCCTGATATTCTCCAAAACCAATTTTGGAGTGGATATTCTTCCATTTATTTTTTATTAATCATTTTATCTTTTTCAAGAGCACTAGAAAAATGAATATTCAAGATAATTTTATGAGTGATGATCATACTGATCATATCTTAACCAATTGTTTTATAATTGTTAATGAAGTATTTGTATTTTATAAGAATTTATATAACATTGTTCACACCTCTATTAAATATCCAATCATCATTATTTTTCTGGATGATATTTTTGATAGTTGTGGATGTATTCCTCAAAATATCTGTAATCCCATTCAAATATTCCATTATTCCTTTTTGGGATTATTATCTAATCTATATCATCATATAGACACTCTTGATCTTATTCTAGAAGAATATTTGAATGATGACGTTCTTTCTAGATTTTTTTTTTTTCATGTTTTTCATATTCATGATCATCCCATGTTTTATAAATATACTTCTCTTTTCCTTTAGACCCCACAAATGTTTCTACCTTATGGTTATTTTGTTCATTCCTTTTTCATGAATTTTATGTGCATTGGGTTTTCTAATAGCCATTCTGACCACATCTGAATAATTCAATATGGATTCTATCCATAGAAATACTATCTGGGGAACTTTATGAAGCATATATTGGTTTTTCATCTTTTTTCGCTTAGAAACATAGTGATTATTTTCATTAACCCTCAATGGATGAATATCAGGGCTTTTGATGGAGATTATCTACTTGAATACCTATTCTTTTCTATAGAATTTTAATAATTTCATTGATAACTACACAATCTACTACAAAATGATGATCAAGGAAAACTAGAAATCCTCTTGATTTTCTACCCCCATCCATTGCACCAGAAATAGTAAATATAGAGTGTATATTCATATGGAATAACATTATATCTTCCTTTAATATTTTCTATATTAATGTTATAGTATCAAAATTCATTCCTCTATTGTTCTAATCATTCTTGGGTAAATCATATTAATTTATTTCTAATGATTTTATAAATATATATGAACTATGTTTTATTATAGTAAATTATTTTCCTAAGAAAATATCTTTACCCCTAATTCTATTAAATAATGTAAGAAATTATCTTTCATAGATAGGATAATTCTTTTCTATACTACTAAATCATCCACTCTAGAATCTACTTATACATTCATAGTCGGGTTTCTATATAATTAGGATACATACCCTTGTTTAATCATATGAATTTGTTTCTAAGATATGTCTATCTTCCCTCCCATCAAGAAACTCCAATTATGGGAGATTCATTTCCTTATGTGTTATAATTTAAATTACATACTAATGTTGATTTTTCCATTTCAAGGGTACCTTAATGGACACATTCACTGTATAGGAATTGATATTTTTTCTAAATATCTTATTTATATGCTGGAAGAGATTAATATACCAAAAACACTTGAATTTTCTTATAATCTATAAGTTAATTGGTGAATGTTTCAAGAATATATACAATATGTGGATGGATATTCTACCTACATCCTTATATCTTCAATCCTAATAATTATATCATTGGTGTCATCCAAATTTACATTCATTCCAAAAGTATAATCCCTTCTTCTCTGAACACTTCAGATACCTATTGTAAATGCTTAGTAAATTCACATGTACTTCTACTAAATATAATCACGTTATCAAAATAAACTTCCAAAAACTGTGATAATCTCCTAAATGTATAGTCCATTCTCATCTAGAATATTCCTCAAGTCTTTTTGAGTCCAAATTGAATAACTATCAATTCAAAAAGGCAACTGGTGTTGTAAATATTGTTAATGGCGTAGCCTCTTCTTTGACATTAATATACCAATATGCAGATATGATATCAAACTTGGCATATACCACCGGTCATTCATTCATAATCCTCCTTCGTAAAGCCTCTTGCATATGAAGATTGTAGGCATCATCCTTTGTGGCTCAATTGGGATCCCCAAAATCGATAACCTTCATTTCCCTACCACGTTTCTTATCAGAAATAATCCTTACCATGAATGTCAAAATATTCTATGGTATTTCACTATGCCTAATTAATTCAATATTGAAATGTTCTGGAATCTATTTCTCAAATTCAGTGACTATTCCATTAGGATAGGAAAACTCCATTTCATCAGATCACCATGTTGAGTATATTAATGGTGATGGTATCTTCGGGAATCATTATGTTGTTTCCCAATGATAATGGAATCAAGTAATTGTTGAGGATGATTAAATAGTTTAATTATTAGATTATTAAATGTTTAAATTAGGAAATTATAAAAAACCCATTATAAAAATTAATTATTTAAATTTCAATCATATTTTAATTGTTAAAACTTAGTAAATAAATATGAATTAATATTATTCATACAAATTACAAACATATTCAAAAAATTAAATTTATAATAAATAAATATATGTATACAAATTTTTCACACTGATTAAATATAATTTTAACAATATTAATGATCATTTAATAATTAATGACTAAAATAAATTAAAAAATAATGATAATAAAAATTTAATTTGTTACATTAACATATATTACAAACATATATATATATACACATACACATATACACACACATATACATACACAAATATATATACAAACAGACACATGCATACATGAAATTGTACATTAACAATTTTGTTCCTATTTAATATCAATATAAATTTATATCTAAATTAGAATATTAATTTTTACATTAAGTAATTAATTAAATAAAATATTTATATATTATATTTATTTTAATTATAGGCATATTTTGTAATTAATGTAGAAAAATATACTATTAATCATTTTGACTAATATAAATTTGATAATTTTATATATATATAAAATTATGAGAATATTTTTTTATTCAAAATTATTTTGTATATATTTAAATATTACTTTATACATATATATTTATTATTATTATATTATAAATATTATTTTAATATATATATATATATATATATATTTACAATTACAATTAAAAATAAATGTTTGTATAATTATTTGTATATATTTTTTAACGTATTTATATACTTTTATATATTTATATAATCATTTATATATATATAATATAATTATTAATATATAAGAGTATATAATTATAAATATAATAAATATATAGTATTTTAATATATCTATTAGAACATTATAATTACTTTAATAAATATATTTATTTATAATTCTGATTATGAAAAATATATTTATAATATATATATATATATATATATTGAGACCTCGATTATTCCATGTAGGAATTCAGAATATTTCTATATATATTTGAAGAGTTAAGCACTAATATGGAATGCAATTCTAAGGCTTGTGTACAAGAAAATAATTTTATAAAAATAATAAAAAAAATTTAATTATGTGCATGTATCTTCTTAATGAAATTGGGATAACCCTTAAATGGTTGATTGAATAAGAAATCGAGACCACGGTTGGGTCTGGAACATGGTGGTTTCCCTAGGGGCAACATAAAATTAGTTATCATTGTACATTTGGATCCCTCTCTTGTTGGCAGTACGTTAATTGGATTAATTAATTATTAAATTTATTAATATAATCCTATTTGAAATAAAATGTATGTTTATAAATATATCATTATGGAAAACTTTATAGGGTTGGACCATAATTCTGAAATTGCCATAGAGAGCTCTCTTCCCCTTTCGAAGGAAAATCTCAGTCGAACGATGGCGTATCATTAGATCGGGTCATATCTGGACCCGTAAATGAAAACATATCCTTCCAAATCATTGGATAATGAATTCATCATAATAAAATGGTATTAAATTGATATAGGATAGATCATATGGTGTTCTGACACCTTAGATTAAATATATTGAGTAATCAAGTTATTGATCTTTAATTTGTGTCGTTGTGCAATCTTTTCATGCACCTGAATCCTGAAATCTAAATTTATATAATTTGTTTTCAATTATGGAATACCTGTTACTTATAAGTAGAATAATAAATCTTTGGATTGATCAATTTTAACTTTTTGGTACCATTTTTTCCAATATGCTTCGTTTTCTTCACTAGTTTTATCCTTGCAGTCCCAGTTCTACTTTCACAAGAGTTACCGAGCTCGATCAGACACCGGATTCAAGGAGGATCAATGAAACCAGAATGTATTGATGAGTTGATAATAGATGTAATATCATTTTCAAGATAAGATGATGGATCTAATGATTCAAGATCATGAAATCAATCGTCAAAAGTGCAGGGGTGTGCAGAAAAAGTGACAGAACCCCAAAACTCAAGAGGATGGGCTTTCTAGTGACCAGAGGCCTAGAATCATGTCTTCCATCTAGATATAAAATTTTCGAATGATATTAGAATTTTGTTTCTAAATATAAAAGGCTCTACTCGAAGTGAAAAGACTCGATCCATTTTTTCTTCCGAAATATCAATTACATGTCATATTCTGGGATGAGTAAAAATCATGTAGCACATTCCTAAGTAACATCTAGGGTTTAGATATCTCAAGGTGGACATGGAATTTATTCTCCACTATATGTCATGAACCCTATCCCAATTGTTGAAACTATGTGGAAAAAAACACTGCTGTGAGTATAAGTACATTTACACGAACAAGATTTCATAACATGGGCGGCATCTTGTGTGAAGCCACATGCTGTGTACCCAAGTACCTCGACAAAGGGTCTAGTACAGTTGCATAGTGAGAAGGACATGGCCCTTTTCCTATATATATATATGAACCACCATGAGTTGCACCGATATGGTGTTTAATAGTACATCGTTTGTAAATGTTTTCCAGTATGGGACATGAACTGGAAGTTGAGCCATACCACACATCTTGTTCCCCCCCCCCACACGATGTATACCCCCTGTAATCCTATGAGAAAATATCTAATTTTAATATATCCTTCTTTTGGACATACAGTTTGGCCAACAAGTATCCAATCTTGACTGTTTTTTCATGTATAATTAAATGGTTCCCCCATTTGTTGCTTTCATGATATGAGGTGGAATTGTTCTAGTCATGACACCTTTTGATATAATGTTCGAAGACAGTCATGATCAGGTGATAACAGTAAGGCCCCAACCACAGTTACCCAGACTCGGTGCATTATTGCATAACATTAGCATGATCAAAAAATATAAAGTCTCGACAGACCGAGTAGTTTAGTAGCCTGGGAAACACTAGATACATTCATAAATGTTACATTACATCATAATGTAAAAAATTACAATAACAATGTCTCTATTTTCCACACTCATATCCTCTTCTGACTATCCCAGCAGGTCATTCATAAAATACTTCTTCACATCCTGAAAAATATTAAAACATTGAAAGGGGTGAGCTCAGATTCTCAGTAAGGATAAAAATATTGCGAAAGCTTTCATAAATAAACATTAACATTTAAAGAAATTTATAACTAAAATAAAATCCTTTTTAAACTTGTACATCAGCATAATATGGAAAAAATAAAATTAAATAATTCCATTTACTTACTCACAGGGATATTCTACAAGATGAATAATCACATTCAATATAAATAACCACTTTCATAATGATGGAATGCATAATTCTAGACTATCATAACCACGTAGCCAAAGCCTCGTGCCAAGACTACAAATAAGATTTTGTCAAGGCCTCATGCCAAGACACTGGTTTGTCTCATGAGACCTACCGATGCATCGAGGAGCTATAGCAGGCTCCACCTGTCACTTATTAAGTCCAATTCATTCCTTATATGAAAAATGGTTTATAAACATTTAGGAATACCATTTTTTAAAATACCGTTTGAAATTAATTGTGGCATAAAAATACCATTTTATTTTTTAGAAGATACTTACGATTAAAATAGCTCAAATATACTCCAATGTTTTTTTGAAAACATTATGCAAGCTTCTGAAAACAAAATAACTAATTCTGAGACTGCTCGAATAGTTACAGGCCTTGATGGGTCCACACCCAATCCCTTCCTGTCTACCACACTCGATAGTCGGGTTTTCTGAAATCATTTTTAATCTTCCATTAAATACATATACATTTGCACTAGATTTTCATATATTTGAGAGAAATATATCTATCTTTTTTAAAATCATTTAAAAAATTTTTGGCTTGTAGAGGAAGCCGAAACTCAAATAATGGTCATGGTGGCAGAGAAGTCATTGTCACCGCATATGTATGACAAAAAAAAATTCACATTGGTCGTTTAGTAAAAATGCTTCGCATAAAAAAGATTCCTTTTGAATAAATGTAGAAGTCAAAGTGGTTTATACACCGTATAAAACAAAATATGCCTCAATGAATGGAGATTGAGACGAATTCCCTTAAAAAGATCATTTTTTTAAAATAAAACAAATATATTATGTGTATTCAATATAAGTACACATAAAGAAAGTACAAATACAATATAGGATATAATAATATCATGACATAATTTGAAAGTAGGAGATTAATCCACAGAATAGAAATTGGGTTAAGAAGTTCTCTTACCTCGTGTCCGACTTGACTCGACCGCTCTTTAACCTCCTGAATAATAAACTAGAGTTAATCTATACCTGCTTAAGAACCTTTTTCAAGTTCATTATTCCTTTTATGTCACTTATTACCTTGTTATGAACAATATGTAATTATTTAAGTTAATAACGGTTGTTTTGTTGATCTTAGGTACATGAGTCAAAAATAAACTTCTTATAATTACACTTTGTTCATGTGGTAAAATATCCATTATATCCATAATTATATTCATGATGTAGATATCATATACATCATATATATCCATTATATACATTCATTTATAATATTATATAACATTTAGAGGTAAGAAATGAAATGCACCGTTCATGGAGACGGTAAGCCGTACGTACGCATGGACGCTACTTTCATTTCTATTTCGTATTTAATGGAATAAAGTTATAATTATATAAAGGTATAATATAATTCTAGTATAATATAATGTATAATACCATTTACTCCATCCTTTATACATCCCACATATGGCATTAACGATTCAAATCACTTTGAGGGGGCGGTAGTCCGCACTTCCTAAAATGAAAATATCTCGTTTACCCATAATGGAAACCATAATGGTATGCCATAAATGAAAAATACAGAAGCTTAAGAATAACATAAACATATTATATATCATATATAAATACAGTGACATCTTAATGGCCACCTTTGAAGGTGTTATATGAGTGTTGAACAATCATCATTTCGTGAGGCTAAAATTCGCCAGCCACAGAAACAGTATGTTCTTTAACCATTAAGTGTAGGTGTGTGTAAGTGTAGCTAAAATAATTCTTATAACAAAATCCTAGTATATTGAATATACTGGTGTTGCTACAAAATAATGGAATAAAAAGAGTTTAAGGGGTTGGAGAAGAAAAATAAAACAAAATAACATAAGAGAAGACATTACCTTAAAATCGGGTAACTCTTTTTGATTTGAGCCAAAGGCTTCCTTGGGAAGAATTATTCCCAAAGTGAGGCTTCTAAGAGTAAGAGAGGGAATTTGATAGAGTATTTGGATAGAGTTTGTCTGAGCCAATAGTCTTTGAAGGTGTGAGTAAGGTGGTAGTGTTGGGGGCCGTTTATAAGAGGAGAGGAGGGGCACTCATGGAAAGTCACGAAATGTTACTTTATTATATAATGAGTTTCAGATTTTAAAGGTCTCACAATTATATATTTCTAGGATAAGTTGATAACGGTTCGAAATATACTCATCCAATAGGTATTTTACAAGTGTAAGTCTTATATTTTACATTATCTTTTTATTTTATTTAAATCGTTAATTAATGAGGTAATTGTTGCATCATAATGGTGTCATAAATAATCTAATTTATTTAATGTCTAAAAATTATAAAAAAATATCATGATGTTGGAAATAATTTTAGCTTTCTAATTAATATTTATAGTAAAAATTATGACTTTTATAGCCCCATTTAAAAATTGTTTTAATAAAACAACTCATGTTTGTGTCGTTTTTATTTTAACATTAAATAAAAAGTTTTTAATGTCATTTTCCTACCAAAGTGGCTCCATGGGGTCCCCAAGTTGACCCATGTATTGTATTGGTCGTCCATGACTCATCCAATAGGGGTATGAAAAGTGTAAAGGTATTTTCATATTTTTATAATTTCATTTTTACATTAAATTTCACTAATTGCCTTTAATCGCGATTTATTAAACATAAAAGTTACTATTCACCAAAAATTATTTTAATCCCATTGAACCAAATTTTACTTCCTACTGACAACCATGTATGTTAGATTTTTTAAAATCAAATCACAGAAGTGGTAATGTTTCATTTAACAAAAAAAAATCAGTTTTTTAACTACCACTTAGTGGTTTCACTATTCATCAAAAATTGAAGTTTTTCAGAACAATGCCAAAATTTCAACCTAAGCTAAAATTGATATGCAGAATTCAAAAATGATTTCTATTTTAAAAAATTCCAAAAATATAAGTTTCATTAATTAATTTTATAATTAATTCTCACTGTCACAACAAATATCTTGTTTTTAAGAAACAATAATTATCAAAAGATTGACAATTATTTATGTCCAATTTCAAAGTGAAATTAATTCTAATGAACACCATTAGATAAAATGGTAAAAATATATTCTAATTATACATTAAAACAACTCAATAGTATAATCTATCACTATAAATTATTTTGATTAAAAAATTTGTTTTTAAGTATTTTTCACTATTCATAAAAATTTTGATGTTCTCAAAAAATTACAAAAAATTCAACTTAGGATAATTTCGATATTCCAAATAAAAAAATGAAGTCCATTTTGAAATATAAAATTTATATAATTTCAAAAAGTGGGTATTACTATTAATAACTACTACTTTGATTGGTCGTAGTGTGTTAGAATCTCAAACTTGCGTACAATGCAAGCTATTGCATTATTGAAAGAGAAGTGTATCATGAAAGCTTGGGGTGTTATATTCTCCTCTCTTTAAATAAATTGTGTCCTCACAATTTTTAAATTTTTTCGAAAATAAACGGTTGAAAATAGAAAATACCTTTGTAGAAAACCCACATCGGAAATTGGGTTAATAAAATATAACATTAAAAGAACGAAAGAGAAGTACAAAGGTCACCTGAGATAGCCCATACTAGGATTCTATGAAAATATGGATATGGAGGAGAAAGAAACCATCAAGGTCTGATGGAGAGTTGTAGAAAACAGGATTAGGAGAAAGTTAACCACAAGAAAATCACAAACTTGTGATTGGTTAAACGTTCTTTGAATCCCCAGTTGGAAACGTTAACCGACAACGTTTTTATTTTATGTTACCTTTTATAAATTTGAGGAATTTATTTAAGAGATTTTCTAAGTATGTAAGTAAATATAATTACTTGTCATGTAGGCTCTCATTCTTTAATAAATTTTTACGACGAACCCATCTTTCACTCCAAATGGTAACAGAACTCAAAAATATTCTATTTATCCTAATTTTATAAGTTTACAAACATTACCACATACCATTTAGATTAGAAAAACTATTTTTTAATAACCAGGGACTTCATGTAGGCTAGTGGTAGGTAATAAAGGCATGTCTCACTATGGTTGTTGGTTTGATTCCTGCTGCTTTGTCCGACACAACGGGTTATCCCCCAACCTGCAGGTTGTCCTTTTCCAAAAACTATAGTATTATAATACTCCAAAAATAATCTTCAGAAATGTTTTAACCTTAAACAATACTATCCAAGGTTTTACTTATTCCATTCCAACCTATATAGTTATCCAAAATACCTCTGTCCAGAAATTCTCTAAAAGGTCTCTAAATTCCAAAATCAATTGTAACATCAGATTCCCAAAACAATGTAAAGTTTCTCTTATTATCACATAATAAAAATATGATTACCTTAATTATATTAAAACCTTAATGAAAAGAAACAAGTACTTCAGTACAATAATTATATATATCACATTATCATTATAACCATAATATAATCCTTGAGTCCAAAAGAACCAATATATTAATTATTCCACTTCAACTGTAGTAACAACATAAGATTTTCCTTGATCCCTTGGCCATTTATAAGGTATGTTTCCCTGATTCTTAGGAAATTCATTTGCATAATTCCCCATTTCCCTACAATTGTAGCATTCAACATTGATAGCCTATTTCTTTCCCTTGCAATCATGAGCCTGGTGACCTTTTTCTCCACATTTATAACAAATTCCTATTCCTCTTAGGCAAGAACCAGGGTGATTCTTCCCACAATTATCAAATAATATAAAATCTTTCTTTCCCTTTTTCCCTTTACCTGTCTGTTGTTCCACCATTCTCTTCTTCTCTTACTTTACTTTGTTGTCATATGACTTAGAGAATTTCTTTTCTATCTTGATAGCACCTGAGACAATATCTTCATATGATGAGAAGGATTGTGATACTAAAGCTTGATGGAGAAATGGTTTTAACCCATCAAAGAAACGATAAACCTTGCTTCTTGTGTATATAATCTACATTATACCTCTCTAACCTTGTAAAGTTGGCCTCATACATTGCGACATTCTCATCCTCCTTTTGTCATAGACTCAGAAATTGCCTTTCCATATCTGCTCGATGGTCACGAGGAAAGTATTTTTCTAAGAAAAGTTCTTTGAACTCTCTCCATTCAATACATGATACTTCTTCATCATCCTTTGTATTTTGAATTAATGACCACCATTGATCATCATCTCCAGTGAGGCGGTAAACTGCCATGATAACCTTTTCCCTTTCACTTCTCTCCAAGGCATGGAATATTTTCTCTATGGAATTTTTCCATTATTCAGCTACTAAGGGATTTGTAATTCCATTAAATGTTAGTGGTTGTTGCTTCATGAAGCGGTCTAACATTGATCCTCCACGTTGCGGATCTGGGTTCTCCATATGAGTAAGGTTATTATTCATAACCTGAGTGAGTTTTCCCAGTATGGTAAAAATTTGATCAGCACCAGTTGTATCTCCAGCTCCACAATAATTATCTTGAGCAGGAGGAAAATCCCTACACGGAGTGCGTGCATTGATACTGTTTCCATTCCTTCCACTAGGCACCATTTCTAAACAATGTCATAAACTATATTAGTTTATGAATCTAAATATATAATTCCATACTTGTAAAACAGTTATCATAAATTGAACTATTTATGGATATAATCCACAATCATAAAAAGAAATATTTTATTTGAGGAAGTGTATACTCATAGACCCTTCATAATGGTTTGTAAAGAAAATGATAATTATCCTAAGCATATCCCCTAGGAGTGTCGTAACCAAGAGTACAGCAAGGCCCATTGTCATACACCAGTTCCTATTTGAGTCTATCTCAAAGTGGCGTTCTTGGGTTCTACCCCTAGGTACATCTATGCCAGAGCCACCTCTACCTGCTCGTATCCATACAGGGATGTATTGCTCGAACAACCCACAAAATCTCTACAGCAACAAAATTCTAGGAAGTTCTTCTATACTAATCCTCAAAGTCTATCTTTTGGCTATGTTCTCTAATCAGAGTTTATCTAAATATAGATTCCAAGGTTAGTAATAAAATGCCTATGATACTAACTATAACGCCCAGACCCCAGTTACCTAGAGTCAGTGCATTATTGCATAACATTGGCAAGATCACAAAAGATCATGTCTCGAAAGACTGATTAGTTTAGTAGCCTTGGAAACAATAGATACATTTATAAATGTTACATTACATCATAAAGTGAAAAACTACAATAACAAATTCTCTATAGTCCACACTCATATCCTCTTCCAACAATCCCTGCAGGTCATTCATAAAATACTTCTTCACATCCTGGAAAATATTAAAACATTGAAAGGGTTGAGCTCAGATGCTCAGTAAAGATAACAATAATGCGGAAGCTTTCTTAAATAATCATTAACATTTATGGGAATGTATAACTAAAACCAAATCCTTTTTAAACTTGAATTTCAGCATAATATTGAAAATATAAAATGAGATAATTCCATTTACTTACTCACATGGATATTCTACTAGTCGAATAATCACATGCAATATCAATAACCACATTCATAATGATGGAATAAATAATGCCAGACTATCATAACCACATAGCCATGGCCTCGTGCCAAGACTACAAATAAGATTTTGTCAAGGCCTCGTGCCAAGACACTAGTTTGTCTCATGAGACCTACCAATGCATCGAGGAGCTATAGCGGGCCCCACCTGTCACTTATTAAGTCCAATTCATTCCTTATATGAAAAATGGTATATAAACATTTAGGAATACCATTTTTAAAATACTGTTTGAAATTAATTGCGGCATCAAAATACCAATTCAATTTTTAGAATATACTTACGATTAAAGTAGCTCAAATATACTCCAGTGTTTTTTTGAAAACATTATGCAAGCTTCTAAAAACAAAATATCTAATTCTGAGACTACTTGACTAATTACAGGCCCTGATGGGTCCACGCCCAATCCCTTCTGGTATACCAAACATGAGAGTTGTGTTTTCTGAACTCATTTTTAAGCTTGCGTTAAAGAAGTATATATTTTCACTAGAATTTCATATATTTGAGAGAAATATATATCTCTTTTTTGAAATCATTTAAAAAATTTCTGGCTTGTAGAGGAAGCCGAAACTCAAATAATGGTAATGGTGGCAGAGAAGTCGTTGTCTCCGCATACGTATGACAAAAAAAACATTCTCTTTTGTCGTTTAGTAAAAACACTTCGTATAAAAAGATTCATTTTGAATAAATGTAAAAGTCAAAGGGGTGTATACACCGTATAAAAGATATTTTTGTATAAAACAAAATATGCATCAATGAATGGAGATTGAGACGATGTCCCTTACAAAGACTATTTTTTTAAAATAAAATAAATCTATTATGTGTATTCAATATATGTACACATAGAGAAAGTACAAATACAATATCTGACATAATAATATCATGACATAATTTGAATGTAGGAGATTAACCCAATGAATAGTAATTGGGTTAAGAAGTTCCCTTACCTCGTGTCCAACTTGACTCGACCGCTCTTTGACCTCCTGAATAATAAACTAGAGTTAATATCTACCTGCATAAGAACCTTTTTCAAGTCCATTATTCCTTTTATATCACTTATTACCATGTTATGAACATTGTGTAATTATTTAAGTTAGTAACGGTCGTTTTGTCGATCTTAGGTACTTGAGACAAAAATAAACTTATTATAATTACAAATTGTTCATGTGGTAAAATATCTTTTATATCCATAATTATATTCATGATGTAGATATCATATACATCATATATATCCAGTATATAAATTCTTTAATAATATTACATAACATTTAGAGGTAAGAAATGAAATGCACCATTCATGGAGACGGTAAGCCCTACGTACGCATGAACTCTATTTTCATTTCTATTTCATATTTAATGGAATGAAGTTATAATTATATAAAGGTATAATATAATTCCATTATAATATAATGTATAATACCATTTACTCCATCCTTTATAAATCCCACATATGGCATTAACGATTCAAATCACTTTGAGGGGGCGGCAGTCCCCACTTCCTAAAATGAAAATATGGCATTTACCCATAATGGAAACCATAAAGGTATGCCATAAATGAAAAATACAGAATATTAATAATAACATATACATATTATATATCATATAAAAATATAGTGACATCTTAATGGACACCTTTTAAGGTGTTATATGAGTGTTGAGCAATCATCATTTCGTGAGGCAGAAATTCGTCATCCACAGAAACAGTATGTTCTTTAACCATTAGATGTAGGTGTGTGTAAGTGTAGCTCGAATACTTTTTATAAAAACATCCTAGTATATTTAAGATACTGGTGTTGTTACAAAATAAAGGAATAAAAAGATTTTATGGTGTTGGAGAAGCAAAATAAAACAAAATAACATAAGAGAAGATATTACCATAAAATCGGGTAACTCTTTTTGATTTGAACCAATGGTTTCCTTGGGAAGAATTCTGCCCAAAGTGAGGCTTCTAGGAGTAAGAGATGGAAGTTGAGAGATTATTTTGGAAGAGGTTGTCTGAGACAAAAGGCTTTGAAGGTGTGAGTAAGGTGGTAGTGGTGGAGGCCTTTTATAAGAGGAGAGGAGGGGCACTCTTTGAAGGTCACGAAATGTTACTTTATTATATAATGAGTTTCGGATTTCAAAGGTCCCACACTTATATATTTCGAGGATAAGGAGAAAAGAGTTAGAAATATACTCATCCAATAGGTTTTTAATAAGTGTATGTCTTAGATTTTACATTATATTTTAATTTTATTTAAATCGTTAATTAATGAGGTAATCGTTGTATCATCATAGTGTCATAAATAATCTAATTTATTTAATGTCTAAAAATTATAAAAAAATATCATTATGTAGGAAATATTTTTATATTTATAATGAATATTTATAGTAAAAAATATGACTTTTATAGCCCTATTTAAATTTTTTTTAGTAAAACAACTCATGTTTGTGACATTTTTATTTTAACATTAAATAAAAAGTTTTTAATGTCATTTTCCTACCAAAGTGGCTCCATGGGGTCCCCAAGTTGACCCATAGTTTTTATTGGTCGGCCATGAATCATACAATTGGGTTAGGACATGTTTAAATGTATTTTCATATTTTTATAATATCATTTTTACCTTAAATTTCACTAATTACCTTTAATCGCGATTAATTAAACATAAAAGTTACTATTCACCAAAAATTATTTTAATCCCATTGAACCACATTTTACTTCCCAATGACAACCATGTATGTCGGATTTTTAAAAATCAAATCACAGAAGTGGTAATGTTTCATTTAAACAAAAAAACCAGTTTTTTAACTACCACTTAGTGGTTTCACTATGCATCAAAAATTGAAGTTTTTCAGAACAATGCCAAAATTTCACCCTATGCTATAATTGATATTCAGAATTAAAAAATGATGTCTATTTTACAAAATTACAAACATATAATCTGTATTAATTAATTTTATGATTAATTCCCGCTGTCACAACAAATAGCATGTTTTTAAGAAACAATAAATATCAAAAGATTGACAATTGTTTATATCCAATTACAAAGTGAAATTAATTCTAATGAACACCATTTGATAAAATGGTAAAAAATATATTCTAATTATACTTTAAAACAACTCAATAGTATAATTTATCACTATATATTATTTTGATTAAAAAAGTTGTTTTTAAGTATTTTTCATTATTCATAAAAAATTTGGAAATTATCCGCAAATTACAAAAAATTCAACATAGGATAATTTTGATTTTCCAAATACAAATATGAAGTCCATTTTGAAATATAAAATTTATATAATTTCAAAAAGTGGTTATTACTATTCATAACTGCTACTTTGATTGGTCGCGGTGTGTTAAAATCTCGAACTTGCATAAAATGCAAGTTATTACATTATTGAAAGAGAAGCGTATCGTGAAATCTTGGGGTGTTACATTCTCCCCTCCTTAAATAAATTGCATCCTCACAATTTGAAAATGTTCTTCGAAAATAAAAGGTTGAAAAGAGAAAATATCTTTGTTGAAAACCCATATCAGAAATAGGGTTAATAAGAATATAACATTAAAAGAAAGAAAGAGAAGTACAAAGGTCACTCGAGATAGCTCATACTAGGATTATATGAAAATATCGATATAGAGGAGAAAAAAACCATCAAGGTCTGATAGAGAGTTGTAGAAAACAGGATTAGGAGAAAGTTAACCACAACAAAATCACGAACTTGTGATTGGTTAAACGTTCATTGAATCCCCAGTAGGAAAGGTTAACCGGCAACATTTCTATTTTAAGTTACCTTTTATAAAGTTGAGGAATTTATTTAAGAGATTTTCTAAGAACGTAAGTAAATATAATTACTTGTCATGTAGGCTTTCATTCTTTAATAAATTTTATCACAAACCCATCCTTCACTCCAAATGGTAACAGAACTCAAAAATATTCAATTTATCCTAATTGTATAAGTTTCCAAATATTACCACATACCATTTAGATTAGGAAAACTATTTTGTAATAACCAGGGACTTCCTGTAGGCTAGTGGTAGGTAATAAAGGCATGTCGCACTATGGTTGTGGGTTCGATTCCTGCTGCTTTGTCCGATGCGACAGGTTATCCCCCAACCTGCAGGTTTTCCTTTTCCTAAAACTATAGTATTATAATACTCCAAAAATAATCTTCAGAAATTTTTTAACCTTAAACAATACAATACAAGGTTTAACTTAATCCATTCCAACCTATATAGTTATCCAAAATACCTCTGTCCAAACTTTCTCTACAAGGTCTCTAAATTCCAAAATCAATTGTTACAACAGATTCCCCAAACAATGTAAAGTTTCTCTTATTGTCACATACTAAAAATATGATTACCTTCATCATATTAAAACCTTAATGAAAAAACAAGTACTATAGTACAATCTTTATATATATCACATTTTTATTATAACCAGAATATAATCCTTGAGTCCAAAAGAACCTATAAATTAATTATTTCACTTCAAATGTAGTAACATCATAATATTATCCTTGATCCCTTGGCCTTTTCTGAGGTAAGTTTCCCTGATTATTAGGACATTCATTTTTTTAATGCCCCATTTCCCTACAATTGTAGCATTCAACATTCATAGCCTATTTCTTTCCATTGCAATCACGATGCTGGTGACCTTTTTCTCCACATTTATAACAAACTACCATTACTTTTAGGCAAGCACCTGGGTGATTCTTCCCAAAATTATCACATAATGGAAAATCCTTCTTTCCCTTTTTCCCTTTATTTGTCTCTTGTTCCACTATTCTCTTCTTCTATTTCTTTACTTTGTTGTCAGATGACGTAGAAAATTCCTTTTCTGTCTTGATATCACACGAGACAATATCTTCGTACGAAGAGATGGATTGTGATACTAAAGCGTGACGGAGAAATGGTTTTAACCCATCAAAGAAACAATCAATCTTACTTCTTGGGTATATAATCTGCAGCATACCTCGCTAACCTTGTAAAGTTGGCCTCATATTTTGTGACATTCTCATCCTCCTTTTGTCTCAGACTCAGAAATTGCCTTTCAAAATCTGCTCGATGGTCACGAGGAAAGTATTTTTCTAAGAAAAGATCTTTGAAATCTCTCCCTTCCATACATGATACTTCTTCATCTTCCTTTGTATTTTGAATCAATGACCACCATTGATCAGCATCTCCAGTGAGGTGGTAAACTGCCATGATAACCTTTTCCCTTTCACTACTCCCCAAGGCATGGAATATTTTCTCTAAGGAATTTATCCATTGCTAAACTACTAAGGGATTTGTAATTCCATTAAATGTTGGTGGTTGTCGCATCATGAAGCAGTCTAACATTGATCCTCCACGTTGTGGATCAGGGTACTCCATACGAGTAAGGTTATTATTCATAACCTGAGTGAGTAGTCACAGTATGGTAATAAGTTGATCAGCACAAGTTGTATCTCCAGCTCCACAATAATTATCTTGAGCATGAGGGAAATCCCTACATAGAGTGCATGCATTGATACGGTTTCCATTCCTTCCACTAGGTGCCATTTCTAAACAATGTCATAAACTAGATTATGTTATGAATCTAAATACATAATTCCATACTTGTAAAACACTTAACATAAATTGAACTATTTATTGATATAATCCATAATTGTAAAAAGAAATGTTTTCTTTGAGGAAGTATATAATCATAAACCCTTCGTAATGGTTTGTAAAGAAAATGAGAATTATCCTAAGCATATCCCTCGGGAGTGTCGAAACCAAGAGTGCAACAAGGCCCGTTGTCGTGCACTAGTTCCCGTTCGAGTCTAGCTCAAAGCGGTGTTTTCGGGTTTTACCCCTAGGTACATCTGTGCCAGAGCCGCCTCTACCTGCTCGTAACCAGACAGGGATGTATTTCTCAAACAACCCACAAAATCTATACAACAAAACAATTCTAGGTAGTTCTTCTATACTAATCCTCAATGTATATCTTTGGTCTATGTGATCTAATCATAGTTTATCTAAATATAGACTCCAAGGTTAGTACTAAACTACCTCTGATACCAACTATAACGCCCCGACCCCAGTTACCCATAGTGGGTGCATTATTGCTTAACATTAGCATGATCACAAAAGATCAAGTCTCGAAATACTGATTAGTTTAGTAGCCTTGGAAACACTAGATACATTCATAAATGTTACATTACATCATAAAGTGAAAAACTACAATAACAAAGTCTCCATAGTCCACACTCATATCCTCTTCTGACTATCCCTTCAGGTCATTCATAAAATACTTCTTTACATCCTGGAAAATATTAAAACATTGAAAGGGGTGAGCTCAGATGCTCAGTAAGGATAACAATATTGCGGAAGCTTTCATAAATAAACATCAACATTTAAGGTAATTTATAACTAAAACAAAATCCTTTTTAAACTTGAACTTCAGTATAATATGGAAAAAATAAAATGAGATAATTCCATCTACTTACTCACATAGATATTCTACTAGTTGAATAATCCCATGCAATATCAATAACCACTTTCATAATTATGGAATGCATAATGCCGGAATTTTATACTGACATAGCCAAGGCCTCATACCAAGATTACAAATAAGATTTTATCAAGGCCTCGTGCCAAGACACTAGTTTGTCTCATGAGACCTACCGATGCATCGAGGAGCTATAGCGGGCTCCACCTGTCACTTATTAAGTCCAATTCATTCCTTATATGAAAAATGGTATATAAACATTTAGGAATACCATTTTTTAAAATACCATTTGAAATTAATTGTGGCATCAAAATACCAGTTCAATTTTCAGAAGATACTTATGATTAAAGTAGCTGAAATATACTCCAGTGTTTTTTTTGAAAACATTATACAAGCTTCTAAAAACAAAATAACTAATTCTGAGACTGCTCGACTAATTACAGGCCCTGATGGGTCCACGCCCAATCCCTTCATGTCCACCACACTCGAGAGTCAGGTTTTCTGAAATCATTTTTATGCTTGCGTTTAATACGTATACATTTTCACGAGATTTTCATATTTTTGATAGAAATATATCTCTCTTTTTTGAAATCATTTAATAAATTTATGGCTTGTAGAGGAAGCTGAAACTCAAATATTGGTCATGGTGGAAGAGAAAGTCGTTATCGCCGCATACGTATGACAAAAAAAACATTAACTTTTGTCATTTAGTAAAAAAATTTCATATAAAAAGATTTCTTTTGAATAAATGTAAAAGTCAAAGGGTTTTATACACCATATAAAAGAAATTTCTGTATAAAACAAAATATGCCTCAATGAATGGAGATTGAGACGAAGTCCCATACAAAGATCATTTTTTTAAAATAAAATAAATATATTATGTGTATTCAATATATGTACACATAAAGAAAGTACAAATACAATATAGGACATAACAATATCATGACATAATTTGAAAGTAGGAGATTAACCCAAAGAATAGAAATTGGGTTAAGAAGTTCCCTTACCTCGTGTCCGACTTGACTCGACCGCTCTTTAACCTCCTGAATAATAAACTAGAGTTAATCTATACCTGCTTAAGAACCTTTTTCAAGATCATTATTCCTTTTATATCACTTATTCCCATGTTATGAACATTATGTAAATATTTAAGTTAATAACGGTCGTTTTGTCGATCTTAGGTACTTGAGTCAAAAATAAACTTCTTATAATTACACTTTGTTCATGTTGTAAAATATCCATTATATCCATCATTATAGTAATGATTTAGATATAATATACATCATATATATCCAGTATATAAATTCATTTATAATATTACATAACATTTAGAGGTAAGAAATGAAATACACCGTTCATGGAGACGATAAGTCGTACATACGCATGAACGCTACTTTCATTTCTATTTCATATTTAATGGAATGAAGTTATAATTATATAAAGGTATAATATAATTCCAGTATAATATAATGTCTAATACCATTTAATCCATCCTTTATACATCCCACATATGGCATTAACGATTCAAATCACTTTGAGGGGGCGGTAGTCCGCACTTTCTAAAATGAAAATATCACGTTTACCCTTAATGGAATCCATAAAGGTATGCCATAAATGAAAAATACAGCAGCTTAAGAATAACATAATCATATTATATATCATATATAAATACAGTGACACCTTAATGGCCACCATTGAAGGTGTTATATGAGTGTTGAACAATCACCGTTTCGTGAGGCAGAAATTCGCCATCCATGGAAACAATATTTTCATTAACCATTAGAGGTAGGTGTGCATAAGTGTTGCTAGAATACTTCTCATAAAAAAATCTTAGTATATTTACGATACTGGTGTTGTTACAAAATAAAGGAATAAAACGAGTTTAAGGGGTTGGAGAAGCAAAATAAAACAAAATAATATAAGAGAAGACGATACCTTAAAATCATGTAACTCTTTTTGATTTGAGCCAAAGGATTCCTTGGGAAGAATTCTGCCCAATTTTAAGCTTCTAGGAGTAATATATGTAAGTTGAGAGAGTATTTGGGCAGAGGATGGCCGAGCCAAAAGGCTTTGATGGTGTGAGTAAGGTGGTAGTGGTGGGGGCCTTTTATAAGAGGAGAGGAGGGGCACTCTTGGAAAGTCATGAAATGTTACTTTATTATATAATGAGTTTCGGATTTTAAAGGTCACAAACTTATATATTTCGAGTATAAGGTGATATGGGTTCGAAATATACTCATACAATAGGTTTTTTACAAGTGTAAGTCTTAGATGTTACATTATATTTTTTGTTTATTTAAATCGTTAATTAATGAGGTAATCGATGCATCATCATGGTGTCATAAATAATCTAATATATTTAATGTCTAAAAATTATAAAAAAAATATCATGATGTAGGAAATTTTTTTATCTTTCTAATGAATATTTATAATAAACTATATGACTTCTATATCCCCATTTAAAAATTGTTTTAGTAAAACAACTCATGTTTGTGACATTTTTATTTTAACATTAAATAAAAAGTTTTTAATGTTATTTTCCTAACAAAGTGGCTCCATGGGGTCCCCAAGTTGACCCATGGATTTTTGTGGTCTTCCATGACTCATCCAATATGGGTAGGACAAGTGTAAAGGTATTTTCATATTTTTATAATATCATTTTTACCTTAAATTTCACTAATTACCTTTAATAGCGATTAATTAAACATAAAAGTTACTATTCAACAAAAATGATTTTAATCCCATTTAACCACATTTTACTTCCTAATGACTACCATGTATGTTGGATTTTTGAAAATCAAATCACAGAAGTGGTAATGTTTCATTTAAACAAAAAAAATCAGTTTTTTAACTACCACTTCGTGGATTCACTATTCATCAAAAATTGAAGTTTTTCAGAACAATGCCAAAATTTAAACCTAAGCTATAATTGATATTCAGAATTAAAAAATGATGTATATTTTAAAAAATTCCAAACATATAAGTCACATTAATTAATTTTATAATCAATTCCCGCTGTCACAACAAATAGCTTGTTTTTTAGAAACAATAAATATCCAAAGATTGAAAATTGTTTATGACCAATTTCAAAGTGAAATTAATTCTAATGAACACCATTGGATTAAATGGTAAAAAAATATTCTAATAATACTTTAAAACAACTCAATAGTATAATTTATCACTATAAATTATTTTGATTTAAATTTTTTTTTTAAGTATTCTTCACTATTCATAAAAAATTGGAAGTTCTCCGAAAATTTCAAAAAATTCAACATATGATAATTTCGATATTCCAAATACAAAAATGAAGTCCATTTTGAAATAGAAAATTTTTATAATTTCAAAAAGCTGTTATTACTATTCATAACTGCTACTTTGATTGGTCGTAGTGTGTCAGAATCTCAAACTTGCGTACAATGCAAGCTATTGCATTATTGAAAGAGAATCGTATCGTGAAAGCTTGGGGTGTTACAATAACTCTAGAGGTCACATTCAAACTGGAACTATATTATGGGACTGGGAAGGGGTCCAAATTGACCTAGAGTGCGACTCTCTACTAGGATAGTCATGGGCATTAACATTCTGAGTAGAACCCTCCTCCAGGGCCGGACATGGGTCCTTGATGATCTCGAGTGGAACCTTCTTTACAGGATGGGCACGGCTCCTCGACTATATACTTGGAACCCTCTTGTGGGTCTAGACATTGGTCCTCAGTGAATTATATTGTAACCCTATAGTTTGTCTTGGCATGGAACCTAAACCATCTGAGCGGAACCCTCTTGTGGGGCATCACATGGTTATTCGACCACTATATTGGAACCTTCCAACCAGGATGGGAATGGGTACCCATTCACTAGAGTGTATCCCTCCATAATACTAAGTAATATGTCATCTATCATGAAATTTTGTCCCATAAAATGAGTGTCAGAGTGATGATATGTCGCTAGAAATAGCATTGGGCTCACGAGGAAGAGAGACACTTTCCCTACTAAGATGCATTTTTGAGTCGTGACCAAGAAACCACATGGGTGAGTCAGTGGCTCCCAAAGAGGATATTATGAAGGTTTATTTAATGTTTTCATTAGACTTATTTTTTCAAGTCATTCTCATGAGACGATAAGAATCATTGAAAGATATTTTGATCTGTTGGATACTATTATTTCTGGGCAGAGTTATGAGATGGAGATACCCTTAGTCTATCATTTGAGATTATGTTATTGAGCATATATATCTAGGTATATATATGTGTGTGTGTGTACTTAATTCTTGGATACGGTTAAAATATTTATAGGATAGGAAAAGATATCTAGGGTATTCCATGTTATTTCCATGTTAATCTTCTCAGGGATGCTTCAGTCTACTCTTCTACTATAGGAGGCGAAGGCTCAAAAGCTACTTCCCCTATTCATTATGTTTATCACCTTGTTCGTAGAGGATGATACATTCACACATTGTTTTGTTGATAAGTACTCTATCACTATACCTTGAGCTATCTACTTCCATTATATTCTAGTATATCTATTAAGGATCACCATTTAGAATCTTGGATGTCCTATTAGGTAATATTATACTCACCCCTACATGGCCTCTACCTAAATGAATTGTGTATTATATAGTTGATGGATGGGTATACTGAAACTATATAAAGTTTTATTGATATGGGTTTCTTATACCACATATGATATACGTATCCTGTGATTCAAGAGTTAGGATTTCATAGTTGTTTAATATTCTAGTTTTCCATCATGTTGGGAGACATTTCTGTTTAGGATTTATTTTTCTACTTTACTTTTGAGCTTCCACTACTCTAATTTTTTACTATTTAGAGGTTCATTCATGCTTGTTTTACATCCTAGATGTATATCTTATATTACTCATACCCATTTCACTTTCTAATATATTTTTTTGTGTGTGTTCCGATAGGTACTTATTAAAAGGCATCCTAAGTTAGTTATACCTCGACAATTGTCGCCACCCCCTGGCCTGTGGAGGAAGGCATGGGAATGTTGTGACCCAAACCCATACACTGGTCCTTTAATGAAATAATGGTATCAAATAATTTTCATTCCATGATATTCTTCTGGATGAATCATCTTAAGTGGATTTGGTTAGGATTATGGAAAAAGATTCGTGGTTTCTCAAGTGTCTCAATCAGGCTAGGGAACCCATTGATGGTGTGGTGTCCGACATAACCATTCACCAGGACCATGAGTACCTACTTTTCAACATGGAATTCAAAGAAATTTTTTTTCTGATTAAATGTTACATTCATAATGTATGATTGATACTATGATTCCCTTTCGTGATTTATATCCCCATTGTTGTTGATAAATAAATATATGCACAACTGATTGAGGTACTCCTTGATAAAATTCATGATTCATCTATGATGACATCAATCGATGATACCCACTCTGGTTCATGATTATAACACTATGAGCCACGAGGCCTTCATTTAGTGTTCATCCAACTATCCCCTTCCTCTTTTAGGGCACGTAGTGGTGGTTCCCCCAGTCAAGTATCAGATCCTTTCAACAGAGAAGACTGAGGGTGCGCGCAAGATTAGTGTGTTCCATGAGTTTCATCGTCAGAGAACACTAATGTTCCATGATGAGCTAGAAAATTAGGTATAAAGGACTTCCTATATATAATAGTCCATATCTTGAGTTTTTTTTAAACCCTGACAGATCATATGTTTTCTCTAGCAACTAGCCTCTTACTCAGATCAGTTGTGTATTGGGGAAGACATGTCAAGGAGATGCCTAAAGAGTCGACAAACACTTGGACTAAATTCTAGTTTCTCTTTTGTGAGAATTAATACCACAATTTCTGGTGCTTTATTAGGATCTAAGAAATTATCGAGCTTCATTATTGAGGAATGGCAGTGGTTGAGTATGCAGCGAGGTTTATAGACCTTACATTGTAACCTCATGACATGATCGTGGATGACTACTTACGACCAAGGAAGATTGAACAGATACTCCTAAAAGAGATACATGCCAAAATTGTACACTTTTTCATCCCCACATATGTTAGGTTACTAGAGTAGGAAATGGGGAAAGACTGCTTTCTATCATTTGGATACAAGATAGATGGAGCTTTTAGTGGGAATCACTATGCTGAGTTGTCTGTAGTAGCTATAATTTTCCATGTTCTAGGATATTAGTATTGTAGATCATTATATAATTATACTTAGTAATATTTTCAAAGTCCGAACACATCAGTATTTTGCTTTAATTGTGATGGGTGAGGTAACATGGCACAAGACTACCTGGCCTGACATGCTGATGATTATATGTATATAGATCATGGAAGTTATTTCATATGGGTAGGGGAAACTGAGACCCTATGATATGAACTACGTTACGCATAACCTAGAATTTGTAGTGATCTTCTTCTCCATGATGATTTTGAGAAATTGTCTTTTGGGAGAACACTTCTTGGTTTACTCAGACAAATAGAGTCTTATGTACGTCATCTTGCAAAGCGACCTAAACCTAAGACAACAGTGCTGGTTGGAGTTCCCGTGGGGAAGTGATGTTGATATTTTATATACTCCAAGTAAGGGAAACATTGAATCAGATTCCCATAGCAAGAAGTACCCATATTTCATATTCTTTAAGGATTAAAAGTAGTTATCCTTCTTTTAGAAAACAATAGTGGGGGAGGAGGGTATAACTTTTCATCAGTCTATGGTGTTTACTCCAATTCTTTATCATTTGATAGATTCCATGCTATGAGACTTCAACAAGGAGGTCTTATAAGATCATATGTCCATTGGGGACTCACGAGAAGGGTATTCTAAAAGATGGAACTAGGTAATATTTTTCTAGGGTAAAGTAGCGGTTCATGTCATGTTATGGGAGGATGTGATATAGGATTTCCACAATTCTCCCCAAGATTTACATCCCAGTTTGGGGATGGTGTATAAATACATTTAGTGGTTAATTTTTTGGTTCTTTTTTAGGCGAAGTCTAGCTTAGTTCATCTCTCAGTGCCTCACCTATCAGTAGGTGAATTTTGAGCACCATTTTTCAGCAGGTTTTTTGTAGCCCCTTGGTATCCCAGAGTGGAAATGGGATGAAATATCCATGGACTTTGTTACATGACCTCCATGCGTAGATAATATCCACAAATCCATCTAAGGGTTAGTTTATGGAATCATGAAAACAGAACACCTTCTTTCTATTAGTTATAAAATTTCGGTGTAATGTTTGTTGTAATTTTAAATATGGGAGACCATTCACCATTATGGGGTGCCCTTAATAATTTTCTCTGGTAATGATACACAGTTTAAATTACAACAATGTTGTGGATTGTGGGAGGAATTCAAGAAATTGATATGGATGATTAAATCCTTTCACCTCCAGATTGAAGGGAATACCAAGAATACTATGTAGGTGTTAGAGGATATGATGAAGGAATGCTTGTTAGAAACTGGGTAGAGATGGGAGGATCACCTACCCTAGGTAGAGTTTGTGTACAATAATAGATATCACTCTACCATCAGCATGAAACCTTTCAAGGTCTTATACAGGAGACCCTAAAAGACACCCTCATACTAGATAGAGACTGGAAAGCCCTCTCTTGTGGGCCCATGGATGGTGTTGGTGATATTGAAGATAGTAGAGGTCATCCATTTTAAAATGAGGTCATCCCAGAGTAGATAGAGATCTTATGCAGATCACCGTCATAGACCCATGGAGTTAAATAATATAGATGAATTTTTCTTAAGAATCTCCCCATGTTGCGGATTATGGAGGTATTTTCAAGGAGGCAATCTATCCCCGAGGTTTATCGGGCAATTAAAAATTGTCTAGTGGGTTGGTGACCTTCCTTACAACGTTTCCCTACCCCCATAGCTATATAAGGTCCATGATGTCTTCAAAATTTCATTGACGAGTAAATAATTGTGTAAACCTAAATACATCATTGACTAGGGTGAGCTACAATTTTAGGATAGAGACACCTTTATGGAGCACCCAGTGGCGATAAAATATTGCTAGGAGTGGACACTAAATGGATGGACGATCACTTTGGTTCATGTGTTGTGACATCATGAATGTTGGTAAAAGTGTTCCTTGGAATAGGAGATCCTATTGATGGCTCAGTATCCCGAGTTTTTTCCTAGTATTTTTTCAGGGATGAAAATAATTATGGATGGAATGATGTTAAGGCCTGGTTTTCTCCTTATAATTCATCATAATATTTACAAACACACACACACAGATATATATATATATATATTAAGATTTAATCAAAAAGATGGTGTGTGATTCTGAGCCCAGATATTCATCAAATTTTTTTATAAATATACTATATATGTTTTGTATTTGTGTGCACCTAAAATTATTAAAGATAATAGGCTAACTCTTATGAAGATGATCAGATCAAAATTCAAAGACCATGGTTAAGTCTAGAACATGGTGTTTCCCTAGCTAGAAAATAAAATGAGTCAGTGTCTGATGTTTGGACACCTCTATCATAGAAAGTACATTATATGGATTAATTAATTATTAAATTAATTATTTTAATAACCCTTGTCCTAAAGGATATGTTTATTAATATATAATTAGGTTAAATTTCTAGGTTTGGCTCCAAAATCTAAAATTGCATGAGAGAGATCTCTTCCCCCTTAAATTGGAAGATCTCAATTGAGTAACAAAAGATCACCAGATTAGGTCATATCAGTAAAAAGAAATCAAAAAGTCTAATCCTAGAACTTTGATGAATGTGTTCTTCATAAATGAAATATCCAGAATAGAGGTAAGAATTAGATTTTTTTTATTCCTGTTATTAAAAATTTTGAGCAGATCGATCATTGATCATTGATTTGATCCCTTGTGAAACCTTTGAAAGCACTCGCATTCTGAAAACTGTGTTTTTATAATTTTTTTCTAATTTGGAATCCTTGTTCTAGATAAATTTTACCATAATTTTTGGTATCGATTAATTAACATTTTGTGGTTCCTTTCTCCCCAATCGACATTGTTTTCATTACAGGTTGGATCCTTATAGTCCCAGTTTGACATTTTTTGGATGTATCTAGCTCGATCGGACCCCCAAAATTTTGGTAGATTAATTAAATATGAATGGATTGTTGAGCCGAGCATTGATTTGGGATTTTTTTTAAAGTCAAGGATGGCTGATCAATTGATTTAAGATCAATAAATCTATTATTGGAAGTGTAGTAACATGAAATATTAGCAATGGAACCCCAGAATAGATGAGGAGTTGATTTCTAGTGATCGAAGGATCGAAATAATGTTTTCAAGCTAGATCCATGAGTTTCAATTGAGTTTAGAACTAGATATAAATTATAAAAGTTTAAATAGAGGGGGGAAAACTGATCATAGATTTTTGTACAAATCTAACTACACTCCATGATACAGGATGAACACATAGCTTATAGCCCCTTCTGCAGTAGTGAATAGTGTTTTATGAATCATAAGGAGGACATGATGGGTAGTCTCCCTTACATGCCATGAACCCTATTTTATTTGGAAAAAATGAATAGCAGGCCACATTGGTGGGAGTTCTTATTGAAGTACATAGACATGGCTTGACAACATGTGAAAAATCTGATCTGAACCCACATGATGTGTACCAAAGTACACAGTCATGGGGTCTAGTACATGCACAAAGTGAGTAGGACATGACTCTTATCCCAGATATCCATGACATGTTGTATAGTCCACCTACAAGGTATGTACTAGTATATGGGATGGATCCATGTTCCATCCATCGAAACATGTAGGCAGTGGAGTAAGAGCACATGTTCTTCACCCCCCCCCCCAACACACGACATATACCCCTTGAGATATTCAGGGAAAACATAAATAATATATATATTTAGTGTTTGAACTCATATTTTGGCCTCTAAGTGGCCTATAATGACTATTATTCTGGGTAAAATGAGATGGTTCCCTCTATTTTGGCTTTTGAGATATGATGTGTGAATTTTCACGGTATAGAACCTTTTACAGTGATTCTTGATGATTTCCATGATCACAAAAGATCACCAGAGGTTTCATTCCAAGAGGAACCCTCATGTGGGGCAGGGAATGGGTCCTCGATGGCCTGGAGTGGAACCCTTCACAAGGGATAGGCATGGGTCCTCGACATTCTAAGTGGATCACTTTTATGGGGTATATAAAGTATCCTCGATGACCTAGATTGACACACTACAGTCGAACTAGGCATGTGTCCTAGAATTTTTGAGTGGAACCCACTTGGGCATCAAGTCATGGTTCTTCAAGGACCTAGACTGGAACCCTCCAACCGCAATGGGAATGGGTCCGCAACCTTCGGAGTGGAACCCTCATATGGGGCTGGGCATGTGTCCTAAACCACTAGAGTAGAACCCTCCATCTTGGATGGGAATGGGTCCTCAACAACTAGAGTGTACCCTTATATCGTACAAGGGAATTTGTCCTATATCAAGAAATTTTTACTCCTAAACACTAAGGCACAATGAAAAGATATGGTTTTAAGTATCTATGGACTCATGAGGAAGAGTGATTCCTTCCCTGTAATGATTCATTTTTGAGATGTCATCAAAAACCATGAATGTGAGTCAGTGTCACCCAAAGAAGATAGAATCAATATAGGGTGAATATGTTCCTTAGAGTTGTGTGTTCAAGGGAGACACGTGAGCTATTGTGAATCGGTGTTGTAATTTTGGAACTCTTGGATACACTCCTTCCTGGGTGGAGTTATGAGATGGAGATCACCTTAATCAATCATTTGAGATTCTTTGAATTAGAATATATATTTATATATATACTTTTTCTATATCTACTCATTGGATTTTGTTACGCTCCTTCCATGAGAGGAGAAGACATGTAGGGAATTCCAATTGATTTTTTTCTTAGCATCCGTTGGTTGGATGAATATACTCTACAGCTATAGGTGGTGATGAATCGATCAGTATTTCATCTAATCATTGTGTTTATCCCCTTGTTCATGGACAAGAATACATTCATACATTGATAGTTTGAGTTGTAATATACCACAGAATGTTGATCTATTTACTATATATCACTTCTAGTGATTCTCTTATGGATCCTCATTCATATTTCAAGGTTTCCTACTGGGTATGTCCATAATGACCCCATCATGGTATCTCCCATGCATGTATTGTATCTTATGAAGATGACAGGGACGATGACTATGATTACAGATGATTTTAGGGTAATTGGGTGCTTGGACTGTGTACTGTGGTCATAGTTAGGGATTTAAGAGTTGTGACCTCTCAATTGTTAACTTTTTCTATTTTTTTTTGGTTGGGCATGTACTTTTGTCATTAACTTTTCAGTTTACACTACCATATTTTTGTACTGTCTAGAGGTTTTTGCATGATTGTATTACTGTATAGTACTATTGCATATTTGAATCTTTCCTTATTCACTTTTTTCATGGAAATGGTTGTGTGTGTGCAATCAAGTAATTAGAAAAATGCCTCCTAGAGATAGTTATGCCTTCAGCACTTGTCACCACAATAGGCCTATAGAGGTGGGCATGGGGTAGTTACAGCTCGGGCCTCATCTTCGTTCAAATCGTGACAATATTTCTATATTTATTTATATTTATATAATTATATATATATATTATAATATATATTTATATAATTATATAAAATTACTAATATATAAATATAAGTAATTATAAAATATATAAAATATATTTATTATTATTATATATTTATTATAATAATATAATTATTTAAATATTAATTTATTTATAATTTTATGAATACAATTTATAAAAAATTATACATATATATTTATCGTTAAAAATATATATATATATCAAATTTATATTAATATTAATCATGATTTTTTTATAATATATATAAATAAAAATTATTTTTTCAATATTAATACGATAATTTTATATATATTATAAATATTTTTATTAAAAAAATTTATCATACCAATGAATAATGTTGATAAAGATCCACCTTTATTAGTGATTTAAGCTAGCATTGATAAAGGAAATATTTTTATCAATGCTTTTGTTTAGAGATGATAAAAATATCATCTTCATATGGGTTGATCTGTGGTAGTGAAACTTTTAGAATAGAATAAGGAATGTTTGGAAATAGTCTGCAGGCATGTTGGAGACTTGTTCTATATGTGGAATATAGTAGGCGTGGAGTCCAAGATTCAAATAAAAACCCAAAGTATATATTTTCCCCCATCTCTGGTCAGGTGAATTTATTTGCACTGAATTTAATGGTGGTTAGTTGTACTTGCTGTCCAGGGGATCCATAATTAGTTGTGGGGATGTGAATTATCTCTAGTGGAAGCAGGTGTTGTAGGTATAGAACATATGGTTGGTAGTAGGCATAGCATGCGGGGCAACTATGGTCTTGCTGGGTGATGGGTGATAGGTGTGAAACCATCTTGTGTGGGAAAGTTGTGTATTTTTCGATGTTCTAGTTGAAAGATGCTGCAGAAAAAAATAGTCATTGTGGTCCCAATGGGATGAAGGGCGTGGATATGAATGAAACCAAAGCACCAAGTGACAAAAAAGAGACAATGGGGCAGGTTGATGCCATATATGGTTTCACAAATGTGTGTGGAACTAGTTCTGGTGATGGGGCTGATGTATTGTTATGGAAATGCCAGGAACCATCTGGTGAAGTATCGGTGGCACTCAATGAAACTTGAAGACTCGGTGGTGGTGATAGGAGGACGCAATTATGGGATAGCTATCAGGGGTTTCTCAAGCTGCATCTGACAATAACGATGGTGATGGAAATTATTGGCGCTCTCCATGAAGGGAACTGGTGTGTTTCTCAGTAAGAAAACTGGATTCAAATGGGGGAACAAATATGTTAGTGGGGTGAAGGGCATTGGGGGGATGGCTAATGGAGGAGAGGAAGATATCATAATGACCACTATTGCGGGATATAGGAGGTGGGAAGGCTGTGGTGATTGGTGATGGATTGTAAGAAAGGATAGACCACGCAGTACGAGTAATGAAATGAGGGCATCATTCTAGTGAATGTGAATAGTGATTCCCCACATGATGGTGGGGGTTGTGCACTACTGGAATTTTTTCTTTTTGTGAAGGGCTATTTTTAATGGGCTCCCATAGAAAAAACCCTTTTGCGATGGGGTCCCGTTGCAAATATCTTTTTGAAGAAAATGGTATCGCAACAAGTATTTTTTGGACGGACCCATCGCAAAAAATATTTGTTGGTATGGGAAGAGGGATCGTCCCAAATAGACGTTTGATAGAATACATTATATTTATAATAAAATTTCGTGACAGACCCATCAAAAAAAGTTTTGGTGACAGGACACCGGCCTATCGTAAATAGATAATATGGTATAAACCAGTTGTGATTGGACCATCGCAACAAAGTTATTGCAACAATAAATCAACCTATTGGAAAAAAACTTATAATATATATATATATATAATTTTTTCCATGGGGCCTCTTCCGAAAAGGCCTTATCGAAAATACATAATAAAATAAAATATTAAAATTAATATTATTGAAATAATAAAAAAAATATTAAAATTCTCAATATTTGAAAATACTTAATAATATTAAAAAATAATCAAATTATGATTAATGAACAAAATAATATTTAAATTATTAAAATAATAAAAAAATAAACAAAATTAAAATTCTCAATAGTCAGAAAAAACATAAAAAAACATAAAATATTATTATTATAATTATTATTAGTAAAATAAACAAACATTAAAAAATATAAATCTAATAATAATTAATCAAATATTAAAATATTAAAAATAATAAAAAATTATGAAATATTCGCAATAATATAATAGACCAAAACTATAAATAGTTCATATTACAAGAAATGTTCAATTTAAATGTTTTTAACATAACAAAAAAACACTGGGGGGTAGTCTTTTTGAAGAGACGGTGGAGAAAAAAATTATCCCTAAAGTATGAGTCAGATGACACTTGTACTCCATATGATCATGCTGCTGCACCTTCCATGGATGAATGTCCTCCTCGTGCTGCTACTGCGACTGCTATAGCCATCGATGGATGTCCTCCTCGTGCTGCTGCTGCTGCTGCTACTGATGCATCTCTTCCTGCTACTTCTCCAAACACTCTATAAGCTTAGTTTGAGCTTGCAACTACTCCAGATCCTATGATCCAGAAGATTAAGCCTCTCTACGATGTATTCTTGAGATAGATGTTGACATAGTAGCAGTACATTAATAAGTCCTAGGAGTCAAATGAGAGCCAATAACAACTACCCATCCCTTCTCGAAGTCATACTCGATCGCCTGCATCTATGATGCCTCATCGAAATGGTGGGCACTAGTCTAATCAGTGGTCTCGTCCTGACTCTCAGCCCTTTTCTATGTGGTGATGGCCTCATACGACTCCATTAGTTTCAATATAAAATTAAAATATTGAAAATATTATATATACAACTAATTTTAAAACTAAAAAAGAAATAATACTGAAAACAATCTAACACTGGCGATCATCTCTAGTCTCTCGAGTTGGTGGATCACTGTACATATTCCTATAAACGTCGTACTCCATAGTATCAGGATGCTCGACTAACTATATGAATATAAAATAAACTATTTATATTTAATGTTATATAAAATATTTAAAAAAAATACACACAAGATGCACTATATTCATACTGAATGTATGACTACCAGCTCGATGGGTCACCCCCTATTTCCACTATTCTGCCGGCCCAATGATGATCTCCTCCGAAATCCACCACTCAATCAGTGTGAACATAATCCATCCCAAACATGATATTAAATGTAATCTAGTAGGTGGGATCTACATGAATCATCAAATACTGTCGCTCCTTCTTTCTTAATGGTTTCCCATCACAAATTATTAAAAAACTAATGGAAACGCTCATGCATAGACACCTCCCAAGCCTAGTGGATAACGAAATGCATGCTATCATCGATGGGATACCATAAAACCCAAAAATAATGTATTATATCAAGTTATTAATGAAATAAATTTCTAAATAAATATTATTTATTTACAAAACGGCAATTGATTGAACATTCCAAGACACACATCAACGAGAATCTGTTACCATGTGATCCGTGGCTGAGAAAAATTATTGCTCAAGATAGATATCTCCTATCCAATAGCTACATGTGAAAAACATTGAAAATGGAAAAAAATAATCAAAAATTAGTACATAAATAAAGTAATGAAATCTACCTAAAATACATAGGTTATCATACCTCAACGTGTGTGTATTGAAACCAAGATGTGGATGCCACTTGGAAAAAGGTTTAAGAATCATAAGTCACGCAAGACCATGCCCCCCCGTACACCCCCTAAAGCGCCAGTATCCTGAGGTTCAGATTATCCCAAATCCTCCTCATACAATGGTAGCTCAGCCTCCTTTAACTCGTGAAGTAGATCAGGGTCCAACTGAAACACAAAATGATTGTTGTTAGCAGATTTTTGAAAACAACTATTACATATAGATATATATTATTTATGATTGTAACCAGCATTTAACCATGTCAATGATCACCTTCATCATCTTCTTCATATTTGATGATGTCAATGTCTTGATATTCATCATCAGCGTCATCAATATCCTTATATGTTTCAATTTCACCATCTCGTTCCATTTCAAATTCATTTGTAACATCATTAACATCTTTGTCACCATCGACCCTTAATTGTGGGGTGTCATAATCGATATTCATGTCTATTGGTGAAAATGATGGAATTTGAGTAGTCCTTTGAAAATTTTTCAATCCTTGTACTTCATCATAACCAAATTTAGTTAGATTAAACATATTTTACTGATATTTCATTTTCATTATGCTCCAGCCGTCACTCAAGTCTCCAAAAGTAGCACAATACTTTGCGTAATATATTTGATGTTCCTGTTGAGCTATTAATAATGGTTCATTTACTATAAGAAGTCTTTTATATTTAATATCAATGATTCCATGAATCAGATGAAAATGCAAGCCTCTCTCAATATTAATCCACCGACATTTAATCATTTTTATGTAATTTTTCCTTTGATAACACAGTTTAATAATTTCATCCAATATGCAGTAAAAGTTAACTTGGGTTTCTCAATGATGTGATCCTCTCAAGAAAACTCCATTGTTCGTTTTTTTATTCCCAATATGAACGTGTATGAAATTGAATTCCATTCACCACTTATGGATTTAAATATTTAACCATTTTGGATGGTGGGATACTCAATAATCTCAATCGCTCATCAATTTTATCAACATGTTGAGAAACTTGAAAATTTGTAAAAAAATATCAATATAATAAATAATAAATAGAATTGATATGTTAAAAAATCAATAATTTATGTTTCTAGTTTTTGAAACCATTGATTTGTTTTTCTGTCAGCATTATTCAGTTGCAGCTGCTATAATTTGTGGAAGATGTTTCTTGGTATGATTATCATATAACCTAAAAATTAGGTAATTTTTCTTGCAATAACATTAATTATAGAAAAATTGGTGAAAGCACGCATAGTACAAAAGGATGTCATTTCCTCAAAGTTGAGAAGAACATATGTGTGGGCTCGGTGATGTTCATCATTAGAAAGCCATCATTCATGAACTCCACTCTAGCCAATCTCTGGCCAATTAAAAACTAATAATTGATTTCCCATTTCGTAATCAGAATTCCCATTGTTCCTTCCCATGTGGCTTTGTTTTGAGGGATATTCATATTCAAAATAATGAGAGAAGAAAAAAGAAATTTTATCTTGAAAATAAGCTTCAGCAACTGAGCTTTCAACTGATGCTTTGTTATGTAATTGTTTCGTCAATTTCTAGATGAATCTATCGAATGGGTACGTCCATAAAAAATGTATCATACCTCCACATTTAGCTTCATGTGGGAAATGTAATGTCATATGATCCATTGAGTTAATGAAATATGGAATGAATATTTTGTCTAGTTTACATATATTGACAACAATATCTTATTTCAGTTTTCTTAGTGAATCATAGTCGGTTGTCACCACAAAAATGTCTCCAAAATAATATGATATGTCTATTATCAAATCCCAAGTCATAGAATTCAAAAATCCTTTGAATCTAATCGGAATTATTATTTCAATTATAACATGACAATCATGACTTTTTAATCCAGTAATATGACAATTCATAAAACTTCTGCCCAAATTGGATGCATATCCACCTGGAAGTCCCAAATCTGCAATCCACTGACAAAATAATAATTGACTCTCTTTGGATAGTGTGTAATTTACTTTTGGATTCATTAACCTCTTTGATCTGACATTTGGAAATAGTTCATGTTTGGGCCGTCTGCAATTTTGGGAAATATTTAATTGTGCTTTTAAATTATCTTTGGTCTTACCGGGTCAATCCAAACTATATGAAATAAATTATCAAAATAGTTCTTCTCATTATGCATGAAATCCAACATGTGGCAGACCAACAAATCAGACCAAATGGTAGATCCCAAAAATTGCTCGGTTTTATCCAATTATGATCTTTCCTGAAGCCATGAATTTTATATTGGTTTATTGTTGGACCAAATGTGAGGGGAGGTAATGAAAATACAACTGATTTTAACTCTATACCTGAGATCATTTTTGGATGTTCATCCCTTTAAATTGTTCATTTTCTGATGTGAGATTTCATCCTTCAAAAAGGATAATCAGTTGGAAGAAATCTGTGATGAAAGCCAAAATAGAAAGATTTTTTTCCAATGACGAGCATAAAGGCTCTGGAATCTTTCATAGAGTAAGGACATGATTTTAGACCATGTGTAATCCAGCCAGATAACATGACATATTCCGGGAAGTCACTAATCATCCACATCAATTCAGCTTTTAATATGAAATTTTGTTTCGCAGAAACATCATATGTACTAACACCATTACTCCACAATGAATTTAACTCATCAATAATCAATTTCAAATAAACATCAATATTCTGTTATGGATGTCCTAATATTAATATTGTCAAAAAGATATAGGGATCCTTTTTCAAAATCCATGGAGGTAAATTTTACGGAGTTATAAAGATATGCCAACATGAATACTGACTTCCATAAGAACCAAACAGACAAAACCCATCTATAGAAATACCTAATCGCACATTTTGTTCTTATAATTCAAAAGAGGGATGAAGTTCTTCAAAATGTTTCCATGAATTACCATCAGATGTATGATTCAAGATTTTATCGATTGAAATCTTGGTTTTGTGACATGAAATCATTGACGTTGTTTTCTGAGACAAAAACAAACGCTGCAACCTGGGTCTAAGGGGGAAATATCTCAACTGTTTCATAGGAATTGATCTAGACTTCCCCAATTAAGCTTCTGTATACCTCTATTTTCCAAATGTGGGACAACTATCCAATGACACATTTTCAATAAAATATAAGATTCAATCATTGGGACATACATGAATCATCAGATAACTAAGGCCCAAATTACAAACCAGCCGATTACCCACATAGTAATTTATAGGCTCCACATTTTTTCAGGTAACAGTGTTTTAACCAAACAAAATATTTGATCAAAACAGTTTTTTGACTTTGCATTATGTGATTTAATTGGCCAAAAATTTGAAACCTCTTATAATTTTCTTATCTTGAAACCAGGATATAATGCATCCTCAGCAGACCTCAACAACTCATAAAATTCGGATGTAGCAAACTCAGGAGTTAAATCAATAGTATCCAGATTTTTAGTTTGATGAACAGATGGACCTGCAACATCATGTACTAAATTTTGAAACTCTGATTGATCTGGAATCATGTTATTAGTATCTTCTCTGAGACTGTGTTCGCAATGTTCATACCAAAGAATATAAACTTGTTAAAAACTAATCGGCAAGTGATGTCCCCCAAACATGTTAAATTTGTCAAACGTTTTCAGAGAATTTTTTTTCAAGGTCACAAAATTGTGCCTTCAAAAAAATATTATTTTTTTGATGATGCAGATGAAAAGAAAAATTCAAAACCCTCAATATATGTAGGATTAAAACCAGATCTGTTTGGATTTTATCACTGATTTTTTCAAGAGCGATATTCTAATAATGACTATTATCGACATCCTTGTTCAATATTTTTCGACAATATATAAAATCATTACTATTTTTTATTAATTCTAAATTATAAAATCACTATAAAAAGGATGATATATAATTACAACTACTTCTTAATAATTACCCTTAATTAAGTGCAGCATAGTTTGCAGTGGATTGACTACTACACTTTTTTGTGACGGCTCATTTACTTGCAAATTTCCCACACTGAAATCCCAAAAAAGAATCTACTTGGAGTTATGCTTATTCATTTTCATGCATATGAGAATGCATAAGCATACCGCTGAGAAGATTCTTCATTATGGTTTCTATGTGAAAAAAGATGCAAGTAAATGATCCCTCAGACAAAAGAGCCCCATTTTTATCGATAAATCTTCTTCTTGCAACTATCACCACCTCAAAACATCATAAAAAATGTTGTCCAATGAATGCGTATTCAAATTCGTGCATACGAGGTTGGATATCAATACGTAGAAACATACTTTTCATAATGTTTTGATTCGATTAGAGTTGAAAAGAGAAGACTCATCAGCAAAAAGAGTGTTCTCAATACACTGAAAATTGTACTAACATATTACAATTTATTATAATTGATTATAATTGATTTTATAGATTTTATTTCTAATTATTATTAATTAATGCTAGTTATTTTAATTATTGCGTATTATTTCTAATTACTATAAATTATTGCTAATTATTGCTATTTATTGCTATTTATTTCTTTTTGTTGCACCTTGTTGCAAATTATAACTAATTATTGATAATTATTGATAATTATTTCTAATTATTGCTAATTATTTCCAATTTTTTCTAATTATTGTTATTTATTTCTAAATATTTCTATTTATTGCTATTTATTGCTATTAATTGCTATTTATTTCTATTTATTTCTATTTATTACTATTTATTACAATTTCTTACAATTTCAAACTATTTATTACTATTTATTATTAATTATTACTAATTATTATTTTTTATTACTATTTATAATAAACTGTTACTAACTATTACTATTTTTAATTATTAATTACTAATTATTACTATTTATTAAAATTTATTACTATTTATTACTATTTATTACTATTTAATACTATTTATTACTAATTATTACTATTTATTACTATTATTTACTAATTATTACTATTTATTACTATTTATTACAAATTAATAGTATTTATTACTAATTAATAGTGTTTATTACTAATCATAGGTATTTATTAGTAATTATTTCTAATTAGAACATTATATTACTAATTATTACTAATTATTACTATTTATTACTAGTTATTAGTCTTTATTACTATTTTTACTATTTAATACGATGTATTACTAGTTATTACTAATTTATACTAATTATTAATTTTTATTACTATTTATTATTATTTATCATTATTTTTAGTATTTATTAGTATTTATTACTATTAACTAGTAATTATTAGTATTTATTACAATTTATCAGTACTTATTATTATTTATTATTCTTTATAAGTATTTATTAGTATCTATTAAGATTTATTAGTATTTATTTCTATTTATGAGTATTTATTTCTATATATTTCAATTTATTACTAATTATTACAATTTATTATTGTTTATTACTATTTATTAGTATTTATTAGAATTTATTAGTAGTTATTTGTATTTATTTCTATTGTTTACTAATTATATGTTTTTATTTATATTTATTACTTCTTATTTCTGTTTATTTCTATTTATTACAATTTATTTTCTTTTATTATTACTTATTACTATTTATTTCTATTTATTAGTATTTATTACAGTTTATTATTATTTACAAATATTTATTTGTAATTATTTCAAATTATTACTATTTACTTATAATTATTAATAATTATTATTATTTATTAATAATTATTATTATTTATTACAATTAATTATTATTTATTACTATTTATTAGTATTTATTAGTATTTATTACTAATTATTAGTATTTATTCTTAATTATTAGTATTTATTACTAATTATTAGTATCTATTACTATTTATTACTATTTGTTATATTTATTACTATTTATTACTATTTATTACTATTTATCATTTATTATTACTAATTAATAATATTTATTACTAAATATTAATATTTTTTTACTATTTTTTCTAATTATTACTCTTTATTTCTAATTATTACTAATTAGTTTTAATTATTATTAATTACTACAAAATACAGCTACTAATTAGTAATTACTACTAATTATTTTTATATATTACTAATTATCATTAAAAATTAATAATTATTTCTAATTACTATGAATTTGTACTAATAATTTAATTTTATTATTACAAATAAATATTGATGACAAAACAATTTTAATCTAACTGAAATACAATAAATCAACAATAATTAAAATTAATATAAAAAAAGGAAATAAATACTAAATTAAATAAAACATAAATACCTTTAAACATGATCTCTTATAATTTTAGGCGGCTTCACAACTTCTTCAAAAAAAAAGCTAACTCTCAAAAAAATTCACTCTTAAATTAGAGATCACACTAGCAGAGGAACAGGAAATTCCGATGGAGACAAGAAAAATTGATGGTGGTATATAGAGGGTAGATTAGTTGCGACGAGATTCCTGTCACTAATATTATTTTTTGCGACAGGACTTGTCGCATATACCTTTGGCCGCATTAATTGCGGTCAGCGGTTAATAGGTTATTTCCGATGGGACCCATCAAAAAAGTGACCCGACGACACACTTTTTGCTATGGGACAACATCCCATTGCAAATATGTTTTTACCGCCCCCAGTTTGTTATGATGAGTCCCGTTGCAAATCCCCTCCGGGTGTCGAACTAGTTGTGACGGGGGATCCCCCGTCCCAACTAGGTCTTACCGCCTCCAGTGATTTGCGACGACCATTTCCTATAACGACCCATACTTTACATACATTGTTATTACTTCAAAATTGAAGGACTCTTAGTAAAACATATAACAAAACCATGAAAGGACCGTATAGGTATAGTGTCTTTAGAAACTGGAAAGCATAAACAACTGGTTCATAAAGCATCTACTTTGCCTCCCATTTATTTCATCATATCTAGAGTCCCTTTTTGGCATATCCTACTTAATAACCTTCTTCCTGACCTGGGGAAATAAAACATACAAAAGGGTGAGCTCAAATGCTCAGTAAGGGTAAACAACATAAATATCAATCACATCATATACATAAGAACATTACTTTTGGAAATCTTAACCTGCAAAAGAGATCATAATTTCATAACATGGGATAAATCATAGTAGTGAAATGTAATCCCAATAATCATAACTTAAAACATGAAACATTGTGGCATACACACATAATCATTGAGAATCATTTCTTATTAGTCAAGACTCATTTCCAAGACTATCATAGTGGACAAAGTCCATTTCTGAACCGAGTTCACTCCTCGTTTCTGTCCTGTTTCACTGAACCGGTATAACCTGCCGTTCCAGCCATGTCTATCTCATGAGATATAAAATCTTTACCCAATGAATTGGAGGGAGATATAGGTCCCACCCATCTCATACTGATACCATTCTTATTTGTGCCACAAAATCATAAACCATACATCATAGCATAACCCATGTAATAAAAATGGGAATCTTAAACATCGTGACATCATAAAACAACTCATATAAGATAATGGAATTCATAAAAATAATTCCATCACAACATAATCAAATCAATGTAATAATAGAGATATAAACAGAACCCTTTATTATCTTAGATGGATTTTTTTTTGATAAAACGCTTGAACTCCATTCTTGAGGAAAATATCCTTTCTACTTCAAAAACACATTTCATTTCATAATATGTCATACAATTCTAAACTAAAAGAAGTTGATTAAAAATAAATTTGAAAACTTGTAAGGGAAGCTTCTTGGAAATAATGTTTTAAAAATCCATTCATGCTGTATAAGTTCAAAGAAAACATTCTTCTCGAACTTTTGTCGGAAAAGTAAAAAGTACCATGTATGAAAAACGACAAAAGATTCCTTTCATATATTTTACTAAAAACTCACCGAAGGGTAAAATTCGATATAAACTATTGTATAATGATTTAAATATTACATATTGAGGAAACATGGAAGTGGATGATAAAATGCACCCCAGTAAATTCCAAAGTATAAACAATCTCGGATAAAAATGAAATTGTGATATTTCCCTTACCTTAGGTCTGATTTTCTTCATAAGTGTCCGAACCTCCGGTATAATGATTTAAATAATGTTATTGACTTATTACAGAATCATACTTTTATTTACGAAATCATATATGGTCATATTCTTAGCTTCGTATTAGTAATATTTCATTACTACTTGTTATTCGGGTGTTTATTACTTTTTGTTCTTATGCGTTTTTTGTCGAATAAATTCGTATTCTTCTCTTTAGGTTATAGATACCTCATTTCCATAATTTTATTAGTGTAATATATATCATATTCATTCATTCAATTCATTTATATAATAATTATTAAATGAAGATCATGTAGAACGAATCGCATCACATCGTGGAGACGGTATTCCGTACGTACGCACAAGCGATGATATCGTTCCCATGATCATGGAATTGTATTGGAGTGTATGTATACTATTTCAGAATCAATATCACCTTACAATAACAATATATAGTTATTATTTACACCATTATACCCATCCAAGTAAGGTGGTGGGGGAAATAGATTACACCACGGCGTGGAGACGGTATTTCGTACGTACGCACGCGTGGTGATTTTGTTTTCCGTAGGATGGATAGATGGTGAAATATGGTTGTTTAATACTTATAATAACATATCAGTATATGAGTGATACTGATTTTATTACTTCATAATGAAACAACTAAATAAGAATAAGTGGAAGAAGAAATAAAGATGAAAGAATCGGTAACAGGCATTACCTCTTCTTTGAAGCGCTTCTTTGAGACCTCCTTTTAGGGCACTAAAATTGGTCTTTGAAGAAGACCAAGACCTCTAGGATGTCTCTAGTTAAGTGGAGAGGAGAAAGTGTCAGGGGTCGTCTGAGCTTGAAGGCTCAAATTGGTGTGAGGAGGAGAGGTAGGAGGTTCCCTTTTATAAGGGAGGAGAGGGGCACCTTTGGAAATATAAGAAATATTAGTTTATATTAAATCCCAACCCCACATAAAAACTCCCAAAATGATTCATATCCGATGATTAGATGATATATAGTTGTCATCTCATCATCCAATAAAATTTTGAGATGTTAGTAATTTATTTTAAACATTATCAACTTGATTTATCCTTATTTATCAATTTAATTTTATTTGTTGCAATAATATTCTAAATTTTAAATTATTATAAATAATTACATATGTGTTGTGAATTTTCCATAATTTGACACTTTATGACATTTCTCACCATATGAATCTTAATTTATAAATTTTAAATATTTTTCGTTATTTTTAAACAATTTTATAATATATTATTTTTATAAAATAACAATAGTGTCAATTTTGACAATATTCATTTATTTGAATTTGAATAAAATATATACATATGATATGTTCAAACTAAAAGCTTTAATTGATCCATAAAGTTTCATATGTATCTAAAAAATTAGTGGAGTAATTTAAATAATTCATATAATATTTATTTTATTATTTTTAAAACCGTTTATTTGATATTTTAATTAATAAAATAATTTCAACATCACTATTGTGTCATACTGAATGATAATTATTTAATCCCTAAAAATTCTAAATAAATTACTATGATGTATATAATTGTATTAGATTTCTGGATACTATTCATGTTTGAAGTTTCATTAAGTTTATCACTAAATTAAAATTATTATACTTATAAGATTTAAGAAAGTGACATGTTGTCACATTCTTTGGTTTTAATAATAATTAAATTATTTTCATGGACAAAAGTCCATTAAATGAATATAATCCAACCCTTAGGTGATATGGGTCGACTTTCAGTCATCAAATAGGATTTTTTCAGGTGTTAGGGTAATTATATAATCTTATATTTACCCTTAATTACCGGATTTGCCTTTAACTATGGTAAATAAAATTTACCGTAGTTAATATTCATAATGCCCAAAAATAAAAAGTAGCCTATTAACATAATTTGGACCCACAGATTCTGAATATGGAATCCATTTTTCATAATTCAAAACATATAAGTTACAGTAATTAATTTAAAATATATCTCATTGTTAAGAAAACAAGTTTCAGAAGTTAAAACATTGCCAAAGATTGAAATGTTTTTACCTATTAATTCAATTTGAAATTAATGCTAATGACATACATTATATTAAATGGTAAAAATATATTATATTTATACATTAAAAACATTCAATATTATAATTTATCCATATAAATTATCTCAATGAAAAAAGTTGTTTTTAATAAAAAATTAGCGTATTTTTACTATTCATCAAAATATGAAAGTTATCAGAAAAATATCAAAAATTTATCCAAAGTAAATTTTTATACCCTGATTCAAAAGAAGAATTTTATTTTGTCAAATTGAACTTATAAACATGTCAAAACTAGATTTAATGTGGGTGCGCCATCAAAAGGCGGCAAAACTGTATTTTTTGAAAAATACTTCTTTTATCCAAAAAACGGATTTTTCTTTTATACCTCATTCTAGAAAATGTATAAGTTGAATTAAAATGTTATAAATTTCAAAATTCAGTTAATACTATTCATAAAGGCTAGTTTTAATAATATTTTAATAGAATATCATTGTTTAGTGAAACTCGGTATTGCGTACGACACAAGCTATCAAGGAAGGTCGCAGTTGTGTGTAAAGCAAGCCAAGCTAGTGTTGTATGTAGTGAATGATTCCATTGATGATTTATATAACATAGAAACAAAATATTTCTCATAAAATTCTTTGGTGTTACATTCTACCCACCTTAAATTGAATTTGACCCTCAAAATTCGTCACTTTTTAATAAACAGATGAGGATACCTCTCCCTCATCATATCCTCAAGCTCCCATGTAGCTTCTTCTAATTGGTGGTTCCTCCATAAAACTTTCACCAAGTGACTGGTCTTGTTCCGTAGGACTTTTTCACTACAGTCTAGAATCTCTATCGGCTATTCTTCATAAGAATGATCTTTCTCCAGCGGTAAAACTTCTGAGTTGAGTACATGTGAAGGATCAGGTATGTACTTTCTCAGGAGAGATACATGGAACACATCGTGAACTTGAGAGAGATTCGGTGGAAGCGCCAATCGGTAAGCTACCTTTCCAACACGATCCGGTTTTTTAAAGGACCAATATATCTAGGTCTCAACTTCCCCGTGTTTCCAAATCTCATGACCCTGTTCCAGGGAGATATTCGTAAGAACACTTTATCACCCACTTCAAACTCTAGGTTTTTTTTCGGTTGTCGTCATAAATTTTCTGTCAAATATGAGATGCTCTTATGTGTTGTTGAATATATCTGACCTTTTTTGCCATTTCATCAATGAGATCAGGTCCTAATAGCTTTCTTTCCCCAACATCATCCCAGCAAGTTGGAGTCCTGCATTTCATTCCATAGCGAGCTTCATAAGGGGCCATCTGAATACTGGAGTGAAAGCTATTATTATAATAAAATTCCACCAAAGGTAGGTGTTGATCCCAACCACCTTTGAAATCTATAGAGCAAGCTCTCAACATATCTTCTAGAGTTTGAATTGTCCTCTCACACTAACCGTCTGTTTGAGGATTATAAGCAGTGCTGAAACTCAACTATGTATCCAGAGTATGCTGAAGTCTTCTCTAGAACATTGAGGTAAACCTCAGATCCTAATCAGATATAATAGAAAGTTGTACTCCATGCAATCATACCAGTTCCTTTACATATATCCTGGAAAGATGATCCAAGGAGAAATCCTATCTAATATCAATGAAGTGTGCAGACTTTGTAAGACGATCAACTATGACCCAGATAGCATTATTGACTTTGGATGTTTTAGGAAGTCCTGTGAAAAAGTCCATATTGATGTTTTCCCATTTCCATTCGGGTGTGGGTAATGGTTGTAACATCCCCTTAGACTTTTATCTCTCAACTTTAACTTTCTGACAAACCAAGAATCGAGAGACATATTCAGCAACAACTCTTTTCATGCCACCCCACCAGAAGTACTCTTTCAGGTCCTTATACATCTTCGTGCTTCCAGGATGAATAGAGAATGAAGAACGATGAGCCTCATCCAGCAGCTCCTTCTTTAATTCTGGGATGGGAGGAACACAAACCCGATTCCTGAACTTTATTATCCCATCACAATCAAAGTTGAATTCGGGAATATTTCTCACCTTCTTTTGTAACTCTACATCTTCTTTCTATGCCTCTATAATATTCACATGTATAGATGGTTGAACATTCATTTGAGAAAGATACGATTTCCCCCTTCCATTAAAATTAAAAGATCCATCCTTTGTAAATCCATAAATATTGGATCTTTTGTGATCCTCATAATGGATAAGCTAGCATGGTCTTGTCGACTTAATGCATCTTCCACCTTGTTTGCTTTGCCAGGGTGGTAATGAATTGAGCAGTCCTAATCCTTAATCAGTTCCAACCATCTTCTTTGGCACATATTCAGCTCCTTTTGTGTGAAAATATACTTTAAACATTTATGATCAGTATAAATGTCACACCTTTCTCCATAAAGATAATTCCTCCACATCTTTAATGCAAAGATTACTGCAGCTAACTCCAAATCATGTGTTGGGTAATTTTGCTCATGGATTTTCAGCTGTCATGAGGCATAAGCTATCACCATATCATTTTTCATAAGAACACACCCCAACCACTTCTTGGATGCATCATTGTAGATCACAAACCATTCTCCATTACAAGGCAGTGTGAGCAAAAGGGCACTGGATAACCTTCTTTTCAACTCCTTGAAATTCTATTCACATTCCTCCGTCCAAACAAATGTAACTCCTTTCCAAGTCAACCTGGTGGGTGGATTAGATAATCGTGAAAAATCTTTCACGAAACGTCGACAATATCCAGCCAAACCAAGAAAACATCGGATATCAGTTACTGTTGTTGGTCTCGACAATTTTTTAATAACCTCTGTTTTTGCTGGATCCACAGATATCCCCTATTTTGTGATTATGTGACCCAAAAAAGAAACTTTTTGAAGCCAAAATTCACACATGGTAAATTTGGCATAAAGTTTCTCCTTTCTCAGGGTCTTCAATATAATTCTCAAGTTATCTTCATGTTCTTCCTTTCTCTTTGAATAGACATGAATATCGTCTATAAAGACTACCAAAAATTGATCAAGATAGTCTCTAAAGACTCTATTCATCAGATCCATGAAGATAGCAGGGGCATTAGTAAGACCAAATGGCATCACTATAAATTCATAGTGTCCGTACCTTGTACAGAAATCCGTCATTGGTATATCCTCCCTTTTGACCCTTAATTGATGATACCCTGAACGAAGATCAATCTTGGAAAAGTATTGAGCTCCACGTAGTTGGTCAAATAAGTCATCAATGCGTGGGAGATGATATTTGTTCTTGATAGTGAGCTTGTTAAGTTCTCGAAAATCAATGCATAGTCTCATTGATCCATCTTTCTTCTTAACAAATAGAACAGGTGCTCCCAAAGGTGATGCACTAGGGCATTTGAATCCCTTATCAAGATTCTCTTGGAGTTCCTTCTTTAATTACTGCAACTCAATTGGGGCCGTTCTATAAGGTTTCTTTGAAATAGGCAAAGCACCCAGTACGAGTTCTATTGAAAACTCAACTTCACTATTTGGTGGAAGACCCTAAAATTCCTCCGGAAATACATCATCAAAATCCCGTACAACAGGCATATTCTTAATCATGAGTTTCTCACCAACCATTTGAGATAAATAACCCTCATTTAGTGGAATCAATACCCATAAGATGGAAGAAATTTCCACTGGATGGTTATGTTAATCCTTGCATCGATAGATGATCATAGATTGATCTGGAATATGAAATGTGACTTCCCTTCTTAGGAAATTGATATGAGCTCCATATAAAGAAAGCCAATCCATGCCAATAATCACATAAAATTCCACTATAGGAAGGATCACAAGATTTGCAGGAAGCACTTTCCCACAAACATCAATCAGGGAAGAATTATAAAATTTTGATGCGACTGTTGTTCCATTAGGGGTTGTCGCAGCTAACTCAACATCTAATTGTTGAGGTAACACAGTGATACTCTTAGAAAAATATTCATAAATAAAAGAGTGGGAGGATCCAAAATCAAATAAAACATTTGCTACTTTAGAGTGGATGGTAAGTGTACCTTTCACCACATCGTTATCGTACTCCACATCGCTGATAGAAATTGCATGTGAATTTCCTTTGACTTTAGCCTTAAGATTTTGTTCATGTCGATCATCATCAACAACCCTTGGATTAGGGCATTTATTGGCATAATTCCCCATCTCCTTGCACTTGAAACATTGAAGTGTAGTAGGTTCATTTTGTGTGTCCCTTCCTTTGTTTTCATCATTATACATCTTATTCCCATCATTGTGGCATTCAAATGCATGATGACCTTCCTTTCCACATTTGAAACATTTACTTGTCCCTTTAAGACAACTCCCTCCATGTTTCATTCCACACTTTGAGCATAAGGGAAAGCTCATCTTCTTTTCAGTGTGCTCTTTAGATTTTCCTTTGAATTCCATTTTCCTCTTCTTATCAAACCCATATGACTGATGGGTTACTCCAATCTCCATCTCAACTTTGAGAGCACATCGAACGATTTCTTCATAGCTATTGAAGTCCCTTATGTATTAGGCCCTTCGAAGACTTGGTTTTATGCCACTAAAGAATCGATCGATCTTACTCTTAGGTTAGATAATAATACCAGAACTGTACCTTGCAAGTCTTGTAAAATTTTCTTCATAGGTACCAACGGATTCATCATCCTTTTTCTTCAGTTCAAGATACTCTTTCTCCATATTTTTCGGAGAATACGAGGGATGTACTTATTGAAAAATAATTTCTTGAACTCATCCCATTCCATGGACTCAATTTCATCTCTTTGCCCTATATTCTTAATAAGATTCCACCACTGATCAGCATCTCCTTCCAAAAAATACACTGCTAGGATTACATTATCATATTCAGAACATTGTAGAACTGAAAATATCTTTTCAGTAGTACTGATCCATTGTTCAGCAACTAATGGATTAGTAGACCCGCTGAATGAAGGTGGACGCTGCCTCATGAAGGATTCAATAGAATGTTGCTCCTCCCTTTGCTCGTTTGGAAGTCCAGCATGATTCATAGCTCGAGAAAGTTGTGTGAGCATGGCTACAATATTTTTCATTCTAGCTCCGATATCGTTTGGTTGCACAGGGGGGAAATCATTGCATTTCCCGTCGCATTCCGCATTAACACGGTTCCTTCGGGTTCCAGCCATTGACTAAAACCAAGAAGAATAGTGTGAGCAACACTAATTATAATAGGAAAACCACATAATCAAGAATAAAATTTCACACTTAAGGTCTTATCCTAGTATATTCATTGTCATTTCTAAAACACTAAGATTATGTTCTATGCTTAGACTTATCCTTAGGTATCTTACTAAGGCTTTCACATCCTAGTGTCCAAAGGATGACTATACATTTCCTCTAATACCAACTATAACGACCCATACTTTATATAAATTGTTATTACTTCAAAATTGAAGCACACTTATTACAATATATAACAAAACCGTGAAAGGACTGTATAGGTATAGTGTCTTTAGAAACTGGAAAGCATAAACAACTAGTTCATAATGCATCTACTTTGCCTCCCATTTATTTCATCATCTCTAGAGTCCCTTTTTGGAATATCGTACTTAATAACTTTCTTCCTGACCTGGGGAAATAAAACATACCAAAGGGTGAGCTCAAATGCTCAGTAATGGTAAACAAAATAAATATCAATCACATCATATACATAAGAACAAATCTTTTGGAAATCTTAACCTGCAAAAGAGATCATAATTTCATAGCTAGGGATAAATCATAGTAGTGAAATGTAATCCCAATAATCATAACATAAAACATGAAACTTTGTGGCATACACACATAATAATTTGGAATCATTTCTTATTAGTCAAGACTCATTTCCAAGACTATCTTAGTGGACAAAGTCCATTTCTGAACTGAGTTCACTTTTTGTTTCAGTCCTGTTTCACTGAACCAGTATAACCTGCCGTTCCAGCCATGTCTATCTCATGAGATATAAAATCTTTACCCAATTCATTGGAGGGAGATATAGGTCCCACCCATCTCATAATGATACCATTATTATGTGTGCCAAAAAATCATAAACCATACAGCATAGCATAACCCATGTATTAAAAATGGGAATCTTAAACATCGTGACATCATAAAACAACTCATATAAGATAAATGAATTCATAAAAATAATCCCATCACAACATAATCAAATAAATGTAATAATAGGGATATAAATAGAACCCTTTATTATCTTAGATGGAAAATAATTTTGATAAAACTCTTGAACTCCATTATTGAGGAAAATATCCTTTCTACTTCAAAAACACTTTTCCTTTCTTAACATGTCATACAATTCTAAAATAAAAGAAGTTGATTAAAAATAATCTTCAATACTTGTAAGGGAAGCTTCTTGGAAATAATGTTTTAAAAATCCATTCATGCCGTATAATTTAAAAGAAAATATTCTTCTCGTACTTTTGTCGGAAAATTCAAAAAGTAACTCGAATGAAAAACGACAAAAGATTTCTTTCATATATTTTACTAAAAACTCACCGAAGGGTAAAATTGGATATAAACTATTGTATAATGATGTAAATATTACATATTGAGGAAACATGGATGTGGATGATAAAATTCACCCCAGTAAATTCCAAAGTATAATCAATCTCAGATAAAAATGAGATTGTGATATTTCCCTTACCTTAGGTGTGATTTTCTTCGTAAGTGTCTGAACCTCCTATATAATGATTTAAGTAATGTTATTTACTTATTCCAGAATCATACCTATTTTTATGATATCATATATGGTCATATTATTAGCTTCTTATTAGTAATATTTCATTACTACTTGTTATTCGGGTGTTTATTACTTTTTGTTCTTATGCATGTTTTGTCGAATAAATTCTTATTCTTCTCTTTAGGTTATAGATACCTCATTTCCAGAATGTTATTAGTGTAATATATAACGTATTCATTCATTAAATTCATTTATATAATAATTATTAATTGAAGATCATGTAGAACGAGTCGCATCACATCGTGGAGACGGTATTCCGTATGTACGCACGAGCGATGATATTATTACCATGATCTTTGAATTGTATTGGAGTGTATGTATACTATTTAAGAATCAATATCACCTTAAAATAATCATATATAGTTATTATTTACACCATTATACCCATCCAAGTAAGGTGGTGGGGGAAAATATATTACACCACGGCGTGGAGATGGTATTCCGTACGTACGCACGTGCGGTGATTTTGTTTTCGGTAGGATGGATAGATGGTGAAATATGGTTGTTTCATAATTATAATAACATATCATTATATGAGTGATACTGATGTTATTACTTCATGATGAAACAACTAAATAAGAAGAAGTGGATGAAGAAATAATGATGAAGTAATCGGTTACGTGCATTACCGTTTCTTTGAAGCACTTCTTTGAGACCTCCTTTTAGGGCACTAAAATTGGTCTTTGAAGAAGACCAGGACCTCTAGGATGTATCTAGGGAAGTGGAGAGGAGAAAGTGGAAGGGGTTGTCCGAGATTGAAGGCTCAAATTGGTGTGAGGAGGAGAGGGAGGAGGTTCCCTTTTATAAGGGAGGAGAGGGGCATCTTTCGAAATATAAGAAATATTAGTTTATATTAAATCCAAACCCCACATTAAAAAATCCAAAATGACTCATATCCGAAGACTAGATGAGATAGGGTTTTAATCGCTTCAATAAATAAAATTTAGAGATGTTAGTAATTTATTTTAAACATTATCAACTTGATTTATCCTTATTTATCAATTTAATTTTATTTGTGGTAATAATATTCTAAATTTTAAATTATTATAAATAATTACATATGTGTTGTTAATTTTCGATAATTTGACACTTTATGACATTTTCTACCATATAAATTTTAATTTACAAATTTTAAATTTTTTTGTTATTTTTAATCAATTTTATAATATGTAATTTTTATAAAATAACAATAGTGTCAATTTTGACAATATTCATTTATTTGAATTTAAATAAAATATATACAGAAGATATTTTAGAAATAAAAGCATTAATAGATCCATAAAATTTCATATGTATATAGAAAATTAGTGGATCACATTAAATAGTTCATATAATATTTATTTTATTATTTTTAAAACCATTTATTTGATATTTTAATTAATAAAATAATTTCAACATCACTATTGTGTCATACTTAATGATAATTATTTAATCTCTAAAAATTATAAATAAATTTCTATGATTTTTATAATTGTAATAGATTTCTTGAGACTATTCATTTTATAATTTTCATGAAGTTTATCACTAAATTGACATTATTATACTTATAATATTTAAGAAAGTGACATGTTGTCACATTCTTTGGTTTTAAAAATAATTAAATTATTTTCATGGAAAAAAGTTCATTAAATGAATATACTCCGACCCTTAGGTGATATTGGTTGACCTTTAGTCATCCAATAGGATTTTTGCAGGTGTTAGGCTAATTTTATAATCATATATTTACCCTTAATTACCCGATTTATCATTAACTATGGTAAATAAAATTTACCGTAGTTGCTATTCATAATGCCCAAAAATAAAAAGTAGCCTATTAACATAATTTGGACCCACTGATTCTGAATATGGAATCCATTCTTTGAAATTCAAAACATATAAGTTTCAGTAATTAATTTAAAATAAATCCCGTTGTTAAGAAAACGGGTTTTAGAACTTAAAACATTACCAAAGATTGAAATGTTTTTACCGATGAATTCATTGTGAAATTAATGCTAATGACATAAATTATTTTAAATGGTAAAAATATATTCTATTTATACTTTAAAACCATTCAATATTATAATTTATCCATTTAAATTATCTCAATGAAAAAATTTGTTTTTAATTAAAAATTAGCGTATTTTTACTATTCATCAAAATATGAAAGTTATCAAAAAAATATCAAAAAATTATCCAAAGTAAATTTTTATACCCTGATTCAAAATAAGAATTTTATTTTGTCAAATTGAACTTATAAATATGTCAAAAACTGGATTTAATGTGGGTGCGCCATCAAAAGGCGGCAAAAATGTATTTTTTGAAAAATACTTCTTTTATCCAAAAAAACTGATTTTGCTTTTATACCTCATTCTAGAAAATGTATAAGTTGAATTAAAATGTTATAAAATTCAAATTTCAGTTAGAACTATTCATAACGGCTAGTTTTAATAATATTTTAATAGCATATCGTTGATTAGTGAAACTCGGTATTGCGTACGACGCAAGCTATCGAGGAAGGTCGTGGTTGCATGTAAAGCAAGCCAAGCTAGTGTTGTGTGTATTGAATGATTCCTTTAATGATTTATATGACATAAAAATAATATTTCTCATAAAAGTCTCGGGTGTTACATTTCCAACCCATCGCAATTACCTTATCGTGGGGTTTGGCATGCAAACCATGCCAATCCGCACGTATGTTTTTCGGACGAGGCACATATTCCCTTCAAAAATCACTGGTTTTTTGAGACGGGTTGAACAATCCATCGCAAATAAGATCTTTGATGGCCAATTTGCGACTAAATTTATTCCCGTCATAAATAACCCATCACAAATAACGGTTTTTCCCATAGTGGTGGTATGATGGCCATTTTTGGCAATGGAACTTCTTCTACCGATATGATGGAGTTTTCAATCATTGTCTTGCATGGGAGGCTCATTCAGGTTGGAAACACTCAAGGTGATTTGATTAGGGAATCAAATCCATGGATACAAGGAATGTTCTTGTTTATATAATCTATTATTACGGGCCACTCAAGACATAACTTGTAATGGTATTCAAGCAGTTAATGGGAGGGTTATGCCTTCAGGGTGGTATGACCTTCCCATTAGTGGTTGAGATGTTTGTGTGTGTGTTTTTCATTGGTGATGTACACAAAAATTGTAAGTAATATATTTCAAGTGTTTTATCAAGAATAATGATTTGACTGGGAATAAACGTACACTTAAAATATATACTTTTGTGATTATAAATAGTGGGATACTTCATTATGGTAGTAGGATGAAACTCGGTTGGATGGATGTGACATGCAGTGAATATGTTGTTACTCTTATTTTTTCATTGTCATTATTTTTTTCTTATTAATGTAAATTATTCCACAATTCAACATTCATAATTCTCAAATAGAGGGTAAATTTTCTATGTACTTAGGGGTGGGAATGGAGACCAGTTGTAAGGATTTTGTCTCTTAATTCATCAATACACTTTTCGTTATTTTGTTCATTGATTTCAATAATTCATAGAAGATTTTAATTTTGGATGTAGTTGTTCTTGATTAAACTCTATATATAAAACAATTACTTGGTTGACGAACCATAATCTCCCTCCACTTGGTTTAAGAATACATTTAGTGAATTGTGTAGGTATATGTATTGAATTGTTATGTGGTTGCTAGCTTGTGAGGAAGTGTTGATGGACACTCTAGGATTTCATTGGAAAAATAAGGAAATGGATTCCAATAAAATAATCACTATGGACAACCCTAAAATAATATTCTAGCTTCACAACTCACACTCAGAGATCATTCCCTAGCAATCATTGAATATTATCAGGGCTAATCATAAAGCGTTAATAAAATGGTTATCTTAATTAGTGCTAGCTAAAAGCGTTGATAAGGGTAACATTTATAACCACAAAAAAAAGGAGCAGATGAAGGTGTATCCTTTATTATCCCCTTTTTACCACTAATAATGATGGATCATTATCTATTCTATGTGTAGAGATGCTAAAAATGTTTAATAATATCATGTGGGTCTACATTTATGGGGAATTCACAGGGCTGCATGTGAAGGGGGTGGTATTGACAGTGGGACCGACAAGTAATGGGTGTAGATTGTGTGGTGGATCTCGCTTCAGCAATGTTGGGCATCATGTCAGCACATGATGTTAGTACCTAGGTTGATGAAGATCTGGTCCGAAAAAAACGATGGTGAATAGGCATGCTTGCGGTCGAAGGCGGTCGGAAAAAATGACGGTGGGTGGTCGTACTTGGGATAAAAGGTGACGCTAAAGGTGATAGACATCAGTGGATGGGAACGAGAGAATAATGAAGCTATTGACAAGTGATGTCGATGGGTGGTGGGTGTGATGACTCGGGTGAGTGGGGAAACATAGTGTCCCAAGCTATGATGTTTGTGATGGTCATTGCTTCACTGTTGTCAGGAGACGGTGGATGTGATAACTTAGATGGAGGATGATAGACCCGATGGTTGACAGGTTAATTGTAGATCATGAAGGCACAATCAGAAAACATACAAACTAGCAACATCGAGGCTGGTTGTATACATGGTATTAACCTAAAAAAGGATCTAGGTTAATGGGATTCTGGTAATGGGGTTTAATGCCACTGGTCCAACAAATGGTAATGTAATGGGATCCCTATACCCAGAATAACAAGTGGATTCTTTAGTTTCAACAAAAAGGATGGAGAATTCTCCCCTACCAGTTTATATATAATGTATTTTAAAAATATTAATATAATTATTAACAAATAAATAGATATTTAAAAATCTAATTTTTCTTAATAAACATACTTAAATAATTAATATTTTTATTATATTTTTATTAAATATATCTATTTATTAATAAATATATAACTAATTATATGATTATATAAAATTATAAAAATATATTAACTTATATAAATATATTTAAAAATATATAAAAAAAATTATCAATTTAATCATTTATAATTATAATTATAAATATCTAAATAAATAAATATTTAATTAATTAATTATAAATTATAATAAATATATTAATTATATTTATAATTATATATTTTTATATTTTAATACATATATATATTATATAAATATATATATACATAAAAATATAGATAATTATAAAAATTTATATAATTGTATAAATATATATAATTATATAAATATATATTGTTACATAATTATATATAATTATATAAATTTTTACAATTCTATAAATATATAAATATATAAATATATATAATTATATTAATATATATAATTATGAATTTATATTTAATTATATAAATATATTTATAATTATATGGAAATATTTATACATATATTTATTTATATTTATAATTATATAAATAAATTTGGAATTCATGGTTTTAGTTTCCAAATCCACGACTGATCCATTTGGTTATAATTAGAATAATAAATATATATATATATATATATATATATAATATAAAAAAATAATATATTTATATGATAAATATTTTTTATATTTATTACTATATATAATTATATACTACTAAAAAATATATTTATATGAATATATGTAATTATATATTCATATTTATATTTATATTAATATAGATAATTATATAAACATATTTTAAATTATATACCGATATTTATAAATATTTTTTTTATAATTATAAATAAAAATTTTATATTAATATTTTTATATTTTTAAATAATATTTATATTACAATATGTATATATGAGTAAATATAATATATAAGTATGATTTATAAAACTTATAATAAAATGTGAATTTTATTTTCAAAATTTTACATTTAAATAATTTATCATATTTATAATCAAAACGATGTGAACCGTGGGTTATAGACCCCAGATTGCAAAATTTATTGAAAATAAAAGACTGAAATAAAAAAGCATAAAGGATATGAGGAATAGGAACATGTGAATAAACACTTAAAAGAATAGGGAATCATATATGAAATTGGCTACCACCCCTCCCCCATGTATGATGGCCCCTCCACTATGTTTTGGGCTACTGCCGTTCACCAACATTTTTTTGATGGGATTGGATCTTCTTCTAGACCTAATCCCTCAAAGAACAACTTAACAATCATAGTGCTTGAAGACCTTCCATTGATTGGGAAAGTGAATCTGAATTCCTAACTGAAGAACTATTTACATTAGGACCAATTGAAAATATCACACATGCTAATAAGGTGTTTCTCAGGACTCATTAGACCATGAATCTTGAAACCAGAATCCTCTTACACCACATCAACCAAAGAAGGATTTCTCCTCCCCTTACCATCTCGGACATCCTCAATAATCTTGCCCCTCTTCTTTCCCTTAGACGTTTCAGATAGTTCATCATACACAGAAGATTCAGTAGATACTTTTTTCTTCCCATTGTGATCAAAAGAGTTGATTAACAATCCCTCTTGATCAAATTAAAATTTATCTATAACTGGATCATCAAATTATGTATCAGAAACCACATGCTCATCATCTTATTCATGAGGCAGTGGTGTAACATGTGCCTCCAAATTCTCTTTGTGAGTGGCCTGTAAGAAAGATTTATAAGAATGCCCAATAGAAGATTCACTGAGAAAAGGCCATTGATGACCTGTTATAGAATGAGATTCAGCCTTTCACAATCCCATTGGGATGAAAGGGTCAAAGGAGAGACCTGCTTTTTCATCCTTAGCAATAGCCAGGGATGGGGCCTCCTATTGATTCAATCATCATGCTTCACCTTTGGTTTTATAGGACATGATCTTCTAAACCTATTTGCATTGGGAAATATCATTATCAACATGATTTAAAAAATTTCAAACGTCTAGCAAGAATTTGTATTCAATATCATTTTAATGTTTTTCATTATTCTCAATTAGAAAAGAAAATCAAGCATGGGCATCGAGAATTCAATATCAACCACAACCCTATTATAAAAACCAAAATTCTCATCAATGGTGTTGTCATCAATCATTATAGGAACACTGATGCAGGTGGAAATTTCCTTCAAAATCAATGGGTGCCAACAAAACCCATCTGAGGAAATGAAATAAGACCCAAAACATGGAAATTTCTATGATTTTTATGAAGGGGATTAATACTGAAATTTCATTTCTAGATTATTAAATAACATGGATTTAGATTATAAAAACTAGAATCCCAGGTTGTAGACTTCTGAGATTCTGATTGAAATATTAAATGGACGTATCCTTTATTAATGGTGTTTTCAATATTATATATTGTAAAAAATTTACACTTTTTTATATGGATTAATTATATAATGCATGCATATAATCAATATAATATATATATATCTTCATAATTCAAAGAATTATTTAAATATAAATGATTTATTGTGAATATGTGATATTTGAACTTATATATATATATATATCAATGTATATATACAAATATTTTTATGTATTAGGTTTTGTGTGTGTGTTTTGGGTATGCATATATATAGATGTTTTATGTGTACTCATGTATGTATTTGTTTGTTTATATTTGTCCACATGTATGTGGGATGTACACACACACACACATATATATAATGTGTACATGTGTATATGTATGACATGTAATTATTTAATTATAAATTATAAATCTATATAATGTTTATAAAACATATTTATAAAATTAAAAATATATATAATTACAAAATTAATGTAAATATATTTGACTAGTAAATATATTTATTATATTTATAAATATATATACTTTTATATTAGTAAGTATATATAAATATATATATATATATATAATTATAAAAATATACCTATTAATATTTAAAAGTAACAATAAATATATCTATTCATGATTAGAATTATAAATAAAATTATATGTTTATATTCAAATAATTATAAAATTATAGTAAAAATATTTATTATATATATATATAATTATTTAGAAATAATTATATATTTATTTATTTATACATAGAACTATAAATTAACATATATATATATAATTATATATAAAAATACTCAAGATGGTGTGAACCATGGGCTAACCCATGGTTTTGAAATTTATTGAAAAAAAATATATAGAGTACATAGGGAGATGGGGAACCCAAAAAAGGGACGAGCCACACCACAACACCAAAAAATCATCTCTGAGATCATCCACCACCCCTACTTCTCAGATAAAGACCCCTCAATGTTTTAGGATGCTACCATGTCTCATTATCAATATCATCTTGTGGGGTTGGATAATCCACCAAACCTCATCCTAATATAGACTTGTACATCTCTGTGGCTTCGACTCAGTGATCATTGTTGAATTTTTCAGAGAACACCTCCTTACCACTAGACCTATTCAAGATGTCCTGAAAGATATGTGACCTTACTTGAGAGCCATCATCCATTTCATACATGGTTTTTTCCTTCCTTCTTTGCAAACTGTTCTAATGAACTAGGTTCTTCAGATGTGTTGGGTGAAATCTTCCATCTTTTTATTGGCTAGGCCTTAGGATCGTTTACCAATTGAGGGTTGAGAAATATAAAAGTCTATTTACTTTTTTCATATGATAGGCATGCAGAACAATTCATTATAAGTCCTCCCCTCTTAGGATGATGTCAATGCATCACATTTGATCAAATGAAATTCAGTGGATTGATGAGATTCAGCGGAAGTACATTTCCAAGCCTTGTCAAAGGGTCCCCCACTCTTGGAAGTACCTTTAGTGTGTGTAGTTAAATTTTGGGAATCAATTTCAGATGTTATCATACTCTTACAATCAAATTTGGTAGCTTGGATTCTCTCATACCTTAGTAGCACATCAAAATTAACCACCATATCATGCTCTTTTTAGATTCATTAGGGTCAAAATCAATTCTATCATAGGAGACCAAGGTAGCACATTAATGATCAGGGTTATCACACACAGTCTTATGTGCCTATGGATGGAAATCCTTAACAATAATCATGTTATCCACTAATCCATACCTGGTACATGTTTTCCAATATAGCAGGTCATACCCCCTAAGGGGCAAGCCACCATATGATGGAATTATTATTTCTTCCATACATAGCACTTTTTTTAGTATAAAAATTCTCACATTCAAATTATTATATGGTCCAATGACCCACATTGATCTTCACTAAGACCAGAAGACCATCACAACAAACCCTTCTACTAAAGCCTCATTCTTGACTAGCCACCATCTTTAAAGAATAGTTCCCTTATCATAACTACTGTGTCCCTCCATCACACATGCCTTACCCATTTGATTTCTTGTTTCCATCCTATTCCACCATAGCCGTCCTTTTTCATTATTCACCCCTCCAATGAATGTATGACAATACCCCCTACTGCCTTTATGTCATGATTCAATTTCCTGGAACCTGATGAAAATAAAATGACACACTCAAATAGTGAGGCCAATAGGGATCGATCATGAGTCCCGTGTAGAGATCATATCACCGAATAGTGTATATACCCCCTTACATACATTATGTTGGATATAATTATATATGAATACATGTAATCATATATATAGTTTTATACATACATTGAAATATTTGAAAATAAATTTATATATATATATATAGTTGTAAATAATTAAATATAAAATTGAAAAATTATACAATTCTAATAAATAAATTTAAATACTAAATATATTAATTTATAATTATATTTATAAATATATATTTTATATTTAATTAGTAATTCTTCATAAATTGTTAATTTTAAAATTTTTAATTATAGTTATTATATTATTAATATTGGGGTTTTAGCAATGTTTTTTTAGCCCTATTAAAAATAACCTTTATCATCACAAAAATTCAAGCACTGATAATGATACATATTTTATGTGCTTACTATTTTAGAGCTGATAAATCATATCGTTGTAAGTGATTTTTGATACCAAGGATGAAAGTCTCACCCAATGCTTTAATTATAACCAGAATTGATTACTCCTCCCTCATGCCACTAATAATTCTAGAAACCAAACTCTCACCACCACTCATCATCCAACATGTTGAAAAATCGATCCTATAAAGATCTATGGTATGTGGTTATTTTTTATAATCATTAATCCCAATAATCATCCTTCTAGGCCTTCATGCCCTCTAACCACTACAAGATGATTATATTTATATATACATATATATCCACTAACCCCCACCAATGTGCATGGCTATCATTATCATAATGGTGATGTAAGGACACCGACCAATCACACACCCCATTCTCCACTAAGAACTGTCATATACCCCCACCTAAACCACTGATGAAAAAAACCATCGCCTAGATTTCAACCCTGAAAGCCACATAAAACACCACTCCCCCCCTTCTTCATCTAATGTCTGACCTCTAGCTTATTTTAGATATTTAGCAGGGACAGTGTTAACCATCCTTTTTTTACATCACAAGTTTCATGATTCTAGGGATTCATTCGAGATAATTTGTTTCCCTTAATTTTTGAATTGTGAGTATTTTCAGTCTCTACTGAGTTACGGTGGTTTGGTGTTTACTGGACGGGACCCTCTGTTTTCCTTTGTTTCTTATGTCCATGGATCCCAGTTGAATACATCAATCATTTCTCCCATCCAATGTTATACATCCCATCGTGGTTTAGTTTTTGGTTCACCAATGGTTGAGGATCCATCCAAGCTAGTGTTGGGTCACTTATTATTTCTTCCTATTTGATGCTTGAAATTTTTTTCTTGTGTTCAACCAATTGTTAGGGATAGATAGTTCATGGTTTCTTATGTATGGTGGAGTTAAAACTATATGACCCTCCTTAGATTTTTATTTTGCGGAGATACATATGTTTATCTGATAAATTATATGAACATAAATAATTGAAAATAGTTTCTGAATAATTATTATTATAGATAATTTTTACTACGCATAATTTTTATTATCATGAATTAATAATTTATATTGATAATTTATTAATAATTTTATGTTAGTAATTATTATAAATAAATATTTTTTAATTAACATTTATATTGAAATATTTGAAATTGGATATTACATTAATTAATTATAATGATATATATATTTTTTAAATATATAATTTTTTTACCATTTCCCATATTTTGTTATATTAATTATTAATCAATGTATTTATTTATTCCCATATGTAATTTTTTTCAAATAATTGATTTTTACTCTCTTAATAAATTTTGATATCTTTATTCAAATTATGGAATGCATTTTTTAAAATCAAACTCTAAATATATATATAAATGAATTATTAATTTAAAACATATACATTATTTAAAATTTATATTTTTTTAAGAAAAGAATTATAATAAAATATTTTATTTTAAAGTCTAAAACATATTTTATTATTTTCAGATTACTAAATATTTTCATATATATATGTATATGTTAGTATAAACAATAATTTTTAAAATTATACATTAAATTATAATAAATATAATTTAAATTTAAAAATATTAATTATATAGAAATTTATACTTCTTATAAAATAAATTATATAATTTTTAAAATAAACATTTAACAAATGAGAAGTTACACATAAATAACTCTGCATCTTTTAGTTTCATAACACCTATATACATCTGTATAGGTAAAAACAATGATCGAATCTATTTTTGTACTTTCAAGTGTTTATCTGGACAACATGGATATCATAACAATGTCCACTAACATGTACTTATCTAAAATGTGATTCTTTTCCAACCACAATTACAGTAATTCGATTTAATCCTAGTATAAGACCGATCATAGGAATGAAACCTTTCTCCCATGATTAACCAAATTTCCCATCTGAGTTTGAGATTGTAATACATTTTCATGTGTAAATTTATATGAATTCATCATTAATTTTTAGTATGTTTTGTTTCATTCTGTGTTTTGATGTTTATATATGGATTTATTTTCATAACAATTTTCCTTGAAAAGGTGAAATCTATGTTCATTTTTGTAAATAAAATTTACCTATAACCTGTTTAGTCCAATTTATTTTTCAATGATTAATAAAATCTTGTTTCAAATTCATGGAGAAAAAAAATAAAGTCAAAAAAGTGTATAGAAAAGAGATTCATTCCTTGTAAATAAAAAAAATCATACCACTTCTTTTGATCCAAGTAAAAACTAATTGTCATATAGGAAACAAATTATGAACCAAGACATGTAATATCTTCATGTATGTTCATAAATATTTAAATAACATAAACAAAACATTGTTAGGGGATATTTTTAATAAACAATGTACTAATAAAGATTTCCAAGGTGTAAGCTTGTAAAATCTTTTCATAATTGAATAGAAACATTAAAATACTAATTTTGTGATTATAACTCATCTTAAATACAAAACATGTTCTAAATCACCCTTGAAATTCATACGAGATAAATTAATAAGTAAATCATGAACAGTTGTTTAGTTTTACTTTGATCTAATCAAATATATATGAATTTTAGCCTATCACTAAGATAATATGACATGGAAGAGGGGTTACCCTACCAAAAGGATTACAGAGATGCATATTGGATTAAAATGAATAGAATTTGTGACATCTCGTCCTAGGTACCTCTCATAGGATCCCCAAACAGATGGTCCACATGCCTTTAAGCATCCCCCCCATATTTGAAAGGCCTCTGACTAAAAATGAGGTCCTATGGTGTGTCTATGGGGAGACAATTATCTCTGTACATAGTTCAATAGTTATAAAATAGATAGGTAAATGGAAATGTGCATCAATAATGGAACAGATATCGGATGAGTGAATAAAAATGTAAAGCTTATATAACAGTCAGAAATAGTTATCAAGTACATATACAAATTATGATTACCTCATGTCTCTACAAAATATGGAAAATATTTATACATGGTAGAATAAAGTCAATGTAGTGTATGATATATAAAGGAACAAAAAGGACAAAACCTATCTGAGCAACCCAAGATCCAGCTCGATCATCTAATACCAATCGACCATCTCAAGTCATGTAATAAGTCACACATCCATAAATGGATGTTTCCCCTTATCTATCCCTGAAAATAAATAGTCTTCCAGGGCATCATCAATGTCCTTTATAAGGTGTGAGATAAACTTAGTGGGTTACCACAAATTTTGTTACTAAATATCTCGTAATTGCATATAATATGGAAGCGTGTATGTAATAATAGAATAAAATAAATAAAACTACATAGAGTCATATCTGATTCCATAAAGACACCATGTTAATAGGACCTCGTCCGGCCTTGGGCTAGATAGTTTTAACATATAACCATATGTATACACATAGATAGATTGTACGTAGTATCATCTACAACGATGTATGTGGATACTTCCACTAGCTTAGACCAAAGGCATAACACGGAGCTAAGAATTAGCATGAACGTATCATTTATCAAGGAATTCAATTCATAGTATCATATTAGTAATCGTAAACATTCCAAAAATCATAATCATAGTGTCTCTGTGCCTATAACATTAGAAGAGGGGGTTTCATTCCCAATATCATAGTAAGGGTATTCAGTACCATATATCGTAGTATGGGTTTCCATTACCAATATTAAAATATACCATTTTCATGAATATATCACATTAATAAAGGGATGTCATGCCTGTATATAAAAGTAAGGTCGTCAATTTGAAATTATAATAGTTACAAAACAAAGAGTGGGACTGAAAATTAAATGGTATATACCTTAATGAAAAGTAGGGTTCATACAAAATTCAACAACCACATTATGTTATGAACCGACCAAAAAATAACCTAAAAAATAGGTATTTGTTTTTCTATGATGTTTGAATCTAAAAAATGGAAATAATTTATTACCTTGGTATCATCTTAAAAACCATCCAATCCAACCAAACCGAAGGAACATTGAAGGATTAAAAATATTCAATGGAAAAAAATGATATTGGAATGTATAGGGATACTGTAAATAAAGCTGAAGACTAATATTATATGATAGAATGTTTGATTACATTTTTGATTAATAGTATCTGTTAAATATTATAGGGTAGTCAAAATTTATCATTAAGATGGGGAGATAAATATGTGATGAATTTTTTCTTTTAAACTTACTCTTTATAAATTAGAATATTTTATTGATTAAATTCTTGATCTACCCACTTACTAATATCATATACCTTCTTGAACAATCATTAACATATGTTTCAAAAAATATGAGTGGAAAATTTATTTATATATACAATGTGATGAGTGGTTTCTGTATTTATAAATTTATAGTTGTTTAAGAATAAATGGTGATATCTATATTTATATGGTCATATTAAAATTCTAAAAGCCTCTTAGATTCAAAAAATCACTTTGAATATTTAGAATCGATTGATAAAAACACCTTGAAAAGGTCATCTCACTAACTCCATCAAAGACAATGTATATTCATTATGGCCCCACTCCTAAAACCATGACATTATATGAAGCTAAGCGCTAATGAAATTCAGTCCTCATACAACAATACTTCTCCTTTTTGGATTAATTGAAGGATTTCACTGAATGTTGAAACTACAATGGAAATCTTAGTATGATTTCATGTAATACATTCCAACTATTCTATCTCACAATTACACCAACCAAGGACTCCCTTTTAGAGATTAGACTACTAATATTGCTTTTATCATCATTAGAAAAATAAACTAAGTTGTTTTGTTTTCTTCTTCACCATCACCCATGTTTGGGAACATGTTCCATTAAGTAGAAAACTTACATCCTTACCAGCTTCATCTCCTGAGTAGTTATTATTGTAGTTTTTCGAATCATACTCAGTGCCCATATATTCTAGAAATGCACCAATGTTTCTTGTACTACTAGGAGTAGTATCTATCCCATAATAGATACATGTGATTATTGTGGATTAATTCAAAGGATAAGACCAGCCACCCATAGAGTATTTATTTTCCTAAATTCAATTACCCAGTTCCTTGAGTGAATTTTTAAATTATTTGAATCATCTAAATATTAGGTTACCCTTAATTTAATGTCCCCTTTTGTTTATTTATTTATTTTCTAAAATATTATTATTATTGAATCAAAGAAGATGGATATTAGTTGGAAATATGTTATTACATATCTTTTGAAAATAGAGTATGATGATGGGGTAAAATAGTTCATTAATTTTTGAAAAAGATATTTCATATGAACCTTACTAAAAAAATTATAGGTTTATATTATTTTTATAAAAGACGAATTAGTCCATAATAGTTTTAAGAACACTTGAAATTACTTGAAATCTATCGTAGTTATAAATGTTGGAATAACCATGTAAATAATTTAACATAACTAGTGAAAGGGATAACTTTTCTTTTTATGGATCGTAATATATTATTACCAGTGTGGAAAATGAAGAAGACCATATCAATGATGTTATTATAGGTGTGAATGATGATAATGATTGTTTTGAGGAAATTGAAGTGATAATCGATGATGAATTAAATGATTTTATAAATTTGTTAATGATTATAAAGCATTGGGAAAAGACACCATTGTATTCTACTTTTAGTAAATGTATTCAATTGTTAGCCATACTAATGATATTAATTTCAAATATAGAAATATATGGACTGATATTATTTTTACTAAACTAAATTCTATCTCGAATGATATTATCAACATATATAATGATCTTCCTATCCAAAAAAATTATGTTTATCAAATGTTATATTTTATGGGTATTATCTAAAAAATAATCAATGTTTGTATGAATGACTATATATTATTTCATAATCACAATAATCACATAATAACATCCAATGTGAAGTTACCCTCTATAATTAAAGATGACTACAGACTTACGATGATTGTATGGTACCTTGAAATAATTCAACGAATTAGGTTCCTATATGTAACAAAAGGACTATAAAGAAATTAACATGTCAAATATATATAATTTTTTTTGGTGTTCTCTATCTCCAAGAAGACACTCCTCAATGGAATAAAATTTGATCATGGGTATCTTGAATGAAACATTGAGGTGATAAAACATCATCCTGTGATATGTATTGTTAGAGTGAATCCTTTTTGTTTTCAAAGAATCTCCCATATTACAAGGTAAGTTACGTTTTTCAATTATAACTACTCACCTTGGTTATGAATGAAATAAAAATATTTTATGTTATTTATAATAATATTAGGGCTGAGAGAACCCATTATTGATATTGATGTTTATTTGGATACAATGATCGACAATTCAGAATTATTATGTGGTTGAGGTGTTACATTGTATGATGCTCACATAAATAAATATTTCATATTGAGATACATGTTGTTTGGGATGATAAATTAACTTCCTACTTATGAAAATTTGTTAGGATATAACATTAATTGAACTCAAGGGTTTCCAATTATTGATAATGATACATAGTCAATTAGGATTAAACAATCATCAAAGAATGTACTCTTAGGACATCACATATTTCTACCCTGGTGACATAAGTTCCAAAATCTGGGAAAAAATCGTTCAATTTGAGTTTAACAGAACATACTACACCAGATCCCCTAAAACGAGATCAACTGTTTTTGAAAGTAAAATAAATGGACATTAATTTTTCTAATACTTTTTGAAACAACATTATAAAAACTACTTGGAAAAAGAGATCATTTATTTTTTGAATTATCATACTGTATTTTTTTGAATGTCATAAATTTTATGGATGATTTTAATTTTAAGAAATTTTTATCTGATAGTTTCATTGGAATATAATAAATATGCTAAAAAGGTATGGAATTAAGTCTACGTGGTACATGATTGACATGGGAATAAAGGAAGAGTTGGTACTAGTTAAGGGTGAAAATGGGTTTTTTATCCTCCTACTATACACAATCATTCCAATAATGAGAGATATCAGTTATGAAAAATCATGAATAATGTAAAGGTTGTAGAGGGGTATTCATAAATATTAATAATATCATTCTAATGAGTGATTTAAATAAAAATGGTCTGAAATTTCCTTGTTGTGGTTTTTTTGATGCAAGATCTAATGCCTATATACTTACATTTAATTTTCCCCAAAAATGGATATAATACATTAACCATGCTTCGTTTCATTATTTCATTTCCATATTCTTCAATGTTTTAGACATGGTAAAAATCTAACTATGGTATATGAAATTACCATCATATTATGAGAATTAAAAATGATATCTCTACTGACATAATTTCATATAATGATTTACATCATGGTTCACATAGAAATAGATATTAAACTATGTGGTAATTTATATTATAGATAGTTGTACACCATTCAATGGAATATGATAATTTTGAATGGTTATGTAAAAAAATGATGTTGGACAAATTATTATATTATCGAGTGATATAATGTTTGGGAAGCTATTGAAATCTACACCGATAACCTTTTTGGTGTGGAAAGTATTGGTATACCCAAACCTCATCACATTGGGTGGCTTGGGGGAGAATTAATTTCTCAAACATATGTTTTCAAAATCAATATTAATGATCAAGAGAAAGACCGCAATTATACTTTTCATAACAATTTTGAGGTTACCCCATATATTGAAACAAACAAGGAAATTATTAATAATTTGAATCCATGAAGTGCTAAAAGTTGGATATTCAATACAGATAATCAATATTTTATAAGATGGATTCAAGACAATAATTTTAAGGATCTAGTTGAAAACTCCATTTAAATTTCATAAAAATTCTGATTTCTAGCCGAACAACCAAGTGTACATGTATTATTATATAACAGTTATGTAATTTAGGGTTATATGTTCTATAAAAATAAAAATTATGAATTCTGTACCATAAAGAATATTAGAGTTACACTTTTGGATGATTCCATGAATATTTTTGGTAACAAGGACTAAAATAAAATTTATATGAATATGTTAGAATTTGGAATCATAAAAAAATTATGGGAGTCGGATTATAAAATCTTCAAAGTCTTGATTTTTCCATACATGTGGGTTGATAATAATAGTGTTATTAAAATATATGAATTTGGATTCATGAAAGGAGATTATGATAAGGGTAAAAATATGAACCATTTATCATGAAATAAAAGGATGTACCATAACATTATATTACACATCCTGCAAATTAAAATTGGTCAACTATTCATTTATTGAAAAAAACATCAAGTGGTCAGATGAAAATTAAACTTAGAACAAAACTTTTAATGGTATGCCACATTCATTTCAATGTGGTCCCTATGTAGATATAGTCTTCTATGTAAATGGATACCACAATGACTGGATTTAGACACATAAAGTGGTAAAATCCATTCAACCATTAAAATAATTTAGTTCAAAAATCAAGTTATATTTTTTGTAATATAAATTATATTACCTCATCTTATTATTTTTTCACCACTGAATATTCATAATTCCAATTTAATGTTCAACTACTTCTCTATATAATGATTTTTTTCACATGATAATGATACCATTCCAAAGTAAAAACTAGTTTCTCAACCTATTGGTTCTCTCAATTTAGAGATACAACATCCTTTTTCACATGTTAATGATTCTAATGTCGTAGAATGACATATTGATTATGTATGTAAAGAACCAAACTTTTATTAATGGAAATTACACTTGATCAAATTAAATGACTTATTATGTGAAATGTTTATATAACATATGAACTTATTTGGTTTTCTGTTTCTAGATTTTAAAATACCATTATAAATTGTGACCATTACTAATATATCAATTGAACAGTGATCACATTATTAGTATAAATATAGGGCTTTAACAAATACAATTTAATCAGACAAAGGAAGTGATGGCCTTATCCAGTAAAATTGCTCAATTAAAATCCCATTTGTCAGAGATCAAAAAGGAGGTGGTGTCATTGGGATTCTAACTTGACCAATCCCAAGATGAGCTTGAACACATTAATCTTGAGTGGAACCGACTACAGGAGAAGTGGAAGTTAATAGAGATTACCACACGAGAAAAGATATCCGAGCCACCCCAAGAGTCTGTCACCATTGCACACCTTACCCTTCTGTCTTATGTGGGTGTTATAATGGGTTATGTAACAAGATCCAAACACTATGATTACGTATATTATTTTTTATATAATAATGAATATACATTCATTTTATTATTGTTACCTTGTAAATAGGTTTTAATGCATAAATAGTATTTTTAGTTAATATTTAATTAAGAAATTTATTATGAATTAATGTATTTTTTAATTATATAAATTATAATTAAATATTGTTATTAAATTACATTTTATTAAATATAAATTATCATATAATTTAGTGTAATAAAATTTTAATTTTATTGTGGTTTGAAAACTAATTTTATCAAAATCCATGAATTTTTTATAAATGTCAGTTTTTATTTTAAAAGTAATAATTAATATATTTAGAAAATTATTTAGATAAAATGAATATTATTTTTTAATTGGGATAAAAAATTATCCAATTGTGTATTTTTCATAATTTTCATTGACTGTCGAATTTTTGGGTATAAATTAAATACCGTATAAATATATAATGTGTTTTATAACATCATAATGACCCACTAATAATGTAATAAAATACTATAAACATTATTTTCGATGAATATAATTTTTCCATTAATATAATGGGATTTTAGATTTTGTTTTATTTATTTCAGAGTGCCTTAGTGGACCATTCATGACTTATAAAACATTTTATATTTTTAAATCAATTTGCATGAGAGTGTGAGTCACCTCCAACTAAGGAACCCAGTTATTTAAGGAACTTAGGCCATTAGACTAATAAAATAATTCTTTCCACTCCCCTTTGGAAAATCCCAAGGTAAAAAACAATGGGTAGGTTTGTGGTTTTGATTAGTTTAACTGTGTTGTGTCCCAAACCCAAATAATTAAAAAATTTCTATCCTTTCTTATATAATCCCACCCAATCTCCCACTTCCTGTTCTCTAAAACCCTTTTGGAGTTCTTAAAACCTCTACCCCCTCTCTATAGAATCCTCCCAAGGAACTTAACACTCCCAATAAGTCCCTCTCAAGCCACTCCCAGGCCATTGGAATCACAAATCCATGGGATTTCATCTTTTCTCATTTTTGTCCATGTTTCTTTACGGTTTTATACCATTTTATTTTCAATTTAAAATGTCGGGGTATGATTTATAACATACCCCATACTTCCCTCCCTACATTTTAATTATGTGAGACCTATTTATCTGTCATTAATATTTTTCATGTATACCCATTACAATGCCAAATTTTCATAAGGTATTCCTTCATTTCTAATTTTATCCAAGTTTCTTAATATTGTTATACCATTTTATTTTCAATTATAAATGATCAGTTATAATTTTCAACTCCTCAATATGTACCTATTTATGTTTTAATGATGTGATACCCCTTTATCTCTCCTTAATGCCTCCCATTTACTACCATTACTATGCCGAAATTCAATAAGGAATTTCTCTCTCCACATTTACATTCAAGAAATTATTTTGTATTATGAATCCAAATTCCTTTACTTATCTTGGGAAATTTATTTATATTAACCCCTTACTTTCCATTTCATGATAATACAATGAGACACCTATATCTCTCCCATCAACCATTTTTATGAGTTCTTATGTCACGCTATTACGATACCGAAATTCCACCGGGGTTTTCCAAGACAAAGTCTTTGTGTAATGAATACCATATAAAATTTTGTATCATGGGTATTCACCTTTATGAAAATTTAGTTATTTATTATATAGTATCATGTCTGAATGACACCTTCATTTATCGTGGAATAAATGAATATGTTTAATGAATCCATGTTTTATGATCCATGTGGCACAATAATGCATGAAATGAAATTATTAAGAATAGTGTGCCCTAATAGCGCTCCAATGCATTGGGTAAAAATTATAATCATGATATGTCAAGTGAAATTAGGGTTTAATCATGTAAATTCAATTGAAATGAGGGTTTTACTCATGCCCCATATTGAATGAGCCTTGGATCATTCTAATACCATGTAAAGTGTTGTTTCCGCATTTCCATGTTATGATAAAAATTCTATATCATGACTTTATGTTGTTGTTTCTATTTCACTCAATTGATATTCCTATTTCCTAAAATTTATTGTAATCATCATGTTATGAATTATTTACTCCATTACTGGGAATTATAGAGCACCATTTTCTTTTGCATGCCCTCAGGTTATCCCATTAAATGCTAAGTATGAGGGAATGTAGTGGTCATGTAAAAGAAGTTTTCAATAAAGATGTGTGTTTTATGTTTTAAGTTGTTATGTAATGTTACTAATCCCCAAATACACTAGACCTATAGATCATCCATGGTGTATCATTTTAATTTTTTATTTAATAAATGCTTTTTAAGTGAGTAATAAAGAGCGGGGTTGTTATAGTTGGTATCAGAGGATAAATTTATTTATTTTTGGTATTAGGAATAGAAAACACTAGTGAGAGCCTTAGAGATAAGATGAAGTATAATAAAAACATCGATCAATTTTGGTGAGTATTGAGTATGTGGTTTATCAAGAAAATACATCCCTATTTGAATAAGATAAGGTATAAGCGGCTCTAGCATAGTTGTACCTAAGGGTGAAAACTCCGACAATGAGTTTTGGGATTCACCTAGGGTATCCTGGTACATGACAATGGGGCTTGCATCATTCTTGGATACGACACTCCCAGGGGATAAGATTTGGTAAATTCACAAGCTTAATATGAACCATTATTGATAGAATTAAAAAATTTCCCCAAAGAATATATGTTAGAAAGCGTATCATGGATAACATAGATTGAATTTTATAAATTCATAAGTTAAGGAAATAAGTGTAATTTAGAAGTCACCCATTTTTTAGTTACCCTTTATGTGTTCCCCCTAACTTTCCTTTTATTCCAGCTAATGGCTAGTAATAGGAGGACTCGAGATAACAACCGATGTGAAGATCAATGTGACAACTATTCTAATGAGATTCCCAATCCAATGTGAGCTGAAATCAGGATCTTTTTCACAATAATATCTTAGTTAACTGATGATTTGAATATAAACATGGGTTAAGAGGAACGTTAACCCACCCCCCCAAGAAATAAAAAGATGCTATAGAGAGATTCATGAGACAAAGTCCTCCTACCTTTAATGGATCGTCTGATCCCACAGTTTCTGAACATTGGATCAACTCCATTGAATAGATCTTCTCCATCCTTCAATGTTCTGAACATGAGAAGGTTCTTCTGGATGCTTATCGTATGGAGGGTGAAGCCAATCAATGGTGGACATTGATAAAAAATATGAATCCTGATGAGGATATTGAGGTGTTGTAAAGGAAGGATTCCTCGAAATATATTTCAGTAAATATTTTCCTCACACCCTCTAGCTTAATATAGAAAGGTACTTACATTCCCTCGAACAAAAAGATGACGAAACCATCGGAGCATATGAGGCAATCTTCACAACGCTTGCATGATATACCAATGGTTTTGTTGTTACCCATGAATGTAAGGTTGACCTCTTCTTTGGTGAGCTGAATCCTAGCCTATGGAAAGACCAGGAAATCAATGACATCGATATCTATGAGGAAACTGTATGATGTGCACTCAAATTTGAAATAGAGATCAGAGGATTTAGGGGTAGCATGTGGATAAGAATACTAAAGTGGAATTAAATTTTTGTGATCCTATGTATAAATGCAGCAGTGCTAAAAAAAATCTAGCACCCCACAAGACAATGTTGTCATAAAAACACCTCTAGAAATTTCCTGAAGGGGATGAGAAAATGCTTTAGGTGTGTAAGATAAGGTCACCAAGCCATTAACTGCTAAAAAGAAAAACCTACAAATGTGAAGAATGAGAAGACCACTTTGCTTGACACTCAACATATTATTCATTTCTTCAATAGGAAAGAAATAGGGAACCTTGAAAATAAGTTCCATATGAAAAAGGTTTTTAGAGGAAACACACAACCTCCAAAGAAGAAAAGGTGAGCATTTTCCATCACTACCACTGAAGTAAACCCCAACAACGAAGTGGAGACATGTACGCTAGTTATTCATTCAATAATAGTGAAAAAACATTTTGATTCTGGTTCTACGCATAATTTTATATCCCGAAAGATTAGTATAACAATCCCAAAATGACAAAAAATCATTGATGTAAAGATGTTGGTGAGTAAAAAAAATGGGGCAAACATTACATCACATGAATATAATTCCTCCCCTATCAGAATTTGTGGAGTGAACTTCCCGGCGGACCTCCTTATACTCCCTTTGGTGGAATTTTATGTAATTCATGCCATGGAATGTCTTTCCTTAATTATATAGTGCCAACATAAATTTCTGTGAGAGGGAAATCACTCTCTATATGGACAATTGACCCCGGATTCAATAAAACTGCAAGGTGAATGATGAATCTTCTTTTGCTCCATCATCTCAAGAGTGGATATTACTACCATATGAGCATGTATATCTGGATTAGATGATTGAGTGTAAGGAGGAAACCATCAATGAAGACATGCCTATTGTGAGATAATTCATTGAAGAGTTTCCCAAGGAATTGTCTCGTCTTCCTCCTAGAAGAAATGTTGAATTCACAAATGACCTTATACCTCAGCAGTTGCCAATAACAAAGAGTCTATATTGAATGGATGTTGTGGAGATTGTGGAGATGAAGATACAACTACAGAAGAATCTGGATAAAGGTTCTATATGCCCAGGCGCATCACCATGGGGTTCACTAGTCCTCTTTTTCATGAAGAACTATGGGTCAATGTGCCTTTGCATTGATTATCGTGAGCTCAACAAAATAATGATAAAGAATAAGTATCCTCTGCCTTGAATTGATGTCTTGTTTGATCTACAATCTGGTCCACAATACTTTTATATGGTGGATTTGCATTTGGGATATTACCATGTAAAGGAGAAGAAGTAGGATATCCCCCAGAATGATTTTCATATAAGGTATGAACACTATGAATTCATTGTAATGTATTTCAGACTAACTAATCCCTCATAAATCATCATGTAATTGATGAATGTATTCTTTATATATTACCTTGACAAATTTGAGGTAGTTTTTGTCGATGATATTATAATATACTCCAAAACCAAGGAGGAGCATGAGGTGCCTCTAAGAACTATACTAGAGACCTTGAGAAAAGACAATCTCTATGAAAAGTACAACCACTGTGTGAGTTTCGGTTGAAATAGGTCTTATTCTTAGTTCATATCAACACAAGAAATGGGATATCTATGGATCCCTCCAAGACTGCTACAATTGAGGGATGGCTGAGTCCAACATCGGTAATGAATATCTATAGCTTCCTTGAGTTAGTTGGATATTATCACCGATTTGTTTTAAATTTCTCACGATTTTTTAACCCACTTACCAGAATAACTCGGAAGGGTGTAAAGTTTTCTTATAGTGATGAATGGGAAGAGAGCATCAAGGAATTGAAAAGTAGGATAAACATTATGCCCATGCTCACACTACCCACAAGTTGAGAACTTTTGATGTATTTAGTGGTTCATAGAAGATGGTCCTAGGTTGTGTGTCGATGTAGAATGATAAATTGATAGCCTACGCCTCAAGGAAGATGAAAATCAATGAGAAAAACTATCCCATGCATGATTTGGAGTTGATGGCTGTGATATTTGCGTTGAAAATCTGTAGGCATTATCTCTACAGGGAGAAGTGTGAGATATATACTGATTACAAGAGAATATATTATATATTCCCAAAAAAATAGATTAATATGTGCCAAATAATATGGATATGACTCATCAAGGTTTATGACTTCTCAATCCAATACCATCCTGGTAAGGCAGAAAAGTTGGTGGATTCTCAATGTAGAAAAAATCCTACATATTTATCAATGATGAGAATTGAAAAGGATCCAATATTATTAGATTTAAATAGGATGGAAATGGGGATCATTAAAGGAGGAACATCATCAATCCTTTCTCAAATGATTTCTCTACCATCCCTAATGGAGAAAATAAAGGAATCTCAAAGAAAATATTTAAAAATTCTAAAAATTTTGGAATCTATAGGAAATGGGAAATCATTATAGTTCATAGTTTACAAAAATGGAATTGTGATATTTTGGTCATGATTATGTGTACCATTTGATCCAGATATAAAGAAGGGGGTTTTGAATAACGCACATAGCTCAGCATTCTCTATTCACTCGAGTAGCACAAAGATGTATCGATATCTCCATGAAATCTTTTGGTGTGCCAATATGAAAAGTGAGGTTATTGAATATAATCAAAGTACCTGGTATGTCAGAAAGTGAAGGCTGAGAGGAAAAAGTATAAGGGGATGATGAAACCACTGCCCATACCCACATGGACGTGGAACAACATTACCATGGACATTTTCATTGGACATCCAATGACATCTAGAGGAAGAAATTCATTATGGGTCATTGTAGATCATCTAAAAAAGACAACCCACTCTTTCACAATTCGAGAGAAATTTTAATTGGAACGACATGTAAGGATTTATATCAAAGAAGTGATAAGGATGTTTTGTGTACCACTATCTATTGTATTTTATTGTCATCCAAGATTCACCTCAATGTTCTGGAAAAGTCTCCAACATGCTCTATGAAGTGAACATAATTTCAATATGACCTATCATCATCAAACTGATGGACAATTAGAGAAAATTATTCAAACAATGGAAGAGATGTTAAAATCATGTTCTATGGACTTAAAAGGAGGATGGGCCAACATCATCCACTATTTTAATTCCCATACAATAACAATTTCAACTCGAGCATCCCAATGTCACCATATGAAGCCCTTTATGGGAAAAGGTGTAGATCACATGCATATTGGGATGTAGTCAGTGAGCATAAGAATCTAGGACCTAAAATTATCGAAGAAATGGTGGAGAAGGTGAAAACCATTCAGCATCATATCAAAGAATCCCAAAGTAGACAAAAGAGTTATGCTGATAACCGTCAAGGAGACCTTGAGTTCAAAGTTGGAGACATTGTACTTCGTCACATATATCTATGGAAGAAGGTGAGGGGGTTTGTCAAGAATGCGATGTTAAGTCCTTGGTACATCAACCACATAAAGATTCTTGATCATGGTGGGGCTATGGCCTATCGATTATAACATACACCTACCATGGCCAAATTACGTGACGTGTTTTTTGTGCCCCTCTTAAGAAAGTAAATACCAGGCCCTTCACATGAACTATCATTATAGGTATTACAATTAGAGGATGATCTTTCTTTCATGGAGCAACCAGTGAAGATCTTAGATCATAGAGAAAAAGTTCTATGAAATAAGAAAATTCCCCTCATCAAGTGTTGTGGATAAACCACAAGTTTGAAGAATCAACATGGGAATTAGAGGAAGTGATGATGCATATTTTCCTATATCTTTTTTAGTGTGGGAAAAGTAAATTTTGAGGGTGAAATTTCTTAAAGGAAAAAATTGTAACGACCCAAACTTTTATTAATGGAAATTCCTCTTGATCCAATTAAATTTCTTATTATTTGAAATTGTTATATAACATATACACTTCTTTGGATTTATGTATCCAAATTTTAAAATACCATTTTGAATTGTGACTTTTGAAATTATAGCTGTTTAACAATGATCACCTGATTAATATAAATATAGGGCTTTATCAAAACCAATTTACTCATACAAAGTAAGTGTTGGCCTCATCCAGTCAAATTTCTCCATATAAAGCCCATTTTTTGGAACTCAAAAGGGAGGTGGGGTCATTGGGATTCACTATTGACAAAGACCAATATGAGCTTCAACATTTTAAGCTTGAACAGTACTGACTATGGGAGAAGTGTATGTTAATAGTGATTACCACCTAAGCGATGTTATCTGAGCCACCCCATGGTTCTGTCACCATCACACACCTTACCCTTCAGTATTATACCGGTGCTTTTATGGGTTATGTAACAATACCCTAGTACAATGATTATATACATTATATGATTATATAATAATGAATATACATTCATTTTATTATTGTTACATTATAAATATATTTTAAAGCACAAATAGTTTTTAGTTAATATTAAATTAAAAATATATTTTTATGAATTAATGGATTTTTGAAATAAATAATATTTTAATAAAATATAATTAATAAATTACCTTTTATTTATTATAATGGATCATATAATTTTGGGGAATACAATTGTAATTTTATTAAGGTCTGAAAATCATTTTTTTCAAAACCCATAAATTTTCGATAAATGTCAGTTTTTATTTTAAAAGTAAAAAATCACTTACTTAGAAATTTTTTTAGATAAAATCAATATTATTTCTATAATTGGGATGTCCTAGTTATCCAATAGTAAATTTTTAATAATTTTCTAAGACATTTATATTTTTGGGTGTAAATTAAATATCGTATAAATATATAATATGTTTTATGACATCATAATGACCCAATAGTGATGTAATAAATTATATAAACATAATTTTCGGCCAATATATGTTTCACCATTAAAATAATGAGATTTTAGGTTTGTTTTATTTATTTTAAAAATCTTTTGTGGACCATTCAAGACATATAAAATATTTTAGATTTTTAAATTGATTTCCTTGAGAGTGTGACTCACCTCTACATAAGCAACCCTATTATTTAAATAAGTTCAGCCATTTAACTAATAAATTTTTTTTCCACTCCCCTTTGGAAATAAACATTGGAATAATCCATGGGCTGGTTTGGGGTTTGGATTAGTTTTATGTGTTGTGTCCCAATCCTAAATAATAAAGAATTCCCTCTCTTTTCCTGTATAAACCCACCCAAGATCCCATTTCATATTCACTAAAAGCATTTGGAGTTCATCCAAACTATTACCTCCTCTCTTTATAATCCTCCAATACTGTCTGAATCTCCTAATAAGCATCTCTCAAGCATCCCCCAATGCTAAGTGATCACACTTCCATGTAATGGATTTCATCATTTCTCATTTTTTCCCATGTTAATTAATGTTACTATAACATTTTATTTTCAATTAAAAATGTTGGGGTATGATTTATCACCTCCACCATACTTCCCTTATTATGTTTTAATGATGAGATTCCACTTACTATATCATTAATGCCTCCCATTTACACCTATTACCGTGCTGAAATTTCATAAGGGATTCCTTCCTTTCTCATTTTATCAATGTTTCTTAATATAGTTATTCCCTTTTATATTCAAATAAAAATGTCCGGTTATGATTTCAAAACTCCCCCATACTGCCCTATTTATGTTTTAGTGATTCAATTCCCCCTTTTCTATCATTAATTCCTCCCATTTACACCTGTTACCATGCCGAAATTCTGAAAAGAATATTCTCTACTCAATTGCAATCAATTTTTTTTTGTATCATGAATAAAAATTCCATTACATGTCATGGGACATGTATCTATATGAACCCCTTAATTTAATTTTCATTTAAATAAGAAGATAAACCCATGTCTCACTCATCAACCATTTTTATGAGTTCTTTGGTCATGTCGTTATGATTCCGAGATTGCACCTTGATTTTCCAAGCCAAATTCATTGTGTAGTGAATACCATGACCATTTATCTATCAAGGTTATTCACCATTATGAACATTAAATTATTGAAGAAATTGTTTAATTTATGAATTCCACATTCATTTATCATGGAATAAATGATGATTTTTAATGAAATCATGTTTTATGATTCTTGTGGCACACTTATGCATGAAAAGAAATGATTAATAATGGTGTGCCCTGATAGCGCTCCAATTCATCATGTAATGATTAGTATCATGATACATAAACTAAAATGAGTATCTACGCATTATGATTCATGTGAAATGAAGGTTTACTCATGCTCCATGTGGAATGTTCCAGGGTTCATGCTAATTCCATGTTAAGTGTTGTTTCCAGATTTCAATGTTATGATAATAATGTCATATCATGCCTTTATGTTTATGTTTTTCTTGCACTCCATTGATATTCCAAATCCTAACATGTATTTTAATCTTCATGTTATGAAATTTATAATCCCTTAATGGGATTTATAGCTCAATAATTTCTTATGCATGTCCTTAGTTTATCTCATGAAATGTTAAGTATGAGGGAATGCAGTGGTCATGTAAAGGTAGTTTTAAATAAAGATGTGTGTTTTATGTTTTGAGTAGTTATGTAATGTTCCAAAACCACAAATACAGTAGAACTCTCTATCATCTCTGTTGTATCAAGTGAAGACTTTATGTAATAAATATTGTTTAAGTGTGTAACAAAGAGCATGACTCATATAATGTTAAACCATAAAATATGGTAGAAGTTGGACATATAGTGTCCCATAAAAAATAGGTGTTTCGTAGAATGGTGCTTCTATAAAAAAAATTAAGGCGAGAACAAAAGGGATCAAATTCTACGTAGTATGGAATACACATTAGTGGGATTTTAATCCCAATAAGGAAATGTTTAGTTGTTTCATTGGGCATAGCACTCAGAAGTAGGTTTTGATTGATATGTATTAATATCATAATGTTGTTCCCATGATTAAAAAACATATTTGATATGTCATTTGGGTAACATTATGATATACATTCATTATTTTACAAAAAAATAAAATAATGAATCATTGAATTACTCTTCATTGTCCCTTGAAGATAAAATTTATAGTAGATTAATTTCGAATGAAATTTGTATTGATGATATCTAGAAAGGATCATAGGGGATTTCACAAAATTCATAAATTTTTTCACCTCAATGAAGCTGAATGTAAAATAAACATTCACCCACCACAGATGTATGAACACTTGATAGTCCATGAAACGTTGGATGAATTTTATAGTGTTATAGAGGACACATATTTTGATGTACATTGATAATGATAATATATTTACATAAAATACATGTTTTAGTCACTTTAAATAAGATTTTTTATATTAGAAAACAAAAACAGATTGCTATAAATTAGAAACTATTAGAAAAACCAACATACTATTATAGTAGGGAATGTTTGGGGTATTATTCACTTGAAAAAAAATTGTTATGTATTTTCAATATATGGAACACATTTATGTGACACAAATAATAACATAATTACATTCATATATTTATATATTGATTAGTGAATCAAAATCCAATACCACATCCATCCAACATCTTGTGCTATGGAAGGAGGGACATGTAAACAATGAAGGGATATTAATAAATTAAAACACAAAGAAGTGTGTAAACCATGTGTAAGTAGGACATAATAATTTTTTTTTCTATAAATTTATATTAAATAACAATGATTACTTATTTTACTAAATGTTTTATCCAAAATAGACATAATAATAATCATCTTTTATACTCAAGGAATAACTACTATTAGTGTCCATGAAGTAGCTATAACAATACAGCTGTGTTTGAAGTACAGGTCTTGGGGTGACACCCTAGACATATTTCAAGAAAAAAATGACCATGGGGATAAAGATAAGAAAATAGAAGTTTTTTAGTCATGATTATCTTCTCTTAATGAAAAATTAAATTTTAAATCAGAGTTCTTAGGAAATATTGTGGCATTGGATAAGAGAGAAGAACAAACACAAGAAAACCCACTTTGTGAGGATCCCACCCACCCCCACCATCTTTTAGATGATCCATTGGACTCAAACATATATTTTAGATGAGTTTAGGAATATTGTCATAATTTTTCCAATGAATTGTGAATCAGAAAGACACTAATACCTTTCATGTATCTATATTCCAAGGGGTGAAAATCATTCGGATTTATATTTATGAACATCCACTCATCACCTTATTGCGAGGTCTACAATTATCATTATACAAGAAGATATTAAAAAAATACAACTTCCAATAAGCCATGTTAGTGTACAGATTATTATAGATCACGATTTGACCATTAAGCTACATGATCCCATTGATGATGAAGATATTCATATGGTCGATCAAGATAAAATAAAATTCATAAAATGCATATTACATGTTGTAATAATTCTATAGACAATGATGTATTCATTTGCAATTTATTATCATAAAAACTCTTTAACAATTAATGAAAATTATTCTAAATTGATGAATATTTTTACATATGAATAATGTTAAAGGGTTAAATGAATGGTTGAGTAAATAAAATATAAAGGATCAACCAAACAATCAAAAATACTTTATGAATTACCATTACCCTACTTGTTCAACATCCTTATTTATTAACATTAACAGATCAAATAGATATATGGTTACAAAGTGGTAATAATTTAAGAGTTTACAATGAAGAAAAAACATACATAGAGGATATTACATAATACATTGCTATTGAGATTGTAAATAAAATTCTCAAAAATTAATAGCTAGGAGTATCAATTGTAAATGTATAATGAGGTGTGCTTTCAAGATTTGTTTTTATAATAGATGATATACATTGTTATTTATGACTAAATAGATTTCATATTTTTTAAAATTATATATATAAATACAATTTGAAAGGAAAACTATATGAATATAAATATGGACTCATTAGTCCTCACACCCCTTCCAAAAAAACCCTCATTGGAATTAGGTAAAATTGATGTAATTGTTAAAAAATAGGCCGCAAGGTTTAAATTAAAAATTATAGAAGATATACTCTTCCTATTACCAATGATACAGGGATAAAAGTATAGAATTTTATCCGATCAATAATATTTTCATTCCTTTTGTTATTTATTTCTATTTTAGGAAGTATTTGTTACTCATTATAGTCAATTAAGACAATACAATGATTTATTTTTTGGATTCACTGTATGGATACCCAACAAATCCACCACACATGATGAGGTTATTCAATTTTTAATATACTTCATACAACATTTTAGAACAAATTTTCATGTTATATATTTCATAATATGTTTTAATGATAACTCAGTTATGATTCGCTAGTGTTTAAATATCATCAATATCAACGAATTAGGCCTGTCCATTAACTTACAGAGCATATCAACCTCTAAAAGTGGATAAGTTTTACGGTATATATAATAATATTTCTCTCCGAAAGCATATATAAAAATAATAATTCTTTTCTTAAATTTTTCTAAAATGTTCGAAATAATCGAATATATAATATTATGGTTATTATGTTTGATAATATAAAATATATATAATATACCATAAAAAACATGCATCCTCAAATTGGTATTTTTGAAGATAAATACAATTTCATTTAAAATATTTATTAATCATTTTGTATATATAATTTTCTAGTACTACCAGCACTATCCAATGTCCTAAAATCCATATGTGGAAATATATTAGTTTATAAATTAATGGGAAGCATTACATGTGTCCAAATGAACACCTACATCATGAATATCTAACTTCCAACTACATATTTAGTTGATTTTATAATAATTTTATCTACACATTTAGTTAATTTCATTAATTGTTTTACCTGATACTTATTTTATTTTATTTTTATATAGTTCATAATGAAATTACTTTATCATCAAGGATTATTCACTCTCATACTGTGATCATGAACTCAACAAGAACTATAGAATCATTATGATAAAATTTAAAATTTTACTCTCCAATGTATTTAGAATTCCATTTATAGAACTACTACATTTTCATTTATTCAAAATTAAAATTATTACAATAATTTTGGAAAATTCAAACAATTAGATCACTAATAACATGTAATTATATGATAATTTCATCATTACACATGTACAAACGGTCTCACAAACTTATAGTGAATCCAATGAGGTCAACAAGAATTGATGTATTCAAATAATCATTGAATTCCATAAATTCATCCTTGAATCCTCTAATTTTCGATAGGAATCTACACCCTACCTCTCATATCTAATTTGTAATATAATTTACTATTTCTTTCCACTTAATGAATATTATGTATTATCTCTATCCAACACATGTATTGTCTTGATAAATTTGGAAAATATTTAATAATCTATTTATAATGTGTATGAATCAGTCTCATGTTAAACTGACACACTATGTGAGCGGTAAGACTCAATGTAACGTTTTTATATTTAAATTTACATTTTAGTTAAATAGAATAGAGACATACTCAATACTAAGAAAACTGATTTGGATTGTTTTGATAATTTTGGAAAATGATCCATAAGTCATTTGTGATGTGTATCCATCAACCATACCACTATCTGATACACATTGTACCTTTTATTACTCAAATTGAGTGGTTTTAGTAAAAAATTGACATTTAATTAATATATAGTTTCATAATTTTTTTAACTTATGTATTTATAGTATTAACAACATAAGAGTTTTTTTCTTACAAAGGTGGATTCTTTTTTTTGATTTGAGGTGGTTTGATCGAATATTCTCATGATCATGTGATATTGGGAATCAAGGCTACAATTGATATAACGTAAACAAGGAAATGGGTCAAGAATGTATATAAACATCATTAAATTATGAATTACTCATACTTATTCTTTTAATTTTGTCATCATTTTTATCTAATACTTATTTACATTTTTTTCACACATCTATTGGGTGTACATTTTTTTTGTTCAACAATATGTCACAAACCAAAAAATAGAGAACCTGTTTCTTTTGGATGATAGAGGAAATCCCATACTGCTTGAAACATGAAATTTTTGTAGAAGCCCGAGGATTCCCCTTCCATCCAAATGGAAAATGTTATTCCTTTTTGGATTTTCATGGAGAGATGAATATAAAAACACATCACACACTCAATCATATACACCAAAATCTGATACACTGTGCAATTAGTATGATTCAAACTATATGTTTTTAGTTTATAATTTTCATTCTAGTCCAAAACATACATCACTTTCTCAAAACTAAGAAAAAAAGTCATATTATTTTATTACATTATATTACTGATGTATAAGTAATTTGTGATGTGTCTCAATCAAGAAAACCAAAATCTGATAGACAGTGTGACTGGAATGACTCCAACTGTGCCTTTTATTTAAAATATACACTAATTTTAGTAAAAAAAGACAAGTGACATACTCAAAACAAGAAAAAATGCATTCCGATTATTTCAATACTTTTTGAAAATGGTTCACAAGTCATTTATGATGTATAGGAATTATTTGCACCTTAATACAACACTTTTTTTTTCTTAGTTTGAGTTAAATTGGCTATTATTAATTTTAAATTTTAAATTTATTTTAAAATATGTGTCACTCACTAAAAAATTTCAAAATGAACTCATATTTTCATAATAGTTTAGCAAAACTATTCAAAATTAATTTCAGATGTTTAGGAAATTGTCTCGTGTAAAAATGAGACATGATGTTACTGGTATGAATAAATCATCATGTTTCCAGTTTACAGGGACATTTTAGTAAAAATGATAAGCGACATACTGAAAACCAAGATAACACATTCGTATTATTTGGATAATTTAGGAAAATTATCTTTAAATCATTTATGACTTTTAGAAATTTTCCACACCTCAATTAGATTCATAGTGGGACCAGTTTGAATTAAAGTGTTAGCTTTTTATTTAAAATAACCTTTTAGTAAAAAATACATGTGGCATTCTCAAAAATAAGAAATAAATTTAACATTGTTTTGAATTTATAGGAAAGTGATCTATAATATATTTTTTGGAGTATTAATTATACTACCCTCAATCTGATACATGATGTTCCAAATGTGACTGAATGTTTCTATTATCAGTTTAAATTGGACATTTTAGTTCAAAACGGATGCCACTCATTAATAATATTGAAAATGTGCCCAGATTGTTTGGATTATTTATAGGAACTAATCATATTTAATTTCTTGTTTGTAGTAATCATCCTCACATAGAACCAACACATGATGTGACTGGTATGTCTGAATGTGTATGCGTTTAGTATCAAATGGAATTTTAGTAAAAAAATAGGTTGCATACTTCAAACCAAGAGAACACATTTGGATTATTTTCATAATTTTAGAAAATGATCTACATGATATTTTTAATGTGTAGTACATAGTCACACCTTAATCTATTACATTATTGGACTGGTTTGACTCTAAGTGCGTCTTTAAATTTAAAATTTAACATTATAGTAAAAAAGTCATGTGGCATACTCAAAATGTGTTGAACAAATTAGTATTTCATTGATACCTTAGGAAAATGATACATAATCATTTTTGACATCTATGAATCATCCAAAGCTCAATCTAATACAGGATATTCTCCGTACAACTCATTGATTCCATTATTAGTTCAGAATTGATATTTTATTTCATAATGTGTGTCACTTACTAAAAACTTGGAAAAATGTTTTCCGATTGTGTTTATTATTTATTAAAAAATTAATACATCAATTTTGACATGTAGGAATTTGTCTAATGTAATAATTTTACATGATGTGACCGAAATGACACAAAGTTTCCATTATTATATTAAAATTTACATTTTAGTTCATAACACTTGCCCATTAATAAAAAATGAGAAAACATGCTCCGATTGAGTTAATAATTTAGGAAAATGATTCATTAGTCATTTTTAACATTTGGGAAATAGTATAATTTCAAAATAACACATTATGTGATAAATATGACTCAAAGTGTGTGTTTTTAGTTTATAATGATATTTTAGTAAAATACACAGGGAACATAAATAAAACTAATTAAATGCACTCTTATTGTTTTGATACTTTAGAGAAATGATTCATAAGTAATTTTAGACCTGTAAGAATCAGTATCACATCATACCAACATATGATGTCATCAATATGGCTCAAAGTGTCTATTTTCAACATAAATTGGCATTTTAGTAAAAAAAATGAGTGATATACTCCAAACTATGAAAACCCATCCCAATTATTATGATATTTAAAAAAATGATCTTTATGAAATTTTTGAAACGTAGGAATCATCCTAACCCAAATAAGATACATGGTTTGACTGATATGAATGAAAGTGTTTGTTGTCAGTCTTGTTTTAAAATTTAAGTTGAATATGTGTGTTACTCTTTGAATCCTGAGAAAATGATCTTGGATTTCCTTTATACTTTATAGAAAAAATTCATAAGTTGTGTGTAATATGTATGAATCTGTATCGCATCAATCTTACACATGATACGACCGGTGTGGCTCAAAGTGTGTGTTTTCATTTTAAAATGGAATTTCCTTTAAATATGTAACATATTCAAAGTTGAAAATAATCATTCAGATTGTTTTAATAATTTAGTAAAAAAAAATTCATTTTTCACAAGTATGAATCAGTGACACCTTAATCTGATTCACGATGTGATTGGTATGACTCCAATTGTGTCCTTTTATTTAAAATTGATATTTTATATATAAAAATATATATCGTTTACACAAAACCTAGAAAACCCATTAATATGGTATTTATACATTAAAAATTGAACTATAAGTCATTTATGACATTTTGATATCATCTAATCCTCAATCAGATATACGGTGTCCTAGGAATGACTCATAGTGTCTACTATGTGTCTAAAATTGAGATTTTAGTTAAAAAAATGTGTCACTAAGTGAAAACCATGTAAAAATGATCAAAATTGTCTTGATCCTTTATGGAAATGATTCATATGTTATTTTCAATGTGTAAAAAATAGTTACATGTAAAACCAACACACAATGTTACTGGTATGACTCAAAGTGCTTGTTTTCAGTTTAAAATGACATTTTAGTAGAAAATACTCATGACATAATCAAATTTAATAAAACATATTTTTATTATTTTGATACTTAAGAAAAATGATCTCTGAGGGATTTTTATGTGTATAAACCATCCTCTCCACAATACAACCCAAGCTGTTTCTTGTATGACTCTAAGTGTGTTAATTTATTTAAAATTAACATTTTATTCATGTATTATTTAAAATTATGTTTAATTTATTTCTTTTTAGCATTACTAAGAAATAATTTTTTTGTATACATGTTGATTAATTTTCCCAATTTGGGGCAGTTTGTTTTTGAAAACTGATACAATGATCATGCTTTTTTAGTGGGAATCGGGAGCCATATTTAATGAAACATTGTGTTTTATGAATTTTTTTATAAACCTATTGATGCAATTCTACCAAAAATTAACTGGAATTTCTATAATATAATTATTTCAATGTATTGATGGTGTAATTTTTATTTCAAATAAAATTATGAATTTTCCATATACATGTTTCAACTATAGTGTTCTATAAATAAAACCGAACATTATAGTTGTGGGGCCATTATCCATGCTATTGAAAGCATTGATAAGGAGTTCTCATTATCTTTTCTATAAACAAATCTAATAAAAGTGTAATTTTATCCCGAAAAAATATATATAATAGAAGAAAATATTTATTAGTTCTTATATTTCAATAATAAAGTCCCTCATTTATCAGTTCATTATTAGTACAGATAATTGGGACCACTTTTTAGGGGTGCTTTGGGAAACATCTTTGTTCAAGAACTATTAAATCCAATTTTATGCATTTTTTAATGAATTATCTATGGTAGTTACTATAATAACTACAATCCATAATTGAGTTGATGGATGATAAACGAGATAATATAACAACCCAATTTAGAGGTTTTTTGGAGCTTATAATAAACAATCCAAGGAAACTAAAATCTCAGTTATTTTAAAATATAACGAAAAATTTCACTATGATAACAAATAGAATCGTTAATGAAATATAATCACTTGGATGTAACAAAACTCAATCTAAACACGAGGAATAGAACAATTAAAATTATGGACATCTTTTTTAAACCCAACCCAAAAGATAATATGTAAATGAGGAATTAAAAGTAAAGACTTTGAGGTACATAAAATAAATACTATAGAAACCCTTACAAACGACACAATATGAAAAAAATGAACTTCCACTTCTATTCAAATAATGCATAATTCATCCTAAAAATATTTAAAAACAATAACATCAATGGGAGACATTGGAAACCATCTATATTTTTGAAATAAATATACCCCTTCCTGATTCCATTATGAAAATCCAAAAATATTAAAAGTTTATTGATTAAAATTTTACCCATAAGATATAATTTGATTGAAATTAAACTATTATTTTGGGAATAAGGGTATAATCTTTTACCACGCTATTGTTACCCACAAAATTTATGGATCCTTGGAAATTATATATTCTATAAACCATTAGATATTTATCATTTCCTATGAGTTTATATCATTTATGTGCTTTTAAAAATATTATTCCCCACTCTTTTTTAGAATTTGTGCAGATGGGAAGCTCGAACTCCTCAATAATGGTTGTACGACTTGTAATCAAATCCATTCGAGCATGATTTTTAGAATATGTTTAATTCTAATTTATCAATTTTATATTCCCATTCGATTATTATGTTCTTACCATGGAGGAATAATAATCCCCAATCCACTCACCTATCAAATAGGGGAGACAATTATTAAATTATACCAAGATAATAATCAATGTACATGATGAAACCCACACCATGAATTTTTTAGACAGTACTATCAACTTCAATATTTTTTACTCAATAAGTAACTTTTTAGAAGGATATTTATTTTATAAACTAATTTATGATTAATAAAATAAATATCTTTATGAATCATATATATTTCCTGATTTTTTAGGTGTAAAAAATACTTTTTATTGAAAAACATTGGAAGATACATCTTTCTGAATTATATAAATTTTGGGAATTATGAGATTTTGGTTTTCTAATTTGAAAAAGTGGCATCCTCAATGTTCTGAAATTAAACATTATATTTTTACATATAGTAATCTAATATGATAATTTGTATATAGGAAATTAAATAGATAGAACTAGGGTACCTGAATTTTATTTCATCTCTTGATAAATCCTCAAATCTAGAATTAAATCAAGTTCCCACTTTTTAGAAATATTTATATCTCATGGACGGAAAAATATTTCAATTAATGATTGATGAAAATATATATAGAACCCATGAATAAAATTTTATTTAATTTTCAGATATAATATATAATCAATAGGGTGGATATTAGTTGATATTATATGAATAATTCCAAAAATTATCCCAATATAATCTTGTATGATGTATATTACAGAAGAGTTAGGTAGACCCAATTAAGTATTAATCCCACCACAATAGATGTAGAGAAGTATAAAACCAATAAGATATTAGTAGAAAAATCATTATCCACATTTCCAACACACAATGGGTCAACCCCATCCAGGTAATTCCTAATAAAACTAGCCTAACCAATATGAGGAATGACTATAATTAATTGTTCCATATTAGATATCAAAATAGTTGGAGAGTGTATTTTTATTATATAAATGTAAATAAATTTACTATAAATGATCACTTTATTATTACCTTCATTAAATAAATATAAGATATATTGGAATGAATAACTCATTTCTCCTTCTTAAATGGTTTTAAGATATTTTTTGGTGCACATTCCTCAAAATGACCAAGAAAAGATGACCTTAATATGCCCTTTTGTAACTTTAACCTATAAGGGGTTTCCTTTTGGAATATGAAATGCCTCAAGTACATTAAAATGTATATATTTAGGATCGCTTTTATCACATTGGTGATTTTCAAGAGGTATTCTTAGATAAAAATAATATTTTTGTAAATTAAATGGATCACTTTTTAAAAAATCCTGAAATATTATTGAAAACATGTGTTGTTAAAAATCATGTAATGTATTTTCAAAAGTTAAATTACCTGAATGAATGATGAGTATCCAAAGGGACCATTATTTTAAAAAATATTATTGATCTAGAAAAATCTATAATTAATTTAAAAAATTATTCACCCTACCCAACATGTGTTAAACATGACAGAAAATTCATGGATCATGCAAGTTTATACTGATGATTTCTAAATTATTTTGTTATAATATCCTTACATTTTTCTATTATTGTTTTAAAATGAGTTAAATTTTAGTTTAATATTAAATATAGAAAAAAAAATTATTAACATGAGTGTAGACTAATCCATCCACCAATAATACAACAAATTTATTGGGAATATCCTACCAAACTACTATATGATTCCACGAATTATGCTATGTGAGTTTTTCCTCCCCAAACAATTTATGAAAATCATGAGTCATATATTATGCCTTAATAAAAAAGGATATTTCAATGATAAAATTCACTACCACTAAAAATGAGTTACCTGCATTTTTTTCTTCATTTCTTTTTTGATCCTATTTTCCGGGAACTACAACCATCTTATATTCTATGCATATAGACCTGAGATACATGATGATAAATGAATATGAAAAAGTCAGGCTGGTAATATTAATTATACTAATATAAGAATTAAAAATGGAAATTAATAATAAAAAGTGTTTAAAAATAAGTGGTCGATCACTTTGAAAGACTACCCAACTCTTCCAAATTATAAATTCTAGACTGGAAGCCATTGAATGATAATATTCTCATATAATATCTCTTAATAAAAGAAGTATAATAACCATAGTATGAAGATATAGTAAATTATTAAGTATCATCACAGGGACGGTCAGATCTTAACCCACATAAAAAATCATATATGAATCATGATTTTATATTTGTGAAGAACCATTCAATTATAAAATTTTCAACAACCATGTAATAAAGTGATTATATCCTATAATTGAAATTGATTTTTTTCCAAATCAATTCACACACTAGCTCTTCAAGGATACTTTAGACCTAAAATTACTATTAGAAAAACTTTTAGAATATGTTATTTATTGGATCAATCAGTTAAGGGAGGCACATGAATATTTATAGAAGTGTGAAAATTTCAATAACATTTAGGAAATATTTTAAAAAGATAAGATAATCCTAAAATATCCATTATCTTTTTTGATGAATTTTATGTATGGGGAATAAACTATATGGGACCTATTATCATGTCCTTCCAAAATTATTATATTGTTCTTCTTATGGATTATGATTCTAAATCGGTGGAATATAATAAATGAAATCTAATTTGTCAATTGTTTTGGGTTTTTTTTCAAGACTAACATATTGTGTAGGTTTGGAGTACCAAGAGCCATCATCATTGTCCTAGGGAATTATTTATTCAAAAAATAAATAATAGAGGTACTTTTGAAGAAGTAAGGAGTAAATCAAATGAAATATAAACCCTAGCATGTAACACCCTGAGAATTTTATGGAATAGATATATTTTAATATAATTTTATTTTATTTATCTCTTGTGTTACACACAACATTGACATAGCTTCTGTTATCAGATACATTAATTTTCTATGAAACATCATTTTATTATTGTAATTAATTATAGAACGAAATTGCAACCTGGTCATTATAATAGTGGGTTTTAATATGATTAAATGAATTATGAAATTATGATTCAAACATGTATATTAATTCTATAACCAACTAATTGTAAAATGTAAAATCCTTTCTAAAATAAAAGGAAATTTTTTTCTGAAAAAAAATTAAAATGTTCACAAGTGTGTTTTATACAAAAAAATAAACTAATTATTATTATTGGATTATATTAAAGATATATATATATATACATATATATTATAATTTATATCATTCATTGTAACAACCCAAACATTCATTAATGAAAATCCATCTTGGTCTAATTAAATGTATCTTTATGTAAAATGTTTATATAAAATGTAAACTTCTTTGGTTTTATGTTAATAATCATGATCATTGCAAATATAGTCCTTGAATAGTGATCACATGATTAGTATAAATATAGGGCTTTAACGAATCCAATATACTCAGACAATGGAAGCGATGGCTTCATCCAGTAGAATTTTTCCATATGAAGCCCATTTGCTGGAGCTTGGAAAATTGGTGGTGTCATTGGGAATAACTCTTGACCAAGCCCAAGCTGAGCTTCATAATGTCAAGCTTGAACGAAACAGTCTATGGGAGAAGTGGAAGTTCATAGAGTTCATGACGCCTAAAATGTTATCTGAGCCACCCCAGGTGTTTTACACCATCGCACTCCTTACCATTAGGTCTTATATATAATTTTTAAGGGGTTATGTTACAAATCTCTAGTACTATGGTTATGTACATTATTTTTGTATATAATAATGAATATACTTTCATTTTATTATTGTTACCTTGTAAATAGTTATAAATGCACAAATAGTGTGTTCAGTTAATACTCAACTAATAAATCTATTTTGATGAATTACTGAATTTGGGAATTAAATACTATTTTAATAAAATATTATTATTATTATTAAATTAATAGTTATTAAATAGAAAATAATTGTATAATTTTATGAATGCAATTGTAATTTTTATTAAGGTTCGAAAGCCATTTTTGTCAAAACCCATGATTTTTTTATAAGTGTCATTTTTTATTTTAAAAGTGAAAATTTAAATATCTATAAATTTATTTAAATAAAATGAATATTATTTCTGGAATCAGGACGTTGAAATTATCCAATTGTGATTTTTTTAAAATTTTCTGAGACAGTCAAATTTTGGGGTAAAAATTAAATACCATTTAAATATATAATGTGTTTTATGGCATCATAATGACCCAATAGTGATGTAATAAAATACTGTAAGCCTTATGTTTCGGCCAATTAATGTTTTAACATTACAATAATGTGATTTTGGGTTTTTTGACTTATTTTACAAAGCATTAATGGACCCTTTAAGATTTATTAAACATCTTGTCTTTTTAAATTGTTTTTCTTGGGAGTGTGACTCACCTCCACTTAAGAACCCCCATTATTTTAAGAAGTTCAGAAGTTGGCCTTATAAAATATATTTTTTCCACTTCCCTTTTCCAAAAACCATGGTCTGGTTTGTGTTTTGGATTAGTTTAATGTGAGGTGTCCCGAACCTAAATAATAACGAATTCCCTCACCTTTCCTATATAAACCCACCCAAGTTCCCACTTCCAACTCACTCAAATCCTTTGGAGTTCGTCGAACCTCTTCCATCAACTATCTATAATCCTCCCATGGTTCCCCAAGCTCCTAATAAGGCTCTCTCAAGCCTCTCTCAAGCCTTTGGAAGCATACATTCAAGTAAGGGTTTTTCTTCCTTTCTCATTTTTGTCCAATATTATTTAAATTGTTATTCACTTTTAATTTCAATTATAAATGTTGGGTAATGGTTTATACCCACATCTATACTTTCCTCTTTATGTTTGAATGATGGGAGACCCCTTTCTCTCTCATTAAATTCCTCCCATGTACAACAGTTACTATGTCAAAATTCTTAAAGGAATTTCTATCTCCTCATTTACATTCAATCAATTATTTTGTATCATGAATATAAATTCCATTACATTTATTGGGAAATGTATTTATATGACCCCCTTACTGTCCATTTCTTGTAAATATGATGATACACCCCTTTCTCTCTCATCAACCATTTTTATGAGTTTTTTTTCGACACCTTTATGCTGCTGAAATTGCACCACGCTTTTCTAAGCCAAAGTTATTGTGTAGTGAATACCATGACCATTTATCTATCAATGGTATTCACCTTTATTCACATTTACACATTGTTTAAAAAGTTTCATGTATGTATTCCACATTTTTTTTATCGTGGAATAAATTATTATGTTGAATGATTCAATGTTTTGTGATCCATGTGGCACACTTATGCATGAAATGAAATGTTTAAGAATGGTTCACCTTTAGAGTGATCCAATGCATTGGGTAAAGTATAAAATCATGATACATCATGTGAAATGGGTGTTTACTCATGCTAATTTAAGTGCAACAAGGTTTTACTCGTGCTTCTTGTGCAATGAGGATTTACTCATTCTCTATGTGCAATGAGCCTTGGCTAATGCTAATTCCATGTTAAGTGTTGTTGCCACATTTCCATGTTATGATTATCATGATTTATCATGCCTTTATGTTTATGGTTATCTTTTTTTACTCTATTGATATTCCTATTGTTTAACATTTATTGTATTCCTCATTTTATTCCATCATTATTCCTTTATTGGGCTTTATAGCTCACCCTTTTCTAAAGCATTTCCTCATGTTATCCCATGAAAAGCTATATATGAGGGAATTTAGTTTTCAAGTAAAGGAAGTTTTCAATAAAGATGTTGTATTTAATGTTTTAATTTGTTATGTAATGATCCTAATCCCCAAAGACACTAGACCACTTGATCTTCTATGTTGTATCAAGGGATTATTATGTAATAACTTATGTTTAATTCTGTAATAAAAAGAAGGGTTGTCATAGTTGGTATCAGAGGATAGGTTTGGTTATTTTTGGGATTAGTATTATAAAACCCTAGTAAATCCTTAGATACAAGACTAAGTATATTAAAAACATCCCTAAGGTTTGGCGAGTATTGAGTAAGTGGTATGTCAAGAAAATACATCTCTGTCTGGATACGAGCAGGTAGAGGTGGCTCTGGTACAGATGTATCCAATGGGTAAAACCCAAAAACACTGCTTTGAGCTAGAATCGAATGAGAACTGGTGCATGAAAATGGACCTTGCTACACTCTTGGTTAAGAAACTCCCAGGGGATATTCTTTGGTAATTTTACAATCTTATTATGAACCATTATTAAGGAAATAAATAAAGGCCCCTAAGAATATATGTTTGAAAGTATATCATGGATAACATAGATTGAAGCCAATAGATTAATAATTTAATGAAATAACAGTTTTTTATAAGTCATCAGATTTTGTATTTGGATTACCCTTTATGTGTTACCCTTAAATCTCCTTTTATTCTAGCCAATGACCGATAAGAGGAGGACTCGAGCTTACAATCAATGTGAAGATCAATGTGACGATTGTACTAATGAGATGCCCAATCCAATGGGAGTGGGAATCATGAACTTTTTCACGCTTCTCTCTTAGCTAACTCATTCTATTAATAGAAACATGGGTCAAGTGGAATGTTCAAACCCCCCTCCCATGAAATAACAAGTCACTATCGAGAGCATCATGAGACAAAGTCCTCCTATTTTTAATGGATCATATGATCCCTCAATCGCCGAAAAATAGATCAACTCCATTGAAAAGATATTCTCCATCCTTCAATGTTCTGAACAATATAGGGTTCTCCTGGATTCTAATAATATGGAGGGTGAATCTGATCAATGGTGGACGCTGAAAAAAATATGAAGCCGGAGGAGGAGATCAAGGTGTTGGAATGGAAGGATTTAGGGAATATGTTTTTCGATAAATATTTTTTGGGCACCCTCCGACTTATGATGGAAAGGGACTTCCTTTCCCTCAATCAAATTGAATATGAATCTATCGGAGCGTATGAGGTAAACATCACAAGGCTTTCATGATATACCTTCGGCTTTTTCGTTACCCCCAAATTCATGGATGACCGCTTCATTGGTGAGCTGAAACCTTTCCTGCGGAAAGCGCTGGCGATCTGTGACTTCGACAGCTATAAGAAAATTGTCTGATGTTCCCTCAAGGATTAAATGGAGATTAACGAATCTCAAGGGTATCACGGGGATAAGATGAATAAGGTGTAATTCAATTCGGGTGGTCCGATGGTTAAATCATATGGTGCTAAGAAGATCTAGCACCCCACTTTCCAAAGGTGCAGAAAGAAGTACCCTGGAAATTGTCTGAAGTGGACGAGGAAATGATTTACGTGTAGAAGAGAAGGGAGCCTAGTTGTTAACTATTGTAAATAATGTCCCAAGACTATGACTGAGGAGAGGAACGCTCTGTTAAAACCTCAATTCATCGTTCACTGCTACAACTACCAAGAACCAGAGCATCTTGCAAATCAGTGCCCTATGGTCTGGGTTTTCGGAGGCAACCTACAACCTCCAAGGCAGCAAGGGTGAGATTTTTCCATCACTACTGCCGAGGTGAACCCCGACAAGGAAGTGGTTATAGGTATTCTAGATATTCATTAAAGAATATCGAACGTACTTTTTGATTTATATTCTACGAATTCTTTTATATCTCAAATGTTTAGTATAACAATCCCAACACCACCAAAAATCATGGAAGTCAAGATGTCGGTGACTACGGCCAATGGGGAAATCATTGCATCCCATGAATATAACTCCTCCCCTATCATAATCGGTGGATTGAACTTCCCAGAGAACCTCTTCATACTCCCTCTGGTCGAATTTTATGCAATTCATGGCATGGATTGGCTTTCCTTATATAGAGCCAACATAAATTGTCGTGAGAGGGAAATCACTCTCCATGTGGAGAATCGATCCCCGATTCTTTTCAAGTGCAGTGAGGAAGATGAATCTTTTTTAGCTCCATCATTTCATGTGTGGATATTACTACCCTATGAGCATGCATATCTAGCTCAGATGATTGATTCCAAGGAAGCAACCATCCTTGAAGACATAACTATTGTGAGGGAATACGCTGATGTATTTCTTGAGGTATTTACTAGTCTTCCTCCTAGAAGATATTTTTAATTCTCAATTGATCTTATACCAGGTCATTTCGAATATCCAAGACATTGTATAGAATGGCTGTTGTGGAGTTCGAGGAGCTGAAAAAACAACTACAGGAGAATCTTGATAAAGGGTTTATACGCCCAAGTGCTTCACCATGGGGTTCACCAGTCCTCTTAGTGAAGAAGAAGGATGGGTCAATGTGCCTTTAAATTGATTATTGTGTACTTAACATAATCACGATAAATAAAAAGTATCATCTCACAAGAATTGATGACTTGTTTGATTAGCTGCGTGGAGAAAAATACATCTCCAAGGTAGAATTGCGGTAAGGATATTATCAAGTAAGGGTGAAGAAGGAATAGATCCACAAGACTGGTATTTCGTACACGATATGGGAATTAGGAATTCATAATAATGCCTTTCGGACTCACTAATACTCCTTTAATATTCATGGACATGATGAATAGAGTATTTAGAGATTACATTGACAAATTTTTGGTAGTGTTTATAGATGATATTCTGATATACTCCAAAACCAAGGAGGATCATGAGGCGCATCTAATAACTATACTAGAGACCTAGAGGGAGTAAAATCTCTATGAAAAGTACATAAAGTGTGAGTTCAGGTTGAATGAGGTCTCATTCTTAGGACATATCATCACAAGCAATGCGACATCTATGGATCCCTCCAAAAAAGATCCAATTGAGGGATGGCCAAAGAAAACATCAGTAATAGATATTCGTAGCTTCTTGGGGTTAGCTGGATATCATCGACGACTTGTGAGAAATTTCTCATGATTTTCCAACCCTCTAACCAAGCTAACTCAGAAGGGAGTAATGTTTTCTTGGAGTGATAAATGCGAAGAAATCCTAAAGGAGTTGAAAAGGAGGCTAATCACAACACTCGTTCTCACATTACCCACAAGTGGAGAACATTTTGCGGTGTTCAGTGATGCTTTGAAGAAGGGACTAGGATGTGTGTTGATTAAAAATGACAAAGTCATTGCCTATGCCTCATTGGAATTGAATGTTCATGAACAGAACTATCCAACACATGACCTCGAGTTGGCTGCAGTGATCTTTACATTGAAATTTGGGTGGCATTATATCTTTGTGGAGAAGTGTGAAATATATACAGACCAAAAAATCCTCAAGTATATCTTCACACATAAATATTTGAACATGCTCCAACGAAGACTATCAGAGCTGATCAATGACTATGACTGCTCAATCCATTACCACCCTGGGAAAGAAACCAAGGTGGCAGATGCCCTAAGTAGAAAGGAACTAGCGATTCTATCATTGATGAGAATGGAAAAGGATTCAATATTCTTGGACATGATGAAGATGGACATGGGAATCATAAATAAGATAACATCATTAATCCATTCAAAAATGATTTTTACATCGTCACTTTTGGAAAGGTTAAAAGATGATTAAAGGGATGATGAGGGAATTCCGAAAAAAGAGGAAGCTATCGGAAAAGAGAATTCCTCAGAGTTTAGTGATAATGAAGTAGAAATTTAGGAGATTTGGGAAAAGGCTATGTGTTCCATCAAGTACGGAGCTGAAGAAGGAACTTTTGGATGATACACATAGTTCAAATTTCTCTATTCACCAAGGAAACACAATGATGTATTGAGATCTACAAGAGCATTATTGGTGGGATAATATGAAGAAGGGGATCACTAAATATAGATCAATGTGCCTTGGGTGTCAGCAAGTGAAGGTAGAGAGGTAGTAGTCTAAAGGGATGATGCAAACATTGCCCATACCAGAATGGATATGGGAGAACATCACCATTGACTTTTTCATGGGACTACTGAAGACATCCAAAGGCAACAATGCAATCTGGGTTGTTGGGGATCATCTTACTAGGGCTGCACACATCATTGCTATTCGGTATGATTTCTCATTGGAACAACTAGAATTGATATATATCAGAGAAGGGGAAAGGCTTCAGGAAGTACCACTATCTATTGTGTCCGATTGAGATCCAAGATTCACCACTATGTTTTGGAAGAGTCTTAAACAGGCTCTGAATACTGAACTGAACTTCAGTACGGCCTATCATCCTCAAACTGATGGCCATTCTGAGTGGACTATCCACACACTTGAGGAAATGTTGAGAGCATGCTCAATGGACTTTAAAGGAGGATGGGATCAACATCTTCCTTTGGTTGAGTTATCTTATAATAACAGTTTCCACTTGAGCATCCAAATGGCACCATATAAATCCCTTTATGGGAAACGGTGAAGCACTCAGGTGTGTTGTGATTAGGTAGGTGAGCATAAGCTGCTTGGACTAGAAATGGTCGAAGAAATGGTAAAGAAGGTGAAAACCATTTAACAGCATATCAAGGCATCCCAGAGTCGTAAAAGAGTTATGCAGATAATCATTGACGAGACTATGAGTTTAATGATAGAGACATGGTATTTCTATGCATATCTACATGGAAGAAGTTCATGAGGATTTGAAAGAAAGGGAAGTCATGTACAATGAACATCAGCCCCTTCGAGATTCTTAATCATGTTGATGTTGTGGCATATCGACTATCACTTCAACCAACCATGGAAAAAGTACATGTTGTCTTTCATGTATCACTCTTAAGGAAGTACATAACAGAACCTTCACATGTATTCTCTTCAAAGGGTAAAAAGTTACAGGATGATCTTTCTTATGAGGATCAACCAGTGAAGATCATAGATCATAGAGAAAACGTGCTATGAAATAAGTCAATGCCCCATGTCAAGGTGTTGTAGCAATACCAAATGTTTGAATAAGTGACATGGGAATCATAGGAAATGATGAAGCAATGTTACCCATATCTATTTTAGTGTGGGAAATGGAAATTTTGATGGCGAAATTTTTAAAGGGGGGAAGATTGTAACGACCCAAACATTCATTAATGAAAATCCCTCTTGATCTAATTAAATGTCTCTTTATGTAAAATTTTTATATAAAATTTAAACTTCTTTGGTTTTATGTTATTAATTCTTACCTTTACAAATATATCCATTGAACAATGATCCCATGATTAGTATAAATATAGGGCTTTAATGAATCCAATTTACTCAAACAAAGGAAGAGGTGGCCTCTTCTTGTAGAATTTATCCATACGAATACCATTTGAAGGAGCTCGGAAAAGAGGTGGCATCATTATGCTTCTATCTTGACCAAGCCTAAGCTGAGCTTCATCATGTCAAGTTCAAACAGAATCGTCTACGGGTGAAGTGGAAGTTGATAGAGATCACCACGCGTGCAATGTTATCCGAGCCACCCCAAGAGTCTGTCACCATCATGCACCTTAACCTAAGGTCTTATGAGGCTGTTTTAAGGGGTTATGTAACAAATCCCTAGTACTATGGTTATGTAACTTATTTTTTTATGTAATAATGAATTTACCTTCATTTTATTTTTGTAACCATGTAAACAGTTTTTAAAGCACAAACAATGTTTTTATTTAATATTCAACTAAGAAATCTATTTTGATGAATTAATGGCCTTTTGAATTAAAAAATATTTTTATAAAATAATAATAATATTATTATATTAAATTTTATTAAATTTAAACGATTATATAATTTTATGAATGCAATTATAATATTTATTAATGTTCAAAATCCATTTTTTTCAAAACCCATGAATTTTCGATAACTGCCGGTTTTTATTTTAAAAGTGAAAATTAACATATCTAGAAAAATTATTTAGATAAAATAAATATTATTTCTGGAATCAAGTCATTGAAATTATCCAACAATAAATTTTTCATAATTTTTTGAGACAGTCAAATTTTTGGGTAAAAATTAAATACCGTTTAAATATATAATGTGTTTTATGACATCAAAATGACCCAATAGTGATGTAATAAAACACTATAAGACTTATGATCAACCAATATATGTATTACCATTAAAATAATGTGATTTTGGGTTTTTCACTTATTTTACACTGCATTAAAAGTCCCATCAAGACTTATTAAACATCTTTTCTTTTTAAATTGTTTTCCTTGGGAGTGTGACTCGCCTCCACATAAGCAACCCCATTATTTTAAGCAGTTCAGACTATGGAATTATACAATATTTTTTTCCACTTCCCTTTACCAAAAACCATGGGCCAAAACCAAGGGCTGTATTGTGGATTGGATTAGTTTAATGTGAGGTGTCCCAACCCAGAATAATAAAGAATTCCCTCACCTTTCCTATATAAACTCACCCAAGATCCCACATCCTCCTCACTCAAAGCCTTTAGAGTTCGTCCAACCTCTGCCCTTATATCTCTAGAATCCTTTCGAGGTTCCCCAATCTCCCAAGAAGCCTCTCTCAAGCCTCTCTCAAGCCTTTGGAAGCACACTTCCATGTAAGGGTTTTTCTTTATTTCTCATTTTGTCCAATATTCTTTAAATTGTTATGCCCTTTTAATTTCAATTATAAATGTTGGGGGTATTGTTTCAAACCTCCCCCATACTTCCCTATTTATGTTTAAATGATTTGAGACACCTTTATCTCTCATTAAATGCCTCCCAGGTACACCTATTACTATGCCGAAATTTCGAAAGGAATTTCTCTCTCCCCATTTACATTCAAGAAATTTTTTTGTATCATGAATCTAAATTCAATTACATTAGTTGGGACATGTATCTATTTGACCCCATACTATCCATGTCATGTATATATTATGAGACACACCTTTCACTCTCATCAACCATTTTTATGAGTTCTTTTTTCACATAGTTATGCTGCCAAAATTGCATCGCACTCTTCCAAGCCAAAGTCATTTAAGAGCGAATACCATGCCCATTTCAATATCAATAGTATTAACCTTTATACACATTTAAACATTTTTTAGGAGTTTCATTTATGTATTCCACATTATTTTATCATGGAATAAATGATTATATCGAATGATTCAATTTTTTATGATCCATGTGGCACACATATGCATGAAATGAATTTCTTAAGAAGGGTTCTCCCTTATAGCACTCTAATGCATTGGGTAAATTATAGTATCATGATATGTCATGTGTAATGGGTGTTGAATCTTTCTAATTCAAGTGAAATGAGGTTTTACTTGTTCTTAATGTGCAATGAGGATTTACTTATGCTCCATGTGCAATGAACCTTGGCTCATGCTAATTCTATGTTTAGTGTTGTTTCCAGATTTCAATGTTATGATTATCGTGCTTTATCATGCGTTTTTATTTATGCTTCTCTTGTAATCTATGGATATTCCTATTGTTTGACATTTATTGTATTCCTCATGTTATTCCATGATTTTTCCCTTACTATGAATTATAGCTCATCATTTTCTTAAGCATGTCCTCAGGTTATCCCATGCAATGCTAAGTACATGGGAATGTAGTGGTCATGTAAAGGATGTTTTCAATAAAGATGGTGTATTTCATGTTTTAAGTTGTTACGTAATGATAATAAGCACCAAAGACACTAGACCTCTTAATCTTCTATGTTGTATCAAGTGAAGTTTGTGTAATAATTTAGGTTTAATTGTATACAAAAAAGTAGTGTTGTGAAATTCATATTATACGTTTTATTGTCACGCTATAACAACAAAACCAGTTTTACTGATAAAAGAAATATTCATATAAAAATTCAATTTTCCACCTTTTGATTGAGCAATGGTTTTGTGACAAATTTTTTAGAAATATATAAATTATATTTGGGTAAATAACCATATTAAATAAAATAGGGATATCAATATTTACTCCGGTTGAATTTTTGGTATATTTGTTATCTATTTGATGTTTTAATAAACAGTGAAAAAACTGAATTTTACATTAAAATAGCCATTTCATCTAAATAATTTATAGTGATAAATTATATTTTTTATTGTTTTAAAATATTGTTCGATACGTTTTTAATTAATTAAATATCTTCCTTGGGAATCATTATCACATTGAAATTTGATAAACAAAATATTCAAAACTTTGGAACATTTTTTCTTTAAAAATTTGTTGTTTCCTCTGGTCTATGAGGTTAATTTTTAATTAATTTTTAAAATTTGGAAAATTTAATTTGATAAAATGGAATCTATATTTTTAATAATTGAATCCTAATTATTTAAATAGTAACCTTTTATTTTTTGAACCTATGAATAGTAACATTATTATTTTTTATTACCCTGGTTAACAGTAAATAAGGTAATTTAGGTTTAAAATAATACTATAAATAATATAAAACTACCTAAACACATAAATAAATGTTATTGGATGAATTTAATTCTACCCATATCACATTCAGATCTAAATTGAATAATTTAATATTTGTGTTTTTATGAATATGACATGGATATTATTAGAATCAAAGGGAGTGAAAAATTGTCAAACTCATACTTTTAATAAGTACAATATTTTTTATATGGGGATAAATAGAACATATGATACACTATTTATATTATTATGAAATATAAAATTTTTCTATACATCATTAAAATTTAATTTTAATTATAAGTGATTAAATATTTTTTATAAATAAATATAGAATGATGATACAATAATTATTCAATTAATGGAAAACTAAATTACGTGATATTAAAAATACTAAAATAAACATAATTTCTATTAATTCATGTGATACATTAATTTTATAGTTGAATATTAAGTATTGGGGTTGTATTAAATAAATTTTTTCAAATTTGTCTCGCATCATTGATTTTATTAATGTCACTATATTGAATAGTGTCAAAATGGACAATAATGATATTTTTTGAAAACAATATTTTATTAAATTGGATTAAAATAATAACAAATACGAACAATGGGGATATATTATGGTCTAAAATATAAAAAATTCAATATTTATGGTTCAATTTAAACCATATATGTAAAATCTCCACATTTTATTATCTAAAAATTTGTTACCATAGTTAAAATTAAAATATGTTATCTAAGAGTTAATAAAAATATAATGTTTAGAAATTATACAAAAACATGTCAAAATATATTTCTGGATGGTATTATCACCCTATACCTGATTATATTAGAATCCCATTCCATTTGGATTTATTTTTATTTAGTTATAATTTACAATAAATTATTCATTTTAGAAATTATAAAGGTACCCCATCCCACCCTTTTAAAATGGGTTCCCTTATTATCTTTTCAATACAGTTCAGAAACATTTTGGTTCTGCAAAAAATATCTCCAAATATACTCCAAAATTTCATACATTCACCATATATTCCTTAATTTGGGAATACATTCAACAAAATAACTCTTTTCATGTAAATCAAAAGGTGATACCCAAATATGAGGCAACATAGATCAATTAACATTTCTGTTTTATTACTTAGCTAAACCCATTAAATTATTTTTATTTTATGTTTATAAAATATCATAATTAAAAAAATTCCTTATATGGATTTATATTAACTGATTTACGTATAATCACACACACATTCATCAAATGAGATACAAAATCATTGTTCATGTGTACGGAGGACTACCACATCACGAACCGATGTCATTCGTTCATCTATTGAAACCTTTCAAGGATGGGAATAACAATGTAATTTATATTTTTATATTATATATGTGATATTTTTGATGAATTTGTACTTATTTAATTACTATATTAAACAGAAATTCATTCTCTCCATTTTGTGTTAAAATTATAACATTGTTTGTGGATGTAAAGACTACCACCCCCTCAAAGAGATGTTATTCATTAAAACGTCAAATGGAATGTATTGTGGTTTAGTTTAGTGAAATTATATGATATATAAATGAAATAATAATTCTAAAAATATGATATTATAAGTATTTAATTTTAATATCTTTTTTTCAATAATATAAAAAATTGAAATAACAATCATGTGTACATATGACCTACTGTCTTCATGAATAGTGTATTACATTTTCTATTTTAGTAATTTATTTTACATCACATTTTTATGGTTATGATGAAATTCATGGCATAACGTAAGGGTTTTCTCTTATCACTTTTATTTCTACGAGATATATACTATATTCACAAATTTTTCTTATTAAGTAGTGTATAATCTAATTTATGACATGTTATATCACGAATATACTTTATATAATTATATTAAATGTTTCTATTGATGTTACTCTTTCAAAGGTCTCCAGATTCAAAATATACTCTAGTGATAAGGGCTTTGGTCTCGCTTATATTTTTGCAGGGAACATTCCTTAAACAGTACTCATATATTTTTTGCAGTGTAAACAATGTTCAAGAATATATTTTATGAGTACTTTAAAGAAAATGTGTATATACATATCTATTTGATAAAAAATTATGGGGTTTATGGTTCTAATGATACCAAATTAGAATGGTAATTTTATCTTGATTTTACTTCTTTGAGAAACATGTTGTTTTATGAACATATACTCATTTAAAAGGTATATACACATTTCTTGGACATGATTTGTCAATGATATATTACTTTTAATAATATTATAAGATTCATGTAATGTGATTATATTTTATGTCGAAAATTTGTGTTAATATAAAAACATGTTTTCTAAAAATGTTTTAGTGGCTTTCTAAATTATCTTTTTGGAATTTTCAACAAAACAAATATCAATTATTTTTAAAATAGTTTAAATATAATACTTTATAAAAAAATTATTGTTAATTTAAAATCAGGCATTTTGTTGAATATGTTATGATTCTAATGTTTTTTACATCTAACAGTTGAAAGGATTATTTCTATAATATTATTTCAAGTGATATCTCAAAACTATTTTCCATTTATGTAATTATTATTTGATATTTTTTATTCCATAGCAGGGATACTATTCTAGTAAGTTATCCTTTCTATTTTTTTGTTGGATTATGTTTATTTTTATGAAACCGAGTTCTTTTTATAGGTTTTAATATTATGATTGATTTATGTTCCTATGGGATAGATAAGTATTTTTTTAATTATATGATGGGTGGTACCTATATATCCTAACAATTCATTGGTTAATGGTTTATTTCTTATGAAATAATGATGGGAATCAAGTCAACAACATGATCCACTATGGTAGGATGGGGGAACCTGATCCACTCTAGGAATATCGGGAAATCAAATCCACTAAGTGAAGTTGGGGAAACCCTATCCAATATGGGAAGATGGGGAAACTCAATATTTTATATGGAATGGACTGTTCTGGGGATGGTGGTCTAACCTTCCTTGTTGGGGTAGTCCCCATTAAGTCTCCTGATATGTTTTGGCGATGCTCATTGACATATAGGTAATGATATTATTTTTCTTTATATTTTCCAAATTCAATGTTTTATGCCAAAGTTATTATTTTATGATTCACATATTATAATTTCTTATGACCTCTTCTATGACCAAATATTATGATCTTGAATATTCATGGTTAATTTTCAAATGTTATCTACATATTTTAATATTGTTTAGATTTTTTTATAAATAAAATCGATATTAATTACCCTTATTAAGAATCCTAGCTAACACCCTTGTTTTGTTTTATTTTCCTCTAGTTATAATGAATGTTTTTAGGTAAGTTTACTAAAGTTGGAGATGTTTATAAGAAACATTAAAGATGTATCATTAAAATATATGTTTTTTCTATGTTTCCAAATTCACTAAACTAATACGTTCTTTGTGCATGTGTTTTTGTTTTCCAAAAAATAAGTAATATCCATATATGAGAATTCTTGGTTATTATAGATGGTATTAGAGAAATATTTTAGTCATTCGTTGGAAAATCAGTTGAGAAAAAATTAGGGAGATCCATAGTTATATTTTTTAGGATATTTATATAGATGTATCTAAGGATATAAATATGTTTTCATAGATTTAAATTACAGTTTTTTAATTTAGGAATCTTATAAGTAATTATTCTTGATAATGTGTTTTTATGTTATGATAAATGTTTCTCACACTAATATTTTTGGAATTATTCAATAGTAGTAACTAGAAGGAAAATTGTTAATGATGAATGTTTCACTTTTGTGAAGTATAGGAATTAATAAAATCAATGTCTTAAATAGAAATCTCATGAAGAGAACAATGAATATGGTATGAATATTGGTTATACTAGTTAGGATAAAGAGACATAAAATGCAATATAAATGGTATGGGATGTTATAACAGTATTTTTTACATTAAGAAAAAGAATAATTACAAAATTGATTTTTATGATCATCAATAGATTATTCATATTTCATATACTAGGAAACAATAAAATGATAAACCTTGAGTAATGGTTTATTAAAAAATCAGATGAATGAAGTCTAAATGTTTTTAAATTCAGATAATTTGTTATACAAATCATGAAATATATATGTATTTTTAGTGTAGGATTTCCAATATGGATTGAAAATGATTTGTATAATACTAATAAAAAAGAAAATTAATTTAATGGTAGGGTGATATTCGTGGGAAACACAATTTTAAGAGAAATATAACCCATAATACATTATTAATGTTTTAATAATTGTGTTTGGTTAATGATATGTTAAATATGAATAAGTACATTGGATGGTATTGATGACCTTGTAATGGAATAAAGATTTGTTTAAAAAAAGGTTTATGTTATCACGGATGGATTTTAAGTCATTTTAATATATAAGGAGTTTGGCCAATAATATTTCTAATAAGGAATCATGTATTTTTGAATAATTATTTATGTTATTTCATTTTATTTTCTTCTATCAAGAGAGTACAGGATGAAGGAATTCACATGTTTTATAGGTGAAAAAAAAGATCCACTTTCAAATATAAGGGATGATCAATGATAACCTGTTTATAAGTGACTTAATGACCTTTTTTCTAATGTTTTTGAATATCATCTTTGGGAATGGTTATAAGGTTACCCATTATTGAATGTATTATGGTAATCATCAGATGATGTTTTAGAGATTAATGTATTATCCTTCCATGCGAGGATTTATACATATTAGATAACATGTGATCACATTTTTATTATTATAAAGATATATGGAATGAAGTATCAATCTATTTTTGGATATCATGATCTACTAATGCCTTAGGAATGAAAAAGTCATCTTCATTTATCTTAATATGATATGCGAAGGAAATTGGCCAAGGCACAATAAAGGGTGAGTTTATCCAGAAATAATTTATCTATATCTTCACATTGAAATTATTCATCGTTAGGAAAAATTGTCTTAAAATAATGTGTCCTCCTGTAATCATCATTTTTATGAATTCAATGACCATTTTCAAGCATATTTGTGTTTGGGATTTGGGAACATTAACTTTCTTGTAACCATGATCTCTATCACTCTCCATCATAGCATGATAGTTTGATTTATATTATATGTCAATGCATTCACTTTTAACATATGTTATTAGATGGGGAAACCTAGTAATGAGTTACATTGGGTAACAGTTAGGTTCCCTATAATCATTTTTTAAATGATGTCTTAGTATTTTTTAATGACGTTGGTTTTTACAAAAGGATCATTCATGTATTAAATCATTCATAACCCTGAAAAATTTTGAGGGTCAAATTCAATTTATTGGGCGGGGGGATGTATCAAACATTGATTTTTATGAAATATAATTTTTTTAAATATTATGATTTTATTAATTTCTTGTGTTACATGCAACACTATATTTCATTGTGTTTGATACAACACAAAATTTCTATGAATAAATCATTTTATTATTGAAATAACTTACACTAAACAATTATAACCTTGATATTAGAATGTAGGGTATGAAAATGAATAACTGAATTATGAAATTTTGTATTAAACTTTTATATATAAATCTATGAACAATTAATTGTAAATTGTAAAAACCAATTTAATATAAAAAGAAATACTTTTGAGAAAAAAACTTTTTAAATGTGAAGAAGTGTGTTGTTTACAAATAAATAAAAAAATTCACAATTATTATATTATATTAATGAAATATAAATATAAGTATAAATATATATTATTTAATATAATTTATAACATTTATCTTATTTATTTTCTGGTCATTCTAGATTAATAATCCTTGTTTTACGAATAAAAGAAGTATTTTTCTAAAATTGAATTTTTTCAGCCTTTTGATGGAATACTGGTTTTAAAACTAAATTTTTAGAATTTTATCAATAATATTTGAAACTTATTTTTTAATATGGTTATCAAATATTACATTGGGTTGATTTTTCATAATTTTTTTTGATATGTTTCATGTTTTAATGAATAGTGAAAAATGTCGAATATAAATTGAAATACGTTTTTTCATATAATTAATTTATGTTGTTAAATTATATTTTTTATTGGTTTTAAATTATAAATAGAATTATTTTATATTATTTAGTAAAATATAGGCTATTTTAATAAATTTAATATTGAAAACCAATATAAAAACATTCCAGACTTTTGAACTTTTTCATTTTGAAGACATATTGTGTTGTCACATCAGTGGGATGAATTTTTAATTAATTTCATAAAATTATTTGAATTGAATTTGAGATAATATATTCCATATATAGAATAATAATTTCAGAATTTATAAAATAATTTCCTTTCATTTTTGGACAATATTAATAGTGAATTTGGTAATTTTTAATACCATAGTAAAGGGTAAATAATGTGTTTGATGCTAAAAATAATATTATAAATATTAAAAAACAACCAAAAAATTTGACCAAATTATATTGGATTAATTTAATACAACCATTGAAATATAATTATAGAAATATAATATTTTAATTGACACTTTTTGAGGAAATTGACTTGTATATATTTAAAATAAAAGATAGTAAAAAAATAACACACTTATTTTTAATAAGAATAATATATTTAATATATTTTTAAATAGAACATATTCTTAACTACGTTTATTATTCAGAAATATAAAATAATTTTTAAAATCATGGAATTTTATTTTAAAAATTTAGTGAAGAAATAATTATCGTTAATAATTATACCCTAATGATACAATAATTCATTAATGAACAAAAAACCCAATTATGTGATATTAAAAATATTAAAATAAATAAAATAGGAATTAATTAATGTGATAAATGAATTATATTTCATAATATGTCATATTAGGGGTTTATTAAATTATTTTGTTTTTAATTTTTATATCATTATAGATATTTTTAATGTAAAAGTATTGAAATGTGTCAAAATTTACAATTATGAAATTTTATTAAAATAATATTTTAATAAATTTGAAAAAAATAATGAAATTGTAAGGAAAAGGGGGTTAAAATTTGGTCTAAAATATAAAAATTTTAACATTTATGGTTCAATTTAAATATTATAACTAAAAAACTCCCCATTTAAATATTAGAAACATTGTTATGATTGTTATAATTAATATAGGTTAACTAAGAGTTAATCAAAAATATGTGGTTTAAAATTACAGTACAACATATGAAAACCCTATTAAATATTATAAAAATATACCACATATTATTAGAATATATTCCCCTTTTTAGTTATTTATTTTTATTTTTATTTTCCTTCAAACTAATCATTTGAGAAACTGAAATAGTACCTCTTCCCTCTCAAATAAAAGGAAACCTCTTGTTCTATTTTATTCACAATTCAGAACCTATTTGGATAGTAAAAAATCTATCCAATTCTCCTAAAAAAATCATCCCATTCATCATAGAATCATTACATTTGGATAAATTCCCCCCAAATATTTTTTTAAATCAAAATGAGATACCAAAAGAAGAGGCAATGTTTATCCACAAACATTTTTTAATTTATTTAATAAACCAAATAAATTATTTTTGTTTCATAATTTAATAATAAAATAAGGATAATAAATATACAATTATATTTTTATATTATATGTTTGACCTATACTCACACACACTTCCATCAAATGCGATACCCAATTATCGATCATTTGTATGGTGAACTACCCCCTCACGAACTGATGACGATCATTCTTCCATTTCCACCTCTTTGGGTTGATAATAATTTCAGAAATTATATTTTTATTTTATATATCAGATATTTATTATGTATTTATGCTTTTGGAATTATTATATTACACATTTTTTCATTCTTTCTATTTTGTGTAAATATGATAACTTTGTTTGTGGATGTGCAGACAACCGCCTTCATAAAGCGATGAGATTCATTCACAATACACGTGAAATGTATTAACGATATGATTAGTGATTTTATATTATATATATATATATATATATGAAATATTAAATGTATTAGAATTATATTATATATATTTTATTAAACATATTTCATTAAATACGACAAGAAAATTGAAATAGTGTTCATGCCGACATTCAACCAACTGTCGACATAAAAACTGTGTTTAATTTTTTATTTATATATTTTATTTATTAGTATAAATAATTATATAATTAATATATATTATATTTATATAATGGTTATCATTATGGAAATTATATAATAATGATATAAGTAATAGGATAAAAAATATAACAAATCGAAATACTTGCGAAAAAATAGTTATTACCCAAATAAACTTTAACATGGAATTATTTATAAATAGGGAAAAAAGTCAATAATTAAATATTATATGGTATAATATAATTGAATATATCTTTGAAACAAATTTATTATATACTTATAGTTATTATACAAGATGTTTTTTTAAATATGAACAAATTCAATACATAAGGTAAGGGTTTTCTAATCTAACATTTATTCTTGTGACATGTATTCTATATTCACCACTTATTCTTAATACGTAGTGTATATACTGACCTATAACATGATATATCATAAATTTAATTTATTTAATGATATTATAATTTTCAATTGATTTTAATCTTTCATGGGGCACTCGATTCAAAAGATACTCTAGTAGTAAGTTCTTGTTTTCTCTGTTTTATATCTGTTGGGAAAATGCTCAATAAACTACTTTTTTCATTTTTGAACTATATATATTGTCCCTGAATGTATTTTATGATTTTTCTTATAAAAATATGTGTGTATTTACATATCCATTTTCTTTATCTCTTTTTGATGGTGTTTACATTTTAAATGTTACCAAATCGGTAATGGAATTATGTCTCAATTTTCTTTTATTGAGACACATTTTGAAAAGATTGGGGACGAAGCCTCATTTTATTATTAGTGAATGAAAAGAAATATTTGGACTCTGAATAAGGAGACCCATTACATAGATCAAAGGGCTAGGGGAATGAAAGCACAATTTTTTCCCAAAGGGCCCTCTGATGAATATTAATGATACATTACTTGAGCTGCTACAATACTATCCCATTTATTGTTCCACTACAGTACTCCATCTGCTATAGTGTCTCTACTACAATTGTCTGTTATAGTGCCTCTAATACAATACTGATACTATAACCTGGGAATTTATCCCCTATCCAGATTTGATCCTCGACCTCTTGGATGCAAAGTTGTATCCTTTTCCCCTTATATACAGGCTAGTTGGCACATTTATCGAGACACGTGTTATGTTATGAAACTATATTAGTTTACATGATGTATATACTTCCCATTTTTCGTAATTTATCATGAATCTACTTCTTTTAATGATATCATAAGTTTAATGTAATTTTATAACCTCTTTATTTATAAATCTACGTTCATTCAAAAAAATCTTATCTAAATATGTTTTAATGATGTTTTAAATGATATTTTTGTAATTTTTAAGGAAAACAGTTTCAAATATTATTTAAATGGTTTTAAAATATTCCAATATATGTTTTCAAGTTTTATTTTAAAGAATATGGATTTATAAATATGATACAATTTAATATTTTTATATCAAAAATTAAATGGATATTTTCCTAAAGAATTATTTTAGGTGATCTATTAATATTATTTTCTATCTCAGTTAATATTATTTTTAATTACTTATGCATTATTGGAGATATTGTTCATGGAAAATAATATTTTTTCTTTTTTTTGTTTTATGGTTATTTTAATGGGACCTATTTATTTTTATATGTTTTAATATGATGAATGATTTATATTAGTTTGTCACACATATGTATGGTGTGTCATTATGTGATAGGTGGTACCTATATCTCCCTCCAATGAAATGGGTAATGACTTAAATATCACGAGATACTTATGGGAAAAAAGTAAATGACTCGATCCACTATATGATGCTAGGGAAACCCGAACCACTTTGGGATTATGGGGAAAACTTATCAACTATTGGATGATGGGGTTTCATAAGACACTGCATAGAAATGAGAGGATTGTGGTGTGTCCATTCTAGTTGGTTATGAATCCATGAAGTGCCCTGATAATTTTTTGCAATGTGCCCTAAATTATAGTGAATGATATTACATGTTTTAGTGTTTTCCACAATTCCATGTTTTATGCCAAAGATTTTCATTAATGATTCACATCTTAATTATTTAAATTATGTATTCTATGACACAAGATTATTATATTTGATATGTGGGGTATAATTATGAAATTTTAAGTTCTTATTCTTATACTTTTATGTATATTCTATGAATCATATTTCCTTAGTTTACCCTTATGAAATTCATAGCTCACCCTTTTCTTATTTTTTCTTTTCCTCAGGATATAAAGAAATGTTTTATATAGGTGTACTAAAGGGGAATATCTTTTTTGGATATATAAAATATCATTCACAAGAATAGTTGATTTTGTTCCATTTTTTCAAATGCACTACACATATATAGTCTTTAGGTGTGTGTTTATGTATTCCTAAGAAAATATGTAATATCCATGTACATAAATCTTATTTCATTACAAACCATCACCAAAAATTTAAATGTTGATGATTATAGTAGGAAAATTAATGGTGTTCTAGAATATGCAGTGATACCTGATATGAAATATGGGATCCATAGGTTGAATGTCACCCTATGGGTCTATAAAAAAACCTTAAAAAATTAATTACTATAATAACATATTATTTAAACTATGGAAATATTTTCCACTTACCTATGGATATGGATCACAATGCTTACAATTCTATCAATGAAATGAGTTTATACATTGAAGGTGGTAGAAAATGGATAAAAGTGATGTTGTTGGAACTAAAGGAAATTTTAAGAGAAAATTTTAAAAATTCAGGAATCTATAAATAAATATCATGAGTGGGTCATCAAAAGAAGATACAACCAAAAATCATTAATCCCAGATAATAATTGGTCCTATAAAAATCATGACTGATGATTTTTCTATGTATAATTTATTCTAGATTGTAAGGTCCATTTATAGTCAGAAGCATCTAATCATTTGTTTCAGTTTAGATTATAACAGAAGGAGAAGAAAACTTGTTACTATTCAATGAATCAAAATAATTAATTTTAATAAAAATATACCACAAGATCTAGTGTATTTGTTCACACTTCTCAAACATATCTATCAATAATAACTTACCAGGCTGTTTATGACTATTTGTTTAGGTCCAATCTCCTTTATTTTTCAAAATATTCGTTATTTTTCCAAAAAAAAATATGTTTACTTTTATTTCTATTCATTTCATGAAATCTACTACTTTATAAATAATTCCACTGAACCCTTGATTCTAGTACAAGGATGAAATAAAAATTTTACCCAATTACTCATATTGGATGAATTTTGTTAATATTTTTTTACAAAATCTAAATATTTTGAATTTCATGAAAGAACAAGTTATATTTGAATTTCATGAGACCTGATGTCCAATAATTTTTTTAACTTACCAGTTATTCTTTTAAAATAATGTTTATATACTCTATATGGTGCCCTATTTTATTAGTTAACCATGGATTAAATTAATATCTAGAACATTCTAGGTAATATAGTCAACACCTTAGAGGATTTGATTTTTGTTTCAATATAAGATTGAGGTATTTGTTGGATTTTTAATCCCCCTTTTGTTCAATAGATTCTATTTCAAAGAATCCCATTAATACTAATCCTTATAGAGCTTCATATTAATGAATTGAAATTTAATAATACATATTTCAATAATAATATCCCAATCCAAAATATTCTAGAATCTGTTTGTGATATGATTTGGATTCTTATGTGTCGAAGAATGAAACGTAATATGAAAACATGTTTTATGGATTCTGTTTGAAAGAAAAGAAGAATTTTTTAAATGATTATACTTATTAACATTGATAAAAAAAATTATATAAATAGTGAAAAAATGTTCTTAATGTTATTCTAGGATGGGTATATAGATCTGACACTATATCATGTAAAAAGTCACTCTTTTCACTAAAAATTGAATCTAAAGTCAAAGCCATGATTAAAAAAATATGATACAATGCAATTGGGAAAAGCGAAATTTTATTATGATTCATAAACTAATGATTAAAGGGGAAAACTTTCATCTAGTCCTATAAAAGGTCCCATGACAATTATTTAATTTCTAAAGATCCAACCAACCTTTATGAAAAGAAAAAAATCATGGAGAATCATTCTAGAGGAAACAAGGTGATGAATATTACATGATGTAAAAGATATAAAAGGACCGAGTAATATAAAAATAATTATCTGAATAAATTTTTTGTTATTTAATAGGGTGTAATATAGGAATCTATATATTCTATATACTAAAAAAATTCATTGATATTCATATTAGAGCCACACCTCCTACAATATCAAATATTTTACAATCATATCCTATACACATTTAAGCATCCCAAACATTTAAATACAATTATTAAATAATCCTAATATGCACAAATCTTGACTCATTATGTGGAGATGTAGGTAATTTTTAAGACAATTATAAAACATTTATGATCAAGGAATTATAAAAAAATTATAAGAAATCATTTTCAAGGATCAATTGAAAAACATGGGGGAGGTTGGTGAAACTGTAAATGAGATGATGAATGATGTGGGGTTTTAAATAATGATCTTTATGGGGGGAATGTAATTGAGATCATATATGAGTCATGATAGCATACGGAACATGGTTTTTAAAATGGCATTTTCTTTGGATTTAATGTAAAATATAATATTTTATCTGTTATTAATTCACATTTTTAAACATGTTTTTGATTTTCATATTGTATATTAATAATGACTATTCATGAATCCTGGAAATTTTTGGAAAATTCCAAATGTTCTTTGATTATATTAGATTATTTTTTATATTATTGAGTAATATTTTATGGAAATAAAATCAATATTACTTTGAAATAATAAAAATAATGTATAATAGATTTCAGATGTATATGGAGAATATATGTGAATGTTTTGAATTTTTTAAAAAAATTGACCAGCCTTATAAAATAATATTTCAGATATGCATTCACACAATCATGGAATACCTCTATGGAGGCTGATTGGATTTTATTCAAACCAAGGATAGTGATCCCTATTGAATAATATGAAAATGATGATGGCATGGATTTGTAGGAAGAATGAAACATAGGATGAGATACAATTATTAGCCATGTTGAAATAAGGAAGATGATTCTGTTTCCAAATATTTAAGGAGAAACAATGAAATAAAATTAGAGGTACTGATTTGGACTTAATTGATATGGAAGCTGAATATTTCCATGATTTTTGTGAAAAAATATCTATATGCTGGGAGATTCATTGAAAAATGACCATGAGATGTTGAGATATAGTGAATTAGAGATATTTGGTGGAATTGAATGAGTAATAATCTATTTGGATGCAAGAGAATATAATTATTATATCCATAAAATTATATTTAATACATTTAAGAAGATTAAATGTTCAATTTCAATTGTGAATTTCTATGATGGATGTCGCTCAAGCCTTCGACATTGATGGGAATCCATGAAAATATGAAGATTCCATCTTATTTAAGAGTGGTTGAACCAATGAAATAAAACATTCAAAAATGGATTCTAAAATTTATTCCACATATAGGTGAATATAAATATGGAGGTATATCATATGTCTCTCAAACAACAATTATATTATCTTAGTAAAGAACATACATGTTTCTCGATGAAACTTACATATTTCCCCTATTTCTAGAATCAGGGAATGAAGGACATCCAACATCCATGGTATGCACAATTATTATCATAAATAAAGAAATGATATGTGTATGACTACAATATTTATAAAATAAAGAAATTTTTAGATTATCCACATCCATGCATGATTGTCCTATCCCAAAGAGATCATGAATATTTTTTGATCCATGCATTTGTGGTTGTCTCAACATTACATAGGGAAATTTTAAAATGATGAAATGCACATGGTCCTCTCAATATGGAATATATCCCATGTTCCCAATAAATTAGAACATGAGAAAATACATGTTCCCTCAAGAAAATACAATTTAAAAACTATGTGGGAGATATCACATGATCCCATGCCATGATGGATGAAGGATTTTAAAACAACTGGTTCTAATGATAATAAGATTTACTAAAATCCTTGAAATATAATTACGAGTGTTTCTCTATAATGAATGATTTTAATGTTATTATTTGGAGGCATAAATTCATAACCTGTCTATCTATAAATTGAGGTAGGAACCATTATAAGATCTCGACAAAATGTGGCTAGGTAGGTGTGACTTTCTAAGTATCTCATGCTACTTTTATTTTCTAAATTCGTATTGTCTTAGTATTAGTAATGTATATTATTCATCCATTAATCATTGTTATCTATCAAATAGATGGTTAAATATTCTATGTGAATATGAGAGGGAAGGAAGGCTAGTCATAATTTTTATGTCTTAGTGCATTAATAGAAATTGTTTTTATCATTTATATTGATTTCAATAATACTTTGATGATTTTTATTTTGAATTTGGTATTGTTTGATTCCAATTTTTCTATAATTTATTTCTTTTTATATGGATATTTATTCTCCATACACTTGGTTTTAAACCATATTAGGTGCATTATTTGGGTCTATGTGGAGCAGTGTTATGAAATTTCTAACTCGTGAGGAAGGGTCATTAGTTAATCCTTTATTTATTAGGAATAACCGAACCCAGTCGGTTTTTTATGTAAATTGGGTTTAATCCACCATTACACATTCACACATTGGAAGGAGGGTAGACTAGAAAATATTATTTAGGATGAACACACCATTATCATTAAACCAAGGGTAATGTGAGAAGATATTCTAGAACATCTCACTTATCAATTAATAAGAAGAAAATATAAACAATTTATTACAGGAAGACATTAAAAAAATAAAACACACTGAAACCCTATAACATTTCTCTCGTCATCTATTTTCCAATCCTTATTTAAATCATATTTGTTTGCAAAATAAATTCTTTATAATAACCAGTAGGTGAAAAAGTATTTACCACCCTCCACTCTGTATAAAACCAACTATTTCTACTAATGTTAAATTAACCATGGAAATAATATTTTTTTTAACACCATGTGATATTTTTTGGTAAACATACTAGTTTATAGACTTGATAACCCTAAATTAAAAACAGTATATATTTCTCTTTCGAAGCAAATATTGAACTTCATGCATTTAAAAAATGTAAAAATATTTGATAAAAACATCATCATGTCCAAATAATTAATTTATTATGATTTTTGGGTTTTATAATATTTGAAATGTGTTATACTATAGAACTAGGAATAGAAAACAAAAATCGAGGTAAGAACCTACTTTATGATAAAAATGGAACAACATAAACATAATATGGCTTTCCATTACCTAGATCATAACTATCATGTGAGGTTACATGGATAATCTTATGAAAGCATCTAAAAATAGTAGTTTCCACAATTCCAATCAATACTTGCCTTAGGAAACATAGATCTACCTTTACATGAGCATATATTTCCTTGGATGACCATTATGTAATAAAGGTTCTGCCTTTATGCAATGCTTGAAAATTCAACTTATCTATACACACAACCCCAAAAAAATACTATATATAATTTTATGGTATTTACCATTATGTATTTCCTATTATCTATGTAATTTTAAAAATAAATTTTCATATTATGATATTTCACACAAAAAGACTTATAAATTATATAATTGGGTTTATAAAAATGATGATAATACAAGTGTGGACCAGAAAAAATAACTTGGGAATCGCTAAATATATCATGGAGTGTGAATAAAGTCTCTCATTTTCTATGATATGGTATTGTATGATAATATAACCATATAGACTAGGTATTTTCTCTCGGACAATGACTATTAATTGATTAGAAAGTTTGAAATAACACACAAAATAATGTTCACTACAAAGTTTACGGTTATGTAGCACAAAATAATGTTGGATTAGATTATCATTATGAACCGAGGATGTTTATCATAAATTTTAACATCGTATATATTTATGGTATATATTTATTTTTAGAGTTTCACAATGAGTATATATTCCAAACTGTTCAAAATCATTTGGAATTTACTATTTCAAGGCAGTTTAAAATATTATAACTCAGTCTTAAACGCATGCCTTTTGAGATCATTAAAATATGACCTAGACCATGTGGTTCTATATCATATGATAATTAAAATAGGTTCTATATTGGTTAAAATCATATATCTAATAATATCTTCTTATTTATTTTAGGTACGTACAACTCGGTCTAGAATAAACCAATGTGGAATCATGGAATGTACTTCTTGAGGAACCTTGTGTTGGTCGAAGGTGTGATGCAATCATCGTCCATAGAAATCAACAAATAATAACCATTGAGATAAATGTTGGTAATAGAAAATGGGACTTATTACATGGTCTTTAGCTTCATTTATTTCATTTTTTTTGTATTATTGGTGTTATCAAATCCAAGACCATGTTTTCCTAATGGAAGGAATGTTGGTGGTCATTTTTATGGAATGATCAGGCCACATGGTTGTAATAGAACCTGATATTGTGAAATAATTGTAGATTATTCTCATTGAGGACCTATAAATCATCCACATATACTTGTTATCTCTTATATGATGTTTTTTGGTCATAAAGAACCACTCAAAAGAATGGATGTTTGTAACGCCCCGACCCCAGTTACTCAGAGTTGGTGCATTACTTCATAACATTGGAATTATCACAAGAAAGATCAAATCTTGAAAGACTGATTGGTTTAGTAGCCTTGGAAACACTAGATATATTCATAAAGTTTCACATTACATCATAAAGTGAAAAACTACTACAACAACATTGTCTCCTTATCCCACACTCATATCCCCACATACTATCTTTGCAGGTCATTCATAAAATAATTCTTCACATCCTGGGAAAAATAAAACATAGAAAAGGGGTGAGCTCGAATGCCCAGTAAGGATAACAATATAGTGGAAACTTTCATAAATAAGAATAAACATTTAAGGCAATTTATAACTTAAAACAAAAGGCTTTTAAACATGAACCTTAACATAGTATAAAATAATTCCATTTACTAATTCACATGGATATTCTTCTAATCGAATAATCACATGAAATATCAATTACCACTTTCATAATGATGGAATGCATAATGTCAGACTATCATAACCACATAGAGGAGGCCTCGTGCCAAGACTACAAATAAGATTTTGCCAAGGCCTTGTTCCAAGGCACTAGTTTGTCTCATTAGACCTATCGATGCATCGAGGATCTATATCAGGCTCCACCCGTCACATATTAATTCCAATGCATTCCCATATGAAAAGGTTTAAACATAACATAAACATTCGTATTAAAACTAGCATACGAAATGTCAATATTTTCACCATAAACCATGAATGGTATAAAAATAGTACATCCATAGTCAAACATATCACAAAACCTTCAATACAATATATAAGTTTTGTATCATTATAAATAAACATCAAATAAGATTAAAATCCATAAAAGGATGTTGACATAGATGAAATCAAAACTATTTGAGTGAAATATCTCTTTTCTCGAAATCATTGAAAAGTCACACATTTATACAGGAAGTAATTTAAAAGAGATTTTTGAATCAAAGTGTCCCATAACACTTACATTTGAAAATGAATATCATTTCAAAACCTTGATGTCCATATAAATAAAACATTAAAATCATTTTAAAAACATGGACATTAATTAAAAATATTTAGAAAGATAAATCATTAAAACATTTAAAATTATGATCCTGATAAAGAGTACCTTTCAAAAATTCTTAAAATATTCATTTTGAAATAATTTAAAAGTCACATAATTATAAAATAAAACATTTACTTTTAAAATATTCTTATAAGCTTTTAAGGGAAGCTTTGACTATTTTATAACGGTGGTAAATAGCTGCACCTGCCGTATAAGTTAAAAAAACATTCTTACCTTAAATTTGACGAATCGTAAAAAGTGCCTTGTTTGGAAAACGACGGAAAGATTCCTTTAAAAACAGATAAGGGTATATATGACCTTAACCCATATTCTTTGTAAATAGTAAAAATGTTTTGAAATACATTTCGATGAAACATGGATGTGGATGATAAAGAAATCCCAGTAGATTATTACGTATAAACAACCTTAGATAACGAAGAGATTGCGAAATAAACCCTTACCAATTGGGTAACATACAAAATGTACAACCCATGAAAGAGGTATCATACAATGAATATGTAAATACACATAAATTAAAGTGTATTACACAAATAATATAATTATGGGCAGTACATACACCACAGAAAATGTAATGGTGGCAATATGGCATGAATCTCACGGGAATAAGGAGTGAGATGAAAACCCCTTACCTTGTACTTTTCCTTGGTTGAGGGTAGGTTAACCTCCTGTATAATGGTTAAATAATTTTTATTAAATTATACAAGAATCATATATATTAATATGATATCATATATGATCTTTTAACATTTCATTGTTAATAATATCTTAGTATTATCGTCGTTTCGGGTGTTAACTTACTCGTTTTCTTTTATATGTTTTATTACGTAAGCCATGTTTGTAATGGTTAGGTTTTATCTTTTTCATATCCAAAATGATATCAAGTCCTTAAAAATTATTTTTAAATCATCAAATGATAATTATACTTGAATGGATATGATGGAGAATGAATCTCATCGCGTTCGTGGAGACGGTAGTCTGTACGTACGCACGAGTGAAAATATCATTTTTTTGATAATAAAATAATATATAATTGGATGTTATATCATATATACATAAACATTATCATGTTATATTTATTATTTACATGAATTAAAAATCATTATAATACCCATTAAAATAATAATATATTGAATAACAATTACACCACGATGTGGAGACCGTAAGTCGTACGTACGCACGTATGGAGACATGTTATTCAAAGGGTGGATAGAATACTGAATATGGTTGTACCATAATTATAATAACATCACAGTATATATAAGATACTGGAGTTATTATTTTATTGTGGTAAAAACAAAGAATGAAGAAGTGGAAGAAGAAAAGAACATGAAAAAGGGTGGTGAAATCATTATCTCTTCTTCAGGTTCTTCCTTTTGATTTGATCAAAAGAGATCCATAGGATGGCTTTATGATCAAACTAATACCTCTAGGTTGTACTGAGGGATGTTGGGAGAGTATTTGGGCTTATTTTGGCCGATCAAATAGGCTTTGAAGGTTTGAAGTAATGAGAAGGAGGAGTGCCCTTTTATAAGAGGGGTGAGGGGCGCCTTTGGAAATGCTAGAAATATTAATTTATAATAAATTCATATTCGGTTTCTAATGGCTCCAAAGTTTATTATTTACAGGTTAAGGTGGGTATAAGTCGAAAAAAATTCAACCAATAGAATTTAGACAGGTTTGGATTACTATATTAACCTTATCCTTTAGTTTTAACTCTTAGTTAATTAGCTTGACATTTACAATGTCACTTTGTATTTTTATATTATATAGTTAATAAACATACTATATACATCCAAGAGACCCCCCAAGTGGTCCACTAATGATACAAAAATCATGATATAAGTCCCGTTTCGAAGCCTTAGATTTTTAGGAATTTAATATCAATTAATAATATAATATTTGTTTTAAAAACACTTTTATGTCAATTTTGAAACTATTCAATAGTTGATTTTTCTGAAACTCATAAAAGAATGATTACTTCGAAAAAAGTAACTTAAATCAATACTAATGTGTCATAGTATCCTAGGAAATTAGTTTAATTCATTAAAAGTCTGAAATTATATTTATTTGGGTATTTATAATATCAATTATTTTAATTTTTCACTATTATGGTAATTATTACATCATCATTGTGTCATAAATAAATTAAATTATTTAATGTCTAAAAATTATAAATAAAATATCATTATGTAGGTAATCTAATTATATTTCTAATTAATATTTACAATCGAATTTATCTTATGTATAACCCTATATTAAAAATATGTTAGTAAATAAACTTTGATTTGAACTCTTTTAACTCTTCTTTGAATTAAATAATAATAAATGTCCTAATCTAATCCAAGTGGACCTAAATGATAATATTTTATTCCTAAATTTGTTTTTGGTCAGGATAAAATTATCCAATAGAATTAGGACATGTGTTAGGGTAATATTAATATCATTTCTACCCTTAATTACCCTATTTACTTTTAACCGTGGTAAATAAAAGTAAAAAGTTACTATTCACCAAAAATTATTTTCATCTCATTGAACCAAATTTTACTTCATCATATTAATCACGTGTCTCGGATTTTCGAAATTGCATTCACAGAAGCGGTAAAATTAAGTTTTATGAAAAATTCAGTTTTTTTAACTACCACTTAGTAGTTTCACTATTCATCAAAAATTGATGTTTTTCAGAAAAATGTCAAAATTTCACCCTAAGCTATAATTGATATTCAGAATTAAAAAATGATGTCTATTTTACAAAATTCCAAACATATAAGTTGCAATAATTAATTTTATAATTAATCCCTGCTGTCACAACAAATAGCATGTTTTTAAGAAACAATATATATCAAAAGATTGACAATTGTTTAGGTCCAATTTCAAAGTGAAATTAATTCTAATAAACACCATTGGATAAAATGGTAAAAATATATTATAATTATACTTTAAAACCGCTAAAATTCATAATTTATTACTATTAATTATTTTGATTAATAATGTTGTTTTTAATTAAAATTTACTAATTTTCACTATTCATCAAATATTAAACTTATCCAAAAAGTACCAAAATTTCACCCTAAGCTAATTTTGATATTCCGAATCCAAAAATGAAGTCCATTTTGAGAGATAGAATTTAAAAAATTTCAAAAATTAGGTATTACTATTCATAACGGCTAGTTTGGTTAGTCATGGTGCGCTTTAACTCGGTGTAGCGTGTAGTGAAAGTTATTGAATTATTTTGAAGAAATAACACACTATTAAATCTTGGGGTGTTACATTCTCCGCTCCTTCAATAAATTGCATCCTCGCAATTTGAAATTGTTCTTCGAAAATAAAAGGTTGAAAATAAAAAATATCTTTGTGGGAAAACCCACATCCGAAATTGGGTTACTAAAATTTAGTCTTAATATGAGGAAAAGAGAAATGAAAGGGTCACCACCAAATTATGATCTCAATTAGGAGAACATTGGTGGCAATTAGAGACATATAATTGGAGGAAAAACTTAAATATTTATAGGTAGTGATTGAGGTCATCAATCAAAAACAAGTTTAAAATTGAGGTCCTTAAATTCATCAATCTATGATGATTTGAAATACCATCGGTTCAACAAAACATAGGGTTTTAGGATAACACATTTTTGGTTTTAGAATTCCATAAATAAATTATAAGAATTAATTTCTTCAAAGAATGAGATAAGAAGAAAAAAATATATTCTTGACATATTCAGTTCCATCCTTTAACTAATTTCTACCACAGACTCATCTTTCACTCTAAAAGATAATAGAACTTAAAAAATAATATTCTATTTATCCTATTCGTATAGGGTTAAAAAATGAATTTATAATTCATCTAGAAGAACCATTAAAAAAACAAAATTATTCAATCTAAGACATCACTTGGGTCAGTCGTAAGTGATACACCCTTGTCGCCCTTCGGTTGTGGGTTCAAGTCTTACGGCCTTGCCGGATGCGACGGGTTGCCGCCCATCCTCCGAGTTGTCCTTTTATGACAATCCAAAATAATCCAAACTAGAACTATCCAAAATACGTCAGTCCAAAATTTATAAGGAAGGTAAACACAATAAAGATCCTTTTTTCTGCATAATAACATGTGAAAACCTATATCATGTATTCTTTTAAAACACTAGAACACTGTGAATTACCATAAAACCTTATTGATTTCATTCATGATCCCTTATTCCTTAAAGAATAATAGATATATTCCTTCAATCCAAGAATGTTTTAAACCCCAAAAATGATGGAATATAAAAATCATTAATCAATTTCAAGGTAGTCAAGAATAACCAATATAATTTATCCAAATCAATCATGTATTATTCCAAAATCACTACCTCAGTATCAGAACTATATTATGGTTTATCATTCTCTCAACCATATATTTTCCAAAAATTTATCATGTTATTGAGTCACTTTTCTTTGTTCCACACAATCTTTAGTCCTTAATGAAATACTACTGCAGTACAATCCTTATAAACTCCATAATTATTATAACAAGTACATTTTTTATACAACACTCAATTGAAATAATCATCATAAGAACTCTAATCATTCCTCTTCATCTATGGTAGTATCATATCTTGATTATTATCCAATAGCATCATTTGGGGCATAGTCTGATTACTGGGACATAGGTTTGTGTAGTGTCCAAACTCCATGCAAATGAAGCATTGTACATTTGAAACCATTTCCTAACCCTTGCAGTCACGTACATTGTGCCATTTTCCTCCACACTTATAACAAACTCCCATTCCTTTCAGGAAAGTTCCAGGGTGTTTCTTCCCACAGTTATCACATATGGGAAAATTCTTCTTTTCCCTCTTCCCTTTATTCATCTTTCTCTCATGCATCCGTTTCTTATCTTGCTTCCCTTCAAAGCCATAGGACTCAGTAAAATCTTTACTTAACTTATCAACACGTGATATTATTTCTTCATATGATGATAATACATGAGAGACTATTTCTCCTATAAATTCTGGCTTAAGAACATGAATGATATAATCCTTATTTCACTTTGGATCATGTGCATTGCTGGAGTTCTCATTCCTTCTACTGGGTGCCATTTCTAAACAATGGCATACACCAGATTAGTTTATGAATAACAATACCTAATCCCAAACTTGTAAAACACTTAACATAAATTAAATAGTTTATGTATATAATCCATAATCATAAAAATGTCTCCTTTGAGAAAGTATATACTCATAAACCCTTCATAATGGTTTTTAAAGAAAATGAGAATTATCCTAAGCATATACCACGGGAGTGTCGCAACTAAGACTGTAGAAAGGCCCGTTGTCGTGCACTAGTTCCCGTTCGAGTCCATCTCAAAGCGGTGTTTTCGGGTTTTACCCCTAGGTACATCTATGCCAGAGCCTCCTCTACCGGCTCGTATCCAGACAGGGATGTATTGCTCGGAAAACTCACAAAATCAATACCATTCCAAAATTTTAGGAAGTTCTTCTATACAAATCCTCAAAGTCCATCTTAAATCTATGGGCTCTAATCAGAGTTTATCTAAATATAGATTCCAAGGTTTGTACTAAACTTCCTCTAATACCAACTGTAACGCCCCAACCCCAGTTACCCAGAGTTGGTGCGTTACTTCGTAACATTGTCATGATCACAAGAAAGATCAAATATCGAAAGACCGATTGGTTTTGTAGCCTTGGAAACACTAGATATATTCATAAAGTTTGGCATTACATCATAAAGTTAAAAACTACTACAACAACATAGTCTCCTTATCCCACACTCATATCCCCACATACTATCTCTGCAGGTCATTCATAAATTACTTCTTCACATCCTGGGAAAAATAAAACATAGAAAAGGGGTGAGCTCAAATGCCCAGTAAGGATAACAATATAGCGGAAACTTTCATAAATTTGAATAAACATTTAAGGCAATGTATAATTTAAAACAAAAGCCTTTTAAACTTTAACTTCAACATAGTATGAAATAATTCCATTTACTTATTCACATGGATATTCTATTAATCAAATAATCACATGCAATATCAATTACCACTTTCATAATGATGGAATGCATAATGCCAGACTATCATAACCACATAGCCAGGCCTCTTGCCAAGACTATAAATAATATTTTCCCAAGGCCTTGTGCGAAGACACTAGTTTGTCTCATGAGACCTACCGATGCATCGAGGAGCTATAGCGGGCTCCACCTATCACATATTAAGTCCAATGCATTCCCATATGAAAAGGTTTAAACATAACATAAACATTCATATTAAAACTAGCATATGAAATGTCAATATTTTCACCATAAACCATGAATGGTATAAAAATAGCACATCCACAGTCAAACATATCACAAAACCTTCAATACAATGTAGAAGTTTTGTATCATTATAAATCAACATCAAATAAGCTAAAAATCCATCAAAGGATGTTGACATAGATGAAATAAAAACTATTTTAGAGAAATATCTCTTTTCTCGAAATCATTGAAAAGTCACACAATTATAAAGTAATTTAAATGAGATTTTTGAATCAGAGTGTCCCATACCACTTTGAAACTTTTGAAAATAAATATCATTTCAAAACCTTCATGTCCACATAAATAACTCATTAAAATCATTTTTAAAACATTTAAATTAATTAAAAATATTTAGAAATATAAATCTTTAAAACATTTAAAATAATGATCCTGATAAAGAGTTTCTTTCAAAAATTATTAAAATATTCATTTTGATATCATTTAAAAGTCACATAATTATAAAATAAAACATTTACTTTGAAAATATTCTTATAAGATTGTAAGGGAAGCTTTGACGATTTTATAACGGCGGTAAATAGCCACACCCGCCGTATAAGATAAAAAAACATTCTTACCTTAAATTTGTCAAAATGTAAAAAGTGCCTTGTTTGGAAAACGACAGAATGATTCCTTTTAAAACACATAAGGGTATAAATGACTTTAACCCATATTCTTTGTAAATAGTAAAAATGTGTTGAAATACATTTCGAAGAATCCTGGATGGGGTGATAAAGAAATCCTTGTAGATTATTACGTATAAACAACCTCGGATAATGAAGAGATTGCGAAATAAACCCTTAACAATTTGGTAACTTACGAAACATACAACCCATGAAAGAGGTATCATACAATGAAGATGTTACTGATGGATTATGGCCCATTATGTATAGTCCCCACATGGTAAAAGTCTAACAATATTTTTGTTCATTAATAGTTTATGGAAGATAAAGAAAAAATTTAGCATCAATTTCTCATGAATGACACCTCTTGGTGAATAATAAGCCGTCATGAAACATGGTGGTCAAAAAGTATCCCAACCATTGGATAAAATAGGAGAACTAGAATCCAGATTGGCGATCTCCATAAGACATAGAATGGACCTATAATACAACATTATTAATCTATTTTTCTTATATAAAAAGAAGGAATATTATGTTAAATATATATCGATAAAGGACCGAAACTAAGTTAGGATCATCTTACAGAATAAAATTGGTAATATAGTGGATGTTTTTTTCTCACTCAACACATTTGTATTGTATATTTCTATGATTAAGGTACTCGATCATTTGAGGTGTCGACTTTTTTACTTCTTACATAATCGGGTAATTTTAGGTCCCATCCACAAGAGAATATTAGAAATGTTTATTAGCATATTGGTTTTCTATGTCAAGAAAATTGAAGTAAATCACCTTTTGATGCACCATGTGAGTTTCAATCTCATCTTGATTTTGATATGTGACATATGCTTCTAGGAATTCTGGGGCCTCTACATGTTCATTTTGGTATCACATAACTTGGTCTTTCTTTTTTTTACAGGGTAATTTTTCCATTAACATACATGTGTGCTCGTAAATGGATGAAATCATACATTAAATCATTTTAGTCCCAAATGACATACTAGATTATTAGATCATAGTAACATTTCACATGAAACTTTGGGACCTCAATCTCAAGGAATAGTTCAAGACCAGTGATAAGTTCTTGGTTCTCATCTTCATTTTTGGCACCCTCCTCTGAAAAAAGGAATGATTGTGGTATTAGGGCCTTGGATTAATTAATGAAGACAACCCCAAGGAAATAACTATTGATTTTTGGGTTATTAATCGTTCTTCTGATTGGGATCTGATAGGTACCATCAATGTGTTTCTATAATTATTGTTCCACTTGATAAATCGAGATAGTGGAATCATCATGGAAGTCCAAATATATAGAGAACTCCTCAGAGGCTGGTTGTGTGGATATGACAATGTTTGGCCCTTTGTTACCTTTTTAGGGACAACATAATGTCAATCTATTTTTGGTTCCCATCCCAACATGAAAAAAACTAGTCATCTTAAGGTGGATGAGGATGTAAAACATTAATAAAATTTTGTATATCATTTAGATCTAATGATATTTTAGATAATTGTGAAGCTTTAAAACTATGAATAAGATGTTGAGGTTGTCCTACTCGATGGTTAAATTTCTATGCTTGGTTTCATGAAACAAGAAACTAATATAATAAAGGCTATTTTCCATTATTTATTTATTCTTTTATTCTAAAATGGGGTTGAGTGATTATTTTATGGGTTTCATATATAGGATTCAAAGATTACCCTAGATCTGTGTATTATATAATAAATTACAAAATCAAAAATTATTTATATCATTGAAGGAAGCCTCTAATTATTCATGTTGTTGATAAGAAACTCATTTATTCATCATATGGAAAAAGTGACAACGTTTCATTACCAAATTAGTAAAGAAATCATATATTGAATAAATATCCTTGAATACTATAAAACATTGAAGGATTTTATCATGGTGAAATTCTGGTGATAGATTTTATCGTCCATTGGTCTATCTCGATGCCTCTATATCAAATGTAAAATCCAAGGAAATTCTCAGAGGCAATACTGAATTCATAGTAGAAGGGACTCATGATCAGATGGAGGGTGTGGAGCCTATCAAATTATTTCTCAGGATCATTATCACAGTCTAGGTGTTAGGTAGACTTTGATAGAAATTATTACATATAAACCTATATAACTATATAGAAAATGGGAATGAATATGTGGTGAATAGCCTACTATTAGGTCAATCTAACATTATTCAAGCAAAAAATACATCACCTGATAGGGATATGTTCTTAGAATTTCCATAAATGTAGTGGAATAATTATCTTTAGGATCTATCATAATTTTATTATATCTATTATGTCCATCTTTAGAGAAGGAAAACTGAAATATAGCAATCAATTTTATAAGAAGATCAGTTACCATGATGGGACAATCATCCTTTGAGTAATTTTGATTGAGGTAAATAATTTAAGATAAACCCTAATATATCCATTCTTATTCCAGACTATGATAATTTTGGATAGCCAATGTGGGTAATAAACTTCCGTGATGAAGTTTTCATAGATCATATTTTGTACTTTAGCCTCAATCATGTAATAATTGGAGGGATAAATCATTTTTGGTAAATATTTAAATACATGATTGATAATAAATGGGAAAATGTAGTGTTATAATACTTGGAATTAATGCCTTGATGTCACTTTATAGTTCTATAAACCTTGTTGTGCTATTTTTTGAATGTGACATTTGTTTCTTATCAGAAGACATGGAAGAACTTTTTAGTTTTAACATCAGATCCTCCTTGAGTCTACATTTTACCTACACAAAGTCATAACTATGGTGGAAACACCTTACATGAAGGAATATAGGGCTTCAACTAAGTCCTCTTCATTAGATCCATTAATATTATAAATAATGTAAGAACAATTATGTTCATGATATTGTTAGGTTTAATCTTCCTATTATCATCATCATCTTATTGTAATATGTGAGAATCCTTGAAATAAAATTATTGGCCTTATTTATTTGCAGATACCATAATGATAATGGATAATGTTACACTTTCTTAATACCATTTTGATTAGGTGTTCCCTTGATGTTGAATCAATTATTATTTATTGACTTCCAATAAGTTAGTCCAGCTCTCTTATTTGTGTGGTGAAGGAATAAATTAATGACCAAGGGATGGATCTTTCGGTACACTAATGGAATAGTACTTCCAAAATTTGGATGTTTTTTATATGATAGGATGGTGATCTAGGTGTACTTATCATGAACCAGAATTTTTTATTAATTCCCATTATCTAGAAATATTTTTCAGAGAAGGTCACTCTATAGGATGAAGTTACATTTCAAGTAATCCCATGGATCCATCAGAGAAAAAGTCATGTCATTTGGAGTATTAAAATACATTGGTCCAACAATTAGGGGATACTTTCCTTCCTATTGGTATTACCCTGAATTAAGGTATCATGATTCACTAGAGTCAATGAGTGGGGAATTTCTATGGAGCACCCTCACTAGACCATTAAGGGGGTACATTATACACTGGTGATATGAAGGAAGGATGGATACATGAAGGTGATTTTAGGTCCTTCCATTTTATGGAATTGATGAATGTGTGCTTTTAGACGAAAACACTCAGTATTTGATAAAAAATCATTGGAATGGGACTATAGATGAGTCCATCCATGTGGATTTTTTTCATTATTTTTCACAACCCTAAGCTATTATGATAAATGGGGAAATGTCACATTTTGTATATCGTATCATGTAGAGTGTATAGTAATGGATTATATTGATCATTGAAATAGTGTTAACCAAAAAACAATGAACCCCTTACCATTGATCTTTCCTTTGACCTGGAGGAGGAGAATGTTCCCCTGGTTGATTATACCCTCATCCCCAATTGAGAAAGAAATTATAGTCTGACAGTCCGGTTCTAAACCGCCAATAAATTTTATACTTCATTAGTAGCTACCTATCTTCGAGACTAGAGAGTAATATTCATGGAATTAATAAGAGCGCCAAATTTTTCGATTGATAGGAAGAGAATATAATGGATTGATATCAGTGACATAATACTTGTAACATGATTTAGCACATCATATTATCTATCTAGAGGAATATAATTACTATAAAGATTGAACCCCTTAATAAGAAATATTGAAAATCCAATTAACTATAACAGAGGAAACTATCATGTACCTATAAAATAATACTTTTGATTTGATAGTTATAGTGGCACCTTGTATAGATGATCCTTAGATATTTCTGGCCTATCAAAATAGATAACAATATATATGGGTTGTTGAGCCACAATAGATGAATCAATCACATATGGTTGTGCTTTCTGATACCTAAGAAACACCAATCATTATTTCTTAGAATAATAGAAATAATTGTTAGGGATCGGTCTTTAGGAATAGTTCCATCGATAGGAGAATATTCCTTTTCCTAAAGAAATTTGATGAGAGTTTGTTGGAACTATTTAACATGGTTTATCTCTATCAATATGATTTCATTGAGGGATGAATAATCCTACTCTTAGTTATATGAATCATCCCTGATTGTAGTTTCCAAGTAAGCTCCTCCAAAAAAGGAGGCTCGGTTATCTAATTGTTATGACTGGATGAAAAAATTTCTAGGGATCTTCATATTCTTAATATTTTCAGCACCGACACTTCTAATCCTTATAGAGATAAAATATATATTGTTTAACTAGAAGATATGGTCTATCCACATAGGTAATGGATTAACTTATACTAGAATGGGTGATCATGTGGGATCAATTTCTTTTCTATTGTTCTATCTAATACAAAATTATTATATCCTTAGTTCTATACTTTTTTGTGATACACAAGAATCATCCCCTTCATCCAGGGTGGTCAAGATGTGCATGATTTGAATCATTAACTCTCATATTTCAACTTTTTCATTGTCTACCTTTTCATTGAACTAGTCTCTGATGATCAATCAATCGTTGATGGTATGTCCAAAGAAGAAGTTTAAGGGAATGAGATGGGACGATTAATCAAGGAAACCACTTATGAATTCTTATTCATTGAGATCTTGAGTCAATTATTTTCCATGGAATAGGGTATAAATCTAGTAACATCATCATTCGTGATAGAATATTCTATGTTATTTAATATTTTTAATGCTTTTTACGTTAATGGACTTGATTGGGATCGTGGTAAACATACTCATTTTGATTTATTGACTAGAAGTGCCTAATTTATGGGGCCACATGGAACATGATCAAATGATGTGTAAGATTCAGTGTAAAGTAGTTATTTTTATATTGGAATACTTTTATTCTAGAGTTGGAGGATTTAATTGATGATACAATTTCTTTGTATGTATTATGATTTCTACAATGTGTGATCCCCTCTCAGAGAATACGTAAAATACACCATGGTATTTAACATAAGTGAGTGTGGGAACCACTTAATTCAAATCATTCCCCATGAAAATATACAAAATTTATTCCTGGGGAAGTTAGAAGTTAATAAAACACAACTATTCTTTCTTCCTAGTAATTAAATTTATGGCACATTTATTATTCAAATATTATCTCATAGTGTGGTTGCTGAGCCTCATCCCATGCAAGGTGGAAATAAACATATATAGGGTTTTTTTTGTTTATATCTATCGAATTAGTGATGTATTAGGTTTCATGATAACTATTCTAAATAAAATATAATGCTTCCAAATTATAGAAAATGATCCATAGAATGATTTCTTCATGGTGCCCTTGAGTTCCCAATAGCATGACACATTTAGAGGTGATGTGGGAAACACCTTTCTTGGGGTCACATGTAACATTGATAGATGTGATCAGGTTTATGTGAAATCTGGTGGTGGTGGAGTATGATCCACACAAGTGCAATATATCATCATCTCATGAAAAACCAATCCTCACAATGTCTCCATGGTTTCTAGGTGATCAGGGAGATAATTGATCATTACATCATGGGGGCCCATCAATATATATCATCCAATTAGTTTTTGGATAGATCATGATGTATACTATATAAGATATAGACGTGTGAAATTAAACTAATCTACTATCGAGGGAGATATAGAAATATCAAGTCATATCATGGATTAGTCAATGCTCTACACTCTATATTGGTCAGGTGGATAGATCCATCTACTTATATCTTGGTAGAAAAATTGAGAATAGTAAGTTTGTGGGTTTATAGAGGGTGTGCGATGGAATTATTTTGATAATCATGTTACACAGTGTGGTACCCAATAAGGATTACAATAGGGAGCCTCTTATATTCCTCATGATCTATGAGAAGAGTAGTAATCCTGGTATCAACATTACTTAAATGTTTGGTCTCAAAGGGATCGTCAGATTTTGAAATTCTATTTTCATTGTCAATGTGTCATCATATAACTAATGGAGTATTAGTAGGGCTTCCAATCCCTATGGTGTATATCTATGTGTGGGTATGAATACCTATTAGAATGTTTTTGTAATATTGTTTATTATTTCATTGTATAAATTCATCCTAATGTGTCTCAACGTTGGGTTCATTCTTCTATTTATTATATTATTTTATGGTGAAAAAATTCAATGAGGGAGTGGTCAGTGACATAAAACTATTGACATCATCCGATACGACAACTTGAGGGACTGACCTCTAAAATCGGATATGAAAGAATTAAAGGCCGACATACTATCCCTAGCCTATTATCTACACTTCGGGATACTCTAATTTTTTGATTTGATATACAATAATGATTATTTCATTGCTGGTATAGTGGAATCTCATACGATGATGATATAAGTCGAGATACCGAGCAACTGGAACCATAGTAAATCCAACATTTGGATAATGTTTTTCAATAACCTAATAGGGATTAGATATTCCTAGGTAGATCTCCTGATGACATTTAATATTTATAATGTATCCAATAGATTCTATTGGAGAAATGATGAATGATTTTATAAAAGAATCTCTGGGATAGGGAAGTGTAGTGTTGAGGATTTCCATAACACAACTGATAATTTGTATGTGATTAGGATTAACCTAAAATTTCATCATGTTTCTCTTGATATTGAAGGTATTCGTATTATTGATCACCAAATTATTCTATATTATACAAATATGTGGTCATAGGAGAATAAAACATAGACCTTCATTGTTGATAATATTCATGTAGAAGAGGAATGACATATAAATTCTTCCATTTGGGGAGAATTCATTCGTCGAAGTTGAAACCAGCCTTATCCCCATATCTATGTTGAACCAGGGGTTTATCATCCAATGTTGGTGAACGGGTTTGTTTAGCACCCACGTCTTAATAAATTTTTTCCTTCATTAGAGGGAACTGATCAATATCCTTATGTCTCTACTAATTCTAGTATATAGATAGAGATGAGGGATGTCAATGGTAGAATGGATAGATGAATAGAGTGTACCAAAAATATTTATAGAACATAGTAAATATATTGGTACTTAGAGAGTGATTTTAAGTCCTTTAAGAACCTTGTTCTAGTGATGGTCATCCTGAGTTGGATCGTGCCTACCCCAGCTATAGTGGCGGAGGTGGGAGTGTTTTCTTAGAATCATTTGTGATCTCATGTTATGAAATATCATTAGTAACAGAATGTCAGTGCGACATTTCCATATTATTACATATACAAGGGAGGGACCCAAGAATGATTTTTTGAGATTCATGTATTTATCTTCAACATGAATTGTTATTAGTGCCACAGAAAAGGCCTCTATTGCGGTTCATAGACCCTGTTCCCAAAGAAAGACCATAGAAGTGATATTATTCTTCATCATGGGAGGTATATTTTTTAAGAATGTTGTGGGGCACAAAATTAAGAGATTTTATTTTTCTCAACATGTGGATGGGGTATCGTTCCTATTCTAGTGAGAATGTACATTCATGTTATGTGGACAACAATATGAGGTGCGTTGATTATTGCAGGGTTTAAAGGTTATAAAGATGTTGTGCTTCATTTGGTAGGGAGATTTTCCAACCCCTATAATGTGAGATATATATTCCTTGTATTTTAATGAAAAACAATAGTTAACTAAGCTCTCCCATCCATCTGTTGGGATTCCATTTAGTGATGATGATATCTGGTGGCAAGAGACTACCTAGTCAACTCGGTAGTGGTATTTTGGCTTACCAAAGCATGGAAATACCCTATCTCCTTGACATAGGGGAGTGTGATGTTTTTATTTCCAAGGAAAATTATTCTAAAATTATTTATGGGGAGGAGTTGTAATTTCATTATAAATTCTCTTTATTGGAGACAGTGGTAGAGTGATTCCACAACCTCTAATTCTTTTGGGACATCTTCTAGGTGGGGATGACTCTCTCATACTCATACCTATAGAAAATGGAATTGATGACCCTACACTAGATGAATTTTATTAGGAAACATGGTGAGGTAACCTAATATCAATGGGATATGTGTTTGATGCAGCCTGATAATAGGTGTATGGTGTTATTAAATTATTTGATCTCATTCCACCAAGTATGTTCTTAGAAGCTAGGTCGTGTTTGTGAGCATTACTAATGGATTTAATTATTTATGTATCATTAATATAAAACAATTACTACATTTATGAGTATAGATATTCTTAACATGCTTTATTATTGAGATTCAACATCATAGAAAAGCTCCAGTGTTACTCATCATTTCGTTGTTAAAGGCAATGGGATAATACCCCCAAAAATTAGTATGTGTTTTACGTTAAATAAATATTATTTTAAATATATTTTGACACAAAAAACACCGAACTAAAACAATATACTTTATATCAACATTACAATAAGAATATATCTTAATTAAATATAATGATAATAATCAATTTTTACACATACTAGGTAATATTTATTTTATTTATTAGATTTAACGATTAGAAAATAAATAATTAATGTCATATTATAATAATAATTAAACATTTAAAAATGTTTATTTTTCAATAACCTATCTTAAAGAGTTTTTTAGTTTCATTAATTGATGCATTTTAGAACATTTAATTGAATTAATTGATAAATGTGAAATTAATTAATTATAAATTGATATGATATAATTTTAGAATCACTAGAAGATAAAAATGTTCATTAATTCTATATAGTGTTTTTATTTATATTTAAAATTTTCATTAAAAACATAAATTCATAAATTTTATAATTTAAATTTTATGAAACAAAAATTATTTTTGAATTAAACGTTTCAAAATTTTCTTATGGTGATTTTTATATATTTTTCAGAAAATGGTTGATTTTTAGGTGAATATTTAAAAATAAAAGTTTCACAAATATAATAATCTTTTTGAAAAAATTATTAGATAAACATTACTTAAATACATATGAACCCATTTTCATTACTATATATGTGATTAATGAGTAAAATAAATCATTTATAACTATTATGGTTAATTTGGAATCTCATGCTTGAATTTTTCCAACCAATGTCATATTCTATTCTAAAAAATGATTTCATTCCTTTCCATTTAATTAATTATTATAAATAATTTATTTGGTATTGGATTTATTTGAATGTCATAAAAATCTTATTACTCTTATTTTAATTCAATAAATTTCATGGAGATCAATTTTATGCATGATTTAACAACAGATTCATTTGAATCCTTAAAAAGATATTTTTCTAAAATCTATTTTTTATTTTTTGAATAATTATATTAAATTTAATTTTACCCCATTAGTTATTAAATTTAATAAAAATGATTTTCCATTTGTAATCATTTTATTCAAACAACTCAATATGTATAATTTTATTTTTATTCATAATAAAAATATAATATTGAAAAAAAAATCACCATTGTAAATGTTAAAAAGGGTTAGTGACGGTGTTAGACATTGAAATATGAGAAAAAATATCTCAATAACATTTCCAAATATTATTATTTTACAATATATATATTTTTAAAAGTGGGTTTCCTAGAGCCAACATTATAAGAACTTTTCTATTACCATACCATGGGTATAGTGAGTTATACATGATGTACACTTAATATTATAGTGAATATATTTATACATCCACTATTTAAATGGTAATGTCTCTAGATTATTTTTCATATCAAATAGTTATAGTAGTTACCAGTATATAATGAAAATTTCCTGATACTATTAAACTTATATTAATGTTATGTCCAATAGTCCTGAAACATCATACTTACAGGACACAGATTAGGTATGACCATGAGGTGTTGTGGGGTCATAAGATGTAATAATTCTTATCATGACATTCACACGTAGTGATATATAATATATGAGATCATGATGATAGACCCTCTAATAAAAAATGACTTATTTTGGGTTTTTAGGGTGGTCCTATCTATGGTCATCTCTATTGACCTTCTGACCTGAGATTACTATCAATGTGTTCCATTTGATTGCATACATTGATGTATGGAAAAACCCTGACAATGATGTCATGGCTTGTTATCTTCTGTTCAGTGTGTCATTAGTTGTATGGAATTGGTAGATTGGTCAAGTTAGATGTTTTTCACTTTCAAGATGAGGAAGTTATATCTATGGTCTAGTTGATCAGTATGGTATTACCGTAATAAATGCATTTCTAGGGTAGTCAAAGTTATGTATTTTTAGTCTGTTCAAAAAACAATACATCAATAATGGGCGATCAAACACGTGTGCATCCTGCTTATTGAGATAAAAAATGAAAAAGAGATTATATTACACATTTTGTGTTTGTTTGACGGTTTACATTTCTATAACTCTTCATTGAATCTTTAGAATCCAAGATTAGTTTCATGTATCTACATCTATTCTATGAATACTATTCACTACTATTAATATACAGGCCTAGCGTATAACAAACAATAGTGTATTCAAGAATCTACCATTTTTCATGTGAATAGGTATATAGGACCTGGTGGGAACAACCATGGGGTCCAATAGTTATCGATGAATTATCAATCACTGATAAATAAATTAATTAATTAACAATAATGTATTAAATAATTTCTATAAATTTAATTTTTAAATGTATTTACAAGTGTTTATGATAACATAATTAATAATACTATATGAATGAATATTATTTTAAGATTCTAGTATTGTTTAATTTTAATTGGAATTATGAGTCAAGTTAATGAAACTAGTATATCATGTAATATATTTAACATATATTAAAACTAAGTGATAAAATATAAATAATATTTATAATTCAGTATGTTCATAATAATTATTTATTACTAATTCAGTGGAAATTAAAAATATGTGGGTCAGGGAACCCTGTATTGTAATTTTATACATCCAATATTTAAGTGGATGAGAATATTATTCCGTTCACTATTCATCAGTTGAAATTTAGATATTCTCTCTCCTCTCACATCACAGAGATTGAAACACTCAAAATGATCGAATGATCAAAGAGCACCTTCACAGTTCAAAAGATTGAGATTAAAGAGACTATTGCGATGTGTATTATATAATCAGGGATCCATACTAAAACCTTGAATTCAATGAATTATTCCCCAATAGATTCCTGAACCTGGTGAGGATGATGTAGAGGAGTTCATATTTAAATCCATCAAATAATGGCCACTGGAGATGAGTGTTGGGTTAGGATGCTTCAATTCGAATGCGGTATTCATTCTATTTTAATTTTTGTGGTCATAATATTTCATGTAATATCCTCAAACCATATCAAGGACCTGATCACCAGAGATAATTAATATTTATTGCAATGGTGATGGAAAATTTTAAATCATTGTCCCCCCATAATTTGTTGCATGCCTCAGTACCAAAAAGTTTGTTTTAGAGTGACCACATGGATATTATGACTAATGAAAAAAAATCATTAAATATAAGTATAGGGTTTTAAAACGGTCACATCGGATTTGGATATGCATCGATATGACTTTGGATGGTCACGTTACGAACATCCGAAAAATATTTATTGTTAAAAATTAGTGGCCTCTTGGGAATTAAAATTGAAGAATAGATATTTTAAATATATTTTTTGATATTCCAAAATGGAAAAGTGATAAATCTCCAGAAAAAATTATTCTATGATCCTTTATTTATTTTGGTAATGAACCAGCTAAAATCTGGTGGCTTGAAATTCCTCCGACCAGTGACCTAAATTTACACACTAGTTGTGGAAGAAAAAAAGTACAATTTCGTAAAATATATTCTTTTGAAATTACAAATAAAGACAAATTTAAAGATTTAAGGGGTTTACGGGTCATTCCCTCATGAGTATTTAATAAAAAAATTGTTTTAAAATGGGAAACATGGGTAGAAGGTCAACTTAAGGGATAAAAAAGTCACTGACACTTTTTTTCCAAATACTTTTTCTAAAAATTAATTAAAGATTATATTTTATTAGAAAGGATAGATTCATGTAGAAGACACCCATAGGTCACAACCCTCCATCACCTTTAGTGGACACATCCGTCCAACTTCTCACCGAGTTGACTTGTGTGCATCCCCTTCGTGGAAACTACTCCCTTTGGACAAACAATAAAATGGAACCCCACCAAGCCTTCCCCTTACATCAATCACACATCCAGCTGTGGCCAGAACCATTGTTCCCCATCCCCATCATCATGACAATTTCACAGTGTTACCCTCATTCATGGAACCAACCTCCTTCTTAAGTTATCCCCAGTTAAGGTTCCCCAAAGGACCATGCCTACATCAATACCCTACTACCACAATTCCGATACACCATGTGAGATCCACCTTTAATGGAGCACTCAACAATACTCAAACATCACCTCAAGATATCATCACTTCCTGGTCACTACACTAACAATTTCTCCTCGTCAAATTTGATCATTTCTGGCCCATATCAAGAGATATTTTTCCACCTCTACACCTCCCTCCAACTAGATTAAATCTTCAGTGGACCTCTCCGAGCCTCTAAACTGAGTTTGCCATCTTCTGGATAATGACGTGCATGGTATCCTCTATCTGATCACAATTCTGATGGGTTTTATGGGTCCTGATGGATCCAACCTATCCTAAAATGAGACTGGGTAGGTTTTCCCAACTTGGTATGTTTTTGGGTAGGTTATTATGGAATATAACATCCATTTATGGGGTCTATATTTCTTGAAACATGTCAATGGGGTTTCATACGGACCCACAATGGGCTTGGGGGATGATTTTGAGTGTGATAAATTTTATATAATGAAAAATTAATTTAATTAATATATAGTTTAAAATATTATATTTTCGTACCGTGGAAAATTATTTTAATTTCAGAATTAAATTTAATTAATTAATCTATTTAATCTTTAGAATTAAAATTACATTAATATCGACAATGAATAAATAATTTGAATTAAATAATTTGAATTTATGTAATTCGTTTAATTTATTTAAAATCCCTCATACATTAAATTTAATATTATTTAATTTTATCTTGCTGAAAAATCATGAGCACTGACAGAACCTATGTTTTTTTAGTTATTTTTATTTAATAATTTCGTACCTAAATACGACATTATTAATTATTAGTTAATTTTTAAATTGCTGTGTTCATTTCATTTTATTTATCTCATACGAATAAGGGTTTACACACCCAAATATAAACATGTTATCTTTATTTTGTACTCATGAGACCCCCTCTCCTATGTGTGATTATTTTTTTTATAATCATGATGATGTTTTATGTTGTGGAATAGGCCAAGTCACGTTGATATCCAAATGAGAAATAGAAACAATGGATTAGGATGAGATTCATCATCCGTCATGGAACAACTCTTGTAATATTCTATTAGGTAATGGTTGATCTATTTATTTTAAATGCATAAAAAATATAAGATTCACCAAACCAGTCTGGTATTTTTATTTCCATTATGAATTGTTTTTTATTTATGTATTCTAATAACATTGGATAACACATAATAAAATAAATAATGAAATACATAATGATATGATGAATGTTTTACCATTAATTTTCAGTTATGACCATGATAATATAGAAAAATAGATTAATAGAAATGGTTTAAAATCACTAAAAAATATTAAAAACCCAAATAGATATATTAAGTCGAAAACACCAAACAACTTTTGAATTTTAATAAAATCAGTTGTAAAGGGTTTTCTTCATCCAAAGTTTAGGGTGACTCCTACTACCTGATAGTTCTGATGAAAGTTATGGGTTTTATTAATTGATGTTAGAAAAAATGTATTCAAATTTATATTGATGAAACATTAAAGTTGATCATTGAGTAAATCAATTTTCTGATTTTTGATGTTGAGACATCACTCAACAGATCAAGGAACCTAAAATTAGTTTAGTTAGTTAGTCAAATGCCAACCTAGAAACTCTCCATGTATTGGTGTTTCCATATACAATAGACTATTAGGATAGGTTTCAAGGATCCATTCCACTATAATACTCATGCCAATGATTATTTTGTTTCTAGTACATAGAGAAGCTATAGGTCAATTAAATAGTGAGATACATTTAAGGATGTAAATAATTGGAAATGTCTAATCGACAATTAAGTCAAAAGTACAAATTTTCTAGATTTTAGTTTTGTAAAAAATTGAAAGTAATACCAAAAGTACACTATAATAACTATTGTAAAAGCCAATTTCTTCACTGATATGAATTTTAAAAAAGAATTATATGGGATTTCACAAAGTACTATAACATCTAAAATTCAAGGTTTTAGTGTCCCTAATGCCTTTTATGGAACCTCAAGAAGAAAGGGTTTGATAAAATTGTATAGGAGACTCATGTATTACACATATAATGGTTATATCATAATGTTATCGTCAACATCCTATGTAATTTGTGGATGCAGTATTAGAAAATGGATTAATTGACATGTAGTCCTATATCCAAGAAGCTTGCAATAAGAAATAGAAGAAAGTATATGAATAAGTGATAATTATACTATCTATTTGTAAATTGATTGATTAATCAGAAACATTCAATAGATCCCCTAATAATATCACATTACCCATTTAATATAGTTTCTTTCAATATTATAAAATGAATAGTATAGGTAAAAACATTGTTTTCTTCTATGAAAGGTTCACCAAGTAAATAATAACTTAATGAATGTATAATCATTAATTATTATGGTGAACAAGATGAAAGATATGGAGAAAAGGACAATAGAAACAGTAACTCTAATGGCACCTTCACATCATCCTTTAAATAAAACAAGTATTAAAAAGGACATGATTTGAAATTCATATCATCTATGGATATTTAAATATAATGAACTAAATTGAAGAAGCATGTTGTCATTTCTTCTTCTGGTATATCAATCAATTATAATTGATTTTCGAATTATAATTTTTGGGTATTAAATAGAATACTTCTATTACAAAAGTGTATTTAAATATAGTAACAAAGTATGTAAAATAGATGCTACTAGACGTAAGGATTATTCCCCAAATATATAAAAAATGTCGGTTCCCAATTTAGAATTCAGAAGAATATATCTTCTAATTTCTATGTATATAATTATTTTTGAACATTTGTTAATTATTACCAAAAAAACTATCTCATGTTTTCTTTTGACATGTGGATAAATTGTTCCTATTGAGGAATGAATATTTTTATGTGGTGTTTAATACTCAAACAAAAGGTCTATAATTCTAGAAACATTGTAAACACCAGAATAATATAAAATCCAAGACTTACATACCAAGTTGTGGAAATATAATACTTTTTCAAGAAAAAATAATTATTTTTCAAGTATATATCACTTATGGTTATAGGAACATTGGAGTTAAATACCTTTGGAATTATTGACACACCTACGTTCTATGTTTTGGACAATGGAAAATTTCAAAATTAAAGTTAACCACAATGCTTTTAAATATTTTTTAGAAAGATAGTGTGAACTATTCCCAGGGTAAGCTACTCGTATGTATACATCAGAAGATTAATTTAAGTGTATATTTATTGTGAAAATGATGTGTGGTATATTAATGGTTAGAACATATGAGATGCATTGGGCTGGTGTGTCGATGAAAATTTGACCATATATTCATCGATCAATATAATGTACCATGGAGTAATTGTTAAATGATTATTACCAAATAAATATTAGTCAAATGATTATAATAAGTTGAATTAATGATGAGTATTTTATAATAACATTGATCAAAAAAATTATTGTGGACTGATTCCAAAATACACATTTCCTTATAAACATCACCATCATAATATATCTAAAATGATCATCAATGTTAATACTCACACATTGTAGATAATCCCATTTATTGAGGAATTAATTGAAAATAGATACATTATTACATAAACATTTGTAAAATATCATAACATATTGATATCATGTGATTTATTGTATAATGGAAATACATTAGGACATAACAAGATGTGTTTAGATGAAAATAATTTGTTGAGTACACAAAGAAACATAAATTAAAAAAAATCAAAATGTTCATCTATAGATATCATCCTATAGTTTTCTAAATATATTACATAATAAAAAATGATAGAAAAGATATAATCAAGTTATTGAGTATAATTATATAAATGTTTTTATATATCTATTAGAGATAGTGGGAGAAATATTAACATGGGTTTAATTAGAGCCTAAGATGCCAAAATAGTTAACATAAGAACATGTTCCATAAGAAGTGTGGAAAATAATTTTCCCAAAGACACATACTGCATAAGAAATATAAAAACGTGGTGATGGTTTTATATACAAAACAGATGGTGATACATTATTCGTTGAGAATAATAATTCTTACAAATAGTAAGTATACAAAAATTATCTAAAATTGAAAAGATCCATTAAAATTACTTAATGGATTTGATGTAACAAAGTATAGTGGGATTAGTCTTTTGAATAATATTGTGGGGGATCAACTGAGACTATACATGGATAGAACATGCATGGTACCAATATGGATTAATTTGTTATACCAAGTCATTTTTCCAAAATCAATTATAAATTTACAGTCTTATATATATTTTTTGTAATCATTCAATTGATCACTAGATCTCAAGACCACCTTTCCTGGAAGGTTTCTATATGATAAAACTTTGACGGGATGGTGAAATAATAGAATTCCATTATGTGTGCAACTTACTAAAATCTAATTCCTGAAAAAAGGTAAGAAACAAGATCCTAGAGTATTCATTTTAATTGAATCTTTTCAAAGTGTCTACCTGTGGATTGTTGGAACACAATTGTTTTCCAAGTAATGTATGTCTGATAACATATTGAAAATATCAATTAGTTTTAATGTTAGTTATCTCCATGATCAAAGTAAAAATCTAGTGATTGAAATAATATATAATCTAATGTTCTTGGGCACAAGCTCTACTGAGGAAGATCTAATCTTCCTTAAATCCATATTTTTTATTTTCTAATAACACTTTTAAAGGATGAGTGTGAACCTTTACAGAGTTCTAACCAAATTAAATCATTCATGAGCTTTAAAACCATCCAAGCCCGCCCACATCAAAATCCAGAAACATTATAATTTCAAAATCCAAATAGAAGTTGTGCCACATGCCATCCTAAGTCGGTCCATGGAAAAAACCATCCTCCACCATCAAAACCATCCATGACTCCGCAATACCGCCAAAAAAAACAGCCATTTCCAATTTTTAAATTTGAAACAATTAGCCTCGGTCGCCGTCATCTCAGGATGCACAACCGCATCGAACCACGAACCGCCTCACAATATGCACCCTGACAGAAGTTGAACCCACCTTCTTAACCAAACACATCAATGTCGTACACGTAGTGGTCGACTTCAACCTTTGTCTACAATTGCCGATGAGGAAGGCCACCGGAGGCCATCATAATCACAAGAGCTATTGACCTAAAAAAATACCCCACTGAATATCTTCAGCCTTCGTCAACCATCACCAACGAGGAAGGCCACCATTGTCGAAGCCAAACCCAAACTCGCCGCTGACGATCAAAGCGTCATCACCATCAACCTCCTGAAGCCATCCACTCAGAAAAAAATCCCAAAGACCTTAAAGGCCTCCGTGAAGCTCCACCTCAGAGAGAATAGAGGACTCTTAGATCCAGAGTAGAGAAAAAGCATGTATTTCAGGATGAAACAATGGCAATATCCTCTGAGAATCATCAACGCCGAAGGTCACAACACCAGGAAATCTGAGAAACGCAGAAACATCGATCACAAAACACAAATCGTCTTCAACATGACCAACCAACAACAAGGACGCTGTCAAAAGGAAAAAAAAGTCTTCTTCATCACACGATCACCACTAGTGCCAAAATTCGGAACAAAGGACCAAAACAGACGAGGACGAGACACCTTGAACTCCGACGACCGCTTGAGAATCACATCCCAAAACTTCTTACAACCCACCCCTCCAAACCGAATGGGAGAGGAGCAGTGGAATGTTGAAGCCAGGGAAGATTAGAAGGACTATGACCTCAACATCGGGCCTCAACCACGCCGGAAACCCAATCCAAACTAAGAATCTTGAGATGAAACCGCAATGAATCAAATATAGAAAACAAAAAACATCATCGCAGCCCGAGAAGAAGTCAGTATATGACGTGCCTCCCAGAGAACCGTCAACTGATCCTCACATCCCAAAGCCTCCATAAAACTGTTGCCGTAAACCAACTAGGAGAGCAGTGGTGGAACCGTAGACCAGAGCAGCAATAATCGGGGAGTGTCGAAACTATGAAGCACTTCCACCACTAAGCCGCCACATCGGGCTGACAAAGACACCGCCTTGGAAAGCCGTACCTAAAACAACAATAGAGGAGCAACACCACCAGGAAGAAACCACTGAGTGAGGAAACTGGAAGGAGGGAGGGAGGGAAGGGGGAGAAGAAGGAGAAGACGGCGCGCCAGCCGCCCCCCACTGAGGTACCACCAAGGGAACCGTAGCGAAGAGCGTCATGGGGGAGAAGCCGTTCAGAGGCCTCAGAACAGTCTTGAGGAAGATCTAATCATTTCATAGACCCTTTCAATATTACTAATATTAAAAATGTATTGAAAAATAAAATTTTGAACAAGTCAAGAGATAATTATAACTAATGTCACATGGAATACAACAATCATGAATAAATTTATGGGCCATATGAGGAGATTAAGGAGGAGGGTTGAATTACATACGCTTAAGCGATGTGACAATATTTTATTCCATGATATATAAAAGTATGATATTTCAAACATATACATTATAATAGGAAGATATCAGTTATATCTAGGGTAAATTCAAGGGAAGCATTTAGAACTATATGAATATACTTGGGTTAGTATAAAAGATATGTGACTGGTATGTGGAGAGGAAAGGATACTAGTTTCAATGGGACACAAAACAATCATCCACTAAGGACAATACTAACTAATATCACTGTTAGGATATGTTAATGAGTATGAAAATATAATTAATGAATATTTTATCTATGTCTGCAAATATGAAGTGTCAGGAAATTTTGTGGTAGTTATAAAAATCAATGTATTAACTGCAACAATTTCATACAATTCATTGAATAATTTCTAATAAGTAAATTTTTATCAGGATGATAATTCTTTTACTGGTACTAGAAATTGAGTCATGTTTTTATAATGATGCAAATGATATATACTCGGAGATAACATCACCTGTGGAGAAATAATCAAAGAGTTGAGGTCACACATAGTATAATAACCATGCATTAATGAAAATGAAAACCCAATCAAATAAATCTATTACTCAATAGAAAAATGATCTTAATAATGTGGGAGATAATAAATATAGTTATAAAACATGATCTAGTGAAATTGATAGTTTTTTAAATGTGTTTTCATTGTCCCAATATTTTTAGTAATTTTTTATTATAATACCATTAATGATGTGAGTTATTCTTGATATACACTTACAATTATAGGGTAGAAATTTCATCATCAGAAATTTTAAATGTAGTTTCTGTATATTATTTTTCTTTAGAAAGGGTTATAATAGTTACCAAGATATAACGATAACCTTGATATACATTGAAATTAATCATAAATTTGTATCCCATTGTCCAAATATAATATACTAATGTGACATAGATGATGTGTTACCATCAGTTCCAGGGGTATTATAATCCTTGTGACTTCTTTTTAGGATGTTCACTATTCGAGATCTATAGTAGGTGATATCATGAGTATAGTCCCAAAAATACGAGCACCATATGTTTCAGGAATCATTAGTAGTTTCAATATATGGACACGTGTATTGGTCTCCTCATATGAGATCATTATCAATTTGTTCCATTTGATCATGTACATTGATGTAAGGAAAAACCATGATAATTAAGGGATGTTGAGGAATCTTGTATTGGATGTTTAATTGGTGGTGTGGCATTGGTTTAATGATTAAGATATAATTTTTCTCTTTTTGAGTTGAGGAAGTTATATCTCAGTACTTATTGACACAGATGTTATTAACAATATAAATCCATTTCCATTGTAGTTAAAGGTAATTCTATAATTTTAGATAAAAATCAATAAAGAAAAAAATGGTAATGACACAATTATGGGTCCAACATTACGGGATATCATATGAAAAAGAGATTATGTTTCATAGTTCATGTTCGTAGGATGTTCAATATTTCTTTGACTATTCTATATCTTTTTAAGGGATTAGATGGGTTATTCTACTCTATTCCTGGTATGCGAATATTATTCACTTATATTAATATATAGACCTAGATTGTCACATATAATTGTGTATTCAAGAATCTTCATTATTCAGGTTAATAGGTATATAAGACCTAGTAGGCCCTAACATGGGGTCTGATAGTTGTCCAAAATAATCGTTCACCGATAAATATATAAATTCATTATTATTCAAGTATATAATATTTTAGTTGAAGTAATTTATTAAAAGTATTTACAATTTATTAAGTAAATACTATGAAAATTATTAGATAGAAAAATATAATTTGAATATTCAATGTTCATTAAATATTTCAGATAATTACATGTCAAGTTAATAACCTGATTTTGTCATGTAATATATGTAATATATATTAAATGTATATATTAAATTATAAATGGTATTTATGATGCAGTTAGTTCATCGTTATAAATTATTACTTATTTATTAGATGTTATATATATGTGGTCCAGAGTACATTAAAAAGTAATTTTAGAAATCCACTATATATATATCATGGATAAAAAAATTACCCGAACTATTTAGTATTCAAAATTCATAGTTTCTCTCGCCCCCCCCATATCATAGATGTAGAATCTCTCTAACCTATTGAGTGATCTAATAGTTCAATTGTGAATATAATAAATAAGATCAAGGTGATCATTGTGACATTGAAGATATCATTGTACATATGCGCCAGTACCCAGAATTCAATGAATGATGTGCTCATGAATTATTGAATTATATATTGATGATTGAGAGGGGTCCAACGTCAGATCCTTTAAGAAATGGTCATCAGAAATGAGTGATAGAAGGGAATGAATCAAATAAAATTTGTATTCATTATATTTTAAATTCTATGATATAATTATTTCACACAAGATCCTCATAGTGTAATATGTATTGGATCACCAGATACGATGACGTTTTATCACTCTAGTGATAGAAAATATTAAATCCTCGACCCACTAGCCCCCACTGTGCACACCAATACCAGTAATTATCACCTTGACATATTATATCTTCTAAACATTGTCTATTTGTTGCCACTTTCCCATAAAATGACTTTATATTATTTTAATGTTAAAGGTACATACAAGGGTATCAGTCCCCTAACATATAAAAGGGAAACACTTGTTCTCACTTGTATATATCAATTGAGAACCCTCTTACAACTATAATGATCTAAAATACCATTCCAAAAACCTAATCCATGATATATTGGATTTTCACACAAAAAATACCAATCTCTGAGGAATCTTTTTTTTAAAGGATATTATCGAATGAAATTACACATATTCTTAACAAACACTTTTATGATTCTTTCTTCATAAACCTCCTCCAAATCATCGAAAACTATTTCAACATAATTAAATCATTAAATTTTATATAATTTAATTCTATTATGTTATGAGAACCATGATCTAAAAATTTAACATAAAATGGAAAATAGAATTGTCACCCATACAACAATAAGAAAAATTGAAAAATAAGAAGGGTTGTTTCTGATTGGGAAGCAACCTATCAAAAATAGTCCCATGAAATCATTTATTTTTTACCGCATACTTTTTCCATTACAAATAAGTATTATTTTTTTATAGGAAATCAAAAATATCTCAATTACATTTGATGTTTTGAATGAAAAGTGATCATACCAAGAACATTCATGATGGAAAATGAAATCCATATCAATAACCATTGATATTTTCATTCTGTAATGGAATGAAATCATTCTAGATTAACATGTCACTATTAAAAAATAATTATAACCTCATGTGATCCCCTTTCTCCCCCATTATATTTCTCCTCTAATTTTCCCTAATTCTTTCATCGTGAGACCCTCAGATGACTCCTCCCTATGATCATCCATCACCCCTGATTTCTTGTAGATTTGGGTTCCAATCCCCAAGGTACGAACTCATTTTCACTACAATTTCATTATTTTTGTGAATTACCATCCAATATTTCGTAGATTGGTGTATTAAAACCCAAGGTCATAAAATATTCTCTATTTCATGATATATTTGTTATTTCCAGTAAGTAAAGTTTTATTATACCTTTTTGGGTATCTACCGACTCAATATGAGTTAATTTCAGTTTATTTGTAGTATCTAACTCATTCTATAACATTTTGATTTTATAGATATTTTTGTTTGGTGTTTAGATTTATTATAAATGTATTATTTCATGTTATTTTTATAAATATGATTATGAAGAAAATTATTTAAGGATAGATGATATCGACAATGTTAATATTGATCTATTTAATTAGTCAATTATAGTACATGCTCATAGTGATATAATTTTTGATAAATTATGATAAATCTTGGATTGTGTCCATGATGATAAACGATATTTTATTTTTATATTATTATTTGTTTTGATATACATAAAACATGTTAATAATTTTTTTAGACATTTATATATATATATATATATATATATTAACATGTGAACATACATATATAAACAATTTTTAAAAGAAGTATGATTATATATATGTATGTATATGAATGTATGTATGTTTGTTTGTTTGTTTGATTGTTTGTTTGTGTATATGTATGTATATATTTATATATGTATATAATGATTTCATATGTATATTTTAAAAAACATCCTCGAATACATTTGATGTATGTGTTATTAAATAAGAAAGCATGTAATATTTATATATATTAATATGTCAATAAAAATATTTAAACATTTTAAAAATATGGGTATAAATATATATACATACATTTATATATATATACATACATATATATATATATGTATGTAAGTAAGTAAATATTGATTTGATATGTAACTATGATTAAAAAACAAATAAAAATATAATTTATTTATATATATATATGATTGATAAATCATGTAATATATATATATATATTAACACGTGAATATGTATATATAAACATATAAAAAATATGTATCGTGTTATATATATATTTGTGGGTGTGTGTGATTATAAATCTTATATGAATATATTTTTAAGAAATTGTGTACAGATATATTTGATGTATAAATATTTGATTAATAAATCGTATAATACATTTATATTATCATGTGAAGATATATATATATATATTTCACAAAAAAATTAAATATTTTTGATAAATATATATTTATGTATATATAGATTTCATAACTATAATTGTTAAAAAATATATAAAAATATAATTTATATAAATTTATATATATATATAGGTGTGTGTGTCTGTTTGATTAATAAATTATGTAACACACAAAATATATATATATATATATATATAAGAAGAAAATATTAAATGACTGTGTAATAAAAATAATGCGAAAATATTTTTAAAGAAAATATTTTAACAAACTAAATTATAACGTCAACATCATTTATTAAAATTATTTTATAAAAAAAAATTATAATAAAAAACAATAACAATTAAAAAAGCAAGATTTTTTTTAACGTAGCTATAAATAATTCGTAAAAAGTTTGTAATACCATGTAAAAAAATATAAAATTTATTAAAATTATTAAAAAAGTGAATAATTACCAATTATAAAAAAGAATTTAAAAATTAAATGAATTGGTAATAACCATTAATAATATTTATATATTAGTAAATTATTATTTTTAAACTAAATTTATTAAAAATAAGTGAAATACTAATTAAGAAAAATTAAAATATAATAATAATTTGTGATTTTACACAATGAGTAACAATTAATCATATTTATTTTATTTTTTTGGATAGTAATTGACTCATAAAGTGGACATAAATTAAATGACACCATCATGATTGGATATATCATCAATAAAACCAAAGAATCTTGTACAAATCCTATCTAAATTTATAGTGTTGAATCAATTATATCATTTTTATCATCCAATTCATAATTTAATTATGAATGGAATGTTAAATGTAAATGTATGAAATGTGATCTCAATATATTTGAAATGATTAACAATTTTGGACTTCAACTATTGTGTTTTGACATTTAGAATGGTTATATTATTTAGTGTCATTATGGTGAAAAAAAATTCATTAGAAAATTCAAATTTTTTTGTCTGTGGTCCTTTATTTCTTAATTTAGTACATGATCATGCTAGATAATCTATTCAAGAAAAAAACCCAGAAATATTTTTGATATTTTGAATCAAATCCTTCACAATTTTACAATTTGTTGAAATCTACTTTGGAGGCCTTATATTAAGTATGCGAGATACGAAAACATGGTGTTATTAAAAAATTTAAGGATATTGAATCAGAATTTGGAATGACAAATAGTTTCTTTTAATAAATATTTCTTTTAGATAAATCACTATTTCATAATGAAAATATATTACACATATTTTTCTATAAAAGAATGAGGTTGGTCCATAATTTGTTTCTTGGTTATCAGAATATCCACGTGTGATCAATTGGCTTTGTTGTATATTATGGTCATTATGAATGATTTATTAATTGACCATCATGTGTAAAATTTGGGAAGAAGATGCAAAATGTGGAATGTGTAGAATTCTTATCTAATGATTGATGTATTTTCCAATTACACACATTTTACATTGTTTATTTATGTCTGAAAACATAGTTTTATAGATGGCATGAAAAAAAATATTTATGCCAGTAAAAGATTAAACCATCCATGTTATTGTGGTACATTGAAACACGTTGATTAGATGAGCCCTTTTTTCTTTAGAACTATGTGAAATATGGTTTATTTTATCTATTAATGGTTTTAGACTATCTAATTATTACAGTATTCAATATTCTTATTGGCCTATTTTCATTACTTTTTACAACATATCTCTTGGACGTTGATGAAGGAAACATATATATATATATTGTGATGTTATTTAAATGACATCAAAAGAATAATATAAATGTTTATTTTAATCCACAATTTGATTAGTTAAACCTCTAGTAGTGCTCTCGAGTATTCAGTTTTAATATATCATCTCTAAATTATCATGTATTACTTTTGTAATAACAAAAAAAACAGTAATTAAATGGTTTTGGGAGATGTTTTAATTGGATAAAATGGCGTATTTTTTGGGAGCGTCAATATTGGTACTCTTTTTGGTTCATCATATTTGGGATGTAATTCATATTGAGAATAATTTTTTCACAACATATTTATAAACATGCAGGTCACACCTAGTATGTCCCATTTTAATGTAAAGGATAAGTTATCTCTTGCCCAAATTTCTTTAGCGTCCTAAACATGAATTTGTTAAATATGAAATACCTCATAATTTATTAAATATAAAATTATCTTAGTCACTTTCTAAAAAAATTAATTAAATATATTGTCACTGGATTGGATATTTGATGTTACAAATGGTTATGATTCATGTTTTTCTTATTGTGTATAAAATTGGTGTATTATTAGGTTAAAAGTAGTGACTTTAAAGTCATAATAGAAATAATTCTAACTTTTGGACTTAGTGGAATGGTTAATTCTTCAATTTGGGATGTGTTGACTAAAATATCATATTTATTCCCATGTATTTGTGTGGAAAATTGGATTATTATTCATTGAGTGTCGAAAAAGAAGATGATTTAATTTTATGTAAATTAAATAAAATAGTCCCATCATCCCTCTTCGATTCAATGTAACATTAAATATTTCATTTCTATTATGATGATATAAGGAGGTTTGGTAAAATTCTTATTGATGTAAGAGTTTGTGAAATTTATAAGAAAATTGAAAGAAAAATTTACATAATAAAATAGTAGTAGAATGGGTAATGGATGAAGTGGAATTAATGGAGGGAATATTAAATTCATGTCTTATTATTTTCAGTACCAATATCATTCAACATATATCTTCTTAGGTCATAATGAGACTGATGATGATGATGATGTCACAAACCATGCATTAGAGGGGTTTTAGGAAAAATGGATTTCAAATGAATAACCAAAAAGATAACATGCATTTTTTTTGAAATGTGAATACATGACATAATTAATTTTTTAAGTATTAGTTTCAGTGTTTTTAATAAAAATATAACTGATATGTTTATTATATTATTTTTTATAAAAATATTTATGATAATATAAATATATATATACAAATTACACATGCTTCCCTTGAACGATGTCATCAATATAATATTTCATATTATCTTAAAACTCTCATAAGGTAAGTTATTTTTATGCAACATTAAATTAATATTGTAATGATGTCAATTGTTAGAAATTTTTATTGTTTGCTGAAAACCCAACATGAAGGTAAAATTGATAGTCAATTATGTCTCATAAAAACCCCTCTATTTAAATTGGTAAAATCTTTTAATGGGTATGTGGTTAATGTATTTCTATTCCATACAGTAATATATAGTATATCAAAGAAATAAATGAATATTGTTGTATTTTTATGGGATCTCATCACAAACAAAGTTAATTTTACTATTATTGTATTATGGATGACATAATTTAGTTAAGATACCATAAGAAAAATTATGTAACAATGTTTAAATGTCATTGTCATTATATTAATCTAGGGTTGTAATTTCTTCCAGGATATGGAGTCATCGACATTACATAGTACAACCTTCATTTGTGAAATGAACCGTTTATGTTGGCCTAACATGAAAATCATGTTTTTTTTTAAAAAATCACTATGTTTTCCAAATATATTTTAATTGTTGTTGAAGTGTAATAAAAATGTAATCTCATTAAAATAAATTACAAGAAAAATTAAATGGTTTTTGGAACTGAAACATATTGAATTTTTTCAAGAAACATCACCCAATAGATATTTTACCCAATGAGATATTAATATTGATGATGACATCCCCTGTTGATAGCTGATGCTATTAGTAATGGTGATGATGTAATGATAGATTATGAAACATAAATTCAGATGGAATATGGGGATTCTAGAGATAAATATGAAGACATTGTCCTTGGTGAATGTAAGAAAAAACATGATTAATGATGTATTATATTCATCAATTTGTTATTACTTTTTATATTTTATATTTGTATAAACAATTGTCTATAGGTAAAATTGTAGTTTTTAGATGGTTGGGGAAAACAACCTATTCCGTTCCCTTGATGAGGTCAATAATTATTACTATTTTATATTTTACAAATTTAATATCCCTTAATAGTAGTTAAAAAGTTTATATTATTCATATTATTTATTAGTTTTTTTATATTAGTTGTAGATTAAAAAATATTTATTATTTAGTTTTTATAATGTTCTATTTATTAATAAGTAATTATTATATTTTTGTATTTATTAATTTCTGAAATTTGATATATGTATTAAATTATAATTACTTGTGAAATTATTATATTATTTTTTTATTAGTTTTTTTATTTGATATTTGTATTATAAATTTTTTATAGGTATGATTATTTATTTCAGATGGCAAGAGATTCTCTTAATGGTTTATTTCATTCATTCAATAGTGATAGACACCCCGATGATGAGCTTGATTCATTTGATCTATAGGTTGTTATGCCCGTTCGGATGGGGCTGAGACTTTATCACTTGATGATTATGGGATCTATTCTAATGGGATGTCCACCAACTGATTTTGATCCTCATTTACATATTTACACCCAATTGTTTAAGGTACTAATTTTTAATTAATTTGTTTTACTTTTTTGAGAATAATATTCTAATTTTTTTATTCATGTAGTTTTATCAAATTTAGCTATTGCGAAGGCATGTGAGATTCTATATTGTTATTTTTATAGGCCATGGGAGTCAGGGGATCAGGGTTCCATTTCATTTCTTCAATATATATTCAACCACTAGATTCCATTTTATTAAATTATATTTTATTCGTATTTATTTAATTAGTTATATGTTTTTAATTTTTTGGTAGAATATATGGTATCCAATTGAAGGTAGCATAAGAGATACACTCTACGAGGTATCAGATATTTATAAGCATGAATGTTTTAATTAGTTTTTACACAACCTCTTAAAATGATCCATGAATAGAGTTTCAGTTATGATTGTCAACTAGTATCGCATTTCCCAACTAACAAACTATATCTTATCTCAGGTGTGGGATGGATTTTCCTCTAACTAGATTTCAGACACTTTTAGTAGGAGGACATCATCTAGGTGTGATAACCAAGGATGGAAGGATGTCACACAAAGGGTTATTAGTCAAAAATTTGGTACACATAAATTAAATATGGAAGGTATTATTTTTAATTAATTTATATATACTATAAATATAAATTTTTTATTGTATTATATTGGCTGAAAATGACTCCTAAATTACATAGTTTTACGAATAGATGAATATGTCTATAGATCCCCCTAATTGATAACATTTTGGTGACAGACAACACTATAATGTGGCTAGTATTTTCTAAAAAAATTATATTAATTTTATTTATTTCTAATTTCTAATTATATTTAAGGGAGAAATATGAGACATTGGATTCAAATTAATGAAAAATTTAGGATGAGAGTGAAGAAGATGTAACTTGGGAGTCTAGTTAAGATTAGGGGGCTTTGATATGGGTGACTATGTATGGTTTTGATAAAGGATAGTTGACTGGTATTTGTTCATAATATACGCCTACCAGTTATTATAGTACATAGGTTATATCATTGGTCAGCTTGATGGAAGCACAGAAAATGTCTTCATTATCATCCATTGAATAGTATGATGAGAGGTTGAGATCTTAGGATGTGATTATATTGGGGATGAAGAGAGAGTGTGATATAGGAGGAGCATGATCAACAACTATAGATATATGATAAGATATTTGGCTATATATGATGGATTGCCTACAGTGTTGTTGTGGACTTTCCTCCCCCCTGAACATTTGAGTGATCTTATCCCACCTGATACCAGTTGATTCTTAGATGTTTATGGAATTTTATGTATTTTGGGTTGATAAAAAAAATTTGTGAAGTTCACGCATTACTATTATTCTTGTTTTTAATATATTAATTTTTTTAAAAAAATTAATTTACAAATATTTTTAAAAAAAATTACCAATTCTGATTGATTACTATATCCATCACAATTTGTATTGTACAATTTTATAAAGGTTTTTTGTGTGTAATAATTAATCTAGCACAAATAACAATTATTTTTAGTGTCCCATCACAAATTTTTATATCAATATTCATACCTCTATTATTTGTGATGGAAAATTTATCCATCGAAAATACTAATTATTTTTTATTAGAGATAGAAATATTTTTAATTGTGATTTCATTTTATATGAGTATATAATAGTGATTCAATCTCCTAAAAAATAAATTAGTGATTGTAATCCATCAATAATATCCTATCAAAAATGTTTAAATATCCAGTAGAGTGTGTTCGTGTGGATTATTACATCAATAACGCGACATGTTTCTTCCTTTATCATCACCTAATATAGATGGTTATATAGATCATTTAATGAAAATATGATATAATTATTATGTAGTTATTATTAATTTATGATAAGATATTATTTACCTTTTTACCCACCCATATGTCAGAAGAGGGAAACGTCACTCATGCACACATTCCACCTCACGCCTCCACAAAGGGATTTAATTAGTTTTTTATGACGTCCTCAAATGGATGGTTATAAAGATTGACTTAATTAATTAATATTTATATTCATAATATTATTATGATTATATAGAGGTAATAATTTATCAAATTTTATTCCTTTTTATCCTTTTAACAAGAAAACATCATTTATGCATATTTGTGGACTACCACCTCCATAAACGAGCTATTTAATATTTCAGAACATCATGATATTAAAGGTTATAAATTTTTATCTAATGTATAAATATGATATTTATGAAAAGATTAAAATTATTTATTTGGCTAGACCATGAACATGTTGGAGGATCGGAAACACCAAATCGATACATGCAAGAGAAAGAGAATCGTAAACTCATAAATAATTGAATTTTTGAAAAAAGAAATATAATTATATTTGTAAGATATGATTTCAATAAATGATATTAAAATGGTTAGATATTAATATGTATTATATATAGATTATTACCAAATATACATTTTTTTATATGATGTTGAAATTCTTCTAGCTAAGCAGTAATATATGGTAAGGGTTTATCCTCTCAATTTTCTTTCTTTGAGAGACGTTTCCTATTATGCACCAATATTGATGAATATGGTCTTTATAATATATATTTGTAATATTTTATTATTATTTCAATTCTATTTGTGGTATATATTGTTCAATTTATTATTCTAGCCATCAAATTATTTTCATTAAAAAATTTCCCAAGCAATGAGGGGTTATTTTACAGTCAATTTTTCCTCAGGATTTTTTATATTTGAAATACCATTGTTGGAAATTATTCGATTTCTATATTAAAACCTACCAATTTTATTATCATATGTATTTATATGGTTTTAAATTATTCTTTCCAATTTATTCTGTTTATTTCTGAAAAAATACTAGTTTTTTTAAGAAAAGTAGATCTTATTTTTCATTTCTGTTCAAGAATAGTTCTCCTCCAAATCCATGATCTTAGAACAAAAAATAATTGGTGTTCTTATATATATTAAAATAAAATTTAAATTAATTTACAACTATAATAGTTATTATTGACCATATATTAAATGAAATCTTTTTAACATTGTACCTACAATTCATATTTTATTTTTTACTAAAGTAAAAAATATCTTTTTTTGTGTTTACAACATGGGCATATTATCCTGTAATCATGTCCATTATTAATTATCAATATTACTATATATTCTTCTATTGGTTTTTAAATAAAACCATATTTCCCTTATTCTAGGAATTTTTTGTTTTAAAATTCTTTCCACAAAATGATATTTCATCTTGTTCTCAAAGCTACTTAGTAATGTATTTTTGAAAGGTGTTCTTCAATAAAAACATTATAAAAGTTTAGGTATAAAATGAGTGGTTATTTCACATATATGAAACAATTATCTAGATAGAAAAAAATTATTTAATACTGGGAATTGATTCACTTAGGCATAATAACCCTAAAGAAGATTGGTTATGTACTAACTCAATAATCACTTAGTGCTTAACTACTGGTCATAACTACACACTGGGATTGAATCTCTTGGGGGATATGTTATGGATATTATACATGTTTATTTATAAAAAAATTAATGATTTTAATATATAACCTCTACCAGTCTTAATCTAAATTTTTACTAAAATGTATAATAATTTTTATAAACAGTGTTAACTAATGATAGGTTACCTTGAATGTTGTCCCATATAATTAGTGAATATTGACATTCAAAATACTCTATTCATTAAAGATATTTATTTTCTATCATATCACATTAATTATGTACTTTATTAACCACGTAGTACTTTTTTAATGAATTGTTAATGTGTAAGTGTTGGGCATGCCCTGTTATAGTCCCTAATGAAACAAACTAACTTGGGTATTGGGTGTATTCGTTACTAGTTTATTTATGATGACTTGTACGAGAGGAATTTAAGGTATATAATATGTTTTAGTTTAGAAAATTTTATAATATATATGTTTTATTAGTTGGGGGCCATTTTATAATGATTAAAATATCTATCATTTTCTTTCAATAATTGTGAAATCAGTTTGTATTTTCCATATGATTACTACTATTTTCTCTATGAATATTCCCAAATACTCAAGTTAATTTTTGTATCGTATATTTATTCACTATTGACCCTATCATATTTTTTTATTATTATTTTCATTATATATATCCATGATATTTATACATAAAACATAAATTTATTTCATGGTTTAGTTAATATATTCCACAAACATACACACAAACCATGGTCTTAATGGTGTAGTTTCTAAAATACTGTCTACATAAACATATTATTTTACACCAATGATGAACATTTACCCATAACCAATCTCCTATAGAAACTCCTCTAGAAATTTCATATAATATAATAATATTCATAACCTTGGGAATGGAAACCTATGAAAGGATGAGCTTTAATGCTCAGTAAAGGGAAAATATGAGCTACTCATAATAATTATATATTATGTATGAGTGAATAGATGAGTAATGGAGAATTATGAGATAAAAATATCATCAAATCAAAAGAGAAAAAAAACATGCTTGATCATTATGTTTCAAAACATATGAACATAAGGCCAAATATAGGCTATAAAATTATGTCATAGAAATATACAATTTTATTTAAATTAATACATAATAAACAATAATATCTTTACAATGTATAATATCATAAATATTTTTCATATTATTAAAATAAAGAACATTTTAGAGTTGTAGTGGAAAAAACAACTTCTTAGAAAAAAAATTTGAAAAAAATACTACTATGTAACACTTTTATTTTGAAAAAATTTCTAAGTATGTATAACATTTAGTTTTGTGAAAAAATAAAATTATATTAATTTATCATAATATTATAGGATATAAAACCAAAACCAATGCATTAGAGGGTCATATAGGATCCCACCAATCATCATCCATACATATGAGTCTGACATTAAATTAAACCATTCATCTTATCATTAATATCTCATTAAAAAAATGTATTTCATTACATTTCTAAATGGTATCACAAAAAAGACATTATTAATTGATATTAAAAAATAATAACTAAAATAAAGCATATATCTGGGGATTTATGAACTGTTACATTATTCAAGAGGATTCCTTTCCAAATTATTGAAAAAAATTAAAGAATATTCTTACTATCATTACAAAATTCCATGATTTTATTTAAAATTTCTTAAATCCATTTTAAAAAATTAATAGAAGACATCATTAAACATTTCCTTAAAAATAATAATAATTATACCTTGAATGTAAATAAATCATATGAGAAAATTTTCACTCATTTTATGATTTCCATAGAAAATAAAATGGAAATACATCGTAACATTTTCATATGGTAGATATGATCATACATGAAAATGTTTCAGATATAGATATGTGATCAGGACTTGAATGGAGGATTTGAGTCATGAAAACCTCGCACCTTTACTCCCGCTTAATCAGATGCACTTTAATATCTTGTAAAAAAATATATTAATAACAAATTTAAAAACAATATTCATTAATATAACCTTTTAAAAAATTATTTTATAAATATTCAATACATATTTATTAGTTTTGTATAAAATATTTTCAGAATCAGTTGATAGAAAACCTGATTATTATAAACTAGTTTTACAATGGTGGTGTTATTTTTCATACATCTCCCAAAGTCTGTCATTACTAGACCATACTAGGTTCTAGAAAATAGTGATTAATATAATTTATACATTTATAATTTCATTTCATAAGTGTTCATGTAATTTTTTCGATGACAAAATCAAATATAGACTAATTTTGATGAGTTTAATGAATAAAAGATGATATATCAAAAGAAACATTATGTTTTAATATTATGACTCTGTGAAAATTTATTAATTGTGAAAAAAAATTATTGTGTGTTTATTCCATATTATAACATTTCTTATTCACCCATTACATAAACATTAAAACATCACTTATGTATATGGTAAAAATGACCAAAAAATGAGTGTTTTTTAATGATTGAATAAGTATGTGAATGTTTTAATTTAAAGTTAATATAAACATTATATAATTTTTAAAATTTTATAATTTTCATATGACTTCATTAAATTAATATATAGAACCATATAATATTTTTTGTCATTAGGAATGAAATTCATTGTTTTTGTATGTGGTAATCCGCGCGTACAAACAATTAACCTTTCATTTATCAAAGAATGTCTGGAATGATGGTATATTATAATATTTTAATTTAATATTTATTTTTTGAAATATAAAAGTTATTTATTCCTAAAATACATCTTCGGTTACATCCTTGAGATATTGTGGCGGAAAATAAATTGCATCATATCGTTGTGGTGGTAGTCTGTATGTTCACAAGATCAATGTTATTTTGTTTTCACAGTGGACATAAAGGATTGAATATCTATAGTATAATTAATATAATGAAATTTAATAATAATAATAATAATATTTATTTAATATTATTTATAATGTTATAAATTATTATATTATAGAACAAAATAAAATAAAAGTCTATGAGAAGGCCATACTCATGTTTGAAGCCTGGATTTTCTCCAGTAAAACTTCATGTATATTAATGCCTTACAAAAGATTAGGTTATCTATATGACTATATAGGTGGGATAGGGTCATTGGATGATAAAATAGGAATACATTCAAGAAATTATTCTATGTTAAAGTGTATCTAGATATGGTGGAAGTGGTGTCATATTATAAGAGAATAAATGGCCACTTTTGATACACATATCATTTTTTTTAATTCCCTAACACTATTAAAATATCAATTGAAAAATTTTAGAAAATAGGGGAAGTGGTAAAATATAACGTCTAATATCTGCCCAAAAATTCATTTTTAGACATGTTAAGAGTTACTTATGGTTTTTTATCTTTAATATTTTACCTAAATAAGTTATTACCTTAGATGTGAATTCTTAATAATAGTAATTAACATAAATGATAAAAGTTAAGATTAAAAATATTTGGATAGTTTTAACAGTATTATATAAAATTTTAAAATAATTTAAAAAAAAAGTTTAAATGGTTATAAATAATGATGTTAAAATAAAAATATTTAATTATGTAAAAAAGGTTTTTAGAAATATATCATCTTTGGTATTAAATTTATATATATAATATATTAATATTGGATACTGAGTTTCATTAAAAATATTTATTTTTATAAAAAATGAAATAAAGGAGTCTTGAATTCTAAAAAAATTTCTATTTTCACCATCTAAAAAAGAAATTATAGGAAAATAATAAAAATTGTTTTTTTATTGGTGTAAAATTGTATTTTAGTTTTTTTTAAATTACAGAGGGTAATAAGTTCATAGAATATTTTTAAATTAAATATTTTATAACATAAATCAATATTTTGTTATATAAATGTTTTGGTAAATTTATTTGGATAATCTTTCGTAATTATAGAATCATAAAAAGTCTAATTTTCATAAAAATTGTTTTTTTCGACAGAAAATCACCATATTCAAAACAAATTACAATAAATCATATGAAGTAAATTTTAATTTGAATAATTAAAAATAATTTTTTTTCAAGAATATAAATTCTAAAACATGTTAATATATATTTTAAAAGAAAATAAATAATAAAAAGAGAATATGATTTATTCAAAATAATATTTTCTAATTTTAATCCATTAATTGTTTACCTACTAAATATTTAGTGGTTTAACATATTTTTTTCATATAGATTCATTAATAATTTAAAAATAATAGATTATGTTGTATTTGTTTAATATTAACATGTAATGAAAGTTATCTAACTTGATATCAATTTTATAATGTCTAGAAATTATGTAAATTACATTTTACCCCTTCAAATAATTGTATCCTTAAAAATTTATAACCTAGAAGAAAATAAGACATTGAATGTCAGTATAATCACATCATTAGGTTCTGATAGAGCTTCCTCAAAATTATGATTCCTCTATAGAAATTTTATCATATGAGTGTTCTTTGTCCATAGAACATTAATTCTCTAGTTAATAATTTCAATCCATTGTTCTTTTAATGAGATATTATGATTTAGTTTCATGAATTATGAATTTCTTATATGTGATGGGTCTGGTATGTACTTCCTCAAAATAAATACAAATAATACATCATATAACTAGGAGAGACTAGTAAAAGGTTATATGGTATAATTTACTTCTCTTGAATGATAAAATATCTCAAAGGGGAAGATGTTCCTAGGGATTATATTCCCTTTTATTATAAAACTCATAACCCATGTACTTATAGATATCCTTAAACATACACTATCTCTAACATCAAAATATATATCTCATCGATGATTATCTTCATATCTATTATTCTAAATTTGTGATACTTTATTATACTACTAAATGTTTTTATCCTAATTTTTAATTTCTTACACAATGTTAGGACCTGACAAATTCATGTTTCCAACTTCACCTGAATTTGATGGAGTCCATCATCTCATCCCATTTGTAGTATAAGTTGGTTCCATCTGAAAGATATAATGGAAACAATGTTCATATTATAACTCTATTAATGGATGTTATTGGTCCAAAAATCCTTGGAATTCCATCGAAAAAGATCTCAAGACATCATCCAATGTATGGATAGTCTTCTAAGACTAACTATCTATCTGATGATGATAAGTAGTGGAAAAACTCAACTCCCTCAAGAATATCATCTGAAGGATTTTCAAGAATCTTGAGTTAAAACCTGGATACCAATTTAATTCAATGGAATGTGGCTACCCATCCAGTCCTACAAATTGTCTCATGTATATTAGGAAGAATTTTTCATGAATGAAATATTCTATGATGGTGATAAAATGATCTTACATTATAAAGAGGTCGACTACCTCCCAAACAAGATTACAAGCCTTAAATGTTTTTGGGAGCCCCATGTAAAATATATGGAAAACTTACACATTTATATAAATATATTGGCCAAGATTTCGATATACCATTACAATTTTATTTTTAATCAATAAATTACTAGGATACCAAGAATTGAGATGTGTATTCTATGATTTCCATTTATATGTTATACCACAAATTTTTTTTACAGAACATTATACATATTCAAGGTACATGAATTAATAGATATGTATGATAATCAGCATCACACAAAAGTTCCATCATCAATTATGTTTTTAATGGGACACATATCTGGGTACCTAACATTATAATTTTGTCTTTATCAAGGCCAAACAACAGAATAGTAATTACTATTTTTATAGTTGTGAATCATATTTTTTGGCTTTATAGATCTTCTCCTAAGTAGTAGTTTGGGAAATAATTTGTATATAATAAAAAATTTCTGTTTTCCTTATGTTTTTAGGATTCATATATTGTAAATTAATAAGTAATAAATCATTTTATAGCCTATACATGGATAAGATAGAATGATCCTTCCTTCCTAAGGAAAAATCCACCTTATTTTCCATCAAAAAATGGTAATATACGGAGTAATCATAGTCCTTGAAAAGTTATAACCATATCCTTTCTCTCATGGAATTCACATTTTGTGATACTATAATTTAGGCTCTTATGGTGAGTAAAAATATCACTCTTTTCAACACAGATATGATTCCACTAAATTTTTCACTAGCAAGACTATGACCATCTTCTCCAAATCATGATTTGGGTATTTTTACCAATTATTCATCAATAATCATCACTCATAAGAAATTACCATCTCATTATGAAGAAAAACATCCAAAATCCTTCAATGAATCATCATAAAATCTCAAAAACCCTTCTCCAAGGAAAATTAGTATGAGAACATCAGTAGTGATGAATATTTCTTAAATACCCCTAGATATTTACCAAAATTATGTATTCTAGAGAAATTTAACTCCCTTTTAGTTCATCTTGGTTAGTGGATTTGATAATCATGAGATGTTCCTCACAAAGCCATGGTATTATCTAGCTAATCCAAGATAACATTACATCTCTTTAATAATTGTTGGTCATTAATATTTTTCAATTACACATATCATTAATGTGTCTAAAAATTTTCTATCATTGGTGATAACATGACATATGAAGGTGATTCTTGATAATCAGAATTCACACTTAATAAACTTGTAATATAATTTATCCTTTTGTAAGGTCCATAGAACATATCCTAAATACTCCTCATGTTCTTAATTTCTCTTATAATATATGTTAATGTGATCTATAAATACTACAATGTATTTTTCAACACAATCTCAAATTACCCTATATATCAAATCCATAGAGACAATAAGATAATTTTCAATCCAAAAAGGAATCATTATTAATTAATAGTGTATATATATTTGGAGAAATATGTTCTTAGGTATAATTCTTTTCTTACCCATAATTAATGATACTTATATCAATGGTCAATGTTTTTGAAATATTTATATCCATTTACATGATTAAAGAGATCATCAATATAGAGTCGGGTATATTTGTTCTTAATCATGATATAATTATTCTCAACTATATTCAATGCAGATCCACATTGATTTTTCTTCCTTATTATCCAAAGGAACTAGTTCATCCTAAGGAGAAGCCCTCGAGCATAAATATCTATTACCAAAATTCTCTTGAAGTTTATTTTTTAAATATTCAATTTCAAAGGGAGAAACATAATATACATATATACTCTTTTATACAGGAATAAATACATCTATTATATCTATTAAAATATAAATCTCATTCTATAAGGAAAATCTTGCAATATAAAATTTAAATGCATCAATATACTCCAATATATATTAATTTCCATAAATTTGACTTCATCCCAAATCATTTGAGCCAAGAGTACCTCATTTCTTAGAATAATAACCCATATTATTGAATTTTCATCTAAAGGGAGCTGAAAACCATCCATGGATTGATACTTGATAACAATATTTTTTGGGATATGTAATTAGATCTCATAATCCAAATAATTAATGTGTGTTATATCTATAAATACCCAATCTATACCCAAAATAAAATTAAATTAAACCAAGGGTAGAAGGACATGATCTGTTTGGAATATCTTTCATCAAGATTACATATATGAAGATTTTAATATCCTAAATTACTTCTCCATTCCATTAAGAGTTCCCTAACATACTTCGGTACACATATTTTGAGGTTTTAAATAAATATTATTAAATTAAATTTGTAAAATTAAAAATGTGAAGAACCAAAATCAAATAATGATTTCATAGATATTTAAAAAATAAATTGTGCACCTCACACCACATCATTATCATGATCTACATCAATAGTAGTGAGAGTTTGAACTCTCCCATTGTCTCATGGATTAAATGGTTATTGTGGAATATTCTCTTCAATAGATTAGGGGTTAGGGAAGTTATTTTCAAAATTCTCAAAATCATTTCACATTAGGCATTTGTGGTGGATGACACACAATTCGAAGGCTTCTTATCCTCAATTGTGTTAATCTCACTCCTAGAACCACTTTTATATTTTTATTAATTATGGAATAAAATAAGACACCTAAAAAACTTCTTAAATACCTTGAGGTAGTTTCCTATGTTCTTCCTCTCCTATTTATAACATATATGTAGGTGGGAATTATATCATCCATTTGGAGTCTCATAAAATATCCCATTATACACTGTATTACATTTCATTTACCTAAAATAATTATATCCCCCAATTCCTATCTTCCACCTTTGTGCATGCTGAAAAATCTATATATATTGTACAATGTCTCTTATACATTATACCTTTTAATGTTTTGGTTTTATTCCACTGTTGAAATGTTCTATCTGGCTTTTAGATTGTGAGAAATAATCAGATTTATAGCTTATGATCCTCATGATGTTTTCTTTATAAGTGACAACTAATTTATCCTCCATTTTTTCACATAAGGATTTATTGTTCAATAATTTTGTGAAGATAATAAATAATGTTAATTATGGAGAATACATTCTTGAACTAGTCTTATTCTATATAGTTTAATTCATTATTTTTCATTTTCTTTAAAAGGATACACCATAATTGATCATCATGTCCTTATAAATGATAAGTAACAAAAATGAATTTCTTTGAATCTAATCATACAAACAAATTAAATATATTTTCTATTGAATTGATCAATTTCTTTACAATTATTGGATTAGAGGAACACATTAATGTGGGAGGATGCTATCAGATAAAAAATTTAATACCATTATACTCCCTTATATTCATGGGATCTCAACATGATTCTCATTATTATTCATATCATGTGACTATTTCAACGTAATATATAAGACGTTTTTTTAAAATATTCCATTCCAATTCGGTATCTTATTAGGTCTATCCCTGCATTGTCCTTCCAAATCACTATATTCTTAGTAACCCCTTGTTATTTCCATTTCACGAAATAAAATAATTTTTAGGGACATAAGTTCCGAAATGTAGTGAGTGATAATTGTGGGTTTAAAATAAGTTACTCATGAATGATGTACATATCCTAACATCTGAACCTATTGTGTTCAATATAAGTTACCAATTTTTATTTTTATTTTAGGTTCTATAAGGTAAAAATATTTAAATAAGTCATATTAGTTTACAAAATGAAAATTATTTAAACAATTAATAACCACGAGACTATCTAGATTAGTGTGCATTCATAGGCCCACCCATCAAGAACCCAGGGGATGATCCTGTCAATACTCTACAAATCATTTCAAAGTGATTAACCCTAGGCACGAATTTACAATAGTCAGATCCAATTTTTCCAATCTAGACAAGGATGTATTGCTAGGAATACATCATAAACTATATATTACTGAATCATTAGTATTCTAACCAATACTTAAAACACATTTATAGAATTTTCACTAATGATCTCTATACTAATTCAAATAGTTAATAAAACCTCACATTGATAACAACTCTAGAAATACATGAAAATCATACAAGAACAATACATTGATTTCATGTTAGAATTATTAAATTCTCGAAATTGTTACACAATCCATAGTCCAAAATGTTTAGATTCTAGAGCATTATCCATATAAATATATCATTTAACAACACTTAGGAACATTTCAATATAACTATTATCTACTAGACCCTATTATATACAACTTATATTACATAATATTTTTCACAACCTTAGGAATGTAAACATAATAAGGGGAGATCTCAATTGATCAATATGGAAAACACATCAACAATTCATAATAATAGGATATTAAAAATGAGTGAAAAAAATAGAAATAGAATAATATTAGTAAAAAATATCATTAGTTTATATGTGATAAAACATGATGAATCATTAAGGATCTTGACGTAGAATCATTATAAAAAATAAATGTCATAAAAATGGGAAATAAAAATATAATTAACATGTAATAAATTCAAAAAAGTACAGTATCTTTAGAACATGGAATATCATATAAATTTGGTATAGTTTGAATTTGAAAAACACTTTAGATATGTATTTTTGAAAACATTAGAATATGAAAATATTTTTAACCAATAGATGTATTTCCGACCTTTAATTTTGTGAAAAATTATATGTTTATCAACCATTAATTTTTTTTAAAAAAATAAAATTATTTCCATGAATTTCTATCTCATCTGATATAAAATCATAATAAATGATTTAGAGGGAGATAAGGAAAACACACATTATTTAACATAAAGATGTGTTCCACTTAAAATAAAATCATTCATTTAATTATAAATATCCATTATGATGAAAAATGGGTTAAAAAACATTTCCAAATGGTGTCACAATAGAAAAATATCATTAGATAATTAAAATAAGATTTTCCCAAAAGAGAATATATTAGGTGATTTCATAATGATTAATTTAATATATAAAAATCTTTTTAAAAAGAAAGATAAATAAAAAAATTATTTTTTCTTAAATATGATTCATAATTTAATCTTAAAAACACATCCCTTTTGAGTTATATTACAAATACCATTCTTCAAAAAAGTATGTATAATCTTTAAAAAATATATCATCGTAAAAAAATACCAACAAAGGGACTTTGAATATAAATAAATCATATATCAAGATATGAGGCATGGGGGAATAAAATATGATGATTGAAATTAAAATCAATTGAAATATTTTAAAACACCTTAATTTAAAATTATAGTCCTAAAAGAGACATCGAATCCATGGTTCTAAAATAAAGTTAAATAAAAATGTCATTGGATATAAATATAATTTTCAGTTTCCATGATATAAATTAGAAAATTGATTAGATGTAAAAATGTGGGTTTGGAGGGAATAATCCATTAAAATAAATTGGAATTATTTTCAATAAAATTTCAATAACATAAAATAATATGTTTAACAATGAATAAATCATTTGTGCATAACTATATTTTGCAAGAAAAAAAGGTTGAAATAAAACATAACAGTATGGTATTTTTAATTTTCTATGATTTTATTTCATGTTACATTGATTTATTGATAGGTGTAAGTGTTTAGAGGAGTATTGATGATGTTTCATTAGATATGAAGTTGTAATTGTATAGTTGCACCTGTTTTATGATGTTAAAGTGTAATTCACATCATGATTTTGTGTTTTATGGCATGTTAATCCAGCAACACACAATTGGTTTGTGGATAATGTGTGATTCCTGATTAAAATTCATAGTGTGAATGTGGAATTAAATATATGAAATAAATAGGCCTCTGATTCCATGATTGTTGTTCAAACCCATGTCTTTGAAAAATTTAAACCTTAAGTAGGTTTAAATGCATATATTCAGGGACCGACAAGTACTCTAGTAATGAATATATAATTCTTGACATGAATCAATGTGGGGATTTCATGTTTTTTCCTTACAATGTGTAGATATTAAGGGTTGGATAAATAAAGGTAATGAATTTCCCAAATTTTAAATTTATAGAAATGAGGTGATATATTATCTTTTATAATTTCAATTTATTTTTTATGAGTTTGTGTATGTTTTTTCCATTATTGAAAATCATGGATCTTGGGAGCCTTGCATTTTCTATAATTATTGAACTTGTGTGACCCTAGTTTGGTTGTGTTTTATTAAGCCATAAATGATAGGGATAATAAAATAAATAAATATATATATATATAATAAATTGGTTTCCAATGTCATATGGGTTGTATAATAACACCCTTTATAAATAATGAATTTATGTGATGGAACCCCTTAAATAAATAGTGGAAGACGAAATGTGCTATTGTGTGTGGTTATCCTCATTATGTTTCCTTCTGTGACATGGGTCATAGTTTGATGATAATGGTGACCTATTAGATTCTCAAAAGTGTTGTGTTAGTGATATGTGATGTGGTTAGTTGTAATGGGATGCTATGTGGGAAGTAGTGTTGTGGTGGAGGTGTATAGTGACTATGTTTTAGGGTATTAGTGATTCAGGGTGGCTGATATTAGTGGTTATTGTGGTTAGATATTCATGAAGATGAAGTGTGGTGGGATTGTTTGTTGTGAAATAAGATATTTCGTGTATAATGGTGGTGTATGTTTCCTATTTTTCCATGTAATAAATTTTAATTTTGAAAGGATATGTTATGATTTTGTATAATGCATGCTAATTATATTAAAAGAACTAAATGATAAAAAAATTTATTTTTAAATGTAAAATGAAATGGAACAGTAATTTGAGTTAGCAAAAATGTGAAACCCCTAGAATATGGTAAAATATGTGATCGAATGTGGGTTTGTTTAACTTTTGTGGTGTTTGTACGATGTCATTCTTATACTATCGAAAATGGTTATGTATATATTGTGTATTGTAGTGGTGATTGTGTGGTGTAATCTGGTATTGTGGATGTGAACCCATAGGTAGGGTATTGTTTTATATATATATATATCAATTGTTTTGTGTTATTTTTATACACACCCCACATGAGTTGAATAACCATACAAAAGAACAATTGTTTTGGGTTCCATGTGTTATCCCAAACATCTATGATAGTGGTGATACAGATGGGTCGATAACCCATATTCCACGCTCATCCATCATTAATGATGATATAGGTTTGTGTTGGTGATTATCTTATGGTTAATATTTATATGCTATGTTGTGTGGATAATTCATGGTAAGATGGAATGAGGTTTTCATAATTCATATTCATGATACCCTATATTCCTAGTTGATGTGATCGATCATCTTTCTTCAGATGACATGTAATAAGATATCCTAGATGTCTTCAAGTGTATGTGACCCATTTCCCTAGGTCTATTTCAAAGAGATGTGATGTGATAACCTTTGTGTATTTGGGAGAGATATGACATAATGGCCAATGTGTCGTTGCGTTAAATGTGATGTGGTGCTGATTGATTCTAGCATCAGATGCTAAAACAAGTAATATTGGGGTATATATGGATGTGTCCCAACCCACCTATAATATGGATGGTTATGTTATGCGATATGTATGAAGGGAATAAGATTAGAGGACTTTTTATTTTTTGGTGTGAGAGGTCTAAATCAGTGGGGAAGTGGTTGTGGGATTCCTTGAATTGTTTATTTTCTTTTGATACTATGTTACAACAGTTGATGTGTGATTTTTTTGGAATGCCTAGGTGAGGATAAAACTTGTTATTTGGTCTATTTTGTTTCTTGTTTGTTATTTTTTTCACTGGAGAATTAGTGTTCTTTTTTTATATGTCCACAAGAAACATTGGGTGTTACCATTCTAAATATATGTGCTATCCTCACCCTATGTATATAAACAGTTTTTATATCCCCATGTGTACATTGGGGACAGAGATAAATATTACAAGGTAGGTTTGTGGACATTCTATTTATTTGATGCTATAAGACTTTTCTTTTGGTATATTTTTGTACACATTTATTTTATACTCTTGAAGATTTACATGCAATATGAGATGGCTTTCAGGTTAATTTTATATTATAGGGTGTATTTCTTTGTTCTTTTTTATATTGCCTCTAGATCCTATGTGTTATAGTTGGTATTTACATACATTTGTCATATTTGGATATCATTGGTTATTATATCCAACATGGGTCATATTAGAGGAAATATTTGGGGACCACCATCTCTCTTCCTTTATTGTAATCCTATGAGGGGTACCTATGGAGGGAGGGGTCATGAAAGTGTGGAAGTATAGGTTATTATTGAGAGATATGATAGAGTTTCTAGATATTCACTATTATTATTTCATGTTATTATATACAAACAATGAATGTTGACATTGGAGCATGACATTATCAATGGATATCAGTTGTGGAATGAGATTTTAGCCCCCTTGTGATCTGAATCATGGACTCTGGTTTGTGATTCCTCATTGACCTGGGAGCGTGACATGATATAGATTTATGATTCCTCATTGTTTTTATGGAATGACTCTTCATCATCATTAATAAGTATCTCACTTGGTTATTGTTTTTAAGTTTGATATTGTTGGTAGTCTAAGGATCAACATGATAGTAGAGGATATGGTATGATAAGGGGATTTTTATTCCTTTTAAAAGTAGAGTTTCTGTAATGATGGGGGAAACATCTCAGATTTCAAGATAGAGAACTGGTTTTGTGATATCAATATCTCTATCATTATGATTCATGTTCAGACATTGTTTTGGATTCTATTAATAGTTATTCCGTTATGGGTCACCGCATGTTAGTATTGGGATCTATAGGTAGGTGATAGAAAATAAGTAAACATGCGGTCGAAATACATTCAGAAGGAGTTATGTTTGGAGATCAGGTCATCAATGATAGAGGAAACAATGACGTATTAGTTGGTCTCCCATAATTTTGGGATTATGAGTTTTTGGATTCATTGGATTTGGTTAATATACCTCTTAAACATTTAACCTAATGTATATATGGATGAGGAGTCTAGACCTCGTTTTCTGGAGGAGGAATTGTTCCCATAGATCAGGTATGTTGTCACCCCATTTAGGCTTTCTTTGTATTTGGAGGTGCATAAAAATTAGTGATTATATAGATGATTATATCCATGTTAAATTATCCTTAGGATAGTGTCTCATCATGAATATGATGTATCTATTATTCAATAAGGGGGACATATGCGTTTAGGGAGTTAGGGTATTAATAATGGGGAATCGGCTGTTGAAAATATATTCCCATTCTTTTGTGCTTGGAGGATTCCTATCAACCATCAGAGGATTTATATTTTAATACTTAGTGTGTAGGGAATATGTATTCCAAATTTATCATCGTTAGACTAAAAAGAAAGTCTTATTTCAAATAGGTGTTTAGGATATTTTTCTATAGTAGGTGTATTTTTCGGTGAGGTAGCTTCAGCTGCAGGGACAACATACATATTTTAGTAGCCAAGGGAATGTGGTTTTTTCATAGAATATCCTTGTGATTGCTCTTATCCATATATATTTAGAACAAATAATTTTTTTGGAGTCTAAAAATATATTTAATGTGAGATGGAGATGGACTACAACATGTTTAGGTTGTTGTAGTGCCTGTGGGACTAGTGTTTGTCTGAGGTACGATATGTTTATTTTCTACACTTGTTTCGGCCTTATCTAACTCAGGATCCTCACACTCATTTATTTATTCTACAATATTTAGTTCCTTGGGACTATATGTGGAGTGTATTATAGTGTCCATTTTTGTTTTCTATGGTGTTTTGTGGTTTGGATGTTATGTTTGATGTGTGTTAGTGATATATGATGGTGATGCGCAACACCAGTCAGTGGGGGATATCATATTACAATAGATATAGATGTACGATATTATCATGATCATGGAATAAAGGTATTTTTTATGTAAATTAATTGACTATTTATAGAGGAGGGTTTAATTTTTTAATAAAAAGGGCCAGAAAGGGGTATGCATTAGCGAGTGAGGTTACTAGATGCGTGGTAGGAAGGTAGATTCTATTTTGTTTATATTGGCCTATCTACAAGAGAATATTCATCAAGGGATGTCACCATAGTTTTAGAGAATCAATTTCATTTTTTCTTGTATTTGGTTATCACTGTACCCCCTTAATGTGATGTTCAGTTTTGGATAGAGTCTCAACATGAAACATCTCAGATTTTGATGGATCCCTATCTAATGTTTCCTTCAAAGCTCTATTAGATGAGGTTGTAGGTGGATGATCTAGTGCAGAAGAGTTTCATCTAACCGAAATTGTCTCCTTGGGTTTCCCTAGTTTTATAATCTAATTTGGAAGATGGTATTGTGTGGTTATGTATAGAAAAACAGAGGTTAAATATTGTGACAATCAATAATCTCCACCATCTCCCGAAGAAAGATGGTATTTTTGACAAATTTTTAGGGGATATTTAGTTTTCTAAGATTATTCTATGTTTTGGATATCATTATATGTGGTTGAAATATGAATATATCCCAATGAAATCATTTGTATATATGAATATGCACATTGAGTTTGTAGTCATGTTCTTCTGTGTCTTGATCGCAACGAATATGCCCATGGTGTTTGTGAAGTCCATATTTTGTGATTCCTGGACTAGTTCTACATCACGTTAATCAATGATATCTTGTTTTCACCAATATCATGGGAGGATTTTGTCAAATGTCTCTATAGTGAACCATATATTACATGGAAATATATAACATTTTTATAGATTAACATTCAATTCATTTTACAAAAACATACCTGAGAATAGTAAATGTTTAGTGTATTTAGTAACATAGATACACAAACAACATAATCATAAGTGAACTACATCATGTTATAATTTTTTTTCATAGTATCACCCTTCTAATATCATACATAATAATGTTTTCATAATATAAGGAAAAAAAATATAAAAATTGGTTAGATGAGTTGTTTTGTAAGTGTAAATAGGGTAAATAACAATGACCACTTAAACCTAACATGAGTTTAAGGGTATGTTAACATGAGAATGCAATTTTAAAACTATACCTTGCATATCATCGATCACAAACAAGAGACGTGGAATACATCACTATAGTTTATAATACATGAATCATATTGAAATCAATGATAATGAGACAAGAGATAATAATATTGGCATAAGAAATAAATTTATGGAATACACATGTGCACATAAAATCATTAACTTTTATGTGAATCCCCACATATAATACTATCATACTAGATTGAGTTCACTTCAAAAACCATCATAGTAGTCTAGGTTCACTCCCATGATTTTAATATTTGAAAAATTCCGTACAAACTACATTTATTCCCCATTATAGTCTTTTTTACCTCAAGAGATATCCATTTTTAACTAATGAATTAGTGAGATATTTAATTTCATGCCCACTAAACACACATTGAAAATTATATAAATTTATTCTATAAGATCATAAAACATTCATTATATAAAAATTTGAGAAAATAAAAATGTATCATAAACATTTCTTCAGAATATAATATTTAGTGACCCAAAATTCACAAAACATAGATATGACATCTGAATATATGAATATCCATTATGTTTGGAATTACGTTATGAATGAATGTATTGGTTTAGTTCCATTAGAGACTGGTTACCCAATATTCATATTTAGTGAAAGAAATTAAATGTCTCTCAAAAACATATCCCCCTCAATATACACTGGAAAAACATACTCTAATTAGAACCATCATTTCAAACATGGGAAAGAAACATTTCAAAGGGTGAGATCATAAGATTCTAAAGAGTAAACATGGGAAATTTGTAAAAATAACATGAGAAAAATAATATGACATCATGAGAATAACATATGAAAACCATACCATGAATATAAAATATAAAAATCTTTTCTGATGGTATAATGATTGGTGGTTTGTCAGATGTGAATCATAATGGAATCAAAGAACATGATACAAGAGAATATAGAATTGTTATAAGACAAATATTTAGTTAATACAGATAATATTATAATATTTTAAGAATGTATAAGAATAAACATGTTCACTAATTAAGTTAAAGATAAAAAATCAATCCCTCAAATAAACTTATGGACATGAAACCAGGTCCACACACATCTTAATGGACTTTAAATCTAGGAACACACAAAACCCATTTAATATGTAATAAGGTTCATTCATAACATTTTCAAAACCACGTCATGTTTTTGCAAAACATTATTAACATTGTATTAGATTCTTGAATAAAATTTTGAACATGTAATTAGTTTTATGCAGAATATATTTTGTGATGGGTTATCCATATATTCCAAATTCATTGAAGGGATATATGTAAGAACCTGGTTTTTTTCTGTGAAAGACTTTGTAATATTCTTGATGGTATTCCAGTGCAGCGCCTTCAGACGGCGTGCGATTCTGAGCCCCGGAGTGGCCGAAAGTAAATTTTCAGCGTGTTTACTCTGGAAATGCCAAATAAAAGTGATAACTCATAAATGGTGATATGGATCAGAGATCCAAGTGTACGGATGGGTCTGGAATGGTGTGTTTACCCTATGAACGACATAAAACTTGTCGGCGCGGGACGTTTGGACCCCTCACCCGCTTCTGGAACGTTAAGCGGATTAATTAATTTATTTATTTATTCGATTAATGGTGAAACTCAAGTATCTATGAAATGGTGGCTCAGATTGGAAAACTGACAGCACCGTTGAGTTCGGAATGTGCCATTTACCCTAGGAGGGGTGTAAGTTTCGTGGGCGCGGGCTGTCAGTGAAAAATGTTCCCAGGGGCGTTTTCGTAATTTGGAGCCCTCGGGCGTTGAGTTTAATAACTTTTGAACGGGGCCTCGAATTAAAATTCTGAGACTGATTTTGTTCTCGGGAGGTGGTGTTTGCCCTCGAGGAGGCTCAACCTTGACCCTGCTGAGGGTTCGGGTACGGGGCCCATGGGCAGGAGTTTAACTGTTTTGTTTTTAAACACTTCTCCCCCTCCCTCTTTGTGGTTTTCCCTAGCGCAAGGAGCTCCCAACGAAGAAGCTCCCCCTCCTCCCTCTCCTCCTCAGCTCTGGAAAGGCAGCGGTGTGGTGGCGGACTCCCCGTGAAGCTCCGCTCATTGCCCAAGAAGTAGGGGTCATTTTTGTTTCGTTTTATTTCCCGCACCATGTTCGTCCTAATTTTGCATCCTTGAATTTCTGGTTTATCTTTCAGAAAAGCCCCTAGTCGCATAGTAGAAATTATGAGCTATCTGACACATCTTTCAGTTTCAGTTTTGGAGTTCCGAGGAACCCTCAATCATTCGCTGAGGATTGGGGGTTTTGGATGAGTTCTGGGGTGTTCCGGCGGGTAGGCGCGGCCGTCGGCCATCCCAGGCTGCGGCGCGGATAGCCGGACGGCGGCGTGCGGGGGTTCCAGGCGGCGGGGGGCACCTCGGTGGGTGGCCGGTTCCTCAGCAGGCGGTGGCCGGCGTTAGTGTGAGCGGGGGGCCGCGCTTCGGCGGTGTATGTGGGGCGACGCAGGGAGCCGTGATGGCCAGCTTCGCCCGTCAGCGGCACGCACGAAGACCGGGGTCGTCGCGACCCCAGCCAGCCGACAGAGTCCCGCATCCCATGGGTCTCATTGAGAAAACGCGGACTGGCTGAGCCGGTCCGGGTTATCGCGGTGCAGCCCGCGCGGTGAACCGCAGGCCGCGGTGGACCTGGCGGTCCGGGCAACCCAGTCGCAGACCGCCGGCTTGGAGGGGGTGGGTCGGCCCAGCCCCCCCCCCCCCCCCCCATTTTCGTCCGAAGATGTTAAAAACATCATAACTCGCAATCCGAGTGTCAGTTTTGCATGTCGTCAGCGGAGATGCGCTCCTTGAAACGAGACGAACCTCTTGAGATGGTTTCGGGAATTTTTAATTCTTGAAACGAGGGGCTTAGGGCGCGACACGATGTTAAGTGGTTTGATGTTTTCTTTGGGGGATCTTGTTTTGGACAGCTCAGACGTGTCCGATGTCTGATTTAAGTGCCTTTAGAGGCGTTGGGACCCTAGCACCGAGGCGGAGCGTTCCAGGGTAGTTTCAGGTGTTGGGGGCCGAAGTTGAGGCGTGGGCCCCATGGCCCGTTTTTGAGTTGCGTGCAGCATTTCATGACCTTTTCATCGGACGTCCGTTCGGGGCATGCGAGAAGTCGTTTTTGGGTGTTTTCCGAGTGGATTGCAATGGCGCAATCCGACCACTCTAATTCCGCACGCTAGTGCGGGCCCTGCGAGATCCGTTTCGGGAGTTGATGGATATTTCCAGCTTTATCACCGGGCAACCATTTCGGACAAGTGAATAGTCCATCTTGTGTACTTTTTCGAGAGGATCGTAATGGTGAGTTCTGTCCGTTGAGTTTCGGGATCGGGTTGCGGGTCCCACGTAGCACCGCTCATGTGTAGTGCACATGAATGCATTTTTTTCTCCAGATATCCATTGCACTTATATGAGTAGTGCTTTTGACGTGTTTTCCTGAGGGGATCGCAATGGAGTGATGCGCCCGACTGTTTTTCGGGCTGAGGCTCGAGATCACGGGATGCCATTCGGGCGTGAGGTGGTGATGGTGAATTTTCCGTCAGATATCCGTTTGAGGCAAGTAAGTAGTCTATCTCGCGTGTTTTTCCGTGAGGATTACAATGTTGTGATCCGTTTGGTTGTGTGGAGCCTCTTGTTCAATCTTGTTAAATTTGGAAATGTGAAGGTTCCCCGGTGGCGGTCCCTCTACCTTGTTTGTAGCGGACCCTTGGCGAGTGATCGCGTGCACTCCCGTGTGAGTGATGTAAATGCTTGAAGTGAAGTGGATTGTTGTGACTTAGTCGATAAGGTGGAATGTTGGAAAAGTTATGTTTACGGCCTTCGTGTTGACCTTGGGGTGTCATGTGCATGATAGACATAAGGTTGGAAACGTGGTATACTCTGGAAGTATACGAGAGCGCTTGGAGGTACGTGTGGTTTGTACATGAGAAAGTTTGTGCGCTTGGTTGGGATTGACATGGGGCCACACATCGTGTGGGTCCCATGTGTGTGTCGTGTTCTGATTTGCGTACTTTGACCTCTCACAACGTATAGGGTCCCTCCGTGATCGTTTGTTTGACCAGCAAGGTTGAGTGGTCTCCCCCTAGTTTCATTCTTGATGGATCGGCCGATAGCGGTGATAGTGACACCCAGTGATGGAACAGGTGATGAACCCCTATTGGGAGAGTTGTTATGGAGTTGGGTGGTTTTGCGATACCCACTCCGTGTTCGGTTGGCCAGTGTTGTACCCTCCAGTAGAGATGGCTAGAGCAGTTCTGAGTTTTACCCTCCAGTGTGGCTGGGCAGAGGGTTACTCATCGACTTCTAGGGTTTACCCTCCAGCAGAGACTGGGTAGTGGGTTACCCGACGCACTTAGAGTCTACCCTCTAGAAGAGACTGGGCAGTGGGTCACCCGAAGACCTCATAGGGTCTACCCTTTAGCAGGGCTGGGCAGTGGGTCGCCCGTCGTCTAGTTCCAGGTCTACCCTCCAGCAATGCTGGGCAGTGGGTCGCATGTCGACTTATTCCAGGTCTACCCTCCAGCGGGGCTGGGCAGTGGGTTGCCTGATGATGTATTAAGGTCTACCCTCTAGTGGGCTGGGCAGTGGGTCACCTGATGATGTATTAGAGTTTACCCTCCAGCAGGGCTGGGCAGTGGGTCACCCGATATCTGGTTATGAATTACCCTCCAGTAGGGCTGGGCAGTGGGACACATGTTGGTATTCCAGGATCAGTCCTTTCTTCTAGGATAGCATGTGGCTTTCCTCCGTGATTACCAGAGCAGGACCCTTGGTTATACGGGTCAGTGTTGTGAAGAATTGACTTTGAGGAGACCTCTCGGCTACGGGGCAGCGACAAGTTGTGGTTTGACGTTCCCCTAGAACTCTCAAGTACGAGGGGAGATTTTCCACACCGAGACGCATCCTTGAGATGAGGTCCAAAACCGTGTGGGCGAGTCAGTTCCGCCCAAAGAGGATAGTGTCGAGGTGCGGTGATTTGAGCCCTTTGACTTGTAGTTCAGGGCAGACGTGCGAGATGCTGGGCATCAGTGGAGTTTACTTCTGGGACTGTTGGAGACTCAATTTTCTTGGGCTGAGCTACGGGATAGAGATCCCCTTACGATCTTGTTTGGGCTTCTTGATTGAGCACATGGTTATGTATATACCGTGTTCTAGTACCCACTTCTTGGGTTTGGTTACTCTCTTTCTAGGAGAGGCGAAGACGCGCGAGGTATGCCACGTGCTTTCCGTGTCTAGCTTCTCATGGTTGGACGAGTCTACTCTCCTGCTATAGGTAGCAAAGTCTCGATGGGAAGTTCATCTACTCACTGTTTCCATCTCCTTGTGTCTGGACGAGTCTACCTTCTTTCCGCTTGTTGGGTTGATCTGGACTCTCTACTGTTACTCTTACTGCACTTTCAGTTGTACTCCTCTACTTTTTCTGTTCACTCTACTGAACACCCCTTGGTACCTCCTTTGTTGCTCCCTCGAGCCATCGGGGTATCCTACTGAGTATTTTTATACTCACCCCTGCCTGGGCTTTGCCCGCACTTGGTGTGACATTGCAGATGACGGACAGTTTGGTCGTGACATTAAAGGAGCTTAGGAGCCGGGAGCTTGGATCGTGTGCGGTGGTCATTGTCGTGTTCTAGGTGTGGGACCCTCCCAGCTGTTTGATGTTGTTTTACCTGTTGCCGGGTTGTGGCATTTTTGGTTGGGCACGTGTTTTGCCCCTTTTATTTTCAGTTTACTTTCAGCTTGTACATTGTACTATTTAGAGGTCGATGCACATTTTTGGTTTTTATATATAGCAGTTGTTCTTTTTACTATGCTTGTTCTTTATTTTAATCTGCACTTTTTCATTGAGTGTGCTACGTGTGTGTGTACAGGTACTTAGGAAAAGGCCTCCCTGTGTTGTTGTGCCTTCAGCGCTGGTCGCCAGCCCCTGGCCTATGGAGGCGGGCATGGGGTAGTTGCGGGTCGAGCCCGGGTAGGGTCAGGTCGTGACAAAGTGGTATCAGAGGTGGTTGGTTCTTTGGGATGTTGTTCGGACATCCCTAAAAGAGGAATTGGTTGGTATTTAGGGCAACAGTGTTAATGTGTCTTGAGAGCATCTCTCAGGCCAGGGAGTACAGTGATGGTGCGGCGACCGACGTATACATTCACCAGGACCTTGATAACCCACTTGTCGACTCGAAAAGCTAAGAAACTTGTTTTAGCGAAAATTTGGATTGTGCATCACATAGGATTGAGTCTTTGACTGTCCTTCTTGAGTCAGCTCCCCATTGTTGTTGTTATTGGTATATACATATATGCTCATCAGACCTCGACACTCCTTGATAATTTTCTGGATATCTCCGCGAAGACAGCCAGCCAGGATACCATCTTTGGTTCGTGATGAAGACCTTTTGAGCTACGAGGCCATAGTCCTTGACCCATCATGCGAGCCCCTTTCTCCGGGTGGGCCAGTAGCAGCACCCCCACCTGTTGAGCAGCAGGCAGTTTCAGCAGAGCGGGCTGAGCTTGAGTGCAGGATGAGCGCGCTCTATGAGTTCCAGTGGCAGAGACCTCTGAGGTTCAGTGGTGAGCCCGTCCCCTAGGCAGCAGAGGTTTGACTCGAGGAAGTGGTTCTTCTTTTCAGGCTTGTGCAGGCACCGAAAGATCAGATAGTGGCTTTGGCAGCCAACCTTTTCCGCGGAGCAGCTCGGCGTTGGTGGAGTCTGGTAACTCAGTTTCATGACGAGTCATCGCTTTGGTGGGGCGACGTTCAATTGTTGTTCCGTGAGGAGTTTTTCCCCTCCTTCTTGCGCTCTATTCGGATTCAGGAGCTCCTTCAGTTTCAGTGGGGAGGGATGACGGTGGCCGAGTACGTGGCTAGTTTCGCAGACCATGCACGCTTTTACCCAGACATGGTCCATGACGACAACATCCGAGCGCGGATGTTTGAGTAGGGTCTCCGCCAAGAGATTCATACTGTCACAGTACCCCTGGTCATTTCCACATATGCCGAGGTTCTAGAGCAGGCGCTGGTGACAGAGAGATTCTTGTCACGTTATAGAGTTGGTGGGGGCAGCAGGCAGGTTGGAGCCGAGACGTCTGCCGCAGCTAGTGGGCGTCGACAAACAGAACCTCGATGCAGGTGTATTTTTGACAACCGGGCTCAGGGGCATGGTTGTACACCAAATTGACACTGGAGGGAACCAGTGCAGCCCAGAGAGAGTCATTGCTATACTTGCGATGGGCGAGGACATCTGGCACGAGACTGCCCGACTAGGCATGCAGAGAGCTTCGCAAAGGCGGAAGGTGCACCACCACGATGGGGGTAGCGCCGTGATCGGAGTAGTACCCATAGAGGTGGTGCTATCAGAGGAGTGGGAGGATCTGGTGGTGTGGGATGACATTACGATATCTTCCCATCACCACTAGGTAGTCCACGTCATGCTCCGGGAGCTGACAGTTGGGACTGCAAATAACCGCGAGCTTTGGATGTCTACAATCCTGCAGAGCATGAGGTAGTAAGAGGTACGCTCTATGGCTATTCTAATTTTTGCAGTAGAATTTATAGACTCTGTGTGTGGAATGATTTTCTCCTTGCCCCTTTCTTGGGTTGTTACCAGGGTAGCGCGGGGTGCCGGTGTAACCCTGTGTTGTTAAGATAAAAGGCGTAGGACCTTTTTCTTTAGTCGATGATGTTGACTCCTTCGCTCCCCGAGCGTGTAAGAGAGTCTTGGTTGTGGGACATCGACTATGAAATCTTGCATGACCAGATATCCTTGGGTGTTCCACCATATTGATATTCTGAAGGAGGGAATCACCGGGCCCGATTCCAGCTGTGGGCGGTGATTCCAGTCGCGACGCGCAATGTAGAGGTTTTGACCAGGGAGGTGAGCTACCCCCGAGGGCATTCGGGCCATTTGAGACCGTTCAAAGGGATGGCGAGGTTCCCTACCGCCTTGCCCTAACCCCAAAGTCTGGAGTGGGTGCACGACATCGAAAAGGGCCAACCTCGTGTGAACATATCAATCCTTTGGTCTCTGTGTGGTGGCGCAGAGCTGTGCGAGAGTTCTTCTTGGTACGGAAGAGCCGGGTGTGGGCTTAGTACCCTATGTTGCTCCCTAGTTTTGTTTTTCGGGGATGAAAATCATTATTTAGGGAATGATTTAAGAACCCGGTTTTTTCTGTGAAAGACTTTGGAATATTCTTGATGGTATTCCAGAGAAGCGCCTTCAGATGGCGTGCGATTCCGAGCCCTGGAGTGGCCGGAATTAAATTTTCAACGCGTTCACACTATAAATGAAAAATAAATGTGATAACTCCTAAACGGTGATCCGAATCATAGATCCGAGGGTACGGATGGGTCTGGAATGGGGTGTTTACCCTAGGAACAACATAAAACTTGTCGGCACGGGACATTTGGACCCCTCGCCCGCTTCTGGAACGTTAAACGGATTAATTAATTAATTAATTCATTTTTTTAATGGTGAAACTCAATTATCTATTAAACGGTGGCTCGGATTGGATAAACGAGGAAACCATTGAGTTCAGAACGTGTAGTTTTCCATAGGAGGGGTGTAAGTTTCGCGGGCGCGGGCTGTCTGTGAAAAAGGGTCCGAGGGGCATTTTCGTAATTTGGCGCCCTCAGGCGTTGAGTTTAATAACATTTGAATGGGGTTTCAGATTAAAATTCCGAGACCGCCATTGTGCTCGGGAGGTTTTGTTTACCCTAGGGGAGGCTTAACCTCGACCCTGCTGAGGGTTCGGGTACGGAGCCCACGGGCGGGAGTTTAGGTGTTTTGTTTTTAAACACTTCTACCCCCCTCTTTGTGGGTTTCCCTAGCGCAAGGAGCTCCCAACGAAGAAGCTCACCCTCCTCCCTCTCCTCCTCAGCTCCGGAAAGGCAACGGTGCGGCGGCGGACTCCCTGTGAAGCTCCGGGCATCGCCCAAGAAGTAGGCATCGTTTTTGTTTCGTTTTATTTCCCGCACCATGTTCGTCCTAATTTTGCATCGTCGAGTTTCTTGTTGATCTTTGAGAAAATCCCCTAGTCGCGTAGTAGAAATTATGAGTTATCTGATGCATCTTTCAGTTTCGGCTTTGGAGTTCTGAGGAACCCGCAATCATTCGCCGATGATTGTGGGTTTTTGGAGGCGTTCTGGGGTGTTCCAGCGAGTAGGCGCGGCGGCTGGCCATCCCAGGCAGCGACGCGGATAGCTGGACGACAGCGTGCGGGGGTTCCAGGCGGCGGGGGGCACCTCGGCGGGTGGTCGGTTCCTCAGCAGGAGGTGGCGGGTGTCGGTACGAGTGGGGGGCCGCGCTTCGGCGGCGTACGCGGGGCGACGCAGGGAGCCGGGCTAGCCAGCTTTGCCTGTCAGCGGCACGCGCGAAGACCGGGGTCGTCGCGACCCCGACCAGCCGACAGAGACCTGCATCCCGCGGGTCTCGTTGAGAAAACGTGGACTGGCTGAGACGGTCTGGGTTGTCGCGGTGCGGCCCGCGCGGTGAACCATGGACCGCAGTGGACCGGGCGGTCCGGGCAACCCAGCCGCGGACCGCCGGCTTGGAGGCGGTGCCCCCCCCCCCCCGTTTTCGTCCGACGATGTTAAAAACATCATAACTCGCAATCCGAGTGTCAGATTTGCATTCGGTCCACGGCGATAAGCTCCTTGAAACGAGGCGGACCTTTTGAGATGGTTTAGGGAATTTTTAATTCCCGAAACGACGGGCTCGGGGCGTGAGACAATATTATGTGGTTTGATGTTTTCTTCGGGGGATCTTGTTTTGGACAGCGCGGACGCGTCCGACGTCCAATTTATGTGCCTTCAGTGGCGTTGGGACCCTGGCACGGAGGCAGAGCTTTCCAGGGTGGTTTCAAGCGTTGAGGCCGAAGTTGAGGTGCGGGCTCCACGACCCGTCTTTTGAGCTGCATGCAGCGTTTCACAACCTTTTCATCGGACGTCCGTTCGGGGCGTGCGAGCAGTCGTTTATGGGTGTTTTTCCGAGGGGATTGCAATGTCACAATCCGCCTGCTCTAATTCCACACGCTAGTGCGGGCCCCGTGAGGGCTGTTTCGGGAGTTGACTGAGATTTCCAACTTTATCACCGGGCAGCCGTTTTGGACAAGTGAATAGTCCATCTTGTGTACTTTTTCGAGAGGATCGTAATGGTGAGATCTATCCGTTGAGTTTCAGGATCGGGTTGCAGGTCCCACGTAGCACCTCTCGTGTGTGGTGCACCTGAATGCATCTTTTTCTCCAGATATTTGTTTCATTAATATGAGTAGTGATTTTGGCTTGTTTTCCCGAGGGGATCACAATGGTGTGATGCGCCCGACTGTTTTCGGGACCAAGGCTCCGGATCACGGGATGTAGTTCAGGCGTGAGGCGGTGATGGTGTCTTTTCCATCGGATATCCATTTGAGGCGAGTAAGTAGTCTATCTTGCATGTTTTTCCGCGAGGATTACAACGATGTGATCCGTTTAGTTGTGTGGAGCCTCTTGCGTGATCTTGTTAAATGTGGAAATGTGAAGGTGCCCTGGTGGCAGTCCATCTACCATGTTTGTAGCGGACCGTTGGCGAGTGATCGTGTGCACTCCCGTGTGAGTGATGTAAATGCTTGAAGTGAAGTGGTTGGTTGTGCCTCATCTGATGAGGTGGAAAGTTGGAAAAATTATATTTACGCCCTTTATGTTGACCTTGGGGTTCCATGTGCATGATAGCCTTAGGGCTGGAGACGTGGTATACTCTGGGAGTATACGAGAGATCTTGGAGGTACGTGTAGTTTGTACCTGAGAAAGTTTGTGCACTTGGTTGGGGTTGACGTGGTGCAACACGTCGTGTGGGTCCCATGTGCGTGCCATGTTCTTCTTTGCGTACTTTGACCTCTCGCGACGTAGAGGGTCCCTCTGTGCTCATTTGTTTGACCAGCAAGGTTGAGTGGTCTCCCCTGGTTTTGTTCTCAATGGATAGGCCGGTAGCGGTGATAGTGACACCCAGTGATGGAACAGGTAATGAACCCCTTTTGGGTGAGTTGTTCTGGGGTTGGGTGGTTGCGCGATACCCACTCTGTGTTCGGTTGGACAGTATTGTACCCTCCAGTAGTGATGGCCAGAGCAGTTCTGAGTTTTACCTTCCAGCGCGGCTGGGCAGTGGGTTACTCATTGACTTCTAGGGTTTACCCTCCAGCAGAGACTGGGCAGTGGGTTACCTGACACACTTAGGGTCTACCTGTAAGCAGAGATTGGGAAGTGGGTCACTCAAATACCTCTTAGGGTCTACCCTCCAGTAGGGCTGGGCAGTGGGTCGCCCGTCATCTAGTTCCAGGTCTACCCTCCAGCAAGGCTGGGCAGTGGGTCACCTGTCGACTTATTCCAGGTCTACCCTCTAGCGGGGCTGGGCAGTGGGTTTCCTGATGATGTATTATGGTCTACCCTCCAGTGGTATGGGCAGTGGGTCGCCTGATGATGTATTAGGTTTTACCCTCCAGTGGGGCTGGGCAGTGGGTCACCCGATATCTAGTTATGAATTACCCTCCAGTAGGGCTGGGCAGTGGGACACCTGTTGGCATTCCAGGCTCAGTCCTTTCTACTATGATAGACTGTGGCTTCCTCCATGATTACCGGAGTGGGACCCTTGGTTATACGGGTCAGTGTAGTGACGACTTGACATTGAGGAGACCTCTCGACTACGGGACAGTGACGAGTTGTGGTTTCACGTTCCCCCAGAACTCTCAAATACGAGGGGCGGTTTTCCCCACCGAGACGCGTCCTTGAGATGCGATCCAAAAACATGATGGCGAGTCAGTGCCGCCCAAAGCGGATAGTGTGGAGGTGCGGTGATTTGAGACCTTTGACTTGTAGTTTGGGGCAGACGTGCGGGATGCTGGGCATCGATGGAGTTTACTTCTGGGACTGTTGGCGACTCAATTTTCATGGGCTGAGCTAGGGGACAGAGATCCCCTTATGATCTTGTTCGGGGTTCTTGATTGAGCATACAGTTATGTATATACCTTGTTCTAGTACCCACTTATTGGGCTTGGTTACTCACCTTCTAAGAGAGGTGAAGACGCACGGGGTATGCCACATGCTTTCCGTGTCAAGATTCTCATGGTTGGACGAGTCTACTCTCCTGCTATAGGTAGCAAAGACTTGATGGGAAGTTCATCTTCTCACCGTTTCCAGCTCCTTGGGTCTGGACGAGTCTACCTTATTTCCTCTTGTTGGGTTGAGTTGGACTCTCTACTGTTACTCTTACTGCACTTTCATTTGTACTCCTCTACTTTTTCTGTTTACTCTACTGCTCACCCTTCGGTACCTCCGTTGTTCCTCCCTTGAGCCTTCGAGGTATCCTATTGAGTATTTTTATACTCACCCCTGCCTGGGATTTTCTCGCACTTGCTGTGCCCTTGTAGACGACAGACAGGTTGGTCGTGACATCAAATGAGCTTAGGAGCCGGGAGCTTGGACCGCGTGCGGTGGTCGTTGTCGGGTTCCAGGTGTGGGACCCTCCCATCTATTTTCTTTTATTTTACCTACTGCCGGGTTTTGGCATTTTTGGTTGGGCGTGTGTTTTGACCCTTTTCTTTTCAGTTTACTTTCAGCTTGTACTTTGTACTGTTTAGAGGTCAATGCAGATTTGTGGTTTTTATATATAGCAGTTGTTCTTTTTTACTCTGCTTGTTTTTCTTTTACTCTACACTTTTTTATTGATTGTGTTGCGTGTGTGTGTACAGGTACCTTGGCAAAGGCCTCCCTGAGTTGTTGTGCCTTTGGCGCTGGTCGCCATCCCCTGGCCTATGGAGGCGGGCTTGGGGTAGTTGCAGCTCGAGCCCGGGTAGGGTCGGGTCGTGAAAATTTATATATATACCATAAAATACATAATGAAAAGTTATATGTGTTTCAAAATATCATAAAACATTCATCATATCATAACTAATGAATAGGAGAATTGTTTAAAAATTATTTCACTATAGTATAACTCATGGAATGAAAAATGTTTCTTAGATATCTTCTCATCATATTCATAAACCATATATATATAATGAATAAATATTATACCATTATTTCATATCCATAGTAAATCATAAGTAACATCAAAGGAAGTCATCTTATATGAAACTGATTTTAAAAAATATATTGGAACATTTCTTGAGGAAAATAACATTTCCATATTGATAAATACTTTTAAAATAGAAAAGTTTTTTTAAAATCCATCTCTTGGAAAATTAACATGAAAACATATAAAGGAATCTTCCAAGAATATAATTGTCATGATGGTGGGAAATTATGTTCATTCTACACACAATAAAATAAATATTCCATTAAAATATTTGTAAAAATCGAAACATCAATGTTTTGCATAAATTCATAAATATTCTTCTTATAATATTTTTTTAAAAAAATAAAAAATAAAATTAAACAATAATTAAAATATTATTGGACACATTTTAAAAAAACATGGTCAAGGAAGAGAAAGGGTTTTTCATAGAATATAGAAATAAAGTCAGTTTTATTTGAAAATACTCTTTTGAAATACTAAGTGTGTAAAGAGATTCAAATAAAGGTAAAACATGAATAATTCTAAAATAAATAGCGAGGAATAAAATTAATGATTTTATTTTGATTTTTTTTCTAATATTTCATCATCAAATGTATAAACCTGAACAATCATTATAAATTATGAGATTAGGTCATAAAACAATTATGAATTTTGTATTATTTTAATTATAGGGACTATTAAATAATAACATAATATAGATGTTTTTATATCGTAAAAATAATTAAATTTAAGGATATTAAATTTAAAATTGGTATTATATAAACCTCATATAATAAGATATATTAATAATATAACTTCTGTCCTAAAGAAACCAATTTGTGACAAAATTCCCTTAACGCTTTGGTAACATCTGATCTGTAACCCCCGTGAATGAGAGGTCCAAAATAACTATGTAAATCACAATAATATTCATTATAATTTTCATAAAATTCATTCATGGTAAGTATAAATACCCCATAATATAAATACATGGTGAATAGGTCATGTGTCTAATAGAATAAAATGTTAGATAGAAATCACATAACATAAGTTCTGATTTCCTTCATACATGTTCACACCGACCATATAAGAAATATAAGAATATTATACATATAATATATAACAACAATTATAAATATAATACCATATATTATTTATATAGGACATTTTATACCTCTTTTATTATTAATTTCATATTAAAGTTATGTTTTGGGTAATAACTACATTGTTTTTCGTGTATGTTTTGTTTTTTTATTTCTGAACCTCTTAATTTTATCATGATTAAATAATATATATAATGTAATAAATAATATATGTATAATATATACTCATTATATTTGTATTTAGATAAATCCATATAATTTATATAATGAAAATTAAATACACCATTCACAGAGATGGTAGGCCATACATAGATATGAACGTTGTTTCCATTTTATCAATGGATTTAAAGAAAGAAAGTAAAATAATATATCACCATTAAAAATTAATTTTTTGGGAATATATGTCTCATATATTCATTAAAAATTTCCTTATTACCTTCCTTGAAAAACATTATTGAAAAATTAATCACATCGCTTTGCGAGGTGGTAGTCCACCGTATAAACGAACTATGGTATAACACACCCCACAGAATGTTAATAAGAATGTATAATTAATTTATTAATTAAATATTTATAATTATGATAAAAATATCATATATATTCATTTAATCTAACCGTATTACCATCCATGTAAAATATATGTGGAAAAAGACACCACGTCGATTCTCACTAAGCTAATACGGTGTACACATAAGCGATGTTATTATTCTCCAACGTGTTGGTAGGTAAGAAAGTAGATTTTGTATTATAATTTAACTAGTATTATAATATCATAGATATCATATATAAACATTAATTACATCATTATATCTAACCATAATTGGTGGTGATGAAAAATTAATAATATCGAGTTACAAGATTGTAGTCTTTCGTACACACGATTGATGATTTGGTAACCCATTTAATAGAAGAGGAGATATATATAGGTAATTTCTTTAAAATAGAAATAAATATAGATATAATTATTATACCTATGATATTACATTATAAAAATTTGATAATAATTTATGGAGATGGTGGAAAAAAATAAAATAACATGATCGGTTTGTGATGTTACGTCTTCTTCAGACAACTTCTTTTGGTTTACATGAAAAACACTACCCATGTTGCCTTTTTGACAAAAATAATTATTAAAGGATGATAGGATCTAATTTAGTGATTTATTTGGACAAGTAATTTTTTAAAAATTTCTTTTGGAGGGATAATTGGAGAGGATAGTTGGTGACATTATACATGCGAGGTGAGTGACACAATTGTAATTTTGGAAAAGAAAATTGGGTAACCACATGTCCACATGATAAAAGGCTCAGAAAATGAACGGTTATCTGAAATAATATGTGAAAAGGTATAAATATAGCTATCCAATGGGTTTTCTAAAAGTTACTAGGTGATTTTACACTTTTTGTTTTACTTTAACCCCTGATAAACCCATCCTTACCTTAACTATATTAAATAATTTTAACTATTTTAACTATTAATTATTGAAAAATACCAATTTTGACAAAAAATAATATAAATTATTATGATTACAAATTCGGAACACATTTTTCATAATTAATCTTACATAATTGGTATGATTTAACTTTAAAATTCAACTTACATAGGAGAGGGAAACACGGTTTTTTATAGTGAAAATTCTCATTAGTATAGAAGTTTTTAATATCCCAATTCAATATGTATTTGATTAAAATTACCTAAATTGAATTAATATAGATATATTTTTACTAATTTTAATTTTTAAACAATATTAATATAATTTATATGTTTTTAAATGATTTCAAATAATTGAAAAATCTTAATAAATAAAACTATTATCACTATTTATTGAAAAATTCATATTCTCGTTAAATTATAAAAATTTAAACCTAACATAAATTTGACATGAATATTTAAAAATATTTTATTTTTTAAAATTTAATATTCCAAAAGTTGTTAAAATTATTTTTAAAATAACTGCAAAAATGTTGAAAACCCAACTTTTTAGAAAAATATTGTTTTTAATAGTAACATTGTGTTTTTTCTTATATATCATCTAGAAAACACATAAATAGAGGGATACAAATTTGATTGAATATATAATATATAAAGTTAGTTAAAATAATTCAGCAAAAATTAGTTCTTTTATTTATTGAGGTAAAACACATTTTTGTGCAAAAAAATAGTTTTTCATAAAATGATTTCCTTAATTTTCAAATAGTATTTTTTTCATTTATAATTAATTGGATTGAAAAAAATTAATTAAATATACATGTTCAAACAATATATTTTACCAATTTAATTTATATATTTTATACCATCCATCCAAATTGCTATTTGATAATGATGATATTAAATAAGAATATTTTAACAGTATGTTACATTTTGTTTAAACTTGGTGTTTGATGTAACACATGTTATAACCAGTGTTGAATGTATCACATGATAAACTCCTTGTTTCATATAATGAAAAATATTTTAATGATTAAATTTATTTTAAAAAATATTACACAAAATCTAGGGAACCCATGGAAAATAAACATGTTTCATAATCATTACACTAATTAATCATAGCATAACCCGTGGAAAATGAAGGGGTTTCCTAAAAATAATTTCATTAAAATTAAAAAAAATATAGATTAATAATAAGGATGGTATCATTATATCATCTCCAAAAAATAATAGGAAACATCAAACGATGTCTTCTTAGATGGAAAATGATTTTAAAAATGATAAGCTGGAAACATTATTGAAGAAAAATATCCTTCCCACTTTGAAATCACTTAATTAAAATCTAAAAATTTTCCCAGTAATAAAATAATATATTCTTCAAAAAGATCATTAAAAAATTACATTAATATATAATGAGTTTATTGTTCATTACGGCATAAAATTCAGTTCATTCTATATATATTAAAATATGGATTCCTTCTACACTTTTGATGAAAAGTAAAAATTACATCACGTTGAAAATGAAAAGAATATTCATTTTACTATTTTATAAAAAGTAAAAAATCGGTAAAAAATTATTTAATTATAAATATAATAACGTTAAAATCATTTCTGAAATCATTTTTAGAAAACATGACGAAGAAAAAAAGGATTTTTTATTGAAGAGAGAAATAAAGTAATATTTCCTTAAAAAACTATCCTAGAAATCTCTTGATAACCTAAAGACATGAAAATTATAGGAAAAAATAATATCTTAAATTAAATAGAGGAGAATAAATTTTATTACTATCATGATGGATATATGAAATTATTTCATCATCCTAATCATACTCATAAAAAACCCCAACAAACAAAGAAATCTTAATATAAAACCTTACTCACTTTGGTAACTTTTGAATCATAAGCCCCATGAAAAAATTACTTCATATAATGATTTTGATACCATTAAAATAAGTTAATTACGGATTTGAAATTTCAAAATGTATGTATATACACAATATAAAATAGTATATATTCATAACATAATATTTATCTCAATAAAGACAATTTGATATGGTAAACAATAATGCCACGTCTAACATCAATGTACATACATGAATCATAGGTATAATAGATATATATTTTAATAAATATATTACATATCTATAATCAGATATATCATAACATATATAGTTATGTATAACCTTTTATCAGCCATTTATTAACAATTTAATAATAAAATCACTGTTCTAGGTGATAACAACTTCAATTTCAAATATGTTTAGGTTTGGAGGTTTAGGTCCCTGTGCATTGATTATGGTTCCACAATATTATGAATATTAATCCAGATATAAATATAATATATATTTATTATGTATATATTTTCACGAACCGAATCTAGATGACATCAAAATCTTCACCCATCCCATCTTATGGAAAGACCCAAAGGGAATTACCGATGCCCATGGGTGGCAAAAAGTAGCTGGGTATCACAAAATGTAATTTGGGAATGATTTACCTAAGTTTAAAAACATACAACCACAATAAAATCCATCAAAAATATAGATTTTTCAAAACAAAAAATCTTTTAGAAAATAATAATAATTGAATTATACAATTTAATGAAATTATCAAAGACTATAAAAAATGAAGAAACCCAAATTGGACAGCCGAAGAAACACCTCAAGGCAAGAGGCAACACCCTTAAGCCATCCCCATGACACTACACCAAGAACGACCGATATAAACCCAAACCATTGGAACTAAAATACTTACACAGAGCTGCGACAAAATAACCATCTCTACATACACACAATTGTTTATGTAGGGTGTGAGCCTATGATCATTAGGCTTCCACCACTAATATATTCCATGTGATAAACATTAAAAGACGAAAAGCATCACTTTTTAAAAAACATGAAATATTAATAAGAATTTTAAAGAGAATAAACATTAAATAAAAATAGTTTTCAAGTTTGAAAATTTAAATAATCAAAACATTTAAATAGAATTACAAAGATACTTAATTCTCCATCCAAACATACAGTATACTGATGGTAAGAATAAAGTATCCACTGATCACAAGAAATAGAAAAATAACCCCTAGGAAATAGCTCGTTGTGGGTCCCAGGTACCTCGTATCTCGGTGAATGTAACCATCACAATATCTGTTCTCATGCACACATGACACTAGTAGTTATCACACACATAACCTAGTGTTTCCCCAACAACATCATTATCATAATAATCATAATTTTGTTAGTGTTTTCATCATCAAACATGGTATTTGAAACTAGGACTGAACCTCATGAGATCACTGGCATACTAGTACACATCCACCAACATAGATACCCGGGTTTACCCTCTTATGCTAAAACAAGTTCCACAAGACATGAAATAAAATTTTCACAAGAAAATACCAGTTCCATGTCCCACTCACACACCAAACATCCCACAAACATGTCACATAATACTCATTTCACAAAAAAATATACATTTTTTACAGCATACTCACACAAAACATCCCAAAAATGTGTTATGCACCTTTCTTTCAATTTGATAAATCATTTGAGAAATTTATAGAACTTTCTAAAAATGTTTGGTATTTTAAATCACATTTTTACCTTTCAAAAATCCATTTTATGTGAACACACTCATCAAAACAGTTCATGTACATCCTTTTCCCACCTTGTTTAACTCAATAAATCACTTAAAATTTTCATAAAATAGTCCCTAGGGGTATAACAATGTTTTACACACAAAACCCAATTCAAAACCCTATTTCAAGGCCAATATCATACCAATACCAATACAAAATATATTTTTTAGACCAAACAACATTAATTACACCTCTTACAAATGTTATCAAATTACCTCAAATGATACAACAATAGATACCCATGGAAAATCCACATTTTCAATCAAATATACAACTTTGAAACTAGACTCTTAATCGATACTACCAAAATGGTTCCCAAACCAAACATAATTTATGAAGATCATGATAAAAATATAAATGAAGCAAATATAACTCATCTTAGGATGCTTAAACATGGAACCACCTTCCTTTTGTGTCAAAACACCAATTTGTTGTGTGAAACTTCAACCACCCCACCGCCACACCACGAGGGAGTGAAATCCAACCTAAAACCTCGATATTTGACCAAAGAGACACCAAATCAAACCCAAGTTATGAACGCTATCTTTTGGCATTTTATAACATCATGAAAGAAGAAGGAAACCCAAAGGAGAAAGACGAAAATGAATATTGAAATGGTGTTTGAATAAAAATTGAATAAAATGACATAAATACATAGATAACTAAATTTCCAAACATACCAAAATGAAAGTGATGTTCAAATAAGCATGAGGAGGGCATGTAGGAACTATAATGTGGGTAAAAGGTATAAAAATTGAAGGAGAAATGAAATAAACAATTTTTCACTTAAAATCTATGTGATTTGAGAAATGTTGAGATGTTTTCCCCACTTCATGATGAATATGAGCTCCAAAGAGGGGAAAGAGGGCATGGGGATGCACCTTGGTTAATTGGACTCGGGTTAGTGTATGAATCACTATAAGACCTTTAAAATAAAATATGATGTTAATGAATTAAAAAAAATGTAAATCAATATATGGGCTTTCTAGCTGGAACAATATGTTAGTAAAAACCCCAAATCCATCATGATTATTGATTCTTATGAGGTCCAAATGGATATATTGGTTTTAATATATTATGGGATTCAAATTGGGTATTATAATGGGTGTAAAATTTTGAAAAATGATTGATTTATAAAAGAAACAATATCGTTTTTAAAATCACAAAATGGGCTCACAGTTTGGACCAAATCAGAAAAATTCACCCTTTCCTCTAAAATTGTATGGTAAACCCAGAAAAACGTAATAATGGAAATTAAATTAAAAAATACCTTTAAAAGAAGTCATGGAAGTGAAAATTTTCCCCACCATAAATCTTTCCTCCATCAGAATGTGACAACAAGCCAAAAGAAAAAACCAAACCCAACTTAAAGGATAAAATGGAATCCTTGGGCAAGCTTCTCTCCAAAAGCCCAAAACACCTCTAGGGATCAATTAAGGAAATCATACTATCACGGACCAAATCATACACCACATTACTAAAAAAATCAATGAAATTCATAATTTATCCCAAAATAAAACTCCTCAAACACTATCCGTACAATACTCAAGCAATTTAACCAAAAGAACAATAACATCGAACAAGGTTAAAGATACCTTACTTTAACTAAATCGTTGGGTGATCTCCAATCCCAACATTTACCCATGGAATATTTTGGTAGTTAGATAGCTCGGAACAAGATTACCCACCCCCAAGCCAAGACCAAGGAAGAAATCTATGTTACTAGTATATGGGAAAACAAATAATCTCCTCACTATAAGAGACCAACTAAATTTTACCTAGAAAAAATCAAGACACTAATAGGGGTGGCCCGAATGGACTCCCCAATACAAGGGGTAGACTTACATTCTAAATTTCTAAAGGAACATACATGAGAATAATAGTTGGTCTCTCCACCATAGGAACCAACAATCTAAACCGACAAGCATGGGACAACTTAGAAAGACCCCAAATTTAAAGAGTTGGGACGACAACACAGTTATTCGCATGGTTTGGGAAACCGGGCGCTAACCATGGGGATCCTTCTATCTGCCTGGTTTTTTATGTAATGGCTACTACTAACTGTGTGCTCAGCTTGTCTCTAAATTTCAAACCGTTCTCCAAAAACTACAAAATGGTAGTGGAATGACATTTGGCGATAACATGGACACGATGTCCTCTCACAACATTCCATTGAACGAGAGTATAAAAAGATTGATAATGACCCTTGAGGTTTAATATACACCCATCATTCATAATGATGATATGACTTTGTACATGGTTTTGAGAGACCCTCATATTTTACCTAACTACACGCCATTTTCTCTCCATGACCTATGGATGGAGCTCAAAGGATTGAAGCATCTTTAGCCTCACAGTTAGGATTTGGAATCCACTAAAGAGTACTTCTTCTTCTAGTGCTACAAACAACTAAACTACAATACCTGATGGGTTCACCAAGACATAACACACTCCAAAACTCACCCTACAAAAACCAATCATTTTTCTAATACAAGGGCTTAGTAGAAGCACACGCATCACCCATTTTATTTTTGTATGAGAAATAGAAGGAGAAATGAATATATAGAAACACCTTCCTCTAAACAAAGGTGGTCGACATTTCTAGAAAGGAGACACACTTTTGAAAAAACAAAGACACAAAAGATTTTACAACATCACCTTTATAGTCATAAGAGAACATGACATCAAAAGGCATCATGATCATGACCATTTCATCTATTAAAAGAATTACATGGAGCGGGTCCTTATGCAGCTTTCCCAAAAATCAAACCATTCTAGAAAGTCTCCATAATAGCCTCTAATGAACAGATTTTTTACACTGGGGGTTTAACGTAAACCCATTCTTTGAAGAGACGATAAAGGACCCAACGTCCCTCTTAGACACCATCCACATAGACAACCATATACTACTTTCACCATCAATGAATCTGTAACTTGAGAAACCAAGGTCTCTTCCTACCTTCCAAGAGCACTCACCCGCCACCAGAGGATTACCAAAACATGGAAAGGTAAAGTGGGTATACTCAATCTCCCAAACATGTGATGAAATTCTATTTGTTTATCAACTGGAGGATTTTTCAATGGTGAAAAAATCTGGGATGCACTTCAGTCATTCAATAACTCCTAGAGGGGGCATACCTTATCCAATGAGAGAATGCAAGGACCCAAAAAGGCTGGTCCATTGGTCATATTGTGCCACAAACTATAACTGGACAGATGCGGGGAACCACCATAATGGTTTCCCAACATTTCTCGAAGGATAAATCTAACCAGCCCTTTAACCCAGCTTACCGACCAAACACAAACCCAAGACACCTTTCAAACAAGAGGGGTTCTTGGAATCAAAACCTCAAAATACAACAAAATTTCCCAAAATCAATAAGAAACACCATTACAAACCATCCTTGAAGACATCATGTTTTCCATTATATCTTATCTTTGATAATAAAGGGTACAGCGGTTAACTTATCCACCAATGGTACCCCATGGGACTCACACATGCATGTTTTCGTGCCACACTGGTCAACCTCCTCATATCCATCCTGACACTTATCTTGCTATTCTATTAACCATACATCATCCCATGTAACCCCATGGATGTGGTCTCCTATGGGAATACCAAATGATAAAGCGAAAATTATTTCAACTTTTCAAAACAAAAACAATCAACCAATACTTACTTTTTTCTCAAGACTACTAAATATGAAATTAAAATCGCAATTTACATCATACAAAATTTTTTTGTAAAAGGCACAATCATTCAAATAGTAACTCATATTGATTTCGAACACATTAACTTAAAAATTTATCATCCACTTGTAATAAACACCCGGATTTATGTAAAATCCCTTTTATCAACCTCAATTCCATTGAAAACACATCTCTTCTTGTTTAAAAGAGTATTCTAATGATTTTTAAAACTTTTTAAAAGATCACTAATCATTTAGTAAAGACTCACTTTCAATTCATGTACATTAATATCAAAACATCTCATCCTGTTTCAAAACACTTATTATTTCATTACAAAATCCATTTTACAAATCCCAATTAAATTGGAAACTCAACTCTTATCATTTCAAAATAGGATTCAAAAATTTCACAAAACCTTTCAATTGACCTGTAGTTACCAAATGAAAATCCCATTACAAACTCCGCACATGACCTCCAAAACATTGTATCCCATTGAAACACACATCAATAATATTTAAAACTCTATTGGCAATGCATTTTCAAAACCAAAATTAATATAATTTCCATCTTTCAAAAGAGGTGTAAACACACCATTCCCCATATCAAAAAAAATTCTTAAAATTAATTTCTACCATTTTTGAAATCATTCCACTTCCACATTAAAAAATGATTTTCCTAATTGTTCACATTTCTTATATCAAGTATTTTTTTATTAAATACATGTTCCAAGATTCCAACATGAAGAGACATGGGACAATGTGAGAGGAAACTAGTCTCAGTGGGTGACTTGGAAAAATGGTTGGGGACCATATGCCAATCACTTCACCATCACGAAGTTTGTCCTAGGGAAATATCCTTGTCTCCACATGGATTTCCAGGAACTACGAGATCATTGATACCATTATCCCAACTCTATTTTTATTTCACCTGATCATCGTAAAAAACGAAAATCATAGGGCTCAGATAAATCCCATCTCTCTTCTAGTAACTCAAATCTTGTCATGAGGTTTGCTGGAAAGGTAACCTACACATACCTGGAATTTCAAGTCCTGAAAATCCTAGCTTCAGACTATCCCAACTCTTCCTTAGTAAACCTAACCCAAAGAGAGTGAACCTAACCTCTTTTGATACCATTTTTTCATGAACTGAATCTTGTATCCATCAAAACCAGCACCCGACCTAGCCTATGGCAAGGCCCAAAGGGTATTCCTGATCCCCATAGGCTAGAACTTGTTCCCAGGTATCAAAAAATGTAATTTGGTAATGATTGACCCATGTTTATAAAGAGAATACAATAAACAATTCCATCATAACAAATCCCCATTTTTCAAAACAAAATATCTTTTACAAAAATTTAAAATTTAACTACATAATTTAAAACAATTCCCAAAGGCTATAAAAAATGAAGAAACCCAAAATGGAATGACCAAGAACCACCTCATGGAAAGAGGAACCTCCCTTAAGCGATCTCCATGACACTACACCAAGAATGATAGATATAAAACTAAACCATTCACACAAAAATGTTTACCCAAACCTGTGACCAAATAACAAAGTCTACATACACCCAAAGGTGTAAATAGGGTGTAAAAAAATCTGAGTAGGATTCCACCACTAAATTATTCCGTATGATAAGAATCAATGAAAAAAATATTTCATGTTTTTGTAAACATGTAATGCTAATAAAAATTTTAATGTGATGAAACATTAAATAAAAACAGTTTTCAAATGGGATTCTTTAATGAATCAAAACAATTAAATATAATGCCAAAGCTATGGAATTTTCAAACCAAACACACCATATGTCGAAAGTACATATATAGTATGTAATGAGCACAATCAATGGGGATATAAAACTGAGGCACTAGCTCATTGTGTCTCCCAGGTACCTCGTATCTCGGTGAATGTAACCATCACAATATCTATTATCATGATCACGGTCCACTTGTATGGATAATACCTATAGTGTATTGGTTCCCCAACATCATCATCATAATCATCATCATAGTTTTGTTAGTGTTTTCATCGTCAAACATGCTACGTGAAACTGGGTCCAAACCCCCACAAGATCACGGGCATACTAGTACACGTCCACCCACCTAGATACCTAGGGTTTCCCACTTATTCTCAAACAAGTTCCACAATCCATGAAATAAAATTTGAAAATAAAAATACATGTTCAGTGTCACACACACACAAAAAATTCCTCAAACATGTCACATAACACTCCATTCACAAAAAAATATACATTTTCCTCACTGTACTCACACAAAATCACCCACAAACGTCTTTTGTTCCTTTCTTACAATTTGATAAATCATTTAAAATATTTATAAAACATTCTAAATTTTTTGACATCTTAAATCACCAATTTACCTCAAAAAACCCATCTTAAGTAAACACACTTGTCCAAATAGTACATGTACATTTTTTTTCAACTTTTCTTAGCCAAATAAATCACTTACAATTTTCATAAAACAATCCCAAGGGGTATAACCATGTTTTTCACAAAAAACCCATTTAAAAACAATATATCAAGGCCAAAATCCCCAAAAGACCGAAAAAACTAAGTTGGAATGCCAAATAACATTTATTAAACCACATTCAAAAATTACCTAAAATGATAGAACTAAAGATACACATTTAAAAAACACATTTTTAAACAAATATGCAACGATGAAAAAAGAAGGTTAATCAATACTACCAAAAATAGTTCCTGAACCCAACATAATGTAATTATAGCATGATAAAAATATTAATTAATAAAATCTACCTCATATTAGGAATTTAATTCATAGAACCAACTACCTATTGTGTCAAAATACCATTTCATTGTGTGAATCTTAAACCGCACCACCGCCGCACCATGATGGAATAAAATCATCCTAAAACCCCGTGATTCAACCCGAAAGACACCAATTCCAACCCTAGGTATGAAATGTATCTTTTAAAAATTTTAGAACACCAGGAATGAAGATGAAACCCCTAATGAGAATGAAGGAAATGAAAAGAGAAACACTTACCTAACAAAATATTGAATAAAATGACCCAAATACACCAGTAGCAGAATTTCCAAATAACGAAAAATGAACATGAGGTTAGAATAAGGATAAAGAGATAATGTAGGAGCTAGAATGGTGGGGAAAAGAGTAAAAATTTAAGGAGTCACAAAAGAACCAATTTACCTCTTCAAATTTGCATGATTTGAGAAATCCAGAGATGTTTTTCCTAAATTCAAGAAGAATTTGAGCTCCAAATAGGGGGAGGAGATCATGAGGGGGCGCCTTGGGGAAGGTGGGTGTATAAAATCAAACTATGACTCAATAAAAGAAGATCATGGTGAAGTTTAACATGATTTATCCTTCGGTATAATTGGTTTTTCAAATTTTATTAACTTATATTGGAACAATAATAATATTTTCGACATAATACGTGATCTTTTTATATTATTTTATCACCTATTTGTTGAAATATTATTTTTATTACCCTGGTTTTGGGTGTCAACAACTTCATTTGTCTCTGCATTTTTTTCATATAAGTCATTTTTCTTTTAAATAGGATACATTTAATTCCACTAAATAGTGTAATTAAGTCCATATATATTATATAAATTCATCATATAGATGTTTATAATCATTATTGGATGGTTAACATTGAAAATTAATCTCATCACATCATAGAGATGGTATGTAGTATGTATGCATGAGTGATTGTATCATTCTATTAATTGTGAAAGGGTAAGGAAGTGGATGATATATTTATTTTCAAAAAAAATCTTAATTTTCACATATATATATATATATATATTAATTCTATCATTATACCCATCCAATTAATGTGGTAATAAAAAACATATTACACCACAGCATCATGATGGTAAGTTTTACGTATACAGGTGCGGTGCTTTCATTTTTCGTAGGATGTATAAATGGAGGATTTTGATTTTCAAATACTTATAATAAAATCACATAATTATTATTATTCTTGATTTATTACTTTATATTGCACACATCACATTAAGATGAAGTATAAGAATAAATTAACATGAATGGGTTGGTAAAAATGATTTCAACATCTTTGCCAGACATCCTTTATTTTTCTTCTTAAGGGATATACTGTTTGTCTTTTTGTAAAACAAGGTTCTCCATAACATGTATAAGGATGTTGGGAGGAGAAATGGATAGGTTTATATTGATAAATTAGCACCTATGTGGTGTTATAAATTGAAGGAAGAGGTTCCCTTATATAATTGAGATGATGGGAACTTTTGTAAACTTGAAAAAAAAAGTTAATATAAATTATTTTTCACTTCCAAATGGATTTAAAGTGATTTATTTAAAATATATGATGATTATGGGTGGAAATAAATCTAAAATCCAATTTTTAGACAATTTTAGATATCATTATTATGCTTACATTTTGGCATTAATCCTTATTTAATCAATTTGATTGTTACTGTGACAACATGTGTTTTTACTACGTAAATGTTAATAAGGTTACAATAAAATTACAAAAGAACCCAAAAATGAACTTTTATGAAATTTTATACCTTATCACAATCATTTGTAATAATTTTATATATTTATTAACATTATAACATTTATTAAAAATCTTTTATTTTACAATATCATAACTCTCGATTTTGAGACTATTCATTACATGACTATTTTAATATTTCATAACAAAAATATTTCATTGAAACCACTCTTTTAATATATTCCCAATATATAAAATTAACCTATAAAATTATTTTATAACACTAATTATCTAATATATTATTTATTTTAATATTTTAAATGTTTTTATATTATATTTTTATTAATTAAATCTTTACGGCATCATGATTGTGAAATATTTTAAGTTAATTAATTTTTAAAAAAATTAAAAATTAATTGATGTGATTAATATAAACATTATATAATTTAAATTACTATTAATTATCTAATATATCCCATAGTTAGAAAATTTTAAAATATTTATCATGTTAAAAAAATGTATGACATCTTTTACTTTTTGTCAAAATAAAATACTATAAAAGTTATAAAACTCATACAAGTTTCTCCAAGATCTCATAAAATAAGAAAAAGGATCATTTTTTTAAACACTAACTCATAAAATAAAATTATAACAACATTTAGTGTAATTATCTCATATTTTTAATATTTTTTTAACCTTAATTTACACTTAACAGTGGTAGTTAAAATTTGTAAAGTTATTATACCAATTGGAAAAATAAATAAAAGGGACCTATTTACTTAGTTTTGACCATATTATTCAAACTATCGAATCAATATGTCAAAATTCAAAATATAAAATTGGTTAAAATTAATTTAAAATCAATCCCATTAATGGAATGGGAAAAAATGTTTTTATATTTATAATGTTCAAAAGATTGAGATGTTTTTATATCCATAATCAATGTGATATTGATTTCAATAAACTAAATTTGAATAAATGATATTAGAGTGATAAAATTTTATTTTATAACCAATATAAAAAATCATTATAAATCATTTATATGAAAAAAAATTCAATTAAAATCAATTATGTTTCACTATTCATCAAAACATGAAACTTATCAGAAAATAACAAAAATTAGACCAAATTAAATTTTCCTGTTAACATTTCTATAAATAAGTTTATTTTTTTAATATAATTATTTAATTCTTTAAAAAAAATTTTAAAAAAAATTATGCCATCAAAAGCGACAAATCACCCTTTAGAAAAATATAGTATCTTCAAAAAAGATGATTTATTCCTATCTTATGACATTAAAATATATTTTGATGATTTCTAAAAAATAATTGTTGAAAATATAACAACTATAATTTGGTTAACAATAATAATTCTCTCAAAATTTATAGATATTTTATAAAAATGTTTCATTGTATGGTTATTTTGGGTGTTGTGTGCAATGTAAGCTTTATAATATATTAAATTTAAATAGAGGAATAATTTAAAATCCTAGGGTTTTACACCTTGAACTGAGATAAATAATCAAAAAAATCTTAATTCATGATATCCCACCCAAAATAATCTTTTATATGTCTATTCATATTCATACTTCTAGGATGAATAGTGAATGATGAAATATGAGCCTTATCATATAGATCCTTATTTAATTCTTGTGTGGAAAAAACATACATTGTTTTTATACCTTATCATTTATCAACAGTGAAGGATGAACTCAGGAACCTTTATTACTTCATTTTTTAGGTCAACATATACATTTTCTTCCCATTTAATCCCCAAATGGATATATGGTTGAGAACTAATTTTACTAAGATAATATTTCTCCCTTTACGTTAATATTTCTAGATCTATTCATTGAAAATGAAGAAAAATTGGATCTTTTTATCCTCATCATGAATAATATATCATTATAATTTATACATAATGCATCATACACCTTGTATTACTTCCCATGGTGGTTCATATTGAGATTTCATAATCATAAATCAGCTCTAACCATATTCATTGGATGATATTAAACTCTTCTGGTGTAAATATATTCTATAAACTTTTATGAAAAATATTTATATCAAAAAATTCTATATAAATATAAATAATCCATATAATAAATTATATAATTATGATACCAAACTCCAAATCATGTTTTGGGTAAAATTTATCATGAACCATTAATTTTCACAATGTATAGGTTATCACCATGTCACTATGTATGCTAACTCATCACAATCGCTTCATCGATATATCACAAAATATCACAGACCCTTATCCACTATAAAGTAATGTGACAACTGGTTCACCAACTAACCATCATTCTAGTATATTGAAATTATTTTCACATTATTTTATCTAAAGTAATATGGATCCCTTCTAAGTTATCTTGGGGATTTGAGTAGATAGACTAGAAAATTTGTCCACAACACACCAATAATATCCATCCAAACCAAGAAAACAATGGATCATAGTCTCAATGGTTGGTTTGGGCCAATATTCAATAACTTCTATCTTTTATAGATCCACCGTTATACCCTCTAATGATATTATTTTACCAAAAAGTGAAAATTTTGATAAAAAAAATTAAACATAATTTCCTTCCTTTGGGTATTCAATATAATCATTTGGTAATGTTAACACCCTTCAGTACATATTGAATATATATTAAAGTCAACCATAAATTCTTCCAGAACTGATCATGTTAATCTCTAAAGAACCAATTCATTTAATCCAAAATAATAACATGATATTTAAAAATACCAAATGGTGTCTCTATATATTTTTTAGTTTCAATGAATTTTATGGAATGTTTTATTAGTTATATCATCCTTATTGAAACCCAATTGATGATATCAAAAATGATTATCAACTTTGTAAAAGTGTTGAGCTCTGTGTTTTTTATAAAACAAGTTTTGAATATGGGGTAGATGATACTTATTCTTGATTAAGACCTTTTTTTGTTCCCAATAATCAATGGATATTCAAATTTATACATCTTTATTCATAACAAAAATAATTGGATCACCCCAAGTTGAACCACATGGTTTAATAAATCCATTTTCAATATTCATCTATTATTTCATCTAAAATTAAAATAACATAATCAGGGTTATTATATATAGAGTATCTAGTATATGTGTCACAATGTGTTTGATTTGTATTTATAACTCATCTTCTTGATTTAGGAGGGATAAAAAGAAACTCTTCTATAAAGAGATCAATATACCTCAGAATAAGAGATATAACATCAGTGGTCAGTTTCCCCTGACAATATGAGATGAAAATTCCATTTGAATAGTAATCAAGACCCATTCAATTGATTTGATATCCTTCATATGTTCATATTTATCATCACAATAATAGATGATCTTAATATTGTTTGAAATACCAAAATTAAATTCTCATTATTCTTAATTGAGGTGGGATTTATTTATTGAAAGACATGTCATGCATATTATAATAAAAAAATTACCAGATGAATAATTACTTGATTAATATGAATTTCATTCCTAAAAAATTCAATGATATTAGAGTCAAAGACCAAAGATGAAATCATTGTAGCATTATGGGTTTTCACTACTAATTCAACATATAATATTTTGGGTGGAATTTTGATAAACTTATAAAATTATTCAAATATAAATGTGCGGGTACATCGAGGGTAAAATATGAAATTTTTAGTTCTAAAGAGTATAATAAGTTTACCTTTCACCACATCATTATTATATACCTTATAAAGAATAGTTATCTCCTGATATTTTCCATTGTCTCTCGGATTATGGGTCATATATTTCGATCATAATCATTTGCCTTTTTATTTGAGAATTGGACATTATAATTGCCATACGCCATGAATTTGAAACACTAGTGTGTGGGATTTACATTCTACATAGTATTCTCTATATTAAAATTATAATCTAACTTTTTACCTACACTTTAGCATTTGATTTTCTGAGGACATTACATTCTATTCGTAAAAAATTTACCAATCCCCTTAAAAAATATATGTTTCCTTGTACACATCAATTATAAAGGAAAGATAAACTTGTTCTCCCCATATTTTTTATAATTTCATTTCAATTCCATATTTATTTTCTTATCAAATCCTTGAGACTTATAGGTTACTCCAACGCCCATATCAACCGTGATATAAAATAGAACAACATCTTATTTTCTACTCATGATACATTTGGAGAACTCTCTTCAGAGACTTGATAATATACCCCTGAAGAATCAATCAATCATATATTCATGTTTGATTATAATACCATAAGAATACATTGAAATTATTGTAAAATTTTCCACATATGTCATAATGGATTAATTACCCTTCATATTATGCTTATAGATTTAGTTGTCAATTTTTATGAAGAATATATGAAATTTACATACTGAAAATATTCCCTTAAACTCAACCCACTCCATGGAATAAATTTCCTTATATTGCCTCATATTATTGATAAAATAATGGAATTGATATATTTAAAATTATAAATTATATACAACCAAAATTAATTTTCATGCATTTGACACTGTAGAATGGAAAATATTTTTCAATTAAAATTATACTTTTCATAGAAACTAGTCAATAAACAATGCAAGTAAAATAAGGTTGGTATTTCCTTATGAAGGACTCAAAAGAATGCTGATCCCATTATTTGTTTTTGGCATCTTATTATTATTTTAATTAGAGAAAGTTTTGTAAGAACAATAATAATATTTTCCATTCCATCTCCCATAGCATTTGGTTTATTAGAGTGTAAACACATTTATTTTCCAACACATTCATCAATAACATGATTATATCTAGTTAAATCCATTTAATAGAAATAAAAAATATATATTATGAGGAACTATAATCATAGTGGGAAACCACATAATTACAAAAAAATAATTATAGGATTTCAAAATCATGACATGTTGTTTAATTATATGACACCTTCTGTTTAAACTAGATTATTCATCGGATTACTCTATTCAAATCCATCATAATCATTCATAGTGAAAATGTGATTTATTCAATAATATCCACCCAAAGTGTCAAACTAGGTGTGTCATAACGGATCACACTACATGGAATAGAATGATAGAAGATATATACTCTACAAACACTTTCTATGGTTATTAAACCTATAATCATCTATTCAAAAACCATATCAAATTATCGTATCTAAGAAAGGGGTGTTTATTAAGGAAAACCACGCTCTATTCTTTACAATAACATAGGATGTTTTCATACGATAAGCATTATCCTAAGGGTTATCACTAATGTTTTCTCATCCTAGTTTTCAAAGGCTAACTATGTCTTGTTATGATACCAACTATAAAGACCCATACTTTTCATATGTAGATATTTAGTTTTAATAGATTAATATCCATTAAATTTTCCAAAAAACATCCATGAGAACCATTAAGGTATAGTTTATTTGGAAACATGGATACATAAACAGGAGGTTCATAAGTGTAGCACACCTGATTTGAAGTAAGTTACCCTTTATTTATGATTTATATGTGTGTAACGTGTTTGTGTGATATTCAAGGGGTTTTTAAGGATATTTGGAATTTTCTTGGGACCTTTCTAATAGAGTATGGTTAATTTATGGTTTGTTGAAACTGTGAAACTACTGCAGGAAACTGTGCACAATAACGCAAGGGCTAATGTGAAGGCGCATAATTTATCACATAGTTTGTGAAAATTGTGCTTCCACCCTAGAGACACCATGAAAAGTGTGACTGAGACTATTTTCATGGATGGTGCATGATTGTCTAACTGTGTGGGCTTACTGTGCAAGGGTTCCCCATAAGGCATATACTATAGAATTGTTATCATATGGTTTTCATATCTATACGAATAATCATGAATGGTTTATAAAGAATATCCAAAAAAAGAGTATCTCAATAAAGAATAATTTTTAGAAACTAATTTTCCCCCAATTTCACCCTATTTTGAGATTTCATCCTCCCAAAGCCTTTAAAGTCACCCCTCCCTACAAATCAGATGTTATCCGGAGGCTTCCCTTAGTGCATTGAAGACCAAACCCATTGGTAATCAATTGTTTATGGTATTTTTAATTTGTTTTTCATAGATCTAAATTCTTTTCTCTCTCATTTTCTTATATATTGTTTTTTTTGTGGATATATCTATGGTTCTTTATTCCACTCATGGTTATTTTTGGCCTTTTTATTTTAAGGGTAGAGAACTAAGGTGGGTTTTGGAGGTCAAACCCAGTTTTGTGAGAATTCTCATGTCATTCTACTTTTCATCTATAATTCTTGAATATGGAGGCTTCAATATTGTTTCCTCTTATTCTATGATGAATGATTTATTTCAAATAATTATATTTTTCTTAAAATTTATTTTGATATTTTTTTATGGGTGGTGGGACCCTTCTTCACTAATGGTTTGTGGAATTGTGATATTGTTGTGAAAAGTTCTTTTATAAAATATTTTAAAATGATTATTTTAAAAAAATTCTTGGTTTGATTTTTGGAAAATGATTTTGTGTAAATTATTTCAAGTCAAATAATTTTTTATTGAAATGGATTTTGAATAATTGTATTAAATTATTTTTTCATACGTTGTGGGTGTATTCATATTTTATACAATCCATGGTTGAAAATGACTTTTATCTTAATTCGAAACATGTAATGGATCATGGGGTATTTTTTAACTTATAAAAACATGGTAGATTGATGAGAGACCATTATAGAGTATGGAACATTCACCTAGGCATGCTTGAGATTGTGTGTGGATATGTGGACTAGAATGAGTTATGCCAAATGGAATTTATAAATCATATTAAATAGTTGTTTCATTACTTCTCATAAAAAATATTTTGTCATGAAGAATGTATTATATTCTGATATATACTGTTTACAATGTTTTATATAATTTTTTTATATAAATTTGTTGACAAGATCAATCATAGTGGATTGTGTTGGGATTTCTTTGGGGGAATACCTACTGATTTTATTATTCATTCATTCTTTGGAACTTTTGTTACTTTGCAGATATTTTTTATTGGGACCCAGATAAAGGGAATGTATCACTCCTCTTTAGTGGTACATCGGGATATATTTGGTGATATTGCGGAGTTGTATCATAGAGAATGATGGGAGCTATGGAGTTAATTCATTGGAGTCATTATGTTTTATTGGTTTGTCTTCTATTGAGTAGTTGATGTAGATCTTGGTTTCTACTTTTGTACTCTGATTTTTGTTATGTTTTTGTTTGGTATCATTGTATATTTGTATTACAATGATTTGTATTACAATTTATCATTCATATTAAAAAAATTTTGGTTATGGTATGATTATTTATGGTTGTTTGATATTGAAAAGGTCACATCATCCCACCCAAAAAATTGAATTAATCCCACAAAAATTTATTTCCATCGATTGGAATATCAGGGATGTCTCTTAAGTCCGTGTAAAAAATCTGCATTGAACCAAGCCAATGAGGTTGGGGTGGGGGTGTTATAAATTTTATCTATTTTGGTCTATCAAAATCTATTTCAGAAAATTGTTATTTACATTTTCCAACTTTTTCCTTAAAATGGTATAATTTAGTTCTATCCTTGCTGATCGGTCATGTTGGTATTTATGTTGAAATTCATTTTTATTTGTTCCATGTGTTGGGATTTTATAAAAGAGAAGGATTTCTAGGACATGAAATTTAGATCATAAAAAGATTTACCTAGACTTTTTATACTAAGCATCACGTTACATCGATGTTTGGTAAATAATTGTCTTGGAGACATGTAAAAAAGATGTAAACTCATTTTCATGGGTATATACAATGAGAATATAATGATCTATAATTTAAAAATGACTTCCCTCTAGGATTTCATATATCATTTTGAGTAATGAATTATTATATCTGGGTGAAAATGTTGATTTTTTAAAAAGTGTTGAATTTTTTTTAAATGTGAGATTTAAAAAATATATGATAGTAGTATTTTGAAAAGTGATTAATTTTCAAAATCATGGTGAACATTTTTTAAATGGATTTAAAATAAATGATGTTAAATTTTTGGAAAGCCTTATTATGGTAGTAGTGATCTGATAATTTAAATTTATAACCTTAAGTGGCTTGAGAGTGATATTAAATGTTGTTATATTTTGGTTATATAAAATGTAAATAGGTAGACATCATAGGAATGGGTCAGAATAGGATATTGAGAATATGGTTATCCCTCAGCCATAGGTAATCCAATAGTAGGTTCAAAGTGGTAATCGTGATTCTCAAACTATTAAGATATGACAACAACTTGATACACTTTTTACCATATATAATGATTCTATAAATCCAAGTGGAGGATGTATGGTTGTCTTTATGGGATGAAGTAAGAACTATGACACTATGAGAAAAAGGAAGATGAACACCTATTCTCATGGGGGTGTAACACATCAAAATCATACCACAATATCAATTAATCTTCCCCAATGACCCAATAGCATGCCTAAATGTTTTAAGTGATGTTACATAAAATGCTACAAGTGATACTATATAAGATCACCTAGATCATACAATAATTTATATCTTATGGGAAATCATCAGCACTACTTCCACAGTGCTCCATGTTCAGGTGTTCATGAAACATCTCACATGTCCTAGACATAGAATGCCGCTTAAAGATGATAATAGAATAATAATTTACATTATATGAACTAAACTAGCCATGGTTATTCTTGAAATACCGTGAATCACCAAGAAGTACAATCTCAAAAGGGTAATAAAGAACAAAATTCACCAAGTATAAAATTCTATGAAGCTAAGAAAAATATCTTGGATGTCCATTATAGACCATGGACTGTGAGAGGTACAATTATTTTCAATTATACCCTTGTGAAATCTTTGTTTAATAAAGTAAATTCTCCTTCATTTATTAATTCTCATGATGTTGATCTTATTGGTTTAAATGTTGACATGTTGGCTTCGGTTTTGAAACATAACACTCCTCTAGGTAAAAGACATTGTTGAGCCTTTTTGTTTAATTATTGCTTTATTTGTATTGATGCAACTGAGTTGATAAGGGATTTATCAATGGTTCAGATGGATATATATGTTATAATATTTTCAATGGATTAGTTGGAAATGTTCAAGGCTCACATAATCTATTATACCATAAGTTTTTGTTTTACAATGGATGATGGAATTGAGTCTCTCTTTAGCTGAGACCATAATTTATAGTCAAATGAAATGGGATTTTTGGCACAAGAAGTTATAAATATCACATACCAGTTAGTAGCTTTGACATTGGCATCAATGGAAGTGATCAAAATTGGTAGTTTTCCAATTTATTTTTATCATATTCTAGAAGTTTTTTGTGATAATTTCTAGTCTTTCAAACACAATAGGGATGGAGATTATGATTGATCAACTTTTAGGGACTATTCCTATTCTCCTTACCTATTATAGAATGGAACCAATAGAATTAAGGGAATTTTAGATGCATTTGGAACAGATGTAATGAAAATGGTTCATTCTTCCGAGAACGTCTCTATGGGAAACACCAGTCTTTTTTTCAAAAGTTGGATACAAATCTTCAATTGTGTATGTATTATCATAATATTACGAAAGATAAAATAAAAAACATGTATCTAATACAACACATTGAGGATATATTCAATAAGTTTTGATTATCCAAGTTGTTCTCTAATATTTAATTATGATTATGATATCACCAATAACAGGTTCAGAATTAAGAAATTCGAAAGATATATTTTATAATTAGATATGGACTTTATGAGTATATGGTAAATCCTTTAGGGCTAATATATTAACCATTGGTATTTATGGAATTGAAGAATTTTATATTTCATAGATATGTGGATTTTTTCCTTGCAATGTTTGTGGAAGACATGTTGTTGTATTCAAGGACAATGTATGAGTATGAGAAACACATGGATATGGTGTTGGGAATTTTGAGAGATCATCATTTGTATACCAAACTATCAAAGTGTAATTTCTCAGTAAAAATAAGGATCATTTATTTGGAATGGGGAATGTCACAAGTCCATTTTTGTTTAGAAGTTTATCTTACATCAGCACATATATTGACATTTTCATATTCAGGATAATTCTACTTGGTGTATTGTGATTCTTTTGGATCTAGGTTAGGGTTGGTTCTAATGTAAGGATATCATATTTTTTCTTATAGATTAGGGCAGTTACGGTTTCAGGAAACAAACTACCCAACACATGATTTGGAGTTAGATATGGAACTACATGCTTTCAAAATAAGGATTCATTACCTATTTAGTAAGAAATTTTCTATGATTATGGATCATATGATATTCAAACATACATTATTACAAAGCGAAATGAATCTACAGAAAATGATGTGGATGGAGTATCTCAAAATATTCAACTTTTACTTGATGTATACATCAGGTTAAGGCAATGTGGTGGTAGAGGCCTTAAGATGATAGTTTTATCCTCAATTGGAAAAAATATTCATCAGATGAGTGGTAGATGATGTTGGTCCTAGTATACATTTACATGGATTGTGAAGAATAGGTAGATGTTTCAATTTTATTTATAGTTACTTTTGTTAAAAAAATCGGAGGTAGTTAAAGAGGAACAAAAGTAAGACTCTGAATTCATATCATTGAGGTCAAAACTCAATGTTTTTGAGGCCATTGAAGGATGGATGATGGATAGGAATTCTATATTGGTTGTATATATGGACTGTTAAGAAAAATTTCGTTATGCTTACCACCATTCAAGATGGGTTGTTCATCCTATAATACATAATATTTATAAGGATTTTAAATAATACTAATTTTGGGTCATCAGGATAATAAAGGGGGTTGAGTTTGTTTTGAGATAATTAAATTGTAAATAGATTAAGGAAGAACATCAGATAACATTGATAATGTTTTATTATTTACCTTTTCTTGTTTGTAAATGGGAGATGATAGCCATGGATTTTATAATGGGTCTCCCAATAATGGTTAGGAATTATGATTCCATATGTGTGATACTGTGTTGTCTGAAAATGTTGTGTCATTTCATTCTAATTTTTGAATATGATTGGGTTGAGGACATGTCAATGATTTATATCCCATAAGAGGTAAATATACATATAATTTCAGTTTTGGTACTATCATACATAGATCCATGGTTTGCATCCTGTTTCAAAACGTCCTTACCACAATCACTTAGGACTCTGTTGACTATGTGTATAGAGTGTGATCCTCATATGGATGGACTATCTGAAAGGAAGATACAAATGTTACAAGAAATGTAGTGAGATAGTGTAATGGATTTTGGTGGCTCATAGGAATACAACGTATTGCCACTAGAGTTCTCATATAATAAATTATCCAAAATAAAAACATATGTTTCCTTATGAATAATTTTATTGGTATCATTTTCATTTAACACATTAATGGTTGGAAATACGTGGTAATTCACTACTTTGGATGATCCGTATCTATAAAAAAATGAAAAATATTCAGTCGACCGGGAAACAGATGAATATGTCCCAATGTAATCGTAAATCACATGTGGATCATCTTTGATGGTCATTTTCATTCTAGGAGGGTGATCATATTTTTTAATGACCATTAAAATGATTCTACATCATAATTTTGGAAATAAGGGCTTGATATCCCCTCAATAAATAGGCCCTTTTGAGATACATCAAATTGTTTTGTAAAGCGGCATATCGGCTGCAATTTCAACCACAGTTTAGTGTTGTGCATAATGTGTTTCATTTATCTCAGTTTAAAAAAAATCAGCTTGATCCTAACCATGTGATTCGATTGGATTATGTTAACCAGGAGCTAAATTCTTTGTCTGTTTATATCCTAGTATGGATTGTGGATTGTCAAGAGAAAATTTTCATTATAAATGTTTATGTATATTGTGGGATTTGTGGAATCATTTTCACATTCATGAAGAGAATTTGGAAAAGGAGAAGGAAACCGTCGAGAAATTACATGAACTCTATGAAGGAAATATTGGTTTCCTACTTTTTGAGGACATAAATTCCAATGGTTGGGAGTATATCCGACCCCTGCTTTAACGTAATTAACCCTTACATTATGATTTATAGGTATGAAAATATTTTGGTTGATGTTTGGGAGGTATTGAAAGATTTTTTGAATTTTATTGGGACATTTATAAAGGTTCATAGTTAGTGAATGGTTTAATGAAACTATGAAACTCTTATTGTAAATTGATCCAAATGAGATAGTGGATAATGGGAAGGCACCCAGTTAGGTACACAGTTTTTCCAAACCATGAGGCCACATAAGAGAAATTGTAAAAATTGGGACATGGTGATTTTTCATGATTGTTGCATGGTTGAAAAACAATGTGGTCCAACCGTGAGTATGTCCCACTTTAGTTACAGAATAATTCACAGCTCATGCATGGTCTACTAAACAATTTAACCAAACATGCATGGTTTAAAAAACATGATCCTAAAAAATGGATCTAGGATATGATTGTGTTCCAAAAACAAATTCCCCCAAATCTCCACTATTTCTATAATTATTACTCCCAAAATTTTTAGAGGCTTCCCAAATTGAATCAGAAGTAATTTGACGGAACCTCTTGATGCCCTGGAGCAAAATTCCCTTAAAAACCCTTTGTTAATGGTAATTTTCCCAGGTTTTTCTTTGTTATACATTCCTTCCTCTGTCGGTATCTTAGAGATATTCCTCCATGGATATATATGACGTTTTTTCTTCCAATTAGGGTATTTTTTTCCCATTTTATGTTAGAGGAAGAGATCTATTGTGGCTTTTTGGAGATTTAACCCTGTTTTCTGAGCATTTTAAAATCATTCCTCATTTTATCCATATTTCTTGATGTAAGTGGATTCACTCTAAACTCCTCGTATTAGAACATGATGGAATAATTTAAAATTGATTTTTCTCAATAAAATTGTCTATGATATAATTGGTTAATGACTCTTCAAAATCATATATAATGATGGTTTGTGGAATTATGATAACAACATAAAAAGTGATTTTGTAAATTATTTTAAAAATATTATTTTAAATTGTTTATTTTAAAATATATTCCTGGTTTGATTCATAAAAAAATGGTTAGTTATTTAACAAAAATGTTTAATTTTTGAAATGGTTCTATCATAATTTTGTTTGCATGGTTTTGGCCATCCATTGGGGTGTGTGTTCATATTTCATATGAGGACTAGTTGAAATATGACTAGGTTATCAGTGCCAAAGGTGTAATGAAACATGAGATACCCATCACCTTTTGATGACTTGGTAGATCGATGAGAAACCACTCATGATTATGTAACTGTCACCTCAAAATTTGTAATGACCTAATATTTTTAAATGGATATTACATTCTTATAAATATGGCATGAAATCAGCTTAAAATAAAACATAGTGAACTACTATGTGTTATATGACTTTTAAATATAACTTTTTCACTTCTGTGTTTGGAATTTTGAAAATATGACACACATGGTTTTGATTAGTAAGTGTTAGGTGTCCAATAAAGAAACAACATATTTGTGAATAGTAACCTACCCTTATGAATAATAACACACCCTTATAAATTTTGATATAACCAAATTAATAGTAACCATACCTATGATAGTATAATGATAATATTCAAGTGAAATTATGATGTACATATATTTTAGAATAAGTAAATGAATGGTTTAAAACTGGTATTTTTTATTAAATTATGATTTCAATTAAATATGAAAATAATCATAAATAGAAAATTATTTTTGAAAAATGTGCTTCATTTTTGGATTCTACACATTAAAAAATGGTTGGGGTGAATTTTTAGAAGAACAATCAAAAATAATCTTGATAAACATTGAGATTGTAACACAATACATTTACCACTTTTGTAACTTTTGAATCATAAGCTCGATGGATTATTAATATCAAATGAAATTAAAAATATCATTACCATTACTGAATTAATTATATAACATTTAAATGTGATATTATATACACCACATAAAATAATACCGGTTTATTACATAGGATATCCTCAAAGAAGACAATTTTAGATGATAAAACCTTGCCTTAGGTCTGAATTCCATTGTATGTTTTAGAACAACTTGTATAATAAATATAGATTCTTTATACACTTATTCTATAACCATAAAAATATATATAATAAAATATATTACTAATTTTATCCTTTTATAACAATTTTATTAACAATTATTTTAATTAAAATCACTATTTTTGGTGATAATTGATTCATTTTTCATTATCTTGTGGTTAAACTATTTTTTGTCCATGTTCATTGATCATTCTTCCATAATCATTAGTATTTTGATAATAAAATAAATACAATATATGTTAAATATATATATATAAATTTATATTTATATTCATACATATAAGTTAGAGAGAGATAAATGAATTACACTGTTAACAAAGACAGCATACCATACATATGCATGAATTATATTTTCATTTATAAATTGTTTGAATAATAGAAAATAAAATAATAAAAAAAATTTATAATAATAATTACATCATATAATTCATATACATTTATGAAATATGTCATTATTTTCATCCATGTAAATGAAAAATAATAAATTATTCACATCTCTTCATAGAGGTGGTAATCCACAAATACAGACAAGCGATGTTATTGTTTTACAATAGATTAGCGGGTAGATGTGATATTATAATTACATAAATATAATTTCATAATATATATCATATATATATATATATTCAAAAATTATTATAACTATTTGTAAGAGGTGGTGATGGAAGATGAATTACATTGGTTATCAAGGAGGTAGTCTTCCATACACACGATCGACAATTATGTTTCCCATTTGATGGAAGTGTTGATGAAGATAGGTTATTCCAATAACATAATAATATATCAGTATATTAAATATACTAGTTTTATTATTTCATCATTGTTTAAGAAGTTTTGATTGAGGTATAAGAACAAATAGAACCGAAAGGCTCAGTTGAGAACAAAACCTCATCTTCAAACAACCTCTTCAAGATTGAACAAAAATACATCCTAGGATAGTATTATAATCAAACCATGACTCTATTACATTGAAAGAGATTTATGTTTGTGATATTTTTAGAAATTTCTTTATTCAAAGGGTTTTTTTAGTTTGAATGAATTACATGATAAGGTATCCTATTATGTGTAAGGGGAGGGTTACATTTAATGTTTCTAAAAACTATTAAAATACAGAATGGATATTCGAAAGAAAATGAATTAAAATGTAAAATTATTAAAACATGAGGTATTATGTTGTTTAAATCCCACTAAACAATGAATTTTATTCAGATTTAGGTGGTCTTGTAAACCATATCTTTTAGTTTAACCCCTTAGTTAACCTATTTTAAACTTAATTGTAGTAACAACAATTTCAAAATTAATGTTTTAATAATGATGTCATAAACAGTAAAATGAATCATAAATGGGACATGCATGATATTTTAAACCATATCACATTTTCATGGTCTATGATAATATTTTTTCTGAATTTTAAATAGTTTACAAAACAATTATTTATTAAAAATATCATCAATTTCATTTTTGAATCAATTCATTGAATTTGACATTAGAGACACCAAGAAAATTTTGGAATTGGGTTAAATTCTTTTCAAAACATTCTCTTAAGTCATATATATCTATAAAAATTATTTTAATTCTATAAATTAAAGAAATTATATTACTTTTTATATTTTTAAATTCACATATATTATTATTCTATTAACTGAAGAAATATTATGTCGGCATTGGATAAGAATTTATGGTAATTATAAAATTACCAAAAAATTATAAATAAATTAAAATGATAACATTAATATATTATTCTTAAAATAAAAATTAATATTGATTCATAACATTCTATTGTATATAAGTGAACACATATGAAATTTTTTAAATCTAAGAGAGTTGAATTTTGATATTTTCTTTTCTTAAATTATTATATAGGTTACTTTAATGAAAAAAGTGTCCCATAAAAAAATAAATACTGGTAATATGGTAATAAGGGATAGAATAACTTCATTTCATAAGTTTTATATTGAAAATGTATTACTTATCACTTATTTTTCACCTAAATTAACTTAATCTACACTTTTACCATGTTGATGATTTTTTTATAATTTTAAAATTAATTACTAAAAAATATTTAATTGGACCTATTAAAAAATATTAATTATACTAATTCCAAATACATAATTTTTTTTAAAATTTAATATCTATAACTAGCATAAATTTGGTATACAAGATTCCTAGAAAGCACTATGAAAAGAATTTCCATAAAAAAGTACCTTTTATGTCAAAAGGTATTTTTATACCAAGATGAAATATAATGTTCATCCATATGTAATTAATTATATTATGTATAACTAAAATAGAATAAAATTAATTTAGGAAAAAATTGAAAGATTATGATTCTTTTTCAATCAAAATAATTGACATTTTACAAAATTCGGTATTTTTAAAATTTATCAAAAAAAATCATTTTATAAAATTTTCAAAATTTATATCTAAGATATTTTTGACATTATAAATAAAAATATTAGGTTCACTTATTATAATAAAGTTTATAAAGTTACTAAAAAATAATTTTACTATTTATTTACAGAAAATAAAATTAAGGAAAATATTATTTTTGATGCTTATAAAAATCAAGTACATATTTTTCAATATATTTTATTTATCTGAAAATCGTATACATAATATTCAAAAAAAAATTCCTATTCTAACTGAAAATTCAAGAAGATGTTTTGAATGGTATACTAATTTATGATTCATTTAGGCCCGTCATTTCATGTATCGCAAGCTATTGAATAGATTAAAAATAATTTATTGATATATATACTTAAATATAGTGGTGTTTTATTACAAGATATATATTATAGGTCTATTGACCCCAAAAATTCTGTGTAATTATATCCATGTGTATTATTAAGAAACAAATAATCTATTTCCATGGACTTGTGGTTTCTCTGTAGGGTGTGGCCAAAGATCTATTAAAGTTAGAGGAAGTTGTTTCTTACGAAGAACCAAAGAGCACGAAAGATGTTCCTAGTTTCCTTAGTCTTGTAGTCAATTAAAAAAAAATTAGTAACTCTTATCTCAATTTTCATCAATTTGGTTATATTTTACTATGATGGACTAGGCCTTCATGTTGACTTATCATTTCCGTGAAGTGTCCGGCTTCCAAAAGGAGAAGTTGTTCGCCAATCTAGAAATCCAGTTTCATAAGGGGGAGTTTTTGTATGAGTTTTCAGAATTTATACCTATATAGGATTCATATATTTCATGATTTATTAGGGGTGAAAATCACTTTTTCATCATGTATGTTACATCCCCATAAGAATAAGTATTCCACCCAGAATCTAGTGCTAAAAGTTGTTGTGTTTGCGCTAAAATCAAGGCGAAATTCCCTCACCTGTGAGTCCTTTGTGGATATCATAGACCAAAAGTGCATGAATATATCTTCTCTTACAAATATTTTCATATCTTACAATGGTAATGGATGTATTTTCTTAGATATTATAATATTGATATATCTTACACCCAATGAATGGGGAATTTTGTTTTCTATGGGTTGAGTTGGATGTCTTGAGGAGATGTGGCTTTGGGATCTGTAGATGTTTGGAATGGGAGGGAGGAGGTTATAGAGATAAATATTTAAATTGGTGAAATAATTGGTCATATATGTCTATATATTATGAAAATAAATACTTCCTTGATACATAAGGTGCAGGATTCTTAGTGTGGGGTCTCGAGGGCTAAGGTGAGGCATGGCTGTGTTGGCCTTGGTGATGCTCTAGAGAGATTGTTAGATGATAAATGGAACTAGATTATGTTTTAGGGTAGGTTTTATTCCATCATAAATTCATGTGTTATTTCTCTATTTGTTTCCTTGGTCATATTTAGTGGTACATCCCGGAGTGAAGAAGATGTATCATGGATTGAGATGAAAATATTGGTGGTTGGGTATTAAACGGTTGGTGGTAGAGTTTGTGGTGATGTGTCTTGTTTTTTAGTGGATTAATGGGTATAACTATCCTATAGTATTATTTTCAATTGAATGATATTAATTTCAAATGGGACTACATATCATTTTATTTCATCCTCAGGTTCACCCAATCACTAGGATGGTGTGATGCAGTTCATGTGATTGTAGAGTGACTAATGAGGTCGGCTAATTTTCTAGCGATCCATTAGTCGAGTGCCTTGGTTGTCATAGGGAGGTGTTATGTGGTTAATATGGTTATAAACCATAGGGTAACAAGGATAATCATTTTTGATCAAGGTATTTGTTTTACCTCACGGTTTTAGAGTGGATTATAGTATTCTTTTTTCTACCAATTGCGGTTTATCACATCTTTCCACCCTCAAATGGATAGGTAGTCAACGTTTACCATCCAGACTCTAGAATATATTTTTCTATATTATATCGTGGAATTTTTGAAGATTTTGGGAAAGGAATCATCCCATGGTCATGTCATCATATAGAAATAACTATCACTGCTCCATTGGAATGTATCGTTTTGATGTGTTTTATTGGTAAGAATTTCAATAATTATTGTGTTGGATGGAGGTTGGGGAGTTAACAATTACTTGTCCTGATGTATTTCATATCATAATAGATAAGACCCATTTTTTATAAGATTAGATGGATGAAGCAGTGTATTTTCAAAAAGCGTATGCTAATCATAGGAATTGGCCCATGGAGTATGAGGTTAGAGACCATTTGTTCTTGAGAGTACCCCTAGATGTAGGATGATGAGGTTTTGAAGGAGGAGTAAACTTATTCTCCATATTTTTGGCTCATTTAAGATATTAGGGTGTGTCTTCATGGTGGAATATTATTTATCACTTCTACCATGGTTAGACATGACTCACGACATCATCCATGTGCCCTAGCTTATTTGGTATCATCAGGATGACCAGCATGACATTTACTTAGGAGAGTTGGATATAGAGAATTATGTAATGTTAACGGTATAACATATAGATATTCAGGATCATTGAGTAATAGTGATATGTGGAATAATAATTTATATTCTTCATTTTTTAGGCATAGTGGCCTATAGGAGTGTAAATAAGAGCATAAAACATTGATTTGTGGCCAATACCAGGATTTGTTTTGCGTTTTTCCTTGTATGATTCTGGATTTTTACATTGTGTTTTGAGATTTTGATAAATGAAAAATTCAATTTCTAATTATATGTGTGTGAAAACCATATGAACAAAAAAAAGGTAAAACCAACTTCCTAATCAAGACATGTTTTACTATGACACATTATAAAACCATTTAAGAAAGTTAGTTTTTCCAAGAGAAGATAATATCTTGACATGGTGGGTGAAATCAACCTTTATTTTTGTTCTATGGGTAGTGTTGTGTTCTGGTTATTGTAGTTATTAGGATTATCTATATGGAGGTTTAGATGGTCATGTTGATGGTTATGAAGAATTAGAGGTGGATTATTGATGGTATGAGATGAGGTGATGATGTGCACAATGGGGGGTGGTAATTTAGTTGTGTGGGGTGTTTTTAGATATTTTTATTTGGTGTGTTTGTTTTTTGGTAGTATTGGAGGTGTAATGATACCTTAGATAGGTATATCACGGGATGGTTTTTTGATCCATCACCTTTCATTGGGTTTTGGTTTGATTCTCAAGGGTGAGAATCATTTCAGAATTATCTATTATTACGGTATGCACCTTTCCATCTCGTTACATGTCATGTTTAGTGATTTTAGGTATTTTGAGGAGGTTTAAGGTGGTTTTGGTGGATATTAGACGATTAGTTTTATAATATAAGGAGTTTCATCATGGGAAAGTGGAATTCTTGTAATTAGTTTTCCTTTTAAATCATGAGAGGTTGAAAACTCAGATCGTGAATACGGTAGAGGTGTGTTGCGTAAATAAAATTACAACGTGATGGGAGAATTCATGATTGGAAATAAATCAACCTATGATCACGCGAATTTATTTGGAAACCAAAACATTGAATAATTCAATCCATAAATTTGTTTCATGAGTTTCATTTCATGGACCCAAAAGATATATTGTTTGAATATTTAATTCACAATGTGAATCAGGTGAGTTGAAGAATATATTTAACATGATGTCATGGTTGAATTCCTCCATATAACACTAATTTTCTATCATCATGTAGGTTAAACCTAGTTCTTTAGATGTATTTGTTAGTTATATTCCTTCCTTATATGATCCTTGGGATTTGGAGGATGACCATTAGAAATTATATGAGATCCCTTCTCTTTATCCCCTTGCACCATTGTGTTCTTTCCCCAAGGATTCATTGTACTGGTCTTACATTGTCTTGGGATGTGTTTGGGTTGTAATTTTGTTAGAACCATTGTGTGGTTAAGGTTGTCCCAAGGTTTCCTTCTTTTATTTTAGTGTTTACATCATTTATTCTTCATCCTTTTGTGTAGAGTGATTCAAAAAACATTATTAGATAGAGGGGATCCCAATTGTCTATTATTTATGTTCTAAATTTGGGGATTCTAGGATTTTACCTTAAAATGAGTTGATAGTAAGGGCTAAATTACTAAAAATAATGAATTTTTAAAATATGAAATTATGTGGTGTTGGGAGATATCACAAGTTAGGTTATTTGATGTCATTTTCTGATGAGTGTGTTGATGTTATCATTGTTGATAAAAATAATGATAGTTGAAATCCTTACATGTGTTATAGATCACATTCCTGTGAGATCGAAGATTATTAATATTCTAACACACAAAAGATGATATGGATATGATAACATTTATGGCCAATAAATTGGTTTCCCATGGAATTTGGTTTGTGTGAGAATATCCACATTAAATTATTAAGTGATGTGATAGAATCCCTTGAATAAATTGTGATGCCAAAATGTATTTTTGAGTGTAGTTATCTTCGATGACATTCCTTGTGTGATGTTATCTATGGTGTGATGAATGTTCTGACTAGATAGACTAGTAAAACAAGTGTTGATGTAGGGAGTGATATGGTTGTTTATCCTGGGACGTGATGTCGGTGGTAGTGAAGTGGTGTAGGTGCATGGAGCTTGTATTGCATGGTGGTGTTGTTGCATTAATGATGGGATGTGTGATTTTCGGTGAGATGGCCTAGAATATATTGTTTTGTGGTGATGGTTATTCTGAAATGTGAGATTTTTTATGGTCTTATTATGATAGTATCCCATATATATATGGAATAAATTTTAATGATGAAATGAAATTTCATTTCTAGGATTGATTTTTTTTAATTGGAAAAAATGAATTAAATCTCAAATGAATGGATTTGTCAATGTGAAATGAAATGGATTAGTAAAGGGAGTCAGTGAAAACTCATTAACTCTATAAAATTGTTGTATATGTGGTTTATGGATGTTCAATATGGAATGTGATGTGGTTACGTGTTGTGATTCATTTAGTGGTGGTAATAGTTGTTGTAGATATTCTGGGGCATAATAGTTCTGGTGTTGAGTACTGTAGTATTGAGTTTGGGATACCATTGTTATTGTTATTGAGTTTGTGATATTTATCTATATCATGTATTTTAGGTTATTTTTATACATTCCTTAATTAGTATGACCATACCAATTCTCAAAGGTTTAGGGTTCATGGTTCATCCCCAACATCTATGAAGGTGGTGATACAGAGGGATGGAAACCCCTTCTTACCCAATTTTTCATCAGTATTGATCATATGGGTTGGTGTTGAAAATTGCTCAGTGGTGTTGAGTATGTGATCTGTGATGGGGATCATTTATGCTATGAGTAGGGAATATGTTTTATGTTCCTCATATTCATTATACCTTACTACCCTAGTTAGTGTGAAGGCACAGGTGTCATCAAGTGAGATGTGACATGATGACCCATGTGTATTTATGAGAGATGTTATGTGATTTCCCAAATGTATTTCGGTGAGATGTGGTGCGGTGATGAATGGTGATAAAACTATAAGCTAAACCCTATGAGGTTAGGGTATGTAGGGATGCATTCCAACCCACAATAGAGATGGCTGGTTTTGGGAAGTGATATGTATGGATGGGATGAGAGAATGACATGATCAAAATTGTGGACTATGAGAAGAAAATCACTGGTTAAGCGGTTTCAGGGAGACTTTTTTTGATTATTTTAATTAGATAATATGTTATGATATTACATGTGTGATATTTTGATCAACTCATAGTGAGGTTGGGATTGGTAAGTTTAATATTTTGAGTATCTTTTGTTCTTATTTTTTCTCTGTCACATTTGTATACTCTTTTCACAAGTGCACTTGAGACAGTTGGATTAGCCCTACTGTGTATACATGTTAGGATCAAAATGTGTATACAAACTATTTTTCCTATTTACATTAGGAAATTGGGGACTGAGATGGACACTACTTTCTTAGGTTGTGGAGATATTATTGAGTCACGTTCATTGGAAATATATTCTATTATTTAAGTGGAATATTTTATATGTACTTTTTAATTTTTTGTTAAATTATGGGATGGTTTTGGGTTTACATTTATATTATAGGCTATCATTTCCTAGTCGTTTCTTATCCTATATCTTGATCTTATTGGTTATAAATTACAAATCATTACATTTATAAAAAATTTAAACCCTTTGTATATGTCACTCACTCAGGGAATAGTAGAGGTGGGTCTTATGGGTTCAATATCTCTGTTCCATTATATCAAACATGGGATGGATACCATTGGAGTTAGGTGTTCATGAAAATCATTAGATACAATCATACATGAAAAATTTTTAAATAAAGATACGTGATTATGATCAAAGTGAATTATTTGACTCATTCAATCCCATTAACATTATTACTTATTAATTTCTATATCCTATTATAATATTACTTTATAAATAGTAAATATAAGTTAATTAGTTAGTTATCACCTATTTTCATATTAGGTGTCACAAAACATGATGGTTTTAAACTATATTTTTGAATGGAAGTGTTTTTCATCTTTCATTTATAAAATTTAATCATTATTAATCATGTAATTTATTGTAAAACATGATATAAAATAATTTATAATTCTATACTTTCATTATTATGTTTTTTGGTAATGTTTTACGATGTTGAAATTGAAGGCAATCACATTTTGGTCTGTTTAACAAATAAAAGATGATATATTATTAATAACATTTAATACTAATATGAGTATTTAAAAAATATTTTATCATTCTAAATAAATTATTCTTATATTTTTTAGTATAATATGACATTAATTAATTATCTATGATATAAATATTACAATATCACTTGTGTGTTTGGTAAAAATGGACAAAAATATAGTGTGTTATAATGATGGAACAATTACCATTATATAATATTCAACAATTCATATGTACCAAAAATCTTCATTAAACATGGGCCTTGAACTATCCATTATTGGTTGATATGGTAAATCAAATTCATTGTCTGTTGAGGTGGTAGTCCACAAATATGAATGATTAATAATCCCATTTCTAAATGAATGGGGGTAAATGTTGTTCTATAAAAAACAATCATTTAATAATTTTATATGTGAATTAAAACCTACTTATTCATCAAATCAATACTTAGTTCTATCCTTGATATATAGTGATAGAAAAATACTAACATCACATCATGGATGAAATAGTCTACACGCTCACATGATCTATGTTAAACTATTCAATTAGTTTATGAAAAGATTGAGTATTTGTTTTATAATTAATATAAATACGTATAAGTATAATAATTATACTAATTTAACAATTTGAAAAGGGATATAAATAATTTTATCAAGGTGGGCAATAATAGAAAATACTTAGAGAAGGAAATACATTCATTTTAAGCTTGAGTTTTCCCTTAGAAAAAACTTTTTATGTGAAAACCTTAAGAAAAATTATGGTTAAAAGAAACTCATGTGTATAGAATTATCTATATTAAAAAAATATATAGAATACACATGTATATAAAATTAATTCTTATCACCATTTTGAAAAAATAATTTAAAAATAATTTAAGAATAAATTATAAAATTTAATTTTAAACTAAATTGTACATTTTAAATAATAAATTTCAAATAATCTGAGTGTACTTATTTTTGAATTTTTTTAAAGGATATATTTTTTATGAATAGTGATAAATACTGAATTTTAATTAAAAAATTCCTTTTTGGTTAAATTATTCATTTTGTAAGATTACATTTTAAACTAAGTTTATTAAAAATTACTTAAATTATATATCTATTAATAGAATTTAGGCCATTGGAATCATTTTTATATTGAATATTTTTATAGTCCTTATTATTTTTTGTAGATTTTCATTTTCAGAACCCCCATTCTCGTCACATATATAGGACAAAATTAAAATTAAATTTTCTCATTTATGTTAATTAAATTTGGAAAAATGGATTCCATATTTTAATTCATAATAATTTATAGTATCTAATATGTTGAAATTAATTTTTTTCAAAAGTGAATAGAGAAAAAATTAAAACTAATTACCAAAGTTATATTAAAAATATGATAAATTTGATGTTAAAATAAAATGATATGATTTAAAATGGCATAAACATTATCTAAGATAAATATTATTATAATATTTAGACCATATAATATCTTATTCTATAAAATAATCCATTTATTACTATAAGTACCTGACCTTAAACAAATCATATTCTTATGTTTTTGTACAAGAATTCATAGTAGAGGAACTTTTTAGTTTATTGCTATAGAGAATAATGACAAAAAAATCATACATAGTAAACCCATTCACTACAATTGGATAGTTATACTCAATATCCACTTTTTCCACCGAAAAAAACCCTTTTAAAATAAAACATGATTTCTTTTCCCAAAAAACATCAATATTTTAATCAAGGAATATTCTTTTTTTCATTTTAATCTTATAAACCGTGGAAAACATTTTAAATCCTAGGATGAACTAAAAATCTTATAATGAGACATAAAAAATAAATAAACCATAAGTCTATTTAAATCATGGTAACCCATTTACTGTTCTTTGAGTGAATGAAACTAAACATTTTCACATGAATAACACTCATACTTTGTTCTCAAACAAAAACATTAAAACTAATAGATAGTAGTTAAAACTCATTTAGGTGACATAGTGAAATATATAAATAAAGTCCTTTCAAACCTATTCCAATTGGAATATACATATGTTATACTTCTAAATAAGAGATCTAAAAAGTGGATCACCCTTTGTATATACTACATCGGGCTCACCCGTGAGTTCTAATTGGGAGAAACCCTTCATATAAGCTATAAGAGGATCACTCATGAGCTATAATGGTGCTCAAACCCTCTTATAAGTTATTTCAGGCCCAATGGTGATCTACAATATGGTTTAACCCTTTTTATAATCTATATAAGGATCACATGTTTCATAAAATTCTCATGTACCATTTCATTAATCAGAAAACCCTTTTGAAACCCTCTTATAATACCATGAAAAATACATTTTGGTATTAAAATACAATTTCATTAATGAACCCATTTTCAATACAATGAAACCCAAAAAAACATAAAGTGATTAATATGTCTTTTAAAAACATTATGTCTTGTAGATGAATACATGTATTAAACAATAGTTACGGTGGGGGAGAAGTTGTTGCCACCATATACGTTAAAACAAAAAACATTAGTTTTGTATTTTTGTACAGAAAGTAAAAAGATTTGTATAAAAATATTCCATTTTGAAAAAAATTATGGAAATTAAATAAATATATAAAATTTCATTTATAATCCTTTTATATCCATGTAAATAAATATGTAAATTAATATCATGAAGAAAATAATTGATAATTAAATCGTTAAACGTTCATAGTGTCCAATAAAAATTTAAACATTTAAATCATAATATCGTGAATTAATACATTTAAAAAAATGAATAAAATTATTATTGATAAAATATTGATATTAAATGTCATATATTCCAAATATAAACTTTATAAAATAATAAAGGTTCATACTATAATGAAATGTATCAATAAAAGGAGATTTATTTGAAATCCCTTACCATGAGTCTGAATCATCATGTACAATAGTTGGTTTCCTGAATAATAAACATACATTAATTTATACTTCGTTTATAACCTTTTTCATGTTAATTATTCCATTTAGGTCACTTATTACCATCATATAAAAATTAATTAATTATTTATGTTCATATCGAACGTTTAGTGGATATTTAGTACTTGAGTCAAAAATGAACTTGGATTGATGTTAATTGTCATGACCCGACCCTACCAGGGCTCAAGCCGCAACTACCCCAATCCTGCCTTCATAGGATAGGGGTTGGCGACCAGCGCCGAAGGAAAAAAAACTCGGGGAGGCCTTTGCCTAAGTACCTATACGCCCACACACAAGAAACTCAATGCAAAAGTGCAGAGTAAAAGGGAAAGTAAAGTACAACTGCTATATATACAAACCACAAAAGTGCATCGACCTCTAACAGTACAAAGTACAAGCTGAAGGTAAAATGAAAAGAAAAGGGGAAAAACACGTGCCCAATCAAAAAGTTCCAAAACTCGGAAATAGGTAAACTAAATAAGAATAGCTGGAAGGGTCCTCACCTGGATCCCTACTCCGACCACCGCACGCGGTCGAAGATCCCGAACTCCTAATCTCCTCTGACGTCACGACCAACCTGTCTGTTGTCTGCAAGGTCACACCAAGTGCGGGCAAAGCCCAAGAAGGGGGGAGTATAAAAATACTCAGTAGGATACCCTTAAGGCTAGAGGGAGCAAAAAAGGAGGTACTGAAGGGTGAGTAGTAGATCTAATAGTAAAAGTAAAGGAGTAAAACCGATAGTGTAGTCAAGAGTACTACAGTAAAGAGTCAAGCTCAACCCAATAATAGAAAAGAAGGAAGACTCATCCAGACACAAGGAGCTGGAAATGGTGAGAAGATGAACTTATCGTCGAGTCTTGTCTACCTATAGCAAGAGAGTAGACTCTTCCAACCATGAGAAGCTAGACACGGAAAGCACATGGCATACCCCGCATGTCTTTGCCTCTCCTGGAAGGAGAGTAACCAAAGCACAAGAAGTGGGTACTGGAACAAGGTATACATATATATATTCTCTGTCAAGAAACTCGAACAAGGTCATAAGGGGATCTCCATCACGTAGCTCAGCCCAAGAAAATTAGTATCCAACACTCCCAGAAGTAACACCATCGATGCCATTATCCCGCACGTCTGCCCCGAACTACAAGTCAAATGGGATCAAATCACCGCACCTTGACACTATCTGCTTTGGGCGGAACTGACTCACCTGCATGGTTTTAGGTCATGTCACAAGGAAGCCTCTTGGTGGGGAAAGCACCCCTCGTACTTGAGAGTTATAGGGGTACATCAAACCACACCTCTTCACTGCCCCGCAGTCGAGAGGTCTCCTCAAAGTCGACAGGCGACCCCCTGCCCAGCCCCGCTGGAGGGTCCCTGGAAGTCGACGGGTTCCCACTATAGGGAGACCCGGTAAGAGTCGACGGGTGCCACACTGCCCAGTCCCATAACAGGGTAATCCAATGAAGGGCTACCCGGCTAAAGTTGGTGATGGGATCACTGCCCAGCCCAGGGGGACCACTGCCCATCCCAGATGGAGGCAATCCTGGCATTGAGGACCACAGCCCCGCCCAGTTTGAGGTAAGCCCAACATCAGGGACCACTGCCCAGCCCCTCTAGAGGTAAACCCGGCACTGCTCCGGCCATCGCTGTTGGATGGTACTTCTCAGTAAACACTGTTGTACTGGCCATCCCTATTGGATGGTAACCCACTGGCGAGCCCAGCTCGAAACAACCTCAGCCCTGCTGGAAACAACCTCAGCCCTGGTGGAAACAACCTCCTGGGTAGAGGATCGGTGCCTGCGTAAAGTTTTGTTCACACAAAATCCACAAGAACTCTACCAGGGAACACGGAGTGATGGGAGAATCTTCACAAGCCTCACAAGGAGATCCCGCTCCAATCCACTGAGACACTGTCAAAGCGGACCGAGACAACTCATCCGAGAAAGTGGAAAAACACCCACGTTGTACGAGCACACGTAGTCATAAACGGTTCCGTAGTCCGATGGAAGGGGAACAGTACTAAAACCCCTTACAGTTGAAGATACAGAGTAACCAAACCATCTCTACCGGCCAAAAGCATCGAGAACAGAACCAGGGAAAAAACTCAACCCTACCGGTCAACAAACGAGAATAGGACCAGGGGAAAACTCAACCCTACTGGTCAAAAAACTAGAACAGAGGAACCCTCTACGTCGCGAGTGGTCAAAAGTACGTAAAGGATAACACGGCACGCACATGGGGCCCACATGACATGTGACCCCAAGTCAAACCCAACCGAACACACAAACGTCCTCCGGTACAAACAACCACTTATACCTCCATGAGTTCATGTATACTCCTAGAGTATACCACGTTCCAGCCCAAAGGCTATCATTCACACGACACCCAACATCAACGTGAATGCGTGAACGTAACAACTCCACCTCAAAGGCCCATGCATGAGCAACCACATCTTATGAATCATTTACATCACTCTCCCCAGAGTGCGCGATCACACGCCAATGGTCCGCTACAAACAAGGTAGGATGAACCACCACCAGAGCACCTTTTATTCCACAATTTATAAGATCATGTAAGAAGCTCTGCTCGCCTGAATAGATTACACCTTTGTAGTCCTCATGAAAAAACATGCGAGATAGACTACTATTTACTCACCTCAAACGGATATCCGACAGAAAATTCACCAACACTGCCTCACGCCCGAACGACGTCCCATGATCCCAAGCCTCGGCCCCGAAAACAGTCGGGTGCATCACACCATTGATAACCCCTTGGGAAAGCACGTCAAAAAGACTACTCACTTGAGCACAATAGATATCCGAAGAAAAATATGCATTTCGGCGCACCGTACATGAGCGATGCTACGTGGGACCCACAACCTAGTCCCAAAACACAACGAAAGGATCGCACCATTTCGATTCTCTCGAAAAAGTATACAAGTTCGACTAATCACTTGTCCAAAATAGAAACTCTATGATAAAGATAAAAAATCACCGTTAACGCCCAAAGGGCCCTTGCGGGGCCCACACCAGTGTACGAAATTAGAGTGAGCAGACTACGCCAAAGCGATGCCCTCGGAGAAACACCCAACATCGACTGCTCGCACGCCCTGAACAGACGTCTGATGAAAAAGTTACAAAACGCTGCATGCAGCACAAAAGACGGGTCATGGGGCCCACACCTTAACTCCAGATTGAATGCCTGAAACCACACTCAAAATATCCACCTTGGTGCCAGGGTCCCAACGCCACTGATGGCACTCAAAACGTAGGTCGTATGTTACCGCGCCGTCAAAAATAATAACTCCTGGAAGAACGTCTATTCACTTAAAGACGTGTCACGCCTCTGAGGCGCCTCGTTTAAGGAATTAAAAATTCCCGAAAACATCTCAAAATGTTCCCCTCGATCCAAGGAATGTGTCTCTATAGACGGAACGTGAATTTGACACCCAGTCTATGTTCTAGAGGCGTTTTAAGTTTTGTCGGACCGAAATGGGGGGGGGGGGGGGGTTCGGCCGGCCCACCCCCACCCTGGGCCGGCGGTCCGCGGACCACCCCGAACCGCTCGGACCGGCTCATCTGGTCCGGCTCATCCCACACGGACCCACATGATGCGGGTCTTGTCTTACAACTGGGGTCACAAGACCCCGGTCCATCTCGTTGTCGCGCCCCGGCAACGATCCGCTGACCTAGTGCCTCCGCAGGTCGCACCCACTCGCCCTCGCGCCGACGACCGCCAACTGCCCTGCATGCCGCCCCGCTGCCTGGATCCGGAACCCGCCGCCTATTTACCATGCCAACACCTGTGATCCGGACCCCTCCACCTACTTCTGTCATCCAAGAGCTCTCTGCCACCGCTAGGTCACGCCACTATGCTGCCAAAGGTCACCGGACCACCTTGGTTCCATCGGAAAAAGGGAAATTCGGCTGGAAAACTTCCCAGGGCCAACCCAGGCACCCCAAGACTCCAAAATTTGATCCAAAAGGATCGTTTTGAATAAAAACTCGAGCCCTACAAAACCAGGGTCTTCGCACGATGATCGGACAACAAATTGATTCATTTTTATGGTTTCAAAGGAGGTGCAGGAATCTAATGCGAAATAAAACGACGCCTACCTCGTTGGGCGTTGCCCGGAGCTTTGTCGCACGTCCGCCGGAGTTGTCGCACCTTTCCGGAGTGGTGGTGGAGATGGGAGAAGATCCTCATTCATTGGGTGCTCCTTGCACCAGGGAAGAACAACACACAAAGGGGCGGAGTGTTTAAATAGAAAACACTTCAACCCTCCGCCCGTAGGCCCGAACCCGAACTTCCAGCGGGCTCGTGATTAAGCCTCCCCTTTGCTAAAAAAACCACGCTGTGAATGCAACGGCAGTCTCAGAATTTTAATCTGAGGCCCTGTTCAAAAGTTATAAAACTGAACGCCCAAAGCCACCTAATTACAAAAACGCCCCTGGGGCCATTTTTCATAGACGGGCCGCGCCCGTGAAACATACACCCCTCCTAGGGTAAACGGTATGCTCCAAACTCAACGGTGGCCATGGTTTTAAAATTCGAGCCACCATTTAAGAGATACTTGCATTTCACCATTAAATGAATTAATTAATTAATTTAATTATCCATTTAACGTTCCGAAAGCTGGCGAGGGGTCCAAATGTCCTTCACCGACATGTTTTATGTTTTTTCCTAGGGTAAAAACCCCATTTTGGACCCACCAGTACACTCAGATCTTTGATTCAAAGCACCGTTTAGGAGATATCCAATTTATTTTGCATTTCTAGTGTGAACGCACTGAAAATTTAATTCTGGCCACTCCCGGGCTCGGAATCGCACGCCGTCTGAAGGAACTGCTCTGGCATAACATCATGAAATATTCCAAAGTCTTCTGCATAAAAAACCATGTTCTTACATCATTCCCTCCTTCAAGATTTTCTTCCCACTCCTTTGCTAGCACCACCTCTCTGGGTACTATTCTAATCATGGAGTTTCCTCTGTCGTGGTGGTACACCTTCTACCTGCCCGAGGTTCTCGGCATGCCTCATCCAGAAGTCCCGTGCTAGGTGACCTCGCCCATCACAAGCATAGCACCGACTCTCTTCGGGCGGCACTGGTGCCCTTCGGTGCCACTGTGGTGTACGAGCACGCCCTAGATTCCAGTTGTCAGAAATCAACCTGTATCGAGGTCCTTCTTATCGACACTCAGTAGTTGTGACAGACGTCTCTGCTCCAACGTGGCTGCTGCCACCACCAAATCTGGAACGTGACAGGGAACTCTCTGTCACCAGTGCCTACTCTAGAACCACGACATATGTGGAAATTCCAAAGGGTACAATGATTGCATGAATCTCTCAGCGGAGACCCTGCTCAAACTTTCACGCTCGAGAGTTGCCGTCGTGGACCAAGTCTGGGTAAAAGCGTGCACGGTCTGCAAAACTACCCGCGTACTCGGCCACTCTCATCCCTCCCTACTGAAACTGAAGGAGCTCCTGAATCCTAATAGAGCATAAGCAGGAGGGAAAAACTCCTCATGAAACAACAACATAAAGTCATCCCACGAAAGTGAAACTCGTCAAGAAACTGAGTCACCAGACGCCACCAACGCCAAGCTGCTCCACGAAAACGGTTGGCTGCCAAAGCCACTCTCTGATCTGTCGGCGTCAGTACAAGCCTGAAAAGGCGATCCACTATCTCCAGCCATGCCTCTACTACCAGAGGGTCTGGATTACCACTGAACCTCAACGGTCTGTGCCGCTGGAACTCACGGAGCACGCTCAACCTGTGCTCAAGCCCCATCTGCTCTGCTAAAACTGTCTGCTACTCAATAGGTGGGGGTGCTGCTACCGACCCACCTGGAGAAAGGGGCTCGCATGATGGGTCCTAGACTGTGACATCGTAGCTCACAGGGTTGTCGTCATGCACCAAAGCGGTTATCTTGGATGACTGTCATTGCAACGACATCCTGAATATTATCAAGGAGTGCCGCGATCAGATGAGCATATATGTATATATCAATAAAAACAATGGGGATCTAACTCAAGAAGGACAGTCAAAGACTCAATACAATGTGATGCACAAACCAATTTTCCGTACAATAAGTGTCTCAGCATGCTGAGTCGAAAAGCGGGTTATCAAGGTCTTGGTGAATGGATATGTCGGCCACCGCACCATCACTGGACTCCCTGGCCTGAGAGCCGCTCTTGAGACACGTTAACACTGTTTCCCTAAATCCCAACCAATACCTATTTTAGGGACATACCCACAATGTCCCAAAGAACGAACCACCTATGATACCACTTTTTCATGACCCGACCCTACCTGGGATTGAGCCGCAACTACCCTAAGACAGCATTCATAGGCCAGGGGATGGCGACCAGTGCCAAAGGCACAACAACTCGGGGAGGCCTTTTCCTAAGTACTTGTACGCACACACGCAACACAATCACTGCAAAAGTGAAGAGTAAAAGGGAAAGTAAAGTAAAACTATTATATATATACAAACCACAAAAGTGCTCTGACCTCTTACAGTATAATGTACAAGATGAAGGTAAAATGAAAAGAAAAGGGAAAAACAGATGCCCAACAAAAAAGTGCCACAACCCGACAACAGTTAAACTAAATAAGAACAGCTGAAAGGGTCCGCACCTAGAACCCAACTCCGACTACCACACGCTTTCCGAGCTCCTGAACTCCTAATCTCCTCTGACTTCATGACCATCCTGTCCGTCCTCTGCAAGGGCACACCATGTGTGAGAAAAGCCCAAGCATGGGTGAGTATAAAAATACTCAGTAGGATACCCCTAAGGCTCGAGGGAGCAAAAAAGGAGGTACTGAAGTGTGAGCAGTAGATCGAACAGGAAAAGTAAAAGAGTAAAACCGAGAGTGTAGTCAAGAGTACAGTAGTAAAGAGTCTAGGTAACACCAACAAGAGAAAATAAGGTAGACTCGTCCAGACACAAGGAGCTGGAAACGGTGAGAAGAAGGACTTCTCGTCGAGTCTTCGCTACCTATAGTAGGAGAGTAGAGTCGTCCAACCATGAAAAGCAAGACACGGAAATCACGTGGCATACCTCATGCGTCTTCGTCTCTCCTAGAAGGAGAGTAACCAAAGCCCAAGAAGTGGGTACTGGATCAAGGTATACATATATATATGCTCTATCAATAAACATGAACAAGGTCATAAGGGGATCTCCATCCCGTAGCTCAGCCCAAAAAAATGAGTAGCCAACATTCTCAGAAGTAACACCATCGATGCCCAGCATCTCGCACTTCTGCCCCAAAATACAAGTCAAAGGGGCTCAAATCACTGCACCTTCACACTATCCGCTTTGGGCAGAACTGACTCGCCCGCATAGTTTTAGGTCGCGTCGCAAGGACGCGTCTTGGTGGGGAAGGCACCCCTCGTACTTGAGAGTTCTTGGGGTATGACAAACCACACCTCGTCACTGCCCCGTAGTCGAGAGGTCTCCTCAAAGTCGACAGGCGACCCCCTGCCCAACCCAACTGGAGGGTCCCTGGAAGTTGACGAGTTCAAGCTATAGGGTGACCCAGTAAGAGTCGACGGGTTCCACACTGCGCAGTCCTATAATAGGGTGATCCACTAGAGGGATACGCAGCTAAAGTCGGTAATGGGACCACTGCCCAGCCCAGCTGGAGGAAACCTGGCATCGAGGACCACTGCCCAGCACACCTGGAGGTAAGCTCGACATCAGGGACCACTGCCCAGCCTAGTTGGAGGTATGCTCGGCATCGGGGACCCCGGCACAACCCCGCTGGAGGTAAACCCAGAACTTCTCTAGCCATCCCTTCTGTATGGTACTGCTCAGTGAATACGACTTTACTGGCCATCCCTGCTAGATGGTAACCCACTAGCAAGCCCTACTCGAAACAACCTCATCCCTACTGGAAACAACCTCAGCCCTGCTGGAAACAACCTCAACCTTGCTGGAAACAACCTCCTGGGTAGAGGATCAGTGCCCGTGTAAAGTGTTGGTTACACCGAATCCACAATAACTCTACCAGGGTACATGGAGTGATGGGAGAATCTTCTGAGGCCTCACAAGGCGATCCCGCTCCAATCTGTTGAGTCACTGTCGAAGCGGACCGAGACAACTTATCCCAAAAAGTGGGAAAACACCCACGCTGTTATAAATACCCAAATAAATGTAATTTGAGACTTTTTATGAATTCCACTAATTTTCTAGGTTAATATGACATGTTATTATTTATTTAAGTAACTTTATTCAAACTAATCATTCTGTTATGATTTTCACAAAAATCAAGTACCAAATAGTGCCAAAATTGACACAAAATAGTTTTTAAAATAAATATTATTTTATTAATTGTTATTTTATTCCTAAAAATCTAAGGTACAGAGAAATTACATAGATAAGGATATATATATTAATAAAGAACCACTTGGGGTTATTTTGGCTTGTTATGGTAAGTTTATTAACCTTATAGTGTAAGAAAACAAGAAGACAGAGTAAAAGTAAAATTATTTAACTTAAAGTTAAATCTAAATGTTAAGGTTAAAATAGGAACCTAAACTTGGCTAAATTCTATTGGATGAGAGTATTTATACCCATCCCCATATTATCTTTTAAATAAATCAATTTTGGAGCAATTAAAAACCGAATATGACTTTATAATAAAATAATATTTTTAGTTATTCCAAAGGTGCCCCTCTCCTCCCTTATAAAAGGGAACCTCCTCCCTCTCTTCCTCACACCACTTTGAGCCTTCAAGCTCGGACAACCCCTACAAAATTCTCTTCTACACTTCCATAGAAACATCCTGGAGGTTCTGGTCTTCTTCAAAGACCAATTTTAGTGCCCTAAGAGGAGGTCTCAAAGAAGCGCTTCAAAGAAGAGGTAATGTCTGTTACTAATTCTTTCAACTCTATTTCTTCTTCCACTTCTTCTTCTTTATTTTTTTCATTACCAAGTACTAAAATCATTATAAATCATATACTTATATGTTATTAGAATTTTGAAACAACCCTATTTCACCATTTATCCATCCTACGGAAAACGAAATCACCACGTGTGTGTACGTACAGAATACCGTCTCCACGCTGTGGTGAAATATGTTTTTACACCAACACCTTACATGGTTGGTTATAATGATGTAATGAATAACTATATATGGTTATTATAACATCATACTGATTCTGATATATTATACCAACCACTCCAATACTATTAATAATTATGGGAATGATATCATCGCTCGTGCGTACGTACGGACTACCGTCTCCACGACGCGATGAGATTCATTCTCCATGTTAACCATACATGAATGATCATAAAGTTTATATAATGAATAATAATGAAATATATGAAATAATAATGATGCTGGATATATGTATATATAAATATATATGTATTTCATCTATTTATTTTCCTTCAATTCAATAAGGAAACGAAAACAGCGTTCATGCGTACGTACGGCCTACCGTCTCCATGAACGGTGTATTTCATTCCTTTTATCGATATATAATATATATATGTATATGATGAATATATATTATATATAAATCATGTTTTAAATTATGGAATTATTTAAATCAATATATAAGTAATAATATCAAGAACAACAAGTCGAAACACATACTATAAATGAAATGATTTTACCCAAAATGCTACTTTAACATGGAATTTACAAAAGAATGGGTAATATAAAGTCATAAGTGAAACATATATTATATAATAATAATGAATATGATTCTGTAATAAGTCAATGTCATTATTTAAATCATTATACAGGAGGTTCGGATACGTACGAAGCATATCAGACCTAAGGTAAGGGAAAATATCACAATCTCATTTTTATCCGAGATTGATTATACTTTGGTATTTATTGTGGTGTATTTTAGCATCCACATACATGTTTCCCCAATATTTAATATTATTTCAATCCACCTACAATTTTTTAAATCCAATTTAACCCTTAGGTGTGTTTTTAGTAAAAGATATGAAAGGAATCTTTTGTCGTTTTTCGTAGGAGGTATTTTTTGACTTTTCTGACAAAAGTATGAGAAGAATGTTTTTTTAACTTATATGGCATGAATGAATTTTTAAAACATTATTTCCAAGAAGATTACATTATAAGTTTTCAAGTTTGTTTTTAATCAAATTCTTTTAGTTTAAAACTATATGACATGTTAAGAAAGGAAAAATGGTTTTGAAGTAGAAATGATATTTTCCTCAAGAATGGAGTTCAAGTGTTTTATCAAAATTATTTTCCATCTAAGATAAAATTGGTTTCTATTTCTATCCCTATTATTAAATTGATTTGATTATGTTGTGGTGGAATTATTTTTATTAATTCCTTTATCTTATATGAATTGTTTTATGATGTCACGATGTTTAAGAATCCCATTTTTATTACATGGGTTATGCAATGATGTATGATTTATGATTTTCTGGAACACATAAGAATGGTATCATTATGAGATGGGTGGTACCTATATATCCCTCCAATGAATTTGGTAAATATTTATATCTCATGATATAGACATGGCTGGAACGGCAAGTTAAACCGGTTCAGTAATACAGGACTGGAACGTGGAGTAAACTCAATTCAGAAAGGAACTTTGTCCACTAATATGGTCTTGGTGGCACTGCCTTGGCTACTATGGAAATCATATCATGTGTCTAATGGTTCCCCACAATTACATGTTTAATTCCCATACTATTTTATCATGATTAATGTTTTTTATGATCTATGCCTTACGTACTTCCATGATTTATGTCATTGCTCAAGATTCTGATCTTTTAATATTATGTTCATGTTTTGAAGTTCAAATGTATATGATTTGTTTTATTTTATCCATGCTTACCCTTACTGAGAATTTGAGCTCACCCTTTATATGTTTTATTTTCCCCAGGATTTAAAGAAAGGTTTTAAGTAATAAAACAAAAATGGGAAGATCTTATGGGAGATGTTGAATATCTACGATTAGAAGATTATATTCCGAGTTTCCAAAGACACTAAACTATTACGATCCTTGTGTGTTAGTTTTTGTTATGTATTAAGTATTCCACTAAAGTAATGTCATGTCCATTTACATCAAGCTTCATGTCTTTACACTCAACATAATAAGATGTAAATTAAAATACATAACAAAAAGAAGTCCTTTAAAAATATGAGGGTGAAAGGCCCCCTTACCGATTTAGTAACATTCAAAACATATGCCACATGAAAGAAGGATCATAAAATGAAGATGTAAATACTCATAAATGAAATTATATTAAACAAATAGTGAAATCATGGGCATTACATACACCACACAAATGAAATAGTGTAAATATGGTATGAATCTCACGAAAATAAGAAGTGAGATGAAAACCCTTTCTTTGTTGTAATCAATCGAGTCGTACGGACAAAAGTTAATAACTCCAAATGAATCACAGAATACCATGAATATAATGATAATCATGATAATATATATCAAATGTAAGTACAAAATACACCACATTCAATGAATAAGTGGCGAATAATGGAAATCTCACGGAATTAAAAGCGAGATAAGAAAATCTCTTCCCTCATGTTCGACTTGACTCGATCGATCTTTAATATCTTGAATAATAGACTAAAGTTTATTTATTCTTTCTTAAGAACCCTTCTCAAGGTCATTATACCTTTTTATATCACTTACTACCATGTTATAAACATTATGTAATAAATTAAGTTAATAATGTTCGTTTTGTCGATATTTGGAACTTGAGTCAAAAATGGACTTGTTATAATTACATGTTGTTCATGTGGTCAAAGGTTCATTATATCCAGAATTATATTCATGATTTTCACATCATATATATCATATATATCCATCATATACATGTATTTATAATAGTATATAACATTTGTAGGTATGAAATGAAATGCACCGTTCATGAAGACTGTAAGCTGTACGTACGCATGAACGCTACTTTCATTTCGATTTCTTATTTTAATGAAATAAAACATAATTATACATAGGTATATTATAATTATAGTATAATATCATATATAATATCATTAACTCAAACCTTTATACATCCAACATATGGAATTAACAAATCAAATCACTTTGAGGGGGGCAGTAGTCTGCACTTCCTCAAATGAGATTATCGTATTTACCCACTATGGAAACCATAAAGGCGTGATATACATTGAAATTACCGAAGCGTAAAGAAAACATAAACAAAATATGTATCATATATAAATATAGTTCCATAATAATGGCCACCATGAGAGTCTGTAGGTGATAATCGAACAATCATCATTTCATGAGGTGTTAGTTTTCCATCCACAGAAACATTATGTTCTTCATCCATTAGATGGAGGTGTGTGTAAGTGTAGATTAAATCCTTATAATAACAATATCCTAGTATATTGAGGATACTTTGTTTTTTATAAAATAATGGAATAAAAATATTTTAGGGGTTGGATAAGTGAAATAAAAGAAAACAATTTAAGAGAAACAGTTACCTTTAATTTGGGTAACTTCCTTTCGTTTGAACCAATGGGACTTCTTGAAGTGCCTTATGCCTAAGGTAACACTTCTAGGAGGAGTAGAGGGATGTAGGGAGCTTAATTGGGCAGAGTTCGGACAAGAAAAATGGCTTGAGAGGTGTGAGTAATTAGATAGAAGTGGCCTCCTTTTATAACAGAGAGGAGGGACTCTTTAAGAAAGTGTGAAAATATTATTTTATAATATAATTATATTCGGTTTCTAATGGTACAAAAATAATTAAGGTATAAGATAAGATAACTAATATTCGAAATAAAATCATCCAATTATAATTGTACATGTTTTGTAAAATAATTTAATCATTATAATCTTATTTATTTAAATCATTTATTAATGAGTTAAATACTGCATCATTATTGTATCATAAATAATTTAATTTATTTGATGTCTAAAAATAATTAAACAAATTACCAAAATGTAGGAAATAATTTTATATTTCCAATGAATATTTATAGTTTAAAATTTAATTTATATAACCCCTTATAAAAAATAATTTACAAAAAGATATTTTCTTTTGTCATTGTTGCATTTACTTTAAGTTAATTAATCAAAATTGTCATTATCACTCCCATGTGGCTCAATGGGGTCCCAAAATCGACCCAAGGATGCCCATGGTCGTCCATGACTCAATAAATAAGGTTAGGATAAGTTTTGATTTAATTTTGAATTATGATAATATTCTTATTACCTTGAATTACCTTATTTACCTTTAACCATGGTAAATAAAATTCAAAAGTTACTATTGACTAAAAATTATTCTTATCATAATGAACTAAATTTTACTTCTTGATAAGAAAAATGTATTTCAAATTTTTGAAATTCAATTCACAGAAGTGGTAAAATTTCATTTAAATGAAAAATTCACTTTTTTTAACTACCACTAAGTGGTGTCACTATTCATAAAAAATTGATGTTTTTCCGAAAAATACCAAAAATTCAGCCTAAAATATATTTGAAATTACAAATTCAAAAATGATGACTATTTTAATAAATTCAAAACTTGAAATTTTCATTAATTAATTTTCAATTTAATTCCCATTGTTAAAATAAATAGCGTGTTTTTTGGAAATAATAACTATCAAAGATTGACACTTGTTTATGTCCAATTTCAAAGTGAAATTAATTCCAATGACCAAAATTGGATTAAATGGTAAAAATATATTTTAATTACTCTTTAAAAAAATTGAAAATATAATCTAACCATATAAATAAATTATATTAAAACATGGGTTTTAATTAAAATACAATATTTAAACAATTCATAAAAAATGAACTTTTTTGGAAAAATTCCAAAAATTTACACAAAGAAAATTTCGATGTCCCCATTCAAAAAAAGGATTTTATTTTGTCATATAATATTTATTAATGTGACCAAAACTATACTTAATGAGGTTTCTCCATTAAAAGGCGGTAAATCGCCCTTTTAATGTAAATTATTGTTAAATTTAGATTCATTCACATTTTAAGCCTCTATATATTTATTGGATAAATGTAAATACATTTAACAAACATGTATAATCATATTGTTGTTAGTTTTTTTCATTATCACTAGTACAACGGCTTGGAGTTAACTACAATTTAAAATAATAATATTATATTATTAGTGTGCAACGTAAGATTTCAAATAAACTCATTGTTGCGTATCAGGTACGCTATTCAACATAGAAACCATTTTAAAGTGAAAATAATATTTAGTTCACAAATATAAATAAATATGAAAATGTCATATTCTTTATTTACCTGGGATGTTACATCCTTGCTCCCATTTCGGAATTGCATCCTCGCAAATTTAAAATTGGGCTCGAAAACTTCATTGAATGCCCCACATCAGAAAAGGAGTATATTAAACTATCACTTTAAATGAAATAAAGAAAACTACAAAGGTCACCTGTGACAAAAGATACAAGGATTCCATGAAAACAAGGATATGGAAGAGAAAAAAAGTTTCATTTTCTAATGGAGAGTGTTAGAAAACATGTTTAGGAGAAAGATATCCACCAGAAAATCCCAAACATGTGATGGGTTAAACGGTATTTGATTCCCCAATAGGAAAAGTAAACAAATAACATTTTTTGTTTTAAGTTACTTTTCATTGAGGAATTTATTTATGAGCATAACTAATATATAAGGAAACATAGTTACTTTTCATATAGACTTTCATCTCTTACTATATTTCTTACACAAACTCGTATTTTCACCAAAAGATGAGTATTTTGGATGACTTGTTCGCATTAAGAGAGATATAATCAACTTCGAGAGAATCACCTAATCTAAGAAAGATGAACTATATATTTCCCATGTCTTTAGACCTTAACCAAAACCAAAATTCCTAGTACAAGATCAGATAATCCCCCAAAAGGATAATCTTTTACAAAAAGAAAATCTACTCTTAATCTCCAAAATTTGTCCAATAAAACCCAATGTTCATCAAAGACCATTCAAAAAAAAGTTATCCATAATATTATTCAAAGTAATCCAAACTAATATTAAAACCCAAATCTTTGAAGTATTTAATCACATATCCATCCATGATAAATCTTAACATTTATCTCCAAATAACATCAGTTACATTTAATGTCTCGTTTTGAAAAGTAATTAACCTAATCACATATCCATCGTGATAGGTTAATCATTTCCATAGATAACCCAAAATCAATTTATTCTTTATTCATAAGATCATCTAACTAAAAAAAAGTCATACTAACAAGTCACTTCATGTAGTCTAGTGGTAGTCAATAAATACTAGTCGCACATTGGATATGGGTTCGATTCCCGCAGCTTTGTCCAACGTGAAGGGTTGTCACACGGTCTGCGAGCTCTATGCCACCGCACACAGACCAAAGGATTTTATCTATTCACGTGAGGTCTTCCCCTGCCAATGACATGCATGGGAGAACACACACATCTCCCTAGGTGAGTCACGCGAGAGAAGCTATGCACCCAAACCAGATTTTGGGGTTAGGGCAAGGTGGTAGGGATCTTTGTCATCCCTTCACACAGTCTCAAACGGCCTGAAGGACCTCGAGGGTAGCTCCCCACCCCGACTGAACCCTTATGTCACACGCCGCGACTAGAATCACTGCCCGCACCTAGAACAAGGCCTGGTGATTCCCTCCTTCAAGATATCCATATGGTGAAATAGCCAGGGATATCTGGTCACCCACGATTTCATGGTCAATGTCCCACAACCAAGTCCCTCTTACACGCTCGGAACCGAAGGAGTCAACACGATCGACTAAATAAAAGGTCATACACCATTTACCTTACCAACACAAGGTTACATGGACACCCCGCGCCACCTTGGTAATAAACCAAACACGGAGCAGGGAGAAAAATGTTCCACAAATAGAGACTAACAATTATACAACAAAAAAGTATAAGAGTTGTAGAGTGTACCTTTTATCACCTCATGCTCTAGAGGATCGTAGACATCCAAAGCTTGCGGATGTCTGTGGTCCCAACTGTCAGCTCCCGGAGCCTGACGTGGACTGCCTAGTGGTGATGGGAAGATCTCGTAATGTCGTCCCCACTACCATCTCCTCCCGCTCATCTACTAGCACCACCTCTCTGGGTACTATTCTAATCATGGAGTTGCCTCCGTCGTGGTGGTGCACCTTCTACCAGCCCAAGGTTCTCGGCATCCCTCGTCCAGAAGTCCTGTGCTAGGTGACCTCGCCCATCGCAAGCAAAGCACCAACTCTCTTCGGGCGGCACTAGTGCCCTTCGGCGCCACTGTGGTGTACGAGCATGCCCTAGATTCTAGTTGTCAGAAATCAACCTGTATCGAGGTCCTTCTTATCGACACTCACTAGCTGTGATAGACGTCTCAACTCCAACATGCCTGCTGTCACCACCAAATCTGGAACGTGACAGGGAACTCTCTATCACCAGCGCCTACTCTAGAACCACAGAATATGTGGAAATTCCCAAGGGTAAAATGATAGCACGAATATCTCAGCGGAGATCCTGCTCAAACTTCCGCACTCGGGAGTTACCGTCGTGGACCAAGTTCGGGTAAAATCGTGCACGGACTGCAAAACTACCCGCGTACTCGGCCACTGTCATCCCTCACTACTGAAACTGAAGAAGCTCCTGAATCCTAATAGATCGTAAGCAGGAGGGAAAAAACTCCTCACGAAACAACAACAGAAAGTCATCCCACGAAAGTGAAAACTCGTCAAGAAACTGAGTCACCAGAGGCCACCAACGCCAAGCTGCTCCACAAAAAAGGTTGGCTGCCAAAGGCACTCTCTGATCTGTCGGCGTCTGTACAAGCCTGAAAAGGCGAGCCACTATCTCCCGCCAAGCCTCTACTACCTGAGGGTCTGGATTACCACTGAACCTCAACGGTCCGTGCCGCTGGAACTCACGGAGCACGCTCAACCTGCGCTCAAGCCCCATCTGCTCTGCTAAAACTGCCAGCTGCTCAACAGGTGGGGGTGCTTCCACCGACCCACCCGGAGAAAGGGGCTCGCATGATGGGTCGTAGACTGTGACATCGTAGCTCACATGGTTGTCGTCATGCACCAAAGCGGGTATCTTAGATGACTGTCTTTGCGAATACATCCTGAATATTATCAAGGAGTGTCGCGATCAGATAAGCATATATGTATATATCAATAACAACAATGGGGAGCTAACTCAAGAAGGACAGTCAAAGACTCAATACTATGTGATGCACAAACCAATTTTCCTTACAATAAGTGTCTCAACATGCTGAGTCGACAAGCGGGTTATCAAGGTCTTAGTGAATGGATATGTCAGCCACCGCACCATCACTGGACTCCCTCGCCTGAGAGACGCTCTTGAGACACGTTAACACCGTTGCCCTAAATCACAACCAATACCTATTTTAGGGACATCCGCACAATGTACCAAAGAACGAACCACCTATGACACCACTTTGTAATGACCCGACCCTACCTGGGATTGTTCCGCAACTACCCCAAGACCGATTTCATAGGCCAGGGGATGGGGACCAGTGCCAAAGGCACAACAACTCGAGGAGGCCTTTTCCTAAGTACTTTTACGCACACACGCAGCACAATCACTGCAAAAGTTCAGAGTAAAAGGGAATGTAAAGTAAAACTACTATATATATAAAAACCACATAAGTGCTCTGACCACTTACAGTGCAAAGTACAAGCTGTAGGTAAAATGAAAAGAAAAGGGAAAAGACACATGCCCAACAAAAAAGTGCCAAAACCCGACAATAGTTAAACTATATAAGAACAGCTGAAAGGGTCCCCACCTGGAACCCGACTCCGACCACCACACACGTTCCAAGCTACTGAACACCTAATCTCCTCTGACTTCATGACCAACCTGTCCGTCCTCTGCAAGGGCACACCAAGTGCGGGCAAAGCCCAAGCATGGGTGAGTATAAAAATACTTAGTAGGATACCCTGAAGGCTCGAGGGAGCAAAAAAGGAGGTACTGAAGTGTGAGCAGTAGATCGAACAGGAAAAGTAAAAGAGTAAAACCGAGAGTGTAGTCAAGAGTACTGCAGTAAAGAGTCTAGGTCAAACCAACAAGAGAAAAGAAGGTATACTCGTCCAGACACAAGGAGCTGCAAATGGTGAGAAGAAGAACTTCTCGTCGAGTCTTCGCTACCTATAGTAGGAGAGTAGAGTTGTCCAACCATGAAAAGCGATCCACGGAAAGCACGTGGCATACCTCGCACGTCTTCGGCTCTCCTACAAGGAGAGTAACCAAAGCCCAAGAAGTGGGTACTGGAATAAGGTATACATATATATATGCTCTATCAATAAACCCGAACAAGGTCATAAGGGGATCCCAATCCCGTAGCTCAGCCCAAGAAAAGGAGTAGCCAACATTCCCAGAAGTAACACCATCGATGCCCAGCATCTCGCACGTCTGCCCCAAACTACAAGTCAAAGGGGCTCAAATCACCGCACCTTGACACTATCTGCTTTGGGCGGCACTAAATCACTCGCACGGTTTTAGGTCGCGTCGCAAGGACGCGTCTTGGTGGAGAAGGCACCCCTCGTACTTGAGAGTTCTTGTGGTATGACAAACCACACCTCATCACTGCCCCGCAGTCGTGAGGTCTCCTCAAAGTCGACATGCGACCTCCTGCCCAACCCCACTAGAGGGTCCTTGGATGTTGACGATTTCCAGCTATAGGGCCACCCGGTAAGAGTCGACGGGTGCCACACTGCGCAGTCCTGTAACAGGGTAATCCACTAGAGGGATACGCAGCTAAAGTCGATAATGGGATCACTACCTAGCCCAGCTGGAGGAAACCTGGCATCGGGGACCACTGCCTAGCACACCTAAAGGTAAGCCCGACATCAGGTACCACTGCCCAGCACACCTGGAGGTAAGCCCGACATCAGGGACCACTGCCCAGCCCAGCTGGAGGTAAGCTCGACATCGGGGACCACTGCACAACCCCACTGGAGGTAAACCCAGAACTTCTCTAGCCATCCCTTCTGTATAGTACTGCTCAGTGAATACTGCTTTACTGGACATCCCTGCCAGATGGTAACCCACTAGCGAGCCCTACTCGAAACAACCTCATCCCTGCTGGAAACAACCTCAGCCCTGCTGGAAACAACCTCAACCTTGCTGGAAACAACCTCCTGGGTAGAGGATCAGTGCCCGTGTAAAGTGTTGGTTACACCGAATCCACAATAACTCTACCAGGGAACATGGAGTGATGGGAGAATCTTCTGAGGCCTCATACGGCGATCCCACTCCAATCCGCTGAGTCACTGTCGAAGCGGACCGAGACAACTTATCCCAAAAAGTGGGAAAACACCCACACTTTTATAAATAACCAAATAAATGTAATTTGACACTTTTTATGAATTACACTAATTTTCTAGGTTAATATGACATGTTATTATTTATTTAAGTAACTTTTTTCAAACTAATCATGCTGTTATGATTTTCACAAAAATCAAGTACCAAATAGTGCCAAAATTGACATAAAATAGTTTTTAAAACAAATATTATATTATTAATTGTTATTTTATTCATAAAAATCTAAGGTACAGCCAAATGACTTAGATAAGGATATATATTTTAATAATGAACCAGTTGGGGTTATTTTGGCTTGTTATGGTAAGTTTATTAACCTTATAGTGTAAGAAAACAAGAAGACACAGTAAAAGTAAAATTATTTAACTTAAAGTTAAATCTAAATGTTAAGGTAAAAAAAGGAACCTAAACTTGGCTAAATTCTATTGGATGAGAGTATTTATACCCATACCCATATTATCTTTTAAATATATCAATTTTGGAGCTATTAAAAACAGAATATGACTTTATAATAATATAATATTTTTAGTTATTCCAAAGGTGCCCCTCTCCTCCCTTATAAAAGGGAACCTCCTCCCTCTCTTACTCAAACCACTTTGAGCCTTCAAGCTCGGAAAACCCCTAAAAAATCTCTTATACACTTAAATATAAACATCCTAGAGGTTCTGGTCTTCTTCAAAGACCAATTTTAGTGCCCTAAGAGGAGGTCTCAAAGAGGCGCATCAAAGAAGAGGTAATGTCTGTTACTGATTCTTTCAACACTATTTCTTCTTCCACTTATTCTTCTTTAGTTGTTTCATTATGAAGTACTAACATCATTATAAATCAAATACTTATATGTTATTATAAGTATGAAACAACCGTATTTCACCATCTATCCATCCTACGGAAAACGAAATCACCACGCGTGCGTACGTACAGAATACCGTCTCTACGCTGTGGTGAAATATGTTTTTCCACCAACACCTTACATGGATGGTTATAATGATGTAATGAATAAATATATATTGTTATTATAACATCATAATGATTCTGATATGTTATACCAACCACTCCAATTCTATTAAATAATTATGGGAATGATATCATCGCTCGTGCGTACGTACGGACTACCGTCTCCACGACGCGATGAGATTCATTCTCCATGTTAACCATACATGAATGATCATAAAGTTTATATAATGAATAATAATGAAATATATGAAATAATAATGATACTGGATATATGTATATATATATGTGTGTGTATGTCATCTATTTAGTTTCCTTCAATTCAATAAGGAAACGAATACAGCGTTCATGCGTACGTACGGCCTACCATCTCCATGAACGGTGTATATCATTCCTTTTATCGATATATAATATATATATGTATATGATGAATATATATTATATATAAATCATGTTTTACATTATGTAATTATGTAAATCTGTATATAAGTAATAATATCAAGAACAACAAGTCGAAACACATACTATAAATGAAATGATTTTACCCAAAATGCTACTTTAACATGGAATTTACAATAGAATGGGTAATATAAAGTCATAAGTGAAACATATATTATATCATAAGAATGAATATGATTCTGTAATAAGTCAATGACATTATTTAAATCATTATACAGGAGGTTCGGATACATACGAAGCATATCGGACCTATGGTAAGGGAAAATATCACAATCTCATTATTATCCGAGATTGATTATACTTTGGTATTTATTGTGGTGTATTTTACCATCCACATCCATGTTTCCCCAATATGTAATATTATTTACATCCACCTACAATTGTTTAAATCCAATTTTAACCTTCGGTGAGCTTTTAGTAAATGATATGAAAGGAATCTTTTGTCGTTTTTCGTACGAGGTATTTTTTGACATTTCCGACAAAAGTACAAGAAGAATGTTTTTTTAACTTATACGGCATGAATGGATTTTTAAAACATTATTTCCAAGAATATTACATTATAAGTTTTCATGTTTTTTTAATCAACTTCTTTTAGTTTAAAACTATATGACACGTTATGAAAGGAAAAATGGTTTTGAAGTAGAAAGGATATTTTCCTCAAGAATGGAGTTCAAGTGTTTTATCAAAATTATTTTCCATCTAAGATAAAATTGGTTTCTATTTCTATCCCTATTATTAAATTGATTTGATTATGTTGTGGTGGAATTATTTTTATGAATTCCTCTATCTTATATGAATTGTTTTATGATGTCACGATGTTTAAGAATCCCATTTTTATTACATGGGTTATGCAATGATGTATGATTTATGATTTTCGGGCACACATAAGAATGGTATCATTATGAGATGGGTGGGACCTATATCTACCTCCAATGCATTGGGTAAATATTTATATCTCATGATATAGACATGGCTGGAATGGAAAATTAAACCGGTTCAGTATTACAGGACTGGAACGAGGAGTAAACTCAATTCAGAAAGGAACTTTGTCCACTAAGATGGTCCTGGTGGCAATGCCTTGGCTACTATGGAAATCATATCATGTTCCTAATGGTTATCCACAATTACATGTTTAATTCCCATGCTATTTTATCATGATTAATGTTTCTTTATGATCTATGCATTACGTACTTCCATGATTTATGTCATTGCTCAAGATTCTGATCTTTAAATATTATGTTCTTGTTTTGATGTTCAAATGTATATGATTTGTTTTATTTTATCAATGCTTACCCTTACTGAGCATTTGAGCTAACCCTTTATATTTTTTCTTTTCCTCAGGATTTAAAGAAAGGTTTTAGGCAAGAAAACAAAAATGGGAAGATCTTATGGGAGATGTTGAATATCTACGATTAGAAGATTATATTCTGAGTTTCCAAAGACACTAAACCATTACGATCCTTGTGTGTCAGTTTTTGTTATGTATTAAGTATTCCGCTAAAGTAATGTAATGTCAATTTAAATCAAGCTTCTGGTCTTTACACTCAACATAATAAGATGTAAATTAAAATACATAACAAAAAGAAGTCCTTTAAAAATAGGAGGGTGAAAGGTCCCCTTACCGATTTAGTAACATTCAAAACATATGCCACAAGAAAGAAGGATCATAAAATGAAGATGTAAACACTCATAAATAAAATTATATTAAACAAATAGTGAAATCATGGGCATTACATACACCACTAAAATGAAATAGTGTAAATATGGCATGAATCTCACGAAAATAGGAAGTGAGATGAAAACCCTTTCTTTGTTGTAATCAATCGAGTCGTACGGACAAAAGTTAATAACTCCAAATGAATCAAAGAATACCATGAATATAATGATAATCATGATAATATATATCAAATGGAAGTACACAATACAACACATTCAATGAATAAGTGGCGAACAATGGAAATCTCATGCAATTAAAAGTGAGATAAGAAAATCCCTTACCTCGTGTCCGACTTGACTCGATCGTTCTTTAATATCATGAATAATAGACTGAGGTTTATTTATTCTTTAATAAGAACACTTTTCAAGGTCATTATACCTTGTTATATCACTTACTACCATGTTATAAACATTATTTAATAAATTAAGTTAATAATGTTCGTTTTGTCGATATTTGGTATTTGAGTCAAAAATGGACTTCTTATAATTACATGTTGTTCATGTGGTCAAAGGTTCATTGTATTCAGAATGATATTCATTATTTTGATATCATATATATCATATATATCCATCATATAAATGTATTTATAATAGTATATAACATTTATAGGTATGAAATGAAATGCACCGTTCATGAAGACGGTAAGCCGTACGTACGCATGAACGCTACTTTCATTTCGATTTCTTATTTTAATGGAAATAAAACATAATGATACATAGGTATATTATAATTATAGTATAATATCATATATAATATCATTAACTCCAACATTTTTACATCCAACAAATGGAATTAACAAATCAAATCACTTTGAGGGTGGCGGTAGTCCGCACTTCCTCAAATGAGATTATCTTATTTACCCACTATGGAAACCATAAAGGCATGATATACATTGAAATTACCGAAGAATAAAGAAAACATAAACATAATATGTATCATATATAAATACAATTCTATCATAATGGCCACCATGAGAGGCAGTAGGTGATAATCGAACAATCATCATTTCATGAGGCGTTAGTTTTCCATCCACAGAAACATTATGTTCTTCATCCATTAGATGGAGGTGTGTGTAAGTGTAGATTAAATCCTTATCATAACAATATCCTAGTATACTGAGGATACTGTTGTTATTATAAAATAATGAAATAAAAATATTTTAGGGGTTGGATAAGTGAAATAAAAGAACACAATTTAAGAGAAACAGATACCTTTAATTTGGGTAACTTCCTTTGGTTTGAACCAAAGGGACTTCTTGAAGTGCCTTATGCCTAAGGTAACACTTCTAGGAGGAGTAGAGGGATGTAAGGAGCTTAATTGGGCAGAGTTGGGACAAGAAAAATGGCTTGAGAGGTGTGAGTAATTAGTTAGATGTGGTCTCCTTTTATAAGGGAGAGGAGATACTCTTTAAGAAAGTGTGAAAATATTATTTTATAATATAATTATATTCGGTTTCTAATGGTACAAAAATAATTAAGGTCTAAGATAAGATAACTAATATTCGAAATAAAATCATCCATTTATAATTGGACATGTTTTGTATAATAATTTAATCATTATAATATTATTTATTTAAATAATTTATTAATGAGTTAAATACTGCATCATTATTGTGTCATAAATAATTTAATTTATTTGATGTCTAAAAATAAATAAACAAATTACCAATATGTAGAACATCATTTTATATTTCCAATGAATATTTATAGTTTAAAATTTAATTTATATAACCCCTTATAAAAATTAATTTACAAAAAGATATTTTCTTTTGTCATTTTTGTGTTTACTTTAAGTTAATTAATCTAAATTGTCATTATCACTCCCATGTGGCTCAATGGGGTCCCAAAATCGACCCAAGGATGCCCATGGTAGTCCATGACTCAATAAATAAGGTTAGGATAAGTTTTGAGTTAATTTTGAATTATGATAATATTCTTATTACCTTGAATTACCTTATTTACCTTTAACCGCGGTAAATAAAATTCAAAAGTTACTATTCACTAAAAATTATTTTTATCATAATGAACTAAATTTTACTTCTTGATAAGAAAAATGTTTGTCAAATTTTTGAAATTCAATTCACAGAAGGGGTAAAATTTCATTTAAATGAAAAGGTCACTTTTTTTAACTACCACTAAGTGGTGTCACTATTCATAAAAAATTGATGTTTTTCCGAAAAATACCAAAAATTCAGCCTAAAATATATTTGAAATTACAAATTCAAAAATGAGGTCTATTTTAATAAATTAAAAACATGAAAGTGTCATTAATTAATTTTCAATTTAATTCCAATTTTTAAAACAAATAGTGTGTTTTTTGGAAACAATAACTATCAAAGATTGACACTTGTTTATGTCCAATTTCAAAGTGAAATTAATTCCAATGACAAAAATTGGATTAAATGGTAAAAATATATTTTAATTACTCTTTAAAAACAATTTAAAATATAATCTAACAATATAATTAAATTATATTAAAACATAGTTTTTAATTAAAATACAATATTTAAACTATTCATAAAAAATGAACTTTTTTGGAAAAATTCAAAAAATTTACACAAAGTAAATTTCGATGTCCCCATTAAAAAAAAGGATTTTATTTTGTCATATAAATGTATTAATGTGACCAAAACTATACTTAATGAGGGTTCTCCATTAAAAGGCGGTAAATCGCCCTTTTAATGTAAATTATTGTTAAATTTAGATTCATTCACATTTTATGCCTCTATCTATTTATTGGATAAATGTAAATACATTTAACAAACATGTATAATCATATTGTTGTTAGTTTTTTTCATTATCACCAATACAACGGCTTGGAGTTAACTACCATTTAAAATAATAATATTATATTGTTAGTGTGCAACGTAAGATTTCAAAAAACTCATTGTTGCGTATCAGGTACGCTATTCAACATAGAAACCATTTTAAACTAAAATTAATATTTAATTCACAAATATTAATAAATATGAAAATTTCATATTCTTTATTTACCTGGGATGTTACATCCTTGATCCCATTTCGGAATTGCGTCCTCGCAAATTTAAAATTGGGCTCAGAAACTTCATTGAATGCCCCACATCAGAAAAGGAGTATATTAAACTATCACTTTAAATGAAAGAAAGAAAACTACAAAGGTCACCTACGACAAAAGATACTAGGATTACATGAAAACATGTATACGGAAGAGAAAAATTGTTTCATTTTCGAATGGAGAGTGTTAGAAAACGTGTTTAGGAGAAAGATAACCACCAAAAAATTCCAAACATGTGATTGGTTAAACGGTATTTGATTCCCCAGTAAGAAAAGTAAACAGATAACATTTTTTGTTTTAAGTTACTTTTCATTGAGGAATTTATTTATTAGCATAACTAATTCATAAGGAAACATACTTACTTTTCATATAGACTTTCATCTCATACTATATTTCTTACACAAACTTGTATTTTCACCAAAAGATGAGTATTTAGGATGACTTGTTCGCATTAAGAGAGATATAATCAACTTTAAGTGAATCACCTAATCCAAAAAAGATGAACTATATATTTCCGATGTCTTTAGACCTTAACCAAAACCAAAATGCCTAGTACAAGATCAGATAATCCCCCAAAAGGATAATCTTTTACAAAAAGAAAATATACTCTTAATCTCCAAAATTTGTCCAATAAAACCCAATGTTCATGAAAGACCATTCAAAAAAAAGTTATCCATAAATTTATTCAAAGTAATCCAAAATAATATTAAAACCCAAATCTTTGAAGTATTTAATCACATAGCCTTCCAAGATAAATCTTAACATTTATCTCCAAATAACATCAGTTACCCTTAATGTCTTGTATTGAAAAGTAAATAACCTAATCACATATCCATCGTGATAGGTTAATCATTTCCATAGATAACCCAAAATCAATTTATTCTTTATTCATAAGATCATATAACTAAAAAATAATAAGTCATACTAACCAGTGACTTCATGTAGTCTAGTGGTAATCAATAATTACTAGTCTCACATTGTTTATGGGTTCGATTCCCACAGCTTCGTCCAATGCGAAGGGTTGTCACACGGTCTGCAAGTTCTCCTTTTTCAAAAACTATATAATTTTATAACATTCCCCAAAAAATATAAATTCCTCAAAAATAACCATAACAAATTTTAACCACAAATGCTATCTAATAAATTTCATTTTGCATCCCAAAAAGTATTAAATTGTAACTTCCTCAAATTCTAGGATCATATAAACCCAAATAGTTATTTATAACTATTTCAACAAAATAAAAGATAATTATTCCTTGAATAAAATTTTCATATATGAAACATCATGGTTACACATACTATAAAAAGTATTCTAATGTAATCTCATCATGAAAAGAGCCTTAATACTTTCAAGCATTTCACCATCCTAAATTCTACCATAACTCTTCAATCCCTTATATTTTGAATTTTACTCATTCAACATTCTTCTTGATCCATTAACCATTCCTTTCCAACTTATTCTGAAATACTTCTTTCCTACAAATAAAATCATGAATCTTGTCCTAAGATTTCAATGATAGGAAAACATATGTTAAGAAATAATACATAACTTTCATTGGTCATTTTCAGTTTCTTCATCCTCAATCGGAATGGAATTAGGTATTGGTAAACAAATTTCTGTACAATCCTAGTGATACCATTCCTAGAAATTCTTCATAGGACATGTGTTTGTAAAATTATCATTCTCACCACATTTAAAACATTCAATTGATCCTTCATAAATAACTTCTTCTCCATTCCTAGAGTCAACTAGATACTTCCTTTTTCCAAGGCAGGTTCTAGCTTTATGAAATTCATTCCCACATCCATAGAATCTTCCCTTCCCTTTGAAAAATTTTCCTAAGTGTTTCTTTCCACATCCTTGACACATAGGTTTTTGAACAAACATAACTTTATGATTATTACCTAAAATTCCATATGGATTTGTTTCTCGAATATATGATGACTTATAAAAATTACCAAGGATCATGTCACAATCATAACACCAGATAGATGGTTGAGAATAACCACAAGAGTTCTCATTGCATCTCCCATATCATTCAACTACTCGTTCAGAAAACCGTCATAGTTTTCTTCACATCTACTGTTTTTTTGGTTCCTGCTAGATCCATCCATTTACTAAAACCAGAAATGTTAGTGTGATTATATCAGTAAAATCATCATATAATATCTTATTTGGAGGGTAAACACTAATATATACTTATTCATGTTATCTTAAACTCATTCACATTTTCTAAAAAAACTATGACTCTTTCTGAAATCCCAACCATTATAGTAAGGTCACTTATGCTTAAAGAATACCCTAACGTCTAATGTTATCTAAACTATCCTCTGATACCAACTATAAGGATATGGCCTTAAACATTACATAATATTGAATTAAATGAATAATTCACATTGAGTATATTTTCAGGTTTAGAGTTTTGGAGAATTAGGCCATAACTATTATAGAACAACTTGAATATTACAAGTAGACACTACTACTTAGTATCCATTTTTTCATAAAAAAACTCTTAAAAAGAAACTTTTCTAGTTCCATATTTTAGACAACATGAATTTTCCTTGATCCCATCCTTGACCCTATTCCACATTATGTCCTGTGAAAAATAGTTCAAAAAAACTTGGGATGAGAATAAAAAGCTCGGTAAGGGATACACAAGGAAGGAAAACTGTTAGTTTTTCAAAACAACAAGAAAACCATGAATAAATTATCAGAAGTAAAACTTTTAACCTGTATGATGTAGTAAATACACTTCACTAAAAAAAGATCATTACTTACACTTTTGTAACCAAAAGATTACCATAAAACCCATATAAAGAACACTAACATATAATGGTTACTTGGGACATAAACATACTTACATGGAATAAATGGTGCCGCAGTCCAGTGGAAGGGGAATGGTACTGATACCCCTTATAGATGAAGATACAAAGGAACCAAACCATCACTGACGGCCAAAACCATCGAGAACAGATCCATGGGAAAAACTCAACCCTGTCGGTCAACTAACGAGAACAGGATTAGGGAAAAACTCAACCCTGCTGGTCAACAAACTAGAACTAGGAACCCTCTATGTGGAAAATGGTCAAAAGTACATAATGCAGAACATGGCACACACATGGGTCCCAAACAACATGTGACCCCAAGTCATCCCCAACCGAACGCAAAAACGTTCTCAGGTACAAACAACCACATGTACCTCCGAGCGTTCCCGTATACTCCCAGAGTATAACATGTTTGAGCCCAAAGGCAATCATGCACACGACACCCAACCTCAACGTGAAGGAGTGAACATAATAACTCCACCTCAAAGGCCTAGGCACGACCAACAACTTCTTATGAATCATTTACATCACTCTCCCCAAAGTGCGCGATCACACACCAAGGGTCCGCTACAAACATGGTAGGAAGAACCACCACCGGAGCACCTTTTATTCCACATTTAATAAGATCGCTTAAGATGCTATACTCGCCTGAACAGATTAAACCTTTATAATCCTCGTGGAAAAACATGCGAGATAGACTACTTACTCGCCTCAAACAGATATCCGATGGAAAAGTCACCAACACCACCTCACGCCCGAACCTTGTCTCGTGATCCAGAGCCTCGGCATCGAAAACATTCGGGCACATCGCACTATTGCAAACCCCTTGGGAAAACACGTCAAAAATACTACTCACTTGAGCACAACAGATATCCAGACAAAAAGATGCATTCCGGTGCACCGCACACAAGTGGTGCTATATGGGACCTGCAACCCAGTCCCAAAACCCAACGAAAAGATCGCACCGTTACGATCCTCTCGAAAAAGTACACAAGTTCGACTAATCACTTGTCCAAAACGGACACCAGGTGATAAAGACGTAAAATCACCATTAACGCCCAATGGGCCCTCATGGGGCCCGCACAAGCGTGTGTAATTAGAGTGAGAAGACTGCGCCAAAGAAATGCCATTAGAAAAACACCCAAAATCGACTGGTCGCACGCCCCGAAAAGACGTCTGATGAAAAAGTTACAGAACGCAACACGTAGCTCAAAAGACGGGTCATGGGGCCCATACCTCAACTCCGTCTTCAATACCCGAAACCACACTGGAAAGCTCCGCCTCAGTTCTAGGGTCCCAACACCACTGACGGAACTCAAAACGGACATCGGATGTGCCCACGCCGTCCAAAACATGAACTCCCGGAAGAACGTGAATTCACTTAAAGACGTGTCACTCCTCCGAGGTCCCTCATTTTGGGAATTAAAAATTCATGAAACCATCTGGAAACCTTCCCCACAATCCAGGGAATGTGTCGCCGTAGACGATATGCGAATTCGATTCCCAGTCTACGTTCTAGAGGCATTTTAAGTTTTGTCGGACCGAAACAGGGGGGGTTCGGCCGGCCCACCCCCACACGGGACTGGCGGTCCACGGTCCACCGCGAAGATCGCCCCGAACCACCCGGACCAGACCGGCTCGGCCAGTCCGGCTCATCTAACACGGACCCATATGACGCGGGTCCTGTCTGCCAACTAGGGTCACAAGACCCTAGTCCTTCTCGTCGTCGCGCCCTAGCGACAACCCGCTGACTGAGCGCCTCCGCAGGTTGTGCCCGCTCACCCTCGCTCTGACGACCGTCGTCCGCCCTGCAAGTTGCGCCACCTCCTGGTGCCAGAACCCGCCGCCTGCGTGCCATGCCACCGCTTGCGAGCCGGACCCCGCCTCCTGCTACCGCCGTCCAAGAGCTCTCCGCCGCCTCTAGGTCACGTCGTGCCGCCGCCAAAGGTCACCGGACCATCCTGGTTCCACCGGAAAAAGGGAAATTCGGCCAAAAAACTTCATGGGGCCACCCCGGCCACCCCGAGACTCCAAAATTTGATCTGAAAGAATCGTTTTGAAGATAAACCTGAGCCCTACGAATCAAGGTCCTTTTCTCGACAATCGGACAACAAATTGACACATTTTTATGGTTTCAATGGAGGTGCGGGTATCTAATGAAAAAAAACGACGCCTACCTCGTTGGGAGTTTCCCGGAGAGTCGTCGCACGTCTGCCAGAGTTGTCGCACCTTGACAGAGTTGTGGAGGAGAGGGGAGGAGCTCCTCCTTCATCGGGTGCTCCTTGCACTAGGGAAGAACAACACACAAAGGGGGCGGGGGAAGTGTTTAAATAGAAAACACTTAAACCCTCCGCCCGTAGGCCCGAACCCGAACTTCCGGCAGGGTCACGATTAAGCCTCCCCAAGGCTAAAAAACTACACTCGGAATGCATCGGCGGTCTCGGAATTTTAATCCGAGGCCTCATTCAAATGTTATAAAACTGAACGACCAAATCCGCCTAATTATGAAAACTCCCTTGGGGCCATTTTTCACAGACGGGTCGCGCCCTTGAAACTTATACCCGTCCAAGGGTAAACGGCACACTCCTAACTCAACGGTGCCCTTGGTTTTCCAATAAGAGCCACTGTTTAAGAGATAATTGAGTTTCACCATTAAAATAATTAATTAATTAATTTAATTATCTATTTAACGTTCCGAAAGCGGACGAGGGGTCCAAACGTCCTGCACTGACAAATTTTATGTCGTTCCTAGGGTAATAACCACATTCCGGACACATCCATACTCTCAGATCTCTGATCCGATGCACCGTTTCGGATTTATCCCATTTATTTTGTGTTTCCAGTGTGAACGCACTGAAAATTTAATTCCTGCCACACCGAGGATCAGAATCGCACGTCGTCTGAAGGCGCTGGTCTGGAATAACATCAAAAAATATTCCAAAGTATTTCGCGGAAAAAACGTGGTTCTTATATTAATAGTCCATGAGGACATAATTCCATCATCTCTAGAATAATATTCATGACATAGTAATCAATTTTTTATATCATTTATACTTTTAAATCCTCTAATTAAATATGGATTGGAAAAATGAACAATGTTACGATCATGGAGATGGAAATTCATACGTATGAATGAGTAACATTTCCATTTTTCATTTATCATTATGGAAATAAGTTAATTATTATTTCACCTTTCCAAAATTATCATAATATTATTATTATCATCAAAAAAATTAAAATATAATTATATATATCATAAAAGTGATGTGGTAAATTAAAACAATTCACATTTCTTTTTGGAGGTGATAGTTCACAGGTACGCATGAACGATATTATCATTTTTATTCTCATTGTAGGTAAGAACATAATTGAAATTTAATTATTTTAAATGATAAATAATTAATCGATATAATAAATAAATATATATTCCTTAATTTTAACAAGTCTTGGGAGACGTTATGAAAAACCAACTATATCGGTTAGCGAGGCGGTAGCCCGCCGTACACACAAACGAAATGTTCATTTACCATTTGATGAAATTGGGGATGGATTTAGGTGATGATATTACAATCATAAAACTTATGTATATTTATGATGTTGGTGTTATTTCATCTTCTCAAAAGAAGAATATTTATCAGATGTTGAAGAAGATATAAAACAAAAACACTTAAAAATGATACCACTTCTTAGGTTGATCACCATTGAAGAACACCTTAACATCACTAAGAAGGGTGTTCTGGCAAAAATAAGGCCTAAAAAATGTGGGTAGTGAATCAAGGAAGTGGTTTGTAAATACCTTATATTATCCAAATATATTTGGAAGTTGAAGTATTAGATAAGTGTGAGTACCTTTTTATAGGGGAAGGTAGGGGCACCCTTAAAAAATCATTAAATATTATTTATATATATATTCAATTCAGTTTGAAATGGTCCCAAAAATCCTTTATTTTGATGATAATAAAATTTTGGATCTAATATACATCATCCAATTAAAATTAGTCAGGTTTTGAATATTTTTGGATCCTTATATTTTTTGTTTAACCCTTATTTTACCCTTTTAATTTACCATGATATTATGTTATTTACACTTTTTGGGTTAATGTAATTACTATAAATGTACAGACACAAAAAATTTCCATTTAGAACATATTTTTACTTATCCTAACCAATTTTATGAATCTTTTATTTTTTTAAAAATAATATCATTTAATAAAATATTTTATATTTTAAAATACCAATAGTGTCGATTTTGACACTATTCAATAGATGACATTTAAAAATATCATAATTGGAAGATAATTGCGATCCAACTAACATAAATCATCATAATGTCTCTAAGTTATACTAATAATTCATTTATTTCATAAATTATGTCAAATAATATTTATTTTATTATTTATAATATCATCTATTTTATTCATTCATTAATTAAGAAATTTCTACACCATCATTATGTCATAATTACATTTTATTATTTAATTTCAAAAAATTATAAATTAATACCCATGATGTTGGTAATATATTTTGGTTAAACATTAATAATTATATTAGAAAATATACATCGAATAAATCCATATTAAAATACATTAATTTTTTAAAAAAAGTGTAACAAAATAACTATTCATTCAATAATATATTATAAATGAATTCAAGTCATCCAAGTTGCACCATGTGGTGCTAAAATCAATTAAAGGATTATAACGGTCATCATACACTCATCCAATTAAATTAGAAAATGTTTTAGGGTTCTTTAATGTTATTATAATATTATTTTTATATTTAATTACCTTATTTACCGTTAAGAGAGGTAATCTAAATAATTACTAAAGACAATATTCAAAATATCCAAAAAAATAAAAAGGACCTATTTACATAATTTGGAACTGATTATTCCAAATATAGAATCCATTTTTACAAATTAATATCACCTAAGTGTCAGTAATTAATTTAAAATTAATCCCCATTGTCAAAATGATAAAACCTGTTTTTTAATGTAAAAACCATGAAACGATTGGTGAGAATTTATATCTATTTTCAATTAAAATTTACATAAAATGAACAAAATTGGATTAAATTATAAAAATTAATCTAATTATAATTTAAAACCAACTAAAAAGGTAATCTAACAATATAAATAAATTATATGAATAAGAATTTAATAATTGAAATGCTGTATTTTCACTATTCAATGAAATATAAATTTTATTAGAAATATACAAAAAATTCACCCAATGTAAATTTTAATGAACATATTCTAAACAATGAATTTAAATTTTTCAAATATAACTTATAAAAGTCTAAAAAATAGTTATAAAATGGGTTCTCCAACAAGAGGTGAAAAAACTGTATTTTTTTGAAAAATTCATCTTTTATCGAAAACATTATATTTGTTCATATATAATGTCTAGAAAACATAATAGATTAAATTTAAAAATTACATCTAATATATAAAATATATATTTCATTAATAAAATCCATAAATAGTGATTTTATTATTTAATAAACTCATATATATGTATTTTAATAGTTTTTTTTGAAAAAAAACCATTTCATTATTTTTAAAAAGGTTTTTATTTTATTTTAGAAATAATTGTTCACAAAATAATTCATAAAATATATGTGTGAAAAATATTTTCATAAATCAATAAATAATTTTCATTCCCTCCATTTTATTAGCTAGCTTATCAGGTAACAAAATAATTTATACATGTTCACTTATGTTTGATGTGCTATTTTATGTACGCAATCAAACATATTGTCTCATTTTAAAAACATGGTATGTTACATTATCCCCCGCCAATTTAAAAATATCACACTCACAGTTTGAATTTGACTTTATTAACTAAGGTATTAACCTGAAAAATACTTTTATTTCATCAACACATCAAAAAAATGATTAATAAAACACTAACTTTATAATAAATAAAGGATTATTTGAAGGTCAGTTGAGTTAACACATATAAGAATTCCATGAACTAAAATATGTATTTGGAAAAAATATCACCATCATGTTTCAATGGAGAGTGATATAAAATAATATTAGAAGAAATATAACAATCAACAAACCAGAAAATTTTGATGGGTTAAATGGTCTTTGATTTCATAGTCAGAAAATACACAGAATTTTTTTAAATAATTTTCATAGGGTTGTAGAATTATTTTAAAACATAGAATAAGATAAAAAAAGAAAGAAACTTACTTTACAAGTATAATTTCATCCATTAATGAAATTCCACCACAAAATCATCTTTTTTCACAAAAAGATGAGTATTTAAGATGAATGTTTTCATACTTGAAGCACTATAATCAACTTCTAAAAAACTCACATCAACCAAAAAAGGTTAACTATCTATATCTTATACATTTAAACATTGAAAAAAAATCCAAAATGGTTAGTGAAAGATCAAATTATTTCCCCCAAAAATAATAATCCATTATAAGGAGAAGGAATTCTTTTAATATCAAAAATTCAACAGTAATATAAAAAGTTAAAAAAAGACCATTCAACAAATTACATTCCTTAAAATTACTCAAATCAATCCAAAATAAGATTGAAACCCAAAATTAAGAACAATTTGATTACATAATCTTCCAAGATAAATTTTTAAATTTATCTCTAAATAACATCAACCACTATTTATTACTTATACCAAAAAGTAATTTACCGAATCACATATTCTCTAATATAGGTAAATTATTTCCATAAATAACGCAAATAACCTTTAATACACAATAAAAACATAGATTCTCCGAAAATAAAACTCAACCATTACTATACTATAAAATCTCATATTATTCTATTTTTTCATAGGCATAAAGGGTTCCCAAAATAGTGAATGTCTTCAAAAATAGCATTTATCACATAATACCCAAATCATTTCCCAATATTAATTTTATCAATTTGATAAAATGTAATTTCTAAAAATCAACTTATTCTTATTCCATTAAATTTTCTAACTAAAAATAAATAGTTTTACTAAACATGGACATCATGTAGGATAGTTTAATGTGATAAATCCATATCGCACTTTAGATTTTGGGTTCGATTCCCACAGCCTTGTCTGATATGACAGGTTGTCACACGGTTCGTGTGTTGTCCTTTTTCAAAGACTATATAATTTTATAACATTCCAAAAATGAAATAAAATCATTAAAAATAACTATAACATATTTTAACCTCAAATTATATCTCATTCCGTTCATTTTTCATTCCAAAAAGTAATAACTTATAATAACCTAAATAATAAATGTCTCAAAAAATACAATTCATCCCTATAAAATTTTGGAACCTAAAGCCTCGAAATGGATTTCAATGAAATTAAACTTATGCTAAATATGAAAATTATAAACTCATATGATATACCTATATCTTGAGAATACATCATAATCTCTAAAGTTGTCTAAACCATCCTCCGATACTAACTGTAAGGACGGACCTTTAAACATATCTCATTATAGTGTTTTGGAACTATAATTAACACTAGAAGATCATTTTATTATATATATTTAGATAATCGAGACAAAAAAACACTTACATATTAAACATATAAGGATCCAGCCTTAAACATTACATAATATTGAATTAAATGAATAATTCCCATTGAGTATCGTTTCAGGTTTATAGTTTTAGAGAATTAGGCCATAAATATTACATAAAAACTTGAATATTACATTTAGACACTACTAGTAAGTATCCATTTTTTTCATAAAAAAATAACTTTTAAAAAGAATCTTGTCTAGTTCCATATTTTAGACAGCATGAATTTTCCTTGATCCCATCCTTGACCCTATTACACATTATGTCTTATGAAAAACATTTCAAAAAAACATGGGATGAGCATGAAAAGCTCAGTAAGGGATAAAAAAGGAAGGGAAACTGTTAGTTATTCCAAACAATAGGTAAACCATGAATACATTATCATAAGTAAAACTTTTCACCTTTATGAAGTAGTAAATACTCTTCACTGAAAAAAAGATCATTATTTACACTTTTGTAACAAAACGATTACCATAAAACCCATATAAAGAACACACAACTCATAAAGGTTACTTGGGAAATAAACATACTTAAATGGAATAGCCATATGGTCGACTTCCACACATATCACAAAATAGAATAGCTATACAGCCGACTTCCATACCCAATTCATTAGTGGTTATAACGTAACCACCCATCCTGGTATTCACGGCGCCACCCGTCATATGGTTTTTCACTTAACCACCCAACAAATTTCCTTGTACCATCATAACATGTTAAATATTTCAAATATAATTACATTTCATTTTCGATAAAAAAATTAATTTCATGATATTGAAATAATCAATCCATTTTCAAAAACAATTTAAAAAATATTTTTGAATCAAAGTGTCCAATACCACTTTGATTCTTTTAATGGAATTAAAATTTTAAAAAATTAATGTCCATATAAATAAATAGTAAAAACCATTTTGAAAACATGGACATTAAAGATAAAGAGTTAGAATAATAAATCATTAAACAATTAGGAAATGATATTTTTGGTAAAGAGTTTTTAACAAAATGAGAGACTCTTGAATTCAAATAATTGAGGAATATCATTTAATAAAAACTTTATAATATCTTGAGAATAAATGGATTCATGATATAATATGTCAATGGACATTATATACACCATATAAGATTGAATTGCTTCATAACAACAATGAAGTGTCAATGGAAATGTAAATTGAGATGAAATCAATTATAAAGATGGTATCCTTAAATTAAGGATCAGTCAATATCATAATTATGTGTGAAAATATAAATACACCCAATATATGTGGACATTATGTGTAAAAAAATCATTGTTCATTCAAACATATTCATATGACTACATATTAAATAACTACAAGTTTAACACAAAGAAATTGAAATTGGGTTAGGAAGTTCCCTTGTAAAAATTCGACAGCCTAACGACGTCACTTTAAAATTCAGAAAATGAGTTGAGGAGATAAAAAGGGTATCTCGTCAATTGGAAATAAATTTTACATCAATAAGGATATATAAGAATATATCCCAACATAATAATATGTAAATTAAAATACACAACAATGAGAAGTCTTTTTAAAAGAGGAGGGTGAAAGGTTCCTTTGCCGATTTAGTAACTTACAAAACATATGCCACATGAAAGAAGGATCATAAAATGAAGATGTTAATATTCATAAATGAATGTATATTACACAAATATTAAAATCATGGTCATTATATACACCACACAAAAGTAAATAGTGGAAATATGGCATGAATCTCACGAAAATAGGAAGTGAGATGAAAACCATTACTTCATTTAATCAACTGAGTCATATGGCCAAAAGTTAATAACACCAAATGAATCATATAATAACATGAATATAATTATAATCATGATAATATATATCAAATGGAAGTACAAAATACACCAAATGAAATGAATAAGTGGCGAACAATGGAAATCTCACGGAATTAAAAGTGAGATAAGAAAATCCCTTACCTCGTGTCCGACTTGACTCGATCGTTCTTTAATCTCCTGAATAATATACTAAAGTTTATTTAATCTTTCTTAAGAACCATTTTCAAGTTCATTATTCCTTTTTATATCACTTATTACCATGTTATAAACATTATGTAATCATTTAAGTTAATAATGTTTGTTTTACGATATTTGGTACTTGAGTCAAAAATGGACATCTTATAATTACATGTTGTTCATGTGGTCAAAGGTTAATTATATCCAGAATTATATTCATGATTTAGATATCATATATATCATATATATCCATCATATGAATGTATTTATAATATTACATAACATTTAGAGGTAATAAATGAAATGCACCATTTATGGAGACGGTAAGTCGTACGTACGCATGAATGGTACTTTCATTTCGATTTCTTATTTTAATGATAATAAAAAATAATGCTACATAGTTATATTATAATTCTAGTATAATATCATATATAATACCATTAACTCCAACCTTTATACATCCCACATAAGGCATTAGCGAATCAAATCACTTTGAGGGGGTGGTAGTCCATAGTTCCTCAAATGAGATTATCGTATTTACCCACTATGGAAACCATAAATGCATGATATAAATGGAAATTACAGAAGAATAAAGAAAACATAAACATAATATATATCATATATAAATACAGTTCCATCATAATTTCCACCATGAGAGGCGGTAGGAGATAATCGAACTATCATCGTTTCGTGAGGCGTTAGTTTTCCATCCAGAGAAACATTATGTTCTTCATCCATTAGATGAAGGTGTGTGTACATGTAGTTTGAATCCTTCTCAGAACAAAATATTAGTATATTTAGGATACTTGTTTTGTTATAAAATAATGGAATAAAAAGAGTTTAGGGGTTGGAGAAGTAAAATAAAAGAAAACAATTTAAGAGAAACAGTTGCCTTTAATATGAGTAACTTTCTTTGGTTTGAACCAAAGGGACTTCTTGAAGTGCCTTATGCCTAAGGTAATGCTTATAGGAGGAGGAGAGGGATGTAGGGAGATTAATTGAGCAGATTTGGGATGAGAAAAATGGCTTGAGATGTGTGAGTAATTATTTAGAAGTGGTCTCCTTTTATAAGGGAGAGGAGGGGCTCTTTAGGAAAGCGTGAAAATATTATTTTATAATATAATGATATTTGGTTTATAATGGTCCAAAAATCATTAAGTTCTAAGATAAGGTGACTAATATTCTAAATAAAATCATCCAATCATAATTGGACATGTTTTGGATAATAATTTAATCCTTATAATCATATTTATTTAAATCATTTAATAATGAGGTAAATTCTGCATCATTATTGTGTCATAAATAATTTAATTTATTTGATGTCTAAAAATTATTAAACAACTTACCAAGATGTAGGAAATCGTTTTATATTTCCAATTAATATTTATAGTCTAATGGATAATTTATATAAACCATTATAAAAATTAATTTACTAAAAGATATTTTCTTTTGTCATTTTTTCTTTACTTTAAGTCAATTAATCTAAATTTTCATTATCACTCCCAAGTGGCTCAATGGGGTCCCAAAATAGACCCAAAGATGCCCATGGTAGTCCATGACTCAACCAATAAAATTAGTACAAGAGTTAAGTTAATTTTGAATTATTATAATATTTCTATTACCTTGAATTAGCTTATTTACTTTTAACCGTGGTAAATAAAACACAAAAGTTACTATTCACCAAAAATTATTTAATCTTAATAAATTACATTTTACATCATTATAACAAAAATTTATGTCAAATTTTTGAAATTTAATTCAGAGAAGTGTAAAATTTTCATTTAAATGAAAATGTCGCTTTTTTGAACTACCACTAAGTGGTTTCACTGTTCATAAAAAATTGATGTTTTCGGAAAAATACCAAAAAATCAGCCTAAAATATATTTGAAATTAAAAATTCAAAAATGATGTCTATTTTAATAAATTCAAAACATGGAATTGTAATTAATTAATTATAAATTTAATTCCCATTGGTAAAACAAATAGTGTGTTTTTTGGAAACAATAACTATCAAAGATTGACACTTGTTTATGTCCAATTTCAAAGTGAAATTAATTCCAATGACCAAAATTGGATTAAATTGTAAAAATATATTTTAATTTCACATTAAAAACAATTTAAAAGATAATCTAACCATATCAATAAATTATATTAAAACATAGTTTTTAATTAAAATACAATATTTAAATTATTCATAAACAAATGAACTTTTTTGGAAAAATTCCAAAAAATTACACAAAGTAAATTTGGATGTTCCCATTCAAAAAAAGGATTTTATTTGGTTATATAAAATGTAATAAATTGACAAAAACTATACTTAATGAGGGTTCTCCATTAAAAGGCGGTAAATCGTCCTTTTAAAGTAAATTATACTTAAATTTACATTCATTCACATTTTAAGCCTCTAACTATTTATTGGATAAATGTAAATACATTTAACAAACATGTATAATCATATTGTTGTTAGTTTTTTTCATTCTCACCAATATAACGGCTTGGAGTTAACTACCATTTAAAATAATAATTTTATATTATTAGTGTCCAACGTAAGATTTCAAAGAAACTATTGTTGCATATCAGGTAATCTATTGAACATAGAAACCAATTTAAAGTGAAATTAATATTTAATTCACAAATATTAATAAATATTAAAATGTAATATTGTTTATTTACCTTGGATGTTACATCCTTGCCTCCATTTCGGAATTGCGTCCTCGCAAATTTAAAATTGGGCTTGGAAACTTCATTGAATGCCCCACATTAGAATAGGAGTAAATTAAACTATCACTTCAAAAGAAATAAAGAAAACTAAAAAGGTCACCTGAGACAATAGATACTCGGATTCCATGAAAACATGAATATGGAAGAAAAAAAAGTTTCATGTTCTAATGGAGAGTGTTAGAAAACATGTTTTGGAGAAAGTTAACCACCATAAATTCCCAAACATGTGAAGGGTTAAACGGTATTTGATTCCCCAGTAGGAAAAGTAAACAGATAACATTTTTTGTTTTAAGTTACTTTTCATTGAGGAATTTATTTATGAGCATAAATAATTAATAAGGAAACATACTTACTTTTTATATAGACTTTCATATCTTACTATATTTCTTACACAAACTCATATTTTCACCAAAAGATGAGTATTTTGGATGACTTGTTCGCATTAAGAGAGATATGATCAACATCGAGAGAATCACCATATCCACGAAAGATGAACTATATTTTTCCAATGTCTTTAGACCTTAAACAAAACCAAAATGCCTAGTATAAGATCAGATAATCCCCAAAAAGTATAATCTTTTACAAAAAGAAAATCTACTCTTAATATCTAAAATTTGTCCAATAAAACCCAAAGTTCATCAAAGACCATTCAATAAAAATTTATCCATAAAATTATTCAAAGTAATCCAAACTAATATTAAAACCCAAATCTTTGAAGTATTTAATCACATAGCCTTCCAAGATAAATCTTAACAGTTATCTTCAAATAACATCAGTTACTCTTAATGTCTTGTATTGAAAAGTAATTAACCTAATCACATATCCTTCGTGATAGGTTAATCATTTCCATAGATAACCCAAAATCAATTTATTCTTAACTCATAAGATCATCTAACTAAAAAATAATAAGTCATACTAACCAGTGACTTCATGTTGTCCAGTGGTAGTCAATAAATACCAGTCGCACATTGGTTGTGGGTTCGATTCCTGCAGCTTCGTCCGACGCGAAGGGTTGTCACATAGTCTGCGAGTTCTTTTTTTTTTCAAAAACTATATAATTTTATAACATTCCCCCAAAAAAGTTAAATTCATCAAAAATAACCATAACAAATTTTAACCACAAATTTTATCTAGTAAATTTCATTTTTCATCCCAAAAAGTATTAACTTGTAATTGCCTCAAATTCAAGGATCATAGAAACCCAAATAGTTCTTTATAACTATATCCACAAAATAAAAGATAACTATTCCTTCAATAAAATTTTCATATATCAAACATCATGGTTACACATACTATAAAAAGTATTCTAATGTAATCTCATCATCAAAAGAACTTTAATACTTTTAAGGATTTCACCATCCTAAATTCTACCATAACTCTTGAATCCCTTATATGTTGAATTATTACTCATTCAACATTCTTCTTGATCCATTAACCATTCCTTTCCAACTTATTCTGAAATACTTTTTTCCTACAAAAAAAATCATGAATCTTGTCCTAAGATTTCAATGATAGGAAAAAATATGTTAAGAAATAATGCATACATTTCGTTGGTCACTGTCAGTTTCTTCGTCCTCAATAGGAATGGAATTAGGTATTGGTAAAACAATTTTTGTACGATCATGGTGATACCATTCCCATAACTTCTTTATAGGACATGTGTTTGAATAATGACCATTCTCACCACATTTAAAACATTCAATTGATCCTTCATAAATAAATTTTTTCCCTTTCCTAGAGTCAACTAGATACTTCCTTTTTCCAAGGCAGGTTCTAGCTTTATGACATTCATTCCCACATTTATAACATCTTCCCATCCCTTTGAAGAATTTTCGTAAGTGTTTGCTTCCACATCCTTGACACATAGATTTTTGATCAAACATAACTTTATGATTATTACCTGAAATTCCATATGGATATGTTTCTCGCATATATGATGACTTATAAAAATCATCAAGGTTTATGTTACCAATCATAACTCTAGATAGATGGTTGAGAATAACCACAAGAGTTCTCCCTGCATCTCCCTTATCATTCAACTACTCGTTCAGAAAACCATCATAGTTTTCTTCACATCCATTGTTTCTTTGGTTCCTGCTAGATCCATCCATTTACTAAAACCAAAAAGGGCAGTGTGATTATATCAGTAAAATCATCATATAATATCTTACTATGAGTGTAAGCACTAATATATACTTATTAATGTTATCTTAAACTCATTTACTTTTTCTAAAAAAACTATGACTCTTTCTGAAATCCCAACCATTATGGTAATGTCACTTATGCTTAAAGAATACCCTAACGTAAAATGTTATCTAAACTGACCACTGATACCAACTATAAGGACATGGCCTTAAACATTACATAATATTGAATTAAATGAATAATTCACATTGAGGATATTTTTAGGTTTAGAGTTTTGGAGAATTAGGCCATAACTATTACACAACAACATGAATATTACAAGTAGACACTACTACTTAGTATCCAATTTTTCATAAAAAACTCTTAAAAAGAAACTTGTCTACTTCCATATTTTAGACAACATGAATTTTCCCTGATCCCATCCTTGACAGTATTCCACATTATGTCCTATGAAAAACATTTCAAAAAAACTTGGGATGAGAATAAAAATCTCGGTAAGGGATACACAATGAAGGAAAACTATTAGTTTTTCAAAATAACATGAAAACCTTGAATAAATTATCAGAAGTAAAACTTTTAACCTATATGAAGTAGTAAATACACTTCACTAAAAAAAGATCATTACTTACACTTTTGTAACCAAAATATTGCCATAAAACCCATATAAAGAACACATAACATATAAAGTTAACTTGGGACATAAACATACTTATATAGAATAAACATATGATCGACTTCCACACATATCACTAAATGGAATAGCCATACGACCAACTTCCATACCCAATGCATTGGAGGTTATAATGTAACCACCTGTCCTAGTATTCACGGCACCACCCATCATATGGTTTATCACGTAACCACCCATCAAATATCCATGTACCATAATAACACATAAAATATTGCAAATATAAAAATTTCACTACTAACATTTCATTTGCAATCACAAGATGTAATTTCATGATATTGAAAAAATCAATCCATTTTCAAAAACAATTTAAAAATTATTTTTGAATCAAAGTGTCCCATACCACATTGATGCTTTTAATGGAATTATAATTTTAAAACATTAATGTATATATAAATAAATACTCAAAACCATTTTTAAAACATCGACATTAAAGATAATGAGATAGAATAATAAATCTTTAATCATTTAAAAAATGATATTTTTGTTAAAGAGATTTTAACAAAATGAGAGACACTTGAATACAAATAATTGTGGAATATCATTTAATCAAAACATTATAATATAATGAAAATAAAGGGATTCATGATATTATATGTCAATGGATAGTATATACACCATAAAAGAGTGAATTGGTCCATAAAAACAATGAAGATTGGAAATGTTAATTGAGATGAAATCCATTATAAAGATTGTATCCATAAATTAAGGATAAATCAATCTCAGAACTATGTGTGGAAAATATAAATAAACCCAATATATGTGGAAATTAAGTGTAAAACAATCAGAGGTCATTCACACATATTCATAGGATGCCATATTCAATAAATACAAGTTGAAACCAGAGAAATCATAATTGGGTTAAGAAGTTCCCTTGTAAAAATTCGACAGCCTAACGGCGTCACTTTAAAATTCAGAAAATTAGTTGATGAGATAAAAAGGGTATCTCATCACGTGGACATAAATTTTACATCAATAAGGATATATAAGAATATATCCCAATGTAACACCCTGATATTTTATGGAAAATATTATTTTTAATTTCATTAATGTCTTGTGTTGTATGATACACCAAAATGAGCTTGCACAACACAAATCCCTGACTTGGCTTGCATTACACACAATCATGACCTTCTACGATAGCGTCTATTGTACGCAATACAGAGTTTCGCTAAACAATGATATGTTATATGAACTACCCGTTATGAATAGTATCAACTACAATTTGAATTTTATAACATTATTATTCATCTTAATCATTTTCAAGAACATGGTATGAGAACGAAATCTATTTTTCGAGTAAAATAAGTAATTTTCAAATAATGTAGATTTGCCGCCTTTTGATGACGTACCCACTTTAAATCTTGTTTTTGACTTGTATATAAGTTCAATTTGACAAAATAAAATTCTTCATTGGATTCAGGATATAAAAATTTACTTTGGACACATTTTTCATTTTATTCTGATAACTTTCATATTTTAATGAATAGTAAAAACACGCTATATTTTAATTAAAAACAACTTTTTTCATCACAATAATTTATATGGTTAGAATATCTTTTTGATTGGGTTTAAAGTTTAATTAGAATATATTTTTACCATTTAATCCAATGTTGTTCATTGGAATTAATTTCACTTTGAAATTAGATATAAACAAGTATCAATCTTTTGATTGTTTTTGTTTCATAAAAACACGCTATTTGTTTAGAAAACGGGAATTAAATTTAAAATTAATTAATTCCACTTATATGTTATGAATTTGGAAAAATAGACATAAATTTTGAATTTGGAATATCAAATAATTCTTAGGCTGAATATTTGGTATTTTTCTAAAAAACTTCAATTTTTGATGAATAGGGAAACCACTTAGTGATAGTTAAAAATTGAATTTTTTTAATTTAAATTAAATTTTACCACTTCTACGAATTGAATTTCAAAAATCTGAGAGAAACAAATAATATTAAGGACTAAAATGTGGTTCAATGAGATGAAAATAATTTTTGGTGAATAGTAACTTTTTACTTTTATTTACCACAGTTAAAAGTAAATTGGATAATTAAGGGTAAAAATGATATTATTATTACCCTATCACATGTTATAATTCTATTGGATAAGTTTAATTCGACCAAATAAAACCTTAGGAATTAAATATGACCATTTAGCCCCACTTGGATTAGATTAGGCCATTTAATATTAATTTATTTAAAGAAGGGTTAAAATAGTTAAATTCAATATTTAATAAGTAAATATTTTTAATATAGGGTTATACATAAGATAAATTCCACTATAAATATTCATTGGAAAGATAAAAATATTTCCTACAAAATGGTATTTTATTTATATATTTTAGACATTAAATAAGTTAATTTTTTTATGACACCAATATGATGCAGTAATTATCTTATTAATAAAATGTTGACATAATTGATGTTATAAATACCCAAATAAATGTAATTTGAGGCTTATTATGAATTACACTAATTTTATTGGATAATATGACATGTTATTATTGATTCGAGTAAAAAATTTCGAACTAAAAATGCTGTTATGATTTTTACAAATATCAAGTACCAAATAGTGCCAAAATTGACATAAAATAGTTTTTAAAACAAATATTATATTATTAATTGTTATTTTATTCCTAAAAATATTAGGTTCGGCCAAATGACTTATATAAGGATATATATATTAATAATGAACCACTTGGGGTTCTTTTGGCTTGTTATGGTAAATTTATTAACCTTATAGTGTAAGAAAACAAGAAGATATGGTAAAAGTGAAATTATTTAACTTAAAGTTAAATCTAAATGATAAGGTTAAAATAGGAACCTAAACTTGTCTAAACTCTATTGGATGAGATGATTTCTACCCATCCCCACATTAGATTCTAAATAAATCAATTTTTGAGCTATTAAAAACCGAATATTACTTTATAATAAAATAATATTTTTAGTTTTCCAAAGGTTCCCCACTCCTCCCTTATAAAAGGGAACCTCCTCCCTCTCTTCCTCACACCACATTGAGCCTTCAAGAACGACCAAACCCTGCCAAATTCTCTTATACATTTCCATATGAACATGCTAGAGGTTCTGGTCTTCTTCAAATACTGATTTTAGTGCGCTAAGCGGGGGTCTCAAAGAGGCGCTTTAAAGAAGTGGTAATGTCTGTTACCGATTCTTGGAACTCTATTTCTTCTTCCACTTCTTCTTCTTTAGTTGTTTCATTACAAAGTAATAACATAATTATAACTCATATACTTATAGGTTATTATAAGTATGAAAAAACACTATTTCACCATCTATCCATCCTACAGAAAATGAAATCACCACATGTGCGTACGTACGGAATACCGTCTCCACGCCGTGGTGAAATATGTTTTTCCACCAACACCTTACATGGATGGGTATAATGGTGTAAATAATAAATATATATGGTTATTATAACATCATACTGATTCTGATATATTATACCAACCACTCCAATTCTATTCAATAATTATGGGAACGATATCATCGCTCGTGCGTACGTACGGACTACCGTCTCCACGATGCGATGAGATTAATTCTCCATGTTAACCATATATTTTTTTTGAAAATGATTCAAAATAAAATAAACATTCAAAGCACACCAGCTGTCCAACTGAAGAAATGGTAAATGGAAAATGCGCAGCTAATTTTATGCATACATACGGCCTACCATCTCCATGAACGGTGTATTTCATTCCTTTTATTGATCTATAATATATATATGTATATGATTAATATATATTATATATAAATCATGTTTTACATTCTGGAATTATTTAAATCAGGATATAAGTAATAATATCAAGAACGACAAGTTGAAACACATACGATAAATGAAATGATTTTACCCAAAACGCTACTTTAACATGGAATTTACAAAAGAACGGGTAATATAAAGTCATAAGTGAAACATATATTATATCTTAAAAATGAATATGATTCTGTAATAAGTCAATGACATTATTTAAATCATTATACAAGAAGTTCGGATACGTACGAAGCATATCGGACCTAAGGTAAGGGAAAATATCACAATCTCATTTTTATCAGAAATTGTTTATACATTGGTATTTACTGGGGTGTATTTTATCATCCACATCCATGTTTCCCCAATATGTAATATTATTTCCATCCACATAAAATTGTTTAAATCCAATTTTACCCTTCGGTGAGTTTTTAGTAAAAGATATGAAAGGAATCTTTTGTCGTTTTTCGTACGAGGTATTTTTTTGACTTTTCCGACAAAAGTACGAGAAGAATGTTTTTTAACATATACGACATGAATGGATTTTGAAAACATTATTTCCAAGAAGATTCCTTTATAAGTTTTCAAGTTTATTTTTAATCAACTTCTTTTAGTTTAAAATTTTATGACATGTTAAGAAAGGAAAAATGATTTTGAAGTAGAAAGGATATTTTCCTCAAGAATGGAGTTCAAGTGTTTTATCAAAACTATTTTCCATCTAAGATAAAATAGGTTTCTATTTCTATCCCTATTATTACATAATTTGATTATGTTGTGTTGGAATTATTTTTATTAATTCCTTTATCTTATATGAATTGTTTTATGATGTCACGATGTTTAAGAATCCATTTTTTATTACATGGGTTATGCAATGATATATGATTTATGATTTTGTGGAACACATATTAATGGTATCATTATGAGATGGGTGGCACCTATATCTGCCTCCAATTAATTGGGTAAATATTTATATCTCATGATATATATGGCTGGAACGACAAGTTTACCCGGTTCAGTAATACAGGACTGGAACGAGGAGTGAACTCGATTCAGAAAGGGACTTTGTCCAATAAGATGGTCTTGGAAACAATACCTTGACTACTATGGAAATCATATCATGTGATTAATGGTCTTCCACAATTAAATTTTTAATTCCCATGCTATGTTATCATGATTAATGTTTCATTATGATCTATGCCTTACATACTTCCATTATTTATGTCATTGCTCAAGATTCTGATGTTTAAATATTATGTTCATGTTTTGAAGTTCAAATGTATATGATTTGTTTTATTTTATCCATTCTTACCGTTGCTGAGCATTTGAGCTCACCCTTTATATGTTTTCTCTTCCCCAGGATTTAAATAAAGGTTTTAGGTAAGAAAACAAAAAGGGGAAGATCTTATGGGAGATGTTGAATATCTACGATTAGAAGATTATATTCTAAGTTTCCAAAGACACTAAACTATTACGATCCTTGTGTGTCAGTTTTTTTTATGTATTAAGTACTCCTCTAATGTAATGTAATTTAAATTTACATCAAGCTTTGGGTCTTTACACCCAACATAATAAGATGTAAATTAAAAGACATAACAAAAATAAGTCTTTTAAAAATAGGAGGGTGAAAGGTCCCCTTGCCGATTTAGTAACTTTCAAAACATATGCCACATGAAAGAAGGATCGTAAAATGAAGATGTAAAAACACATAAATGAAATTTTATTACACAAATAGTGAAATCATGGGCATTACATACACCACACAAAAGGAAATAGTAGAAATATGGCATGAATCTCAAGAAAATAGGAAGTGAGATAAAAACCTTTTCTTTGTTATAATTAATCCAGTCGTACGGACAAAAGTTAATAACTCCAAATGAATCACAGAATACCATTAATATAATGATAATAATGATAATATATATATCAAATGGAAGTGCACAATACACCACATTCTATTAATAAGTGGCGAACAATGGAAATCTCACGGAATAAAAATTGAGATAAGAAAATCGTTTTCCTCGTTTCCGACTTGACTCGATCGTTCATTAATATCTTGAATAATAGACTAAAGTTTATTTATTCTTTCTTAAGAATCCTTTTCAAGGTCTTTATTCCTTTTTATTTCACTTACTACGATGTTATAAACATTATGTAATCAATTAAGTTAATAATGTTCATTTTGTCGATATTTGGTACTTGAATCAAAAATGGACTTCTTATAATTACATGTTGTTCATGTGGTCAAAGGTTCATTATATCCAGAATGATATTCATGATTTGGATATAATATATATCATATATATCCATCATATACATGTATTTAAAATAGTATATAACATTTATAGGTATGAAATGAAATTCACCATTAATGAAGACGGTATGCCGTACGTACGCATGAATGCTACTTTCATTTGGATTTCTTATTTTAATGGAAATAAAACATAATGATACATAGGTATATTATAATTCCAGTATAATATCATATATAATATCATTAACTCCAACATTTATACATCCAACATAAGGCATTAACAAATCAAATCACTTTGAGGGGGGCGGTAGTCCGCACTTCCTCAAATGAGATTATCGTATTTACCCACTATGGAAACCATAAAGGCATGATATACATTGAAATTACAGAAGAATAATGAAAACATAAACATAATATGTATCATATATAAATACATTTCCATCATAATGGCCACCATGAGAGGATGTAGGTGATAATTGAACAATCATCATTACATGAGGCGTTAGTTTTCCATCCACAGAAATATTGTGTTCTTCATCCATTAGATGGAGGTGTGTGTAAGTGTAGTTTAAATCCTTATCATAAAAACATCCTAGTATATAGAGGATACTGTTGTTGTTTTAAAATAATGGAATAAAATGATTTTAGGGGTTGGATAAGTAAAATAAAAGAAAACAATTTAAGAGAAACAATTCCCTTTAATTTGGGTAACTTCCTTTAGTTTGGACCAAAGGGACTTCTTGAACTGCCTTATTCCTAAGGTAACGCCTCTAGGAGGAGTAGAGGGATGTAGGGAACTTAATTTGGAAGATTTGGGACGAGCCAAATGGCTTGATAAGTGTGAGTAATTAGTTATATGTGGTCTCCTTTTATAAGGGAGAGGAGGGACTCTTTAAGAAAGTGTGAAAATATTATTTTATAATATAATTATATTCAGTTTCTAATGGTCCAAAAATCATTAAGGTCTAAGATAAGATAACTAATATTCGAAATAAAATCATCCAATCAGAATTGGACTTGTTTTGGAAAATAATTTAATCATTATAATCTTATTTATTTAAATCATTATAATCTTATTTATTTAAATCATTTATTATTGAGTTAAATACTGCATCATTATTGTGTCATAAATAATTTAATTTATTTGATGTCTAAAAATTATTAAAAAAATTTCCAAGATGTAGGAAATCGTTTTAGATTTCCAATGAATATATATAGTTTAAAATTTTATTTATATAACCACTTATAAAAATTAATTTACAAAAAGATATATTCTTTTTTCATTTTTGCGTTTACTTTAAGTTAATTAATCTAAATTGTCATTATCACTCCCAAGTGGCTCAATGGGGTCCCAAAATCGACCCAAGTATTCCCATGGTCGGCCATGACTCAATCAACAAGGTTAGGATAAGTTTTGAGTTAATTTTGAATTATGATAATATTCTTATTACCTTGAATTACCTTATTTACCTTTAACCACGGTAAATGAAATTCAAAACTTACTATTCACTAAAAATTATTTTCATCTTAATGAACTAAATTTTACTTCTTGATAAGAACAATGTATGTCAGATTTTTGAAATCCAATTCACAGTTGTGGTAAAATTTCATTTAAATGAAAAAGTCACTTTTTTTAACTACCACTAAGTGGTTTCACTATTCATAAAAAATTGATGTTTTTCTGAAAAATACCAAAAATTCATCCTAAAATATTTTTGAAATTAAAAATTAAAAAATGATGTATATTTTAATAAATTCAAAACATGAAAGTGTCATTAATTAATTTTAAATTTAATTCCCATTGTTAAATCAAATAGCGTGTTTTTTGGAAACAATAACTATCAAATATTGACACTTGTTTATGTCCAATTTCAAAGTGAAATTAATTCCAATGACCAAAATTGGATGAAATGGTAAAAATGTATTTTCATTACACATTAAAAACAATTGATAAGATAATCTAACCATATAAATAAATTATATTAAAACATTGTTTTTAATTAAAATACAATATTTAAACTATTCATAAAAAATGAACTTTTTTGGAAAAATTCCAAAAATATACACAATGTAAATTTGGATGTCCACATTAAAAAAGTATTTTATTTGGTCAAATAAAATGTAATAAAGTTACCAATACTATACTTAATGAGGGTTCTCCATTAAAAGGTGGTAAATCATCCTTTTAATGTAAATTATGCTTAAATTTAGCTTCATTCACATTTTAAGCCTCTAACTATTTATTGGATAAATGTAAATACATTTAACAAACATGTATAATAATATTGTTGTTAGTTTTTTTCATTCTCACCAATACAATGGCTTGGAGTTAACTACCATTTAAAATAATAATATTATATTATTAGTTTGCAACGCTAGATTTCAAAGAAATTCGTTGTTGCGTATCAGGTACGCTATTGAACATAGAATCCATTTTAAAGTGAAATTAATATTTAATTCACAAATATTAATAAATATGAAAATGTCATATTGTTTATTTACCTGGGATGTTACATCCTTGCCCCCATTTCAGAATTGCGTCCTCGCAAATTTAAAATTGGGCCCGGAAACTTCATTGAATTCCCCACATCATAAATGGATTAAATTAAACTATCACTTTAAAATAAAGAAAGAAAACTATAAAGGTCACCTGTGACAACAGATACTAGGATTCCATGAAAACATGGATATGGAAGAAAAAAAAAGTTTCATGTTATAATGGAGAGTGTTAGAAAAAATGTTTAGGATAAAGTTAACCACTAGAAAATCTCAAACATGTGATGGGTTAAACGGTATTTGATTCCTCAATAGGAAAAGTAAACATATAACATTTTTTGTTTAAAGTTACTTTTTATTGGGGAATTTATTTATGAGCATAACTAATTAATAAGGAAACATACTTAATTTTCATATAGACTTTCATCTCTTACTATATTTCTTACACAAACTCATATTTTCACCAAAAGATGAGTATTTAGGATGACTTGTTCGAATTAAGAGAGATATAATCAAATTCGAGAGAATCACCTAATCCACAAAAGATGAACTATATATTTCCATTGTCTTTAGACCTTAACCAAAACCAAAATTCCTAGTACATGATCAGATAATCCCCAAAAAGGATAATCTTTTACAAAAAGAAAATCTACTCTTAATCTCCAAAATTTGTCCAATAAAACCAAAAGTTCATCAAAGGCCATTCAATAAAAATTTATCCATAAAATTATTCAAAGTAATCCTAACTAATATTAAAACCCAAATCATTGAAGTATTTAATCACATATCCTTCCATGATAAATCATAACATTTATCTCCAAATAACATGAGTTACTATTAATGTCTTGTATTGAAAAGTAATTACCCTAATCACATATCCTTCATGATAGGTTAATCATTTCCATAGATAACCCAAAAGTAATTTATTCTTGATTCATAAGATCTTCTAACTAAAAAATAATAAGTCATACTAACCAGTGACTTCACGTAGTCCAGTGGTAGTCAATAAATATCAGTCGCACATTGGTTGTGGGTTCGATTCCCACAGCTTCGTCCGACGTGAAGTGTTGTCACACGGTCTGCGAGTTCTCCTTTTTCAAAAACTATATAATTTTATAACATTCCCCAAAAAAATATAAATTCATCAAAAATAACCATAACAAATTTTAAACACAAATGTTATCTAATAAATTTAATTTTGCATCCCAAAAAGTATTAACTTGTAATTGCCTCAAATTCAAGGATCATATAAACCCAAATAGTTCTTTATAACTATATCCACAAAATAAAAGATAATTATTCCTTGAATAAAATTTTCATATATCAAACATCATGGTTACACATACTATACAAAGTATTCTAATGTAATCTCATCATCAAAGGAGCCTTAATACATTTAAGCATTTCACCATCCTAAATTCTACCATAACTCTTGAATCCCTTATATGTTGAATTCTTACTAATTCAATATTCTTCTTGATCCATTAACCATTCCTTTCCAACTTATTCTGAAATACATCTTTCCTACAAACAAAATCATGAATCTTGTCCTAATATTTCAATGATAGGAAAACATATGTTAAGATATAATACATACCTTTCATTGGTCATTGTCAGTTTCTTCATCCTCAATCAGAATGGAATTTGGTATTGGTAAACAAATGTCTGTACGATCCTGGTGATACCATTCCCAGAACTTCTTCATAGGACATCTGTTCTCATAATGACCATTATCACCACATTTAAAACATTCAATTGATCCTAAATAAATAAATTCTTTTCCTTTCCTAGAGTCAACTTGATACTTCCTTTTTCCAAGGCAGGTTCTAGCTTTATGACATTCATTCCCACATTTATAGATTCTTCTCGTCCCTTTGAATAATTATCCTAAGTGTTTTTTTCCACATCCTTGACATATAGTTTTTTGAACAAACATAACATTATGATTACTACCTGAAATTACATATGGATTTGTTTCTCAAATATATGACGACTTATAAAAATCACCAAGGTTCATGGTAACAATCATTAATCCAGATATATGGTTGAGAATAACCACAAGATTTCTCATTGCATCTCCCATGTCATTCATCTACTCATTCAGAAAACCGTCATAGTTTTCTTCACATCCACTATTTCTTTGGTGCCTGCTAGATCCATCCATTTACTAAAACCAAAAAGGTCAGTGTGAGTATATCAGTAAAATCATCATATAATATCTTATTAGGAGGGTAAACACTAATATATACTTATTCATGTTATCTTAAACTCATTCAATTTTTCTGAAAAAAACTATGACTCTTTCTGAAATCCCAAACATTATGGTAATGTCACTTATGCTTAAAGAATACCCTAACGTCTAATGTTATCTAAACTGACCTCTGATACCAACTATAAGGACATGGCATTAAACATTACATAATATTGAATTAAATGAATAATTCACATTGAGGATCTTCTCAGGTTTAGAGTTTTGGAGAATTAGGCCATAACTATTACAGAACAACTTGAATATTACAAGTAGACACTACTACTCAGTATCCATTTTTTCATAAAAAAACTCTTAAAAAGAAACATGTCTAGTTCCATATTTTAGATAGCATGAATTTTCCTTGATCCCTTCCTTGACCCTATTCCACATTATGTCCTGTGAAAAACATTTAAAAAAACTTGGGATGATAATAAAAAGCTTGGTAAGGGATACACAAGGAAGGAAAACTGTTAGTTTTTCAAAACAACATGAAAACCATGAATAAATTATCAAAAGTAAAACTTTTAACCTATATGAAGTAGCAAATACACTTCACTAAAAAAATATCACTACTTACACTTTTGTAACCAAAAAATTACCATAAAACCCATATAAAGAAACCATGACATATAAAGGTAACTTGGGACATAAACATACTTACATGGAATAAACATACGGTTGACTTCCACACATATCACTAAATGGAATAGCCTTACGACCGACTTCCATACCCAATGCATTGGAGGTTATAATGTAACCACCCGTCCTGGTATTCACGACACCACCCATCATATGGTTTATCACGTAACCACCTGTCAAATCTCCATGTACCATCATAACACATAAAATATTGCAAATATAAAATTTTCACTAATAACATTTCATTTGCAATCACAAGAAGTAATTTCACGATATTGAAAAAATCAATCCATTTTCAAAAACAATTTGAAAAATATTTTTGAATCAAAGTGTCCCATACCACTTTGATCCATTTAAAGGAATTATAATTTTAAAACATTAATGTCCATATAAATAAATACTCAAAACCATTTTTAAAACATCGACATTAAAGATAAAGAGTTAGAATAATAAATATTTAAACATTTAAAAATGATATTTTTGTTAAAGAGATTTTAACAAAATGAGAGACACTTGAATACAAATAAATGTGGAATATCATTTAATAAAAACTTTATAATATCATGAGAATAATTGGATTCATGATATAATATGTCAATGGATAGTACATACACCATATAATAGTGAATTGGTGCATAAAAACAATGAAGTCTCAATGGATATGTTAATTGAGATGAAATCTCTTATAAAGATGGTATCCTTAAATTAAGGATAAATCAATCTCATAACTATGTGTAGAAAATATAAATAAACCCAATATATGTGGAAATTAAGTGTAATACAATCAGAGTTCATTCACACATATTCATAGGATGTCATATTCAATAAATACAAGTTCAACCCAGAGAAATTGAAATTGGGTTAAGAAGTTTCCTTGTAAAAATTTGACAGCCTAACGGCGTCAATTTAAAATTCAGAAAATGAGTTGATGAGATAAAAAGGGTATCTCATCACTTGGCCATAAATTTTACATCAATAATGATATATAAGAATATATCCCAATGTAACACCCCGAGATTTTATGAAAAATATTCTTTTTAATTTCATTAATGTCTTCTATTGACCGCTACACCAAAATGAGCTTTCACAACACGCATCCCTGACTTGGATTGCATTACATGCAATCATGACCTTCCACGATAGTGTCTGTTCTATGCAATACTGAGTTTCGCTAAAAAATGATATGTTATATGAAATACCTGTTATGAATAGTATCAACTACATTTTGAATTTTATAACATTATTATTCATCTTACACATTTTCCAGAACATGGTATGAGAACAAAATCAATTTTTCAAGTAAAATATGTAATTTTCAAATAATGTAGTTTTTTTGCCTTTTGATTGCGTACCCACATTAAATATTGTTTTTGACTTTTCTATAAGTTCAAATTGACAAAATAAAATTCTTCTTTGGAATCAGGATATAAAAATTTACTTTGGATACATTTTTCATATTATTCTGATAACTTTTATATTTTAATGAATAGTTAAAACACACTATATTTTAATTAAAATCAACTTTTTTCATCGCAATAATTTATATGGTTAGATTATCTTTTTGATTGGGTTTAAAGTTTAATTAGAATATTGTTTTACAATTTAATCCAATGTTGTTCATTGGAATTAATTTCACTTTGAAATTTGATATAAACAAGTATCAATCTTTTGATTGTTTTTGTTTCTTAGAAACATGCTATTTGTTTCGATAACGGGAATTAAATTTAAAATTAATAAATTCCACTTATATGTTATGATTTTGTAAAAATAGACATCAATTTTGAATTTGGAATATCAAATAATTCTTAGGCTGAATATTTGGTATTTTTCTGAAAAAATCAATTTTCGATGAATAGTGAAACCACTTAGTGGTAGTTAAAAATTGACTTTTTTTAATTTAAATTAAATTTTACCACTTCTATGAATTGAATTTCAAAAATCTGAGAGACACGTTTAATATGAAGGACTAATATGTGGTTCAATGAGATGAAAGTAATTTTTGGTGAATAGTAACTTTTTGCTTTTATTTACCATGGTTAAAAGTAAATAGGATAATTAAGGGTAAAAATGATATTATTATTACCCTAACACATGTACCAATTCTATTCGATAAGTTTAATTCGACCAAAAACAACCTTAGGAATAAAATATGGCCATTTAGGCCCACTTGGACTAGATTAGGACATTTAATATTAATTTATTTAAAGATGTGCTAAAATAGTTAAAATCAATATTTAATACATAAATCATGTTTAATATAGGGTTATACATAAGATAAATTAGACAATAAATGTTCATTAGAAAGATAAATTAATTTCTCACAAAATGGTAATATATATATATTTTTTAGACTTTAAATAATTTAATTTATTTATGAGACAACGATGATGCATTAATTATCTTATTAATAAAATATTGACATAATTGATGTTATAAATACCCAAATAAATGTAATTTCAGACTTTTTATGAATTACACTAATTTTATTGGTTTATATGACATGTTATTATTGATTTATGTAATGTTTTTATAACTAATCATGCTGTAATGATTTTCACAAAAATCATGTACCAACTAGTGTCAAAATTGATATAAAATAGTTTTTAAAACAAATATTATATTATTAATGGTTATTTTATTCCTAAAAATCCAAGGTTCGGCCAAATGACTTAGATAAGGATATATATATTAATAATGAACCACTTTGGGTTCTTTTGGATTGTTATAGTAAGTTTATTAACATTATAATGTAAGAAAACAAGAAGGCACGGTAAAAGTATAATTATTTAACTTAAAGTTAAATCTAAATGATAAGGTTACAATAGGAACCTAAACTTGTATAAATTCTATTGGATGAGATTATTTCGACCCATACCCTAATTATCTTCGAAATAAATCAATTTGGAGCTATTAAATACCGAATATGACTTTATAATAAAATAATAGTTTTAGTTATTCCAACGGTGCCCCTCTCCTCCCTTATAAAAGGGCACATCCTCCCTCTCTTCCTCACACCACTTTGAGCCTTCAAGATCGGACTACCCCTGCCAAATTCTCTTCTAAACATCCATAGAAACATCATAGAGGTTCTGGTCTTCTTCAAAGTCCAATTTTAGTTCCCTAAGAGGAGGTATCAATGAGGCACTTCAAAGAAGAGGTAATGTCCGTTACCGATTCTTTCAACTCCATTTCTTCTTAAACATCTTATTCATTAGTTGTTTCATTAATAAGTAATAACATAAGTATAACTCATATACTTATATATTATTGTATGTATGAAACAACCCTATTTCACCATCTATCCATCCTACAGAAAACGAAATCACCACGCGTGCGTACGTACGGAATACCGTCTCCACGCCGTGGTGAAATATGTTTCTCCACCAACACCTTACATGGATGTGTATAATGGTGTAAAGAATAACTATATATGGTTATTATAACATCATACTGATTATGATATATTATACCATACACTCCGATTCTATTCAATAATTAAGGGAACGATATCATCGCTTGTGCGTACGTACGGACTACCATCTCCATGACGCGACGAGATTCATTCTCCATGTTAACTATACATGAATGACCATAAAGATTATATAATGAATAACAATGAAATATATGAAATAATAATGCTACTAGAAATATATATATATATATATATCATCTGTTTAGTTTCATTCAATTCAATAAGGAAACGAAAACATCGTTTATTCGTACGTACGACCTACCATCTCCATGAACGGTGTATTTCATTACTTTTATAGATCTATAATATATATATGTATATGATGAATATATATTATATATAAATAATGTTTTAAATTCTAGAATTATTTAAATCAGGATATAAGTAATAATATTAAGAACGACAAGTCGAAACACATACAATAAATAATATGATTTTACCCAAAACGCTGCTTTAACATGTGATTTACAAAAGAACGGGTAATATAAAGTTATAAGTGAAACATATATTATATCATAATAATTAATATTATTATGTAATAAGTCAATTACATTATTTAAATCATTATACAGGAGGTTCGGATACGTACGAAGCATATCAGACCTAATGTAAAGGAAAATATCACAATCTCATTTTTATCCAAGATTGTTCATACTTTGGTATTTGGTGGGGTGTATTTTATCATCCAAATATATGTTTCCCAAATATGTAATATTATTTCCATCCACCTACAATTTTTTAAATCCAATTTTACCCTTCGGTGAGTTTTTAGTAAAAGATATGAAAGGAATATTTTGTCGTTTTTCATACGAGGTATTTTTTGACTTTTCCGACAAAAGTACGGGAATAATGTTTTTTTAACTTATACGGCATGAATGGATTTTTAAAAAATTATTTCCAAGAATCTTCCTTTAAAATTTTTCAAGTTTATTTTTAATCAACTTATTTTAGTTTAAAATTGTATGACATGTTAAGAAAGTAAAAATGTTTTTGAAGTAGAGAGGATATTTTCCTCAACAATGGAGTTCAAATGTTTTATCAAAATTATTTTCCATCTAGGATAAAATAGGTTTCAATTTCTATCAATATTATTACATTGATTTTATTAAGTTGTGATGGAATTATTTATATGATTTCCTTTATCTTATATGAATTTTTTTATGATGTCACGATGTTTAAGAATCCCATTTTTATTATGTGGGTTATGCAATGATGTATGATTTATGATTTTGTGGCACACATAAGAATTGTATCATTATTAGATGGGTGGGACCTATATCTCCCTCCAATGCATTGGGTAAAGATTTATATCTCATGAGATAGACATGGCTGGAATGACAAGTTAAACCGGTTCAGTAATACAGGACTGGAATGAGGAGTGAACTCGATTCAGAAAGGCACTTTGTCCACTAAGATGGTCTTGGCAGCAATGCCTTGGCTAAAATGGAAATCATATCATGTGCTTAATGGTTTTCCACAATTATATGTTTAATTTTCATGCTATTTTATCATGATTAATGTTACTTTATGATCTATTCCTTACGTACTTCCATGATTTATGTCATTTCTCAAGATTCTGATTTTTAAATATTATGTTCATGTTTTAAATTTCAAATTTATATGATTTGTATTATTTTATCCAAGATTACCCTTACTGAGTAGTTGATCTCACCCTTTATATGTTCTCTTTTCCCCAGGATTTAAAGAAATGTTTTAGGTAATAAAATAAAAAGGGAATGATCTTATGGTAGATGTTGATGATCTATGATTAGAAGATTATATTCTGAGTTTCCAAAGACACTAAACAATTACAATCCTTGTTTGTCGGTTTTTGTTATGTATTAAGTATTCCACTAAAGTAATGTAATGTCCATGTACATCAAGCTTTGGGTCTTTACAGTTGGTATAAGAGGAAAGGTTTAGCCAACCTTTGGAAACTAGGATGCAAAAACGTTAGTGAGATCCCTAGAGATATTTCTAAGGTATGTCTAGGGATGTCCCTAAGGATAAGTATACGTATAGGATATAGTCCTAGAACTATGGTAACTATCTTAGAATTTAACCTAAGATGTTAGATACTGAGGGTGCTCCCCCTTTACTATGTTTTTTTCCCCAGCATGATTTTTTCCTCTCACACTATTCAATTTGGGTTTTAGAAAAAGGCTGGAAACAAGAAGATTCATGATAATGGAGGATATGACGGACAATGGAATGATATTCTTAATGAGAAACCAAATGAAATGGTATTTGGAAGTCCAAACATCATTATTATGCCAAATCAGAAATATCATAATATGATCAATAATCTCAACTTTTGTAAGTTTCTCGACTCAGATAATAAGAGAAATATGGAGTTTCATGACGATCATAGAGGAAAGAAAGCTCAATTTCCCTCATGTAAATCATGTGGGAAGAGGCATCGGGGATATTGTTTCAAAGGAACTGGAAGATGCTTTGGGTGTGGAAAACAAGGACACAAATCCATTAAGTGCAAAGGAAAAGGTTCAGTTAACACCATGGATGAGGATAATGGTATTTCTACGACATCAACAATGTTTAAATGTATTAAATATGGAATGTACGAGCATTATGAAAACCAATTCCCTAAGAGAAAGTCTCATGAAGAAAATCGGTACGGTCGTATGGGTAGTATTTATGTTGATGATGATGAAGAGACTACAAATGATATGTCAGATTAAAGAATTCTTGAAGCTCAGTCAATGGTTTAAGACGGTAGTGGAATGATTACATGTTTATCAAGTGTAATTTTGTATAAGTAATATCATTGTACTATGGAATAAAGAGACATCTAAGGATTGTTACACTGTTGTATTTCCTTAAGTTTCGAAAGTGTATGATTAATGGTAACATGATTCATGTTTTCACCAAGGTTTAATGGGTATTCATTTTTCAAGAGAATGCATGATTAAGGTATTGACATGATTGGAATGTGACCAACAAGATATATGGGGGATAAATGACGGTATTCACATGCTTGGTTGATGACATTTCACGTAATCATTTTCTTTATACTATGAGCTTGGACCGATGTATTTTAGATAAGCCAAAAGATTGTAATGGATTATGTTGTATATAAGTTAGTATTTCTTAAGGATAGAACTTTTTTCGATATTATTTATGGGATTTTATAGTAATGTAGTTTTATAAAAATCACAACCTGCAGGACGGGTGACAACCCATTATGTCGGACAAGGCTGTGGTAATCGAACCCACAACCGAAGTGCCACTAGCCTTTATCGCCTACCACTGGCCTATAGGAATTCCCTGTTTAGTAGAAACTAGAATGATATATGATATATAAGTCCATTTTATGAACCATACATGATTAATCTCAATATAGATGTACTTATGTATTTTTGATATCTTTTATAACCTTTTGTTTGAGACAGATGGAATGACCCATAATTCTATCACATGATCTACTAACACTTCATGAATGACAAATTCAACTTCATTTCATTAAGAGATGAAGTGGAAATTGTTCAATGAACGACCAACGGCGAGACTGTACCAAAATCACGAAAGTATTTCTTCTAATTCCAATTTTATCAACTTTAGGGAAATGATCTTGAAAACCAAAAATGTTGTCCTAGTGCCCTTATATCCGATGAATCAGATGGTACATTAGATCAGCACAAATCTATGGCTTTGTGATTGATGGATTTTTCATAGCCATGTTCTCTACCACTCTCCATCAGAACTTGATGGTTTGATTTTTCTTCCATATCCATATTTTCACCTATGTTCTCATACATGGAAACCCAGTGATGAGTTAATTTGGGTAACCGTTACATTTCATACATTAGTTTTTAAATCCAAGTTTTGGTATTCCTTTTTACGATGTGAGTTTCTATTAAACAAACTTTCGGGTAGTAAACCATTTATAACCCCGATGAATTTCGAGGGAGAATTAATTTTAAGGGGGGTAGAATGTAACACCCCGAGATATTATGAAAAATATTCTTTTTAATTTCATTAATGTCTTGTGTTGTATGCTACACCAAAAGGAACTTTCACAACACGCATCCCTGACTTGTCTTGCGATACACGCAATTATGACCTTCCACGATAGAGTGTGTTGTACGGAATACTGAGTTTCGCTAAACAACGATATGTTATATGAACTACCGGTTATGAATATTATAAACAACATTTAGAATTTTATAACATTATTATTCATCTTACACATTTTCCAGAACATGGTATGAGAACAAAATCAATTTTTCAAGTAAAGTAATTAATTTTCAAATAATGTAGTTTTGCCGCCTTTTGATGGTGTACCCAATTTAAATCTTGTTTTTGACTTGTCTATAAGTTCATTTTGAAAAAATAAAATTCTTATTTAGAATCAGGATATAAAAATTTACTTTGGATAAATTTTTCATATTATTCTGATATCTTTCATATTTTAATGAATAGTAAAAACATGCTATATTTTAATTAAAAACAACTTTTTTCATCGCAATAATTTATATGCTTATATTATCTTTTTTATTGTTTTGAAAGTTTATTTATAATATATTTTTACCATTTAATCCAATGTTGTTCATTGAAATTAATTTCACATTTAAATTGGATATAAACAAGTATCAATCTTTTGATTGTTTTTGTTTCTTAAAAACACGCTATTTGTTTCAATAACGGGAATTTAATTTTAAATTAATTAATTCCACTTATATGTTATGAATTTGGAAAAATAGAAATCAATTTTGAATTTGGAATATCAAATAATTCATAGGCTGAATTTTTTGTATTTTTCTGAAAAACTTCAATTTTCGATGAATAGTGTAACCACTTAGTGGTAGTTAAAAAACTGAATTTTTTTAATTTAAATTAAATTTTACCACTTCTATGAATTGAATTTCAAAAATCCGTGAGGCATGGTTAATATCGAGGACTAAAATGTGGTTCAATGAGATGAAAATAATTTTTGGTGAATAGTAACTTTTTACTTTGATTTACCACGTTAAAAGTAAATATGATAATTAAGGGTAAAATGATATTATTATTATCCTAACAAATGTAATAATTCTATTGTATAATTGTAATTAGACCCAAAACAACCTTAGGAATAAAATATGACCATTTAGGATCACTTGGATTAGATTTGGACATTTAATATTAATTTATTTAAAGAAGGGTTAAAATAGTTAAAATCAATGTTTAATAAGTAAATCATTTTTAATATAGAGGTATACATAAGATAAATTCCACTATAAATATTCATTAGAAAGATAAAAATATTTCCAACAAAATGGTATTTTATTTATATTTTTTAGACATTAAATAATTTAATTTATTTATGACACAAAGATGATGCAGTAATTATCTTCTTAATAAAATATTGACATAATTGATGTTATAAATATCCAAATAAATTTAATTTGAGACTTTTTAAGAATTAAACTAATTTTATAGGTTAATATGACATTTTATTATTTATTTAAGTTACTTTTTTAGAACTAATCATGCTGTTTTGAGTTTCAAAAAAATCAAGTACCAAATAGTACCAAAATTGACATAAAATAGTTTTTAAAAAAAATATTATATTATTAATTGTTATTTTATTCTTAAAAATATAAGTCTTGGAAAAATGACATATAGAAGGATATATATATTAATAATGAACCACTTGGGATTCTTTTGGCTTGTTATGGTAAGTTTATTAACCTTATAGTGTAAGAAAACAAGAAGACACAATAAAAGTAAAATTATTTAACTTAAAGTTAAATCTAAATGATAAGGTTAAAATAGGAACCTAAACTTGTCTAAATTCTATTGTATGAGATGATTTCTACACATCCCCACATTATATTCTAAATAAATCAATTTTGGAGCTATGAAAAACCGAATATTACTTTATAATAAAATAATATTTTTAGTTATTCCAAAGGTGACCCTCTCCTCCCTTATAAAAGGGAACCTCCTCCCTCTCTTCCTGACACCACTTTGAGCCTTCATGCACGGCCAAAACCTGCCAAATTCACTTATACACTTCTATAGAAACATGCTAGAGGTTCTGGTATTCTTCAAAGACCAATTTTAGTGCCCTAAGAAGAGGTCTCAAAGAGGAACTTCAAAGAAGAGATAATGTCCGTTACCGATTCTTTGAACTCTATTTCTTCTTTCACATCTTCTAATTTAGTTGTTTCATTAAAAAGTAATAACATAATTATAACTCATATACTTATATGTCATTATAAGTATGAAGTAACCCTATTTCACCATCTATCCATCCAACGGAAAACGAAATCATCACGCGTGCATACGTATGGAATACCGTCTCCACGTCTTGGTGAAATATGTTTTTCCACCAACACCTTACATGGATGGGTATAATGGTGTAATGAATAACTATATATGTTTATTATAACATCATACTGATTCTGATATATTATACCAACCACTCAAATTCTATTCAATAATTATGGGAACGATATCATCGCTCGTGCGTACGTACGGACTACCGTATCCACAACGCGATGAGATTAATTCTCCATGTTAACCATACATGAATGATCATATATTTAATGTAATGAATAATAATTAAATATATGAAATAATAATGCGACTGGATATATGTATATATATATATGTATTCATCTATTTAGTTTCATTCAATTCAATAAGGAAACAAAAACATCGTTCATGCGTACGTACGACCTACCGTCACCATGAACGGTGTATTTCGTTCCTTTTATCGATATATAATATATATATATGTATATTATGAATATATATTATATATAAATCATGTTTTACATTCTGTAATTATGTAAATCAGGATATAAGTAATAATATCAAGAACAAAAAGTCTAAACACATACGATAAATGAACTGATTTTACCCAAAACACTACTTTAACATGGAATTTACAAAAGAACTGCTAATATAAAGTCATAATTGAAACATATATTATTTCCTAACAATAAATATGATTCTTTAATAAGTCAATTACATTATTTAAATCATTATACAGGAGGTTAAAATACGTACGAAGCATATCGTACCTAAGGTAATGGAAAATATCACAACCTCGTTTTTATCCAAGATTGTTTATACTTTGGTATTTACTGGGGTGTATTTTATCATCCCATCCATGTTTCCAAAATATGTAATATTATATACAACCACCTATTATTTTTTAAATCCAATTTTACCCTTCGGTGAGTTTTTAGTAAACGATATGAAAGGAATATTTTGTCATTTTTCGTACGAGGTATTTTTTGACTTTTCTGACAAAAGTACGAGAAGAATGTTTTTTTAACTTATACGGCATGAATGGATTTTGAAAACATTATTTCCAAGAATATTCCTTTATAAAATTTCATGTTTATTTTTAATAAAATTCTTTTAGTTTAAAATTGTATGAAATGTTAAGAAAGGAAAAATGTTTTTGAAGTAGAAAGGATATTTTCTTCAAGAATGGAGTCCATGTGTTTTATCAAAATTATTTTCCATCTAAGATAAAATAGGTTTCTATTTCTATTCCTATTATTAAATTGATTTGATAATGTTGTGGTGGAATTATTTTTATGATTTATTTTATCTCATATGAATTGTTTTATGATGTCACGATGTTTAAGAATCCCATTTTTATTACATAGGTTATGTAATGATGTATGATTTATGATTTTGTGGCACACATAAGAATGGCATCCTTATGAGATGGGTGTGACCTATATCTCCCTCCAATGCATTGGGTAAATATTTATATCTCATGAGATAGACATGGCTGGAACTGCAAGTTAAACCGGTTCAGAAATACAGGACTGGAATGAGGAGTGAACAAGATTTAGAAAGGGACTTTGTCCACTAAGATGGTCTTGGAAGAAATGCCTTGGCTACTATGGAAATCATATCATGTGCTTAATGGTTTTCCACAACTAAATGTTTAATTCACATGCTATTTTATCATGATTAATTTTTCTTTATGATCTATGCCTTACGTACTTCCATGATTTATGTCATTGCTCAAGATTCTGATGTTTAAATATTATGTTCATGTTTTGAAGTTCAAATGTATATGATTTGTTTTATTTTATCCATTGTTACCGTTAAAAATAATTTAAGCTCACACTTTATATGTTTTATTTTCCCCAGGATTTAAAGAAAGGTTTTAAGTAAGAACACAAAAAGGGGAAGATCTTATGGGAGATGTTGAATATCTGCGATTAGAAGATTATATTCCGAGTGTCCAAAAACACTAAAATATTACGATCCTTATGTGTCATTTTTTGTTATGTATTAAGTATTCCACTAAAGTAATGTAATTTCCAATTACATCAAGCTTCGGGTCTTTACACCCAACATAAAAAGATGTAAATTAAAATACATAACAAAAAGAAGTCTTTTAAAAATAGGAGGGTGAAAGGTCCCCTTACTGATTTAGTAACTTTCAAAACAAATGCCACATGAAAGAAGGATCATAAAATGAAGATGTAAATACTCATAAATGAAATTATATTACAAAAATTGTGAAATCATGGGAAGTACATACACCACACGAAAGGAAATAGTGGAAATATGGCATGAATCACACGAAAATAGAAAGTGAGATGAAAACCCTTACGTTGTTGTAATCAATCGAGTCGTACGGACAAAAGTTAATAACTTCGAATGAATCATAGAATACCATGAATATGATGATAATCATGATAATATATATCAAATGTAAGTACACAGTTCACCACATTCAATGAATAAGTGGCGAACAATGGAAATCTCACGGAACTAAAAGTGAGATAAGAAAATCCCGTACCTCGTGTCCGACTTGACTCGATCGTTCTTTAATATCGTGAATAATAGACTAATGTTTATTTATTCTTTATTAAGAACCCTTTTCAAGTTCATTATTCCTTTTTATATCACTTACTATCATGTTATAAACATTATGTAATCAATTATGTTAATAATGTTTGTTTTGTCGATATTTGGTACTTGAGTCAAAAATAGACTTCTTATAATTACATGTTGTTCATGTGGTCAAAGGTTCATTATATCCAGAATGATATTCATGATTTGGATATCATATATATCATATATATCCATCATATACATGTATTTATAATAGTATATAACATTTATAGGTATGAAATGAAATGCACCGTTCATGAAGACGGTAAGCCGTACGTACGCATGAACGCTACTTTCATTTCGATTTCTTATTTTAATGGAAATAAAACATAATGATACATAGGTATATTATAATTCCAGTATAATATAATATATAATATCATTAACTCCAACCTTTATACATCCACATAAGGCATTAACAAATCAAATCACTTTGAGGGGGGTGGTAGTCCGCACTTCCTCAAATGAGATTATCTTATTTACCCACTATGGAAACCATAAAGGCGTGATATACATTGAAATTACAGAAGCATAAAGAAAACATAAACATAATATGTATCATATATAAATTCATTTCCATCATAATGACAACCTTGAGAGGCTGTAGGTGATAATCGAACAATCATCATTTCATGAGGCGTTAGTTTTCCATCCACGGAAACATTATATTCTTCATCCATTAGATGGAGGTGTGTGTAAGTGTAGTTTAAATCCTTATCATAAAAACATCCTAGAATATTGAGGATACTTTTGTTGTTATAAAATAATGGAATAAAAATATTTTAGGTGTTGGATAAGTAAAATAAAAGAAAACAATTTAATAGAAACAGTTACCATTAATTTGGGTAACTTCCTTTGGTTTGAACCAAAGGGACTTCTTGATGTGCCTTATGCCTACGGTAAAGCTTCTAGGAGGAGTAGAGGGATGTAGGGAGCTTAACTGGGCAGAGTTGGGATGATACAAATGTCTTGAGGGGTGTGAGTAATTAGTTAGAAGTGGTATCCTTTTATAAGGGAGAGGAGGGACTCTTTAAGAAAGTGTCAAAATATTATTTTATAATATATTTATATTTGGTTTCTAATGGTCCAAAAATCATTAGGTCTAATATAAGATAACTAATATTCTAAATAAAATCATCCAATCATAATTGGACATGTTTTGGATAATAATTTAATCATTATAATCTTATTTATTTAAATCATTTATTAATGAGTTAAATACTGCATCATTATTGTGTCATAAATAATTTAATTTATTTGAGGTCTAAAAATTATTAAAAAAATTAAAAAGATGTAGTAAATCGTTTTATATTTCCAATTAACATTTTTAGTTTAAAAATTAATTTATATAACCCCTTATAAAATTTAATTTACAAAAAGATATTTTCTTTTTTCATTTTTGCGTTTACTTTAAGTTAATTAATCTAAATTGTCATTATCACTCCCATGTGGATCAATGGGGTCCCAAAATCGACGCAAGGATTCCCATGGTCGGTCATGACTCAATCAATAAGTTAGGATAAGTTTCGAGTTAATTTTGAATTATGATAATATTTTTATTACCTTGAATTACCTTATTTACCTTTAATCGCGGTAAATAAAATTCAAAAGTTAATATTCAATAAAAATTATTTTAATCTTAATGTACTAAATTTTACATCTTGATAAGAACAATTTATGGCAGATTTTTGAAATTCAATTCACAGAAGTGGTAATATTTCAGGTAACTGAAAAAGTCAGGTTTTTTTAACTACCACTAAGTGGTTTCACTATTCATCAAAAATTGATGTTTTTTAGAAAATTACCAAAAATCAGCCTAAGATATATTTGATATTCCAAATTGAAAAATGTTGTTTATTTTAACAAATTTTAAAAAATAAAAGTGTCATTAATTAATTTTAAAATTAATTCCTGTTGTTAAAACAAATAGCGTGTTTTTTGGAAACAATAACTATCAAAGATTTACACTTGTTTATGTCCAATTTCAAAGTGAAATTAATTACAATATCAACATTGGATTAAATGGTAAAAATAAATTCCAATTAAACTTTAAAACTACTTTAAAAGATAATCTAACCATATAAATAAATTATATTAAAACATAGTTTTTAATTAAAATAAAATATTTAAACTATTCATAAAAATTGAACTTTTTCAGAAAAATTCCAAAAATTTACACAAAGTAAATTTTGATGTCCCCATTCTAAAAAAGGATTTTATTTGGTCATATAAAATGTAATAATGTGACCAAAACTATATTTATTGTGGGTTCTCCATTAAATGGCAGTAAATCGACCTTTTAATATAAATTATGCTTAAATTTAGATTCATTCATATTTTCAACCTCTATCTTTTTATTGGATAAATGTAAATAAATTTAACAAACATGTATAATCATATTGGTTTTATTTTTTTTAATTCTCACCAATAAAACGGCATGGAGTTAACCACCATTTAAAATAATAATATTATATTATTAATGTGCAACATAAGATTTCAAAGAAACTCGTTGTTGCATATCAGGTATGCTATCGAACATAGAAACCCTTTTAAAGTAAAATTAATATTTAACTAACAACTATTAATAAATATGTAAATGTCATATTATTTATTTACTTGGGATGTTACATCCTTCCCGCCTTTTTGGAATTTTGTCCTCACAAATTTAAAATTGGGCTCGAAAACTTCATTGAAAGCCCCACATCGGAAAAGGAGTAAATTAAACTATCACTTTAAAAGAAATAAAGAAAAGTAAAAATGTCACCTGTGAGAAAAGATACCAGGATTCCTTGAAAACATGGATATGGAAGAAAAAAATAAAGTGTCAAGTTCTATTAGAGAGTGTTAGAAAACATGTTTAGGAGAAAGTTAACCATCAGAAAATCACAAACATGTGATGGGTTAAACGGTATTTGATTTCCCAGTAAGAAAAATAAACACACAAAATTTTTGGTTTTAATTTACTTTTAATTGAGTAAATTATTTATGAGCATAACTAAATCATAAGGAAACATACTTAATTGACATATAGACTTTCATCTCTTACTATATTTCTTACAAAAACTCATATTTTCACCAAAAGATGATTATTTAGGATGACTTGTTCGCCTTAAGAGAAATATAATCAACTTCGAGAGAATCACCTAATCCAAAAAATATAAACTACATAATTCCCATTAGACCAAAACCAAAACCAAAATGCTTAGTACAAGATCAGATAATCCCCAAAAAGGATAATCTTTTACAAAAAGAAAAACTACTCTTAATCTCCTAAACATGTCCAACAAAACCAAAAGTTCATCAAAGACCATTCAATAAAAATTTGTCCTTAAAATTATTCAAATAATCCAAAATACGATTGAAACCCAAATCTCCGAAGGATTTAAGCACATAGTCTTCCAAGATAAATCTTAACATTTATCTCCAAATAACATTAGTTACTTGTAATGTCTCATATTGAAAAGTAACTAACCTAATCACATATCCTCCATGATAGGTTAATCATTTCCATAGATAATACAAAATCAAATTATTCTGGATTCATAAGATCATATAACTAAAAATAATAAGTCATACTAACCAGGGACTTCATGTAGTCCAGTGATAGTCAATAAATATGAGTCACACATTGGTTGTGGGTTTGATTCCCGCAGCTTTGTCCGACGCGATGGGTTGTCACATGGTCTGCGTGTTGTCCTTTTTCAAAAACTATATAATTTTATAACATTCCCCAAAAAAGATAAATTCATCAAAAATATCCATAACATATTTTAACCACAAATGTTATCTAATAACTTTCATTTTGCATCCCAAAAAGTATTAACTGGTAATTGCCTCAATTTCAAGGATAAAATAAACCCAAATAGTTCTTTATAACTATATCCACAAAATAAATGATAATTTTCCTTGAATAAAATTTTCATATACCAGACATCATGATTACACATACTATAAAAAGTATTCTAATGTAATCTCAGCATCAAAATAGCCTTAATACTTTTAAGCATTTCACCATTCTAAATTCTACTATAACTCTTGAATCCCATATATGTTGAATTCTTACTCATTAAACATTCTTCTTGATCCATTAACCATTCATTTCCATCATATTATGAAAAAACTCTTTCCTACAAACATAATCATGAATCATGTCCCAAGATTTCAATGATAGGAAAACATATGTTAATAAATAATCGATACCTTTCATCATTCATTGTCAGTTTCTTCATCCTCAATTGGAATGGAATTAGGTATTGGTAAACAAATATTTTTACAATCCTAGTGATCCCATTCCCGAAACTTCTTCATCGGACATGTGTTTGCATAATCACCGTGCTCACCACATTTAAAACATTCAATTGATCCTTCATAAAGAACTTCGTTCCCTTTCCTATAGTCAACTAGATGCTTCCTTTTTCCATGGAAGGTCCTTGCTTTATAACCTTCATTCCCACATCTGTAGCATATTCCTGTCCCTTTGAAGCATTTTCCTTGATGTTTCTTTCCACATCCTAAACACATAGGTGTTTGAACATACATACCTTTATGATTATTACCTGAAATTCCATATGGATTTGTTTCTCGCATATACGATGACTTATAAAAATCACCAAGGTTAATGTTATCAATCATAACTCTAGATAGATGGATGAGAAAAACCACAAGATTTCTCATTGCATCTCCCATATCATTGAGCTGCTCGTTCCGAAAACTGTCACAGTTTTCTTCACATCCACTATTACTTTGGTGCCTTCTAGATCCAGCCATTTACTAAAACCAAAAACGTCAGTGTGAGTATATCAGTAAAATCATCATATAATATCTAATGAGGATAGTAAACACTAATATATACTTATTCATGTTATCTTAAACTCATTCAAATTTTCTAAAAAAACTATGACTCTTTCTGAAATTCAAACCATTATGGTAATGTCACTTATGCTTAAAGAATACCCTAACCTCTAAAGTTATCTAAACTGACCTCTGATACCAACTATAAGGACCTGGCCTTAAACATTACATAATATTGAAGTATATGAATAATTCACATTGAGGATCTTTTCAAGTTTAGAGTTTTAGAGAATTAGTCCATAACTATTACATAACAACTTGAATATTACAAGTAGACACTACTACTCAGTATCCATTTTTTCAACAAAAAAAACTCTTAAAAAAACTTGTCTAGTAACATATTTTAGACAACATGAATTTTCCTTGATCCCATACTTGACCCTATTCCACAATATGTCCTGTGAAAAAAATTTCAAAAAAACATGGGATGATCATGAAAATCTCATTAAGGGATACACAAGCAAGGAAAACTGTTAGTTTTTCAAAATAACACGTAAACCATGAATACATTATCATAAGTAAAACTTTTCACCTATATGAAGTAGTAAATACTCTTCACTGAAAAATATATCTTTACTTACACTTTTGTAACCAAATTAATACCATAAAACCCATATAAAGAACAAATAACATATAAAGGAAACTTGGGAAATAAACATACTTAAATGTAAACACCATACGGTCGACTTCCAGACATATCACTAAATATAATAGCCATACGGCCGACTTTCATACCCAATGCATTGTAGGTTATAATGTAACCACCCGTCCTGGTATTCACGACACCACCCATCATATGGTTTACCACGTTACCACCCATCAAATGTCCAAGTACCATAATAACACATAAAATATTTCATATGTAAACATTTCACTAATAACTTTTCATTTTCAATTCCAAGAAGTAATTTCATGATATTAAACTAATCAATCCATTTTCCAAAACCATTTAAAAAAGATTTTTGAATCAAAGTGTCCCATACCACATTGATGATTTTAATGGAATTATAATTTTAAAAAATTAATGTCCATATAAATAAATACTCAAAAACATTTTTAAAACATGGAAATTAAAGATAAAGAGTTATAATAAACAATCTTTAATCATTTAAAAAATGATGTTTTTGTTAAAGAGTCTTTAACAAAATGAGAGACTCTTGAATACAAATAATTGTAAAATATCATTTAATCAAAACATTATAATATCATGAGAATAAATGGATTCATGATATAATATATCAATGTACAGTATATACACCATATAAGAGTGAATTGGTGCATAACAACAGTGAAGTCTCAATGGAAATGTAAATTGAGATAAAATCCATTATAAAGATGGTATCCTTAAATTAAGAATAAATCAATCTCATAATTATGTGTGAAAAATATAAATACACCCAATATATGTGGACATTAAGTGTAAAACAATCATATTTCATTAACACATATTCATAAGATGACATATTCAATAACTATAAGTTGAACCCAAAGAAACCGAAATTGGGTTAAGAAGTTCCCTTGTAAAAATTCTACAGCCTAACAGTGTCACATTAAAATTTAGAAAATGAGTTGATGAGATAAAAATGGTATCTCATCACTTGGACTTAAATTTTACAATAATACGGATATAGAAGAATATATCCCAACATAATAAGATGTAAATTAAAAGACATAACAAAAAGAAGTCTTTTAAAAATAGGAGGGTGAAAGGTTCACTTACCGATTTAGTAACTTTCAAAACATATGCCACATGAAAGAAAGATCATAAAATGAAGATGTAAATACTAATAAATGAAAGTATGTTACACAAATAGTAAAATCATGGGAAGTACATACCCCAAACAAAAAAGAAATAGTGGCAATATGGCATGAATCTCACGAAAATAGGAAGTGAGATTAAAACCCTTACTTCGTTGTAATCAATCGAGTCGTATGGCCAAAAGTTAATAACACCAAATGAATCACAGAATACCATGAATATAATTATAATCATGATAATATATATCAAATTTTAGTACACAATACACCACATTCAATTAATAAGTGGTGAACAATGGAAATATCACAGAATTAAAAGTTAGATAAGAAAATCCCTTACCTCGTGGCCGACTTGACTCAATCGTTATTTAATATCCTGAATAATAAAATAATGTTAATTTATATTTTCATAAGAACATTTTTAAAGTTCATTATTCCTTTTTATATCACCTATTACCATGTTATAATCATTTTGTAATCATTTATGTTAATAATGTTTGTTTTGTCGATATTTGGTACTTGAGTCAAAATTTGACTTCTTATAATAGCATGTTGTTCATGTGGTCAAAGGATCACTATATACAGAAGTATATTCATGATTTGGATATCATATATATCATATATATCCATCATATACATGTATTTATAATAGTACATAACATTTAGAGGTATGAAATGGAATGCACCGTTCATGGAGATGGTAAGCCGTACGTACGCATGAACGCTACATTCATTTCGATTTCTTATTTTAATAGAAATAAATTATAATGATACATAGGTATATTATAATTCTAGTATAATATCATATATAATATCATTAACCCAAACCTTTATACATCCCACATAAGGCATTAACGAATCAAATCACTTTGAGGGGGCGGTAGTCCGCATTTCCTTAAATGAGATTATCGTATTTACCGATTATGGAAACCATAAAGGCTTGATATAAATGGAAATTACAGAATCATAAAGAAAAAATAAACATAATATATATCATATATAAATATAGTTCCATCATAATGGCCACCATGAGAGGCGGTAGGAGATAATCGAACAATCATCATTTCGTGAGGCGTTAGTTTTCCATCCACAGAAACATTATGTTCTTCATCCATTAGATGGAGGTGTGTGTAATTGTAGATTGAATAAATCTCTTAAAAACATAATAGTATTTTGAGTATACTGGTTTTTTTATAAAATAATTTAATAAAAAGAGTATGGGGGTTGGAGAAGTAAAATAAAAGAAAACAATTTAAGAGAAACGGTTACCTTTAATTTGGGTATCTTCCTTTTGTTTGAACCAAGGGACTTCTTGATATGCTTTATGCCTAAGGTAATGCTTCTAGGAGGAGTATAGGGACGTAGGAAGAATAATTGGGAAGATTTGGGATGAGACAAATGGCTTGATAGGTGTGAGGAATCAGTTATAAGTGGTCTCCTTTTATAAGCGAGAAAATGGACTCTTTAGTAAAGTGTGAAAATATTATTTTATAATATAATTATATTCGGTTTCTAATGGTCCAAAAATAATTAAGGTCTAAGATAAGATGAATAATATTTTAAATAAAATCATCCAATCCTAATTGGTCATGTTTTGGAAAATAATTTAATCATTATAATCTTATTTGATTAAATCATTTATTAATGTGGTAAATACTACATCATTATTGTGTCATAAATAATTTAATTTATTTGATTTCTAAAAATTATTATAAAAAATACCAAGATTTAGGAAATATTTTTAGCCATCCCACGAATATTTATAGTCGATAGGATAATTTATATAACCCCATATAAAAAATTAATTTACTAAAAGATATTTTCTTTGGTCATTTTTTCCTTTAAGTTAATTAATCAAAATTGTCATTATCACTCCCAAGTGGTTCAATGGGGTTCCAAAATCGACATAATGATGACCATGGTCGGCCATGACTCAACCAATAAGGTTAGGACATGTGTTGAGTTAATTTTTAATTATTATAATATTCTTATTACCTTGAATTACCTTATTTTCCTTTAACCATGACAAATAAAATTTAAAAGTTACTATTCACCAAAATTGTTTTCATCTTAATGAACTAAATTTTACTTCTTGATAAAAACCATGTATGTTGGATTTTTGAAATTCAATTCATAGAAGTGGAAAATTTTCATTTAAAAGAAAAAGTCAGTTTTTTTCTACCACTAAGTGGTTTCACTATTAATCAAACATTTAAGTTTTTCAGAAAAATACCAAAAATTCAGCCTAAGATATATTTGATATTCAAAATTCAAAAATGATGTTTATTTTTCCAAATTCAAAAAATAAAAGTTTCATTAATTAAATTTAAAATTAATTCCTGTTTTTAAAACAAATAGCGTGTTTTTTAGAAATAATAACTATCCAAGATTGACCCTGGTTTATGTCCAATTTCAAAGTAAAATTAATTACAATGAAAAAAATTGGATTAAATGGTAGAAAATATATTGTAATTACACTTTAAAACCAATTGAAAAGTTAATATAACCAAATAAATAAAATATATTTTAACATAGTTTTTAATTAAAATACAATATTTAAACTATTAATAAAAAATGAACTTTTTCAAAAATATTAAAAAAAGTTACACAAAGTAAATTTTGATGTCCCCATTCTAAAGAAGGATTTTATGTGGTCATATAAAATTTAATAAAGTTACCAAAACTATATTTAAATAGGGCTCGCCATTAAAAGGTGGTAAATCACCCTTTTAATGTAAATTATGCTTAAATTTTGATTTATTCCTATTTTAAGCATCTAAATATTTATTGGATAAATGTAAATACATTTAACAAACATTTATAATCATATTGTAGTTAGTTTTGTTCATTCTCACCAATACCACAGCATGGAGTTAACTACCATTTAAAATAATAAAATTATATTATTAGTGTACAACGTTAAATTTCAAAGAAACTCGTTGTTTTGTATCGGGTGTGCTATCGACATAGAAACCCCTTTAAAGTAAAATTATTAATTAATTCAAAAATATTAATAAATATGAAATTTTCATATTCTTTATTTACCTGGGATGTTACAAAACCTATACATTAAAAGTGAATAGTTATACACGATGTCCATTTTTTCCACCAACAGAAATCCTTTTAAAATAAAACATAATTTATTTTCATGAAAAATATTCAATACATTAATCGAGGAATCTTTTTTTCCCTAACCAATATTAAGACGCATGAAAAAAAATAAAAACATGCGATGAGAAAAAAATCTCAATAAGGGACATAAGAATAAATAAACAATTAGTCTAGTTAAACACATTGTAACTCATATAATGTTTTTCGACTGAATTAAATGAAATATTTTCACATGAATAACTCTAATACATTTTAATAAAAGAAAAATATTAAAACAAATAGAAAGAAATTAAAACCCATTTAGGTGACTTATATAATCATATACATAATAACATTTCCAACCTGTTCCAATTTGAATAACCATATGGTTGAGTTCCAAAATGTTGATCTATAATGGGGATTAACATTTGTATAAGCTATATCGGGCTCACCTGTGAGCTATAATGAGGCTTAATACTTCATATAAGCTATAACAAGCTCACATATGAGCTAAAATAGAGCTCAAACCATTGTATAAGTAGTTTTGGACTCACATTTATGCTAAAATGGGACTCAACCCTTCGTATATGGTATATCAGGTTCTCTCATTTCATATAATGCTGATGTCCCATTTTATGAATCCAAAAACCCTTATTAAAACATCTTCTAATCCCATTTCAAAAAAAAATTTCTATAGTAATACCATTTCCTTTAAGTACAAATTTTAAAAAAATATATACCAAAAAAATGAATAAATTATTTCATTTCCTTTTAAAAATATTAAAGCTTATTGAATAAGCCAAGTGTCAAATATTAGTTTTGGTGGTGTAGAAATCGTTGTCTCAGTATACGTTAAAAAGACATTCCTTTTGTCGTTTTTTAATGAAATTAAAATACTTTTTATAAAAATACTCTATTTATAAAATTTTTAATTAAGTTAAATATTGAAATAAAATGTCATGTATAATCTATTTATATCTATAAAAAAATATGTAAATTAACATCATGACAAAACGATTTGATAATTAAATCTTTAAAAATTCAAGGTGTTCCATACCACATTGAACATTTAAATATTAATATTCATGAAATAATACCTTTATAAAAACAATAAATAATATTATTATAGATAAAATTTTAATATTAAATTTCGTAGTGGTTGTACATACACCTTATAAAATAAGAAAGGTGCATATTATCAAGAAATCCCTCAATAAAAGGAGATTGAGGAGAAATACATTACCTTGAGTCAGACTCATCATGTACAATAATTGTTTTTCCATAATGATAATATTAGTTTAATTTATAATTCCTTGATAACCTTCTTCATTTTTACTATTCATTTTATATCACTTATTACCATGTTAAAAAAATTTGATAATAATTAATGTTCATATCATATGTTTTTTCTATATTTGGTACATGAGTCAAAAATGAACATGGCTTGATGTCAATAGTCCACGTTATCATATGTTCATAATATCCATAATAATATTAATGACATAATAATAACTTTTATATATCATTTATACTTTTAAATCCACTCATTAAACAGGGATATGAAAAAAGAACAATGTAACAATCATGGATATGGTAATCCATACATAGGCTTGAGTAATGTTTCCATTTTTCATTTATCATTATTGAAAAAATGTAATTATTATTTTACATTTTAAAAATTAACATAATATTATTAACATAAAAATAATAATTTAAATATAATTATATATATATATTACAAGTGATTTGTTGAATAAAAATGTATCATATCGCTTCGTGGAGTTGATAGTTCATTTGTACGCAGGGATGTCATTATCATTTATATGTGCATCCAAGGTAAGGACATAATTGAAATAGTAATATTTTATAGTTATAAATATGTCACAAATATCATATATAAAAATTTATTACATCATTGTAACTAGTCATGATAGATGATCATGAAAAATGAACTATATCAGTTAGAGAGGTAGTAGCCCACCGTACACATGAAAGTGATGTTCTTTTACTATTTAATGAAATTGTAGTTGCATTTAGGCGATGATATTACCATAATAATATCTAAGTATATTTAGGGTGCTTGATTTTTTATTCAATAATAGAATAAGAATATTTAGAAAATTGGATGAAGAAAAAAAAAACATAAACACTTAAAAATTATACATCTTCTTCAGTTGATCACATTTGAGGAACAACTTAATACCATTAAGAAGGGTGTACTACCAGAAGTAAGGCCTCAAGAATGAGGGGAGAGATTCTAGGATAATTTCATCCATATCATTGTAGAACCAAAATGCATCGAATGTGTGGGTATTAGGGTAGAGTGAAAACCATTTTATAGTGGGGTACACATAGAAACTCTTAAAATATAAATTTAATATAGATTAAATTTTGGTTCCAAATTGTCCCGAAGAAATTTATTTCAAATATTTGATAATCCAGGTTATAATACCAATATTCTAATTAAAATTATAATATTTTTGAATATTTTTTAATCTATATCATTTTTTATTAACCCTTTTTTACCATTTTTAATCATATCTTGATATTATGTTATTTACACTTTGTGGGTTAATTTAATAACCATACCAAGTCAAAAAACTCACCAAAGTTCCATTTATGACATATCTAGACATATGATAACCATTTGACCTAATCTTATCATTTTAAGAATTTAATAACATTTAATAAAATAGTTTATATTATAAAATACATATAGTTTCAATTTTGACATTATTCATTTGCTGACTTTTAATAACAACATAACAAAAAGATAAGTTCTAATGAACTCTTTTAAATAATCAAATTAATGTCAAAGGTATCCAGAATATTCATGTATGGAATAAATTTTTTCAGAAAATACATATATTTAAAATTTATTATATTATTTATCTAATGAATTCATTAATTAAGAAATTACTACATCATCATTGTGCCATAGTTAGCATTAATTATTTAAGTTCTAAAAAATTTTTAAATAAATTTCCATGATGTAGGTACTAGTTTTATATTTCAAATTTTTTTATAGTCACAGATATCCCAATATAAATCTATATTAAAATAATATTCTTTTTAAAAACAAAAGTGTAACAAAAATGAATATTCATTTAATATAATATTATTAATACATTAAAGTCTTCCTAGTGGCTCCAAGTAGTCTTAAAGTATACACAAGGATTATAATTGTTATGATTCACTCATCCAATTAAATTATTATAAGTGTTAGGGTAGTTTTATATTATTATAATATTATTTTTACCTTTAATTACTCAATTTACCCTTTACCATGGTAATTAAAATAATTACAAAAGATACTATTCATAATGTCCAAAAAAATAAAAATGACATATTTAAACAATTTAGAACTTATGATTCAAAATATGGAATCCATTTTATCAAATTCAAAATATAGAACATATATTTATTAAATTAATATTAATCCTCATTGTCAAAAGGAGAACACGTTTTTATTTAATTAAAACCCAACAGAAGATAGAAATGCGTTAATATCTAATTTCAATGTGAAATTACTTTAAATGAATAAAATTTTATTAAATGATAATAATTTTATCTAATTATATTATAAAACATATTAAAAATATAATCAATCAATATAAATAACTTAGATGAATATGCAGTTTTTAATTAAAATACAACATTTTTAATATTCATTAAAATATGAACTTTATCAGAAAAAAAAACCAAAATTCCACATAAAGTAATTTTTTATTTCCAAATTCGATTGAAGAAGTTTATTTTCACTAATAGAACTTATCAATATGTTAGAAACTATATTTTAAATGGGTTCTCCATTAAATGGTGGTAAAACTAAGTGTTTTTTAAAAGTACTTCATTTACCCAAAAAATGGATTTGTTCTTATATCATGTCTAGAAATCATATAAGAATAATTTTGAACATTACATTGAATATATTACATAAATATTTTTGTTATTAAAATACATAAAGAGTGATTTTATTATTTTATATACTCATTTATTTTCATTTAAATGTTTTTTCAGAAAAAATGTTTCCTTCTAACTAAAAACAAGTTCCTTTCCATTTATAAATAATTGTAAAAAAATGAATTAATTAAATACATTAGTAAGCCATATTTTTAAAAATCAATTAATACATTTCATTCCTTCCATTTTAATATATTGTTTTAAGGTAACAAAATAATATTTATTTATTCCCTTAAGATCAATAGTTTATTATGTACACTATTGAATATATTATCTCCTTTTAAAAACATGTGATGTTACAATGATACCTTTAGAAGATGAAAATTTTGGGAACACCATTTTCTATTCTAAAATTAAACGTGTTCCACTCAACTCACTTATAAAAGGCCTCCAAATTTTCTCTCTTATTCACCCATTAAAACCATAATTTATATCATAATAATATCCCAAATAAACTCAAAAAATTAAAAATCTCATCCTAAAAGAATTAAATTTGTTAAAAATATAACATTGGGAGGATTTTGTGAAAATCTAATGAGGTTCCCCGAGGAACATGTAACACTCTTAAACATGCATTTTTTTCATTTCATCCTACACCTCCTTCAATTTTTATTAAAATATGATTATATAATAAAATAATCATCATAATTATAATCAAATATTTTATGATAGGGCCAAGACCTAAAACCATTTCCACATCTATCAAATTGACTATGAAATCATCATTTCTGTGTATGATGGACTACCGCCTCACAAACCTTTGTGATTCATTTTTCTGTTACCACCTCTCATTGATTGATATGATGATGGATATACAGTTAATATATGATTCAAATGTATAACATAATTATAAATTTTGGTTCATTATATATATATATATAAATTTCACATTTCATTTTGTATGTGATATGATAATATTCGCCATGGGTAAGACGGACTACCGCCTCATGAAGAGATGTAATTCGTTTTTTCATAACTCTTTACTTGTAAGATAATAAGGATAATTTTAATGAGTATATGTGATATAATGAAATAATTAGAACAATAATGAAAATGTTATAATTATAAAAAGGTAATATATTATTTTCTTTCTTACCTATTCTATCATTAATAGATGAAAACATTATTCGTGTAAGTGTCAATTACCACCTTCACAAAGAGATGTGACTGTATTTCTTCCATAACCACAAAATAATGATTATATGTATAAGTATATTTAAAAAATAAATTTTTAATATATAGTTATTATTTTTAAAATATAAATTATTACAAACCACATTTCAATAATGATCGTGTAAAAATGGAAATGTTACTCGTATGTATGTACGACATACCATCTCCATAAACATAATGTACTTAATTTCTCAAATATATATTTCATTATTGCTCATTAAATTATAATTTAAGTATAAATTTAATAATTATTATATGAATAATATTATGTGTATTATTAAACAATGATCATTGTGAGAGGGCAAAAAATACCAAATCAAAATATAATTGAAAAAAGAATTTATTACCCAAAACATGGAATTAACAAAGAATTGTTGATAAACTGGTCATAAAAAGATATAATTAAATCATATATGGTAATATATATATATATATATATTTAAATAATAAATTTATAATAAACTTATATTTATTATGTAGGAGGTTCAAAAGTGAACCAAAGGAGTCGCGACTTAAGGTTAGTGATTTATAGTCTATCTTCTATTTTTGGGAGACATATGAAAATTGACAACTAGTTTATTTTGTTTATTTTATATAATACTCCTATGAAATATTATATCATAAATATTCTTAATTTAATTATATTTAAGGTTTCATTTTATTTTATTCATTATTGTATCTTATGATTCTAAAGATTACTAAAGCAGAAAGGGATTTCTGTGTCACGTTTATTTTCCAGGATACCCAAGCCATATTCAATGTGTGTTTCTTTAATGTGTATAATATACTACCTATGAAATTATTCTGTGATGAATAATTATTAAAATTATTGTGAATTACATATCCATTTTTTGATATCTATTTCATGCAGTTTACTGTTCAAAAGCATCCAAAGCGGAAAGGGATTTTTGTCTCAATTTGCCTTCATAATGTCAAATGTTTGGTTATGAACCTATATTCTTTCATGAGGTGTACATGTTGTCATATTGACATGATATATAATGAAAATAATTATTTTAATTATATTAAAAATTCAATTTAATTAAATTCTTCCATAGGGATTATAATTCAATATTTTCAAAGTGGTACAGATTTTATGATACAATCCCATCATTTATTAGGATTGCTAATGATTATTAATCCATCAATGAGATTTTATTATATATCTCTTTAGAAACGAATTAATTTTACCCTCCTATGGGTTTTTCAATACAACAAATATTTCCCATTAATTTTTCACTCTTTAGTTTCTCAATATTTCAAAATAATGTTGTTAATAAAAATCATATTTATTTCGCTCTTTCATCGAAAAATATTTTTTCTTATAAAACCATGATTTCTAAAAAAAATAAAAATTTAAACTATTAAAATGATTTATTAAAGAAATTTTTACCCCTGTTTTAATTTTTTAAAATTTATATGAAAGGAAACTACATGCTGTTTTTCAAAATTGCTAATTTTTATTTTTTTGAAATATGAAAGGCATATTTGTTTTAATGTGTATAGAATAAAATTAATCACAAACCATCTAGACCATAATTTTACAAGAATAATTATTTATAAATTTTTGGGTTTAGATTCAATGAAAATTAATATCAAAATTTCTTATTTTTATAAAAGTGACTTTATAAAGGGAAGAATATATTTTCCAGAAGAAATGTTTCAAATTATTTTTAAAGAATATTTTATAATTTTAATGTTCATTTTTAATAAAAAGGATTTGAAAAATATTTTATGATTTTTTTGTTTTTAATTGTTATTTTAAAATAATATTTATCTTCCTCAAGAAAATTTCGACGTGATTAATATTTAAAAATCATTATCAATCGAAGATGGAATACATTTATATAATTTATACATCACTAGGGATAGTAACCAAGGATACTATATTTCTTCCTATAATGAATCGTTAATTATGAAAATATTTTTTTGAAACTCATTTCTCATCAATGGGATATACCATGATAAAATTTTTATGAATCCCACATTATTTCATGGGTTATGGTACGATGAAATGCTTCAATGATTGTGAAACCTATCTCATTACCATAAGTCTTCATATGATGAAATGTTTTTGAAACCTGTTTAAATTCTTTGGATATGATGATATGATTTTTTATGATATTTTGGTACACATATGTATTATTTTTTATTTGATCGGTGGAACCTATATCTCCATAAAATTCATTGGGTAAAGATTTATATATCTTGATATATATTTGAATAGAATAGGGAATTAACCCATTTCAGTATGGGAGTTTGTCTGCTATAATGATCTTAGGAGTGAACCTTGCCTAATATAATGGTTTATGTTTTGAACCCAATCCAACATGATACCATTTATAGTGATCATTAACTACAATGTAAATGATTATTCCCTAATTCTATATTTTCCACAATTCTAAGTACAATACCTATGTCATTTTCTTATGGGTCATGGTAGTGGATTTCCTTTTGTATCATGTCTTATGGATGACCAATCATTATGAAATGACAGATGATTCTCATATTAGATATGAAAGTTATGAATTAATATGTTATTTCCATGTTCTCATAACCTAATATTCATTTCATGCTTACATAAATCCCTTGTTTACGCTTACTGAGCATCTGAGATCAACCTTTCTTATGTTTCCATTCCAAGGCAATGATGAATGGTTTTATGTAGGGTATATTTATGAATATTACTAATGGGTATGATCATTAAGAGATATGTATAATTTCATTCACCAAAAAATAATATTTTTACCTAGTATCCAAGGACGTTACATGATTATGGTCATAAGGTGTGTTTTTGGGTAATGGTTTGAATATTCATATAATAAGATATAATATCTATATATGAAATGTTTGGGTAACTATAATGTTGGTAAGATCTGAACTAGAATCAAAGGAATGAAAAATATATTGTGACATAATTTAAGTCATGGGGATCAAAAAACATAACATAGTGGGTATTCTAAACTAGATTGTGAAGAAAATAAAAAGAAATGATCAATTTATAAAGTATCAATGTCATCCCTTTTTGGCATTGGACCATGGCCAATATAAAAATTATTATAGTAAAGGTCAATTATGTCATGGAGGATGTTGAAAATTACCATGAAATAGCTATACATGGTTTTAAAAATTGAATCAATGAAATCAGTTACACACCATGGGGAGTAGAAGCATAAATGGTGTTTTTCATGTCATGGTAGAAAGATAAATCATCATATTCCATACATAATCCGAAATTTCTCATAGGAGTTGAGTTTTTTTGTTTTTGGATATAATTAAAATTACATCATAGTCAAATATATTATTCCAACATACTTGTTTGGGATATAATTTTTTTAGGAATATGACCATCTCACAAAACATAGATATAATGATATCAATTTTATATTTTTTATTAGTCATTCACAAAATACATCATGTTGCGGCCAAATGTATCATTCCATGGTGAATATAATATTATATATATTTTCTATTTCTCATAGATGAATATAAATAACATTAATATTTCTTGTAATACCCTTCATAGGAAACATTAATGGTTTATTTTAACTTGGCTTATAGAGATGAAAAATGGTGCCCAATTTATCCATCATCGAAAAGAAATTAAGTAGTCTATAAAATATTTATTGAATTATTAGAAGTCATACAGATATTTCTCATAATTTAAATTCAAAACCATCATACACCTATTAAACTGTTTCCTTATTGATAATAAAGAAATAAAAAGGAAAATTGGGTAAAAACAATTAGATACCAAGGATTATCCACTAAATAAAGAGACTGTGTGGAACAAGTAAAATACTTTTTTATGTGTTTTATATCTCTCTCTATCCATTATTTCGATTTTTTTCATTGTTCAATACAATTTTATAAAAAATTATTTGAAACAATTTTTATATATTTTATATTTTGGGTAACCATTGATTCTCCCCCAATACCAGTGTTTGTGAATCCATCACATTTTTCATTTAAAGGATGTTTCTTTGAGTTAAAATTTCAAATGATTCATCTTCTAGTTGTTTTTCACGATATAAAAAATAATATCCTAAGACTGGTGAGATAGTTACCACATTACTATTATTTGAATAGATATATATCCATATAGTTAACCATAATTTTTATAAGTAGGTTCTTAAAAATATTGTATGAATCTTATAAGAAGGAACCCCTTGATTTTTTCAAGTTAAAGGGTGTCTCCATGTACTAATATTCGTGTCAATATTTCCAAATGGTTCTAGCCTCAAAAAATTTAGAATCCATTTGTATTTGACAATAATTACAATAATACCCCCTTAGTAAGAGGTAATTCGTTCTTATAACTATATTTTTTTATAATTCAATGATTGTTATTTGAGATTTATTTTTTTTGAAATGTTGGTTGAGGTCCTGAATGTCAATGCAGAATCTAATATTTCCATTTTTCTTTTTTTACTGGGACAATGTATCTTGTTGAATCGGGGTAATAAAAAATCCAAATAATGTGATAATTTATTAGGTTATCCTACTTTTGTTGAAAAATAGCTTTCTGAGATAGATTTATCCCTCCCACTGTGGATTTTTAAACACAGTGGCTGACAACTTGGCCAATGATATTTGTGGCCGCCTAAGGGTCCAATCATAGACTTCTCATGTAATTCCACATGGAAATGCACCAATTTTTTTAAGAAAGAAAAAAATATCTATATTATTTGTTTTGTGTCTTTATCGTCTAGACTAGTATGGGCCATGGATCTTATTAAGTGATAATAATCACTATCTTGATATCATCAGTTGTAGTTCAAATAACACCTTCAATGTTAATTATAGATTGTCCATGATTTTATTCAACATCATTAATGGAGGCATATGGTATTCATTCACTCATCCCTATATAATTTCATAATATTTTCATTGTTTTTACTATGAGAGTAATTTTTAAGGGTATATGGTTAGTATTCATTCCCTATAAAAACAATATTAATGGTTAAATTGATCTCTAATCCATGTATTATTTAAATGTCACTCACATTTATATCATTAAATTTCTTTGATTAAGTCCACTAAGTGTCATTAATACCCATATTTGGATAGTTGTTTTTTAGTCAAAGTCTACTCATTTGGGTTTTATGAATTGATACTTGTTTTCTCCCATGGATATTGTTAGTTTCAAAAATAAATTGTTTTTATCCTTCAAATTAGTAGAAATTATTTATGGGGACTTTACACATGGATGTGAGAACAAGATTTATCCCTAATTTTTTATTTTCCACATCATTTTAATGTATATAATGTAGTGAAATCTCTTAAACATTGCATCCTAAGTTATTATGTGTGTATTTAAATACATTGAGGGCTATCATGTGCATTAAATTCATATTTTATGGTTTCCACCACACATTCTTATAGTAAATAACGTCATTGTATAATGTTTTATATTATTAAATAAGGTATTTTTCAACCACATCACTGAAAAATGTTTGTTAATAGAGTACGTTTAGTATTGGTTGTAGGAAGAGAGCATAGTCATGTGTAGTAACATCCAAGGCATGCCTAGTAATGCATTAAATGGAATACCCTATATAAAAACTCTTGAGTATATTTTATGTGTATCATTAACAGTTATCTAATATATTGGGATAGGTAAATGAAATATCTAATTTAGATTAACACCATAACTATGGATAGATTAATCAATACATCATATAATTGGGTCGGGGACCTGGTTCTCCTTCTATGATCCTACACTCGAAATTATGGTGTGATAGATCAAGGTGGTTATAAGGATGACTCTATTAGAGTTCGATATGAAAATTATGTTAGGGAATTAATGTCGATCAATATGTAACCAATGAACTCTTAGTATGATTGACAAAATAATTTTTAGTTATTTAGTCTACCAATCATATCTCAATGAGATTATCATTGGAGGGTCCATGTTAAAAAATATACCCCTTTTGAGTTGTTGAAACACTATTATTCATGTTCAAACTTCAAGTATAGTGTGATCAGATGTTTAATAATGATATAGGTTTTTAAAACATCTATCGATCAACACATTAATAATTAATTTGGATGACTTAAATATTGGAATATATGGATCTTATTCAAAGGATTTTATTATATACAAGGTATGTTCTATGACTGTTAGTTTTAGTGGCACGAATTATATGAGAATTTATACTATCATGGGGGGCCCTTTTGTTGCTTTTATTAAACTTTTCCTTACGAGAATCAATTTAGATAACATTTAATAGTCTTTAATGTAGTAGGTCTCACTATTGGAGATATATAGGTAACTATGGTCATGAAATATTTTTTTAGTCATTCCCTGATGATGGATATTCATTATTTAAGTTTTAAAATATCTAAATAGTTTTCTATGAGAATTAATTATATTCTTCTAATGTTTTGAAAGGAGAGATATAATTTTTTTTCACCTAATCCATATAACTTCTTATCACCATTCAAATTAATACGATATGAAATAGAGAAGATCCTTAATGATGAAACAATCCTAAATTGTGTAGACTAATATTTATTTAAGGGGTATATGTTTTTGAAATATTCATGATATATATCTCAATTATTTCTTATCTATAAAAATGGATCAAATTATGTTTTAGAATAGAAATAAAATACCCTACGTTAAAATCACAGGTAGTTTGAGGGGAAATTTTCTCATCTCAGTCATCATTTTCCTTCTATTTTTGGTTGGTGGTTACTTTAAATATCTAAATTTCATTAAAAAAAAGGATTCATCTAAACATTGGTTTATTTCACTAAATTATTGAAATATATAAAGTAACATCTATTGGATTATCATTATTAAAAACATAACATGCAATTTTTCAACATATATTTCTAAAAGATACTCTTAGGGGGGGTAATATATCAATGAAATATGTCATACCCTTCCATCGTGTGATTTCATTAGTGAACCTCCCATTTCCCAACAACTTACTATTATATGTAACAGGTTCTAATCTTCTTTAGTACATAGATGATATAAAGGGTGTATTTTTGTTTGTGGTTTTCCTATTAATTAGTTATATAAATGGTTTCTAGGTTACTATTTAAAATGACTACCCCCTTGAGTTTTGGGGAGAATAGGTCAGGTTTTTTATCCAAAATTCATTTAGGTGTCCCTAATAATGGGCCGCATTCAGAGACAAAGTGGAAATATTTTACTCTGGTTTAATCATTCCATTAAATTTATTGAATATAGTATGACTAAGATTTTAGGATTGGGGGTTGAATAGACTGAATAGAAACTTTGAATATGTAACCCCACATAATTTTAGATTAAATATATCATTAATTAAATTGATGATTTTGATAGCTTAGGATTCACACAACACCTAACAAAAGAAAATAATTAATTTAATTAAATAATTAAATTAATATATATTTAAATGAAATATATAATATAAATGATCTTTTTAAAAGGGTCAAAATTAATTATGGAAATACCATTTATCATGGAGAAAATGTTTTAAAAAATTTGGTTGAATTATTCATGTAGTTAAATTAGATACCTTAAATTAATGGTATAAATAATTTGTATTGATAAAATATAATTAATAATATAAATTAATGAAAACCATTAAATTCTAATGAAATGATATAAAACTTTTGTCTAGTAATTGATTTCAAAATAAAAAAGTTTTGTTTATAAAATATATATTCACCAAGTAGGATTTATTAAAAAAATCATTTATTTTATTTTGAATTTCAAATGATTGGAAAAATATATTTAAAAACTTTTCGATGATTTATTGATCATTCATACATTTTTTCTCAATTTGATTTAAATAATTAAAAAAATTGATGGTAAAATGGAGTTAGTTTGTAGAAAATTGTTTTTATATGTGAAATGTTTTTTCATCTTAATAAATTAAATTAGATACTCTTGATGAATTATTTTAATGAGATATATAGGTATTGTGTTATATAATTTTTTTAACATTACTATAAGTGTTTTTAATTAGAATGGAAGGAAAATGAATATATTTTTATGCTCAAAATTAAAATTTTCTCAAAATGATTTTTGTATATTTTATTATGAATATTATAAAACTAACTATAACAATGAAATTTAATTAGATTAAATTGTTTCCACATTTGGAATAAATATATTCATAGTTTTATAAGTATAATTTTATGTCTAGTCCTATAGAATAATTAATATTGTACGAATGAGTCAACATAATAAGGGATAAGAGGGTTAACATGGGGGGTTAAACTATGAGAAAAAGATTAAGTAACCACAAAAAGATTTCTAAATTTTATTTATTGAGTTGATTTACACCATAAATTATCCAATATTTGAATATTTTCTAATTTGGTTCCAATTTCTTAACAAAATGGTTATAAAATTTTTTCTTTTTATTATAGAGTCACTCCCCCTACTTATAAAATTGAACCACCACTTATCACATCATAACAAACCTTGGGCACTATATATTGGAAAATAAATTTTAAATATGATCCCATATTTCCTCCACATGCTCTTTAATTCATGGTCGCACAAAAAAAATCCTATAAATCCATAATTTCCAAGGCAAAGGAATATAATTCAACAAGAGGTAATCTTCTTAATTGATTTCTTTCATATTTATATATTTTTCCACCACCATAATTATATTTTGTAAACACAAATACAATGACATAATTATAATAAATATATTGAAAATTTATTATTATAAATTATCATCCATTATCTATTTCCCCTAGATCTAATTGAAAATTAAATAATTGCTCATGCGTATGAATAGACTACCATATCTGTGATGTAACATGTTTCATTTTTTCATCACTACCTCAATATGATGGTTATATTAATATATTTAAATAATATATATTTGATTTTTATGATATAATTATGATGATATAATGTTAATTTTTACTTTACCTTTCTTTTATTTCCTTCATTGTAAGAATGAAATATCACCCATATGTACATTAGAACTCTTGCCAACAAAAAGTGATGAAAACTATTTTCATCACCATCTTACATGGATTTTTGAAAAATGTTTATATAGTGAATAAATATGTTTTTGTAAAATAATAATTAATATTTATATAATGAATCTATGAAAAAGGTGAAATGATTGGAATTATCAAACTGAAGTATTCAAGAGAGATGAAATAGTTAACACCTAAAATACCAACTATAATGGTTAATTATTAATAAATAGGTGATCTGAAATTAAAAATGAATCAATTATTATTAGAAAATAATTAATATTTTTATGATATAGAATATGACAAATAAAAAATTATTATACTTGAGGTTAGAAAATGTATAATGAATTTTGGGACTTATGGTAAGGGTTTATGTTTTAATATCATTTTTAATCTACATTGTTGAGGTTGTCATCTAAATTGAAGAAATTGAATGATCTCTCTCACACACACTCTATATATATATATATATATCTCATAGACCTAATATTTTTTCTAAACCTCTGGTTTTCTAGGTTTTTCATGTATTCATTCTTTTTAAACCTAATTTATTTCTTATAATACTGATATAATATTTTTAGTAAAAGTAGACCATATTTTGTCTTTTGGTGGAATAATTTTCATCCAATTCAATATTCTATAAAATATTTAAAAAATATTAATTTCAATTATCATAGGATTTTGGAAATTCATTTTAAATAATAATAAACTTTCACTGTAATATTTTAAAAAGGTGACTTTACATTGTTTCCCATAAATGTTTTTTAATGTCCCTGGCCCAGAATCCACTAAATTATGCCTCAAGCCAAGTCACTAGATGACCTCAAGTGTGCCTCCTTATACACTATAGGATTCTATCTTGAAGTGAGGGTATAATATATCATTTGGTGAGACTCTACTCTCTATTTTAGAGTAATCCACCAAAGACAATATACAAAAAAAATAAACAATAAACAATAATCCTAAAATATTCATTGATAACCAAATCCTAAAGAGTGTATAAACCTCAACCAAACAATTAAACATACAGTTTCTTGGTCATAGTTCAAATTTTGAATGGAAACATAAATAATAATAAAAAACATATAACTCACCGAAACTAGTCTGGACACAATGTTCATATCCCCATCCATTCATGTACCATACCCTACTCAATTCCCTATCATAAGGCATTCTCATTTGACCTAACACACATCCATTATATATTCTGCGGTACCTAACGATGTCCCGAGAAGGGCGTGAGTTCAACCCTATAGGCCACCACCAAGAGTGTCTACCAAATATCCAGTCTAATGAGATATTTCATACAAGCACTAAAAATGTAAGGGTAAAAAATACATCTTAGAAGTTACTAGGTAACAATATTTACTTTAGACGATATCATTCGTTGTGTCATGGGTTTGGAATTTACATTATTTAAACAATATCCCATGCCAACCAATAACCAAGAATAAGGACTAACTCATATTCACTGTCTCTCAAGGGGAAACCATTTCACTATGATTTACATCACATAGAACATAGAGAATCCTTCTAGTTAGTTTCATCCCATGAATCCATTTGGTCATATAGCATTTGTCTGGAACCCTATCTCATTCATTTTAGGAGTGGCTTTAGAGCATCAATCCAACCTGAACCCTGAAAGGATCCACAACCCATTATCCCACACCACAAATCAATGTTCACAATACTTTTTATCCATTCATCATATATACAATATCACAAACTAAAAAATATATATATTACATTTACGATTCACAATTTATTAAACAAATAATTCATCATTAGATCTTAATCATTCAGAACAATTACTATTATCTTGGAATAACTGTTTTAACTAATTTCTACTTTTCAGACCCTAGATCATTTATAATAATAAAATATTCCATTAAATTATAATATTCAGCTAAATTAATAAGTTCACATTCATTATTCCATTTACACATTTAGATTACAAATCATAATTAATTTAATACATTCATGTTATTCCGTTTATCCATTTTAATATTTCGCGAAACATTCCCTTATTCCAAAACTAATGATAAAACACCACTACTATTAGTTCCCCTTCAAAATAATGCAATCATGTTGACACATTTATCTTGAGCTCTATTTCCACACAAACCAACTCTAGTCTTAACATTACCATTTTCCAAGATTAGGAATTTTGGCATAACACATGGGTGGCCCTAAATCAATCCAACCAACCTCAATGAATCCTATAGAGAACATGATGGGATTAAATCATCACTTATCTAATCATTTTACCAATTCATAATCATGAAAATAAATTACATCAAGAGGGGGATCAATATAATCACCATACATGAATAAATCTATAACAAAACTTTGTGATATAACTTATAGACCACCTAACTCAATTTTGGAGATGAAAACACTCTTAAACATATCCTTATAACTGGATTCAAGATCCCATTTATCACATAACCAATAATACACTAGAATAGAGGGTTTTAGGATATATAAACAAGATATAAAATTCTATATTACCAAATTTAGATAATTGAAGGAAGAGGAATATGACAATCACCTGAAGCATCGATTAGAAACCTACATCACTCTAAATGTCCTAGAGACGAAGTATAATGATCCATTGGAAGATTGGTAGAGTTTTTTTCACCACTAGGGTTTATAGGGGGTGAAATTCCAAAGAAATCGGGAGAGTAACATAAAATATTGGGGGGGGGGGGTAGTCATCATTTTTCAATTTTTAGTAGACCGCATGGTATGGATGCACAGTTTTCCAAACAGTGTGCCAATAATGCTCCAACCTCTTCCCAAAAGGGGTTAAACCACATGGTTACATGGGAAGGCCCGAATAGTTTTAAAAAATTGTTCCCACCAAGTGATAATCCCCCCATGGTATCATTGTTTCGCCTCCACCCTCGCATGGTTTTCCCTAACCGTGTGAAAACCAAGCGACATGTTCAGAATGTCATGTTTTCTCGTTTAGTTATGTTCCGAGTGCCATAAACACCCTCATACCTATTTCAAAACCAATTAAACAATTAATTCAACAACTAATAGAGATTCAAACCAAATTTTATACAAGTACATACCTCCACAAAATCTGGGATCTTACATGTTATATTTGACTTTTTTAGAAGTGTGATAAATTGTTTTTAACTTCTATAAAATGAACACATTTTTATTACATAAAATATATGTATTTTCTAAAATTCATATACAAAATCTCAGGGTTTTAGAAATAAAATCATTTTTTAGTTTTTCTTGTAATTTTTAGTTATTAAAATTTTGCAAATGAAAAGAATATTTTTTCTTATTTTTGAAAACATATATCTATATTTTTAAAAAAATATTTTTCATATATATATATATACAAACTTTAATTATTATTATTCTTAAATAGTGATATGATATTACAATTCCTGTAGAGACTATGGTTTTTCTAGCAATGACTTTGGAATTTTCCTAGGAACATTCCTAGAACCTGTAATTGAGACGCCATGAGACTCTGAGGCTCGGGGAGCATTTTATTGATATAAAATATATTAGTTCATGAAATATCATTAATTCATACGTTTTTTTGGAAAAATTGAATGAATCTAAAATGGATCCTCATATCATAAATCTTTTACCATAGTTGAGTCCAAAATATGGGGTTTACCATAGGCACAACCTAATGTTGGTCAATGCCAAATGTCCAATAGAGGTAACCATTGGAGTGTTTATTTAATTAAAATAAATAAATAAATAAATTATCTATATCATTAATAACCTATGTAACACTATATAAATAAATTATTATGACTGTTTTCCAATGTATATCCTCATAAACCATTATATATCTACTTGGAGGAAGATAAAATTATTAGTTGGTGTATAGGGATTAGTGAACGACTGAAAATATGATCGATGATAATCATGAGATTAATGAAGAACGTTGTGGGATCATCACCTTCATTACTAGTGGATGTGTTCTTCAATAATGATCAATTGATAATCAAGTTTGGACTAATCAGTTTTTTTCCCACACTTTTGATAAAAATATTGAGCATGGATAATTAATCAACTTTTGATCTATGATTTATACTCCCTTGACAAAAGCCTAATTTTAATATATTAAATTTTTTATTAAATTTTGTCATTTATTCTTTGTTTCAGCCAAATATATTACATTGTACAATTTTATTCCACAAAATCTTGAGAGAAAAGTGTATTGTACTTTTTCGGTTCATTTCTCATAACTTTTCTTCATTCCCTTCGATGTTGGCCCATGGGGTTGAGGTTGGACATTGTTGGGGTGGTTTCTAACATGTTAGAGCCCTCATATTGTGGTTGTTGAAAAAACAACAAGCATGGTGGTGTTTTATGAACATTTTAAATTGGTACCATTGGGTGTGTGTTCAATATCGAGTATGTGATCGATGTGCAATGAGAATTGTGGTTGATTATTTGTGTATTAGGATTGGATTGGTGATCCTTTTTTCACAGTTTATGTATGATGATGATGTGTGGTGTGACATTATCGGTTTAGAGGAGTATCTATATGTGTCGGGTCTCCTGGTGGATGTTTCTCGGTGTAGATGGGGTGTTGTTCTCTTTATTATTATAATTATTATTATTGTTGTTGTTTTTGTTGTTATTTACTGGTAAAAAAATTAAAATTGGATTTAAGTGGAGATTTGGCCCCACCCATTTACCTACCTGTGAGTAATGAAGGAGTGAAGTTATGATTATTTAAATAATAATAATAATAATAATAACATTTATAATAATGAATATAATTTAAAAGTAATTAAAATATATAATGAAGGAGGGTAGAATGGGATCCGTGCGTGCAGCATGGATTCATTCTTGGGGTGTGAATTTTCCTCCCCTATTGAATTTAGTTAATATCTTCTAAAATAATATTATTATTATGAACAATAATATTAAAATTAAAGGATTCAAATTAATGGTATTTAAATGGGACATTTGTGTGATCTAATAGAAGGTTGGGAGAGGTTAGGCAGGGATCTCCTCCTATCAATATGGTTAGAAAATTATTAGTAATAGCATAAAATATTATAAATATTATTTCCAATAAAACATTATTTTGGCTGTAACTTCTCAATGTGATTTGGGATTGGTGATTCATCAATGGAATCATAATTTTCGTATCAATATCGACGATTCTATACCAATGATTATTATATATTTTAGACTCATGACATGGTATCATAAATTTTCTTACAATAATAATAATATTATTATTATAATTATTATTACGGAATATTATATATGATGTACCTTCCTCATAAGGTATCGCATTTATGAGCTATATGTGATGTTGAAATCCTAAAAGTATGTTGGAAATTTCAAACCCAATGATGGGTACCTTTTTGGATTTGTGTCTTGGTCCCATGAAGCGATTCATGTATGTGTTGTGGTGAAATTCAATTTTTTATTTAGGAATCTGATTTGGGGATGTAAATATTCAATCCCTAGATTTTTTGTGATTATTTATAAAGTGTTATCTATGTGCCCATTCATGGTAGTTTCTGATGAAATAATAGTGGTATTAATGTTTTCTCCCATCTGAACTATGACAAAACCCATGTGTTCATCAGGATTTGGGATAGATACTACATGTTCTCTAGAAGTACGCGACCATTCCCAAGGGTACCCAGTCATGGCCAAGTAAATGGACATATCATGGTACACTACTAGGTAGTGGAGTGACAATACACATTTTATGGACCCCCTTTCCTGTCATGTACATTTTTATGAGACATCAATCTCTTGTATCTCCTTCCTTCTGTCTTAGATTTTTGTCTATGAGTTTCCTATCATGATATTTTTCACATGGAACATGATGGTGGCCTTAGTAGTTTCTATTGAGATAAAAACATACATTTTTCAAGTGTGAAACTTATTTAGGTAGTGTTCGATGATGGTATTGATATGACAAGATTATCAGAGGGATGCTTGGGTTGGAGACCTGATCCTCTTTCTACTGAGTGGTACACCCCTTATATATTATGGTATGGGTCATCTACCAACTCAGTCATACCCCCCATATGGATTATTGGGTGGTTCCTCTACCTAATAAGTAGTACCCCCATATGGATTAGAGTGTGGTTCCTCTACCAAATGAGTGGTACCCCTATACATTAATTTGTGGGTATTATACCTACTGAGTGGTACCCCTTAACTGATTAGGGTGTCGGTCCTTTACATTCTGAGTGGTACCCCCATATGGATTAAGGAATGGGTCCTCTACCTACTAAGTGGTACCACTATATGGATTAGGGAATAATTACTATAACTACTAAGTGGTACCCCCTTATGGTCTAGGGAGTGGGTCCTCTACCTTTTGGGTGGAACCCCCTTACACACCTGGGTGTGGGTCCCCTATCTACATACTAAGTACCCCCCTAATGATTATGGCTTGGGTAATCTATCTATTGAGTGGTACCCCGTTATGGATTAAGGTGTGGGTCCTTGGATATCGAGTTATACCACCACTAAATAGTAGGGAATAGGTTTTGTACATAATATGTTGTACACTATTAAATGATAGGGAAGATGTCCTCCCCTTACCAACTATGTTGTACCCCTCCCCCGAAAAAAAATGGGGTGTGGATCTTATACCAACAATGTGGTACCAACCTTAGTGATTAGGGTATGGTTTCTCTAGCTATTGAGTGGTACCCCCTTATAGATTAGTATGTGGGACCTATACCTATTGATTGTTACCCCCCTTAATTATTAGGGTGTAGGTTATGTACCTAATGAGTGGTACCCCGTTATAAATTAAGGTGTGGTTCCTCTACCTACTGAGTGGCACCCCCTTAAATACTAGGGTGTGGGTCTTCTACCTATAGTGTTATACCCTCTAACTCACTAGGGAATTGGTCATCTATCAACGTAAAGAGTGGTAACCAACATATAGATTAGGGTGTGGGTCTTATAACTAGTGAGTATTACCCAAATATTGATTAGGGAGTGGGTCCACTGCCTACTATGTGGTATCCACTAACATATTAGGGTGAAATTACTATACCTAATGAGTAGTACATTTCAATTTTATTAGGGTATGGTTCCTTTACCTACTGAGTGGTACCCCATTACAGACTAGGGAATGAGTCCTATAACTGTTTAGTGGTACCTCATTATGGATTGGGGAGTGGTTCCTCTACATAGAGGTTGTTCCCCTTAAATTATGTGAAACATTTTTCAAGTGTGGGTCCTCTACCTATTTACTTATTTCGATACACAAATGATATTATCAAAATTGATTATGAACCATTGGAAACATTAGAAGAAACTTTCATGAGTTTGAAGGTGAGATGGAGATCCCCTGTCATTATAATTTTGGATTATTATAAAAACACACACATATATATATACACATCTATGTCATTTGGAAACACTTACATCTTGATTTGGGATTATCTGACTACTTCTATCATGTCTTCTATCAATCCTTATTATCCTTTTGGGGAATCCTACTGGGTATGTATATACTCACTGTTGAATAGGTTTTTTTTTGAATTTTTCCTAAATAATGAAGAAAAGAGTCAGTTCGGCGATGGCCTTTGTGGATATTAGGGATACATGGGTGTATTTGGCCATGTATGGTGGTCTAGGATTAGAGATCAATAGTGGGTCTCTCTTAGATTTAATTTATTTCATTTTTTTGTCAGTTTGGTATATATATTTTGGGTGGGAATGTGTTTTTTATTTTAATTATTATATTACCATATTTCACTATATTTTATTACCAAGAGGATATTACATGAATAATTTTTACTCCATATATTACTGTATATTATTTTTATTCCTTGTAAAATTTTCATGGAGATGTTGGGGCATGTGTGAATAGGAAATTTATACAAAGCCCTCCCATTTTAGTTATTTATTTTATTTCTTATCTCGAGCCATTGTCCCATGGAGTTCGGCATCGGGTAGTCACAGTTTGACATTCCACTAACTAGGAAAATCCCAGCAGTTCGAGTCAATAAATATTGTATCATATATGGTTCAGCCTCGATATGGTGTTTTGAGTTTTATCCTTTTATGAGGATTAGTTGGGAACTTAGGGAATCATTTTCAATGTCTCTTGATTGTGTAATTTGGGATAGGGAACCCAAATTTGTTTAGGTAGCTGACATATCCATTCAGCATGACTCTAATTACCTTCTTGTTTACTCAGAATATGGAGACATTCATTATAGGGAACATTGGTTCTTTCATTATATAGGACCTAATAAATTGACTATAATTCATGATTCATCTATATATATATATATATATGTTTGTGTGTGTGTTTATTGGACATGGTACATCTTTTAACTTTTGGGATGTCTCGATGATGGCAACCAACAAGGTTTCCATAGTAAAATTGAGAGTATAACCTGATAACGGAGGAAACCTCCATTAATGGGGTTATTTGTGAGTCGATATTTCTTTAGTATGGTCATTAGGTGGTTCTTTCTCTTATTTAACACTTTTTATACCCATCATCCATGGTTTTTGTGGATATATAATGTCAGAATGAGTTACTGATGGTTTTTTGTTGTTGGATAAGGAAAAGAAGGGTTTGAAAGAATATCTTACGCTTATGTGGTAGATATTTTATGGGATTAATGGTTATTTGGACCTACAAACAACAATCATGTGACCCTGGTCTCATCATAGGAGGCACCATTTTTAATGGAGACTTTAAAGACAACTTAGTCCCCAAAGGCATGATCAATGCAATTATTGGGATGGGTATGGACATATTGTAGAGGATTTTCCTACCCATAATGCTATTGTTAGAGAGGTGGTTAAACCCCCCCCCCCCAGGAAGAGGAAATGGGGGTAGTATGATGTGGAAAGATATTTGGATTGATACTACCACCACTACCTGTAGGTGAACCACTATCGAATCAAGAATCTCATGATCAGAATATTGGGCTGTTATAGATGATGGGGATTCCTTACCTAATATCTCTAGGATTTTTTCGAGCTACTATGTACGTACCTTCCCCATTTTTTCTTGTACTATTAGACACAGGTATGAGCCACTATTTTTTTTAAATAGGATTATTAGTAGATCCCTATATTGGTGAGGTTTTATGTGATTTTAGAAATTCAAGGAAGAAGGACAGTTCCTCCACTAAGATGCACTCTTGAGATGTGAACTTAAATACTTTCAGTCGAGTCAATGCTGCTGAAAAATTTATAGTGGTGAGGTGTGGTGGATGATTTTTAGTGACTTTATTAATTGAGGCTTTATTTATGCTATGTTTTGGGGGAAATCCCTAGTTATGGTAGATAGGTATGAAGGGGAAGAATGATTTCCATGTAGTATTAGCTCATATAGGCATCAAATGTTGGTCATGGTATGATGTATATCTTCACTATCATAGTTCTAGTTTTTAAATGTTTTCATGATACACTACACCCAGATCATATACTTTGTTCAAGAATTATTTGAAAAAATGATGTATTTTTTTAAGACTTGTGTTGGAGGCTCCTATTGAGAGGAAAAATGATCAGACACTTCTACCACCGATTTGAACTGACTCAAGGAAGAGAGATAGATATAGAGAGACTCATGTGTAATCTCATCATAGTGGTAGTGAGACCTTATAATGTTTTCTTATTATGGACTCATTTCATACCATCAAAAAACAATTATTTATCACCAGTGAGGATGGTTCTATTATTATCTTGTTGGGAAAATGTTTTCCTCTATTGAGAAGAAATTATCTGATGTTGTATAGGATGGGAATATGTGTAGGTGGATAGACTGAATTATTATCAGGTGGATAGTAATACATTCAAAGAAGTAGATGTTATTATGTTTTTTTCTTGCGGTGTTGGTGGAGTATAATGATATCAATCCTGGAGATGTGTTGTGTTTATCTCTACCGCAAAAAATAGGCTTCTATAAGGAATGAAACTAGGGGTCTCCCTTGATTTATGAAAGAACATATAAAATGCAACATGATGATATTTATAAGAAAAAGATGCAAGTTCGTTTGGGTAAATGGATTTTCAAGGACCCGGAATGATCCCCTTAGAATCCAATGCATGTTCTCCTGAGAGGAGAAAGAGTTTTATAGGATGGGTTTAAATTGGTATAACATGAACCATGTGATCCAAGGAAGAGACTAAACTCTTGAGAATCTTTGAGTTCTTCAAGAATTGTTTTGGGTTATTGTGGTTCTTATAATTTTACCTCTGGATCAGTAATAATAATCTCTAGGATCAATATGTGGATGTGTCGATCATGTTTTCCAAGAGTCGATGTGATTTATTAGAATAAAACTTTTCATGGGTTAGTTTATCGTGGTATTTTGTGGCGGTTCCCTGATTTCCTTAGGGTTAGAGTTATAGAATATGAGAGACATATGGTTGGTTCTAGTGATGGTGGTGAATGTGGTGTAGTTCATACAGGTGAGAATGAGTACTACCATGAAAATACTAGGATTATTTTATGGATGGATTATGGCGGGATTTGGTGTTTTGAGGAAAATTTTCTACTCTAACATATATCACTATGTTGTGGATCATGAATAATTTTCTAGGATTTTGAAATATATCTAAGAATCATAGGTCCTTTTTCCTATTTTTGTGTTGGGTTACCAAGGTGGTGTACTACATAACAACATAACCCTAATATTTTTCATTTCCTATGTTCACCAAATAACATAGCTAAGGTGGTATGGTCTTGAATTTTTGAATGATAACAACCCCAATAATTTAGGATGTGGGAATGAATTTATTTTTTCATGGAGATGATGAAATTGAGAACCAGAAGAGGATGATCCGTTATGCATAAGGGGTTTACCTTGGATGAATGTTTATAGGAAGAATAGGAAACCACTAGGGGTGCTCGTGGGAGTGGAAGTCAGAGTTGAGATCCTTGTATCCCGATCATTTTTCTTAGTTTGTATTTTTTGGGGTAGGATAATATTATAAAGGGAATAAGGTGGAGACTTTGGTTTTTTCATGTAAAACATTGGAATATTCCTATGAATATTTTCAAAGTCAAGTATTGAGATGGCATGATATTATATGGCCTATTGATCCTATAATAGATATTATAAAAATATTAAATATATTTAATATCATGTGTGTGTATTTTTTCTAAAAAATTGTAATAACTCTCGAAAAATCCTTGTATTTGAAATATGAGATCATTAGTGAGTATTAAAGATATGGTTTATCATAGTAGTGAACTGTGGTTGTCTTGTGTAGGACATTTGGTAGAGGCACTCGTTAGTGAGTTTTTTAGTTAGAATAAGTAAATATTTTTTTTATTAAAATACATAATTAAACCATCAATGAATACCCTCATATGACTATATTCTATGGGATATATACATAAACCTTTCTCGATCTAAAATTATGAGGATTGTTTTCTTTATTGGTGGATTGGTATCAGAGAATGACATAAGATCTAATCAAGGATGGGCATGATATGAAATACGAATGAAGCCGGGTCATCACCTTCATTGCTATTGGAGGTGTTCTTCACCAATAATCAATAAATAACTGAGTTAGGACGATTAATTTTCATTTTCATCCCATTTAATTTAAATATTAACCTTGGATAATTACTCTCCTTTTGATCTATGATTTATAATCCCTTTACGTGATCCTAATTCAAATAAATTACATTATTGACTTAATTTTATTTATTATGTCTTCTTTCATCCTTAGATATCCCATTGTATAATCCTTGGCCAAGAAAGCTTGTCTAAAGGTGTATTTTAATTCTTTTATTCCATTTCACCACACCCTTCATAGATAATGGCCCATGTATTACCGTTTTGATATTGTTTGTGAGGGATCAAGTGTGATCGAACCCCCATATTCTTGGCAGTTGTGTGAATGATGAGGAAGATGCTGATTTGAAAATGGATTGGATCAGTCCCACAAGTGTGGGTTCACGATAGTGGATGTGATCAAGGTGTAATGAAGAAATCATTTCATTAGATGTGTTTTTCAATTGGATTGGTAAACACCATTTTCCTAGTTGACACACAGTAATGATGGGCATTGTGAAGGCATCTGTTTTGAGGAGTGTATGTGTGCGTAGTGTCTCGTTGAGAATGGTTCTCAGTGAATATGGTGTGGTTTGCTCATTATTTTTATTATTATTGATAATTTGTTAAAATACAATTTAAGGGGAGGCATAGACCCCACCCTTGGAAGTTACATGTGAGAAATGAAGGGGTAAATTATTTTCTCTATTATTTATTATTAAAATAATATTTAAATATTAAAATAAATAAATTAAAATCATGAATTATGGAATGCGGTGAGAGTGGGCTTCCTATGCACATCATGGTGGGGGTTTAAGGAAATGGACTTCCATCACCTTTAGCATTTAGTTAATGTTTTATAAAATAATATTATTGTTATATTCAATATTATTATTATTAATTGATTGAAATTAATGGTACATAAATGGGAGCATTGTGGGCATTGAGTTAATGTTGGGGGATTTTAGGTGTTGATATCCATTTCACAATAAGGTTAAGAATATTAATTATAATAATATATAATTATTATTATTATTATTATTTTGGTTTTTGTTCTAAAAAAAATAATTCAGTCATAACTTCTTCTTAATAAGTATGATTGGCGGTCTACATGTGGCATCGGGATAATGGTGTCAATATTGAATATTCAACATCAATACATCATTTATAATTCAGTCTAATGTATTGGGTCCATGAAGTGATTGATAAGAATAAAAATAAAAATATTATTATTATTATGGAATGTATTATCTGATGTAACTTCTTTATTTAGTATATGGACGATGAGATGTCTACAATGTTGTGATGCGGACATTGAGGAGGATATTTCAAGGACAATATTGGGTATCATTTTCAAACTCAGGGCTTGGGACCATGAAGAGATGAACATATGTGATTTGGGGAAATGTTTTTTTCACCAGGAGATTGATTTGGAAATGTAAAGAGAATATCCTTGTTATTTTTTCTAGGAGGACCACAATGGTGTGATCCACATTTTGATTCATGACTATTAGTAATGAAATATAAAAGGATTGAATTCTTCACTCATCAAAATGATGCAAACTCTCATGCATTTATTAGGATTATAACTAGACACAACATGTATTATGGGAAAAAATGAGAACGACCAGGGGTACACAGGGCTTGTCACGGTACCTAGCCATAGAGAGATACATTACTAGGTATCAAATTGGGAGAACATGCCATGTGGACCCCTTACATATCATGTATGTATTTATGAAAATTATAAACATCATATCTCCATTGGGTTGACTTTGATTTTTACTCATGAGCACCCAATGTTGAGTGCTTTTTCACACAGAACATGATGATGACCTTTATAGTGGGTTTTTAGATTTTTTGTGTGATGTTTTGAGTATAATTCATTATTCAGTGATGCTCGATGATGCAAGTGAACAAGCAAGATCCTCAGAGAGAGATCGAGGTTGGAATCCCCCTCTTTTACCAACAGAGTGCCCCCTTGTGGAAATGAGTGTGTATCCCCTAACTACAGAGTGATTCACCCTCAAGTACTTGGTAATGGATCGTATTCCAACTAAGTGGTACCCCCTTATGAACTATGGTGTGATTCCCCTATATACCTACTTAGTGGTACCCCCTATAGATTAATGTCTGGATCCTCTACCTACTAAGTGGTACCCCCACCCTATGGATTAAGAAATGGGAATTTAACCTACTGAGTGGTACACCCATTATAGTCTATGGTGTGGTTCATCTATCTGCTAGGTGATACCCCATTACCCACTAGGGTGTTGATCCACTCTCTTCCTACAAAGTGATACCCCCGTACATATTAGGTTGTGGGTCCTATAACTACTGGGTGGTACCCCCTTATGGATTAGGGAGTGGGTCCTCTACCAAATGAGTGGTACCCCCTTACAAATTACGGTGTTGGTTCTCAAACTAATGAGTGTTACCCCCTAAGGAATAGGGTATGGGGCCTATACCTACCAACTGGTACACCCTTATAAAATAGGGTGTGGGTCCCCTATCTACCTACTAAACAGTTCCCCCATACAAATTAGGGCATGGTTTCTCTACCTATTGAGTGGTACCCCCTTACAAATTATTTAATGGGTCCTCCGCCTTCTTAGTGGTACCCCCAAAGAGACTAGGGTATGGGTACTTAACCTACAAAGTGGTAACCTCCTATTATATTAGAGCATTGGTCCACTACTTAATTAGTGATATCCATCTTATGGACTAAGGAGTGGCTCCTCTACCTACTTATTGGTACCCCCCTCATACAGAATAGGTTGTCTATCGTCTACAAAGATGTTGTGCCCCTGGACTATGTGACATAGTGGTGAGGTGTGGTTCCTCCACATCTTTACATCATCGGACATAAACGTGAGATGATGTGAATCAATGATAGACCTTTATAACCAATGAAAGGATTCTTTTTTATGTTGAACTATGAGATGAAGATCCCATTTAATTTTATTATTGGTTTCATATATGGTCATATATAAATATACATATATGTATATGTGTTTTTGGGTTTTATTTCCAACTTTCATGTGTTGAGATTACTACTTATATTGTGTCTTCTATCACTCCCTCTTCAGTTTTAAGGGTGTCTATAATGGTGTATAAACACCTACCTCTAAATGGGATTTTCCTTCATGTGATGTTCCTTTTGAAAATTATTGATATTTAATTGAAGTATTCTGTAATGAGTATGCGTATGTGGGTCCATTTGACCGTATATGGGGGTCGGGTCATGGAGATCAATATTTAGGCAGTCTCAAATTTTATTCCATTCTTGTTTTTTTCATCTTAATACATGCTTTTTGGGTAGGCATGTATTTTTTTCATTACATTTCATTTTATTCCACTACACTCTTTTGTATACCCTATAAGTTATTATATGGATGGTTTTTACTATATATGTGATGGATTTTTTTATTATTCCTCTTCACTTTTTTGTGGAGATGATTGGGTGCATGCGTATAGGATATTTGGTTAAATTTATCTGATTTTATTTATTCCTTTTGGTGCTTGACACCAAACCCCCACCAATGGAGGAAGGCTCGAGTAAGTTTATGATCAGCCTTCCACTGGCCATGTGGGACCTAGTGGGATGGGTCATGATAATACAATCCAAATAATTTATCTTCTAATGTAATGATAAGGATTTTTTAATTAAATTCTTAAGAAATTTGTTTCTTCCTAATGGGTAAATTAAGTTATGATAAAATTAAATTTATTATATTATCTTTTAGAACACTAAAGTATGACTTCAATTATATCATCAGTGGAACTAAATATATATATCCCTATAATGTGTTGGGTAAAGATTTATATCACATGGGATAATATGAAGTAGAATGGGGGGTGAACACAATCAATTATGGGAATCTATCCACCATGAATAAAAAGCGAATGGGGAGTGAAAACTAATTAATTATGGGGATTTTTCACCTATATTTTTATGATCGTGGTAGTGAGACTTGGATAATGTAATTATTTTTTTTCTTTTGATTCTACGAACTCCTATGAAATTTACTTATTGTTATAAAATCTGTTAATTGTTCATTCTTAAATATTAATGACTATTCACTATTATGAATACTAATTTTTTTGATAATTTTTTATTCCATGTATCAAGATTTGTGATATATGAATGATTGGGTATAAATTTCATAATTTATTTTCAATATCTTATACTATTATGATTATCTTAATTTCACTTAAGATATTCTATTAATGTCTCCAATGTTCACCCTTATTAATAACCTGAGTTCACATATCCTTATGTTTCTATTTTCTTAGGTTATTGAGAAATGTTTTAGTTCTATTAAGTTTTTAATGGGTACCATTTCATATGAAATTTTTGGGATATGCTCAAATTATTTTGTGAGATAAGTTGATTGTGTATCATGTATTTAATGACCCAAAAGATTTATAGTTCTTAGGTTTTAATTATTATATAATAAAATATCTCTTTATCTAAACTGATGAAAAATGTGTGTAATTTCTGCATAGGTCACCTGAGTTGGTATTAAAGTAGGGTTTAGTTATTTTTAGAGATTATTTTGTAAATAATAAAAGGTAATAACTTAATAATACTAATGATGAACTGAAAACGATATATGATGAACCTATAGAGTCATATGTTGATAAGAATCTTCCATAATTTAAGAAATATTATGAATTATTTTAATGAATATATGATTTTTAAACACTAATTAATGATGATTTAAATTTAAAATGTGTTAGATCAGGATGTCTATGATAAAGACACAAGTGGGGGTGAATTGTGTCTTTTAAAAGAATTTGACTATATTAAAACATCCCTCTTGAAATGAAGTAATCGTTTCCATCACTCTTAATGTCGATTGAGAAGAGGAAATAAATAAAGGAAAAGAACACAAGGATGTATAGTGGTATGGGGCACAAAAATCCCCTTGTCCAATCCACTAATGCTCTACTCCACGAGCTAGGTGATTTTCAGCATTTGTTCCTCTTATCATATGACCGTCCACAACTAAGTACATGAAGTTGACACCTTAAAAGGCATTTACAGGGCCTTTTGGTTCTTTTATAGGGAACCGAAAAATCCATAGCTTAGTCCAAGAAGCTTAAACTCCACCACAATTGAGTCCGAGAAGTCGATACTCAAAAAGAAAAAGGATGAGATGAAATATTTTGTGAAATAGGTTTATCTCAAAGTTGAAGAAGCAACTGACAGATGTCATTGATCTTCAACAATGCACACCAGCAACAGTAAAATAATATTCAATGTCATGAAGCCTTATTCATCTTCAAATATCAGAAAATAGATAAAAAAATGTATCTGCAGGCTTCCATCATCTTTAAAAAGTGAGAGAATATGAATGTACAATGTATAATTTCTCTCATCAAAAGCATTTAGCATTTTTATTATTTTTTTCCGGTCTTTTTTTAACATAGTATTCACGCCTACACTTTTTTTGTAGTGTGTTTTGTTTTCCTTCTAGAGAGAGATATAGAGAGAGAATAAATATCCCAAATCTATAAAAGCATCATCTTTTTAGGAATACTCCAAATAAATAGAATTAATAGCCTTCATAAATATCCCCCAGAAAATCATAACACTAATATTTATTTATTCATGTGGAATGAATCTTTTATAAATGTATTCAATAAAATTTGAAAAAATCCTCAAATAATATATCCATAATAATAGAATCATTGAACAATTTAACACAACCATTGAAATCTATTTAAAACACTTTAAAAATAGTCTAAACAGTTCCTGAAAAATATCAGCACAATAAATCATGAATATTTGATATCAATTTATTCAAAGAGAATCATAACATACCTAAAAAATAGTAATGATTTAATACATTTCATTTGAACCTTTGAGTCTATCATAAAACAGCTTTATTATAAACATTAATACTAAAAATACTGTTTCATAAATAGTGTCAAATATCACATGTTTAAAATAGTGCTGTTTAAAATTCAAACATTGGTTTCCTTCATGTGATGAAAAAATATAAAACGTAGGGTTCAACTATGTATCTTATGGTTCGTTATCCAAACATTCATCTAAATTAACTGTTGGGACAATAAAGTAATGCAGGGATAATAATCCATACGTTCATCCTTGTCAGCATAAAATCATGAATATAACATTGATTAGCCATATATTCATCTATCCTGAACATAGGGCTGTAAATAGTAAATCCAGACTCCAACATTGGGTTTTTAATCCGTAGTTGAATTTTTCTGTGTAATGTAGCATTGATTCCATAAGTTATGTTTATCAATGTAGGGTAGGAACAATTTTTCCCAAAAAAAAGGTAAACTACATAACATCATACTTCACTATATTTTTTGAGCACATTACCATCAGATTCAGCCTTAGTCCCGTAAGAATTATTTTTAGTAAATATTGCGATATTTACAATAGTTCAATAAGAAAATAAATATTTTTTATATAACCTCTTCTATATTTGAAAACCCAAAGGAATAATCTTCCTGAAAATTGCGGCTAGAAAAACTACATTCCCAATATTTAAATAATTTATTGACCATTCAAATGAATTTTTTAGACTTTGATACAAAATCATGAAATAAATATAAACATATTGTCATTCCAAAACTCTATATTCTAAGTGATTCCAAAATCTATAAATGTTTGAGGAAAATAAATACTATAGGTTCTCAAATTTTTTCACTGTCATTTGATAAAATAATTTAAAAAGATCGGTGACATTTTAGATTATCAGAAAAACATTTTCAGACTTCCACAAAATCTAATTATGTTTAGATAAACTCTTTATCTATCCAATGGTATAATGCACCCAAAAATCCCTTTAATATGGTTTGAGATATCATTATAATTATGAATTTAATTTAAGTTGAAACTATAATATCACTCGAATAGCTTGTAATGGCGTTGTTGATTTTTTTTGTACCATCAAAATAGTTGAATTGGATTTCGATAGAAATATGATTTTCATCTTCTATAAGCATCTTTGATTCATAAATCATCATGGTGTTGATCAATTATTTCATCATTAATTATTTAACTAGTGTGGATTGTCGAATAGTATCTCAAATTCCATTACACTTATAAGATAATAATCTATGTACCTTTAACACCTGATCTTGTTCTAGAATTGGAGCTCCCAAGGAAGCGACATTCTTAATAGTTTCTATTAATCTTACATTCATCTGAGTGATTCCCTAATATTCATGCATCATGAATATGAAAATTTTATGTTTTGCAGTACTGTACCTTAGTTGGATATCATTGTTAGTTCCTTTATATGCAACCGCAGTAGTCTGCCATATCTTATAAGTAGTAGCACATTGTAAAACATGGTTAAATTCATCATGACCATGACCGCATATAATTTCATTCAAGAATTTTTAATTAATATCATATTCAACTTTCTTAGCAACATCCAACATTTCTAGTTCTCCAGGGATTTCATAATTTTTCACAATCTTCATATGAACTTTGAAACCAATATTTTTTTAAATAGATAGTCATATAAGATTTCCAACATCCATAATTATCACCATTAAAATAATGAGCACTGATAATCAACATATCATCTCTGAAATGATCCATTTAGATCTCTCTTCATCTGAATCATTATCATGGGCTAGATAGATCCAAAAGAAATCAATTGATCCTTCTCCTTTGATACCAATGGTTAGGTCAGGATGTCAATGATGAGGACATAGTAGGGGGGTTAATTGTGTACTTTTAAAAATATTGACGATATTAAAACATCCCTATTGTAATGAAGAGATCCTTTCCTTTACTCTTAAAGTCGATCAAGTAGTAAAAATAAATAATGGGAAAGAATATAAGGATGTAATGTTGTTCAGGGCACAAAGATCCCCCGAGTCCACTCCACTAATGCTCTACTCCATGAGTGTGGTGATTTTCACAATTTGGTCCTCTTATCTAAGACCAACCACAACTGAGTACAAGTAGTTAAAATTTGATAGGGCTTTTACAGGGCCCTCTGTTTCTTTTACAGGGAACCAAAATATCCACATCATATTCTGAGAATCTAACACTCTACCACGAGTGATTCTTAACAGCCAATACTCAAAAATAAAATGGATGAGATGAAATCTCTTGTGAAATAGCTTTAGCTCACATTTGAAGAAGAAACTGATATATGTTGACGATCTTCAATAATGAATAGTAGTAGTAGAAAAATAATCATCAATGTTGTGCATCATTATTTGTCTTTAAACAATAGAAAATAGATCAAACAATATCTGCACAAGCTTCCTTCATCATTACACAGTGTGATAATATGAATGTACATAGAATAATTTCTCTCTTCGAAAGCATCGAGCCTTTGAATGAAGATCTTAAATGCCTTATTTCTAAAATATTATTCACATATCCTATTCTCTTCTTTTTTTATTTTCTTTTCCTTATATAGAGAGATATATATAGAGAATAAATATCCAATAATTGTAACAACATTCCTCTTTTTTATGATACTCAAAATAAATATAATTAATAGTCTTCATAAATATCCAAATGAATATCTTAGAATTGTTTTCCCTTTATTAATGTTAATTAAATATCTGATAAATGCATTCAAAATAATTTTAATAAATACACTAATAATATCTCCACAATAATCAAATTGTTGAAAAATTTAAAACTCATATTTAAATCTATTCAAACCACTTTAAATATAGTCAAAACCATTCCTAAAAAATAGTCGCACAATAAATCTTGAATATTTGTAATCCATTTATTCAAATAGAATCATAACGTCTCTTATAAATAGAAATAATTTAATCTGGTGCATGAGTTATTTTGAATCAGTCATAAAACTACTTTATTACAATCTTTAATAATAAGAAGACTATTGCAGAAATAACATAATATATCATGGATTTATAACAACATTGATGAAATCTCAAACATGGGGTTACTTCATGAAATGAAAAAATATCAAACATTGATTTCCACTACGTAACATATGGTTCTTTATTCATATTTTATTCTTCACATAAGGTATGAATAAAAAAGTAATATAGGGATTATAATCCATACATTCATCTTTATCAGCATAAAATCCCAAAATGTAACATTGATTAAACATACATTAATCTTCCCCGAACATATGGTTGAAAACAATAAATACATACCCAAACGTAGGGCTTCAGATCTATATGTGATTTTTTAGCATAGCATATGGGTGATTTCTGACATTATGTTTATAAACCTAGACTATGAACAATGTTTCCAGAACTAAATAAATTTACGTCATACTTCATTGAACTTTTTGAGCCCTCTACCATTAGATACAAACTTAGACTTGATAGACTTATTTTTAGTTAATATGAAGTACATTACAATGATTCAAGAATAAAATCAATCTAGATTATAAAACTCTTGGTATCTTTAAAAAACTGAAGCAATCGCCTTCTCAAAAACTACAACTTGAAAAACTGCATTCCCAGTCTTTGAATAATTTACTGACCATCCAAATGGAATTTTTTCCTTTGATGTAAAATGATTATATAATGGAAAAATTATTTTCCTTCCACCTCCCCATTTTCTGAGTGATTCCGTAATCTGTAGAAATTATATGAAAATAAATACTATAGGTTTTCAAATCTATTCACTATACAGTTGAAAAACTACTTTAGAAACATCGCTGATTTTTTAGAGTATCAAAACATCCTTTTAATACATACACATAAACTAATGAAGTTTAGATGAACTCCTTATATGTAAAATGGTATAATGAACCCTTAAATCCATTTATTATGGCTGGAGATATCATCTTAATTATGAATTGACTTTCTGATAAAAAATGAAATAATACTTGAACAACTGGTAATAGATTCAGTTAATTTTTGCACCTTTAAAAAAATTGAATTGGCGTTAGATATAAAAATTTTAATGGAAGATAATATTATTATATATCCAATTGAATAAACTCCGTAAGAATCTGATCATTATTTCTTCAGATATAAAGTACATACTTTGACAATTTAAATATGAGACACATAAGATATTTTTTAAATACAAAATAATAACGGGTTTAAGAAATTATCAAAACTAAATCAAAATTAGATTGAGAAGGATCCACTCAACAATATCCCACTTTTTGATAATTAGCAAACTCTAAATTACAACCAACTTTTTCACCCCCTTTTTGTAAGGATCATAATCATGTCATCTTGAGTAAATTAAATAATACAATATATTTACATTTTTTATAAAGAATTAGGATTTGAGATTTAATTAAAAATAAATTAATAAGTATATAAAATAAAATAAATAATATTTTTAATACCAAATTTTCTTCCCACTTTTAAAAATATTTAAAATATCGAAAACAAATTTTTAAACATATTAAAAAATTGATAATTTTTTAACATAAATAAATTTTGTCAAATAAATGTTTTTAAATATATATATTTATTTATATAAAATTTGAAAAATAATTTTTTAAAAAGAAAAAATTGAAAAATAAAGTACATTAAAATATGGAAAATAATACTTTTTTAAGTATTTTAGATCATTAAAATTAATAATTTTTTATGTATTTAAATTTTGAAAAATATGTATTTTTTATGTAATTAAAATTTGAAATATTATTTATTTATGAAAAAAAACAAAATATTAAAAATTGGAATATTTTGAAATATTTATTAATTTAAAATATGTATATATTTATTAATTATTATTTAAAAATTAAAATGTTGTGGTATTTCAAAATATGTTCTAAATATATGCAATAATATAAACTCCCTCTATATACATGCTTCCTTCAAAAAGAAAAAAGAGATAATCAAAGAGCCATGAAAAGATATATAATATTATAAAATAATTAAAAAATGATTACACTGAATGTATTAAACCATTTAATTCATGCCATAATAATGAAACATTTAAACACATGTTAAATATTAAAAATAATGTCCCCTAAGATCAAGAATAAATATTTATGATATTCAGTGAATTTATATAAATTATTTTCAAGGAATATAAATAAAATACATATATATATATATATAATATAATAATAATAAAATTAAATTATTTTCATGTAATTAAATTAAAGGGATTTTAATTAAATTATTTTCAAATAATTTAATTAAAATAATTACTATATAATTTAATTAAATATAATTTTCAAAATAGTAAATAATAATAACAATTAAAATGATTTCAAATATATCAAAAATGACCAAAAAATTTTAATATAATAATAATATAATGTTTCACATGATTTAAGAGGTTAATTAATCAAATGAAATTTAGTTAAATAGTCATATATTAAAGACATTCGTACATGCAAGATAAGCATTAATATAAAATATTAATAGAACTTTTGATGGTCCTTAATTAATAAATCAACAAATGAATTCATTTGATAATATAATTTTGTGAAAATACTAAATAGTTTAAGCATAAGAATAATTAAATGTATAGGAATAAAAGTTAAATCATAAAAAAATTCCCCTATATAAAATAATTAATGAGTTTAAATAAAAAAATAAAATAAAATAATTCTAGGATGAACCATTCCAGAACTAATGAATTATCTATTTAATAGAATAAAAACTATGAATATAATAAATTTCCATAATTTTCAACAAGCCACATGATGATATAACGATGACGTTCAGTAGATCATACCTGAAAAATATCAAAAACAAGTGCCTTTTGGTACCCATATACTTTTGGGTCTAGTAGTGCCAGTAATTAATGATTTTTCAATCCAAGTATGATTATCTTCAGCAATAATGTTATAATTAAATCCAGATATTTTTTTTGAATAATTAACATGATAGAAACCACAAAATTGAGGTTATATAAAATAACAATAATTAGCATAATTTCAATTAATATCATAATAAAAACATTTAACAGTAGACATTCTTTTGCAGTTTGAACCAGGAAAAAAATAATTTTTATATAATTTTGGATTTTCTCCATTACTACCATTACCACATTTTCCTTTGTGACTTTTATTTTTACCAATAATTGGATTCAAATAATTATCTCCCTTAATAATCATACTTGAATCTTTCATTGAATTATCAACTTCATCCAAAAACTCGTTAATTTTAGATTCAATCATATCACAATATATTTTTTATGAAATTAACTTGAAATCTACAATCTGTTTTGACAAACTATCATTATCAATTGAAATAGAATCATAAGATTTTATATGATTTTTATGCTCATTATTTAAAAAATAAAATTTATTTTGAAGCATAAAACAAATATTATTTTGTTCATTATAAGGAAAACATTCATAATTTGAACATTCAGAGTTGAAAGATTGTTCTTCATCCACATGAGACATAAGAAATTGATTTACCTTTTGATTTTCATGCTCAGCTTCCGAGATTATAGTACATTCGTCTCTTGAATATTCATATACATTACTAGTAGCCTTCATGAATTTCATTCCTCTTCTCTTATATCTAACATTCCTTTAATATTTAAGAAAAGGACAGTCGATTCTAAAATTAATATTTCTTACACACGTAGAATCTGACATTTTTTACTTTATATAACATTATGTTCTCTTTTATCCTTTTATACAGCTTGCCAAAATTTTTATAATGATGTGGTTTTTCATTAATTGAATCTGAATCAGAAAATTCATCCATCAAATTATTATGTGATGTTGTTTCCTTTTTCATAGTAATAGTATTTTTAGCTTCTTCTTGCATCTCTTCTTTGTACATCATCAAGGTTATGACCAATTCATTCATCATTAATTCTTTAACTAGTGTGGATTTTCGAATAGCTGCTGAAATTATGTTCCACTTAAAAGGTAAAACTCTATGTACCTTTAATGTCGGACATCGTTCTATAATTGGAGTTCCTAAAGCATTAACATCATTAATATCTTTTATTCATCATCTATTAATCTGAGTGATTCTCTCAAATTACTACATCCAGAATGTGTGAAATTTATGTTTTGGAGTGTTTTACCTTAGTTTTCTGGTGTAAGAACCCAGACCTTATTTTTCGGTATGTTTTTCATTTTCTGCTCATTTTTTAGGAAAAAGAAAATTATGGAAACTTTTAAAGGACAAGATGTGTACTTTATGAGTAGTCACCATGTACTTCCTTGACACAGGAGGTCGTGTTATGGTCATGTAGTATCCACACACACAGCCGTGTGGGAGGGACTCTGAGGCCTCTTAAAGCAGTGTATAGAAACTGCTAGTACACTCTGTGTACTTCAGAAGTACACGCCATGTATTTTCTTTTTTTCATTGAATGCACTGGGGTCACGTCTGACGGACAGAACACCCATCTTCTAGGTCTCGTTCATATGAGAGAATCTGTATGGCTATGGATCTTCAGCAAACCACCGACCCTTCATCTGTCCTTCGAATCGAACATTGTTGTTTGCATTGGAATCACATCGGTTAGTTCTCTCTTATGCTTGAGTCTCGATTCGTGATTCCTCTTCTTTTCCATGTTATCGTGGGTTGAGATTTTTATACGTTTTCTTAGATATATGGAATTATAAGGCAATTAACGCCTCTATGTTCAATTATATTGATATCCATACGCCAAGGTAGGTGGTTTGTGCATTTCTGTTGAAAGTCTTTGAGTTTTATGCGATAATTTTCCCAATACCCATGAACAGGATAGTGCGTGCTTACCGTTTTAGCCCTATTGTTTTTCTTCTATGTTGGTATGACTGAGTATATGATAATTGTTGTTAATAGGGTGAATTGATGGGATTTGGATGTGTTTCCCATGCATTTTTTTCCCTATTTTGACCTTTGGTTCTTGTTTTTCGGTTAGGATGCTATTTACTTTCCCATGTCTAATATTGTAGGATGGTGTGACTATTTTTCTATTATGTTTTTGTGATGTGGAAGGCTTTCTAAGTAGTTCTAAAGATTTACCTTGGCCATTACGTGCTGCTACAATTGCTTGACTCACATAGGGCCATGAGTACCTGGTGTATAGATCATAAGGGTAATGAACGTAAGGGATTATATAGAGTGTATTTATAACTTACGATATGAGACCACATGGGGAATTGACATTGAGTGCTTCCCTAGAGTGTCTGTAGTTCTCTGATGTGGGACACATGGTAAATGAGACATTGAGTGGTTCCCTAGATCCCCTTTAGAATCGTTACGAGACTATAGGGGAAATTGATGATGAGTGCTTCCTTGGAGAGTCTATTCTTAAGCTGAACCAGAGGGGTTAGACTAAGTGTACTACCTAGAGGGTTTCTTGTACACGTTAGGTTGAACAAGAGGGGATAGGCTATGAGTACTTCCCAGAGGGTTACTTTGTTTTTAGCTTCTTACTTATGTTGTTAGGTTGGACCAGATGGGATAGTATGTGGGTACATCCCAAAGGTTTACCTGTTGTGTTTATCTTCATTGATTAGTTGTTGCATGTTGTGTGGTGTTTTGAATGCTTTGAAACTGTGGATTATTTAATACTATATACATCCTTGTTTATTGACTTCTGTATTTCACCTACCATATATTCACTAACTGTTACGGATAGATCCCGTGGTGGTTTCCTACTGGTATTTAGTCTCACAACCAATTTGGTCCATGCTTTTTGGGCCCAAACAGATTATATTGTTGTAGGTATAGATATGGGAAAGCACCCTTCTACCTTAGGTGCATGATTTTTTGTGGAGCTGTAGAGCTTGGGACCAAGCTATGGCTTGCGATGCGGAGGAGTTTATCTGCTTTATTTCGGTCTTAGGTTTAGCACTGATATATTATAGCATTGTGACTTGTTTTGTTGTTTTCCTAGACAAATGTATCATGCATCTTTTTATATATGTGTTCTCCGGTTTATACTCTCAGTGATCTATTTTATGTCATTATTACTGCTTCTACTCTTATATGTATTTGTTTACTTTTGCTGTGTATACTTCCATTGAGTGAATAGTTTCCCCATTATCACACCAAAGGACCTCACTGCTAGTTGGAAACCTCTGGAATTTGGGGAAATGCGCTTTAGGCCATGTGACCAACCGGGCACGGGGAGCCTCTAGGTGTCTTCCAGAACCAAGATCATACAAGGTGGTATTATATGATTCTTTTCACATGACTTACTGTTTAGATCCATTAGCCAGGGATAGGACGGAATAGGTACATGGGAATAATCTGTTCCCGGGAGTTGCTAACCTGTGTACATGGAAAATACAATCTACCTCATTTATTTTCAATTTTTATAGTTTTGAAAATATTATAGTTGATTTCATTTCACCTTGAGTGATTCACCTTATTTTTGAAGTTATTGTTAATGTTATTGAGGTTCTATTTCTATTAAAACCTGATGAGATGAGGTTATGACATCTCATGCATCATATAGGAACTTTCTAGAAATCACATGTCATTCATTACTGCCATGCCATCTAGGATGCATTAGTGATTACATGTTGTTGTGATAGATGATGTGTGAAATATGTATGGTGTTGTGATAATTTCCTTGATAAAAATACATACTGTTCGATAGGGTATGGATTTGTGTATATATTTTCTTTATTGGATGCCAAAATTTAGTTCTTGAGGTGTTATGGGCCCTCATAGACCGGAAATTGGTGGATCATTGCCTTGTTTTACCATGTCATATTGTGTAAAAGATGCCAAACATTGAATCCCGAGGAGTATGGGCCCTCTCAGATCGGAATTTGGAAATTTCAATGATCGTTTCAATGTTTTCTGGGTTTCGGAGTAGTTTCTGAGGCTTACAATCCGGAAAAACCCGGAATATATACCGTGTAATGTTAAGTACAGACCTTCTGTTCTTCTATTTGAGAAGACACTATTTTTCTTAAGTACATGCCGTTTAAATTATGTACATGTCGTGTAGTCTCTAATCATGTCGTAGGATGTGTGGGCAGAAACATGGGATGGGGAAAGTCTGGTGGGAACACGTCGTGTACCGGTTGAACATGATGTGTAGTGTTGGCCTAGTGTCCACCCATGTAACTAACAACACAGAAGGATAAGAACGTAATCTATACACGTCGTGTCCATGTTAAACATGTCTTATAGTTTGTCCCAGGTACCTAGACATGTCAAAAACAACACGTGTCAGTGTTATGCTTTCACGTACACGCCATGTCTGCCTTAAAGAAGTCGTGTAGTCTGACCCAGGTACCCGGCCGTGTCAAGAACAAAACAGGTCAGTGTTCTCCTTTGATATCTATGTCGTGTACACCTTGAATACACCGTGTATTGTGAGCCGTGGGTTAGACTATGTCACTAACAACATGGGCTAGGTGAAGCTTGTCTAGTACACACCATGTCTATCTTGAACGCACCATGTAGTCTTGTCTTAGGAGAGTCGTGGGGCTTAACTGTGTAGAATGACTCGGGTAGAGGAAGAGGATTCATGTACACATTGTGTGTTAGGACAACATGTCGTATGGTTTGGGTGTTACAAGACTAGTTTAGATAGGAGTATACACACAGGTGAATGACTAAAGGTAACACACTGAGTAAGGTTTATACACATCGTGTAGTCCTATTTTTTAAAACTTGAATGTTTTCTTCCTATTGTTTCCTTCTTACACTTCTATGGTTCAATGCCTATTAATTCTGATCTAAGGTGTTCTATTTACCTTGTAGAGTCATGCCACTGAGACATCCTCCGGTTGTTCGCCAGTTACAAGGCAGTGATCAGACACCAGATACGGCTGATCTGGGACTTCCCGCAGATCCTTTTGTTATGCCAGTCTTGGCACTAGCAGTTATACATGATACCGGTTTCAATGCATAGTTCATGAATGGCTTCATGAGGATGATGTAGAATTTTCTGGGAGCACCGCTTACTACCGCATAGATGGAGGATTTTATGTGGGTCTTCCAGAAGAAACATCCTCCAATGTTTTCAGGGGAAGGAGGACCTCAGACTGCAGAGTCATGGCTTGAAGTCATGCTAACGATCTTTGAGAATCTAGAGAAACCTCCAGAGAGGAGGGTAAAGTTTTCTACCTATAATATTCAGGACTCTTCCAAGAGGTGGTGGGATGTGATCTCACAAGTGTGACCCCATTAGGTTAGGGCGTGGGATGAGTTTTAGCACATCTTCTTTGACTACTTCTATCTGGAGACCCTGAGGAATGATTGAGCCTTGAAGTTTATGAGTCTGGAATAGGTTAAACTTTCCATTATGAAGTATTCCTCACACTTTACCATGATTCAACACTTCACATATATTTTATGAGTTGATCAGTTGTTCATGTCATGGAAGTTTGAGGATGGTCTGGGGAACGACATCTGATTGGAGGTGAACATCTTATGGTTGACTTTTATCACTTCGATAGTCAACCAGGCACTGATCACAGAGCGCAATATAAGGGATTTTGGAGTTTTGAGCTAGGTTGGCTCAACATATGGTGTTAGTATTCCTCCTACTGATAGCAGGAATCATCACAGGGTGTCTTCGCATGGTGATCCGAGGAGGAGAGACGCTTCTTCTGGTAGCTTGGTGGTGTGCTACCAGTGTGGAAAGTGTGGGAATACGAGGCCACACTGCCCGAGAGACCCAATGGAGTTCTGATCATGCAGAACGATGGGTCATCTTCAGCGCTTATGTCAGATATTTCCACCAACAGCTAGTTACAGGGGTTCTTCTATGACTCATCATTCAGGAGTAGCACCATGTGTTTGTCAATAGTCTGGGGACTGGAGTCCTTCCGGCCGTTCAGGCTGAGGTGGAGGTCATGGTCGTGGTAGCCAGTCACCCAGTTTTCAGCAAAATCTCGGCGGATCAGCTCAAAGTGGTCTGGCAGGGTCACAGGGCTGTGGTACGGGCTAGACATTTGCAGTGGAGCAGACCCAGCAGGAGTACATTCCCGGACCTTCTACAGTTTGTGTTACGATCTTAGTTTCCTCAGTTTTAGCTTCTGATTTTTATAGATATAGGGGATTCCCATTGCTTTATATATATTGTTGTTGTGGAGATCCTTGGATCTATATCTTTTCTTCTATTGATATATTGATGCTAGACACACCATTGGGGAATAGAATGGCTAGTGTACATCAATGCAAGGAGTGACCACTAGGGGTTGGTGGATGTCACTTTTTTTGGGACCTCTATGTCCTAGAGATGACAGGAAATGATGTCATTCTCAGAATGGACTGGCTAGTTCTCTTTCAAGTAGTCCTCGAATATTATTGCCACAGGGTGAGTTCAATATCACCAGAGGGTGGATATTTTCTTCATAGGGGCGAATGGGATGTCTAGGAGAGAAATTGAGGTCCAGAGCATCATGGGTTGGGAGGAGTAATAGTCCAGATTACTAGTTTATATCTGGATGACTAGGGGACATCACAATTAGACTTTCCTCCAGTTGTGGATTGTTTCAGATATTTATTTCTAGAGGACTTTTTAGGTTTGACTCTAGAGCATGAGGAAGGATTTTCTATTGAACTTGTGCCATGAGTGACAACTATGTCCATTCCTCCTTATAAGATGGATACACCTAAGATACAAGAGGTCAAGAAGCAGTTGGTGGAGTTATAGACAAAGGGATTCATCTGACCCAGTACTTCTCCTTTGGGTTCTCCAGTCCTTTTTGGGAAGAAGGTGGATGGTACCCTCAGGCTTTGTGTGGATTATAAAATGTTGAAACAGTTGACGGTCAAGAACCGATATCCCTTTCCTAGGATTGATGATATATTTGATCTGCTTCGAGGAGCCTAGGTGTTCTCAAATATTGACTAGAGATCCAGTTATCATCAGTTGCACATTAGACCATCTTATATAACTCTTACAGCCTTTCGGGGTACGTATGGTCTATATGAGTATATGGTTATGCCATTCAGTCTCATGAACGCGCCTGCAGTTTTCATCGCACTGATGAACTGAGTGTTCCATCCACACTTGGATTCCTTCGTGGTGGTCTTCATGGATAATATCTTGGTGTGCTGTCACACTCTACATGACCATGCTACCCATCTTGAGATCGTTTCGAGTACACTGAGAGAACATCAATTATATGGTAAGCTCTCAAAATGCCAATTTTTGATGAATCAGACTCGCTTCTTGGGACATGTTATCTCAGAGGTAGGATTGTTTGTTAGAGACATTATCATCTAGGAGGGCAAATTGTGGTTTTCACTAACAACAAGAGTCTCAAATACATCTTCACTTAGCGTGATTTGAATTTGGGACACTAATGGTTGGAAGATTACCTTCAGTCCTTTGACCATGAGCTTTCCTATACGCCTGGGAAGGGCAACGTAGTGGAAGATGCTTTGAGCCGGAGGATGCATATACATGTAGTTTAGGAGGCCAGTAGTGAGTGGAAGCTTATGGCTCAATTCTCTGATATTCATTTGGAGGTGAAGATTGGAAGGGGCAGACTTTTCATTCTTCTATGGTTGTTACCTCTACTCTAATTGATCATGTGAAAATGAGGCATCTATTAGATTTTTAAGGCCTAGTTCTATAGGAAATCATGACAGAAGAGGATGCTATTCCCAGATGGACCATAGAAGAGGATGAGATCTTTTGTTTCTATGGGCGCGTATGGGTGCCAGCAGATACACACGAGGAGCTGACGCTGGATTTTCATTCCCCAGTTTTGGTAGTTCATCCTGGTGGCACCATGATGTATTGTGATCTACACTGAATGTATTGATGGGCAAGTATGAAAAGGGATGTTGCTGGATTTGTATTGAAGTGTTCCACCAATCAGTAGGTGAAGGAGTAACATAAGCGACCAGTAGGGCTTTTTTAGTAGTTACTTATTCCTGAGATAATGTTGAACGACAGTGCGATGGATTTCATGAAATGTTTACCAAGGTCACCTCGAGGGAATGATACTGTTTGGGTCGTCATTTCCAGACTTATGAAGCTGGCTCACTTTCTACTAATCAAGGAGTCCTTCAGTGTTAAGGAACTAGAACGGTTGTACATTTGTGAGATTTTATGTCTACATGGAGTTCCACACTCCATTTTTTCTGATAGGGATGCACGTTTTACTTCTCGGTTCTGGCAGGGGCTTTAGAAGGCATTGGGTACATAAGTACTTTTGAGTACAGCCTTCCACCCTCAGACAGATGGTCAGTTTGAGCCTACAATTTAGGTTCTTGAGGACATGCTAAGAGAATGCATCCTGGATTTTAGAGGTTCTTGGGAGAAGCACATACCTCTTGTGGTGTTTTCCTATAATAATAGTCTCCAAGAAACTATTTAGATGGCTCCTTATGAGGCTTTGTATGGTAGGCAATGTCGATCACCTTTATGTTGGATGGAGGTAGGGTAGGTATCTTTGTTGGGACCTCTTCTTGTTCACGAGACCACCTAGATGATAGAGTTGATTTAGAATAGGATGACTACTATGCAGACTCGACAAATGTCTTATGCTGCTTAGCGGAGATAACCTCTGGAGTTCGAGGTTGGGGATCTGGTTTTTCTACGTATCACACTGAGGATGGGACCCAAGAGGATTATGAGACATGGAAAGATTTTGCTGAGGTACGTCTGGCCATTTGAGGTGTTGGAGAGAGTTGGGATGGTTGCCTATCGGTTGTATTTAACTCAGAGATAATTGGATATGCACGACGTCTTCCACGTTTCTCAACTTCGATGTTACTTCTCAGACCCTTCTCATGTTTTCCAACCCAAGGAGGTTGAGTTGGAAGTGGATGCATCATTAGAGAAGCATCCTATCTAGATTCTGGATCGCAGTACAAAGGTTCATCGTGGACGGTCTTTTCCACTGGTACAAGTGTTATGGCAGTACGGGCGGGTGCAGGACGAGACTTGGGAGATGGAGGCCGATGTATGAGCACAGTGGCCAGAACTGTTTGAGGGTTCTTCTTTTATGTTGCACTAGGGAAAATAGGGGATGAAATTCTTTAAGGGGGATGTTTGTAAGAACACAGACCTTATTTTCAGGTGTTTTCTTCCTTTTCTGGACATTTTTGAGGAAAATGGAAATTCTGGAAATTTTCTATGTACATGTCATGTACTTTATGAGTACACATCGTGTACTACCTTGCCATAGCAGGTCCTATGTTGGCCATGTATTATCCACACACACGATCATGTGGGAGTGACTTGGAGGCCGCTTAAATCAAATTACGGAAACAGAGAGTACACGCCGGGTACTTCAGAAGTACATGCCATGTATTTTGTTTTTTTCATAAAATGAACCAGGGTTACGTCTGATGGACAGAACACACTTCTTCTCGGTCTCATTCATCTAAGAGAATCCATATGACTACAGATCTTCGACTAACCCCTGATCCTTTATCCATCATCCGAATCAAACCCTGTTGGTTGCGTTGGAATCGCATCGGTGAGTTCTCTCTTCTGCTTGAGTCTCGTTTCATGATTCCTCTTCTTTTCGAAGTTATTGTGTGTTGAATGTTTTATACGTTTCATAGATCTATGGCGTTATAACGCGATTCAATCCTTAAGGATCAATTATATTGATCTCCTAATTACAAGGTACGTGGTTTGTGCCTTTATTTTGAAAGACTTTGAGCTTTACGTGCACATTTTCCCAATACCCATGAACGGGGTATTGCATGTTTACCATTTAGCCCTATTGTTTGTCTGCTATGTCGGTATGCCTAAATAGATGATAATTGTTTTTAATTGGGTCAATTTTTGTTCTTTGGATGTGTTTCTGTAACACCCCATGATTTTATAGTACGTTATTTATTCAATGTAATGCAATAACTTACACTACACGCAACACTGAGTTCATGCGCATCACGACTTACCAAACTAGTTGTACAAAAGCGGTTATGAATAGTATTAACTAAATTTTAAACATTATGTAATCCTTATAATTTAATAATCTATATTATTTATTTCTTAGACATAATTTAAGAACAGATTCACGTTTTTCAGATAAAATAATTATTTCTCAAAAAATATAATTTTACCGAAATTTAATGGAGATCACTTTTTAAATCTAATATTTTAAACTTTTCAATATTAAATTTGACAAAATAAACTTCTTCTTTAGAATCGGGACATAAGAATTTAGTTTCAAAAAATATTTGGTGTTTTTTTGATAAATTTCATATTTGGGAGAATAGTGAAAATCCTATATTTAAACTGAAATGAACTTTTTTAATCAAAATAATTTATAGTGTTGAATTATAAATTTTAATGTTTTGGAAGTATAATTAGATTATATTTTTATCCTTTAATCCAATTTTTTTCTTGGGAATTAATTTCACATTGAAATTACACATAAAAAAGTGTCAATCTTTTTATAGTCATTGTTTCATAAAAACACGCTATTTGTTTTGAAGACGAGAATTAATTTTTAATTAATAAATGAAACTTATATGTTTTGAATATAGAAAAATAGACTTCATTTTTGGAATCTGAATATCGAAATTATCCTAGGTGTAATTTTTGGTATTTTTCTAAAAACGTTCAATTTTTTATGAATTGTGAAAAAACACTGAGTTATCATTTAGAACCATTTTTTTTAAATAATTATTTATTTTATTTAAATTTATTTTAGGTAAATATATATAAATAATACCTATATAAGTTCAATGTAATTTATTAGTGTCAATTTATAATAATTTTAGGTATATAAAAATTTTTATAGAACTTTTCACCGTCTTTCACCAACCTCCTAAGAGAATTTGCAAATTCCCATAAAACATAATTTTACCACTTCTGGGAGTGGGATATCAAAAATCTTAGAGACATGGTTTATATCAGGAAGTAATTTTTTTTTCAATAAAATATAAAAAATCTTTGGTGAATAGTAACCTTTTACTTTTATTTTCCATGGTTAAAAGTAAATACGGTAATTAAGGGTAAAATGATATAATTATTACCCTAACAGATGTCCTAATTATATTTTATAAGAGTAATTCTACCAAAAACATCTTCAGGAATAAAATATGAACATTTAGGTCCAAATGGATTAGATTAAAACATTTATCATTATTTTATTTAAAGAAGAGTTAAAAGAGTTAAAATCAATGTTTAATAAATAAACTATTTTTAATATAGGGTTATAAATAAGATAAAATTGACTATAAATATTCATTATAAAGCTAAAATTATTTCCATAATAATTTTATTTTATTAATAATTTTTAAATACTAAATAAGTAAATTTAGTTATGATACAATGATGATGTAGTAATTACCTTATTAATGAAAGAATCAAATAAAAGGTATTATAAATATTAAAATAAATATAATTTCAAAGTTTTTATGACATCCACGAATTTTATAGGTTAATATGACATGTTAGGATTGATTCAATGTATTTTTTTGAAGTAATAATGCTGTTATTATTTTAACAAAAAAAAAATACCGAATAGTGTCAAAATTGACATAAAATAGTTTTTGAAACAAATATTATATTATTAATTGATATAATGGTCCTAAAAATATAAGGTTAGTCCAAAATACATAGATAATAATATATATGACATTAGTGAACCTATTGGGTTTCTATTGGCAGTATATATTAAGAATATTAATCATATAATGTAAGAATAAAAGAAAACACGGTAAAAGTAAAATTATTTAACTTAGAGTTAAATCTAAATGATAAGGTTAAAATGGTAACCTAAACTTGTCTAAAACCTTTTGGTTGAGAGGAATGAAACCCATACCCAACCTAGCATATAAATAAGTCACTTTATATCCATTATTAACCAAATAATAATTTATTATAAAATAATATTTTAAGTTTTTCAAAAGGTGCCCCTCACCCCTCTTATAAAAGGGCACTTCCCCTTCTCTCCAATTCACACCTCCAAAGCCATTTTGCACGGCCAATCCCCACCCAAATATCCTCCCAACTATCCTAAATTCATCATAGAGGCCTTAATTTGGTCAGAAAGACAACCTAATGAGCCCTTTTGATCAAATCAAAAGGAAGAACATGAAGAAGAGGTAATGATTTCACCACCCTCTTTCAAGTTCTCTTATTCTTCCACTTACTCTTTCTTTGTTTTTACATTATAAAATAATAAATCTAGTGTCATATATATACTGTGATATTTTTATAAATAGGTAACAACTATATTCATTATTCTATCCATCTTATTAATGATAATGTCACCATGCGTGCGTACGTACGACATACCATCTCCACGCCGTGGTGTAATTTGTTATTCAACACTATGTTATTTGGATGGATATAATGATTAGTAATATTTATATAAATAATGAAAATAACATGCTAATGTCTCTGTAAAATTAATATACCATCCAATTATACACCTTTAACGAAATTATATTGTCTCTCGTGCATACGTACGGATTACCGTCTCCATGACGCATGGAGATTCATTTCCACGTTCACCATTCATCAACGATTATAAAAATATATATTACTAATAAGAAAGTAATATATGAAATAATAATGATACGGGAGATATATATATATATATATATATATATATATTTACATATATCTTATTTACTTAGATCTGTTCAATAAGATATGAAAACGGAAACAACGTTTATGTGTACGTATGGACTACCGTCTCTGTAAATGGTGTTTTTCATTTCGTATATATGTCGATTATACATATTTTTATTATAAATATATATTATATACAAATCATGTTTTATATTATGGGAGTATTTAAATCTTGATCTAAGTGATACAATTAAGAGTAACAAGTTAAAACACGTATGATAAAGAAAGGGATTATTACCCGAAATGTTAATTTAACATGGAAATTATTATTAAATGTGTATTATAAAGTCATAAATGAATCCTGTAAGATATCATAAATATTAAAATGGTTCAGGAATAATTTAATAAAATACTATGATCCTTATATAGGAGGTTAACGTTCCCTTGACTAAAGGAATGTTCAAGGTAAGGGTTAATTACTCAATCACATTATTATCCGAGATTGTGTATGTGTATGTATTTACTGGGAAATTTTATCATCCACGTCCATTTTTCATAAAAATGAATTCAAAATGATTATTTTTTGGATTTTTGAAAGGTACTCTTTATCATGATCATAATTTTAAATATTTTAAAGATTTATTTTTCTAAATCTTCTTAATTAAAGTTCATGTTTTAAGAATGATTTTAAAGATATATTTATATGGACATGAAAGTTTTGAAATGATAATTATTTTCAAAATATTCAAAGTGATATAGGACACTTTGATTCAAAAAACTCTTTTAAATTAATTCCTTTATAAATTTTTGACTTTTAAATGATTTTATAAAAAGGGTATTTCTCTCAAAAAGTTTTACTCGTCATTTTCAACTATGTCAGCATCCTTTACTGGATATTATTTTTGATGGAGGTTGATTTATTATAATAAAATCTTCCATATTGTTTTGAATTATTTATGATATGTTTGACTGTGGATTTTCTATTTCTATACCATTAATGGTTTAAGGTTAATGTGTAGACATTTTTTATACTAGTTTTAATATGAATGTTTATTTTAAGTTTCATCTTTTTCATATGAGGAATGTAGTGGACTTAGTAAGTGAAGTGTGGAGCTCACTATATCTCCTAGATGAATCAATAGGTCTCATGAGACAAACTAGTGTCTTGAAACAAGGCCTTGAAAAAAAAATTATTTGTAGTTTTGGCACGAGGCCTTGGCTACGTAGTAATGAGGTCCGACATTAGTAAATCCCTCATTATGAAATTAGTTATTACATGTGATTATTAGACTAGTAGAATATCCATGTGCATGTTTATATGGAAATGTTTGATTTATTTTTGCAATATTATGTTCATGTTTATGTTTAAAAAGGATGTTGTTTTTATCACACATCTTTCCTTAAAAGTTTATAGCTTTCGCTAAATTATTTACCCTTACTGGGAATATGAGCTCACCACTTTCTTATGTTTTATTATCCCAGGATTCCAAGAAGGGTATTATGATTGATAAACAGGGTTATTCTTGGGGATTAATGGCATTATCAAAGTATCATTTATGTTGTGTTTTATTTTCTAATGTTTTATGTAACTTTCGTGTATGAAATCTATTATCCAAGCCTGCTAAACTGATCGGTCCTTCCGGACTTGATTCCTTGTAATCATGACAATGTATTAAAATAATGCACCGATTCTGGATAACTAGGGTCAGGGCATTACAGTTGGTACCAGAGGAAGTTTAGCAATAACCTTGGAAGGAAGATTTAAATAAAATCTCATTATAGAACATAGACCTAAGATAGACTTTGAGGATTAGTATAGAAGAACATTATATAATTTTGGTAATGTAGAGATTTTGTGATTTTTACAAGAAATTATATCCATGTCTGGATACGAGCAGCTAGAGGCAGCTCTAGCAAATATTTATCTAGGGGTAAAACCCAAAAACACCTCTTTGAGCTCAAATCGAATGGGAACTGGTGCACAATAACGGGCCTTGCTGCACTCTTGGTTACGACACTCCTGGGGGATATGCTTAAGATAATTCTTGTTTTCTTTAAAAACCACTCTGAATGGTTTACGAGTATATACCTCCTAAAATAAAACATTTTTGTGATTATGGATTATATCCATAAGTTGATCAATTTACATTCTGTATTTTACATGTTTGGAATTATGAATTGCGATTCAAAAACTAACCTGTTGTATGCCATTATTTATAAAAAGAGCCCAGTATAAGGAATGAGAACTCTAGAAATATGTATGATCCAAAGAGTAAGAAGGGTCATATTATTCATGGTATTAATCCAACATTTATTAAGGAAATAGTCTCCCAAGTATTATCACCATATGAATAAATAGTATAATGTGTTAATAAGATCAGTAAAGAATTTTAGGACTCCTATGGATTTGAAGGGAATCCAAGGAAGAAAAGGATGGTAGAAAGAAAGCTGGATATAGGGAATAAGGGAAAGAATGATTTTCCAATATGTGATAAATGTGGAATGAATCACCTTGGTAAATTCTTGAGAGGAATGAGAGTTTGTTATAAGTGAGGAGAAAAAGGACACCGTGTATGTGATTTTGAGGGTAAGAAAAAGTTTTCAAATGTAAAATGCTTCATCTGCAAGGCATTGAGACACTACACAAATCAATGTCACATTCATAAGAGTATACTACAAATGATGTTATTGGATAATAATCAAGTTATGATACTACCTCAGATGAAGAGGAATAAATAGTGTTATTATGTTGTTATTATAGAATTATTTCATTTGAGTGTTGTATCAATAGTATACTGGTTACATGAATTAGGGAGATAAATAAGGATTATACTGCATTACTATTTTATTGAGGATTTGAGATTATATAATTCTATGAAAAGTGACTTAATAGTAAGCTAATGTTTTTGGAAAATAAATTTACGAAGCAAAGGTAATCCTTAATATAGTCTTCATAATTAGGTAGTGATTTTGGAATAAGAGATGGTTGATTTTTGTAATTCAGGATGTTGTAGTGTTGTAAAACAATACACGATGAAGGCATTCACATGTTATTACATGGGAAAAATGTTCCTCATTATGTTTAACTTCCTTATAAAATTTGGAATGAGAGTTTGGATATATTTATTTTTGATAATTATAAATGTTGGAATGGATTAAGTTTGAAATCGGATACTTTTGTTAAGGTTATTTTTGGATTACTATAAAAAGGACATCCCAGAGGTCAGGAAGCAACCCGTCACGTCTGGCAAGGCCACGAGACATGAACCCGTAACCAAAGGGAGGTAAGGGTGTATCACCAATCACATACCCACGTGATGTCCTAGATTAAATAATGTAGTTTTTTAAAGGTTTTGAAATTTTAATTATAAATTCATTATTTTTTTAACCCTATACAATTAGGATAAATAGAATATATATTTTTTTAAAATCTTTTAGAGCGAAATATGAGTTTGTGGTAGGAATTAGTTGAAAGATGAAACTCTACTTGTCAAGTGTATATATATACACATATTTGTTCCCTCTTATTTTATGGATAAATTAACTATTAAACTTTAGGGAAGGGATCTTAAAACCAAAAATATTTTATCCTAATACCTTATGTTTTGTTTAACTGATGGTATTTTAAATCATCATAGATTGGTGTCTTTGAGGCCCATAATTATAAAATTGTTTGTGATTGATGACCTCAATCACTACCTATATATATTTATGTTTTTCCCCCAATTATGTGTCTTTAATTTCCACTAATGTTCTCTTAATTGAGATCATAAATTGGTGGTGACTTTTTCATACCCCTTTTCCTCTTATTAAGACTAAATTTTATTAACCCAATTTTTTATGTTGTTTTCCCCCACTAAGTTATTTTATATTTTCAACCTTTTCATTTCTATAAACAATATCAAATTAAGAGGACACAATTTATTGAAGTAGGGAAGAATTTAACCCTCCAAGATTTCATTGTACGTTATTTCTTCAAAGTAATGCAATAACACGCACTACACGCAATACTATGTTCAAGGGCATCGCGACATACCAAACTAGCTGTAAAAAGAGGTTATGAATACTATTAACTGAATTTTGAACATTATATAATCCTTATAATTTTAGAATCCATATTTTGAGTTTCTTATACATAATGAAAGAACAAATTCATAATTTTCAGATAATTTTTTTTTCAAAAAATTCAATTTTACCGCCTTTTAATGTAAAACCATTTTTAAATCCAATATTTGTAACTTTTATATATTCAATTTGAAAACTTAAACATATTTTTTAGAGTCGTAACATTATAATTTAGTCTTAATAAATATTTAGTATTTTTATGATAACTTTAATATTTTGGTGAATAGAGAAAAATACTATATTTTAACAGAAAACAACTTTTTTAATCAAAATAATTTATATTGTTTAATTATACATTTTAATGTTTTCGAAGTATAATTAGATAATATTATTACCCTTTAATCCAATATTGGTCATTGGAATTAATTTCACATTGAAATTATACATAAACAAATGTCAATCTTTTGATAGTTATTGCTTCATAAAAACACGCTATTTATTTTGACAACGAGAATTAATTTTAAATTAATAAATGAAACTTAAATGTTTTGAATTTGGTAAAGTAGAATTAATTTTTGGATTTGGAATATTGAAATTATCCTAGGGTGAATTTTTGGTATTTTTCTGAAAATGTTCAATTTTTGATGAATAGTTAAAAACATTGAGTTATCGTTTAAAACCGAATTTTTATTTAAATAATTATTATTTTTATATAATTTTATTTTAGGTATAAATAGATACATAAAACATATATAATTTAAATATAATTCATTGGAGTCAATTTATAACAATTTAGATATATAAAATATTTTATAAAACCTTTCACCGTCTTTTACCCACCTCCAAGGAGAATTTGCGAATTCACATAAAACATAATTTTACAGCTTCTGTGAGTGGAATATAAAAAATCCAAGAGACATGGTTTATATAAGTATCTAATATGTTGTTTAATAAGATAAAAATAATTTTTGGTGAATAGTAACTTTTTACTTTTATTTATCACAGTTAAAAGTAAATAGGGTATGTAAGGGTAAAAATGACATTATTATTACCATAACACATGTCCTAATTCTATTGGATAAATGTAATTCGAACAAAAACAACCTTAGGAATATAATATGACCCTTTAGGTCTACTTCGATTAGATTAAGTCATTTATTATTATTTAATTTAAAGAAGAGTTAAAAGAGTTAAAATCAATGTTTAATAACTGAACCATTTTTAATATGGGGTAATAAAAAGATAAATTTGACTATAAATATTCATTATAAATATAATAATATTTCCTTCATAATGGAATTTTATTTATAATTTTTAGATATTAAATAAATAAATTTATTAATGACACAATGATGATGCAGTAATTACCTTATTAATGAAAGAATGAAATAAATGGTATTATAAATATTAAAATAAATATACTTTCAATGTTTTAATGACATCCACAACTTTTTTAGGTGAATATGACATGTTATTATTGATTCCATGTATTTTTTTAAAGTAATCATGCTGTTATTAGTTTAACAAAAAACAATTTCCAAACCGTGTCAAAATTGATCTAAAATAGTTTTTAAAACATATATTATATTCGTAAATGATATAATTGTCCTAAAAATCTAAGGTTCGGAAAAAATGCATATATAATAATATATATGACATTAATGAAACAATTGGAGTTCTATTGGCAGTATATAGTATGTTTATTAACCATATAGTGTAAGAATACAAGAATACATGGTAAAAGATAAATTATTTAACATAGAGTTAAATCAAAATGACAAGGTTAAAAAAGCAACCTAAACTTTTCTAACACCTACTGGTTGAGATTATTGCGACCCATACCCACTCTAGATTCAAAATAAGTCACTTTGGAGACATTTTTAAAGAATATGAATTTATTATAAAATAATATTTTAATTTTTTAAAAAGGTGACCCTCACCCCTCTTATAAAAGGGCACTTCCCCTTCTCTCCAATTCACACCTTCAAAACCATTTAGCTCGGCCAACCCCTACCCAAATATCCTCCCGACTATCCTAAATTTATCATTGAGTCATTCATTTGGTTAGAAAGCCATTCTATGGATCCCTTTTGATCAAATCAAAAGGAAGAACCCGAAGAACAGGTAATGATTTCACCACTCTCTTTCAGGTTCTCTTATTCTTCCACTTACTCTTTCATTGTGGTTTCCATTCTAAAATAATAACTACAGTATATTATATATAATTTGATTTTATTATAAATATGTAACAACTATATTCATTATTCTATCCATCTTATGAATGATAATGTCACCATGTGTGTGTACGTACGGCTTACCGTCTCCATGCCGTGGTGTAATTTGTTATTCAACACTATGTTATTTCGAAGGATCTAATGATGAGTAATAGGAAAATAAATAATGAAAATAACATTATAATGTCTTTGTAAAATTAATATACCATCCAATTCCACACCTTTATTGAAATGATATTGTCGCACGTGCATACGTATGGATTACCGTCTCTACGACGCGATGAGATTCATTTCCACGTTCACCATTCCTCGACAATTATAAAAATATATATTACTAATAAGTATGTAATATATTACATAATAATTATAATGTATGTATATATATATATACATATGTATTATTCACTTAGTTCTGTTCAATATGATATGAAAACGGAAACAGCGTTTACGCATACCTACGGACTACCGTCACCATAAATGGTGTTTTTCATTTCATATATATGTCTATTATACAAATTTATATTCTAAATATTTATGATATATAAATCATGTTTTATATTCTGGTAGTATTTAAATATTGATCTATATGATACAATCAAGAGTAACAAGTTAAAACACGTACAATAAAGAAAGCGATTATTACCCAAAATGTTAATTTAACATGGAAATTATTATTAAATATGTAGTATAAAGTCATAAATGAATCATGTATGATATCATAAATATTAATATGGTTCTGGTATAATTTAATAACACACTACGATCTTTATAAAGGAGGTTAACGTACCCTCGACTAAATAAATGTTCAAGGTAAGGGTTAATTACTCAATCTCATTATTATCTAAGATTGTTTATGTGTAAGTATTTAGTGGGAAATTTTTACCTTCCATTTTAATTTTTAATAAAATTGATTTCAAAATTAATATTTTAAGGATTTGTGAAAGGTATTCTTTATCAAGATCATATTTTTAAATATTTTAATGATTTATCTTTCTAAATCATTCTAATTAATGTCCATGTTTTCAAAATGATTTGAAAGATTTATCTATATGGATATGAATGTTTTTAAATGATAATTATTTTCAAAAATTTCAAAGTTGTATGGGACACTTTTATTAAGATATCTCTTTTAAATACATTCCATTTATAAATGTGTGACTTTTAAATGATTTTACAAAAAGGATATTTCTCTTAAAAAATTTTACTCATCATTTTCAAATATTTCAACATCCTTTACTGGATATTATTTTTTATTGAGGATGATTTATTATAATACAATCTTCCATATTATATTAAATGAGTTATTATATGTTTGAATGTGGATGTTCTATTTCAATACCATTCTTGGTTTATGGTTAACATATTTGACATTTCGTATCCAAGTTTTAATATGAATGTTTATGTTATGTTTTAACTTTTTCATATCAGGAATGTAGTCGACTTAGAAAGTAATGGGTGGAGCCCTCTATAGCTCATCGATGCATCAGTATGTCTCATGAGACAAACTAGTGTCTAGGCACAAGGCCTTGAAGAAATTTTATTTGTAGTCTTAGCATGAGGCCTTGGCTATGATGTAATGATTCCCAGCATTAGGCATCCACTAATTATGAAATTATTTATTACTTGTGATTATTCATCTAGTAGAATATCTATGTTCATGTTTATATGGTAATGTTTGATTTATTTTTTCCATATTATGTTCACATTTTTGTTTAAAAATGTTGTTTTTATCACACATCTTTCCTTAAAAGTGTATAGCTTGTGCTAAATTATTTACCCTTAATGAGCATATAAGCTCACCCATTTCTTAAGTTTTATTTTCCCAGGATTCTAAGAAGTGTATTATCATTGATAAACAGGGTTAATCTTGGGGATTAATGGAATTATCAAAGGATCATTTATATTGTGTTTGATTTTCTAATGTGTAATTTAATGTTCATGTATGCGATCTATTTTCCAAGATGTCTAAACTGATCGGTCCTTCAGGACTTGATTCCTTGTAATCATGAAAATTATTAAAATAATGCTCCGACTCTGGATAACTGGGGTCAGGGAGTTACAGTTTCCCTTCCAAGTTTTTCCTATTTTGACCTTTGGGTCTAGTTTTCCTATTAAGCAGTTGTTTAATTTCCCATTCCTAGTATTGTAGGATGATGTGATTGTTTTTCTGTTATGTTGTTGTGTTGTAGAATTCTAGCCAAGTAGTTCTTGAGGTTTACCTTGGACATTATGTGCTTCTACACTTTCTTGACTTACATGAGGCCATGAAAACCTAGTTTATAGACAATAGGGGGAGTGTGAGTAAGGGCTTCTCCAGAGTGTCTTTATAACTTACAACATGATACCACAAGAGGAATTGACATTGAGTGCTTACCCAGAGCACCTTTAGTACCGTTATGAGAATATAGAGGGAATTGACAATGAGTGCTTCCACATAAATTCTATGCATAAGCTGAACCATAGGGGTTAGACTGAGTGTTCTGCTAAGAGGGTTGAGTTTACTTATTAGGTAGGACTAGAGGGGATAGGTTATGATTAATTCCCAGAGGGTTACCTTGTGTTTAGCTTCTTTCTTGTGTTTCTAGGTAGGACCAGAGGGTATAGTCTATGGGTTCTTCCCAGATGGTTACCTATCCTATTATCTTCTTTGATTAGCTGTTTCATGTTGTGTGGTGTTTTGAATGATTTGAAACTGTGGATTGTTTACTGCTGAGTACTTATTTTTTTACTACCTTATGTATCTTACCTTCCATATATTCACTGACTATTAGGCACATATCTCATGGTGGCTGCCTACTGAGATTTAGTCTCACACCCTGTTTGGGACATGATTTGGGCCCAAACAGATTATATTTTTGCTGGTATAGATAATGGAAAGCACCCATCTACTTCAGGTACTTGATTTGTTGTGGAGCTAGAGAGCATAGGACCAAGCTATGGCTTGTGATGCGGGGGATTTTATCTGATTTATTTTTTACTTCGGTTAGCACTGTTTTATTCAAGCATTGTAACTTGTTTGGATATTTTCCTATAAATATGTATCATGCATCATTTTATATATTTGTTCTCTAGTTTATACTCTCATTTTTCTGCTATATTACATTATTACTGCTTCTGCTCTTTTATGTATTTGTTTACTTCTACTGTGTCCTCTACAAATGGGGGAATAGTTTCCCCACTATCACACCCAAGGCCCTTTCCGCAAGTCAGCAGCCTCTTTCATTTTTGGAAATGCACTTGAGTCCATGTGACCAACCAGGATCGGGGTTCCTTTGTGTGGCTTCCAATACTGTGATGTTACATCTGGAATTGTCAGTTCCTTCATATGCAACTGAAAATGTCTTCCATATAACATAAGAAGTATCAAATAGAAAAACACTATTAAATTCATCATGGACAAGACCACATATAATTGCATTCATGGCTACTAAATTAATATCATATTCAACATCCATAGTAGTATCTCACATTCCTAGTTCTCTGGGGATTTCATAAGGTTTGAAAATATTCATATAAACATTAGAACCATGATTTTTCAAAAATATAGTCATGCAAACTTCCCAAGAACCATAATTATAACCATTAAAATAAGCAGCACAGATCATCAACATACGTTCTCTAAAAATCATCCATTGATTTTTTTTTCATCTGAATCTTTAACTTAGGCTTGTTAGATCCAAATGAAATCATTAGATCCTTGTCCTCTAATACTAACTATTTGATTGGGATGTCTATAATGATGACACAAGTGAGGGGGGGGGGTGAATTTTTTTCCTTTTAAAAATACTAACATTATTAAAAAAACCCTCTTGAAATAAATTGATAGGTTCCTTCACTCTTAAAGATGATTGAGCAATGAAAAAAAAAATAGTAAAATAACACAAGGATATATAGTGGTTCAAGGAATATAAATAACCTAGTATACTCCACCAATGCTCTACTCGATGATCATGTTGATTTTCTATTGTTGGTCCTATAATCATAATATCGTCAACAACTGAGTATAGGTAGTTGAAACCTTACAAGTATTTTACAGGGCTATATAGTTCTCTTACAGTGACCCAAAATATCCACATATTTATTTGAGAAGCAGATACTCCACCATGACTGGGCCTGAGTATCTGATATGAAAAAATACAATAGATGAGTTGAAATTTATTGTAAAATAGGTGTAGCTCACATTAGATGGAGAAACTGACAGATAGTGATGATCTTAAGTAATTCACAACAACATAAGAAAAATAATCTTCAATGTTGAGAAGTATTATTAATCTTTAAACAGCCACAAATAGATCAAACAATGTTTGTACAGGCTTCCTACATCATTAAAAAGTGAGAGAATATGAATGTAGAATGAATAATTTCTCTCTTGCAAAGCATCAATCTTTTTTATGAATATTTTCAGCACCTTCTTTTTAACAGAGTATTAAATTCTCTAATTTTCATCATTGTGTATTTTTTTCCTGCTAAAGAGGGATATATATAGAGAATAAATTTCCAGCAGTTGTAACAGCATTCCTCTTTATTAGGATACTCAAAATAAATATAATTAATTTCATTCATAAATATACTCAGGAATATTGTTGCACTCTTTCCTCTTTATTAATTTAGAATAAATTTCTGATAAATGAATTCCAAATAATTTTAATAAATCCTCCAATAAGATCTCCATAACAATAAAATTTTTGAAAAATTTAAATCTCTAGTTTAAATCCATTCAAACCACTTTAAATATAGTTAAAATAGTTCATAAAAATATCCACACAAAAAATCATGAATTTTTTAAAACAATTTATTCAAATAGAATCATAAGGTCCCTTGTAAATATGAATGATTTAATAAATTACATGTGATGCATTGAATCAGTCATAAAATGACTTTATAACAATCATTAATACTTTGAAGACCGTTGCAGAAATAGTTCAAAATATCACGGTTTTAAAATATCATTTTTGAGAAGTCAAATGTGGGGTTTCCTCATGTAATGGAAAAATTTCAAACATAGAGTTCAACTGGGGGACATATTATTCTTTATCCATAATTTTAACTGCATGTGACGTAGGGATAAAAAAGAAACATAAAGATGTTAATCTGTACATTCATCATTGTTAGGAAAAAATCACAGATGTAACATTGATTAACCACACGCTCATATCTCCTAAACATAGGGTTGAATACAGAAAATCCAGACTACATTGAAGGGTTTCTTATCCATAAATGAATTTTTAAGCATAGAATATGGTTTATTTCATACAATATGTTTATCTACATAGGGTATGAATATAATTTTGAGAAAAAAATGTAATCATCTTAACATCATACTTCACTGAATTTTTTGATCCCTTTATCATGAGATTAAGACATATTTCAATTAAACTTATTTTTATTAAATACCATGATCTTTCCAATGGTTCATGAAGAGAATAAATATGGATCATAAAATTCCTAATATATTCGAATAACTAAAACAATAACCTTTTGGATAACTATTACAGGAAAAACTACATTCCCAATCATCAGATAATTTATTGACCATCCAAACAACTTTTTTAGCCTTTCATATGAACAGATGAAATAATGATAAACATATTTTCTTTCCATATCCACATATTTGGGTAATCAATGGCCTTTGGTCCATCAGGTCTTCGGTCCATAGTGACCATGGAGTTTCCCTATTCAAACAGAACATGCCCCAGAAGAGGATAAGTGAAACAAGAGTAGCAACCTTCAGATGTAGAGCTCACCGGATTGGAAGAATGAGAGGGTATAGAAACCACCATCAAGATCAGGCACCGTGTAGCATTGTACGGGGAAATGCTAGCTGATCAGCAATGAAAGGTTGGGAGCTAGGTGATCAATGATGCAGAAGCTAAGGGAGGGGAAGTTCTAGTGGGTTGGGCCTACGGGTCATATTATGGGCATGGTATTCATCTCGGCCTTCGAGTCATGTATTGAGGGTTAGTCGGGCCTTGTGTATTGGGATAATGGGTCATGTACGGGTTCCCCTAAAACCCTTAAAAGGGGGATTATCCATAATGAAATAAAAAAGTCCTTCGATCCATTCGGGCCAAAGGAATAAACTCTATAAAAATCTGATCATTATTTCTTTAGATATAAAATAAATACATTGACATAATAAATCTGAAACACGTAAAAAATTTATAAGAAAACAAATAATAATGGGCAGAAGTAATTATAAAATCTGAATCAAAATGAGATTGAAAAAGAGACAATAAATCCAATTCACTTTTTTTAATAAATATATTAAACCATGTGTAATTTTCTTAACAATGAATGTGGAAGGGAATGTGATTTTTTTCCTCAAGATAAATCAAACTACATGGTGGATTGAATCAAAAACATTATCCTTGATATTATGTAAATATATAAAAATATGATTCATATTGAGATTGAAAATTATAAAAGGAGTCATATACTGTTGATTCATTATTGAGGCTACATCCACCTTCCATTAGTGGTTCCTTTAGTCCAATAATTTCTATGCAGTGAAATAATAAAACTAAATATATATTTTTTTAACTATACTTCTCATAAAATGGGAAAATTTTCTGGGAAATTTTCATTACGAAGGTGAATAAAATTATTAGGGAACTATTATTAAGTATATTAGGCAAGATGAATAAATTACTCCAAAAAATTGGATGAGTTTAAGAGGTCATATTTTAGTAATTAATTTCCCTGAAATATTTGCATGAAAATGGAATGTAATTGGATGAGATTATTCATATGTATTATGAATTCTTTAGTACCTTTGATGTAGATTTTAAAATATATGTGAGGGAAACTATTAGTTTTATAATAAAATAGAAATAAAAATTGATTTATTCATCAGTGTCTTGAAGCCAAGTCTTAAAAATACATCAAAAATGAAGTAATTTTTTGATGTGATGTGATTTTTCAATGTGTTCTCTACATTTAAATAGACTGGAGACTCCAATTACACTATATGTTTTGGAGAATAAAATTGAAAAACTTTTTATTGAAAGTATAAAAATAAAACTCATAGAGGAATAGAAATTAATCATCATATAGGTCATAAGGGTGTAAGGAGTCATGAGTTAAATTTATATAGGGGAACTAATAAATGTTTTATATGTATAAAAGACGTTCCTCAAGTAATGGAATGGGAAAAGGCTATAAAGATGCTTAAATTTGATATGAATGATGGGAAATATTTTTTGAATTACCACCCATACTCTAATGCTTAAATTGAAAAGTGTTTGGGAATTAAAACAATAATTGAATGAATTCAGGGGTTGAGGTTGAAAATTAGTGTCAGAAACCTCTTAATCCAGGAAAAAATAGGAAATATCATCGAACCATAATTATCAAAGTGGGACTTGAGAAGGAAGTGTGAAAGGTATACTTATCATCCAATATAGAATAGTGAATGTATTATTAGATTCATTATCTACCCATTGTATTATATCTATTTTTTAATATGTATCACATCACCAACTCAATGATTATATATGGAATTATCATTAAAAACTCTTAATGATATAGTGATCACATATAATTTTTAAATTTTCTCTATGAATTATTTTTAGGATTTTGAATCCTAATATATCTTTTCATTTTCCTTATAATGGAATTTTATGTGATTTTAGGCATGGGTTGGATCTCTCTATATAAAGACCATATTAATTTCCAAGGAATATAAATCACACCTGCTATTATATATCAACTGTAGATCTTATATCAATGATAGGATGAAAATTAACTTCTAAGCTAAATTAATTCTATTATATGCGTCTTATTACCAATTTATTACATGAATTTATCTCAAATGGTTGGGGAGAAACTCAACATTTATGTTATGACTATTGTGCAAGAATAAGATGACGTATTTCCAAAAATAGTTTTCAAATCCTCCCCCAAATTATGGAATTGAGTTCTCAATAGAACTGATAACTGGTGGTTTTGGTATTTTAATGAATCTTTATAGAATGTTTATGATTGTGATGTTGGAATTTACGAATAAACTCTAAGAGAATATAAACAATGGATTTATTCATCCAAGTTCTTATTCTTTGGGTAAACATTGTATTTATAAAAAAAATAAAGGTATTTCAATGGATTTATACATTCATTATCTTTAGCTGAATAAGATCATGATCAATAATAACAACCTCCTCCTTTTATCGATGATTTTTTTGGTCAACCATGAGGAGCTCAATAATTTTTAAATATTTCCATTAGCACTAGAGATCATAAGTAAAGGGCTAGAACTGATGATATATACATCCAGCCATTAATAAGAGGCATGAACACTATGAATTTATTGATTTTCCATTTGAACATACTAATTCCATTAATATCTTCCTGGATCTAATTTATAGTTAATCTAAAGATTACCATGATTAGTTTTTGGATGTCTTTATAGAATATATTATCATATAATACATGAGAATAGAATATCATAAACATCCTTTGATAATTTTGTTCAAGAACATACAAAAGGAGAAATTGTTTGTCCAATTTAACAAGTGAGAATTTTGTCAACAAAATGATTCATTATTTGGTAATATAATTATATGATAAGGCATATCAGTGGATCTATATAATATATATGTTATTAAATATTGGCCCAGACTAACCATAGTGACATATATTAATATTTTTCATAGATTAGTTATATACTATCGCCAAATTGTGATAGATTTCTCATTACATTCAAATCCATTAACACAGTTGATATAGAAGGTATCAATGTTTATTTAGAAAGATTAATGTGAATAAAATTTCAAGTAAATGAAGAGATGTATGGTTAGTGAGTTTTTATAACACTACCCGATAGTGGATAAGTGTTTATAATCTATAGTGATACATAAAAAAATGGACTAGGATGTGTTATCAAGTAGAATGGAATGGTTGTATCCTATGCCTCATTCTAGTTGAATTATTATGACATATACTATCCTAGTTTGGATTTAGAGATAGAAGTAGTAGTTTTTTACATCGATGATGTGGAAGAATTTTCTTTAAGTGTTTATTTGTGTTATATATACCAATCATAAATGGGTAAAATATATATCTAAAAAGAAATATTTCAATATTGACCAATGGAGGTGGTTTTATTTTATTAAATATTATAAAATATCAATACATTTCCAACCTGAGATGTTGAACAAGGTGGAGGCTTCATTATGTCAGAAGTAGCATTCTATCATTTCCATGTTGAGTATTGAAAGAGATCCAATATTTTTGGATTTTTAGAGGATTTATCATAGAATCACAATGGAAGGAGATAAATCCTATATCTTTCCAAATAAATTTTCAAATTTTTTTTTAGATAGTATTAATGATATTAAAAAGTGGGTATAGAGATAAAAATAATAATATAAGTAATGTTTCTAAGTTCCAGTATTATTATTATGGAGTGATCATGTTCAGGAAATTAGAATGTGTCTTATTAATACAAATATTTAAGAAATAACTATTGAATGAAGTACATATATCATCATTATGTATCTATACTAGGATAATAATATGTATAGTGATATCAATTAATATTTCATAGAGAAAAATATGAATATGAATATTTTGAATTATGTATCTCAGTGATTGATATGTCATTATGTTAAGAATGAATTCTATAATCCTAAGGGAATGATATAATTACTACCCTATCTATATGTAAATGGGAAAACATGACTGTGGATTCCATTTTGGTACCCCCAAGACATCTAAATTAAATAAATAAATTTTTGTTCTAATAAATTATCTTTTCTAGTCATCATATTTTATTAATAATAGGTAATATTTATATCTAGAACTAATTATAAGGATACAAATTAAACAATTGGTATTTTTTCTTGGATAAAAAATATCAATAATATCTAATAGGTTTACCTTGATATTATGGAGAATCCTTTAGCAATAATTGAATGTTGAGTTAATATTTATAACTCTATAACATCCGAAAAAATATTATCATTTTTAGATAAATATTCAAACCCAAGAAGATTTGATAACAGATTACTCTACGAATTTCTAAGGAGGATGGGATCAACAACTTCAACAAGTTGAATTCACATATGACAATAGAATCCGCTGAAGTATTTAGATGGATCCTTATTAAACCCTTAATAGAAGGAAGTGAAAAACAAAAAAAATATTAGATAATGTTGGATAATGAAATATATTGAGAACATAGTTGGATGAGGAAATATTACGGATTGTTAGAGCTATTATATTACATATTAGGGAATATCATAAACAATAAAGGCGTTTTTATGATAATAATTTTTGGGAACATGAATCTAATGATGTACATAAGGTATTATTATGGATATACCTATAGAATATGGTTATTTTTATGGAAAGGGAAGTTTATCCCATTACATATTGGTCCCATCTAAATTATTGATTGAATATGGATGTTAGCATAGTGATTGGATCTTACCATAAACCATTCCCAAGACCTTGATGTCTTATATGTATCTATATTGAGGATATACAAACCTGATCTTTAACATTTTCTTAACTTAGAGTTCATGGAAATAGAGAATGATCTTTCATATAGGGAATAACTTGTATAAATATTATATCATAAAGATAAAGTGACAAGAAACACACTAGATTAAGGTTCTCTAGAATGATCATATATTCATGGAATCCTTTTGGGAACTTGAGGGTGTAATGTGGATGTGTATCCTCATTTTTTCTATTAGACTAACATAATTTCAAATATTAAATTCATATAAGGGGGTATAATGTAACACCCATATATTTTAAAATATATTTTATTTAAAAAAATTGATGTTTTTCATAGCTAGTGACACATGAAATATTGAACATATGTGAATAATTCCATTTCAAAAATGTAAAATTAATAGATTTAACATATATTAAAATCAAATTGATCAAATATTTCACTTTTTAAGATGGCCAAAAGTATATTAACAATATACCATTGATCCTAGATAAAATATTGTAAACTAATTTATTGAATTATGAATTATTTTAAATTTAATTATTTTGAGGAATTTTATAAATAATAATTATGGATAAAATTAATGTAATTGAATAAATTAATGAATCTCATTAATTGGTTTATAAATGATAAGGAATTTAATTCCATTAATTATAAGAAAGACATAAATGTTATATTTACTGACATTGTTTTCTAGGTATATTTTTATAAAAAAATGTTTTCTTATATTTTGGGTGTAAAAAATATGGATAATTTTTTTTATACTTTTAGAAATATGAGTAAAAATTTAACTATTTGTTATTAATAATTAATAAACAATGATTAAATAATTTTAAGGAACAAAAGTGATATTTCTCAGATTTTTTTTGAACTATATTTTTTCATTTTTAAAATTAAATCCTTCATTATTGATGAATAATTTTAATGAAATATATAGATAATATATTCAATAAAAAAATTAACAATAAAAAAATGTTTTTTTTAAATAATATTCACATAATGTGTTAAAATTTATTTTTACCACTTATAAAAATTGGTTTTGATAAAAAAACTGTTTCGAATGAGATTATTTAAAATTTTTATAAGGACAATTTCAATTTTTTTGAAAAAATTCTTACCATGGTAATGTTTAATCACATAAGAAAATGGTTAAAATTGTAAAAGAGTGGGTTAAATGATGAGATAAGGCTCCTAATCTAATAATTCTAATGTAAACCTTATTTAAATAGTGTATATAGAAAATAAAATATCTTATATTAAAAAAATGGATATTATTTCACAAGAATATATCTTTATATTATTTTCAAACTTTGAATTTACACATGGGTGTCACGCCCCTCTCTTATAAAAGGGAACATCCTTTCCTCACTTATTTACACACTTAGTGCACTGTAGCTCATCCATTTCAATATGAAATCACTTCCAAAAATTACTCACATTATCATTGTAGTACTAATATCACAAAAGGTTCTTCCTAACAATTCTTGAAGTGTGAACCAACAGAATCTACTAAAATAAGAGGTAATTCTCTAAATCGAGTTCTTTTATGCTTATTTCTTCTTCCACCTTAATAAAATATATGTTATAAAAAATATTATAATGACATAGTTATAATAAATATAATAAGATTTTATTATAATTATATAATACCATTTATCTATTTATCATTTATCCAATGAAAAATCAATGTTTTGCTCATGTATATGTACAATGTATTGTCTTCATGTAACGATGGGTTTCATTTTTCATCACTGCCACACATGCCTTAATATATTGATGCATTTAATTAATATATATGATATAATTATTATTATATGAAGCTATATTATTATTTACCTAACACTACTTCTATTCATTGAAAAATAAAATCATCACAAGCATGTACATGCAGGCTACCACAACAATAAAGTGATGAAATTTATTTTTTGTCACCTCTTTGCATGCTTTTTTTTCAAAAATTTTATAATTAATATAAATATGAAATTTATATCAAGATTAATGTTCAATGGATGTTTAAATAATGACCAATTTACAAGGAAAAAATCACCAAATTGTAACTTTCATGAAAATAAAAAATAAGAAACTCAAAAAATATTGATTTTAGTGTGGAAATATTAAAAATTATTACATTGAAACTTATGAATGATGGGTTGAAGGATATATAATTATGAATATTATTCTAATAATTGTTTTTATTAAATATAAATTTATTACATAATATGTAAGATTACTTATGAATCAATTCAGAACATAAGGAGGTGATTTCTGTTGTAATCTTAATTTTAGTCAGGATTATTCGTGTTTAAATATCCATTTAATAAATTGTGTGATGTGACTCTATTACATTGCATATATTTTAATAATATTTGGTTATTTATATTTATTTCAATTATTATTTCAATTTCAACCCTATTTGGTACTAGAAATACAGAAATAATATTTTTAAGAAAACATAACCATATTTCTTCTTTTTGGTAGAGAATATTTTTTATGTATATAATCGTTGAATTGATTCATTAATAATAACTAATATTATCTAATTTTTGTATCAATTAAATTTATTATAGTATTTAAAATTATTTAATATGTTTAAAAATATAATAATTACAATTATTCCATACATGTTATATTTGAATCTTTTAGAAATTAGTGAAAATAATCTTTTTTTATTAATGAATTAATATCTTTTCCCACAATCCTCAAAATTTTATGTTTTTAAAATTCCTTTTCAAGTATAACAAATTTTTAATAAAATCATATATTAAATTTTCTAGTAATTTTTATTATCGATAAATTACCCAAAGGGAATGATATATTTTTTGTTTTCCAAAGAAAAACTCTAATTCTTTAATAGAATTATTTCTTATCTATTTAAAAATACTTTATGAATTATTCTGTTTCAATATGGATATGATCATATGATTCCATCCATATAATTTCCCTTGATGTCCTATGAATATGATGTCTTAATGATGTTTTTTAAACCTAATTCATTTCTACAAGTTAATTAAACTATGATTTATGTTTTTATTATCTCAAGTCGGACATAAGTATGGTTTTCATTTACTTAAAGGTTGGATCCAAATTGTATATCACCCAATGCATTGTGTAAACATTGATATCTCATTAGATAATATTAAAGGTAATGCGAGTGAACCTAGTCTAATGTAAGAATCAATCCACTCTAAAGGAAAATAGTATTATTCCACACTTCTATGAAATATTCATATAGTTATAATATTCTCTCATGGATCATGTTTCATTATTGGTGATTATATACTCTTTCGACTCATATATTTTTTATTATAATGTTTTATGTCATAACTATTGAATTACAAATTATGACTGATTGTGAATTAATTTAATATGGCATGATCAGTATATCATACTATTATTATTAAAATATTCTCATTTACTGTATTAAATTTTTTTCTCCCAAATGTACGCATGTTGGATATTTCAGAACACCTATTCTAATGTTTCCATTTTACATAGTTATGAAGAAATTTATTAAGACTGTTAGTCCAAGAATGGATTTCAAGTGCGAATAAAATTATGAGTTATGTCCCTGAAATAAATTTATTATTTTTTAATAATAAAAAACACTAACCCTATATAATTTTAGAGTATGAGTTATTGTGTAATATTTTATGTTTTCATTAAAAATGATGTAATAATTTGGTTTGTTCTATAATGGAAGCCTCATATTATTATTAGATTTAACTAGTTTACAAAAATCATTTATTAATTCCAATATATATAGTATTTAATAATATATCCTATCATATGAGACTTCTGAAAGTACATTGGGGAAGAAGCTAGATAATTGAACTTTTGTTTTCTTGCACCAATGAAGTGCATTGTTTCTCCCCTTTTAGGTTTGAAATTATTTATTACAAAGGTGGTTCAAGAAAGAATGTTGGGTCCTCACCATGTAAACAATAATCATTGGTCAAGGTCACCCAAATAAACACATCATTTACCCCTAATGTTTTTTGATATATTTTTTATCATGTTTAAACTACTATTAAATAAAAATGGGTTATGTAACATAAGTCAAATGATAGGTTGAGCTTCAAATTATAAAGGGTTGGCCACATTTTAATAGGTTTGACCATTTTCAATTTGGACTCTACCTTCACCACATCAAATGCATCATAAATTAGTATATAAATTTCATGATCCCACATGGAATGTATCTTTTGAGTTTCAAAATATAGAGTATGATTTTAATCTAAATCAATTTTTGTTATTTCCCCTCATATTTGAGGTTTCACCATTGGTGGGAGAATTCTATTCCACCTTTCATATACATTTCACGGAGGGAGTATTAGACAATCTCTTAAGATAACCTACAAAATAAAAGGACTATGTGATGTGTAATATGGAATATATCCCTTATACCTTAACATGTATATGCAGTGGGGATTCCTTGGTTATTTTTCAGATCACATGGAAGATATCAATAAAAAACTCATTAGTGAGATCCTTGATTGTTGGCATTGGTGTATCAAAACACTGGTAGGGTTACGATGTCAACATTATAGAATTTCACATAATTCATCTTCATCCCATTAACATATACCATTTATAGAATACTTCAAAAACATATATGGATGGATATAATTCATATTTTGTAATAGTTGAATGTTATATGTTTCTTATTAATGATATTAGGTGTTATTTATTGATGGGTTCCCAGTGGCTAGTAAAAACTTGTATTTTATCCCCCTCCAACACTTCACACATATCATTAGAATTATTTTAATCTCTAATAGATGGCTAATTAAGATGTTACAACCATAAGATTTATTTTTTATGACCATCTTAATGGGTACTAAAAAAATATGGAATTTATAAATTCACCAATATTCAAACAATCTTGTGGAGGATGTTGAGATAGCTACTAATTTAGGGTGTCTATAAAATTCTTTAAATTTCTACTGACCAGTAATGAGGAGTCTAATAGAGTTATCTTCTATTTTATAGGAATTTAAGATTATGATGGTATTTCTCCATGACCACAATACCCTACTTTATATGGGTATTTTAAGACACTAGTTCAAAGTCAAAATATTCTAGGATGAAGGAACTAAAGGTTAAAGGGGGAATCCCAACAGCCATCATTGTATACTTGAATTGGGACTCTCTGATAATATAATTTATAATATTCACCTCATCATCTAGAATGGAAAATATCAAGATCAAAGTATCTAGATCCAAAGATTCATGGATATCGAACTGTTTACACCCTACCCAGTCATCGTGTGGAGGAACACATTTTTTTCCTTAATTATCATATGATTGACATCTACTAAAATATTTTAACCCACTATAGGGAATACCACCAATGTATAGGTAAATTTTTGTGGATAGGGACTATGTAGAAGTTATTATAGAGACCATAAGCTTGACGTACATGAACATAACATTACTTTTTCGGAATACTTAGAACATTACAACAACACACACAAGGACCGTATTAGTTTAATGACTTTGGAAACTCGGAATATAATCATCTAATCGTGGTGAAAGATCTTCAACATCTCCCATAAATATCTTCCCTTTTTTTCTTACCTAAAACCTTTATTTATATCCTGGTGAAAATAAAACATAAAAGGGTGATCTCAAATGCTCAGTAAGGGTAAACAAAAGAAATACCAATCACCATAACAATTTGGAAATATTGCCCTGAAAAAGAGATCATAATTTCATAACATTGGATAAATCATGGTAGTGAAATGTAATCACAATAATCATAACTTAAAACATGAAGATTTGTGGAATACACACATAATTATAGAGAATCATTTATTATTATTCAAGACTCGTTGTAAAGACTATCTTAGTGGACAAAGTCCATTTCTGAACCGAGTTGATTCCTCGTTTCAGTCCTATTTCACTGAACCGGTTTAACCTGCCGTTCCAGCCATGTCTATCTCATGAGATATAAAATCATTACCCAATGCATTGGAGGGAGATATAGGTCCCACCCATCTAATAATGATACCATTATTATGTGTGCCACAAAATCATAAACCATACATCATAGCATAACCCATTTAATAAAAATGGGAATCATAACCATCGTGACATCATAAAACAATTCATATAAGATAAAGGAATTCATATAACTATTTCCATAACAATATAATAAAATCCATTTAATAATAGGGATAGAAACAGAACCCTATATTATCTTAGATGGAAGATAATTTTGATAAAACTCTTTAACTCCATTCTTGAGTAAAATATCCTTTCTACTTCAAATTTTTTTTTATTTTCTTAACATGTCATTCACTTTTAAACTAAAAGAAGTTGATAAAAAAATAAACATGAAAACTTGTAAAGGAAGATTCTTGGAAATATTTTTTAAAAAATCCATTCATGCTGTATAAGTTAAAAAAACATTCTTCTCGTACTTTTTTCGGAAAAGACAAAAAGTACCTCGTACCAAAAACGACAAAGGATTCCTTTCATATCTTTTACTAAAAACTCACCAAAGAGAAAAATTTGATTTAAAATTTTTTTGGTGTATGGAAATAATATTACATATAGAGGAAACATGTATGTGGATGATAAAATACACCCTAGTAAATACCAAAGTATAGACAATCTAGGATAAAAATGAGATTGTGATATTTTCCCTTAGCTTAGGTCCGATTTGCTTCGTAAGTGTCCGAACATCCTGTATAATGATTTAAATAATGTCATTGACTTATTCCAGACTAATACTCATTGTTATGATATCATATATGGTCATATTCTTAGCTTCTTATTAGTAATATTTCATTGTTACTTGTTATTTGGGTGTTTATTGCATTTTGATTTTATCCGTGTTTTGTCAAATAAATTCTTATTATTCTTTTAGGTTATAGATACCTCATTTACAGAATGGTATTAGTGTAATATATATCATATTCATTCACTAAATTCATTTATGTAATAATTATGTAATGAAAATAATGTATAACGAGTCGCATCACATCGTGGAGATGGTATTCTGTACGTACGCACGAGCGATGATATCATTCCCATGATAGTGGAATTGTATTGGAGTGTATGTATACTATTTAAGAATAAACATCACTTTAAAATAATCATATATAATCATTATTAACACCATTATACCCATCCAAGTAAGGTGGTGGTGGAAAATAGATTACACCACGGCGTGGAGACAGTATTCCGTACGTACGCACGCGCGGTGATTTTGTTTTCCGTAGGATAGAGAGATGGTGAAGTAGGGTTGTTTCATAAATATAATAACATATCAGTATATGAGTGATACTGATGTTATTACGTCATAATGAAACAATTAAAGAAGAATAAGTGGAAGAAAAAATAAAGTTTAAAGAATCGGTAACGGACATTACCTCTTCTTTGAAGCACTTCTTTGAGACCCCCTTTTAGTTCAATAAAATTGATCTTTGAAGAAGAAAAGGACCTCTAGGATGTCTCTAAAAAAGTGTAGAGAAGAAATTGGCAGGGTTTGGCCGAGCTTTAATGCTCAAAGTGGTGTGAGGAAGAGAGGTAGGAGGTGCCCTTTTATAAGGGAGGAGAGGGGCACCTTTGGAAAAACAAAAAATATTATTTTATTATATAGCCATATTCGGTTTTAAATAGCACAAAATTGATTTATTTCGAAGATAAGGTGGGGATGGGTCTACAGCCTCTCATCCAATATAATTTAGACAAGTTTATGTTCCTATCCTGACCATATCATTTAGATTTTATTTTAAGTTAAATAATTTTACTTTTACCTTGTCTTTTTGCGTTCTTACACTATAAGGTTAATAAACATACTATAACAAGCCAAACGAACCCAAAGTTGTTTATTATTAATATATATAACCTTATCTAAGTCATTTGGCCGATCCTTAGATTTTTAGGAATAAAATAACATTTAATAATATCATATTTGTTTTAAAAACTATTTTATGTCAATTTTGACACTATTTTATAATTGATTTTTGTGAAACTCATAACAGAAATATTAGTTCAAACCAAGTTAATTAAATAAATACTAACATGTCATATTAACCTATAAAAATATTGGAATTTATAAAAAGTCTCAAATTACATTTATTTGGGTATTTATAACATTAATTATATCAATATTTCATTAATAAGATAATTACTGCATCATCTTTGTGTCATAATTAAATTAACTTATTTAATGTCTAAAAATTACAAAAAAATATCCTTATGTAAGAAATATTTTTATATTTATAATGAATATTTATGGTCGAATTTATCTTATGTATAACCCTGTATTAAAAATTATTTTCTTATTAAACTTTGATTTTAACTATTTTAACCCTTCTTTAAATAAATTAATTATAAATGTTCTAATTTAATCCAAGTGGGCCTAAATGGTCATATTTTATTACTAAGGTTGTTTTTGGTCAAATTAGACTTATCCAATAGAATTAGGACATGTGTTAGGGTAATAATAATATCATTTTTACCCTTAATTACCCTATTTACTTTTAATCGTGGTAAAAAAAGAAAAAAGTTACTATTCACCAAAAATTATTTTTATCTCATTAAACCACATTTTACATACTAACATCAACTGTGTCTCTCGGATTTTTGAAATTCCATTCACAAAAACGGTAAAATTAAGTTTTATGTTAATTTGTAAATTCTCCTAGGAGGTTGGTAAAAGACGGTGAAAGGTTCAATGAAATTTTTATATATCTAAAATTATTATAAAATTACTCCAATGAATTACATTGAACTTATATATGTATTATGTATCAATTTTTTCCTAAAATAAATTTAAATAAAATAAATAATTATTTAAATAAAAAGTCGGTTTTTAAATAGTAACCCAGTGTTTTCACTATTCATAAAAAATTGCAAGTTTTCAGAAAAATACCAAAATTTCACCCTTGGCTAATTTAGATATTATGAATTGAAAAATGAAGTGCATTTTCAAAAATAAAATTTATAAAATTTCAAAAAGTGGTTATTAATATTCATAACGGCTAGTTTTAATAATATTTTAATAGCATATCGTTGTTTAGAGAGACTAGGTTTTGCGTACAACACACGCTATCATGGAAGGTCACGCTTGCGTGTAATTCAAGCCAAGTTAGGGATGCGTGTTTTGAAAGCTCCTTTTGGGGTAGCGTACAACACAAGACGTTAATGAAATTAAAAAGAATATTTTTCATAAAATCTTGGGGTGTTACATTCTACCCCTCTTAAAATGAATTTCGCCCTCAAAATTCGTCGGGGTTATAAATGGTTCACTACTCTAAAGTTTCCTTAATAGAAACCCACATCGTAAAAAGGAATACCAAACCTTGGCTTTAAAAACTAAAGTATGAAATGTAACGATTACCGAAATTAACTAATCACTGGGTTTTCACATAAGAGAACATAGGTAAAAATATGGATATGGAAGATAAATCTAAGCGTCATGTTCTGATGGATAGTGGTAGAGAACATGGCTATGAAAAATACAATAATCACAAAACCATAAATTTTGTGATGATCTAGGGTACCATCTGATTCATCATATATAAGGGCACTAGGACAAGATTTCTGGTTTTCAAGATCATTTCCCTAAAGTTGAAGAATTTGAATTAGAATAAATAATTACTTTATTTTGGTACAATCTCATTGTTGTTAGTGCTTTGAACAATTTTCACTTCATCTCGTAAAGAAATGAAGTTGAATTTGTTATTCATGAAGTGTTAATAGATCATGTGATAGAATGATGGGTCATTCCATCTGTTTCAAACAAAAGGTTAGAAAAATTTATCAAATATACATAAGTCCATTTATGTTGAGGTTAATCTTATAAGTTTCCAAGAATGAACTTATACTTCATATATCATACTGCGTAATAAAATAAAACTACTTTCTACTAATCATGGATTTCCTGTAGGCCAATGGTAGGTGATAAAGGCCAGTCGCACTTCAGTTGTGGGTTCGATTCCCATAGCCTTGTCCGACGCGATGGGCTGTCGCCCGTCCTGCAGGTTGTCATTTTTCTAAATCTATATTACTATAACATCCCATCAATAATATCGAAAAAATTTCTATCCATAAACAATACTAACTTATGTCCAACATAATCCATTCCAATCATTAGGCTTATCTAAAATACTTCGGTCCAAGCTCATAGTATAATGAAAATTATTACTTGAAATGCCACATAACAATCACGTGAATGCCATCATTTATCCCCCATATATCATAAGATATATCTTGTTGGTCAAATTACAAAAATGTGAATACCTTAATCATGTATTCTCTTGAAGAATGAATACCCATTGAACCTTAGTGAAAACATGAATGTAGTTAAAAGTTAACACTTTCCACAAACCAAAATCCTCAAAATTCTTTATACTTAAACCATGATATCACTTAGTCCTTATATCAATCATGAGCTCATGAATACAATCAAACATCTCATTATCTTCTTATCCCTTCATTATGAGCATATCATCTTCTTACCAAAAATATCTCAATCACTTTCTACGGTTACTGGTACCATATAATAATTGAAAACCACAATAGACCAATACATAAATATTCCAATATTCCACGATATTATATACAACATTATTTTAGAATCCTGTTACATAAACACTTAATGATTCCACCACATCATTTTCATATTCAACATCGCCAATAGTGATCGCATGTGACATCCCTTTGTCCTTTTCCTTAAGTGTTTGCTCATTTCGATCATCATTAACCCTTGTATTAGGGAATTGATTAGCATAATGACCCATTTCATTACACTTGAAGCATTGAAGTGTTGTTGGTGTGTTCTCTGCAGTCATTTATTTATTCACACAATTAGCGACCATTTTTCCATTACATCGACACTCAGTTTCTCGATGTCCTTATTTTCCACACTTAAAAGATTTTCTGGTCCCTTTAATACAATCTACACGATGCTTCTTTCCACACTTTGAGCATAAGGAAACGTTCATATTCTTTTCACCACTAGTCTGAGATTTCTCCTTGAACTTCATCTTTCGTTTCTTGTAAAAACCATGAGATGGATATGTAACACCAACTTCCAATTCTACATTAATAGCACATCGCACAATTTCTTCAGAGCTACTGAAGTCTCTTATAGCTAATGCCCTTCGAAGAATTGGTTTTAAGCCACTGAATAATTGATCAACTTTACTTTCAGGTTGGATGATAAAGCCATATTCATACCTTGCAAGCCTTATAAAATTAGTTTCATACATACCAACAGATTCATCATCATTTTTCTTTAGTTCATGAAACTCTCTCTACATCTTTGTTCAAAGAATACGAGGGAAGTACTTATTGAAAAATAAGTTCTTGAACTCGTCACATTCCACGGACTCAATTTCATCTCCTGGACTTGTATTCTTGATAAGATTCCACCATTGATCAACATCACCTTCCAAAGGATATACTGCTAAGATGACTTTATCATGTTCAGAATATTGAAGAACTGAAAATATCTTTTCAGTGGTACTGATCCATTGTTCAGCAACAAGTGGATCAGAAGACCCACTGAAAGAAGGTGGGTGTTGCCTCATGAAGGACTCAATAGAATATTGTTCCATTCTATGCTCATTTTGAAGCCCAGAATGATTCATAGCTTGTGTAAGTATAGCAATAAGATTTTTCACTCCATCTCCCATAACGTTGGTTTGTTCAGGAGGACAATCATTACATCGCCCATTACATTGATCAATACGGTTTCTTCGGGTTCCAGCCATTGTCTAAAACCCAAAAAGAATAGTGTGAGAGGAAAAAATCACGCTAGGGATAATAAAGGGCGAGTACCATCAATATCTAATATCTTATGTTTAATTCTACGATGGTTAGCATAATTCTAGGACTATAACGTAAACATAACCATAGGGACCTCCCTAGACATACCTTAGAAATATCTCTAGTGATCTCACTAAAGTTCTCGCATCCTAGTTTCTAAAGGTTGAATAAACCATTGCTCTGATACCAACTATCACAGTCTGGAATTACTTCTAGTGGACTATAATTGATACCTATCAAGGCACTCCATGGGTGGATACACCCCCTAGGCGGGACACACCACCATCCCAAGTGGCAGCCATTTCCTCATGAAGCCATTGGGCGGAGAGCCACACTTTGTCCAATGCCCACATGTGAGAGTTCCCAAGGATTGGATACATTCCTACCTCCTTTTCCTCTAATACCAACTGTAGAGATGGTAATATTTAAGTACGTGAACATTACATTACTTTTTGGGAATACTTAGTACATTACAAAAACACACACAAAAGGACCGTAATAGTTTAGTGTCTTTGGAAACTCGGAATATAATCTTCTAATCTTGGTGAAAGATCTTCAACATCTCCCATAAAGATCTTCCATTTTTTACCTAAAACCTTTCTTTATATCCTGGGGAAAAGAAAACATAGAAGTGTGAGCTCAAATGCTCAGTAAGGGTAAACAAAAGAAATATCAATCACATCATATTCATAAGAACATACCAATTTGGAAATCTTACCCTACGAAAGAGATCATAATTTCATAACATGGGATAAATCATGGTAGTGAAATGTAATCACAATAATCATAACATAAAACATGAAGCTTTGTGGCAGACACACATAATCATAGATAATCATTTCTTATTAGTCAAGACTCATTTCCAAGACTATCTTAGTGGACAAAGTCCATTTCTGAACCGTGTTCATTCCTCGTTTCATTCTTGTTTCACTGAACTGGTTTAACCTTCCGTTCCAGCCATGTCTATCTCATGAGATATAAAATCTTTACCCAATGCATTGGAGGGAGATATAGGTCCCACCCATCTCATAATGATACTATTCTTAAGTGTTCCACAAAATCATAAACCATACATCATAGCATAACCCATGTAATAAAAATGGGAATCTTAAACATCGTGACATCATAAAAAAATTCATATAAGATAAAGGAATTCATTAAAATATTTCCATCACAACATAATCAAATCCATGTAATAATAGGGATAGAAATAGAACCCTATATTATCTTAGATGAAATTTTTTTTTTGATAAAACTCTTGAACTCCATTCTTGAGGAAAATATCCATTCTACTTCAAAAACATTTTTCTTTTCTTAACATGTCATTCAATTTTAAACTAAAAGAAGTTGATAAAAAAATAAACTTGAAAACTTGTAAAGGAAGATTCTTGGAAATATTGTTTTAAAAATCCATTCATGCCGTATAAGTTAAAAAAACACTCTTCTCATACATTTTTCGGAAAAGTAAAAAATTACCTCGTACGAAAAATGACAAAAGTTTCCTTTCATATATTTTACTAAAAACTCACATCGTGGAGACGGTATTCCGTACGTATGCACGAGTGATGATATCATTCCCATGATCATAGAATTGTATTGGAGTGTATGTATACTATTTCAGAATCAATATCACTTTAAAATAATCATATATATTTATTCTTTACACCATTATACCCATTCAAATAACGTGGTGGTGGAAAATAGATTACACCACGGCATGGAGACGGTATTCCATATGTACGCACGCATGGTGATTTCGTTTTTCGTAGGATGGATAGATGATGAAATATGGTAGTTTCATACCTATAATAACATATAAGTATATGAGTGATACTGATGTTATTACTTCATACTGAAACAACTAAATAAGAATAAGTGGATGAAGAAAAATAGTTGAAAGTTTCGGTAACAAACATTACCTATTCTTTGAAGCGCTTCTTTGAGACCTCCTTTTAGGGCACTAAAATTGGTCTTTGAAGAAGACCAATACCTCTAGGATGTCTCTAGGGAAGTGGAGAGACGAAACTAGTAGGGGTTGGCGGAGCTTGAAGACTTAATGTGGTGTGAGGAAGAGAGGGAGAGGTGCCCTTTTATAGGGGAGGAGAGGGACAACTTTGGAAAAACTAAAAATATTATTTTATTATAAATCCATATTCGGATTAAATAGATCCAAATTGATTTATTTCGAATATAAGGTGGGGATGGGTAGAAATCCTCTCATCCAATAGAATTTAGAAAAGTTTATGTTCCTATTTTAACCTTATCATTTAGATTTAACTTTAAGTTAAATAATTTTACTTTTACCGTGTCTTTTTGTGTTCTTACACTATAAGGTTAATAAATTTACAATACAAGCCAAACGAACCCCAAGTTGTTTATTATTAATATATATAACCTTATCTAGGTCATTTGGCCTAACCTTATATTTTTAGGAATAAAATAACAATGAATAATATAATATTTGTTTTAAAAACTATTTTATGTCAATTATGACACTATTTTGTAATTGATTTTTTTGAAATTCATAACAGAATGATTAGTTCGAAAAAAGTTAATTAAATCAATACTAACATGTCATGTTAATCTAGAAAATTATTATAATTCATAAAATGTGTCAAATTAAATTTATTTGGGTATTTATAACATTAATTATGTCAACATTCATTAATAAGATAATTACTGAATCATATTTGTGTCATAAATAAATTAAATTATTTAATATCTAAAAATTTCAAATAAAATATCATTATGTAGGAAATCATTTTAACATTCTAATGAATATTTATTGTCGAATTTATCTTATGTATAACCCTATATTAAAAATGATTTTCTTATTAAACATTGATTTTAACTTTTTTAACCCTTCATTAAATAAATTAATAATAAATATTCTAATCTAATCCAAGTGGGCCTAAATGGTCATATTTTATTCCTAAGGTTGTTTTTGGTCGAATTACACTTATCCAATAGAATTATGACATGTTTTAGGGTAGTAATAATATCATTTTTACCCTTAATTACCCTATATACTTTTAACCGAGGTTAAAAAAATAAAAAGTTACTATTCACCAAAAATTATTTTCATCTCATTGAACCAAATTTTACTTACTGACATCAACCGTGTCTATCGGATTTTTGAAATTCTATTCACAAAAGCGGTAAAATTAAGTTTTATGTAAATTTGAAAAATTCTCTTAGGAGGTGTGTAAAAGACGGTGAAAAGTTCAATGAAATTTTTATATATCTAAAATTATTATAAAATTACTACAATGAATTACATTGAACTTATATAGGTATTATGTAACAATTTTTACCTAAAATAAATTTAAATAAAATAAATAATTATTTAAATAAAAAGTCGGTTTTTAAATAGTAACCTAGTGTTTTCACTATTCCTCAAAAATTGAATGTTTTTAGAAAAATACCAAAATTTCACCCTAGGCTAATTTCGATATTCTGAATCCAAAAATGAAGTCCATTTTCAAAAATAAAATTTATAAAATTTCAAAAAGTGGGTATTTCTATTCATAACGACTAGTTTTAATAATATTTTAACAGCATATCTTTGTTTAGCGAAACTCGGTATTCCGTACAACACACGCTATCATGGAAGGTCGTGCTTGTGTGTATTGCAAGCCAAGTCAGGGATGCGTGTTTTGAAAGCTCCTTTTGGTGTAGCTTACAACACAAGACATTAATGGAATTAAAAAGAATATATTTCGTAAAATCTTGGGGTGTTAAAGTTATTGTCCCAAATGGGTAATGAATTTTTAAGTGGGTATACCATGGAATTATTTATAGATGATAAGGTCCCCTAACTCAATATGATATTAAACATTACCTGGTCCACCATCTGAATGGGGGGGGGTATTTAAGGTTTATGAAATAAAAAATGGATCATGTTCCCACTAAATGGAGGGTTTTTGTGCCTTGGTAGGGCCCCCACCAAGCTGACTACATCTAAATGCCTTTGTATGTAATTTTTAAAATAATATCTATGTATGTTAGGGTTGTGAAGTAATAGATATAGTCACAATGCATGAAATCCCTACTCGATGAATTCTTTGGGGTAGTTTGATAAATTGTGGTATCCTAGACTACATATTAAATGTATTCAAGGTGTGTGTTTCTCTCTAAAAAATTATACCAAAATAGATTATCATAATTATGGGGTCAATAATCCCATGTTGTAACTTTTATAACATTTGGTCACCCATAACTACATTTCCCCAAAGTATTATTATTTAAATGGGAGTGTTATGTTTACATCCTCCAAAAAATTATCACAAACTAGTAAATTAACTATCTAGGTATGAGGATATTGAGTTGGAGAGAATGGAAATTGGTTCCTAAAATAAATTCATATGAAAAATCAGTGTCAATATGCATATGGAATATTACAACATGATGGATTTAAGTTAGAAAGGCTCTGGTGACCATTAGGTTATCCCCACATTAGTTAGGAGTCATCTTAATTCATCATTCAATAATAGAGTACATGATTTTGATTCTATTTAAAATCATAAAAATTATCAATGAAATTACACAAGAAAATATAATTGGTAAATCAGTATAATTCAATGATAAATATTTTTTCATTCGATGGATTATTATTTTTACAATGTTTTATTATCTCATTGTTATAATATTATAATCGGTTAGAATTTATCATTCATGGGGATGAGAAATGGGATCAAATCTCTTTATATATTTATGTCCAGTTCATTACCCACATTATGATTAAAAACATTCTTAAGAAAGGATCTCCATTTATAAAACTTGTTACCTTTTCCAAAAGGTATTGATTGGAAATGAAATTTCTATAGGTTAATGTTTATAAAATAAAAAAATCTCCCATTAAAATCATTTGAAATTACATTAATATATCATGAGGAGGATGGTAAAAATAGAGTTCAAATCCATATTTAAAATAAAAATAAAATTTAACACCTTATAGAAGGGAGAAAAGTAATACACTATTGTTTAACATCATCATGGAATACATAAATTATACACTATAGTTTCAATTCATCCTAGAAAGTGAAAGGGTATATGGAATTTTATATTTACCAATGATGAAATATGGTGAGGGAGGATTTTATTATTTCCTAAGAAGATGGATGATCATACAAGGGATTAATGTCATCAAAGAATACATAAAAGATTTGATGGCAGTTTTATGATATCTAGGATGGTTAAAGGACAATTCTAGAGTTTAAAGTCATTTTCAAGACTTTAAGGGTGTAGTATCTATTTTTGTCTCTCATGAAGGTTAATTTTTTACACTAGAGTTTAGGGTACTCTAAAATGGAATAAAAATTGATGGTGGAGATTAATCTTATCCAAGAATGTAAATGGACTGGTTGGATTTTTTTGTCTTTCAGATAGATAAGGAATTTGGAATGAGTATAGAGATGTCGTGGAATTTGGATTTAGACTACAAAATTATTCTTTTATATCACCTGTATAGAAAAAAAACAATGTAGTTTAGCTAACTAGATATAATATATGTGATAGAGTATGATATTACTCCTTGATGAATGATCCATACCATTATTGTCCATGAAAAAAATACAAAATTTATTTCTAAAATATTATTGATCATGGAAAGGAACTCGTATTTGATCTTGATCCATATATTATAAATAAATGTAACCAAGTGGTACATTTTGTTCCATATCATATGAGGAAATTATAGCAAGTAGTTTAAGGAAAATACCAATGGTCCGCTATATGGAGTTTATGAATGCATAGGATAGAACATTTTTATGTCTTTTACTGTCCTGAGGTAAATGATAATGTCATATAGTTTAAGGTCATATTACTAAAAATAACTTATTATGTATTAATTTTATACAACTAGCATATAGAATTATAACACTTTCCCATGTCAAGCTGATCATAAATCATCCAAAAAAAAGAAAAATGATCATATCAATTAAACATATCCACATTTAATTATATATGGTTTGTTTCAAATGATGAATGAAAATGATATAAAAAGATAATTGATAAAATTATTGTTGAAAATACCATTTTATTGTTGAAATCATCTTTTAAAAACTAAATTCTTTTATAAAATTTGGAAATACATTTGGTTGGAAAATAAATAAGGAATTATTTAAATGATTTAAATTAATTTTTCTGATCTGGTTTATGTGGTTTTTCCTGAAGGTATTATACATGTAACCTTCAAATGATACAAATTCACTCATCTTCATCCATATTATTTTGGTATTTATTTAAACACCCCAACCCTAGTCACCTAGATACTATTGAAAATTTAATACATTAACACTCATTATAGGGAATCAAATTATAATGGGAGAAATATTATATTATTTTTTGGTAAAATATTTAATACTTGAATGTCACATTACATTTCAAAACCTAAAAAAACACAGTGAAAGTAAATATTCTTCATCTATGAACTCCATCAATGGTTGTGTCTTTATATCCTGGTTAAAAAAACAAAATAATAGTGATCTAATATTCTTATAATGGGTTATGTATAGTGGAAGATATCATGAGTAAATAGGTATAATCAATATGTCAAGGAAAATACAGAAAAAGAATCCATTTAATCAATAACTTGAACATGAATTATATTATTAAAGGTATACATAATGACCAAATGATACAATATTAATATTCACATGACAAATAATAATATTTAAATTAAAAATTGTATTCATAATGAATTAATTCATAATGTCAAACATCTGAAAATTTCCATCGTTACCATATGCCAATGTAGTTTAAGAAATGGGTATGTTATACACAAAAACCATTTTAATAAGTTTATAAAACTAGTTTTTATTATTTTACCTAATAATTAATCTTTAGGAAATATAATTTTTGGCTTCACCATTTATATAATAAGTCAAAAAATTCATTAAATTGTTAAACAATACATCCCAATCAACATGCATAATTCTAAAACTACACATATATGAAGAACTAGAAAATATAATTTCAATAATTTCTAAAGTCAAACTGATCATAAGACATCTAAGAAAAGGAATAATGATTTTTTATTTCAACATAACCTCATTGTATAATATATTTCTTATTATTATTGATGAGTGGATATTATATAATGAGATCATTGATAACATTATTGAGGACAATACCATTATCAAATTGAAATAATAATTTAAAACATAAATTCTTTAATAATATTAGGAATTACATTTGGTTTGAAAATAAATATGTATTTATTTAAAAGAATATTTAAATTAATGAGTGGTCATGACGATATGATATTGTGCTCATGTCATATGCACACATGACGTTAACCATCTGAAAAAAAATCATAAAGAAAGAAGGTAAATAAAATATTATAATTATGTAGGTATATTTATTTCATATATATATATTAAATATTCATTATTTTTGTCTCTAAAACCAACTATGTAAAATGGTAATAAAAAATAATTACACCTCTATGTGGAGACTGGAAGTCATACGTACACATCAGCACTGTTTTCTCTTTTCATAGGATGGGAAAAAAGAAGGAATATGGTTTTACTACAATAATAATGACATATTGGTGTAATTTTTGTAATATATTTAATAATTTTGTGTGGTTACTACACTTAATAAGTATTTATAAGAATAAATAGTCTATAAAGACACTCTAATGAAAATTAAATATTTTTTGGTAGACTTCCATTAGATATACTCTTAAGGGGCCTTGGTTGGGTCTTTTAGAAGTTTTAGAACCTCTAAAACATATAATAAGATGTTTATAAGGGCAGAATTTAAGGGTTGGTTGATCTAGGTTCCTCAATGGGGTGTAATGAGTATAGATAAGGGTGTCCATTTATATGTGAGGGGGGCAGAATTCTTGGAATTACATATAGCCTTAAATTAATATAAATTATTTTTTATGTCTAATTGGATCCTAATTTAAATAGTTCGAATATAAGATGTTTATGAGTCAAAATTAACTCATCCAATAATATTCTTGTAGGTTTAGGATTTCATGAGACATTCTGAGACCCAAACTACTATAATTAATATTAAAAACATGTTATATAAAATCGTTTATAAAAACTAATTGAAAAAAATAAATAGTTATTTACACACATGTGGGTCATTTCAGTTAATGTCTTCTAGTATTATGGAAAAAACATAAAATAAACAAGAGTTTAACAAAAGTTTATAGACAACTAACTCGCTTCACTTTGGAGGACTCCTTAAACCGATCCAAAAACTTATAGAACTTTTAATGAGAATGTGAAAAACATTTTTAAAATATAGGGTGAGCATAAAATTTCCAGTAAGTAGTTTAAAAATAACTAATTTATATCATTTAATAAATAATATAAAAATTCTTTTAAAAATATTTTATAACAATTATAATACATGTTAAATAATAAATAATTTTAAAAAATATAGCTTTAGGGTTTTAAAGAATAACTATAAGAAATAATTCTCAAAAACATAAATAATACATTTAAATCTAAATTAATTTAGAAATATAGTAACCATTTTAATATGTACCTGGATTTATATTGAGGGTTTTGAATCCATCATTTGATGATTATAAATTTTTATTGAATGTAATGACACTAAATAAACATTAATAAATCCATGAGACCAATATAAGTGAAACAAATAGGACTAAATCCCCTTGATTTCATGGGTTCACTCTCCATTAACAATAATCACATTGTATTACCAAGTGATAAGATTTAAAAAAACATATTTGTAGGGTTTTCATTTCTCATTTTATTTCCACTAAAAAGAAATTTTGAAAATTGAATAAACTATTTTCAATAGGAAATAATTTTATATCACTTATACTTTATAAAAAATATTTTACAAAAAAGAAGATAAATTTTAGGATAATTCCATATTTCATAATTTATGTTTTATTTGATTTCATGTTCAGAAGTAAAAATACATAGGAAAATGAATTTCATTAAAATTAAAGAATTCTAATGATAGTAATTTTATATGGGCATGAGTATAAATATGGTCAATATATATATCTTTTAAATGAAATTTCATGCATAAATTGATAACTATAAATCCACATGGATTTTGTCAATTAAATTATTTAAATAATAGTTTCATTGAAAATTTATTTGATTAACATAAAATTTTACCCATAACTAGGGTTATTCAGAAAATAAAAATTTCATAGTAATTATAAAGACATGATTTCTATTACATGAAAAGTGTATTAAAACGTCACAAATTAAGATCTATTTTATAAAATTATACCTTATAAAATAAGGGTTTTGAGAATAAAATACATATATTAGAAAATTATTATTCCCCTTTCAGAAGGGTTTCCATGAGAATAAAAGCAGGAAAAAAGAGAAATATAGATTTATAATGGGGGTTTTAAGAATACATAATCTTGAGGAAAATGAGGTTTTAATTATTAAAATCAGAGTTTGTAGCTAAATCACCCTCACATAAAATGTAGTTATTTTGAAATAAAACATAAAATCCAAATATTCTTAAATAGACAAGTTTATTTCAAAATAAAATTTCCCTCAATTAATTAAAAATCCCAAATGAGCTTATAAAGACACCACTACTAGTTATTGAATACATGAATCATGTAATAATATATGGAGAGAGAGAAAACATTATTGTTGGAATAGAGGGTTTTCCAAGGGGTGAATTTAAAGATATATTTGTAGCTGCTAAAAATTTATATTTTTGCACACATTTATTATGTGAGAAAAAATGTTTAATAAGATGTTTTCAATAAATATTATGATATTGAAAGTGATAACAATGGAAAATAAAAAATATTTACCTTCTAATATATGAGAATCCAAGTGGATTTTGAGTTCCTGGCTTATAGAGAATGATGGGAAAGATAATACCATTTTGAATTAGATACATATTTACAAATATATTTCATCATATGTGGATGATATAACTTGAGGATAAATGTATACAATAGTGAGATTAAACCATGATAATGATAATTTCTTTATAAAAATTCTTTTTTTAATTTTTTTCTATTAATATATATTTATTGACCATCACCAGCGAAACTGGTATACCCAAAATAGAAGAAAAAATAATGATGTGGGTAGTGATAAATTTTCATCCTACTAATATATTAATCCCTTACAAGCTTCATTGATAATTATCGTTTTCCAAATATAATAATTTTACAATGCAATCGACATTGATGACCACTTTTTATGGGGGAATATTGATGGGGTCTAGGTTCTTGTGTGTTAGTTTGAGGTTCATCGTTTTGCCACTACAGGTAGTCGATAATAGTGGAAAGACGTATTATAAAATTGGACTATTTATATGTCATACATATGGGTGATAACTTTCATTGAATGGATAAAAAGTAGAAGATAATGGTGAATCCTAGTGGGAGTTTGAATATGACGATTAAAATACAAGAATGTGGTGGAAGATGATTCTTGAGATGATCAAATAGCTCAGATGAAGGTGATTAGATGATATGTGATATAAACATATGTTTTATCACAGTAGAATTGTACTAATATTTCCTATCATGTATTGAAAAAAATTCTTTGTTGAGGCATGTTATATATCAAAACTAATAACATTCATTTCATTCCATGAAACTAGGGTATCGACACCCAAAACACACTCAAACACTACTAGGCTCATAGGACACACCGACCCACATAGTACCACGCTTATCTTCATACCCATTTTCACTCATCATGGGCACTGTGTGCTCAATATCCTGTCTATACACAAGTCCTCAAAACTCTCTACCACTATGAAGCTTCCCGGGTAGACCTTCCTCCCACGTGCTTGAACTTTATTCCCACATGTGTAGTTAAGGTGGGTTCCAAGTGGATTCATAGTTGTCCAATTATATATATGTAATTAGTAAAATATATATGGGTAATTAAAATAAAAAATCTGTGTAATATTTTTTGCATATGAATCTATATTTTTATTCTTGTTGAAATTTAATTACTTATATTTTTTTATTAAAAATCTAAAAATTTTAAATTAATATTAAATTTTATTTATGGAATTATAGTTCGTAAAAATAAAATTAAAAATTACTAGTTTACCTATGAATTGTAAATATTTTTAGTTTATTCATGTCTTATGTTATAGAAATAATAAGTTATTCAAAATTAATAGTATAAAAACATAATCCTTGGAAAACATTAAATTTTCATATAAAAATAATAAATCAATTTAAAATGGTTATAATCTATAATATCATTTCATGAGTTTTTTGCAATTACTTTTATTAATAATATTGTACATTCAATGAATATATATTTTATCTTGTTTATGATTTACATTATAAAATATACTAATAATTTATTATATCAGTAGATAAATTTTTTTATAAGAAATCATTTTTAAAAAATAAATCAAAAATAATATTATGATTATTTAGATTAACTTATAGCTAAAAATTTTTTCTTATAAAAAAATTAATTTCATAAGGGATTCATTATATTAAATCACATATTTTTTCAAATTACAAAATATAATTTTATTTAACATTTATTAAAAAATAAAAATAATCTTAAATTATTGGGATGTTACATTATATAACACATAAAGTAGTTGTTTCATCTCAATTCCTTCATTGTATATAAGGAAAATATGAATTTCAAAATTTCAGAATTACTGAAACTAGCATAAGAAAATTTGTATAATGTCAGGATTTTTTAAATTACCTTGAACCTCAAATAAAAACTGCTCTTCCATAATCTATCCGAATAAAAAAATATTCTAGTCTCCAAAGACTTCCTAACCATTCCTCTTATACAAACTGTGACATCCAGTGACCTTCAATCCCGGATCTGTTTTTAAAAATAAGTTGTATATATTTTTTATAATAATTAAGTGAAAAATATACAGCCATATACACACCCAAGGATATTTCGGTCTAGGTTTTTGGGGATTAGTGTGAACATTTTTATAAAATATATTTGTCCTAAATTTTTTAAATAATTAGTTGGTGTCACCTTAGATATCCCCTTAAATGAAACCAAACACATTTTTTAATTCTAATGATCCTGTGAAAATAATTTTTAAAACATAGGGTGAGCATAAAATTCACTGTTAAAGGGTTTTAAATATAGTTTTTAAATCCTTTAATAAAAACTTTAAAATATCTTTGAAAACATTTTTATTTTATATCAATTATAGAACCTATGATACTATAAATACTTTTCTAAAATATAGTTTTAGTGTTTAAAAATACCACAATTTGAAATACTTTTCATAACCCTATATATCACTTTGAAAAACATTAAAATTGAAAATATTATACCATTAATAATATATATATTAACTTCAACATAAAATTATAAAACCATTACTTTAAAATAAAATATTTTAATGGAATTAAATGATACTAAGAAACCCTTAAGAAATACATGAGGCCACTAGAAGTACCGCCATTAATAAAATATCCCCTTAAGGTCATGGGTTCACTACCTAATCCACATCATCAAATTTGATACAAACATTATGATTTATATATATATAAATAGGAATTTGTTTTCAAATTTTATTTCCAGTAAAACAACTTTTATAAAACAACATACATTATTTTCAAGATATGATAAGATTATATCACATAAAAAATATAAAATTATTATTTTTAGAAAACACCATATAAAATTAGATAAATACATATTTTAATGATAATACATTAATATAATTCACGTAAATAAGGAATAAAACATTAAAAAATAATTTTAAAAAAAATATTGAATGTTAATTATAATAATAGAGTATGGTTTTTTATATAAAAAAGATTAAAATCCATATGTTTAAAATGATATTCACTATATAAAATATTTACTAAAAAAATAACTTGTAAATTTTAATAAAATTCTTTATATAATTTTTTCATTTAAAAAATCAATGAAAAATAAAATATTTTACCCATAAAATGTTTTTTATATATAGAAATTTTATAAGAAATTTTAAACCATAATTTCCCTTACATAAATTTTTTTTCAAAAATATTAAACTAAGAGAATTTAAATCCAATGTTAATTTTCATAAATTTTTTTCAAAATAAAATATAGATAGTAAAAAAATTAAAATTCCTTTTAATAAGGTTTTCATTGAAAATAAATTGTAGTAAAAATAAATATATATTCAAAAAGAAGAAATTTGGAAGATAATATAACTTTGTTGAAATTAATGTTTACATTCAAAAGAAGAAGATTGGAAATAAATCATACTTACATTTAATTAGTGTTTTATATATAATAAAAAAATCATAATAGTCTAAAATTGGGGAGTAGCTTTGAAAATAAATTTCCATTACCTTAATCAGAAAACCAAGAACATGATTTAAAAGCCCCCACTATCGGTACATTGATCAAAAAATGGTGAGAAGATAAGGAGAAAAATAGAATTTGGGTGGTGAAAGATGGTGTTTTCCAAAGGGTGAATAGAAGGTTCTATTTATAGAAGTTAAAAAATTATTTATTTTCAAACATTTCTTATGTGTGGAAAAATCAGGGAGAATGTAATGTCAAGGAGTATGATTTTCAAGGTTACAACCATGGAAAATAAGATATTGTACCTACTATTCTATGAGATTAATAGTCGAGTTGTATTTTATTTCATAGTTATCAATATAGGGTGGATTATTCCACATTTATTTGAAGAAAAATAGAGGCACATATTTCATTTTCTATGGTTGATCTAACATGACAGGAAAGTTAAAACAACCTGATGATAATATTAGGATAAAAAAATTGCATCATTTTGTTATATATATATATATATAACTTTTCATAGAAAATTTATATACCTCAAAAAATAAAAAAATTATTTTTATAGTAATATATTTTCTCTTAACTCATTTATGCATCCTCGTAAAGCTTCCTCATAGAGGATTCTATACACTAGGCAAATCACCACTAATTAAATCAATGTATATGATCATTTTTGATGATAGAACTTGGAATGGCTCCTTCCCCTATTATGATAGAGTGAGGGTCCTTTTTTCCATAGGGAGTCAATAATTTTGGTAGGAGGTATTATAGTGCTGCACTATTTTTAATTCATACATATGGGTTATAACATGTGTGGGAATGAGAAGAATGAGAAAATGATAAGGACATTCAGTGTAAGGCTAAGGATAATGGTTGAAGTGATAGAATATGAGGGAATATGATACTCATGATTATTGAATAGATCAGATGAAATTATTCAGATGGAATGTGATAGAAACATATGTTTTAACACACATAAATAGTAACTGTATTTGTAGTCCCACATCAAAACTGTGCTTTGTTATGTTGCTATATATATTTAAACTATATCTATTTGCAGTCCATGAGAAGGAATCGGGAAATTAGCACTCAGAACACACTCACACACCACTAGGCTGAAGGGATACCCTAACCCCAATATGACGATGCCCATCTGCTCACCATAGTGTGATCATTACGAGCATAATGTGCTATCCAGTCTTCCTATACACATTCACTTGCATCTACCTTCCATTATGTTTCTTGTTCGGTAGACATGCTTCAATCATTGTTGACCTCAGTTCCCACACATGTGGTTGAGGGGGGTCCCTAGAGATCTCCTTGTTAGCCAATATATATATATATATATATATATTTATTTATTTATTTGTTTACTAAATTATATATAGGTAATTGAAATACCATCTATATAATATTTCATGTATACGTATCTATAATTTTATTACTGTTGTAATTGGGTAACTTATATTTTTTTGTTAAATCAAAAACATAAATTTGAAATATTAAATTTTACTACTAGTATTAAAATTTGTAAATATTGCTATAAAACCTACTATTTTAAGTATAACTAGTCAATATTCTATGTTGATTCTTATCTTATTGCTACAAAATAATAAGTTATTATCAAGAAATACTATTAAAAAACAATCCTTCGAAATAGTAAATTTTCATATAAAAATAATTAATAAATTTACATACTATTTTAAAAAGTTTATAATTCATGAAATAATTTAATAATGGATTATTGATTATGTTTATAAATTAAATTTATATTTATCATAAAATAATTATATCATATTATGTACTAAATAAAAATAAATTCTAAATTTTTTAATTTCAGCATTTTTTTATATACAAACAATTTTATATATCAGAATATATATTCTTCAACAAAAATATCATTTTTTAAAATAAGTCAATGTTATAATTGGATTATATAGATTAAATTATTACTAAAACTTATTTTAATTATATAATAACTTTTAATTTCATAGAGGATTATTTATATTAAAATGTACCATAGATTGTTTAAATTATGAAATAAGTAATTTATTTTACATTTTTTAAAACAAAAAATAATCTAAAATTCTTTGTATGTTATATTTCACACTTATCTTTAAGTTTCACCCCACCCCACTACGTTAACCCATTTGACAATTAATTTAGTATTAATGTTTCCTACCATTTAAGGGTCAAAAAATTTACATTAAAAGAAAAACAAACCAAAATGGAACATAGTTGACACTTTAAATCATATCCCATTCATTTGGTAGAAACAATTTTTTTATTATCCAAGATTCGATATTTTAGTAAATCTGATAGACTAGGTTGAACTCCACTCATCCAATATGACAAAGTTATGTGTTATGGTCATTTCTAGTCCACATCAAATAATTTTTAACCCTGTTTACCTGATTTGCTTTTACCAAGGGAAAAATTATTAAATATGGCTTCTATTCAAAATTACCAAATATAAAAGGTAACCATTTAAAAAAATAACTTGATTTAGAATATGAAATTCATTTTTTGATATTTAATATCTATAAGTGCTATAAAATAATTTATGATAAAACTGAAATATGAAACAAAAAATAGTTTTTTTGAAAAATTAATTTTAAATATAAATTTTTTAACAATAAATTACAATAAAAAGTAATTCAATTGAATGTAAATGGATTATTCCTAATAAAAGTGAACTAAATTTCTTTGGAAGACATTTTAAAAAAAATGAAACTGAATAAATAATTGAAACAAAATAAAAATGTTCAATGAAAATATGTATTTATTTTTCTCTTTTAATTAGAAGAAAAACTATTTTAAAAAGTAAAAAAACGGATCCTAAATTATTTTTTGAATTATTGATTCAAAAATAATGGTCATTTTATAAATAAAAATTTCTAAAATTGGTTTAAATTAATTATAATTCTGTCAAAAAAATGAAACATAAATCCAGTTTTGTATAAATTGTAATTATTTAGTGTAAAATGATTTTACTAGAAATTAAGTATATATATATAATAATAATAAATTAATTTTATAAACCCCTTAGAAATATTTTCATAATTATGTTTATCATATTAAAAACCTCTATTACAATGGCTAGGTTATAACATATGTATCATTTCATTGATTTTTTAAGCGTAGTGCTTCTTGTTATATACACTATAGAACATAGTGTTCTTTTAAAATCATCAGGTGTTACATTCCCCTATCCTTAAATAAATTTCATCGTAACAATTTGAGAGTTAATCAGTTTTCATTATAAAATTCATTTGTGTAAAACCCATATAAAAAATAGTTAATAAATTTTATTCTTAAAAATATGTAAATGGAAATATAATGGTTTTACAGAATAACAAAAAAAACTAGGTTTCATAACATGAAAAAATTAATAGGATTTGAAAATAGAGACATTATAGAGAAAACCAACTCCCACAGTAAAATAGAGAGTGATAGAGAACATGTTTTGAATAAATTTAACAACCAAAAAACAATAAATATGTTATTTGTGAAAATAATATAAAATTCATCAAAAAATGATATAGTAGGATACTTTTTTAACACCATATTACTAGAATTGAGTAATTAATTTACCATGTAGACCAATTATATATGTAAATATACTATCTGGAAAGTAGGACTTCATACTTTTATCAGTTTCACTCAAAATCTCATACTCTCTCCAAATAATGTGTCCTTAGGGAGAAGTTTTCTTTATATAAGAACTTAAATAAACTTTTAATGTATCACAAGATCCATAAAATAATGAAAATTAATTCTTTATATATCTAAAAAATAATAGAAACCAAAATGGTTAGACAAATGTTCCTATTAAACTACAATAATCTCTAAAACCGTAATAGTAACTTCCAAAGTTCATCATAATCTATTTTGTGAGTATTTATCCGTATAACCATCCAAAATTCGATTGGCCATATTCAAAATCAAATAATTTAAAAATAAGGTCCCTAAAATAACAAAATCCAAAATATAGTGAACAACATAATGTTACTCTGAATGTCACATACGGAATAATTGAATACCTTGATCACCGAGAGAAGATAATCTCTTCCAATAATTAATGATTTATGAATTACATAAATAAAATCCATGAATAAAAAATATATTCCATAAATCATTAAATTTAGTAAACACTAACATTAATTACCTTTTCATCAAATCACTAATCATTTTAAAGTTCAAAATTACAATTTGATTTTATTTTTAAATTCCAATCATCTCATTATCCCAACTACATATTATTACATCTACATTAATAACATATTAAGGGTTACCTTTCCTCCAAATATTTTTTTAAAAAAATACATGAATTTTAATAAATCAATTTTCTAGGTCATTAACATCAAAAAAATTTCATCCATGAATTTAAATAAAAACTACTACAAAATTTTTTTTATATGTTTTAATATTTATATATCAATAATTTCATTGATCAAACACTTCTATAAAACAATATTTGTATTCTAATACATAAACACATCAATCCATCCACTTCACTGATTTCCATGGAATAATTCCTTCCATGGTGTAGGAGATAACCCTTTGGATTAAGGAATTGAATTGGATAATGAACATGTTCCCCACACAAAATGCAGTGAACTCCTCAGAATTTTTTTTCTCTATTTCCTTCCTTTCCACATATAAAATAACTATCCTTTCCTTTTATACATTCCCTGGAATGTCTGCCCTTTAATTATTATATAAAATAAATTGAAAATTATTTCCTCTATGGTCTCCTCTGAAAAATACCTTAGTAAAATATATCATTTTCTTCATTGGTGAGTTTGACAGATGATTATGGTGCATGTTTTTAATAATATAGTATGATAACTAATTAAGAATAATCATAAAATATTTAAATAAAATCTTAACCCCATTTTCTTTCTCATAATCACAACATTTTCCATCACATTCAATGTTAACATTGTTCCTTTCAGTTCCATCCATTGATTGAAATAAAAATTCATAGTATGAAAAAAAAATCATTATTGGAAATTATAAAATTTAATTCATTGGATGGCTATATTATACATCCTTATTTTCATACTATGACTCCTTTAATTCAATATAAAATATCCTGTGTTAGAATTGATTCAAATACTTTATATTGGTGTGTAGATAAATGTGAATTAACCTAATAATATCCCCTGGGAGTGTCAAACCTGGTGTATAATAAGGTCACACTCACTGTGAACCAAAATAATTACCGTGAAATACTTGAAAAACACTTTTCACAGTTTTTCCCCTAGATGAACTATTCCAAAACCATGTCCACCTATAGTATCTTGGCAGAGATGTACTTATAGGAAATGTAACACCCCGGCCCCAGTTACCCAGACTCGGTGTATTATTTTAATACATTGGCATGATTACAAGGAATCAAGTCCCAAAGGACCGATTAGTTTAGCTGTCTTGGAAAATAGATTACATACATGAATGTTACATTACACTTAATAACATACAAAACAACATAAATAATTCTTTATTAATGCCATTATTCCCTTGTCTTAAACCTTCTTATCCATCAAAATATACTTTTTGGAATCCTGGGAAAAAATAAAACATAGAAAGGGGTGAGCTCAAATGCTCTGTATGGGTAAGCAATACAGTAGAAACTTTCATAAATAAGCATAAACATTTAAGGCAATGTATAACTAAAACAAAATCCTTTTAATCTTAAAATTAAACATAGTATGGAAAAAATAAAACGAAATAGTGCCATTTCCTTATTCACATGGATATTCTACTAGTCGAATAATCACATGAAATATCAATAACAACATTCATAATGATGGAATGCATAATGCCAGACTATTATAACCACATAGCCAAGGTCTCGTGCCAAGACTATAAACAAGATTTTGTCAAGCCCTTGTGACAAGACACTAGTTTGTCTCATGAGACCTACCGATGCATCGAGGAGCTATAGGGGGCTCCACCCGTCACATATTAAGTCCAATGCATTCCCATATGAAAAGGTTTAAACATAACATAAACATTTTTATTAAAACTAGCATATGAAATGTAAATACTTTATCCATAAACCACAAATGGTATAAGAATAATACATCCACAGTAAAACACATCACAAAATCTTCAAAACAATATGGAAGTTATTCATAATAATAAATCAACTTCAAATAAACCTAAAATCCATAAATGGATGTTTACATAGATGAAATAAAAATTATTTGAGAGAAATATCTCTTTTTTGAAATCATTTAAAAGTCACGCATTTATTAAGGATGTAATTTAAAAATGGTTTTTGGAATCAAAGTGTCTTATACCACTTCGAAACATTTGAAAAGAAATATCATATCAAAACATTAATTTCCATATAAATAAATCCTTAAAATCATTTTGAAAACACGGACATTAATTAAAAATATTTATAAAGATAAATCTTTAAAACATTTAAAATTCTTTTTTTTTCATAAAGAGTAACTTTCAGAAATTATTAAAATATTCATTTTGAAATAATTTAAAAGTCAGATAATTATAAAATAAAACATTTACTTTGAAAATATTTTTATAGGCTTGTAAGGGAAGCTTCAATGATTTTATAATAGTGGATAATAGCAGCACCCGCCGTATAAGTTAAAAAAAAATTCTTACCTTAATTTTGTCGAAAAGGTTAAAAGCACCTTGTTTGGAAAATGACGGAAAAATTCCTTTATAAACCTCTTATAAAAAGTCAAACAAGGGTATAAATTAATTTAGCCCATATTCATTGTAAATAGTAAAAATGTTTTGAAATAGATTTTGAAGAAACATGGACGTGGATGATAAAGAAATCCCAGTAGAATATTACGTATAAACAACCTCGGATAATGAAGAGATTGCGAAATAAACCCTTACCTTGTACTTTTCCTAGGATGGGGGTAGGTTAAACTCCTATATAATGGTGAAATAATTGTTTTTAAATTATACAAGAATCATATACATTCATATGATATCATGTATGACCTTTTAACATTGCTTTGTTAATAATATCTTAGAATTATCATTGATTCGGGTGTTAACTTACTCATTTTCTTTTATATTTTTTGTTATGTAATCCGTGGTTGTCATGGATTGGTCGTAAATTATTCATATCCAGAATGATATCAAGTCTTTAAACATTATTTTTAAATCATCAAATGCTAATTATACTTGAATGGATACAATAGAGAATGAATCTAATCGCGTTCGTGGAGACGGTAGTCCGTACGTACGCACGAGCAACAATATCATTCTTTTTATGTTAAAATAATATATAATTGGATGGTATATCATATATACAGAATAATTATCATGTTATATTTATTATTTACATGAATTAAACATCATTATTATACCCATCTAAATAATAATTTATTGAATATCAATTACACCACGACGTGGAGACGGTAAGCCTTACGTACGCACGTATGGTGACATGTTATTCAAAGGATGGATAGAATACTGAAATATGGTTGTAAAATTTTTATAATAACATAAAAGTATCTGTAATATAGTGGAGCTATTATTTTATAATGGTAATAACAAAGAATGAAGAAGTGGAAGAAGAAAGGAACTTGAAAAAGTGTGGTGAAATCATTACATCTTCTTCGGGTTCTTCCTTTTGATTTGATCAAAAGGGATCCTTAAGATGGCTTTATGACTAAAGGAAGGCCTCTAGGATGTAGTTAGGGAAGTTTAGAGAGTATTTGGGCAGATTTGGGCCGAACCAAAAGGCTTTGAAGGTGTGAATTAATAAGAAGGAGGAGTGCCTTTTTATAAGAGGGGTGAGGGGCACCTTTGGAAAAGCTAGAAATATTATTTTATAATAAATTAATATTCGGTTTCTAATGGCTCCAAAGTGTATTATTTATAGTTTAAGGTGTGTATGGGTCGAAAACCACTCAAAAAATATAATTTAGACATGTTGTGGTTACTATAATAACCTTATCTTTAAGTATTAACAATTAGTTAATTAGTTTCACTTTTACAATGTCTTTTTGTATTTTTATATTATATGGTTAATAAACATACTATATAAATCCTAGAAACCCCCAAGTGGTCCATTAATGATACACCTATCATGATATAATTATCTTGGACGAACCGTATATTTTTATGAATTTAATATCAATTAATATTATAATATTTGTTTCAAACACTCTTTTATGTCAATTTTGACACTATTCAATAATTGATTTTTGTAAAACTCATAATAGAATTATTACTTCGAAAAAATCCAATTAAATCAATTATAATATGTCATATTAACATATAAAATTAGTTTAATTCAATAACAGTATCAAATTATATTTATATGGGTATTTATAATATCAATTATTTTAATTTTTCACTATTATTGTAATTACTGCATCATCATTGTGTCATAAATAAATTGAATTATTTAATTTCTAAAAATTATAAATAAAATTTCATTATGTATTAAATCCTTTCATATTTCTGATTAATATTTATAGTCTAAAATACAACATATATAACCCTATGTAAAAATTGTTTTTCTAAAAGATATATGCTTGTGTCATTTTTGTATTCATTTTAACTTAATTATTATAAACTGTCATTATCACTTACAAGTGGCTCCATGGGGTCCAAAAATCGACCCAAAGATGCCCAGGGTCGTACATGTATCAATCAATAATATTAGGACACGTTTTAGGGTAATTTTGTATTATTATAATATTATTTGTTAACCCTTATTTACCGGATTTACCCTTTATCATGGTAAATAAAATATTTACCGAAGTAATTATTCAAAATGTCTAAAAATAAAAGTTACCTATTTACTCAATTTGAACAAATTGATTCCAAATATGGAATCCATTTTTCCAAATTACAAATACAGAACTGGCAGAAATTAATTTAAAATTAATTCCCGTTGTTAAAACAAAAAGCGTGTTTTTAAGAGATAATAACTATCAAAAGATTGGCATTTGTTTATGTCTGGTTTAATTGTGAAATTATTTCCAATGACAAACATTTAATTAAATGGTAAAAATATATTCTAAATATACTTTAAATACACCCAAATTAAAAATTTATCAATATTAATTATTTTGATTAAAAAGTAGTTTTTAATTAAAATTTAGTAATTTTCACTATTCATAAAAATATGAAAGTTATCCGAAAAGTACCAAAATTTCACCCTAGGATAATTTGGATATTCTAAATTAAAAAATGAAGTCCATTTTGAGAGATAGAATTTATAAAATTTCAAAAGGTAGTTATTACTATTCATAATGGCTAGTTTGATTGGTTGTGCTGTGTTAGAACTCGATGTTGCGTACAACACACGTTTTCACATTATTCAAAGAGAAGTGTACCATAGAAGCATGGGGTGTTACATTGTAAATTTGTTTTATGTACCCATTCTAGAGAATAAATTTATTTAGTCAAATTGAATATATAAATGTTTAAAATATTGGATTTAAAAAGGAATCACTATTAATGTTGGTAAAAGTGCATTTTTTAAAAATACTTCTTTTATCTGAAAAAAAAGGAATTTGTTCTTAAATTATGTCTAAGAAACTCATAATATGGATTCTAATATTATAAGTATTATATAATGTTTAAAATTTAGTTAATACTATTTATAACCTCTTTTGAACGGCTTGTTTGGTAAGTCATGGTGCGCTTTAACTCGGTGTTGCGTGTAGTGAAAGTTATTGAATTATTTTGAAGAAATAACACACTATGAAATCTTGGGGTGTTACATTCTCTCCTCCTTAAATAAATTGTGTCCTATCAATTTGAAATTGTTCTTTGAAAATAAAAGGTTGAAAATAGAAAATTGGGTTACTAAAATTTAGTCTTAATATGAGTAAAAGAGAAATGAAAGGGTCACTACCAAATTATGATCTCGATTAGGAGAACATTGGTGGAAATTAGAGATATATAATTGGAGTAAAAACATAAATATTTATAGGTAGTGATTGAGGTCATCAATCAAAAAAAGTATAAAATTGAGGTCCTTAAATTCATCAATCTATGATGATTTGAAATACCATCGGTTCAATAAAACATAGGGTATTAGGATAACAAATTTTTTGTTTTAGGATTCCTTAAATAAAGTATAATAATTAATTTCTTCATAGAATAAGAGAAGAAGAAAAATATATTCTTGACAAGTAGTGTTCCATCCTTTAACTAATTTCTACCACAATAAAATTTTTCACTCTAAAAGATAATAGAACGTAAAAAAATATTATATTTAGCCTATACGTATAGGGTTCCAAAAAATCGAATTTATAATTCATCTACCAGATATTTTAAAAAAAACTACATTATTTAATCCCAGACATTACGTGGGATAGTGGTAGCTCATACACCCTTGTCGCCCTTCAGTTGTGGGTTCAAGTCTCGCGGCCTTTCCGGACGCGATGGGTTGCCGCCCAACCTCTGGGTTGTACTTTTATGGAAATCCATAAATAATCCAAACTATAACAATCCAAATTCTTTAGTCCAAAAATGAAGATCTTTTTTGCTTCATAATAACATTTTAACACCTTCATCGTGTATTCTTTTATAACACTTCAACATCCTAAATTACTATAAAACCTTATTCATTACATTCGTGATCCCTTATTCCTTAAATAATAATGGATATACTCCTTCAATCCAAAAATGTTGTAAACCCCAACAATGATGGAATATAAAAATAATTAATTAGTTTCAAGGTAGTCAATAATATCCAATATAATTTATCCAAATCAATCATGTATTATTCCAAAATCACTACCTCAGAATCAAAACTATATTATGGTTTATCATTCTCTCAACCATATATTTTCCAAAAATTTATCCTGCTATTGAGTCACTTTTCTTTGTTCCACACAATCTCATGTCCATAATGAAATAGTACTGCAGTACAATCCTTATATACTCCATAATTATTATAACAAGTACATTGTTGATACAACACTCAAATGACATAATCAACATAAGAACTCTAATCATTCCTCTTCATCTGTGGTAGTATCATAACATGATTACTATCCAATATCATCATTTGCGGCATAGTCTGATGAATGGTATATAGGTTCACGTAGTGTCCAAACTCCTTGAAAATGAAGCATTGTACATTTGAAATCATTTTCTTACCCTTGCATTCACATACTTTGTGCCCTTTTTCTCCACACTTATAACAAACTCCCATTACATTCAGGCATGTTCCAGGGTGTTTCTTCCCACAGTTATCACATATGGCGATATTCTTCTTTTCCCTCTACCCTTTATCCATTTTTCTCTCTTCCATATTTTTCTTCTCTTGCTTCCCTTCAAAGCCATAGGACTCATTAAAGTCTTTAGTTATCTTATCCACACATGATACTAGTTATTCATATGATGATAATACATGGGAGACTATTTCCCTTATAAATGATGTCTTAATACCACGAAAGATACGATCCTTCTTACTCTTTGGATCATATGTATTACTGGAGTTCACATTCCTTCTACTAGGTTCCATTTCTATACAATAGCATAAACTAGGTCAGTTTATGAATTGAAATAAATAATTCCTATTGAAAATTGAACAGTTTATGGATATAATCCATAATCATAAAAAAATGTTTTCTTTGAGCAAGTATATAATCATGAGCCCTTCATAATTGTTTGTAAATAAAATGAGAATCATCCTAAGCATATCCCCTAGGAGTGTCAAAACCAAGAGTGCAGCAAGGCCCGTTGTCACGCACCAGTTCCCGTTCGAGTCTAGCTCAAAGCGGTGTTTTCGGGTTTTACCCCTAGGTACATCTTTTCCAGAGCTGCCTCTACCTGCTCATATCCAGACATGGATTTATTGCTCGAAAAACTCACAAAATCTCTACAATACCAAAATTTTAGGAAGTTCTTCTATACTAATCCTCAAAGTCTATTTTATGGATATGTGCTCTAATTAGAGTTTATCCAAATCTAGTTTCCATGTTTATTGCCAATCTTTCTCTGATACCAACTGTAACACCCCGACCCCAGTTACCCAGAGTCGGTGCATTATTTTAATACATTGGCATGATTACAAAGAATCAAGTCCCAAAAGACAGATTAGTTTAGCAGTCTTGGAAAATAGATTACATACCTGAATGTTACATTAAACTTCAAAACATACAAAACAACATAAATAATCCTTTATTAATTCCATTATTCCCTTGTCTTAACCCTTCTTATCAATCACAATATACTTCTTGGAATCTTGGGAAAAAATAAAACATAGAAAGGGGTGAGCTCAAACGCTCCATAAGGGTAAGCAATACAGTAGAAACTTTCAAAAATAAGTATAAACATTTAAGGCAATGTATAACTAAAACAAAATCCTTTTAATCATAAACTTCAACATAGTATGGAAAAAATAAAATGAAATAATGCCATTTACTTATTCACATTGATATTCTACGAATCGAATAATCACTTGAAATATCAATAACCACTTTCATAATGATGGAATGTATAATTCCAGACTATCATAACCACATAGCCAAGGCCTTGTGCCAGGACTACAAATAAGATTTTGTCAAGGCCTTGTTCCAAGACACTAGTTTGCCTCATGAGACCTACCGATGCACCGAGGAGCTATAGTAGGATCCACCCGTCACATATTAAGTCCAATGCATTACCATATTAAAAGGATTATACATAACATAAACATTCGTATTAAAAGTAGCATACGAAATATAAATACTTCATCCATAAACCACGAATGGTATAAGAATAATACATCCACAGTTAAACACATCACAAAAACTTCAAAACAATATGGAAGTTTTGTATAATAATAAATCAACTTCAAATAAACTTAAAATCCATCAAAGGATGTTGAAATAGATGAAATCAAAACTATTTGAGAGAAATATCTATTTTTTGGAAATCATTTAAAAGTCACACATTTATTAAGGAAGTAATTTAAAAGAGATTTTTGGAATCAAAGTGTCCCATACCACTTCGAAACTTTTGAATAAAATATCATTTCAAAACATTCATGTCCACATAAATAAATCCTTAAAATCATTTTGAAAACATGGATATTAATTAAAAATATTTTGAAAGATAAATCTTTAAAACATTTAAAATTATTTTTTTGATAAAGAGTACCTTTCAGAAATTCTTAAAATATTCATTTTGAAATCATTTAAAAGTCACATAATTATAAAATAAAACATTTAATTTGAAAATATTCTTATAAGATTGTAAGGGATGATTCAACGATTTTATAACAGCGGAGAATATCTGCACCCGCCATATAAGTTAAAAAAACATTCTTACCTTAATTTTGTCTAAAAGGTTAAAAGCACCTTGTTTGGAAAATGATGAAAACATTCCTTTATAAACCTATTATAAAAAGTCAAACAAGGGTATAAATGAATTTAACCCGTATTCTTTTTAAATAGTAAAAAAAAATTGAAATACATTTCAAAAAAAACATGGATGTAGATGATAAAGAAATCCCAGTAGATTATTACGTATAAACAACCTTGGATAATGAAAAGATTGAGAAATAAACCCTTACCTTGTACTTTTCCTTGGTTGGGGGTAGGTTAACCTCCTGTATAATGGTGAAATAATTGTTATTAAATTATACAAGAATCATATACATTCATATGATATCTTATATTATCTTTTAACATTTCTCTGTTAATAATATCATAGAATTATCGTTGTTTCGGGTGTGAACTTTCTCATTTTCTTTTATATGTTTTGTTATGTCAGCCATGGTTGTCAAGGATAGGTTGTATCATATTCATATCCAGAATGATATCAAGTCCTTAAACATTATTTTTAAATCATAAAATGATAATTATACTTGAATGGATACGATAGAGAATGAATCTCATCGCGTTCGTGGAGACGGTAGTCTGTACATACGCAGGAGTGAAAATATCATTCTTTTGATATTAAAATAATATATAATTGGATGTTATATCATATATAAAGAATCATTATCATGTTATATTTATTTTTTACATTAATTAAACATCATTATTATACCCATCCAAATAATAATTTATTGAATAACAATTACACCACGACATGGAGACGGTAAGCTGTACATACGCACGTATGGTGACATGTGATTCAAAGGGTGGATAGAATACTGAAAAATGGTTGTAAAATATTTATAATAACATCAAAGTATATATAATATACTGGAGTTATTATTTTATAATGGTAATAACAAAGAAAGAAGAAGTGGAAGAAGAAAAGAACTTGAAAAAGTGTGGTGAAATCATTACCTCTTCTTCGGGTTCTTCCTTTTGATTTGATCAAAAGGTCTTCTTAAGATGGATTTCTGACTAAAGTAAGGACTCTAGGAGGTAGTGAGGGATGTTGTGAGATTATTTGGGCAGATTTTGGCCGAACCAAAAGGATTTAAAGGTGTGAATTAATGAGAAGGAGGAGTGCCCTTTTATAAGAGGGGTGAGGGGCACCATTGGAAAAGCTAGAAATATTATTTTATAATAAATTTATATTCGGTTTATAATGTCTCCAAAGTAGATTATTTAAAGGTTAAGGTGGGGAAGGGTCGAAAACCACTCAACAAAAAGAATTTAGACAGGTTTTCCTTACTATGTTAACATTATCATTAAGTATTAACTCTTAGTTAATTAGTTTCACTTTTACAATGTCTCTTTGTATTTTTATATTATATGGTTAATAAACTTACTATATACATCCAAGAGACCCGAAAGTGGTACATTAATGATACAACTATCTTTATATAAGTCTCTTGGCCGAACCGTAGATTTTTAAGAATTTAATATCAGTTAATAACATAAAATTTGTTTAAAAACACTTTTATGTCAATTTTGACACTATTCAATAATTGATTTTGGTGAAACTCATAATAGAATGATTACTTCGAAAAAAAACAATTAAATCAATACCAATACGTCATATTAAAATATAAAATTTGTTTAATTCAATAATAGTATCCAATTATATTTATTTGGGTATTTATAATATCAATTATTTTAATTTTTCACTATTATGGTAATTACGGCATCATCATTGAGTCAAAAATAAATGAAATTATTTAAGGTCTAAAAATTATAAATAAACTATCATTATGTAGTAAATTATTTCAAATTTATAATTAATATTTATAGTATAAAATCCAACATATATAACCCTATTTAAAAATTGATTTGCTAAAAGATATATGCTTGTGTCATTTTTGTATTCATTTTAACTTAATTAATATAAAGTGTCATTATCACTTTCAAGTGGCTCCATGGGGTCCAAAAATCGACCCAAAGATTCCCATGGTCGGAAATGTATCAACCAATAAGTTTAGGACACGTTTTAGGGTAATTTTGCATTATTATAATATTATTTTTGTAACCCTTATTTACCAAATTTACCCTTTAACCATGGTAAATAAAATATTTACCGAAGTAATTATTCAAAATGTCTAAAAATAAAAGTTACCTATTTACACAATTTGAACAACCTGATATCAAATATAGAATCCATTTTTCCACATTCACAACACATAAGTGGCAGAAATTAATTTAAAATTAATTCCTGTTGTTAAAACAAAAAGCATGTTTTTAAGAGATAATAATTTTCAAAAGATTGGAACTTGTCTATATCTGGGTTAATTGTGAAATTATGTCCAATGAAAAACATTGAATTAAATGGTAAAAATATATTCTAAATATACTTTAAAAACACTCAAATTCATAATTTATCAATATTAATTATTTCGATTAAAAAGTAGTTTTTAATTAAAATTTAGTAATTTTCAATATTCATTAAAATATGAAAGTTATCCGAAAAGTACCAAAATTTTACCCTAGGATTATTTCGATATTCTGAATCCAAAAATGAAGTCAATTTTGAGATATATAATTTAAGAAAATTCAAAAAGTAGGTATTAAAATTCATAACGACTAGTTTGATTGGTTGTGGTGTGTTAGAACTCGATGTTGCGTACAACACACGCTATCACATTATTCAAAGAGAAGCGTACCGTAGAATCTTGGGGTGTTGCATTGTAAATTTTTTTTATGTCCCCATTATAAAGATTAAATTTATTTATTCATATTGAATATATAAAAGTTTAGAATATTGGATTTAAAAAGGAATCACTATTAAAGTTGGTAAAAGTGCATTTTCGAAAAATACTTCTTTTATCTGAAAAAAAAGAATTTCTTCTTAAATTATGTCTAAGAAACTGATAATATGGAATCTAAAAGTATAAGGATTATATAAAGTTTAAAATTTAGTTAATAATATTCATAACCTCTTTTGAACGGCTTGTTTGGTAAGTCATGGTGTGCTTTAAGTCGGTGGTGCGTGTAGTGCAAGTTATTGAATTATTTTGAAGAAATAACACACTATGAAATCATGGGGTGTTATAGGAAAACCACATAAGATCTACCTTAAAAAACATTAATATGTTATCCTATACATTGACTAATCATAACATTATATTATAGGGTTATGTTCCCAATTTTGTGATTTCATAAATCTGGCTTCATATGGTCAAACTAAACATCCTCTAATTACAAAGGTAATGTTCCAGACCAAGGAATCCTAGAGCTGGTTATTACTTTATTTCATTTTAAATATATATAAGGAATCATATCATGAACTAATGAATTGTTTAGTACATTTTTTAAACTAGATACATACATGAATATCGCTTTCCATTTGTGTTTATGTAATAAAATAAATATTGAAAGTTAATATTCTACAACCTTGAACTCATTTAAATATTCCTTCTTTATATCATGGGGGAAGAAGAAAAATTATGGTGAACTCAGATTCATAGTAAGGGTTTCATAAAATGGAATGTATCATTAGTAAATATGACACAATCAATATGGAAAGGTAAATACCAAAAATACATTCCATTTAATTAATAAGTTTGTCATGAAGAAAAATATGGGAGGAATAAATGAAGATAAAAATATTTCAAAAATATAATTACTTGATACTATATCTCTTTGATAGATATTATTCAAAATACTCACATATACATTAAAAAATAATTTTATAATGACAGAATTAATAACGATATATATATGAATCTTACTTTTGAGGCCTCATTCCACGATATTCTAATATAAGGGTTGGTATACAAAAAACAAAATTAAAAAGTCAATAAAATATATCTATTAATGCATCAAGGTTATTTTTAATTTAGGCACCAACCATCACTTAATAAGTCCAATGAATTCATCAGATAAATAAACTATACAACTTAATCGACATGCCTTATTAATATATATATTTTTATATAAAGATCCAGAATATGGAATATCAATAATTTCCGCAATGAAACTGATCTTAAACCACACCAAGAAATAATAAGGATGGATACATTACAACATATCCTTTGTTGAGAATAAAAGAGTTCTTGTTGTTGACTAATGTAAATAACATAAATATATATTTTAGAACATTCTTATTGAAAGTACCCTTTTCACATTGCAATACAATTTTAAAACGTAAATAATTTCTAGCATATTATGAAATAAATTTTATTTTTAGATAACCATGGATTTAAGTAAATGAATATTAATGTTATTTAGTGGTCATGACATCAGGAAATTACATTCTTTTTATCAAATATAAAAAACATTCCTTCTGCACTTTTTTAAGAATGTCAAAATGCCTATTTTAAAAAATTAAAAGAAGATTCCTTTTAAAAAAATTTGGAAAAACATAATCATGGGTGATAATTTCTATAATAAATAATTATTCAATAGTTAAAACATTCTATATGACATTTTACTAAAAACATGGACATTGATGAAAAGGATTCCAAATTGATTATAAAAACAATGTTTGTTATCCTCAAAAACATAATTTTTTCATCTTGATTACATAAAGGGAATAAATTGAAAAAAAAGTAATTTATATTTAAAAACATCATAGAAGGTAATATATTCTATTTAACAAAGAAATATCAAATTATTCCCCCAAAGTATACTTAATATAAAAAATTCTTCATATTGATGATATTATAAAATAAACCATTACCGCTTAGGTAACTTGTGACTCCTAACCCCTTGGAATAAATAACACCAAATTATACACTAAATAACATGAATATAAAGGTCATAATTATATTTCATATCAATGGGTTATTATATAAACCACATTAAATAAATAGAAATTGAGTATGGCATATGTCTAACAGAAACAAAAGTAAAATGGGAAACCCTTACATCAGGTATGACTTCCTTTGTATGTGTTGAAACCTCATATATAATAAGAAATGTATTATAAATCGAGTATATAAACATAATAATATATATAATTCCATATTCTATTATCTATAAACTTTTATTATCTATTTATTGACAATTGTTTTATTAAAATCGTTGTTCATGGTGATAACTGCTATGATTTGTATATATGATTTGGCTTGATAGTTTTGGTCCTTGTACAATTATCATGGTACCATGATTTATATAATTTTAATAATGAAATAAATATCATATATATTCATTATATATATATTTATAATAATTCATAAAATCTATTTATTCAAAATTGAATTACACCTTCCATAGTGATGTTAGGTTGTACACACACATGAACAATGTTTTCACTTTTAGACGAATGGAAATAAAGAATTTTATATAATAATAAACCTTTATAGGGTAATTTTTATATAATATATATAATATATATTAATTATGTATATCTTTATTTCTATATATGTGATGTGTAAACAAAAAATATCTCACCACTCCGTGAATATAGAGTCCACATAATGGAAAAAGAGAAGTTATCATTTCCCAATGGATTGGAAAATAAGAAGGTTTATATGATATTGTAATTATAAAAGAACATATAAGGGATAAATATCAAATGTATTGCTCATTTACATATTTCAAACCCTCCAAGTAAAGTGGGGATGAAAAATGAATTGCACTCCTATTTGGATATGGTAAATAGTACATACGCATGAGAGATGTTTTAGATTTTCATAGGATGAAAAAGAGAAGGAATATAGTTGCCCCATTATTATAGTAATATTTAAATATTTTTTTTATTCTTCAATTATTATTTTAGTATACTGTGACACAATAATATAATGATATATATAAAATTGAATTCAAAGACTCGATAATGAGAATCTCACCTTCCTTAGTAGATACCCTTTAGATCTCTTCTTAAGGGACCTAGGGATGGTTTTTTGGATGTACTAGAACATATTTATCTTATATGATGTTGTATAAAGTGTAATGTTTTAGGGTTATATATACATATTTTTCTCAACATTTTTTAATGAAAAGAGGGAAGGGGTGTCCTCTTATAAGTGAGGGGAGGGGTGTTCTGGAAATTTCTTAATGTATTAAATTATTAAAAATTATATTTTTTTAATGATTGATCCAAATTGATATAAATTTATTAATATATGTTTATGTGTTGAAATGGTGTCACAAAATAAATTTTGGTTATTTTTTTGTTGTGTTTTCACCATTAAAATTTAGTTTTAACCCCCATTAACCATTTTGAAAATTACCACAATATTAACGTTTTCTACACCATAATGATCAAGAATGTTACCATAAAGGTAAAAAGAACCATAAAGGGAAATTTGTTGATATTTTATACCATATATAATTTATTTTTCAAAATATAATATTTATATGAGTTTTAAATCGTTTCATAAAATATTATTTAAATTCATATGATGTTACATTCATTTTAGATACCGTGAATATAATTTGACTTTAAATACGTCAATGAAAAGAATGAGTTTTTATACAACAATTTAGCACATCACAAATATTACATATGTATATATAAATTTTGTGGAACACAGAAATTCAACAATTTTTTTTATTTTTTATATTTTTTTAAAAAAAATTATTTTTTTATTAATTGAATAAATATATTTTCGTTGTTGCATAAGCATTTAATCTAATTATTTAATCACCAAAAATTTAAAACAAATTAAAATGGTAAAAAAATATTTCATATTTCAAAAAAAAATATAAAAAAATATAAAATTTATATTTATCTCTCACAAAACAATTATATATATTTAAATAAAAAATATATATTTTCTGCATTATCTTTTACTTATGTATTTTAAAGGTCTAAATCAATGAAATATAGAACATAATTTTTATATTTTTGAAACCTCTATAGAACTATATTGTATTTTAATCCACTTAAAAATAAATTGGAACTTTGTAGATGATTGAAACAATAATACAATTCGAAATGAAAATTAGTTTCTTTTCATTTTTCACTAGATAATCAATGTTTTCATAAAAATACCAAAATGTATCCCTATGTTAATATTTATATTATTACATAAAAATGATTTTATTTTTATAATATAAAATTTTTAAACATTTTATAAAATAATTATAATTCATAATTCATAAAATGTTAAATAAATCAATTTTTTATATAAATGTAATTTTGAAGTAAAAAATGAATTTACTAAAAATAATGAATTTATTTTTGTTAATAATTTTTTAATATAGAAACAATATAAATATTTTAATAACGAGATTAACCTTATTCATACTGATCAATTCAATGGTTAGGTTATAATGGTCATATTATTTATTGATTTGTCTAAGTGTTATGTTGTGTAATCTATATGATATCGAACATAGTGTTCTTTTAAAATATCAAGGTGTTATATTTTATTTTTATATCTCCAATTGGAGTTTTTTCTAATTTTGGATATTGTGGAAAGAGATATGTGATAATACTATTTAACATTCTCTTCCAACTTTTCCATTCTGTGTCAACGGGGAAAACAATTTTATATTTCCAAAAAAAAATCCATTTAACCATGATATGTAATTATCATGTGATATGCCTCAATATTGGAATATGTTGACCCTTTATACTATTCATAACTCATTCTTGATCTCGATGAGTGTTAAACCATTAGTTTCTAATTTGGTGGACATTAATCTTGGTGAACTATGAGCCTTAAACATGGAATTCCACCCATATTTGATCAACAATTTTATGAAGATTTCCCCATGATTTTTTAGTTTTGTCTAACACATTTTGTGAAGCTAAAATAACTAGGTCAGGTAGTAAGAATAAAATGTGAATATTTTTTAATTATATAATGTAGTATGAATAAAATATTAATAAGAAAATATTAATTTTGTATCAATAACTCTTCTTAGAAAATATAAAATTTAATAGATAAAAGAGAATACTTTTTTCATAATAAAATTTTTATTTTAAAAAATTACTTTGGAAATAAAAAATAATAATTTTACATAAAGAAATATTATTAAATTAATTTGTTTTATTTATATGGGGAATCATATTTTTTGAGAAATTAGTAAAAAATAAATAAATTGGTTTGAAGCAAAATAAGTATGTGCAGATTTCAAATCAAATATACAATATATATATAAATTTTATTATTTAAATTTAAAATTCCAATAATTCAAAAAATTATTATCATTCATGTTATATATAATATAAAGTTACAAATAATTTTTTTAAAAAATTATTCATTTTAATTATAAGAAAATAATAGATATGATTAATGGAAATTAACTCTATTATTTATATAAATATAAAAAAATTAATTATATTTATACGATATTTAGAAAATTAATTTATATTAAATAAATAAATAATATCCAATCCTATGTGATTAAAATATTATACTCCATGTTTTATAATTATTAATTATTTATCAAATATCATAACAATTTTTTAAATTATTGAACTAATGTGATATTTCAAAAATTAGTTTTTACTACAACACAAATTTCACTAGAATGTTCATATTTACTAAATAATTTATAATTTTAAAAATCGAAAATGAATATTTTTATGTATTTTATTAGATTTTTAAATAATTCTACACTTATTTACCTTCGAAACTTTTTAGTTTCTTATATCATAAGAATTTTACTAAATAGATTCCCATAATAAATATAGTATATGACTAGATTATTAAATTTTGATAAAAAAATATTTGTTATTCAATTTTTATTTAAAATTTTAAATTAATCTATTTAGATTTTTTATTTAATATAGTACATTGTAATTTTTTTCAAAACAATTACATTGTGTATCTTATGTGTTGAAAATAATTAATTTGGAAAACCATATACAATTCCCATTAAATGATCATAGATTGAAAAATCACTAAAAATTCACATAGTTTTAGAATAAACCTTCATTATATAATAGTTAATAAATTATTTATTGCACTTAAATCATCGAATAATAATTTATTCTCAATTTGGGAAAATAATTATTTTTTTATAATAATCGTGATCACATATGATGTTAATATTTTAATAACATTGGAGTTTATTTAAAAAAATTGTTTTCCAAAAATATTATATTTATGGTGTAATTGTGGTAATGTTATTTAGATACATATTCATATATTTCTTATTCCTAATCCATCAAAATTTAAATTTATAGAAAATTATGTTCCTAATACATATTTCCAAACAAGAGAAAATCATAATAATTTTCAAAATTCCAATTTTTTTATTTTCTGATATCTTCTGAGGATTCCTTGTATCATAGATAGAACATTATAAAATTTGAATAAATTCCAAATTCATTTATTTTAAATCACATTTTATAATGTTTAACAATTTTTAAATCATTTATTTATTGTAGTTAGAGTGGATTCCATAATCTAAAATCTAACATTTAATTTGGGATTATCAATCCATAAATATAGTTTGACATATAGAGGATTTATACTTACCATGATAATAATACAAATTATGTACACACTATATATAGTAATTTACAAATATTAAATTCATTATAAAAACTTTATTGTAGGTCCCAACTCTAATGATATCCTCATAATGAAATGACAATAATATTAAACAGATTTCAAATGGTCTATATATATATATATCATACTGATGGGGTAGAGATGATTAATGACTATAAAGTGTTGTGGGTCATATGAGTTGATAATTATTCTCAAAAAATTCTTTTGTTTATATCTCAGGTATAGAAGATCATAACGACTAAACACGAAATTTAACCACATGATTTTTTTGGTGTTATTGGATATTCCAATATATAATCATTTTTATTAGTATCTTGACATTATCATTATCAATGTGTATCACTCAATCCAGACTTTTATACCTGATAGTAATTATAATAATTATTTGTTTTAATAGTTATTTATCATTTTTTCATCATATTATTAGATTTATACCATTTACTAAATGATTAAGAAAGGTTTTTTTACCTGATAATATATAAAGAAGATATATTTTTCACATTTATTGGATGATATATCCTTCAATAATTCCATATCCATTAAAAATGAATCTGTGTCTATATAAAATGGTCAATAGAAGTTAAATTCATTTTGAAATGAGTGTTAAATATAGTATGTATCATTCTTTAAAATATATCATGAGACATCATGATTATATTACATAGTAGGTATTTTTTTATAGGTTTTCATAGTTATGGGTAACATTTATATAAAAAGGGGATACGATGTGTTACTATATTTCAAACTTGGTCCATGATTAAGATTCACTTCAATAAATATATGTTCATATAAATTTATAGACAAAATATATATAGAATTTATACTAATTCCAATACGTTGGAGTTTATGATAAAGTGTTTCCCACACACATGGTTTGGTAAATTTATTTTTGGGAATAATCATTAAAAATCATAAATTATTAAAAATAAATCTTATTCATGTTTATAACAACCAAACCTGAATATATATGTATATATTTACTTGTTTATATGTCATGGTAGTCAAATGTTATTTTAATATAAATATTTAATATGAGGCTATTAATTTTTTTTATTAATTTCATTAATTCCAAGTTTCTTGAACATATTTTTAAAAAAAGAGCTAAATTAATATTTTTTATTTCAGTATAGGATAGATTGGAGTGTTATAAGTGATTATTTAATTGTTTTTGGCATTTGAAAAATAATAATTAGTTCATAAATGTCATTATTTATTACTATCATGTTTTTTTTGTTTGAAAAGTGTATTGAGTGGATCCTTACTACTTTTTTGAATTTTGATAATTACAATATTTCACCACTTAGTATATTATTAAATTTATATTTCTAAAATTTTGGGACAATATTTGGTATCATTATATTCTCTTAAAAGAATTCTTTTTTCAACCATAATAAATATTTTGATAAATATTCCATAAGAGGATGAATGATTTCTATAGTTGATCCTAGAGAATTTATGTATGTGGTAAGATAAAAAAAATTCAATGGTGAAAAATATGTTTTCTAGAAGTATATAATGATTATAAACTTGATTATTTTTTAATTTAATGTTTATTTAATGGTTGTTAACCCTAATAATGTTTATAATAGTGATAATGATACATGTATTGTTACTCAAGAATCATATTGTGATTTAATTTGAACATTTTGAATGTTATAATATATGGATCAGGAGTAGATGAATTTACCAGATATTTCAAGTGTGCTAATTTCTAGGACATGTGGGAGACAATTTGTGTTATGTGTTAAGTAATAAATAATCTAATACAACTCATTTAGAACACTATTAATCTTAAATTTGATACATTAATATGTTTTATGGAAAAATTACTACTCATGTGAAGAAAAGAAAAATTAAAAAAGGGTGACGGAAACATGAAATAGGACTGATTCTATAAATTCTTGAAATATAGACATTTTAGAATTTATATTCCGTAATAATAATCTAAAAGGAAATATAAAAAATATGATTATATATGGAATTTATATAAATAAAATAAATTTACTTAGTTTTCATTTTTCGATTATAGTGGTTAATCTCATTCTAACATTAAATATTAGCATTTAAATAAAAAGGTAAATATATGTATTATGGCACTAATTGAAGAGGTAAAAACATTCTGTCCCTTAAATTTTAATTTTTAAAAAATAATAATTTTATTATCTTAATGAGTATAGTTCTTTGGTTGTAGTTATATATGATACAATAAAGAAAAATTATATAACTCATTGAAATGTTATGATTATGTACTTATAGAAGATAATAATTGTCTAATAGTCATTCATAATTAAATCCTAAATATGATAAATTGTTATCTTCATATTACATAAATGATATATGAATTAATTAATTATTTTTTTAATTTTATTCATTGAAATTTTATAAAAAAATATGTTTAAAAAATGGGAAATATTAACTTAAAAAATTACATGTTAGTGTACAATGAAATAAATAAAAACATGGAATTAAAAACTTCCATGTTGTTTAGAACATATATTGTTTTTGGTAATAAATGTAATAGCATGTATACTAATATATGTTTTCATTATTTAAATGATAGAAGCTATGAAAATGATTTTTGTTTTATAATCCCTCCATTTCATATTGCTAAAAATTCATAAGATTATAAATATTTATTTAATTTAAAGGATGGAATTTGTAATCAAAATAATTAGTTTTGGTAATATAAATATATGCAGAAAAACACTAATTGGCGCAAATGAATATTGGTAACAAAACACATTATTGTGGGATAATTTCAAGGAAATAATCCCGAAGAGATACCATGATAAATGTTTTATATATAATATCTACTATATTTGAAATAAATATTTAATATTTAATGTGATATATTATAAAAAAATATATTCTATAATAATTTATGAAACCTTTTTACATTATTTTAAAATTTAAGTAACCATTTGATTTTTTATCTTTTTTTTAGTCTTTATGATGTTAAAGAGACTTATAGAGGAGGAGTTTAACTTAGTAATTATTAACTGTTTTGATTCTTCAATTGAATATTTCACCATTATTTATTTAAAAAAGTAATAAGTATATATTAAGGGATATATATTATTCCATTTTTATTTATTTATTATTTGATAAAGAGTTATCCTATAAAACACTATTAATTAATGCATGAGCATAGTATAGATATTTTGTTCTTATTGTTTAATTAATTTTTGTACTACCTTTAGATTGTTTTTATAAACAATAAATTCAAGTTAAATAGGTTTGTTAAGAATCATTTATGTAAGATTTTTTTACAATAAAATTTCTTGAAAGGGGGAGAATGTATTCATAAAATGTTGGTGCACATATTTTATTATATTTTAGGACAATGTGTTGGTTAAATTTTTTTACTGGATCTACATTATAGTATCTTTTCCCTTTTAATCCTTAAAAAAAGAGGGATATTTTTTATATTCTTAGGTTTCATGGTAATAAATTTTTTTGAGAAAATAGAATGGATGCTTTCCAGTTTTATTAACTTTGAAAATTAAAATATATATCATTTTTTTCTTTTTTTTTCTATTTATATCATTTTCAGACATAAATTATAATTAAAATAATCCATAGACTATGAATCTATGTTTACATTAAACCTAAAATGTGAGTGAATTAGTCTTCTCATGAATTATCATTCCTTCCTTAATTATCTCAATATCTAGAGTGAGAAATAGAATGAACAGTTAGAATCATTCCTCTTGGAAAGGGGTTTCTAGGTTTAAGAAATTATATGGGTGTCATAAAGAAATTTTCTTTCAAATTCTCCCACAATAAGCTTATAGAATGAAAATACATGGTATTTTTTTCATGTGTAGCTGATCTATATGGTTTCTTCATTTGATCGTATATTCTATGAATAACTAATGATAAGCAGATCATGATACGTCATGTTGTACAACTATTATTTTTTTATAATAATAATGCATAAATATATTATAGACAATCCATCAATAAATGATATGGGATTATATAAAATATTTTCAAACAGTTAATTCGTTATACTAGAGATTATTTAAATGGAATCAAAGTTATTTAACATAAATAAAGTAAATAATTAAATTTTAATTTTCTATAATTATGGTATTGTTATTTGATATGGTTCCAACACCATAAATGATTCAGAAATCAGATTCCATAGGGACGAGAACTACCATCCAAAATGTTGTGAAGTAAATTGGATAAGGTAATATGTTTGAAATTTAAATCCTTGTACAGGTGGAGGGGGTAAAACCACTAAACATTTGTTTCAAATATATATATAGACACACATACACACACCCAATTGAATGGGGTGATGAAGATGAACATATGTGAATTACAAGGAGTGAGAGGATTCATATTAAAAGAATAAGTGAATAGGCTATCTAACATTGCCCCAACACCCACCTAATACAGATTAAACTAATTCAAAACAACCTATATTGGGTGACACATGAACCAACCCATAAAATTGGGACCATTTCGATTAAAATGAAATTTAAAATGTCATAAATTTAGGAAATTAATTTCAGGGCCCATGGCATATATCATTAATAAATTAAAAATGTTTTAATACTACTATAATATATATATATAATTACCTCTTGTATAATTTTCATATTATATAGTTATTTTTATGAAAATAATATGAATTTGTAATGATCTTGAAATTTTCCCAACCAATATATTATTAGTTTCTTATTTATATATTTTTAATTATTGAACTAAATTATATTTTATAGTAATTAATTAGCAAACATTTTTTTATTGATTTTTGAAGTTTCCCTCTAATATTTAATTTTGTAATGACATGTGTGTCCAAATTTATGTTGTAAATTGAATTATAACATATTTTGTTCCATGTAATGACATATGTCATTATGGGTTGTGAAATTTTAGGGAAATGTCAATTTTTGCTTCCATAGTGGGTCTTTTTTTGAGAATTAGGACTTGGAACAAAACCAGGGGTCATGGCTTCTATATGATATACTTTTTTGATGTGCATATATTCAATGAGAATATTGAGGTGGTCGATAAAACATAAAAGTGGGGTCGGGGTCACCTTGTTATATAATTATTTTGTGGGAAATATACCACACCATAGCAAGGAGGAGTTGTGGAAAGGTGTGTGTCATGTGAATTATTTTTTAACGAAGTAATGTTTTTGCATCATGACTATGGGGAACCATTTTTCAACCATTATATATTTTATTTTTTTCATTATGGAAACCCGATTCATGTGGAAATCACATAATAATGAGGGTGGTCTCTCCATGGTGGATTCTACCATAATGATATTTTATAACAGAAATATCTGATATAAACATAATTTTTATTCCAAGGATTGTGTTGTGGAGGAGAATATATCATACATATATTTATTGATGGATTTTTTTGAGTATGAAGAACATGGTGTTGCCTTCAGTTTTCTACATTTATGGTGTGTGGGAATTAGGACAATCGAGATACACCCCTCTAGGAGGTCAGTTGATCTATGGAGAGTGTGATACTCTATAAAAGGTTCAAGATGTTATGTCATTGACTACAACCTAGTGGGTTGAAATGTAATGAAATCTTGGGTGAGGGACATTACATAATTTTCCCAAAAAACCCATGCAGTATGGGGCCTCCAACATTGTTTTTTCTTTGATGTGTGGACCTATCATTTTATTGTCATCCACCTTTAATATTACGAGAAATGGGTTATGGGATTTGAAATTTTTATCCATATCTCTACCTACTTCTTATCGTTTTTGATTCCACATGGTTTACAATGTTCTTAGAGATGATTCCATGAATATCCAATGTAAGATCATTCAATTTTCTCTCGGATTACATGATCTTCATTATCCAATCATGTTGTATATCTTTAGCCTTCGGTTATTCACAAATACCACAAAATCATAGTGTAATCAAGTAGCCACAATGGGGATTTCATTTTTATTATCTATAGAAGACTCTAGGAGGTTGGGCGCAATATGTTTTTTTCATTTCACTAATATAATAAACCATCATAAATTAATTTATTTATATCATCAATTGGGAATTCAATTAATGGATGAATTGATTTTTTCTATTAGGGATTGGAAGGATATTTGATCAAAGGACAATCTAGTAGTGTAACACACCCCATTGCATGAGGTTTCAATGTATATATGACATCAGGTGAGTAATTCTATTATTATTAAAAAAATATTAATTGTTAAACAAATATGGATTTAATATAAAAATAATAATTTAATCATATTTACAATGGGTGATTATTTTTGGTGTTATGGAATTATGATATTGAGTGATGTTATTTTGATCTTCAGTTATATTAGGTGATTCATAGCCATGATTTAACAAAGGGAATGAATTTTTTTATGAGGTAGATAGTCCCTAAACATCTCTATAATGATTGTTCATTTTGTTATTTTCATGTGGTATGCGGTCACACCACCTATGTGTGATTGATCTTATGTTTAATATGTAATTTTGTTGTCAATATATACCCCAATAATGAAAAAGTATGTATTAAGGGGCATGATAGGCATGTGAAACCTAGCTAGATACCTCTTTTTTACAATGGTCGATTTCTTTATTAAAAATGTGTGTGATGTGAAAAGAAAACCCATAAGGGGAATATATTAAATGGTATGAAAATATGTCGTATGTGAAGACATAGTGACAATATGATTTTTTTTATTTTAGAGAATGTAATCCAATGATTTTATGTAAAATAGAATCACCAGTAAAATATATTTCTTAGGGATGGGATGTCGATTGGGTTATTAGTGTCATGGGTATGTCATAGTGAAATCATGAGATTCATATTACCTAGATGGTGTTTTACATATATTTGATTGTTAAGTGATTATTATACTTTCTATTGAAGTTTGAGATGGTCATGTGTCTAATGTATGATAGGTAACACCCTCTTTTGGTTGGATTACACACATGGTGACTGTTAGGAGTTAGATGATCCCTTTAAGGTCTGATGAGTCATGATAATATGGTTTCTTCTGAGTGGTAGAATGATAACTGACCAAGATATATGTTGTGTGATATAGAGGTTAGGGCCATGTAACGACCTAACACTGGACCTTCTGAATGGAATATTTGTTGGGACGCAATGATATATTAGGTGAACCAACCCATATACAATAGGCCTCAAACTAGCATTAAGGAACTAAAATAAAAATCTAGAGTCTATTCCCACAAGTATATTTTATAAGGGTTATGCTCAAAAATACAAAACATTCATCATGACTTGTTCATATTACAGAAATCCCAAAACCTATAATCATAAATCAAGGGTACCCTATACTCCACTTTTGTCTAGAAAAGAATAAATTAAACGATCTATATGAAAAATATGAAACAGAGCAGTAGTAGATAACATGGAATCATATATAAAAAATATGAAATACTTTCCAATTCATTCTCAATGATAACTAAACATAAAAAATACCTTCTGGAAAAACTCATAAAATAAAACCTACCAAAACTAAGGACACCTCAATCTACCTGACATTGATCCATCAACCATCTACCCATCCTAGAATTATGATTATTGAACTCAGAATGGGTGCCCAAGTGTTATGGCTTCCCAAGCAGGGTATATATACAAATTTGTAAAAAACTATCAATGGGGTATAATATATAACATTACAATGTGGGTAAATACATTTGATTGGGTTATAATAATAATGTAAAGAATGTATTATATAATAAGTAAACTATTATCCATTCATCTCTAGGTTCTAACTGGACAACCATTTTAAACTATACCAACCTTGTCTAGTGTTAGAGTGTCCTTGAGAATGTCACTTGTCCTAGAGTGATACATGAATTACCCTGAGATATCATGAACATCTTATATATGTAGAAATATGAAAACCTATGTATTATACCATGAATCGTGACTAATATTGAATATTCAAGATGTATCCTAGAGAGTATCAAACATGTCCATCATATGTGGTATAGACATCAGATCAATGGAATAAAAAATGTACCATATTGTAAAAAATAAATATAAGATCATAGGTATCATTGGAAGACATATTTCATAAAGAATCACTTGATTTAAGGGAGGTAATACCTATAATCACAGAATATATGTTGTTGGAATCTGGTTATTTCCATCCCCAAGTATTCCCTCTCATAAATAATCCCTGGATTTGAGGGAGGTAATGCCTAACATCCCAATATGTCAGATACAAGTGTTTGATACTCGGAATCACTAAGAATCTTATATCATAAAAAATCATCAGATATGAGGGTTTTAATTTATTTCATCCCATAATGTCAAATATTTGTATCAAATCTTTTTAATAAGTAGGTATCACATGTAATAAATCATCACTATATCTATGGGAGCAATCAATAACATCCCATTATGTCATATATAAGTATCATATCATATGAATTACAATGTATCTTATGTCATTATTCTTATCTATATTTGAGGGAGTTAATAACTTGAATCTATTTATACTTTTTGTCTATATACAATAAAGTTAATACCAAGAATCCAACATCTATTACTTACCATTGAATCCTAAGAAAGAAATTACCATGAATCCATCATCATATACCAGGAGGTAACACTCCACCTGATGATATCTCAAAATAATTAAAATATTAATAAACACACCCTATGTTGGTTTCCAACCCAATCTATTTCTTATAATTAATTTCATCCATCACGTTTGTGACCTATAACAATTATTGTAGACATTAAAAGCATACAACATCATCTCAGGTTTGTTGTGACAACTACAATCATCACTACACATTTCTTATATACACCCACATTGGGTCAACATACTATTAGAGATAAAATTGGGATCCCCTAAGTCACAACATGAAAAAACCAGTATTGGGGTTCCTCTCCTTAAACCTAAACTGAAATATTGAAACCCACCATAAAATGGATATAACATCCCTAGAAATCATCATAATCATTCCAGGGGATTATAGGCCTCCATTGAGAAGGCCTACCATCATCACTCTAATAAAGGATTTATATATTTCACACTTCCAGAGGTTGTTCCTTATCAATCCTCACAAGTTTGACATAGTAAATTATACTACAAGCATAAACTGTAATACCCTTGTTTTATGGGAATTAATATTTTTTATTTAATTTTTTCTTTAGTTTTTTTATTTCCCACGACAATGAATATATCATTAAATATATGAAATCACAATGTTTGGATTTATTTGCACAGAACACTCAATCAATATTTTTCTACGTAAAACACTTATATAAACTTTTTCTATATACCACAATATTTTTTCTCATGCATTACTCATAATACCAATTCTCTTTGATAGTCGGTTCTATATTAAAGGATGAGTTCTACCATACAAAAAGATACTCATAATATAATTATCAACATATTCATGTAGTTAAAACCTAGTCATTGGAATAGAATCTTAGAATTAGATTCACTAAATAATGAAAATATTATTTACAAAATTATTTAAAATGAATCATTTTTTATCAATTATCATAGGTGAATGTAAGAAAATTTTGAAAAAAAAATTACTTTTCTAAATAAGATATTTTTCTACATACAAACCCAATTTTATCTTAATAATTTAAACAAATAACTTTTTATTAGTGTTTTTAATGAAATTTATATATTATATATTCCATAAATATTTATGATACTCATCCAATATATTTTTTATGTATAAGATAAGAATAAATCCAATTTTATGAATAAAATGTGTATTTTTCTAAATAGTAATTTTAACCGCTTATAATGGTGAACCATTGTTAAATTATATTTTTGAAACTCTTTAAATTTATATTTCACAAAATAAACTTAAAATTTGAATTCATAAGAAAAAAATATTTGGGTAAATTTGTTGGCATTTTTCTTCTATATTTTATTTTATTAAAAACAGTGAATAATACTAAATTTTAATTCAAAATTTGTTTTTATTAAAAATATATATATAAAGAAAAGTTATGTTTCTATTTAGTTTTAATGTTTTGTAAGACCAATTATAAATAAATAAATCTTATTTAGCTCAATGGAATCAATTTTAATTTGAAATTGGATATAAAATCTTACCAAACTGTTGAACTTTTTTACTTTAAAACCAAATTGGTTCGTCCTGTCTATGAGATTGGATTTTAATTAATTTCACTCACTTATGTGATATTAATTTGGAAAGATATATTAAATATTTGGAATATTCATTATTTAAAATTTCTAGAAAGGTAAAATTATTTTGTGACCAAAATTATTATTCAATGTGATTAAAATTAATTATAGCGATTTAAATTATAATTATGTTTAACAAAGGACTAAAAAATAAACATGACATACTAAATGACGAGGAAACCTGTTCAAAATCCATTGTATTACCATATTTATACTATATACCTTCATTTTTCCAATTTTTTTAGTTATAGGGATAATATTCCATAAAAGTGTCCTATTTCTTAACTTAAGTAAGGAAGAAAGGAGAACCTTATTTACCTTTTAACATTAATAAAACCTTTAGATATGGAAGAAGCAACCTATTTTAGGCTATAAATTTAATTTTGAAATATAAATTATTTATTTTGATCAAAATAATTTATCATTAATTTATGTACAAGAATTTTTTACATTAAATGGTTTACAAACATAAATGCATGAATTATTTATTTAATACTAAAATAAAATAAATGATGCTAAATACATTAAATGTAAATTAAATTTAATTAGTTATTTAGTATATTTATAATAACATCACATTATAATAACATCACATTATATAGAAGATACTGGAGTTATTGTTTTAGAATGTAATAACAATGAAAGAAGAAGTGGAAGAAGAAAGGATAATGAACGAGGGTGGTGAAAATGTTACCTCTTCTTCGGGTTCTTCCTATTGATTTGATCAAAAGGGCTTCTTAGGATGGCTTTCTAATCAAAATAAAGCCTATATGATGAATTTAGGGAAGTTTAGAGAGTATTTGGGTAGAGTTTTGTCAATCCAAAAGGCTTTGAATGTGTGAATTAGTGAGAAGGGGGAGTGCCCTTTTATAAGAGGGGTGAGGGGCACCTTTGGAAAAGCTAGAAATATTATTTTATAATCAATTTATATTCGGTTTATAATGGATCCAATGTAGATTTTTTAAATTTTAAGGTGGGTATAGGTCTAAAACCACTCAAAAAATATATTTTAGACAGGTTTTGGTCATTATATTAACCTTATCTTTTAGTTTAAACTCTTAGTTAATTAGATTGACATGTACCTTGTCACTTTGTATTTTTATATTATATAGTTAATGAACATACCATATACATCCAAGAGACCCCCAAGTGGTCTATTAATGATTCGCCTATTATTATATAAGTCTCTTGGCCAAACAGTAGATTTTTATAAATTTAATATCAATTAATAATATAATATTTTTTTTAAAAACTCTTTTATGTCAATTTTGACACTATTCAATAATTGATTTTTGTTAAAGTCTTAACAACTTTTTTAATTCAAAACAAATTAATTTAAGCAATAAAATCATGTGATATAAACCAATTAAATTCATGTATGTCATCAAAACATTCAAATTATATTTATTTTAACATTTATAATTCCAATTATTTGATTCATTCGTTAATAAGGAAAATAATGCATCATTATAGTGTCATAAATAAATTTAATTATTAAAAGTCTAAAAATTATAAATAAAATACCATTATTTATGAAATCTTTTTATATTTATAATGAATATTTATAGTAACAAATCCAACATATATAACCCTATATAAAAATTTTTGCTAAAAGATATATGCTTATGTCATTTTTGTATTTATTTTAACTTAATTAATATAAAGTGTCCTTATCACCTACTAGTGGCTCCATGGGGTCCCAAAATTGACCCAATGATTCCCATGGTCGGAAATATCTCAACCAATAAGGTTAGGACATGTTTTAAGGGAATTTATTATTATTATAATATTTTTTTTACCCTTATTTTCCGGATTTACCCTTTAACCATGGTAAATAAAATATTTACCGAAGTAATTATAAAAAATGTCTAAAAATAAAAGTTACCTATTTACAAAATATAGACATCCTGATTCCAAATATGGAATCCATTTTTCCAAATTCAAAACACAAAGTGGATGAAATTAATTTAAAATTAATTCCCATCATTAAAACAAAATGCGTGTTTTTAAGAGATTACAAATATCAAAAGATTGACACTTGTTTATGTCCGGTTTAATTGTGAAATTATGTCCAATGACCAAAATAGTATAAAATGGTAAAAATATATTCTGAATATACTTTAGAACCACTCAAATTCATAATTTATCACTGTTATGTATTTTGATTAAAAAAGTTGTTTTTAATTAAAATTTAGTAATTTTTACTATTCATCAAAATATAAAAGTTATCCGAAAAGTACCAAAATTTCACCCTAAGCTAATTTAAATATTCCGAATCCAAATATGAATTCCATTTTGAGAGAGAAAATTTATAAAATTTCAAAAAGTGGGTATTACTATTCATAACAGCTACTTTGATTGGTCGCGGTGTGTTAGAATCTCGAAGTTGCATACAACACACGCTGCTATATTATTCAATGAAAATCGTACCGTGGAAGCTTGGGGTGTTACATTATACTTAAAAATATCTTTAAAATTGATTAAAATACTAAATTCTTCAAATATATTTTTAATTGATAATAAATATAAAATATTTACATTTAATGGAAAGAATTATATTTTATAATGACTATATAGACCTATAAATATTGACAAAATTGTAATCATGGTTTGGGATAAAGTAGTATTTTTACGCATCACATGTGCTTATTTTAAAATTAATTTCCAACACATATAAATTTTTATTTTCTAAATTAGTTGTTATATTTATAATTTATTCAGCTTATATTTTCTAATAAATTATGCGTTATTATATTCTTAATGGTTAAAATTCATCAGTTGGAAAAACGGTTACCTAACTGAAAAAACAAAATGGAAAATATAAGGAGACTTAAATAAAAAGGAAAAAAATAAAAAAGAGTTTATTTTTTTGTTTTTAGAAATGGTTAGATAATAAATTATCGTTTATCCATTATTTTTTATTTTTTAACACACATAAGGTAAGGGATACCCCCTAAAGTGATTACCTTTTGATATTTTGAAAAATTTCACTGCTCCTCCACTAAAAAATGAACTCACTCTTCCCCTTACTCATGCATATCAAGAACGTTGGATCACCCAAAATATGATAAAATAATCTATCAAAATCCATCCACTAGTCTTGGTATCATAAATTTTGGAATAAATTGATACAAGGAAGTCCTTTTGTGAAGACCTAATAGAGTTACCAGAAAACATGGTGACCTTCTTCAACATTCATATTATTTTTATTTCTTTATCCACTCCATCAATTCTACAAAATACATGATATTATAATAAAAAAAAGTATTAAAAAATACTAATATGTTGTTATTGAGTGTTTTAATCCTACACTTTCACACAATTCCATCTAATGGGTAACAAACTTACAGTTCATGTGTACAACGAACTACAACTTCACAAAATTGATGTTGTTCTTTTTTCCATGACCACCTATCATGTAAAAAATTATGATAAAAACTTTTTTATTGTAGGATTTATATGATATTTATGATTTATTTACCCTTATGAGAGTAATATATAACTCATACCTTCACTCTTTCTATTTTTTTTCAATATGATAACTTCGTTACTAGAAATTTTGATATCCACCTCTTCAAAGCGATGTGATTCTTTCACACCCAACATGTAATGTATTAAGGATGCATATAGTAAAATTATTTGATATATACGAAATAATTATGGAAATATAATTATTATATATATAAATATATACATATGTTTCATTTACTTTCTTTCTTTTAAAAAATACTTATATGGAAACAACGTTCATGCGTACGTAAGATAAACTATCTCTATGAATAATGTCTTCCATTTCATATTTCTATTATTTATATTTTATTTAAATTTTTATATACATAATATAAAATTTATTTTTATCATTTTTTATAATATTTGTATGAGTAAATCATGATCTATATTAGAGTATCAAAAATAACATGTAAAAAAATATTTGAAAAACCACAAGGATATTATAAATCTAACGTTAAAATGGAATTTTAAATAAATTGGTAATATAATGCCATAAAATATTATAAGGTAGTAAATATTATCATATGTTTCTTTAATAGATGTATAATAATCTTATATTTATTATACAGGAGGACTTTCTGAGTAAGACAAGAGTCAAGACCTATGGTATGGTAATTTCATCTCACCTTTTTTATTTCCATGAGACAGAAGCAATATTCACCAATTTATTCTATTTTGTGATGTATATACATCCCAATGAAATTTTTTATTATTAATTTCATTTATATAATGATATTAGAATGTTTAATTATTTTTATTATTACATGGTTATGATGATTCTAAATTTACTCTAGTGTTAAGGATTTTTTAAACGAACTTTTATTTTAGTGACACTTATGCCTTATACGCCACTCATTTCATCTATGTGGTTTTTATAATACCCATTAATGTTTTATATTATTATTATAATTAATTATATATAAATTTACATATCCATTTTATTATCTCTCTTTTATTTACTTTGTGTTTCCAAAGTTACCAAATCAGTAAGGTAGTTTTTTCTCAATTTCCTTCTTTTAGACACATGTAATGAATTTAAAAAAAACATGTATTCAATTTAATTAAAATTATATCTTACGAAAATGTTCATTGGAAACTGAATTTTAAAATTGTTTTATGGTTTTTAACTAATCCTTTAAATGTTTTATATATGTTTTCAATTAAATTGTTTTCAATGTTTTTTAAAGATTTATTTTTATGTTTCCAATGAGTTTCCAAATAAAAAAGTTTTAATTTTTTTAAAAAATTTATTTATAAGTTTAAGATTTTATTTTAGATAATATGTTTTTCAATAAGTATTATTCTATAAATATCATTTTTTAGAAGAAATAATATTTTTCCTAATGAAATCTATTTAAAAGTTATTTCAAAAAAATTTACATCTAAGAGGGAATCTGTTGGTGTTACTTGAGCATTTCTAGGTAAATAATTCAAATGTTACATTAATATTATTTCTATAAATGGATTATGAATTAATACAACGATTTTTTTATAAACTTATTTCTCTTTCATATGTAATATTCTTATGAAACTTGTTTCTTTTCATGGGTTATTCTTTGATGAAATGACTTTGAAAGTTGTCTTTTTCACAGGTTATGATATGATTACATAACTATAGAGAACCTATAACTTAATGGGTTATAATATTATTTAATATGATTTTGATGAATATGTATGTATACCTTTATTATAGGATGTGTGGTATCTATATCTCTCTCAAATTCATTGGGTAAAGATTTATATCTCATGATATACTGAGGGGATTCCAATCAATAAAACATATCCACATTAGAATATGCATAAAACCGGCCTACTATGGGAAGATGGGGAAACCATATCCACTAGGGAATGTTAAGGAAACCTGATCCACTATAGAAATATAATGAAGCCCGATACACTATGGGATGATTGGGGAATTAGATCCCTTACAATGAAAGGATTGCGACTAGGGATGGTGGTGTGTCCCCGCACAATTGGTGTAGTCCCCATGAAGTTCCCTAATATGTTCAAGAAATGTGTCTTGAATTAAAGGGAATGATGTTTTATTTTTATATGTATTCCACAATTCCATTTCTTACTCTTATGTTATGATTCCATGACTTATTATCTCGATTCCCTTTTGATTCAGGTTTTATTAACTAACAATCATTATTCCATGCTTCATGTTTATGATCTTTGATATGTAGGGTATGAACTTCTGTTGTGGTGAACGCATTCTCAAACCTATATTATCATGTTTATTATTACAATTTTCTATTTTTTACACTTAATAATCATCTGAGCTACCCCATTTTTATGTTTCCTTCCCTATGTTATAAATACATGTGTTATATTTGAGGTGTTTTAGAAGGTTGTTAGTAATGAAGAACCTAGTGGAAGATAATGTATATCACTTTTGTACCAGTGTTTATATTTCCATGTTTCCAAAGGAATAAGTCTAATATGGTCTTTGAGCATTATTTTGTGTAATGTATTAAGTATTTTGAAAAAATGTTGAAATGTTAACATTTGAAAAGCATGGGTATCTGTAGTGGGTATTAGGGGAAAACATTAGTTAAAATTTGGAAACTATGATGAGAAAACATTAGTTTGATCTGTATGAATATTTATAATGATTTTTCTAGGTATGTCAATAAAGATAAGTTCAAATGTGAGGAAAAGTATAGGAATATTTTAAAGAATTTTGGAAAGTGATAGAGAAAGTGGTTTCTTAGAATTAAATCCCTTCCGGGATACAATATGTAGATGTGGCTCAAGAACAGATGTACCTAGGGGATACACCACCCAACAAAGGTGTGTTAGGCTTGATTGAAGTATAACCTAGTACACAAAAATGGGCCTTGCTGTACCCCTTAAGGATATATATTTGGAATAAAAAACTTATTTTCAAACCATCATGAAGGATTTAGATTAAGGGTGACGATGAATAAGCGAGGATAAACCATGGGTATCATGTATTAAAGAAGTATAATCCATGATATAAACATCCTATAAGGTATTGTTTTCTTGATTATATGGCTCTCCATTATGATAAATGTTTCACAAAATTTATTTCTGGTTTTAGTCGATTGCAAGAACCAGATAGGAGTGGACTAATACTGAATGTTATCGAAAAATTGCGGAAGATAATTTAGGTCAGATGATAACTGAAGTGAAGGATTATGTGATCATCTTTTATCAGTTTTCAAGGAACATGATTGATAATGTGTGCCTTACCATACTCTTGAAATAAAAATAATAATAAAAGGAAGTATTTTTCAATGTTTTTGGGTGATGGAGTCCTTAATGGAAATAAGACTCAATTTCCATTATTTCATGAATGTTGAAATAATCCCCTAATTGAATGTCGTAGAGGAACAAGAATATATTATGAATATGGAAAATAAAGACACAAAACAAGTAGATACCAAGGAAAAATGAATTTTTCAGTCAACACAATGGATAGGAATATTAGCCTCCCTAATACCTCATCAAATATAAAATTGTTTTTGTGAGGAATGAAATGTAATTATTCAAATCAATGTCCTGTGTGGAAGGATCGTGAAGAGAATTGGCAAGGTGGAACATTTAATGGTTTTTATCAAGACAAGGAAGAGACCATGAATGATATATGAATGGAATGGTATATCCTTCGTATATTTTTTACCTTAAGCATAAGAATCATGAGTAAATTGATGTTGAAGAACCCTCTGACATGATTTTTATTTCATATTCAAGGAAATATGTAATAATGAATTTAATGATGGTGCCTATGTATTGTATTAATAATAATTTTGGATGATAAAGGTGTGTATGTTTTGGAATTCGTAGATTATACTATACAAATAATGATATGTATATATATATATAGAATGATTTTCTCATCAAGTATTGAAAATGATATATTTAATAGTGATGAAGAATTGGTAAACTGATATTTGGATAAATGGATGGAAACCCTATGTGTTCAATATGTTTACAAAATTGTGATTATATGGTATAAAGAAATGATTGATTGGGATAAAGTATATTGGATATTATCAATGACCTTATAGACAATTAATAATTACTAGGAAAAGTTTATTTTGTCATCGTGGGAGATGTTTAAAAAATCTTAAATTCATGGAATGTATCCAATAATCTTTGGAATAAAAAATCATGAATTTTTTTCAAAAGTATTTATAGTAATCCAGATTATTACAATGCTTCAAGAGAATATATTAATATGGTATTAACATTTTTTGGAATGTGACAATCAAGAGATAGACTATGATATAATGGGGATAAATTTTAAGCTGATTTTGTGACTTTATTTCTAATGTTTTTTATTTTCATCTTTCAGAAGGGTTATATGGATAACCATTTATGGAAAGTCTAAGTTGAATTTAGGTGAACTTTTTTATATCAAATTATTATCTCCCCACATGAATATTTATGCATATTAGATAAATAGTAATAAGCATAATATGTTTAAGATAAATAATGATATATGGGATGTATTATCATAGATATAATGATATTTTAGTCCTTTAGTAATGAAAAACTCACCATTATTTTATGAAGAAATAGGTGATGTAGAAATTGATCAACAAACAACAAAGGGCGAGGTTTTCCTAAATTCGTGAAAGTATATCTTTTCATGAAAATTATTCAACATTAGTAATGGAATCTAGAAATAAAATATTGTCCTAATACCATTTTTTTGAACCATTCACCTTTTATAAAACCACATATTTATGATATTAAGGCCCTAAAAATTCCATTAATAATTCACTAGTTTTTTTATTGATTACCATGATCACTCCCTATAAATATGTATGTTATATATTCAAGTCCAAATATTCACTTGCCAACATTTTTATCCCATGTGGAAAAATTGTTAATAGTTACATTGGGTAAGCATCTTGATTACGACATTACATTTTTTAGTTTCATTATTCATTATTATGATGTGGAGATCTATGAAAGGAACATTCTAGTATTTACCCGTTAATAACAAAGGTGTATTTTAAGGGAAAAAATAATTTTATGTGGGGTGGAATGTGACACAGTGATATTTTGTGAACTATTTTTTTTAAATTAAATTATTCTTTTGTTATTTTTTATTTTTACACAACACTGAATATAGATTTTTTTATACGAAAGCAGTAAGTTTGACATGAGTTATATAGAACACAAAGTCAAGCATGTACTACATGCAACACTTAGATTAGATTTATGTATATCCAACACTAGTATAGGATTTTATTACAGATAATATCGAGTCCCATTGATAGTTTTTTTTACAGACAAGTTCAATTTTTTTCTAGGCTATAAGATTTTATTAGTATTATTATTAACATATTATAATATCTTACACCTAGCCATTGGAATGGATGTTATGAAAATGATTAACTTAATTGTGAAAATATTATTTACACTTGTGTATAAAATTAATACATTTGTTATCAATTAGAAGATGTGAATTTAAGATCTATTTGAAAATAAAGATATTTTTTCTAATAAAACTATTTTTCTCCATACAATCACCATTTTATCTCAATAATTTAAACAAAAAACTTTTAAATAATTTATTAAATAAAATTCATATATTATATATTAAATTTATATTTTTGATACTCATGTAATATATTTGATAGGTATAAGATAATAACAAATTCAATTTATGAATAAATGATGTGTATTTATTAAAGGAAGTTTTAACATATTTTAATAGAGAACCCCTTTTAAAAAGGATTTTTGACACTTTTATAATTATCATTTAAAAAGATAGAAATCCTTTTTTATGGAAGAACATAAAAATTACCTTAATATGGGTTTTCTGTTTTTTTTGTAATGTTTGATATTTTATGAATAATTAATAATAATAAAATTAATTACAAATTTCATTGTTAAATAATTTATTTATAAGGTTAAATTATGTTATTGAATGTTTTTAAAGTTAAAATAGATTAATTATAAATAAATTAATCCAATTTTGGTCATTATAATCAATTTAACATTTATATTTGATATAAAAAATTTCCAAACCAGTGATCTTTTTATCTTTAAAAATTTGTTGTGTCATCCCGTCTGTGGGATTAAATTCAAATTATTTTATACCAATTCATTTTTATGCCAATATTTCATATATTTCCTTTCATGGTTCTAATTTTATGGGTAATTCGGATATTATTAAATAAAATTTCTCTATTTTTATAAGTTCTTTAATGAAATTGATGAATATGGAACTCCCCTTACATTTATCATTTATAAAAAATATAGATACCTAAAAAACAACATATTTTCAGTTATAAATATCACATTGGAATATAAATGAGTTATTTATATCATAATAATTTATTATTTCTTTTCATATATTATTTTGTGACATTAATGGAATAAGAAACACTAACAAAAGAATTATTAATTTAATAATCAAATAAAATAAATGATGCCAAAATTTTAAAAGTAAATTAAATTAAATGAATTATTATTTTAAAAATTTTTAGATGAATATAACATGTTACCCATATTTTAAAATAATATATTTTAATTAAAATATTTTTTATATTTTTGAATTATAAATAAATAAATAGTGTCAGAATGGAAATAAACGTTATTTTACAATAAATTATATTTTGTTAAAGGTTTGAAAATTAATAAAAAAATGTATATTATTCCAAGTGATTTTTAAGTGTTAATAAATATAATTTTTATAATATTAATGGACCAAATTATCATTTATAGTGAACACATAGATCACTTTATAGTCATAACATTGTTAGCACAGTTCGGGTTAATGTTGTATTTTTGCGCATTACATGCGCTTTTATTAAAATTAATTTCAAACACACATGATATATCTATTTTTTAAATTATATATCATATATATAATATAGTGGTTCTATATTTACAATAAATAACTGCTTGATTTTTTCTATATGGTTAAATTACATAGGTTAGAAAACAGTTTACCTTAATGAAAAACTAAAATGATAAATATAAGGAAACATAATGTCTATTGAAAAAAATTAAAAAGGAACTTATTTTTGTGTCATGGATATTTTTTAGATAATATTTTCACATTACTCCATTGTTTTTTCCTTTTTTAATCACATTCTATAAGGTAGAAGTCTTATTAGTGCTTACCTTTTTGTATTTACACGAACGAAACTCCTCCTCCACTATAAATGGTCATCCACTCTTCCCATTAATCACACATATCAAGCACTTTTTATCACCAAAAAATTACTAAAACTATCTCCCAACATCCATCACCACATCCTAGAAGCCTCACTTTTGGAAGAAAGTGATCCAAATAAGTCCTTTGTTTAATATCAAAAGGAGTTACCTGAAAAGGAAGGTTACACACTTCAACGATAACTATAGTTTTATTTATTTCTCAACTCCCTCAATTATCCTTATTAAATTATCAGATAATAAAACAAGTATCCAAAATATACTTATATTTTTCTTTTATAATTTTTTTACATACAATTTCACACACATTGATGTAATGGTCATCAAATATACCATTCTTTTTTATGATGAACTACCGCCTCAAGAAACGATGTTTTTTGTTTTTTTCCTTTACCACCTCTAATGGTTAAAAATCAGTATGGAAAAACTATTTTTATATGATTATATGATATTAATTATGTATTTGTACTTTTTTAATTTTTATATATTACTTACCTTTAAGATTTCCATTTTTTGATTAGGTGAAAACTTTATTTGTCGAAGTTTGGACTACATCCACCACAAAATGATGTGATTCATTCACACCATACATGAAATCTATAAAATATGTGTTTAGTAAAAGTAAATGTTATATATGAAACCATAATTCTTTTAGAATTATTAGATATATAAATATATACATATATTTCATTTACTTTCATTTTTTCAAAAATATAATTAAAAGGAAACAGTATTCCTGCATACGTACAGTCAACCGTCTCCAAAAACGATGTTTTCCATTTCATATTTATTTTGTTTATAGATTATAATATATATTTATATAATTAAAATATATGATACTTATATCATGATTTAAAGAATTTAAATAATTATATCCTTATTTGTATAAGAGTATCAATAATAACGAGTCAAAACATATGTGAAAAAAAACCTGGATATTACTCAAAACATGACGCTAACATAGAATTGTTAACAAAAGGGTGGAATAAAGTTATAGAAAATGTTATATGTTATTAAAAACAAGAATATAGTTAAATTATAGATGTAAAGTAAACTTATATTCATTATAATGGTGGCTTTTAGGAGTATGATGAGATTCAAGACATAATGTAAGGGGATTTCATCTCACATTTTATTTATTAGAGATACATTCTATATTCACCACTCAGATCTATTGCGGGGTGAATATAATACCCTATGACATGTAATTTCATTAATTTACATTATTTAATGTTATTAAAATCTTTAATTAATTTTATTATTTCTATCATATCAGGATTCAAATGTTACTCAAGTAGTAACAATATTCTTGTCTCACTTTTTTTGAGACTTATGCCTTATACACCACTCCTTTATTTTCTGTGGTTTATAAAGTGACCATGATTGTTTTATATGGAAATTATACCTAAATTTATGGATATAAACATATCCACTTTATGATATCAATTTAATTGAGATATTGTTTCAAATGTTATGAAATATGTAAAGTAGGTTTTTCATAATTTTCCTACTTTCAGACAAATGCCATGAATTTCAATAACCTTGGTTTCAAATATCATTTCCACAATGCATTTTAAGAATATATGTTAATGTCATCTTCATGGAAAAAATATGTTAATTATTCTCATGGTTTTTAAGGAATTATTTACAAGTTTTTAATGATTTTTCAAACAATATTTTCCAAAATGGTTTCAATATTTATTTAATTTTTCTAAAAATGTTTTAAATGAAAAAGGTTTTAAATTATTTACAAAGTTTCCTTTATAAATTCTCTACTTTAATTTCAATAAAACAAATTTTAAAAGTTTTTATACTTTAAAAATATTTTTTAATGAACAATATGGCATTTTCATTAGAAAATGTTTTTAATAGATATTTCAAAATTATCTTCTATATATGATAACTTATTTTGTTGTTAATAGTGTGATTTGAGGGAAATGATTCATAGGTTCCCTTCATATTACATATCTAGATGGTTTATCTTTTGGGGGAATTATTTTTATGAGACTTGTTTCTCTTCCATAGGGTATATACTTATGAAACCCACTTTGTTTCTAGGGTTCTTCTTTGATGGAATGACTAAGAAAATTCAATTTTTCCAAAGGCTAATATATGATTACATGTTTATGAAACCCATTTAATTTCACGAGTTATGATATAATTGTTTATGATTCTACGAACCATGCATGTATTATTTCATTATCAGATAGGTGGGACCTATATATCCCTTTAGTTAATTTGGTATCGAATTATATCTCATGATATAATGAAAGTAATAAACCCAAAGGGATTGATCCACTATGGAAAAAGGGGAATCCCAATCCACATAGGTAGATGAGAAAACCTGATCCACAATAGGAAGATGGGGAAACCAAATCCCTTAATGGAAATGACTAAAAATGGGGATGAAGGTGTGTCCCACATTGTAGTTTTAGTCCCCCTAAATTTTCATGATATGTTATAGAAATTAATCATGAATTATAGGGTATGGTGTTACTTGTTTATATCTATGCAACAATTCAATGTCTTTCTCATATATAATGATTTTATGCCTTATACTCTTGATTACAATATGATTCAAGTGTTATGAACTATTAATAATTTGTATAAGATTCATGTTTATGATCATTGATATATATGGTATTACCTTCTTTGGTCATAAACAAGTTCTAAGACCCCTATGATCATGTTTATGATTACATTTCTCAATTTTTTACCATTGTTGATCATCTGATCTCACCCCTTTTATGTTTCCTTCCCCATGTTATGAAGATATATATATTATGTATGATTCTTCTATAGAGGGTGGTTTCCATGAGGACCCTAGTATGAGATATTTTATCTCACTTATGTACTTGTTTTATGTCTGCATGATTCCAAATGAATAATACTAATATTGTTTTCGGACATTAATTTCTATAATGAATTAACTATTTATCAAAACTTATTTAATGTTAATGTTTGAAATGTGTGGGTTGAAATATAACTGACATATTGTTCACATAGCTGATGGAAAGGAACACATACCACTACTATCTAAACATCCAACCTAATGAATCTAGGGAACCTCAATATTCTATCATGGATTAGTCAGACTAACTATTATAATTCATCATTCGTCCCCGTCCAAGGAGCCTAAGAGAACCTATCCAAGTACTTTTGGATTTCATAATTCATTTAATTTATACACCTTATTATTTTATGTATATCATGTCATGTATTTTTAATATTTAATCCCATCTCTATCCGAGGTCGAGGCGTTATACCAATGACCAATTTTTCATTTTGTCCCTTGAAACCATATACAATTTCTTGATATTTCATTATTAAATAAAATCATTTCATTAATATCTTATAACAATAAAATAATTAAATTGAAGTTTGGATTCTTTTGATTGTGAGATGAAATATCACAAGCATATACAAAATAGAAAATAATTTCCAAAACGGGGTCATGCTTAGGGTACAAACTACCTCATATGGGAAGTCCCCCCTCATCAACCAAATCTTGACCACCCTTGTCAAATCTTGTTCAAGTCTAAATGACTATTTAAAATCTATAAAAACACATATCTTGATTTATAAAAGTTTATATAATCATAAAATAATTTCATAATTGATTTTATAGTTAATCCCAAAATAACATTTTATTACCCCAATTATAATAATTTTTTCCAAAAACCTGAAACAAAACCATCGAATATTTCTAGGATCATCTAAGATAGCACTTCAACTTTTCATTCTCAAAAATAAAAATTTATCATTATTAAATAAATTATAAAATAATTTCACAATTTTGTTTTTAATTAATTCCAATATATATTTATTTAAAATATATCTCCCGAAATAACCTGTTTTATACCTTGAAATAATCATATAAGAAAAGGGGAGAAATTAATAGTTATTTTTCAAAACAAATATACTACCATCACATTGGTGGTACATACATAAGGTTAAATACTTTCCCATATACCAAACTGAATATGTAAGGATAATAGGCTTTATACCATTACATTGTTTCTAATGCTTAAGGTAAAGTGAAACACTACACTTACGTGGTCACCACATAAGGGTAAATAGAATTTACCCATACATTTCCCAAAACGGTCCAATGATTATATATGTGTGTTATTATTATTCAAATTATTATGAATTATACCCTAAAAAACCTTCCAAAAATATATATACTCATACAATAACTCACACAAAAATGTAAAAAAACATAGGATTTAGACACTTTATTACCCGCATTTACCCGAGACCGAACCCGAAATAACTAATTACAATTTTTTTTAAAATGATGATTAATATTGTATATTCAATTCAAAATAATAAAATTTATTTCGTCACAATGAAAATAAAATTTTCAATCTTAGACCCTTTCACTATAGTCGTCACATCTAGACCTGACTCTGATCAATCCCCCTAGTAATGTTTCATCTCCCCTCTTCATCCTCACTATCCCACTCTCGGTTTTTCCAAGGAGTCAGGAAGAATATTCCACGCATTTTATTCTTTTATTAATGTGATTTATAATGGGTTCAGTAATATGATTAATTATATTAGATTTCATATTTTACTTATTTTATTTATTTTATTTAAAATTCCTAATTAATAAGCTGGCACTGATCATGAATCATAGGGAACGTATATAATTCTCCAAGGTAAAACCACCCATTACAGACCAAGCCATATAGTTGTAATTTTAATTCTTATATCCATTAAAAGTACTAGAACCACTCAAAATTTGGAAAACAAATAAAATATTTCACCTCATTTACATGAATTATAAAATCATGAGTTGGTACAAGTCATAAAAATATTTTGAAAACATGGAATATGACTATAAATGTCCTTAATGTGAGCTATTTTGAGATAGTCCAAAGTAAGTGGTACAGAGTAATTATCCAAAAAATAAATTATTTGGTGACTATTCTCTTAGGGATAGGTTTATTAAATGGCCTATGAGATAAAATAAGAATTTAGGGTGATATATGTGTCATGTTTCCAATGATTAGAGACTTGGATGAGTCTAATGGACCCTAGTGGATAACCATGTAGGAATGATGATAATGTAGTTGAGTTGTTCATGATGTTATTGGGTGATGGATATGGACATGAGAACATTAAACCGAGTGGATATATTTATGTTGAGTCATAATTTGAGATATGGGTCTAGGTCTCGATTGAATAGAAACCTAGTGACAAAAACATGAGATTTTGGGATGGGATATAGTACATTGATTTTTATTGAATGTGTGTGATTGGTTGGGAGGAAACCCAATTATTATAAGTAAGGTAGGTTATCCTTTAGAGGTATATAAAGTGAGTTAGGATCTAGGATGATGATGTGTGATCTACCTATATTGGGGTTGTTTTGGAACATCATTTGGGTTCCCTTGAGTGTACAAGTTTATATTGGAGGATTTATGGGAGGAGATTCTCCAATGTGTATGTCTTATAATAACATACTATCATGAACTATCTGGGATGTGAAACACTATGTAATGATAGTGTGGAACATTTTCATAGGTGTAATATAACCACCTGGGTAGATGATATGTGAATTAACATGTCTTGGTTGAAGAGTGATATCTCGTGAGACTTAAAAATAATGTTTAGTTTTTAGTAATTTGGTGCAGTAGAGTGGTTAACCATGTATATCCCCTCAATAAGTTTGTATATAACCAACTTATCATAGGTATTATGAAAATAATATTTAAAAAAGATAATTTTAATAAAGATGGGGTTTTTTAATGTTTACAAAATAAAAAGTATGTAATGAGAAGATGAATTTTTATTAAAAAAATAGATAGTATAATGGATATAAATCATCCTCTTAAATTATTTATTAATTATTATTTTTCAAATTTAAAACTTATTAATTATGATCCCAAAATTTTCCATCCATCAAACCCTATAGGAATTAACTTTTACAAAAAGATGAATTGAAGTCAACCCTTGGATAACTCCAAAATGTTTACTCACAAAACTAGGATTTGATTTTTATTTCAAGGATATTTTATGTTTTGAATTAAATTTTTATCATGTCCATATTGAATATAAATGTGATTTCAGTTTATGTATCAGAGTTTATATATTCAAAATAATTAATCTTGGCATATTTTTAATGATTCATTTTGTACTATTACCGATCACACATTCTCAATCTCATGTGTAAAATTCATATAACTTGAGGGTTTTTTAAATTAGAAACACCATTCACAGTTCATATTAATATAAATTACATCAATCCCATTGATTCAAAAAATAAATTAATTTTGTTAAAATTAGATATATTACTACGAAAATATTTTCTTTTACGGGTGAACTAATCTTCATAGAAGAAACTTGAATATGCAAAGGTCTAGAAAGTGAATAACATAATAAATTTAACAATCCTGATATTCATGCGAAAAAAGTGAATTAAATAAAAATAAAATTGAATAAAACAAGATAAGTTTAACTGAAAAGGATAATTTTATTATAAGAAGTGAAAAATATACATTTTTATGTGGAGGTGATTTCAAGGTTACAAGTGGTTATAAGTGTGAATGGAAAATTCACCCAAATATTTCCATCTAACGTGAACTAACATATCAGGCACAAAAATAATGATATGTATATACTTTCAAAATGATTTTTTGTTAAAAATTTGATACTCTATATAATATAAAATATTAATTAAAATACAACCCCAATTAAAAATATATAAACCAAATTGTGAAGTGGTGTTCATGTTGAAGAGTTTGGTCTGACTTTGAATTCATGGACCATTTTATCTCACTAAATGTAAGATATAATAATTAAATTATAATAAAAAATTTACCTTTATTACAAAAGAATATTTTCCGAAAATTTCATGTGAATGTAAATCCTAGAAAAATAGTTATGTCATAGATACTAGAGAGTACATTAATGTGTTAAAACTAGATTTTTATCAAATTTTCAAATTCTGGAACTATTATAATTTTTTTCAAAAATAAAATTATTCATTATAATGTAGAGAAAATTTATAATTTATTATCAATAAAATATTTAAAAAATATATTTTTTATCAACACATCCTCACATTCCAATTTTCACTATTTTGAAAAATCACATATCAAAATTAAAATCCACACTTAAATAAAAAGTCATAAAATTTACAATATACTAATAAAAGACAAACCCATTAAAACTCCATTATAAAATAAATTACCAATTCATTTTCATTTTCATGTATTCAAAAAAAATTTAATACCATTATTTCGCCAGTATAACATGTTGAAACCAACATCATAATAAATTTATATCACCAATCTCTCACGTACAGAATATATGAATAGTTTTTCTAAATTCATTTTAAACATAATTAGACCTTGGTACTTTTAAAAACGTATCTCCCCACATAATAAAAATAAATCATGTGCTAATCATGTGAATTCTAAAGGGAGAGCATTGATGGATATGGTTCATGGGAACCCATCTAAAAATTATTTCTATAAAGAGGAGGATTTAATCATAGAATAAATTTCATGATCACTCATTTAAAAAATATTGATGCATCACTAAATTTACCCAAACAATATTCATAGATCCCAATTACCCCTCCCTTTTAAAATCCCATGAGAAATAATATATAAGGTGTAATGGAATATAGTCCCTCATGTTTTTCATTTTTTGTTTTCATAGATTTTTATGTTAATTTTTTTATATTTTATTAGAGAATGGGAAGGAAAATGAATACATTGAATGAATACAGAATAATTCACTTGTATTTTGGTGATAGTTAGTAGTAACATATTTTTTTAATTTCTCCTTTATGAGATATGAAATCCCTGGGAAATTATTATTTTTTATTTATGGATTATAATATGTATTCAAAATTGATATTTAAATTGGAATTATGAGAGTTTTAGAAACTTGAGGACATACTATTCGTAATGGAATGAGGCCTGAGAGGTGTTTCAGGTGATTAGGTATCCATCACAACAATGTCGGACGGGTCTGAAACAATTTTTTATATGTTCTCTACAACAAGGATTACCGTGGTGCCAAGATCATTTTGGTGGAGCATAAAACAACCACTGTTGGTGAGCATGGTTCCTTGGTTATGTGTGGTTCATGATAGAGGCACCTTTCATAAATTATGGGGATAAAATAGTGATGGTTAACATAATTAAACATGGAGATTTTGTAGGAAACTCTACCACAACATGGAATCTATAACACTAGAGGTGACCAATCCATGGTGAGGATATATCTCATAAATATTACTAGGTTTTTTATAAGGGTTAATTTCAACTAAAGAGTTTCCCAAGAGGAAACATTGAGTTTGAACACAACATGATCTTGAGTTTTTTTTGTGACTATGATGATGAATTTTTTTTGGTTTTTAGTAGATTCAAGAATGTTGAATTGGGGGTTTTTACAAAGGTATTACCATGTGGGAAACTATCTAATTCAATATATTTGTGTCTATTATTATTATGTAGTTTTGATAGACAAAGTTAAGAACCACAACATTGTGCATTTTATGTCTAAGGGGGAACCATATATGGAAAATAGTTTTGAGGAGGAACCCTCATCATCATCATCAGTGTTTCAAGGGTCCATAGGGATTCATAGATGTGCATCATGGAATTGTGAAAATTATAGTGGCATCATGTGGAGAATTAGTTTTTCTGATAAACCCTATTTTACCATGTTGAAATTTAATTCCCCTCTTCTATCTTATCACACAAAAGACCAAACCAAAAAGGTTATATCCCATCCCTTATATATGGATCACCCATATATAAGGGACTTAAAATGGGTATTTTTATAGGTAATCGTGTTCAAATATCCTCTCATAATTATATTGTCGTTTCCCATTATTTCCATTTTTATTTTGGACAATCTGGCAGATGATATTGTTTAATATTCAAATATATAATAGTGTAATCATCCCAAGAGAATGTGGATTTTTCATGGAATTTATAGATGATGTCTTGTGATGTTTAACACATTTTATTAAAATATGTCTGGCTAAAGGTATGTCATCATGTGAAATTGTTGATCATTTAAAATCTGGTTAATTTTATGATGTAATTATTAATAAAAGATGGGGATTTATTATTTCAAATTATTTGATTCATGTCTCGATTATATTTCACCACATTACTCATGGTCTTTGTGAGTAGATGGTCTTGGATGTGGTTTAAAGAATTATTCCAATTCAATTTAATTTTGAGAAAATAGATATAATTAATGTAATTAATGTAATTGAGTTTGATAATTACTTATGAACTATAATAATTAATTATTTTGGATGTTAGGGCTTAGGATATAATTTGAGGTCAATGTTTTATCTTTAATGAGCTCAGCAATGATTTTTCAAGTTGTGATTAATGGTAATGTCTCTATTTTAGGTAGTTTGTATGTCAACCATATCCATTTAAATTATTTTGTGGATATAATGAATGTGATATATGGTCTCTCCACCATGGGAAATTGAACATTTTTATTTATTGAATTTTTCATTCAAAATTAAATTTATATCAACCAATATATGTTTGAAGGGATATGATGGACCCTAGACACTCATGGATTCCTTGGACACTAATGATCAATTTTTTTATTAAAATTTTATTCCTTGATAATTAATAATTATGGGGGAGACTAAAATTGATAATTGAATGTAGTAGACCAAGATTGGTTCTTCATATCCCCTTGTGTTGGGAAGAGTGATGAATTGGAATGAGTGGAATGAGTATACCATAAATGAACCATGATAATCCTTAGAGTGATTTAGTTAATTAGAAGACTTTGGTAAGAGTATTCCTCCAATGATGATAATTGGGTACATAGATATGGGTACCCTGGGTTATAATTATATATTAGTTGGGCATGTGAGGACTGACCATTGGTTGATTGGAATGGAAATTGTCCTGATGCCATATCTAATGTCTGATATTGATATGAGATATCTTATGAGGATAGTGATCGGTTTATATGATTTTTATTATTCCAGGGTATGTTAATCCCAATATGTGATGGGTGATGACCTGAGAGATAATTTATATATCACGGATCCCATGTGAGGTGCCAATTCTTTATTCGACCTAGAGGACCATAACGGGTTAATCAGTGATGAAATGACCCCTGATAGGGTTCATGCGGGAATTGATGTAAATTATTATAGGTGTCACCTAAACAACCTAAATCATTTTTATTAGAATGTTATGGCTATTGTGATGATAATAGGTCATGTAATTGATAGGAATACCCATATTATGTTCCATGGGTGTAGGTTTATGGAAAACCCATGTTATGTTTTTTGGATCTATCATTTCAAGGACATACTTATATCTATAATATAAATGTTAAATTGGGGTTTCCTATATCATTCACCTAAGAATCATGAATTATTTATTAAAAAGAATTATTTTTCCAATCCCGCTGGACCCAGTTGTTATGCATATTGATATAGAATAATATGGAAAATCACTTTATATTTACCTGTGATCCCAATTGATTTTTAATGTGTGGGGAAAGCCCCTTTGACTCATCCTTTGGGTCAATATATAATTCCTAGGATACCAGGATTCAATCGTTAGGTCTATATGATTTCCTTGGATTTACTCAGGGGAATATTTTGTATTATTGACTCTATATATCCTATTAATTTCTTCTAATAATATTTTATAGGCCTGATAAAAATGGATTTTATTTGGGTCTTCCCCCAAGGAATCAGTAATATGCATGAAAATATTACATTTACTAGGATTAAACCCTAGGAATTGGGGATTTTCCATTCTACGATATGGTCATTTAGTATTTTACTAGTTTTCATGGTGACGTGATTTTTTTAGAGATACCCATCATTAGATGAATAATGTATATTCAATTAGGGATTCCACATTAGAACTCACGTATTGGTATTGGTTAAAAATTTTGACTTTCAAATTTCACTTGTTATTCAGATGATTGTGTCACACACACATACACTATATTGTATGTCATGTATGAGACCATATTGGTGGTTCCTAAAATAGTTACACACATATAATTTTAGACATAGTAGAGTTCTAGGATTGAATTATTTAGTAATATAGCATGGATGGATTCTTGAGATTGATTAGGTTCAACTTTTGGATATATTTACAACAAATTTAATTTTATTTCTATTTTTTATTTTTTATATTTTAGTGTCCTATGAGGAAATTAGTTATTTTATTCTATAGAAACCCTGATTTTATTTTTCTGATTCCTTATAAATTCAATTTTTAATAGAATTCTTCTACTTTCTTTTAATTATACATTCACTTTTCTAAAAATGATATTTGTTTGGTTATTTTTACTACTAATTCTTTATTTATACAGTTGTATAGTCTCACCAAGATACTTCCCTAGACATATAATTAAACTGTTTTGCCCCTTGTATATGGGGAATTGTTCTTGTGGTCAATTATCTCTCTGTCCTAGACATTGATTAATTTTCCATAACTGGGGGATTACAAATTGGTATAAGAGAATGTCATTTTCACCTACTATTTGGGGAGATAGTAGATAAGTGATATTAATAACAGTAAGGGATTTAAATGGAAATTTGACTTGATAATCCCTACCACCTTTTTAAATTTAAATTTTATGTGACCAGGGAAATAATATTTCAATTCCTCATTTCATCTTTTATGGTTTTTTGATTTCTCATAGTGTGAAAATCATGAGTTTTAGATTTTTGATATATGATTTTATTATCTATTTTACCAATTTAAAGTATATGTGTACATGAATCATTCTTGTAAAGTAGGATACACTAGAAAATCATGTGTTCTATGTAATTAATTTTATTGACAACCGAGGGTTTATTTATATAATGCTTCAACAAAAATTTATAGCAAATTTTCGTGGATAATTTCTTTTTTGAATTATATAATTCTAAACAATGGTATTTTTTAATTATATGCCTTTTAGATTTTATGATAGGATATTAGATGATAATGACTATTCATTCTCTCCATTATGGGATGAATAAAAACATGAGTAGTTCAGTATCGGAATTGGGTTCCTTAACAATACTCTATTGGTGAGAGGTTTGACACTAGTTTCAAAAAAATGGGATCTATTATTTAAATTTTTAAAAATTTCCTATATGGTGTTTTCCCATATTTATTATTGGTGAGATTTTACTTATCCTGACAATAAGACGATGATATACATGATATAGATAATTAGGGAAAAATTATGTTATATATTTGTGTATGTGAATAAAAATTTTTTCCACATGGTGGTGGTCTCTAATATAGATTCCTAAGGATGATCAATTCCCTAGTATGTTTGTGATATTTCATGTGGTTCCTAATAAATCTTGAGTATTTTTTTTTGTATTTTATGTTTGACTAAAGAGCAGGGTTGTTACCTTGTGAGTTGCATATCGTGTCATATAGGGTTGTGGGATGGGAGTAAGAGCCTAGTTCCTTTGCGATATGTCTTAGGATATTGATGGAAAGATTCATATATATATATATATATATATGGGGGTAACCTTATAGTGATTTTAACCAGATCATGTGAGTTTATGTGGATTTGGAACTCTTGGGTAGATTTTTAGGTTATGTGATTGTTGTATGATAGGTACAACATGGTATATGTTATATTCATGTTGGATACCTTGTATTTTTAGGAGAAATTAACCTTGAGTGGTAGTTAATTGGAATCAAGGAATCATTTTGAGGGTAGGATTCATAAACATGGTGTTTTTGGCTGTGATACCAGATGATATTGGTATTCATGATCTAATATGCTGGATCTTGGATATATAGAGAATAGGAAGATGAATGTGGATTTGAATAATGCTTGAGTCAACAGGTTTTTATATGGTAAATTATGGAATATGTGAAATGAGTAATTTTTAATAGGAGACCCATGGGTACTTCTAGATAGATTTTATTTTCATTCAAGTGGAATAGTCAGTTCTAGAAATTTTAGTTTATGTATAGGATTAATTATATGGGAAGATTTGGGAGTTTAAAATGGGTTTATAAATTTCTATCACATGATATTTCTCATTGATATGGTTCTTTTGGTTTTTTTCATTTAGTAATTATTACACATGGTTTTAAAGAAGGTGATAGGTGTCCATCTATGATAAAAAGATTCAAAAACAATGGAAAAATAATCGTAGAATGGTCGACCTAAGTTTGTTATTTGGAAGAGATTGTTTGGATGTTGTGTTTATGAAACCAATTTAGGTTATTCTCACTGAGTATTAAAAGGAAATTTGTATTGTTTGGACTACACCATTGGCCATTAGAGGGTGTGATCCAGACTAAAAAATAATATATTAGTGGATTTCAATAATAATGATCTTAGAGTGTTATGAATGAGTAGTTATCATGTTTAATGTAGGTGAATAGTTATGATATGAAAGGATATATAAATATAAATATATAAATATATATATTCACAATGTTTGTTTTTTATGGAATATACTACATAGGGGAATATCCCTCAAGTGGGTAGCGCCAAGGGTGTGATGAGATGATATGCTAGATGACTAAGGTAGTGCTTAGATGATGGTGAGAGAATGAACCTATACATATCTACTCCCTTGGTCAATATCAAATTTGATATTTGAATGGATAATCTATTTTTTTTTTGAATAGGGATCAGGGTGATTTTGAGGTGATCTAAGGTTTATCCAGAATGGGGATTCCTTTTTTATCAAAGTGAGAGTATAATATAGGATTTTGAAGGACAGCGATCCAACCATGGGATTACACTCGGTGTTGGGTTCAAAAATTAGTGTAAATTCATGAATTATATTTGGATTACTTGAAGGGTTAATGAATCCTGATTTGGTGGTCAAAATATATGGTGATAGGTGAAACCATTTTTTATAATTTCCTACTAAAGGAGGACCAAATATATTTTTTCCTAATATTGGGTGTAGTGAGAAAAAAAACATGTCCATTAAGTTAGTGGGCCATAAAAAATGTGTTTTAGTATGTTATTTTCATGGTAGGTAGAACTTTTTTATAGAAACAACACATGATATGCTCAATATTATGGTTTGTAGGGTCATAATTCAATATTTGGAATGATTTAAAACATCATGTTGTCTTATGATAGATGGGTGAAGTTGAGAATTCTATTTGTTTCATATAGATGGAGATGAGTGAAACTATGTTTTTGACGTATAGTTCCCCTCATGTTTGGATATTCATAGTGGAAGACTGATTTTAATTATAAATTAAAAACAAACCAGTTTAGAATGAGTTAATGAATAGGGAGAGGTAAATATTAATGGTTGAAATACCTTTGTGGTTTCTCATGGAAATAAATGATATAATGGGGATTCTCTAAACACATACTCTTTTATGGGTTGTAAAATCAAAGGGAATTTTGAATTTTTGACTTTTGAATTAGTATTATACTTGAGAATTGTCATTCAGATTGGAATTTTTTGAGTTTTAAAATCATGAGGAGTTGTTTTCAAAAATGGATTGAGGCTTAGGAGTTGTTTTAGGACCTGAAGTGTCCATCGCAGTATGTTTTAGTAGACCAGACAGTGTTTTTCTGCAATTGATCCACCATGGCATGGGGAATGTCATTGAGGAGGGTGAAATTCCATGTAAAGGAGGGAATGGTTCCTGGATTGAGTGTGCCTCCTTATAGAGTTATCTATCATTAATTAAGTGAAAAAATATACATCGTGTATCTCATGAAACCTGGAAATCATGAAGGAAACTCCACTATGTTGTGGATCCTAGTCGTTGTGGAGATGACCATGCCTAGGTGATTGTATTGTCCAAGAATGATTGTGGGTGTTTTCCTTTTGGGGCATAGATATTTATGTTTTTTCCTACGAAACTTTATATGGATACCATTACATAGTGTCAGGAATTGTGGTGAGTGAAAATTAAAGATAATATACATTTTTTATGTTGATTTTTGGAATAAGGTGTTTAGGCCATTGATATTCCCAATGAAAAAGACTCAGAGCATGCATATTGTGGCCTATCCTTGGGGGTGGGGTTGTATGGACCTTGGGTAACATAACATTTTGGGTTCTGGAATGGTGTGAGGTAAGAACCCTTTGTGAAAATGAGGGAGATGGAATACCCCTCACAATTTTCATTGTTTCAAAGGGGTCCTTAGGGGTTTCCTATAGGTTTACAATAGAGTGGTTCATGTTCTGGTGCAAGTTATAGTGCCATGCAATGTGGTTTATATTTTTTAAAAAAAACCCCTTTCTAATATTTTTTAATACCCCTCTTCCCTCTTTCACTTTCATAGGGTTGAACATTGAGAGTTATCTCTCCATCTAATCTCTCTTGATCTCCCACGTCTATGGGTGTTCTTTTGGATATTTATAAAGTAATTCATGATAAAATCCCATATTTTAAATCAATTGTAATTTACCCTTGTTACCTATCTAATTTTTAATATTACATATTAGGGATTCATTAAAAATTCCATAGGATCATGGTGGAATCATCATTAGATGATGTGTTTTTCCTTAAAGTGGATAAAGGACATCTCATGACATAGAAAATGTATTATTTAATTCTTCATGGATGAAGGTATATCAACTTATGAAATTATAGAATATTTTAACCATAATTTGGGTAATTGTTTTCATTGAATCATTGGATATTGGTTGGGTTTTTTTGTTGATTAGGATTTTCCATTTGTCGACCATAGACTACACCCCATTACTCATATTTTTGGTGAGTAGTTGTTGTGATGTGAGATTTTAGGAATTATTCATTATTATATTAAATTGTGAGAATACTTATAATTGGTGTCATTAATTTATTTGAGTGGGATAATTAATTTTAAACTTATATAACTAATTATTTTGGATTATGGTTTTTAGGATAGTATTTCATGTTTGTGTTAGTTATTAAAAAAGCATGGGTGATATTTTCTTGGATGTGAATATGGAAATAACTATATTTGAGGTAGTTTTTCTCCAATGCTAGACCCTTTGGTTTATTCTTCTAATAATTGGAACATGATATACATTCTCACCACTAAGGGGAATCAGACCTTTTTATTTAATTGTTTTTTATTTGAAATTAAATTCTTATCAACTAATACAGGTTTCAAGGGACCAAATGGACCCTAGGGAACTCATGTATTCTTCAACCACTGATGGTCTATGTCATGATTAAAATTATATTCCATGAGATATATGAACCATGAGAGATGATAATTAACTAGATAAATTAATATAGTGGTCTCCTATTAGATCATGTGGAACCTTAATGGTGATGATAGATAAAATGGAATGAGTGCCCTGATTATGTTAGGATAGAACTATGAGATTCCTTATATCTATTTTCTTAGTAAAATGATTCCAGGGTTAGTATTCCTTCTTTAATGATATTTGGGAACCCAAATTAGGGTTTCTCAGGTAAGACATATAGCTTTATTGGGTGTGTCAGGTCCGACCAAAGGTGGATTGAAAGGTGATTGGGATTGAGTTCTTATCCCATTTGTGACCAGATGCGAGATAAATTGTGATGCCATTAAAGTCATTATTTGATTGTGATTTCGTTAAGGGATTTTATTACCTCTAATTGATGCGTGATTACTCAAAAATAATTATTTATAATGAGGATCCATTTTGAGATTTATGTACTTAATGTGACCAATGATACCCAATTTGGTGCACAAGTGATATAATGACCCTAAGGGGGTTCAAGCTAGAAAGGTTATTAGATGTTTTTGGTGTCACATTTAGAACCCAAGAAATATTTTTTATACTGATATGGATATAGGGATGATGATTGGTCATGGGATTAATAGGTTGTCCATTTTTATATGTTCTTTGGGTGGTTAGATAGGCAAATTACATTATGTTTAGGAGTATTAATGAAAGGGATACATTCCCCTACAATATTTATATGATATATAATGATTTCCTATGACATGAACCTAGGAATGTACTATTACCATTAATATATAATTCCTTGGGAAATTCAATTACATTTGGTTATGGTTCCTATTGATATAGAATTTCTATTAAAAACCTCTAGAATTCAGCCTTCTAGTATATATGGAATTCCCATGATGCTTGGATTAGACCATCATGTCAATATGATTTCCTTGTACATTATCTATGGAATTAGATGTGTTTCGAGCATTGGATCTCATTATAATTTCTCCTTAGATGCATTCATGGGCCTAATACTATTATATTTACAAGGGTCACCCCCCGAGGAATCAATTTTATTCCTTGTACAAATTTATTTACTAGTAAAAACCCTAATTGATAAGTGTTTCCCCATACTATTATATGGTAATTGTACCTTGTACTTTTTTTCAAAATTATGTGATGTTCTCAGTGAAATCCCATATTTTATGGAGAATGTATAATCAAAATCGATTGTTATCATAGAAACCAATGACTAATGGTGTTTATTTATTATCACTTATATGTTATAATTTTTATTCAGCTAAACAATTCACTTGCACAGACACTACGTTACTGGTTATGTATAGGTCTTCATTAGTGGTTACCTAGTGAGTTATATCCATGCCCTACTCTGGTGTTAATGGAAGTTGGGTAACTAATTAGATCTCACAGATCACATGTTCTATTTGGGATGAGGGATGAGAATGGATCACTCCTCAATATATCTTGGATAGAATCATAAGATAGATTAGGTATGGCTGGGGGATGCCATATAGAATTGAATTTTTATTTAATGTAATTATTTGGTATGTTTAATAAACCTAATGAGTGAGCAATCATTTCATTCATATATTATCATTAGTTTGTTTGAAGTCTTTCTAAGGAATTCTAATTTTTAATGCCTACCTCAATATTTAAAAATTAAAAATAATACAACTATTACACATAAAAATAGTAAATTAAAGAGTGGGGTGGGTGGAGAGAATATGACTATAATTTTTCTAACCAATTTTTCATTACATTATTATTGGTTATTTCCATGGTTAAATAGATGTGTACGTCTCAAAAATAGGTAAATACAATGTTTGTTTTCAAATAATACCATATTCACAGTAGAAATTTTTTTAATATTTATAACTAAATTAAACCATGTTCTAAATGAAAAAACAAAATATTATTTCATGCATTAATGGATTGTGGCAAGAAGAGTATAATAAAATTAGCCCATATTAGCTCTCGAGAGAAGGAAAAAAACATTGTTCAGTGAAAATTAAACATGGGTTTGAAAAATCCATCTAACTCCTAGAAATTTTTTAAAAATTTAAAATATTAAAAATATTACATATCAATGTGAATATGGTTTTTTTCAATAACCAAGTAATTTTCTCATATGTAACTCAACAAGTTATGATGACTTTGGATATTCAATTCCAACCCAATTTTTTTAAAAAAATAGAACACAAAAAAACATTCTAAAGAAGCTTCCAAAATTTGTTTCCCATCCCCAACAAGTAGGAAGAATATTATCTAATTTATAGAGTTATGTAAAGTATGATGTATTAAAATTCATTATAAAATCATTATTCAAAACCAAGTAATTTTTTCAACCATGTATCATGAAATAAAGAACTCTAAATAAGTTGTGTTCAGCTTGATATCATTAACTACATTTAAATAACTATATTTCATAAACCACTAATGATTTATAATAAATATCATTCCTATGGACCTTTATGTGATCTCAACTACAACATATTCTAAAACATATCATAAAACACTAATTTTTATCCTTCTAGAAGACAACATACTATGAATCAGCTTCAATCACCGACTATAAAGAATGAATTTTTCTTCCTCATGAAACACCCTCTTCTAGATCATCATGTCATGAGTTTTATTTTATTTTTCCTTATAGATGCTTTAGGCCAAATTTTCTTATAATAATTTATTTTTTATCTTGATGTAGTAGGTTTCTTTGGTCATCTGATTTTTCGTACCCCATAATGGGTGAACCCATTAGAAAGGGGGAGTTGAACCAATGATTCTCATTATTTTAAATAATTTAAATTTATTTTAACCTATAAAACATAATAAGGTGTACATCCACTCATGTACTAAAACTCACTATAATTCATATGAATTAAATTAAAAAAGAAATTTTTGTACATTTAGTTTTACAAGGTTCATCCCCAATGAGGGAACCTACTACATATTATGTTTAGTTATCCTCCTAAGCCATATATTTGATAATATAATCAATTATAAATTAAATAGGTATGGTAAAAAATATTCCATAACAAAAAATGGTAATTTATTCTTATGTATCTATAAAAGATGGTTATCATGTTTTGAACACATAAAAGATAAGGACAATCCTATGATCCTTTTGAATGGGAAAATGTATTCTACTCAGAAAACACAATCTCTGGGATGTATATGTTTAGCCCTTCTATATACCATTTATAAAACATAAAGACACTTCTTCTAAGTGATATAATTATTCAAAATAATTTATCCTCCAAATAATATAGTCCAGGAAATTGGTAATCACCTTTGATAATGTTACTCGACATCATTAACAATTTATCGTTGAGTGATTTCCTACGCTTTATATACCTATAATTTATGTGATAAACCCAGGGAGCATAGAAATATCATTTAAATTCACTCTGAGAATCCATTTATTCTACTAAATTCAATATCATTTAGGAAAATTGGTTTTTGACATATTTTAAACTCTCAAAAAGATAGGCATCAATGATATTCAACTCATCTAAAATACCTGGCTTGAATCAAAAACTTCCATTTATGAATATCACACATTGAATGTCCAACACATGATAATAAAAATTAACATTCCTTTATATGAATTTAATGACCATTGGAATCATCAAATGAACGTACTTTAATAGAAGTAACATAGCATGTTATTATTCTTTCGTCATCTCATCACCACAGAAATTTTTTCTATGTTTTCACATTGAACAAATTCTAGAATCAATCGTATGTTTTAGGTGATAATTTTCAACCAGTTTAATAACTATGCAAAATATTTGGATTATATAATTATAATCTCAATTTTTTCACAATATATAGAAATATTAAAGTTATCTTTTCTTTCTACATGGTTGATTCATTCTATGGTCTTCTATTACTTATTTATCCTTGGATATCACAGATTTTATTTCCATAGTTCTTCTAGAGTTCCAACATCAAACATTATTATATTTCACATAATATCCACAAAATTCATCTTGAATTATTATTTGTATTATAACAAAGTTAATTTTATGGATTATAATGAACATAACATGCATCTTATAACTAAAATTATGGAGCACTCTCATGTATAACACCAATCTCAGTATGCATTCACAATTTTCCATTAATACTTATTTATACCATCCTTTTGTGAGTTACTTATGAAAACCTAAAAATCCTCCACTCAAACATTAACAACATCCACTTTACTAATCTATTCACTTTAAATTTTACCATCAAGTGACATAATAAAATCCTTCAAACACAGTTCTCAAAACTCAAAATAATTTACTAACCAACTCAAAAATATTATTCCAAACCTATTTAACGAAAAATATAAAAACCTTAATAATAAAATGGAAACTCAATATACCCCTTTGGATTTTCAGTAAATGGAAATTATTTCAATAATCAGTACTTTTTTATTTATATCAAATCCTATTCTTTATTAAGGAGAATATTTCAAAAACCACATCGAAATATAATATAATTTTTTTAGATAAATATACCTCTTAGTGAAAATATGTTTTTGAAATTTTATTTTTATGTACTGTCTCTCAATTCATTCTCTTTATTTTTTATCCCCCTTTCTTAAAAAAACTCCATCCATACATTATAATAAGATATAAAATTTTATTCTCCTCGTTTGTATGAAAATTTTCACCACTCTCCAACTTTGACAACATGATTCAAGGAATAGTGGGGGGAACAACCCATAACCTCAAATAATTGTTATGGGGAGGAAAAACATGAATTTTTAGCCTTAATTCCTTATAAATATCTCTCCAAATTACTTTTTTGAAAATATGAGTAATTTTATCCTTTTTAAAACATACTCTAATTTGACATTTCAAGATGAAATTTTCTCCTTGATAAAATGAATCTTTATATGAATATATTTTGATCTCAAATGTTGTAAGGGGTTCATTGAATTATTGAGTTCACATTAATTATAAAAAAATATAGGCATTTAAAAATTAACATTAATGTTTTCAAACAGATATTTTATCCATATAAATTGAGTTAAATAATATATGGTTGAAAAATAATATAATTTCACTATACATAAGGTTATTGAGGGTTTTTACCTTTTACAGAAACAAACAGAACTCTCTCCAAAAAATATTGTTGCTTTTGATATTTAATTTTAGTCATTCAAATTACCAACCAAATTATCATTTAAGAATCAATGAAAGTTTAACATATTAAATATTTAATGGATTAAGATATTTTTTTATATTCCTTTTACATGACTTTAAATTTTTTTAGAAACCATAATGTGTGATTCCATTAGATCACACTTATATAAGGAAAAGAAAGTGAATACATACAAAATGTATAGTTAAGATGCATCTAGATTGAGTAATCTTCTGATTAACATATAGAAGTATCAATGATTAACAATATATCTAGATTCATCCTTACATATCTTTACTATAATAGATAAAGGATTATAAAAAACCATTGAATATGTTATATCAAGGTTTATAAATAGCTAATCGGTATACCTTTCCAAAAAAATTAGGTATAACATTTTTTGTACAACCCATAACCTAAGAAAGAAATTTATATTCCCATGTAACTAAATTTCAATGTACTCTTTAAATTTCACTAAAAAATCCTAACTTCCAGGATCATTATCACTAGTGATGACTATATCATCAACCTAAATAATGAAAATAAGTTCTTTGGAACTATGATCCTTTCAATATAAAATTATATAAAATTTTCCTCCAGAAATGTTTAATTCAATCAGGTAACTTTCTCTGATGAGATCCAAAAATGAGGGACTTTTTTAAACCCATATAAATACTTCTTGATCATTAAAACCAGTATATAAACCACATAATATAGGTGTCCCTCTAATTTTTTAATATAAAATTATTCTTTAACTTCACCAAAAAAAAATAAATCTTTACATATATTTGAAAAGAATTATATTTTCAAGGAGTAGAAAAAACTTAGAACAACTATATGGAATAAATTCTTAAAATAGTGGAAAAGGATTCTGAAAAATCAACACCTTCCAACTATAAACATCAATACAAAGTAAACATGATTTATCTCAAAAAAATATCCTTTTTTGTTCATAATATTTGTGAACACCCGTTTAATTATGATAATATTATTTCCATTTAGATTTAGAATATTTTCCTAGTAATATCTATTTTTTAATTGGACCTAACTCCTCATTCCTTGAATTTTTTCATCCTTGAGATCAACTGCTTGTGATACTTAATGGGGGTAAAATTTAAAGATAATTATAAATTTTCTATATTTTTAGCTTCTTACACTTCTAAAATAGATATTATAAACTTTCAATGATATCATTTAGCTCAATATTATTCAATAATTTCCATAACATTTATTTTTTTGTTTCTACTTATGTATTCTTTATCATAGGATTCATTAGAACAAGTTTTTTCTTGATATTAGAATCATGAGTTGTTTACTCATCATTAGTTTTTCTATAATAATCAGCATCATCTTCTTTTTTTCCATCTGATTATGATTTATGATCATCCATTGGATTGAAATTATTTCCATTCAATTTATCATTACACAATTAAATTATTTTCGATAATTGTTTATTACAACACTTTTAGATTCTATCATTGGATGAGAAACCAAGGAAAATTAATTCTTTATTTTTTTTATTCAAATTTTATTATGTTTTTATTTTTTAATCTTCCTTTGTAATGGACTTCAACAAAATTAAAAAAATTTAACTCTGGGTTTCTTCTTGTAATGCATCTCAAAGGGGGTAATGTTCATGGTACATATTAGTAAACATCTATTCTTAACATAGTGTTTTGTATATATAAATTTATTCTATAATAATTTACAGATATAATACTCTTAAATCATGGTCCTTCCCATTTTGACCAAACAACCTTTTTTTCTATAAACCTTTTTTCTAAGGGGTTTAGTGAGTATTGTACTTCTGTATTTTTTCATTCTTTGATAGATAAAATTCAAAATAATTACAAGTAATATCCTTTCAATTTTACACTTTTTTTATTTTGGATTTGGTAACAAACATCCTTTACAACTTACCTTCTATAAAAAATAAATTTTTTCAAAGCATAAGATATAGTCATTATAAACATAACACTAGTCATCTAAGAGTAGTCATCAATAAAATTTAAAATATGTATATTAAAATTAATGTATTGATACCTGATCAAGCCACATATATTATAATTTTTTTCTTATAATTAACTTATTTAATGAATTTATACTCTTTTATGTCTTCTGTTAACCACATTATTTTTCATAAAATAATTAAAAATGATGGATCTTTCCCATTTCAGAAGAGTTAAATCTCTAAAAACATATTCCTTTGCGATTTCAATTAAGATATATTGGCCAAAATATCTAATTACTCTATATCATAACTTATTTTCGTCATTTAAAACTGTATAATATGGTTTACTCTTATATATGATTTTAAATAGTTATATATCACATATTTTTCTTTGAGAAATTGTTTTTTATTGTTTATGAACCGATTGGTTCATAAATAATTTGGAAGGATACTTCATATCCATCATTAAATAACTAGATCATGCATATTATGTTTTATTTAATTCCATAAAAATATATCTTTGTTTTAATATAAAGTTTAGTAGCATATGATACTTTTGTTACATTCATTAATTTTTATAGAACTATGATTTCCAAAGGTATCGAATCCTCCATAATATTCATCAATATTTCACAATATGTTAACTTCACTTGTAAAAAGTGAGAAGTATTTTATATCAGGAATCCATGAATTATTTTTCTAGAAATCATTATGGGATACTTCAATAGTAAATTAATTGTCCTCTACATTAGTTGTTACTTATTCCTTTTCTATATTGTTAAATGAGATTTCTCTTTGAAATATAGTCATAAAATCATTAATTTATATCCTGGTTAGAGACACATTCCACTAGATTCTTTTAGAAAGATAAATTAATATAATATATAACTAGACAAACAATATTTTTATATTTACCTATAATTTTTTTCATATTTCTAGATGGTTATTAATTTTCATTAAGGTCTTCTTCCCCTACCATATTTCCTTCCCCACCATAAGTACATGTTGTGTTTATAATTATAAGACTTGTGTCCCATGATTTTGAAACACCTACAATAGCCATTGAGCATCCATCATTTATATTATAAAAATTCTATTTCTTGAGTGATTTTTATTTTTCATTGGAAGATACAATGTCTCTTTCTAATGTACAATAGTCATCTTCACGAGGGAAATCTATCCTAACTTCATTTATGGGTTTGGAAAATATCTCAGCATTATTATTAACATAAGCTCATATATTTTTAGTTGATTCATATTCATGGTTCATGAAATGAATCTTGTTTTAATATTTTCCAACAGTAATTTTCACATGATTAGGAAAAATCCTTCCATAGGCTATGGAAATTCAACTTTATATTTTTTTTTCCAATGTTGAAATCATCATTAATGCTCTTTATATTTTTTCATCTTCAATACATTAATATTTTTCTTTCTCTTCTCATATTTTATTATAGCTATATTGTTACCTTTTCCCTTCATTTTAACCTTATTCAGTACATTTAACTTGAGGTTATTGATTTCCATGATGAATGAATTATTCTTTGTGTTTGAACAAGAGAATTTCATTATTGAGGTTAGTATTTTGTATCCTAATAATAAGATTCAAGTTCCGGTTTTATCATGTGTTCCATGAAATTTAGTTCACTATCTAATTAATATTTACATGAGTTTTCTTTATGTTTTTCATGAGAAGTTTAATTTATAATTTCCTATAAAATTTATTCATTAGAGGTTATGAATTTCAAAAAATAATATTCTTCTTCCTTGTATAAAAAAATTATTTATTTTATTCCATGAAGAATTATTTTGTCTTCTTCTATTAATTTAATATACTTTTTTATTTCAATTTATCATCTAAGGATTTTCATCAATAATATCATCTTCATACTGGCTTCTTTTTCATTTACATAAAATAATGGAAATGTTACTACCACTATCGTAATCAAAGTGTGTCAATTCCATATTTCCATTTTACATCCATTTATCTTTCCAAGAATTCTAAAAAATAAGATACATTATCATATTTTTCTATTTATCCATATGATCATCATCTTCTAATTCATTAAAATTTCAATCTTATGATACATTGAGTTTGAGATTAATTATGGATTCAAAATCCATTACTTCCCTAACATGTTTCTTAAATACTCTAGCCTTCCTTATTTCATATTTCACAATGGTATTTTGATTTTCATCTACAGTTAAATGAACTATATCTTACAAGGATAAAATATTAGGTTTAAATCAATCTAAAAATTTATCATTAACTATTAAACAATAATTGTGTTAGTCAGAGAGATTCTAAATCCCCTGATGTTCCAAATGATTTAGTTAATTCTTTTGAAGTAATCATCAATAGTGTTATCATCATCTATATTTATGTCAACAAACTAACTTCTATAAATTTGAATTTTTACATCATTTACATTAACATTATCTTAAATCATACATTCAATCTTGTTAAAATATTATTTAGTAGGTTAAAGGCCCATCACCCAAGTTTTAACATTGACTAATAAGGATATGAGAATTTCATTTCAAGAGACAGCATCCACTAAAAATTTCCTTTCCCCTAGAAAAAATAATTGTTACATCCTATTATCTGGGAGGGAAACCTATTTTTTCTTCGGCAACCACTTTTAAGACATGATATTAGAGAGAGGGTATCATTCTATTCTTCCATACATGAAAATTTATTCCTTTAATTGTAAGGATATCACTACTATTAAATTTATCATATTCTAAGTCATTAATAAAAAATTTATAGGTTGAACATTCTCTGATAGAATTTATGATACCCATGAATGGTTAAACCACTGAGTTGGGTGGGTTAATTAGTGGTTCTCTTTTCAAAACATCCTTTTATTTTAACATATCAATTGAAACTTATTGGTTACTTGATCCAATCTGGTAATAAAACCGACTAAATGATATAATTTGTAATGAAAACAAGAAATTAATGCACCTGGATTATTATAAGGTTCATACATAATAACTAAACATACTCCTTTTTGTGTTCGGTTGTCATCCCAACAAATAGATTTCCCGCTGTAATCAATTATCAATTACAATGGTTTGGGAAGTAATAATATTTATCCATAAAGTTTACACCAAAAATTTGTCTCCAGAAAATATTATAACACTTTTCCCAGTAGTTAAATAAAATATTTAGATTATCTTTTCTGCCATCTAAAAAACAAAACAACATTATCTCACAAACCACAATCTCTATGACATAGACATATAAAACTAGTGTATTTTATTTTTTTTATATTTATGGAATCATCAACTCAAGGATTTCATTCTTTGAACCAGTTTATCCTAATAATAATATCAGTCAAGATATTGATAATAATCTTCCTGCAAAATTATTAGAATCATCAATTGGTTCTCATTGAGTAAATTCCTTTCCTTTGAATAACATCACTTACTCTAATAAACATAGGGAGTTCTGGCTTCACATGAAAATTCCCACTCATGAAAAACATTTAGTCATTTAACTTTTTTATATTTAGAGTATTATGTTATGACTCAATAAATAATCCTAAAAATAAAGGTATCAATAGTCTTTAATTTATCCAGGAATACTAAAATGGAATTAGGAATTTTGCTTCATGAATTTCCCACTTTGAACATAAATCTCAAAATATTTATTAACAAATTGACCCCTCAACAAAACAAAATCTAGTGGAATCATATTCTGGTCATAATTTCATATATTAGACATAGAATATTTTTGTTTTGACTTTATCTCATCACCTCATTAATATTTGTTTCCTTTTCATCTTCAAATAACCACTATGACGAACCTTCTACTTTTCATAAGCTTTTTACATTATTTTAATCAAATTTCTTTATATTTTGAACATAGAACAAGTATCTAACCATTAAAATTTCAATACATATACCAATTTTGAGGCTAACTATTCACTTTGTGGGGACTAATAATTCTATAGTATTCTATAGCTTCGTATTCTATAGATAACAAAAATTATTCTTCATTGTTCCACTGAATAATAAACATAAACCATTATTCATATACACCTAATATACAAACACATCAATATAAATCATTACTTTTATTCCAAAAAAGAGTTGTATATGACATTTAAGGAATAACACAGGAATCATCTAAATAAAATTCGTGTGTACCCTTATAACGACCCGGACCTGAACATCCACCCGAACAGTGCTAACAGGTCGGGTGCTAATACCTTAGGCACACCTCCCTGAACGCCAAAGGATGCTGACTAGCAGCGATGGTCTTATAGGTATATTGGGGAGGCTATACCCTCTTGGAGGATAATAATAATGGTACTGGTCCAAGTATAACAATAAAGATGTAGTGGAATAAATGACTCAGCAGACTCAAACCAGACCCATAGAGCATAAGCACATTCAATATCAATAAATAGCAGAAGCAATAAATAGGAACAACAACATCAGAAATACACACAACATCATCCTGATCACTTGTAACTACTACTGAACAATAAAATAGGAATCCAAAGCAGGTCCTACATATCTAAATAAAAAGGGAACCAATTGCTAGTGAACTGTAGATACAAACAAGCATGCAGATATAGAAAGAATGCAAAACATATTAAACTCCAGCTAGGAAAGACCTCATGGTCCAAACCATCTCCATGAAATACCTATTATAGCCAAACTTTTGAATCTGGTCTCTTTCCTGTAGGTAAAACCATAAAGTATGTGCGTGTCCCGAAGGGCCCATGCAGGGTGTGAGATGAGTCTCAGAAGGATACCACCCAACAATGCGTAAATAATATATGTTTTTAAGAAGGCATGAATATATAAAAAAAAGTAGTAATATAACAATGCCCGAACAAACAAAAACTCCTATGGTGCTCAACACCCACCATGCAGTGTCACCTACTTTGGCCAATTCCGGAATCTCAATCATGTAACCCGGCATGATGTTCCCTATGACACCGCGTGTCTCAAATATGGACAGCCTGAAGGAATTCCCAAAAGTAGTAACTCGGAGGAACAGTGATGTTTGTCCTCAAATAAGTATCCAGAGAGACAGTGATGTCAACCCTCAAATAATTTAACCAGAGGGACAAAAATTTCTTCTCTCAAATAAAGTATCCAGAGGGACAACGACGTCTCCCCTAAAATAACGGTGTGCCTCTATCCCCAATCTGATTGCCTCAATGCTATCCTCTAAAGGCTCCAAACCTCCCATGTGGCATCCTACAGCAAGAAACCCTAACCTGAAAGTACCTAAACCACAACTAACGGGGGCCTCTACCCACACGAGTGGTCAAAACCACCTCATCACGGAGTCTCTCTGTGTACACACTACTCAAATTTTCTCGGTGAGTGTTAATCACCAAAATAGTACACAAGACACAACACCTATGAAACCTCGTGCCCCTGCGGCCATGCTGCTCAAGTCTAATTGTCTCCCCATCCCAGTAACTCACGCCATGCCCAACCTGACAGTCATCCTGCCGCAAACCGATTCCCATGAGGCCCAATCCCATGGTTTTTACCACCTAACATAACTAGGGCCAAGCCCAAACTGTGGTCAACATCACATAACAACATTCGGGACATGCCCAACACAACCAATAGGGATCCATCATTTTAAAGTCATCAATTACATATATACACATTTAAAAAAATAGAATAACAAGTGAAACAATTTAAACAGTTGAATTACACTAGCTCAGCAGATAGTTAACAAAAACACTAAGGTCTTTAATGCCTCTAACAATTCATAAAAGGTTCAGTAAAATAGGCTCAATAGTTTAGAGAAAACAATTCAATTAATACCATTTTGGCACCCCCGTCCAAACATGCCCCAATGAGTGACGACCACTCACCCAGCCCAACTCATGCATCATATGTAACAGGTCATACCCAAAGGTATCCCATAGGTAAATGAACAATATAATATGAAATATCAGATAAAAATGGGTCCCTCTCAAAATTCCTCAAAACGGGCTAAAGGCTGCATCACCCAAATGACCTCAAAAGCAGCAAAAGATGTATTTACCACCTACCTAAGACTCGTAAGATGCTACTCCTCCGATTAAAGCTTCCAATTAGGTCGAAAACATAGTAGATCTACAAAATAATCGAAACCGCTCAAACCCCTATAACTCATTCTAGAACAGGAATTAAGAAAAACTGATCAAGTGGAATCAAGACCTTACAGAGGGGGTTCCAGCGGATCAATCGATATTCAAATCAGATCTTGGACAAAGGAACGGGAACAAGAACAAGGTTCAGATGGCTCTCCCCACTCAAACCGATTGAAGTATTTAGGTTCTACCTCAATATGAGGCTACTAACCGTTTTAGTGAAAAAAAGAAACTAAACGGTGTGTACATTAAGTACATGGAATGTATCATTTTATTGTACATAAGATGGAAGAAATTCTGTAGACTTACTTTCTAGAACATGTCGACATGAGTACACAGTGTGTACCTAGGTGTACATGGTGTGTACAGAGTTTTTCTTCTCTTCCTTGCTGACATGCCCACACGCCATGTATATCCCTCATACACGGCTAGAAAACATGACGTGTCAAAGGGTGACACAACGTGTACTTGTTATAAATGATTCTACCCAGCCAACAGATGTACACACCTTGTAGAGACTCCACATGGTCAAGGGTACACAACGTGTCTATAACCACACACCGAATATTAAAAAATTTATACAGAGTCATCACATGGCATGTACTCGGTGAGAACATGACCTACACTTGTCTAACCTATACATGCCATGTACTTAAAAGTACACGACATTTAGTTTGGAAATTTCCAGAAACTGTCCAATTTTTCTAGTTTTCTAAGGGCCAAGTCAAAATTCAAATTCGGTCAGGATTTTGACCCATTCTAAAAACCCAGGTTCTTACAATCTCCCCACATCAATATTTTTTGTCCTCGAGCTATCAAACGATACCGGAAGATGGAACCGAACATACCATGTCGATCAAAGTAACCCGGACATCCCATGTCTCAATGGTCTGGAATAAAATCTTCAAGGTGGCTCCCCACCTTAGGAATCTTTTAACTCAGTGACAACACGACGAAACTCAAAACAACCAAAGGTTGAAAAACCTATTTTTCGAATGCATAGTCCATTCATGACGCAACATTACCCCTACACCTCATTGGTACCCCTATGTTTTTTCTGACACCCAACGTATCCCGCACCGCATCGGTGTCCACCTCCACGAGGTCCGGCATCCCATGGACTCACAAAAATGAACATGGTTCCTAGAACATCAAGTAACCAGCATCCTCAAGGCCCCGATGCCCAAGGAACCTCAAATAACCCGAATCCTCGATTCCCTAATGCTATGCATCTCATAAATATAAATATATATATCATGGACCTGATATGGTGCCAATCCCTCAGACTAGCATATAGTCAGTCCACATAGATCATGTGCATCATGTCTACTCAAAACCGACATGCCTCTACAGCTCATGCCAAAAAGGAAACATGGAAATAACGGCCACACCCAGGGTGTACCTCTAACCGTTGGAGGCTCACCAGCCTGCTCAACCTCTGGAAGCTCCATGGAATGCACCTGGCCTGAAGTATAGATGCCCGATGCTTGATCTCCCTGCGGTGCTGCTCTAGAAACCAGAAACTGACCCCACAGTTGGATCCCTCTATCTCTGTCACATCCTCCATGTGCAGCTAAACCTAATCTACCCTCTCCTAGTACCGAACCTGAACCAACTACAGATTCTACCATCTGTCCTGGTCCCTGCCTTCTGGATGTTTGAGAAGGCTACATGAAAACATCTCCAAATTCCTGACCAGTCCACATGCCCGACACTCCTTTGGAAGCCAAATGCACTGAGTCCGAACATGTCCTGGTTGTCCACATTGAAATAAAACCACTAATGAACTGCTATGAGGTGGTCTAGCTGAGTCATTGGTCTGACTGCCCTACTGGAACTCATCATTTCCTCACTTCCTTCTATTTGAACCCTCACCTGGAGCCATCATCTAGCCATCCTGAGGAAAATCCCTCTGGTTGCCCTCCGCTATGAGCGCCTGATTCAACGCCTCTAAAAAAGATCCCAGAATGAAGATATTCACCTGGACTCCGATGGCATGTCGTAATCCATCCTCAAAGCGCCTCACCCAAGCTGCTTCATCGCTTACCATACTATGTGCAAAGCAAGATAACTTAGTAAAAGTAGCTGTGTAGTCCATGGAAGACATGTATCTTTATTGAAGACTCAATAACTCCTGAGCTCTCTTGGCAATTAGTGTCACTGGGAAAAAGTGCTCAATGAACCTGTCCTCAATGTCCTTCAATCCTAGTCCCCCGTGCCTGTGAGCCTGAACCTGCACATCCCACCAACGCTTTTCCGGTCCTCGCAACATGTAGTGAGACAGCTTGACCCTCCGCCCTTGAGGCCTCTCATGCTTCTCGAAGATCATCTTTATTCTCTCTATATAGGTCTCTGCTACCTGTGTATCACCCTCACCCAAACAAAGCGGTGGGTTCTACAACTGGAACTCTCGTGTCAGATATTCCATAGATGGATCTGCACCCTATGTTTCTCTATCGATCCCCTACAAGGCACACACTATTCTAGCTCGGAGCAGCTCGTCGAGCCATGGTCCGAACGCTACCCAACCCGGTTGTTGTCCTACCAGCACTAGATCCCAAACCTGATCCGTCCTTGAGCCTGTACATGTGGCTCCTGCTCTACCTGCACCGAATCCTGAAAATGATCTTGCACTTGTGGCACTGTACCATCTCCTGTGTGATGCTCTATCTGGGTCATATAGGAGGAACCCGTTGAGTACCATAAATGGTCAGACAGCTCATATATATATAAATATATATATTCAACACAGATAAGGAAATCAGTAAAAGGTAGTGCATAACTACTACCCTTAATCTTCCCCACCGCAACCCATGCCCATGGAATCCCGACCACATGGCCTCCTTAACAGCCCCTAACAGAGCCAAGTATCAAAAGTAACTCGGTCCATACCCATCATGAAAACAACATTGCCTCAAAACAATGTCCAAGTCACCCAATCCTGGTGATCAAAATCACTTCAACTGATAGTACAGGCCTGCCCGTACAGGAGCCAGACCCAAATACCCTACCACATGCAATTTTAAAAATATATAAAACATGGCATACCAATTGCAACAACAAGAAATTCTATCAATAATTTCACCTATTCACATTTTGAAGCATATAAAGCATGGAAATTTGATATTCCTCACATTGCATTATCACTTCAGAAAGAATACGTGCAGTTATGAAATTGAAATACCATAAAAATGTGCCTATCAAAATCCAAACAAACAAGACTTGCAATACCGGGACAAGGTCCAATTATCCTTTACTTCACCGGGTCAAGGGTCACATATCACAATCAATAACATCACACACCAAGTGAGCCACTGAGGTGGAAATCATATAAACCATAATCTGAGAAAAAGAAAAAAACAATTCTCACCCATGGAAACTTGGTCCATCCCTCAAACCTAGGGCTGCAGGCACCCAAGCACAATCTAAAAACCCAGTTCTAGTAACAACCTATTTCCAATCTACCATATTCCAAATAGAAAAACACCAAAATAAAAGAGAAGATTAAATCACATTAGTAGCCAGTAAAATTCTGCTACTAAATCCATGTTAGGAACTCCTATGATAACTCTTTTAATGACCCGGACCCGAACAACCACCCGAATAGTGCTAAACAGGTCGAGTGCTACTACCTTAGGCCCACCTCCCCGAACACCAAAGACTGACGACTAGAATTGAGGGTCTTATTGTTATATTGGGGAGGCTATACCCTCTCAGAGGATAATAATAATGGTATTGGTCCATGTATAACAATAAATATGAAACAGAATAAATGTCTAAGTAGACTCGAACGAGACCCGCGGACTGGAAGCAATAAATATGAACAACATCAGCAGAAATAAACACAACAACATGCTAATCACTTTTAACTAATATTGAACAATAAAACGTGCATCCAAACTAGGTCATACATATATAAATATAAAGGGTGTCAATGGAAAACCAATTGTAGCTACAAACAAGCATGTCGATACCGGAAGTACGCAAAACATATTAAACTCCACCTAGGAAAGACCTCAAGGTCTATACCATCTCCATGAAACATCTAATCCAGCCCAGCTCCTGAAGCTGGTCTCTTTCCTACATGTAAATCCATAAAGTTTGCACGCATCCCGAAGGGCCTGTGCAGGGTGTGAGATGAATCTCAGCAGGATACCACACAACGATGTATACCTAATAAAAGTGTTTAACCAGAATTTCATCTATAAGGAATGTAGTAAAAAAATTATGCAGGAACAAACACAAACTCCTCTATTTCTCAACAGCCACTATGGAGTGTCACCTGCTTTGGGCTACGTCAGAATCTCTATCATGTAACCAAAAACCTTGTGCTCCCGGACACTGCATCTCTCAAATATCGACGTCCCGAAGGCACGCCCAACAGTAGTATCCCGGAGGAACAGTGATGTTTGTCCTCAAATAAGTTACCAGAGGGAAAATGATGTCATCCCTCAAATAAAGTAACTAGAGGTATAGCGATGTCTGCCATCAAATAAAGTACCCAGAGGGACAGCGATGTCTTCCCTCAAATAATGGAGATCTTATTCCCCCAACCTGATTGCCTCAATGCTTCCCATGAAGTCTCTTCAACTCCCATGTGGATTCATAAGGCAAGAACCCCCAACCCAAAAGTACCTAAACTACAACTAATGGGGGCCTCTACCCACACGAGTAGTCAAAACCACCTCATCATGGAGTCTCTCGGTGTGCACACTACTCAATGTTTCTGAGTGAGTGGTAATCACCAAAATATTACCCAACCACAAGACATCTAACACCTTGTGTCCCTACAGCCAAGCCGCTCAAGTCTAATGGTCTCTCCATCTCATTAACCCAGCACATGCCCAACCTGACAATCATCCTACCTCAAACTAACACCCCTGACGCCCAATATCTTTTTCAAAACAACCCAAAGTAACCAAGGCCAAGCCCAACCTGTGACCAACATCACATAACAACATTCAGGTCATGCCCAACACAACCAAAAGGGTTCTCGCATGTTCAATTCAGTAATTACATATATACACATTAAAAAAACACAATATCTAGAAAAACAATTTAAACAGTTAAATTGCACTATCCCAGAAGTTAGCTAACAATAGCACTGAGGTCATTAAATCCTCTAACAAGTTTTGACAAGGTTTTGTAAACTAAAATCTTCATTTTTTCACAAAAAAATTAATTAATACCATTTTGGCGCCCCCGGCTAAACATGCCCTGATAGGCGATGACCACTCACTCGACCTCGCTCAAGAAACACAGGTAACAGGGCATACCCAAAGGGATCCCATAGGTCAATGAACAATATAATATGCAATATCAAATAAAAATGGGTCCTCCTCAAAATACATGAAAACACTCTGAAGGCCGCGTCACCCAAAAGACCACGAAAATACAAAAAGAGTTATGCACCAGCTACCTGAGACTCGTACAATGAAAATCCTCTAATGAAAGCCTCCAATTAGGTCTAAAACTTCGTAGATCTATAGAAGAATCAAAACTGCTAAAACCCCTATAATTCATTCAAGAATAGGAATCAGGTAAAATGGCTCAAGTGGAATCAAGGCCTTATCAAGGGGACTCCAACGAATCAAACAGGGTACGAATCGGGTCTCAGACAAAGGAACGGGAGCAAGAACGAGGTTCAGCTAGCTCTCCCTACTCAAACTGGAAAATTTATTGAGGTTCTGCCTCAAAACGAGGCAACTTCACATTTTAGAAAAAAAAACTACACGGTGTGTACTTTAAGTACATGGAGTGTATCATTTTATTGTTCATAAGACAGCTGAAATTCCACCGACATACTTTCCAAAATGTGTTGACATGAGTACACGGCTTGTAGCCAGGGGTACAGGGCGTGTACATAGTTTTTCTTCTCTTCCATTCCAACTTACCCACACGCCATGTATAACCCTCATACAAGGCTAAAATTCATGGCGTGTCCAACGGGGACACAGCGTGTACTTGGTTTAAATGATTATACATGGCCAACAGGCCTACACGCCTTGTATGACCTCTAAATGGTCAAGGGTTCATGGAATGTATATAACAACACGCCGTGTAGTAAGAAATTTTTACATGGTCATCACACGGTATTTATTCGGCGAGCACACGGCCGACACTCGCCTAACCTATACACGGTGTGTACTTAAATGTACACTGCGTGTAGTCTGGAAATTTCCAGAAACTGCCCAATTTCTCTAGTTTTCTCAGGGACAAGTCAAAATTCAAACAGGGTCAGGATCTTGACCCATTCTAAAAACTCAGGTTCTTACAATCTCCCCACCTTAATATAGCTCATCCCCATGCTATCAAAGGAAACTCAGAGATAGCACTTATCATTCCACCCCGATCAATGTAACCCATAGATCCCCGATCTCAAAGGTCATAGCTAAAATCCTCAAGGGGGCTCTCCACCTTAGGAATGACCCAACTCAGTCTCAACATAGAAAAACTCAAAACAACCAAAAGTTCACTAACCTATTTTCTATAAGCATTTTCCTTTCGTGATGCATCATCACCCCTGCCCCTCATTGGTGCTCCTCTATCTTTTCTGACACACAACGTATCTTGCATCGCATCAGTGTCTTCCTCCACATGGTCCTGCATCTCATGGATGCTCAAAAATGAACCTGGTTCCTAGCACCTCAAGTAACATGCATCCTTGATGCCCTGATGCCCAAGGAAACTCAAGTAACTTGCATCCTCGATGACATGATTCTACGCATCTCATACACACATATATATAAATATATCACACACCCGATATGGTGACAATCCCAATTACTATCATCTAGTCAGTCCACATATATCTTGTGCAACACGTGCACTCAAAACTGACATTCCTCCACAGGTCATGCCAAAAAGGAAACATGGAAATCATGGCCACACCCATAGTGTACCTATAACCGTCGTCGACTCACTAGCCTGCTCAGCCTCTAGGAGCCCCACGGCATGAAAATGGCCTGAAGTACGACTGCCTAATACCTGACCTCCCTGTGGTGCTTCTCTAACCACTGACCACTAACCCCTCAGCTGGATCCTGCTATCTCTGTTACATCCTCCACATGTAGCTGAACCTTAGCTACCCTCTCTTGGTACCAAACCTGAACCAACTCCAGATTCCACCATCTATCCTAGTCCATGCCTGTCGGCAGTCTGAGAAGGCTACATGGAAAACCTCTCCAGATGTCTGAACTATCTACATGCCTGACACTCCTTTGGAGGCCTATCGCAGTGAGTCTGGACATGTCATGTATGTCTACACTAAAATCAGAACACTGAATAACTTCTATGAGGTTGTCTAGCTGAGTCCTTCACCTGACTTCTCTGCTAGAACTCATCCCGTTCTCACTTCCTACTATCTGAACCGTCCCCTGAAGCTGTTGTCCAGCAATCCTGAGGCATATCCCTCTGGTTTCTCTCTGATATAGGCGCCTAATTCACCACCTCTAAAAAAGAACCATGCCTGAAGATATTCACATGGACCCAAATGGAATGTCGTAAGCCATCCTCGATGCACCACACCCTAGCTGCGTCATCGCTTACCATAAAAGGTGCAAAGTTAGACATCTCAGTAAAATTAGTTACATAGTCCATGACGAACATGTCTCCCTAATGAAGACTCAAGAACTCCCAAGAACTTTTGGATCTCAGTATCTCTGGGTAAAAGTTCTCAAGGAATATGTCCTCATAGTATATCCATGCAAGTCCCTCGTGCCTGCGAGCCTAAACCTGCACATCCCACCAACGCTTTTCCGGTCCTCCCAGAATGTATGTCGCCAGCTTGACCCTCATCCCAGGAGGTGTCTCGAGCTGCTCAAAGATCATCTGCATGCCCTCTATCCAGTTCTCAGCTGCTTGCAGACCACCCTAACCCTGAAGAAGTGACGGGTGCTGTGACTGGAACTCCTACGTCAGATATTCCATAGATGGCTCTGTACCATGTGTTCCTCTATCGATCCCCTGAAAGACACGCACTAGGCTTGTTCAGAGCTACTCGTTTAGCCATGGTATGAACGCTGCCAAACCCGGTTGTTGTCCTTCCTGGACTGGATCATGAACCTGATCAAATCCCTAATCCTATACCTGCGGCTCCTGCTCTACCTGCGCCGGATCCTAAACCTGATCCTGCACATGCAGCATTATACCCTCTCCTCTCTGACTCTCCATATGAGTCGTATAGGAGGAACCTGATGAGTACCATAAATGGTCAGATAGCTCATATATATATAACTATATATATTCAATGCAGATAAGGAAATCAGTAAAAGATAGTCATAACTGCTTCCCTTACTCTCCCCTGCCGCAACCCTTTCCCACGACATCCCAGCCTCATGGCCTCCTTACACGCCCCTAATAGTTCCAAATATCAAAATTACATTGGTCCATGCCCATCCTCACAACCAACATTTCCTCAAACCGATGACTGATTCACCCAATCTCAATGACCAAAATCACGTTAACCAAAAGTACCTACCTGCTCGTACAAGAGCCAAACCCAAATACCCTTCCACATCCAATTCTACAAATATATAAAGCATGGAATACACATTGAAACAATAAGAAATTATATCATGAATTTCACCTATTCACATTTAAAACCATACAAATCATGGAAATTTGATATTCCTCACATGGAATTATCACTTCAAAAATCATATGTGCAGTTAAGAAATTGAAATACCCTAAAAATGTGCCTATCAAAAGCCAAGCAAACAAGCCTTTCCATACCAAGCCAAGGTCCAATTCTCCCTTACCGCACTTTGTCAAGGGTCACATATCACAATAAATAACATCACATGCCATGTGAGCCACTGAGGTGTAAATCATATAAACTGCAATCTGAGCAAAAGAAAACAGCAATTCCCACCCAAGGAAACTTGGTTCGTCCCTTGTACCTGGGGCTGCAGGAACCCAAGCACAAGCTAGAAACTCATTTACAGTAACAACCTATCTCTAATATACCATATCACAAATAGTAAAACCCGCAAAAAATAAAAGAGAAGCCTCAATCTCATTAGTATCCAGTAAAACGCTGCTACTAAATCCCTATCAAGAACTCCTCTGATACCACTTTGTAATGACCCAGACCCGAACAGCCACCCGAATAGTTCTAAACGGGTCGGGTGCTACTACCTTAGGCACACCTCCCCATACACCAAAGGCTACTGACTAGCAGCGAGGGTCTTATAGGTATAGATGCGAGGCTATACCCTCTCAGAGGATAATAATAATGGTACTAGTCAAAGTATAACAATAAATATGAAGAAGAATAAATGACTCAGCATAGATGAACCCAACCAATAGAGCAGAAGCATATTCAATATCAATAAATAGTGGAAAAAATAAACATGAACAACAGTATCGGAAATAAACACAACAACATGCTGATCACTTGTAATGACTACTGAACAATAAAACATGCATCCAAAGTATGACATACATAACTAAATATAATAGGATCCAATGGCTAACAAACTGTTGCTAAAAACAAGCATGTTGATACAGGAAGTCCGCAAAACATAGTAAACTCCAGCTAGGCAAGACCTCAAGGTCCATACCATCTCCGTGAAATAGCTGCTACAGCCCAGCTCCTGAAGCTGGTCTCTTTAATGCACGCAAATCCATAAAGTCTTCACGCGTCCCGAATGGCCCTTACAGGGTGTGAGATGAATCTTAGTAGGATACCACCCAATGGTGCGTACCTAATATAAGTGTTTAAGAAGGGTTGCATCTATATGTAAAATAGTAACGTAATGATGAATGAATAAAAACAAACCCCTCTGGTGCTCAGCAACCACCATGGAGTGTCACCTGCTTTGGCCAACCTCGATATCTCTATCATGTAACCGGCCACCTTGTGCCCCCTGACACCGCGCGTCTCAAATACTGACGTCCCGAAGGCACGTCCAAAATAAGTAAACCAGAAGAACAATTATGTTTTTCCTCTAATAATTAACCAGAGGTAGATTGATGTCTTCCCTCAAATAACGTAACCTAAGAGACATCAATGTGTGCCCTTAAATAAAGTACCCAGAGGGACAACGTTGTCTGCCCTCAAATAACGGAGAGCCTCTACCCCCAACCCGATAGCCTCAATACTATCCCCTGAAGTCTCCTCACATCCCACATGGCTTCCTACGGTAAGCACCCCCAACCCGAAAGTACCTACACCACAACTAAAGGGGGCCTCTTCCTACTTGAGTGGTCGAAACCACCTCGTCACGGAGTCTCTCTATTTGCACACTACTCAATGTTTACGGGTGAGCGGTAATCACCAAAATAGTACCCAAGCCACAACACCTATGACACCTCGTGTCCATGTGGCCACACCGCTCATGTCTGATGGTATCGACATCCCAATAACGTGGGCCATGCCCAACCTGACAGTCATCCTGCCTCAAACCAACACCCATGATGCCCAATCCCGTCGTCAGAACCACCCAATGTAACTCAAGCCAAGCCCAACATATGTTCAGCATCACATAACAACATCTGGTACATGCCCAACACAACCAAAATGGTTCCATCATATGAAATTCAGTAATTACATATATACACATTTAAACAAAACACAATAACATGCAAAATAATTTAAACAGATGAATTTCACTAGCCCAATAGCTAACTAACAACAACAATGAGGTCTTTAAAGCCTCTAACAAGTCATAAAAAGGGTCAATAAACTAAACTCAACAATTTAGAAAAAAACAATTCAATTAATACCATTTTGGCACCCCCGGGCAAACATGCCCTGATGAGCGAAGTCTATTGACCTCGTCCCGCTCAAGCAACACAGGTAACAGGGCATACACAAAGATAATCCATAGGTCAATGAACAATACAATATACAATATCAGATAAAAATGGGTCCCACTAAAAATACACGAAAACGCGCCGAAGGCTTTGTCACCCAAAAGACCACGAAAACACAAAAAGACGTATGCACCACATACCTCAGACTCATATGATGCTACTCCTCCAATGATAGCCTCCAATTATTTCTAAAACGCGATAGATATACAAAAGAATCAAAACCTCTCAAACCACGGTAACATGTTCTAGAACAAGAATCAACAAAAATGGCTTAAGAGGAATCAAGAACATAATGAGGGGGTTCCAAGAGAACAATCGATGTTCGAATCGGGTATCGGATGAAGAAACGGGTGTAAGAATGAGGTTCGGCTGGCTCTCCCTGCTCAAACTGACAGAAGTATTGAGGTTCTTACTCAATACGAGTCTACTTCCTATTTTAGTGAAAAAAAGAAAATACACGGCTTGTACTTTAAGTACACGACATGTATCATTTTACTGTTCATAAGACGGCAGAAATTCTGCCGACTTAGTTTCCAAAATCGGTTGACATGATTACAAGCCGTGTACCCAGGGGTACATGGTATGTACTTATTTTTTCTTCTCTTCCTCACAGACATACCCCCATGCAATGTATATCCCTCATACACAGCTAGACTACACAGTGTGTCCAAGGGGGACACGGCGTGTACTTGGTTTAAATTATTCAACCCAGCCCACATGACTACACACCATGTATGGCCTCCACAAGGTCAAGGGTAGATGGCCTGTCTATAACTACACAGCCTGTAGTAAGAAATTTCTACATGGTCATCACATGGCATGTACTCGGTGAGAACACGACAAGCACTCACCTAACATGTACATGGCGTGTACTTAAATTTACCAATCGTGTAGTCTATAAATCTCCAGAAACTACCCAATTTCCCCAGTTTTCTCAGGGACAAGTCCAAATTCAAACAAGGTCAGGATTTTGACCCATTCTAAAAACCCAGGCTCTTATAATCTCCCCACCTTAATATAGCTCTTCCCCGTGCTATGAAACGAAACTTGAAGATGGCACAGAACATATCACCCTGATCAATGTATCCCAGACTTCCCCAGTCTCAAAGGCCCTGGCTAAAATCCTCAAGGGGGATTCCCACAATAAGAATCTCCTAACTCAGTCTCCACACGACAAAACTCAAAACAACCAATGTTTCACTAACCTATTTTCTGGACGCATTGTCCTTTCATGATGCATCTTCACCCCTATGCCTCATTGGTGCTCTTGTGTCGTTTTTGACACCCAATGTATCCTGCACCACATCGGTGTCCGTCTCCATGAGGTCCTGCATCCCATGGATGCTCAAAAATGAACCTAGTGCCTAGCACCTCATGTAACATGCATCCTTGATGCCCCGATTCCCAAGGCACCTCAAGTAACCCACATCCCTGATGCCTTGAAGCTACGCATCTCATACATATATATAAATATATCACGCACCCGATATGGTGCCAATCCCACTGACTAGCATCTAGTCAGCCCACATAATCTTCTGCATCACATGCAATCAAAACTGACATGCCTCTATATGTAATGCCAAAAAGAAAACATGCAAATCGTGGCCAAACCCGTGGTGTACCTCTAACCATCGTCGGCTCACCATCATTCTCAGCCTCTTGCAGCTCCATGGCATGCACTTGGTCTGAAGTACGGCTACCTGATGCCTCACCTCCCTGTGGTGCTACTCTAGCCACCGGCCACTAACACCTCAACTGGATCTTGTTTTCTCTGTCATGTCCTCCATGTGCAGCTAAACCCCGTCTACCCTCTCTTGGTACCGAACCTTAAATAAATCCAGATTCCACCGTCTATCCTGGTCCCAGCCTGCCGGCTATCTGAGAATGCTGCCTGCAAGACCTCTCCAGATGCCCGACCGGGCAACATGCCCGACACTCCTTTATAGTCCTATCGTACTGAGTCTGAACATGTCCTAGCTATCCACACTGAAAGAAAACCACTGAAGAAATTCTACGAGGAGTTCTAGTTGAGTCCTTGGCCTTACTACCATGCTAGAACTCATCTCTTCCTCACTTCCTGTTGTCCGAACCCACACCTGAAGTCGTCGTCCAGCCAACCTGATGCATATCCCATTGGTTTCCCTCCATTATGAGCACCTGATTGACCATCTATGAAAAATAACCCAGCCTAAATATATTCACCTGGACCTAGATGATGTGTTGTAAGTCATCCTCGAGTCACCTCACCCTAGCTGCGTCATCGCTTACCATACTGGGTGAAAATCGAGACAACTCAGTAAAAGTATCTCCATAGTCTATGAGGGACATGTCTCGCAACTAAAGACTCAAGAACTCCAGAGCTCTCTCGGCTCTCAGTGTCTCCAGGTAAAAGTTCTAAAAAACCTATCCTCAATGTCCTTCCATGCTAGTCCCCGGTGCCCGCGTGCCCGAATCGGCACATCCCACCAATGCTTTGCCTGTCCTCGCAGCATGTATGTCTACAGCTTGACCTTCTACACCTGAGGCGTCTCAAACTTCTCGAAGTTCATCTACATACTCTCTATATAGTTCTCAGCCGCCTGCAAACAACCCTCACCCTTAAAAAGAGGTGGGTGCAGCGACTGAACTCCTACGTCAGTTATGCCATTGATGGCTCTGTTCCCCATGTGCCTCTGTTGATCCCTGGAAAGCCACGCACTAGGCTAGGTCGGAGCTGCTCATCGAGCCATGGTCCAAATACTACCAAACCCGGATCTTATCCCACCTGCACTGTGTACTAATCCTGATCATGTCCCTGAGCCTTTGACTACGGCTCCTGCTCTGCCTGCGCTAGATACTGAACTTGATCCTGCACCAGCGGCAGTGTACCCTCTCTCGTCTAATGCTCCATCTAAGTTGTATAGGAGGACCCCGCTGAGTACTATAAATGGTCAGACAACTCATATATATATAAAAATATATATTCAATGTAGAAAAGGAAAGTAGTAACAGTATGTTCATAACTACTACCCTTACTCTCCCCCACCGCAACCCATGCACATGACATCCTGACCTCGTGGCCACCTTACCCACCCCTAATAGAGCCACGTATCAAAAGTACCTTGGGAAATGCCCGTCCTGACAACCAACATTGCCTCAAACAGACGACCGAGTTGCCCAATCCTGGTGACCAAAATAACCTCAACCGATAGTACCTTCCGGCTCGTACAAGAGCCAGACCCAAATACAATGCCACATGCAATTATACAAATATATAAAGCATGACATACACATTGCAACAATAAGAAAATCAATCATTAATTTCACCTATTCACATTTCAATGAATACAAAGCATGAAAATTTGATATTCCTGACATGGAATTATCACTTCACAATGCATATGTGCAGTTATGAAATTGAAATACCCTAAAAATTTTCCTATCAAATCCAAGAAAAAAAAGCCTTGCCATACCGGGCCAAGGTCCTATTCTCCCTCACTACACAGGGTTAAGGGTCACATATCACAATTAATAACATCACGCCCCACGTGAGCCACCGAGGTAGAAATCATATAAACTGTAATCTATGAAAAATAAAACAGCAATTCCGACCCATGGAAAGTTCATCCATACCTTGTACCTGGGGCTGAAGGAACCCAAGAACAAGCTAGAAACCCAGTTCCAGTAACAAACTATCTCCAATCTACCATATCCCAAATAGTAAAACCAGTAAAAATAAATGAAAATCCTCAATATAATTAGTAGACAACAAAATAATGCTACTAAATCCATATCAAGAACTCATCTGATACCACTTTGTAGTGACCTAGACCCGAACAGCCACCCGAACAGTGCTAAACGGGTCGGGTGCTACTACCTTAGACACACCTCCCCGAACGCCAAAGGCTGGAGACTAGCAGCGAGGGTCTTATAGGTATAGTGGGGAGTATATACCCTCTCATAGGATAATAAAAATGGTACTGGTCCAAGTATAACAATAATGATGCATTGGAATAAATGACTCAGCAGACTCGAACCAGACCCACAGCGCAGAAGCACATTCAATATCAATAAACAGTACAAGCAATAAATATGAAAAAAATAGCAGAAATAAACACCACAGCATGATGATCACTTGTAACTAATACTGAATAATAAAACGTGCATCCAAAGTAGGTCATACATATATAAATATAAAGGAATCCAATGGCTAACCTACTATAGCTACAAACAATAATGTTGATATTGTAAGTATGAAAAAACATAGTAAACTCATGCTAGGAAAGACATCAAGGGCTATACCTTCTCCAACAAATAGCTAATACAACCCAGCACCTGATATTGGTCTCTATCATGCATGTAAATCCATAAAGTATGCACGCGTCCCGAAGGGATCGTGCAGGGTGTGAGAAGAATCTTAGTAGGATATCACCCAATGATTAATACCTAATATAAGTGTTTAATAAGGCATACATCTATAAGGAATGTAGTAATATAATCATGCATGAATAAACAAAAACTCCTCTGGTGCTCAGTAGCCACCATGGAGTGTCATCTCCTTCGGCCAACGTCAGAGTCTCGGTAATGTAACTCGGCACCATGTGCCCCCTAACACTGCGTGTCTCAAATACCGATGTCCCGGAGGCACGCCCAACAGTAGTTAGCGAGAGGAATAGTGATGTATGTCCACAAATAAGTACCTGGAGGGACAGCAATGTCTACCCTAATATAACATAACCAGAGGGACAATGATTTATGCCCTCAAATAAAGCACCCTGAGGGACATCAATGTCTTCCCTCAAATAATGGCGAGCCATTGAACCAAACCCGATAGCCTCAATTCTATCCCCTGAATGTTCCTCACCTCCCACGTGGCTTCCTATGACAAGCACCCCAAACCCAAAAGTACCTAAACCGCAACTAATGGGGGCCTCTACCAACATGAGTGGTCAAAACCACCTCATCACAGATTCTTTCTGTGTGCACACAAGTCAATGTTTCTGTGTTAGCGGTAATCACAAAAATAGTACCCAAGCCATAAAACCTTTGAAACCTCATGTCCCTATGGCCATTCCACTCAAGTCTGATGGTCTTGCCATCCCAGTAACTCGGGCCATGCCCAACCTTATAGTCATCCTACCAAAAACTGACGTACATGATGCCCAATCCTATAGTCAGAACCACCTGACGTAACCTAGGCCAAGCCCAACCTATGATCAATATCACTTAACAACATTTGAGCCATGCCCAACACACCCCATAGGGTTCCAGCATATGCAATTTAGAAATTACATATATTCACATTTAAAAAAACACAAAAACAAGGAAAACAATTTAAACACTTGAATTGCACTAGCACAACAGTTATCTAACAATAATACTGAGGTCTTTAAAGCCTCTAACCAGTCATAACAAGGTTTAGTAAACTAAACCCAATATTTTAGAACAAAATAATCAATTAATACCATTTTGGCACCCCCGTCCAAACATGCCCTGATGAGTAATGACCAATCACCCTTCCCTGCTCAAGTAACACATGTAATAGGGAATACCTAAAGGTTACCCATAGGTCCATGAGCAATATAATATGAAATATCATATAAAAATGGGTCCCTCTCAAAATACCTGAAAACACGTTGAAGGTCGGATCACACAAATGACCACAAAAACACAAAAATAGGTATCCACCACCTACCTCAGACTCGTATGATGCTACTCCTCTGATTACAGCCTCCAATTAAGTCTAAAACGTGGTAGATATACAAAATAATCAAAACCTCTAAGACCCATATAACTCTTTCTAGAATAGGAATCAAGAAAAATGGCTCAAGTGGAATCAAGGCTTTACCGATGGGGTTCCAATAGATTACTCAATGTTTGAATCGGTTCTCGAATGAAAGAATTGGAGCAAGAATGAGGTTCGGCCAGCTATTCTAGCTCAAACCGAGGGAAGAATTGAGATTATGCCTCAATACAAAGCTACATCCTGTTTTAGAGAAAAAATAAACTACATGGTGTGTACTTTAAGTACACAGTGTATATCATTTTACTGTTCATAAGAAGGCTGAAATTTTGCCGACTTACTTTCCAGAACCTGTCGACATGAGTACATAGACTGTACCCAGGGGTACACGACCTGTGCTTAGTTTTTCTTATCTTCCTCGCCCACTTAGCTACACGCCATGTATATCCATCATACATGGCTAGACTACACGCCGGGTCCAAGGGGGACATGATATGTACATGGTTTAAACAATTCTACACAGATAAGAGGCCTACATGCCATGTATATCCTCCATATGGTCAAGAGTATATGGAATGTCTATAACTACACTTCGTGAAGTAAGAAATTTCTACATAGTCATCAAATGGCATGTACTCGGAGAGTACATGGCCGACACTCACCTAACCTATACAGGACATGTACATAATAGTACATGGGTTGTAGTCTGGAAATTTCTAGAAACTGCCCAATTTCTCTAGTTTTCTCAGGGACAAGTCAAAATTCATACAAGGTCGTGATTTTGACACGTTCTAAAAACATGGGTTCTTACAACCCTCATATGGAAAACAAAATCAATTTATCTCATAAAAATCATTTTTTAATTCTATATTCCAAACTCTTTTTGAAATTTTCTACATAAAAACTGAATATAATCTATTGGAACACGTATATTTCCTATTGTAATAATCATTTCACTTTATCCCTTGTCATCTTGTGACATTATAATGGCCTCTGGACAGAGTTTTCCTAACTCAAAAACATTTAGTATTCAACTAAATAAAATTCCAAATATATTTTAAAAAATATGCAACACCATCATAATACTAGGGGAAATTCTTGATTGAGATAAATCCATGATTTATTTATTTATTAGCCAAATTTCATGAAACGCAACCTCCTTAGGGTGATGTCATCCCTTACTTAACAATATATATCTTGGGGACATTCCAATGAGAGTCTTATATGTTTTTATATAGACCAAAAGAAAATTATTCAATTCCTTTCTCCAATCCTTTAAATTTTTTATACAATATTCCTTAATGATTACATCAACTCCAAATTTGAATCTTCATCCTGGATATTTTCTTTGGGTGATAAGGATTCGCCATTTTTTGTGTCACCCAATATTTCAAAGGGAATCCAAATTTTAGTTACAAAAGTGTGACCCTATGATAATGAATATTTCCTTTATCACACATAATAATCCAAAAATAAAATCCTTGATAAAATCCCCTAAATTATGATAATCATCACCCCTAGTGGCTCTCACCTACACCGATTATTTTAAATAATCAACAGTAACACAAATGTTCATAAAACATAATGGGAAATGAAACAATGCCCAAAAATCAATATCCCATACATAAAAATTTTCACAGAATTATATGGGTCCTTGAGATATCTCAGGTCTCATAGAAATGTTTCTAGTCTGGTGGAAACCAGACCAAGACTAACAAAACGCATGGGTGACATGTAATTAGTTGTGAAAATATACTCTAGATTCTAAAACATTCCAATATATAATTTAGGTTCCATGGTGTCCACAAAAAAAATTTCTAGGAAAAAAATATTTAATAGACCCAAACTCAAGATCTGGAACACTCCTCCATATAACACGGTCACTATACATGTGCCATTTGGAGGGATCATCCTCAAAAAAATCTATATACTCCTTCATTAATTTTTCAATTGGGTGTCTATTTATATTTTAAGTCACTTAATAGGTGATAACATAGTAAAATAAATATTCATACAAAGGAATCATTATTGAGAGTTCATAAAAATTCTCATCAGAAAATGGGTCCCAAAGTGGTACATTTTCTATGTTGACATCATAAGGTGTGTGAGAAATTGATCTTGTAGCAATTTACTATTTATATCAACCCTTGAACCACTTTTTTAAATTAGTTTTGTGTTAAAAATAATAAATATATTTTCAAATTGAACATTATTATTTATTAAATAATTTAATTTCTCTAAATGTTAAGTAGATATATTTTACATGTTTTAATATTTACATTGTTGTAGGAGGTTATTAGGATATCTCACAATAAAATTCATAAAAACATTCCAAAAAATGCAAGAGACCTAGAACACTTGTGTAATTCAATATTTACTATTTATAATTAGTGCATTCAATTTGGATGAATCTTTGTGGACGGGAGAAAAACTCTATGGGATGAATTTCTCTAGAAGACTATAGATTAAAAAATTTCCATTTAGACGCCCAAAAGTGGCCCATGATGTGATGAAGTTTTGGGCTTTCCTGATTAGACCACTATTTGGTATTTGGAACCTAACTATGACCTAAAAACTCTAAATGGAATGATTCTACCTCAAGTGGATAGCTACATCAAATTAAAACCTCTCCACCAAATTTTTGGACCATTGGATATAGTTTGGTTTAAAAACCAGTATTGTCAACATGGTGGGAAACATTATCATGAACATATCTCCTACTCCCATCGACCGTTGAATATTCTGGGAATCATCTTCCCAAATTTCCCCTTATAAGAAGTCCCTAGCTCGTTTTCAATATTGGAAGGACTATGTGTATGGTTTAGTATAATTTGAGAGTATTATTCATCAATTTTAACTAGATTCATCATCTTTTACTTCTAGTCTTCTATGTGAAAAACTTGATGGATATTCTTTTTTAAAATCAAGAGACAAATTCTTGTAATTTTTTGAAGGTGATTGAATTTCCAGATTTTTTTCTATTGTTCTTCAATTATACCTTGTTAATTTTTTTCTGGTAAGATAATATACAAATAAAATGAACCATAATACTCACTGTTTCGTGTATAACATGAATCCTGTGATGATTTGACTGTCTTCATCTCTTTTCTCTCCTCATCCCTTTCGTGAATGCACAAATGGATTATTTAAGTTGATAAAATCCAAAATCATAAACCTTTGAATATGAGTTTTATTTTATTGTGTAAAATTTTATTTTTCAAACAAATCTGGTCATCTCATCATGTTGTTGTTGTGATTCCATGATTAATTTTGGTTGTTGCATTGATACAATTTGGTTGATTTTGAGAATTCATCAGTAATCAATATCATTTATCAATCAAATAATATGTTTTACCCTAGAAATAACTCATATGACATATGGAATCCATGATCCTTCCCATTCCCTTGATAGTGATGTCGTATTGAGAATCATGGGACACTCACCTAGGTTGACCATGATTTCTCCAACTTATTTCTCTCACTTAGTCATATTGTTTCAATTTTTTTTTTAAATAATACAGCCACCAAACACTCACATAATTATCTATTTTATAAAAACATAAACAAATAATTTTAAAAATTTATGATCTATGGCTCTGTCGATAAATGACCTAGGGTTCTTGTTATACTATAGAAATTCTAGTAAACATAATCATATAACTGGACATGATCGACAAAGAGATCAAATTTTGGAACCATTTCCTAGGATATAATATAATTTTTTCTATCTTTCCTTTTATTCAATTATTTAAATTCTTCTTATTTATCCTTTTAATATCCCCCTTCCCTTTCCATTTTTTTCATATTTGAATATTCTTTTATTTGTTTTATTTGTGTTTCTTCTTCACTCTCTATTCTTCTCCGTATCTCAATTTAATTATGTAGTATAAAATTATCTTCTATTTTCTCCTTTAATTATTTTTAATTGATTTTATATTATTCATCTTCCAAAAAACGAGATAACAAAAGAAAAACAAAAAAATAGACATCCCAACTTTTTTGCATGATAAGATCTGATAATGAAACATTTATTATGATAGACACAAAAATAGAAAACAAACGTCACTCACAAATCAGGTCATATAGAGTAGGATAATCCATTAATATTTAGGAACCCCTATTGGAACGTAAAGTGGTCCTAAACCAATTTAATATTGAATCAAATCAAACCCATGAAAAAATGACTACAAATAAAAACACCTTAAAAGAACTAACTACCCTACACATGAAATACCATCCTTCATACATCCAATATCATGAGGAAGCATCCAATGTTGAGCAGAGATTGGGCCTCATCCACCCCTTCCCAAATTTCATGTTCTTCCCTGTGAAGACCATCACAAATATTTCAATGATTTTCACATAGTTTTTTTCACCATGAATCCTAAAAATGTGTTTGAGGAACTCATTATGTTTAGGGAATTCCCTTTACCCCTTGATGGTGTATCAAATGACTGTATATTATATCTATCTACAACAATTGGCGGCTATAATAACCTCAAATAACTCTTTCTAGATATTTTTTCCGTCCCTCCTAAACTGCGTCAATTAGAAAAAAAATTTGAAATTAGAAAAACACAAGGAAAGTCACGTGATGAATATTAGGTGAGACTCAAAACACTTTTCATGCTTCCCCACCAAAAAATTCTTTAAAATTTTATAATTAAATACTTCTATAAGGGACTTATCTCCATAGATAATGCAATTATATAAGATACATTTTGTGGGGGCCTATTTGATAATACTCATTATATCACTCATGACGTAATAGCTAATATGGATCAAAATGCACAATAATTTAGTACACACGAAATTGAACACACTCGAGATGTTTAAAAGGAAAGCATTATTCCCTGTTAGAAAATGTACATAATAAACTTGATGATGTCTATACCCTTCTAAAGTAATTATCTCAAGTGAATGTTAATTCTCACTCTCCTAACATTCCATTACATTTAGGTGTTTGTCTTGATAATTCTCATTTTTCTTATTAATGATCGAAACTTCAAGATTCATCTGAGTGGTGTATAGTAGTATTCATTTGGTATCCATTTCATCAACCACTACACCTCGTGAAAGAACCATCAAGAATAATCCAAATCCCTCGTGTAACCAACAACCATAGTACCAAAAAATATGAAACTTGTTCTACCCAAAATAGATATATAATCAACATGTCTATGGTATGTTTCACACCTATATTTTCAATTCTAGGATTTGGTTCAAATCCTTTTTCGTTTCATAGATTTCTCTGGGTTTCCGAGTGTTTCTGGATTGAATTTTTGGTACCTACTATGTTCCCGATCTATGACCTTAGTCATTGGTGTATTTTATTGTAATTTTACTCCTCTATTCTCAAACTGGTGTTGTGATGTTTTGGTGTTTTGTAGTTCGATTAGTGACACTCTTAGTGGCACCACTTGTATGGTTAGTTTTCGACGTGGTTTGTACCATTGAGTTGGATGAGTCTTGGGGTAAAAAGGTGTTTTTATATTTGGTATTTTCTCCCCAATCCATAGAATATATTTACACCTTGTTTTCCCCCTTGGACCAAATTATAATTGGAGGCAAACCAACAATTTTTGTTTGGCTAGAACAGGCTGCACAGTTTTGTCGCATGGTTTCATACCATGCAGGTATGTCCTAGTCATTAAAATATTTGTGTAATTCCCATTTCTCCCTCCTAGAAACAAATATAATATGCCCCATTTCTCCCCCATATTACCCCAACATCCATGGTAGGTCTCTAATCCCCCTCGATCTTCTTTGTAACCCATCTTTGATGGGGGTTTTGGTCGGGAGAATCCAATATTTCTTTAAGTAAGTGTTTCTTTCCTTAATTTATTCCCTTTACATAGGTTTTTCATTCCTATTTCATGAAGTTATTCATTTCAAAAATATAGGGTTCGAACCTAGAGTTATATTTGCTGTCTTTTGGTGTAATCTTGAGGTTTTAGGTTTCTCTTCACTCCCCTGTGGTGCGGCAGTGGTACGCTTGATGTTTTTCACAAATATTTTATCGTTTTGACACAATAGGTAGGTGATTCCATATGTAACCATTTTATGATGATTTAGATTGCTGGTTTTATTAATTTATCATGTTTCTAATTTGTTGTGTGTGATTCAAGAAACTGTTTTTGATGGATTTTGTTAAGTGTTTTATTTTATAGTTTAATTTTAGCATAAAATTGGGTGATTTTCATGTGTGACTCTTGGGGTAATGTTTGGGTGTATTTTATAACATATTAAAGTGATTTATTAGTGTTTAAAGGGGATGAAAATTGTTGTTTTTTAATTCTTGAGCGTCATGTGGGACTTGAAAAGGGGTTTTTGAATCTGTTTATGGTGAAAAACCATGTTGTACTTCATGAAAATGACTTATGAAAACTTTTGTTTTCTATGTTTATCTTTTGAGTTATTATTTGAGAAATTTTTATAACACATATTGGTGGTTTAATAAATTTTTTCATTCTAATTATGTTTTGGATTGTTATTAGTATGATTTTGGTCATGAATGAGGGTTTTGAAAGGGGTTTTGTGTGCAAACCATAGTTATACCTCTTAGGTTTGTTTTGTGAAAATTGTAAATGTTTTATTTGGTTAATCCAAGAGGGAAAATGGCTTATATGTACGGTTTGGGTGAGTTTGTTCACCTAATATGGATTTTTAAAGTTAAAGTAGTGATTTTATATGTTAAAATATTTTATAATGTTTTAAAAATTGCTAAAAAGAATTATTAAATTGTGACGTGGGTACGAAACATGGTTGTGGACTGTTTCATGGGTATTTAATGATAAAATGAATTTTGAAGGTGATAATGGTATTATATGATATGTGTGTGGGATCTTATGTGAGTTTTAATTTCTTGTAATGGATTAAAAAAATTTAAAGTATTTTTGGAAGTGTTTAAGAAATGTGAAAAGTGGTGTGGGATATTTTGGTGTGAGTAGGATTTCAAATTGTATTTGAATGAAAAAATGGATTTTGTGACTTGTGTGATGTACATGTGGGATGTTTGGAGAATTTTTTATGTGAACGTGTTTTTTTCATGTGAAAATTATATTTATTTTCTTGTTGAACTTGTTCGAGCAGAAGAGGGAAATCCAGGTATCTTGGTGGTTGGATGTGTACTAGTATGCTAGTGATTCTGTGGGGTTTTCCCTTAGTTTCACATAGAATGATTGATGATTAAAACACCAAATAAAAATATGATGATGATAATGATTGTGGACCACTACGTTATGGGTATGTTCCCTACTATTATCTCGTTCACAGGAATGGATATTATGAAGGTTACTTTCACCGAGATACGAGGTACCTGGGACCCCCAACGAGCTAGTGCCTAGGGGTTATTTCTCATTGCTTGTGATCATTAGTTAAATTTTGCTTAAAATTGTCATTTGGAATAGTAAGCTGGAAAATTCAGTAGCAGTGGCATTATTTTTTAAATGTTTTGATTCTTTAAAATAGCCAACCTGAAAACTGTTTTTATTTAATGTTTTATCTTTTAGAAATTGTAACTAAAATTTCCTCTTTTTGAATACATGCATGCTTTTCATCCTTGAGTATTTTTAAAAGGGAATATGTAATGGTTGGTATGCTACTGGGCTCTACCTCACACCCTAATTACACATTTTGGTGTAAGTAGACTTGTTTTTTTGTCATAGTTTTGGGTACATCTTTTGTGCCAATGGTTGTGGATTCTAGTAGTTAATCGTGGTGTTGTCTTATGGAGATGGCTTGAGGGTAGTGAATCTTCCCATGACGATGGTTCTTGGGGTATTATTTGTGGTTTTATTTATTTTTTATATTCGTTGAGGGTTGTATTAAACTATGTATTTTAGTTTTGAAATTTTGTAAAGGATGGTTTTGTTATAAAAATCCAGATTCATTTTATTTTATTAGTTTGTTTTTAATCATTTATAAACTAAGGTAAATCATTCCGAATTTTCATATTATGATACCTGAACACTTGTTCCAGCCTTTGGGGATTGGGATCTCCCCTTGGGCCTTGTCACGGTCCGGGTTTCATGCCAGTTTTGATGGCGTCCAAATTTTCATCTTGTCAAAATGGTTTTAAATGAGGTTCAGGTTAACTCTTTCGGTCATGTTATTTGGGGAATAATTGGGATAGTTTGGAGTTAAGATTGTTGGGACATTGAAATCCAATTATCGGTAGTGTGCCTGATCAACACACCTCATACCAGGATTTCAGTCTCTAGGGTAAGTCAGGATTTATATGAGTCCTTTGGTTGTATTGGATTGATGATGATTAATGGAAATGAAAAAAGAGTTGGGTTAATGGTTTCAGTGAGCTCGTAGGCCCTAGAAAGCTATATGGAGCCATTGATATTCTCTATAACACTCTCCCTGATGGTGAAGTGATTGTAAAATGGCTTCCAGCCATATTTTCATGTCACCCACTAAATCTAGCTACCCATAGCATTGTCTTATGTCCTTTACTTTTAAAATCATGGAAGTTTGGTTTTAAACAAAAAAAATGAAATGGTTTTAAGAAGCGTAATGTTTTGGGGAAATGATTTTCCAATAAATAGGGAATGGTTAGATTTTATAAATGGTATTAATTAATATTCAGAATGTTTTTTAAATGTAAAATTAGGTGTTTAAACCTATTTTTAATGCAGGAAATTATTTTAATGTTGGTTTTGAAGAGGTGTTCCAAATAGAGTTTTCTAAAAATTTGAAAGGTATTTTAATGGGATGATTTGTTTTGAAATTAATCTGAATAACTTGAATGTTAATTCATAATTGAATAATTGTGTCTTTATGAAATGTTTGGTAAGATGTAATTTGGTATTTTGATCTCATGGTTAGAGGCCTTGAGGAAATGGATGTATTGGTTGACTGTTTTGGTTTTGAAAAGTGGAAAGGATTTTTGTTTTAGCCCTTGGTACTGCTTTGAGAGACCACATGAATGTGGATTATATGGGATGATAGATGGTTAAATGAATGACTAGATGAGTTTTGATATTGTTATGAGGAGGGTGCTCGATGTGGCATGGAAACTTGCATGTGTGAGGCACATGGAGTACTATTGGTGGATTCGCTAACCACGAAACAATTTATTTTCAATGAAATTTTTTTAAAGGGAAAATGATGTCTTGATGACAGTCTTGGGATGGTGTGTAGTATGTTTTTTTGAAAACATTGATGTTGTGGGATGTTTTGAGTCCATAAACCCCTCATGTTTGAACAATCTTTTGGGTTTCTGTTTGGTTGAAAAGTTGGGAAGAAGGGCCGGTTGGTGGTATCTTCTGAGAAATTTTCTAGGATTCCATTATAGTGGTTCCCTTAAGGTGTTTATATTTGTTTTGGGCCACATTTAGACTAATGGACCAGCTTGGTTGGGTCCTTGGGTTATCTTGTTGGATGAGGTATGCCCCCATTATGGGTTATTGCACACCTGAAGTGCAACCCAGATTGTTTCTCCATTGGAAATTCCTCCAGTTGATCAATATAATGATTTCTTTTCTCGATAATTGGAGATTGAGTTTTCACCATTTACTTTATTTTATTTTTGGATCCTCTTGTAGAGGGAGAGTTCTCGTGGAAGGTTGAAATAAACCTTAGTATCTTATGTTACTAGATTCTTCGAAGGTGGAAGTGGTCTGGGGTAGTTAGTGTGGATGAGTATCTGGATGGTGTTTAAGATGGACTATGGGTCCTTCGTAGTCATTTAGAAGCATGAGTTCTAGTTATACCACCAGTGTGGGAAATATTTTCATGAGAGTATTTTATGGCCACTTTCTAGAATTCTGTGATGTATTGGGACGTTGTATAAGGACCCCCTTCTTGTATTGTTTCTAACAGGCACTTCAGTCATGTTTAGTGATTCATTATGATTTAGTGTACTAATTTGATTGAATAGGTGAATTTCATGCAATCCTATGAGAGTATTTGTCATGTTGGGATTATGTCTCCCTTGGAAAAACATCAAAATCCTCTATTTTAGATGATGTTTTTTATATGTTTGCTTTCCTTATATTTTTCCTCACCCAATGAAACCAGGTGTGATCTGTGTGAATCCTCTAAGATCATGTATCAGTGAAATAATGGGTTAAGTAAAGATGTGGTCAGAGTTTTTTATGTCTTGGTGAACCCATATGGGATTGCGGTGCAGATTTTTGTAGCATCGGAAGAATGAAGTTTCATTCAGGGGTTTCCAAAGCCTAACTACGATGCTGAATATGCTTCAATCATTTGAGTTCCATCCGTACATCCCAGATAGAATATAGCGCATAGTCAGGCGAAATCATAGGGTTGGTCAAAACCTCATAAAAATTCCTATCCATATCATGAAAGATTAGAATAATTTAAACCTCTTGTGTTCTCATGGTTGAGCACATGGTTTTGAGGATGATTATTAGGAACTGTATTCCATGAATCCATACAGAAGGAATGATCTGCATGGTTAGCGCATGACTTCCCAAACTATGGGGACTAACCGTGCGACCGTCCCAACTCTTTATGTTTTGGGTACTTCTTCTTCTGGCCCATGCTAGTTGGATAAGATGGTTGGATCTTATAGAGGGGAGACCCACTATGATTCACATGTATGTTCCTTCAGAAATTTCAAATGGAAGTCTACCCCTTGTACAGGGGATTCCATTCAGACCTCCCCCTGTTAGTGTCCCAATCGTGTCTCAGGAAAATTTGAGTTGTCTCTTATGGCGGGGAGCCCATTTGTGTCTCCACATACTAGTAACTCAGAGTGGTCCTTGGGCTTGGAATAGAAAAAGGTATTCTTATTCAGTTATATCTATCTACCTACATAATCCATTGGTAAAAGTTGGGTTTGGAGAATTCCCAACGGTTTGGTTAAATCAAGGTAAGTGTAACCTTCTTTGATATTGTTATTCATTTGGGTAAATTTTTGGAGAATTTTTTGGATGGTGTTTGAGGAGTTTTATTTGGAGATAAAATCTTAATTGTGCTTGATCATTTTGGGAAACTCATGTAAGTTTTATTTTATGAGAGTATTCCTTAATTGATCACTCGATGTGTTTTGGCATTTCAAGGGTGGACCAAATCTTGAAAAAGGACTACATCTTTGATTATCAGTTGGTTTTGGTTTTTCTTTGGCCGTTCTATGTCTTTCTAGGGGTGGAAATTTTTATAGTGGGGAGAATTGTCATACCTAGATTTTCAATTCCCTAATTTGGTTCATATCCTCTTTCAGTTCTTAGATTTATCATGGTTTCTAGGTGTTCTAGGATTCAATTTTTGGTACCTCCAATCTTCTTGATCTATGAACTTAGTCATAGGGGTATTGTACGGTAATGGGAATCCTCTTTATTCAAATGGATGGTGTGATTTTGTTGTGCTTTGGAGTTGGATTATTGACACTCCTAGTGGCACCAATTGTGTTGTAAGTTGTCAACGTGTAATGTACCCTAGAGTAGGAGGAGTCTTGGAGTAAAAATTTGGATTTCTATTGGTTATTTTTTTCTTTATCCTTGTCCAATAATTAACCCTAGGTTTCGACCTTGGACCCCAATGGAATTGGAGGCAAACCAACACATTTTGGGTGGCTAGAATAGGCTGCACGATTTGGCCGCACGGTTCCAAACCATCCAAGAAAACTGTGCGGGTATGTCCAGGTCAATAAAATATTTTTTTAATCCCCATTTCCCACCTAAAAATAAATCTAATCTACCCCATTTCTCCCCCATTCAACTCAAATAGCCATTTTTGGTCTCTAAGCTCTATCAACCTCATTTGGAACCCATCTCTGATGGGGCATTGGTGGGGAAACTCCCTTTTTTCTTCATGTAAGATTCTCTTTCGTTGATTTCTTCCATTTCCATAGGGCCTTCTTTCCTCATTCATGATGTTCCATGTGTCCAAAAGTTCATGTTCGATCCTAGGGTTTTATTTGGTGTCTTTTTATGTAATATTTAGGTTTTAGGTTTCTCTTCACTCCCTCGTGGTGCGACAGTGGAGTGATTGATGTTTCACAACATGATTTGAACGTTTTGATAGAAAAGGTGGGTTGTTCCATGTATAGCCACTTTATGATGAGTTATCTTGATTGGTTTATTATTTTATCATGTTTATAATCTATTTTTTATGGTTCCAAAACTATTTTTGATGAATTTGGTTTAGCGTTTAATTTTATAGTTTCAGTTTTTCTTGAAATTGGGTGCTTTTCATGTGTTAATACTAGGGTACTCTTTGGGTGTATTTTATAACATATGAAAGTGATTTATTGGTTTTTAAATGGGGTGAAAATTATGTTTTTGTAATTCATTTGTGTTATGTGGGCCTTTTATGGGGTTTTTGAATGGGTTTACAGTGCAGAACCATTTTGTACTTCTTGAAATTAATTTATGAAAACTTGTGTTTTTCATGTGTATCTTTTGTGGTATTATTTGTTGTATTTTTATAAATCTTGGGGTGTTTTAATAAATATTGTTATGGATTCCAATTCGGTTTTGGATTGGTATTGGTATGATTTTGGTATTAAATGAGGGTTTTGAAAAGGGTTTTTTGTGCAAACCATGGTTATACATCAAGGGTTTATTTTATGAAAATTTTAAATGTTTTATTTGGTTAATAAATGTGGGAAAATGGTGTATATATACTGTTTTGGTGAGTGTGTTCACATAATATGGGTTTTTGAAAGGTAAAGTGATTATTTAATATGTCAAAAAAATTATAATTATTTATAAATTGGTGAAATGTTTTACTAAACTGTGATATGGGTGCGAAACATGGTTGTAGACTGTTTCATATGAGTTTGATGATAAAATGAAATTTGAAGGTGAGTAGGGTATTATGGGATTTGTGTGTGGGCTGTTATATGAGTTGTAATATCATGTAATTATTTAATAAATTTTTTAATGGGTTTTTGGAAGTGTTAATGAAATGTGAAAAGTGTTGTGGGCTATTTTGGTGTTAGTATTATTTCAAAATTCATTTGAATAAAAAAGTTGATTTTGTGATTTGTGTGGTGTACATGTGGGATTTTTGGTGAATTTTTTATGTGTATGTGATATTTTCATGTGAAAATTATTTTTCATGTCTTTTTTAACATGTTTTAGCACAAGAAGGAAACCCAGGTATCTAGGTGGGTGGACGTGTACTGGTATGCTAGTGATTATGTGGGTTTTTGGCCTCAGTTTCACGTAGCAAGATTGACGCTTACAAAAATTACTAAACTATGAAGATTATGATGATTGGGGACCACTAGATTATGGTTATATTCCCTACTAGTGGCTTGTGCACGAGAATGGTTGTTGTGATGGTTACTTTCACCAAGATTCGAGGTACCAGTGACCCACAACGAGCTAGTTCCTATGGGTTATTTCCCATTTCTAGAGCTCATTAGTTACATATTACATACTATTAGAATACTTTATGTTTGGATGGAATATTCAGTAGCATTGGAATTATTTTTAAATGTGTCCATTCTTTAAAACATCCCACTTGAAAACGGTTTTTTTAAAGTTTCATCTTTTAGAAATTGTAACAAGAATTTCATGTTTTTGAATAATTGAAATCTTTTCATATTTGAATTTCTATAACATGTAGTATATTAGTGGTTTTATCCTACTATACATTCTCTCACAACCTACTTTCACCTTTGGGTGAAAGTAGACATGGTTATTTTTTTCCGCAGGTTTGGGTACAGCTTTTGTGCTAATGGTTCGGGTTTCTAGTGGTTCATCGTGGTGATATCTTGTGATGATGGCTTAAGGGTGGTGCCAATTTTCATTACTGTGGTTCTTAGGCTATCATTTTTAGTTTTTCTATTTGCTATAGGCTTTGAGTGTTGTTTTAAAATATGTATTTTGGTTACAAAATTTGGTAAAGGATGGTATTGTAACAAAAATCTAGGATTATTTTATTTGATTAGTTTGTTGTTTAATGATTATAAACTCAGTTAAATCGTTCCCTATGTTCAGTTTGTGATACCCTAGCACTTTTTCATGTGTATGGAGATCTGGAGTTCCCCTCAGGCCTTGTCATGGGTCAGGTTTGGGGAAGTTTTTGATGGTGGCATGATTTGTTTTGTGATAGTATGAAACCTTGTGGTCCTTTACTATCTCAAAAACAATCCTCCTCCTCCCAAATCTGAACTAAGACTTAAGGATGTGGTGAAGAAAATGGAATCCTAGAACCTCTAGTTTTAACAAACCATGCAATCAACAACTCAAGACCTAGGAACTCAAGTGGGATAATTATAAAACACCATTGGTGTGACAAAGATACAAGGTTCGAGACAAATCCCGTCCCAACTTGTTTGTTATCTAAAAGAAAAAGGTAATTTCTTTTCAATGACACCTTGTGGTGGTAAAAAAGTTTATTCTTTTAATGATTATAACCAATAGGTCTATATCTATCATTAAAACTCTCTTTCTCTACCCTACAACGATTCTAGTATTGAAAGTTAAGAAAAAAAGGTTAATCTAGTTATCAATGAGGATTCCCATGAACAATCCATTACTCCAAATTTAACTCAATGAAACTCTAAACCTAAGACCAATTTTGATAATGATATTGATAATAAATTAATGGATATATGTAAAAAAAATTCATGATAACATTCCATTATTAGATGTGGCTAAACAAATACCTCAATATGCGAAATTTCTTAAAGAATCTTTCACTCATAGATAAAGACTGAAGTGGAATGAGAGAGTCAAGCTCAGGAGGAATGTATCATCTATGATACAATAATAAATGCCATAAAAATCCAATGATAAAAGAACATTTAAGATACTTTTACCCATTAGGAGCCCCACTTTTCCATTGAAATTATAGATTTAGTTGCATCAATTAATGTAATGCGTAACTCTATGTATACTTCTATAAAATTTGGAGCGCTTCAACCAATGCTCATCACTGTGAAACATGTTTAACATAGTATAACACTCCCATATAGAGTGATCTAGGATGTACTCTTAAGTGTAATGAATCTGTAATTACCTAAAAACATTAAATTCTTAAGATGGAAGATACTTGAAACTAAGGACATGATACTCTTATACTTTGAAGTCCATTCCTTAAACCAACAAATACAATCATCCTAATTCACAGGGGTTTCCTTTCCATGGAGTTTAGTAGAGGGAAGGTATGTTTTAATATAATTTCTGCTATGAAACACCCAATTGAAATGCACTCCACTCTTACTGTATATTCGATGGAAGTTATCTCTAATGACACACACACACACAACATTCTCTCGTCAACCCATACTCTGGTTCACATTCTTATTTATCACTCTTAGAATATTTGTGAATAAATTCATGTTTTGATTGTTGTTTGGGTTTAAGAAAGTGTAATGTTTATGATTTAATTGATGAGTTAGTTCATTATAAGGTACCCATGACCATACATGATTAGGAAAATTTCATTTACATGGATTCTTTTATCATAGAGTATAAAAATGAGTAGCTAGACAGTTTCAAGGACCTCACTCCCCCAAAATCTCCTTCCTCAATCCAAAAACCACCACTGTTGGAATTAAAACCACATGCATCTAATCTAAAATATGCATATATTTATGTTATTGACCAATTTATTATCATTATTTCCAATAACCTCTCTTCATAGCGTTTACCAAAACTGTTCAATCTTTTGAGAGAGTGTAAGAAGGATATAGTATGGACATTAAAAGTTATTCTAGAGATTACCCAATTTATTTTTATGCACCATATACATTTATACATTGATGCTAAACCTATAATGTAATCTTAATGCTAGTTAAATCCCATTAACCTTGAATTAGTAAAATTGGAGGTCAATAAATTAATTTTCAGGAGGATCATTTATCCTATATCTAATAGTAAATGATTGAGCCTAGACGAAATTGTGCCTAAAATACAGGATTAATGGTTTTGTCAACTGAATGGAATGAATGGGTTCCAAAATTTGAGAAAAAAAGTTTGGAAGTATGTATTGACTATCATTGACTAAATCAATCCAAAATAAAGTACCACTTTTTTCAACCTTCCATTGACTAAATTTTAGAAATACTGGCTGGTAATTCTCTTTATTATTTCCTTGATGGCTAATTGGGTTTTTTTCAAATCCATATAGCCTTTTAGGATGAGGAAAATATAAAATATATCTATCCATTAATCACATTTAAATATTTTAGGATACCATTTGGTCTCTATAATTCTCTTGGTACATTTTATCAATGTATGATGAGTATTTAATCTTAATATGTTGAGAATTGTATCAAATTTTTTATAGATCATTTCATGGCTTGTGTAATTTCCATTGATTACTATTTGGAACACCCATATTTTTTCCTCCGTTGCACCATTGAAAAATATATCATATTAAATAATTAGAAATTCTATTTCATTGTTGAGTGAGGGATTAGTCTTGGTCATGTTATTTAAAATGTTGGTTTTTACCACTGATTCATTAAATACTTTAATATGATCACACTTTCCTTTTCTTGATAGTTACAAAAGGATTAAAAATATGTTAATGATAAAATTTATTATAATGAATTCAATTCAATAAAAAGGAGTCTAACGTCACCTCCCCCCATCCAACCACCAAGGTCGTATCACCACTTCGATCTTATGTGTGATTCAATTAACATTGAAGTTGGGGAAGTTTTATCATAAAGGGTTAAGAAGGCTCCTCATATCATTGCATATGCTTCAAGTACCCTTAACCCTACCCATAGAAAATATATAAAAACTCAACAAAATTATATTTCTATTTTGTTTCTCTAGAAAATTACTTTCTTATATTCTTCGGTCAATAGACATTGGGTTTTCTGACCATGCTTCACTTCATTTTATTATAATGAAACCTGAAGCAAATCCCCACCTCATTCCATGGGTTCTCCACATCCAAGAGTTTGACATTGATATTATAGATAGGAGAGGAGTTTTAAATGACGTAGTTGAACACATTTGTAGGATTTCGACACTAAAGGACCACCATATTGACTCATCCCTCCCCATTCAGTATTTCTTTCCATATGAGAACCTTTGTGATTTTGTGGACCTTACCCTCTGGTATGAAATCATTGTGAATTTTCTAGAAACATCTGGGGTCCACACATATTTTACCACATCCCAATCCAAAAGACATAATAATTATTAATGATGGAACATTTGGGATTTCCCTAATTTTTTGATAATTTTTATTGTCCAAGTTGTTTGAAGGTGGGTCCATGACCATTAGTTCACCTCTGTTTTGAGCTTCTATCACACTTTGGATTGTGTGTTCTAGTTTTTCCCTCTATTCACTACTCAAATAGTCCTAACACGAGACATTATTAGAAAAAATTATATAGATATTACCATTGGTTTTTTAATTATTGTAGTTTATTTAAATTAATATTGAATATCTCTAAGAAGAATGAAATGCTCTAACAAACCATTTTTTTCATTCAAATCATCAATGCATTGGGGTATTGACTTCATGGAGTCTTTTCCAAATTCATTTGGAATTGTGTACATGTTACTTGATGTTGACGATGTCTCAAATTGGGTGGAAGAAAATGCTATTATGATAGATGACTCTTGATTGGTTTTATATTTTTGGAGGTCCCTTTTTTGAGTAGGTTTAGTTTGACAAGATTCATCATTAGTGATTTGGTATCATGTATTTCATATCGAAACATGAAAAAAATTATCTGTAAGTTTGTGTTTGTGCATAATGTCTCCACTACATATCACCCTAAAAAAACGTATAAGATGAAATATAAAATCGGGAAGTAATGTGAATCATGGAAGAAATGGTACAACCCAACATGAAACAATGGAGTTTGGGCTTGAGTGATGTACTTTGGGTGACTATATAACTTTTTAAAATCAGATGGGAATGTATCCTAATAGTATTGTGTGTAGAATTTCTTTTCATCCCCTATATAAGGTACAAAACTATGAATAAAATAATGTAATATGAATCATTTAGATTCTAGTTAGCATAGGAAGATGCAGATTCAAGAGATGGAAGAAATTATACCAGATTCCTATGAGAACACCCATATCTATACAGAGAATACAAAGTCTGTCCACAATGAGATAATTCAAAAATGGATTTTCCATAACCTTTAGAAGTTCTTCATGTACAATTAGATACTAAAGTTCCACTCAGGTAAGCTTTGTTCCCATTGGATCAGTCCTTATAATATTACTAATGTTTATCCTTTTTCAGTTATAAATGTTTTTCATGAGAAGAGTGGATAATGGTTTTATGTCAATGGGTAGAGGGTTAAACCCTTCCATGAGGATTTTTCAAATCATCTGGTAGAGGAAATACAACTGATGGATGCCACATATGACACCACATATCAGGGAGTCCCTTATCTTCCATTATTTACCTGTATATTTATTTAAAAAACATTCATTGAGGATAATGTAATTTTTAAATTTGGAGTAGGGAGACATGTCATAGTTTGGATTTTTTAAAAAAACATAAAATTGTTTTTTTTATTTTTTATTTCATTATTTTGTTTTCTTAGAAAAAAATTGATCCTTGAAAGAATATCCAAAATAATTTTGCATGCATTAGTCCATTATGTTGATAAAATACACTATATTTGGGAAAATGTTTCCTAAATTAATGTTGATATATAATATTTTTTGAAAATTTTTACTTTTCAATTATTCTTATAAGTTTAATGGCATTTTAAAAACTTTACCTCTTTAGCAATGAATAATATTTTAATACCTTACCCAAGAGACATTATACGAAAAATTTTTATATAATTCTTTTTAATAACTTTATTGAGACTCTTGGGTCTTGTAGTGAAATTAGAACTTTCCTTGATTCTGTTTGAAGCCATAAGATACAGGTGTGAAACAATCATGATAGAGGTCGCCTTTCATTGAAAAATTTCTTCTCAATTAACCTCTATTTTGGAAACCTTAATACATTACACTTCTTAAGCGTTAAATACCTTGAAATTCTTATTATGTAGCCACAATACCAACCTATTTATCATAGCTAACCCTATATTTTGTACATTATTATTTTATTTTTAGCAATTTTGGGGGGCAGGGTGTTCCATTGGAAATATATGGAAAGATACATTATAATGTGTGAGTTAAAAGGAATCATATGTTTGTTTTGAGAAATGGTTCTAAAAGTCATGTTATATCATTGGGTTACTAATGTTTCCTTATTTATCTCCAAAAAACAAAATATAAAAAATAGTTTTTTACAAAAAAAAGAACAATATAATAAAATAGATAAAGAAGATGTATACCCATGATTATTCCATGCATTGTTGTGACCCACGCAAAAGTAACAAAAGGGAGATTAAGTATAAAGTGATACAATATTTGAGGGGTTGAGTGAGTATATTCATTTTGAACAATTTATCATTTTGACATGTTTTTCACTTATGAGATTAAAATCTTCTCTTATACCTCATATTTTTAATCATTAAATCTTACCAAACCTTGAAGCTGAGAATAACCTATTTGATGTCCACTTGAATATCACAATTGTTTCTGCTAGTAGATAACTTATTATCCCAAAAATAATATTTTAAGATCATATGATCTATGGGAAATATGAAAATATCCACTAATATATTCCATGAGTGAAGTTGTAAAATTTATAGATGGGGTATGTTGCAACATGTTTAATGGGTGAACAAATGAAGTTGAACAAATTTGAATGTGGGAGACACAAAATATAATAAAACATGATTTCATAAATGATACATGATGAATTTCATTTCAAATCACAGTCTATTTAGGAATGGTACTTGATTAAGAAATGATATGTTTCCTAGTATTACAATTTTTTAGGTTTATAGTTGTGATTATCTATAGATTCACTTTTTCCACCCTTGCACCACTATTTTAAACAATTTTTGGATTGAAAATTATAAATATAAAAAACAATTCACTTAATGATTCCATAAATAATTAAATATGTATCACTGTTAAATAAGAAACTTTTACATGTTTTAATGTTTAAAATGATGGATGAGGTGATTTATATATCCCATGATGGAATAAAATCAAAATATGCCAAACTATGCGAGATCCCTAGCACACTTATGGACATTAATATTTAATATAGATAACAATTGCATCCAATTGGGATGAAAATTTTTGGGTGAGGGAAAAACAATGTGGCATAGATTTATCTACGATACCATGGATCCAAATTCATCCATTTGGAGGCCCAATAGTGTCACACAATGTAATAAATTCTATGCCATCCAGATTGGCCAACCCAACTTATTGGGGCCCTAACATGGGACTATTAACGCCAATAGGGTGGATTCCAACATCATTGAACGAATAAATCGATGTCATACATCTAAACCAATTTTTTGAATAATTATACTCAGTTTCATCATCCAAGTATGTGAATAAATTTAGTGTAGAATTCTTTCATGAATAGCTCACCTAAATCCATTGACTATGGGCTATTCTTGGATCCAATATCCCAAATTTACCTTTTAATGGAATCCATTAATCATTGGGAAGTAAGTAATGACCATTTATAAGGGTGAGTAAAATTTGAGGGATTTATACATCAATTTCATCCCCTACTACATCAAGTTCTTATAAACTTCTTAGTAATCAATTTGGGGATGTTATTTTTTGTAATCTTGAGCTCCATGCTTGTAATTGTAGGAAGGTGAATGAATATCCATGTTTGTGTTATATAGTTACTCACTTATATCATTTGATTTTTTTTATTAATTTATCATCAAATATAAATAAAACTAACAAGAATCCCCCTTCTTTCCTTAAAAAAAATAGAATCAAAATCATTTTTTTAATTAATTATCTAAGGCTCCATTGAGATATGGTCTAGGGATCCTAATATACTATAGAAATTTGAGTAAAAATAGAAAACTATTTTGATTACCTCGACAATGTGGTCAGTAATTCTACTCATATGATCTACAACTATGTTCATTGAACTATTATTATAATTTTTATCATTTTTGAACTCATTAATAAGGATCATAAAATACATTAGAATGGAATAATCATGTATATTTTTTAAGAGGCTGCACAAAGTTTCATGGTCAAAAAAAATTAATTTAGTTCCCCAAAAGAAATGAAATATATCTAAATAATATATTATAATAAGAAAATATTTTCCTATTGTTGTATATATTGGTATAATGAATCATATTCCTTTATATAATAGTCAATCGCATGTTGAAATCTAAAAACCCTCCATGATAATACCTCTCTAACATTGAAGTTTGAAATGTCAAACACAATCATGAATGGGATCTCCCACTATGGGGATGCATGATCCTTATAGTAGAGAGATTATTTTTTATCTTGTGAAATCATACCCTACAATAATCACTCTCAATAATTCAATATATATTTTAAGAAATTGGTATAAGTGTATAATAATCCTATTTATATCTATAATGAATTTTTTATAAAAACTAATAAGTCCATGGAATGATCAAACATCACACTGAAATGTACGATATCTAAATGATGATGCAATTTATAACATCATTCTTTGAACCTTAGTGTCTTTCTATGACACTACTGAATTATTAAAATTCACTTATCTTCCATGAAATAAAATTATTTTTGGAATTAAAATAATTATTTTCAATACATGGATGAAAATTAATTCCCACAAGAGATATTGATCATATTAAGATCCATACATCATTAATTCTTCCATAAATACCTTCTTACAACTTCAATTTAAATTATAAATGATACCCACCATTCCACTATGAATGGTTTCTAGGGAATTATTAAGTCTAAATTTCATCATTAAGTTAGAAAATAAACCAAATGAGAAAGTTATTTCACCGTCTCTTGATCCTCTACAACATTAGGATCCTAAAAATTGGCAAAGAAACCATCATAGAAACAATAGTGTATCTTACCTATAATATTCCCAAGAATATATTCAATTAATGAATGTGGGGAATAGTAATTATGTGTGAATTGATATTGTATCTAATTATATATTCAAACCTTCCAACTATTTTTAACTCCCATTGTAACAGATTAATAATTTTCATTTTTTATAATAGTGAAACCAGTTTCAATTGGTACAATTTGGATAGGGATAATACATTCAGAGACCTTAATGAGATAAATTATAACAACTTCAAGTAATTTTTCCTCCACTTTCATTAGAACATATAATGGTGTGTGGTTAAATCATAAATGTCGTTGCCTAACCAATTTATCCTCATCACAAAAAACAATCCAATACATCAAAAATGAGGGGGTAAATTCCACATAAATCATATTAAGTCCCCATATTTAACATAATATTCTCTCTCAAGATAATTTAAAAAATATATTTCTTTTTTAGGATTGATATAATTATAAATGATTACAAAAAAATTAATTACTCAACTTGTATAACTGAAATAGCTTCAAATTTAGTTTGGGTGGGTTTCGTGTTGATGTAAATGTCATAGGAACTAAGGTATGTGAATAATGTAAGTTGAGATACAAATATACGTCATAAACATTAGTTAATAATGTTTTTAATCCATCTGTAATATAAAAAACCTTTACATAATAACTAATTACAACCCTATAATCAAAATAAAAATACTCAAATGAATCATATCTAATAGTACTTTCATCATGGGAAATAGGTCTCCAAATATTCCAACATATTGAACCAATACTAAGAATAAAATATCCCAAATCATGGATTTAACACTATTTAAAAAATATTGAAATTTAATATTTGGAGTCATTATGTGATGGGATGGAGGGATATGACTAAGGTAGAATAATATTTTAATGTATACTTTAAGAATTCTAAAATATTAAATCTTGTAATCTTATCTCAAAACATCAAATAGGGTGTACCCATATGGACATTTATGATTGTATTTTAATTTTCTGGGATGGTAATATAAAATTTTATAGGATTATGAAGTATAATTTAGACATCCTGCATATTGAAAATGTCAAAATAAATTGGATAGATCATAACTATAAACCAAATATATACTTTCTTGGGGACTTTGTATATGTATTTCAGGGCCCTATTTTTTCATTTAACCACCACCCACTTGGATTTCATCTGACTAACCTACAAAAAATAAAAAATAGAGTAATGTTAGAAATTAATAGAGGAAACCAAATCAAATAAACCATTCTCGAATGTAATTTCCAATATAGTTCATTATATAGTGAAATTACATGGGTCATTGAACATTATAGGAATCAATAACATGGTCGTTATGAGTGAAAATAAATTCATCCCATGATTTATGGACTCATTTCCTTTAACCCATATCCAACTTTTATATAGTTATTCCAATAAAAATTTATAAGTCTAGATTTTATTGATTGTTATAAGTAAAAGCTTATTGATCACAACATTCTTGAATGAATCTAACCCCTATTTATTATTTTACTTTTAAAAAATATTCTAGGTTTGTGTAACACTATTTGGAAAAAGAAGTGTTTTAGGGGTAACATCATCAATATTTTTCTAACATTTTTCATTCACCTTCTACCACTCATAGATGGGTCCTGAATAGGTATTCTCCATAGATGAGGTGAATCATATTGGATAGATAAAACCATATTTTACAGTTTTTTCTTCCAACTTAATAGTTTTATTGGACTAAAATTCCACTTGGGATTTGGAGTTGGATGAGAAGGGAGATTTCTGGAATTCATTCTTCCCAATTCCTAGAGGTAAGAGGAAATCAAGCTCAATTTCATCATGAACTCCTTCAACATAAAACTCTATCACATTATATTGTTCTCTAGAATAATAATAATTAGTTTAAAATTAACAATAGTAATAGGATCCATATTTGGTTGGGAATAAACTTTTTTTAGTTGGTTTTATTATGCTTCTAACTTTCTTTGATTTTAATGACCACAAACCTTCTTAATTTATTTATTAAGGTTGTTTTAATAATTACAAATATTAATGTCTCTATTAATTATTATAATTTCTTTTTTTTATTTTATGTTATGTTATTTTATTTTATTTTATATTAGTTTACATTAAGTGATTATTATTTATTTTATCTTTTTTCCATTATTAATGTTCTATATAGTTTTTCTATTATTTTTTTTGTAAAATTTATTTCCTAAAGTTAATTTCAACCTTTAAGTATCCATCATAAAAACAATTTTACACTTATGCAATATTTAAAAATATTTTTTTACTTCATGTATATTTTTATTATTTTCCCTTAACCTTACGAGAGTGATTTTACCCTTACATATATCTATTTTTACCCGTATGCATTCCTTGTGAAATCCCCAATTTCCTTATTTAAGACAAGAAATATCTTTATTCAGGGAGTTTATAATACTTATTACCATTTTTAAACATCATTATAACTTACATGAACAGTGTGATTATTCTATTACACTTTGGAAACTTATTTCTTACCCATATAGATTATTTTGAAATTATTTTTTACCCTTAAACTGGATTATGTTTACTTTTATGTATCCTACTATATACCATTTCGTAGACTTTTTAATTTCATTTTAACCACTATGTGAGTTCCTAGTAACCTTTATGAATATATTCTAAGTCACCCTTACATATGTATGTATACCCTTACACACTGCATGAATCTCTCCCATACCCTTATTCGATACATGTCACATTAATACAAGCTATTGATTTTTCATTTCACACTTATGCATCTTATGAAATTTCTATTCCACTTATATGACCTGTGGAAAATAATCCTAACATGAATCTAGATAATCTAGTTCACTCTATTATCATGATATTGTTATATAGACATTTTTTGTTTACATATAAGACGTTTTTAAATTGTTTTAATGATTTTATAAATTCATATTAATGTTATAGATTCTATGAGAAGTACATTTTATATTTTTCTAATCTCTATTGTTATGGAAAATATATCTATTCTTCATTCTAGTAAATTTTTAAATCATGAAACTCAAATATTTTAATTTATTATTTTCATTTTTTTATTGATTTTATAATTTATAAAGTCATTTTTATTCTAAATAAATAAAATCAAACATATTTTGATGTTTTTAATAAAATATAATTAATGTTTGATATTATCACCTGCTTCAAAAATAAAAAGTTTATTTTGGAATTTCATAGATTTGAGAATCATATCATTACTTGGACTAAATATTATTTAATTTCTTTAAACATCCTAATGATTATTTTTAAAATTAGTGTCAACTGTTGGAAGCTTTTCAAATACACTAAATATTATTTTTCAAATATTTTTCTCTATATGATAATCCTAGATTATTTATTATTATTATTATTATTTGATTTTATTTAATGATTACATTGGTCTAGTTGTGCTATTAATTATTTAAAGGGGCTCGAGATTTCACATAATTAATTATGGTCATGATTCATGGAATTTATACATCAACGATTTAAAGACCCAAATTATTCCAGAACCATTATTAATGAATTGATGTCTCTATATAAAGAAATATAGAGGGTTGAAAAATTACATTATCATTTTACAGCTTATTTCTCATTTTTTCTTCCAATCGTCATTAAATATCTTCAATATCCCAAAGCTCCCTCTTTCCTAAATACTCTTATTCCATTATATACTATGTGAAAATGTTTTAATATCATTATCACATTCTCTATATTCCATTTTTCCACTTATATTCGATAAATTATTTGGAAAAATTAAGACTAATCTAAAAATATATTGTTCATCCACTTTCTCCTAATTTTCTCATCACTAACATTAATGTTAGGTTCTCATGTTACTTATCTATTTCCTTTCTAAAGAAAATGGAATATATATTTGAGGATTCAAGATTTACAGTTAAATAGATTGAATCATTGAATATAGTTTCTTCCTATAACAGAAAATAGCTATATTTTTGGAATCATGGATACAAATAAATAAAAGGTTCTAATATGTTAAATCCTCAAAAGATTGACGTGGTACATATAGGGGTAAATTCACCCCCACCTCCTCCTTCCATTTTATGTCAAATCATATACTAACTTGATTTGTGATTCTTGGGTGTCAAATGTTTTTTGGGATACTGAAAAAAACTTCTATAAGGATTAATTTTTTATACATTTAGATTAAAAGGTATCCTTTCTTGGAAAAAATTTCTATACCTACGTCCCAAATGATCTTTCCACGATCGATTAATCTTAAAAGTGATGGAATCAAACTTATAATGGGGTGTTCTTTGTTGTTTCAATTATCATGGTCACCATGGGAAAACACTATATCACTCCTCTATATCTTGAATATGGGGAAAACAGTCAATAGTGTGGTTTAGTTCATTGAAAATTCAATTTGGCCACACAAGAGTGGGTGTTGATGTTTTTCAATCCAAAGGAATATATCTCACATTAGTTTTCAATTAATAAACCATAATGTCCACTAAATGTTTGTTAATAGTTGATGGTCATAATTGTAATACTCCACTCATATATTGTGTAACTTCATCAAAAAACAGTAGGGTTTTTTCGTCATGTAAATCCATAGCCATGAATTTGCTAGTGTTTTTTCATCCAACAATGCCCATTCCATGAATTCCACCATACTATTATGCTTAGGTGTGTGGAATCAAAATAAGTATTCTATTAGGAGTTTCTCCCAAATTTATTGTTGTGAATAGCTTACCTATAACATCATAAATCACTTCCAATAATCATACATTAACTCCTATTATTCTATATTAATCCTTAATATCTCATTTTGAATGGATTTGTTCCTTGATTTTTGGGAAAATAACTGAATGAAAAGGCAATTAAAATCATTCCAACATGTTTTATTTATAGGTTGTAAATAATTAATCCAATCTTTTATTATTACATCATTTGAGAATTAGAATTAATATTATTAGACCTCATCCTTAAACATTACATAATTTTATATTAAATTAATAATTTTACTTAATTTCAACCTGAGGTTCTTTTCATGTTTATAATTTTAGTTGATTTTTCCATAAATCAAAAATAAAAAACTATAAAATACAATGTGTACATTCTGAATAGTATCCACGATTTCCAAAATATATAAATTTTAAAAGAATATAGGGTTTTTTTTCATAAAAAACCCATATAACTTTCTTTTTTACATGATCATTTCTTTTAGCCATCCATGTACCCAATGAAAAACATTATAAAACTTTAGATGAGCCCAAAATTCTATGTAAGGTACAAAAGATAAGATATAAAAAAGTCTTCCCATGAATACATTAAAGACCTAAAGCATTTTCACAAATATATATGTTTCACCTATAAAATATAATATTTTTAGCTTACCTCAAGAAATCATAAGATCCTTCGATCACTACATAGGAAAAATAAAGGTAACATGTGGAATAAATTCCATATCAATCTTACATTTTCTATAGATATCATGGCTATATATGGAGTCCCCCTCATCATTACATTTGAAAAACCATCATAGTATATTCCTTTAATCTCTCCAGAGAAACTCTACCAGTTATCTTCATATAATTTCCCAATGAATTGGAGAGATATCACTGGCTCACCCATCCTCAATTTATCATGGAACAACCTATGCTTAGAAACAATTCCCAGCACTATCACATAAAAGAATCATAACAGAAAGATGACATTTCCACTTGGAAATCAAATTTGATTTTTACAGAGTCACGTACAAATAAATGAAAACACATTTTTTGAAATAAAATTGGTAAACTAGTAATGGAGACATAAAAACATTAAATAAAAATTAATTTTAGAAGATAATTTCAAGATATATATGTTAAAAAACGTTTTTTTGACTTTAAAAAAATTGAAATAGTATCATTTATTTAGGTATTTAAAAGAAAGTCCATTACCTTGAGTCTGACCCATCATATAAATGTTGTACCTCTCGAACCCCTCGTGGTTTAATTTTCATGATCACAATCACTCACTTATTTATCTAATCCTCTTTCAAGTGTTTTTTGATGATAGGAATCATTTCAGGTGGCCAAGCAATTGGGCCAAAGAAGCAAGAAGGCAAAGTGGACTGAAAATCAGTCCACCAGCCAACCGATGGAAGACCATCGGCCAGCCGCTGGAGCCTGGACAGAAGGCATCCTTCTGTCCTGACCACCGGCCAACCGGTGTCACACCAGCGGCCAGCCGGTGGCACCCAGCCCAAACAGTGGAAGCTACTGCCTCACCACCGGCCAACCGGTGGCTTCACCACCGGCCAGCCGGTGGAGCCTGAGCCCGAGTCCTCCTCCATTTTGCACACACCGGCCAACCGATGGCTCAGCACCGGTCAGCCGGTGGAGCCCGTCAAACTAGCCGTTGGGCCTTTGACCAGGCTGCTCCACTTGCCTCCCAACGGCTCCGAATCCCTTTCCAACGGCTCCAAAGGCCTCCAATGGCCATATGAGGGTTCCCCCTCTATAAATAAAGGACTAGGAACCCCCGGAAGCCTAAGGAATAAAGTCGGAACTATTGTGAAGCCAACGGACACATTTTCCATCATTTGGCGAACCTCCGACGGATTGTTCCAAGGGAACCCCAACTGCTCCAATCCAATTCCATATCCAAGGAGCACCACCATAGAAGATTGGGAGTGCACGTCTTCAACTCCAATCATCCACTGGTGCCCAAGGCTTCTCCCCAATTACGGTTTTTCTTGTTTGATTTATTTTGAGCATCAATTTGGGTTTGTGCCTACAAACCCCACCTCTTTCTCTCATCCTCTCTTTTGGGTTCTCACACCACCTTCAAGGTGTGAAGAGGTTAGTCAAGCCTTACCTTTTCAAAAGGCTTGAATCATAGGTGAGCTAGCCTTCACCTGTAAGAAGGCTAGTGGGTTCTTGCTCAACCAATAAAAGCAAGTTGTAATAGGTTCTAGACTAACCTTAAAGTCTAGTGGGTTTCTTGCTAGAACCATTGAAAAGCAAGCGGTAGAATCTCTCAATGATTGAGTTGGGAGCGGATACGTAGGCCGGGTTTTAGGCCGAACTCCGTTATCAATTCTTGTGTCTTGCCTCTTTATTTCCGCTGCACCTTTAACATTGATTTTAAATTGTTAATTAATTTTTAAAAGGAAATTCACCCCCCTCTTGCCATCACTCCTTTCTTTCTCCGCCCAACAATTGGTATCAGAGGAAAATTTGAGTAAAACCCTAACCGGTTTCAAATTCAAGATCCTTTTTATAATGGCCTCAACCTCTTTCGCCCCCGAAGGCTATTCATTGGGTCGTGCTCCATTTTTTGATGGAACCGACTATACTTATTGGAAAACCCACATGACCGCATTTCTTAGAAGCATAGGTTATCCCATTTATAAAATTGTCATGCAAGGTTACACTCTTTCCTCTCCCGATGAATCCAAATGGACTCAAGCCGATATTAAAAATTTAGAGCTTGATGGCAAAGCCATGAACGCTCTTCATTGCGGCCTTGATCGTGATGAGTTCAATCGAGTTTCCACATGCACCTCATCACATGAGATCTGGAAACTTTTGGAAGTTACCCATGAGGGGACCAACAAAGTCAAGGATACTCGATTGGACATGTACCGTCAAGATTTTGAGTCTTTTACCATGCATCCATCCGAATCTATTACTGAAATGTTTACACGTTTTACTGATGTTTGCAATGGGAGAAAGTCCCTTGGTGATGATATTTCTGCAGAAACAATGGTCAAGAAGATCCTATGGATCCTACCAAGCTCATGGGCTCCGAAGGTAACGACAATCCAAGAAGCAAAGGACATAAAGAATATGCCGGTCGAAGAGCTCATCGGATCCCTCATGACCTATGAAATCACCATGAGGAGGCAAGCTGAAAAAGAAGGCAAACCGATCAAAGTTCCAAAGAACATCGCCTTCAAGGTTCAACAAGAAGAAAGCTCCTCCTCCTCCTCATCTTCCTCATCAAGCGGCGATTCCGAAATGGAGAACCTTGCCCGCAAGATGCACAAATTCATGAAGAAGCACAAGAAGAAGAAATCCCGCAAGGCTCAATCCAACGAAAAATCCGAGCCCGAGGTAACATGCTATGGGTGTGGCAAGAAAGGCCATTACAAGCCCGATTGTCCACTCAACAAGAAAAAGGCCAAGCAAAAGGAGAAGAAGAAGGCATTCAAAGCCACATGGAGTGATAGCTCCGCATCCTCCCCCTCCTCCTCCTCGAGTTACAACGGTAACAAATGCCTAATGGCATTTCATGAGGTAACATATTCCGACTCCTCATCCTCTAGTTCTTCAAATTCTTTCAATCACATGTCTTATGAGGATCTCCAACATGCAAGAGATCAATTGGAGGAAGGTTTTCACGAACTTTCTTCCAAATTTGTTGCTTTAAAAAAGAATTTCAAAAAACTCTCTTCCGAAAAAGAACAACTTCTCAAAGAGAAGGAAGAGATGTCCCTCAAAATCCAAAATCTTCCCAATGTTGATTCCATGGAATCAACAATCAAAGATCTAAGGGAGACTCTAGCCAAATTCACCCAAGGGGAACACAATTTGAACAATTTGCTAGGTTCCCAACGCGTATCTAGAACCACCCAAGGGCTTGGCTATTCCAAGCTAGCTTCCTCTTCCCATGCTCCAACTATTTTTGTTAGGGGGAGCTCCCAATTTAAATTTTGCAATTATTTTAAAAAACCCGGGCACTTAATTTATGAATGCAATTGTAAAAATGCCCGGTATGGAAGGCCCAAAACCTTTTTATTCAATGATGAATTTTATAGGAGAAGACCCGCCACTAGGCAAGTGTGGATTGAAAAATCCCTCTTAGCGAGTCTCTCAGGGCCAAAATTTGTTTCGGTTCCAAAAACCTCTCCCCGGTGATTTGTTGTTTTATTTAGGGGGAGTTAGGTTTGTTTAAGAATTTTCGTTTTATTCAAAACTTTCTATTCAAACTTTCAATTTCAACACTTGGTATTCAATTTTTTATTCAAAACTTTCTATTCAAACATTCAATTTCAATTCAAACTGTTATTCAATTTTTCATTCAAAACTTTCATTTCAAATTTTTGATTCAAAACTTTCAATTCAATTTTCAAAAATTTCAATTGGTTTAAAATCTAGTTTTTCATCGTTTCCCTCAATCACGTTTTATGCCCCGTGCTATTTTGATAATCACAAAGGGGGAGAAATTCTTGGTTGATTGGGGGAAAAAATTCTTTTAAAGCATGCCTTTCATTTCAGTATTTTACATTGTTTGTTTTGGTGATTGCGATCATCAAAATAGGGGGAGGTTGTTGTACCTCTCGAACCCCTCGTGGTTTAATTTTCATGATCACAATCACTCACTTATTTATCTAATCCTCTTTCAAGTGTTTTTGGATGATAGGAATCATTTTAGGTGGCCATGCAATTGGGCCAAAGAAGCAAGAAGGCAAAGTGGACTGAAAATCAGTCCACCGGCCAACTGATGGAAGACCACCGGCCAGCCGATGGAGCCTGGACGGAAGGCATCCTTCTGTCCAGACCACCGGCCAACCGGTGTCACACCAGCGGCCAGCCGGTGGCACCCAACCCAAACAGTGGAAGCTACTGCCTCACCACCGGCCAACAGGTGGCTTCACCACTGGCCAACCGGTGGCTTCACCACTGGCCAGCCGGTGGAGCCTGAGCCCGAGTCCTCCTCCATTTTGCACACACCGGCCAACCAGTGGCTCAGCCCCGGTCAGCTGGTGGAGCCAGTCAAACTAGCCGTTGGGCCTTTGACTAGGCTGCTCCACTTGCCTCCCAACGGCTCCGAAGCCCTTTCCAACTGCTCCAAAGGCCTCCAACGGCCATATGAGGGTTCCCCCTCTATAAATAAAGGACTAGGAACCCCCGGAAGCCTAAGGAATAAAGTCAGAACTATTGTGAAGCCAACGGACACATTTTCCATCATTTGGGGAACCTCCGACGGATTCTTCCAAGGGAACCCCAATTGCTCCAATCCAATTCCACATCCAAGGAGCACCACCATAGAAGCTTGGGAGTGCACGTCTTCAACTCCAATCATCCATTGGCACCCAAGGCTTCTCCCCAATTACGGTTTTTCTTGTTTTATTTATTTTGAGCATCAATTTGGGTTTGTGCCTACAAACCCCACCTCTTTCTCTCATCCTCTCTTTTGGGTTCTCACACCACCTTCAAGGTGTGAAGAGGTTAGTCAAGCCTTACCTTTTCAAAAGGCTTGAATCATAGGTGAGCTAGACTTCACCTATAAGAAGGCTAGTGGGTTCTTGCTCAACAAATAAAAGCAAGCTGTAATAGGTTCTAGACTAACCTTAAAGTCTAGTGGGTTTCTTGCTAAAACCATTGAAAAGCAAGCGGTAGAATCTCTCAACGGTTGAGTTGGGAGTGGAGACGTAGGCCGGTTTTTAGGCCGAACTCCGTTATCAATTCTTGTGTCTTGCCTCTTTATTTCCGCTGCACCTTTAACTTTGATTTTAAATTGTTAGTTAATTTTTAAAAGGCAATTCACCCCCCCCCCCTCTTGCCATCACTCCTTTCTTTCTCCGCCCAACAATAAAATCTCTATCATTATAAATAAGAAGCATAGGTTAATTATTTACTTTCTTGTGAACCTTTTTAAATTTTATTATTCCATTATTATTAATTTTTATCATGTTATAACAATTATCTATTTATTTATGTTCATTTAATATGTGTTACCGATATTCGGCACACAATTCCCAAATAACATTGATAATACGTGTATAGTCCAAATGGTCATAATTAAATCAAATCAAAAATAACATTCATTAAATAATAATAAATTTGAAACATTATATTTTAATTACTTCCATTACATATGGATACAAAAAAATTAACTATTCTATAATCATATAGATGGTATGTCATATGTATACATTAGTAATGTTTCCATTATTCAATAATGATTATAAAAAGAAGGTATGAATTATTTTATCTTTCTATAGTTATCAGAATATTATTAATATCATATTAATAATTTAGAAATATTTATATAAATTTTTTATTTGATCTGGTGATTGTAAATGAATCTCATCACTTCATATTGGTTATATTTCACACATACACATGAACGATGTTATCATTTTTCATGAATGGAATGAAAGATATTAGTTGATATATTATTTTATTATAATGGTAAATATTTGGCGAATATATTATATAAACATTAATTCCATCATTCTAACCAATCTTGAGATAGGGTAATGAAAAATTAATTATATTGGTTTATGGGGGTGATAATTCACATTACGCATGAACGATTAATTCTTTTCCCATTTGATAGAAGTAAGGATGGATTTAGGTCATGAAATTTAGATAAAAACATATCAAAATATTTAGGATAAAATATTTATTATTTAACTATATTTGATGTAGGTGCGAAGGAAGTGGAATAATAAAAAAAATCGAAACACTTATTTACAAATGATACCTCCTATTCAGATGATTTACTTTGATTATCTCCATAAAACCTCTAAAGAGGGTGTTATTCATAAGACAATGCCTCTAGAATGTGGGGAGATATTATAGGAATGGTTTTGGGAAGAGATTGAATGAACTATGTAGTTTTTCAAGTGAGTGTTAATGGGAATAATTGGTTCCCTTTTATAAGAGAGGGGATAGACGCATATGTAATTCTTTAAAATATTAAATTAATATAAAATAATTTATATTTTGAATGGTTAAAAAAGTGATTTATTTAGATATGATGATTATAGGTCTAAATTATTTCATCCAATTAAAATTATATAATTTTTTAATATTATTTTAATCCTAGTATTTTTGTTTTAACCATTATTTAACCTTTCTAATTCATACAATAATATCAAGTAATTTACACTTTGAGGGATAATATAATTGCTATAAAAAACCGAAAGACCAATAAATGAGTCATTTAAGAATTTTTATGACATATACCAACTATTTTTCTAATGTTTATTTATTTTTTAATTTATAATATTTAATAAAATAATATTTATCATAAAATATCAACAACGTCAATTTCGACATTATTCAATATTGATCTTTTTAAAACAACAATAAAATTTAATATAATTGAACCAACTATCTTTAAACATCAATAACCTGAAAAATAAATTCATAAAATTTTTTATGACCAAAATTATATCAAATTATATTTTTTAAATATTTTTAATATCTATTATTTGATTCTTTCATTAATAAAGAAATTTCCACATTATCATTTTGTCTCCATTTAATTAAATCATTTATTTCCTCGAATTCATAAATAAATTTCCATGGTCCAGGTTAACATAATATATTTTTATATAATATTTATCTTCAAACATATCTTTAATATAACATCGAAATTAAAAATATTTTACATGTTAAAAAAATTGTGTGACAAAATGGAACTTTATTTTAAAAAATTACTCTAAAAGTGGTAAAGTACTAAAATTGGATAAAAATGGAAAAAATAAACCCAATGAATAACTTGGTCGAAAAGAACTCATAAAATTAACATATGACAATATTAAGGGTAATTTTATAATATTTATAGTATTATTTTTCCTTTAATTACACGATTTTCATTTAATTGTGGTAATGAAAAATATTAATGGAGATTCTATTTAAATTTTCCAATGAAAATGAACTATTTGTATAATTTGGAAAATTTTATTCCAAATTTGGAATAAATTATTTCAAATTAAAATAATAAAATTGGTATAAATTAATTAAAAAATAATCCTATTGATGGGATGAAAACATGATTTTAAAGTAAAATCGTTCAAAATTCACAAAGTTTCTATATCAAATTTCAATATGAAAATGATTCCAATGACCCAGATTTGATTATATGATAAAAACATGATATAATTAAGCTTTGAAACCAATTAGGAACATAATTTTACTAGATTAATAAATTGAAAAAAAATCAATTTTTAACTAATAATTTTTATTATTCACTATTCACCCAAAAAAAAGTTCTATGAAAAACACCAAAAAATTAACCCAAAGTAAATTTTTATATTTTACTTTAAAAATGAATTTAAATAATCAAATGAAAATTATAAAATTTTGATAAATTATTTTTATAATGGTTTGACCCTCAAAAGGCGTTAAAACTATATTTTAAAAATATTAGAGTTTTTTATGATGAAAATTATATTTATTTACTATGTTATGCATACAAATTTTTTTCGATGACTGTTAAAAAAATTAATAAACATGTGTAACCATAATATAATTTGTTCTATACATTCTCTATGTTAAAACTACTAGGTGATAAGTACCACTTAATATAATAATACTAAAAATATTTTACTTTTAGTATAACGCTATTCTGAGTGTAATATATTATTTTCAAGAAACACATTCATTTGTGTTGGGTACACTATCAGACATATCACCCCATTGGAAGTAATATTACTATCAAATTCATAAATATTAATAAACAAACCAATTTTTTATTCTCTAATTACATGGGATGCTACACCCATACCACTTTTTGAAACTTTTTCCTCGTAATTTATTCACATATCAAATAAGTGGGGGCATTTATCCCTCAAGGATTTTCATATTCCCATGTTTTCAACTCAACCATATGATGTTTTCATAAAACTTTAACCTGACGAGTAACCTTATTCCACAATACTTTCTCTCTATGGTCAATAACCTAAACTTTTTGTTCCTTATAAGAATGATTTTCTTCCACTTAAATAACTTTTGGACACAATAACCTGACATGGAACCCAAATATACGTTCTCAACATTTAAAAATGAAAAAAACTGTGTTCCCTAGGAGAAACTCGAAGGTAACCCCACCTAGTTGGAAACTGATCTAACTGTCTCCAAGATTTCATACGGACCAATGAACTATGGAATAAGCTTTCCTTTCTTACCAAAATAAATTAAACTTTTATATGGAAAAATTAAGAAAGACTTGATCACCTACTTAAAATAAATATTATTCCTTCAGTTATCCACATCACTTTTATGCCTACTCTAATCTATTCTCGTGTTTCATAGAATCAACTGAATTTTCTGTGTCATTTCCTCTAATGACTCTAGTCCAATCAAATTCCTTTCCCCAACATCATCATAAAAATATAATGTTCAACATCACATCCCATGTAATTCCTCAAAATATTCCATATGTATAATAGAATCAAACATGTTGTCATAAAAAAATTCCTACCATTGAAATATGTTGATCCCAACTTCCCTAGAAATCCATTGAACAAGCACTTATCATATGTGTAACTAATTTAAAACATACAGACTCAGATGCCACTAAAATTATTCCCCAAAATAGTTGGTCATAAGGCCACAATAATGACTCCCCATATAATAGAAGCAACTGACTAGCATCCAGTGAATAGGATGTGGTAGTGGGGAGACTATGCCTTTATATCATAGTAAGAGAAAATTGTAAATAGACAAGTATCATATACATCATTAAATAAACAGAGGGAGGTATTAGTAAATAAACTAAAATTGGACATACTATAATAATTAATGAAAATATATTAATATATTGAATAATTATTCCACACATACAAAACTGGTCACCCACTGGACGGACCATACAAATATATTAATACAAAAGAAACTAAGACAAAAGTACCATGATCTAGTACTAACTCTAATCCAGATCACATAACCAGTCACTAGACATTGTCTAATTGCACCATCATTATCAGAAGAAGCCACATGAGCATCTCCAATTGATCTGGAAACTCTAGACCCTATCCCTACGCACCATGAAAATTGTGAACAACCATAAATGTAGACATATGGTTTACATGTACAACGAGGTGCACCTATAAGGGTGAGAAATAATCTTAGTAGACAATAATGCTGATTACCCTCTAAAGTATGCTATTATATGTGTATGAAATATCAAACTAATCTAGCTAGCCGAGAAACAATTGAAATATATGTAAACCCAATAAACATGAAGCCATAGTCGAACCCCATGTTTACAATCCCACTCAATAGGAAAAGTCCCACTATTGATGTCCATTTATGAATACGTATAAATGAATAGTTCCATACTAATAAATATATAGACAAATATGAATATTCATGATAAATTGAATGAAATAATATAAATCCAAATGTAATTGTATCCTTGGGTGCATAAACCTCGATTTCTTGTAAGTCCAATCTTAGGGCGTTGATTTGGATATCATACCACATAGGTCATGTGTTATTAAGTTGATAGATGGGTCCAAAATCCCAAACTGGCATGACATTACTTTGGACAATGCCATAAATGTCTCTCAGAAGGCTACATCACTATAATGGTAAACTCATCCTGCCCCAAGGTTCACACATACTCCACTCAAATCACTGTAAATAAGGATTCTAGGGATGTACATCTATATTTCATGTAAATAGTCACTAATCAAGTCACCATACTACTAATTCCATGTAAATCCATTCCAATATTTTTTTCCTTCTTCCCAGTCTATACATAGTCATGACATTCGAAACTCCGATAATCCCTAAGTGTATAACCCTTAGGCGATCTATAAGGATAAGTCACTGGTAAGATTCTATGTCCACACTGGGAGTCACTGATAAGGGAGATGCTAAATCCTGTCATCTAAAACAGTGTAGTCATTCTAGGTATCCTATTATGTGAGATGGAATGCCAACACCATGTTCAAGTAACCAGTCTGGGAGGATATAATCATCCATGTCCCATATGAGATTTTAATCATCCACTTTTATAATCATACCGAGAAGAGAATAATCCTCCTCATAAAATATTAAACAGATAAGAGAGGATTAATCCATGTTTTACATCCTAATAATATTATCAACATCCAAATACCAAGAAATACATATAAAAATCCATACAATATAATAATCAAATATATTCCTCAACAACATTATCTTAGGTAGTACTTATAGGTATATAATTAAAAAAATGGAGTTAACATGGATCAAAATCCACATCCCAAGAACAAAATTTGGGTATCCTTGTAAGAAATAAAGACACCTCACTTTCGGCTTAACAACCACTAACTAAGAATAACCATTCATAATTATATCTCCATCAACAATATACTTGTGAATGATAAACAAAAGAGGGAGGGTGGATGAATTCTTAAACACAAAATTACTACCATAGACACTCTGGATTAAAAGTTTGGCATGAGTTCTAAGATGATAATTTTTACCATCTCCACAAAAACATGATGTACAAGTTTAGGGTCATCAAAAAAACAGTCATCTGTTAGGTCCTTCAATTCAAACACTGAGAGGGGCCCTACATTAGATCCATGAGGAATACACATACGTGAAGGAATCCCACTCAACATCCCCACTTGTTAAGGTAAGTTATAAATCCTACATGGGATACTTGAATGGAAATTTGATTGAGGCATCCAACAAGGAATTCTCAAAATGTAAGCAAGATGGGGGGTATCCTAAATGGCATCTTCAGGATAACACATAGGCCAAGGTGTCCTACAGGGGACCCTCCTAAACTATATAATAAGGAAGTGTAATCTTACATGGGATTATTAGGAAAATATATAGATAATGGGATCCTATGAGGGATTACCAGGGTCAGCATTCATGTAAAGACTTACCATAGGGGGTTCATAGTAGTAGTAAGAAGATAGAGGCATGGTCAAAATTTAAGAAAAAAATCCTCCAGGTGGATACTCTGACACAACTAGTCCTGTGTCCTCATAGGATAGAAAGGAAAATATCTCAAGGGAGACATCCTAAATGTATGATCAAGGAAGAATAGATCCATGAAGATAGCTCATGGCTCATCTCAAAATAGTTTACTCTCTCCGGAGACACTGAAAGTTATTAACAAAGAAAGATCCATTCCATTGAAGAATCATCAACAAGGAGTCCTCAAACCACCACAAAGGTATTACCATTATGATATTTATGAAAAGATACTCATAATGGACTACTAATGGGTCAAATTAGGACTACTTGGAGTACACATTATGTAAATCCAAAGTCCCACATGGGTGTGTACTCTAGCTTGACTTGGTGTGTAAACTCCCAATTACACAGCATGTATAGATGGTACATGGAATGTACCTGACATAGTGGTATAGTCCCATGTCTCTCAAATTTCCTTCCATGTACATGTAATTGACAAGTATTTCTATATGTTCTGGGACCCACACATGGTTTGGTTGTGTAATTTACATAGCCTTGAACCCCAACATGGGTAGCCTGGTAGGGAACTCACCTACATGATCAAGTTACAATACATGACATGAAAACCCTAATACATGGCGTGTACATCAAAAAAAATTCTCCCCAAAATGGGAATAACACATGGTATGTCTCCCAAAACCACAGGCTAGGAATATTGGATTTCCCAAGAAGAAAACTCATAAATCTCCCTGAAACCTCTATTTCTTGCCTTAAATCAATAGATCAGGCCCAAATGGTCCATAGGAAATAATATTAGGGGATTTAAACTTGAACTAGGTAAATTAATGGGGGAAATATGGGAAAAAACATACTTTTTGGGTGGAATCCACTAAAGCTTCTCCCATTCCCACTCCCTACAATAGGAGTATGTCGATCTGGAATGTCCCAAGCTCCACGAAGGTTCCATATCAACTCCCTCTCTCCCTCTCTCTCTCTCTCCATATACATATCTATCTTTTTCTCAATTAAGGAAGTGTCCTGGGGCGTATGATAGAATCCATGTGGAATATATAGAGGAAATAAAAAACACACAATAAAATTGAAAAATAGAAAATAATGGAAAATAAAAATGAAAAAGGGTCGGCACGACCCCAACACCCAACTCGAGATTATGCATCACATAGGAAAAAAGCCTCACTCTCAAATCAATAGTAGAGAGAAAATCTAAATATGAAACACTTTTTTAAAGAAATTTCCAAATTAACCTACACAAATAAATTAATATTTGATTCATTAAATATACAATATTTATTATTCCATTAATTTTTCAATTGCATAGAATTGAACCAAATTCTTGTCTTATGGAAAACACCCTATTCCAGAACCAATAGAGTGGTTAGAAAAATTATGATAGGTCTTCCGCTAGGTAAAAAAGAACATTTTAACCCTTATAATCATTTGAAAGAAAACATTTAATTTTTTCTCAAAATTATAGTCTATAAAAAGACAGTTTCTGACAATCTTTCCACTATAAATATTTTCATCCCCAGGAAGCCTGGAAGAAAGGATAGTAGTCATTCTCACAACCTATAAATCTAAACAACCAAGATATATGGACTATCCAATGACTATCCTTGTAGATCCAACAACTTTCTCATAAAATTAAGACATTAAATTATGACCTATCTGGTACTCCCCACTATAGGAATACCCTTATTGTCATTTAAAAAGAAAATTCCAAGTGAGTCATTCCATAAAAAATATATTTAAATAATAAAAGTGTCAGCTCCCTCAAACAGAAAATTGTATACTCCCCTCCACAAGTCTTTCCTTATAACTCTCCTTGAATGTAGCATAAAAAAGTTTCCTATTCAACTATGTAAGATCATTTAAAAGAAAACTAGATCGGTGTAGGATTGACACTATCTCATTATACTCAAGATTAATTAAATTTAGAGAATAATTTTATCTCACCAGTAGTATGATAAGAATTCAAAAAAAGCACAATTATCTCTCTCTGATCCCCTGGAACAAAAAACAGGGTAACTATCCATTAATAACACCTGATACTATGTATCCAAAAAATGTGTTCCCTTGTTCAAAATTGATGCCTCCTCTACCACAAAGTTAGATTCATCACTTAACCACAACATGAGGGCAATAATTCCCATGACAATCATTGGAAAAAAATTGGTCCACAACTCAAAAACAATAACTAAATGATTTATAACCTAATGGAAGTACGTGAAAGTAGTGTATTCCTTTTCCACTTGACTCATACTAAAGTGATTCATCCATTAAAAGGCTAAATTAATTATGCTGCAAGGAAATTCCATTTCAACTATAAAAAATCTTCCTTTGAACCCCACTTAAATATTGACCACCTCACTAGTGTCACAATGTATTTCATGAAAACTCATCACTTAGCATCATTCCAGTCACAAGTGTATACCCGCACTCTAACTACAACAGCAACAGTAGAAACACTGGTAAATAGTGTCAGGGACCTAAACATCCCTACTCGTTGAAGATAGTCATAACACTAGAACAGCTTAGGAGATTTCCAAAAGTTTAAGTAACTAGTATTCTTAAAATGGAAAACATGAGAACTTACTATTCATCAGTTTCAAAATGAGCATAAAACCAAGATCACATGCTAAAAATTAATCTAGAAACATGATTCAACCTCTCTCATGCTTGTTTCCCTCTAAAAATGAATTGTTGACCTTATAGGATCGGATTCAAACTAAGGAACTCTAGGTCTACCACCTATTCGTACAGAACAAGCCTCAGAATAAGGTCATCAGGTCTAACCACTAGCCAAAAAGATCAAACCTATATATGAAAGGTAAATATCATAAAGACCTATAAGGGTCAAAAATGAGAACATGGACTATAAGAAACTTATCCTCACCCAAAATCCTCAGAAGGAACTTTTCCTTAGAGGTCACAAAACCAATGTATAAGAGACACCGAACAGACACTGAATATGCATCTATTTATGGTAATATCTCTTAGAGGTCTAGTTTGCCAGAAAATTCATGGTATCCATCAACATCATACTCAATGATCTAACTAGACAACCACAAAATGAGAAACAACACCCTGAAATGGGATATAACAGAAGTAAATCATGTGACATAATGACCTACTAGTGTCACTTCACCTCCCATTCCTAACTATTTAGTCATAAACCTCACTAAAAAATGCCTAAACCTATATCCACATAAACATCCATTGGATAGAAATGTATATATATATACATGTTAGTATTCCCAATTAAATAGGGATGATTTTTCCATAAAAATCACACATTATCTTGAACATATTATTTGAATCCAATGTGAAAAATAAGATGCAGGATTCGGCTCTTTCCATTGTCATCAAATAGCCAAAATCCATCAAAGGCCTCCTTCTGATGGAAATGATCCAAAAATCCATAGTAAATCATAACATCCACAAAACATGTGTGTACCTAAAGAAAAAAAATCTTATATGACGATTACATCTCATATCAGGACCACAATCCCATACCCAGGATACCAGGATATCTTATGAGAAAAAGTATTCAAAATTAATGAGTCTAATATCCACCATTTATTTTTACACCTTACTAATATGTCTATCTACCATATCACAAAAAGTAAGGACTTGGAAAATAACAACACCAATACCATGTTGTAACGTCCTGACCAGGATTCCACTAATCAATTCCTTTATCAAGTTGGTTATGGGACCTCAGGTTCATCTATCCATATGCCAAAGATGACCAAAAAGTAGTGAGGGCCTAGGGTGTGACATCAGGGAGACAATTCCCTCATTCTATAGTAATAAAATAGTGTAAATAGCTAACAATCAAACTCATCAGTAAATAAAAGCAGTTTATAAGAAGTAAATAAACTGACGTAAAAAATGTTGTAATAATAAACATAAATGTTTTAAAATTATGAATAGTTGTGCCACATATATAACAATTTTCACCCACTGGTCCGACCATACTGATATAGAAATAAAAAAGATACTGAAAAGAAATATTAGGGCACTAACACTAACTCTTATCCATACCACGTACTTGGTCTATAGACACATTCAAACTATACCAGCCTGATTAGAAGAACCCAAGCGAGTAGCTCCTCCCAACCATGAAACTCTAGCCCTCATCCCAACACATCAAGAAAACTAGGATTCACCTAAAAGTCAAACAAAAGTTTTACACATGCACAATAGTGCACTTATTGGGGATATAAATAATATTAGTAGGCCACCTCGATGATGAACCTTTAAATTATGATTTTATAGTGTGTGAAATAGAAAACTAGTTTGGCTAACTGGCACACAATTGAATGATATATAAAATCAATAAATATGAAACCACAATCAAACCTTAGGTCCCTCATCCCAACCAATGTGGGAAGTTCCACAATGTATTTTTATATCTATAGATATATTAATTTATATTTCTATATCCATACATATATACATAAATATGAATACACATGGGTATGTGTATGAAATGACATAAAACCAAAGGGAATTTGATCCTTGTGTTCTTAAATCCCAATTGCCTAAACATCCTATACTAGTGGGTTGAGTTAGATTTCATAACACTCAAGTTGTTTGTCATTAATTCTATGTCTAGGTATGCAATACTAATCTAAATGTACCCACTTTGTTCAATGCCATAAATTTCTCTGAGGAGGCGACGTCACCAAAGTGGGAAACTTTTCCAACACCGAGGTTCACATATACTTTCCTCTAATCACTGAAAATAAGGATTCTAGGGAATTTTATCTGGATATCCTTTAAATATTAACTTATCCAGTCACCATACTACTAATTCCATGTAAATCAAATCCAATAATTAAGACCTCAGTTTGAGTCTATAGGCGGTCATGACATTCAAAACACTAATAATCCATAATTGTCGGACCCTTAGGTGATCTATAAAGATAAATCTCCAGGAAAACTCTATGCCCACCCCTAAAGTCTCTGATACTGGAGTTCATAATCAACCCTATCATCCAAAAGAGTTTAATAATTCTAGGTATCCTTGGATTTCATAAATCATTCCAACACCATAGTCATGTAACCATATAGGGAGATGGTAATCGTCTCTATCACTCGGGAGAGAATAATTATCTAAGGCTATAATCAAATAGAGGATGCAATAATCATTATAATCATATATCAACCAGAGGATAGATTTATCATCCTCATATAATATCATAGTCATAGGATCAATATCTATATACCATGAAACACCTCTAGAAATCCCAAAAATATAATAATCCAATATACGTATCAACATCCAAATCCTAGGTATTACCTCTTTTCATACAAATAAAAAATTAAAATTAAAATTAAAATTACTCAAAATATGCTTCCCAAGAAGAAATCTTTTGCATCATGAGGAGAAATAACCATGCCTCGTGTCAGGATCAACCTCCACCAACTGAGAAGTAACTCTATATATAATCGCTACATCAGCAGTAAACACTTGAAAGATAATAAAAATATTGAGGGTGGCTGAATTCCTAAACCCAGCACTGGTCCCACTAATACCCATGTTTACATGTTTAGAATGGGTTCTAAGATTTCTCCCACTACCAAATCTACCCAAACCCGGTGTACTATATAATGGGAAGTGAAAAACTGGCACCTTCTTGGTCTCTCAAGTTAAACACTAAGTTGAATATTTTTTTGGATCCTCGACATACACCCTTAAAAGAAGGCGTCCTACCCATGATCATCTACTGGTATGATAAGGGAGGAATCATACATGGGATCCTAGAGCAACTAGTCAAAAAATACATCCAACAAGGGATCCTTCAATGGTAATCAAAGTGGGGGAATCCTACCTGAGATCCTCATAACAACACATTGGTGAAGGCATCATATAGGGGATCCACCATAACCATGTAAGAAGGAACATGTATCCTACATGGGATCCTTGGGACAATTTACAGATAAAGGGATCTTAAATGGGAGTCCCTAAGTCATTATTTATGTAATATAATCCTATAAGGTATCCTTAGTAGCAGTATGAATATATAGTAATCCTCTGAGGGATCCTTTATGTTGAAACATAGGCAGTGGAATCCTACAAGGGATCCTCGGTAACAATTAGTCTCATAGACTCATAGACTATAAGAAAAGATCTCTAATGGTAGAAATCCTCAATGTAAGAGATACAAGTAATAGGTCAAGAGAGATATCTCTTGGATAATCTCAAAATAGGTCACACTCTCATGAGACATTAGATATGATTACTAGAGGAAGAACCATGTTGTTTAAGAAACATCACCTGGGAGTCCTCAAAACACCTCATGGAAATTACCATTGTGATCTATAGAAAATAAAATTAGTATAAAATAATAATGGTTACAATTCTGGCCTCCATAAAAATATAGGGAAAACCCTTAAAGGTTGAAAAAGGTGCATTACAGGACATATCTCACAGAGTACATGAAACATACTATCAAAGCCCCGCCAGGGCATGTACTCTGAATGGAATTAGAATGTAAACTCTCGAGTACACAGTGTGTGAGGAGAGTAAACTCTATGTACTCTAAACGGGGTTCCTACCCATGTCCCTCAAATAGAATTTCCATGTACTTGTCTTGGCAATGTATTTCTACCTGGCCTGGTACCCACATTGGGTATAGCTATGTACTCTACACAACTATGTACCCCTACATAGTTAACTTGTTCTGGTACTCAGATACATTCATGAGTCCCATTACACATAATTTACACCATATTACATGGAGTGTATATAAAAAAATCAACTTCCCAAAATGGGAATAACACACTGTGTGTCTCCCAGAACAAAGAGTCGCGCAGATAGGTTTTCCAAAACAAAAAACCGAAGAATCACAATAAAACCCCTATTTCTTCCCCAAAAACAATAGATCAGGCCACTTGGGGCTTTAATAAATCATATTATAGAATTTGAACTAGAGAAAACTAAATCTATGTGGATCTACAATGAATACACAAAAATTCCAACATATGGGAAGATTCTACTTAAGCTTCTCCCATTTCCGTAATCCGTGATTGTCGAAGGTTGATTTAGCACATCCCGTTCTCTGTGGTTGTACCTTATTCTCTTCTTCTATCCCTTTATCTCTCTCCCTCCCTCTCTATATCTGTCATATATGCAGTCAATGAATCCCCCTAGGGGAATTCTTGAAAATCCAAGGGAAATAAAGAAAGAAAAAAAATACTAAATAGATAAATAATATAAGAAAATAATGGAAAAGAAAAAAAGAAAATATGGCATGGCCCTTCCCAAACACCCAACTCATGTTTATGCCTTGCCTTAGGAAAACACCTTATTTTGGAATCAATTATGTATAAGGAATCCAAATCTTACGACTAGTTTAAATGATATATTTGAATGAACATGTGTAAAGAAATTAATATTTAATTTAATAAATATTAAATATTTATTATTCTGATAAAATTAAAACAACTCGGAATTACACCAAACACCTTTCCTTGGGTAAACACCATATTTTGGGACCAATAGAGTGTTCATAAAATTTATATGAGATTATCTAGTTGGATAAAAATTCAATTTTACCCCTGTACCAGCATATCAAAGAAAAAACACAAATTTAAACTAAAAACTATAGTCGGGAAAAACATCGGTCCTTACATAATATAAAATGATTCATTATAAATAAGGGTTACACAAATGATATACACATAGAAGAGTTTTGTTTCCCTTATCATAAAATCTAATATAATGGTTATTTCATGAACATGATATAGCTAGAAACCACATGAATGTTGTCATTAATATGAATCACTAATATGTATCCTACATGAATTGTGATTTAGGGAATATATCTCCATCATGTAATTAAAAGATTATATTATAGTAAGTGGTAAATTACATCTCGTTAACATAATGGCAATGAGGTAGAATTGAATCTATGTATTATATTTGAACTCTAAAAAATTAATTACCCCTATTTTTCTTTTGATTATTAAGTTTATGCTCTCATGATTTTCACATTTTTTGACCTTAAGTGTAAAAGTATTATCTATTGAGTGCAATATTAAATTTAAAATAGATAATTAACCAATAATGTTAATATGAATTATGGTAATCTCATTAATTTAAAACAAATTAATTAAGTAGATTAGACATAGATAAATTACTATGAAAAGTTACTCATTTATGTGTATTTTATTTACCATACAATCAATGTGAATATGCACAGGTTTAGAATGTGTATAACCCTATCATGTTTGTACTCATTACTTATAGAAAAAATAATTAAATGAGATATGAATAAAATTTAATAACAAAAATGAAACAAAAATGAAACAAAAATTTATTTCTTTGAAATGAAAACAATAATGTCAATAAGAATGAGAATGCATCATCAAAGAGACTCATGATTCAATAGAAATACCTCTTACAATTCTTAGATAAATAGATTTACACCACATCGCATATTCATTAAATCTAAAAATGATCATAAACCCCCTCTGAATGAGAAAAATAAAATATTATAGAGTGGAGGGAAGGTTATGGTTAGAAGTGGTTACAAGTGTGAATGGAAATTTGTTCCAAATACATATATCCAATATGAACAAAATATTTGGCCTCTGACCCACTTGAACCAGCTATGTATATAGAATTTTGAATTATTAATATTTGGATCCTCAATATACTTTCTATATTAGATACCAATCCAAGAATGAAAAAAATGCAACCCAAAAGGTTATGTGGTGTCCTTATTGATGAGTCCATTCCAAATTTGGTTGCATGGATAATTTTCTCCATTCAAATGTATATCAAAAAAAGATCATATAAATTAAAAATTTAAGAAATTGTGGTAATTAAACTGTTCTAAAATTTAAAGGGAAAATAAGTATTCAAAAAATATGTAGGTAAAAAATACTAGAGTGTAATATTAAGGGTTAAAACTATAATTTAAATCTAATCTTAAAATAAAAGATCTAAGATAAAGTTTTCCACAAATAAATATATTTAGGATAATTTGGAGAAAATAAATCATTTTTTATCAATAATATATTCCATAGTTTTTTATCAGTGGGAGGGATGTGACCCTCGATTAATGTTGTCCTAGTGACGGTTCTAGTGAGGGATATAACCACTAAGGTACAAGATATGTTTATAATCAAGAACCACATATGATGTTACATCTAGGTAATTATAGTATGGTAATTATTCCAGTTATGGGATTCAAATCCATGGTTGGATGACATATGAAAATATTAGGTTTGAGATGCACCCCCCCCCCACAGACACACACATATAGTTGATATATGAGCTTCTAAGAAGGATATATAACCCACTATGTGTATGATATAATAGCAAAGGATCCAAGTACTAAAGGGTTACTAGGTTTATAATATTCCATTGAAAGTTATAAGGTAGAATGTTTCTCCCCTTGGTTGGTAAAATTATATATCAGTTATAGGGAAGTAAATACTACCCACTAGGTGGTTATGTATTATGCTCAGAGATCTCCAGAACTAAAAAAAAGAATGTATGGTCCACCCTATGTGTCACCTTAATTCATAAGGGTCATATATGACTACTTTATTAGCTTAAACAATTTATTTATTATCCTGATTATATAAAAAATAAATATTTTTTATTTACTGGTTGTGTAAGTGGCACCATTGGTGTAATGTTCTATGTTTTACTCACACCCATTCTGGGAGGACCAAATAATATGGTACCATATGAGACCTCATTGTTCACAAATATAGGTAAGGTATGGGCCTAATGTTTAATGAATAATATAGATAAATTTGATAGATATAAGAGATAAGTCTAGGGGGTTATAGTAGTTCCTCTTTTTGAACTTTTCATAATTTATTTTATATGCGCGATTGACCATGTCATCAGTCATTTTGTATGATTATATGAAAATATTTCATTTTTAATAGTATGATTTTTGTTTATTTAATTCTAAACACTCTTATTATTATTAAATATTATTTTTTTTCTTATATATGTTGATTGATTCACTCTTATATGAGGGTGTAGTGTCCATTTGGAAATACCTTAGGTCCTCACTACTAGTCAGTAGCCTCTTACATACAATATTTGATGTCATGTAACACTCTATTTGGAACATTAAAATATGTTCTCAAGTATAGGGAATTATAAAGTGGTGTCATATCATCTATTATTTGGTATTATAATTTGGAATATGGTAGATATGGATTAGAAATTTGTTAGATCATATGTTGGACCATGGACTAGTGAGACATAAACACCTTTCTGTTGTCAAGTCTAGGTTACTAGGGGTAAGGGATTATAGTTCTTACTTTTCATTTTTACCATTGATATTTGTATTCAAACATTAAGTGTGTATTCAATAAAATTATTTTTGTAGTCATAACTCTAGTATTTTAGTGAAAAAAGGAGAGTGTGAATGAATCCTATATGGAATATAGGATTAAAAATAAATTTTTGTTCTTTTATGTGGTGTAATCAACTATCGAAGCATGGTTCATCTATTTAAATTTTTAGCAACAACTTATTAGATGCTTTCTTATATAACTTGTTTTTTGACTACTACTTAGTGGGACCATAACATTTTCTATCTGATTGCAGAACATGTGGATATGATGTTGAGTTGTTTTTCCTTGATCATAGTTACGAACTCCCTCTTTTATTGTATTTTTAGTGAAACCTAGTGTGATACTATAAAAATTAGATTTCGTACCAATAAAACCCATAGGGTTATTAGGACATTGGTTCAGTTACTTAAATTGTTATTAAAAACCTATATTGTTTTTTCCCAAACATCTTTTTGGTGGACCTACACTTAACCAAACCATATGATTGTTGTTTCACATAATATGACATTTTATAGGATTATGTTGTTGTATGTGTATGGACATGATCCTAGTCTTAAGTGGGTTAGGCTAGAATGTGGATTCTTAATGAGGATAGGTTCCATATTGTGAGTAGTTCGATCTATTAGGTAATATATAATATGTACATTTAAGAACCCTGAAGTGGGTTTGTTAAAATGTGAGGTTCCTTGATATTGTGGATGAACAAGTGAGGATTGAGAGAGGAATGTTGAATTCCCTGTAATTTCATGGAGTGAAGAATTCTAACTGATAGTCCATGTGCAATTAAGGTATTGTTTTTGTCTGAAAATTTTTTGGATGCCTGACCTTGTGCAAAATGATCCTAGATGGACGGATCTAGGATGGTTGAGGTATTGGTAGACACTTTTGGCTTTAGATCATTGCTTTGGTGGCTAATGATCATGTGAAAGGCCTTTGAAAAAGTGATAAGCCTCGGGATTATTGGAAGGAATGCACTGAGGATCTTCAGAATCATGATATTGGAATGTTGAGGGGTATGGAATGTTTTTTTGTAAAGTGATCCACACTTCTTTGGGATGTGACTCATGAGATCAAGATTTACAATGTGTGATCAGGTAGTATTGAATAATACACCGATCAGTTATAGATTATATCAAGTCCGATAGTCGGTATGAGATAGTGGGAGGGTTCATATAGGTTCAATCAACATTGAAAGTATTATAGTGTTTGTTGGGATGGATTTTTTGAATAATCATCAACACATAAGGGTAGGGTCAGACCATCTTTATACCGTTACAATTGAATTAAGGATCAAGTAGAAACTTTGAAGAGTTATGAAATGATGTGATTCATGGGATGCTTGAGGGTATGGTATCTCAGGTTCGTAGAATTTAATGTTGGTGTCCCTCTATAGTAGTATGTGACATCAAAAAATTTAGTCGAGTACCATGGAATAACAAGTCTGATCCTATTCCTTTGTAGGGGTTTATTAGGATGGATGAGTGTGGTTGAGGAAGGGAAATATACCTGTGATATTTTAGAACTATTGGTTATTGTGCTCAACAAGTTGTATAAGGGAATCCATATATTGGAGAATATTCCATTAACTATCGGAGGATGTAACCCACATTAAGGATGACTTTTGATAGATATTAAGGATTGTTTTCTTAGTAAACATTGGGGATAGGAAGAAATTATTGTGTCTTCATAGCACTTGGGTATGAGAGAGTTATTCACATCTGGTTATTATGTTTGTTAATGTATATATCATGATCCATCAGGATTGGTAATTTCACTGTAGTACCGCACTGATAACGATACACCTTTAGTGGGGAGCATTGAATCAGTCATTTATGGGTGACCCTCATGTAAAAATGGTCATCAATATAGTGACTATATTTGATAGATATCAGAGATATAGCTAGGACCAAAATGTGAAGGTAGATCTGATTTTTTCAGATTCCTTGTAAATTAATAGATTTGGTATAAATATAAGATATTGGGTGGAGTCCGGGTGATGACATAGGGCTCCAGATAGATTTTACATGATCTGAGTGTATGTTAGATTAGATATGTATCGATGCACGTGTATGGAGTGAAATGGTCGATTAGATTAGTTGAGGATCCCATTTAGATTATCTAGTTCAAACCTCAATGTGGGAATTCCGATGACTTTGGAACAAATCATGGGGTTACAGTAATGTGAATGGGTAATTCGATTGTGTGATAGTGGTTTGGATGATCATCTTTGGGAAAGGTTGGAAAGAGGACATCTAACTACTCTTTTTTGTATGAAATTTTTCTTGATGATGTGGAAACCACATCGATCATATCAATGTTCCATTAGAAATATGTTACGGTAGGAAATTCCAATTGGGAGGAGCATTATGATCCAAAAATCAACCTTTATGAGTAAATAATCATGGTGGGGGGGATCCCAAATCCTTGTAATGAGATGATTCACAACATACGGGTTTTAAAGGGATAGAAAGATATAGTTGTGTTCCATATTGGTGGTTAGTGATAATGATTACTAGGAAGCACATCATTTGGTGTATATTTCAACTTTGGTTTCTGGAGTTTCATTATAGAATATTTTTCAATCATATATGGTAGAAAGTAGAAGGTTAGATGTGAATTTATGACTATAGTGGGTTGGGAATTATGGAATCAAGACCACTGATACCTAATTAGGATGAGAAGAATTAGGTTATTTAGTTTGCAATGTACCATGTCATTACATGTTATAAAATTCATGGGAAAATTTGAATTATTACTTATGAGATAGTGTGGTTTCAAGATATATTAATATAATTTAAATTTCAAGTGTTGGAAATTCTCCAGAAGATTCCTTTTGATTCTCTTGGAGGATAAGTTGTTTTTTTTATGATCATGAGAATATATGAGCAGGTTCGGGGTAACCCTATTATATAATTAATCTGTAGGTGAGAAACCACAGAACCTCCAGGGTCATTATCGTGTGGAATGTTTTGTGAAAGTTGATTTTTAGGGAAGGAAAAGGGTTGAATCCTAGAAAAACGGAACCATTATATAACAAATTTTTATCAAATTTTTACAACAATCTAAAACCATACGTATAGAAACCATGCCACAATGAGGTGGGTTATATGGTGATGGGTCTTCTATAATGATATTTTAAAAATTAAAATATATCACATGTGGTTATGATCATTCCTAAGGGATATACCATAGAGGAGTAATGTAATGTCCCAGAATTATATCAATGAAATTTTTCTTCTAATAATTATTTCGTAAAATCAATTAGATATCATGATACAAAATTTATAATTAATGAATGAATGATTTAAGAGGTATTTCTATAAGTTAAGTAAACTATGTCGATGAACTAGTGAATTTTCCATAGGAATAGTTATATGACACTTATTAATAGTAAACTAACCAATAGAACAATAACCTCACACAAAAATATAAAAATAAAATTTAGAAAATTTATAAATGAATGTATGATATAATAATACCATAGTATAATTAAATAAATATTTTAAAAATTATTGATTAAGATATGGTATTTTTATAAGTCATAAATATTCAATTACAATATTATAATTAATTAAATGATTTAAAATATAAATTATTATCAAAATTAGTGTTTAGAAATTAACATTCTTCATTTTATGAGTATAATATTATTTTATGAGACGTTAGTTAAATTTTCAAAGTGTTATAAAATAAGTTATAACTTTAAAATATGTATTTTTTTACTAAATGATGATTTTAATTAATAATTAAATTCATCTTGTTTAGAAGATTACATTCATAAAATAAAGTCCAATTTTGAATACTACATGTCTAAACATGGTTTGCGTGATTTTTTGGGATTTTTATGAAATACTAGATTTTTTAGTGAATAGTAAAATAATGTAATTTAAAATATACATACATTAAAAGATAAATAAATAATTCCTTGAGTCGTAGATGATGTAAGAACTCTAATATACAACTTAAAATAATTATTCTAATATATGTGATGATAATTCTCAAACTATTCATTTTTGTGATCCAACCTAATAAACAAATGAATAAATTATTCGAAAAACACCCCTCGCTTCCAATATTAATACCACCCCTCACCACCTCTTCATCCCACACCTTCCAATCTTGGATTCTTGTTACATTTATTCACAATACCCTTCTTAATTCCCTAACCCACATAAAGGATATTTTTTTCTCATCAAAAGACCAAAAATAATCCCCTTCAGGAGGTTCTCAATGAGGAGAATTCAAGTGGTAAAGATCATATTTCTTTTATTATCTTTTCTTTTCAATTTCTTTTAATTTATTATCCTTCCATCACCTCCATGATACAAAGAGAAATTATAAATCCAAGTTAATTTATATATTTTAATTATATAATTTTAATTTAATATACATCATTATACTCTTTTCTCTCTCTCTCTTTCTTTTTTATTCTATAAATGAAAACATCGCCCGTGATGTGTCAATTTGTTGACATCATGGACGATACCTTCTCATTTTCAATTAATTCCTTCAAATATGTTCATAAACAAACCTTTATAGTTAACAAATTATAATATATGTATTTTATCCTATTTCATGTTATATAATTATTTTATAAACATCATGTTAATTATTTAAAAAATAGTTTTTTCTTATCAAAAACCGCCAAAATAATCTAAACAATTGTCACTAACTTCTTATCTCATGATTCATCCACACACAAAAAATCAAAATGAATTATAAAACCATTTAATCATATTTATGTTCATTAATAAAGTATAACTTTACATCTTGATATCTATTACCATTTTATATGAACTACGATAATCATAAAGAAGTAAATCGATCGTGGAATCCAAGGAAACAAATGCTCCCAATTGATAAAGTAGTATCTTATAACTCATCATAAATAAAATATATGAACATAATAAAATTAATATAAATAAAATAAATGTATAAAAAGTTATAAATTAAATTAATAATAAATATAATTTAACAATCTAGGACTTTAAGTTCTTGTTCAAAACACTTTCGAACAATTGTTAAGGGTTTATTTCCTGAACCACTATTTTCCATTCGAGTTACACTTTATCTATATTTACAAAAATTTAATTCATTATTAATTTTATATAATTTTTATAAATTATATCTATATGTTCCAAATTAATATATCCACATCATTTAATCTTTCATTTACGGTTAAATACATGTTTCTCAAGGTACCCTTTTAAATTCTTCTAGATAAGAAAACCCGATTAAAAAAATACCCAATTTCTTAACCATTTTCTAGTACCATCCATAATTATTTTTAAACCCCCTTTATTTTTATAAAATAAATACTTTTTTCATGAATAAACTATGTTTTTCATTTATATTTTTATTAAAAACATTATGAAAAATGGAAATAATTTTTCCAAAACAAATATTCTTTGCAAAGTAAAAAAGTTGTATTTCTCTCAAGTATTTATCGATAATTTTATTAGGGCATTTTATTCTATCTTAACACCATTAGTTGAATATAATTATTTATTTTTAATGATAAATTTTATTCTAATCTAAAATATTGTATAAAATTATTTACAATGAGTTTGATAGTGTATGTGTTTTCTTGAAACCATTCACCATACTACAAGAATGGTTGTTGAAAATATTTACTGATATGGGATATTTATTTACATTTCATATATATATGTTGATTATGTTTACCCCCATTAATATTAGTAATTAATTGGAAATATTTAGTGTTTTTTTGGGACATCTACATCCCCTTTATTCATTGGTAAGTCTCATGAGACAAGACAGAAATGCATTTTGGACAGGGCCTTAACCATTTATTTTTAAGTTTCTTGGTCAAGGTCGTAATAGTATGTTTATGATGTCTGGTATATACATTCCCTAATTATGATTAATAATTTACTATGCATGTGAATATTAAACTATTATAATATGGATGGTTAATTTTAATTCTCATGTGATTATTTCAATTTCAGTATTAATTCATCTATAATTCATTCCATATTATGCTCAATTTTATGTTATAATGGAATGTGTTATTATTCATTCACCATGCCTTATTGTTTATATTTTTATTCATTGTATTTCTTAACCTTTCTAAGAATATGATCTAACCCCTTTCTTATGTTTTATGTTTCCCCAGTATGAGAATATGTATATTATAAATGGCTTGTAGAGATAATTTAAGAGTTATGGATATCCCTAATGAAGATTCTATGTTGTTTTTCTCTGAAGTTGTAATGTAAAAGTTTTGTCTATTTCTATTTTTCCAAAACTACTAAAAAATTCGTTCCATCAAGCTGTTACTTCCTTATTTATTATACAAATGTAATAAAGTAATGCACATACTCTAAGAAACTAGGGTTGGGGTCTTTACAAGTAAATATCTTTCAAATTTTATTTTCAATATTTTATGTGAGGAAGTTGACCACAACACAACTGATGGTATATGTTGTGGAGGGTGTGTGGAAGTTAGGACTATGAGGTTCCCCAACCCATATAAATATACTTCAGTCATAGAGCATATATTGTCCCATAATATATGCATGAGGGAAGGCCATTTCACTCCAACCGAGTGGGTTTTTATATAAGTAAACATTGAGAGGTGGGATTTACCTCATAGTTCCTATATGTCACAATACAAAGTGCCTCCTTCCACTTTTTAGGCATGAATGTAACCAAAATTTTGGGTTTATGTACCTTTAGAATTTATTGTAAATTGGTGTCATGATAGAAAATTTTTGGATGGGTATCTCCCTCTTTCTACCAATTCCAATTCCCCTTGGTTTGGCGTGTTATTTCTAGTGATTCAATGTATAATTAAGGTATGATAATTATTTTTAATATATATTATTCTCCTACTTCATAATTTATTGGTCATTGATGTATTAAGGCTATATTTTGGTGTAAATTATAAAAATATTATGGTGGAGTTATACAGAAATGAAGTGGCATACATTTTAATATTCTAGTGCCTTAGAACGGATGAACATAATAGGTATTATGTATTTCACCAAGGAAAGACACATCGAAATATTATTTTAGGATTTTTCATAAAATTAGAATTTAGATGATTGATAAATCAATGTTAGTTGTGAGTAATTTGGTTGGTTATGGTCTTAGGGGTGATTGAATTGTGGTCTTCAACTGACATCTGGGTTTTTTGGGCATCATTATACTATTGGGGGATTTTTTCTACAATTATTCCCTAGATTTATATTATTGAAATAAAATTTATAAAATATGAAAAATAATTATAATTTATTTAAAACATAATTTTTTTTTCTCCTGTTAGTGCCTCATGTTGTTGAGAAATGATCGCTTGAACATTGATGGGATTTGGAGAGGCATTTTATAGATTGACTAAAGCGAATGATTTCTTGTATTAGGGAGGTGGTCAATAAATATCTCACTATAGTTTATACATTCTATTATTTTCATGTGATATGTGGTGTTTATTCCAATGTGGGGTTAAAATTATTCATAAAATGAAATGAATTTTTCTAATTAAAATACAATTTGTATAATAGAAGTATCAAGCATAAAAATAGACCCATGAATAGCAGTTTATTGCCTTGATTGTTGATGACCAATGGATTCATTATGAATGTGTTATCATATTTGGTTCCCTATAACCTTCTTCAAAGTACTTTATGACACCATTTATTCACGTGTTTTAATTTGAATATAACATCTTATAACATTACAATTACTCTTATGTGTGACATAGTATGTGATAATTTACTAAGTGCACATGTCACACTAAACAGTCATAGAAAATCCACACTATGATAAGAACCTAGAAGTTACCTTAAAATATTCTTAAATATAAGTTATCTTATCTGATGATATCATGTGATTGGGAAAAAATAATACATTCTATCAATTTTTGGGGACTCATTATACTTTATGACACATTATAATGGTCTATTCCCATGGGACTATTTAATAAATTAGATTTCATGAACATGACCCTCCAATATGAATTAAACATTTATAAGTGTTATTACATTTTCCAATCATCGGACGGATGTAATGATCCCTAAAAATTATGATTATTATTAGTATATTTCATTATTCACATACATTGTTATATTAATGACAACAATGTTGACATATGCTTGTGGTGATGTATTGTGATGACCCGACATGGGTTCCATGCACTAGTGCCCTGAGCTAGTTAGTCACATGTCCTCGAGCATACCTCCTCTTATGCTATAGGCTTCCAACTAGCATCTAGGGTTTGATATATTGATCTTGGGGAGAATATACCATTATTTATTTGATAAATATGATATTATAAATAAATAAGAAACTAGTGGAATAACATATAACTGTTAAAGTAATAGTATGAGTGCCACAAGATGGAAAAACTATTAATACAATATCCAGACAAAAATAGTAAATAAGCCATGCTAAAGTATGTGTCTAGTATCAAATTAAATATCAAAATGAGAAACTGAATACTCCCAAGAGGGTCCTGAGCCACATCCATCTCCCTCATCTATGATCCATCTAGACTCAGACATCTAACACATGGACCATTCCCTTAACCTACCCTACATCCAAGAAATCGATTTGGGTACCGATCAGGAAGCTTGAGTAATGTGTCAGAACAACTTTATCGGCCACCACCAATAGTGTCAAAAAAAAACCTGTCAATAACAAGTGTATGAGATTATAATAGGAAATAATTACTATGCATATATAAATAGTTATCACATTATCAGTTAATATTTATTTAACTACCCAAGCCATTGTGTTCCCAAGGGCACTCAAACCTCAATAACAACTTCATCCCCCACCTGGTCTGAATCATTTCAAACATTAAATTATTTATTTTTTATAACATATTATATTACATTATTCATGTCTTTTAAACAACATTATTACACACAATTGGGCTCATATTCTAATGCCAATGTTTTTGGACTAGAATGCCGCGTCTTTCACCCCATGAGTTTTTTTGGGAAATAGTAATCATCACACAACCCATGGGTATTTGGATCATCAGTCTCCATCCCCTACATTTTGCATGCATACTAGGTGTAGAACACCAGTTCTATCACATTGTGAGTATTTGGGTAATAATTCCTTATCTCACACCACATTTATCAATCATACATATATACCATGGGCATGGAACATCATGTCTAGAACACGGTTTCTCATTCATAAGACATAACATTACATATCACATTATCACATATATCTCAATATCACATTGTAACATCAGTGAAGATTAATCTCCATTAATCCTCTTATCACAAATAACCACCAAAATCATTCACTTATTGATTCATAAATTAATTAATCCATGCCCATTAATTAATTCAGAAATTAACTTATCACATAAATTTCTTTTAGTTAATTCAATAATTAATTAACAATATATATCCCATTAATTAATTAACTACCTAAATAGTCACATCTCATCATTAATTAATTCAATAATTAATTAATAATATCTATTCAATTAATTAATTATAAAATTAATTAATAATTTCATAATCTCAACATCGAATAATTAATTAAATGATTAATTATTTTTAATCCAAGACTACAATATTCAATCAAATACAAAATTACTCATTTCTTCAATTAACCATGTTAATTAATAAAATTTATACATTCGAATTGTTAATAAACCCTATGAATTATTCCCAAAAAAACATAATTGATATATACACTATGGGATTTCAATATTATACCACTTACCTCAAGTTTGATGAAGAATGCACACCAATGAAAATCCATAAAATTTAGTAGAGTAACAATGTAAAACAAGATCCATATCTATAACATATATCAAGATTAAACAATTCAAGATCACTTAGATCTAGATTTAGATATATAAGAATAGATATCGATTCATCATATCTAGATCAAGATATAATATAAATAAGATGAAAATTTCAAAAAGAGGGAGAGAAAGAAGGAGGAAGAAGGTGGAAGCAGTAGGATTTGATCCACTTTCTAGGAGGGATGAACATCATCGATCTAACATTATAATTGAGAGGAATAAAGGCTAGGATGGTTTGGAATTCTTCCTGAGATCACCAATGTCCTAAAATAGGTCATAATGACTAATTCGGTTATACTTGGGATTAAAATAATGGTTTGGTTGTTTTTAAAATTAATTTTATGAAAGCATTAATTCCCACCCACAGTTTGCTGGTAAGAGGCTTATAGTTTTCCTTATCTGTGCACCAAAATAGTGTGCTTATATAATGGTTTATGGCTACACATAAGAGGGAACATAGGTTGAAAAAAGATGTTTCAACCATGAATTTACCCTTTTTCTATGTTTTCATGATTATTTGTGATGGGGAACATGATTTACCCGAATTTTGAGCCAACCCTGCATAGCCCTGTTTGTTTCATTTTTCTAAAACAACCACCCAAACACTCCCTAAGTTAAAAACCAATCCAAAATGACTCAACACTAAACAAATGAGAACCTTTAAATGAGCCTGAGACAACCCTTAAAAAGGATTGGACCATACAAGTAGTATAAATTGGGTACACCATGTGTGGTATTTTAAAAATTAATATCATAAGAAAATATTTATACCTTCCTTTATTTAATAGAAGTTGATATATTTGGCCAATTTGTGGGAATATAATTGCCTAATTAATTCCATCTCCATGTCAGCGATGTTGGGAAGTTCATTTCTCAAAATTCAAATAAAAAGATATTGATTATATGTTTTGATAAAATCATTATGAAGTCTTCTTGATTGGAGATATCTAAATAAGGTGACTATATTTCATTTTTTAAATTCCTAGAAGTTTTCATTACATTGAGAAGTAAAATTCTTTCCCTATAAAAGATTTTGTGTGTTTTTAGATGCTAACAATGGACATTAGGAAATATATCCTAATACCACTAAGATACGGGCCTAAAGGGTCTCGTGTAATGTCTATTTAGAACCAGAGTTAAATTCGATATGATTTTAAACTATTGGATAAATAGTAGTCTAATTTATGGTATAATAATTTTTGATGGTGGACAGATTTTTGATATTAAATAACTATTTATTTGAGGGAATATATGTTTGATTTGAATATTTAGTAAATATGTATTCAAAAGGTAATCATCTATTCAATTACAGGAATATAAAATATTTATTTATTTTGGTTTTTTACAAGGTAAAAAAATATTTTCTTAATTAGTTTCATGAATGTTTAAAAAACATCTACTCACTATTTCTAAGAGTGTAATATTTATATATTTATTAATGAATAATGTAGAGATATTTTTTTAATAAATTAATAGACATTACTCAAGGCCTAATAAATATTAAGGAAGCTTGGAATGACAAGTTTCATGATTCAGTGGTAATTTTCATATTAGATATTATTTATATTCATATAAATTTGTTTATTTGTAATAAAATTACTTATTTTAACCAAGAGTTTAGAGTATATCATGAAAATTATAATAATTAATTTATTTTTAGCCATGGGGTTTTCTAGGCACATAGAAAGTTTTAAGGTCAATACATAATTATTTATTTTCTAATCATAGTAATATATAAACATGTTTTTCAATTATTTTGAATGAAAAGCTTCATTTCATTGCTTTTTGCAATTAGAGACCTCCTTCCTTAAATGATCTATTGAATATATAGAAATTATTCTCCCTTGATAGAATAAAAAAAATTCCCTTGAAGGTTATTTTTAAGACCAATTGTGATTTAGAAAAGTAATAGATTCATATATTCTAGAACCCATATAATTATATGGTAATGGTAATAGGTTCGAAAAGCATGTATGGATCACTATTATAGGTAGTCTATACTTAATTTCATTGACGCAATAAGGGTATGACAATAGTGGTCTACTAATTAATTGATTAAGAAAGAATTCAACAAAATGTAAATCATTAAATAAGTAAATTTATTATAAATTCAATATGAAATGATAATCTTTGCGGATTTTGGGAATGAATTTCTATCTGTATTTGAGTAAAATCCCTAGAATTTGATGAAAAAAATTTATTTGGTACCACACGAATCACTTCCACTATACCCTAGAGACTTAATGTGGTATTAGAGTGGCCACAAAATAATTTATAATTATGTAGTATTTATTGATCGATTATACTATATTATTGTTAGGTTTTTTCTAGTTCTTCATTTTTATCTATATTTTCAATAAAATTTGTTCCAAATATTTATTCTCTTAATTAAAATTTCATATAATCTTAACCAAATTATCAGTTTATTAATAATGATTGGATATTACAAGAGGAAGTGTAATGACCCACCAATTCTCATTGGCTTTAGAGCACAATGAGTCATTACATTGCCTTAAGAGACATCTCAAAGATGCCAAAGGCTAGAAATAAATGCTGAAGGGTTTCAAATACATGTGGGGTGATTTAAAATTTTATAAATAAATCAATAAACCAACCAACATTAACTAAACATTCACTATATGGTGCATGAACTTATGAAAGACAACATAATAACTTTTTTTTTCTCAAAACCATATCAAAGTATGAAACAATGGAAGAATAACCAAGTATCAAACTACACAGTGGATAAATGACACAAGAATATCAATAAATCAAATGACTCTATACTCCACAAGCTCAAAACTCCTCAATATCCAAAAAACCCAAACATCATGAGGTGGTGCTAAAAACATGGGAAACAATATGTTTTCCCTTTTCTCAGAAGATAGCATCTAGCAAAGAAAGAAAGTGACACAGTAGGGCTGATTATAAAACTCTGTTGGTTTTCCACAATTACTTCCCAACTCCCACCACTAGGATAGAATAGTTATGCACATTTATATAAAACAGTTTATAGAAAACAATTTACTAAAACAGTATATTACCAAATATAAACAAGACCCAAAAAATATTTGCAACCAAGTGAAAACAAAAACAAAAGAATCGTATTTCTAGCGAGTTATTTTTCTAGAAAAATAAATAATAAAATATATAATACCCATTATTCTTATCATTGGGCATTCCCATTTCCATAGTTCACAATGTACCCACAAAAGCATGATTCGTTTGACAGTTCCATACTCATGAGATGTCTCTCATCCAATCACCTTGTCTCATAATGACACACACCCTTGATCCTGAGTCACATACCTAATGGCACTCATCCCTTATAAAGAACCTGTCTTGCATGAACTCACACCAAGACCATTTATGACAAATATTTCCATTTCCAAAACAACCCAATTCAATAAAACTAAACTTTTATTGAAAATCAAATCACAACCAATTTCAAAGAAACATTTCATTTTTGTAAAACATCCCCTTTTACTGAAAACAACTAATCCCATTTATGTGCCCTAAATATAGAAAAACCCATTTTTAAAACCCATGTTTTAAAACCAATAACCAAAGCATTCATTTAAAACTCCCAATTTTCCAGGTTTCACAACCATCATTCAAGAAGGTTTTAAAAAGTGTTCAACAACCAAATACGAATCAATTCAACACCACACATTCAATTTGAATGAATGGAAAGAAGTTATACTAAGTGTAGTTGAGAAAGAATCCTCCTAACTCAATGTTTTTGACGAAAACCACAAAAAACAAAGATTTCTCAAGAAAACTGAGTCGATTATTCAAGATTCTGCCTTAGGTCTCTTCTCATAGAAACATAATGAAAAAATATCATCATGCGTGGCATCCACACATGTAGATATACCATAATGGGTGTAGATATATTAAACTGAGGGAATAAGAGAAGTAAATCTAATTAAATCTAAGAATCTGATCTAGAACAATAAATAATGATCACATACCTTAAGAATAAATCTTTGATTCTCCAAGGAAGGCCTTCATATCACCTCCAAAACACATGGGAGAGGTTCTTCTACCTTAAATGGAGAGATATCCCATGTTATGGTCACATAATAAGGAAAAAAAATCAATTATGGGGAAAACATTTGTGACATCCACTTTTTTAGGATCTCACTTATCTGCCTTCATGGTTTGTTCACACAGTTAGACAAATCATATGCCAACCGTGTGTTAACCACTACCTTGGTAGACCCTCGGATGACCTCATCGCATGTCCTCACGAATCATGCTCCAACCGTGTGGGATCCATTGCCTCAAAAGTGAAAACTACGCAAGGTTTGGCCGCACCATTAGATAAATCATGGTCCTGCTGTGTGACTTACAATTTTCCCCCCAAACACCTCCAATGTTCTCCTAACTCTCCCAACCATCACCCTTAAACTTTATAACCATGAAAAAAATTAAGTAAGAGTTACATTCTAGAAATTGAGTATAAAACATTCTCCCCACCATTGGTCATTCCATCTTTGGAACGTATAAAACCCCCACCTAACTGAAATGGTTTCGACCACTGCTCCTTCATTTCCTTCTCACATTCCCATGTCTCTTCCTAAAACTGACCATACTTCCCTAAAACCCACACTATACCGATGCTTTTTCCCCACAAGACTTTCACTTGACTATCCACAACACGTACCAGAATATGTATCAATGAAGTATCCAACTCTAGGTCAATGTGGTCCTATTTGGCCACATGGTCAGGATCAAGCTCGTACTTTTTCAACTAAGACACATAAAATACATTATGCACCGAACTAAACCATGGTGGTAATGACTACCAATATTCCACCTCTCCAACCCATTCCAGTATCTCGAAAGGGACTATGTATCTAGGATATAACATGCCCTAATTACCAAAACAACGATGCCCATGTCTTGGATAGATCCTCAAGAAAATATTATCACAAACGGAAAATGACAATGATCTTTAATGATGATTTGCATAATATTTTTAAAGAATCTGAGTCCTCTCAATCCTCTCCCGGATCAACTGGATCTTCTCTATTGTTTCATGGAAAAGGATTGGACCAATTAGTGATGTTTCACATGTTTCCAGCCAACGTAGTAGAGAACGATATGGAAGCCCATAAAATGCTTCAAATGGAGCCATGAGTATCGAGGCCTGATAGCTGTTGTTGTATGACAAATCCACCAAGGGTTTATGATCCTCCCATTAGCCACCAAAATACATTACATAGGCCTGAAACATGTATTCCAACATTTATTTGTCAGCTCGGATTGCCCATCCATCTGAGAATGATATGTCATGCTCATAGTCAACTGAGTTCCAAGAGCTTTCTATAAGGACTTCCAAAACTGAGATGTAAACCATGGATCTTTGTTTGAGAATATTGAAACTTGTACACCATGACTATTTACGAATTCCTAGAAATATATTTCTGATTGATCCTCCATCGTATGAGTTACATGAAAATGGATGAAATTGGCCGACATGGTATGTAGATCCACTATCACCCATATAAAAACATGTTACCAAACCATTACAGGAATACCTATAACAAAATCCATCTCTATCTAATCCCATTTCCTCGCTGAGATAGGTAAAGACTACAACATTCCCACTTGTCTTTTATGGTCTTCATTAACTTATTGACTAGTTAAGAATGGTGAATTGAACTCAGCCACCATTTTTTTCATACCGCTCCAAAAAATTGTCCCCTCAATGCCTTATATATCTTCTACATACCTGTATTTACATCCCATCTTGAATGGTGGTAATAATGAAGGAGTTGTTCCTGACAAGCCATTGGTATAAATAACTGATCTTTAAAGCACATAACTAAACTCCCATCTAGTTTCCAGCCCACAATAGTCTCCAAAACATTGAGTTTTGAACTAAAAACCATACATTTTCCATCAGATGGGAGTTATGGTATTTTAAGAGTCAAATGGCTAGCTCTATTATCTAAATGAGAATGATTCTGCAGTCCTTACCCTGTTAAAAAAATATGATGTTTGTGACGCTTGAGAAGTTTCTCGAGCACCTGAACTTGGAGAACTGTAACAATAGCGTTGAAGATGTCCCATCTTTTAGAAATTATGGCGTGATCTAGGTTGTCCTGTACACTCTTGCATTATGCGGTAAATTGAAACACATTGTAGGAAACCTTATTTTCCCTATGGTCATAGGGGAAGATTCACTGATCCTGCTGCATGATTCTAATTTCCTCTTCCACCTTGAAAATAGGTGTCCCTTTTCTGTTTGATCCTAGTGGTTGAGTTCCCAGCTTTCCCAGTAGGTATCATCATTCCTCCTCCTATCGATCTCGATTTATCACGTTCATCCATAGTTACTATGTTGACCATATCTGTATAACCTGTAATACAGATTACTTCAATCATCGATTGAATCTCCTACCTTATCCCCAATTCAGAGATGTGATCCATAAAGGATGAACATGTCTCAAACTCTTTTGAAAACAAGCTAAATTCATGAATTTATCTGTGTACTCTATGACATAGAAGATCTCCTATTTTAGGCTGAAGAAGTCCCATATTTTTCTGGATCATGAATGTGTGAGGAGAGAATTATTTTTTGAAAAATTCCTCAAAATTCACTAATGTAAGGCATTCATCCAATTTAGCCAGCACTGCTAAAACCCACCACTTTCATGCAAGATCCTCAAGAAAATATTTCTCCAATATGACATTGAGCTCTGATGGTGTTCCGATGAAAACGAAGATATGATTCATCCTACTTAGCCACAGCTCTGCCTTCTCTGGTTCAGCATCACCCGGGATGTTTGGTGGATTCTGCTTCCTGAATGGGATGGTATGATCCACATTCCATGGTTAATTCTTTGGGTTCCTCATATACACATCTTGAAAATAACGGATAATACTCTGAACCAACTGTTGGTTCACCCGTGGATTAGATGAAACCACGTTCTCTGTATCTTCTTTCAGTTTTTTTGATGATCCCTACCAGGTGCCATTTTCTAAACCAACAACAAACTCTGTCAATCACACTCTCCAGAAACTGATGGCTTAGCATTTCAAATTATATAACATCAACTATCACACCATTATTTTCAAAATGACTTTTTTCTAGGTTCATCCATTTATTAAAACATTCAACATGTTTTTTGAAAATCAAACCATCTTTAAAATACATTAAATATACAGTTTTCAAAATCATTCATTTGAAAAAAAAAATTTACATTTTTCAAAAATTTCCACCATTCAAAAAATCACAAAATCATTCCTCACAATGAGATATGAAACCCTAGTGGGAGGTCATTCTTCTAAAATGCATTACACGATCATATCATTGTCTAAACCCATGACAATGAGATTTCCAAAAATCTAGAAGTATGTCCAAAACACTTTTGTACCCAATACCCTAGTTACATGAAGTTCAATATAAATGGGTTAGCTATGTCCTTTTATTCTATACATTTCAAGCTCTGACAATCCTACTATTGTCTAATATTCCAACCTAAGGAATAGATGATAAGGAATTCCAACTCCAACACCAAGAACACTACTGACCAATTGTACCACCAAGGAAGGACCAAACTGATACCATTTGTAATGACCCACCAATTCTCATTTTCTTGAGAGCACAATGAGTCATTACTTGGCCTTAAGATACGTCCCCTATATTCCAAAGGCTGGTAATAAATGTTGAAGGTTTTAAAATACAAGTGGTCGATGATTTACCCAACTATAAATAATAAAATAATCCAACCAACCATATCTAAACATTTACTATATCATGCCTTAACAATTGAATGGAAACTAAACAACTTCATGTATCTGAAAACCACATCAAAGTATGAAACAGTGGAAGAATAAACAATTATCAATGTACACAATGGATAAATGACACAAGACACTCAAAAGATCTTTGGACTCCATGATCCACAAGCTCCAAACTACACAAACTCCAAAAAAACCAAACATAATGAGGTAATTCTACCAACATAAGAAAAGATACATTTTCCCATATCCTGCATGATAGCATCTTCAAAAGAACCAAAGTTCCAAATAAGGGGTTAGTATAAAACTCATTAGGTTTTCCCCAATGACTTCCCTACTCCTACCACTTGGACCAAAAATTTAGCCACATTTTTATAAAATAGACTATATAAATCAATTTAATAAAACATTTTATAACCAAATATAAAAAATATCCAAAAACCGTTTGCAACCAAGTGAAAAAAAACAAATGAAAAAATTACCAGCTAGTTATTTTTTCGTAAAATAACTAATTAATTCATCAAAACCAATTCTTCTTATAATTTTTCATACCAATTTCCATAGTTCACAATAAACCCACACAAGCATGCTTCTTTTGACAGTCCATACTCATGAGATGTCTCTTGTCCAATCACTGTGTCTCCCAATGACACATGCCCTTGATCCAGGGTCTTGTCCCTTGTACCCCAATGGTAATTTTCCCTTATCAAGGAATCATTAAGCATGAACTGAATCCAACCCCATTTATTCCAAATATTTCTATTTCCAAAACAATCCACTTTAATAAAATTAAAATTTTAATGAAAACCAAAGCACAACCAATTTCAAAGAAAAATTTCATTTCAATAAAACATCCTATTTTAGTAAAAAAAAAATCCCATTTATGTTCCATAAATCTAGAAAAAATATCTTTTTAAAAAACCACGTTTTAAAAATAAGAAACAAAAAATTCATTTAAAACCCCAATTTTCCCGATTTCATAACCATCACTCAAGAAGGATTCCAACAAGTGTTCAACAAATAAATCAAAATAAATTCAACAAAAAAAATTCAATTTGAAATCATGAAAAGTAGTTATACTAAGTGTATTCAAGAAAACATTCTCCTACGACAATGTTTTTTTGAAAACCATAACAAATGAAGAACACTCAAGAACAACGGGTCAATTTTCCAAGAATTCACCTTAGATCTCTTATGCTAGAATGATCAAGACCAAATCTCATCATACATGGAATCCACACACCTATATATATCCATAACTAGTTTATATCTAAGAAACTAAGAGAATAGGAGAATTAGATCTATGTAGATCTACAAAATCGATCATGATTGATGAAGAATTATCACATACCTCATGAATCTGGCTTTGAGTTTCCATGGAAAGGCTTCAGATCACCTCCAAAATGCATGGGAGAGGTTATCCTACCATTAAGGGATAGAAATCCCATGTTTTGGCCACATAGGATAAAAAACAAGTCATTTAGAGGCAAAATTGTGTGAGAACCACTTTTTTAGTACCTCAATTATTTTCATGCATGGTTAATTTACACGGTTAGACAAAACCGTGCGAAAACTGTGCATTATCCACTACCTCGGCTGAACCTCGCATGGCCTCCTCAAACGCTCTCCCAAACCGTGCTCCAACCATATAGGAGCCACTGCCTCGAAAGTTCCAACTACACATGGTTTGGCCGCACGATTAGACAAATCGTGCGCCTCCCGTGAAACTTCCAATTTTCCCCAAAAACTCCTCCAAAGTTCTCCCTACTCTCCCAACAATCACCCTTAAACGTAATAACCATGAAAATTATTAATTAAGGTTTACATACTAGAAACTAGTGTTATTAAAGGAGGTTTTGATGAATTCAATCATTTGAAACAGATACCTGTCATATTTTCATTATTACATGTTGTCTACCATATCTCATTGCACAAGAATATGTCATGGGATACATGATTAGTCAAGATGTAAAAATATATAGATGATTTAATGAACGTTGTGTGCTTATTATGTCAATATAACAACTCTTCTCATTATTACACATTAACATGTGATATATTATATAAAATTACACATAATTAAACCTGAAATATATATATAAGTCTAGTTTCTTTGGGAATTAGGTACATTACATTACAACGTAAAACAAGGTATACGACATCTTTATTAAAAACATATTTAACATTCTCGTACTTAAAATTCTATGGTAAAACATAAATAAATACATAAGAAAGGGGTGAGATATAAATCCCAGAAATGTAACAAACATGGCATAAGGTAATACATGTTAGAAAATTATCATATAAAGTAGTATAAAAAGATTAGGAATCATAAACACAAATGATATTATATGATATAACATGTTATTATCAAAGGAAACATTGGAAGTTTGAAATCAACTAAAAACACTACATCATGGGTCAAGGATAACTACCAAGAAATCATAATGGAAAATTTCCCATAATGTAATAATTTTTACTCCCTATCACAACCTGATATAACAGGATACTAAACATTAATCAATCCATTATAGAACTATATAATTTTAGTTGCACCCTTCAAATTCATTTAAATATCATGGTTAAGTGTTCTATATAGATCATACAACATGGATTCATACACCATCATAACTTACTCCATGATAAGGGAGTGAAAAAAACATACATATACATCCCAATTAAAATAATAATATGTGTATAATAGTGAATATAACTAATAAAAAATGGGTATGGTATTCCCTACAAAATTTCTTTGGAATGGAATATCATGGATAAATTTCATCACTTTAATGGTGTCACTTAAAAATTCATAAAAAGGGATGATAAGAATGAAAAGGGTATCTCATATTTTTTACATCTTTTGGGTTGTAATAGGGTCATGGGAATACATATCCCATCATTTTTAATTGGGAAATATTAGACATATTTTAATAATGAATCATCATTGGAGAAGAGAAAGTAAGACCTCCTATGAAATTTAAGCATGGTTACTGGGGAACTTGGGGGTATTAATGAAAAAAATGGTTCTCTCATATTTTAGAAATCATAAGGGATGTATGAGGGATGTTATAAAATAAACCCCATTATTATGAATTTAAAAAAGGGCATAAAGTAGAGGATATGTTTACATAAAAGTGAGAAAGAGATGATCCCTAAAAATAAGAGTGTGACACCAAAATCTTGAAATAGGATTTCATGAGAGCTTTGGGGAACCATGGGATGATTTAAAAGAGTGAATGGAATAGTAAGTATATGGTACAAGCATATTTAGTGAAGATAAATGTGAGCATGGGTTTTTGTATATTGGACATGATAGGGGAATTATTTAATATATCACAAATGTGGGTTTTTCAATCTAGATAATAAATTATTGAATCCCAAAATACTTCCCACGGTTTTCACATGGATTTATTCAAATGGGAGTGTTTTAAAATATTTTATTACTCAAATGAACTAAATTATTAAAAGACTAAACTTTTTTACGTGGAGGTGAGTCACACTTTTAAAGAAATCAATATAAAATTGTAAAATTTGTATTATGTTTTGGACGGATCATAAAGGTTTTGTAAAATAAATAAAATTATAATAAAATAACATTATTTGATGGGGGCACATATATCTATCCATCGAAACAAATTATAGTATTTATTTCATCATTTTTTGGTCATTATAATGTCAAAAAACAAACCATATATTTATACGATATTTAATTTTTACATGAAAATTTTACTCTCTAAAAAAATTATGAAAAAAACTCACTGTTGGATAATTTTTAAATAATGATTCAAAAAATAATATTGATTATATTTATATGATTTTATAAATATGTGAATTTTATCTTTTAAAATTTAATAACTAACATTTATTGAAAAAAATTTATTTTTGGAAATAATAGTTTTTGAAGCCTAATAAAACATCACACATGACTTCATAAAAATTATATGATAATTTATATTAAATAAAATCAATTTAAATTTATTATTTAATAAAAATAATTTTTTATTTCAAAAATAAATTATTCAATAAAATTAAATTCATTAATTTAATTTAATATTACCCATAAATAATATTCATGTAATAAAAATATATTCATTATTCTGTAAAAAATAATGTACATAAAAAAGTTTCTAGGTTATTGATACATATACCTTTAATACAATATTAGAAACCCTAAGAGAAAGTTCTGTGATGGTGAGACTTTCATAGAGGCGTTCAGTAAAAAAAGTTTGGGTCATGATCTCAATGAGCTTGAACATCTCTCATTAATAGTTTCTCTCCTGCTTAAGTCGTTGGATCTCACCTTGGGAACGGTTTTGAAAAAACCTCCGAGATGCTATATCTAATATAAGTTTTGATAAGTGGGATTAACATCATACAATCATACATAATGAGACCATGAGTTCCTTTGTCTCACTCAATTATATTTGATAAATACCTATATATATTCAAGTATTGTGATCACTTTTCAATTGATATATTATCAATGGTAAATATTATTAATAGTATTTTTAATCTAATTGGAAAAAAACGAATTGAATGTGTTTTCGATACCCATATTATGTAATAAAACATTAAATAATATGTTAATTTTTTTTATAACATCTCTTTTCATTACAATATTCCCCCCTTGAGAAATTTCACCCTTGCAATTTTCATTTCACCCCCCTAAAACAGATGAGGGTAATTATGTTTCATCACATCCTCTAGTTCTTAATTTTCTTCTTCAAACTTGTGGTTTCTCCATAACATATTGACTATATACCTAGTCTTAATTCATATAAATTATTCTCCAATATCTATGTTCGTCACTATTGGCTACTCCTAGAAAATATCATTCTCTAATGGTACCACCTCTGGACTGAGTAAATGTGGGGGGCCAGGTATGTACATCCATAAGATATATACAAGGAATACATCATGAACATAAGATTGGTTGGGTAGGACTGCAAGTCTATAGGTCACATCTTAGATGCAATCAAGGAACTCAATAGGGATGATGTATCTTGGACTAATATTTCCCTTATTCCCAAATCGAATCACTTTCTTCTATAGACATATCTGTATCAATACCATGTATCCAAAATAAAACTCTAGGACTAATTGATGATTGTCAGTAATGATATTTTTCCCAATATGAGAATCTTTGATGTGTTGATGAATGGTCTTAACCTTTTCCATCATTTCCTCATCCATTTCAAGCGGTACAGTTTTTGTTCCACAAATTCATCCCAAGATGTAGGTGTCCTACACCACTTCCCATAGTGGACTTCATAGGGGTCCATTTGGATGATTGAGATAAAACTTTTGTTGTAAAAGGACTCAAATATAGGAAGATATAGATCCCATCCTCCTTTGATATCAATTGATCATTCTATCAACATGTGTTCATCTATGTGGATAGTCTGCTCTAATTGGCCATCAATTTTAAGGTCATATGAAATGATAAAGTTCAACTATGTGTTTAGAGAATGCTTTAGACTTTCCAAGAACATATAAGAGAATTTTCTATCTTGATATGACACGATCGATAGTGATACTCCGTGCAGTCTGAAAACTAATCTGATGTATATCTATACATGTAGATATATTGAGAATTCCTCTCATATCACAATAAATGTTGAAGTATTTGTAAGGCTACCCATCAAAAACATTATATAATTATTCCCTCTTGATTTCATTAATAGTCCAGTGAAAAATTATGTGGTGACATTTCACAATTTTCATGTATGTATCAGTAATTATTTCACCTTCCCCTATGACATTTTTTCCTTTCTACTTTCAATTTCTACCATACAAGACATCTTGATGTATATTCCATGATCTCCTTAATCATATTATCCCACCAATAATGATATCATATGTCTCGATACATGTTTTTCAATTCAGGGTGGATGGAGATGGTTGAGCTTTGTGCATCGTCAAAAAGCACATTATTTAACTCAGTATTTGACGGTACACATAGTGTTGACCCAAATATTATGCAAACATGATTATTAACATTTAACTCTAAGGATTTACCTTTCCTAATAGCTTCTACTTTCAAATGAATTTCCATATCAACTCTTTGATAATCCTTTAACCTCACCATAATAGACAGTTGAGTAATCATTTGTGAAATGATTTGTTATATTACTTCTATTATGATTACCATGTCTACCATTTCCAAATCTAAGAAGATTGGATCCCTCAAATTCACATCAATGAAATAATTGATCAATCATTTCTACTTATACTAACATCCACTTTATTATATTTACCATTATAGTAGTGGATTGAGAAATCATAGTCTTTTATCAAGTCTAACCATCTTTGTGGATGTATATTCATATCTTTTTGTTTGAATATATACTTAAGGATTTTGTGATTCTATATATTTCAAAATTCTACAAAAATACATTATGCCACAAAATTCTCAATGTGATGATAAATGCATCCAACTCTTGATCAAACATTGGGTAGTTTTTCTCATTTATCTTCAACTACCTTGAGGCATAGGCTATCACATTGTCATTCTTCCATAACACACAGCCCAATCCCTTTTTTGAAGCATCATTGAGTAATACAAAAACTTCTTCACATTAGGGTATTATAATAATAGGGGTAATGATAATCCTCTTTTTAAACTCCTTAATATTATCTACTCTGATTCTACATTCCAAAAAACATTACTCATTTCCGAGTTAGTGTGGTATTGGGGTTTAAAAATCTTGAGAAAATTCCCATAAACAGAAAAATACCCATCTAAAACAAGGAAACTATGGGTAACTTCCACATATTTTGGACTCATCTATCCATAAATTTATTCAATTATTGAAGGGTCCTTAGATATCCCATTTATAATGATGAAACGTTCCAAGAAATAGACTTTCTACAACTAGAACTCACATTTTCTATACATGGAAAAAAGCATCTCCTATCATAATGTATTTAGAATGTTACTCAAATGCTCCTCATTTCCCTCCTTACATTAAACTATATTAAAATATCATTTATAAAAATTACCCCAAAAATTCAAGGAAATACCTAAAACTCTATTAATCATGTCCATCAAGATTCAGGAGAATTGGTGAGTCTAAAATACATCACAATGAAGTCATATTTCTCCATACCTTGTACGAAATATAGTCATTGGGATGTCCTCCTTCTTTTACCTAAGTTTTTATTGTCCCAACTCTAGCTCCACATTGATGAAGTATTTTTCTCCACATAGATGATCATAAAATTCATTAATTCATGTCCTGGGATAATTTTTCTTCAGGAAGATCTTCTTGAGTTCACAATAATCAATGTACAGGTGCATTTACCAACCTTACTTCATACCAAATGCGATTGGTGCACCCCATAGTGAATCACATAGAAGTTTGAACCCTTTATTCAGATTATCGTATAGTTGTTTCTTAATCTTCTAAAGTTCAATAAAAACTATTATATGTAGAATCTTGTCTAATTATAACGCCCCAGGTATGAGATCATTTAAAAAGTGAACCTCTTTGGTTGGAGGATGACTAGGAAATTACTTAGGGAACACATAATCATACGCCCTTACAATGTTAATTTATTCAAGGAATATCCTTTCCTTGTACTCAATCATTTGAACTGGATATTTTTTCTCAAAGGGAAATAAGATCCACACATGAGATTATAGAGACACAAAAATCATCCTACTCCTTGAATTTTTATAGAATATAAAGACGATATACAATATGGATAGGGATTTCCTCCTCCCAGAAATTTATATTGGCTCTATACAGGGATATCCAATCTATGCTTATATTTGAGTCAAATTCCACTAAAGGGATTATGACATAGATTACTATAAAATTCAGTCCAAAAACTTTGACTAGGGTGAATTTATATACTTGGGATACAATAATTTCCACATTTTTCATTCTCACTAATACATCAACATCCAAGATTTGTGTTGGTGTTTGGATAGTTTGAATAAACTTTCGTGATATGAAAGAATGTGTAGAACTAGAATCAAAATGCACATTCTTTATTCTAGAATGAATAACTACTGTACAGGTCACCACTTTGTTATCAAGGTTCACCTCGGTGGCTCTGATATAAAAATATCACCCTTGCTACTTTGGAGGTTGATGGTTGTCTCTAAAAACACTTCGATTTGTGCATTGGTTTGAGAAGTTTTGTGGTTCCTTTTAGTTGTATTGACTGACAATGAACTCTAGAATTACATGAGCATTACATTCCTCCATCACAATAGTAGGTTTCCTCAATCAAAAATCATTGTCCTGGTTCTATTTCATCACACACCAAAAATATTTACAGCAACCCTTTAGGACATTTCTAGGGTGATTCATTCCGCAACATTGACAAATGGGGTGTTGAAATTTTTTAGCCCCATTATATTTCTCTATCAAACATGTCTAATTAAACTATAATTTTCACTTCTTATCCACATGATACCCCTAAGATTCTCCTATCACTATTTTTACTTTAAGCTCACATAGAAAAATTTCATTAATTCTTTCAAATTATTGTATCGTAATGGATTTTTGTAGACTAGGGTTTTTCACCAAAGTAGCAATAAACATAATATTAATGGGTAATGAAAAATTATGAGGAATATTGTGAATGTATATTGATGTATTCCATGGAATACCTAATAGATTCATCCTATTTTTTCTTGAGGTCAAGGAAATCTCATAACATATTAATAAGGAGAGTTCGAGGAAAATGTTTATAAAAATCATTTTCTATAAATCCATCAACCCCATTCCTTCAATATCCTCTTTAGGCTTTGTATTTTTTATCAATGTTCACAACTGATTAGCTTCACTTTACATATGATAGTCATCCTGAAACACCTTCTCTTAATTCAAACATTTAAGGAAGGAGAATATCTTTTCAATGGAGTTGATGCACTAATACACAATTAGGGGATCAGACGAGCCATTAAAATTTTTAGGCCTTTGTCACATAAATCGTAGGATTGGGGATTTTTGTGTCTTATGGGGATTTAGAGGCTCCTCCAAATCTACGTTTCAATTAATAACCTAACTAAGTTGAGAGAGTATCGTCATGAAGTACATGAGACTTTCTCCCATTGGGTTGGGCATCTCATTAGGTCAGTCATCACATTTCTCTTCATGTTGACTGATTACCTAATTATTCCTAGTTATGTCCATGTTATAGAATTTAAGTAAAATTATGGATGAGTATATTTGAACGTTAAACACTTAAAGTGGGAATCCAAGTACATAAAAGGGATAAAAAAAATTACATTTATTTCCTTAACTTATTAATTTCTAGACTTCAGTCTGTGACATTTATGATCTATTTCCAAAAATATACTTTTATGCGAGTATTTTTTACACCCCTAATAATGGCCTATAATGATCTTATGAATTGACCAAATAATATCACCTAGGAGTGTAAAACTTGGATCACATTAAGGCCCGTTTTTCTGTACTGTGTTACCCAGAGTATGGCCTTGTAAACTTTGTTGGAGTTGTTACCCCTTGGTACATATGTTCCAGAACCATATCTACATGTAATAGTAATAAAATGATGTATTTTATTGATAAAATGATTTCCATATACATACCATAATTTAGTAATGTTTTAATACACTTATTCTAATCCCTATGGTATTCTTTCGAGTTTTATAATCCTAATCAAAAAAAATTAAACATTTTATTTGACACCAACTATAAAAACAACACCTGTTACTACACATTAACAAATCATTTATTAAATAAAATTACACTTAATTATCCCTAAAATATTAATAAATCTTAGAGTATTTTGTAATTAGGTACATTCCCTTACAACATAAACCATGGAATACAACATCTTTATTGAAAAATTCTTTGACATGATCATACTTAAAATTGAATTGGATAACTAGAGGAAATACATAAGAAAGGGTTGAGCAATAAATCCCAATATGGAAAAAAAATATGGGATAAGGTAATACATGTTAGAATATAGGCATATAAAGGGTCGTAAAAATACTAATAATCATAATCATGATTCATAAGACATGATATAGCATGATAACATAAAGGTAACATCTGAAATTTAGCAACAACATAAAACACTACATCATAAGTCGAGGATAACTACAAATTCATCATAATGAAAAAGGAACCATAAAGAAAACATGTTTAATCGCTTTCCTAACATGATGTATCATGATACTAAACATTAACCAATTCATTGATGTGCTCTATAATATAGGGCACCCCCCACTTTCATTTAAATATCATCCTTAAGTGTAACCCATAGATCATATAACAAAGATTCATTCATCATCGTAAATTAATACATGGTAAGGGAGTGTGAAATTAATACATTTATGTCCCAATTAAATTAATAATATTTTTATCATTTTGGACACCATTAATAGTAAATGGGTATGGTATTCACTACACTATTTTTTTTATTATTGAAAATCACAGTGAAATTTCACCAGCCTAACAATGTCACTTAAAAATTGATAAAAGGTTTGATGAGAGAAAAAACGTTTTGTAAAAGTAGATATATAAATTTGGATGTAATAGGGTCTTGTAAATACATATCCCATCATCATGAATTATATATATAAGGAAAAATATAATAAAGAAACATGTATAAAGAAGAGTAACTAATAGCACTTATGAAATTTTGGCATGGTAACAGGTGTACTTGGGATGGATTAATGACATAGAAAAGGGAATATCATCATTTAAAAATAGTAAGGTTAGTATGTATGAGGTTCTAAACATACCCTATAATTAAGAATTAAAAATTAAAGGGCATATAATAGATGACATTCATAAATAAAACATAGAAAAAGAGGACCCCTTTACCTAAAGATCATTACACCAAAATCCTGAAAGGGGATTTCTTGAGAGCTTGTGGAAACCTTGGAAGAACTCTATAGAGATGGGCATTGATTAGTGACATGATACAATGATTTTTAGTGAAGATAAATGGGATCTTTGGTGGGTGTATAAAGAAAATTATTGGGGGGTTATTTAATATTTCACAGACATAGGTTTTGGACTCTATATAATTATATATTCAAAAACCACAAACCTTCCCTAGGTTTTTCCTCACGGTTTCGAAAAAATACGATTATTTTTAAATATTTCATAATTCAAAGCGAATAAAAAATTAAAATATTACCCTTTCTTATGTGTAGGTGAGTCACACCTTTAATGAAATGAATTTAAAATAATAAAATATAGTATAGGTTTTGGGGAAATAATAAAGGCCATATAAAATTACTCTAATAATATAAAAATCACATTATTTTAAGGATAAAACATATATTTGGATGATTATATCCATTATAGTATTTATTACATCATTTTTGGGTCATTATGATATCCTAAAACACAAAGTATATTTATACATAATTTAATTTTTACCCAAAAAAGGGACTATCTAAGAAAATTAAAAAAATAACCATTGGAAATTTTTGACATTCTTCTTCCAAAAAGAAAATTAATTTTATCTAAATAAGGTTTCTAAATATGTGAATTTTCACTTTTGAAAAATATTAACCGACATTTATAGAAAATAACGGTTTTTTGTTAATAACAGTTTTAGAACACTAATAAAACATCACATTTGACTTTATAAAAAATATATGATAATTTTTATTCAATAAACATAATATAACAATAACAATAAATTAAAATATTATTTATTTCAAAAATATATTATTCCATAAAAATAAATTCCTTAATATAATTAAAAATTACCTTAAAATAACATTCAAGTAATAAAAATATATTCATTATTCTTTAAAAAATAATGTACATAATCAATTTTCTAGGGTCTTGACACATATCACTTTAATACACCATGGTATGCACTATGATTAAGGATCGTGATAGTGATATTTTTATAGGGTCATTCGACAAACATGGTTCGGGTTTTGATCTCGATGAGATTGAACTTCTCTAGTAAAAAATTTTGATCACGATTAAGTTGTTTGATCTTAACATGGGCTTGATTGAGGGAAAATCCCAGAGCTTCTATCCCCCACAAAGCTCGCATAAATGGTATTCATCAGGTAAAATCCTACTGGATGAGGCCATCAATTCCTTTTTCTTATTCAATTAGTGTTTTAAAACCCTATATCTATCCTAATCAAGTTACCACAGTTTATTGACTATTTTATCAACTGTAATGATTCATAACGGCCTTTTGAACCCAATTAGATATAAAAAAATAGATGAATGTGTTTTTTGTAACCATATTAAATAATAATAATGCATTGAATCATAATATAATTTTATTTATAACTATTCAAGTCCTTACAGTCATCCTAGCACATGGTTTGTTAGAACACATTGTGTGTGGCTAGCATACACATGATGTCTTCTACACAGTTTAGCAGCGAAATTAACACTAAACTAGTGGTCAAATATGTGGAATAATCCCATGTGAGATGCGTAGGTTTTATCTTTAATGGGATACATGAAATATAGAAAGCATAAATGTTGTGCGACTCATTAATATTTAAATTTTAAGAACAAGTTGCAACCATATGTGATTTATGCATACACAATGTAAGATGAACACACAACTAGTATTGTTAGTTCATTTTCATATTGACACTTAACTAGTATTTTTAGTGCATTCCATGTTACCTGGCTGAGAAACACACCGAGTATCTAGGTATCAATATTGAATACATGGAATGTGATAAACATGATATGTATCTCATTAGTATATGTCATGAAGTCACCCATAAGATACTAGAATTAAATTTAATAAAGTATAATAAATTGCATCATTAATATTATAATAACACTATTGACATCTGATGTGTTTTAAATTTGATAAAAGATAAAAAAATTAAATAATTAAAGAATTATTGATTATTTCCATGAAATTATCTAAAATTTCTGGTCCAACTATTTATTTTTCATATTATGTTTCTGATGGGTATCTCCAAGAGTCTTAAAATGGACATTAAGATAATGTAAATCAATTAAATAATTCATTCATGTTGATCTGATTAATAAAGAATGTATTAAAGTGACTGATGATTAGTTTACTTTTGTGCATTCATTGCCTGATATGTTGATTACCATGAGCATATACCAACTTGTTTATGTGATTTATTTATTTAATTTATTATTGTTTCAAATTTTTTTAATAATGTTTTAAATTAAATTATAATGTGTGAGTCATTCCTCTCCTCTCATTATTAAAGGGTCATCCCACCCATAGTTTCTTTTATATAACTCCCATTAACCAATACTTTGGTCCCACTCCCCTCCATGTGAGTAAAATTACATACTAGATGGAGCTTCTAGGTGAGTGGAGGAATTGTAGGTTTGTATCTAAAGTGAAACCAATCCATAACGTACATAGGTGTAAAAATGGAATGCTACAACTCCAACTGTACATGGCTTAAAGAGTCAATTTGTAGGTTCAAGGTTTGGTTTATCATACACTACATAAAACATCCATTACAGTAGTTCATGTTCTTCTAATTTTTTGTTTTATTTATTTTACTTTCATTGTTAATTATTTAAGAAATTTTAAATCATTAAACTAATTAATTAACACTCAGGAAGGTATAATTAAAAAAATTATAATATCCATATACAATATGTGTACATGGTTAATAACTTATTAAATATCCACATAATATTATAAATAACGTAACAAGAAAAAATAGGATGTTTTCCCAAAAATATAAAAATCCCTCAATTTAAAAATTATGTTAGTATATACTTCCAATACACAAGTTAGAAACAAACCATTATTCCAACTGCTTGATCGGTCTATGTTAGACTACTTTCAATAATCAGGTAATTTTAAATTGAGTTATTGAGTTGACCTAACGTAATGCATACCAAGCTTATTCTTTGAAAGAAGGAGTTGGATTAACTAAGAAGAAAATTGATTAACAATTTCATATCTAGTATTTTAGGTTTGGTGAGTCACTCAACAGATCAAGGAGTTGTGAGTTAATGTACTTGGAAATTTACACCTACCTAAAACCATTCAAATAACATGTAAATCCCATGTTAGGGTTATGGGAAGGGTGATAAGGATCCTTTCCAATAAATATAAATTTATAGATATATTTCAGAAACAATGTTGAGGACTATTTTGTTTGGATAAAATAGTTGGATATTGATAAATTAAATTCATTATTTATTATTTGAATCAACAATTAAACTAAAGTACAATAAGTCATCACTTATTTATTATAGAAATGAGAACCCATATGAATTAGACTATATATTTTGGTCCACTATAAATAAAGATAACCTCATCACTATCAAGAGATTCAAATAATGCTCTAGGTGTTCACAAGTTATACTATTTCATAAATAAAAATTATATGTTCTTGAAAACCCTATTCTTGAGTAGCTTGGAAAAGAGGCTTGTGAGGTGGAACTGTCTCTATATATATGAATTTTTTATAATGTAATATATATCCATAGAATCAATATATCATAAATTTCAATTTATATTTCAATGAAACTCAATTATATATATGTGTAAATCAATATGTATAACCTTCGATATCAGTATCAAGACAAGGAGAGGAAGGAGAGATATGAGATCTCAAATTCACTGTTCATATGAAGAATGGAGGTTTAATGATTTCATGAATTTATATAGTTATTATGATTTTCAACATTAACTTCTTACACATTTTGGCATATACAATCCCTGATGATTTACACATAAATAATATTTTATCCTCACTATAAAAGATATTCTACAGTATTATTGTTAATTATAATATGATAAATAGTTATAAGTCTCTTCAAAAATTCTCAAAATTAATTACAAATTTATAAATACATGGGGTGTGAAAAAATTGTTGTTATTATGGTGAAAGTGATAAAATAATAATAAGAAAAATGATCCCAAGACTCATTCTGAGTCTTGCATACTGAGTACTGACCTTCTAAGAAAAGGTTGATCCATTGGTAAAAAAATGAAAAAATGAATGAAATATATATTTCATGTGGCTTGTTGGGCCACTAGAAGAATAATTTCTCAATATTAAATAAGTAAATTGAATCACCTACTACATTCATTATTGGGTGAAATATTTCTATATCTAGACGTTTGGTGTTAGATACATATTGTAGTTCTCAAATCTATATTCAAATATTGGAACCATGTGTATTTCAATATATTTACATGGTAAGGTTTCATTTACGGGCTTCCAATGGTGTCAGATTGGATAATATATCCATTAAATACTACCACATTATGTTTCTAACTTGGATTTTTGTGGTTTTAAAATGTTTTTATTATGTACCAACAGCTTCAAAAAAACATAATTTATATATCACATTTATGTACGGATGGTTTTATTTTCTAATATGGAAATAAAATCTTTATTTTTTATAAGGACAATATATATTATGGTATGAAAATTTTTAATAATATTCTTTATGTATTATGTTATGAAAACTAAGTAATGGAAATTGATAAAAAATCATGATCTCATGCCTCCTTTCTCTCCCACCAATGGAGTCACCTTATTAGTCATGGAAATGAGAATCATTTGAAAAATATCTGTCAGGATTTTTACTTATACTCTTTTCATATGAAATAATTGTAATATATTCAACCTTGTTTACGAGGAAAAATGTTAATGACACCTTTGGGTGTTAATGGTGAAAGATATGCATAGCTTCTAGAATTGGTACATAGTGATGTGTGTTGAACAGTTACAATAAAAGTTAGAATTTTTTATTCATAATTCATTAGTTATATTTATGAATTATGTATATGTATATATGACAACATAATGATGTATAATTTATAATCATTTCATAAATTAAAATAATTTATGAAAAATATAGATAACCAACTTATTATGGTTATAAAAAAGAATATATCGAATTGAAGTGGTGAATATATTAACAAATAATTTATCAATATTCTATATGAGTGTTTTATTCTATCATAACTCCTTTATCCTAATAAACAACAATGTAATGGTGATTATGAAAGGCTAAACCATATCATTCTTTACATTTTAACGTAAATGACGATCCATGAAATTCTTCCATTACTATTTTGGGAATATGAATTACACACTATATAATAAACACTAAATTGTGTACCAATGAAAGATGGAAATAGTATCCCTTTCATATTAATAAGTATAAAGAAACTAGTGGTGTCACATATACAAGCATGTGGTTTCGAGGTGTTTTTATAGGCCAACAATGGATAAAAATTAGCATCATGATGTGTGAACTAAAACATTGTAGTGTATCCCAAGGAAATAAGAGCATACTATCCATATAACCCCTCAGATGAGAAGGTGATTATCAAAAGATAATGTAATTTTATTACGAGGGAGAACATACTCAATAATGATAGTGGGAGAATGATTAACTTCAATTAATTTTATTTTGTAGATATAAAAGAGTTGGTTAAGTAATAGATTATATAGGTCATTGTAGAATATGTTTTTCTTGAAACAAAATTACTAAGTAGGATCACCATATAGGTTATAAAACTATTAAGATGTATTTTTTTGGACATCATAGATAGTGACTCAATATTGGTGGACAATAATGAACCTCTTTACTATAAGGAGGTAGTAAATACCTAAAAATAAATACTATTGCAAGAATCCATGAATTATGAGATATATTCCAAGAATTTGAAATAATTATATTATTTATTGATCTTTCAATTGATATAATTCCTATTTTGTTAAAATGGGTATTCAAGAGAAATGTAGGAAAAAAGGTAAATTGATTGAAATTAAATAAAGGATAGTAGCAACATCTTTTAAAAAACATCAAGGAATTGTAAATGATAAACCATTTCAATAATTTCTTGGTTTAAATCCTATTGAATTCAACATTACATAACATATTTCCATGACTATGATATTTAGAATATGGATGTCAAAATATTTTTCAATATTGGAATCCTTTATAAATATATACATATGACACAACATAAAGGGTTTTTAAATCCATTAAATTTTAATAATTTATGAAAGTTATAGGGGACCATTTATTGGTTAAATAATGTATCTTGTTCATCAAACATTCAGTTCGATGAAGTAATAATAGAATTTAGTTTTATAAATAATTAATGTGATGAATTTTTTTACTTTCATTTTGGTGGGACTAAGGTCAGATTCCTAGTAGTGTAGGTTGATGAAATATTACTTAATGGAAAAGACATATTAGTTTTACAAACTATTAAGGAATGGATGAACTAGTTATTATATATGAAAAACAAGGGTGAAGAAACTTATATTATTAAAATCATGACCAATCATGATATATCCAAAATTATTCTAGGACTATGTTAAAGTATATACATTTACTAAAAAAAATTGATTTAGTATGGAACAATCTGTGAGAGGATTTGTTCTAGTTTAACTATGTATATATCTTTCAAAGAAAATGTTTCCTCAAACACATCAAGAAATGGTTAGAGTGAAAATTAGTGGGATAAAATAAGTATTTCTGAAATGATATATCATGTATGGCATTTTATGTACTAGTTTTGATGATTAATGTGAATTAAGCATAATAAAAAAATATCATGTTAATCCAATTGAATGGTATTTGTATGATTCTAAAGATATTGTTGAGTATATTATTTTACTATGGATTTGTTTCCTTCCATATAGAAGACATAATCCTCTAGTAATTAGATTATATAATGATATGAGTATCCAAAAATATCAAAATAGACTTATATTTTAGTCAGGATATGTCTCTAGTCTCAATGGTGGAGTTGTGAGATCGAAGATTGCAAAGCATCTAGTTGTCATCGATTATATAGAGGATTTTGATAATATTGTATCTTCTGATGTTGGAAAATAAAAATTCCATATTTAGAACATTTTCAAAAATATTGGTGTGGTACCTAGTATTATAGATCCTATCAAATTTAATTTTGACAATAATGAAGTGGTAGATCTTGAAAAAGAGTCCAATACTCCTCAATATAAAAGGAATATACATCACATATATCACGTAATCTGGTTTCTTATAAAATTATAAATGTCACTGTGAGATTATTTTTGATGTAGTAAAACAAGAAAAACACTTGAATAATGACTTATCTCAAATGAAGCATGAATATAATGTGTGGACTAACAGAGTGAAGTTTGTTTGAAGATATCTCAACTAAAAGTGGCAATTAATTATAGTTAAAACCATTCAAACCAACTTCAATGTACTTTAGGAATACCTATATTCAAGTATTTTAATTTCTATAATATAAATTATCACATCATGGTTTTCTTATATGTGACATTTTATGTGATAATTTATTAAATGTACACCTCACAATAATTGTTCATCAAAATTCCCCACTATGATGAATACCTATAAGTGAAATGAAAAAATTATTACATATAAGTTATATAGAATAATGATACCATATGATTGTATAAGAATAATACAAGATTTTGGGGGTGGAGACTCATGGTACATTGAGACAATTTCTCATGGTGAATTCCATTCATAATATTATATGCTAGATATTATGAGAACATGACCTACCAATATAAAATCAACATTCATATGTCTCATTTTATAGTCCAATATACAATTTTTTGTAATAATCATTATAATTTGAAATTATTATTAATATAATTCATGTGTCATATACATTTATGCATTGTTGAAAAAATGTGATGATATATACTCGTGGATGTGTAGGATATGTTTTGGGAATCAAGATTGATGTCGTATAAATGAATAATGAAATAAAGGATATATACCTCATGTTATTTAGTGGATGTTGTTATTCCAAGGACTTTTATGAGTTCATATTTGCTTGATTAATTACATGGACATTGTGGTGATGTTGGTACATTCATTTCTAAAAATTTAAAAAAATAAACATCAAACATATAAGATGATGACACCACAGATATCTAGATAAATAAATTATATATCATATCATAAATTTGAATAAGGATACATTTCATTGCGAGATTATAAAATATTTTTTTAGTTATGTGTATATTGAATAACTATTTATTCACTATTTTGGTGAATAAAATATTTTATGGTTTATTGGTGAATAATGAAATGGCATTTATTTAATGAATAAATATACATTATTCAAGGCCTGATAAATATTGATGAGGATTGGTGGAATGATTTTAATAGACCTATGATAAATTTCATATTAAATTTTATTTCAATAAATTAAAATATATTGATTAAAAAATATATATATATATATATTTTATCCATGATTTTATAGTATGTCAAGTAAATCATAATACTTTTATTATGATTAATCATAGGGTTTTCTATGCATTAAGAAAATCATATTTTCCCTTTAACAATTATTGATTTTCATACCCTTAATCCATATAAACCTAGTTTTGAAATTTTTTCCATGTAAATATTCATTCTATATTTTTTCATAATTGGTTATAGAGAGAATCCTTTGAAACCCCTAGTGAGATCCCTCCCTAGAATGCTCTCAAAAATGCAGAGTAATTATCCTCTTCCACTAGTGGGAATCAGTTTTCCCTTGAAGTATTCAATTAAAATACACAGTGACCATTAAATGAATTATATTTTTCTATGATATATCTTGTGAAATTATAAAGTGATGATTATAGGTTCCCAAATCAATTATGGATCACTGCTAAAGGGTACCAACCCTTGATTCCTCATACATAATAATTCTAAAATAGGAGTTCTCTACTAATTCATTGATGAAGAAATAATTCACTGAAAGGTAATTATTTAATTCGTTGAATTAATTGTAAAAAAATATGATGAAATCTCGTATATTTTTATATTATATGAATGAATTGATGTCTAAATTTTCCGAAAAATATAAATATGTTGATGTAAAAAATCTTGTTGGGAACTATATGACACACTTATTCTATACCTAATAACCTTTGTGTGTGACATGTGACACATAGTCCCCATATGGGTATAAATGAAATAAAAGTAATTAATATATTGGACCTAGATATAGGGTGTCTATGAACCTCCTATGTTTAAGTAAGATTAATTATTGATTTATTGGAAAAATCACTGGAAATCACTTTCTCCATGGGGAAGGGGTTTCAATTGGATTACTAGAGGCCCAAGGTATTCCATATAGTTGGAATGAGATGTGTATGTCCTAGATTAGATTTTGTAGCTCTATAGTTGGGATGAGAGGAATTATCATTATAGTGATGGATGATATAATTGTACATATCATGTCTGATGGGGAAAATCCTCTTATTGGTGTATTGGAAACTTGGTGAGTTCCATTTTTTGGATCAGTACTATAGGGATTGATGGGTTTTGAAAGGTTGGTATCTTACAGGTGACGTGTAGAGAGATCTCTAAATGGAGATGTGGTACATGACCTATGTGAGGGTCATGGGAATAATTTTTTCTTGGAATATTAAATAAAAGGTATTTAGTGTGATATATTTTTGGATGGTCCCTAGTTAGGGAGACATAATTATGTTTTGATAATTGGATTAGGATTGGGATTGGGCACTTGGGGGTTGGGTCAAAAATTGGCCTATATATCAAGATAACATCTTAATGTTCTTTATATTCCATGTTTCCAATTATTAGTGATAGGGATGGATATGAAGTATATTAGTAGATAACTATGGGGTTTAGATGATAATGTTGATAAGAAAGGCATGATTTGATAAAATGAGCAAGATGGTAAATAAAATATCATCCATAGTGGATAGATAGTTGTTGAATCATGATTTGAGATATGGGGATAGATCTTTAGTGACAATCACATTAATGATTAATTGGTGAGATCATGAGATAGAATATGGTTACCTAATTATCATTTCATTCGTGAACTCAGTTTTTTGGATGTCAAATGATGATATTAATATTTGGCCAACATAGAGTGTAATCATTGGGCTCCAAGATGGTTATGCGTAACCACCATGGATAGGGGTCAATTTACAGACATCGCATTTGTTCCCCTAGATGTAAACATGTATTTATTAAGATTATGTCGAGATTTTTTATCAAAGGTATTTGTTAAAATAATTTTTATTAGGACCTAGGTTTGATGAAACTCCCTAGGTAATAATGGTATAATAACTATTATAGGGAATGATACTTCTCCTAGGATAATGATCCAAGTGTTTTCATTTGTAAGGTGGGATGTAACACCCTTAGTAAATATGGTCTCATAAAAATTATTTGGTAGGATAATTTCCCATGTGTAGATTTTATTTTCATTATAACATGTTGTATGGGACACAAACATAGTTTAATAATGGTCTGGAAACTATTCCAGTGAAGGACATGAAACCTTGGTTGTATGATTTGTAATATTTATTAGTGGGGATGTGACACCATGAGGATGATATATGAGGTACTGGAATAGAGATGTGACCCCTAGGTATATGATAATATATAATATGTTTTGGTAATGACATAATTCCCTCAGGTGTATAATATTCCATTACATCTTTTGTTAGAGGACATAAATCCACAGGGGTGGTCAAATTATTGAAAGGTTTTAGGGTAGGAAAAATGTCCCTTAGGATGGTTATGTGTTATACTCATTGAAATATGGCACTGATGATGGAATGTATAGTCAATATCATGTGTCACCTTAAAGCCTAATGATCTATGGTGGTTATTTTATTGGTTTTTTCACTATATTTATCATCAAAATAATATCGTATATAGATATTTTATTTATCATTAATATATAGGACACCATTTGAGGTGGAATACTAAGTATTAATCACACCCACTATAGGCATTCATAACGACTTTATACCTTATCAAACCTAATTGTTCATCAGTTCCAGTTGATAAAAGTACCGTTGATAAATGTTTGTGCTAGATAGATTGGATAGAGACTAAAGAGGGGAATTTTGGGTGATAGTAAATATTACTTTTGTATTTTTGTTGATTTATTTTGTATTTTTGATATATCTAGATATTTATTAGTCATTATGTATTCATGTATGACAACAACTCATTTTTTAGAGCATAATTTTTATTTATTGGATTTTCTGTACACTATTATTATGGATGTTATATAGTTATTTAAACTATTTTCAAAACAGTGATATGATAGTGTAGTCTCTAAATGGTAACACCTTAGACCCTCACTACAATTTAGAAGTATTAAGAATATAGGGAGGGGATCCTATGGTAACCTAACAATCTGAGGAGGACACGAATGTGGGGTCTCCGACCAAGGTTATAAATTTACCCCTCATCAAATCTTCAGTATAAATTATAAATAAAATAGACATTTGGGATGAATTTATTTAAGTTAAAAATCAGTGTAAAACAAACCAAATAAAAATACATGAGAGGAAGATGGTACTAAAAGTGAACTCAACATATAACTCCAGTAGTGCTCATAGGATATTGATAGATTATTCCTCTACTCAATGGATCAACCAAAAGTATATATATCATGATCACAATAAAATGTTTTTTATTATTATCATGAATGGTTTTTTTTGTAATTATATCTATGATATATAAACCCTTATGTCAGTTAACAAACACAAAAGGAAAAAAAGGAATAAATACATGATGAAAATATGTATATATGCATCATTAATTTGGTGAAATAAATCACATAGAAAATTAACAAGAACAATAAAAGGAATTTTATTTTATTCTCCATGTAAAAGTATATAAAATATATCAATATAATGTTATGTCATAAATGTCATTCATCACAAGATATGATGAAACCATAGTTTGGGGAGTTCAAAAAAATTAAGGGTTCTCCCGATTGAGAAGATGCAATTCGATTGGTTGGTTGATTTAGCTAAAATTAAAACTATTAAAGTATATATAACTAGAATGGTGTAGTTTTACTTGCTAAGTGTTTAGAAAATATGTGCTATGATTTTTAGGATATGGTAATCCACAAACCAGCACGTGGTTTTTTCCCCATGGTTTTCTGAAAGGGGAGTGGAAAAAAATATTTTATTATGAAAATGGCCTAAATTTTTAAAATAATAGGGTTTCTTATGTGGTGGTGAGTCACACTCTCAAGAAAATCAATTTAAAAAGATAAAATGTTTTATAAATATTGAAGGGTCCACTAAAGATTTTTAGAATACATCAACCAAGTTTAAAACCAAATTATTATAAAGGTAAAACATATATTTTCCAAACATTATGTTTATAGTATTTTATTACATCACTATTGGGTCATTTTGATGTCATAAAACACATTATATATTTAAATAGTATTTAATTTATACCAAAATATTTGACTCTCTCCGAAAATTTAGAAAAACTAAATATCAGAAAATTTTGGAATCATGATTATAAAAATAATATTCATTTTATCTAAATATTTTTATAAATATTTGAATTTTTACTTTTAAAATAAAAATACATTTATCAAAAATTCATGGGTTTTGACAAAAACGGTTTTCAAACCATAATAAAATTAAAATTGTATTCGCCTAAATTATACGTTCATTTATTTTTAATAAAAGTTAATTTATTAATAATATTTAATTAAAATATTATTTAATTCAAAAATCCATTAATTCATAAAATAGATTTCATAATTGAATATTAAATAAAATTATTATTTTGCATTAAAAAATATTTACCAAGTAACAATAATAAAATGAATGTATATTAATTATTAAATAAAAAATAATTTACATAATCATAGTGCTAGGTTCTTGTTACATAACCCCTTATAACACCCGTATAAGACTGACGGGTATGGTGTGTGACGAGGGAAGACTCTTATGGTGTCTCTGATAACATCTCTCGGGTGGTAAGTTCTATTAACTTCCTCTTCTCCCGTAGTTGGTTCCACTCAAGCTTAATGTGTTCAAGATCGGCATGGGCTTAGTCAAGATAAAATTCCAAGGATGCCACATCCTTTCCAAGCTCCAACATGTGGGCTTCATATGGAAAAATTTTATTGGATGAGGTCATCCCTTCATTTGTCCAAGTAAATTGGATTTGTTAAAGCCCTATATTTATGCAAATCATGTGATCACTGTTTAATGGATATATTATAAATAGTTACAATTCATAATTGTATTTTAAAATATAGAAACATAAAACCATATAAGTGTATATGTTATATAACCATTTCCCTATAATAAGATATTTAATTAGATCAAGAGGAATTTCCATTAATAAAATTTTGGGTCGTTACACACTATTTATGTTAGATAATAATAGGGATTGTAACCAAATTATTTTCATATATTATCATTTGTTAAACTAGGTAATAATTAACAACTATTATACATTTCCAATAATTGAATATATTCTTTAATGATTTTCCACTATTTTTATATTTTGAAGATTTATATAAATTTTGGACTTTATGAATAGTTTATAAATATGGAGGGTATTTCAAAGGCATATTTTTGTTAAAGTTATAGAACTTTCAAGTATTTTTTATATCATTCAGTTTAATGAAAACACATGTGATGTTTATTTAATTGAAAAAGAATAACTTTTATTATACTCTAGTTTAATTTTTTCATTTTAGTTGATGATATCCTAATGTATTCAAGATTAGTTAAAGGTAATGTTCAATATATGAAGAAATTCGGATTTTTTTCAAGGGACATTTTTTATATGGGACGTTATCAATGATTTTACTTTATCAAAAGGAGGTTTGTTTCCTTTGTCATGTTATCTCGAAGAGTAGTCTTTTTAAAAACCTACTAATGATTGAGGAAATTGTGGATTAGAATTCATAATGTAATGCTTCATAGGTTGACTGTTATAAAGGTATGGCTCAATATTATAGAATGTTCATTAATGATTTTTTTTATATTTTAATTGGAAGGATTCTGCCATTGTTTAGAAAGACGAGTCATTGGAAAAATTGAATTTCATAAAGGAAAGGTTGACTGGTGTGCCTATTCTTTTCGTTAATGTGAAGTGTATGGGTTCTGAGGTATATAATGATGCATTACATTGTGGTTTAGGTTACAATTTAATATAGTATCATGTCTTGATATCTTGTGAATCTGAAAAACATCACCCTTATGAGATAACTATCTTATCCATGATTTGGAATTTGAAACTATAGTGTTTCCTTTGATTATATGGAGGAATTATCTAATTCGTGGGAATCATATTGTCGATATAGATTAGAAAAGATTATATTATATCTTTTACCATAAGGATCTTAGTTTTAGGAAGAAGTGATGGATTATGTTTCGTGGGGATTATGATATTGGTATCACAAATAACCTGAGAAAGGGTTATGTGGTTATGGATTATCAGTATTATAAGGCTTATATTGAGGTTTTTTAAGAGTGGTGGGGTCAATGGTATGTGATTTTGGAGTTTATATCTTTGTATATTTAAAAAAAATATGTTAGGTATTTGAGACTTTTTATATGAGATATCAGTGGAGTCATTATTAGTACAACTAGTTTTTAAGACTTAGCTGAAATATTATAAGTTCATTATTTGGCATTATTGAATTATATATGGTAATGCACATAATAGTTATACCAATTGAAAGAAGAATCAAGTAAAGTCTTTAGATAATAATTTTCTTCTTTAATGGAATTTGTGAGGTAGTGTTGTAGGATCTCCTTGATTTTCCATTTACTAGGTATCCTAGTATGGAAATGATTTATCATGCATTGAGGTATAATTTTGGGTGGCCTAAGTTAAAGTGATATGTTGGAATGTTTATTAAAATATTTTTTAACTATAAATAAGAATATTATAAGAATAATGTTATAACATGTTTATTGTAACTTATATTGATTCCATTATATAAGTAGTATGATATATCCTTCTATGTTTTTTGATTCCATGTGAAACTATATGTTATGATTCAATATGTGTGTTTATATATTTTATGATATAGTTAGCTCATTTTATATTAAAAATAGAGTTTTTATTATTGTAATCCTTAACATGGTTATATATTAAAATGGAAATGATATTGTTAGGTTTGTGTCATAAATAATATACCAAGTCAAAAAATTAGGGTTATATTTAGATTGATTAAGAATTTTAGTATTATTTTTGAACATATATTTTTGTGAGGACTATATTTAATCTTTATAAAAATATTCAAAAAATTTGGATGACTCGACATTATGTGATATTCATTAGGATAGAATTTTTTAATTCATTATCCTTTGAATGAATAATATTACTTTGGTGGAGTTCAATTATAATAATAAATATCATTATTTTATTAGTATTTCACTATATGAGGAATTTTATATCCCATTATCAAATCTTTTTTGTGTTGGAAGACTTTTATATGACATTTGAGACTACTTTTAATTTGGAATACAGTACTTTTAATCATGTGAAGTTAATTAGGGATTGAATAAGGAAATATATGAGTATGATGATATCTTATGCATATCAGATTCCTAGGTCATTGGTGTTTTCATTTGGAAATTATCTATTTCTAGGTGTTCCCCCAGGATTTGTCTAGTGTCGATTTATTCAAGGGATTTTTTATCATTGGGATTTATTCTCCATTTTGCGGTGTTTTAATTTGGTTGATTACGAGTGTGTATTTTGGTTCCCCCACCTCAGTTTAAGATATTTCATATTGTTTTTTCTTACTATCCAGTTTTAGAATTATGTTTTTAATTGTTTTAGTATGATAGATAGGATGAGTTGAAGTTAAATGTGGATATATCATTTACTAAGTATCCAGTTGAGTTTAAAGATCACCAACCAAAAAAATTTCATAGTCATTAAATTATTTTGTTGTTTTTATAGTGGAGGCATGGTAAATTTCAAGAGAACACCTATGAGTGAGAGTCTAATATGCTGATGTAATTTCAAAATATGATTTAGTTTTTTGGATTATAATTTTTTATAGATTTATTGATGTTTATTTTTGTTTTTATAATGAATTTAATTATAATTATATAATGTGTGGATTTTATTGACTTTCTAGATGCAATGAATTGAATAATTTATAAGAAACAATTATATTAAAATATTGGAAGAATTGAAAGGTCATTTTCTAATTTTCCTAGAATTTGTTCTAATTTAGAGGATATTTTAATCATTTTCCATCCAATGTGAAATATAGAATTTTATTTTATTTTTATTTTTTTCAAAAATTTTAAATTTTCCAACACAGATGTGTTAGAATTGGATTGTTTATATGTAGGTATAAATTAGATGGAAATCTAGAAAGTATAATTTATAATAATAGCAGTTTATTGGATGGTTTTTTTTAGTGTGGGAATTCAGGTGTGGGTTATCCCCAGGGGATAAAACACTATTTAAATGAGATTTTAAATGGCTTTGAGTTTTATTAAGGTTTATGGAATAAGTGATTAATAGTTAGAGGTTATTAAATAGTGTATTTCAAGTTCCCCTAAAACTTAATGTTATTTCTATCCTACTAGGAGTGGTTATAATGAAAGGTTATGAATATTATAAAAATAATCAACATTTCTGCTAAGATATATCTAGTTGGGTTATCCAAATATTGGTATGTAAATTGGATATTGCGGAATCATTCATAAAGATCACTCATCCTGAATAAAGTTTCTCTCACTAGGTTTGTAAAAAATCTATTTTAGGAATATATTGGAATATAATTTTTATTAGAATTTTTATTGGGGGACTAAGGGATATTCTCTAATACTTGAAATTTTGTATTTGAGGATTCAAAGCTTAGTGGAAGAATGATTTCATTATTCTCATTTTATTTTTTTCTATTTTGGTGACCGTTTTTGAGGTGGGTCACAATGGATGTATTCTTTATTTTCCTATGTATAAACATTTTTATATTTCCATATGATACTAAATAAGATAGACTATCTTGTGATACTAGTTTTGATGGGATATAACTTTTATTTATTTGAGTAAATTTTATTTTCTATAAAGACTCATATACAATAGATGGTATGGATTATTTGGAGAATAGATATGGTGAGAGGTAACTAAATATATGGAGGCTCTCTAATTTTATATATTTAGTGTTATAAGGGGAGATTTTGTTTTATGGTAGTACAAAATATTGTGCTTGAGTTAAATTTTTTATGCTTCTTACAATTAATTTAGAAATTTTCTTATTGAAACTCTATATAAATTTTATATTTTTTATGATTCAAATTGCATTTTATTTTGGGGTATCATAAGGTAGTTGAATATGTGTCTTACCTAACATTATTTTTTAAGGGTTTCCATACATCCTATAGGTTTGGATTTTTGGTTTTCCGTTATAGATTTACATGGTTTCTTCTGAGGTTAGCCTTTTTTAGATTTTAAAACAAATATTTTAATGATAAACTCGTGAATGTGATCCATGGGTGCACTGAATTGATTCTTAGAAAATAATTAGACAATACTGTGTGGAATCTTGGTATGATCGTGTTTTATGGTTTGAATTATATTATAAGAGGAAGGTTTATTCATTATTTATTTTCCTTCCCTTTTATTAATCAAATATTATAATACATTTTTTTATTTTTGGGTAGTGATTTAATAGGATTGGATAGTTTTATTTTTAACTAGGAATTTGGTTCTAATGTACTGCATATTATGAATCATATTTCACATTTTTTAAATGTTGTAGACCAAGTTATAGTTCAGGGTGGTGTTAATAGTGACTAAAATTTATTATTTCAAATTTTTAGTTGATTAATTTAATATTGGTTATAAATTATAGTATATGTAATGTGATGCATGTTTTCCATAGGTTTATTTTTAGAAGTTGATGTCGAGAATGTGGGGCTTCCTGACATAATTTATTTTATTGTTTTCCCTTGTATAAGAGTTTTCTCATATATTTATACATGGAATGTGTGCTTCATAGTTGGGTATCAGTATAATAGTTATAGAACAAAGGTGGTTATTTTATACTCATTTGGTATTGGTAGAATGTGAGACATTGATATATACCTATGCTAGAAATGTTTTGGGGGGCCAGGTTATTATCTCCACCCCACTATGTAAAGAGGGGTCCTGAGACATTTTGTTATAACTATGTCTGAGATGCATAACCTTTTTTACTATAAAACTCCCAAGGTGTAGTAATGTGAAATATGATTATGGGCCCATGTGTATCCCTATTTTATGTTATATTATTTTATTGATATTGTAGGTACATCCACTCTATGAATCACCAGCTAAGTAATGGAAGTGAAAGTTTGTCCCAACATTAAGTCATTTTGTGTCTTGTATGATATAAAATAGTATAGGTGTTTTCTCCACACCCCACAGGAAGATTCATATTTATTTTGAACATGGTTACTAATATGATATTATAATGTTTAAAGTGGGTTAGAGGTAATACATTTAATGTTAAAAATATTCTACTAGTATGGTGTGCATAATTTTTTATGGACTTTATTTTGTTCGTTCAGTTGTGTGGGTTATATATTCTTAATATTTACCCTTTTTATTTTTAATTACTGGATTATTTTTTTCTATGGAGAAAAATATTTGTTATACTTTACCTAGGTTTGGATAGGGATTCTTTATTATGTTTTATACTAAGAGTTGCATTAGTATACCTTCACTACAACGGTTGTTAGAGGATATAGTTGGGACCAATAGAGAAAGCTTATATATACCCCTTCCACTTATTTATATATTAAAAATATCATTTAACATATTTTGTGGTTTGAGAAATATACCATTGATGAGTTTTACTGATAATATAGTATTTTCCTTTAAGTAGTGGTTTTTATTGTATTTTATCATGGATAGTTGTTGTATTTTTAAATGATTTTATGATATTATGTGTATTAATGATATACATGACATTTATATTGAATATTTTGATATATTTAATAATTTATCTTACTTATACATTATTTATATATCACAATATAAATATAAAGTGAAACTCCTACCATATATATGTATTTCATACCATTTATTTCTAATATCCTCATATAAAAAATTAGATATGGGCTTGGGGTGTTGTATTTGATTTTACTGGTTACACGGGGAGGAATGTCAATAATATCAATTCTGTACATAATGGTATATCATACAATGTATTGTATTACACCATTTTTCATTTCAGACTATAAAATTTAACCATTGGTAAATATCACTTCCATCAATGACCATTATATGATTTAATATTTACATCACTAACTAGATGAGAATATTTTCCCCTTTAAAAAGATAAGTTTGTAATTTTTTACTCAATTACTATTTTATCAGTGGAAAATGTATCAAACACAAAGCACTAGAAATATTATAAATATTTCAATGACATGAGATGATTTTTTTACTTCTTCACATTAAATTTAATTTTTATTTAATAAATTTTAATGATAAAATATAGACTAAATGATCACTTTTCACATAATATTTTAATACTGTAAATGGAAAGTGTAATTTTACTTACTAAGAATACATGATAAATTTCATTAATAAAAGTGATGAGTACATGAAATTTACCTGAATTTGTATTTCATAGTGGGGAAATATATATAAGCTACAATAGTAGACAGATTTTAAATATTTCCATAATAAGATTTAATTTTCCTAAAATTTATTACAACAATTTATTTCATATAAAATAAATTCAAATGATAATATGAGATAAAATTAAGATGGCATTGATTTTTCAAATCTTATTCCATAACATTGAATGTAAATTAAATTATTTTTTCGATGATTATGTGATATTAATTTTCCTAGGAGAATTCATTTTTTATCAAAATAACTACAAATGTAACTAATAGTTATATAACTGGGCAGGGAAGACAAATTTTCGATACAAAAGTAACAAGTACAGGGATTTTTACCTGATAACTTTCTAGTGGGAGGAAATTGTATTTATCCCCAATCACTTATTATATATAGAATATTACCAAAATAAGGTTTTGTGTTTTAACTCCTTAATAGGAAATTTATCTTATTTATAATAAATTTCAAGGATAAAATTGCATCGAGATGATATTATTATTATTCTATTTGATTTTCAATACTTTAATGTCAAGTAAAATTTATATTTCTAGGTATGTGGGACAAGTTGTTATAGAAGGGTAATTATTTCATCAAATTTAAAAAATATAAATCGAATTGATATTTATCACATTTACTTGGTGGGATAAAATGTGTCTACAAAAGTGTTATTTCTATGATTTTTATATTAACAGTTGTTTCATGGTAGGAAAATTTCTCGAACTCAAGGAACTTTATACATTTAAAATAGTACTTTAACTAAGTATGAATTTTTTTAAATCATTTATAATAATGTTATTTTATATGGAATAATTTTCAACGATAAAATAAAAAATATCATGAGATCCTTGATATATGTATAATATTATGACACTCAAAATTTAAACTAAAAATTATCTCAATTGGTATGCCTGTTAATGTTTTCCTCTAATATTAATCAATATATTAACTATTGAAATCCATAAAGTAATTGGAATTTTATCTCACTACATTTTTTAGATAAATTTCAACTCTAAAATAGATAATTAAATAAATTTTCCCTCAAAAAACATTACATGGTTGAAAAATTCATTTACCCCAAAATAGTAAATACATTTAAAATATTAGTTTACCAATTTTTTAATTTTTTAACTCTTTTAGAGGAAATGTATTAAAAATAAATAAAATGTTGATGATAAAATTAAAAAAATATTATTTCATTTATTTCCCCATTTTATTTCATGATTTTATATTTTTACTATATATTAAAAGGATGGGAGGGTCAAATAAAGTTTTTATAAAAAACTTAGTTTGCCTTTAAAATCATGAAAAAATAAAATTAAATTGACACTAATCTAATTTGTTATGTATGATAAATGTTTTCTCCAAAATTGACAAGTATGTGAATTTTCCCCTAGTAATAGTTTTAGGGTAAGAAGATACCTAAAATAAAAATCATGACTTATATATAAAATATTACATTAAATAATATTGAATTTTAAAAAAAAAATTAGTACTAAATTTATTTTAAATATTTTAAATTTAATTATAATATGAAAAGAACATGAGACTATTCATTTGAAAATTTTATTTCATAACTTAAAATTTGAACTATAATTTATCATAGGAAATTGATGAGAGTATTTTTCAATTGAAAAGTAGAAACTACATTAATTTCTCAATTTTAAACTAATTCATGGATGAGGATTGTATCTATTGTAGAGTTAAAAATTATATAATATCACTCATAATCTAAGTAAACATTAAACATTAATAACAAATATAATTTGTCTAACTAAAAAATCACATACATCCCCAATATTAGCTTCATCATTACATAAAATTTTGAAATTGAAATGTTTCATTATAGTTTATTTAAATTAATTATTAATAATTATTTAACTAATAAAATTAATTATTATATAAACTAAAATTTATTTGACATGTTACCTTATACAATTATCCTTCTATAATGATTATTCATTGAAATTTTTAATCCTAAAATGATATTGAATATATTACACTATAATATAATGATTCGAACTAATCACTTAAATATGAACCTAGGATGAATAAAAATGTTACTCATCACATTTAATCTTTTATCACTAACTAAGGAGTTAATAATAAAATAAGAAAAAATGACCTATTATATGATGAATTTTTAATAAAACATTATCAATTGAAAAAATAAATCCCTATTAAATAATATAAAGTATATTCATGAATGGAAATGCATATAAATGCACCTATAATAATGATATATATATATATAACCCCATACAGATGATTGACAATAAAACAACCATTATATATCCACAACTAGTGTCTATCAGATTACCAATTCCACTTCATCAAAATCTAATGATGCATCAATCTTATAAACTTACAAGTCAAAAAATTATTACCTAAGTTTTCTCAATGATGAACACTAGGGGTTTTATATAACAACTTAGTAACGTTTTCCTAAGGAATTATAACACACCCTATCTATGTGGAAGACAAATTGAAAATTTTTGTTTCATGAAATCATACAACAACCCATGTTATTAGATATAATCAAATCAATATTCACGATTACTTCAACATAAAAGGATTTTCATAATACTACCAATATAGCATATCTTAACACCATAATCTATATATTAAAATATTTACACTCAATTGACAATCTCAATCCTATGGTATCCTTCAACCCATGCCACAACCATAAAAATAATTACAACAACCCAGAAAATCAAAATTTAGAAGAATGAGAGAAAGGTTATGATTTAATAGATATAAAGATATGGGGAATTTAAAATATTTTAAAATTTATTTTTTTAGTAATTAATTATGGAATATAGGTTATTCATTTCATGAGTTTAAAGGGTATGATGGAGATTCATAACTGAGGTTAATGTAATTAGGAGTGGTATTGATGCCAAGGATAGTTGATTCAATAAAGAACCTGATAGAGAAAGACTAGGTACCAAATCAGTCCTGAATTTGTACTAAAAATATGTTAGATAACATGAAGTACCTAGTACTAGGGTATCGAGTACTCGGTGTGTTGGTTTAAAGGGATGATAATTTCTATGGTGGGCATCAAATGAATTGTGGTAACCCAACATGCACCTAATAGGCCCTGGTGGATTTTAGTCGGGTAAACTAGATAATCTAGTTTTTAGAATAAGATGACTCTTTTGGAATTATTCATCCCATATAGACAAGATATGGTACACTACTCATGCATTCTTCACTTTCTCCACACTATTGTTTTCTTTCATTTGAGGTATTTTTGGGTGAAGTTTTCCACTTATTAGTGGAATTTTCCCTCTCTTTTTTCTCTTATTTAATTTTTCATTATTTTCCTTAGATTTTTTTGGATGATTTTTGGATTTTAGAATTACTCTACTATATCATAGTGGAATAATGTCAACATTAGAGGGATTACATGAGTTAAGTCTAGATTATTTAAAGGAATGAATAACCCATGATTTTTCATGCCAATTATCAATTGGTTTGTCAATACCTTAATTATTTATAGTTATTTTTCATGTTAAGATAAAATTTATTGATAAATTGATATTTTATATGGGTATTTTTTTATTATGGGTTCAAAAATAAATTCGGTGTGCACTGGCCCTTATGTTCCATTGTTTTGATGAGAATAAATTATTGGGTTATGTGTAACCCTATCACACATATTTCTTTATTTATTTTATTATATTATTTATTTATTTAAATTTAATTTTTTCATTATGTTTTATGTTAAATACCTATGGAAATTTTATGTTTTTATGTTTTTAGAATGTTTTTGTCTTTTTTCATTGTAATTGTACAAAATTTAAAAGGAACCATACAACTACCATGAAATAGGGTCCTTTCCACTGATTGTTTTCTTAAATGGTTTAAACCACATGGGTTACAAAGGGTTGAGTCAAAACTATGTGACTCCCTAGGAAAACTATGTGAGAGTTTGGTGTGTCTAGAAGCTATCATATAACTTTTATAAGATTGGTAAAAACCCTAAAAAATCATATGAAAATGACTATAATTTTAATAGATTCATTTCATATCATTGGAAAATAGTTTCTGGACTATGTGTCCAAATCATGTGAGGGATTTCTATCCATAATAGGGCACACAGTTGGCATAGGTTTTGTTAAATCATGTGGACTTACCATGAAACATTCTTATAAATTTAAAAAGTTTCAATTTTCCATTTTTCAATCATTCAATTTAAGCACAAAATGAGTCATCACCCATAGAACTCCTGTGGAACTCCCCTTGGGAGGGTTTTTTGGGGTTACTCCTGTTTTTCCTTTCATTTTTGCTCTAATTTAAACATTTTTAGTGGTTTCCCCTTGGTAATACCTTCTATTTAATCATTATACTTTCTCTCTTGTTTTTTTATCTTCCTCTAAATTTGATTTCTCATTAACAGAATCCTAAAGTGGGGGTTCTCTCATATGCGTTGTTTCATTTTTTGTTACATTGTTTGGATGAGTTTTTAGGCCTTGTTCCATCCATATTAGAAGGTTCTCTATAAACAACACATCATTGATGTTGATGTTTCTATCCTTTTCCATTATGAAAAATGTCATGGGAAACATGTATATATTAAAATTATTCTAAATTAAATTACTCATATTGTTATATTTATATATTGATTTATGAAATCCTTTTAGTTCAATGGTTTGATTTAGAAAATGAATTTCAATGGTTTCCAATAATTACCCCATTGTGATTAAAGTGTATATGTGATGGGTGTTTCTTAAAATATTTATGTTCCCATTTCAAAAAAAAACTGGAGGATTAAATCATTATTTTACATTCTTGAAATTGGTCGATTTAGTATTAAAATTAAAATATGATTTATTTATTCAATTACACCTATTTTGATTGATGCTTTTACTTGAAATTTTTTTAACTTTAAAGGGTGACATTAATTTCTTTTTTTGGTCGGTTTCCACAACACCCATATTAAGGCTCATACATATATGAATTTGAATGTATAATAATATATGTTCCTGAATGCATATATATGTGTATTGGTATTAATTTATGTAATGTTAATGGAGTTCCAAATTTATAGTCTTGGGTTTTAAAAATGGATTCATGGTTTATAAATGTTTTCCAAATATGGTTTTAGATTTCAGTTTTCTAAATCTGCATTTATAATAATGGAGTTATTAATATCCAATTGTTTTTTATGAAATTAAACTTATATGTGTGCTTACTAAATGATGAATTTGAATCTTGTTTGGTACATTAATAATTTGGTTTGATGTTATACTTTTATTTTAAATATGGATAGGAAAAAAGTACTTTTATTACAAAAATGACTATTGGTTTTAAATGGGAAGTCCCGATTGGAAGCATAAAAATTGTTTTATTTGGAAGCGTACAACTTTATCGAAGACTTTTATTTTTTAAAAGTATTTCACATGGTTTCAAGTAGGGTGTTTGGATTTGAAATTTACTTTGACATTTGTTAGTTCTTGATTGAGATATTTAATTTAATTGTCACCTCAATTCCAACTATTACTATTTTCATTAGATCCTAGGAATCATAGAGAGTGATGTGATACAATTCTATTTATTATCGATGAGATAGAATAAAACCCATATGGTGTTGAATATTATATTAGTTGAGTTCAGTCAGATATTTATAGAGTTAATAACATCTTTTATTACATGAATATTTCTCTAACTTAAGTACAACTAGGGTCTTTTAAGATAATAATTAGAGATTTCCCATTAATACGTATATCTTATTGTATTTTATTATTTGTTTTTATTTTACCACTACATGAATTCTCTATAATTCATTTATTATATGCCAAAACATTCACAATCACACATTGTTCTATACTTTTTGGGTATGTTTCATGCTTTAAGTTTAGTTTATTAAAAAAAATAAAGGCTTTCAAATTTTCATTAATAAAGAGGGTAATAAAGGTTGATTTAAATTGGATTTTTATTTTAAAATGGGGTAAAGGGTTGGGAATTAGTTTTTTAGTGATTCTTTTCAATGAAAATAATCAAATGGGTTTTTTAGAACTATTCTAAACATGATACTAGATTTTATAAATTCATTAGTAATGCCCCTATATTTAGGTGTATTTTCAAACTAGTTTTAGTGGATTGCTTCAGAAAGGAAATGTAGAGATTCTATGGTTTTGTGTGGGTGTGGTTACATTCTGACACCTTAATAAGGAAACTTGGATTTGAATGACCCTAGTTATTTTATAGGACCTAGTTCATGTTTTATTCCATATTGGATCATATTTCATTTATAGATGGATGGTGAAATTGAAAATCAAATAGAAGTAACATTCAGTAATTTTGTTTTTCTTTTGGATTACAGATGTTTCAACCAATCCAGTCTCTTCTATATTTATTCTCTTTTAGTTCCATAAATTTATGAGTACTTGGATGTTTATTTTCGATACACTACAGGAAATAAGATCTATACCAATGGTTTTGGGAAAACCGTCGGTATAGTTCACTTAATTGGACCTATACCAATGGTTTAGTGAAAACCATTGGTATAGGTCACTAATTTGGACATATAGCAACGGATTGTCCAAAACTATTGGTATAGGTCCCAAAATCAAAGAATCAATACCAATGGTTCTCAAAACCATTGGAATAGGTCTATACCAATGGTTTTGAGAACCGTTGGTATAGTTACATGTTTTTATGGAATCTTAATACATAGAACATTAAATTAATAAAAATTTAAAATATTTATAGTAATACATATATATATTTATGAAATTATGTTCAGAAAAGTCATGTTAGGTTAGTGGTTAGGTCGTTCAGTTATAAAATCCAGGTACTGGGACCAAAACCCACCGAATGCTTCTTTTTTGAAATACATATACCAACAGTTTTATGGAACCTTTGGTATAGATTTTTTATATTACTTATACCAACGGTTTTGAAAACTATTGGTATAGGTCTATACCAACGGATCTGGGGAAAACGTTGGTATAGACCTATCCCCACGGCTTACATGGCCACGGTTCTCCAAACCGTTGGTATATGATATACCAATGGTTTGGAGGCCTATACCAATGGCTCCAAACCATTGGTGTAGGGTATTTTTCTACTAGTGATATGTCAGCTTTATGATGATATTGTTTTTTTCTTATCATATTTATATTTATAAATATTTGATGTGCTGATTTTTTATACCAGGATTGTGGTGGAAATCCCAATATTCTATTTTTATTATAAGGTAAAATCATTAACAAAGATTGAACTGTGATACCCATGAATATTTCTATCTGCCTGTGGGGATTAGGAATTCCCATCATGTATTTCACCAACCTACTCAGGTTTTTTTTCAGGGGCAATCTTGGGTCGGTTTGTTATAAACCCTATTAAACTATAGAAAAATGGTGTTTTACAAAGGTTTATTTGTGACAAGCCAGTATACCTTTGCAAATAGTGGTTACTACAGGACTATTTGAGATATTTTTTGTTTACCATTATAAATAATAAGAAATATGTGACTATTAGTGGTGAAAAAAATTCCCATCACAAATACCATTGGGGCACCTATGTTCCAAACAACAGGAAAAAGTATTTTTGGTAGGTATTTACACCTATTTCAAATACCTTTCATAATTAATTTTATTAGTGATGGTAATTTATAACTTCTGGAACCTAATATGTATAAATAGAAATATATGAAATGGGACCCATAGAAAATACATTTTTATCATTGTAAATATTATTTAAGTTATATACTAATTGGGATAGGAATCCCATCACAAAAAGTAATGTCGCAACTAATCAAACCTATATAAACCCCCACCCAATTTTATATATTACATTCTTCATCTAAACTCTCCTCTCTTCATCTATTGTCCTCTCCTCTTCATTAGTTTATTTAAATGTTTAAATTTTCATTTTTAATAAATTTTTATATTTTCATCTGATAAAAGATTAAGTTTTTACTTATTTATTTAATGTTTTAATTTTTTAATTCGTTTATTTTTTCTATATTAGAAATTAATATTATTATTTTTCACATTATTATAAATAAGAATCAATTAAAAGTAATTATTATCAATTAGTATTAATTATTTTCATTCAAAAAATTTAGTTTTAATTAGTTGTAATAATTTTTAATAAGAAATAATTATTTTTAATTTGAAGTGATTAATTTTAATTTTCAGTCTGTTGTTAGGATTAAAAGTAATTACTTATAATTGATAAATAAAAATTACTAATTAATATAACATAGTAATAATTTATTGGTCTTAGTAATAATTAAGAAAAATTTATAGTATTTTCTAGTAATTAACATTAATTAGTAATTAGTTGTAACTAACAAAAGTTTTTAAAAATCACTCTAAATATTAATAATTTAAAAATTATTAAAAAGTAGTGGTAATCAGTACAAATTAGTGGTAATCAAAAAAATTAGTGAAAAACATTAAAAATTAGAAGTAAAATGTTAAATTAGTTGTAATTATTAGAAAGTATCAGTAATTAGTAGAAACTAGTGGTAATTTGTAAAAATTAGAAAAAATGAGTGGTAATTATTAAAACATAGAAAAAATGAGTGGTAATTTGTGAAAATAAGAAAAAATGACTATTAATTAGTAAAAAAATTGAAATGAGTAGAATTATTAAAAATTAGCATAAATGAGCGGTGATTATTATAAATTTATTGTAATGAGCTGTAATTATAAAAAAAATGATAGTGGGCAAGGATTATTTAAAATTATAAGAAATAAGTGTTAATTAGTTTAAATTGGTAGAAATGGTCAATAATTAGTATTAATTAGTTGAAATGAGAGTTAATTAGTTAAAATTAACCAAATGAGAGATAATTACTAAAAGATGTATTGATTTTGCAATTATTATTTGAAAATCATAAAAATGAGTTGGTGTTATGAAACATTAGTGTAAATGAACGTTAATTTCTAAAAAAATACCAAAATTGAGGGTAAATTATTAAAAAATACCGGTAATGAGTGATAATTATAATAAAAAACCGGTAATGAGTGAAAATTGTTATAAATTTGTGGTAATGAGTAGGAATTATTAAAAAATATTAAGAATGAATGTTAATTTGTTAAAATTTACTAAACTGAGCATTAATTAGTAAAATTTAATGGTAATGAGTTTTAATTTGTTAAAATTAGTAGTAATGATCTATAATTATTAAAAATTAGAGGTAATGAGCCAGAATTATTAAAATTTATTGGAAATTAATGTTAATTTGTTAAAATTGCTAGAAATGATCCTTATTAGTTAAAATATGTGGAAATTAGCATTAATTAAGAAACAATACGTGGAAATGAGTGGTAATTATTAAAAAATACAAGTAATGGGGTGTAATTTTTAAAAATTAGTAGTAGTGAGTGCTAGTGAGTAAAAAATGATGATAATGAGTGATAATTAATAAGAGTTAATGGTAATCTGTTGAAATTAATACAATTATATGAAATGAGAATTTATTAGTTAAAATTCGTGGAAAAGGTAGTTAATTAGTAAATATTAGTGGTAATTAATAACAATTTGTTGTATTGAGTGGGGATTATCAAAAATTGTAAAAAAATAGCTTTGATTACATAAAATCAGTGTAAATTAGATTTAATTAGTAAAAATAAATAGAAATGAGCATTAATTAGTAAGAATCATGGAACTAAGTAGTAATTTTTAAAAAATGATTTTAAGGATCGGTAATTATTAAAAATTAGATGGAATGGGTGGAAATTTTAATGAATTATTGGGAATAAGGATTAATTTTTTGTAATTAGCCATAATTAGTGGTAATTAGTAAAAAATAACAGCAATGATGAATAGTTAGAAAAATATACTAATAATGAAAGTAATTAAAAAAAAATAACAGCAATGAGTGTTAATTAGTAAAAAAATACAAGAAATGATCACTAATTAATAAAAAAATACAAACTATAAGTGTTATTTATTAAAAAATACTAACAATGAGAATTTATGTTTCGTTAATGAAGTTATAATACCTAGTGAAGATCTTGAAGGTACATCATTCGACCCTCTAGCTATAGGAATTTTATCGAATCAGAGAAGATGTGTTCTTAAGAGATTGATGGTTCTGAACCCTATTCATTAGAGACATCCACATCATGATTCTCATCCATGCATGAGGAGGTATGTTCTGTTGGGTAATTTATTTAATTTTCAATATTATTAATTTTCATCAATTTATTTATGTACTAATTGATTTGTTATTTGCCCTATATTCACATTTTTTTCATACACCTATTTGATATGGGATTCTCATTCTCCATAATTATTGTTCTAGAGCATGGGTGACTTGGGATCACCTTACCAATTGTGTTCATTAGCACATGTTTGATCATTGGATGGTATGTAAATATATAATAGTTATTTTTAATGTTATTTAATTATTCACATTATAGTATTAATTATTTTTATTGTTTATGGTATCTCATCAATGATAGCATGAGGAACTCTCTCTCGGTGGCATGGGAGGCCTATTTTAAAGAGAGTATTCCTTAGTTTTTGGACAATCTAAGAAAGAAATACATGAAGAAAGTTGGAGTCACATTTTTTTATCAGTCTTGCTTCAATCATCTACTAGATATCTTATCCTCTCACGTGTAGGATGAATTATCTTCATTTTGTATTTACCATAGTTTTTAGAGGAGCTCATTATATATTGGAAAAACTGGAGGATACAAGTTTTCACCCCTAGAGCTTGTATTCGTATGTTCAGTACCCATTAATGACATTTAGTAAGTACATTAATTTATTAATTTTGTATGAATAAATGTAAATGTTTATTATATTATTCAAATAAGAAGTTTAGTAGATTGATATTACAATGTTTTTTCTTCCCAAGGGGATTCACATTGAACCCATCATTGGAGATATTACCAGTGGTTGAAAACATTATATTCTAGTCCGTACATTTATTTAGTTTTAAAATTAACTAAAAATAACATCTTGACTATTATAATAATTTCAAATTACATTTGAAGGATTCATATGAGGATATGAATTCCCAAAAAATAATGACAGTCGGTCCGAGACTGTGGGTCATTACATCAATGTTGTAGGATTTTATTACACAACATGGATGAAGGTGAATAAGTACTCCTTCAATAAATTCCATGTCATTTTGGTTCTAAGAGTTTGGGAAGAGTTATAGTGATCCTTATGGTTATGTCACCACGTATAAGGGCTTCTTTTGGTATAAAATGGGATAATGAAATAAAAGAACAATGATATTATAATATTAATGAGAATTTACCTACCAAATGTTTTATTATTGGTGAATATGGTTCAACCTTGTCATCTTATGTATGAATATAGTAAGTCACAAACTAAGGGGAAATATTATGGGTACAACAAGATGTTGGATACCCAATCTTTGATGGGTTATAGTTGAGGGAAAGGATTTCAAAAGGGTGATAGCTATAACAATGGTTTCAATGATTATTAGTCATGTTCTATTTTGACCTGATGGTTGAATTAATAAGAGATTCCCTTAACTATACAATACTATAACTAGTCATTAGATATATGAATCCCTAGAATTGATGTTTCGTTACATGATTATTATATACATAATTCCATAGAATTTTTTCTTTTTCATCAAGTGGAAAGATACATAATTTTTTGGATTGGATGATTTTCATGATTGTTGACTGATACGAGAATCGCTAGATTGGACACTTCACTAGCTAGTGATTGGATACGTAGTTCCCTATACATGGTGTTTTACTATCCCATGTTTTTTCCAATTTCTATTTTTTTAATTATAGAAAATAAATTTGAATTTAACATGAATGATGTAATATGCGATGAAAAATTATATCATGTAATTATTTTCTATTTCCCAAACATGTTAAAGATAATTTATAATAAAGTGCCAATAAATGAGTCTCTTTATACATAGATCATTACATCATTGCATGATGATTAAAGGAACACATAGAGCTTGGATGTGTGATATTTTTCAATTACTTTTCTAGAAAATAATGATATTTTCATATCAATACTCGTATATAAAAGGTTAGTGATTCCATTTATTGTAATTATAGATCCATTCACATAGAAAATCTAATAGAAGATATTGATACATAACATTTCTTGTATTGAGTCTATTTAATATTTTTTAAGGAGTTCAAGAAGTAAAGCCCCATAGATTGTGGTTATTAATGAATTTTATATCTCTATAGGTATTCTGAAATCAACTAGATAACTTCTATCCAATGTGTTCTTTTCATATATAAAACTATTGATAGAATAAATATTCTTAGATAATGTTTTCTTGTATAAGATCTAAGCATGGGTAGTGGAGTACCATATAAATATTGTACGAACAATTTAATAGTTTCAAAAATCCTTATTATTATTCATATATAATTTTTAGATGATTTGAAGTTATTCAAAAAAATCAAGTGGTTGAGTAAATTTGAGGAATGTGGATATGAATCTATAAATACTGAGTTTTACGGTATAAAACATATGCCCATGTAAAAAATTCATAATATATTTCCTTGATTTATATATCTTTCTAAATCAATATATGGTTATACAAAAAAAATATATTTTTGGTCATTTGAAATATTTACGAGAATAAGTTAAAAATATAAAAGGGTAAATTCAACAGGTGATACAAAGGGTACTTAACATATTACATCTGTTATTTTTGTTCTAGATAAGTGTAAATTGGAGAAGGAAATGTATGCATAATATTTTTTACTATGTATGAGTTTTTTAATTGAAGATTAAGCAGTAATGTGATAGGGTTAATAATCACAAGCAATTCAAAATGGTAACAAATTATTATGTATGATTCATCAGGTTAAAAAAAATGTAGAAAACTAGATGATACACAATATTTCTACAATGTGAGAATATTAAAATCCATGTTATTAAAAACTAAGGTTAATAAAGAAAATAAATGATTCAGTGATTTTGAATTTTAAAAATTCTAGGAAACTCCCGGATATTCAAATGATTTATAAAATTAAATCATAAGATCCATCATTAAATTCATTTGAGAAATCAAAAAAATTACAATATTCATCTGGTGATTTCAAAATTCTAACTCCAATATAATTTAGAAAGTTCAATTTATGATTTTTTATGGGTTGTTGGTTAGGACCAATAATTTGGGAAATTTTGGATTCATATTGAATTTATCGTGAGTAAAAAATTGTTACAAATAAGCCACTTTATTTTAAAAAAAATCATGATTTCTATTGAAGATTAATGGTGGTATTTGGAAGATAATATTACATAATATGAAATAAAATGGGGTGACTCTTTGTGGGTCTTAAAATGTTAAACATCATGTTTATTATATTTAAATCGTGATTCAAGCTATTAGTTTTGAAGATGGAGAGGATAAATTGGTCTTCACACCATGAAGGGATTTCCACTCCACATTTATTGATAGTGAAGAAAACAATGAGAGATTCATACTAGGACTAAGCCACTACATGATTCCATGTATATGTGAATAAAATTAATATGCTCAATGATTTTTTGGAATATCTAAACTAAAATAAATAATGATTCTGAAGGATATTGATGGTCAATTTTAAAAAAAATTGATTAGGGATTGGATGAAAATCAATAATATGAACTTGTTGCCTATTATCAAGGATGATTTTCATATTAAAATATGGAAATATATTCTCCAGTGATTCATAATATATTATAAAAATATTCTACGAGATTATCGATACCAATATCATTAAAAAATATTTTCTCTAAAGATAGGATCATAACCCTATACTCTATTCCTTTAAAAAATATTCATACAGAATATAGGAAGAGTAAAAAAATTATTTTACGGGTAAAAGTTTTGTATAAATTATAAAATAAGTCATTGAACTATTATCACCTTAAATATCCTTTTATATAATACCAAGAGTGCTCCAATACTATTGAAAATATTAATCTTTATGCCATAAAAATTATAATATGAGGGTCATAAACCTTATTTGAATTAATTAATATTCATGTCAAGAAAAGTGAATGTAAATAAAGGATTTTGATATCCTCGTATCATAAGAACTAATTGTAAAATTATAGAAGAAAATGTACTTATATCATAAGTACTTAATATTTTTTAAGTATCCATTATGATTCATTTTTTAGGAAGGTTATCATATTAAAATTTTCCAAGAGGGACATAAAACTTGATGTTTATCTGAAATGAAGTATATTTATGTAATTTATTATATTCAAAGAAAATCATGTTGATGATTTAATTGTACCATGTCAATCCCAAGAGTAAATTTCCTTGGATATTCCTTATCTCAATATTTTCTTGACAATAAAATATGAGTTTTTTACTAGTGAAATAATAACCACCATACACTAGTGATGTAGTCATCCATCATGGATAAAAAAACATTATAAACCCCTAGTTTCTTGAGTTTTATGATATACATTATTATCACATGAAAAAAACCAAAATTGAGTATAAAGGTGATTTAAATTCAATTATAGGAGAATATAATTGTAAATTAAAGTAAAATATTTAAATTGGTTAATAAGAAACTAATAATAATTCATCTTCTCCACTCATAGTGGTTTCCTTACACTAATAGATTCTAATAATTGATGTTAGATAATAGGTTCCACCTCTGATTGGATTCCAAAAAATCTCATGATTTTTTGTGTTTAACCTTTGGATTTTATCATTGAAAAGTCCTTATAAATTATCGATTTGAATAATCACATGAGTTCCCAACCAATTAAATGGCGGTTGATATTCATACTAAGACATTAATGAAGAAGAATAAAAGAGATGCAATAAATAATATCCTCACTAAACAATTAAGGGGACAAATCATCTTTACTAATAAAATGTTATCATAGTAAATTTTATCCTAAAATCTCTACCCAAAATTGGTCTCTTTATGTTGTTTTGGATGAGAAGGATTCACTCTTATTCATAGGGTAAGAAAAAATAGTTTCACTAATTTCATGTTAATATTATTTCATCCCTATCCTAAAAAAAGGAAATTTACTGGTTGAATACACTAAAAATAATATATTCAAAATTTTAAACTAAAAACATTCAAATCCCTCACATATATATCATGTGATATAAATTTCTTACCCAAACTATCTAATAATAGAACCACGTACAAGTGGAGAAGAAAAAAATTATATATATTCACAAGATAAATCGATTTGTACCTTAAAATACATTTTTTAATAGTATTGAAGAAAAATTCATGCTCATTAATGTACCATTAAAAAGTATTTTTGAGGAGATTACCTAGATATAATATGAGTATAATACATTAAATAATGCTTTATGAAAATAAGTGTTGACTTCTGTAAAATTATCTAAGAAAGATAGAGTCTTAACTGTTGTAAATATATTTCTTCAGTAAAGGTGAACCAACTTTTAGAATTACGGGGTTTACAAAATTCATGGTAGAGACTAATCCAATAAATATAGAGAATAATTTATTTATGAATTAGGGAAAATTAGTTTTGTAATTAATCCTTATTTATTAATATGATATAATTGGATTAGTGTACTTAATAATAAGTTTTAAGAGAAATAAAATTAATTATGATCATGATAATCATATCAAGAAAATATGAAGGGAATGTGAAGGAATAATTAAGTGCATTCAATAACAAAGAAACAAACTTAATATAAAATTCCGTAAGCTAGCAGTAATGTTGAAAAATCTTCAAACTGTCTAATAAAATAGTTTATAAAAAACTGAGAGAAGATATTAAACCATGAATAATTATAAGGATTATATTTATATTAAACAAAATATATCCTTTTAAAAAAGTGTATGAGATCATTTAATGATTAATGTATAGTTAAATCAATGAAAAATTTATCATCCTCTCAATAAAATTATTATTTTTCATAATTATAGATTCATGTATCGTGAAGGATTCAAAACAAAATCCATACAAAAATGGATAGAGAAAATCAATAAGAAACCCACCACTATATTTGGGTTGGATGTGAGAATGTGTTGTGGTATCTATTCCCAAAATGAATCCCTAATAAAAATAAAATATCATAAAAACATATAGTATTGAATTCTAGAAAGATTAAAAATAAAGATAATTGATCAATATTTTTCAATCTACCTATGGTTTTGTGAATGTTTTGGGCATAAGGATACAACTAGTTCGAATAATATGTCAACACTGAGAAGATAAAGGAATCCTATGTCAAGGGGATCAAGGATGTGATAATTTAATGCACACAATAGAATGATGGATATCTGAATAAAATAAATAGATTTAAATGAATAAAGATATCATATAGAAGTGGAAACCAAAGTGGTCATTGTTAGGATGCATTATTTTTTAAATCAACCAATCATATTCCTAAAACATTTAATTGATGAGGAACATATAATCAAAGGGTGAAGTGTAGGTAAAGTGAGTTAACTATGAAAAATATTCAAAAAACTGTTGATAATAATAAACCAAAGAATTCCATGAAGAGTTCCACACTAAAGAGTATATGCTTAATTTATTATATAATAATTGGAATTATCATGGACTAATTAAAGTAATCCATGATTATTGGTATTGATTAAAGAAAATTGGATTAGAATAGAATATTACATCAAGAGAAAAACAAGATTACTAATTTGGTAAAACTAATTCTTAGGGATCCCTATAGATGTTTCAAGTATGCAAACCATGTTTCCAAAAAATGCATAATGTTTATTGCAGTTCAATTGTAAATAAAAATAATTATTTTATAATGTTAAATAATGTTCCAATAAAATTTATTCCACATGAATCAGAAATATTTCATTAGAGTTTGATTAAAAAAGATATCTTGGGAACTAATAAGAACTATATTGTAGGTTAAGGCAATTTTTTCATAATTTAAAATATTCCATAATAATATTAATAACTCAATATGAAATGATAAACATGGTGAAGATAGCACCATGAATTTTATATGATTTGTATCAAAAAATAAAAAAATAATGTCCTACAAAAGTAAGAAGTGGGATGACTCAACGAATCTATGGTACTCATGGTATATATATATGAACAAGAATAATTAAATTAAGTGTTCTACCACACATGGATATGGAAATAAATAAGTGTCTTTTCCCAGACAGAATTCTAAACCATTTTGTTCTCATTAAGGGACAATGAATCTCTACCTTTGTTCTGTATAATGTGTTTATTCTGCTTATGTATGGAAGTGAAGGTCATACATGTATTATGGGATCTAATAGATGAGTAAATACATATATTTTATATAAATAATAGTATATGGTCAAATTAAAAATATTTTTTTATCTCAGAATTTTTCATGAACCAAACATTTAAAAATGAAATTCCCTTTTTAAATACGCAAGTGCCTTATGGATAAATGAAATTAAAGAAAACACAATCACTATATTGGTTATTTTGGATGATTTTAATTTATATCCAATTGGATTTAAAACAATTGTAAACATCATAATAGTTGATTTATTTGTCTTTATATATTAATGGAATGATTATATATATATAGGGTTATGATAAATCCAATTTACTTAAACAAAGGAAGTGATGACCACAATCTATATGATTGTACCCTATGAAGCCCATTTATAATGGAATTTTAGGGATATAGAATCACTAGTATTTTCACTTAACCTATCCCAAAATGGGACTCAATAACTAAACCATGAGAAAACCCATTTATGATAGATGTCCAAGCTCATCAAGAACAGGACCCCAAACATGTTTTCCAAACCACCCTAAGAAAATCTCAACACTACACACCCTACCCTTAGGGAATCAATTGGTGAGATAAATGGATATGTATCTAGACTCTAATAGTGTCGATTTTTATTATTTTTTATAAATTATTGGTTATATTGAACTTTTGTTATTACATTATTTAGTGATTAAATAAATTTTTTGCTAATAATTAGATTTTGATACAATGAAACACAAAATCTATTTATGAGAAATATATATTTTCAATGTACACAAAATTTTTTGATGAATTCAATAGTTTTTAAAATAAATTATATTTTGATAAAATATTATTAATAAATAATCATTATTAATTTTATTTGATAATATAATTTTGTGTAGTCAAATGTAATATTTTTAAGGGTAGAAAATTGTTATTGTCAAAAAATCATATTTTCAATATATGGGGATTTTTTATTTCAAAGTGTAAATTTTAATATTTACTGAATTATTCTAGAAAAATAGATATTATTTTTATATTAGCAAATTGAGTTTATCCAAAAGTGAATGTTTCATTATTTTCAAAGACATATTAATATTTTAGGTTAAAATTGAATACATTTTAATTACACGATATGTATTATAACATAATAAAGGAATAAAAGTGGGTTAATAAAAACATTAAGTGTTATCCAGGACCAAAAGATTGTTTCCAATTTAAAATTATGTGTTATTACGTTATTTTATAAATTTTATAAACCTTTAATGAATCCTCCAAAACCTAAATCCTATTATAAGGGTTAAAATAAATTATTTATAAACATGACTCACTTATTAATCACCAAGGGTATTATATTAAGAATATATATGTATATCCTTTTAAAATAGTTAATTACACTCCCTTATCATGGAACAAATGAGAAAACTTCATGGTATAGTTTGTGGTTCAGATTAATTTTTCATAGAGTCTAAAAGCTATGTTTTGTAATTGATAATGTATTATCCTTTTTTCTATAAAAAACCACCCAAATTCCTAATAATCTTCACTAAAAATACATAGAGCCTGGATTTACTCTTTCCTTTCCCCACTATATCCCTCCCAAGGTTCCCCCAAACTCCTAAGAATCACCCTATCTAGGTAAGTGATCCTCTCATTCTACTTATTATTCAGAAACATTCATTATTTTAAGACTTTTTATTGAAAATTGTTCTTGTTGGGATATGTCATAACTCGTCCATATTACTATACTAATTATTTACAATGGATGATATACCAAATTCAATAACATTAAACACTTCAATGAATATTTACATTCCCATATTATTATTTTGAAATTATCCTATGTTATTTCCATGCCAAATATTTTTACACTAAGTACCCATTCCCATTTCTGCTAGTGGTCATTCATCTAGGTGTACCAATATTCATTAATTAGTTACATCCATTTATTTAATAAAAAATACATAATATAGGGATTAAAAGTGATGAAATAATTTCTTATGTTGTATGATCTATATGGAACACTTATGCATGTATATGTTGATCCCAAACACTTTATTTACATAGAGGGATTGATAATGATCCATCTAAATATTAGAGGGAAAGAAATAGTTTTAAGAAAATTTAACCATTGGTACGTGTTGATCCCAAACACCTTTCAAATAAAAAAAGAAATATCTCAACATGTCTTCCATAGTTTTAATTTTCTTCTCTGATTGACGGTATTTATAGGGACGGTTAGTAGTGTGGAAACTTAACCATATATCTAGAGCCTACTAAAGACTTCTTCAGAACATCATGGTAATCCTCAGACCCTGTTCAAATGTAATGGAATGTGGAACTACATAAAATCATACCACATTATATATATCCTGAAAATATGATCAAGAGAGAAATCCTCTCTAATAGCAATGAATTGTTCCGAAATTGTATGACGATCAACTATAACCCATATAGCATTATGGAATTTAGATGTTTTGGGAATTATGATGACAAAGTCCATAGTGATATTTTATGATTTCCATTATGGTAAGGGTAATTGTTATAACAAACCTTTTTAATTTTTTCTCTCAGGCTGAACATGCTGACAAACGAAGAACAGAGTGACATATTCAGTAACATCTCTTTTCATGGCATCCCATTAAAAATACTCTTTAATGTCCATGTACATCATTTGTCTTCAAGGATAAATAGATAATTAGAAACTATGAGCCTCCTCCAATAGCACCTATTTTAATTTTTTTATTGGAGGAATAAAATTATGGTTCCAGAAAAATTATTTTCCCATCATAATCTTGGTTGAATTCAGGAGTATTTCTCAGTTTCTTTTGTAACTCCACATCTTCCATATGTTCCTCATTAATCTTTACATGAAAGTATGGTGGAAAATTTATTTAAGAAAGATAATATGTCTCATGTTCCTTGAAAATTTCATGATCCATCATTCATAAATCCACAAATATTGGATCTTTTATAATCCTCATCATGCTTAGGATAGCATGGTCCTTTAGGCTTAATGAATTTTCCACCTTTTTCTCTTTCCAAGGGTGGTAATGTATTGATATGTTGTATTCATTTATCAACCCCAACCATCATATTTAGATCATATTAAACTCCTTTTGTGTGAAAAATTAATTTGAACTTTTATGATTAGTATAAATATCCACCTTTCACAAAAAAGATAATGCCTCAACATATTTAATTCAATTATTACCGTAGCTAAATCCAATTCATGAGTAGAGTAATCTTCTCATGTGTTCTCAATTGTCATGAGGCATAGACTATCAGAATTTTATTTTTCATGAGAACGCGTACCAGCCCCTTCATGGATTCATCACTATAGATCACAAACCTTTTTCCACTACAACGTAGTGTGATCACATTCTCATTGGATAACCTTATTTTTATCTCTTTGAAATTAACTTTACATTCCTGTATCAAAAGGAACATAACTTCTTTCAGTCTTAAAGTTTTAAGTGGATTACATATTCATGAAAATTCATTCACAAAATATCGATAATATCTAGAATAGAAAAGTAAACTTTCTATCTGAGTTACTATTTTTAGTTTAGGCCAACTTTAAATAACTTCAGTTTTTTTTGAGTTCATAGATATCCCCTCCCTTGTGATTATATTACCCAAAAATGAAACTTTATGAAGTAAAAATTAAAACATAGTAAATTTTTCATAAATATTATCTTTTCTTGGGGTAGTCAGTACCATTCTCAAGTGATGTTAATGTTCTTACTTGCTCCTAAAATAAACCAGAATATAGCCTATAAAGACTACCTAAAATTGATCAAGATAGTGTATAAATACCCTATTCATTATATCCGTGAATATAGTTGGGTAATTAGTAAGACCAAAACTAATTGCTAAAAAATCATAGTGTTCATACCCTGTAAAAAATGTATTCCTTGGTATATCCTTCTTCTTGACCCTTAATTGATGATATATGAAATAATGATCAATCATGGGAATGTATTGAGCTCTACATAGTTGGTTGAATAAGTCTTCATTGCGGGGATGGGGATATTTGTTCTTGATAATCAATGTAGAGTCTCATTTATCCTTCTTTATTATTAATAAAAAGAACATGTGCACCCCAAGGTGAAACACTGGGGAATATGGATCCCTTTTAATAAATTATCTTGGTGTTGCTTCTTCAATTCCTACAACTCAATAGGGTCCATTCTATAAGGTGTCTTCGAAATAGGCATAACACCCGATATGAGTTCTATTGATTACACAACTTCATGACTTGTTGGCAGACCTCATAATTCTTTGGCAAATACATTATAAAACTCCCATAAAATGGGGGTATTATTAATGTTTACTTTCACCCAAACCATTTGAGATAGATATCCATCATTTATAGGAATAAAGACCCCTAATATGGAAGATATTTTCCCTAGAAGACCATACTCATCCTTTCATTGATAGATGATCATATATTGATCGAGAATATGAAATGTAACTTCCCTTCCTTATAAATTGATATGAGATCTATATATAGAAATAAAATACATGAAAAGATTCAAATCAAATCCAACTAAATGAATGATCAAATGATTTTTAGGAAGCCATTTCCCAAAAACTTCAACTATAGAAGAGTTATAACATTTTCATGTGACTACTTTTCCATTAATATTAGTCACATATAACTCAATATCTAATTTATAAGTTAATATGGAAATTCCCTTTGAAAATTATTCATAAATAAAAGAATGTGTAGATCTATAATCAAATAATAAAGTTTATACTTTAGAGTGGATGGTAAGTGTACCATTTACCACTTTATTATCATATTCTGCATCACTGATAGTCATCGCAGGTGAAATTACTTTTTCATTTTCCTTAAGAGTATGTTGTTGTTAATCATCATCGATAACCCATGGATTGCAGAATTGGATGGAATAATGCTTCATTGCCTTACTATTGAAGAATTGAAGTGTTGGTGGTGCATTCTATGTATCCTTTTCTTTATGTGAATCATTAGACGTCATTTCCCCCATCACATAAGTATTCAACTGCATGATAACCTTCTCTCCCATATTTAAAACATTTTCTTGTCCACTTAAGACAATTTCCTTAATTTTTCATTTCACACATTGATCGTAAGGGAAAACTCATCTTCTTTTCTAGGTGGTCTTTGGATTTTCTCTAGAATTCCATTTTTCTATTATTATCAAAACCATTAGAATGATGGGTTACACTAATCTCCATCCCATCCTTGAGAGAATGTTGATCCACATCCTCCTAGCTATTCAAGTCACTTACGGATAATAACCTTCGGAGACTTGGTTTTAGGCCACTAATGAATCAATCAATTTTACTCTCAAGTTGGATAATAATTCTAAAAGTGTACCTTGAAGTTCTTGTAAATTTCTCTTCGTTGGTACCCAAGGATTCATCATCCATATTATTTAGATCAAGGAACTTCTAATCTATATTTGTTCAAAGAATATGAGGAATGTTCTTATTGAAAAAATATGTTTTTAAACTCATCCAATTATATGGATAAAAATTTATCTATTTTTCACATATTCTTGATATGATTAAACTATTAATCATCTTCACCTTCCAAATTATAGAATTCCAAGATGAATTTACCATGTTCTGATCATTGGATAACTGAAAATATTTATTCAATGGTGCTAATCCATTATTCAACCATTAGTGTATTAGAAGTCCCATTGAAATGAGGTGGATACTACCTCATGAAGGACTCTACTGAATGTTGTCCACTATTTTGTTTCTCTGTAAGTCCTATATGATTAATATCTTGAGAATTCTGTGTCAAAATAGAAACCAATTTTTCATTCCAACTACTATAAAATTTGGTTGCACAGGAGGACAATCATTGCATTTCTCTTCGTATTCAGAATTAACGCATTTCTTTTGGGTTCGGTCCATTGACTGAAAATCAAGATTCATAGTATGAGAAACACTAATCATAATGGGAAAACAACCTAATAAAGAATAAAATTTATATTTTTGTAAATTTTAGGTTTTATCCAAGGTTATTTATGATAATTTATAATACACTAAGATTGTAACCTATACTTCAGCATATCCTTAGGGTTCATCCTATGGTTTTATCATCCATGTTTCCAAAGGAAAACAATACCTTTCCTCTAATACCAACAATAACCACCCATAATTTACATACACATATATTACTTCAAAATTGAATATTATTCATTACCAAAAAATATAACCCAACCAATGTATGACTGTAGAGATTTAGTGTCTTCAGAAATTGGGAAACATTAATAACTAGTTCATAAGAGATCTGTATTATCTCCAACATATTCCTTCATAACTAGACCCATTTTGGAAATATCTTACATAATACCCTTCATCATGACCTATGGAAAAGAATCAAAAGAAATGATGGGATAATATTCTCAATAAGGGTAAATAGGTAGATATCAGTCCTATCATAATCATAACACATAAGAATATAACATTTGAAAATCTAATCCTGCATAGGAAAAATCATGATATAAGGACATGGGATAAATCATAAAAGAACATAAGAATCAATGAATGTCGTACCAAAATTCATACCAAAAGACATGAAATTTTGTGACATATACATAATCATAGATAATAACTTAATATTAGTCAATTCTCATTTTCAAGACTATCATAGCAAACAAAGTCCATTACTGAACTGAGTTCACTCCTCGTTCTAGCCCTGTATTACTTAACTAAGATCATTTTCCATTCCAACCCTGTCAATATCATGGGATATAGACCTTTAACCAATGTATTTGAGGGATATGTAGGTCCCATCAATAGCATAATGAAATCATTCTAATTTTTTCCCAAACAAATCACTCTCCATAGAATAACACATTGAATAAAATGGGATTCTCAAACAACATTTCATCATAACATAATCCATGTAAAACAAATGGATTTCTTGAATATATTTTCATAAAAAACATGACCAAATCATAAGAAAAATATGGATCGTATACTTGAAACATAACCATATCAAACAATTTCATCTTATATTGAAAATTATTTTGATAAAACACTTGATATTAATTCTTACAGAAAATATCCTACCATGTTGAAAAACTACTTCTTTTCTAAAAATGCCATGAAATTTTAAAAGAAAAGATTTTATTTTTGAAATATTATAATGTATGCTTCATAAAAAAGGAGTAATGAAAACATAAAAATTCATTCATGTCGTATGAGTTAAAAGAGTGCATTCATCTCATACTTTTGTTAGAAATCCAAAACTACCACTTATCGAAAACAACAAAAGATTCCTTTCATACCATTCAATAAAAATTCACCAATGGGTAAAATTGACTCAAAAAAATTGTAGAACAATATAAACAATGTTTATAAATATATATTTAGAAAACATGGACATGGATTATAAATATAAAAATGTAAATAATTATTTATAAACAATCTCGAATAATAATGAGATTGAGATATTTTCTCTTACCTTATGTATGATATCCTTTATATGTATCTAAACCTCATATATAATGATTTAAATAAATTCATTGACTTATTACAAAATCATAGTCATTTTTATGATATCAAATAAGATCATATTATCATCAGTTGTTTAATAACATTTAATTATTAATTGTTATTCAGGTATAAACGACATCATTTTCTTATGCATGTTTTGTCAAATAATTTCTAATTCCTTTTAACATGTGATAGTTATATCATTTCTAGAGTGATATTAATATAATATATATCATATTTATTCATTATATAAATTTATTCTTTACTAGATATCCTATAGAATGAATCGCATCGCATCGTGGAGATGGTAGGTCGTACGTACGCATGAACAAAGATATCATTCCTTTAATTATGAAATGGTACCTAAGTGGATGGTATATATATTTTTTCAGAGTAAATATATTATTAAAATACTCATATATAGTTATTATTTATATCAATATACCCATCCAGGTAAAGTGGGGTGAAGTGATTACACCACGATGTGGAGATGGTAAGTCATACGTAAGCACGAGTAGTGATTTCATTTTTCGTTGGATGGATAGAAGATGGAATAATGATGTTCTATATCCATAATAAAATCTTAAAAAATAGTTAATACAAGATATATTATTTAATAATGGAAACAAAAAAGGAAGATGAAGTAGAAGAATAAATGATCTCTAGAGAGTCGGAAAAGAAGATTACCACTTATTTGGCTCCCTCTCTCTAGATCATTTCTTAAAGAAATTAATGTCGGTCTTTTGAGAAGAGAATAAAATATATATTATGATTGGAGAGTTTTAATGGGTAAATGATAAAGGTATGGATAAACATTAAGGATCAAATAGTTATAAATAAATGAGTGAGGATCTTCCCTTTTATAGTTGAGGTTGGGGGCCCCTTTGGGATTTCTAAAAATATTAATTTTTAATAAATTCAAAGCACATACAAAAACCTAAAAAATGTCTATGATTCAAATATGAGATGAAATAATGTTGTAAAAAAATTAACCAATAATTTTAAACAAGTTTTTAATTCCATTCAAATCTTAACATTTTCATTTAACACTTATTTATTATTTTTAATTTTGATAATGGTAACTAATATTTCAGTATTAAAAGGGTGATATATTTACATATTTGAAGTAAATTAGACAACAAATGAATAATTTAGAACATTTTAAACAATCTTATTATTTTTATATATTTTAAAAAAAATTAAAATAATTTAACAATACCTTATTTTATAAATAATTAATATTGTCAATTTTGATATAATACTTTTAATTGATTATTAAAAATATAAATATAAGAAGATAAATTTGCACCAAAAAAATTATTATATTCATAAGAGGTTAATGTAATCTAGAAAAATAGTTTTAAATATTAGTTACCCCAAATTAGATTTATTGTAATATTTTTAATAACATTTATTTATTCTCTCTATTTATAAAATAATTAAAATATTAGTTTTGTGTAATTATTTAACATACTTATTTATTAAAAAAATAAAACAAAAAGATGAAGATAAATACTCAATATTTCATAATTATACTTATTTTTTAATATATATTCTGTAAAAATCTACACTAAAAATGTTATAATTATTAAAACATTAGTGTGACAAATTTACCATTACTTTCAAAAAAATTATATTTGTTTTGAAATATTTTCCATATGGCTCCAAGTGGTCAATAAATCAACCCTTGGATGAATACAATCGATATATACTCTAAAAATATGATTTTTTGAAGTTTTATTTTCATTTAATGGTTATTATCTATTAAAAAATTGTTTTATTGATTTTGTATCAATTAAATTATTTCTGTATTATTAATGTATATGAAACTTATATATTTATTTATTACGTAACAATTACAAATAAATTTCCATGATAAATAAAAAACAATATATTTAAAATGAGTATTTATATTCTAATTTATCTTTGGTATTACCTCATATTAAAAATGATATTGTTATTAAAATTTAAGTAAGACATATTTAACTATTTTTAAAATAAATTAAATTACATATCATAATCTCATGGAACTGGCTTCCAAAGGATACAATTTATACCCAAGGATTATTTAGGTTGAAAAACACTCATACAATTATATTAGTGAAAGTGTTATGGTAATTTTAGAACATTATTTTTTCCTTTAATTACTATATTTACTCTTTTATCGTATGAAAAAATTTATCAAAGTTACTACACATAATGCACAAAAATAAAATAAATATGTTTACATAATTTTTACCAACTAATTCCAAATATGATATAAATTTTTAAAAATTCAATACTCATAATTTTTAGTAAATAATTTAAAATTCTTCTTATGGTAGAAAGAGAAAAAATGTTAAATTATTTAAAAGTATTGAAATTTGTTTACATCAAAATTCAATGTAAAATAAATTTCAATGACCTACATTATAATAATTTATAAAAATATAATCTATTTATACATTAAACCCATTAAAAATAAAACTTATTAATAAAAATTAATTAAATGAAATAATTGTTTTCAATTAAAATTTAATATGTTTTTACTATTTATCAAAACATGGAAGTTATCAAAAAAATATCAAAAACTAAACCAAATTTATTTTTATATCCCAATTCCAAATAATAAATTTATGTTTTCATATAAAAATTTTTAATGTGTCAATGTTTTAATTTAACAAGGTTTCTCTATTAAAAGGTGGTAAAATTAGCCTTTTGAAAAAATATAGGTTTTTATACATAAAATATGGTTTATTCATTCCATAAGACTAAAATATCTATTGTGTGAATATAAAAAATATTTTATTAAATATATAACATATATATTTCATTAATTTCATTTAATAATTGTAATTAAAATAATTTATGAATACAAGAATACAAATATTTCCTTTACATTTAATTGGTTTATATTTTTCATAAATAATTGGTAGCAAAAGAATTCATTCTTCATTTTCATTAGTTAGTTATTTAATCCCGCTAACCTAACAGCTTGGTTATAATAGGAATTTTATACCAAGTGAGTCTTATGGTGAATTTAAACTCACGATTGTGAGAAATGAAACCTATTGAAGAAGAAATAATTTCATAAATACATCCAGGTGTTACATATTCTATGTGTTAAGGATCTTCAAGAAGAAGAAAAATATTATGAAAGAGAAATTAAATTTTAAGGAACCTTATAATTATATATTTTGATAGTTATAAAATTGAGATGATGATACCAACATGTATTATACTATATCCAACTATCCATTGGTTTTCAAAGACTCTAATTAGGGATAACATATTCACTTTCTGGTACATTAATGTGGATAAATAACAATGACATTGTTCATTATTATGGCTTAGACTTTCATTTTAAACTTTTAGGGGTGAGTGAGTAGAATATATCAGAAAATAGTATTGCATTTTTTGGATATATCATTAGGGATAAAGGATGATTCATTCCCCATTTTTATTCATTTTTTCATATTAATGGAAAACCAATGTATAATACATGATCAGAATATTTTACGTATTATATACCCACATTAGGATCAAATCTTGATAAATTATTTTGTAGGTTTTTATTATTTAGTTACATCATTCATATGGTGTTTTTTGGAATTCATTACCATATCCAAACGTTCTAATAGGTACAAAGGCTTTAATGCTAAGATAATTGATTTTTAAAGGAAATAATTTGATAAAATTAGATCTGCCCTGATTCACCCCCCCCCCCCCCAAGTGGGACTTCAAAGATTAGTAGACACTATAAATAATGTCAAATAAAATAGTGTTTTTAAATCTTTATGAACTATCATATGTGAGTGGGAGGAAAATCAAGGCACTCTACCCAAAGAATTAATGATCAAATGAAAAAATTGGGATCAATATTATGCACACCCAATGGTTTCCCTTGGGAAGTGGATATTGAACATACCATATAGTTTATTTTGGAGTAAAAAATATACATTAGAGAGGTCTTTGATATATATCAATTGATGCCACTAAAAGAGATAAAATTAGAACAAGAGTGTAATGTTATACCTTTAATTGGATCTAACTTTATTTACACACTATCATCATGTTACACATGAAGTAAGGATTTGAAGAATATTTAGAGTTTCCCTAGAAGAATAATATAGTTTTCATTTCTATCAATACCAATAAAGAGTTTTCATATAAAACCTTGAGGAAAATATTGAATAAAGAACTAAGAAAATTAAGAAATCTTATACAAGTGAGGAAAGAGAAAGAGGATCTACTAAAATATAAAGTCACAAAAGTTCAAATTATTCTTTTTTATCAATTGAGAATAATAATCTTGGAGAAATATGGTTATGTTTTGATAAATATTTTCTAATTGAATCACATAATTGTTTTTTACTTTCAAATAAATAATTATTGAAAAATGACCCAATTGAAGATATCACATATATATTGGAGTTTATCAATGTGGTGTCCCAAAAAAAGCATGCATTTTATATATATTTCCAATAATTAAAAAAATTAAATTATATTATAAACACCAAATCTAGATAAAATATAGTTTTTCTGTATTTGGAGACTAACTATATAAGCTACATTTTTTATAATTTTAATGAATATTTCCCTATAATTTCACCAGAATATATTTATTTTAAACATATCCAAACTTAAAACTCAACCTCATACCCTAGGAAATTTAAACCTAACAAGGGTGTGTTTAAACACCGAGTAAGAGATAAATAAACATGTTATGCAGGATTAGATTATAAGAATATGATACAACTTAAACAGGGGTAAAATCCCATATTAAAAGGCAATGGAATCATAAAAATGGTTCATTTTTAATGGTTGGAGAATATGTAATCAGATATGGTCAAACATATAGTATGGTATAAATAATAGGAAAAAATGATTCTTAAATCTTGGTCTAGGGGAATATCATAGTATAATATCAAAGAAGTATGGATCCAATATAATTATATAACCTCATATTTGTGTATCATGCATGGCCACATGTTTCCCATAGTGGATTAGGCATAAAACTCTATTTATTTTAGAGGATCAGGAATCATATACTATTTCCCCAATCAGATCAAGCACCCCACTTTACTTCCCATATCATATTTATCTTCAATAATAATTTCACCATTATCTCAATAGATGGAAATATTTACCCAATGCTTTGGAAGCCTATATAGGTCCCACCTATCACTTAAAGGTTAACTATATACATGGGTTCCATTATAAAACATCTAACCATCACATTAGTAAAACATTGGAATAAGAATGGGTTTCACACAACATTTCAAAAGGTATCACATAAATAACCATGTAAAAAAGTTCAATTGATACCAAACTCAATCACACAAAATATGAACTGCATAAAATCATTTATAGGTTCATTTATAAAATATAACCTCATGAAAAATATATCCCTTATGAGAAAAAGGGGGAAATAGAATCCAAATTCAAAAAGATAGTTACAAATATTATCATTAAAAATAAATAATAATGATAACATGAATTGAAACATATTTTCATTTCAAAATAAATAAGGAGAAAATTCTAGGTTAATGAAAACATGGACTTGAAATAAATATCCATTTAATATAAACATATTATAATTTTCTGCAAAATAAAATAATTCCTATAAGATTATTTGAATTAAAAATTCATTTTTCTATAGAGATAAAATATTACATAAAATATAAAAGGATATCATTGAAAATATGGGTTATTAATGTTCAATTTTTAAAATAAATATATACCTAAAAGAAATAAATTTTAGTTACCAATATCCCATATGGATAAAGGGATGTTTGAATTAAAATAATGAGTTTGAGAATCCAAGAAATGATCCCTGAAATCTCATGAAATGTTAGCTGATTTACCCACATGAAATAAATAGGGCAATGAATACATAATTCCAAAGAAAAAAAGGTGTATAATAAGAATTTTGACTCAAGGGATTGGAAATTGATACAAGTTACCCTTACCTTCAATCGTGTCTCCAAATAATATTCTCTAACCATTTATAAAAAATTTAACTATATTAAAAAATGATCTCAGAACCATATTAATTCCAAACACTGTATATAATTTTCCTATATAATCATTTTCAACCTATATATTATTTTCTTTTTACTTATTTTCCCAAATTAGGTGTTTAATGTTTTTATTGTTTGTACTAGTTTCATAGGATTGGTATAAATATTTTTTCTTCATATAACATTTATAATTCCAATATAAGTGATTTTATTTTATGGTATAATTTCCAATTATTTATTTATTTTAAATTTTATTTTTGTTTGGATTCATTATTTATCCTTGAAGATGATGTTCAGAATAGTCACAAATCGATGATCTTCTTATATATTAAGTTAAATCATGATATATCCATTATAGAAAAAAATAATTATATAAATATATATATCTTATCAAACCAAAAAATATTTTTTCCTCGTCAACCATAAAAGAATTTCTCATAATTTTTCAAGAAGGTGGTCAAACTGACACAAACATGAACATACCATGACTAATGGATGATTATGTGGGAATTTATTTTAAATATCACTATACCAATAGAATAATGATTTTATATAATGTTAATTAGAGTGATATATCAAATTTAGAATGAATTAGGATAATATTTGTTTATAATGACTATTTAATTATGTCAATTAGTGTTTATTAGAGTTTTATATCATGATTACAATCATTGTTAAAATATTTGTACTATATTTTAATCTGAGTTCATTGGTATAAGATGATTAATTTTATAATGACTGTTTATTTTTCATCTAATTAATATTTTTTCCAATTTTTATTACTAAAACCATATTAATATCATAATCATAATATTTATCCTTTAAACCCATTCTTAAAACTAACCACGAATGGTGGTAGTGAAAAAAAGAATACAATAATCTATGGAGGTTGTTTTATGTACGCATGCATTGAAGATTGTATTGTTTTCCTAAAATGGGATTGCAGAGTAATATGGTTTGTCATTTTAGCATCATAAATAAGTCATAAGTATAATAAATAAATACTAAATTACATTTTTATGTTCCCCTATTGGGTTATAATGGAATTCGAATATGCTACTCTATGGTGGTGGTGGTCGACACATATGCACGTTTCACATTTCTATTTTTCTTAATGGAAATGGTACTGTTTTTAATAATTTTACCTACATTATAATGACATATAATTATACTAGAGATATAAATTTTATCATTTTAGGATGGTTTTAAAGGATTTTTAGGATTAATATATCCATATAAACAAATATAAAGGGAAGTAGTGGTTAAAAAATGTACCCTACTATTTGGATTATCTCCTTTATGAAGGGGGTAAATACTTTAACGGATGGTAATTTGAGAATACTAGTACCTCAATAAGGTGTTTATGAGTTTTTAGGAGATGGTATCCTAGATTTTTTATTGAAAATTGGGGGTTTTGGTGTGAGGGGATGTGATCATAGGGGATCAAATTTTATAAGTAAAAATGGACGGTTTTTTGTAAATACCCATAACTGTTTAGTAATGGGAATTCATGCAACAAAAAACTCAATTTTTTCCTCCATCAGAAGTTCGAGCCCACCCATGAATAGTATGTAAGCTCATTAATGATCCCCATGGGATGGAATAATTTATTAGTCATCAGGGAAGAACATATGGGAACAACGTCTCCCATAAAAATAATAAAATAAGCATCAAAAAGTAAATAAATTTTTCAATGACCAATATATGTATTAGATGTCACACCAAAAACAAAAAAATAATATATCAACATAATATCAAAACTATGAATGTAGTAATAATCATTGAGCATCGAAAACCTCCCCCACCCTCAGAACACCCTCTTTGGTAAGGCAACGATTCCCCTTTAATGGATTTCCATCACCCAATAGTATATTTGAATACCTTCCATCCGTAGAATGAAATAAAAAACCAAAGTGGACAATGTGCTAAAATAAATTGAAATAAAACTAAACTAAAAAAAATTATTTCTCCATGGGACTATAAAAGTCACTCCCAACATATATGAACCACACCACCCCATGGGAGATTATAAAAAATAATCCAAAACCTGAATTAAATTTTTCTCGAGATATAGGTGTGAACATAAAAATTACTAGTAGGTTTGAAAATGAGAAAATTTTCTATATTCCTTTACATTAAATGGAAAATCATTACACGAAATTTTAAAAATATAAATATAAAATCATAGGGTTTCCCTTCTTAAAATAAGTAACATGGTGATGCTTCTCCAAAACGATAGAAATTGATATAAAATAATAGCAAGAACCAAAAGAATTTTATATGTAGCTATGTTATTGGGGATCTAGGTTTATTGTATCTTAGATTAAAATATATTATAAATATTATTCCCATACATGATCTTTTTGGGGGATGAATCAAAGGGATAATGGGAATCACTCATATCAGTAAGCTTAGTAAGTGTTGCATCGTAATTATGCAAGTGAGGGTGGGATGAGGCCCAATCAAATCACTTAGCTTCTAGACCTAGCCTATCCATATAGTTACCCAGGATCCCCTTGTTCAATGCCCTTATCTGAATTAATTGATGTAGGTGTAGTATCAAAACCAAGTTTCAATCACCCAATAATGAAAATAAAGCATACAATGACACCTCGTTACTCTTTATTATCAATTTGAATCCTATTTTCTCAAATTCATAGCCATATTCCAAACATATAAAATCATTGTTTCAAAACAAACATAAAAATATTTTCTTCCATTATAGTGAAAATCCCATTTTAAATGTCTTTTAAAAGTTCCAAATGGGACTTTGGTTTATATGATTAATCATTGATCATTTGGAAACCCACTTTTCATACCACATATTTCGAGTTCCCTGAAATAATTCACATTTAAAAATATATACACCTTAAATTATTTATAAATACCCCTTTTCCCAATGAAAATATTTCCAATTCTATGTATGAATATGTAAAAAGATACCACCTATATATATGTGTCTCTATGTGTGTGTGTGTGTCATATTTAAAAGGAGCTGTAGAATTAGATACCATTTTGGGCTATTTGGGAACCAAACATGCCATTAATCCTTTATGGAAAAATAGATAAAATGATAAAACCTTTCCATTGTCTTCAATACCAAGAATATAAAAAAATTGGAAAACAAGACAATCACCCAAAGTTCCCTACTTTTCAATCAAGCTTGAAAACATATTTCTAGAAAGGAGTCAATAGAAAAACGTAAGAAAAACATAAAAACCTGAAGAGAAAGTAATATAAATAATTAAAAACACTTTATATAACTTATATACTTTATAATATATTGAAAACACAAAATCAAACACAAAATAAATCATAATTTCCAATTTAAAGTCTCATACATAGGGCAGCCTACATAAAACCCCAGAAGAGATTGTTGCCTTTGATGCACAAGACACATACTTTTCTCAATTGATTCTAGTGAACCCTACAAATTAAAATAGTGTCATAGATTCAAAAAAAACAAACAGACCATGATAAAACCCAATGGTTTGGATGACCTCACACCATATAAAATAAATGTAGAAGAAGGAATAAATTGGTGATGGAGAGGGAGAAATGATTACCTAATATGATCACACCAATATATGAGTGAATAAATGGCCCAGAATATATGTTGTGATTTGGGGGGTGGTGTGTAACTCGAATATAGGGTAGGGGTATGGTGAATGATGGGAGGGGAAGGGGGATTAGAAACCTATTTAGGGGTTAAATTACTTAGGTAGAAGAGGTTAATTTCATCTATTTTCGTTTATATTTTTATTTAGAAAACAAGAAATGGTCTAACAACACATATTTTAACACAGATTTTTTAATGATTTATTACAAAAAAGAACACATAGTACAATCCAAAAAATGTTAGGAATATTTAATTTATGAAATTAGGTACATAGAAAAAAAACATACAATAAAATAAAACGACATATACTAAAACTCTATAACTTGCACTTAAAAGTACATTGCTCTTATAAAACATCATGGGACAGCCTAATGAAGTACATAAGAGAGGGGTGAGAAATATAGTTAAGAAAGGGAATAAAGAAATCATAAAATTAGTTAAATATGTTCATATGATCCATGTGGCATATCATGGAAATGTTACAGTAGTGAGATTCATATTCTTAAACAATGAGTCAAGATATAAAATTATAGTATAAAGGATACATGGGAATGTGGAAGCAATAAAAACATGGATTCATAAACATAATTCAAGGATAAATTCAAACACATTATAATATAGTGTGATTCAGATAACCTATTGTATACCTTACATGGAATCTCATGAGATAAAAACATTACCCAAATCATTAGAGGTTTGTTTAATTTTGGCCCCACCCATCAGTTTCGTATCATGAAAATGTATAAGTGTGCCACATATATCATAGAATATAAGGATGTATTACATAAAATGTAACAACATAATTAATGATTAAATATTGCATACATGTAAAACCCAAATAAATAAAGGATATGTACAACTAGGTTAATAGCCTTGAGAGTAAATGGGGACATGTAATCACTACCCAACTTTTTGACATAGTAAATCAAAGGATAACTTTATCAGCATAATAGGTGTATATATAGATTTATATAATGGATGAATGAGAGTTAAAGGTTTTCATCATCACATGGTAAAAATAAGTACAATAAAAATAATGTGTAAAATTATATCCCAATATGAATCATTACAAATCAAAATTCATAATATAAATAAGGTTCTGAAATAAATAGGAGAAGGATATAATCCCTTACCTAGAGAGGGTTATTATAAAATATTTGGAGGGGCGTATTAAGAGATTGGGGGAACCTTGGGAGGGGTATAGAAAGGATATGTTATGTTTCAATCATGATATAATATTTTTTAGTGAATAGGAATGAGAGTATGTGTCTGTTTATATAAGAAAATTTGGAATAATTATTTATTAATTTTCAAACATTTAGATTTATATATAAGATAGATTAATAAAACCCACAAACCAACAATTTTTTTTCACAATGGATTTACCCAAATAAGAGTAATTTTAAATATTTTATCTTTATAATAACTTTAAAAAATCCTTTCTCATTGTGAAATTGAGTTATATTTATAAAGAATTGATTCTCAAACATTAAAGTTTAATATAGTTTTTTGGAGAAATCAATAAGGATTTATAAAATTAATCAAATAACATTAGGACATAATAATTTTAATGTTCGATATATATTCATTCATATATACGTTTTATGGCATATATTACATCACTTTTGGGTCATTGTGATTTCATATTACAAACTGTATAATTATATCATATATTATTTTGAATAAAAAAAATTGAGAGTCTTGAAAAAATAATGAATAATACATCGATGGATAATTATGATTTCCAGATTTAAAAAAAAAATATTTATTTTATTAAAATAATTACTACATATTATAATGTACACTTCTAAACCAGAAATACCCATTTATTCAAATAAATTGTGTTTATTTATAATAACAGTTTTTGAACACTTATTAAAATTACTTTTGGATTCATAAAAAATATTACAATTTATATTTAATAAATATTATTTAATAATGATATATAATTAATAAAAAAAATTAATAAAAAATTGTATAATACATAAAAAGGAGTTTCTTGATTGAAACTGAATATTTCCCAAAAATATAACTTTTGTCTTTTTGTACCAAAATATAATTTTTATCAGACTCATTATATAATCACTTAAAAGATGAAAATGAAAAATGAATAAATAAAATACTTTATTTATTTAAAAAATAGTATATAAAGTATTACTATTGTGGTCTATATTCAAAACCCTTTATTATTGTAGTTAATTCCCTATGGGTAAGGTGTGAGATGGTGATATTTTCTTAGGGTGGTTTGATGAACACAGTTTGGTTTGTGATCTCGACGATCTTGAACTTATACTGTAAATGGTTTTTTGTTAACCTATTGTTTTTAAAAATAGACTTTAAATTTTTCGAGGGTAAATCCTAGTCATTTTATCTCCCTTGGACACTCTAATAATGGGGAATCTTAGTGTATGATCTCACTGGTGCATGTCACCACTTCATGTGTCTATGTCAATTTTACATTATTATAACCCTTAATATACAAATATTAATGGTCATTATACACCATATATATTATCAATTGTTAGGATTCTTACTAGTTTTTTAAATCCGACATGATATAACCTAAAACGGTCCAAAAATAAACAAATTAGTTCATGTGTTTTCTATAATTCAATTATTTTACAAGGAATTTATTCATTTAAAATAGGAATTTAATTTACAAAATTTTCGATCATCTCATTCTTCCACCCCTCATAAATTTCTCCATTGAAATTTCCATTTCACACACAAAAATAGATGATGGTGCTTTTATTTCACATCCTATTCTGGTTCCCCTATCATTTCCTCAAACTTTTGTTTCCACCATAATACATTGACTATGTGAGTGGTCTTGTTTCATATAACATTTTCCCTATGATCTAACATATTCATTGTCTTCCCCGCAAATCAAATATCATTCTCCAGTGGTACCACCTATGAATTTAGGTCATGTGTTGTATCTAATATATACTTCCTGAAGAGGGATACATGGAACTTGTCGTATACATAGGATAGTTTATGTGGGAGTTCTAGTTGATAGGTCAGTGCTCCAATGTGATTAAGGATTTCAAAGGGGATGATCTATTTGAGAAAAAAAATTCCCTTCTTGCCAAACCTCATCACTTTCTTACACAAGAAATATATTATGGAAGACATTATATCCATCCCAAAACTCCACATTCCATCAATGATTCTCTGTATATCTTTTATATATATATTTTTTGGATTCCATATGAAAATTAATGGTTTTAAATTTCTCTATCATCTCTTAGAAAAGATCAGGTCTCATCATCTTCCACTTCCAAACTTTGTCCCAACATGGTAGAACCAGACACCTCTTCCCATACAGATCATCATAAGGTTCCATTAAATGATATAATGGAAACTACTATTATATTAGAACTCTAATAGGGGAATTTAATGGTCCCAACATCCTTGGAAATCCAATTAATATTATCTTGGTATATCCTATAAGTTTTGAATAGTCCTTTTATACTAGCCATCTATATTAGGGTGACAAGATGTGATGAAACTCAGTTCTGTATCCAACACTTGTTTAAGGCCTCTCCAAAACAATGAGTTAAAACTATAATATCTATATGATACAATAGATAGTGAATATTTGTGAATAATTATCACTTACCTTATATATATATTTATTTATTTATATTTATAAGTTGGTCAAGAGAGAAATATTCCATGGTAGCATAGAAATGTGTGGACATGGTAAAGTGATCAATGACCGCCTATATAGAATTATTTACTTTAGTTTTCTTGGGGATTCCTATGATTAAATCCATATTTATGTTTTCCAATTTCCATATTAGTATAATTTTTTTTTCATCATATTATTAATATTTTTCATTCCACCTTAATTTGTTTGAATTGCATGCATCGAGATAAGAACTCTGAAATCGACCTCTTCATGTTATCCCATTGATTTTTTCCATCAAAAATCAATACATATAAGTTCATCATGTATGAATAGATAAGGAGTAGTTTTTTGAATCACCTATAATTTCTATTTTTAGTTCTTGTATTTATGGGACACATATCTAGGTCACAAAACTTCTAACTCTATATTCATAAAAGTTAAAACTCCAGAATATTTACTACCATATTCCATAGAAACTCGTCATCTTTTGAGGCCCCCTTGATCCTCTCTATAATAATTGTTTGAACTATTATTTTGGAAGTAAAGATAAATATACACTTATTAATCCAATTTCCATCATCTTCATGTATTAAAATATGGATTCCTTTCAATCCTTATCATGGATTGGGTTATGGGATTCTTTCTACTCATAATGTTACACATTGTTCACCTTCCAAAGGTGGTAAGGGATTGAACAAGAATAATCCTTAATCATATTTAACAACCTTCATTATCACATATTTTCTGCCTTTTTTGAATATATAATTGAGGATTTCATGATCGTTATATATATCACACTTATCCCCATAGAGATAATGTCACAAAATATTGAATGTTAAGATCACAACAAACAATTCTAGATCTTGTATTGGGTAATTATTTTGATGGATATTTAATTAGAGAGAATCATAGGAAATCAATTTTTATCATCCATCATTATGAAACCAAATCCCTTTTGGATTCATCACTATATATCACAAATCCTTCCACAATATTGGGAAAATTGAGCACATGTGTTGTGACTAGTCTCTAATTTATATCTTTTAAGATTTATTTAAATACATCAGTCCATAAAAACATAATTACCTTATTATTTACCTTTCTTAGTAGGGTTTAATATCCTGGGAATTTTCTCACAAATTAATGATAGTACCCAGCTAATCCAAGTAAACAATGGATTTTAATCACAGATGTTATTCTGGTTCATCCTTCGATTGTCTCTATTTTTTATAAAACCATAAATATACCATTATTGATGATATCACACCCTATTAATGTTACTTTACTGAAAAAAACTGACATTTATTATACCTTTCATATATATTTTCCTTATGTAATGCCTTTTGTAAAAAATTTAAATGATATTCATATTCCTCATTACTTTTTGAGTATATACAAATATCATCTATAGTGAACCACAAATTTTTTGAGGTAATCTATGAAGACTCTATTCATTAAGTTCATGAATATTGTTAGAGGATTAGTTTATATGAAGGTAATATCAATGAAATCGTATTGTTTTACCTTTTATTAAAATAATTCTTGGGTATATAATATTTCATCACCATTACATGATAATATCCCGACTAAAGAAACACCATAACAAAGTACAAGCGTCTACGTAGTTGATTGAACCAGTCATAAATCCAAGGTAGAGGATAATTTTTATTTATCATGATCTTTTTTATATCAGGATAATACATTCATAGCTGCATATCATTCTTCCTAATGAAGAGGAATGGATCACCCCATTGTGAGGCATTGTAGCGTACAACCCCATTATCTAGATTCTACTATAATTATTTCCTTAACTCCTCTAATTCAATAATTGAAATTATATATTATGTATTGTCTATTTGAAAAGCGTTGAGTATTATATTGATTGATAACACTACTTCATGGTTAGGAGATAGACTGGAATATTCATTTATAAATACATCATTGAATCCTCTTACAATGGTTATCCCAATAGGGAACATATTTTCATTAATATCAATAATTTTAACTAGAAATGATTTCTGTCAATACAATAATATACATGCTTGTGATATTGATACAAAAGAATATTCGTCCTCTGCCTTAAACATAAATAAAATCATAAGTTGATTTTTGATTTGTTGAGTGGTTTTATTCTCTCTTGAATTAAAGATGGGATTATGCAAGGAAAGTCAATCCATGCCCAGAATTCCATTGAATCCTTTTAAGGGTGCTACCACATGTTTTTTGGTAAATTCATCCCATAAGTTTGGATAGTGGATGAGTCATGTTCTTGGCATACAACAATTAACCTACATATCATCTTTACCAATATTAGGGCTTACAATTTTTGAGGTGTTTCTTGAATAGTTCTACTAAACTTGCTTGACATGTTGGAATGCATAGAACTTAGATCAAATAGTACATTATCTACCCTTGAATGAATAAATAGCATTCCAATCACCCATTCATTGTTAGGATCCTCCTTAGTAGTAATGATATAATATGTTTACCTCTTCCCTCTATGCCTTGTTGGTTTTTTTAGTCTGTTATCATCAACAACCCATGCCATGGGGAATTGATTTTAATAGTGTATATGTTCCTTGTAGTAGAAAAATTGGATAAAATTCTATGGCTTGACTAGATAATTCCTTTTATTAATCACAGTGGTGTGTTTCTCCTTTCGAAAATCACTATATCAGTGCTCTTCCATTCCACACCTAAAGAATTTCATTGTCCCCTTTAGAAAATTTTCAGGATACTTCTTCCCTTGCTTTTCAAAATTATGACTATGACCATTATTACCCCCACAAGAATTATAAATCTCACTAATATAATTAAAATGAATTTTCCACTTCATATATCTGAACCCATTACTCCATTTTAATTCACTAATCTCCATTTCAACTTTGAGGGAACATCAGAAAATGTCCTCATAGATTTCAAAGTCTCAAATTTCCAAATATATTTATAGAATCAACTCTAACCTTAAAAATAAATCTTTAACATTACTTTCAATGGAGTAGAAGAAGTCATAGTCATATCATTAATGTCCTATAAAGTGTTCTATATATGACCTGATGGATTCATCATCTATTTTCATTACATTAAATAAATACCCCACAATTTTATGTTAGATAGTTTGAGGAATGTATTGTTAAAAAATTATTTTCCATAATTCCTTCCACTATATCACTTTGATCTCATCCTTGGGATTCATATTTTTGACCGACATCCATCATTGATCATCTTATCTCTCTATACAATAATCATCTAGGAAAACATTCTCTTTAAAAAAGCATTGGAGGATGGATAATATCTTTTAAATATAGCTGATCCATTTCATGGTGATTAAGGGATTAGATGATCCACTGAAATCTAATTTCACTTTTTATATAAAGCTCTGAAATGAAACCTTATCGTTATTATGGGTGTTTGGGTGTTCCTATAAATTCATTATTTTCTTCAAATGATTTTTCAATTGAGAAAATTTATCATGAAATTCACGATTCCAGCACTCATTGGGTTTGGAATTTAACTTCTACAATCATTGAATTCCCCCTCACATTGGTTGTTGCCAGGGTTTCTCCTATTTCTAGTCATTGCCTAAAAAATTAGAAAATTAGGGATCAAATTTATTTAACTATTAACGACACAAATGGGGAAGCATGAAAATTAAATGAATAACTCATAAATTACATATATCTTTTAACCAATGAATTAACATATTTCAATCTACATTATCTATGATATATTTCGTAACATATAACATTATGGCCATTTTTTACCTAAAAATTGTTTTGTAAGTATCTTGTAAATTGGTCAAAGAATACCACCTAGGAGTGCCAAAAAAGGCATCTAGTAGGGACCATTTTCTTTCCCCAAGTTAAGGTCGAGTCCATATAAATATTCCCTTTTCATGGTTATTATACTAGGTTCAACTATTCCAGAGTCACGTCCACCTATAGTATCCAGGTCGGAATTTTTTTCTTAGAAACCACTTAACCAATACTAAACCAAAATTTAAGGATTTTTTATATGTTTAGTATTATCCCTGATTATTTCACTATATTTTTATAATAATAATCTCCCAAAATGATAAAAATTTTCCCTTGATAGAAACTATAATAACCCATATTTTAATCCATTTTATTTAATGATTTATTACATTAAAGCGAACATAAAAAACTTATAATATTTTGAGGCTTAATTTTATTAGGAAAACAGGTATATAGAATAGAAAATTTCAATAAATTGAAAATTTTATTATAAATATAATGACATATAATAAAACAAAATAACATTACCTTACAAATCAATTTCTCTTCTAAAACATCTTAGGATGACCTGAGGATGTATATAAGAGAGAGGTTTGATATAAAGTCTAGTAAGGTAATGAACAAAGAATAAAATAATTCAAATATATTCATTTGATCTAAGGGGGATATAATGGTAACACTATAGGGGATATAATAATAATCTTAGAAAAGGTGATAGGATATAACACAATAGAATAATGGCAGCATGGGGATATAGCAAAAATACAAAACATGATATAATAATAACAAGAAAAGTATAACCACAAATAAAAAATAATATAGTGTTATTAGGAGAACCTCTCATGAAACATATAATAAATATCATGAGATAAATACATTAACCAATCCATTGGAGGGATAGATAAATCTAGACCCACTCATAACTTTCATATCATGAAAATGCATAGGTGTGCCACATATATCATACAATATAAGGATGTATTTCATCAATTTTAACCTAAAAATTAAGAATTGTGGGTAAGATAAATATATATCCCTAATAAATTATGGATAAATTCCACTAGTCTAATACCCATGAGTTGAAATTGGGATAGTTATTCACAACAAAAGGTTTTGGTACGGAAAATCATAGGATAATTTTGACAGCACAACAGGTGTATATAAAGGATTATAAAAGGTTAAAATGAGATTCAAAGGAGTCTATTATCACTTGAAAATAATAATTTTGTTAATTTTAATGTGTAAAATCATATCCCAATATGAAAAATTTTAAATAAAAATTCATAATATAGTGAAGGATATTGAATAAAGAGGAGAAGCATATGATCCCTTAACGAGAGAGGGTACCTCTAAAAGCCTAGGAGGAGGTTATTAAGAGAATATGGGAATATTTGGAGGGATTTATAAAGGTAATTTCTTCGTAACTTCATGCGCGATGAATTTTTAGTGAATAGTAATGTGACATTTGTTGAGTGTATATGGAAAAATTGAGAATAATCCTTTATTAATTTCTACGCTTTAGGCTTTGAACGCTTTATGATAAAGTAATAAAAACCAAAAATCTTTCCACATTTTCTCACCGTTTTTTTTTACCAAATAAGTTTGTTTTTAAATATTTTATTATTAGAATAACCAATGACATTAATTTAATTCTCTTGGTTATGTGGATGTCATGTTTATAAGGAATTGATTTTAAAACATTAAAATATAATATATGTTTTGAAAGATTCATTAAGGCCTTATAATATTAATAAAATAATGTTTAAAACATAATATTTTGAGTATAAAATATATATTTATTTTTTGATACCATTTATGTCACATATTACTTATCTTTTGAGTCATTATTATGTGATATTGCACACCATATAATTATACCATATTTAATTTTTTACTAGAACATTTCTATCTCATAAAATAATGAAAAATGAACCATTGGATAATTTTTTGTGATGATTTCAAAAAAATATTTACTTTACTTAAATAATTCTCTAAATATGTGAATTTAATTGTTTGAATCAAAATTTCTTATTTATCAAAAAAAAAGTTTTATATTTTACAATTACAGTTTTTTAATCCTTATAAATATTTAATTGGAATTACAAATGTTATACTATAATTTATGTTCAACAAATATTATTTAATTAAAATAATTTTGTAAAAATCATTTATTTCAAATATTTATTAATTAATAAAAATTATTTTCTTTATTAAAACTCTATATTTCCCAAAATAACTATTTTCATTTATTGTATCAAAATATAATACTAATAAAACTCATTATTTAATTACTTAAAAAGTAATACTAAAATGGAATAAAAATATTTATTATTTTTTTGAAAAGGAAATATAAAAATATTATTGTTAGTGTATAGATACATAGATATTTATTATAGTAGTGTATTCTTTAAAGGTAAGGTTTCACATGGAGAGATTTTCTGGGGGTGGTTGGGTTAACATGGTTTTCTTCATGATCTATATGATCATGAATTTCTCTCATAATCAGCTTCATTTGTGCTTTAGTTGTTTAATCTCATCTTGGACTTGGTCGATGGAAAATCCTAGAAATTTTATCTCCCTCGGAAGCTCTAATAAATGGGTTGCATAGAGTATGATTCTAATGTTCAGGTTCATTACATCCTTTGTTCCTTTCAATTATATTTTATCATATCCTATAATATAATAATTGAAATTTCCATTGTATAACTGATGTATTACCAAATGTCATGATGAATAACAGTCTTTTCAGTCTGGTAGGACACAACTAATAATGGTACAAAATAACTAAATTAGTGAATTTTCTTATATAATTTAATTATATGTAAAGAAATACAATCATTTAATAATGGATTTTTAATTTATAATAGTTTGGGTTGTTACACATGACACAAGTTTATATAGAAAGGTTTTTAACAACAATAATCCAACTATACACGCTCTATTGGGATCCTAGATGACCACATATTAGTAGGTTTCATGTTTTGGAAAAAAAATGCTAACAATGATGTTTTAATTTTTCAAAAATATAGACACTATAGTATGGTTTCTATAAGGTTTGGGAAAACAATCACCTTAACCTTGTGATATACTTCACCAATAAAAAACTCTCACTTTCCAAGAAAACCTACCCAAAATGAAAAATAAAAAACTTTGTACTCAAAATTAAATAAATAAGAATGAGTAATGTCAAGTCGGGTGTGACAATTCCCACCACCATGATATTTTATTTGACTAGAAACTCTAAATAGATTCATTTGATCAAGAAAAAAGTAAAAATATACTGCAAATCAAAATGATATCTGAAAAATAAAATACCAAAGAACCAACACACACTTCTTTTCAAAACCAAAAACCTTGAATTCCTAAAAATATGTAAGGAGATCATCCTCATAAATCAATCCAAAATCCCAGGAAAAAACCAATGAGACCAAAAAAACTCAAAACATCCAATTGAATAATCAACCGAATAGAATCATATCTCTAAACACAACCTCAATAAAATAAACACCAAGACCCCTAATATATAAGTCACAAAATAAAATCATCATTGTATATTTGGGATATCAATGAGAATCTATCACATGACTCAAAGTCTTAGCCAACCAAACCACTATGATCGATGTCAGTTGGGGTGAGCATAAATAATTAACACATTAATGAAGCTTAGAAACATGGTTTTCCAAAAACTTGCCTCTATGATGACAAAAATTCCCAGGAAAAGGGAAAACAAAAGAACTCCACCAGATAAAAATTTATTTTCACCAAAATAAAACCAGATGAAAATAAATTCCCTAAACACTATTTCCCTAAAATAAACCTTCTACAACCAGGTCAATATAGGCTCAAGTATTTAGTTAATAGAGGATAACATAGGACCAAATCTCATAACATCAACCCCAGATGAACCCAAATAATCAAATGAAATAAATATCCCTTCACAGTAATCCAAATCACTCACCAAATACATTCACATTCAAATAAGTGATACCCTAATTGTGGCATACACCGCACAAAAATGGGTAATCGCTGAAATAAAAGGTACTCCCTATGTATTTTTCAACGAGAATAACTAGAAAAAAAATTTATTCAAAATTTCCACAACGACTTCAAGCACATTGAACTACAAAAACTCAACCCACTAAATAATGAGCCTCACTAGTTTCACAAAATCGACCTTCACCAAGACAACCCAAGAAGTCACCTAAAAGAACCATCCACTCCATACCAATATTTTATGGGGTATATTTTGAAAATAAGAAACAGAAAACAGAATCAAAACATGTCACAAACTAAAACTGGACATCCGAAACAAAATACATAACCCAAATCAAAACACCACTTCAAAAATATTCCTAACATTACATTACCATAAATCTCAAAAAGTAATTTCTTATACCCAAAAGACAAACACCCAAGAATACCCACTCATGAAAATTGTAAAATTCATTTTTCAAAATCCACTTTAAAATACAAAATAAATATTTTGAAAATAAACATTCACCAATTTTTTAAAATGAAAAATATAAAATATATTCTTACCCACTTCCATATACAATGAAATCCATGCATATATACATTATTTAACTTTTCGAACATATCCATGCATATGTGAATATCCAGAAGAAATACCAAGGTTCATGAAAAGGGTGATTCCATCTCAAATAAATTATTAATCAATCAAAGAAAAATTTAATTCAATTTTATTTCCTAAATAAAAAAAATTAAGTCCTAAAATCGAATTCCATCCTATATTTTACCAAAAAAATAAAAAATCAAAACAATTTCATTTTCATTTTAAATTTACCCAAATTTTTCTTTGTAAAATCGATCAAAATACACCAAAAATCTTTTTAAAATGATGAAAAATATCTCAAAACCAATATAAACCAATAACATGGATGAACATAAAAAACATAACTCATATAACCATAATTAAAAAAAAATGGAAGCATAACTATTTTTCACGGTTTGACTATACAATTTGGTAATTCATGCATCAACCATGTAAGCACAATAAAGGTTAAAATAGGTAGTTTCATGTCCTAGGCATGGTTTTTTCGACCATGAATAGTAACAGTATAGCATATAAGTTCCTAAATCAATATGCCCCAAATAGAAGAGCTTCTCAAAATAACCCACTAATTCTCAATGTTACTCATAAACACTCAAAAAATTACAAAAACCTTAAAACATTTGAGAACCAAGATCATATTCGAAACACAAAAATCCTAGATCACCCTAGAAATTCAAGTGTCCTTATGAAGAGGGGGTGAAAAATCACATACCCATGAATGACCACTTTAATTTCAACAATACTATCTCCATACTATGAAAAAACCCCAAATTAAATGGTTGAACATCAGAGGACAGTCAAGGTTCCTTTAGAGAAAGAACTCAACTAATTTGATACCATTTTATCATGAACCAAAATGGATCATCCCAATATAAGATTCCAAAGATGGCCGACCACATGGCCAGAATCAAATTTATGATCCCTAGATTCTAGAAAATGTTCTTGGGCCTCAAGTAACCATTCTTGGTAATAATTTCACCATAATGTTTTTATAAAAATTAGTTAACTATCTATAAGATCCCAAAATGACATGTCTACCCATCAAATTTTCACACCAACAAAAATAAACATTATAACATCATAATATTAAAAATATGAATGTAATAAATAATTTAGAGGTTGAAAAAATCACTTAAACTCCTAACACACGGTCTATTAAGGAAAATATTCCCCACAAATGGATTTTCTTAACCCACCAATAGATATTTATACCCTTCATCCAAAGAAAGAAACAAAATACTAAGTGTCCAATGTGATGAAATAAATAGAAATTAATATAAACTACATGTATATATATATCTACCGATGACTATACAATTCACTATCCATAACCAATGAACAAAAAGACCCTATGGGTAATAATAAAATATAAGCCGAAACCTATAACTACAAAATGAAAGAGATATATTCATGATCATAGAAAAATATTTGTAGGGATATCAAAAGAAAAACCATGCCTTATAACTTGAATTTAAAGTGAAAAACATTTCATATAAATTTAAAATTATAAATATATATACATAGGGTTTTCCATTCTATTTAAAACAATTGACAGGGAGATTGTTCTAAAAACCAATTTTCTATTTTTATTTCTATTACCATTTTTTCAGTAATAGGATGTTTCCAATAACCCTTTTACGAGAAACAACGAGTTGATAAAGTAATAATCTCAAAGAGAAAATATAGAAGTAAAAAAGTTTATAAAAATGTGTTACAAATATAATAAAGTAAATGAAAAAATTTATGATTTTCACATGAAATGTGAACCACTAAAAAGAGAATTCTAATATGGTACCACTGAAATAAAAAAAATGAGGGAAATCTCCATTTGAAATCCCTATGTATCTAGGTTATTTGGTTTCTAGGAACATCATATCTTAGTGTCAAACCACGCAAATATTTCATTTCCATGCCTGATCCATTTAGGGGGAACCTAGGGGCTAATGGTAATCACTCATATCATGATGTTTAGAAAATTCTACATCAAAATCAACATAGTCATAACATGTCGAGGCGCTTTTGGAAAAAATAAATATTATTCCTCAAATACCCAACTATGTACCTAGGTTCCCAATGTTCTATTCCCATTATGTAAGTTCAAGAGGGATGTGTAGTATCAAAAAAATGTTTTGATCACACAACACATCAAATAATTCATACAAAAACACCTCATCCCCATCACTACTAATGAGAACTTCCATTTCATAAAATTGAATCAGCATGCCAAAAATATCAAATCCATGTTTCAAAACCAGAAAAAAATAGGGTTTCATTGGTGAGAAATTACCTCCTTGAATGAATATAAAATGTTCTAACCAGGATTTATATTTCTAGTGATGGTCATTGACCATTCTGAAAACCACATTTCATAGAATAATTTTTTTTTCACAAGGCACACTTCATAATTACACACATATACAACTTGATTTATATATAAATACCCCTTTCCCCAATAAAAATATTACAAATTCCATATGTTAATATGTACCAATATGTCACATGTATATGTATATATATTATCCTTTTATTTATATGTGTATAAGCCATATTTAAATTGAGGAAGAGAATTAGAAACAATTTTGAGCTCATTGGGAAACAAAAATGACATCAATACCTTATTGAAAACCTATTTGAAAGACCAAAACATATTCATTATTTTCAAACATAATCATCTAAACCAATTGGAAAACCAAATTATCATATATTTTTCTTATAATGTTATAACAGATTGAAAATGTATTTCTATAAAAATGATCTAAGGGGAAAACATCTAGAAAACCTTGAACATTAAAGAGAAACTAATTTCAATAATCTCAACCATTTTATATAATTTTTATTTTTAATAATATAATTAAAAAATATATTTAAACACCCAATCTATCATAGTTTCCAATTTAAAGGCCTACACATAGTGTAACATATGTCAAACTAAAGAAAAACATGATGACTTTGATGCATCAGACCCAGACCCATCTCATCCAAGTCCAAGGAACCCCAAAAGATAAAGGAAACATTAAATACATATAAAACCAGAAAACCCACACCATAATAAAACTATAGGGTTTTTTTGAGCACACGTCATAGTGAATAATGGGATAAAGAATAATTAGGTGATAGAGATATATAAATTCTTACCTGAGATGGTCACACCAACATTTAGAAGGATAAATGGCCACGAATGAAATTTGAGGGGGGAGGCATGTGGCTGGAAGATAAGGGGTAGGGTTTTTTGTGATGAGAGGTTGATGGGGATGAGAAAAAACCCATTAGGGGATAAATTGCATAAGGTAAATAGGGTCATTTCCATCCATTTAAAATTTGTTTTTTATTTTGGAAACTGGACATGGCACATTCTTAGGACACATAGTTTGGAAAACCATGTGCTAATAGTGTGTCCTCTACTAGTGTCCTAGAGAACCATGAATGAGCTTGCCACATAATTTTGAAAACCATACATTGACCATGTGGTTTTTCTAATTCAAAAATGTCTAAATTGTCACACAGTTTTCTCATGGTTTGTAAAACTATGTGCCTTAATTGGGAGAAATTCTTCATATGCCAAAAAATTACCATTTTTAGAGAAAACTACCATGAAAGAAAAATAAATAAACAAGGACTAGAATATAAATAAAATAAATGATTAGTGTCAGTTCATGGTGTGAAAACTCACACTCAGATATAATGGCTCCAAAATAGATAAATAACAGAGAGGATAAGTGAGAAGTCAATAAAGGCCTCAACCACATATTCCCACATATTTTTTAAACATGGGTGAATTCATAAAATCTTAGATAGTTAATTTTATCATTTTAGATTTTTATAATGGTAAATATTTTTTAAGTAATTCACTTATCCATTATTCTTAAAAAATAAAATGTTTAGAATTATATAAATTAGACCAACTTATTCCAAATTTTATATCAATTTAATTTGATTCAGTTTTCAAAATGTAGAAAAATAATAATTTTAAAATAATGATAATATTTGGTATAAAAATGATTTCCTGAGAAAAATATTACTTATTTTATAAAATATTATATATAAGTTTGTAAACTAAAATAGATTTTTTAAAATTTATTGTATAATTCTTAATATTCTTATTTTGTCTACAGAATTTTTTCATCAATTTAGAAAATATTCTAATATACTATTATTTCCATAAGGTATAGTATTTTTAAAAGTAGTACATTTCGGTATTCATATAAAATTTAATTTTTCATAAAAAAAACTCAATAATTCATATTAATATAATATTTCCATGATAAATCCAAAAATTAATTTAATATATTCAATTCACATCTTAAAATTTATATTTTATATTTTTAAATTAAAAATATAAAATATAATGAAAAGATCTTATTAAAGGATGGTTTTAATTCCCAACAGATTTTAGGTAAACTTTAATATAATCTTGGTTTTTATTTAAAGCAATTCTATAGGTTTCAATGTCGCATGCATAAAAAATGTCATTTTTTTATAAGTCTGGCTGTGCATATGGTAGGAGCATGGTTAGAACTAATCATGTGGTTACCATGTGGGATAACACTGTGTTTTAATAAAGGGTTTTTTATTGGTTTGAAAATGGTGTTAAAACCATGCACCTCATCAGGGAAGACCATGTGAGGTATGAGTGTTTCTACATGTGGATTTCATGGTTTGACCAAATCATGAGACTTAACTAAGGTAGCCATGTAGCTTGAGGTAGAAGCGATGCATGGTTGGTGAATAGTTGATCTAATTGTGTGTGACACCCCGATCCTTTAAAAAGTTAGTTTTACCCATTTTCCATCATAATGTTTATGCATAATCACGCCCTAATCTAATTTTGTATTCACACAATCCATTCCCAGGGCTTTAAATACTTTTTTCTATGTATTATTTGTGATTTCTCATTATTCATGATGAATCTCATCAAGGTATGTCACATTCTATATCAGGTTTTTCCTTTTCATTATAGATAAATTTTAGATAACTTTTCTTATAATCTTGGGGAACCCAATCGGGATTTTTTATAGAATATGGGTTTTATATATGATTTATGTGTTTTATAAGGATTAAGATCAAGGGACCAGATATACTTTTCCTTAATCTCTATCTTTAATGGTGATTAGTTCCACCACCATTCATGATGTAAGTGTCTCAATAAAAAGGTTTATTTCTATTAATGTAATATTTTTCTTGTAAATTAATTTTGTTTATTCATTGAGTATAATTAATTTTTGGTAATAATGATTTATTTTGAAAAGAAAACATGTTTTTCAGGGAGTTTTCTTTAAAAATGTTTTTTCACACCAGGTGTTTAATCAAATTATGGAATTGTGGTTTGGGTTTAATAATTATTTTTTAAGCATTGAGGAGGATTTTATTTTATTTTAATGTGTTTTAAAAATTATGAATATGGATTTTAAAATGGATTGGAACAAACATAGCACACTGTGTAACCTTAGGTACTTTGAGAATAGACATATAAATCATAGTGTGTGTAATTTCACTAGAGAGTTTATTTCACTTTAGTGGGTGTAATTACACTTTAGTAATAGTGTATTTGTTTCATTTATGATTGAATTATCACATGATGGATAATTTTATTGTTATTTTTTCAAATTATTTCAAATGATTGATTGTGTCATAGTTATATTTCTTACATGCTTATCGTGTGGGGTACCCATAGATTTTATTGATTATTATTTCATGCATATAACATATATATTCTAAATTCCATGTCTTGTGAATATAGAAGGACATATTAAAGCCAAAATATGGTTTAAAAATGGTTCGGGTTTATGAAAAATCATTTTAAAATTGTATTTTTTTTAATGATAGAACAATTTCATTCTTGATATAAGATTTTATATATATTCTGTGGTGGGATAATATTACAATTCGTGCTCACACCCTAATTTTTCCATTGGGTGGTTTTAGATTTTTTTTTTCAGGATTCAGATAATTTTAAGGTCATAATATTTAATTTTAGCTTCTTTTTTTCATTTCCTTCTTAGTGGGATGGTTTAGAGGTGGTGGTCTGTCACATAGGGACTTGTTAGTCTTGTCTTGGCATGTTTATTTTCTGGTTTAGTCAGTTTAGATTTTGTTTTATGTCTCTTGGATGATTTATTTGTTACTCCACATTATACACTATTTGTTTATCCTTTGTTGTTATATACAATACATGTTTCTCTTATCTTGTTGTGCCCCACCAAATTGTGATGGGCCTACTTGGGTGACTTTTCTAGTTGACATGGGCTGGTTCATTACAAAATTTTATCAAAGGTTATACTAATCCTGAAGTATGATAACTTGGCATGTGTTTGGTTATGTGTGCGGGTATACATGAGTTAAGAGCATTGATATTTATATAGTAAGAACAATAGGGTTTTTTTCCCGCTCACATCTGTGTCTGAACATGATATACCATGGGTGATCAGAAATAATATACCATGTTTGAGACAAGGATTTTGAGTTTATTTTAATGAACTATATAGGGAGTTTATTTAAATAGAAAAGTTCTTTTTTAAAAGTGAAATTTTTTTTCTTTGGTTGAATCATTAATCCAAAATATTCCGACTCTATTTCAAGAAAGTATCAATAACCTACTATTTGTGGTGGATCATGCATCAAAATTTATAAAGCAACATCCACCCATAATTCGGGTGACAAAGGGCCCCAAGAATTAATTAATTAGCTTGAGATTATTGAGAGGATATTCAACTTGTTCGATTCTCCTGAGGAATCTAAGGGGGTGTCTTCCATTTACCTGATATAGGGGTCGTGGAAGAGATAGTGGGATGCTATTGTTAAAGCTATGTTTCATGAGGATGTTACATGTACTTATTCCCATAAGATCTTCAACCAAAGGCTTTACCCATATATGTTATATGTATCAAAGACCCTATAGTTTTCAGCATTGGAGAAAGGGGAGCTTGAAATTCTAAAGAATTTGTTTTATTTTCTTGATTTGATACATTTGACACTAGATCTAGTCATTAAGGAGCATATCAAGGATTGAATATTAGAGTTGGGAATAATGGGATAATATTTGGATGATGATGATTCTCATGTTCCTTCTAAACCTTATGGAGTTAATCGAAAAGGAATATTTAGAAAAGGTTGAAATAGATATAAATAATAGTTTGTTTGGGGATCCAGTTGGTTTAATTCTTAGTAAGGGTATATATTTTGGCTACAAAAGGAAGTGGAAGGTTGGTAGGTTTTCTTTCGGACAAGTTTCTAGGGCTTCATCAAGATAGAAGCATGTTATCAGCTACCAATGTGGAAGGAATGGTTATACCAATCCTAATTGTATAGAAACTCTTAATACTTTTCATCATTGGGGACTAATAGACTATCTAATGTTTTTTCTGAAAGTATTTCCAAGGGAAGTAAGGATATATCCACTCCCACGATGGGTTTTCACATTCGTTATGATGCTACAAAGGGTAGTGGGTATTATCCTCAGGTAAAGGGGATGATCATGTGTCTAATAATGTTTTAAGAGGAGGTAAGGTTGAATGTCTTTATGTGGTAGAGTTTTTTCTTGTGTAATCTAATGTAGGGACACCTACTATTATAGGTATAGTTTTTATATTTCCTTATATGGTACTAGATATGTTTGATATTGGTGATACTCATTCTATTATATTGTAAATGTTATTTGACATATTATGATTGAATATGAAGCTTATTCCATTCTTTTTGGATCTTTCTATTCTGTTGGGAAATAGGTATGAACAAGGTTTCAGTTGTCCCAAATTTTTGGTGATGATTGTTGATTTCAAGATGGTGTAGGGTTTCTTTGTTCTTGATCATGACATCTTCGACATACTACTTGGAATGGATTTGGGGATTGGAATTAAGGGATATATACACTATCATCATTGTCAAGTTCATGTTTTATCTTCTGATTGGGTCACTCAAGTTATTTCGGGTGAGTTGGACTCTAGATTGGTAAGGGTCGAGCATGTTGTTCTTTATGGTGGGGTAATGTCAAGAAAGTTTTCAACGTTGTTTATGGATTATGTTATCCCTTTTTGGGAAGTCTATTTCATGTAGTTTCATGTGTGTACCCTAAGGTCTTTCCTGATGATTTCTTTAGTTTACCACTAGAGAGAGATTTTGAGTTTACCATGGACCTACTCCCCAGTTCAACACCAATTTTACGATATCATATCATATGGATCATATTCATTATATGGAACTTAAATTTGAAATTGTGTACTATGAATCTGTGAAATTTATTCATCCAAGAATGTGACCATGGGAATCATCTATCCTTTTTCTATGAATGGAAACACGATCCTTATATTTTACAAGGATTATCAAAAGTTAAATCATGTGAAAATGAAGAGAAAATATCCCTTTACTAGGATTTAGAATCACTTTGATCATATTAAATGGGATATTTTGTTTTCAAAGATCAACCTTCATTCTGGGTACCACCATTTTAGATTCTGAAAAGATGATATACCTAAGACAATTTTTAGGGTCTTTTATGTGAATTTAGAGTTTTTGGTTATGCTATTTGGCCACATTAACTCTAATACGGTATATTTACATTGATAAACAGGATTTTAAATCATTTATTAGATTCTATTGTTATTTTATTCATGTATTATATTTGGGTTTACTTCAAGTCATAGGAGAATAACTTAGACCATTTTGATGTTGTTCTTAGAACCTCGATGGAATATTACATTATGGAATGTTTTCCAAATGTGAGTTTTGGAACAAGATGTGAAATGTTTGGGGAATTTCATATCTAAGAGGGGAATGTAAGTCAATTCCAAGAAGATTCAATTAGTTATGTTTTGGTATTATTTGAGAAATGTGTTTGAGTTCCAATGGTTATTGGAATTGGTTGGTTAATATAAATTGTTTGTTCATTATTTCTCTAAGATCTCATCTCTGATGAAAGCTTAATCCCATTAGGGCATAATTTTTGAGTGTACTAACAAATATTAGTGATATTTGGGGGGAATTTAGTCTATTTTGACTCCATCACCTGTTTTGATTCTCCTAAAAATGGGTTTAGGTTATGACATTTCCAACGATGATTCTAGTATGGGTTTCGGATGTGTCTTGATGTGGGTTAAACAAGTATTGGCCTATGTAACGCACCAATTATTGAATCATGATATGATCTAACCATCCCATGATCTGGATTTGGTAGTTATTATTAATGAACAAAAAAAATTGTGTCACTGTCTCTTTGGGGTGAATTTTACAGTATATTCTAATTATAAGTTCCTAAAATAAGGTTTTATATAGATGGATATGAACAAGAAATAAAGACACTAGGTTGATTATCTTCAGTCCTTTTACTTTTATATTTCATAAAATCCCAAAAAAATATTTATGGTCATTGATTACTTGAGTATAAAATTGTTGACCCAATCCATGAAGGAATCAGTTGAGTGGTCTCTGATGAGTTTGTTCGCAGAGAAAATCCTAAGAGTGAAAGTGGTTGGTGGAGAGGTGTTATTGGATTCGATGAAAATTGACCAATTTCATGATGAGTGATTTCATCTCATGTAGGTGATAAACCCTGAGTTTCAATAATTTAGTAATATATTTAATGGTTGGGAGACCTTGGGTGAGTGGTCTTAGCCTCCCAATAGATCATTGTGTTTTTATAAAAAGTTGTTTGTTCTAATTTCTCAGAGGTGGGTGTTGATACAAAGTGGACATAACTTTTTCTCTTCATGAACCCAAGGACTTGAAACATTTATCATGAATTTATATGTTGGTATTAGTGGCCTAGGAGGAGGGGATTACTTTCATATATTATATCAGACTTTCTCACTAGTCCTAAAATTAAGGTGGGACACTAGAGACCTACTAGTTTGTTTAAACCATCACCCATTCTGATATATAAGTGGGAAGAGATTTATATAAAATTAATCATTAGTTTTCTATTAACTCTTAGTGGGAAGTATTAAATTTTGGTGATCATTGGTCATATTACATAATATTCTCATTTCTTACCTATCTGGGAAACAATTATAGTGGAACAGCTTATAGATTTGTATATCTGAGAGATTATGAGACTTCATGGGATTATCTAAAAGATTATTTCTAATAGGAATATAATGTTCTCATCCAATTTTATATAATGTTTTATAAGATTTTATGGTTTCCTAGTTCAAATTTGGAATGGAATATCATCCGTAAAGGGATGGATTGTAAAAGAGAGATATCCAGGTTCTTAAGAATATGCTATGGGATTGCGTGCTTCATTTAGGTTGATCTTGGTAAAATAATTATCCTATGATTGAATTTTGAAATTAAAATAGTTATCCGGAATTGATAAAGATGATTTCCTTTTAATCACTATATGAGAAAAAATGTAGATATGCCTTTTTTATAGGCATGGGATAACGATCTTTGGTTAGGTTAAGACCTATTTAAGAGACAATTGAAAATGTGTGGTTGATCCAAAACAGGATGGTCACAATATAGATTGATTATAAACCCTATGGAGATTTCCATTGCCTTCTTCTAATGTTTAATATTGGTGATTGGGTTTTCTCAGAGCTTCACCTCACTTGAACACTATAGTTTGTGTAAGTTAGGTAAGTTAGAACTGAGATTTTTGGGTCCCTTTAAGATCATGGAGTGACTCATAAAGGTGGAATATCTGTTCGACTTACCATAACATTTGACTTCAATCCATGATGTGTTTCATTTGTCCCATATTATTTGGTACAAACTAGATCCTTCCCATGTGATTGAATGAGAGGATGTTGATTTTTATCACAATACCACCATTGGTAAGAAGCCAATTCAAATTAAAGATCACAAGGATAAAGTATTTCATGGTAAAATGATTCCTTTTGTTTGATTACTATGGTTGTATAGATTATATAGCCACAATAAATGGGATTTGGATTCAATGATGAGGTAGCAATGGAATTTATTTTTTTAGTCTATGATTAAAGAAATTTCTTAGGACAAAAAAACATCACGGTGGAGAAAATTGTAACACCCACCAAATCTCACGTATACATTAATTTATTTTTGGTTTTGTTTTAAATATTTATGTGGAATGTGGGTCAAAATGGAAATTTATTTAGAGGGAATGCCATGGGAACGATTGGTTCATGTTAACTACTAACCATGTGGGACAACTCAGTTTCTTAATAGAGGTTCTTTGAACGGTTTGAGGATGATTATTCAAATTATGAATCTCACCAAGGAAGATTGTGTGGGGTTTGGGTGTTTAACCAATGGGGTTTTATGGTTTTAACAAACAATGTGGATAGTCTAAGGAATCCATGTTTCTTGATAGAGTATCTATTCATGGTTGAAGCATGGTTTGTCTAACTAGCCAGTCTAAATATATAAAAAAATTCGATCCCTTAAAATGTTGGTTTTTTTCGTTTTCCCCATGGAAATTTTTATGCCAATTTTCCACCCTAATCATATTTTGGATCGACCTAATCCTTCCCCAACACTCTAAAGTCTTATTCAATGGGATTCCAGGCAATTTCCCTTTGTTCTTGACAAATCTCATTAGGGTTTGTTACATTCCTGAGTAGGTTTTTTGATTTCATCAAAGATCCACAGTAGATATATTCTCCTATATTCTTTTGGAACATAATGGACTATATATTCTAGATCTAAGGGGTTTGAGAGTAGCTTTATGTGTTTCCTATCGATCTAGGATCATATGTAACTGATCAAATCGTCCTCATTCTCCATTTTTTAAGGAAATTAGTTCTACCTCCATTCTGGAGGTTGGTACCTCTCCAAAAAGGGTTGATTCAAATAATTAATTAATATTCTTGTAAATTCATTTGTATTATTCATTTATTTGTATTTATTTTTTATTAAAATTGATTTTTTGGAATGTAACCATTTTTGAATGGGGTTTTTCATTAAAATGGTTGTTCATACCAAGAGTTTGATAAAATTATTGAATGGTGGTATTGGTTTAACAATTATATTTCAAGTACTGAAGTAGATGTTCAATTATTTGGATATGTTAAATAAATATTTATCATTTATTTATAAATGTTTTTGAAAAAACATTCATTATGGGTAACATTGGGTGCATCATGAATAGTCATGTCACTAATAGTGTGTGTAATTCTACTTGAGTTTTTCTTTAACTTCAGTGTGTGTAATTCCCCTTGAAGTTATATTGGTTCAATCCACCATATCATTAGATTTAGGATTTATTTTTTTTCTATAATATAAACATAGAGTTTAGATAAAAAATTCTATAGTTTTTCATTTAGGATTAGATTATTGCGTGATGGATTATATTATAGTTATTTTCTCACATGATTTTAATGATGCATTGTGACCTATTTATATTTCTTTCATGTTTAACTTATGGCGTAACCATGGATTGTATTGATTATGAATTCATACTTAGCACATGAACTTTTTATATTCCATCAATTTTGAATATGAAAATGATTTTTTAAAAACCAAAGTATGGTTTACAAATGGTTTTTCTTTAGGAATTTTTTTTAAAACTATATATATTTTTAAATATAGAACTAATATTTTCTTGATATTGTAATTTTTATAGATCCCTTGGTGGATTCCTACTCAGCTTGGTCCTTACTCACTGTTTTTCCCATTGTGTTGTTATAAGTTGTTATTTTGTAAGATTCAGGTAATGCGAAGGGAATCATGTTTCATCGAGGATTCGCTAGTATTCTTTTCCTTCATAGAGGAATGGATTTTAGGTGATAGTTTATCACATGGTGGTCTTGTGGTCTTTTCTTGACATATTTTTCGTGTTTTTCCACTATGTCTTAGATTTTATGTCTCTTGGATTTTTGATCAATTATTATGTGTTGAACTCTATTTATTTGTCTAGTTTTTTTATATAAGAGACCACATTATGTTATATTTTTTCACCTCACCAAAATTTGATTGGCCGGTTTTGGAGGCGTGTCTAGTCAACATGGCTCATTCATTACAAAAGAAATTTTTTGTTTAATAACTTTTAAATTTTCTATAAATAACTATACTTTATAGTGTTAAATTATTATTCATAAAATCAATATATATTGTTATTATTCAGTCATATAAAATATATTCCCTTAAAATAAAATAATAATTTTGGAAAAAATGAATTTTTAATCATAAACATAATTGATAAAACATGACCATTTGAAAAGTATAAATATTCATGATACATCTGTACAAAAAAATATTTTATTTCATGTTGATATAATCCTAATTTCTACTTACATTAACCATTATGATCTGAACATAATACCTAAGAATCAAATAATCTCTACTTACATATTCGGGTAGAGGTTTAGCTAGTGTGAAAACTATAGCAATCACGATGAGCAAGAACATCTCTCATATATGCTTTTGCTAAAACTATAATTTCACGGGTTAAACTTGCGATTAGTCTAGTGAAACCCCTAATAAAGCTACCTACATTCAATATCATACAAATCTTCTTGATAAAGAATACTTCAATAACATCCTAATATTTTATTATATAATTCTTTATAAATACATTTAATTTCATTGATTTCTTGTGATACACACAACCTCTTGTCTAAAAAACAGTAATATAGTATATCATTATAATTTATCCATTAATTTTTTGGAATGAATAAGAACCAATATATTTAAAAAATGTATAATGGTTTTACATAATGTGTATATATTGATAAATAATTTTTCATAAAATCAATACATGTTTTAAAAATATATTTTTTAAAAAAAATTGATTTTATTATTTTTGAGAGAAAATTGTACAATTAATAATTTCCACAGTAAAGAAATTTATTTGAAAAAAATAACTTCATTTTGGGAATCAACATCACTAAATTATCTTATAGTGAATTTTGGAAAATTTTCTAAAAATATTGAATTTTCTATGAAAAGTAAAAAACACTAATTTTTGTTTAAAACTGTATTTTGGTTAAAGGGATTTAAAATGTTATATTTTATATTAAAATGGGTTTAATGGTAATATTCATTGATTTATATTGTTAATAATCCAATTATGTTTCGTGGAATTAATTTTATTTTGATTTTGGTATAAAAAATTCATATTTATTAAGATATTTTTTACATCAAAACCATTTTTCATCGTGTATTGTGAGTTTATTTTAATGTTAATTTCAACCAATTTTTGATATTGAATTTTATAAAGTGGACTACATGTTTCAAATAAATATTCTAAAATTCCGTACTTTTTATCTTTAATTTTTCCATAATTAATAGTAAACATAGTAAAGAAACTCTTGGTTATGGTTAAAAGCAAATTACTAGAGTGTTAAACCAATAGATAATTGAGAAATTTTAAATTAAACTTGTTTAAATAATATTTTATGGTTATATTTTTATCTCATACTATCCCAAATTAAATCATTGACCAAACCATAACCAATTCTCTTATAAAATTCCTCATAAATGAATTAGAGGTTCAAGTCTTCTTCAAATAATATTCTATTTGTCCTTAATAAATCATCCAAAGTAGGACTACATAAGAAGAGAATCTTAGAGAAATTTTGTTGCAAGTCAAACATGAGGTTAGGGATTTACCAACAAATTAAATTTTTTAGTAGGATTAATTATAATTAATATTATGATGATAAAATTTAATGATCTAATTATCAATAATAACATAAATTTTATTCTTTTATGTTTATTTTGGGATATTACATGTTTTTATTTCAACTTTCTAGTCTTTAATAACTCAAGATACCAGAAGAATGTTTTTAAATAAATTATACATTATTTATCTCTTTCATAAAAACTCATTTTTTATCCTATCATTTTTTCTAAAAAAATTCTAGAATATTTTGACTATTGTCCAATGGTTTTTTAAAATCATTTATACCCATGATTGAAATTTTACAAAACTATTTAAAAGAAACGTTCTTATCATTTTCTAAATGAGGTCATTTTAAATTTTTATCAAAAATGTGATGGAATCATTATTTTAATGAATACTACAAGAATATAATTTCCATTGATTATGATTGCTCAATACATTTAAGATTATACTAAATGTTATATAATAATTTTCAAAAACAATCTTCTTTAATATAAGGGAAATTTTTTGATTTTAAATAGTTGATTTCATAGTGAAAAGTGTTTCTTCTTCATGAAATGTTACTATTTCCTTTTAATGGAAAGTTTAATATATTATAGCATCCATTGATGTGACTTATTATTTAATGAGTATATGACCCAATGATACCATTCAATTTTATTCATTGGAGGGATTATTATGATGATGATTTAAGCATGATTATATGAAACCCATTTATTTCTTAATTTTTAAGTAAATTATGATGAAACCCTAATGAAACTCATTTCATTTTGATGATTTATACTTTGATGAATTAATGAAATGTCTATGAAACCAATTTAATTTATATATATTATGTTATGGAGAAAATGTGTTGATCTTTTAGCACACATGTATCTAATTTACATTAAGTGATGGGTGAACAAAAAATTATATTATCCTCAAAAACATTTAGTAATGTTAGATATCTCACTAAATTATAATGATTTCAATGGGGAGTGAACCCAATTATATAAGGGAATCTATCTACTATGAAAGTGTAGGTAGTGAAACCTGACTTAGGATATGATACAATGGGGAGTGAACACAATTCAATATGATAGTATTAGTAGTGAACCCTATATAAGGAAATGATTTCCATGCTTAATTATATTACACAAACATATTTCTTATACTAGTGTTATTATCTCATGGATCATGTTTTGTGTTTCTTTAATGGTTCATGCATTATGAACTATCAATCATTATATCGTGACTCATTTTTTGAACTAATAATTGATGGGTATGATTTTTGAAAGTTAATATCTTGTTCTCTTACCCTTTTTTCCATGTTATGTTTAAATGATCAATGATATATCTCTTAGTTACCCATACTAAGTATCTAAGCTCACCATTCATTATGTTTTATTTTCATCAGGATATAAATAAAAGTTTTAAGTATAGTGATTCCAAGACGGGTGCTAGTTATGAAAAATTAAGTGGGATGTTATGTATATTAGTTAAAAACAAGTTGTTTATATATTATATTTTCCAAAGAAACTAGAGCATTACATTTCTAACAAGTATCATAATGTTATATAATGAATATCCATTTATTAATATATAATATTTAGGTATAAACATATTCTGTTGTTATAGTTGGTATTATAGAAAGGTTTAGTTACTTTTGGATACTGATATGAGAAACATTTAGTGAGAAAAAATAAGATAATCATATGTATAAGAGAATTTATTATTCTAAGATAATTAAGGGATTGTTTTTTCTGCAAAAAAACATCTATTTTTAGGTATTAAAAGAAAATATGGTTTTTAGAAATTTATTTAGGGGTAATAACCCACAAAAATACTTACTTGAGTATATCATGGCCATTTTTATGGTGCACGGTGATTGTTGATTTATCGCGCACCTAGTTTGACACTCTTAAGGGATATACATGGATTAAATATAATTTTATTTATGAACCATTGTTAAAAATTTGAATAGATTTTTAAAATGAAGGAATTATGTTAAAACTATTTTTTTATAAATTGAAAAAAAAATGTGTCAAGATTTAGACATCGTATGAATTCTTTTTCCTTATTAATAACACTGATTAATGATGCATAGTTTTCATGCTAACAATTTTGTTTAGTTAGGAATTGAATATATAATGATGAATTTGTTGTGGTGACAGGTATCAAAAAAATATTTAATATCCTAATTAATCTTGGTAATATTAATTCTATTATATCTTGAAATTTCTATAGGAATTTAATGTTCTATTCCCAACTATTTAACGTTGAATTAGTAGTGAAACCCCTTTTATGGTATTATGGTTGAATATAAAATATATGATTCTTATTTGATTAAATTTTTTATGAATGTTATTCCTGAAAATCATGTTACTCTCCCTCTATGGTAATTTTTTGTTATTTTAGGCATGGATTGGATTTCATTTAATGAATCTAATATTAAATTCTATGTAAGTGAAGTCGTGTTTAATATTCTAAATGAACCTATTATCATTTATGAGTGTGATGATAAATATAAACACATAATGGAAGATACATCCATTATATACATATTTATTCTTATTCAAGAGGGATGTTTATCTAAAATGGTTTGGTGAATATCAACATCAAAGATATTCCTATTTTATAAGACTTTTCTAATGTTTCTTTAGAATGGTTTCCCAGTCTTCCTCCAAATCATTAAGATATTTTTTAGTAGAAATCGTGCCTCGAGCTACAACTATTTTGAACACTCCATATATAGTGTCCCCTATTGATATTATTTAATTAATGAATAAACTCTATGAGAATATTTATAAGGGGATAATTCAGCTAAGTGTGTCATAATGGGGTGCACCTATTCTTTTTATTAAAAAGAAATGTGTATTGGTGAGACTCTAAATTAATTATTGGGAATTAAAATACATAACAATCAAGAAAATGTTTCATATACCCCATATTGATGATATTTTGATCAAGGATACATATCTCAATTATTTTCCATCATTGAACAATATTTTGGATATCATCAATTACGGCTCATGTCAGATGATATTATAGTGGACTATAATTTTTATACATAGATATTTAATCTTTTAGATGAATATTCCTTATATAACATAATGATACCAACAATAATTTATAGGTATGGTTACTTTACAAACATGGACATATAATCAACTGGTTTATAAAAGATCATCATCTTCACACACTATGTTCTTGACATATATCATCTTTCTTAAATAGATCATACTTAATAACCTTCTTCATAACTTGGGGAAAGGTAATATAAGAAAGGGTGAGATTAGATGCTCATTAAGGGTAAAAAAAGTACATATCAATGATAAATAGAGCATAACATTAACATCAGTATATGATAAAATGATAATGACAATTTAAAATCATACCCTTTATATCATAGATCATAATCTTCAGTTGTCGGATAAAACAAAGGAGTTTATAAAAAATGAATCATAATGGAATCAAAGAACTTGATCAATGAGAGTATAAAATTTGCATAAGACATAAATTTTGAAATACCTATAACTATAGAAAATCATTTCCTTAGTAATCAGGGATCCTTACAAAGTCTATTATAGTGGAATGGGTTCAGTCCCCAAACCATAATAATAGTTAAGGTTCAGTTTAGATACTATAATAGTGGAAATATTCTTTTATAGATATGGGTTCACTCCCTAACCCATCCCAACTTCTCCCATGAGATATTAATCCTTACCCAATGCATTGAAAAGAGATATAGGTCCCACCCATCACATAAAGAAAATTATATATATGTGCGCCACCAGATCGAAAAACATTCAACATATCAGAACCTGTGAGAAGAAATGAGTTTCACAAAAATTTCATCATATCATTACCTATTGAAAGGTAATGGGTTTTCAACCTAATCATAAACCATATATATAAATATTGAGGATGGGGTCCTTGAATGATATCCCAAGCAAACAATAAGTGATATAAAGGGTTTTTCCTTTAACGAATATAAATACCATTGAAATAAATTAAAATAAAAAATTTCCTTTTACACTTCAGTAATGAAAATAAAAAAGTACCTCATTAATAAAATGAAAATAAGATTAATTTTGAAATATTTTATAAAAATAAAAACATGGGTAAAAATAAATTTAAAAAATCTTATTAGAAAAGTAAAAACCTCATTCAAAAAAATGTAGAAAACAAGGATATAAAAGAAACAAAATTTCAACCAAAGAGAGTAATGACATCAAATTTACATAAGACATGTTTTCAATATCTTGAGAACATAAGGTATGTAAAATGAAATGAAAATATTTATTTTTAGGAAATATCCAAAGGTTAATAAATCATTTATTTTTTTTAATATGTATATCATAAAATTTCATCATCATAATCATAATCATAAACAATCCCATAAAATAATGAAATTATAACACAACACCCTTACCGCAATGTAAAATTTCAAATGACAAGACCCATGATAGAAATAAATTAATATTGCTATAAATATCCATTAATTTTCAAGATAATAATCATTAAACAAATTCATAAGTAGTATATACACCACATAAAAGAAACAGGTGGTGTATAAGGCATGGGCCCTGTGGAAATAAAAGTAAAACGAAAATCCATTACCCGAGGAATCTCATGTATAATAAATATATATTAGTTATAAATATATTATGGAATTATAATCATATATATCATACCATATTTTAATTATTTATATATTTTTAATCACTTATTTGTTAATAATTCTTTATTAAAATCTTACTTTCATGTGATATCTGCATCTATTTTTCATGTATGTCTTGGTATGGTGGTTTTGGTCCTTGATTTTTGATTATGGTTCCATTATGTCCCGAATTTTAATCGTGATATAAATATTACACATATTTATTATATACATTTTTATATTCAGTCATAAATATATATATATAAATTTTAATTACACCATTTATGTAGAGGGTAGTTTGTACATACACATGAATGTTGTTTTCCTTTTTTGATGGATGGAGAAAAAGGAAAGTTAACAATAAATATCCTTTAATCAATCATTATTATATTATATATATTAAATATATTAAAAAAATATCTCCTTTTTATGATACAATTAAAATATAAATAAAAACAAATCCCATCGCTCTATGGAGGTGGTAGTCCATATGAACACATGATCGACGTAATCGTTTTAAAATGGATTGGAAGGTAATAAGGTAGATATTATAAAATAATTCTAGAAGCATAACTATGTTATAAATATCATATATAACTATTTAGACCATCATAACAACCCTCCATTTAATATGGGGATGTAAAATGATTTGTATCCCTATGTTGATATTGTAACCCATGCATAACATGAGTGATTCTTTGACTTCCCATTTGATGTAGAGAGGGTAAATAAAGGTGTTTTTATAAACATAATAACATTTAATTATATTTAGGATACTTAATTCTTTTTTATGAAGAATATAAAATATTTTTATGAGGTAAAATAATAATTAAAACAAAAGTGAAATGTTAAGTATATTACCTCTTCCTTGAAATAAATTCATTAGTTATTATCCTAGAGGATCTCGGTTGGTCTATTCAAAATACCAGAACATTTAAAAATTTTCTAGGGGAGTGGATAAGAGAACATGGTAGGGTTTGGTCGAGTTATAAGGCTCAAAGTGGAGTGAAGTATAGAAAATAAGGGTTCCCTATTATAATTGAGTGGAGGGTAACTCTTGTAATTTCAGGAAAGATTAAAATATATTAATGTCATTTTCAAATAAAATGGTCAATAATGGGTAAGGGATTAATATTTGGACCAAATATTATCCATATTTTTCTATTTTTAACATTTTCCTGATTTTTAATTATTTATTATCTTTATAAAATGTAATTATTCTCAAACTAGACAATACTAATTAAATATGAAAAAAAAGACAAAAAGAAAAACTTGTGTGTAAATGATCCAACCCATTGATACCCACCTGGAAAGAGACAATAAATCTCTAACTACCCCAATACTTCCTTCAATGGTCCCAGGGATAGCAGCCAGTTCTGAGTAGGCATATCTTACACATTTGAGGCCTTAGCCTAAGTACATGTACACACACACACATCTCCAATCCCCTAAAATGTTATATACATAAAAAACCGATACAATAAATGCATTCCTGATATCTATAACATATTTTGAGTTTCAATAAATTAATAAAATCATAAAACATACAAATAAAATCCCAACCAAAACTGCAAAGGAGTCTATCCTGCTTCGAAAGATGGGAATTCATTCAAATGAATCACCTAGTAAACAACTCGGCCTATCTAGACCAATATAAGTACTTCCAACTCCCAAACCTCTTATGATTCTATAAAAGGCATCTCTTCTACATAATACATCACAAGTATTGGATAATTCTATGCATTGGTGAGTAAAATAATACCCAGTAGGATATCCTAAAATATTTAACCATAAATCATCAAGATTAGTAAAATCAACTCAAGATATGTAAACAAGATAAGATACATAGCAATAACTAACACCCAGATATACTCATAATAGAAACCCAATCTCAAAAAGTTATCAACCATCACTGCCAACCATAGGATTACTCTTAATGATTATAGGTACTACTCTTCTGAGAGGGAACCCTCCCCAATCCATTTTTTCACCAATATAACTCTCTTAAGAGGTCGTTTTTCTCTATCCTAGCCAAGAAATACTCAATGGATCATTATATATCTCATTATCCAAGTAGGGGATCAGACCTAGGTCTATTGGGTGACATCATAAGCCCAACTATATTTTCCTACAAGATAGGGGATCAATACCCCATGCAAGTTGGTCATGTCGATTCCATAAACCCCACCTAGGAATGATAGAGGATTCCACCCTGGTAGAATATCTGGATACACCAAACTCTATCTGAGACTATACCCAAATAGTTGATCAAAATCCAATTTTGAGGATGTATTTTTGCACTATACCCTTGTGGGAAAGGACTGAGGTAACACACTAAAATGAAAAAGTCTATGTTGAAGAAATTAAGGGCTCCAAAAAACATTATAGGGATTGAACAACATGAACATGGGGTACATAGAGTATCATTCTGATCCCATTTCTAACTATGTCACATCATATCACACAACTTGGAAGTCACCAATTACATGGTGAGTCCCATCTGGGTACATGGTATAAAGTGGTTGGAAATTTATCTACCCATGTAATTTTCCAATTCCTATGTCCACATATCTATGTACATGTGATTCGGGCCACACCCATATACTATTTTCATGTTCATGTTCTAGGTTATTTCTATATATCTAGTTTTTCTCATATACCCAACCCATACCCATCTTCTTAAGCCTATCCAAGTGCCAGTCCATTCCTATATACCCTACATGTTCCCATGTTCCTAGTTATTTATGTGCTCATATACTCCCAGAGTAAATGCCTAGACTCTATCTGAGGACACATAGCTTATGAAAGGTGTAACATTGCTTGTGATATTTAATTTTCCACAAAAAGCATAGATCTAATGAGAGGGGTCCCACACGGAATATATCTCTAGATTACACACCATATTATAAGGTTTTTTATATAATCCCATGGTTCTTATCCTTTTATACACACCTTACCAATGGAATCATGATTCTTCTCATCAATCATGCCCAAAATCCACTTATCATCCCATGACTAAGCCCCACCAACTTCATCAACCTAAATCCATCCCCCAAATCTGATTGAAAGTGTGTATGTCATCATTTCATATCACTATAATACCATGAAAAATAACTAAAAATATCCAAATATGAACATGTTCATTAACAATCATTAAAACCCTTCAATGCATCCTTGATTGGGAACTGCAGTAATGGTATTGATCCATTGCACTAAAGTTTTGTCATTCAATTATCAAATATTGGATATTCCTCAAACCATGGCCCTAAAAAATCCATGAGGAATGTGAGAATAAACTAGAGAGAAATATATGAAATACAGGTGAGGAATGAACCTAAGACATTTTTAAAGTAGTCATTGATCCATTTTCATAATAAAATTGAATGAATTAACCAACAAGTAATGAAATCATCCATAAAATAAATCAACAATTGATGAGTTAATCAATTCTTGTTAATCGAATTAATTATTGATTGACATAGGATATCAAAATGGTATGAATCCATATAAATAAAATTTCCCAAAACATGTTTTAATGATTCACTAATGAATAATGATTTTACTTTGTAGTCATTGATTAAATCTGCAAACTCCATTGGCATGGAAGATCCTTATGGTATTAAAAGGATAATTTAATCCCTTATAATAAATCAATGAACTTCTCTAGTGCTCTCTATAAATTCTATGGGATATGTATCTAACCTTGGGAATTGTTCATAACATCATATTTATAAAATATTTCTTGGTAACTACCTCAACTCATAATAAAATAACATTATTTATTTATGTAAATATTATTTTCTCCTATGACAAAATTTTTACCAAACCCCAATTCTGACATAGGTTATGTCGCTCCTAGGGTAAAACCCATGTTCTAAACTCAATAGAAATCTCAAATTTCTAATTCAAGAAACCATTATGAACATATTCAATTTTTTAGGGAAAAATATTGTGCTTTTTTAAAATATTTAATATTTTTAAACTATCAATACCAGTCTCATCGGCCTTGGAATCTCATACCGTCTTAGTTCCTAGATCCAGAAATATTATTATATATATTTCAAATATTTAAATGAAAAAAAAATATAGAGGATAAATTCTCCCCAACTTAGGGATTTTCATCATAAAAATCCAAAAATATTACTCAAATGTGTGGGTATTGATCTTGTATTTGGGCTCCCACTCCTAGGTACTCTCCTAAGGATTCTCATTCCACCACCAAACATACAAAAAAGGAATCTCTCACCCATATTGGATCTTCTTCTTCCAATACAAAATCTATACCGAGTACTTTCCAAAGGTTTCTCTATCCACAGTGTCCGGATCTCCCTAGTTGTTAACAAGTGATGGGTCATGCACAAACCTCCTTAGTTATGACATGTGGAAGATGACATGTACCCAGTCTAACTATAGGGGTAGAGCCAAGAATTATTCCACCTCACTGACTCTACATACTATCTAGAAGTGTCCAATAAATCTCAAAGATAACTTTCTTCCCTAGAAAAATATTTATTATCTATGGCATAGTGAGACCATTAGGAACACATGTTCTCCCTCATCATTCTATAAAATAATTAATCATCAGAATGTATAGGAATTTACAAATATTTGGGTTGTCTTGGTATACTTTGGGATGATCTTCACCATCTCCATCCTAACTCACACCAACTCTGGTACCATGTGTTCTATATCACAATGATCAGTACAATACAATGGAGACCTATCGGTTCTCCCATAAAATTCCTTGAACAATTCTATTCCAATGGTGTAATGGTATCTTTTGTTATAAATAAACTCCAAAATGGGTAGTTGTGTAATATCTCATACTTTCCACGTACTATTTTTAAATATTATGTGAATTGCTTTCATATCGATGTGTTTAGACGATGTGAAATTATGAGGCCATGTGTGCTTAGAAACAATGTTTGAAATATATTAAATATATTAAAAAGAATAAACATGTAGTTTTCCAAAAACAATTTAATATCATCTAAATGGATTCCCATATCAGAAATCTTAGGGCACCGTTTAGTTCAGAATGTGGCTTTTACCCTATGTGTGGCTTAATATTGGTCAGCACTGATTGTTTGTATAAATGTTTTCATAGGCATAGAAATGAATAAAATTACTGAATAAAATTAATTTTGTTCAAATATTTGACACAGTGACTGGTTATATTTTAAAAAAGAGTTTATGAAAGAATTCTAGGGATAACTGTGTAATGCTTTAACCTCTACGAGTCATTTGAGAGATATAGAGAGAGTTGGAGAATCCTCTTAGGAAAACGATGATGGATCGATGATCAACGCACCTCGTATTCAACAATTCCTACCAATTAAAATGATTATATGTTTTTCTTATTTAGTGATCTACTTGAATCATTGTAGCAAATATGTTTTTTTGGGTATCTTCCACATTATTTATCATTACAATGAACATGATTCAATCGATGAATTTATTGATTCACAGATCATGCATATTTTAGGATGGGTTTATTATTTTTGTTTTCTTAGGATAATTACATTTGATTATTGATTTCGTTATTTTTCATTCTAATGTAAATATATCTAGATCGATATGAAAATTGCTCAATGTTCCTTCCTCCCTTTTTGTTTGTGCTTTTCTCCCCCAATTCATTGTTTATCATGGGAGTATTTTGTTGGCACATTGTTCGATGATTCACCGAAGAATCGATCATTGCGCACATGCTTCTTGCCGCAATGATCCGATGTTGTAGATCTAGACTCAGTACATCACAATGTTGGCAGGATGGAGGTAGTGGGAAAAATCCAACTAGGTTGGAAACCGCCAATTTTGAGCGGGATTTGTGGGCAATGATCAAGATGAAAAGAGTCTCTTTTATGAACAGATTTGAATACTGGATTATACCAAACATTCCTAGAAGGGTTGACCTAGACTATATCTATTACTTTCAGTTCAATTATAGCCATATTCCAAGGGGACAACAACACGAGCATGAGTTGTAGGAAGAAGAAGGGTGTCTTGGAAAAACTAATACGCAGGCCATGTAGTCTTTGACTACATTGTATGTTATTCCCATTTTATATAACTCAGAATGTTCCTGGGTGAGTGTATGAACATAGGCTGGAGTACATAGTCTTCTTGCATGGTGTGAACCCCCCCCCCCCCCCCACACACACACACAACCAGGCCTTGATCAGGTAGACAGGATATCACGTGTACTAGTACACAAGAACAAAAACATGGGATGATTTTGTGTATTGGCGCATGTTTGGAGTACTTGGGACAATCCTTAGATATAGGGAAAAGAAATTTTTCCACGTTACATGTTATGTACTCTCCTTATATATAGAAATGGTTTGAGGACATGGGCCATTTACATGGGTAGGACTTGAGGTCATGGGAAATGGCGTGTAACCCTTCTACATGATGTGTACTCTTCTATACATCTCTTCAGTCTCTTGTCCTATGTATCTTGGACATGATATTTTTGGGTCAATTCCCATTATCAATTCCCTAATGTTTGGGATTGTATCATCTCCTACTCCAAGAACAACGATCCATTCTGTAAGAATTATTGGACATAGTCATTGTAATTCCTTCAAGAGGCTCATACTAAGATCCTCTATTCATCATCATTCCATAGGGTGGGTTCTTAGTATCTTCATGACCAATACTATGCTAGTGTATATTGTTTTGAGAGTGGGTTAATCCAAATTGAGTTATTGGTATCACCACATAGACCTGGAAATGATCCTCAATGTCGTATCATATTTATATTTGTACTATAATTGTTTTCTTCTTATGATGAGACTCGACGTGCAGTACCTCTCGGATGAAAATCACCAGTCTTATCTGACTCTAGATTGAGTTCTCTCAGATGAAAGCTACATGGAATATTTTGAGGGAGAATCCTAGGCTGGTATATTATGATTGTGACTTTCCTTAAAACTTTGTGTCTTTATTAAGTATATCTGGATATAATTATTGTATGTTTTGTATATATATACATGTTTATAGGTGAATGTATTGTCCTTTGTGTATGCATTGTGGTTTTGGTGTATACTATGTATTATTATTGTCACCCCTACATGGTATTTTTCAGTATGTGTTGTGTTTTGTGAAGATTAACGACCTTTTGACAAAGTATTGGGAGGACCAGGACCAAAGGGTGCATAGTGAGATCAGAAGACAGAGGTGTCTTCCTATAGCTTTCAAACCACTATCTGAGTGTCTTTGTATTCAGGTTGAACTTATTTTATAGAAACATTGTGATGGTCTTTTATTTGGCCATTTTTAATTTCATCACTCCCTATTGTACTCTAGTTGTGGGAGATATACGTATGTGTGAATTGGTTGTTCATTTTCCTTTACATTTATAATTTTTTGGGCTTGGAGATGTGTGTTCATCTCTATGCAGGTATATAGAAAATTCCTCCCATTTTAGTGATATTCCTACTTAGTTCTATTCGTCGGCCCCTGACCTGTTAGAGGAGGGATTGGGAAGTTGTGGTAGAATCCCCACTGGGATGGGTTGTGATAGAGTGGTATCAAAGATGGTCAGTTTTACATTAAGACAGGGATTATGTGATATTGGATTGGGGAAACGGTGTTATTTTCTTCGAGATAGGATTTCGGGCTAAGGACTCCAGTGTTAGTGTAGTGAATGACCTATCCATACACAAGGAATCTAATCACCTACTTTTTTGACTTAGTACATGATAACATTAGTTTCATGGAAAATAATTTTAAATGAATCATAATATAATCGGTTCTGGTTTTCAAGTCCTTCTAGATTCATCTCTCCAGATATACACATTAAGAGTGGTACATCTTGTTTTATTCGGGATGAATATGCAATGTATCTCATTTGGGATACATTATGATGATCATGAGAATGAAACCCCCAGTGATGGGTCTTCGATTCAAGGACAAGTTCCTATGATTTCACCACTTGGAGGAACACCATCCATACCACTTGTAGATAAGAATGTGATTCGCATAGTACCAGCGGATGAGGCTTGTAGGCCAAGCACTCTTCATGAGATTAAGAGATGGAGACCCCCCATGTTTTAAGGTGAGCCTAACCCACTATTGGCTGAGGACTGGTAGGAGGTGGTGACGTGGGTCTTCTATCTAGTCAGGACACCAGTGGATTATATTATGGTTCTGTTAGTGATCCTTCTTCATGGCTTAGAGGGAGATGATGGGGCTTACGGGCCATGTATCATTACAAGGTGACTCGTTTAGGGATATAGTTTGAGTTCCCTTTCAAAGAGGAGTTATAACTAGATATGCTGAGTGATGTTCATATCCAAAATCTTTTATATATCTATCATGTTTTCATGATAGTATATGAGTGTTCATCGAGGTTTACAAACCTTTATTTTACATGATTGAAATGGTGCGAGATCAGTTCTCTAGGGATCACACATTTATGTGAGGTATATTTATGGAAATCTAAGACAATTTCATACCTCTATTAATTCCAACCTATGAGCGGTACATGCATGAGCTTTGGTAGTTGAGAGTTTCTTGGTCCGGTAGTTACAGCCGACAGCAGTCAGTAGTAGGCAAGAAGGAGTAGAGACATTGGCAATAGGGAGCCGATGACAGTCTCATTAACATGGATGTGGGATTTCTAGATGAGGTCCTAGGATATATGATATGTATTTTTGGTCTCATAGGGTTGGAAAAGTCATCCCATATAGAGATGGTGTTACTTATGTGACAGCATGGGACATCTTTCCTGAGATTTTCTAACCTGTCATATAACTAATAGAGAGACTGTGGAGGAGACATCTAGGTAGAGATAATGGTGGGAGTTGGCAGGTACGTAGGGGGGAGGATTTCGAAGAGGATCTAGGAGAGTAGAAGTAGGTGGTAGATGCTTTGACATGTTTCCACCACCACCCTTAGGGTTTCTACTCCATTCAGAGGGAGCTAGAGGATATGGTAGGGGATAGTTATAGGTGGTCAATAATTTTAACCAAAAGGCTCTATGAATAATTTGAGGAACAATCTATGTCTTTTCTACCTTATCTATAGTACATAGAGGCATGTTTTCTATTCATTATTTTCTCACCACATATCTTTTTTGTGAAACAGATATTCTAGTAAAACTATTGACCCATACCTTACTCATTCAGAATCCTACTAGAGAACACTCAGTGATCACACACTTACCCTGATAATGAGACCTGACTCATGAATGTGAGAGTTTCAGTTGGGATCTCTTGGTGGTAGCGTCCAGGCCTTATTAATTCAATCTTGTTATAGAATGGTTGTCTATAGTTCATGGCCAGATTGACTATTTTTGGTGAATGGTGTGATGTGTTCATAGTGATAGAACCAGGTTCTCCTTTGTTAGTGAAAAGGAAACCTAGGTAGTATAGGATTCACTGATTCATAGGATGGTGTAGTTGATAACTCATCAATTGGAAAGTCTAGACCTTGTTGTAGTGGATGCTATGTCTTTCCTATTTCCTATAGTTTTGATGGAGTACAAGGATGTATTCCATGAAGATGTTATTGGTTTACCTCCCTACTAAGAGATAGAATTCTGTATTGATCTATATAATAGTATGACACCAATATCTTCTCTAACATATCATATGTCTCCAATATATATTTGTGAGCTGAGAGTTTAGTTGGAGGAATTATATGGTAAGGTACTTGTTATACCTCGTGTTTAACCCAAGGTAGCCCTACTTTTGTTTTCCAAATAGGGATATAGGATCTTGAGGTTGTGTTCGGAATACTGGAACTTGAATCAAGTGATCGTGAAGAAAAATTATCCACTACTGAGGGTCGAGGACCTCTTTAACATTTAAGAGGGGAGTGATAGTTCTCAATGTTTGAAATCAGATCAAGTTATCACCAGTTGTGAGTACATATGAGGATATACCAAATATGACATTCAGATTTTACTTTGGTCACTATGAGTACTTGATGATTCCCTTTGGCATGACGAAATCCCCAGTACTGTTCGTGGAACTCAAGAACAAGGTGTTACTTCTATTACTATTCTGGTTTAGGGTAGTCTTCATTGAAAATATCCTTGTGTACTCAGTGTTAAAAGATGAGTACATGAGATGTAAGGATATTTGTAGACGTACTCTGGGAGAAACATCATTATGGAAATATCACCTAGATTTATTTCTAGATTTAGGAGGTCCACTTTATAGGACATGTAATCTCAGTGGATGGAGTGGCAATGGACCTTGCCAAGGTCGACGCAGTGTTATCCTAGTATCCGCCTAAGAGTGTGAAGGAGGTGTGAAGCTTCCAAGGGTTAGCATGATATTATCGAAGATTCATACATAATTTCTCTATGATGTCATCACCCATGATAGATTTGAAACAAAAGGTATATCCTACCTTGTGGATATAGAAGTACCAACGGTCTTTTTAGTAGTTGAGGTAGAGTTTGACAAGCGCTCCTATCTTGAGATTGTTGGAGGAGGGTGTCGAGTACATAGTGTTCTATGATGAAATAGAGACCAGGCATGGTTGTGTCCTAATGTAGAGGGAATTGGTGATTGCCTATGGTTCATATCAATTGACACCACATGATTAGAACTACAGTACCCATAATCATCAGTTAGTAGTAGTATTCTTATCTTTGAAAATGTAGAGACACTACCTGATGGGCGAGCGGCTTATCGCCAACTCCTATAAAAAAACCTAATGTATATCTTCTCTTAAAATGTCCGCAACTTGATATAGAGGTGACGGTAAGAGTTCCTCCATGACTATGACTTAGAAGTTTTTTAAACTCCTTGGAAGGGGAATGTGGTTGAAAACTCTCTCAATAAGAGATTATGTTCACAGTTTCTGAACGAGGGGTTGGAGTAGTGGGTCTCATTTAAATTATACTTTATAGATTGAGATATAGATGATTACCTCCAATAGATGGTTGTTACCACTCAACTTTTGTAGTGACTTAGGGAGTCACAACACGGGGAGCTCAACTATGTGACCCTATGTGCTCAGATGTCCACTAGGAATTCTCCTGCTGGATTTTTTTAAAGGTGGGGATCATGTTGTTCTTTTCAGATCATGCAATATGGTACTAGTGACATTTCAGGAGGAGATTTGGAGATATTTTCATAAATATCTTTTATAATTATGTCTAAGTGTATAAAAATGTACCAAGTACTATGATATCAGTTTTGGGGGCCATGGATGATGCTCGGAATTACAAAGACTCTCTCTTGATGCCTTGCTTTTCAGTAGGTGAATGTTCACCACCAAGTTTCGGTGGGTTTAGATCAACACCTTGAGGTGCTAGAATGGAAGTGAGATTGGATATATATATATATATATATATAGACTTCATTATGGGATTAAAACAAACATATAGGGGACATGATTCCATCTGTTTGATCATAGACCGGCTCAACAAGGTGGGCCACTTCCAAGATATATGAGAGAAGACTTCAGTAGAGAGTATGAGATTCCTCTAAATGCAGGTGATATTTTGACTCCATGTAGTCCCATAAAAAATTTGTTCTGATCGTGATTCTATCATTAAATCCCAGTTGTGGAAGGGATTACAAGAGTTATTTCCAACCCATTTATGCTTGAGCACGGTGTATCACCCCCAAACTAAATTCCATACTGACCGTACCATTCAGGTTCTAGAGGACATGCTACAATCTTGCATGTTGGACTTTTTCCATAGTTGGTAATATCCCCTACCACTGGTGGATTTTTCATACAACAAGATATACAATTCAACCATTGGTATGGAACCATTTAAGGATTTTTATGGGTGACCCTACAGGTCACCACCTTGTTGGACTATCCAAGAAGAGTCATCACTCATGGGCCTAAAGTTAGTGTGAGCTATAACAGAGAAGGTTTAGAACATCTAGGATTCTATGAAGACTGGAAAAAGACATCTTAAGTCTTATGTTGAAATTTTAAGAAGGCCCTTGGATTTTTAGGAAGGAAACCTTGTGTTCCTTTAGATTTTACACTAATTTGGTTTACAGAGATTTTTTTCGGGGTGGGAAGCTATCTTCATGGTTGATCGGATATTTCCAAATATATCATAGAGATGGAGAGGTTGAATACCACTTAGCTCTACCTCTGTAGTTTGACAGGGTACACAAAGTCTTCCAGGTTTCACATATAAGAAGGTACAAGCATGAAACATCACCAATTATTGATTGGGGAAAGATATACATCGATGGTGGAGAATCCTTTGTTGAGTACCTCATAGAGATTGGGGATTGGCATGAGAGGATCCTTTATTGGTGATCAATTCCTTTAATTCATGTCTGGTGGCCACACGAGAATCTCTACGATTGAACATGGTAGTGGGAATCTTAACTTCATGCTTAGTACCCAAATCTTTTTTAGTATCCATTGTTTTGCCTTCTCGTTGATGTAGAGCCCCATTGTTCGGAGAATGTACTATCTTGGATTTTCTATGTATTATTTTTAAATACTTTATTGGATATTTTTAAATACTATATTGTATTTCTTCAGTCCATGTGTTCTAGAAACAAATGTTTGAAATATATGAGGTATCTTAAATATCATGCACATGTAGTTTTCCAATAAAAATGTAGAATAAATTCTAAATGGGTTCCCAAATTATATGTTTGAGGAAACTGTTGATCTCCAAATGTGGGTTCTACCCTACGAGCGACCTAATATTTTTCAGCATGAGTCTTTTGTAGAGAATTATACATTGGTGCGTAAATGAATAAAATTATTGAATAAAATTATTTCCTTTCAATTGTTTGACAGAGTGACTGGTTAACTTCTAAAATGGATTTTATGTTAAAATTATAGGGTTAGCCACATAACCCTGGAACCTCTGGGAGTTCATGGAGAGAGAGAGAGAGAGATAGATAGATTCTTGGAGAATCCTCTCATGTGAATGACAACTTGTCAATGATCAAAGCACCTCGGATTTGATGGATCATGCCAATGAATATAATGATGGGTCATTCATTGTCATTGATTGAACTGAATCATGTTAGGGAATGTGTTTTGTTTGGATTTCATCCCATTTATTTATTTATATGATGAACGTGAACAAATCCATGAATGGATTGATTCACATATCATTATTATTATTGGATGGTTTTATCTATGGGTGTTTTTAGTAGAATTACTTATGATTTTTTATTTATTTTTTTCATTATAACATTAAAAAATCAAGATCATCACAAATTTTGATCAAGGTTCATTCCTCTCTATTGGATTGGTATTTATTCCCTTGATTCACCGTTCATCATGGGAATTATTTTTTGGCACATGGTTCGATGCATCACTGATGAATCAGTCATTGTGCATTGGTTTCTTGGTGAAATGATTTGGATTGTGGATTTCGACTATGTATGACACAACAGAGGTGTGGTGGTAGTATCATCAATTGAATTGAACTAGGTTGGAAGTCCCCAATTTCGAGAGGGATGTGTGGGTGAGGATCAAGATGAATGAAATCTATTTTATGAATGGATTCAAAGCCTAGATTTTAGGGAATATTCTTATCATGGTTCATTCAAAGTATATACATGATTTTTGGCATAATTTGAGCCGTATTTCATGGCTTCAATGATGCGGGTGCAAGTGAGAGGAAGAGGAATGGTTTCTTGAAAACACTTGATACACATGGTGTGTAGTCCTTGACTAAATGGTGTGTAGTCCCCCTTTGGATGACTAGGTGTGTACTTGGGGATGTACATTGACACCTAGTGGACTACATGGGTTTCCCACACAATGTGTACTCCCCCTCATGGCATGTCGTAGATCTGGTACACAGTCAACCCAGTGTACTTGAATAAGGGAATGGATACATGGTATAACATCTTGTACTGGCACATGGATAGAGTACATTGGTGGGAACCTAGATATAGTGACACAACATGTGACCCATCTACATGCTGAGTACTCTCCTTATATAGGGACAAGATTTGATGATAGTGTTTGTTTACAAATCCAGGACCCGATGTCAAGGGACATGGTGTGTAACCCTTATACATGTTGTGTACTCTTTTCTTCATGTTTTTAATATATTTTCCTTCATAACATGGACAATATTTTTTTGGCTTCATTACCCTTATCCTTTCCATGTTGGTTGGTATAATATTTTGTCCTACTCATGAGACAACGACCCCTTCAGTAGGACTTCATGGATAGAGTCGTTGGAATCCCTCAAAGAGGCCCGAAGTGAGATCGTCTATTAATCTTCATTCCTTAGGTGGATTGCATTGTATCATTGTGAATAACACTATAAAGGCATGGATCATCTACTTAACGGGTAAATCTAGATGGATTTATTTGTATCACCTTATGGCCATTGATTTGATCCTCATCTGTGTATAGTATTTCTCTTCAAACTACCAATGTGTTCTTCTCATGATGATACCTGATGAGTAGTACCTCTCAAACGGATGGCATCAGTGCTATCAGACTCTGGAGTGTTTTCTCTCAGAAGAGTTCTTTTTGGAATCTTTTGATATGCAATACTAGGCTAGTATACTATTCTTGTGACCTACCTTAAGATTATATGTCTTTGTAAAGTGTGTCTAGATATTTTTGTTACATGTGTAGTAGAGATGAATTTGTTTTTCTTTATGTATATTTTATTATTTTGGGGTGTCCAACTGAGTATTTTTGTTCTCATACTTGTACAATATATTCCTACATGTGACTTTTCATGTGAAGATGATCGACCATTTGATAGATTCCTAGGCAGACCAGGACCATATAGTGCATAGTGATGCCAAACAGACCATAGTGTGTTCTAACAAATTTCAGATAGCAGCCCCATTTCCTTTACATTTGGGTTGGACTTGTGTTGAAGAATATTTATGGTGGGGTTGTATTTTTCACTTTTACTTTCTCCACTCCCTTTCATACTCTGATTGTGGGGTATAGATGTATGCATGCATTGGTTATTTAGTTGTTTTTATATTTTTTAATTTTATGGTCTTTGACTTGGGTGTGTGTGTGTGTACAAGTACATGGTCAATGACTCCCCTGTTAGTGATATTCCTAATCAGTGAAAGTCACCAACCCCTAACCTAATGAAGGTGGGATTGGGAATTCGTGGAACGGGCCCCACTGGGATGGGTAAGGACAAGTTGATCATCCCAACTATGACCAAAGTCTAACATGAATTCCTGAAACATGACCTTCAAAACATGAATGATCCACTCGGTCTAGCCATATCTCTATCTGTCAAAATCCATGCTTAAACACAACTGAGTACCAAAGCCATGATTAAACACAACTGAGTACCAAAGTCCACTTCCCTAGCAGTGCTGTGATCTCTTTAGTTCTCTCCTAGTTATTTTTTCATGTTTCTTGTTTTCCATTTTCTTCTCTAGGTCTCTCATCTTGGCTCGCATTACAACACCCTAGACTTGAATTCCACTCCTCATATCTAGGTAAGATCTAGAGCGGAGGCTAAACTAGGTTTTTTGGGATTTTGGTTTGGAGATTGAGGTTCCTCATGGCATATCTGGTCTTTTATTTCAGGGTTTCAGCCCCATATTCTCCCCAGGGTTTTATCCCCCCTCATCTATTTTACATTTAATGCTTTTTCTCGGTTTCCTCTAAGGGTTCCAATTCCTCTTTTTCTTTCTTTATCTCTGTGATTTTAGGTTTCTTTTTTATTGGGGTTTTCATCTTTCTGTTGTTGGTTCAATGTTGGATTTTCAGAACTATGGTGTTAGCATTGGGAATTTTGGTGGTGTGATGTGGATGGCAGCGGTGTAGGCGAGCATCGACTAATGGAAATCTGGATAGTTTCCTCCCTCATTTTGGCATCTTCAGTGGCTCTAGTTTGTGGACTTAATTTCACAATGTTGGTGGGTTTTGGTGGATTCTGTCAGGGTTTCTCTAGAATTTTTGATGCTTGGAGATAGTGTCAACGGTCGCATCAGTGTGGCTACTTGGGAAGGTCGACTTTGGGGGTGTTTCCATAGGCCTCTTCTCTGTTTATCACATCCCATTGTTTTTGGTCCTGAATAGTGATGGTCTTACTGCTATTTTGTCCTAAAAACCCTTTTTTTCTCTACTCTGGATCCAGGCTTCCAGCATTTCTCTCTAAGGTGGAGCTACACAGTGGTCTCTAAGGTTCTTTTGGGATGTGAGGTTGAGAAGGAAGCTTCGGGAGGTGGATGGTGATGACGATTGATCAGCAATGGAAAAGTATGGTACTATTTCAGTGATGATGATTATGATGGGTTCAGTCATGATGGTTGCACACAAGGCATAATGGTTTATGAAGGCTCGATGTGATGAGTGTTTTTTATGATGATGCAGGTGTGCAGTGGTGGGAGTTTCTCCAGTGGTTTGTTTTCTCTTCTGAGGTGCCGACTCAGGAGATGACGGATCCACCATAGGCAGGGATTACGATGGTGTGATGATGACGAGTGGTTGTGGTGATGGCGATGCCAGTGTTCTATTTGATGTTGCATTATTTGTGGGATTGGTATTTCATGGGGGTGGCCTTTGATTTCAATTTAGATTTGGGCCCATTTTTAATTTTGAATATATATGGTGTAATTGGACTAGTACAGTTCCCACTTTTCCCTTAATGTGGCCTTTTATGATAATAGAAAAAAAATTGATTCAAGGGTGGAGTCTTTATAATGAACTCTACTCTTAGATGGCTGGGAAGTGGGTTGACATGGTGAGTTGTTCTATGATCACCTAGACATATTCGTGTCTGCGAGATGTTTGTGATAACCCCATCATGATATAGATAGGTATCTCATCCCACAAAAAATTTGGTACCTCATAGGTTTTGGTTGTACTTGGTAGAACCTAGTTCTTATCCTTCACCTACTAACAAGTGAGGCATCGGGAGATAAACTCTGATACACCATTATTCATTCCAATCAACCAAAACTTATTTCATAGGTCTGGGTACATATTTGACACACTAAGATATATCATCAAGGGGGTGTATGAAACTCTTTCATAACCTCCTCCCACAATGCCACTGGTACTGTCATACATCCAATGAAAATGATGATGTTCTCCCCACCATCAAAAAATCCTTCAGGAGCATGTCTAGTGGATATCTAAGTACACAAGTTCTCTCTATTGGTATATCCAGGATGATCCTCCTTTACACAGTGTATATGTAGTGGGATAACAACCATGGATTATAGATATGTGATCTAGCCACACATATCATTTAATACATGCAGGAATTCATTATATTATAAATTTATGTTCCCAAACTACACTTCATACTTTGGTGTAATAAAGCATAAAAGAAAGTTTGAATCCCCATGGATCACTGATATGCAAGAAACCATTAGAAAAAACCCTTTGTAAGGATTCCTCATGTTGAACCTTAAATATTTTCTTTTCTAAAACAAGGTGGTTTGGATTTGAACTAGATTACTAAGAAGATATTAGGTTTAATTTTCGATCTCTTGGAACAATAAAATTCTTAATCTAGCTTTGAATAGTTATACCACATAGGTTATGGAGTAGGGGAAGATTCACTAATTGTTTTTGTACAAACCAATTTGATATACCTGTGTTGCAACTATTACATGGTCCAGGTGTAGTTTACAACCTATATTCATTACGCTCAGTTTCTATGTATAAAGAATCACAGGGTAATGGTCATCAGCTACTCAACTCCAACTAGGTCAGGTCCCGTCAATTGTACCTCCCATAGTCATGGTTGGGTAATAAAATATGATGAATTTTTTTTAAACTAATTACTAGCCATAGGTTTACCAAGTTTAAATTCATGGATTTATTGGGATCAGAAATACCCCTACTACTGACCCATAACCACAAGCAGATTAGATGCGCATGATGGAATTAATCCAAAGCAAGGAAATATAAAACCTGATTAACATAATCATTAAACTCTATGGAAATAGGTAATCCACACATAAAATAATAAATAATAAATATTAAACAATAAAATTAAATGTAAATTAAATTAAACACTTACTAAAAATGAATAAATATTGAAGGAATAGAATGAGTCGATGAAGAATGGTGATCAAAATTGAAAATAAGTGTCAAAACAAAAGAGGAATCATGAAGATTGAAGAAAATATATGTAATATTTAAAACTCAAAAGTATATAAAAAAAATCAATTAAATGAATTAATATATGGTTTCAGTGAAAAAAATAAAGGCATTGAAAGAAAAATGAGAGAAAACATAGGTCTGAGAACTCTAGAGTGTGACGGAGCTAGTTGAAATAAAATAGGATAAAAAAGTACCCAACATGTAAATCCTTCATGCTATGTACTAGAATTAAGTGTATTTTTTCTGACATCTACACACCGTGTAATAATTATTCCCATCATATATTTAATAATCTCAATATCATTTAATAAATCAGACCGTATCTTTGACTGAGTTTTTTCTCGAACATCACATTTCATGTAAACTCTTCACATTGTGTATTTAGTTCACATTCATCGGGATCTTGATTTAGAAATATGCATGAAATTTATTGTATGTACACATCATGTATGACCTTCACATCATGTAAATTATTCTTCTTTTGGTCTACGAACCTGTAGGAATGCTGTGAACATGGGATAAAGATCATGTATGTTATACACAACGTATAAAACCTATTTTTGTAACATTTCATCATCTTTTCCCTTGACTACAAAATTCCTAATTCCTATGAAAATAAACAAAAACAGTTAATTATTGAATATATAACCAATTAAACTTATAAAAAGCTATCAAATTTGTATTTATAAATTCATCTTTACAAATTCTCCCAGACATGAACAACTATTTGACCTCAAGATAAACAGATTTCAAGAGTATTTTCAAAAATAATAATTAAAATATGAAAAATTCATTAAAACCGAGAAAATAAAACTATATATATATATATATATATCCAATCCTCTAGAATCAATCCTATAGAGAAAATCATTTCTGCCTCACTGTCCAGTTCATTATCCAAAATATTTCTTCATTAATCACAATATCATAACTTTTCCTTAAATTATATATATATTTTTCAATTTAACTCAATATATATTTTCTATTATCACTCAAATTAAAATTTTATTGGAGTTATTAACATAACCAAAATACATGTTCTTAACCATTGGCTTTCATTAGTTATGTCATGTCCACATACTAGAGAAAAATATAAAAGCAACCATGAGGGATTTAGAAATACAGTTCAAATGTTCCTGTGGCTAAGGAAAAGTTGGTAGAATGTAAAAATAAAACTAAAAAGGGGGTAAATATCTTATGTAAACTACATGAAAGTCATGAAATGTGAAATAAAGTAACTCTTTAACAAAATATGTCCATGCTTTGTAACATAATGTGGGTCTATGAGTATATGAAGTAGGTATCCAAAATGTACCATGTTCCCTCAATTTAATTTTATTTATTTCTCAAAACTTATATATAGTATAGGACTCATATCCTTACCATAACCACATATGATCCATTTTAGGATTCGTTGGTCTCATAATGGTGATTTTGGACCTTCCTAATGCAAAACCCAAAATGATTTTCTTTTTATTTCTATATTTATTTTTACAAATGAAAATGTTAAGTGAAGAAAATTCCAAAACTAATCATGTACCACATAAAATAATTTTCACAAAATTTCCACTATACATATCCTCAATGCTAAAATCCCATGTCCATCAATGGTGAAAATTCCCCCATACTTGTTCAAAGGATAATCATGAATCCTAACAAGATAATGTTAGGAAGGGATAATTGGATTTAAACATATTTATTTTAACAAGGTTATTCATGGATAATATGGGATAAATAAAAATAAATTTACATGTGGGTCTCAGAAAAAATTCACCCACAAAAATTGGATTTATAATTTTAAAAATGAATTAATTCAATCATATACTCAATAAGATCTCAATGAATTTTTTTATTGGTTTAAATATACAATGTATCTCTTAATAAGTATGATTAGAAAATAATATGAAAGTGAATTTTTAGAATCCTTTTAATGATGGGAGTATAAAATAACATGACATTTCTCAAGGAATAGTATAATGTTATAATTAAATCAAAAAAAATTGCATGAATCTAGAGTTCTAATTAAATTACTCAATTAATAAAGCTTTCCAAAAATTATATGCTTGAATAAAAATTGGTTTCAATAATCTCATACTTAACATTGTCTTTTATTTAGATGGGTGTAATGAGATTTCAATTTTTAATCTTGATTTTAATGGAAAATGTCTACTAGATAAGTGAAAAAATAGACAACCCATGTGTATCAACAATAATGCTTATGAAATACTCCCCCATACTTAAAATGATAGAGTTTCATCACTTTTCTTGAAATAATCATGGGGGATATTTCAGAATAAGAATAGAAAAAAATGAAATGGTAATTTGAAATCCAGTTTAAGGAATCGATAGTATCGTGTAATGAATTTCATTCCATGGGTAAAATTGATGGATGTTGAATTGAATTTTGGATGCCTAAAAAATTGTTTGAAACAAAAGTCCAAAACATGAAAAAACATTATTCCATATGGTTAAAAAAAATGAAACCACAAAAATTGCAGGATCATATAGTTGATAAATGGTAAAATGAACTCCAATAAATGCAATGATGGAGTATAGTGTTGTTTGATATGACCTACAAATAGAAATTCTAGAAAAAAAGGAAAACAGTAATCCAAATCATACGACAAAAATAAATGAAAAAAATATGGGTTTCCTTTCATAAAGTGCTAATAGTGACATCATCAACCAAACAAATGGACAAAGGAATAAGTAATTGTATTCCATATTTTTAGAGGTCTAATTCCTCCTACAAAAACTAGTGGTTGGGTCATCAAGATCACAAGGATGATTAGCAGGATTAACCACATAACTAGTGTATCGAGCATTAATATTGTAAGGAAACAAATTATCATTTCCATCCAATGTAAAGTGACAACATCGCTCGTGCATATGTACAACTTACCGTCTCTACGTAGCAATGTGATTCTCTTTTCATCACCGCATTACTTGGATACTTATAGAGATAAAATTAATGAAAATATATTGTATTTAGGATATAAAAATTATCATGGAATTAACATATCTGGTCTATCTTCTTACCTTCCAATCTGTTGGAAAACAATAAAGTTTCTCATGTGTACACGTGGACCACCACCTCTATGAAGTGATTTGATCCTTTTTTTTACACTAAACATGGTTGGTGATAAGGAATCATTTAAGGAATATATATTATATATATGATAAAATAATTATTCTTTAAATTTTAATTTTTTTACATTTCTTTCATTCAACACATTAAAAAGTTAAAACAATGTTCATGTGTACATATGGTGTACCTTCTCCATAAATAATGTAATATATTTTTCTATCTCAATATTTTAAGAATGAATATATATATATATATAATAAATATATATGATATTTATATCATTAATAAAATTCTGGATATGATGAAACAATAATCAATGTATAGGTAATGGAACTATCGAATCAAAACATACACAAAAAAAAGTATTTGACACCTGAAATAATGATAATAGAAAGTATATTATTAAAAAAAGGGTGATAGAATGTTATAAATTGATGATATATGAATTTATATATATTTATATTATTCTGATATTTAAATATACTATTTATTTATTTATTATATAGTACCTTAAAAACATTTAATAGGAAAGTGAAAATTGAGATCAGGGAATTCCATCTCAATTCCTTTTCATTGGATAATATTTTAACATTAAGCACCTAATATAATTTATAATGTTTATGTACTACCACTTCGATGTTTTTATGATCATTATTCAATGGAAATCACATTTCCCTTAAATATATATATACGTTTTATCATGGATTTTCTTATTTTTTAAACCCCATAACATTTCTAGATATCGTAATTTACATTGAAAGATATTTTTTGACTAGATAATTATTAAGAGTCCATATTTTTTACTCATTATTGAAATTTTTAATAAGAAATATTTTTCATGACTTATATTTATAATTTGAAGTATGCAGAATATATTGGACATGCAATCATGGGTGGGGACTAGAATTATACTTCCCCTTTATGCATCGACTTGTCACATGAGACAAATTAGTTGGAAAAATTAAATGTGTATTTAACAAAAAAATTAAACATTCTTGGAATAAGGCCTTTGTCATAGAGATATCAAGATTTCTAAGTTCATGAGGTCTAACAGTATACATTTCCTTTATTGAGAATTACTTTTTTATTTTCAATGAGATTACTGCATTCATATTATACATGGATTCATTTCGTTCTCAAGTTATTGAATAAGTGTCATGTGTTTCCAGTTCTTTATCTTACTATTTTGATTATTCCTTGTTTATTCATGATAGTGTATGTAACCCTTACTAAGTAATTTTTCTCACCCTTATTTTTCCCATTTTGAAGGTTAGGAAGAATAAATATTTGAATGTGTTTCAAGGACTCCAAAAATATTTATGGAACGAATTTTATATTACAAATTTAATCTGGGAATCAGGTATGTTTCTTATTTTCCAATATAGTAAAATAGATCTATCTTGCATGTTTATATCTATGGTATCTATGCTAAAGTAATAAAGTATATACCATCTCTAGGTTTTAGAAATTTGGATTATTATAATTGGTATCAGATCATGATTAATTGAAACCTTGAAAAGTTTATTATAAATGAACATAGATAATGTCAGAACTATGATAATACGCTATAATATTTGAGAACTTTTTAGAGTGTTCTTTATTTTATGGAAAAATATTTATGATTATTATGATCTACTCGGTGTGTTTCATTATATTGTGATGGAGCCTAATAAAAGGAATATAATCAATACACATGGTCAATGTAGGGATTTACCCACTGAGTAATCCAAAAAAATATGGTGTTGGAGCAGAATTGATCATGACTATATCAGTGTAGCTGACCCAGGTTATGTCTAATAAGATTTTACATATGTACCCACATGATGTTAAATAACATTATACCCCAATATAGGAGCGTTTCATAATATATAGGCCTCTAATAGTAATGGGAACTAATAATCCAAGTTGGGTAAGAAATGGATCATGTCTTTTTAAAAGATAATTCAAACAATGTGATTCAATGAAAGGGAGAATGGTATGTTGGATGTATATTGTCATGGAGGTGATTCTTATCAATGGTAATCATTTTTCTATAATACTAGAGAGGGAGAAGAAATATAACATATGTATTAGAGATAATTTAATGTAATATTCTCCAATAATCAATTCCCTCAAGATCAACAAACTAAAATGAAGATAAAGTTCCTCAACTTAAAGAAAAAGGAGGAAGAAATTATTGTGGTGTTTGAGACTACCTTTATAAGAATATCTTGGTATTAAATGTATTATTTATATAATTCATAGGGAAACATTAATTATTTATTTGAATTCCTTAACCCAAAACTCTGAAGGGTACTAGTTTCTTAAAAAGTCTCATCACATTATGAAATAGTATTATGTGCCATCAAAATAGAAAATGAATTTTTTAGATCCTTAATATTCAAGGGAAATTATGAGAATAATAGGTCATATAAGAACCATAAAAAACTAAAATCATCAAATAAGTCTAATGGAAAAAATAAATTTCCATCATGTGAAAATTTCGGAAAGAAACATCATCTTAAATAATTGAAGGGAACTCGAGTTTTTTATATGTGTGTAAATAAGGGTCTTTTGGATAATGAATTAACGGCTAAGAAAAAAAATTCAATGATGTTTAGTGCATCAACTATATAGAAATTGGGAACTATTAAACCCAATTCCCCAGGAATTAATGGAATGTGCCACAAAATAGGCATAGGGGAAACGTTCAAGCTTATATGATCATTATAGCAAAAGATAATGTTCCAAATGTTATTATGGAAGTTACATTTATCATTGCCTCAAATTTTTATAGTTATTTATTTTATTTGAGATATTCACACTATTTTATATCTAATATATTTTCTATAAAAATTCCATATTTCACTAATAAACTAATAAGGGTCTTTTTATCAAAAATCATTATAGAAGTCTCACTGTAACAAGGATTTGTCAATCAGTTCCCATTATAACACATAAACATTACCTATTTCCAAAAAAAGATTATTTGATATATTTTTAGTTTTTATATAATTCTCGGTATGGATTGGAATTAAAAATATAACGCGAAAATATTATTTCAAAGGGAAATAAATTGATATTCGTGATGATGATGTGGGAAAACTAAGATATAGGGGGAGACTTTATCATCTGATCCGTCTCTAGATCCACCACTTATATCTGCTCCAATTATGATTCTTGGGGAGTAATAGAATACAGAATCTATGGGTAAAACTTTTATTCTATTAACTGAGGATTTACCTATTTCATAGGAATAAATTGATGTATTTTTTTAAAAATTACCAAGACATCCACTAGAATGTGAATTTGAGTTTTCCATTGATTTAATCCTTGGTGAAAGACTAATATCTAAAACTCCATTTATAATGGACATAGTAGAATTATTATATTTAAATAAACAAATAGAATAATTTTTTTGGAATGGTATTTATACACCATAGAGTTTCAACATTTGGAGCCCTTATTTTTTAGTTCATAAGAATGATGGATCTAGGTGGATGTGCAATGAATATAATAAAATTATTTCTATTATGATAAATAAAAAGTATCATCTACCTCACATTGATGACTTATTCAATCAACTTCATGTAGCCTAATATTTTTCAAAGATTGACCTTCATTCTGGTTATCATTAGTTGTGAATAAATAAAGAAGATATTCCAACGACTAAATTCTAAATGAGGTATGGACATTATGAGTTTATGTAAATTCCATTTGGATTTACTAATACAACATATTTTTTAGGGATATAATAAATAGAGTATTCAAGGAATATTTTCATAATTTTTCTTTTTGTATTTATTGATGAAATATTTTATTACACTAAAAGCATTGAGAATCTTGAAAATCACTGTCATATCATTCTTGGGACTCTTAGAAGAAAATATTCATATGGTAAATTTTGCACGTGTGAATTTGGGCTTCAAAAATTTTCGTTCATTGGATATATTTTCACTAAAAAATAACATTAGAAGATCCAATAAAGAAAAAAGTGGTTAAATAATGGCATACATAAAAAACATAATTTAGGTATGTAGTTACATTTGTTTAGAGGTTTACTATCGGCGGTTTGTTCAAAAAAATTCTTTATTGGATCACCCTTTAACAAATCTTACATATAAGGGTGTTAAGTACACGTGGAAAAAGAAAGGTAAAGAGTGTTTTGAATAATTTATGACTATACAATTAGGAAATTATGGGCTTATGATATATAGTTATTCATCGAAGAAAGTAATTTTTTGTGTCCATATACAGAATGGTCACGTTGTTTCAAATGCGTCAAGGTTGTTAAAAAATCATGAACAAAACTATCCAACTCATGTTCTTTAGACGGAATCCAAAATAATTTCCTTAAACATATGGAGAAATTATATCTATAATAAAATCAATTATATTTACACATATTATAAGAATATGAAATACATATATTCATAGAAGGAGAAATGTACATGGAAAAGGTAATGTCTTGAGAGACTCAATGATTATTATTTTCCAATACACTAACACCTAGGGAGGTAGAATAAGGTGGAATATGAATTCAGCTATAAATATCATAGAGTTATCGAAAAAATGAGGGTTGAGAGGGATCCTATGTTCATTAGTTTAATAAATATAGATATGGTAGTCATTAAGTAAGGGTAAATTTCATTCCTAATTCAAAGGGATGTTAAACCATATTTATTAGAAAACATAAAAAGTTATCAGACGGATGATGATAATTTTCAAAAGAAAATTAAAACTATGAATGATATGATATTGGAAGACTTTATATTCAAATATGGAGTTTTGAAATTTGGAAATTGATTCTATGTTCTTTCTATACCATAGGAAAAAAGATAACTACTAGATGATTTTCATATCTTGAATTTCTCCATACACCCTTGTAGCACCAAGATGTATAGAGATTTGAAAGAATATTTTTTTATGGGAAAATATGAAGTAGGAAATTGCCGATTATATGTCAATATGTTTGGTGTGTCAATAGTTTAAGTATTAGTGATATAATACTAGAGGATTAATGCTACCTCATCTAATTCCAATATGGAAAAGGTACAACAATATGATGGAACTTGTTACTTTATTACCGAAGACTCCCAGAAATAATGATGCAATATGGGTTATTATGGATCTCCTTATCAAATATACAAGTTTCCTTTATATATGAGAATATTGTGTACTTATGAACTTCACAATGATCGATATTAATGAAATTTTTGGACAAATGGTTGAACTCTTTCAATGGTTTCTAATTTTTATCCATGAGTTACATCAAAATTCTGTAAAAGTCTTCGGAATGCTCTAGATACTGATATTCATTTGAGTGCTTCTAATCACCCTCAAACTATTGGAGAATATAAAAGTACTAGTAAAAAATTAGATTAAATCTTGATATCTTTCTCCCTTGACATTCAATGAATGTAGGATCAGTATTTAAATTTTAGGATGTTTTTAAAAAGAAATAGTTTTTATTCAAGAATTCAAATGTAGTCATATGAAACACTATATGGTAAGAGATGTTGAATAAAAAACATATTGGGAAGAATTTGGTGAATTAAAACATGTGGGTCGAGATATTATTGAGAAGGCAAAGGAAAAGTTAAAGGCTAGTCAAAATAATATTAAAGCATCTCAAAGGAGGAAAAATATTTATGCTCATTACTGAAGGAAATATTTGGTTGTTCATGTGGGAGATCATTTTCTCATGAAAGTAACTACATGGAAGGGTTTTATAAGGTTTGGTTATAAGGTAATATTTATCCCCATGTACATAATTCATTTTTAAATTCTATAAATAACTGGAGTTGTAGCCAACTGATTGGAAATACTTCCATGCCAGACTAAAGTACATGATGTGTTCCATATCTCTTTGTTAAGGAAGTAAATTTCATACCCAACACATTTTATCACCTTTCAATAAATATAAGGAGAAATTTAACCATCATACATTATGATATAATCTATATTATTAATATTATAAAGTACTTTATAAGGAATCTGATAACTTGACCAGTAAAGGTACTATGGAAAAAACATAAAATTGAAGAAGTAGTGTGAGAACCTAAGGATGTTATAGAGTAGCACCAACCTCACATGTTTTGAAGGAAATATTCCATAAAATATTATGTATGATATTTTGTAGGAGGGAATAATTTAATATCCAAAATTATTAAGAACACTATGTTCTATTGTTTATACAAAATGCAACACCAAGATGAAAAAGACCAAAATATCTTATTATTTAAATACGACAATTATATATGAGATATTAAATTGGAGGGTATTAATAAGATTAAATATATTATGAAATATATATATATTGGTCATACTCAATAAAAAGTTATATATTAATTCTTATGAAATAAATGTTTTATTAAATCCATTTTATTCTTTAATAATTACTTTTCTTCAAAATGGTTTTTAATTGATTTTTATAAGTAAGAAATTTTTATTAATTTATTAAAATTTTAGAAATTTTATTTGATAAAAAAGATATCATTTTTTAAATCATCATATAAAAATAACCTTTGGGTCAAATTTTGGGCTGTTCGAAAAGATTTATTTTTTAGTGAATACTGAAAACACCAATTTTTGTAAAATAATCATTTTATTTTCCTTAAAAATTATCATTACTACTTTAATTTTATAGAAAAGTAACATAAGTATTATTTAAATAGAAATAAAATAACTAAATTCATTTTAAACATAATTATACCTTATTTTGATATTAGTACATTTTTGGGCTTAAAATCCAATTTTTCTCAAAACTATTTTTCATTATATTTTATGAATTTAAATTTAAATTAAATGTAGACACTTATAGAAATTTAATATTAAAAAATGGATTCTATATTTTCAATCATTGGGTCCAAATTTGATAAATAGTTTTTTTTTATTTTTTGACATTATGAATAATAACATTAGTAATTTTTTACAACCATAAAAGTAAATCAGGAAATGAAGGTTAAAAAATAATAAGGACTAAGTAATTACCCTAGAACTTTCCTTAATTTTATTTAAGAGTATATCACATCCACAATCATCCATAATTTTAATATATTTTTTTTCATATTTCCATGATTTTGATCCTATTAAATACTTGTGAAACACTCACACACTGCTTGTGAAAATAGTAAACAAATATATGAAATGATTTTGAAAGCCTAAGAAAAATATTAATTGATGTATATTTCGGGTCCATATTTTTTTAGATATAAATGAAATATTATATATATGAGAATAAATTTTATTTTAAAATTATTTTTTTATTGTAGTTTTAAAATTCAAATTAAATGAATAGATCAAAAATTAATATTAATGTTATTTTATGATAAAAATATTTTATTTGAAAATTTAAAGTTCATAAAAACTTATATTCATAAAAATTATCAATGTATGGTCATAAAAAAAATATGGACCGTTTATGGGTCGTTCTCTCTCATATGATAACATTATTGACCCTTAAAGTGTGGAAATATTTGATATTGTGGTAAATGTCGGAAGGGTTATTGATGGGTTAAAACTAAAAGATAAAGGTGGAAACAAAACTAAAACCTATAAAAATTTAATCTAATAATATTAATTAAACACATACTTTTCATTTCATCTTGTTATATCAATTTTTATCCATTTGGAAATTTAATAAAGCTTATTATAATTTAATACTTTAATAAATTCCAAGAATGCCCCTCCCCTCTCATATAAAAGCACACACCTGTTCTCAATTATTTACAACCCTTTAAGAAATATATCACCAGAAAACCATAAAAAATTCACCTATAATTATCCTTAAAAAAATTTATAGGTTATTTTCCTTCCAAAATACCTACCCTAGGTCCCTTAAGAGAAGATATAACGAATCTCTTTTATAGAAGAGGTAATCATCATCACCGACTCATTCAAATTTATTTTTTATTATAGTTTTGATTTAATGTGTTGTACCCATATTAAAAAAATTAATATATTATCATAAATTTTATTAGATGTTATTTTTTTTATTCCAAAAACATTTCTTATCTCTTTTGCATCCTACGAATAGTGACAACATCACTCGTCTTTATGTATGTCTTACCTTCTCCATACATCATTGTAATTCATTTCTCATCACCACATTACATGGATGTTTAGGAATATAAAAATATTGATCATATTTTATATTTATTCCATAAATGTGATTCTGGAATTTTAATATCATTTCTACTATTTTACCTTTCAATATGGTAGAAAATAATAATGTCGCTCATGCGTACGTGTGGACTACCACCTCCATGAAGTAATGTGGTCTGATTTTTTCTTACACTTTACAAAGAAAGTAATAAATATTTTTCTAATAAATATATATTATATATATGATATGATAATTATTTTTTAGTTGTTTATTATTATTTACCATCCATTTTTTCCATAAAAAAGTGAAAATTGAGTTCAAGCGTACATACGGTCTACCATCTCCAAGAATAATGTAATTTATTTTTCTATATCTATATTTTATATATAAATATGAATAATTTTTTTTTAATATATTTAATACCTATATCAGGAATAAAACTCTTGATATGATATAAACATAACCATATTATAAGGAAAAGAAATACAGAACCAGAACATACATGAAAAATGAAGCACCTAACACCCAAAATAATGATAATAGTAAAAATATTGTTAAAAAATGAGTGAAAAAATATTATAAATGGGTCCTATATGAAATTATAGAAATTTATATGGTTTTTATATTTATGTATAATAAATACAATTTTATTATATAATAGTTTAAAATCACTTATGAGGAATGTCAATCTTGAGGTACGGGAATTTCATCTCAATTAATTTTTATTGAGGCATATTTTAATATTATGAAATTAATTTACTTTATAATGTGTATATAATTCCTACATTGTATTTTTAAGATAACTATTCAATGAAAATAAAATTTAATCTAAATATATTTTTTATTTATGTCATTTTTGTTCTTATTTTATAAAATTTACATCATTTATATATACGATGTTTTACTTCAAAAATTATTTAATTAAATAGAGAATTTTTTGTAATATGTGTTTTTTACTCATTATGGATATTTATTAATATGTTATATTAGTCCTAAATTATATCAATAATTTTATTTATATTGAATTAGTTGGATATACACTCATGAGTCAGGATTGGAATTCTATAGCCCCTCGAGGCATCGATAAGATTCAAGAGAAAAATTAGTCAGCCAAATTAAATGATTCATTACCCATTGAATTTAAATTATCTTGATAAAAGATATTTATGGTAGATATATAATGATTTATGAGATCATTATTCCAAATAGTATATATTTCATTCATTGATAATTCAGATATTATTATACATGAGATTACTACATTAACATTATCCATGGATTCATTTCATGCTCAAGAAATTGATTAAATGTATTTGGTTTCAAATTATTTACCTTTCAATATTAATTATGACATATTTATTTAAGGTATATTTTGTATTATGTAACCCATACCAAGAATCTGATATTAACCTTATTTTATTTCTTTTTCCCAGGTTACGAAGAAGAAATATTTAAATAAGTTTCAAGGATGAAATATTTATTATGATATGTATTTCAACTTTACAATATAATATGGGAATCATGTATGTATCTACATTTCCAAGACTAATAAACTGGTCAGTCATTGATGGTGGTTTACCTTGTATCTATTCCAATATAATAAATCATACGCCATATATGAGTAACTAGAGCTTTGGTTGTTACAAATATAGCAGTGAGTGACACGATCGTCCATAAAGAGCATCAAAAGGTTCCATATAAATTGAATCCAAGAAGATATTGTTATATGAAAACCCAAATAATGATAGGTGATCATAACAAGATAAAATTCTGTCTAAAATTCATTCTCACGTAATATCCTATAAAATTTGGATTATTCTCTTTGATTTTCCGTCATTTTGTGGACAATTCGACATACTTGGTTTCAACTGGTTACTCAAAGCCTTTTACAGCCCCTATAAAAAAACTATGTGAATCATGGTTTAATATATGATTAATTTATTAATACACCTCCTTATAGGAATAAAATCAGTTGTCCATTGTCACGTCATCCCACTTTCACATTTGAACTATAAGTTGTTGATGAAAACCATGAAGATTTTTATTCTCAACATTTACCCTCTAGAAATTAAGGCATCACAAAATGAAATTAGTGATATGTCACATCATTCCTGGAAACCAAAATAGACATCATGTTTCAGGATACATATTAATGGAACCTAGATTCACTTACCATTTTTATGCATGGGAGTTTCTCAATAGAGTCTCACTCATGAGAGTCTGAACTACTACCCTACCATGAATTTATATCACATATCTATTATCTAAAAACAACCGTAGAACAAAAACATCACCCAATAAGTGTTCTTGTATAACTACACACTCAATATCTGACTCTTTCAATAGCCTTTAGCTTGTACACTGAGGAGTAAGTTATAACATAAGTAACTCATGTCACTAATCCATGATGCATAGATGCATCCACTGACCACCTAGACATCAAACTCATTATACATCATTCCTCATTTTAAGTCTTCTCTCTAAGTTCATGCTTATTCCTACTAAGAGAATTTTAAATGACATTACCTTTCCCTATATAATATGTCAAATTTAATTGAAATGATTTTTGATACTACACACAACACCTCTTATTCTGATTGAGATCCCACTGAGAAAAGATGTATCATAATCTCTTATGGTTTGTGTACATTGTAAACCTCTTATTTAATAGATAATGCTAGAAACATTTTAGTGTGTGAACCACATTTTCTAACTCTAGGTCATGTTATTTTTAGTTTCACTCATGGGGTTATAGTTATTTTCAACCAAAAGAGACCACCTCATCTCTTTATATCAATATATCTCCCAATATGACTCTTGAGTCATAACAGTAAACTATTTATTGCATCCCAAGCTCTAGAAGTGTAAAAATTAGAGTTATCATCAATCCCATATTATGCTCATATAAGGCCTCTTTATACTAATCAAACCTCTAAAAATTCACCTCCTTTTTTTTAGTTAATCCTTAAATTATTCCTAATGAGAGAATTATTTGATGAATCATCTATAGTGCATTTTAAATCAAATAAAACTCCTAATCTAAAACAAATTCCTGGGGGTGATGAGAAATTATAGCATCTACCTTCTTTGGGACCACAAAAATCCCCGCCACAAATATTATATTCCCTAGAAATCAAACCTCCTAAATCCAATATTGGGACATAAATGTTTTCCATAAATATGATGAGATCAAATTTTACCCAATACAATCTCAAAGTTCTTAGTATTCATATCTAATGTATTGGAATATGTTAGGATATAATTCATGAATATAATGATGAAGGATTAAAGATATAGATTGAAATTTTAGTTCATGAGAGATATTGAAATTGTTGGAGAAACTTTCAAAAAAATCATGATAATATACTTATACAATCCATATCACCTCTCTTACCTATAGTTTATGGTATCATTAATGAAGATAAATCATTTAAACCATCTGAACTACCTATAAATGATCAAACAGATCTTCAATACTAGCTAAATTGTACATCTTCTATGTAATTACTAGATTGAATTTCTTATAGTTTACTTTGACTCATATTATAACATCTTCCTTATTTGAAAAAAATTTATAGTTCCCCAAGGAGAGGTACAAGGTCTGATAAAGCCCTTCACTTATAGTTTTTTCTAACTAAAACTTAAACCCTATCAACTCTATTAGTGTCACAAAAAATGTGGAATTGATATTGATTTATCTCTAGGAAAAATAAAAATATTAAAATCAATTACCCTATCTATAAGATGACATAAGAATTCATTGGGAAGATAACATGACAACAATCCACAATGGGAGGGATGATAGAGTGGTCGATTGTTTATTATGCTAAAATATCCAAGCCTTGTAATTGTATCATGATGGCTATAATTTTTCAATGGTACAGTATCATCCTATCTACTCTAAGATCCCACTCACTAGTTAACATGAACCTCTCTCATGTTGTCTTGTTAAAATAAACAACTACCCGGTAACAATCGATATGAGATCAATATCTATTCAACCAAGATATTATAAATATCACATTAAAGTTTGTCATATTTTAGATTATGATGTCCCATATATATACATAGGTAGTAACCACTATGGAACAACTAGTACATCACTAAATATGGTCTACTCTCTTTCTCAAGGACATCTCAAGAAATATAATCACATAAGATAACATAACTGGTAAATCTATGCCAGAAAAAACTTGATTAGATATAAAATAATTTGATTATCTTCTATCAAACAAAGTAGTAGATAGAATATTGGTAATCAAGATAGTAATTAAAACTATAAAATACATCACCTTAATTATAGTTGTAACCATATCTATCTTGTAAATTCTTCCAATTTTGTAGCATGACCATATATTTATGGTGCATGGGTCACCTAAGAAACATATATCTATGGATCCTAGGTCTAGTATTGAGGACCCCTGCTAGCACAATGACCTATGAACCTTGAATTAGGATGTGGAATCATATAAAAAATTTAATAAATATGTCTCATCTTGAAAAATCAGTGAAATTTCATAAGAAACATCACACATGAATTAATAAGATGCCTCTTCCATCCACATTTGAAGCACCTTGTTAAACCTACACTAATATAAGGATTAAATCAATCCCAACTCATTTATTCCAATATTCCACCATATTTTACATCTTTAGCCTTCCTCTTTAAACATTGAAAATTTGTTCCTGCTACCTCACTGAGTAGTCCAATCTTCAGCGCACTTTATGCTCGAAGAAAACCATCAAAATTGTCCTCCAGAGTCCCCTGTTGAAAAGTAAGAGCCATCTAAATTACCTCCTTATAATTTGTTAGGCCAAATCCCCTAACCTATCATGTAATATCTAGATAAAGACCAATCTAAAACATCATATTCTTATAGAACTCATTCCTAACCAAAAGAGGATAAAATTATAGAAACATTATATTATAATTTTTTTTAAATACTAACATATTCCCATATAGATCCTAAATAAACACATGAGATTGGTCCAAATTCAGTGGGTTAGGAAATAACACCACAAAGAACAACTCCTTGAAGGCCTGCAATATAAATTCAGCATGCATGTCTTTATATCCCATTATTCTACACCACCTCCAAGTGGGTCTCTAAATCATTAATGCATCTAAATTCATCCTCTTGACCACAGGAGTCTCAACTAGATCAAGTATTCCCATGATTATTTCTATCTAGCCCTCATCCACTTTTGGACCACCAATTCCCTAAAATTACAACTTATGCTAGAGCTTAAAATGTCAAGAACTCCCAACCATCATCATTTATTCCCCTCTTTCATGATCGGTTGAAATTTTATAGACTCTGAGATAGGGTGGGTTTACCACCTAAACCATTGGGGTAGGTGCGGGAGCTTTCTTAATTTAATCCTCTTTCACAATCAGTGGTGTAAAGAGAAATCCATCACTATTATGAGTATTTTGGAATCTCTGAGGTGGAATTTTTCTATTAAATGTAAAAAATATTTAATCCACCTCTAACATCTTTTTTAAAGAAGAAATTTAATCTTTTAAAAGGATCATGTAAGGTATTTCTAGGAGAATACATATCCTAGGAGATACCCCCCATGAAATGGATAGCCCTCCTAGATCTAAACAAGTCTCATGCCTGGTTCTCCATACAAATTTGGTTTTCAATTTCAAATTTATATATATATATATCATAATAAAATATATCATTTTAACTAATTAATTTTAGCATAGATATATCACAACCCTAGAGAATATAGATACAGCATTCAATAAATAGTACAAATCAAGTCACTTAATTAATTAGGTTTTATGCAGTACTGAACATGTATATATATAGGTGATTCTTGACACTATTTTCATACTCATGATGAATGAATAATCCAAAATCCCGTAAACATTTAACTTTAATCCCATCACTAGTAACATAGAGGTCTGTTACACATGAGAAGACCCTGGAAATGGAAACTCCCCTACCCAAATTCCATAGTCTTTCTACTTTCTATAATAAACCCAAAACAAAAATAATGGAAACCTCCTCCTTTGATACTATTGTTTAAATCCTTGACATGAATAACCAGGCCTGAGATGAATTTTCACATAATATCACATGTGTATCTCCATATCTAATTGGCTAACAACTAGTGATGAGGGTTTTTAGTGATGTGGGGAGATAATATCGTCAATAAACATAGCCATCCCTGGGAACTTCTAAAGATAAATACATAAATACAAAATAATAAAGTGGAATAAAACATAGTAATGATGTTAAAAAATATTTAATTTCTTGTTATAAAAGTATAATCACAAAGACCCCCAGTGTGGAAGGTCAATAGGCAGAAGCATTATAACTGGAAAATATTACAAATAAAAGTGTTATGATATATTTTTGGAGTCTATATGAGTACCAAATCTATCTCCCAACTCCATGATCCTAAGAAACCTCTTAAAGGACTCATTACCTCTTATTGCTCCCTAACCATGAATTTTATATAAGAACTACGATTCTTGTTCAAGGTGTGACGATAAACTCAATAGTACACCCCCAATGCATCCTTAATATACATTCAAATGTATATCAAAATGTATTTTTTGATGGAAAAGGAAATGTGAAAACTAGAAAACAACCAATCATGTACTGAATGATCGTGTGCTAACCATGCTACTATGAACCCCAAACATGCCTACTTCGACGCCATATCGGATATATATCATTAGTTTTCAATCACATTTCTTAGATTATTCTTTGTAAATTTTTCTAACTTAAAGGACAATTCATGCCATATCGATATATAATAGCTCCACCCCCACCTTTAAGGGTAATAATTTACCATGAATCATGGTTACCTCCTATCATAAAATGGTATGCATGCTTCGTATACCTGAATAATAGACTATCAATCAAATACAAGGATTTTCCCCATTGGTAGACCATACCAAAAAATATGTAATCACTTCAAATAGAATATGGAATTCCACCATGCATACCAAGCTAAGTAAATAAAAATCGTATACAAGGAAATCACTAATGAGTCATATCATCGAAACCCCAATATATGGAGTCAGATAATTCCATCATGGACACTAGTTGACCTCAACACTTAATAGATATGACACTGGCTATGTACAAATACATTTTAAAGGTATGAATTTGAAAGGAACAATATATAACATTAAGTGTTTTGAATGTTATGAAATAATACACAAGTAACAAATAACATATAAAGTAACAATACAAGGCATATTTAATTTTCCACGGTCCATGAAAGATTATGAAAATAATACACAACATATCATGGCATAACCATTCCATACCATGATGAGGTATCATGGGCCACCCTAAGAATATAAAACGTGTCTTCCATGAAAGGTTATCTACAATATGAATATACTCACAAGGAAAACATGTTAAAAAACTCCATAAAAAGTCCCAATATTTTAAGGAATCAAAACCTATAGTGCATTCAAACCAGTTCCAATGATCCATCGAGGAATAACATGGATCACACTCATGCACCAATACTCACTATAACAATATCCTATCCTTCAACATAGATTCTCTAGGAATGGAATTTGAGGAATAAAATACTATAAGGGATGAAATTCACAAAAAAATTACAAAAATGAATTTTTCTTTAATGGTAGACCTAGGATCCATTGAAGAGATGCAATTGAATCTAATGATCTAGTTACAATTTATCAATTGATCTTGAATTATCTGTTATATCATGGTGGATATCCACATATATTTATATAGTTGAAAATTCATTGATATATGATCAATTACTAATAAAAAGAGAGAAATAGGCTTAGAATAGATAGATCTATCCTCAAATGAAGCTCCAAATTGATTTTGACATCAAGAATCTAATAGATGAGGAGGGGATTCCAAGATCACCAGTAAAGAGATCTCCAGGAGTTTTTGGTCACATTAAGGTTATATTTCAGTGAGGGTTAGTTTATTAATTAAATTTTAGGAAAAGAATAAAATACCTAAAAATCATGAATCATGGCCCCATTAGGTGGAAGATGTGTTCTCACAGACCAGCTGATGGGATCTGTAGAAATATAGGACCCACTATCAGCACTATCGACTGGTCATTGTACCCCACCAGATAGTCGATGGTTTTATTTTAGCCACCTTACATCCCACTAATACTCCAACCTATAAAATAGAAACTCTGATACCACTTCACCCACAATACACACCTCCAAGGAAGATAACATGATATGATACATTGTAATTTAAAAAATACATACCCTGAAATTCAAGAATGGTATAAGAGAAAAATATATCACCTTAAAAACTAATATATTCAGGTATTCATCCATATAAATATAACTAACCACTTTGTTCTATATATGGGTTGAGACCTGCACACCAGGACCTTGAAATAAGAACCTATTCTTTAAAATATAACTTAATATTAACTAAAATGGCCAACGTTTTTCCATCCATATTTAAAAAATCAATAGAAAACATTGAGTCTCCTACATACCCAAGAAATTTTAGGTTTATTGATTTAATGAATCGGGAAAAAATCCTTCTTGTAACAAAACCCATGTATTTCTCATCAAATAGTAATTTTCCCATTATACCCTGATTTTCTTAATCTCTAAGAAGACTTCAATATATCTAAAAATATCTATACAAATAATACCCTTCTAGACATATATTACATAATATCATTATTTATATCTTAAGTAAGTGGAGAGATAAGAAATGGTGAAATTAGATGCCTAGTACGGGTAAATATAATAGTTATCAATCGATAATCATATTTAATAAAAAGATAAGAATAAGTGTTTGAGATCATAATCAATGTGTATGATTATAGAATAAGAAAATTCATACCAATCAGAAGCTGGATCATAAAACCTGAGTTCTGGAATAAATCCTTAACATAATCCGTATCTATATGGTTTAACAATCATGAACCATTTCAAATCAATTTTGTTTACCGGAACATTAAAAATCATAGGAATCCTAGAGAAACTATGTAGGAACCTTGGGACCTCATAATTTTGTTATGAAATCACCTAACATGGATAATTTCAACATTCTTATAGGATTAAATTTAATCTATTAAACTTCATTTTTTATTAGGTGATACTTATATTCAGTAATCATCGTTGTCTCTTAGTATCAACTTCCATCAAGTTAACTCTGTCACATTACACAATGCATTGTAGAGATACATAGAGCTCATCCGTAATCATGAGTTATATCAGACTCACTTGTCATCAAGAGCTATATTGGGATCACCTATCATCATCAATAATTCCTAAGAACCATAACAAGAAAAATGTAAACAGATCTTGTATTTCATCACAAAACTCAAAGAAACAACCAGCATTCCCTTAAAAACATGATTAACCCATGGAAAACGTTTCTGGATATTTCTCTTTTATACATCATCATAATCCATCCTGAAAAAATGCAGTAACCCAGACCCCAGAAGCCTAGAGATGGATCCTACTACCATTTAATTAGAATACGAAACAAATAATCGCATACTATAAATCTGATATTTTTAGTAGTCTTGATTGATAAATAAATTATTCCGATATTAAATTTTAATAAACATATTACAACATAAATTTTTTAAGAAAAAATTTCTCCCATATACCATATCTCTACATATCATTCATATTAAACTTCATGGATTATTGGGGAAAGGAAAAAAATAAGGGTGAGCTCAAATTCTCAATAATGGTTAGGAGAATTGAAAACTATCATGAATCAATAATAATTTTCAACTTATAAAGGTAAATAACCAAGCACACATTCAATTTTAATTACTAGATAATGCATAATAAATATGTAAATGATAAATAATAGAGCACATATGTGATTTAAATAACTGGACAAGTCATAGTCAATATTAAATCTAAATAACTGAGCACACATGCCATTTAAATAACTAGATAAGGTATAATAAATATGTAAAGGTAAATATCTGAGCAAAAATGATATTTAATCAATAATAGAGAATGGAATTCATCAATATATAATATCATTATAAAAATATACTAGATAATAATAATGGCTAAAATGAAGGTAATACTTAATTATTGGATTTAATATTTCTTTGACACGTGATACATTTATTGTAAAGATATATCATCAATATAGTTTAAAACATACTTGTTGAAAACCCATTTATCTATGGCTCAAAAATATATTTTTCCCATCAGACTAATCATACATCAAGGGGCTTCCCTTAACAAGTACCCAACCAATGTATTTCTTGTCCAAAGTGTTCTCATATATCGAATAATCAATCTTCCTCATATACAATTTTCCTTATAAAATATCTAGCTTGAATAAATAATATGGATTTATCAATATTTCCTCAGATAATCAAATTGTTGTCGTTGTAAAAATTTTATGTAAAAATGATTTATGGTTTAGTAAATAAGTATATCCATGATAAATAATGTTGAATTATATGGTAGAAAAAATGTTTAATGATCATAAGAAAATGAACATTTCAAGAGAAATTTATTGACTACAAAAAAAGATTCAAGGAAGTGAATGTCAATAATATCCTTTGTCCGAATGATCATAACCCATCAATAGAAATAATTTGTATTGTATCAATACAATATATACCCATTAGATAAATAATAAAGGTTTGTTTTCAATAGTTAATAGAGTTACCGTAAAAATAAATTGAAAAACATTTTTCAGAAAAATATCATGTTGGGCTCCTGGTTTTAATGATTCAAAAATCAAGATTCTAATGATATTAAGGAATTTCATGTATTTTTTAACTATTTAATAATCAGATAAAGGTGATGAAATTGAATAAGGATTATTCGTCATTGAGTTTAAGACACTGTTAACCAGACTCAAAACTAGGATATATATTGGAAAATTGGCAATGTCTAAGAAACAATCGCTTATAAGAAATAGTTGTCCTTGACTCACAGCCAGCATGAAAATCTCTCTAAATCTGAGACACAGTCAGATGGAACACCACCAGATGAGACACTACAATAGAGACAATCTCATCCACACATCACATGAACTTAAATTTGGAAAAGTGTTATATACCACCATCTAGACCTATCATCCGATGAGACACCACCAGTGAAGTGGAATTTTGGCTATGTCTAAGTCACCATTAGTGTCATGCCGCATATATGAAACATTATTACCCTAAGACACCACCTGATTAATCCACTTCCACTATTTTCCTAAAAATACCTTTTTCAATAAAATATTTTTCTAATCATTATATTATTGAGTTTAATGTATAATGTTGTTTTAATTATTTTACATAAATGCACTGCATGATTCATTGAAGTGGATGTCAAAAATGTTGTATGTGGTAACTAAATGTCTGAATTCATTTGGATATTCTCCCTGTGATGTCTATTAAGAATTTAATTAGACTCCCTCATCCAATATATACAATATATTCATGAATTAGTCATATAGAATATTGACAGGTCATGTTTACAGCAAATTCACATAAATCTGAAGAGCAGAACTGCTGCATCTTGAAAAAACTCGACAGAGGAATATGATCCATCTTCACATTAGTTTCCTTCCTCTAGTAAAGAACAATAGTATATGACACACTTTTACTCTAAAAATTTCAAGATAATTGGAATCAAGCTACACTTAAATAGATTGAGCATCTATAAATTCTATTCTCTTATATTTCTCTGTTATGATTATTTATTTTTACATATTGAGCTATGTGGGATATACATTGTTTTATATATGAGCAATATCTCATGTGTTGAAATGGATGATACCTAATATCTTATTATATTTTTTACATGTACACCCACTGATAATAATGGTATAGGTCCTTTTGTGGCCTATTTGTTTTTACTCCCACATATAACAAGCAAAGAGGTTGTGTGTGACCTGGATAGTTATAATCTATTGTAAAACCCAATCTAGGTTATGGAACAACTTGTTTTTTTTTATAAATTATTTTTTGGTAGGTGATGACCAAGTGGAGAGGACTATGTCTCATCTTTAGACTGGACCTATTATTTCAAATTTCCACTGTTTGTTTTTGTTTACTTTATTTCCACCATTAAAACTAAATCTATTTTAAGAAAACAAAAAGTAATACATTGATAGTAAATATTTATTAGTATTTTATAAGATTTTAATTAATTAAATTTTTTTCAAAGGACTAATTAAAATATTATATTACTTACCTAAGAACTAATCACTCTTTAATAATTATTTTGAAATATTAGAACATATAATGATCTATTATATTGATTAACTAGTCCATTTTAAAAAAATTGAGTAATATCAAGTTAATCTATTTAATATAGATATTTTATTGGGTACTCAATTCAATCCCCCTCTTGATATACTCACTCTGACCAGCATTTTGTTTGAAAGTATTTCTTTAATTGGTATTAATGGTTTCAAATCTTTTCAAATTTGATTTAAGTTAAGCATTAAAGATATTAAAAATCTGTTCTTTCTATATTTGTTTCCTTAAATGGATAAACTCCAAGAATGTTATACTACAAACATAACTCCTTTATTTAATGGAAACAACTATGATCAATTAATATTAAGATCATAATGCATACAGAAGACGTGGGTTTATATATTTTATCATTTATATAAGATTAATATGTTATTCATGAAACTACTTGAAAATATTGGGATGATGAAACAAAGTTGCCTTACCATAATATTTATATAATCCATGAATTTTCTTTATTTCACCTTAAGAGATGAATATTTTATTAGAATTTATATATTTAAAACTACTTATGAGATTTGGGAAACTTTGTCTATTTCCCAGGAGGGAACTACTAATGTTAAAGAAATGAAGCTAAATACTTATACTATTAAATATGGTATCATTAAAATGAATCCTGATAAACCTATTTCTAACAAGTTCATCAAGCTGAAGCATATTTTCAATAAAATGATATATCATAGAAAATAAAAAACCGATAAGGAGTGTATAATGAGATTGATGAGATGTCTACTTGAAGGATAGAGAAGAACGTCTGTCTCCATTAGAGAATCCTGTGATATAAAAAATTTATTAATCAAGGAGTAAACTGGAAAGATCATGATGTATAAAAAATAGCTAAATGTTAACCGAGAATAATATAATGAACCAAAAATAAAATCATTATCCTTTAATAATATTGTTTTTAGAATGAAAACGATAAACAAAAAAAGGTGAAAGCTCAAATTGTTAGTTCTAGTGATAGTAAATCCCCTCTTGGCAGTGATTAAGGGATAGATGATCTATCAAAAATGATTAAGAATTTTTATAGGAAGATTTAGTTTTTCAAAAATAAAAACTATAAAGGAAAATATGATTTTAATGGAATCTGGAAGAGAAATTGGAAGAAGGATGATGATTCAAAATAAGTTGTAATCTATGAATATAAGAAGAAATTACATATAAAATAAAATTGTCCAAAGATAAATTATAAAAAGAAATATGAGGGAAAAGATAGAATTTAAAAAAATTCCATAAAATCCACATGCAATTATTCTGTGGATAGATCTAGTGATTTAGACTCTTTACATGAGAAGAAACATGATTGTGAAAACATGTGTTTCATGACTAAAGATAATCAGGTACCTCTTTTACCAACTTCTTCTAATATTATGCATGTGCATAATTATGATGATTCTATAAATAAATATAATAATAAATAAAATATTTCAAATGATGAATTATTTTAATATTGAAACATATTAGAAGTTATAATTAATAAACTAAAGGAAGTTTATAAAATTCTAAAAATAAATAATGCTCTAACTGAAAACAAAAAATATGAACTGTCTTTTGATAAATATAAAAATTCTCAACTGCTTAAATAAAATAAAAAAATAAATTGGTCAAATTAAAAATTGATGAATGAACTATAAAAAAATTAAAAATTGTAGATAAAATATTACTCATATTTTAGGTATGCAAGTTCCACCTAAGTATGTCACTAGAATAGGATATGATCTTGGATGGAGGATAATTATAAAAAACAATTCTGATCCTAAATCTAGACCACAAAGTTATTCTACAAATTATTGTTTTTAAGTGGCCTAATAGAATATTTATTGAAAAAAATCATTCTATATATTAATAAGAACCTTATTAGGTAGATATTGTTTCTTATAGCCTTTGTTACTAACATTTCTAGACCCAAATAAATTTGGGTACCAAATTCGTTTCTTTCATAAATTTTCCTTTATAAGAATTTTTTTGATGAAATCCTGTATAATTATATGGTACTTGGATAGTTTTTGTTCAAAAAATATGAAAAAATATTATTAATGCCTCAAAAGCCTTATTACGGTTAATTATTTCCATGTCACCTTTGGTTACAATGCTAAAGGAAAAATCAATAACCTTGGCCAAATTGGTAATAGTAATTGTATTTTCATTTCTAAAGTTTAATTTATTGGTGGTTTAATGTATAGCCTATTTTTTATTTCATAGTTTTGTGATGATGGGTTTTATGTCAAATTTAAGAATAATTCTTGAAATGTTGGTGATTCTAAAAATGATATAATTTTTACTCCCTTAAGAAATGATAGTGTTTATTCTATTGATTTAAACTCTTTAGTTTCTCAAAACAAATCATGATTAACTACCTTTCACAAAGAATCTTGGATTTTTCATAAGATACTAGGCCATTCTAACATTCACTCCCATTGTAATATAACTATTAAAGGTTTGGTTAGGGATCTTCCTATGCTTTATTTTCAAACAAATAAAGTTTGTAACCCCTATCAAAAACATAAATAGCATGAAGACTATTTTAAATTAAATAAACAAGTTTAAACTTCATAACCTCTTTAGTTTTTTCACATGGATTTTCTTGGACCTCCTATAGTTTACACTCTTAATTCGAAGCACTCTATTTATGTTCTTGTATATTATTTATCTAGGTATACATGGGTATACTTTATGGATCACAAAAGTGAGCTTTCTCTAACATTACTATGTATGCTATGTCTATATAAAATCGTAGTGGACTTAGAATCAAAACCTTATAAAGTGACCATGTTCGTGAGTATGAAAATATTTACATTGATTTTTTTTTTCTCACAAATTGGCTACACCCATAAGATCTATACTCCAAGGACCACTCAGTATAATGGATTTGTAGAGAGGATAAAAAAACTTTACAAGAGATATCCCAAAACATGTTGAATGATGTATGATCTACCTATCTATTTTATGGTATAATATGTAAATAAAACATTCTATATTATCAATAGAGTCTTGATCAGTATTGTACTTAAGAAGACCCCTTATGAGATTTGGAACAATAGGAATCCCATGGTTAATTACTTTAGAGTTTTTGGTTTCAAAGTATCCACTATTAATAATAAGGATCATTTGTAAAATTTGGTTTCCAAAACTGATGAGGGAGTTGTTATTGGTGAATCAATCTCTATAAAATCAAAAAAAAATCGATAAGAAGATTGAAACTGTGGAAGAATAATTCCATGTCATGTTCATTGAAATAGATCCAAATGACTCTAAGACCTATCTAGAAAACCATGAGTATTATTTTTCTTCTCTAAATCCAAATTAGAAATCATTATACTTTGTTGTCAAACTATTAGAAAAAATCATCATGTTCTGAAGAATTTCCATAACTTCTTCAACCTAAATCGGCAGAACCAAAAGTGACTATTCCATAATTTTATGAAGTTGTTAGAACCATTAATTAAAATCCTTTATATTATTTTGTAGGATACCTAAATAGAGGAACATAAACTAGAGAATCTATTATAAATCAGGCTAAAAATCAAGCATTATTGTCTGATCGTAAACCTAAGAGCACAATTGAAGCAATTAATATTGAATTCTAGGTAATAGGCATTCAATAATAATTGAATCTATTAGAAAAAAATAAAGTGTGGTTACTCATAGATAGACCCATGTACACCTTAATTATTGTAACTAAATGGTTGTTTAGAAAAAAGGATGATGTGTTAGGAATTACTGTTTGAAACAAGACTAGACTTATAACACATGGTTATAGTCAAGAATAATAGATAGACTATAAAGAAATGTTTTCACCTATATCCATACTTGAGTATATAATAATCCTTGATTTTTATGCAGCACATCTAGATTTCAAACATTATTAAATGCATGTCAAGTGCGCATTCTTAAATGGTTTTATAGTTAAGGATTTTTTTGAAACAACACCCAGGTTTTCAAAATCCTCATTTTCCAAATCATGTTTTTAAATTATAAGAGGCCTTGTATCGTTCAAGACAGGCTCCTAGATCATGGTATGATAGGCCTGGAAACTTTCTTATTTCATATGTATTTTTGAAAGGTATAGTTGACCCTACTCTATTAATAAAAATAATTTTAAAAGAAGTGTTATTATTAAAAGTAGATGTTGATGATATTATTCATTGATCTTCAAAAAATTCTCTTTGTACTATTTTTTCTAAAATAATGTAAAATTTATTAGAAATGAATTTAATGGGTGTAATCAAATTCTATCTTGGATTTTTAATTTTTCAAAAATAAATAAGTGATTATATTAAATAAAAGTAAATATTAAAATTAATTTTTTAAGTTATTTAACATGGATAGAACTAAAGGTAGTGATACACCTATGAGTACCACCTATAAATAGAATCTTGATAAATCTGGGAAACCAGTTGATCAAACAAGTAAAAATGGTATGATTGGCAGTCTTCTCTACCAAAATGTACTGGATATAATGTTTAGTGTGTGTATTTGTGCTATATTCCAAGAAAATCGTAAAGAGTCACACTTAAATGTTGTTAAAATAATTTTGAAATACCTCAACTATACAACCAATTTAGGATTGTTTTACTATAAGGGACAATCATATGATTTAGTGAGTTATTAATATGATAATTATAGAGGATGAAATCTAGAAAGAAAGGACACCTCAAAAACATATGACATTTTGAAAAATTCTCTAGTTTAATTTGTAGTATGAAACAATATTTTCTAGCATTATAAACTACTAAAACTGAATATATGGCTACTGGTAGTTGTTGTGAACAAATTTTGTGGATGAAACACGCTATAATAGACTATGAATATTAATTATGACATTTCCCCATAAACTGTTACAACACAAGTTCTGTTAACATTTCCAATAATCTTGTTTCACATTTGAGGAAAAGGAACATTGATATAAGACATCTCTTTTTGAGGGATCATTTTCATAAAGGTGATATCACTCTTTATTTTATTGGTACAGAACATCAGTTATCTGATATATTTAAGAATCCTTTGAATTTTGAAAGAGTGAACTATATCAAACATGAATTAGGAATGACTAATTTTGGTTAAGTTTAATTTTTTATGACACACTATTGGGAGAAACACCACTGTATGACACATCATTGGGTGACACACCGTTGGGTAACACACCATTAGCTAACAAACCTTCATGTTTGTCTCATTGTTGTGTTTATCTCACTATTTTAGTTGTCTCTCTATTGGGTTGTCTCAATGATTTTATTGACACACCATTGTGATATACAATCTTCTAGTTATTTCATGCCTTTATGAATTTTTTCTTCTATGTTAACTGAACAACCAATTTTATGTTTTATGGTTTATTTTCATAACTCGATACATATGTTTTCTTGGATTCTAATTTTGTTGTTTCAGTATTAATTATATTTTTTATATACCTAAATACAAAATGATAAAAAAATTAATCTATATTTACTTCAAACACACCTTGATACCAGCATGATACTCTTGTATATTTCATTCTCGAGTCTAGTTCAACCCATTGTCTTCCAACCATCAAACCTAAAATATTTCTCTAAGCCTTCGACAGATCAAAATAAGATAATTTTCATGCCATGGATGAAGTTCCCTTCTATGTCTTCTACAGGTGATTCAAAGTTACCTAAGAATCATAAGAAAGAACCGAGTGTTTCTACACCAGTTGAACTAGTTATCCCTAATCTTGCAAATAGAGTTACAGTAAGTGAAAGATAAGTAGAGGTAAAGTGGATATTTTCTAGTAAGTATCTTGTGTTAAAAGTGATATAGACCCAAGGAAGGGTATATTGGTAATCTTCAAATGAAATGAATTTATATCCTAGGTTGGTGTACCTTTTCTATTAGAATCCTAAATTTGGATTTAATAATTAGGAGGAATACTGAATGATAGCTATAGTATATAGATGAAAAGTTTTGTTTTCTTCCGAATAATAGGTTGAGTGTCTGGTTGTGTAAATCATGAAGGAATTTATTATGACTATCAAGGATCTTTCCCTGAGGATAGTGACTTATTTTCATTTGAATATTCTCTAGTAGAACTCACTAGTAATGAGTTACCTAGAATACCTTTTTCTTAAAGATTTATGGGGACTGTAGGCATGGGTTCATGTTTATAAAACACATGATCTCCCCTAGGAAAGGTGGTTTTTACACATTGAGATACCAAGATGTGTACTTTTTGTGTCTTATGAAATAAGGTCATAGGATCAAACAGTGTAGGTATCTCATGCTCCATATTTCAAAGACGATAAATCCAGCTTTAGGATATAACACTTTTATCTATGCAAAGATGATATATGTAATGTTAAAGGACAAGGGTATAGTTTCTAAGAATGAATAAAAAGGTACAGACTATGGTGGTTTATATATTTCAAACTAAAAATGTTTAAGGATGAAAATTATTTGGATGCCCTAGAAGAAACATTGGGTTGGAGATAGTGAAAAACTATATGATGAGTTTAACCATGTGGATTATCATTCCAGACTGAGGGATGTTGTTAATCCAGGTCTTGAGCGTGATGAGTTTGTAGAATACTTTAATATGTAAGGAGAGGTTGTTGTGAAATATGTAGTTGAAAATGGACTATCTTTTGATGATGGTAGTGATTCAGAATAGCCTCCTCCATCAGCACTAATTACATATGGAGCTCCTAGTCTACCAAGGAGACTACTAAAATGGGAAAATCTTGTTAAAAGTGGTGAAGATGAAACCAATGTTCTATAATATGATCAATTTAAAAGTTATTCTAAAATTTATTAAGAAGAAGAGGATGATGATGAGGATACAGAAAAAAAGAAGATGAAAATGGAAATGGGGATAATATGAATGTAGATGGAAATGATGATGATGATGATGATAAATCTAAACCTGGTTGTTCACCTAGCTGAATTAGAAGGAAATATGTTGATATGTCTCTAGATCATCTTCCTTCACATAGTAAATATACTGAGAAAATAGATCTTTCTAAAGAAGTAGACTCAGATCTTTAAAAAAATATTAATTTTTTATTTAGGGGGAGAAACCCTTTATGTGGAGATATTTTATAATGTTATAGATGTTTATGGAGATAAGGGAAGCTCATTTTCCACTATTCATACAACTCTTGAATATTCTATGGTTGAGCATATGGGGGTTTTAGGTGTTGTTGAGCAGCAGTTTTTTTAGAAAGATAAAAATGAATTTACTTCTTCTCTGCAAGGTAGTGATTTATTATAGAAAGTTAAGGTTACTAATGATCCTCCAATTGAAATTATTTTAGAAATTGAACCTATTTTTGGACAATAAAAGTTGATTTAAACAGATTAATTGTTTATAAACCTAATTTCCGGATGTAAAAAAGTTCTAGAGAGTGAATAGACTACTGGTACACAGAGAATTTAGACAGTATCTAATACCCCTAATACAATTATACCTATATCTATTGTAACACCCCAAGATTCCACAATACGTTTCTCTTTGAATTATGCAATATCTTGAGTGGTACGCAACATCAAGCTCTAGCACACCATGACCAATAAAACAAGCCGTTATGAATAGTACTACCCACTTTTTGAAATTTTATATATTTTATTTTTCAAAATTGACTTCATTTTTGGATTCAGAATATCGAAATTATCATAGGGTGAATTTTTGTTATTTTTCTGAAGAAAAAAAAATCTATTTTTGATAAATAGTGAAAAACACCGCATTGTTGTTTAAAACAGACTTTTTATATAAATATTTAGTTATTTTATTTAAATTTATTTTAGGTCAAAATAGATACATAATACCTATATATAGTCAATGTAATTAATTTGATTCATTTCATTATAAGATTATATATATATAATTTTATTGAACTTTTTACAGCCTTTTACCCACTTTCTAGGCATATTTTCAAATTTTTATAAAATGTAATTTTATCACTTCTGTGAATTGAATTTCAAAATTCCAAGATACACGGTTGAAATTATTAAGTAAAATTTGGTTCAATAGGATGAAAATAATTTTTTTGAATAGTATCTTATGAATTTTATTTACCATGGTTAAATGTAAATAGCATAATTGAAGGTAAAAATGATATTATAATTACCCTAACACATGTACTATTTCTATTAGATAAGTGTATTCCGACCAAATTCAACCATAGAAAAAAATATGATCTTTTTTTCCACTTGTATTAGATTAGGACATTTATTGTTATTTTATTTATAGAAGAGTTAAAAGTGTTAAATTGAAAGTTTAATAATTATATCATTTTTAATATAGGGTTATACATAAGATAAATTCAACTATAAATATTAATTATAGAGCTAAAAAATCATACATAATGGTATGTTATTTATAATTTTAAGACAATAAATAATTTAAATTATTTATTACACAATAATGATGCAGTAACTACCTTAAAATGAAAGATTGAAATAATTTATTTTATAAATATCCAAATAAATGTAAATTGAGACTTTCGATTAATTAAACTAATTTAATAGGTTAATATGACATGTTAGGGTTAAATAAATAAATTTATTATGAAGTGATAATGTTTTTATGACTTTGACAAAAACAAAATACGAAATAGTTTCAAAATTGACATAAATGAGTTTTTAAAAAAATACTATATTATTAATTCATATAAAATTTATAAAAGTCTAAGGATTGGCCAAAGTACTTAAATAAGGTTATATATATCAATAATTAACTACATGGTGTTATATTGTCTTTTTATAGTATTTTTATTAACCATTTATTATAAAAATACAAGAATGCTTGGTAAAACTTAAACTATTTAACTAAGAGTTAAATCTAAAAGATTAGGTAAATATGGTAAAAAAACCTGTATAAAACCTATTGGTTGAGATTTTTTTGACCCATCCCCACCTTATCCTTGAAATAAATTCTTTTTACACCTTTATAAACCTAATATGACCATATAAAAAAATAATATTTCAAGCTTTTCCAAACGTTACCCTCACCTCTCTTATAAAAGGGTACTTCCCCTTGTCTCAAAATCACACCTCCAAAGCCATTTGGATTGGCCAAACTCTACTCCAATATCCTCCAAACTACAATAACTTCATCCTATAGGAATTAATTAGATCATAAAGTAATCCTAAGGATCCATTTTGATCAAATCAAAAGGGAGAACTTGAAGAATATGTAATTACTTCATCACCTCTTTCAAGGTTGTTTTCTTCTTCAACTTCATATTTATTTATTTTTTTCATAAAAAAATAATAAATAATTTACATTCTACATAAATTTATGTAGTTAGAAATATGGTACAACCATATTCATTTTTCTATCCATCCTATGAATGAAAAAGTCACCATACGAGCATACGTACGACTTACAATCTCCACGTCGTGGTGTAGTTTGTTATTCAACAATGAATTATTTAGATGCATAAAAAATGATTATAATTGATGTAAATAATAAATATAAAATCTTAATTATTTTTTATATATGATATACCATACAGTTACATAATATTTCACCATCAATATAATGATATTTTCTCTCGTGCCTACGTACAGATGACCATCTCCACAAGCGCAATGAGATTCATCCCCATTGTAATCATTCAAGAATAATTTTCATTTTATGATTAAAAATAACGATTAATAACATATTATCATTCTATATATGAATTAAATACATCATATATATAATAAACATAACTTATTTAAGAAAACATATGATGGAAAATGAATCAGTTAACACCCGAAACAATGATACTGCTGAAATATTATCAATAAATAAATATTAAGAGATCATATGTGATATCATATTTATGTATTTGATTAATATATAATTTAATTAAATTTTTTAACTATTATAAAGGATTTTAATGTACCCTCGGTCAAGAAAAAGTAAAAGGTAAGGGTTAATTCATCAATCCCTTCATTATCAGAGGTTGTTTATATGTGAGTATCTAATGGAACCTCTTTATAATCCACATTCGTGTTTCTTAAAAATGTATTTCAAAACATTTTTACTATTTCCTATACTATGGGTTAAATTAATTTATACCCTTTTTTGACTTTTTATAAAATGTTTATATATGAATCTTTCCATCATTTTACAAATAAGGTCATTTATTAAATTTTTTTAAACTTATAAGGCGGGTGCAACTATTTTTTATTATTATAACACCATCGAATCTTACCTAAAAAAATTATAAGAATATTTTCAAAATAAATGTTTTCTTTTATAATTACATTAATTTTAAATTATTTCAATATTTAAAATGATATTTCTCTCAAATAGTTTGGATTTCACTATGTCAGAATCCTTGGATGGATTTTACACTTGTTTGAAGTTGATTTATTATGATACAATATTCCATATTGTATTGATGGTTTTGTGATATTTTTTATTGTAGATGTGTTATTTTTATACTATTTTTGGTTTATTGTTAAATTATCAAAATTTTGTATGCTAGTTTTAATATGAATGTTTACGTTATGTTTTAAAAAATTTATATGTGGAATGCGTTAGACTTAGTAAATGATGGGTGGAGGCCACTATAGCTCCTCGATGCATCGGTTGGTCTCATGAGACAAGTTACTGTCTTGGAAAAATTCCATCACAAAATCTTATTAGTAGTCTTGGCATGAGGCCTTGACTATGTGGTTATGATGTCCGACATTAGGAATTCCATCATTATGAAATTGGATATTGATATAACATGTGATTATTTGACTAGTAGAATATCCATTTGAATATGTAAATGGAATTATTTGATTTATCATTACAATATTATGCTGAATTTTATGTTTAAAAGGCTTCTATTTTAGTCTTATATAGTGCCTTAAATGTTTAAGAATATTTATGAATGTTTTTAAAATATTTATTGTAACGACCCGAGTCCGGAGCCCCCCCCCCCCCCCCCCTCGTGCCCCGTACCCGGTTTGCCACATGACCTCAAGCGCGTTTCCCCGAACGCCAGGGGATACCAACTTGTGGCGAGGGACTTGGTGAGTCGGTGGGGAAACTATTCCCTCATTCGGTAAGGTATACAAGGTAAGAAAACAACAATAAATAGCGGAAGCAGTAAACAACATGCATAACAAAAGAAAACAAAAAGCGGAAGCAATGTAGATATATAACTATGATGAAAATGATGCAGTAGGTACAAGTATCTAAGGAAAACAGCAACCAAAACAACGTGCTGAAATAAAACTGAAACAACGTGAAAAATAAAAAAAAGTAAGCTCCTCAGCATCGCGAGCCCTGGCTCAGTCCCATACTCCCCAGCTCCTGGTGCAATCAAGATCCTGAAGTAGAAGGGCGCTTTCCCTTATATATACATGTAGCAACATAGTCTGCTTGGTCCCAAAAGCAAGGCCCAAACAGGGTGTGAGATATAATCCCAGTAGGAAATCACCCAATGATTTGTGCCTAACAGTCAATGAATACATGACAGTACTAAAAAAAGAAGCAGTAAACAGAAAAGCACAAACAGCTACAATCCACAGTTCTAACAAGTATAGCACACAAGTAAGCAGCCAACAACAAAAGAATGAATAGGTAACCCTATGGGTAACTCTCACAGTTTAACCCCTATGGTTCAACCTATAAGTACTAGAAACCCTCTGGGAGGAACACACAGTCTCACCCCTCTGGTTCAGCTATGTAATTAAGCAGACTCTCTGGGAAAGCACTCACCGTCAATTCCCCCTATAGTCTAGTATCGTGCTAAAGGCTCTCTCGGGAAGCACTCAACGTCAATTACCCATGTGGCCCACGTCGTGGATCTACAGACTCTCTGGGGAAGCACTCAACGTCAATTCCCCATATAGTCTCACATCGTAATTAAAAGACACTCTAGAGAATCCCTTCCGTCAATTCTCTCTTTGGTCTACTACTCTAGGTTCTCACAGTCCTGAGTATAACTAAACATGCTCAACGCGTGTGTATATTGTCCAAGTAAACCTCAGGAACTAATTGGCTATCAACTAAGGCTCAATAAAAAAACAAGGAAACATTCCACAATCCTACAACTAGGCATGGCAACTGGCAAAACGCCAAACAGGCAGAACAAGCATGGAAAAGCAATCTGAGTACAAACAAAATACTCTAATCACAAGAAATAACATCTACTAAAGAAATCTAGAAAATCAAGGAATTAATAAGGGAAAAAAAGAAACATGCAATACCTCGTTGAAGGGTATTGGTGGTAATTGCACAAAATATTCATCAACTTTCTACAGAAAGGCACAAACCACCTACCACGATCCGAAGAGATCGATATACGCGAACCTCGACGACAGATTCCTCTTAGAACAACGTAGATCTGAGAAAACTCACAAAAGGTTTATCCCATGATAACATTGAAACGAGGAGGAATCAAGAAACAAGCCTAAATCAGAAGGAAGAACTCACCTTTGTGATTCCAACGCAACTGACCGTGCTCGAATCGGAGAACGGACGGCATGGAAGGACTCCACCGAAGATCCGACCGTACGGTCACCCTCGGACGGTCTAAAACTAGAGTAGAAGATGGAAATAGGGGTTTGGCGTGACCTCGGTCCATTTAATGAAAATAAAAGAAATTACATGGCGTGTACATCAATTTTTTTCCATACTCCGAATTAACTGGCCTCCACCTCAGGCTTACACAGCGTGTGTGTGGCCCGGACACGGCCAGCACACGGCTTCGAGCCGGAATAGAGTACACGGCGTGTACTCAAAAAGTACACTCCGTATACTTCTGAAATTTCTATAAAACTTTATTTTCCTTAAAAACTCTAGAAAAATGGAAAACATACCTGAATGAAGATCCGGGTTCTTAAAAACTTCCCCCCTTAAAAAATTCGTCCCCGAATTTCCCTAACAAGGTGGAGAAGAAGAATCCCCAAATAGCTCCGGCCACTGTGATTGTACATCGGCCTCCCTCTCCCAGGTCTCATCCTATACTCGCCCGTGCTATAAAGACCCAAACTTTACATACATTTTTATTACATCAAAATTGAATCACACTTATTACAACATATAACAAAAACATGAAAGAACCGTATAGGTATAGTGTCTTTAGAAACTAGAAAGCATAAACAACTGGTTCATAAAGCATCTACTTTGCCTCCCATTTATTTAATCATATCTAGAGTCCCTTTTGGAATATCTTACATAATAACCTTCTTCCGGACTTGGGGAAATAAAACATACAAAAAGGTGAGCTCAAATGCTCAGTAAGGGTAAACAAAAGAAAAATCAATCACATCATATACATAAGAACATAAATTTTGGAAATCTTAACCTGTAAAAGAGATCATAATTTCATAACATGGGATAAATCATAGTAGTGAAATGTAATCCTAATAATCATAACATAAAACATAAAACTTTGTGGCATACACACATAATCATTTAGAATCATTTCTTATTAGTCAAGACTCATTGCCAAGACTATCATAGTGGACAAAGTCCATTTCTGAACCGAGTTCACTCCTCGTTTCAGTCCTGTTTCACTGAACTGGTATAACCTGCCATTCCAGCCATGTCTATCTCATGAGATATAAAATATTTACCCAATGAATTGGAGGGAGATATAGGTCCCACCCATCTCATAATGATACCATTCTTATGTGTGCCACAAAATCATAAACCATACATCATAGCATAACCCATGTAATAAAAACGGGAATCTTAAACATCGTGACATCATAAAACAACTCATATAAGATAAAGGAATTCATAAAAATAATTCCATCACAACATATTCAAATAAATTTAATAATAGGGATAGAAACAGAACCCTTTATTATCTTATATGGAAAATAATTTTGATAAAACGCTTGAACTCCATTCTTGAGGAAAATATCCTTTCTACTTCAAAAACACTTTTCCTTTCATAACATGTCATACAATTCTAAACTAAAAGAAGTTGATTAAAAATAATCTTGAAAACTTGTAAGGGAAGCTTCTTGGAAATAATGTTTTAAGAATCCATTCAAGCCGTATATGTTGAAAGAAAACATTCTTCTCGTACTTTTTTCAGAAAAGTCAAAAAGTACCTCGTACGAAAAATGACAAAAGATTCCTTTCATATATTTTACTAAAAACTCACCGAAGGGTAAAATTGGATATAAAATATTATAGAATGTTGTAATTCTTACATATTGAGGAAACATGGATGTGTATGATAAAATTCACCCTGGTAAATTCCAAATTATAAACAGTCTCAGATAAAAATGAGATTGTGATATTTCCCTTACCTTAGGTCTGATTTGCTTCGTAAGTGTCCGAACCTCCTGTATAATGATTTAAATAATGTTATTGACTTATTCCAGAATCATACTAATTGTTATGATATCATATATGGTCATATTCGTAGCTTCTTATTAGTAATATTTCATTACTACTTGTTATTCGGGTGTTTATTACTTTTTGTTCTTATGCGTGTTTTGTCGAAGAAATTCTTATTATTGTCTTAAGGTTATAGATACCTCATTTCCAGAATGTTATTAGTGTAATATATATCATATTAATTCATTCAATTCATTTATATAATCATTATTAAATAAAGATCATGTAGAATGAGTCGCATCACATCGTGGAGACGGTATTCCGTACGTACGCACGAGCGATGATATCGTTCTCATGATCGTGGAATTGTATTAGAGTGTATGTATACTATTTCAGAATCAATATCACCTTAGAATAATCAAATATATTTATTATTTACACCATTATACGAATCCAAGTAAGGTGGTGGGGGAAATAGATTACACCACAGCGTGGAGACAGTATTCTGTACGTACGCACGCGCGGTGATTTTGTTTTCCATAGGATGGATAGATGGTGAAATATGGTTGTTTCATACTTATAATAATATATCAGTATAAAAGTGATACTGATGTTATTACTTAATAATGAAAAAACTAAAGAAGAATAAGTGGACGAAGAAATAAAGATGAAAAAATCGGTAACGGGCATTACCTCTTCTTTGAAGCGCTTCTTTGAGACCTCCTTTTAGGGCACTAAAATTGGTCTTTGAAGAAGACCAGGACCTCTAGGATGTCTCTAGGGAAGTGTAGAGGAGAAATTGGTAGGTGTTGGCTGAGCTTGAAGGCTCAAATTGGTGTGAGGAGGAGAGGGATGAGGTGCCCTTTTATAAGGGAGGAGAGGGGCACCTTTGGAAATATAAGAGATATTAGTTTATATTAAATCCCAACCCCACATAAAAACTTCCACAATTACTCATATCCGAACATTAGATTACATAGGGTTGTAATCTCATCAACCAATAAAATTTAGACATGTTATTAATTTATTTTAAACATTATCAACTTGATTTATGCTTATTTTTCAATTTAATTTTATTTGTGGTAATAATATTCTAAATTTTAAATTATTATAAATAATTACATATGTGTTGTAAATTTTCCATAATTTGACACTTTATGACTTTTTATACCATATAAATTTTAATTTATAAATTTTAAATTTTTTTTTTATTTTTAAACAATTTTATAATATGTTATTTTTATAAAATAACAATAGTGTCAATTTTGACACTATTCATTTATTTGAATTTAAATAAAATATATACAGAAGATATATTCGAACTAAAAGCTTTAATAGATCCATAAAATGTCATATTTATCTTGAAAGTTATTTCAGCACATTAAATAGTTCATATAATATTTATTTTATTATTTTTAAGACCATTTATTTGATATTTTAATTAATAAAATAATTTCAACATCACTATTGTGTCATACTTAATGATATTTATTTAATCCCTAAAAATTCTAAATAAATTCCTATGATGTAGATATTCGTATTATCTTTCTTTAGACTATTCATTTTCAAAGTTTCATGAAGTTTATCCCTAAATTAAAATTATTATACTTATAAGATTTAAGAAAGTGACATGTTGTCACATTCTTTGGTTTTAATAATAATTAAATTATTTTCATGGAGAAAAGTCCATTAAATGAATCTAATAGGACCCTTCGGTGATATGGGTCGACTTTTGGTCATCCAATAGGATTTTTTTCAGGTGTTAGGGTAATTTTATAATCTTATATTTACCCTTAATTACCTGATTTATCTTTAACTATGGTAAATAAAATTTACCTTAGTTACTATTCATAATGCCCAAAAATAAAAAGTAGCCTATTAACATAATTTGGACCCACTGATTCTGAATATGGAATCCATTTTTAAAAATTCAAAACATATAAGTTGCAGTAATTAATTTAAAATAAATCCCGTTGTTAAGATAACGAGTTTTAGAAGTTAAAACATTGCCAAAGATTGAAATGTTTTTACCTATGAATTCAATGTGAAATTAATGATAATGACATAAATTATATTAAATGGTAATAATATATTCTATTTATACTTTAAAACCATTCAATATTATAATTTATCCATATAAATTATCTCAATGAAAAAAGCTGTTTTTAATTAAAAATTAGCGTATTTTTACTATTCATAAAAATATGAAAGTTATCAGAAAAATATCAAAAATTTATCCAAAGTAAATTTTTATACCCTGATTCAAAAGAAGAATTTTATTTTGTCAAATTGAACATATAAACATGTCAAAACTAGATTTAATGTGGGTGCGCCATCAAAAGGCGTCAAAACTGTATTTTTTGAAAAATACTTCTTTTATCCAAAAAAAAACTGATTTTTCTTTTATACCTCATTCTATAAAATGTATAAGTTGAATTAAAATGTTATAAAATTCAAAATTCAGTTAATACTATTCATAACGGCTATTTTTAATAATATTTTAATAGCATATCATTGTTTAGTGAAACTCGGTAATGCGTACGATGCAAGCTATCGAGGAAGCCCGTGGTTGCGTGTATAGCAAGCCAAGATAGTGTTGTGTGTAGTGAAAGATTCCTTTTATGATTTATATAACATAAAAACAAAATATTTCTCATAAAAGTCTCGGGTGTTACATTCTACCCCCCTTAAAATGAATTTCGCCCTCGAAATTCGTCACTTTGTAACAAACAGATTAGGATACCTCTCCCTCATCATATCCTCAAGCTCCCATGTAGCTTCTTCTAATTGGTGGTTCCTCCATAAAAATTTCACCAAGAGAGTGGTCTTGTTCCGTAGTACTTTTTCACTACGTTCTAGAATCACTATCGGCTATTCTTCATAAGAAATATCTTGCTCTAGCGGTACAACTTCTGAGCTGAGTACATATGAAGGATCAGGTATGTACGTTCTCAGGAGAGATACATGGAACACATCGTGAACTTGAGAGAGATTCGGTGGAAGCGCCAATCGGTAAGATAACTTTCCAACACGATCCAGTATTTCGAAAGGACCAATATATCAAGGGCTCAACTTCCCCTTCTTTACAAATCTCATGACCCTCTTCCAGGGGGGGATATTCATAAGAACACTTTATCACCCACTTCAAACTCTAGGTTTTTTCTTCGGCTGTCGGCATAACTTTTCTGTCGACTCTGAGTTGCTCTTATGTGTTTTTGAATAGATCTGACCTTTTCTGCCATTTCATCAATGAGACCAGGTCCTAATATCTTTCTTTCCCCAACTTCATCCCAGAAAGTTGGAGTCCTGCATTTCTTTCCATAGAAAGCTTTATAAGGGGCCATCTTAATACAAGAGTGAAAGCTATTATTATAAGAAAATTCCACCAAAGGTAGGTGTTGATCCCAACCACCTTTGAAATATATAGAGAAAGCTCTCAACATATCTTCTAGAGTTTGAATTGTCCTCTTACACTGACCGTCTGTCTGAGGATGATAAGCAGTGCTGAAACTCAACTCTATATCCAGAGTATGCTGAACACTTCTCCAGAACTTTGAGGTAAACCTCAGATCCCGATCAGATATAATAGAAAGTGGTACTCGATGCAATCTTACCACTTCCTTTACATATATCCTGGCAAGCTGGTCTAGAGATAAATCCTCTCTAATAGCAATGAAGTGTGAAGACTTTGTAAGACGATCAACTATGACCCAGATAGCATTATTGTCTTTGGATGTTTTAGGAAGTCCTGTGACAAAGTCCATAGTGATGTTTTCCCATTTCCATTCGGGTATGGGTAATGGTTGTAACATCCCCTTAGACTTCTATCTCTCATCTTTATCTTGCTGACAAACCAAGAATCGAGAGGCATATTCAGCAACATCTCTTTTCATGCCGTCCCACCAGAAGTACTCTTTCAGTTCCCTATACATCTTCGTGCTTCCAGGATGAATAGAGAATGAAGAACTATGAGCCTCATCCAACAGCTCCTTCTTTAATTCTAGGATGGGAGGAACACAAACCCAATTCCTAAACTTTATTATCCCATCACAATCATGGTTGAATTCATGAATATTTCTTACCTTCTTTTGTAACTCTACATCTTCTTTTTGTGCCTCTATAATCTTCACATGTATAGATGGTTGACCATTCATTTGAGAAAGATATGATTTTCCCCCTTCCATTAAAATTCCAAGATCCATCCTTTGTAAATCCATAAATATTGGATCTTTTTTTATCCTCATCATGGATAAGCTAGCATGGTCTTATCGACTTAATGCATCTGCCACCTTGTTTTCTTTCCCAGGGTGGTAATGAATTGAGCAGTCGTAATCCTTAATCAGTTCCAACCATCTTCTTTGGCACATATTCATCTCCTTTTGTGTGAAAATATACTTTAAACTTTTATGATAAGTATAAATGTCACACCTTTCTCCATAAAGATAATGCCTCCAAATCTTTAATGCAAAGATTACCGCAGCTAACTCCAAATCATGTTTTGGGTAATATTTCTCATGGATTTGCAACTGCCGTGAGGCATAAGCTATCACCATATCATTTTTCATAAGAACACACCCCATCCCCTTCTTGGATGCATCATTGTATATCACAAACCTTTCTCCACTACAAGGCAGTGTGAGCACAGGTGCACTGGATAACCTTCTTTTCAACTCCTTGAAATTCTCTTCACATTACTCCTTCCAAACAAACTTAACTCCTTTCCGAGTCAACCTAGTGAGTGGATTAGATAATCATGAAAAATATTTCACGAAAAATCGATAATATCTAGCCAAACCAAGAAAACTTCGGATCTCAGTTACTGTTGTTGGTCTCGACAGTCTTTCGATAACCTCTACTTTTGATGGATCCACAGATATCCCCTCTTTTGAGATTCTGTGACCCAAAAATGCAACTTTTTGTAGCCAAAATTCACAATTGGTAAATTTGGAATAAATTTTCTCCTTTCTCAGGGTCTTAAATATAATTCTCAAGTGATATTCATTTTCTTCCTTTCTCTTTGAATAGACAAGAATATCGTCTATAAAGACTACCACAAATTGATCAAGATAGACTTTAAAGACTCTATTCATCAGATCCATGAAGATAGCAATGGCATTAGTAAGACCAAATGGCATCACTATAAATTCATAGTGTCCATACCTTGTACGGAAAGCTATCTTTGGTATATCCTCCCTTTTGACCCTTAATTGATGATACCCAGAACGAAGATCAATCTTGGAAAAGTATTGAGCTCCGCATAGTTGGTCAAATAAGTCATCAATGCATGGTAGAGGATATTTGTTCTTGATAGTGAGCTTTTTAAGTTCCCGATAATCAACGCAGAGTCTCATTGATCCATCTTTCTTCTTAACAAATAGAATAGGTTCTTCCCAAGGTGACGCACTAGGGCGTATGAATCCCTTATCAAGATTCTCTTGGAGTTGCTTCTTCAATTCCTGCAACTCAATTGGGGCCATTCTATAAGGTATCTTTGAAATAGGCAAAGCACCCGGTATGGGTTCTATTAAAAACACAACTTCACGATTTGGTGGAAGACCCAGCAATTCCTCCGGAAAGACATCATCAAAATCCCGTAAAACATGCATATTCTTAATCGTGAGTTTCTCACCAACCATTTTGAGATAAATAACCCCCATTTAGTGGAATCAAGATCCATAAGATGGAAGAAATTTCCACGGGAAGGTTATGTTCATCCTTGCATCGATAGACGATCATAGATTGATCTGGAATATGAAATGTGACTTACCTTCTTTGGAAATTGATATGAGATCCATATAAAGAAATCCAATCCATGCCAATAATCACATAAAATTCCACTATAGGAAGGATCACAAGATTTTTAGGAAGCACCTTCCCACAAACTTCAATCGGGGAAGAATTATAAACTATTGATGTGACTGTTGTTGCATTAGGGGTTGTCATAGATAACTCAAAATCTAAGTGATGAGGTAATACGGTGATACTCTTAGAAAAATATTCAGAAATAAAAGAGTGGGTGGATCCAGAATCAAATAAAACTTTTGCTACTTTAGAGTGGATGGTAAGTGTACCGTTCACCACATTATTATCGTACTCCACATTGCTGATAGAAATTTCATGTGACTTTCCTTTGTCTTTCGACTTAATATTTTGTTGATGTCGATCACCATCAACAACCCTTAGATTAGGGCATTTATTGGCATAATGCCCAATCTCCATTTACATGAAACATTGAAGTGTAGTAGGTTCATTCTGGGTGTCCCATCCTTTTTTTTCATCGTTAGACATCTTCTTCCCATCATTGCGGCATTCAAATGCCTGATGACCTTCCTTTACACATTTGGAACATTTAATTGTCCCTTTATGACAACTCCCTCCATGTTTCATTCCACACTTTGAGCATAATGGAAAGCTAATCTTCTTTTCAGTGTGCTCTTTAGATTTTCCTTTGAATTCCATTTTCCTCTTCTTATCAAACCCATATGACTAATGGGTTACTCCAATCTACATCTCAACTTTGAGAGCACATCGAAAGATTTCCTCGTAGCTATTGAAGTCCCTTATGGCTAAGGCCCTTAGAAGACTTGGTTTGAAGCCACTAATGAATCGATCGATCTTACTCTCAGGTTGGATAATAATACCAGAAGCGTACCTTACAAGTCTTGTAAAATTTGCTTCATAGGTACCAACAAATTCATCATCCTTTTGCTTCAGTTTAAGAAACTCTTTCTCCATCTTTGTTTGGAGAATACGATGGAAGTACTTATTGAAAAATATATTCCTGAACTCGTCCCATTCCATGGACTCAATTTCATCTCTTTGCCTCATATTCTTAATAAGATTCCACCATTGATCAACATCTCCTTCCAAACGATACACTGCTAGGATGACTTTATCATGTTTAGAACATTGAAGAAATGAAAATATCTTTTCAGTAGTACTGATCCATTGTTCAGCAACTAATGGATCAGTAGACCCGCTGAATGAAGGTCGACGCTGCCTCATGAAGGATTCAACAGAATGTTGCTTCTTCCTTTTCTCGTTTGGATGTCCATCATGATTCATATCTTGAGAAAGTTGTGTGAGAATGGCTACAAGATTTTTTATTCCAGCTCCCATAACGTTTGGTTGCTCAGGGGGAAAATCATTTCATTGCCCGTCGCATTCTGCATTAACACGGTTCCTTCATGTTCCATCCATTGACTAAAACCAAGAAGAATAGTGTGAGCAACACCAATTATAAAAGGAAAACCACATAATCAAGAATAAATTTTCACACTTAAGGTTTTATCCTAGGTTATTCATGGTCATTTGTAAAACACTAAGATTGTGTTCTATGCTTAGACGTATCCTTAGGGTCCTTACTAAGGCTTTCACGTCCTAGTTTCCAAAGGTTGACTATACCTTTCCTCTGATACCAACTATAACGACACATACTTTACATAAATTGTTAATACTTCAAAATTGAAGCACACTTATTAAAACATATAACAAAATCATGAAAGGAACGTATAGTTATAGTTTCTTTAGAAACTGGAAAGCATAAACAACTGGTTCATAAATCATCTACTTTGCCTCCCATTTATTTCATCGTATCTAGAGTCCCTTTTTGGCATATCCTACTTAATAACCTTATTCCTGACCTGGGGAAATAAAAAATACAAAAGGGTGAGATCAAATTCTCAGTAAGGGTAAACAAAAGAAATATTAATCACATCATATACATAAGAACATAACTTTTGGAAATCATAACCTGCAAAAGAGATCATAATTTCATAACATGGGATAAATCATAGTAGTGAAATGTAATCCCATTAATCATAACTTAAAACATGAAACTTTGTGGAATACACACATAATCATTGAGAATCATTTCTTATTATTCAATACTCATTTCCAAGACTATCTTAGTGGACAAAGTCCATTTCTGAACCGAGTTCACTCCACGTTTCAGTCCTGTTTCACGGAACCGTTATAACCTGCCATTCCAGCCATGTCTATCTCATGAGATATAAAATCTTTACCCAATGTATTAGAGGGAGATATAGGTCCCACCCATCTCATAATGATACCATTCTTATGTGTCCCACAAAATCATAAACCATACATCATAGCATAACCCATGTAATAAAAATGGGAATCTCAAACATCGTGACATCATAAAACAACTCATATAAGATAAAGGAATTCATAAAAATAATTCCATCACAACATAATAAAATCAATGTAATAATAGGGATAGAAACATAACCCTTTGTTATCTTATATGAAAAATAATTTTGATAAAATGCTTGAACTCCATTCTTGAGGAAAATATCCTTTCTACTTCAAAAACGCTTTTCCTTTCTTAACATGTCATACAATTCTATACTAAAAGAAGTCGATTAAAAATAAACCTGAAAAATTGTAAGGGAAGATTCATGGAAATAATGTTTTAAAAATCCATTCATGTCGTATAAGTTAAAATAAAACATTCTTCTCGTACTTTTGTCGGAAAAGTCAAAAAGTAACTCGTATGCAAAACAACAAAATATTCCTTTCATATCTTTTACTAAAAACTTACCAAAAGGTAAAATTGGATATAAACTATTGTAGAATGATTTAAATATTACATATTGAGAAAACATGGATGTGGATGATAAAATTCACCCCGGTAAATTCCAAAGTATAAACAATCTCGGATAAAAATTAAATTGTGATATTTCCCTTACCTTAGGTCCGATTTGCTTCGTAAGTGTCCGAACCTCCTGAATAATGATTTAAATAATGTTATTGACTTATTCTAGAATCATATTTATTGTTATGATATCATATATGGTCATATTCTTAGCTTCTTATTAGTAATATTTCATTACTACTTGTTATTTGGGTGTTTATTACTTTTTGTTCTTATGCATGTTTTGTCGAATAAATTCTTATTCTTCTCTTTAGGTTATAGATACCTCATTTCCAGAATGTTATTAGTGTAATATATATCATATGCATTCATTAAATTCATTTATATAATCATTATTAAATGAAGATCATGTAGAACGAGTCGCATCACATCGTGGAGAGGGTATTCCGTACGTACGCACGAGCGATGATATCGTTCCCATGATCGTGGAATTGTATTTGAGTGTATGTATACTATTTTGGAATAAATATCACCTTAAAATAATCAAATATAGTTATTATTAACACCATTATACCCATCCAAGTAAGGTGGTGGGGGAAAATAGATTACACCACGGCGTGGAGACGGTATTCCGTACGTACGCACGCGCAGTGATTTTGTTTTCCGTAGGATGGATAGATGTTGAAATATGGTTGTTTAATACTTATCATAACATATTAGTATATGTGTGATACTGATGTTATTACTTCATAATGAAACAACAAAATAACCGGAAGTGGAAGAAGAAATAAAGATGAAAGAATCGGTAACGGGCATTACCTCTTCTTTGAAGAGCTTCTTTGAGACCTCCTTTTAGGGCAATAAATTGGTCTTTGAAGAAGACCAGGACCTCTAGGATGTCTATAGAGAAGTGGATAGGATAAATTTGCAGGGTTTGTCCGAGCTTGAAGGCTCAAATTGATGTGAGGAGGAGAGGAAGGAGGTGCCCTTTTATAAGGGAGAAGAGGGGCACCTTTGGAAATATAAGAAATATTAGTTTATATTAAATCCCAACCCCACATAAAAACTTCCCAAATGACTCATACCTGAATATTAGATGATATAGGGTTGTAATCTCATCAAACAATAAAATTTAGATATGTTAGTAATTTATTTTAAACATTATCAACTTGATTTATCCTTATTTATCAATTTAATTTTATTTGTGGTAATAATATTCTAAATTTTAAATTATTATAAATAATTACATATGTGTTGTGAATTTTCCATAATTTGACACTTTATGACATTTTAAACCATATAAATTTTAATTTAAATATTTTAAATATTTTTTTAAACAATTTTATAATATGTTATTTATATAAAATAACAATAGTGTCAATTTTGACACTATTCATTTATTTGAATTGAAATAAAATATATACAGAAGATATGTTCGAAATACAAACTTTAATAGATCCATAAAATGTCATATGTATCTAGAAAATTTGTGGAGCACATTAAATAGTTCATATAATATTTATTTTATTATTTTTAGAAACATTTATTTGATATTTTAATTAATAAAATAATTCCAATATCACTATTGTGTCATACTTAATGATAATTATTTAATCCCTAAAAATTCAAAATAAATTCCTATGATGTAGATAATAGTATTAGCTTTCTGGATATTATTCATGTTCGAAGTTTCATGAAGTTTATCACTAAATTAAAATTATTATACTTATAAGATTTAAGAAAGTGACATGTTGTCACATTCTTTGGTTTTAATAATAATTAAATTATTTTCATGGAAGAAAGTCCATTAAATGAATCTAATCCGACCCTTAGGTGATATGGGTCAACTTTTAGTCATCCAATAGGATTTTGGCTGGTGTTAGGTTAATTTTATTATCTTATATTTACACTTAGTTACCCGATTTACCTTTAACTATGGTAAATAAAATTTACCGTAGTTACTATTCATAATACCCAAAAATAAAAAGTAGCCTATTAACATAATTTGGACCCAATTATTATGAATATGGAATCCATTTTTAAAAATTCAAAACATATAAGTTCCAGTAATTAATTTAAAATAAATCCCGTTGTTAAGAAAACGGGTTTTAGAAGATAAGACATTGCCAAAGATTAAAATGTTTTTACCTATGAATTCAATGTGAAATTAATGCTAATGACATAAATTATATTAAATGGTAAAAATAAATTCTATTTATACTTTAAAACCATTCAATATTATAATTTATCCTTATAAATTATCTCAATGAAAAAAGTTGTTTTTAATTAAAAAGTATCGTATTTTTACTATTCATCAAAATGTGAAAGTTATCAGAAAAATATCAAAAATTTATGCAAAGTAAATTTTTATACCCTGATTCAAAATAAGAATTTTATTTTGTCAAATTGAACTTATAAACATGTCAAAAACTAGATTTAATGTGGGTTCGCCATCAAAAGGTGACAAAATTGTATTTTTTTAAAAATACTTCTTTTATCTAAAAAAACTGATTTTGCTTTTAAACCTCATTCTAGAAAATGTTTAAGTTGAATTAAAATGTTATAAAATTCAAAATTCAGTTAATACTATTCATAACGGCTAGTTTTAATAATATTTTAATTGCATATCGTTGTTTAGTGAAACTCGGTATTGCGTATGACGCAAGCTATCGAGGAAGGACGCGGTTGCATGTAAAGCAAGCCAAGCTAGTGTTGTGTGTAGTGAAAGATTCCTTTGATGATTTATATAACATAAAAACAAAATATTTCTCATAAAAGTCTCGGGTGTTACACGTACTGCCATAGCACTCATACCAGAGGAACAGAACGCCCGCGTAGAACCTTTGTACTACGATCGACAATCCGGATAGGATGCTCCTCGAACGATGCATCTGCTTCAAGCTCGAATTCCTCATGCTAAAAGATGTGAGACGGGTCTGAAAAGTAACATCGTATTTGGGATACGTAGAAGACGTCGTGCATGTCCCGATACCTTTGAGGTATCTGCAACTGATAGGCGACCGACCCCACTCTCTCCAAGACCTCAAACAGCCCGACGTACAGTGGTGAAAGCTTACCCTGCCTCCAAATCCTTTTGTGCCCCATCCTAGGTGCGACACTTAGGAAAACCCGATCACCGACCTCGAACTCCAGAGGTCATCTCCGCTGATCAGCATAAGACTTCTGTCGAGACTGTGTTGTAGCCATCCTCTTCCGAATCAGCTCTATCTGCTTTGAAGTCTCCTGTACAAGACGAGGTCCCAGCAAAGCTGCCTCTCCTACCTCCAGCCAGCATAAGGGTGATCGGCATGGCCTACCGTACAAAGCCTCATATGGTTCCATCTTAATGGTCTCCTAGAAACTGTTGTTGTAGGAAAATCCACTAGAGGAATATGCTTCTCCCAAGAACCGCCAAAGTCAAGGATGCAAGCTCAGAGCATATCCTCAAGCACCTAGATCGTGCACTCAGATTGGCCATCAGTCTGGAGATGGTATGCTGTACTCAAAAGTACCTGTGTACCCAAGACCTTCTGAAGTCCCAGCCAGAACCAAGAGGTATAGCGCGCATCTCTGTCTGAAACAATAGAGCGTGGGACTCCCTGTAGATGCAGAATATCTCTGATGTAAATTCATTCCAGATCATCGACACTTAAGGTCTCCTTGATCGGAAAGAAGTGAGCAACCTTCGTAAGTCTGTCAACGACAACCCAAACAGCCTTGTTCCCTCGCGGTGACCTCGGCAACCTAGTCACGAAGTCCATCGCAACATCGTTCCACATCCACTCCGAAATGGGTAACTGCTGTAAAAGGCCTGCTGGTCGCTAATGCTCTGCCTTCACCTACTGACAAGTAGAACATCTCATGAAAAAACCAGAAACATCATTCTTAATACCGGGCCACCAGTACTGGCGATGAAGATCCTGATACATCTTGGTGGCGACCGGATGAACTTCCCAAACTGAGGAATGAAAATCCCGCATCAGCTCCACGAGTATGTCTGTTGGCACCCATACGCGTCCCTGGGAATGCAAGATCTCATCCTCACCCATTGTCCATCCAGGAAGAGGGTCCTCTCCTGACACACTCACCCACATGACTAAGCCTTCCAAGTCTGATAGCTGCCTCATCTGTACCTGATTAAGTAGCATGGTGGTAACAGCTACAGAAGATAAAAAAGTCTATCCCCGTCTATTTTGCACCTCCTTATGCATCTCAGAGAATATATCCATCAGCTTCCACTCACTACTGGCCTCCTGAACTTCCTGAATCTAAGTTCTCCGACTCAACGCATCTGCCACGGCGTTGCCCTTTCCCGGCGTATAGGCAAGCTCGATGTCAAAAGACTGAAGATACTCAACCCACCTGTGCTGCCTCAGATTCAGATCACGCTGATTGAAGATATACTTGAGACTCTTGTGGTCAGTGAAGACCACAAAGTGCTCTCCCAGAAGATAGTTTCTCCAACAGTGCAAGGCATGAACAATAGTTGCCAACTACAGATCGTGTGTAGGGTATTTCCTCTCATGTGGCCTCAACTGCTGAGACCCGTACGCAATGACTCCATCTCCCTACATAAGCATAGCTCCCAGCCTGACACCTGAAGCATCATAGTAAACAGTGTAGCTCTTTCGTGGATCTGGGAAGACTAGTATTGGTGCTGACGTCAACCTCCATTTCAGCTTCTGAAAGGCTGACTAAAGAGAATCTGACCATAAGAACTTCGCCCCCTTCTTGGTCAGACCTGTCAAAGGTGCTGCTAGACGAGAGAAGTCCCTATTGAAGCGTCTGTAGTATCCAGCCAGACCTAGGAATCTCTGTACCTCAAAAACGTTCTTTGGCCGCTCCCAGGAAACTACAGCTCTCACTTTCTCTGGGTCCACAGATACTCCTGCCTATGAGAGGACGTGACCCATGAAGTGAATCTGATCCATCTAGAAGTGGCACTTTGATATTTTAGCATAAATATGATGCTCTCTCAGTGTACTCAGAACGATCTCAAGATGTGTGGCATGGTCATGTTGAGTGTCAGAGTACACCAAGATATCATCCACAAAGACCACGAAGAAGGAATCCAAGTAAGGATGGAACACTCAGTTCATCAGTGCCATAAAAACTGCAGGTGCGTTCGTGAGTCTGAAGGGAATGACTATATACTCGTAAAGACCGTACCTTCTCCTGAAGGCTTTCAGAGGTATATCTGATGGTCTAATGTGCCACTGATGATAACTGGACCTCAAGTCGATCTTTGAGAACACCCGGGCTCCTCGAAACTGATCGAAAATGTCATCAATCCTTGACAAAGGATATCAGTTCTTGACTGTCAACTGATTCAGCTTCCGATAATCCACACAAATCTGAAGGGTACCATCTTCTTTCTTCGCAATCAGAACAGGAGAACCCCAAGGAGAAGTACTAGGTCAGATGAAACCCTTAGCCTACAACTCCTCCAACTTCTTCTTGAGCTCCTGCAACTCAGGTGTGGCCATCCTATATGGAGGAATGGACACCAGTGTCGCTCCTGGAACGAGCTCAATAGATAAGTCTACCTCATGCTCTGGAGGAAAACCCAAAAAGTCCTCTAGAAAAACATCCCTGAAGCGATCCACCATTGGAGGAAATTCTAACTATGGAGTCCCCTGATCATCCAGATAAATACTAGAAATCTGGGCCGTCACTCCTCCTAGACCAAGATGCTCGAGTCCTGCACGACTCACCCGGACATCCCATTCACCTCGATGAAGGAAAGATTCACCTTCTGGTGAAATGAAACTGACTTTACGGCGATAACAGTCGACAACTTCCCGGAAGAGAATCAACTAATCTATTCCAAGGATGACATCATATCCTCTCATCTCTAGGACATAGAGATCACATAAGAAGCGATACCCTACAATCTCGAGAGGGCACTCTCTACACTGATGTACACTAGATGTCCTCATTCCCAATGGTGTGTCTAGTGTCAACGAGTCGGCAGAAGAAATGACACAAATTCCAAGGATCTCCACAACTGCAACAGAGATAAATCTATGTGTAGCACATGTATTGAAAAGGGCTGAAGATAAACCTGAGTCTACTAAAATTGTACCTCGAACAGTAGAAGGGTCGGGATCCTGCTCCTGATAAGTCCGCTCCATGGTGAAAGACTGGCCCGTGCCGCGGCCCTGCACCCCTGGCTGACCACTCTGAGCTGAACCTCCCTGCTGGTGCTAAGGAACTGGTGGCTGACTGCCATGACCTCGACCTCCACCTCGGCCTAAATGTCCAGAAGAACTCTAGTTCCCTAACTGGTGAGAGACTGATGGGGCTGCTCCTGAACGAGGAGTCATGGAAGAACCCCAGACACCTGCTGCTGGTGAGAAAACCTAGTAGAAACGCTGAAGGTTACCCATCTTGCTGCATGATCGGCACTCCACGGGGTCTCTCTGGCACTACGACCTCGTGTACCCTGTCCGTCCACACTGGTAGCATGTCACCTGGCTGCCTGATGATGCATCTCGCTTCCTCACATCACTGTGCGTAGGCTCCCTACTGCACTTCTTGTTGTCATCTGAAGGGAAGATAGCTTTGGAAGTATAACCGCCCTGACTCGCAGCACAACAGTCTCTCAGATTGCGCTTTTCAATCAGTGTCAGGTTGATGATGGAAGTAATAGAAGTTAGCTGGAAGATGTTCACCTTCAAGCAGATCTCCCACCTGAGTCCATCCTCAAACTTACTCACCAAGAACACCCCACTCTCATCCCGAAGGGGTGTAAAACACTGCAGCTCAGTGAAACGAGTGGAATACTCCAGGACATATAGAGTACCCTGCTCTAAGCTCATGAACTCCTGGTCTCGATCAGCCCTCAGGGTCTCCGGGTAGAAGTAGTCGTAGAACACACACTGGAACTCCTTCCAAGCCATAGCCTGCTACTGACCTGCCTGTGATATCACGTCCCACCACCTTTTGGCGGAGTCCCGGAGCATGTAGGTGCTGAGCTTGACACGCCTCTCTGGAGGCATCTCCAGATGTTTGAAGATAGTCAGCATGGATTTCATCCATGACTCTACGGCCTGAGCTCCGCCCTCCCCCGAGAACGTGGGAGGATGCTGCTGCTGAAATACCTGCATCATGTCTACCATAGACAAGGTAGGAGGCAGTATCCCTGGAAGGCCTGCATCATCCTCATGAAACCTTTCCTGAACTGCGCATCAGCGCCTGCGACTGGTGCAACAACCGGTGCCAAGGCTAGCTCGGCTGGGGGATCGAAAGGAAGTCCCTGATTAGCCATGTCTGGCATCTGATCACTGCCTGACGACAGATGTACGACCGGAGGACGTCTCGGAGGCATAGCTCTGAAATATCAAAAGCACACCTTAGATCAGGAAAACAAGGACAGAGAACACAAGAGTAAAAAATGGGAACATGGAAAGAAAAACACATAAGATTGAAAAAACACGGCAATATTGTGTGTATAAAAACAACACGGCGTGTCTACTTAAGCCATTGACATGGGCATGTACCCCTGCCCTACAAGTCGTGTACACTTAAAACTAAACGATGTGTTGACCACGACACACGACGTGTACTTGAAAACTATTCCCCTGCCCGAGTATCCTTACATGGCAAACCCACATGGTCTGACTCAACCCGAGGCTACACAGCATGTTCAAAACAAACACAACGTGTACTAGACAAGGCTTTGGCGGCCTGTGTTGTTAAGCACATAGCCGTCTACATGGTTGATCCTTACACAGTGTGATCCGAAAAAACACGACATGTATAAATGAAGGTGACACTGTCCCGTTTTGTTCATGACACGGTCGGGTGCCTGGGCAAGACTACACGGTGTGTTCCGAACAAACATGGCGTGTGGAAAAGAAGGTCACACCGGCCCTTGTTGTTCGTGACACAGCCAGGTGCCTAGACAGGACTACACGACGTGTTCCCTACGGACACGGCGTGCGGAAAAGAAGGTCACACCAGCCCGTGTTGTTCATGACATGGTCGGGTACATGGATAGGACTACACGGCGTGTTCCCTATGGAGACGGGATGTTCTACTCGAGCTTCCCTGGCCCGTGTTGTTAGTGACACGGCCGGGTACACGGCTCCGAACTCACATGGCGTGTACCAATGGTACACGACGTGTTCCCGAAGTTACTCCCACGACACCGTGTTCTGCTCACACGGTCAGTGACATGGCCTGAAAACTACACGTCGTGTATTCTGGGTTTTTCTGGGCATTAGCACAGAAACTGCACAGAATTCCAGAACACAAAAACAAGGTGAAAAGTTCCAAATTCTGATCCGTGAGGGCCCATAACACCTCAAGAACCAAAATTTGGAATTCACATTTTGAAAAGAACAAAACAAACAGTTTTCTAACACAACAACAGGTAATCTATCAAGCATCTTTCACAATAGCATGCATAATTTACATAAAGCCTATCACAACAGCATGAAATCTCTAATTAACCCTAGATGCCATGGCAAGAGTGCATGGCATGTGATTTCTACAAGTGACTATATGATGCATGAGATGGAATACCCTCATCTCATCGGGTTGTGACAGAAATAGAACCGAAATATCAAAACCCTAATCACACAAGTCATACAAATCACTCTAGGTGAAAACATACCAACCATAAAATCTCAAAACCAGAAAACTGCAATTAACGAGGTAGTATGGCTTTTCCCTGTACATGGGTTAGCTACTCCCTGGCGCAGCTTAATACCATGTACCGAATCTGTCCTATCCCTGGCTAAGGTCTCAAAATAGTAATACAAGAGAAAAGAACCCCTCTGATACTACTTTGTAACGACCTGAGTCCAGAGCCCCTCCCCTAGTGCCCCGTACCCGGTTTGCCACATGACCTCAATCGCATTTCCCCGAATGCCAGAGGCTGTCAAATAGCAGCGAGGGCCTTGGTGAGTCAGTGTGGGAAACTATGCCCTCATTTGGTAATGTATACAAGGTAAGAAAACAAAAATAAATAGCGGAAGCAGTAAACAACATGAAAAACAAAAGAAACCAAACAGTAGAAGCAATATAGATATATAACTATGATGACAATGATGCAGTGGGTTCAAGTATCTAAGGTAAACAGAAAACACAACAACGTGCTGAAATATAAATAAAACCTAGTGCAAAATAAAACAATGTAATCTCCTCAGCATCGCAAGCCACGGCTCGGTCCCATGCTCCCCAGCACCTGGTGCAATCAAGATCCTGAAGTAGAAGGGCACTTTCCCTTATCTATACCTACAGCAACATATTCTACTTGGGCCCAAAAGCATCTCCCAAACAGGGTTTGATATACAATCCCAGAAGGCAATCACCCAAATATTTGTTCCTAATAGTCAATGAATACATGGCAGTACTAAAACAAGAAGTAGTAAACAGAAAAGCACAAACAGCTACAATTCTCACTTCTAACAAGTATAGCACACAAGTAAGCATCCAACAACAAAAGAAGGAACATGTTACCCTCTAGGTAGCTCTCACAGACTAACACCTATGGTTCAACCTATAAGTACTAGAAACCCTATTGGAGTCACACACAGTCTCAACCCTCTGGTTCAGATACGTAATTAAGCAGACTCTCTAGGGAAGCACTCACAGTCAATTCCCCCTATAGTCTTGTATCATGTGAAAGGCTCTCTCAGCAATCACTCAATGTCAATTCCCCTAGTGGCCCGCGTCGTGGATCTACACACTTTCTGGGGAAGCACTCAATGTCAATTCCTCTTATACTCTCGCATCGTAATTAAAAGACACTCTGGAGAAGCCATTCCATCAATTATCCCTTTGGTCTACTACTATAGGTTCTCACAGTCCTGAGTATAACTAAACATGCTCAGCGCACATGTATATCATCCAAGTAAACCTCAAGAACTACTTGGCTATCAACTAAGGCTCAATAGAAAAACAAGGCAATAGTCCACAATCCTACAACTAGGCATGGAAACTGGAAAAATGCCAAACAGGCAGAACAAGCATGGAAAAGCAATCTGAGCACAAACAAAATACTTTAATCACAAGAAATAACCTCTACTAAATAAATAAAGAAAAGAAGGCATGTAACAGGGGAAAAATAGGAAACAGGCAATACCCCGTTCAAGGGTATTGGCGGGAATTGCACAAAATATTCATCAACATTCTATGGAAAGGCACAAACCACCTACCTCGATCCGAAGAGATCGATATACGTGAACCTCGATGAAAGATTCCTATTAGAACAATGTAGATCTGAGAAAACGCACAAAATGTTCATCCCACGATAACCTACAAATGAGGAGGAATCATGAATCAAGGCTAAAGCATAAGGAAGAAATCACCGCTGCGATTCCAATGCAACTGACCGTGATCGAATCGGAAAACGGACAGCGAGGCAGGACTCCGTCGAAGATCTGGACGTACGGTTGCCCTCGGACGGTCGAAAACTAGAGAAGAAGATGGAAATAGGGTTTAGGCATGACCCCGGTCCGTTTAATGAAAAAAAAATATAGTACATGGTCTGTACTTCTTGAGTACACGGTGTGTACTTCAATATTTTCCATACTCCGAATTAACGGGCTTCCACCTCGACCTTACACACCGTGTGTGTGGCCCGGACACTGCCAGCACACGGCTTCGAACTGAAACAGACTACACAGTATGTACTCAAAAAGTACACAGCGTGTACTTCTGAAATTTCTAGAAATATTTATTTTCCTTAAGAACTCCAGAAAAAGGGAAAACATACCTGAACGAAGATCCGGGTTCTTACATTGTTATCCTTACTGATCACCAGAGCTCACCCCTTTCTATGTATTATTTTTCCTAGGATGCGAAAAAATATATTATGATTGGCCTATAGGGATTGTCTAAGGGATATGAATGTGCTAAAAGGAGACACAATTTTGTTGGTTTTAATTTCATTATGTAATGTAAAACTTATTTATGTATCTAGAACTTCCAAGGCTACTAAACTAATTTGTATTTAGAGACATGCTCTCTTGTGATCATACCAATTTATGTAATAATGCACTGACTCTAGTAAACTAGAGTCAGGGCATTATAGTTGGAGTCAGATGATTTTTAGTACAATCCTTGGAAGCTAAATTTAGAAAAACTCTTATTAGAGAACATTATCTTAAGATAGACTTTGAGGACTAGTATAGAAGAACTTTCTAGAATTTTGGTAACATAGAAATTTTGTGTATTTCCAAAGAAATACAACCCTTTATGAAAATGAGAAGGTAGAGGCGGATTTGGCACAGATGTACCTAGGAGTGAAAACTCCGACAAGGAGGTTTGGGCTTGACTTGGGGTATCCTGATACACGACAACAGGCCTTACTGCACTTTTGGTTATGACACTCCCACGGGATATGCTTATGATAATTCACATTTTCTTCACAAACCATTATGAAGGATTTATGAGTAAATAATTTAAAAAAATAAATTGATTTTTATTATTATGGATTATATGCATAAACTGATCAATTTATGTTAGGTATTTTACTAGTTTGGAATTATGTATTGTGGTTCATAAACTAATATAGTGTATGTCATTGTTTAGAAATGGTACGTAGTGGAAGGAATGTAAACTATGTCAATGAAAACAATCCACGTACAGATTTCCCTCATACTCAATATAATTATAGTCGAGCCAGTGATGCAGTTGGTGCTGAACAACTTATAACCATACTGAGATAACTCACTCATGTTATGAATAACAACCATACCCATATGGATCACCCTGGTCCACAATGCGAAGGATCAATGTTAGACTGCTTCATGAGGCATCAACCACCAACATTCAATGGTACTATAAATCCATTTGTATCTAAGTAATGGATAACTTCCTTAGAGATAATATTTCATACTTTGGGGAGTATATAAAGAGAAAAGGTAGTCATGGAAGTTTATCGTCTCAGGGGAGATGCAGATAAATGGTGTTCATTAATTCAAAACACAAAGAAGGATGAAGAAGTATCAAATATGGAATGGAGGGAGTCTAAAAAGATTTTATTATAAAAATACTTTCCTCATGACCATTGAGTTGATATGGAAAGGCAATTTCTGAGTCTGAGGAAAAATGAGGATGAGAATATCGCAAAGTATGAGGCTAACTTTACATGGTTATCAAGGCAAGCAGCTGAGTATATACGTTACCCAAGGAGTAATATTAATCAATTATTCGATGAGTTAAAACCATTTCTTCGTTGAGAATTAGTCTCACAATCCTTCTCATCGTACGAAGATATTGTCTCATGTGCTATCAAGATAGAAAAATAATTCTCTAAGTCTCATGACATTTAAGAAACTAAAGATTAGAAGAGCTCTGTTAAAAAAATCTGGAAATGGAAATAAAAGGAAGAAGGGAAAAGTTAAATTTCTATCCTGTAGTAAATGTGGGAAGAAATACACCTGAAATTTCATGAAGGGAATGTGGGTTTATTATATGTGTGGTGAAAAAGGCCACTAGTCTCGTGACTACAAGGGAAATAAAGAGGCTGTCAATGTTGAATTCTACAATTGTGGAGAAATGGGGAATTATTCAAATGATGGTCCTATGTACCAAGGAAACTTTCCTCAGAAAAGGCCAAGGGAGTAAGGCCAAGCTTATGCGGTCACTACTGCTGAGGTTGAAGATCCGAATGACATGTGGGTAGGTAATTTAATGGTTTCCTCAAATTTAGCCAATGCTTTATTTAATTCTATATCATCACATTATTTCATATCTTTTCAGTTTTCAATGAAAATTAGATATTTCTAATTCGATTTAATAAGGAAGTTTTCATTCAAAACTTCCAAGTGAAGTATCATTGCAACAATGTTTTGTGAATCATTTCCCAATGGGGAATATAAATGTACATTGATTGTAGATCTCATCCTCATACCCATGATTGAATTTGATATAATCATCAGTATGGATTGGATTTCGGGCCATGATGAAAAAATTTATTGTAAGAAAAAGGAGGTTACAATTTTCGATGATGATAAGGAGTACCATGTCTTTAGAGCAGAAATATCACCATCTAATTCTTATCTATATCAACCCTGGGTAACATTACTAATCTCAATTATTGGGGTGGAAGAAAGTGAAATAACTATGGGGGAAGAAAGCAATTTTCAAATAGAGGACTTACTTATTATTCAAGAATATATGGATGTGTTTCCAAAGGATTTACCTGGACGTCCACCATAATGAGAAATAGAGTTTTCTATTGATTTAATTCCTTGTCCAAGGCCCATATAGAAGACCCCGTATAGAATGGCCACTGTGTAATTATTGGAACTAAATAAAAAACATGATGAGTTTAGTAATAAAGGGTTTATTCGCCCTATTATTTCTCCATGTGGATCCCATGTGTTTTTGTTAACAAAAAGGATGAATCTATGAAGTTTTGAATTGACTATAGAGATATCAATGCTATAAAAATAAATAACTTGTATCCCCTACCTTGCATTGATGATTTATTCGATCAACTTCATGGAGCTCAATATTTTTCCAAGATTGACCTTTGATCTGGATATCATCAATTGTGTGTGTTGAAGGAAGACATTCTAAAGATGGAATTTCATACTAGGTATGGGCATTATGAGTTTACAGTAATCCCTTTTGGACTAACAAATGCACCCTTTATCTTCATTGTTCTAGTGAATAGAGTTTTCAAGAAATATCTTGATGACTTTATAGGGGTATTTTTTAATGATGTCTAGGATTACTCCAAAAGATATGATGATCATGAAAATCACTTGGTAACTTTTATAAAGACTCATAGAAGAAATAAATTATATGGGATGTTTAGGAAGTTTGAATTATGGTTTCCGAAGATTTCATTTCTTGGCTATATTATCTCTAAGAATGGAATATCTATTGAGACTTCTATGACAAGATCAATACAAGAATGGAAAGCACAGAAGAGTATAACTGAGGTATGCAGTTTTATTGGTTTAATAGGTTATTATCAGTATTTTATCCATACTTTTTCCCGATTGGTTATCCCATTAACTAATATCACACATAAAAGGGATAAATTTGTTTGGAAAAAAGACTATGAAGAATGTTTTGAATAATTGAAGAAAATATTTTTCAATACTTTTGTCTTGACTCTATCATTGGAGAATGATGGGTATGTTATTTATAGTGATGCTTTAATGAAAGGACATGGTTATGTACTTATGTGTAATGATAGATTTATTGCCTATGAATCACAACAGAAAAAAATTCTTGAACAAAACTATACCACTCATAATCTTGAGTTAGCAATAGTAAATGTTGCTTTGAAAATATGGAGACACTATATATATGGAGAAAATATGAGATATATTCTGATCACAAGATTTTGAAGAACATTTTCTCAAAGAAAGAACTCAACATGAGGGAAAAATGCCTTGAACTACTCAAAGATTATAATTTCACTATACACTACCACCCGGGGAAGGAAAATAAGGTGGCAGATGCATTGACTATAATGAATCATGGAGTTTTGAACAAGATGAGAGTTGAAAGGGATCATATGTTCATGGATCTAGTAAAGATGGATATAAGAATAATCATGGAAGGTGAAACATCAATACTTTTTAAAATGGCTTCCAAACCATCTTTACTAGAAAGGATAAAAAGGTCTCAGACTAATGATGAAGATTTTCAAGAGAAAATTAAAGATGTGAATGATGGGAGTTTGATCGAATTCATATATGAACATGGGATTTTGAAATTTTTAAGGACACATTGTGTTCCAGACACACCTGATCTAAAATGGGAATTATTGGATGATGTTCATTAGTCCAATTTCTCTATACACCCTGAGCGCACTAAGATGTATAGATATTTGAAGGAACATTTTTTGTGGGACAACATGAAGAGTGAGATTGTTGATTATGAGACAAGATTTCGGGTTTATCATTAGTTGAAGGCTAGAAGAAAACATCCTATAGTAGTCATGCAACCTCTTACCATACCAGAGTAGAAATGAGATTATATTACAATGTACATTGTCACTGGACTACCAAAAACTCCTAGAAGGAATGATGCAATATGGGCCATTGTTGATAATCTTACCAAGCCAGCACATTTTCTTTCTATAAGAGAAGAATTATCACTTGAACCTGTAGAAAGACTATATATTAATGAAGTTGTAAGACTTCATGGAGTAACCCTATTGATTTTTTCTAATCGTGATCCTTTTTTTATATCGAAATTCTGGAAATGAATTTAGAAGGCCCTAGATATTGAAATTCATTTGAGCACTTCCTACCACCCTCAAACTAATGGACAATCCGAATGGACTATTCAAACCTTATTAGACATGTTCAGATCTTTCTCACTGGACATTCATGTTATGTGGGATCATTATCTACCTCTTGTATAATTTTCCTATAACAATATATTATATTCAAGTAATTAGATGGCACCTTATGAAGTATTATATAGAAATATATGTCGCACACCAACTTCTTTGGATGATGTTGGTGAAAGAAAACTCGTAGGACCATAACAAGTTGAGGAAAAAATGGAAAAGGTGAAGAATATTTAAACCCGCATCAAAGAAGCTCAAAGTAGGAAAAAGAGATATTCTTATAACTGAAGGAAGGATTTGGAATTCCAATTAGTAGATCATGTTTTCATGAAGGTATATCCATGGAAGGGTGTTTTATGATTCGGTAAGAAGGGTAAATTAAGTCTAAGGTACATCAGACCTTTTGAAATTCTAGAGCGAATTTGAGTAGTAGATTATTGTTTGGAAATACCGGCACGTATCTCCAATGTTCATAATGTGTTACACATATCACTGTTGAGAAAATACATGCCTAACACAATACACGTACTCGCCTACGAAGAAATAGAACTGGAACCTGATCTGTCTTATTGTGAATATCCCATCAAGATTCTTGATACTAGATAACAACTATTGAGAAATCAAACGACTTGTCTGGTAAAAGATAAATGGAAAAACCATAAAAAGGAAGAGGCAATGTGGGAACCTAAAGAACTTTTGATGAAGGAACACCCAAATATTTTTATGCAGTAAGATTCTAGAAATTTCGAGGATGAAATTATTTTAATGAGGGGACAATTTAACACCCCAAACTTCCACAGTACATTTCTCTTTGAATAATTCAATAGCTTGTGTAGTATGCAACTTCAAGTTCTAGCACACAATGACCAATCAAACTCGCCATTATGAATATTAATAGCCACATTTTGAAATTTTATATATTTTATTTATCAGAATGAACTTTTTTGGAATCAAAATATCAAAATTATCTTAGGGTAAATTTTTTGTGTTTTTATGAAAACAATCAATTTTTTGATGAATAGTGAAAAACCACTGTGTAATTGTTTTAAACCAAATTTGTTTTAAATAATTAGTTTATTTTTTTAATTTTTTTGTGTTAAAATAGATATTTAATACCTATATATGTCCAATTAAATTCATTGGATTCATTTTATAATAAGATTAGATATATAAAATTTTATTGAACGTTTTACCTCCTTTTACCCACCTTATAGGAACATTTTCAAATTTGAATAAAACATAATTTTACCCCATTAGTGAATTTAATTTAAAAAATTCAAGAGACATGTTTGAAATCAGTATGTAAAATGCGGTTCAATAGGATGGAAATATTTTTTCGGTGAATAGTAACTTTTGAATTTTATTTACCATGGTTAAAATTAAATACGGTAATTAAAGGTAAAAATGATATTAAAATTTCCCTAAAACATGTCCTAATTCTATTGGATCAGTGTATTGTGAAAAAAAATCAACCTTAGGAATAAAATATGATCCTTTTGGTTTACTTGAAGTAGATTAGGACATTTATTATTATTTTATTTAATGGAGAGTAAAATGTATTAAATTTATAGTTTTATAACTAAACCATTTTTAATATAGGGTTATAAATAAGATATATTCGACTATAAATATTCATTATAAATTTAAAAAAATCCTAAATAATAATATTTTATTTATAATTTTTAGGCATTAAATAATTTAATTTATTTATTACATAATGATGATGTGGTAATTACCTTGTTAATGACAGGCTGACTGAAAATTTAGTTTTTATTAAAGATAAAACACTTTTTAGGAGAACATTAGAAACCACAAAAGTTAACCAAACAACCAAAAACACCCATATAAATCAACTGGTCCTGCCACACCAAAGCAACAGTGTCATGATGAAAAGCCTCCAGCGATACAGAACCCTCAACAGATAGCCCCATACAGATGCACAGGCACAGAAATGATGGCAATGCCATACCCTCTCAACATCCCAATCCAAAGGTTTGACTCGATGAAGACTTCATGCTCTGATCCTCATCTGGAGTAGGTCTAAGCTGAATGCGGGGAATGAGAACATCCATACAACCAAGCCAAACAACAAGGGATCCTAGAAATTCAAAGCTCACAAAATCATTACCCTCAAGCCATCCACCTGAGGCCAATAACAAAAGTACATATTTTAAAGATAAACATCATGTTACCTGAATCAATTTCCCTAAATAGATTCCATGCTAAGGTTTCTATCTGTAAATCAGTTCCTTTCAATATCAGCTTCTCAAACTCAAAGACCAGCTGGTCCCAAGACTGAATGTACTCCTCTACACTGATCTTGCCTTGATTGAAGCCTCCAACCAAAATTGAATCTTGTTTGTAAATCCATGTATATTTCTCCTCATTGAGAGACACCTCAAGAGACCTCCCCATCATTTTAGCTACCTCCTCCTCAGTTGCGTTGAGAAATAAAGATTATTCTATCACATGGACATTGATGCATAACAACAAGACCATGGGATGATCATCACGAACCTCAAGCTTCTAGTGTCTCCGAGCCTCCGTGTCCATCTTCATCTTTCTCATTTTCTTTGCAGAGCAGGTCTCATGAGGATGAGGGAGAGAGGATTATTCCTTCCTTCACTTCCTTCTCCTGGAGTCCCTATCACATATTATGCTTGAGTCCTCATCTTTTGAGTGAACGAGTTCATGAACTTTGGTAGCCAGCCCATGACCCTAAAATCCTCACCCGGAGAAATGGAAATAGAATTCAAATTGGCCTCTGGGAGACCTTCGAACCTGTTGCACAAGGGAACCATCAACTAACCCGAATCCCCCATCTGCTCACCTCTGGTTGTAACAGGCGCAACCCGATCAGACCCTTGCCTCCCCTTACTAAAATTTCTACTACACTTCCATGCTTTCTCAGCATCCTATCCAAGAAACTGCACTTGCTCACTGCCAGGTGAGCGGTCCAAGGACTGTCCCCCATCCGCCTCGCCTTCCACCTGAACCTCCACATTCTGGGATTGGCCTTCACCATCCTGCATCCAACAGATGGGAGGCCCCGCGAGATCTACCTTCAGCCGGTTGAACACATCTGACACCTTCAGGTTAAGCCGTTGAGCCTCCCATGCAGTAAGGATACCCATTCTCACAACATTATAGTTCCCTACCTCTCTCACAAGAATTTCCTCCTCATTCATCCGACATGGCAGAGAACCCCCAACTCTGTTCTCAACACCCATGGCCTGTTGTTCGGAGATCAAAGCCTTGCATTCCACTAGTTCCTTGCCCTTTCCATTGTACACCAACAAATTTGTGACTTGCCCACCCTTGCACCAAACTCCCCTGGGTTGGAAGCTACCTCTCTTACCCGCCGTCGAAGAAGATCCCATCCGACACACATCCGATTCATGCCCCAGCCTCCTACAAGTACAACAGAAATCGGTCCAGCCCTCATACACAACTTGTTGTTTACACCTATATTCCTCGCCGATTGTAATCCAGACAAAATAAAAGGGAGCCTTCGACACAGCCATCTCAACAAAAACCCTCAGATAAATAGGATGACAAACCTCTTCTGTTCGGTTGTCCGAATAGAGGTATCTTTCGATGAGATTTCCGAGCATCCTTACGATTGAGGGGTTTTGGAAAAGTAAAGGTAGATGCGGAAAACTAACCCAAATTGTAGCTGATGGCAGGTCGAAGTTCATGAGGAAGTCAAACGACAAACAAAACGAGAAGAAGCGGAAGCAATTGCAACTTTGGGGTGCCCTTGACCAGGTGCGGATGAGATCCTCCTCAAAAGAGAAGCGGATCATGATATGCCTATAATCGAGCAAGCCAATGGTTTCTCGCTCTTAGAGGTCCCAAGCGTCGAAGACGAACCTGTCAAAGGAATCAATGGAAGGTCTTCATTGCTTAAACCGTGCAACTAGGGTGGGCTTCAGAAGATTGGTACATTCCATGAACTCCAAGTTCTAAATTTGAAGATTCGGGCAACCCTCAACGAGTTTCGGGTCCTTCAGACAAAACTCAATTTGCAGAAAAGAAGGTAGAAGGTCTGGATTTGAGAATATTCAGAATGAATGTGCTTTATTTCCATGGAGAGATCCATTCCCCATGACAGGGGGAGGGAACTTTGGGGCCACCTCCGTCATCATCGAAGGAGGCGAGACAACCTAGGGTTCCCTTCGTGGCCGCGTTCCCATGTGGAAGATTAAAATAATTGATATTCTAAATATCCAAATAAATGAAAATTTATACTTTTAACGAATTACACTAATTATTTAGGTTAATATGATATGTTATGGTTTATTAAATAAATATTTTTTGAAGAGATATCATTTTTATGACTTTCAAAAAAACAAAATACAAAATAGTGTCAAAATTGACATAAATGAGTTTTTAGAACAAATACTGTAATATTAATTGATATAATATTCCTAAAAATCTACTTTTAAGTTGACGGACTTAAATAATTGTAGATATATCAATAATTAACCACATGGGGTTCTCTTGTATTTTTAAAATAAGTTTACTACCTATTTATTACAATAACACTAGAATATAGGGTAAAAGTTAAACTATTTAACTAAGACATAAATATAAAAGATAAGGTTAATATCATGACCTAAACCTATATAAATTTTATTAGTTGAGAGGTTTCCAACCCATCCCCACATTATCCTATAAATAAATCCTTTTGGAGATATTATAAACCGAATATGATTGAATAATAAAATAATATTTCAATATTTTCCTAAAGTGACTCTCACCTCTCTCGTAAAAGGGTACTTCCCCTTCTCTCAAAATCACACATCCAAATCCATTCGGCTCGGCCAAACTATACTCAAATATCCTCGAAAATACACTCATTTTAACCTAGAGACCCTACTTAGATCTGAAATCCATCCTCAGGATCCCTTTTGATCAAATTAGAAGAAAACACTTGAAAAGAGGTAATTATTTAGTCGCCCCTTTCAAGGTTCTTTTCTTTTTTCACATCATCTTTATTTGTTGTTTCCATACAAAAATAATAAATCTAGTAACTTATATATACTATAATGTTATTATAAATATTTTACAACTATATTCATTATTCTATCCATCCTATGAATGACAAAGTCACCATACGTACGTACGTATGGCTTACCGTCTCCACGTCGTGGTGTTGATTGTTATTCAACACTTAATTATATGGATGGGTATAATAATGAGTATAATTGATGTAAAAAATAAATATATCATGTTAATTATTCTGTATATGTGATATAACATCCAATTAAAAATGATTTAACCATCAATAAAATGATATTTTCACTCGTGCGTACGTACAGATTACCGTCTCCATGAATGCATTGAGATTCATTTCCCATCGTAATCATTCAAGAATAATTTTCATTATATGATTAAAAATAATTTTTTAGACCATAATATGATTTTGGATATAAATAAAATACATCATATCCAGAACAAACATGACATACATAACAAAACATATAATGGAAAACGAATCAGTTAACACCTAAAACAATGATACTACTGAAATATTATTAACATAGAAATATTAGAAGATCATATATGATATTATATTTATGTTTGTGGTTCTTGAATAATTTAATAACAATTATTTAACTATTATAAAAGATGTTAACATACCCTCTATAAAATAAATTTACAAGGTAAGGGTTAATTCTACAATCTCTTCGTTATCTGAGGTTGTTTATACTTAAGTATCTACTAGGACCTCTTTATCATCCAAATCCGTGTTTCATAAGAATATATTTCAAAACATTTTCTATTTCCTAGAATTTGGGTTAAATCCATTAATACCCTTGTTTTACTTTTTATAAAAATTTTATAAAGTAATATTTCTTTCATTTTTGAAACAAGGACCTTTACGACCTTTTCGACAAAATTAAGGAAAGTATGTTTTTTTAACTTATATGGAAGGTGTGGAAATATTCCACCATTATAAAACCTCTGAATCTTACCATATAATATTATAGGAATATTTTCAAAATAAATGATTTCTTTTATAATTGCATGACTTTTAAATTATTTCAAAATAGAAAAAGATATTTCTCTAAAATATTTTTGATTTCATCTATGTCAACATCCATTGATGGATTTTACATTTATTTGAAGTTTATTTATTAAGATAAAATCTTCAATATTGTATTGAAGTTTTTGTGATATGTTTGACTATGGACGTGTTATTTTTAAACCATTCATGGTTTATGGTTAAAGTATCAACATTTAATATGCTAGTTTTAATACGAATGTTTATGTTATGTTCCAACCTTTTTGTATAAGGAATGCATTGGACATAGTAAGTGACGGGTGGATCCTATATAGTTCTTCAATTTATAGGTAGGTATCATGAGACAAACTAGTGTATTGGTACTAATACAAGAAAAAATATTTTTTGTAGTCTTAGAATGAGGCCTTTTCTATGTGTTTATGATGTCTGACATTATGTATTCCATCATTATGAAATTGGCTATGGCTATTACATGTGATTTTTTGACTAGAATAATATCCATGTGAATAAGTAAATGGAATTATGTGATTAATCTTTTCCATATTATTCTGAACTTTAAATTTAAAAGGCTTGTGTTTTAGTGATATATATTGCCTTAAATTTAATGCTTATTTATGGATGTTTCCACTCTATTTTTATCCTTACTGAGAACCTGAGCTCTCCCCTTTATATGTTATATTTTTTGCAGGATGAAAATAATTATATTATGACTTACCTATAGGGATAGTCTAAGGGAGATGAATGTGTTAAAACGATATACAATGTTGTTGTTTTTTATATCCTGATGTAATGTAAAACTTATGTATATATCTAGTACTTCCAAGGATACTAAACTAATCAGTCTTTCGAGAATTAATCTATTGTGATCATTCCATTGTTATGTAATAATGCACCGACTCTGGGTAACTAGGGTCGGGGTGTTACATCTGTTGTGGTACCACCTTCTACAATTTTTATAGTTGTTGTATAGTCTTTTTTGTTTCTTTCAGTGCTCTTTCAAACAGATGGTTTTATCACATGCCCGAATAATGGGGTAAATTCAGTGATGTAATGAGTCCCCTAAAGGATAGTGTACCTAAGGTTACAAATGAAGGAGATCTGGAGGAATATTTGATTGCTTAATTTGATATTGATGGGATGCTGAAAAAAGTTTCCTTTATATGACCTCCTTCTCCTGAATCTACTTCACTAACTTCTCCTTCTATTCTAGTGGATATTGTAATAAGAAGTGACTTTAATTCCTTTGGTGAAAAGATAATTTCAAACATCAATAAAATGTTGATAAAATAGTCCCATCATATAACCAATATTTATGAGAATGATGCCTAATATTTGATTGAATTGATGATTCAACAGATGAAACCTAAGATGATGCATTACATACGAGAAGTTGAGATAGAAAATAAGAGAATAAGCGCTGATTTTGAATCTATAAAGTCTTTGTTTACATATTCAAAATCCTCATTTTCTACCACTATTGATGGTATTAATCAAATTAGGGAAGATACCTATTCATATAATTCCACAACACCACCTATAGTTGATGTTGATCACATTTGAATGGTGGTTACAGAGGAAGTTGGAGCTATGTTTAGTGCATCTTCTAGTAGAGAACCTATGATTCCATTGTAAATTCTAAGGAATATTGAGAAAGTAATTGAGAATGATTATATGATTATTAGGAAATATTCTAAAGATATGGCTGTTGATAGAGAGACAATTACTAAATCCATAAAATGCTACCCTCTATGATTTAAAAAATCATTCCATGGATGAAAAATTCATGCTTTTGGAAGAGTATATGAATATTCCCCTGGTTACATAGGCTTTCAAGGTACTAGTCAAATATTTTAAAGAAATGACTCTAGTATTGAGTCATTATATGGAATAAAATGGTGATTTATTTAGCGTGATTAAAATAGGTGGCCAGATTATAATGGAATTCAATAATCTCTTGAATAAATTTATTTATGTTCATGGCCAAGTATTTGTTACAAAGTAATTCATTCCTATTACTCAAAAATTATCTCTTAGACTAAGGTTTTCTTGAGATACTCTAGGACCTTTTATTTCTTCATTCCAACCTTTCCCAATGCCTTCTAATCATGATTTGATACAGCTTCAGCCAGTTGTGTTTGTATAAGATCATCCTCTTGTGATAGCTAGGCTATTAGTTGGTGTACCATCTTTCTACCTTGATTTGACTCCTCTACCTCTGAAAAAGAGAAATTCAAGGACAATGGAAACCAACCAAAGTCCGCCTCTTAAAAATATTGAACTTTGTGTTGTATTCATATTTTTTCCTTAAAGGGACTTGGTTTGTAATAACTCTTTCACAGTCATTTTGAATGCCTTTGAGAACTATTACTCTGTTATTCATATTTTTTCCCAACTTTTTCCTATCTATATTCTAATAATTTTTTATATTTTTTATAATCACAAAAGGGTTATAACACTATTGAATTTCCCTTTGGATAATTTTATGTAATTTATTTTTGGTCTTACTATGATGTTTCTATGTTACCCATGTCGTTTTTTTACCTATTTACCTTTGATACAATCTCTTATTAATCTGATTTTCCCTTTGATACTTATTAATAATCATTACATTCTTATTATTTATCTTTTATACCATGTTCACATATTATGAATAATAAGTCATGATTTTTATTCTTGATCATACCTTTAATGTCATGTTCTATATTTTATATACTTTTGATTCCATTATTTGTGATCATCAAAAAGGGTGAGATTGTTTAAATCCTTATTTTAATTATAATAAAATCATGATTCTAATGATATTAATGAATTTCATATATTTTTGTAAGTATTTCATAATCTTAGATAGGTGATGTGATTGATTAATTATGAGTCACTATTAAGGTTAAGATACCTTCAATAAGACTCATCGTTAAGATATCTAATGAAAATTTGAAAAAGTCTAACACACTATCACATATAATACCCTATTTTCCTTGACTCATCCCCAGCATGAAAATCTATCTATGTTTGAGACACCATCAGACGACATACCACCAGATGAGACACCACCAATAGAGACACTATTATCTACACATTTCCAGAACATAAATTTTCCAAACTGTGAGACACCTCCATCCTGACCTACCATCCGAGGAGACACCACTTGAATAGTGAAATTTTGGATATTTTTATGAAACTTCCAGTGTCATACCACCAATTTGAGATAACATTATCTTGAGACACCTCCAGGACAAGCCACCCTCCACTATTTTCTTAACATGAAATTTTTCAATTAAATATTTTTAAGGGATATTTTATTTAATTTAATATAAATTTTTATTTTAATTATTGTTTCTTAATTGTTGGATAGAATGAATTGAAGAGGATGTCAAACATGTTGTGAAAGGAAAGAGAATATCCAAATAAACATGGATATTCTCACTAATACTTCTGTTAATAATGGATGTATACAACCTCTTACAAGATACATAACAGACATGTGAAGAATACTGATAAATATTTGAGAGCTCATGCTTAATAAACATTCACATAGAGCTAAATATATATATCGGTACATCTTGAAAAACAATCGACTAAGGAACATGAACCTTCTTCACATCATCTTCCTTCCTCTATTAAAGAAAAAGAGTGTGAAAAAAACTAATTTTCTAAAAAGTTAAAGAGAACCCGACTCAAGATTCACTACAAATTAAATCAATATTCACAATTTTTACTTCAATAGATTGAGAATATCTATACTCTATACTCTATGACTTCATAGTTATATTTATTTATTTTTATATATTGATCAGTGTGGGCTATAAAATATTTTATATATTCACACTATCTCATGTTTTTAATTGGAATACACTTGATATCTTCTCATGTATTTTACTTGTAATCCCATGAATAACAGTGGTATTGTTCCTTGAGTGGTGTGTTTGTTATTACTTTGTTGTATAACTATGGAAGAGGTTGTGTGTGACCTGGATAGAAGTGAACTATTGTAAAACCCAATCCATGTTTTGGATCAACCTATTTATTTTATATAAATAGATTGGTGGTAGGTGATCACCAAGTGAAGAGGACTAAGTCTTAGTTTGGTATAGAACCTCTTATTTCATATTCCCACTCTCTATTTTTTCTTAATTTATTTCTGCCATCAATAATAAAAATGTTTTAACCAAAAAACATATAATTTGATATTTAAACATTATTACTGTATTAATAAGATTTTAATTCAGAAAATTGTATTCATAGGTCTAACTAAAATTGAATAATACTTACCCAATAATAAATCAATATTTGGAAATATTAGAACTTATAAGGATCTACTAGATTCATTAAAAGAGTTGTTTTAAATAAATTAGGGGATTTCATATTTATCCATTTTAAATAGAAATTTTTATTGGGTACTCAATTCACCACCCTCAACAGGTACTAACTCCAACCAACATATCTTTTTTATATTGAAAAACATTATTAAAGTATCTTTTCTTTGAAAATTACATTTGAAAAAAATATATTTAAAATTATCATTATAAAATTTCAAAATAAGATTCAATGAAATGATGCTAGGTGATTTTTTACATGTCATACAAGGTATAAATATCATTCCTTTTCCATTGTAAAAATGGTTGAAAAGTGATTTTTTCAGAAAGTGAAAAAATATTCCTTTGAAAAAAAAGAAATGTAACCTAATAAAAAATATCAATTTGAATAGGATTGTGGAACAACCATTAAAATGATCATAATGTTGATGTGAGAATTAATCAATGAATCTATTATGTGTATCTACATTAAATCCATAAAAAACAATTTAAAATAAAAAATTGATATTAAAATTTCAATATACACATAATCATTGATTATCAATGAGTATGAATAAGTAATATAACCTAATGATAATAAATTGAGTTATGAAATTTGTTTACTACTTTGTAACATTATTCTCAAATCCCCTTAGAAGAAATAATTCTAATTGAATACTGGTATACCTTGAGGAATTAATTATTCATGATATTACATGTCAAATGGGAAATAAATACACCATATAAAAGTTATTTGGGTCATAAAATTATGATATTTCTCAAAGAAATGAAATTGAGACAAAATCCTCTACATTATACTTCGTTTTGGTTGACCATGATTTAAACATCTGTATAATGGTTTTAAACCTATTATTAACTTATTAAAGAACCATATTAATATTTATTAAATCATATATTATCTTTTCTTAACATTTTAGAACCCATTTTTTAATAATCTCACATTATTTTCATCATTTCAAATAATAACTCATCTATTTTTTGAGTATGTTTGGACTTATTATTTTTTTCTTCCTAGAACTCCAATAATGATTTCATAATACCCAGAATTTAAACCATGACTTAAATATCATATATATTCATTATGTATGAATTTTTGGTAAACCATAAAATTTGATGAAAGGAAATGAAATATACCATTCATGGAGATGGTGGGTCGTACGTACACATGAATGTTGTTTCAATTTTATTATAATATTGAAAGAAATAAAATTAAATACTATATATAATATCACTAAAATATAATTTTATGCCATATATTTCTTGTATTCCTATTTTAAAAATCCTTAATATATTCCATGTAAATTTTGAACAAATCACATTGTTTTGTGAGGTGGTAGTCTGCCATACACACGAGATATGTTATCATATTCCCTCAAAATGAAAAGTATAAAGGTATATGTGATATGATAATTTTAGAATCACAATAATATCATAAATATAATATTATATATATATATATTATAAATATAAATTAAAAAATACATCGTTATTTCAAACCATTGAATTTGGTAATGGATAAACGAATGACATCGGTTCATGAGGCAGTCGTCCGTCGTTAACATGAATGATTATTCTATATCTCCTTTGATGGAATTGTGTTAATTTACAAGTTTTAACCTTAAAAGAACACCATATTAATATATCTATGATTCTGAGGTTATAATATAATCATTTTATCATAAGAATATAATGAGGAGGAGGAGAAAATAAAATAAAGATACTCATTAAAGAACAGTACCTCTTCTCCGGGTATCCTCCTAAGGTTTTCACTAATTCCTTTCTAATTAGGATTTATGAAAAATATAATTCTTCTAAGATGAGTGTATGGAATTTTTAAATTTATTTGGATACTTATAAGGAAAAAGTTTTTTTAGTATGTGAATTGTAAAGGAGTGGTGGTGGCCTTTTATAAGTGTGGTGAGTGGCCCACTTGAATTTTTTCAAAAGAGTTAATTACACCCTCATTTTTTCATGTACAAATTCATCAATAATTTCAAATTATCCATAATATAAGTTATAAGGTATAAACATGGATATAAAAATGCGGTGGGGAATTTTTTGGGTCATTTTTACACAATATTTTCTATATTTAACCACAAAGTAAACTCATTTTTACCATAATCACTATAATTAATATTAACTTTTAACACTAATAAAAATGGTAAAAAATTAAGTTATTGTAAAGACCCGGGAATTTCAAGGAACATTTTTTCTTAAATACTTTGGAATTTTACGAGTCTAAAGTTTCGGACGGTGCCTGATTCCGAGCCCCGGTGTGCCCAGAATCAATTTCTGAAGTTTTTTTCAGGTACATTCAATAAACGTACGTGCGGGTTTTTCTATCTTTTGAACCGGTGCTAAGAATCAAAATCTGAGGGCACCGATGTACTAACAGTGTCGGTATTCGCCTAAGGGGACCTCTACCGCAGTTGCGTTTTGTCGTATCTGGTAGTTATAATTTGGGGATTCATTAAGAATTAAATAAAATTGTTGTGTAACAATTTTATTTAAAAGTTGTTAGTTATATCCTAGAAGGGGAATTTATAGGTAGGGCCCACACCTACATAACCTCCCATGCAAGGATAGTATGGGGTGGGGCCCACACGAACCCCTAACCTTTCAACTCCCTTAAACCCCCATTAATCTTCCCTTCATTTATAATGACAACTCCCCTATTAATGAGATCTCTCCACCTCCCTCTCAATATGTTTTCCAACACAATTAAATTAATGACTTCATTAATTAAATTGGCACATCTCAATTTGAATTAATGGTATTTTCATGGCACTTCTTTAAAAATTTGAGAAGTCTTTTATAATATTGGCGATAAAAAATATTTTGGTGGGGAACCTCTGGAGAAAAAAAAAGAAAAGTGTTCTTCTCCGATGAAGAACAAGAAGAACGCTCCACAAATCGAAGAACGTGAAGTAACTTCATCCTTTATTCTTTTCCCTACATCAACAGAATTGACATTGTCATCCGTGATGCCCGTTCATCCGCAATGCTCGTCTTCCGCGACTCGACGATGTGTGACATCAATTTTGATGTAGGGGATATTGTATAATTTTATTTATGTAATTTATACCCACGAACTTGGGAGATTACTTGTTGAATAATTTTTTGAGCCTCTAACGTGGTGGGTGTGGGCTAACAAATAGGTTCGGACCCATATCCATATCGATCTTTATGTGCGGAATGTTTGGAGAAGGATGAAAAAAAGGGAAACGTTGATTTGAGGCCATCGCAGTGAAGAGATGGACCCGAGGAGGCCACATGAATTGACGGGAGCTAAAACGGACCATCGGAATGACTCCAGTGGCCCGCAAAAGGTTTCAGCATCCTAGCACTCCATCGAAAGAAGACCACCGTGGCACCGGCTGTGGTGGCAGAGGAATGGAACCTGCACCGCATGGGTTCCGGGAAAGCCGAGCGGCGCCAGCCTGGCGTCGCCGTTACGTGGAACCCCACCCCCCCTCTTGTCCGTCCTGGCAGAGTCGCGGCCAGCCGTGGGATGGGCCATGCCCCACTGCTCCGAGTCACGCCAGCCAGGCTGACCCAGGTTGGGTTGGGCTGGGTCAGACTAGGCCCAAACCCCTTATTCAAACATTTTTTCGGTAAGAATGAAATGTAAAAATTGAAAATATTTTAGGAAATAATCACAACCATGATAAATAATGTGGATATTTATGGGCAATATAATGTCTAATGATCATAGAAAAATGCACACTTCAAGGGAACTTTATTGAGTACAAAAAAGAATTAAGGAAGTGAATGTTAATACTTTATTTAGTTAGAATGAACCTAAACAATCCATAGAAACAATTAGGATAGTATAAATACAATTTATACCTATTGGAGTATTAAAATGTATTTTTTAAATTGATGAATATAATTTCCATAAAAATATCATTAAATAATTCTAGATAAAAAGAACCTTCTCATTTTGGAAAACATTTTTAAAGTCTTTTTTCTTTAAAAATCAAGTTTAAATACATTTTCTTCAAAAATACTCTCACAAACATGTAATGTATGGTTCAAATAAATTATGTAGACTAATTCTATAAGGGTCATTTAAGGTAAAAATATCATCATATTGGTATTATAAAAAAGGATATAAAAGTTTCTTTTTTCAAAAAGTGAAAAGAATATTCATTTGGGAAAAAAATTTTAAAAAGAGAATATGTGTAAAAAATTATTTTAATAAATAGTTTTTAAAATTTTGAAGAAATAATTTGAAACATTTTTTTTGAAAATATTATTTTATAAGAAAATGGATTTCTGACCGAAGTGATAAATGATGTTGGAATTTCTTAAATTATTTTCACAATAATTCTGAGTACCAAAGAGTGTGAAAATGGTAATATCACTTGAAAAGGATCCTGAATATTGATATTAGAAGAAATTTATAGTTTTTATTAAACTATTATCATGTAATTTCCTTTAAAGTAAGTTCAATAATACATAATATCAATTATAATGATATTGCAAAACAACCCTTAAAATTGTCACAATATTGAAGTAAAAAGTAATCAATAGATCGATTATGTGAATCAACAACAAAAAAAAATAAGAAAATTAAATCAAAATTAGATTGTAAAAAGTAATTATACACACAATCATATAATATCAATGACTAAAAATAAGTAATATAACCCAATGAAAAGAAATTGAGTAATGAAATTGCTTTACTAATAGGTAACATTATGCTCAATTCCAATTAGATGAAATGATACAAAATTAGACCAAAAATACCATTAATAATAAACTATAAATTATATTACTTGTCAATTGAGTGGTGTATAAACTAAATAATGTTTATTAGGTGCAAAAAATTACAATATTCCTGAATGAAATGAACTTGAGATGAAATTCTTTTTCTTATGCTTCCTTTTATTAAAACATGTTTTAACCTAATGTATAATGGTTTTAAACAAGTTATTAAATTATAAAAAAACCATATTACAAATTATTAAATAATATATTATTCTTTTATAATATATTATTACCCATTTGTTAAAAATATTTCATTATTTTAATCATTTCAGGTAACAACTGATTTTTTTATTATGTTTTGACTTTTTATTTTTTCAGTTCCTCTTAAATCAACCATGATTACATAATATTAGGAATTAAAAATATGATTTATATATAATATATATTCAGTATATATGTATTTGTAGTAATCCATTAAATTTTATGATAGGAAATGAAATACACCATTCAGGGAGATGGTAAGTCATACATGCGTATGAATGTTGTTTCCAAATTCTTATCATATTAAAAGAAATAAAATTAAATACTATAAATATTTATTATCATTAAATTGTTATTTTAATTTCATATATATCACATATTTTTGTTAAATTCTTCCACTATACATTACATTAAAAGCATGAATGAATCACATGGCTTCGTAAGGCGATAGTCCTCTGTACACATGAGTGACATTATTGTGTTCCTGGAAAATGGAATGTATGAAGGTATGTGTGGTATAATAATTAAAAAAGAATAATGAAATAATAAAAATCATTTATATAATATATTAACTATAAATACACCATTATTACCATGCTTGAAAGGTGTTAATGGAAAAAATGAACGACTTCGATTCATGAGGTGGTAGTATGTCGTACACATGAAAGATGATTTCGTAACTCATTTGGTGAAAGTGTGTCAAGTTTTAGGTTTTAAACATAACATAAAACATCTAATTATATATTATATACTTTGGTTATTATATAATAATGATATAATATTAATTGAATGAGGTGGTAAGGAAATAAAATAAATATTTTTGTTGAAGAACATTACCTCTTCTTCGGGTATCCTCCTTAGGTTTCCACTAATGCCTTCCTAAGTTGACTTTATACCCATGATAACGAATATAGGATTTGGGGAGGTAAGTTTTGAAGTTATTTTCTATGAATTGGAATTGGATTGAATTTCTGAAATGGAGAGGAGAGCGGTTGGCCTTTTATAAGTGGAATGAGTGGCACACTTGTAATTTTTTTAAAGAGTGAATTCAACCCACATTATTTTCCTGTCACCAGGCCATGATAATTGTACATTATTGATACTATAAAGATTAATGTAGATATATTCCTAGTTAATGGTCTTTACAAATTTTGGATCATTATTTCACTATATTCTCTATATTTAACCACTATTGTAAATCATTTTTACCTTAACCATTATAATTAATTTTAACAGTTTTTATTATTCATTATGGTAAGAAATTATGTTTTCCTTAGTAGAAAAAATAAAATTTTATTATTAATAATATTTAATCCATTTTTCTAAATTCAATTCACCAAAGTGATAAAATTTAATTCAAAATTAATCATGTAAATGTAGCGAGAAACTGGGTTTTTAAAGTGAAAATGTTCGAAAGCTTATAATATTTTTATTTTAAAATTTGATATGAAAATGATTATAGTGATCTAAATTGGGTTAATATATTTATAATTAAAATATTATTACTTTATAACCAATTCAAAATAAAATTTAGCAGTATAAATTATTTAGAATAAAAGGTAATTTTCAATAAAAATCTAGTATTTTTCACTATTCATCAAAAAATTATACTTTAATAATAAATATGAAAAATTAACACTAAGAAAATTTAGATATTATGATTAAAAAATTAATTATTTCATATAAATATTATTGAATCAGTAAAAATTAATTCAAAATTATGTTTGACTAGCGTAATTGAACCATCTTTTTGGAAAATATAGTTTTTCCAAAAACATTTTTTTCTATTTTAAATGATTCTTACTATTATTTATAGAAAATAGATAACCAATAAATGTGTGTAAAATATACATTTTCATAATTTTTTTAAGGATATTTATACCCTCAAAAAAATTGGCTACGCAATAACTATCATATTAAATAATAATATTAATAGTATATTTTGTTTTGATAAAACTCAGTATTCTGTTTTACACAAGCGATAGAAGAATCTTGTTGTTGCATGTATTGTAAGATAACTAATTATTGTGTTCATTTAAAGGTATATAATTTATATAAATTATTTAAAATAGTAAATATATCCTAGAGTTTGAGGATGTTATATTCATTTCTACGCTTGGTGTTGTGTGTTATAAACTATATTGGATATAATGCTCAAATTTTAAATTTTTTGGGTGAGAAAAAAATATGTGGATAGTATAATTATATAATTTCCCCAGTAAATAATTTTCAATATCATGGACATTAACATAAATTAAAAATTATTTTTAAAATGAAATCATACATTCATTGAAAAAAAAGAAATATTTACTTGTTTTAATAACATAGAAAACTAAAAAATCCCAGAATAGGGAAAAACAATTTTCAAGGAAGATAACCATGGATGTTTTTTGTAGTAAGAATAAAATAAAATAAAATTCAGGATAGCCTTAATATCCATTTGTATGATGAATTTTTAATGAAATATTCCTTTCACACTTTTAACAAAAAATCATAAATAACTTGTTCAGAAGAAGTTATGAAATTTAGTTTTAATAATTTGAAAAAAAAGTCAAATATCGTTAAGAATGAAATTAAATAAAAATGGGATTATAGAAATAAAAATTATTGATAAAATTATAAATAACATTTACATGAAAGAAATTGTTCACTAAATAAAGAGGAAATGAGTTTTAATTTTCTTAAAAACATTTTCTTTATCATTTTTAGTGTCAAATATAGGAGAATATATGGAAAATGTGAAAACCCTATAAATACCTGTAGGATAATAAAATAGATTTTTATTATGTTATAATGAGAATATAATTCTTATAAAAGATATTTATTTATAAAAGGATTCAATTAAAAATGATATTGAAATATAAACCCTTACTTCCTTAGTAACATTTGAATCATAACCTCCTTGAAAGAAATAAATTCAAATAAAACATTCAATGTAATAAATAGAAATATACACATTATATAACCTTAAAAGGGGTATTATTTAAATGATATTTACACAACTAAGCGTACATTATAAAACATGTCTCAGTAAAACAATATTGAGATGAAAACCCCTTACAAAGATCATAACATTTAATGTCATATTAAATCAATGAATTGATTATGTAAAAATAAATGTAAAACCACATAAAAAATTTAAATTCAAAATAAAAATTCAGAAGACATTTCAAACTTATTTTTTCCATAACATAAAAAATAAATATGGTATATAACCCAATGGTGGGTAATTGAGTTAATAAACCCCTTACAGATTTACTAATAATTGAATAAAAACCCAAAAATAGAGAAGCTTCAATATATTGTTAAATAACCATAATTCTCATGATAATCATATTAAAATACATTAATGGTATATATATTCACCACATATAACAAACAAGTGGTAAATATGGCATATGTCTCACAGAAATAAAAGCGAGACGAGAAATCCTTACATCAAGTCCTAACTTGCTAGGTATTTGCTACGAACATCCAATTTAATAAATTTGCATTTATTATAAAATTATATTGATATAGTATTAAAACTTATTATTCCATATAAGATTCACATATAATATATTATCACATATTTATTAATAGTTCTTTATTAATATCCTTGTTATGGGTATTAATTGATCTATTTTTCAATCATGTTTTATTACAATGGTTTCATTCATTGTACCATGGAAATGGTTTCATCATATATAAAATTTTAATCATTTAATCAGAATCATATTTATTTATCACATATTATTTTATAAATATTAATATATGTTGGTTATAAAAAATGAATCACATCACTTTGTGGAGACGAATGTTCATACGTACACATGAGTGTGGTTTTTTAGTTTTTAAAGATGGAAAAAATGGGTAAATAGTAACTCAAATTTAAATAATTACATCATATATATCATATATATTAATTAAATTTATCTTTAAGACCATCCATGTAATGTTGAAATAGAAAAATGATTGTACGGCTCTGTGGTGGTGCAAATTCATACGTGTGCATGATTGACAATATCACCTTACAAAGGATAGGGGTCATAAGGAAGATAAAATTTTATTATTAAATAAACCTAATGATGTCAAAAAATCATAAATAGTAGTTAAATCTATATATTGAACTACCATGAAATATGGTTCTGAAAAATACAACATATTATTCATGGATATGTCTGTCCATACATACACACTATGACGTTTTCATATTCCATTAGGTTGAATGATAAATAGATAATGGTCGTTTTATTAAAATAATAACATTTTAATAATATAATTTTACTTATTTAACTATTTTAATGTGGTTAAATAATATATATATTATGTAGAAGAATAAATAATATTAAAAGGATTTAGAGAAAATTTTTGTATATTCTTTGAGAAATATCTATTAGATCTCTTCTTAAGGGCTATTGGGTTGGTCTTTTAAGAAATTCAGAACTTGAAGAACATGGAAATATAAGTTTAAAATATTTTTTCATAGGCTTTTTTCATTATTATTTAATCAATAAGGAATATTAAATAGAGGATGGTAGGATCCTTTTTAAAAGTGGGTTGCGTCGAAATCTTGTAAATACATGAAATATTAATATATAATATATGTATAACTCTTATAAAATTAACCCAAAGTTCCATAAAATCTAAGATAATGTGGATATATGTTCTAAATATATTCATAAAAATTATATATAAACAATTATGTGTTCCATTTTGAACCCTATATCTTAGTTTAATCTCCTCATTAACCCTTTTATCCTTAACCATGGTAACAAAATACTTAGTATTTAAGGGTCAATAATGTCATTATAAAATGGTAAGTGGATTATTGGTGGATAATGGTCAATATTACCTATCATTCACACTTAACATGGAAAATGAAATGTTTTTTATGTATTTAATAATAATTAATTAAATTTGTTTTAACAAAAAGTACCATTAAATCCATTTTCCAGACTATTCACATAATTTGACATTAAAAAATAAATATTACCAGTAATTTAAAAGTATGATATTTAAAATGACAATTAACTTTAATTTTTATCCATAATAATCCTTAAATACTTTAAATAATCCAAAATACATCTCTATTAATAATTATATAACTATTTACATTTATTTTAATATGCTTGCACAAGTGCTACATCAGCGATGTGTAAGTGTTTTAGGTAATTTTTCAATTAAAAAATAAAAAAATTAGATCAAAATATTTTACTGATATTAAAAGTAAAAATTTAAAATATTTCAAAAAAAATTTACTCTTATGAAAACATACTTGATATATTAAAAGAAAGAGTGACATTTATTAATTATTATTTACATTTAATAAATAAATGGTCTTAATCATAAAAAGGTGGAAAATTGTCATATTTTAGAATTTATGATTATTATGGATGAAACAAACACATAAAATGAGATTAAGTAATGTTTATGTAAAATATTAAAGCCTTATCAGATTATTTTAACCTATTTTAACCCATTTTAACCTTATTAATGTGTTAATATTTTACAAAGGTTACCATTCATTACGAACAAAAAATCAAATTGGCCTTATTAAATAATTTTACTTATTACCATTAAAAATTTTAAATAAATTTTAAAATATTAAATTCTAATAATTTTCCATAGCTAATTCGATTATCCACGCATAAAATATTTAAACCCCATTTAATTGGAAATGTATTTTAAAGCATAAAATGACTTTATTATCATTCCTTTCCTAGTAACAACCAATAAAATATTTTTAATATAATTTATTAAATAAATTTTATAAAACTTAAATTGAAATAATTCATCCTAATTGATTAATTTAATTTACTAAGATAAAAATACATTGTGTTCATATAAGTAGTTTTTAAAAAACATCTCTTTTAACCTTCAAATGCCTTTATTTTCAGTTTTATCCAATTCATAACAAATGAATTAATTTTATAAATATTTAAAGAAATTTTTTTAATGATTTTATTACTCTAAATAAATTTTTAATCAATATAAATTACTAAAAAAATTCTTATAAACAAAATATTTCAAAATAGTTCTTTAGAATCAATAGTATTTAATAAGTGAATTATAAATTACTTTTGTTAATTTATATTCGATTAAATCCCATATAATATGATCAATTTTATAATTCATAAAAATTATTCACATAAATTAATGGGTTTTTTCTCCAAATTATATCACATACAAAAAAATTATTAAACAAAAAATATATTCTAAAATATCAGGGTGTTCCTGTTCTCAACTCTTATTCTATATTACTTGGAAAATGACCTATTTCCATGATTTAAACCAATTATATAACTACCTTATATTGAAAACCAATAACTATTAAATCATCCAATACTTAAAATTCATTACCATTATGGTAAAGACAAAATAAAATGTTTTGGAAACTACTTTTATTCCTCCTGCAGTCAATTAATATCAAAAATTTAGTTATTTTCAAAGCCTCACCCAAATAGACTCCAAAATAAATAATCAAATTCAACAACCAATATAAAAAAATACTTTACCAAAATAACTACAATCAAATACTATGAAAAACCTACCAATATATACAAAGAAACCCTTTCATATCCCATGGAGCATCCACACTTATGAAATTAGGTTTTGTCTTTGGGTCATACATATCCAATAGAATTATAATATTTCTATACTAGCCTAAGCTATTATTTTTAATTCATATAATAAATCCCATTTCTATAGATAAAGATTAAACATTTATCCGAAACTAAGGAAACCACAAAAGTCATTATACGTGGGTGCCACCAACCACCCAATGAGTCACCTACTTAGTGACACATATCTCTAGTCTCACCAATCTAAACATGGGATTACAACACATGAATAGATAATTAAGGTACCCTACTCTCTCATTTATCCAAGAGGTTACATATAATAATAATAATACTAGGAATTCATATCATTTATTAATAAATTTATTTAAACAAACTGAACAACAAGTCTATGTTGTTCATGTGCAAGAATTAACTCTCCCACCTTCAACATTATGATGTTACTGAAAAAAAAAAGCTAACATCCAATATAAGGAGAAACCCAACACCACCTCATCTCATATATCCAATTACCAAAAAAATAGTTATATAAATAAAGTTATTACTAGCAAAAATAAATTTCTACTTCTTAAGAATCAATGACTATCATGTATAATGACTACCATTGGAAGAATGTTTTACTAAAACCATATTTTATAAAAAAAATACAAATGATTTCATAATTTCTAAAAAAATGGGTATAAAATAAAATAACTTTATAAAAACAATATATATATAATATAATCAATTGAATCATTATAATTTCATAACACCTTACTGAGTGTTCAATCCACTTATTTCTTATGTTTCCACATTTCCCCAACTAGTCCTAAGTAATTAATAGAGTTGGAAAATTTTAAAATTTTCCATGAATATGGATTTTATATATTATAAATATATAATATATTTTGGTGATTTTATATGTGCATAGTTTTAAAAGAAACCTAAATTTTGATCACTGGAGTTGATTTTAATCCATGTAATGTGTTATGAGTTTGAATGTTTAAAATTAGATCTAGAAATTTTGGTCTTGGAGCATTTTTTCAGGTACCAAAGTGGTTTTTGGTTATTTTTGGTAACTAGGATTGTGGAAATTTTTTATATATCCATATATAGATAATAATAATATCTACAGTACTAGGATAACTATGAATAATATGACCACATAGTATTGACACATATGACATTCAAGTTAATATTTATGTTTATTAATTTGTTTATTATAAATAGTCATAGGAATTAATAATTTTTTATCAATGAGTACAGTTCTTAGGAAAACATTTATTTTTATTAGTTGAATGTAACATCAAAAATTAACAATGATTATTTTTATAAATTTTTTCCATAAAATATAATCATAAATTCAAAATGAATTTTTTTTATTTTTCAAAATATAATCCAGACATTTATACATATATTTATCAGATAACATTTTTACTTTTATATTTATCAAGTATAATATAATTTTATTTATTAAAATATTTTATTAAAATAACATAATCCAATATGTTTTTAAATAGAATATCAATTCTGTTGATGTGATAATGTTGTAAGATACTGAATTTAATGTCATATAAAAATTTATTTCAATCGTATGATTAATGGTTAAATAAATTACCCAAAATAAAATTATACATTATCATGTGTTTTTTATTAAAATTCAAATAATTTAATATCTTAATTGTTTTTGTCACATTATATGTACATATTTTAATAGTAAAAATTTTATTTCTGAAACAATATGTAAAATGTTTTATAATAAAATAAAATAATGAAATATTTGTAATTTTTATTTTAAAAGTATAACTCTACTTATGTATTGTGTCCTTGAAGCATGGTAGATTGTCTCCTATCAACCGTTTAAAGGTTTGGTTCTATTCTAATGATTATAGTGTCACTCAAGTCGAATCCTCATTAATGGTATAGATTTTAGAGTCAATTGGATCTGATTTGTATTTTTAATGGGGGGTTGTTTTCATATCTTACTTAAATTTATTGATTTGTGATTTTTTATTTGAAAATGTAATAAATATTTGGTTGATATAATTAATGGATATTTAATATTATGATATCCTTTATATTTATTTTATATTTCATTAAATTAACATCTACACAACAAGATGATTTTTATCATAATTCCCAAGTGTTGAGGGTTTGATCCAAGCCTTAACGTAACTTAGTGTTCTAATATCAATCAAAACAAGATTATGGTAGTCTATTTATGGTTCCAATAATCCATGGAAACCATTTGTTAAACAAAACTTGTCAATAATCCATAACATTTTATGTTCAGTATATACAATATTAATTTAAATAATATTAATCGAGAAAAATCAATCAATCACTTATTATCGAAAAATTATGACTCATCCCAATGGAAGATTTAATAATACATTGAGATGGTTATTACTCTGGTTCAATATGTTTATGATAATAAATTATTAATATAATTAAATGAACTGGAAAATTATAGAGTTGTGCACCAAACACAGACACGTCCAGTGAACAAAGTAAAATATGCGCTTTAGATTAAATTATAAAACAAACAAATAAATGGTTTATTTTTATTAATTAAAAATATTTTAATACCATTAATATCATGAAAAATATGTTAAATTAAAATAATATATGAATAAGAAGAAACATTCCTTAAAATTCAATTGAAATGAAAACAATCTTACATGATTACAAATTAGAAGAACACAATAGAACATCAAAACAAAGAGAGGAGGAAGAGCATCTCAAGTAAAAAATGAGTTTGAAATGTCATACCAAGACTTTGTAAATTATTTTTCCATGCTAATGTATCATCCAATATTCTGAAATTCCAACCCATTATACGGGGAAGAGGGTGATGAATTTACAGGCCACGATTGTGGAATTTTTGCATTCCCAATATAACCCTCCAATTCGATCTCCAATTCTATAATTCATACATATGAATATGGATATATATTATTATTAAGAGATTCATATATTAATTTTTAAATTATACCATTATATTTTTTTCATCCATTTGAATTTTGGACCTAGAGTTATAGCTATTCGAATAAAGAATTTTATGTTGTCCATATTAATCCCTACTTTTTTTATAGATGTAATGTGAATGGGTTTTTTAAATGGAAGATTCCCTCAAATCTGAGTCATTTATTTTAAAACACCACCCTACGATATCATTTCTTAAACACTAAAAATATCAAATCAATTTGATGTATATATCATGATAAAGTTTAATTATTGTGTTCTAGTTTTAAAAATAGTATAGAATGGTGGGATATATTTTATGGATCAATTGTGCCCCTTATTTATTTAATGTATTCTTGAAAATTTTATCCATGATCCCTTTGGATAATCAAGAATAAATTATGGAATTTAATTAAAGTTGGACTTTTGGATTAATCCCATGAATTGTATCATCATGGTTGATCTAGTTTTCTCAACTGATTTGTTAGGAATTCTTTTTTGGACCTTATATCCCTTCAATAGGACGCAATGGGAAAATTTCCCTTCTAGTTATATGTTTTAATTTATATCAGGAACACTAAAAAAGAAGATTAAAAAATTTTGGATTAGTATTTTGAAGTATATGATCATAAAAAGTATATGGTAGTTTAATTAAGTGAACTACATAAATAATATTCTTAGGTTTTTAAGGTCAAAATAAGAGCATTGTTTAGAAATTTATCATTTTTAGTTACAATTATATGATGGGAGTAATTTAAAATAATGAATTAACATTTAACATCATTTCCCCTGAACTTAAGCTTGTGCATGTCATAATGTACAATAAATATAAAAACATAACTAAATCATTTTCAGTTGCCAACTAATATTAAAATTTTGTTTTCAACAACTAGGGGGTATAGAATAGTTCACTCATCTATAAATAATTTCACCATAAATTGTAATAGAAATAATGGTCCAAAAAAATTCATTTTTCATGACCAAAATTAGAAATAGAAATTATAGGCACTCAGAACTTACTCCACTCAATATGATAAAAATCTATTTCTAAAGGTTCACTCTTTCACCAACCAAAAGTAAAAATATTATATTTTGAAAGAGATATTAACTTCCATTCATATCCAAATTTTCACAATAATAAATAGTTATTATTGAGGGTTTATCATTGGCTATGTCATGGTAGGATTATATTAGACAAAAGAGAGAAAAAACTGGGGTAAAACACCACTATGGAAAAATAAATGCAAAACTTTTTAAACAAGAAATGAAAGGTTTTGGAAAAAAAATTATGGAAACACATATTTAAAAGGATATTATGTTTTAATAAATACTACATAGATAAAGGAAAAGATAAATTTGTACAAAACACTAAATTTTTCTCAACGATACAAGAAAAGATCATGCAAGTGTTATTTTTTTCTTGTTGATTTTATTTTTTATTTTTTTAGAGTTGAAATAGAGAAAAAATCTCACAATCATCTCCAAACCAATGTTGGATCTCCTCAAAAAACTAATTTCAATAGTTTTAACAAGATCAACAGTTAAGGAAGAGTGATTTTTTTCTTTCCCAAGACACAACCCATTCTTTTTTCATTTTTTCTTTTTTTTTCTTTTTTCATTTTTTGAAAAATATTCAATAACATGTAAAAAAATAACATTATTTTTAATCCATTAAAAAAACTCATAGAATGAAAACCTATCCACCATACTTAAATGTATGTTTTCCCTCAAGTGTATGATAACAAATTGAAAATCAAGGAAAAGGTACCTGAAATAAAATCCATTTCCCCCACACATAAATTTCAAAAAATTATGCAATGAAATTAAATATGGATGTTGGGTGGGAAAATTTATTGGGATTGTAATGTGGCTATTAAAAAATATTCATAGACTATAACGGGCTTTTAAAATTATCATTAATGTAAGGTTAATGGGAGGATATTTGGATATTATGATTATTAGGTGATTCAGAAAACACTTCTACCATATTAATGTACACTAAAGTATAAAATTCATCCAAAAGTTCCAAAAAACTCAAGACTCCCAATTAGGGGTGAAAAAAACACATTTTGAAATTATTTTTATAGGTGTACTTGGAATTAAATATGATATTATTCCTCCGTGTTTGGGAAGAATCTATTTCTAATTAAAAATTTTAGGTTTAAAATTTTGTTATTCTCGACACAAAATTCATTATCCAATTTTATGATGAAAATAAAAAAATTGAGATGAAATAAATTCATTGTCTACCCTAAAAATGTTGGAAATGTTTTAAAATTTAATGGTGAGTAATTATGACTATTTTTTCAGTTTTCTTTAGTTTGTTCTATTTTTAAAATACATACCCACACAAAATTGAAAGAGGAAAAAAGATTTGATGAATAAATTAGAAAAAAAAAGTGAAAATAGTATATCAAGAAGAAGATATAGGGAATGATAGGAATAGAGGGAGAGAGAGTAGTTAGGAAATAGTTACTCCCATATTTGGATTTGTTGGGTCACTATCTCCATCTAGTAGTGGTTCTACCATAGTGGTTGGGTATTTTAAGGAAGTCTATGTGGTTCATGGGATGTGTTTAATCTCCTGGTGATTATTTAACATATGTCAATTAATTTTTAATTCCATTTTGGAAGTTTGTTCTTTGACATGAAATTCTCAAAATGGGTAAACATTAGCAATAATTAAAGGACCTTCCCAATGGGAATTAATCTAAACTATGTGAAGCTGAAATTGATAGATTATGAGAACTAGCTTTTAAACTTTATGGAATACCCTTCAAAAGAAGTTTTTTCTAGGGAGTTCTATATACTTTTCTTCATAGATGTTGGAATTCTCATAATAATCTAGTAGAACATCCTATAATTCATTCAACTAAATAAATCACTCTTAAATTGATTTTTCACAATCAATGTTATAGTTTTTCAAATCCAAAAAATGAATTAAACTGGGTTTCAAATGACAAATAACACACTTTACCAAAAACACACCTAAATAGAGACATCCCAATGGGTGTTTTATAGGTATTTAGATAAGCCCAAAGCACTTCCCGCAGTATTTTAGGCCGGTATTTTTTGTTGGTCTATAAAATTATTTGAAGAAATATTTTAAGTTATATATTAGAAATTTCATCCATTCCATTTGTTTTGGGGTGATAATAAGTTGATGTATTAGGTAAAACCCCATTCTTTTTTGAAATATATTCCACGTTCTGATTAGATAAATGTGTTCCTATGTCACTTATCAAGGTATGTGGTGTTTCAAATCGATATAAAATGTTGTATTTTAAATACTCACTTGTAGTATGTGCATCATCCTTCCTATTTGGTTAGGCCTCGGCCCACTTAGAAACATAATTGATCACAACAAGAATGAATTATAATCTATTGGAATGGGGGGATGTTCCAATCAAATTGATTCCCCAAACATTTAATCTCTCACATAAGATTAAAGAATTTTGGGAATTTCATTTCTTTTGGATATTGTGAAAAAAGTTTCACAAGTGGGACATGATTTACATAACTCATATGATTCTTTTAAGCGTTAAGGATTGAAGAATCCTCATTCAAGAACCTTTGAGGAGTTACTTTTTTCTCCAAAGTGGCCACCACCCAAAATTTACTGAAAGAATTCTATGATGGAGGAATATTCTTATTTTTCTTCACATATACAAATTACCATGTCACCCCTAGTATTAAAAAGTTTATTAAATTCCCAAAAATATAATTTTGAGTCACTCTTCAGTTTCAGTTTTTATTCTTTTGAAAAACATTAAAGAAAAATACTATCAAGCAATTCATTTAAAATTTAGTCATACCATGGTAACTTTGAAGTGATAGATTAGAGGTTTTCATTTGGAAATTCGAGATGAATTAATTCATAATGAGAATAATTAGAAATTCTACTCATGTGATCAGTTCTAGGTCTATCTTTAATCATAATGTTAAACTATTTGAGCATTAAGATCCATCTTATTATCCTCAGTTTAGAAAAACTTTTCTTATATAAAAACTACAAAGCCAAATAGTCTTTAAAAATGATGACTTTGGAACCTAAGAGATAGGTCTGGAGTTTATCTAATGAAAACAATTATAATTAAATTTTCCTTTTCAAACACAATGTAGTGAGATTTAGTTTCATCAAATGTTTTTGTGGAATAATAGATTAAATGAGGAATATTTTCTCTTCATTTACCAAGAACATCCTCAATTCTTCTATCAAATGAATCACACTGCAATTAAAAGGGAAAAGACCAATTTTGGGTTCAGATTATCATGGATGATATTAGAACAATTTTGATTTCAATGAATACTCTCTTGAAAACCTCATCAAAATGGAATGTAACATCAATTTTAGAGTATCTGAGTGAGTGGGAGGGAAATCCAAATAAATTTATTGATGAAACATTGATAAAAAAATCATTAATATAGAATTAATGTATGTGTTGAACTCTTTTGGGTTCAACAAGTGATTGGATCAACTAAATTTTAGAAGGATCGACTTGAATGCCCTCTTTTGAAATTATGTTCCCCAGAACAATCCCATTACTAACCATGAAGGAAATTTTTTTCTAATTCAGAATACACTCATAATACACCACTGTAATGTTATATTACCGTTTTAATGGACAAAAGTCATTCTACTATATGTATATGTTCCAAAGGGGCAAGTGAATATTGTATTTTCATGTTCTTGAGATACAATTGAAATTTGTAGGCTGTTAGTGTATCCATAAATACAGAAATAATATAACTTTCAAGATTATCCTTTGATAATTTGATTAAGGAAAAGAAGAGTGTAGTGATATTTTTGTTTTTCTGAATTAAATTTTTGATAATCAATGCACACACACCATTTGTTTTTCTCTCCATTTGTGACCACCTATCTATCTTTATTTGTGAGCAAAAATTATCCCACTCTTCTTAGGTACCACTTAAATCATACTAACCCATTCATAATAAAAAATTCTATAGATAATACCCACTTGAAGAATCCTGGTAATTTCTTCCCTCACTACCACAAGTATTAGTGTATTGAGTCTTATTTGTGGTTTTGTGATTGTCTTTTATGATTCTTCAACATGGATGTGCTGCATGCAGAGGGAAGGGTTGATTCTAGGAATTACATCTAGGTTCCCACCTAAGTCCTTTTTTCCTCTAACACATGAACATGTTTGGACACCTAAGTTTTTTTAAGTGTGGTAGAGACAATGATAGGATAAGGGTGATCCTAGAAAAGGAATGCATATTTCAAGTGTAAAGGAAGATGATTCATATTAGTTTTATCTTTACTCTGTGGGATGGACGACACTGGGATGGTGATAGGTATTTCAGTTGGTTTTGATTCATTTTCCTCAATATTGTCTAAGGTGGAAAATAGATATCATAGTTGATAAGGGATTAGATAGAGTTTTCTTGATCCTCTATATTGATGGATTCTATTGATGAGAGGTCAACATAAACTTCCACATTTACGAATTGGTTAATCGTGGTGAAAATGTTACAATATCCTCTCTCATTATAACATGATGAACAAGATTAAATGGGGGTAAATCCACTTTCAAAAGTGTCCTCAAAATCATGGATTGATAAATCATAGTGATCCTCTAATGGGTATCTCATGGCATGAATTTTTTTAACTTGACATGTTGGTCACCAAATTTCATGGATAATATGTCTTCAAGGACATCAATCTTAGTTTTATCCATTAGAAGAAATGGTCTTCTTAAAATTATGGGACATTGAGAAGAGTTCGCATCACTATCCATGTCAAGGAAATTTAAAGGAGATAAGAATATAATATCATTAACTCAAACAAGTAAATCCTCAAGTATTCCCTTAGGACTAGTTATTCATCGATTGGATAACTTGATGACAATAACTGTTGGGTGTAAAGGACCTAGACCAAGGCTGGATAATATGGATTTCGACATGACCTTTATCAAGTCTATTAGATATATGAGTGAATCATCAATATTGTAACTCCCTATTTGTCGTGGAACCGTAATGGTCCTAGATCGTTTTACTTCATGGGTATAGAATGTTGGGTGAAGACATTCTCAATGGTCATATGTTGTCTCTTATGAGTGAAAAATTCCTTAATAAAATTTTCATACTTCTTAATTTTTTATGGAATATTGTAGGGGAATATTCACTTTAAAAAATCTAAACATCTCATGCATTTCATGATCAGGTTAAAAGGTCTTCCTTAGATTAGAAACGGTATGATTAAAAATGAATTGGGTTCTTTATAGGAATGGAAGGAGGTGAGAGAGTTGTGTCGTGTAATTTTTCTAGATTTTTGTTTTTTCATTTTCATGCTCTAAATTCAAAGTTTAATTTGAGGATTCATCTTGAGGAAAATAAATTATCTTTCCAAATATAGGTGCAATTAGACTTACATTTCCCTTAGGGTTGGGAACTGTTTGATATGGGAGTTAGTAATAATTGGTTTGTTTTTATGGGTTGAGGATGGATGTAATTTGAAAAATTTGGGTTTCAAGGTTTTTAAGGGTAGAATGGGTGAAGGATACGAGATCTTCAATAACAATTTCTCAAGGTTTCTCAGAATAAGATGCATATCCCACATTTATATTACATTGATTTTAGTTCTTCGTAAATTTCTTGTGTTATGTTGACAATTGGGAAAGCACTTTGCGATAGTAAAATCTAGATGGAGAAAGAGGAGGATTGATCCTTTGAGGTTGAGGAAGAAAAGGATAAGGTTGTTGGATGTTACTTCCACCATGATCATATTGTAATTGATGTTGAGTTTTATGGGTGACCTAAGGGGGATGAGAAATGGGAACTACATAACTTAGGAATGGGTTATAGTTATAATAGAAGGGCTCCTAGTGGGGTTGTATTGATTTTCTAATGAACAAAACTGATTGTTGAGGCATGGTGTTTTGTAGAACATATCTTGAATTGAGCTCCATTGGACTAAAAGAATTAGATGCATCATCATGATGTTATATACATGTGTTAGTTTTACGAGCTAGTGAGCTGAAGATTCCATATTGTTTTATAGGTCCAATTAATATAGATTATGTAGAACATGAGGTTCGGGATTTGGAATCCATATCTAGTTGCCTCCAAAGACTTGTAAGTTCACTCATGCACTCAATCATCTTGTTCAGCTATATGGATTGATTCTCTTGGACTTTTTTGACTCAGGCATGTTCTCAAATATAGAACTTATGTTTTTTTGTATCCATATTGCATATTAGACCTCGAGAAGCTTCCAAAGTTTTTTTAATAACATCACTACCAATTGCGGCATCAAAGAGAGATCTCTCCATAGAAAATAACCCTCATATAAATACAAGATAAAGAGTTGTTCTAGTATTATTCTTGGGTGTTAAGGTTTCCATAATCCTTTCCAACCACTCCTAGTACTCATGGAGTGATACATTAGGTAATTTAAAAATACCAATTATTTCCTTTTGGATAGAATAAGTTTGAGAAGTAAGAAAGGATTTATCTAAGAAGATTTACTTCATTTCATTCCTTGTTTTTATGTAACCATAAGGGTTGTAGTAGATCCATGACATGGAAGAGTTAACTACGGAGAAAGTGATTGATCTAAGTTTTATGTGTTCTTTAGAAACCCCTTGAGGATACCTCATAGAGCACACCACTTGGAACACTTTTAGGGGTAGATGTGGATCCTCGCCAGCCTTCTCATGGAAATGAGGTAGAAGCTGAATCAAACATAATTAGAGTTCAAAATCAGGCTTAGTACATAGATATTTAATACCAAGTGATTAATAATTCATATCTAGGATAGAAAATTATTTAAGGGTATATTACCTAAGATCGTCTATATCTAGTTCAATTGGATGGGAGACAAACAGTTTTGGAGTGATTTGATTATTCATAATGGTATTCCTATGTTAGGGAAGGGTTTTCTAGATTTATTATTCAAAACATTCTAATGGATTATTTGGGAGGGTATGTGGAATTCAAGGTAGTTTGGGATAGATGAGAAGGAGGGTTTCCTTTTGTGTTTATTTCAGATATTTTTTATATTTTTTCTTTTAAAAAATAAAAATCTATCCAATATAAGTTGCATCATCCCCAGCAACGGAACCGTTTTAAGTGTATCTGATTTTCACCTATCGACTGTTCAATGTTCTCGTGCTCTACTAATGTGTATGGTGGCACTTGGGTTGAATCCTGGTCAATGGTACTGATTTTAGAGTTGATTATTTTTTATTTGTCTTTTTAATGTGAGCCTTGTTTCTAGATCTTACTTAAATTTATTAATTTATGATTTTAGGTTTAAGAGTTTAATAAATATTAGGGTGAGTTAATTATTGGCGATTTATTCTTATGATATCTTGATCCTCTCTTTATATTGCATTAAATTAACACCAACTCCAATAGATGATTTTGATCCTAATTCCAAAGTGTTAAGGATTTATTTCAACTATAAACATAAATTAGGGTTATAATATCTATAAAAGCATGATTATGGTTGTGTATTTATGGTTCCCATAATCCATGGAAACCACTCATTAACAACGACATTTCATTAATCCTATACATTTTATGTTCAACATACATAATATTAATTTAAAGAATATTATTCGAGAAAAATATATCAATCGCATATCATCACCAAATTTTGAATCATCCAAATGGGAGATTCACTTACACAATGAGATGTGTATTACCCTAGTTTAATATTTTTATGATGACTAATTAAAAAAAGAATGAAAAAATTGGGATAATAAAACAGTTGTGTGATGAACACACAAACAAGAGGTAAAGAAATTTAAATACGTAATTTTGATTGAATTAGAAAAAAAACCAAAGGGTTTATTCTGATTGATTTAAAATATTTTAACACCATGAATATTATTAAACATAAGGTGGTTGAAAATTATATATGAATAAGAATAAACAATCAATTAAATTATATTGAATGAAAAAAAACTTACCCAATTATAAATAAGAATAACACAAAAAAAGATAAATCAAAAAGAGTATGAAGGGTCTATCAAGTAAAAAATTGAGTTTTTCTATTCCTCTTAAGACTATTTAAAATCCTTATTCATTACTATTTATAAACCAATTTTATGAAATTCCAACCCCTTGAAAGATAAGAGGGGGATGAATTTTCAGCCCACGGTGGTGGATTGTATGCATTCCAAAAAAGCCACGTCAATTTGATCACCAATTTTATAATTTAGATAGACTAATATGGATAAATATTATTCTTAAATGTTTTAGAAATTAATTTTTAATTTATACCCTCAAATTTCTTCATCCATTGGACATTTAGAGCCAAAGTTAGGGCTATTTGAACAAAAAAAATTCTGCTATCCATTTTAATCCATAATTTTTTGAAGGCCACAATGTGAATGGGTTTTGGAATAGTAATATGCCATAACATCCAAACCATTTTTTCCCAAAATTGTTACTCATATATAACGACTTTCAAACTACAAAATATCTTCTTGATTTGATGTCAATTTTAGGAGAAACGTCGAGGATTGTTTACTGGTTTTAAATCTTAATCAAAATGGGTTGGACAATCATGGATCAATTGAACACCCTATTGTTTTATATGGGCCTTGAAAATTTTAACCGTGAATTATTTTGGTAATAAAAACATATTATGGAGTTTTATAAAATTTTGATATCTGGAGTAAGACCATAAATTGTATTATCTTGTCTGGTCCAGTTTTCTAAATAGATTTATTGGGATGTTTTATGTGGTACATTTGGCTTTTAAATTGGATGAATTGAACAAATATCCTTATAATGATGTTATTTAATTTCATCAAGAACACAAAAAAATGAATAATAACATAATTTGGATTATTATTTTGCAATATATGATAAAAACATTAAACATTAGTTTAATTAAATGAACTCAAACAATGTTCTTCTAATGTGTCTATAATCAAAACATGAACATTGATTGGAAATGAATAATTTTTAAGTTACAATTATATGATGAGAATAATGTAAATTCATGAATTAATATGTAATATCTGTCCTATTATCACAAATTTTTTATATTATTTTATTAATGTAGATTTTAGAAAAGTAAAATGGTCAATAATAAATAATTTTGAACATAGTGTAAAAAATTTGTTATACTAAAACAATTTTCTAAATTTTGTATTTAAAAACAAAATTATACTTAATTATAATAATAATTTCCTAGAATTTTTTTTTAATTTTAAATAACTAATTATAAAAAATTTAATAAATAAGATATAATAAATATATATAATCACTCATAACAAAAGAAATTATTTTTTATTCGTAAAAAATTACATGTATTGTATCATTTTATTTAGAAGAAAATATACCCAATATTAGAATTTTAATTTTATAAAATGTGTCAAATATTTGTACTAAACATTCAAAAATTATGATATAGTGATTTTATAGTATTTTTATGAAGATTATTATTTTTGGGTGCCTATTCAAAAATATTATTTTTACATATACCAAACCTTTTATGACATCATCATATCAAAATTGATACTTAAAAATTTATTTCAAAATCCCAAAAAAAACAATATTTAGGTGATAAAATTAATCTATTTGAAATATAATGATTTATTTATAAACATATATCTGATATTTTGAAACTCATCTTATATTTTCTTTGAATAAAAAACTATTTTTGATTCATTGCATATAATTATGTGATTTAATGATTACATATGATTTTTTAGTTGTTCTAATTTCAAGGAACCTTCTTTTTTTAATCATAAGATATCAAATTCATTGTGATCATAACTATTTTGATAAAATTTTCCTAGATGTTGATGTAATCAAAAACATTAGGATTACCATTCCCTAATTCTAATTGAAGGTTGTCTGCCAATATACCAATATAATATTTTGAAAGGGGAAATTATTGAATTGACTTGATACCATTTATCATGATGTGACATTAATGTATTTATTACTATTTCCTATCCATGTCGAAAATATATGTAGTAAATATTATTACAATGTGTGTGATCATATTTATGTATCCTTTAAATTTATTTTGTTATTTGTCATATCTAATGTGATTATGTGAATTTTGTGTGAACATAATGAAAGATGTTTTCACATTTTCTGAAATTATAATTATAAGTACACTAAGGATATGCGAGGACACGATGATAGATTTTTTTCTCAACATATGAGTGGGATTTAACCACAAAGTGATGATTTCTTTGTCGTGAGTCTTCTGTAGGTCAGATTGGCTGGTAAAAATGGAAAGCATTTCAGGGAGAATTTCCTTTTAAAAGTTAAAGTTATAATAGCTCATGTTAATATCAAAATAAAATTATATCGACAAGATAGTGAAATGAAATCCATTCAGATAAATAATAAATTTTATTACTATAATAATTTTTTATCAAAGTTATAAAAAATTAAGAATAGTTGAAATAGGATGAATCAAATTTATATAATTTATGTGGGTCAAGATTAGACTCATATAGTTAATAAATAAAAATATGGAATGTAAATAAGGAACACAATTTTTTAAATAATTTTATAAAAGTCTAGAAAATATCCCCTACATATTACACTTCTATTTATAGGGTTTTTAATGTATTAGTCCATTGGATTTAATGGTATCCAAGATACCAAAACTCCCCTTAAATTATGGTTATTATAAGAAACTAAAAATATAATCGACAATATCCTTTTAATGAGTGTGTCTAAAAACCTAGAAAATAATACTCCATTTAATTTTATTATTTTGGCCAAGAAAATTTTATTCCATCGGTTAAATTGTAGTGAAAAACAATCATGTAATAATGAGGAACGACATGAGGAATGGTTAGAAGAAATAAATTTTTAGTGTTGTCTTGGTTGTCTCTTAAGAATTTATATAAAAACTATAAGATAATGAGAAAATGATTAGAGGGAGAAGATATTACAACATTAATTCACTCAATATTAGAGAAATAGTTTTTTATAATATAGAAAAAAATTAAAGATGATTGGAGATCATAGAATATTGGAAGTCGAGAATGAATGAGAATAATATATTATTGATTTACAAGCCTCCAAGATGTATCTATTATTTCCTTAAAATAATTTTAGGGACTTCTATAATTTTATGCGAGCAATGAAGATGTTGAAGACTATAAATAAAGAGGTTTTACCAACATTAAATGTAGACTTAACTCTCTTTAGGTATAAACTCCATGCACCATTCCCCGGTATAAAATTTTTTGTTGTATTGGCCTTCAAAACACTGAAGTCCAAAGGCCTCATCACCTCCCTTTACCTATTTTGGCCTACTAATTTTTATTACCACCAGGGTCGAGTATACTCTAGGAATGTTTAAAAACTATGAAAATTTTCACCTTCAAAATTACAAATCACCAGGGGTGTGGCATCCTCTTTTTCCCATTTTTCATTGAGTATCAACAAGTGGCACCTCCATATCAGTGAATGGTCTTATAAGGTTCTTTTAACCTTAATCCAAAGATTTAATACTTCCATTAAGAATTATTTAAGGTTCATTCCGAGTTCTTTCAATACTATTAGAGTATTTCATCATGAATAACTTTACATTACCAAAATAAAATTGTTAAACACTTTAATGCTAGTATGTGATAATGAGAACACCATGAGATAGGGGTAAAATAATCTCCCCATATTTGATGATTAAAAACACTAAGCATAAAAAAGTTATGTAAAGTGTGAATCGAGAGTAAAATATATATTCTATGTAATTTATGATATTATAAATTAATATATTTAACATGTTTAAGAGATGAAAAATAAATTCAGTATGCTTAATAATTAATTAAAATTTCCCAAAAACTAAGAACCATCTTCCCCTTTGAAATAAAAAACAATTCATTCCCCTATAACTTAAAATATGTGATAACCATGAACCAAAAAACACACCCATCCCCTTGTGATTATCAAAAACGATACAGCAGAGGGAGAAAAACATATGATGTTTTAAGAAAAAAGAAGGTCCTTCTATGAGATAGACATTAAAAACATACCTTTATAAAAATATTCTCAAGATAGCACATTCTTAGAAATGATAAAAAATTACTAACATGATTATGTGGGTTATTAAAAGAGAATATAATAAAATACCCCTATATAAAACAAATAGATCATATTATATCTAGAATAGTGAAACCACAACAATTTAGTAAGATTAAAAAATATTTTCAAAAATAAATTTGAAAAATGATAAAATTAAAAGAGAAAACAAAAAATGAAAAAAAATAATAATTGTAATAGGTTAAATAATATTGATAATTAAAATACCATTAATATAAATAATGAAAGAAAAGAAAATATACTAAAATATAACATCCCCTTTTTTAAGAAATCATAGATGACATAGATGGAGATGGGGATTTTGATTTAAAATTTTAAAGTAAAATGAAATATATAAATATTGAAAAAAACTATTCCCAAGTAGATCATGGTTAATGTCTAAAATTATCTATAATGGAATGAAAATAGAACCACCTTCATTGGAGAAATGCAAAAAGAGATCAGTATATAAAGAGTTAATCAATCAATTTAAGGATTGGTTATACCACATTTATCAAGAATCCACTAAATGATATGTTAATTATGCTTGGTGGAAACACCTTATAAATTAATAATGAAGATCATTTTGGTACCCTTGTGGGTATAAAAATTTTATCAAATAAATTTTAAAATGGAGAAATAATTATGGGTCCACTAAGACTTGTTAATAAGGATTTGGGAAGACAAATTTTCTAAAAATAATTCATTTTAAAAAATTATGAAGAAAGAAAAATTATTTTTGTACTACTAAATATAATATTTTTAAAATTGTATTCATAAATTAAATGGACAAATTTTGACAATAATTACAAAACATATTTCGAGAAATATATTTTTAAACACCGTATTTTCTAAATAACTTGTATCAATTAAAAAACCCAAAATGTGATTATTTATTTTAACATATTGGGAACCACAGATCATGTTAATATTCTATTTTCATAGTGTAAATTCTAAAATAATGTTTTTTATATCCTCTATTTCATATTAGAAAACATGAACATCTGATTTACTTTTTAATTTAAAACCCAAATGAGTTTTTTCCTTTAAAAGAACATATGTTTCATAAGAAATGTTATTTTTAATATTAATAATGTGATTAAATTTCTTTTAAATACATTCATTTCAATAAAAAAATTAATATTTTATTTTATTTATAAGAAGATAATAATTAAGAGGAGTAATGATAGTAAGAACTTGAATGAGAAGGAGAGTGAGAACTAACCACTTCACCTACCTCGAGATAATCCATGAGGAATTTACTGGGTGATTTTCTTGATTCATTTGTTGAAATGGAATCATCTATAGCACTCCACATTGAAACATATAGTTCCCTCTTATATTTATTCTCATTTTATACTTTTTAGTTCAAAGGATACTCTAGCTTAATGTGACCCTTCTTTTTCGATGGATGAAAATTACTTCCATCACTTCAATTTGATTTTTGTTTTTGGAATGATGGAAATATTTATTATTTTTTTTCAAATTATTCAGTTTATTAAATATTCCCATAATTTTTTTAATATAACCTACTTTATAAAAGTCACTTTAAAAAGATTCATCAGTGTTTATTTGTTTATAATTTAGGTTCTTCTTGGTTTTCTTGGCTCCAATTTCTTCCGTTACCACTGGTCTCTTTATTGTTATTTTGTATGTTATAAGGGAGATAATAATTTATTCAAAAGTAATATTATTTGTGTCCTTTTATTATTGGATCATGGTGACTTTGGGATCCCAAAAATTAGTAACTATTCATTATATTTTCTTCCTGAAATTTTCGGTAGATAAATAATCACCAAGACACTTTCTACCGTTGAAAATTTCGATAAATATTGAAAATATATAGGTAACTGATTCATTATAATTTATAAAGAAACATACAAAGTATGGTCTAAACTTATCTAGTCTAGTTTATTTAACTTTACTCATTCCTACATGTGTGAATTCAAAGAGTTTCTTGATTTCATGAGCCATTTTTCATGTAGGAATTTTTAGAGTCATTTTTCTCCAAACCAAAATTCAAGGTATTCATTACATTTCCATATCTTTTAAAAATTAAAATATCATGAGGAGTCCGTTTATGATTGGGTTCATCTTTATGGGTATAACCATGTGTAATGATTTTTCAAATAGGATATAAAATTCTTATAAGGAAAATAGACACGTGAGTTTTCTAATCAGAATAACTTGAACCATCAAAGAGAGGATCGTGATTATAAGAGTCATTTTTCATTTTAATATTGTACTTTAAAATCAAAAAATATTTTGAAAATATAAAATAAAATAAAATACTAGGATTTTGAGATAAATAGAAAAAAATTACTTTCATAACAAATTTAAGTAAGAGTGGAAGTTATAAAAGAAGGGGTGAATTTAACTTTAAAAATTAAACAAATAAAAGAAAACAATGATATAAAAATTAAGTGAATATATAATATAATTTTATAAAATCTATTAAGAAATAAATAATAAATCTGATTCATATAATAAAGCTAATAAAAAAGTTAAAAAACTATTTAATCATGTCATAAAGTGAATGAATAAAACTTATTAAATTTATGTGTATTGATATTAGAATAAAGAAATTAATAAATTAAAATATTAAAATTAAATAGGGTATAAAATTTGGAAAATAATTTTCACAAATAGCTCTACAAATTCCCCTAATTATGCCACCTCAATTACATTAGAATTCAATGTATTGGTCCTTTGGAATTAGTGGTATCTGAGATACCAAAACTCGCTTGATTTTAAAATCATAATAAGAAACTATAAATATAATCACCTCTATATTTTTAATGGGTGTTTCTAAAACCTTTAAAATGAATAATCCCTTGAATTTTAATGTTTATAGAAAAAACCCTAAGCCCCTCACTTTAATGGTAGTGGTCACCAAAAATTGAAGAATGGGAAAGAGAGAAAATATTTCATAAAATCAATCAAATATTAGTAAAACCTCAATTTTCACTTAGTAATATGAAAAAAAAATGAGATAATTAGAAAGGGGTGATAATGAGAAGTTGTTATAGTAATTACATGCTCTGGATTAGACAAAGAATTATTTAGAAAAGTTGATAACTTTTGGAGAGAATTGGGGATTATTGCACATTGGCATTGGATTATTAATGAGAATAATATAGTGTTAATTTCCAAGCCTCCAATAGCTATTTATTTATATCCTTTAAATATTTTAGTAACATTATATAACATTTTAGAAATAAAGAATATTTTGAAGATGGTAAATAAATAGTCTTGTCTAATATTAAATGCATCATCAACTCATTAGATTCCAAAAGATCATGGATTGTGCCCTGGTATAAAAACCATTTATGTTTTAGCCTTAAACATTTCCATGACCATTGGTGTGGTCACCTCCCATTTAGAGTTTTAGCCTACCACACCTACAATCCACCACAACCAAGTCTACCATTCGTTTCAACACAAACTATGGCTATTTTGGCCTATAAAACACCCTATCACCATGCACATGGACAACTCTTCTGGTTGTTTTACAGGTATATTTAACTATCTTCTCCTCCACTTTCACGAATAGCCTTATAATGTTCTTCTATCCTTCATCCAAGGATTCAATACTTCCATTAAGACTTATTAGAGGATCCTTTAATTTTCGTTTAGATTGTAACAAGAGGCCATCAATTATAATTGAAAATCACTTTAATTAAAATTTAGAACACATTAAACCGTGTTTTTTATTGTGTAAACACCATGAGAGAGAGAGAGAGTTATAACACCATAGAATATGATTTTTATTAAAAGTCTTATATTTCTTCCATGGTCTTCTGATCCTCCCGATTACCATGATCCTATGACATCTTGTATCTTATTCCATGCTTCTATTATTGATCCCATGTTATAATTATTGATTCTCATTATATCTCACCCCATTTTATTCCCGGATTTATGAATAGTCACCAAATATTCTTTTAAACATTTCCAATATCTTATTCCTTTAGTCATGCCATTTCCCACATTATCATGTGTATCATTTGTTTATGATATATTGTCTCATTCTAATTTTTTTACCCCTTATTGAGCATTTGAGATAACCCATTTCATATATTTTACCATTTACCCCGGTGATCAAAGGTGATTAAGAGAATGTGAAAATTTTAAAAATAATCTTTCAAGAAGTATATTATATATTTTAATGGTATTATATATATTGATGAAGTAATATGTGCTTACTTTCTAATGAAACAAAACTTTTTAACTTTATAGTTGGTTTTAATTCGTGGGATATATTATAAGTTTGTGTATTTTTTACTAGATCTAGAACTATGGGCTTGGGGGCATCTCACATTATGTGAAACAATTCCATACCAAAAATAGTAGCTAAAATACATGATTTTTACCTTTTTGAAACATTTTTTTCAAACTTTTATGGATTGTTATTTTTATACATCACTAATCATTTTTTAGCTTACTTTATAGCGAATAGATTTATCTTCTTATTTACAACCACTTTTGTTGATAAAGTGCATGTCATTGATTTTTTTTCACACATGATTTTCTGGAATTTCTTTTTTAACCCGCACTATCCACTAATACAGAATCAGTATAATCAATTTTTTATAGAATATGTGTTAGATTTCTCAATGACCCTGAAGTACATTTATCCATAGATAATCCCAAACATTTCATTCCTCTCGAGTCAATCCTTTCAAAACTAATCCTCTTATTTAAATATTTATTGGAATCTATTTTTCTTTTCTCATTAACTAGGGAAGTTTTTGGTTCTATCACTTCCTAATTTTTTTTAATTTGACTTATAGTTCAAGACACTTCGTGTTGAGAGAAATTTTCTCACCCTGAATTGTTTTCAATTTTAATTTCCACTAACTCTTAATTTTCAGGATCCAATCTTCGTGAAACCTATATTTCTTGTATAGTTATTTGTTAAAATATTTCACTCATCTAGTTTTTATTTTCAACTAATAATTCTTGACATCCATAATAACATTATGAGTGTATTCAAGTGCATAGATCATTTCTATATGAAATTTATCACACAAAACTTTTTCAGGATAGCCCTTTTTATTTATTCATTAATCAATAATAACAATTAATTTAAATGTTATAGAGACTTATCTTTGTATTAAATAAGATATGTTAGAGTTTTGTATCTATCAAACTTCATGGACAATGTTTCTTCCATATCATTAACTTAGAACTTTGGATATGAATTTTCATCAAGTAGTTCATTCAAATATGAAATTATATGAGTGAAAACTTCAATAATAATTTTCCATAAATATTTTTTAAATTCAAAATAAATAATTTAATGGTTCCTTAAATACATCATCATCACAACAAGTACTTGAGTCAAAATTAGAGGAATCATTATCCCAAAATTTATCAAAACACTTACCACTTTGAATAACATCTGTTAGGGGTGGTTATTTTTTTCTTTAATATATTTCTTTTCTTCTTATCCTATTCATAATATCTATTTTTCATGGTTATGTTTGATTCATCCAAATTTTTATAGAAAACTATGAGAACTAATTTTTTCATCTAGGGAAACTCTAACTCTTATTCAAATTCAAATATACACTTCATATGTTTATAATAAAAAAATAGTAAAGAAAATGGATTCAATAATAGGTTAAACCTTGTGCTATTAATCCAACATAATTTCCTGGTGTTTTTATAGATACACCGAGAGGGGGTGAATCAGTGTACATATGTTTCACCAAACTCAATTCCTTTTATATTATACCCATTTTTGTATTCAAAACATTTCACATGTTGGGATAAATACAAATTTATTATTCAAAATTACATCCACAACATATGAAATATAAAAGGTAAATTAAGAAAAAAAATCTATAGAAATTTTACTAGGATCTCCCCTAAGGTGGGTGACTATATACACATTGTGTTTGGGTCAAGTTTGAGACATGGATAATAACATTACATATGTTTTATGTGATTACAAGTTCTTAATAAATGCACATAATGTCTAAGAAGATATCTTAAACACCCCATATCAAGGTATCATCCACTTCCCAATAACTTTTTTATATTTTTTATCACTAGAATAATTTATCTCTTGAAAATAGCTAGTTTATTTATATTATCTCCCACAAGTCCGTTAAAGGTTTGTTTCTCCAAACTCTTGAAGAAGATATTCTCCTTTTTTCTCTATATAAATTGAATGACCATATACCTTAACTATAGAAATTAAATCCCCACTATATTTAATTAATAACAATGTTTACAATTCTCACTAGGTCTCTTATAAATATTCATATATTATAATTGCTAAATAAATCCACATTAATATCAGACTCTTAACTTATGATTATTCTTAAATAATCTAGCCTAACTACTAAACATTATGAAGGATTTGGATATTCAACTTTTTACTATAACATATTTCTCTTTAATGCTCGAAGTAATTAACTTCACAAAGTATGTAAGTTTACATAATATAACCACACTAAAACAATATTTTGATCATGATCACAATTTTAAAACTTTAGTATGTTCTATTTTTTCTAAAAATTTTCAATTAACTTATTTTAAAAATAGATAGTAAGCCTTTCTCCTTATTTTAGACTTATGTGGCTGGTCTCTACACTTCGAGTGTATCCCTATTTATAATCTTCTCAAATTTTCATTATGAAATTGATTTAATCACATTAAACTATTTCCAAACAATAAATGCAACAATTTACTCACATAATTTCTTCAAAAACCACTATTCCCTGACTTCATTATTATTTTTCACATAGATAACTTCTCAATATTGCACTACTACTTCTATAAAGTCATAATCTGGTATTCTATGAACTACATTACACAATTAATGCACATAAATCTACTAATTTATAAAGATTTTTTATACTCTTCTGAACTCTATACAATTAAATATATGGTTCATGGGAAAATATCTCCTCAAATAGTATTCACTATAAGTACTTCTCAATCTTTCATCACACTTCTTCTAGAAGTACTCAAAAACACATTTCAACTTTTGATAATATTTCTATGCACAACTGTTTCTAGAAAGCTTACTTCATATATATTTATGCTAGCGGAAACAAATTCAACTAAATTAATACTTTTTTATTCATGAAGTCTTAGTATGTTATTAAAATCATGTTGATTTAATTCATGCACGATATGCTCAAAACATTCTATTTTGAAAATCTCCCTGTTCTTTTTATAACATTACATACATGGAAACCTTAAGAAGAATGATGTAAATTTCATGGGATTCGCTATGATTCGTACAAAATAAATGATATAGAAGATATTATTGTGTAACAAGACACCTCACACTTTCACATAAAAAAGACAAACACTCCTCCAATTCTTCCTCTCAGTCATTTTCTCTCATTCTCTCTATTTTTTAAAATAAAATATTAATGTATATTTAATAGAAAATTACACTACCTTACTCAACCTACATCAAATTTCCACACTCACTATTTTCTTCATCATTGAATCTACCTATCATAGAATCATTATTTATCAGTGATATATATAATCTATACTACTCTAGAACCATCTTACATACCTTGTTTTGACCTTCAACATCCCTAGATTATAGAGTAATGATCCTATATTTTTAATGAAAACTCACATAATGGACACTATTTGTAACAACACAAGTTTTAATGGTCCTTTTTTTAATGAATTAATACCCATTGCTGTTTTTCAATTCAAAAATTCAAACATTCCTTTCATGCGGCATCGACTTGGAGTACATTACATGCAACACTGAGTTTTATGAAACAAAAATATATTATTAAAATATTATATAGTAAGACTTAACCTTGATGTTAAGTAAAGGGTTAAAAATAGTACTAACTAAATTATGAAAACCTATATTTTACACAAATATAAAATTAATTTATTCTTTTCAAGGAACTAATTCAATATAAATAGAATGTTTTTATAGAAAATGATTTTTATGCACACAATTTTGTTTTATAATAAAAAAAATTAATTAAAATTATTGAATGATATTAATGTAATATATATTATATATTCAATCAAATATTTATTATATTCATCCAATAGATTTTATAGGCTAATGATAAGAACAAAAACAATTTTAAAAATAAAAGCCTATGTTTTTGTTACGTTATTGTTATCACATTTTGATGGGGATCCTTAATTAAATATAAATTCTTTAGCTTTAATAAATTTTATATGTAAAAAAAAATTTCATTTTTTAAAGTGAAACATAAAGATTAGGTTAGTGTTAATTTTTGGTATTTTTGTGAAGAATCATTGTTTAATGAATAATGAAAAATACTAAAATTTAACACAAAACTGCTTTTAAATATAATTTATTTATATAGTTAAATTAAATTTTAAATTTTTTTAATGTTTATTTGGATTAAAATTTTATCAATAAATCCAATTTAGTTAATTTTAACCAATTTCACTTTGAAATTGACAATAAATACATAATACAGTTTGGAATGTATTTACATTCAAAACCTACAATGTCGTCTTGCCTACAAGATTATGTATAAATTGTTTCATGAAACATAGGTGTTTGGTATTTAGAAAATTGGATTAAATATTTATAATCAACATATTTTATAATTTATAATTTAAAATAATTTCAACTTAGTTTTTGATAAAAAAAATAAGGGTGAAAGTAATTAAAATTAATTACTACGATTAAGGGTAAATTAAGCTTAATAAGCAATAAAACCATAACCTTAAGGCCCTAAAAGACCTATAAATATGTTAAAACCCATTTTTATAAATATTTAGACCCTATCCTACATTTTATTGACTTTTTACCATAATTTTATCCACATTCAAAAAAAATTATTCGGGTTTTCTTTTTCCAAAATAATATAATAGTGCCACTCCTCCATTGCAGAAGTCCTCATCTCCTCCCACTTATTAACACCTCTAAATACAATTTGGATTAACAAAAATCTACCCAAATATCTATCCAATGATCCTATATTCCTCCTTGAATCCTCCCTTATGTATAATTCCTTACAAGTAATCCCTTTGGTTCAAACCAAAAGGAGTTACCTGATTAAGAGGTAACACCCTCCCTCATACTCCTTTATTTTATTTTCTTTCTCTACTCCCTCAAATATTCTTATTCCATTCCGATATAAATAAACCAGTATGCTCATTAAATTGGTATTTTTTTATTCTATGTTTTTTACCTACACTTATACACACCTCCATCTAATGGGTAAGTAACATATTGTTTACATATACGGAAAACTACCGCCTCACAAAACTATGATTGTTCATTTTTCTTTTACCACCTCTAATTGTGGAAATTATGATAAAAAAATATATTTATATTTTTTATATATCATATTTATTATTTCATTAGTATTATTTAATTATTTTACAACACATATCTTTATACATTCCATTTTCTGTTAATCCGATAATTTTGATTGAGGAAATATGGCCCCCTCAGAGTGTTGTGATTTGTTCATACACTACATGGAAAGTTTTAAAGATGGGTTTAGTGAAGACATATGATATATATAGGATATAATAAATTTATTTTAATTATTATATATATATATATGATTTTAAATTTCATCCTTTCAACAAGACAATTAAATAGAAATAGTGTTCAGGTGTACATACAGCCTATCGTCTCCATGAATAGTGTATTCTATTTCATAATTCTATATTAAATTAATTATTATAACATATATATAATTAATAAAAATTAAATTTAAAACATTGTTTACATTATTTAAGTCTTTATATATATACATAAGGGAAAAATCTGTGAAAATTAATACACATGCGAAAAACAAAGAAAATAATACCCAAAGTAAAACCGTAACATAGAATTGTTAACAAATCGTTGATATAAGGTCATAATAAAACCACATTTGGTATTATATATAACAATATTCTTCTTTAAAATATTTAAAATAAACATAAAATTATTATATAGTAATCTTGTATAAGTACAAAGAGATACATGAAACAAGGTAAGATAATTTCATCTCACTTTTTATATCCATGAGATACACGCCATTTTCACCACCTTATTCTTTTATGTGGTGTACATTCAACTCATGAATGTATTCTATGATTCTTATTATTAAAAATATGTGTATTTATATATCAATTATATGATCTTTATTTAATATGTGTTATGTTCTAAAAGGTTTTTTAATAGTATTTTATAAGTTTTCAAGGAAAATAGTTTTGAAATGGTTTACAATATTCTTTATAAGTTTCAAGGAAAAAGGTTTTAAATTTTTTTCCAAGATTTAATTATATGTTTTATAGTTTATTTATAAAGAAAAAAGTTTTAAAATTTTAATATTTTTAAAAAATAACTTTTCAAAATAATAATGATATTTTCTTGAATAAATGTTTTTAATAGATCGATCAAAATTAATTCTCATAAAAGATAACATCTATTGGTTTTACTATTTCCTTTATAGGGAAATTATTCAGTGATTCCATATATATTATTTCTCACAATGATTTATGTTTTTATAGAAATATATTTATGAAAATAATTTCTCTTTCACTGGTTATATTCTTTTAAAAACAACTTCTTTAATGGGTTATTATTTTGATGAAATGATTATGAAGAATGTATATTTTTCTATTGGTTTTGATATGATTTCATTTTTTATGATACCCATTTAAATTCATGTGTTATGATATTATTTTTTATTATTTTTTGGGAAAGTGTATGATTTCACTATGATATGGGTGGGACTTATATCTCCCTCCAATATATTTTGTAAATACTTATATCTCATGATATTGACATTGATGGTATTGGGAGTGATCCTAGACTACTAAGATGGACATTGGAGTGAACCATGACTTCCGAGATGGTTTGAAGAGAGAAATCATGCTACTAATATGGACATTGGAGTGAACCATGACTATCAAGATGGTATGGAGGTAAACCCATACTACTAATATGGTCTTGGAAATGATTCCTTGGATACTATAGAAATCATATTGTATGCTTATTTGTTTGACACATTTCCTTATTTTATTCTTATGTTATTATTTCAGAGACTATGTTCTTTATTTCTTTAGGATTCATGTCCTATTAACTATCATGCTTTAATCCATGATTCATTTTTATGATCTTCGATAGGTAAGGTATGATCTTAAAATGTTTTGATCATATTCACATACTCTTATGATCATGTTTATGCATACATGTCCCCCTAGTTTACCCTTATTGAGCATCTAATCTCACCTTTTTTTATGTTTCTTTCCCTAGGTTATGAAGATGCATATTATTTTTATATGTCTCATAAGGGATCTAGATAAGAATAACCTAGTGGGAGATAATGTACCACACTTATGAAACAGTGTTTATGTTTCCATGTTTCCAAAGGCATGGATTAATATGGTCTTTGGACATATATTTTGGAAATTTTTTAAGTATTCCAAAAAAGTTATTTAATTTTAATGTATGTCAATACTAGGTCCTTATACTCCTAGCTCAAACTATCATATTACCTTTTTCTTATATGATTATAACAAATATTTTTTAAAGGAACATTATCTCAGACTAGCACACAATCAATCTCACAAAACCTTCCTTTCACATCATGTACAAATCATAAATGGATAACTTAGCTGAGATGAAAATAGTTACACTATTATTATATTTGTATGATATAGAAACATAGAAATAATTTCCAGATAAAATTCGATATTATCTTATAGATAATATTCAATCTCATCTAGCCTTCATCTTAGCAGTGTGGGGCATGTATAGATATGTCATAGTATATGTTCCGCTTAGTAGTGTATTGTGCAATTTTTTGGATTTATTAGAAAAAAATTATCTATAAAAACCTGGCATGGTAACAAGTGATTTAGTGTAAAATATCACATGAAAAAACCTATCATGGAGTAATTTTAGATATAACTATGAATGATATCATGTTTTGTAAAATCCTTATAGTTTTTTAATTCATGAAGAGTACAAAAGTTAAATATTCATCCCACGTCATACATAAATTTTGCAATGACTAGAAAACAATGATGAGTTATATTGAGACTAATCATAATAATATCTTTGTACCACATCATAATAGTTTTATATTAACTCTCCCAGCATTGTGGCTCTGACTATGAACTACCCAACATACTCCTTCTCAATGTCTACCCTTGTTATATCAATTAATTCCACCATATTCACTCTCAACTAGATGGGGAATTTAAAATTAGCCACTATCACTGATGGCGGGATTCTCGGGGGGCTTCTGGCTGAGTGTTGGAAAAAAAATAACAATAAACTCAAAAAAATCCTTCATTAATAGATTAAGAATGATCAAATAAATTAAAAAAATTATAAGAACATTTCCAAAGCATAAAAGGTGTTTCCCAAATCCACAAATTATATATATGTATATATAATCAAGTTTTAATATTTCTATATATAATTCATCCAACCATATAGATTTTTTAATCCCCTTTTTCCAGATATTAAGAATCATATATATAATGTTGTAAATGGAGTAATTTTCATATTTATCAGCACATGTATTTCTCACAAGAACAATCATTAAAATTATCGAACGTAATTATTCTTATATTTCAGATATAATAAAAATATATTTGATGATATTTAATTCTCTAACGACCAGTACAAGAATTTGTAGTTTCGAATATTTCATTATACAAAAAAAACATTCACTTGAAACCCCTTTTCCAACTTATATCTGATTATCTGGAATATTTCAATGGAAGTAACTCCAGGTGCCAATATTCCCTTTCTTCAATTCTTCATAAACCCTGGGAAAATTCTTGTTCTTACATTCATTGATCTATTCACATTTTCAAAATTCTATAAACACAAATAAACACATTGAATTTTTAATATATAAGAATTTGTATAATAAATACAACCACAACAAACACAACCTCAACATCATCAATCCAAAGGGATATTCAAGACTCAAAGTAAATTTTTTTTGTTATCTAAAAACTATTTAGGATGTGTTGGTAAACAGATTTTATAGAATTACATTTAGTTAATAATTTGATTGCAAAGAAAATTTTTAAATGGAAAAAATAAAATGATAATTTTGATAAACATAGAAAAAGTACTAAATAGGCATTAAAATTTATTAACATCATAACATTTTTTGTTGTGAATTAAAAGTTTTTTAATACTATTTTCAGAGAGTTTAATATTAGGAACATGATTCTTACATATTTATATTATCTAAATAAAACCTTATTTATAGATGTTACTCAAAAATTAGTTTAGTGGGACATATTTTAACATGGTCATATAAATATATGCATAAATTATATAAAGATATAATGAGTTTAAAAATCCACTAAAATTGAAATAAATATATGGAATTTTTTTAATCTAAGTAAAATTATACAGTTATATGGGAACTTATGTATGGTTTTTATGTGTAATTAAAGGATTTTATTAATATAAAATGTTTCATATTATAAAGAAGGTAATCTATACATTATCAATCTTTCATAATGGATACTCATATTCAGAAAATAAAAAAGATAGCTGGATTCTCAAAGTTTTACATTGAGTTCTCCCAAACTGATTTTTTCTTTTGAATAATTATTGTTGGAGAAGATATGTTAAGGTTATAGATGGTATTGTTTTTCATAGAGATATAGAATATGCTCCTGACACAACAAACAGGTTTTGAGATTTAGATGACTTTCCAATTATAGGACGTGGTGTTTCATACACTATTTATTTGTTTTATTAGTCTTGTTTGTTTCATGTTGAATCCATGTACTTGAGGTTGGAAATGTACCAAAAATTTTAACCTTTATACTTTGAAAGCATTCTTATATAATCTTTATGACTAAGTTAACTAGTGTAGGTTGGGTATGTTTTTTATCATGTTGGGGGTTGAGACAACACCAAAATTGGATTTTTTTTCCTCATATGATGAGTATGATATATAGGATCTCAATTGAGATAGATTGATGAAGTATATTCCAATACCTTGATAATATATACGTGTTATGCTTCTCTATTTGGGTAAGGAGAATGTTATTTACACATTCACTTGGGTGAATGACAAGTGATGTGTTTATCCATATGGTAAGTCTATAATTATAGAATCCTGAATGTATGAATTAACTATGTGGGATTAACATACATTGTGTCTCTTGTTCACTACATATTTTATATTAAGATCACATAAGATTATTCAAACGTTGATATGAAACTATTGGTGGAAAAAGGTATGGAGATTCATGTTTAAGATTGAGATCACACCGTATACTTTTGAAACATGAGTTTCATTGATTCTTTTAAATAGGCCACATTTTAATTAAATTTATTCATCATTGGATTCATAATTGTTTTCAATTATAAAAATTACCAAGGGGTAAAAATTTATTGTTGTCTGAAACAAGGATTATGTTTTGTTACAAAGTGCTCGTATAACAAATTCAGTGCTACCCCAAAAACATTGTAGGGGTATCTGAAGATAAAAATTGGATGTATTTTTATGATTTGTTACATATTTTGTAATATGTAGTGAAAATTTATGATATATTTTTCAAAATTATATTTGGATATATTTTTTAAAAAATTTAAATATGATATGACATGAGGTTAAAACAAACTACTTTAATAAGGCTTTAGTATCAGTAAGAGATTGTATGAAATGTACACTAATGTAACCATAATTACATACCTTGTTTTACATAATAATGGTCTATAGTGGTGTAAACCATGACATAGTGAGGATAACTATGATATGGTGTAGTGCATGGTAGTTTTATGTGATACATGATATCATACGGATTGACCTTCTTATTCCACTCATGTTATCATTCATAGTTTGATTATCATGTGATAATAATCGAGAATTGTTTGAATGTTTAATATAATTATTTAAAATTAAATTACTACTGAATAAATATGGAATCACAACTTAAAAATATTTATATATCATGCTTTTTTTATAATACGTATCTCCTTAAAGGGAAGAACATTAGTTTTATTGGTAGTTTTCTTTGATATCCTATATTAAGAGACTCGTTGTTTTTGATTTTATGGTATAAAAATTCAAATAATATCCTCAATATTCCTATCACTTATGATATCATTCCTTTTATACATTAATATAAAGGTTCTATAAAACAATAAATTAAAGGAAATACTTCCCAATCATTAAGAGATTGGTATATCTCATGGACCCCCAAGGAGGAATATTCCAACTAGATGCTTCTCAGTGATAATTTTCAAGGACATGTTGAAGTGATTGGATATATTTAGATCAATAGAGAATAAAATGTTCCATTATAAATTTATTTCATTTGGTAAAACTTAATGGATAGACCTAGTGTTTTTATCAATTTTGGTGGATATTTTTAATTTTTCTTGGATAAGTGTTATCCCCTCAAAAACCCATCACCTACATCATGGATTTAGATACAGTGGATGACTTTAAAGCACTAGTAAATCCGAATAAATATTGTTTTTTTCATTATTTTTCTCTTCTATGATAAGAGATTATTTTTTTATAAATAATTCTTGTTATAAATAAAGGATAAGAATTTTTTAAATCACCTAGTTTATAATTTGATCCAATTTCAAAATAAGTTTTGAAATGAGATTATGAAAAAATAATTTCCAAGAAAAAAGATTTTATCGAAAATATTTGTTAAAATATAATAGAAAGAGTTCCCAAAAACCAATAAAGTTACATTTTAAAGAATAAAATATTCTTTTGAAAATATTTCTCTAAACTCATATAATAACACATATGATTTTTAGGTTAATATTTTATTTATTAAAAAATCCGTCTTAATTAAATTAGTGTTATATTCTTAGTATAAGGATTGTTTCCCTTAGATGAAATTACATGACCCATTAGGACCCCACTTGGGATAGTAATAATCTAGGTCTGCAACCCCAAGCTTACATACAATTAGTCAAGTGTTGGTGACTAGCATCAAGAAATAATAATCATACATGGAATGTATTATCCTATATCAACCTATAGTAGATATTTATCTCATATACACTGGATAAAACTAATAATCACTATCAACATAAATAGATAACTATTCTACATAATAAAAATATAATGCATCAGTTATCCAATGCATTTAAATATAGGCCAACTGATATAGATATACATTATAATGGAAAACCCGCCAAGCATAACGAATTCTTAACAATAGAAAACACTTCCTCACTAATTGAACTATTATGAAAATAATACTTATAGAAAACTCTAACAAAAACTATTAGAGAGCACTACCAATCATCATATCCACGCAAACCTCACTAATGTTATTTCTAAATATCCCATCACTAAATTTTGTGATATTTTCAAAGACAATATGTGTGGGACTAGGGCTTGTTCATGGGTGAGAATAATCAAACCTAGTAGGGAACCATTAAAAAACAATAGTTCAATTAATATGTTATCTCAAAACAAAGGTGAGGTCTAAATATGATTTCATATCATGATAACCAAGGACAATAAAATAATCTCAATATTATTTGATCATATTTATGAATGACTGTATGCCACAAGAAATCATGGTTTCCCAAAACACCAAAATACCCATAATGAAAAAAGTAAATATCTAATGTGAAAGAAGTACCTAGAAGGTAATCACAAACGTTGATACACCTCAAGACGCAAAAGATCAAAACTACTCAATATCCAAAACATCTATACTAGCTCTATCACTCCAATGTTAGGACTCACACCTCACTGAGGTATACTAATCAATAGAGGGATTACTAATCCCCAATAAAAGAAATTATATTACCCCATATAATAGGGAAAAACATCATTTATAGGTGGAGGACCCATTCCCCATCATATAAGGGAGTACCAACTACGACTATAGTTTCAGGGACTCAAGCCTCAATGGGATCGAGGTACTACTAATCCCATGACCGAATGGACGAAACATTCCCATAGGATGTAATTAATGAAACCTATATCAATGGGGGATTACTTAACACCAAAAACAAATAGGGGACCCACACCTTGTTAGTAAAGTATCTAGGGGTTTACTAACATCATGTTTGCATTGAAAATCTCACATAGACTCAAACATTATCCCTACAAGGCTAAGGATACACTTCCTTATAATAATACCATAGAAACATCCCCCAATGATGATAAATCATGATATACTACATTATATGTGAAAAAATATTGAATGGGCTATTTATTCTCCAAATTCTAACACCACGAAAAGAATATATGGGAAACACGATATGACACCATGTTTAGAACATTTAATTATTATATACATTGCATTTATGCCTCTTTAGTATTCATTAATTCATTTACATTATTTATTTCAGGTGTATTAAAATTATAATTTATGTCATAGTACACTACAAGGATTGTGGGACTTGAAAACTAGTTGATTACCTACTGTCATATGAGTTTGTGTCGTGTTATCAAAGTACAAAACATGTAGTGTAGCCCACATAATAGGAGGGATATGGATTATCAGGGGGTGTATTAAGGATCACACCATGGATCGTGGTCCACAATATATAATTTGATACCAGAAATTATACACTCAGTGATATTTATAATTATATGTTAACTCTGCCACCCCATAAAATGACATACACAATGCATGTTTCGAAGCCTGCAAATTAAGTATTTAAGAAATTTGATTGTAACCTAAATATTTTTCTCCCATTATTCATTACACCACAATAATATTTAAAAAACTGACCATTCCACCACTTAAAACAAATATTGACACCCCCATGAGTAATTGTCATACCATATCAGAGCATCATTCAATCCATTCTTTATAGAAGTATTACCTATTCTATTCAATCACCACATAGACCATAGTCTCCCATCCAACCTGAACTAGAGACTTAATTGTTTTCATTATCATATCAGTAACCTCTAAACCACCCTAGGTTCATACCTCATTACACTACCCTTATCGAATACCATATTCTATCCCATTCTCTTGGGGTTCTCCATAATTTTAGGCTACTGATATCAAACTTACAAGCATTGTGAGGGTCAGTGGTGAACATGCTTATTAGGAAGAGGAAAAGGGGATAAAGTTGTAAATGTAATGATGATTCTTGAAACTCTATAAACCAATGTTCTTATCATGATACATTCATAGTTGTACACATAGAATCAGTGATTTAAAATGATAAATACAAGAAGAATGAAGATTATCAATTTGATATGAAAAGATGATCATTGAAGATTAATCATAAAATACCACCATGATGATTATTCACAATTTATAAATTATAAAAATTAAAATGAATATTTTTTAAAATTAAAATTAATGAATAAATTTCTATAAATAATTCATAGAAGTAAAAAATCAAAATGATTTAAATCCATGGTATATCGCTGGATGATCGATGTATTATAATTGATTGTATATAATTCAAAAGTGATACCTAATATTCATTATGAAAATATAAAAATATAATTAATAATTTCATGAATATATATGAAAATTAGTTCAGTTAGGAATAAGAAAAAAAGGTCCTGCCTCATGGAAAAAAACTTCATCGCTACAATCTACTTTTCAATACAAATAGATTTTATCATCATTGTCATGTAAATCCATCCCCAATATACTATCACATAGTGCCTCCCCTATAACACCCGAGACTTTTATGAGAAATATTTTGTTTTTATGTTATATAAATCATCAAAGGAATCTTTCACTACACACAACACTATCTTGTCTTGATTTACACGCAATCACGGCCTTCCTCGATAGCTTGTGTCGTACGCAATACCGTGTTTCACTAAACAATGATATGCTATTAAAATATTTTTAAAACTAGCCGTTATGAATAGTATTAACTGAATTTTGGATTTTATAACATTTTAATTCAACTTATAAATTTTCTAGAATGAGGTATAAAAGCAAAATCAGTTTTTTTTCATAAAAGAAGTATTTTTCAAAAAATACAGTTTTGCCGCCTTTTGATGGCGCACCCACATTAAATCTAGTTTCTGACATGTTTATAAGCTCAATTTGACAAAATAAAGTTCTTATTTTGAATCAAGGTATAAAAATTTACTTTGGATAAATGTTTGATATATTTCCGGTAACTTTCATATTTTGATGAATAGTAAAAATACGCTAATGTTTAATTAAAAACAACTTTTTTCATTGAGATAATTTATATGGATAAATTTTAATATTGAATTGTTTTAAAGTATAAATAGAATATATTTTTACCATTTAAAATAATTAATGTCATTATCATTAATTTCAGATCGAATTCATATGTAAAAACATTTCAATCTTTTGCAATGTTTTAACTCCTAAAACCCGTTTTCATAACAACAGGATTTATTTTAAATTAATTACTACAACTTATATGTTTTGAATTTTGAAAAAAAGATTATATATTCATAATCAGTGGGTCCAAATTATGTTAATAGGCTACTTTTTATTTTTGGGCATTATGAATAGTAACTACGGTAAATTTTATTTACCATAGTTAAAGGTAAATCGGGTAATTAAGGGTAAATATAAGATTATAAAATCACACTAACACCTTCAAAAATCCTATTGGATGACTAAAAGTCGCCCCATATCACCTAAGGGTCAGATTAGATTCATCTAATGGACTTTTGTCCATCATAATGATTTAATTATTATTAAAACCAAAGAATGTGACAACATGTCACTTTCTTAAATCTTATAAGTATAATGATTTTAATTTAGTGATAAACTACATGAAACTTCGAATATGAATAGTCTCCAGAAATATAATACAATTATCTACATCATAAAAATTTATTTAGAATTTTTAGGTATTAAATAATTATCATTAAGTATGACACAATAGTGATGTTGAAATTATTTTATTTATTAAAATATCAAATAAATGGTTTTAAAAATAATAAAATAAATATTATATGAACTATTTAATGTGCTCTAATAATTGTCTAGAAACATATAAAAATTTATGGATCTATTAAATATTTTAGTTCGAACATATCTTCTGTATATATTTTATATAAATTCGAATAAATGAATAGTGTCAAAATTGACACTATTGCTATTTTATAAAAATAACATATTATAAAATTGTTTAAAAATAACAAAAATATTTGAAATTTATAAATTAAAATTTATATGGTCGAAAATTTCATAAAGTGTCAAATTATGGAAAATTCATTACACATATATAATTATTTATAATAATTTAAAATTTAGAATATTATTACCACAAATAAAATTAAATTGATAAATAAGGATAAATAAAGTTGATAATGTTTAAAATAAATTAATAACAAGTCTAAATTTTATTGGTTGATTAGATTTCAACCCTATCTCATCTAATCTTCAGATATGAGTTATTTTTTATGTTTTTAATTGGGGTTGGGATTTAATATAAACTAATATTTCTTATATTTCCAAAGGTGCCCCTATCCTCCCTTATAAAAGGGCACCTCCTCCCTCTCCTACTCACACCAATTTGAGCCTTCAATCTCGGCCAACCCCTGCCACTTTCTCCTCTCCACTTCCCTAGAGACATCCTAGAGGTCTTGGTCTTATTCAAAGACCAATTTTAGTGCCCTAAAAGGAGGTCTCAAAAAGCGCTTCAAAGTAGAGGTAATGCCCGTTACCGATTCGTTCATATTTATTTCTTCTTCCACTTCTTCTTCTTTAGTTGTTTCATTATGAAGTAATAAAATCACTATCACTAATATACTGATATGTGATTATAAGTATGAAACAACCATATTTCACCATCTATCCATCCTACGGAAAACAAAATCACCGTGCATGCGTACTTATGGAATACCGTCTCCACGCCGTGGTGTAATCTATTTTCCCCCACCAACTTACTTGGATGGGTATAATGGTATAGATAATAACTATATTTGATTATTTTAAGTTGATATTGATTCTAAAATAGTGTACATACACTCCAATACAATTCCAAGATCATGGGAACGATATCATCGCTCGTGCGTACGTACGGAATACCGTCCCCACGATGTGATGCGACTCGTTCTACATGATCTTCATTTAATAATGATTATATAAATGAATTGAATGAATTAATATGATATATATTACACTAATAACATTCTGGAAATGAGGTATCTATAACATAAAGAGAATAATAAGAATTTATTCGACAAAACACGCGTAAGAAAAAAAGTAATAAACACCCGAATAACAAGTAGTAATGAAATATTACTAATAAGAAGCTAATAATATGACCATATATGATATCATAACAATATTTATGATTCTGGAATAAGTCAATAACATTATTTAAATCATTGTACAGGAGGTTCGGACACTTACGAAGCAAATCGGACCCAAGGTAAGGGAAATATCACAATCTCATTTTTATCTGAGATTGTTTATACTTTGGAATTTACTGGGGTGCATTTTATCATCCACATCCATGTTTCCTCAATATGTAATATTTACATCATTATACAATATTTTATATCCAATTTTACCCTTCGGTGAGTTTTTAGTAAAATATATGAAAGGAATCTTTTGTCGTTTTTCGTACGAGGTACTTTTTGACTTTTCTGAAAAAAGTACAAGAAGAATGTTTTCAATTAACTTATAAGACATGAATGGATTTTTAAAACATTATTTCAAAGAATCTTCCCTTACGAGTTTTCAAGTTTATTTTTAATCAACCTATTTTAGTTTATAATTGTTTGACATGTTAAGAAAGGAAAAGTGTTTTTGAATTAGAAAGGATATTTTCCTCAAGAATGGAGTTCAAGCTTTTAATCAAAATTATTTTCCATCTAAGATAATAAAGGGTTCTCTTTCTATCCCTATTATTACATTGATTGATTATGTTGTGATGGAATTATTTTTATGAATTCCATTATCTTATATGAGTTGTTTTCTGATGTCATGATGTTTAAGATTCACATTTTTATTACATGGGTTATGCTATGATGTATGGTTTTTGATTTTGTGGCACACATAAGAATGGTATCATTATGAGATGGGTGGGACCTATATCTACCTCCAAAGCATTTGGTAAAGATTTTATATCTCAGGAGATAGACATGGATGGAACGGCAGGTTATACCAGTTCAGTGAAACAGGACTGAAACGAGGAGTGAACTCGGTTCAGAAATGGACTTTGTCCACTAAGATAGTCTTGGCAATGAGTCTTGACAAATAAGAACTGATTCTAAATGATTATGTGTGTATGCCACAAAGTTTCATGTTTTAAGTTATGATTATTGGGATTACATTTCACTACTATGATTTATCCCATGTTATGAAATTATGATCTCTTTTGCAGGTTAAGATTTCCAAAAGATATGTTCTTATGTATATGATGTGATAGATATTTATTTTGTTTACCCTTACTGAGAATTTGAGCTCACCCTTTTGTATGTTTTATTTCCCCAGGTCAGGAAGAAGGTTATTAAGTAGGATATGCCAAAAAGGGACTCTAGATATGATGAAATAAATGGGAGGAAAAGTATATGCTTTATGAACCAGTTGTTTATGCTTTCCAGTTTCTAAAGACACTATACCTATACGGTCCTTTCATGGTTTTTTAATATGTTGTAATAAGTGTGCTTAAATTTTGAAGTAACAACAATGTATGTAAAGTATGGGTCGTTATAGTTGGTATCAGAGGAAAGGTATAGTCAACTTTTGGAAACTAGGATGTGAATGCCTTAGTAAGAACCCTAAGGATAAGTCTAAGAATAGAACACAATCTTAGTGTTTTAGAAATGACCATGAATAACCTAGGATAAGACCTTAATTGTGAAATTTTATTCTTGATTATGTGGTTTTTCTATTGTAATTATTTTTGCTCACACTATTCTTATTGGTTTTAGTCAATGGCTGGAACCCGAAGGAACCGTGTTAATGCGTAATGTGATGGGCAATATAATGATTGTCCCCTTGAGCAACCAAACGTAATGGGAGCTTGAATGAAAAATCTTGTAGCCATGATCACACAACTTTCTCAAGCTATGAATCATACTGGACTTCCAAAGGAGAAAATGAATGAGCAACATTCTGTTGAATCCTTCATGAGGCAGCGTCCACCTTCATTCAGCCGGTTTACTGATCCATTAGTTGCTGAACAATGGATGTGTACTACTGAAAAGATACTTTCAGTTATTCAATGTTCTGAACAAGATAAAGTCATCCTAGCAGTGTATCGTTTGGAAGTAGATGTTGATCAATGGTGGAATCTTATTAAGAATACGAGGCAAAGAGATGAAATTGAGTCCATGGAATGGGATGAGTTCAAGAACTTATTTTTCAATAAGTACTTCCCTCGTATTCTCCGAACAAAGATGGATAAAGAGTTTCTTGAACTGACGCAAAAGGATGATGAATCTATTGGTACCTATGAAGCAAATTTTACAAGACATGAAAGGTACGCTTCTGGTATTATTATCCAACCTGAGAGTAAGATCGATCGATTCTTTAGTGGCTTAAAACAAAGTCTTCGAAGGGTCTTAGCCATAAGGGACTTCAATAGATATGAAGAAATCATTCGATGTGCTCTCAAAGTTGAGATGGATATTGGAGTAACCCATCAGTCATATGGGTTTGATAAGAAGAGGAAAATGGAATTCAAAGGAAAATCTAAAGAGCACACGGAAAAGAAGATGAGATTTCCCTTATGCTCAAAGTGTGGAAAGAAACATGGAGGGAGTTGTCTTAAATGGACAAGTAAATGTTTTAAATGTGGAAAGGAAGGTCATTGGGCATTTGAATGCCGTAATGATGAGAAGAAGATGTCTAATGATGCAAACAAAGGAAGGGACACACAGAATAAACCTACTACACTTCAATGTTTCAAGTGCAAGGAGATGGGGTATTATGCTAATAAATTCCCTAATCCATGGGTTATTTATGATGATCGACATCAACAAAATCTTAAGGATAAAGACAAAGGAAAGTCACATGTAATTTCTATCAGTGATGTGGAGTACATTGACGATGTGGTGAAAGGTACACTTACCATCCACTCTAAAGTAGCAAATTTTTTATTTGATTCTGGATCCACCCAATCTTTTATTTTTGAAGAGTTTTCTAAGATTATCATTGTATTACCTCAACAATTAGATGTTGAGTTAGCTGTGACAACACCTAATGGAACAACAGTCGCATCAAAAGTTTATAATTCTTCCCCGATTGAAGTTTGTGGGAAAGTGCTTCCTGCAAATCTTGTGATCCTTCCTATATTGGAATTTGATGTGATTCTTGGCATGGATTGGCTTTCTTTATATGGAGCTCATATCAATTTCCAAATAAGGGAAGTCACATTTCATATTCCTTATCAATCTATGATCGTCTATCGATGCAAGGATGAACATAACCTTCCAGTGGAAATTTCATCCATCTTATGGGTCTTGATTACACTAAATGAGGGTTATTTATCTCAAATGGTTGGTGAGAAACTCATGATTAAGAATATTCCTATTGTACGGTATTTTGATGATGTCTTTCTGGAGGAATTTTCGGGTCTTCCACCAAATCATGAAGTTGACTTTTCAATAGAACTCGTACTGGGTGCTTTGCCTATTTCAAAGACAACTTATAGAATGGCCCCAATTGAGTTGCAGGAATTAAAGAGGAAACTCCATGAGAATCTTGATAAGGGATTCATACGCCCTAGTGCGTCACCTTGGGGAGCACATGTTCTATTTGTTAAGAAGAAATATGGATCAATGAGACTCTGCATTCATTATCGAGAACTTAACAAGATCACTATCAAGAACAAATATCCTCTCCCATGCATTGATGACTTATTTGACCAACTATGTGGAGCTCAATTGTTTTCCAAGATTGATCTTCGTTCAGGGTATCATCAATTAAGGGTCAAAAGGGAGGATATACCAAATACGGCTTTCCGTATAAGGTATGGACACTATGAATTTATAGTGATGCCATTTGGTCTTAATAATGCCCCTGTTATCTTCATGGATCTGATGAATAGAGTCTTTAGAGACTATCTTGATCAATATGTGGTAGTCTTTATAGACGATATTCTTGTCTATTCAAAGATCAAGGAATAACATGAAGATCACTTGATAATTATATTGAAGACCCTGAGAAAGGAGAAACTTTATGCCAAATTTTCCAAGTGTGAATTTTGGCTTCAAAAAGATGCATTTTTGGGTCACATAATCTCAAAAGAGGGGATATCTGGGGATCCAGCAAAAACAGAGGTTAACGAAAGATGGTCGAGACCAACAACAGTAATTGGGATCTGATGTTTTCTTGGTTTGGATGGATATTATCAATGTTTCATGAAATATTTTTCACGATTATCTAATCCACTCACCAGGTTGACTCGGAAAGTAGTTAAGTTTGTTTGGATGGAGGAATGTGAAGAGAATTTCAAGGAGTTGAAAAGAAGGTTATCCAGTGCACCTGTGCTCACACTGCCTTTTAGTGAAGAAAGGTTTGTGATCTACAATGATGCATCCAAGAAGGGGCTGGGGTGTGTTCTTATGCAAAATGATAGTGTGATAGCTTATGCCTCATGAAAATTGAAAATCCATGAGCAAAATTACCCAACACATGATTTGGAGTTAGCTGCGGTAATCTTTGCATTAAAGATTTGGAGGCATTATCTTTATGGAGAAAGGTGTGACATTTATACTGATCATAAAAGTTTAAAATATATTTTCACACAAAAGGAGCTGAATATGCGCCAAAGAAGATGGTTGGAACTGATTAAGGATTATGACTGCTCAATTCATTACCACCCTGGGAAAGCAAACAAGGTGGTAGATGCATTAAGTCGACAAGACCATGCTAGCCTATCCATGATGAGGATCACAAAAGAACCAATATTTATGGATTTACAAAGGATGGATCTTGGAATTTTAATGGAAGGGGGAAAATCATATATTTCTCAAATGAATGTTCAACCATCGATACATGTAAAGATTATAGAGGCATATAAAGAAGATGTAGAGTTACAAAAGAAGGTGAGAAATATTCCTGAATTCAATTTGGATTGTGATGGGATAATAAAGTTCAGGAATCGGGTTTGTCTTCCTCCCATACCAGAATTAAAGAAGGAGCTGCTGGATGAGGCTCATAGATCTTCATTCTCTATTCATTCTGGAAGCATGAAGATGTATAGGGACCTGAAAGAGTACTTCTGGTGGGATGGTATGAAAAGAGATGTTGCTGAATATATCTCTCGATGCTTGGTTTGTCAGTAAGTTAAAGCTGAGAGACAGAAGTCTAAGGGGATGTTACAACCATTACCCATACCCAAATTGAAATGGGAAAACATCACTTTGGACTTTGTCACAGGACTTCCTAAAACATCCAAAGGCAATAATGCTATCTGGGTCATAGTTGATCATCTTACAAAGTCTGAACAATTCATTGCTATTACAGAGGATTTCTCTTTGGATCAGCTTGCCATGATATATGTAAAGGAAGTGGTAAGATTTCATGGAGTACCACTTTCTGTTATATCTGATCGAGATCCGAGGTTTACCTCAAAGTTCTGGAGAAGTCTTCAGCATACTCTAGATACAGAGTTGAGTTTCAGCACTGCTTATCATCCTCAGATAGACGGTCAGTCTGAGAGGACAATTCAAACTCTAGAAGATATTTTGAGAGCTTTCTCTATAGATTTCAAAGGTGTTTGGGATCAACACCTACCTTTGGTGGAATTTTCTTATAATAATAGCTTTCACTCCAGTATCCAGATGGACCCTTATGAAGCTCTCTATGGAAAGAAATGCAGGACTCCAACTTGCTGGGATGAAGTTGGGGAAAGAAATCTATTAGGACCTGATCTTGTTGATGAAATGGCATAAAAGGTCAGATCTATTCAACAACACATAAGATCAGCTCAGAGTCGACAGAAAATTTATGCTGATAACCGAAGAAAATACCTAGAGTATGAAGTGGGTGATAAAGTGTTCTTACGAATATCTCCCTGGAAGAGGGTCATGAGATTTGGAATGAAGGGGAAGTTGAGCCCTAGATATATCGGTCCTTTCGAAATACTGGATCATGTTGGAAAGGTAGCTTACCGATTTGCGCTTCCCCCAAATCTCTCTCAAGTTCACATTGTGTTCCATGTATCTCTCCTGAGAAAGTACATACCTGATCATTCACATGTACTCAGCTCAGAAGTTGTACCGCTGGAGCAAGATCATTCTTATGAAGAACAGCCGATAGAGATTCTAGATCGTAGTGAAAAGGTCCTATGTAACAAGACCACTCTCTTGGTGAAAGTTTTATGGAGGAACCACCAATTAGAAGAAGCTACATGGGAGCTTGAGGAAATGATGAGGGAGAGGTATCCTCATCTGTTTGTTACAAAGTGACGAATTTCAAGGGAGAAATTCATTTTAAGGGGGGAAGAATGTAACACCCGAGACTTTTATGAGAAATATTTTGTTTTTATGTTATATAAATCATCAAAGGAATCTTTCACTACACACAACACTAGCTTGGCTTTCTTTACACGCAACCACGACCTTCCTCGATAGCTTGCGTCGTACGAAATACCGAGTTTCACTAAACAACGATATGCTATTAAAATATTATTAAAACTAGCCGTTATGAATAGTATTAACTTAATTTTGAATTTTATAACATTCTATTTCAACATATACATTTTCTAGAATGAGGTATAAAAGCAAAATCAATTTTTTTTTGATAAAAGAAGTATTTTTTCAAAAAATACAGTTTTGCCACCTTTTGATGGCGTACCCACATTAAATCTATTTTATGACATGTTTATAAGTTCAATTTGAAAAAATAAAATTCTTCTTTTGAATCAGGGTATAAAAATTTACTTTGGATAAATTTTTTATATTTTTCTGATAACTTTAATATTTTGATGAATAGTAAAAATACGCTAATTTTTAATTAAAAACAACTTTCTTCATTGAGATAATTTATATGAATAAATTATAATATTGAATGGTTTTAAAGTATAAATAGAATATATTTTTACTATTTAATATATTGTATGTCATTAGCATTAATTTCACATTGAATTCACAGGTAAAAACATTTCAATCTTTGGCAATGTTTTATCTTCTAAAACCCATTTTCTTAACAACGGGATTTATTTTAAATTAATTACGGCAACTAATGTGTTTTGAATTATGAAAAATGGATTCCATATTCAGAATCAGTGGATCCAAATTATGTTAATAGGCTACTTTTTATTTTTGGGCATTATGAATAGTAACTACGGTAAATTTTATTTACCATAGTTAAAGGTAAATCTGGTAATTAAGGGTAAATATAAGATTATAAAATTACCCTAACACCTTCCGAAATCCTATTAGATGACTAAAAGTCGACCCATATCACCTAAGGGTCTGATTATATTAATTTAATGGACTTTGTTCTATGAAAATAATTTAATTATTATTAAAACCAAAGAATGTGACAACATGTCACTTTCTTAAATCGTATAAGTATAATAATTTTAATTTAGTGATAATATTCATTAAACATCGAACATGAATAGTATCCAAAAATATAATACAATTATCTAAATCATAAGAATTTTTTTATAATTTTTAGGGATTAAATAATTATCATTAAGTATGACACAAAAGTGATGTTGAAATTAATTTATTAATTAAAATATCAAATAAATGGTTTTAAAAATAATAAAATAAATATTATATGAACTATTTAATGTTCTCCACTAAGTTTCTATATACATATGAAATTTTATGGATTTATTAATTCTTTTAGTTCGAACATATCTTCTGTATATATTTTATTTATATTCAAATAAATGAATAGTGTCAAAATTGACACTATTGTTATTTTATAAAAATAACATATTATAAAATTGTTTAAAAATAAAAAAAATATTTAAAATTTATAAATTAAAATTTATATGGTCGAAAATGTCATAAAGTGTCAAATTATGGAAAATTCACAACACATATGTAATTATTTATAATAATTTAAAATTTAGAATATTATTACCACAAATAAAATTAAAATGATAAATATGGATAAATCAAGTTGATAATGTTTAAAATAAATTACTAACATGTCTAAATTTTATTGGTAGATTATATTACAACCCTATCTCATCTAATCTTCTGATATGATTCATTTTGGAAGTTTTTAAGTGGGTTGAGATTTAATATAATCTAATATTTCTTATATTTCCAAAGGTGCCCCTCTCCTCCCTTATAAAAGGGAACCTCCTCCCTCTCCTCCTCACACCAATTTGAGCCTTCAAGCTCGGACAACCCCTGAAACTTTATCCTCTACACTTCCCTAGAGACATACTAGAGGTCCTGGTCTTCTTAAATGACCAATTTTATTGCCCTAAAAGGAGGTCTCAAAGAAGCGCTTCAAAGAAGAGGTAATGCCCGTTATCGATTATTTCATCTTTGTTTCTTCTCCCACTTCTTCTTCTTTAGTTGTTTCATTATGAAGTAATAACATCAGTATCACTCATATACGGATATGTTATTATAAGTATTAAACAAACATATTTCACCATCTATCCATCCTACGAAAAACAAAATCACTGCGCGTGCGTACGTACGGAATACCGTCTCCACGCCGTGGTGTAATCTATTTTCCCCCACCACCTTACTTGGATGGGTATAATGCTGTAAATAATAACTATATTTGATTATTTTATGGTGATATTGATTCTAAAATAGTTTACAAACACTCCTATACAATTCAATGATCATGGGAACGATATCATCGCTCGTGCGTACGTACGGAATACCATCTCCACGATGTGATGCGACTCGTTCTACATGATCTTCATTTAATAATGATTATATAAATGAATTGAATGAATTGATATGATATATATTACACTAATAACATTCTGGAAATGTGGAATCTATAACCTAAAGGGAAGAATAAGAATTTATTCGACAAAACACGCATAAGAACAAAAAGTAATAAACACCTGAATAACAAGTAGTGAGGAAATATTACTAATAAGAAGCCAATAATATGACCATATGTGATATAATAACAATATTTATGATTCTGGAATAAGTTAATAACATTATTTAAATCATTATACAAGAGGTTTGGACACTTACGAAGCAAATCGGACCTAAGGTAAGGGAAATATCACAATCTCATTTTTATCTGAGATTGTTTATACATTGAAATTTACCGGGGTGCATTTTATCATCCACATACATGTTTCCTCAATATGTAATATTTACATCATTCTACAATAGTTTATATCCAATTTTACCCTTCGGTGAGTTTTTAGTAAAAGATATGAAAGGAATATTTTGTCGTTTTTTGTACGAGGTACTTTTTGACTTTTCCGATAAAAGTACGAGAAGAATGTTTTCTTTTAACTTATAAGGCATGAATAGATTTTTAAAAAATTATTTCCAAGAAGCTTCCCTTAAAAGTTTTCAAGTTTATTTTTAATCAACTTATTTTAGTTTAGAATTGTATGACATGTTAAGAAAGGAAAATTGTTTTTGAAGTAGAAAGGATATTTTCCTCAAGAATGGAGTTCAAGCGTTTTATCAAAATTATTTTCCATATAAGATAATAAAGGGTCCTATTTCTATCCCTATTATTACATTGATTTGATTATGTTGTGATGGAATTATTTTTATGAATTCCTTTATCTTATATGAGTTGTTTTATGATGTCACGATGTTTAAGATTCCCATTTTTATTACATGGGTTATGATATGATGTATGGTTTATGATTTTGTGGCACACATAAGATTGGTATCATTATGAGATGGGTGGGACCTATATCTCACTCAAATGCATTGGGTAAAGATTTTATATCTCATGAGATAGACATGGCTAGAATGGCAGGTTATACCGGTTTAGTCAAACAGGATTGAAACTGAAGTGCCCAGATCAGTGTGAATCACTGAGAGGGGGAGGGGGTGAATCAGTGATCCCTTAAAACTTTTTACTAATTGATTCCTTATCAATTAAACCTCTATGGCTGGTTAAAGCCTCGATCCACTCTTCTTGTATCTCTCAACCTTTCCCGGATAATGCAGTAATGAAAAGGCACAGGACACAAGGATTTACAAGGTTCGGCACCAAAGGCCTACATCCTTGCCATGCTCTCCCAGCATGGATTCTCCATTATAACCTGTTAAAATTACAATGGTCGATACAGAGTCCCACTGTATCTCTCCTGAGTCCCACAGGAGGGTCTTTATACTGCGTCCCACAGTGTTACCAGAGTCCCACTGGCCTGCTCCAGAATCCCACTGAAGACTTCTTCTCCCTGAGTCCCACAGGGTCTTCTCCTGGCTCCTCGAGTCACACGAGTAGCTCTTCTTCACTTTAAGTTCTTCAAGTATCCTCAGCAGCCTGGGATAAAGGCTGCTGGCCTTGCTCTTCTTCTGATCACTTATGGTGAACAGGTCTTCTCGTCTTGCTCAGGCTTTATCACCGTCTTTTAAGGATGACCTGGCCTTCACTCTTCAACTACTGAATACTCAGACAACTGATATCTTTAACTTCAGTCTGGTCCAGTCTCACTTCAACTCTACTTCATGCACTGAGTGCATGGCCTTCTCAAATCTTCAAGAACCTCTGGTCTTGGACTCCTCAAATGCACACAGCCAGATTTAGCTTTGTTCACGTGTGCACGTGCATGCATGCATGCATGCACTTTCCCATTTCCTCTTCTTGGTGCAGTAGACCCACAAAGGGTGTAGTCACTTTAAGAACACACCTTCACTGAACTTCACACAATTTATCCAATTTGTTTACACACTCTTAAGTGTGTTTTACTTTGGTGTGATTTGTCCTCTTCTTCTACTTCTAGGTGTTTACACTTTTAGTGAACACACTAGGTTCGGCCAAATTGTCTCTTTGCACATACTTGTTTCATTTTGCACACACTTGAAACTTGGCCTCTTCCCACTTCTTGTTGCACACCCTTAACCCGTAGGTTGTTCTTCAATTTTTCACACACAAAATGTGTCTTCACTTGGTGCACACACAAGGTGTGTTCTCGGCCTCCACTTCCTTTGCACACACACAAATCTTGGTGTAGTTCTTTGTGCAAGCCTCGGCCAATCCCTTCTTTGTGCACACACTTAGCCAAAGGCACTTCCACTTTTGTGCACACACTGCCCGTAGGTCCTCTTCTTGTTTTGCACACACAAAAGGTGTGGTCTTCTTAGCACTTGGCACACACCACTTGGTGTTGTTCTTTGTGCACACACATGGCCTCGGGTCTTCCTTCACTTAAGCACACACACACAATGGTGTGGTCTCCTTTGTTTGCACAAAGCTACGGCCTTTCTCTCCTTTTTGCACACACACTGCCCACGGTGCTCTTCCTTCACTTGGCACACAAGCAAAAGGGTCGGCCTTCTCAATGTTCACACACGAGGCATGAAAGCCTCGGGTCCTATTCTGTTTTTGCACACACCCAAGTTGTGGTGGTCTTCTTGTTTCACACACACACAAGGCTACGGCCTTTACTTGCACACACCCGAACTCAAACTAGTCGCGCAAGGGGGTGTGTCCACTCTCAACAGCCGTGCAAGTCCTCAGTGCGAGGGGAAGTCGCGCAAGGTGCATGAGCACCCCGGGGCACTTCCTCCTGTCGCGCAAATTCACGAGCAGAGAGGGTGACAACCACGGGCGCGCAAGGATGCTGCGGCCCTGGGTACTTCCTGCCGCGCAAAGATTAGCGCGCAGGGGACCTTCGAAGCCTCGGGTGGCTCCGGAACCTTCAGCCGCGCAAGTTCTTTGCGCGGGGCTTCAAACCTTCGCGAGGCAGAGAGATGCGCTCACGGGACTTCAAAAATTCAGCGCATCAGCAGCTTAATGAGAGCCTCGGCCTCTCTTTTTATAGGCAGAGAAACGCCACAAATCTTCCGTGTGGGATAACTTCAATCCCGAAGATTTCGGATCTTTTAAATCTTTAAACGATCCGCAAATCCCGTTTTTATTCTCTATTTCACGCGGGATCCATTTATGTTTTTCTCCTCTACGTGCATGCGACTTCGAACGCATGCACGACCTCGGTTTTGTCCATCCCATGCAAAACATGAATACCCTGATGCCTCGGCAACTCCGTTTGCCTCGGCCTCATTCGAAATTCTCCATACATTGCATGCACACCATTTTTTATGCATGGCCGTGTTCGGTGTGGAGAGACGAGCTCAATGGAGGTCTTAGATCCTTCAGAGGTGGCCGGGAACTCTAAATCCATCTTCAGGTTGCCTCTGGTTCGAACGGAGCTCGCGGGAATGCGCGGGGAGGCCCCAGCCGAGCTCGGGGAAGAGGACGAGCGCTGGGCCGTTGGATGCGGCATTTGAAATACATCGGACGGCCGCGATCTGGAGATCTCGCCGCGGATCAGATGTGCGGCTTAGATCGTCCGCGCGATCAATCGAGCGGCTCAGATTCGCTCCCGGGAATTTTTCCGCGTCCCACATCGAAACGGGGCGCGGTTTTCTCGCGGTTTATCACCCTAGCACTCTCTTAGACGGCCAGTTGAATCTCCTCCCCTCTCGGTGCCGCCCCGCACCGAGTTCTCCCTGCGGGCGCGCCCTGCGCCCACTCATGCCTCCTGCGGGCGCGCTCTAGCGCCCACTATGCACACACGGGTGCGCGTGGGCTTCACCACCGCGTGCCCTCGGGGCTTATACACGGCCCCTCTGTGCTCCTCTGGGCGTGCCCCAGGCGCCCATGCGGTGTCCTGCGGGTGCGTCCTGCCGCCCTGGCTCGCCCCACGGGTTCCCCCGGGCGTGGTGCCCTAGTGCCCATGCCTTGGGGTTGAACCACCAAGGTGCCTTGGCTGGCCATATTTTTTGGCAAAGGCATGAATGAATCCTTTGTATAAAAACAAAGTACTCCATATAAAAGTTGGTTTGAGCCATCTTCTTCCCATCTCTATTCTTCTTCTTCTTAAGAATTCCTTCATTCCTCTTCAACATTTATTCATCACTTTGTAATGGAATTCACGAAGGGTCTTCATCTTCAACTGAGCTCCTTAATCACATAATTTCTTCAATGTTCTTTATTGATCTAATCAGAGATCAATTGGATCATCTGCTGATTCACATGCACTAAGTGATAGTGCATGGACTTCTTCAGCTCACTTCATCCACTTAGGAGGTGTGGATGGATCATCTTCATCTCCTCATGCATTGTCATAACAATGCATGGTCTTCTAATCATGTTGTGACTTTGTATCCAGTTGATACAAGTTCTTAGAACTTAAAGAGCAGCTCAGCAATCGTCAGATTTCCATGGAGAATGTTTCAACCACAATTTCCAATACCACTTAGTGAATCTCCTAAGTGACATGCATCTTAGTACCATGGCCATTCTCCTTCACCACCATCACCATCACAACCTTTGTCATTCACCTCTTGACATTCCTTGACTTCCATTCATTCCAAGACAACTTGATGCCTCATTGACAACAAATGCAACACAATTCACTTCAATCTCCCCCTTTGTATTTGTTGTCAATACACTCCTTCAGCACATATGAATGGGTCAATATGTGTGCCAATATTTTCTCCCCCTTATTGGCAATCAAATGCAAAGGTGTGGTGTAGTTCACTTTCAAAAATCTCTTCCTCCCTTTGAATAGCATCTTCTTGAAAATCACTAAGAGAGGGATGATGTCACATGTTCTCTTTAGCAAAGAACCTTTAGTAAATCATCTCTAAGTCTACTTGGGCTAACCCGGTGTAGAGAACAAGAGTGATATAACCAAGGAACTCAATGCAGTCCACATTCACTGTAAACATGTGAGATCATGCTTAGGGGTTTGAAATTTTTCAGATATAACAATGAATTTGCTAAATCCTGCACAACTTCACAAAACTCATTAGAAAGTTTAGGTGCAAAGATAAAGCTCCCCCTTTCATCCATTTGTCTTCAATTCATAATCCCCCTTAATTGTCATGATGAATACAATTAAGAAACAAGGGATGAAAGTATGATTGGAATACCTTCACTTTTCTCAAGATGATATTAATTTCAGAACATCATCTTCTCCAGATTGGCTCCCCCTCAAGGGGTGCACTCCATTCAATCCAAACCATCCTCCAGCTGAGAATGATCATCATCTTCAATTCCCTGCAATGATAGCACATGTAAATACAAGTGATTAGGGAATAAGATGGAACCTCCTTGGTTCATCAATGTGAACAACAAGGTTGAGAAGATTCTCTCAACCGAGATGTCCCATTTTCACCAGTCTTCACACTTGCACATTTGATCTTCATTGATGATTGTGCTGGTGTGGATCTCAATACATCTTCATGTGAAATATTCTTCTTCCCTTTTGCCTTAGCAATTGCCAGAACTTCATCTTCAGCTCTTTGCAGATCTTTGGCAAGTTGCAACTGATTTGGCCATATGACTAGTAAGTCACTTGGAAGTGTGGCCTCAGTTCTGGATATTCCACATGGTTCCTTAGATGCTATCAAGCTACCTTTCTTAGGCAACTTGTTTTCAATCAATCCCTTCTTCTTCTGGATTGATTGTCTTTTGGAGTTCAGTCTGCTTCTATTTAGTTTCATGGCTTCTTTACAAAGGTCCATGATATGTCCTTTCTTGCCACAGTAGAAGCATGTCTTCTTGGTGGTCCTTCTGGATACATCACCCTTCTTGCATTCAGACTCCAAGGACTTCTCTTTATTTCTCAAGCACTTCTTGGGAGCATTTTCTACTTTCTTCTTTCTTCCCAAGGATTCTTTCTGAGCCAGGTTCAGTGATCTTCTCTTCTTTTTAGCTCTGGATACAGTTGGTGATTGACATGTATCTTTTTGACCACTTTTGCAATCATCCCAGATGTTGTCAAGTAATCCAAATCTATTTGCAGTAAACATATGTCTCTGGACCTGTGGATGCTGCTTCTTTTCCTCTGGCTTGCTCCCCCTTGGCATGGGCTTCCTCTGTGCTTTGGCATTCAGTGGATTGTACCAACAATCCTTTGCACAATGCTCATACTTGTTACAACACCAGCATTGTCCCACGAATCTTGACCTCTTCAGTCCTTCTGATTGTAGGGTACTTTTCTTGACCTGTTGTGCTGTTTCAGGAGAGCTCTTCTTCTTTACTATCTTCATCCATGTTTGTTTGGAATTATTCTTCCATCCTGCACTTTTTGTAGAAACACAATTAGAAGCATCAATACAAGATGGTATGGATAGTACCTTCTTTCTAGAAGATCTTGCACTTTTATTAGAGGATGTCTTTCTCTTAGAATCATCCTGCTGAAAGCATACTTGAGTAGCAACATGTCTTCTTCCAGCTGACTGGGAGGATTCAGCTTTAGGTGATTGCAGATGTTTCAATATCACCTCCAGTTCTAAGTATTTCATGTTGAGGGAGTTCTTCTCATCCTCAACAGTTCTTAGCTTTCCTTCCCAATTCTCCACCAGTTGTTTCATCTGGTCTTCATGCACCTTCTTCAATTCTTGCAATGAATTGTCCAGCTCCTTCACCAATTTGACTTTTTCTTCAAGTTGAGCATCTCTAACATTCATTGAAACTTTTTGCTTCTTCTCCAGTGCATGGAAAACCTCTTTGACTATTAACTCAAAGAATTCTTTCTCAGACAAGCTTCTTTGAAATTCTTCACCAGTGTCTTCAAATCTTTCATTGCAAAGGAAAATAGTTTCATCTTTAGCATTTACCAGCTTTCTGAGAGTGTTGGTTATGCCAACCCTTTTAGCCAGCTGATCTTCCATAGCATTGGCTTCTTCTTCTAACTGTGATTTTTCTTCATGAAGATCATGGATGCCTGTAGCTATACACTTTGCCACTTCCATGGGAACTGTCTTCTGAAGATATTTGAGTGCACTCTGAAGATCATTCATTGTTTCAACTTCATCACAGCTAGGACAGGCTTTCTTCATCTTCTTGGCCTGTTTCTTCTTTCTATTTTTCTGAGTCTTGGCAGATATCTCCATTTGAGGCTGGTCACTCATTTCCTCAAATCTGCACTTCATAAAGACTCCCTTGGATCTTTTAGAGGTAACCTCCCTCTGATACCAATTGAAGTGCCCAGATCAGTGTGAATCACTGAGAGGGGGAGGGGTGAATCAGTGATCCCTTAAAACTTTTTACTAATTGATTCCTTATCAATTAAACCTCTATGGCTGGTTAAAGCCTCGATCCACTCTTCTTGTATCTCTCAACCTTTACCGGATAATGCAGTAATGAAAAGGCACAAGACACAAGGATTTACAAGGTTCGGCACCAAAGGCCTACATCCTTGCCATGCTCTCCCAGCATGGATTCTCCATTATAACCTGTTAAAATTACAATGGTCGATACAGAGTCCCACTGTATCTCTCCTGAGTCCCACAGGAGGGTCTTTATACTGCGTCCCACAGTGTTACCAGAGTCCCACTGGCCTGCTCCAGAATCCCACTGAAGACTTCTTCTCCCTGAGTCCCACAGGGTCTTCTCCTGGCTCCTCGAGTCACACGAGTAGCTCTTCTTCACTTTAAGTTCTTCAAGTATCCTCAGCAGCCTGGGATAAAGGCTGCTGGCCTTGCTCTTCTTCTGATCACTTGTGGTGAACAGGTCTTCTCGTCTTGCTCAGGCTTTATCACCTTCTTCTAAGGATGACCTGGCCTTCACTCTTCAACTACTGAATACTCAGACAACTGATATCTTTAACTTCAGTCTGGTCCAGTCTCACTTCAACTCTACTTCATGCACTGAGTGCATGGCCTTCTCAAATCTTCAAGAACCTCTGGTCTTGGACTCCTCAAATGCACACAGCCAGATTTAGCTTTGTTCACGTGTGCACGTGCATGCATGCATGCATGCACTTTCCCTTTCCTCTTCTTGGTGCAGTAGACCCACAAAGGGTGTAGTCACTTTAAGAACACACCTTCACTGAACATCACACACTTTATCCAATTTGTTTACACACTCTTAAGTGTGTTTTACTTTGGTGTGAGTTGTCCTCTTCTTCTACTTCTAGGTGTTTACACTTTTAGTGAACAGACTAGGTTCGGCCAAATTGTCTCTTTGCACATACTTGTTTCATTTTGCACACACTTGAAACTTGGCCTCTTCCCACTTCTTGTTGCACACCCTTAACCCGTAGGTTGTTCTTCAATTTTTCACACACAAAATGTGTCTTCACTTGGTGCACACACAAGGTGTGTTCTCGGCCTCCACTTCCTTTGCACACACACAAATCTTGGTGTAGTTCTTTGTGCAAGCCTCGGCCAATCCCTTCTTTGTGCACACACTTAGCCAAAGGCACTTCCACTTTTGTGCACACACTGCCCGTAGGTACTCTTCTTGTTTTGCACACACAAAAGGTGTGGTCTTCTTAGCACTTGGCACACACCACTTGGTGTTGTTCTTTGTGCACACACATGGCCTCGGGTCTTCCTTCACTTAAGCACACACACACAATGGTGTGGTCTCCTTTGTTTGCACAAAGCTACGGCCTTTCTCTCCTTTTGGCACACACACTGCCCACGGTGCTCTTCCTTCACTTGGCACACAAGCAAAAGGGTCGGCCTTCTCAATGTTCACACACGAGGCATGAAAGCCTCGGGTCCTCTTCTGTTTTTGCACACACCCAAGTTGTGGTGGTCTTCTTGTTTCACACACACACAAGGCTACGACCTTTACTTGCACACACCCGAACTCAAACTAGTCGCGCAAGGGGGTGTGTCCACTCTCAACAGCCGTGCAAGTCCTCAGTGCGAGGGGAAGTCGCGCAAGGTGCATGAGCACCCCGGGGCACTTCCTCCTGTCGCGCAAATTCACGAGCAGAGAGGGTGACAACCACGGGCGCGCAAGGATGCTGCGGCCCTGGGTACTTCCTGCCGCGCAAAGATTAGCGCGCAGGGGACCTTCGAAGCCTCGGGTGGCTCCGGAACCTTCAGCCGCGCAAGTTTTTTGCGCGGGGCTTCAAACCTTCGCGAGGCAAAGAGATGCGCTCACGGGACTTCAAAAATTCAGCGCATCAGCAGCTTAATGAGAGCCTCGGCCTCTCTTTTTATAGGCAGAGAAACGCCACAAATCTTCCGCGTGGGATAACTTCAATCCCGAAGATTTCGGATCTTTTAAATCTTTAAACGATCCGCAAATCCCGTTTTTATTCTCTATTTCACGCGGGATCCATTTATGTTTTTCTCCTCTACGTGCATGCGACTTCGAACGCATGCACGACCTCGGTTTTGGCCATCCCATGCAAAACATGAATACCCCGATGCCTCGGCAACTCCGTTTGCCTCGGCCTCATTCGAAATTCACCATACATTGCATGCACACCATTTTTTATGCATGGCCGTGTTCGGTGTGGAGAGACGAGCTCAATGGAGGTCTTAGATCCTTCAGAGGTGGCCGGGAACTCTAAATCCATCTTCAGGTTGCCTCTGGTTCGAACGGAGCTCGCGGGAATGCGCGGGGAGGCCCCAGCCGAGCTCGGGGAAGAGGACGAGCGCTGGGCCGTTGGATGCGGCATTTGAAATACATCGGACGGCCGCGATCTGGAGATCTCGCCGCGGATCAGATGTGCGGCTTAGATCGTCCGCGCGATCAATCGAGCGGCTCAGATTCGCTCCCGGGAATTTTTCCGCGTCCCACATCGAAACGGGGCGCGGTTTTCTCACGGTTTATCACCCTGGCACTCCCTTAGACGGCCAGTTGAATCTCCTCCCCTCTCGGTGCCGCCCCGCACCGAGTTCTCCCTGCGGGCGCGCCCTGTTCCCACTCATGCCTCCTACGGGTGCGCTCTAGCGCCCACTATGCACACACGGGTGCGCGCGGGCTTCACCACCGCGTGCCCTCGGGGCTTATACACGGCCCCTCTGTGCTCCTCTGGGCGTGCCCCAGGCGCCCATGCGGTGTCCTGCGGGTGCGTCCTGCCGCCCTGGCTCGCCCCACGGGTTCCCCCGGGCGTGGTTCCCTAGTGCCCATGCCTTGGGGTTGAACCCCCAAGGTGCCTTGGCTGGCCATATTTTTTGGCAAAGGCATGAATGAATCATTTGTATAAAAACAAAGTACTCCATATAAAAGTTGGTTTGAGCCATCTTCTTCCCATCTCTATTCTTCTTCTTCTTAAGAATTCCTTCATTCCTCTTCAACATTTATTCATCACTTTGTAATGGAATTCACGAAGGGTCTTCATCTTCAACTGAGCTTCTTAATCACATAATTTCTTCAATGTTCTTTATTGATCTAATCAGAGATCAATTGGATCATCTGCTGATTCACATGCACTAAGTGATAGTGCATGGACTTCTTCAGCTCACTTCATCCACTTAGGAGGTGTGGATGGATCATCTTCATCTCCTCATGCATTGTCTTAACAATGCATGGTCTTCTAATCATGTTGTGACTTTGTATCCAGTTGATACAAGTTCTTAGAACTTAAAGAGCAGCTCAGCAATCGTCAGATTTCCATGGAGAATGTTTCAACCACAATTTCTAATACCACTTAGTGAATCTCCTAAGTGACATGCATCTTAGTACCATGGCCATTCTTCTTCACCACCATCACCATCACAACCTTTATCATTCACCTCTTGACATTCCTTGACTTCCATTCATTCCAAGACAACTTCATGCCTCATTGACAACAAATGCAACACAATGCACTTCAGAAACGAGGAGTGAACTCGGTTCAGAAATGGACTTTGTCCACTAAGATAGTATTGGCAATGAGTCTTGACTAATAAGAAATGATTCTCAATGATTATGTGTGTATTCCATAAAGTTTCATGTTTTCAGTTATGATTATTGGGATTACATTTCACTACTATGATTTATCCCATGTTTTGAAATTATGATCTCTTTTGTAGGTTAAGATTTCCAAAAGTTATGTTCTTTTGTATATGATGTGATTGATATTTCTTTTGTTTACCCTTACTGAACATTTGAGCTCACCCTTTTGTATTTTTATTTCCCCAGGTCAGGAAGAAGGTTGTTAAGTCAGATATTCCAAAACGGGACTCTAGATATGATGAAACAAATGGGAGGCAAAGTAGATGCTTTATGAACCAGTTGTTTATGCTTTCCAGTTTCTGAAGACACTATACCTATACAGTACTTTCATGGTTTTGTTATATGTTGTAATAAGTGTGCTTCAATTTTGAAGTAATAACAATGTATGTAAAGTATGGGTCATTATATCCCCCATGAAGAATATGTTCTCCCACAAGAATCTTATCTATGTATATGGTTCATAACAACGATACATTTGATATCCTTGTATGGAATATATACATATTTATTTATATAATTAATATATTTTAACTATATATTTTTATTAAAACCCTGAAACATGCATTTCTCACGGCCTAATACTCTTGCATATAAGTTATTTATATCCAGATTAAAACACCTTATTTTTTTAAAAACAATATATTGGTTTTTTCATTTTGTGTCTTTTTTTAGGATATATCTCTACTGTCACATGTGGGGTAAATATTTTTTAACAAAATAAATATTAAATATACCTAAAAAATTTAACACCCTAAATCGTCTCAAAAAATAAACCACAGGTTAAACATTATGTCTTGAGATCTAAAAAACAATAAAAGATATTTTTTCATCTTATGAACTATTGAAACAAAAATATCCAACAATTTTTAGGTCTATAGGACTTTCAATGTCATAAATGAGCTACATCACTTTGACACACCTATCATGGCACATGAAAAATATAATTTATATTTCTAAGTGTAGAATAAAGTATGGCATGGGTTATCTCTCTTGAGGATCTTTCCTATTCAATCACTCACTAATTCCATTCACTTATTTAATTTTTTTCATTTTATATTTTATGAAAACAAATAAATCATGTGGATTGTTAATATGGATGAAAAATATAAAATTAAAATGAAATGAAAATATAATGAATGAAGTTAGTGAGAGAAAAAATACTCCCAATAGAATCATCTTTATTGAACCTTCATTGTATCATGTATAATATAATACATTCATAAATAACAGACTCCATCATATGTGTGATCATTTTCCTCCACAAGGATTGTGAATATATAGTTCCTCTACATTCACTAAATGCAATGAACATCCACCTCTTCTATGGTTATATTGTTATAGGCCTCCTCAATTGAGAACACGCTTTAACTAACCTTCTTGGTGTGTAATTACATCCATCAGAAACTATATCACCAAATATCCATTTATGGATTTTTTTATCAAAGAAGGGATGAAAAGTAAAACAAAACCAGAATTTTCCCCTAACATAACCATAATGGTGAAAAACTATCACCATTACCCACTAATAAAAATTTATAAAATAACAATAAGAAAATAATAAACATTTAAAATATAAATTTCCAAAGACTTTGGTCCAACACTCGATTCATCCCCTTGAATATTTTTGGGGTTATTCACTCACCATAATGATTGTTAGAGATCACAATGGGTGATAGAGAGAGAGGGAAACTAGAGAAAGTGATATAAATGATTATATTTAAGTCATGTAATGTGATAATTATAATGAAACTAGAAATAAATATAGCATAAATGATAAAATAAAATATATAGTATAAAATTACCCCCAAACCTTCCATGATACAACTCTACAAGTGTTTCCCCACTATAATCAGAATTGTTGTTAGTTATAGGAAACTCTCAATTCTCCAAGGTTTGAATATTTCAATAAAAATATATTTACCATTCTATATTAGGATCCTAGAATTCAGGAACTCTAAATTTTTCCATCCAATATTTTTAGAGAAATCATATTTTAAATTCCACTTTATTGATCTTTCATATGGTACCTTTTATGTGATATTTGGTATTTTTATCCTTAATTTAGGTGAAACCATATCACTTATCTCATCAACCGGCACATTGATGTTTTCGTCAATTTTTCTTTCATGCATGGAGATATCAACATTTATGATGCTCCAAATTAGTGGTTAAGAATTCTATGTTTTCAATGCTGGATACAAGGCTTAATAGTGGCAGTTCAGGAAGACTTGTGCATCAAAAAGACTCTGTAAAGTTTCACTCCGAGAAAATATTTTATTTTTAGGATTCTATGGTGAATTTGATATTCGGTGTTATTTTAGAATTTTTAAATTTTGAATTATATTTTTTTTACTCCATAAAAATGGTCAAATCAATCTTTTCTCGATGCTTATATAGTACTTTATGGGTGTTATTAATGACTCTAATGTGACATAAAGTTTCAAAACCCCATAATATTTGATAATATAATGAGTAGTATTGGGGAAAATTCCTTTTTTATTTTTGAGTGTGTAGGTTTAAAAATACAAAATAATTTCCATACTCACTTGTCCCACATTAATTATCAGCACATAATTCCTCAGTTTCATTACCCCTGATGTGGCCTGAAACAGATGTGAAAATATTATAGAGCCTCCCCACTCATATGATCCATTATTTCAACTTCCATGATGCTTCTTTCCTTCACCCATTGATTCTATATTATGGGTTACTCTATACCCTCCAAGAAAATAACCATGGTCATGATCAGCTAGCATCACAGGTGGCTAGCTTGGATCTCCTATAATGCCCGGCTGGTTGAGCCCCATTTTTCTATAAACCGTTATCTAATTATAAAGTCACATTATATGAGTAAATTAATGAAACTTTCAATGTCTTAAATTTCCAATTAAATTTTAAGATTCAATTAATCAAATGAATTTATCAAAGTCTTTGGCTACAATAATATTAATTCACCTTCACACAAAATAGGAAATCATCCTTATGAAGTGGGATTTCATGATTATGTAGTTGGAAAAACTATGATTATGGTGATACTTTTCAAGTCAAGTCATACATCATTTTAAATCACTCACATAAATTCCAACAGCCAACCATCTCATAAGAGTCAATGACATTTATGAATATTTAATACATTTCCAAAAAATCATGTTGTAACACTTCTATACTTCTCCACTATAGCCCAAAACAACTTTTATTATTAAAACTAAACTATTTACAACAATAATAATCACCAAAAACCCTATATAAAATTTATTATTTATTATAAATATTCCAAATATAGATAAAACAATTAAAAATCAAGTTATGAGTCATTTTTAAAATTTAGAAAAAATTGATCCCATAAATAAAATTTTAAATAATTACCCTCTAAACAAGATGATGAGGGGATTAAAAATAACAAAATTATAATGTGAAAATAATTAAAAATAATAATTATATCAATTCCCAAAATCTTAAACATTTCACTCTATGGTAATCATATAATATTATGGTCGATTTATATTTCTCACGAAATTAATTACATTACTTTACAATTTTAATAACTAATGAAATATCATTCCTCCTAAATATAACCCACCTTCAAAAATCCCAAAAATGATCCTAAATTTGGATTCAATGTAATATTAAATCCCATGTTCATTTTTGTTATTACCTATATAAAAATGAATCTCTATTATATCAAGGATTTTATATTGGGGATCTTCCCATTCTTAAAAGATTCAATGTTTTCTATAGGATTGATGACTTTCTAAAATATTTTCTTCATATAGTAGTAAAACTGTTCCAATCATGGGGATTTTACTTGGTTTGTTTCATGTATAAAGGTTCGGTATGAGTTAAATTTAAAAACTATTGGGGAATAATGATGAAGGTTATTTCAATAATATGATGTCAAACACAAAAAATAGTTTTAACTCAATAATAGAACCCCACTCACTCCTATTTTCAATAATTTCGACCATAAAACATTTATTTCATTTTTTTGGTAGCCTACACTATGAAAATTTCAGCAGCAACAGTATTTTCCTTCCCTCTTTCCCCCTTTGAAGCATTGTTTCATCTCAAATTCATATCCAGATTTTTAGGAAAAAATTGAATTATTAAATATAAGAGATCACTCCTTTGGTCTTCATAAAATGGTGAACTATAATCCAATATTTGGATGATATTTTTGGTCATCCTCACATCTTACTATGATTCATTTTCTTCCCATATAGTAGAAGAAATATGGCATAGCACTTTCAAAAGTTCTTCGGAAGATTCCCCTCAAAACAGTGTGCCTCTTATCTTCTCCCTCCCCTATACATGAAAAACTACCATATTCATGAAATTAAATCTACAACATATTGGAATGGATAAATGGATTATTTTTTGGTTTCTTAATAAGGTATTTTAGGGATACAATTTTCCTAATATAATCTTTAAATCTAAGTGTAGGCTTGAAATATAAGTTTGATGTAAAAATGGTTTTCAAATTGTTAACTTAATAATTTTTAGCATTATTAATGAACTCTAAAAACATTGAATGAGAGTAAAAAACAAATGTATAGATTTCCTAAATTTTTTAAGTCTATAAAAAAATAAATATGTCAAAAAGGTTTATAAACCTCTCATCTTATGAAATTTATTCTTTGAAAATCCCATGTGCACTTGATTTTCACATTTGGTCACACATCATTAAATGAGAAGTAAGAAAATTAATTAAAAATCCATTTCATATATTATTTATAACCATAGAAATTAAAATCCACAATCATTTTCAAAAACATCATGATTTTAAATTTTTCGAAAAGTTTTAGATGAAGCTTAAGATTCCTAAGAACCCAAAAAAATTAAAAACAAAAAACAAAAAATAAAAATACTAAAACATATCAGTACCACTACCAAACAATTATTGTGTTTCTACCCCATTATTAATCCAATAATAATCAAAACTCTTTTTCACCTAGAATATAATTTTTTTAATAAATAAAATAATATATAAATAGAGTAATACAACCAAACTAATTCGAAGTGGATGCTTATAGTTAATCTCTTAATTTTTGTCCACTAAAAACATGCAATTAAACAAAAATATGGGAAATTTTTTGAAATACAACTGAATGAAAATAAATATAAAGGGAATGGAAATAAAATGTATCAATCGTGGTTTAACCCCTATGTGATCCCTTGGATTTTATTTCACACTGAAAGGAAAAATTAGTGGTTACTGGAAATATATTTATGGGTGGGATTTCTTTTAGATGAACCACCACATAGTTTTGCTTAGTATGTGATTAAAATTTTATTACCCTTAGGATATACCATGGATTGAGTATATGAAGTTCATCCACGCTATAATATGGTATAATTTGTTTGTTTGGGAAGAAAAAAAATTGGGTCTTCTTATTTTACTTTATCCATATATTCTTTAGCCAATTATTCAATATCAAAGGCACGATCACAGTGTGTTATATTAAAATATTTAAATAGGGAATAATTGAAAATTAAAATTTTAAGGAAATTAAAATATTAATGAAATTAAAATAAGTGGATTTGATATTAAAATATTATGTTGGTAAGTGGTCATCTCGTGACTCAGTTTCATCAGAAACATCCACGAAAAATTTATTCATTTACTCCCTCAATTAAAGGTTAAATGGTTTTAGGAAGCTTCATTTATTCCTTATAAAGTGAATCATAATTTTAAACCTTATACTCTAAGTTAAAACTTGAGTTGTATGAATCAAAATAATCAAGTAAAGGGGATTCAATTATTATCTTAGTTTCAATGAAATTAAATAAAAATTACATCAATAAAAGGTTATCTCTTTGATTTGGATTAGTTATCAATTATTTTACAATGTATAGTTAATCTTGTATTATATATTTCATTTATAGGGGTGGGTATTAAATATACTTAAATAAATCAACAAATTCCACCACTATAGTGGTATTTTCATGGAATATATAAGGAATGAGGACATATTAAACCTAACCAATTATTGATGAAACTTCAAAAAGTAGTGAAATAATTTGTTTAGATTCTTTAATATGACTTATAAAATTGGTTTTTTGAGGCCCTAATTCATTTATTTAATGATCTATTGGAGTTCCCTCTCTCTACAGTTTCATTTTAAGACTCCTCTCACCTTATTTGGAACAAAAATATGAATTTTGACTCATGAGAGATGGTGAGTGAAATGATTTTTAAATTTTTTAAAAAAATTAATTTAATTTTATGGTAATAAAATATTTAAAAAATGAAAAGAAAAAATGATTACAATATCTTCTTGGATCCCTAAAAACAAAGACAAAATTTCATACACCTATCATAGAGTGTGGAAAATATTATTTATATTTCATAGTATGGTAGAGTGGAAAATCAAGGTTATCTCACTTAAGGATATTTCATAGTAATACACTCACTAATTTTAATTATTTATTTTATATTTATTTTTTTATATTTTATAAAAAAATAAAAATAATGTGGTTTGTGAATATTGATACAATATGGAAAATAAGCATTCAATGAAAACATAAAAAAAGTTACTAATAAAGGAAATATTCCCAAGGGAATCATCCGAAGTTAACCTTTATTATCCCATGGATGGACTCATAACTACTTACTGAAGACACTCCATCATGTGTTTGATCAATTCCATTTCCTTAACTATGTATTACTATTCATCAAAAATCCCTAATTACACTTTAGAATCCCCTCATTTATAGTTATAAAGTAAAATGGTTCATCACCTGATAGAACCCTATAAATCACCTTACTTCTATGAAATCACTCCCATTTATCACTAGATCACCAAGGATCCATCATATTTTTATTAATCATGAAAGGGATATAAAATAATATAGATGAAGAAGATAAACCAAATGAAACCTCAATGGGTACACACCTCCACTATTAAAAGCTATTTAACATTCATAGAATAACTATATGAAGGTAATAAAAATTTTAAATAAGAATTTTTCAAGACTTGGGTTTTTTCACTATATTCATCCCCAAGAATATTTTTTTGCTATGTTATTCATCATTATTATTGTAGGATATCACAGTGTGTTGAGAGAAAGAGGTAAATGAGAGAAAGAAATAAACACTTTTATTAAATTCTTATAAAGTTTGAATTATATTGAAAACATAACTAAATATAAAATAAGATGAAAAATAAAATATGTAGTAGAAAAGTACTCAACAAGCCTTCACGGGCCAGTCCTATTAGAAAATTTCTATTATGATCTGCTACGCCTTTATTTATAGGAAATTCTCTCTTCTACAAGGTTTGAATATTTCTTTAAAAATATCCTTTCCATGCTTCATGAGAGTATTGATGGTCAAAAACTATAAATGTTTCCTCCATACTATCATGAAGATTTTTTAATTTAAATTCAACTAGAAATATCCTAAAAATCATGCCTCACACATGAAAATTCATCCTTTCCACCTTCATTCATGTAAAACCATATCACTTTCCACATTGATAGCCATGTTTTTTGTATAATTCTCTATTTTAGGAATACATGTGAATTTTGGACTACACATTGTTTCACATGATTTTTTAATAACTCCATGGTTTCAATGGTGGTTTGAGGTTTAAGCAAGGGGGTTTATACAATCTCATACATTACAATGTCTTTCGTGATCTTTACTCCTCATCATAATGGTGTTTCTAGGATTATATGGAAACTAAGATCTCTAGTGGTGTTATTAGTGTTGTAAATTAGGAATTAAAATAATTTTCCCCTTCATTATGGATAGGTTGATCTTTGAACCAATATTCCATAGTGGTTTCAGTGTATCATAGGAGACTCCAACATGGCACAAGGATTTATGACCCTATAATAGTGTAGAAGAGAATGAGTGGTAGCGGGAAATAGAATTGTTTTTTATTCATGATCATGCATGTTTAAAAATGTAAATGGTGCATGTATTTTCATGTACCACATCAATTTTAAGCACATAAATCCTCCACTTAATATCCCTTGATGTATCCTATAATGGATATTAAAATATAGTGGAGGAACCCTACTCATAAGGTATATCATTCCACCTTAAATGATAGTTCATTATTTCACACAACAATACTCCACATTGAGTTCCACTATGATCACCATTTCAGGCATTGCAGTGATGTTTGGTTAGCTGCTCCACAATTGGCCTTTATATCCCATAGTGCTCAACTATTTGTGACCCATTTTTTATAAACCTTTCCCCAATTAAAAAGTCAGTTCGTAAGATTAAATGGATTAATCTTATAAATACTTAAATATCCAATTACTTTATTTGAGTAATAGAGTTTCACAAATTCATCAAATAAATTAGTTGAAGTAAGAGTAATTAACACTTACCCAAATAAGTAAATCATCCATATTAAGTGAGGATTCAGGCTTATGTTATTGGAATAAACAAGCTTATGATGATCCTTATAAATTATAGACATCTATCCTTATAAATCACTTATTTGAATTATAACACTCATACACTTCATGAGACTCAAAGACTCTAAGGAATCCTTAAATTCTTTACCAAAAAATCAATCTACAACACTTCCATACTTATCCATTTTAGTAGAAAATCACTTTTATTCCTCCAAACAAACTCTAAGAACTTGAAATAATCATTAAAATACCCAAGGTAAATTTTATAATATATTATAATAATTTCAATGATAGATAAAATTATTAAAAAAAAAATTTTATCAATTTTTTCAATTAAACCCAATTTCTTCTAATATATATAATATGTAATAATTACCAAAAAAACATGAATATGGTGGGATAAAAGAATCACTGAAATATAAATTCAAATTCAAGATCAGATCAATTATATCACATTAAAATGTAACAACTCAGGTTAATATATTCCCCCCATGATTAACCCTTTGGTTCTCCAAAAAAAAACGTTTGTCAAACAAACGATCTCAAAAAAAAATGAATTAAAGAAGGGTTACCATTGCACATGTTTCAACCACATTTGATATTTTAAATTTCTTAGTGAACATGGAACATGAACCTTACTGGGATAATATATTCTCACATAACTATCATTCCTAACTTTTTTTGATGCTTCACCATTGTATCACAATCTAGAACTAAATCCCAAAACACAGAGGATCACAATATATATATTGTTCACTGGTGTTCACCCCCAATACCTTTATCCTCTAAAGGTTTCCAAAATTAATAGAAATAATTGAAACTAAAGGCCACCAATTCTTGTTTTTAAATATTCTAATACTAAGGATTCTCTTTATTTAAGTGTTATGCTCCCCATAATTAAATATTAATCAAGATGATTATCATGTGGGGAAAATATATCTATATTTGACTTCCCTAATTAGTAGAATAATAAATATTTTTTAAAAATATTGAATGATTTATAGGGTAACATGATCCTCAGGGACTTCTTCATCTTTACATCATCTTTTATTAGTAAATCACACTTACCTATTATGATATCACGAAGGAACAAAGAAAATATTTAACTAAAGACATAATATTTTCTCAATCTATAGTAGAAACCACAAATCTATGAGTATAATTCCATGTACGATAGAATCCAAAAATAAAAACAAAACATGTTTGGGTTATTATTTCTATATTTAAAAATGATATAGATGATCATGCTATGAATTGTCACCCACATTCTCAAAATTCCAAATAAAAATATATTTCTTATCGGGGAACCATTCCACCAAAATCCAAAAATGACATACTACTCATATGAACCTTATATGCATTCTTTAGACCAAAAGATAACACCATGAAAAACTTGTGCAACTTAAACCATAACCTATAGAGAAACATTATATACTATATAGTTAGATTTTTCCCATACTTAGAATTATTGAAAAATATAATTAGTAAACAAAATTTAGGACCATTCTCTTCTTAGTAAATCTTTACTCAAATTTTCCATCATGACATCCAATATTCACATAAATGGAAACCCACTATCTAATCTAAGAAGAGTATGAAATACTCCCCACCTTATAGAAAAACATATAGGTGTGTTGCCTAATATTTCATTTTTCATGAAATACCTTATAATGGATCTCTCAAAAAAAATCACCTCTCACTCAATAGTAACAATGAATACCAGTTTCAATGGAAAATACACCAATCAAACCTCAAATACCATCGAGAACTACCTAACCAGTTAACTTCATCATGTGAAAATATCTATGATTTGACCATCATCACTATTTTTTTTATGATCACTACTTATAGGTGATGGAGTATATGGTTTTAAGATTTATCCAAATCATATGGTCTTTTACCTCCTCTAACTATGTAAATACCACCTCTTGTATGTTTACCAAGAAAATAATAAGAATATCCTTGAATTTGATATTAACTTTAATGTTAGGTTTGTCAACAGAACCTATAGGGATAGTGACAAAAAAAAGTGAAATATTTAATAGAATAAGTTGTAACTCTACTAGAAAACTTCATACTTTCACTTATGGCATCTCACCTTTTAATTACATAACTTTTCATATCATTTTACAAAATATAGGTTCTTTAAAGTTTAGTATCTTAGAAATATGGTACGTAATACATGAAAACATGATAAAATTATTCTAATCTAATGAATTAGAACAATAACATGGAGAACCCATAATATGTATTTATTTTAATTTGATCCAAATAGATCATAATCAAACATTTCAAAAATAACCCATAGAGAAAAATAGAATTGTGTTTCATATCAAAATTTTGGCTTTTTAAAAAGTGATTAAAAACATGATCTTTATGTCCTTTATAACCCACAGGAAGGGAATGATGGTTTTATGTATGTCAAATACCGAATAAAATAAATAATTCTTATGTATTCATGAATACCCATGGATATTAAAGAGTTTTTCATATTCATATAAATAAAATAAAATAATTTCTTGAGAAAAATAGAGAGATTTTGAGAAGAAAATTCTACAGCATAATGGGTAGGAAACATAGTTTTATAAAACATTAAAAATTGAGGGATCAAGGTTCACCCATTCAAAAAAGACACATAATAAATTATAACCACGCAATAAAATGGAAATAAGAACATTTTTTGGAAATTTTGAAGACATACCACATAAAAGAGAACTTGAAAGGAAAAGAGAAGTTGAGAATTCTCTTACCCTGAAGACTAACATCTCAAACTCGAAGATCGGTTCCTTGGGGCATCAGGAAACTTTGGGAGGACTAATTGGGAGTAAATACTATCATATATTCTAGGGGTATTAATTTTTAATGAATTTAAAAGAAGTAATGTGTGTTATTTATAGTAAAAAGATGGATTTTTTTATTAATTTCTACATACACCTCATTAGTGGTTTTTTCAAAACCATGGGCTTGTCCAGGGTATTTTTCCATCATACTAGCCCCTAGTTACACCTCATATAATATATTATTTCTCAAGAGTCTTCCAGAATTATTACATCATTATTACATCATAAATGATTTCATTAAACATAACGAAAACTCAAAAAAGTATCTTTACAATTCACTGAAAAACAAAATATTTTATAAAAAATATAATAAATTCAGGGAAACCTAATATATACCTTATAAATTCAAAAATTATATTAATTTTATCATAATAATTCTCAAAATTAAATTTTAATTCTAAAAGTACTTAATTATTAAAACTAATAGGGAACCGAAAATGTATAGTAAACTGCATGGTAAAAAAAAGTGTTCTTATAACACTACTATAATAAAAATTATTAATAAAACATTATTTTAATATAATAATTTATATCTTTTTGAAAAGTACAATTTTTAACTGAAAAAAAAATTATCAAATTCTAAATCAATTTTTTTTAGCAAAACTATTCTTAAAATGGAAATGATGAAATAAAAATTTTATATAAACAAAGGGATTAAATTTTACGTTACTTGGGCCCTTACACATAAACCCTTAATACACTTTCATATAACCTTAGGTTAAGGTTTGTGATGGTGATGGACTCTTGGGGCAGCTTAGATAACATCACCTGAGTGATAATCTCCACTAACTTGAACTTCTGCAATAATATATTTCATTCAAGCTTTACATGTTGAAACTCATATTTGGCTTGATCCAGAGCGAAGCCCACTAACACTACTTCCATTTCATGCCCTGAAAAATGGGCTTTGTATGGCCCGATTCTACTAGTTGAGTCCATTTACTCTTTGTTATGCATTAATTAACCATTATCATTTCTATTTATAAATGAGAATCAAAATGTTATGAGTTTAGTTTCCAACAGTCATATTTACAAACGGTCATAATTGACCATTGTTCATAATTGACCAATGGCCATATAATTTTCAAAACATGATGGTTATATTGAAATATACTTACTTCATTATTAATGAGATATAGTTTTTTTCTGTAATAATATAACACACATATTCAAGAAATAATTAACATTCAAAAAATTTGGGTCATTACATTCTTCCCTGCCCCTTCAGGAGTTTCATCCTCAAAATTTCATCTCATTCCCCCTTTTGAGAAAATTTCTGGGTACTTCTTCCTAATTGTGTCATCTATTTCCCACATCAATTCTTCATACATGTGGTTACTCCATAACACTATGATGAGGTGGGTAGTCTTATTGCATAGAAATTTTTCCCTATGGTCCAAGATCTCCACCGACTACTCCTCATAAGAGAGATCATGTTCCATTTGTACAACCTCTTGATTCAGTACATGTGAAGGGTCAGGTATGTACTTCCTCAAGAGAGATACGTGGAAAGATTCATGAACATAAGAGAGATTCAATGGAATTCTAGCTGATAGGATGCTACTCCTATGTGATCAAGTATTTAATATGGCCCAATGTACCTGAGGCTAAGCAACCCTTTATTCAAAAATCACATGACTCTATCCATGGTGAAATTCAAAGGAAGGATTTTTCACAAAAAAAAATGAACTCGTGGTCCCTTCTATGATTGTGGTCATAGATCCTGTTCTGAATCTAAGCATACTTAATGTGTCATTGGATGGAATGAACCTTTTCTATCATATTTTGTACAAGATAATTCCCAAGAAGAATTCTCTTACAATCTCTATCCCAACAGGTAGAAGTTCTACATTTATTTCCATATAGAGATTCAAATGGTGCCATTTTATTTCTCAAATGGAAGATATTGTTGTAAGATAACTCATATAATTGGAGATGTTGATCCCATACTCCTTTAAATTTTATTGAGCATGTTCTCAGCATGTCCTTGATTCTTTTAATAGTACTTTCGGATTAGCCATCAGTTATGGGGTGATAGGCCATAATAAAATTCAATTCGGTGTTAAATTAATTTATAAGACTTCTCAATAATTTTGATGTGAGCCTCAGACCATAATCAGATACGATAGAGAGTGTCACCCCATACATTCTTACCACTTCCCTCACATAAATCATTGCAAGTTGATCAAGAGAGAAATATTCCCAAATAGAGATAAAATGGGTAGTCTATGTGAGATGGTCCACTATAACTCATATCACATTATTTCGTTTGGAATTTCTTAGGAGACCAATGATAAAGTCCATGGTGATATTGTCCCACTTCCATTATAGTATTGGTAGTGGTATTAATCCCCCTTTAGAAATTTATCAATTTTCCTTCACTTGCTGATGCACAAAGCACATTAGAGTGTGTTTCGAAATATTTATTTTCTTGTTATCCCACTAATAATGATAAAAATGGTCCCTATATATTTTAGTGCTTCCAGGATGTATAGAGAATTTATATCTATGAACTCCATCCATCAGCACATTCTTTATTTCTAGAATAGATGAAACAGAGTCTTGTAAGAAATTTTAGTACACCTTGAGGATTAATATTGAACCTTGAAAACATCCCATACATAACAGCCTCAATCTTCTTCTGTAACAAAGTATGTTCATTTTTTGATTTCTGTATCTTCTCTTGTAATGATGGTAGATAAATAACTTTGGATAAGGTTGATGATGCACCTTCCCTTATGATTATCGTGTCCATTTTCAATAGTTCTTCAATTAAGGGTTCTCTTTGAATCCTCATCATTTCCAAAACAAAATGTTCCCTCCAACTTAATGCATTAGTGACTTAGTTTTCTCTTCTAAGGTGATAATGAAATGAACAATCAGAGTATTTAAGAAGTTCTAACCATCTAATCTGTCATATGTTCAATTCCTTTTGTGAGAAAATATACTTTAAACTTTGATGATATATGTATATATCACACTTCTCTGCATAAATATAGTGCCCACATATCTTTAGAGAAAAAATAACTATAGCCATCTCCTGATCATGCGTAGGATAATTCTTATCATGAGTCATTAACTATTCTGATGCATAAACAATCACCTTATCATTTTTTAGGAGAAATTACCCAAGACCTATTAGAGATTAATTGCTAAAAATAAATAATCCTTATATGATAGAGGGTAGAGTTACCGTAGTTGAAGTAAAAAAATATCTTCTTTATCTATTGGAAACATTCCTCGCACTCCTTTTTCCAGATGAACATAACCCCCTATCAAATTAACTTGGTTAGTGGATTACAATGGCTTGAAATTTTTTTCACAATCCTCCTACAATATCCTACTAAACCAAGGAAACTAGGAATATATTTATTTTGGTAGGCTAAGTCCACTCCTCCATAGCCCCTATCTTAGAAGGTTCAATTGATTTTTCTTAATTCGTTTTAATGTTCCCCAAGAATGAAACTTGTTGTAACAAAAACTCAGACTTTCTAAACATTCCAAATAACCTTTCCTTCCTCAGATCTGGAAATATAACCCTTATATGATCCTCATAATTTTCCCATATTCTTAAATATATCATAATATCATGAAAAAAACAACCAAAAAATTATCAAGGTATCCCTTAAATACTCTATTCAACAAATCCATAAAAATAGTAGGGGCATTGGTCAAGCCAAAGGTCATAACAAAAAAATAATAACGTCTACATCTTGATTGGAAGGTGGTCTTTAGAATATCTTCTTTCTTCACCCTCAATTAAGGATAACCAAATCGAATATCAATCATGGGGAAGAATTTATCTCCATAAATCTGGTTAAATAAGTAATCAATTCATGGAAGATGGTATTTCTTCTTCATTGTGATCATGTTCAGTTCTCTATAATCAATGCATAGTTGCATTGATCCATACTTATTCTTTAAAAATAGAACATGTTCTCCCCAAGTAGAAAAACTCGGTCGGATAAACGCCTACTCAAAATGATCTTGGAGTTGTTTCTTTAATTACTATATCTCCACATTTTCCATTTTATATGGGGTCTTCATTATTGGAAGGGATACAGTGCCAAGTTCAATGGAGAACTGTAACTCTCTTTCTGGGGGAGGTCCAAGTAACTCCTTATGAAATACATCAAGTTAATCTAGAATGATGGGGACATTATGTATCCTTATACTCTCATTTACTTCTACTTATTCACCAATAAACTCCATAACGAAGCAAAATATGAGGTGATTCTTGACAAAAATCAGGTCGAGATATCTCTCTATTTGATGATAACTGTAGGTCATCCATTAAAGACTACTGATATTTCCTTTATTCCTCATTTAATATTAGAATTATACATTGAGATCCATTCCATCCATAGTATAATGTTGAATTCAAACATGGGAATGACAACTAGATTTTCAATAAGAATGTTCTTCTTGAAGTAAATACTAGAGTTCCTAAACCCTATTTATGCGTGGATAACCCCTCGAAGATTCTTGATTGATAACTATACTTTTAACAAATCAGGGTTTGATTCTAAATTCATTCCAGAATTGGAGGAAAAAAATGAATTCATAGAACTACAATCAAAAAAAGTAATTAATAGCTTTGAGAGAACAAAAATAGTACCTGCCACCACATTTTTTGGAGCTTCAACTTCAACTATTGTGATAGAAAAAGCACAACCTTGCTCCCTTGGCCAATGCTGAGGTTGATGGGGATTACCCTCCCCTACCCTCAGATTTGTAAAATGATTGGAATAGCACCCTGCCTATCCACACCTAAAGAATTGGACTTTAGGTGGGGCCTTAACCATCTTCCCTTTTTCATTAGTGCTGAGTAGTTGATGATTCACCTCAATACAACAGTTCCGAGTGATATAGCCTTCTCTTCTACAATTTTACCATTTACCTCTCCCAAGAAAGCAGTTCCTCGAATGATTCTTCCAACCTTTCTTACATATGGAAAGTTTCACTTTCTTTCCTCCTCTTACCTGATCAAAGATCATCCCCAATATTAGATCCATTGATCTTTTCTTTTCTTTCGATTTATTAGACCACTACATCTCACTAAACTCCAGTTCTACCTTCATAACACTCTGTAAAATTTCCTCATAGCATTCATAGTTTTAGTTGGCTAAATTTTTACAAAGATGAGGTCTTAGTCTATCTAATAATATATCAACCTTCTCATTAGGAATCGTGACAAAAATAGAGGTGTAATCGGAAAGTATTGTGAAGTTCATCTCATAACTACCAGCAGATTCATTCTCCTTCTGCTTCAGATCTAGGAATTCCTTCTCCATTTTAATTCTCATTGAACGAGGGAAATATTGATTGAAGAATATAACCATGAACTCTTCCCACTGCAAAGCTTCAATATCCCCTCTTGGCCTAAGGTTTTTAATCAGTGCCCATCATTGACTAGCTTATCCCTCTAAGCTGTAAAAAGCCAGGGTGACTTTCTACTGTTTGGACCACTGAATTATAGAAAATATCTTTTTTATTGAGCATATCTAATATTCATAAATCAATTTTTCAGTAGAACCACTGAAAATTTTTTATTGTCAATTCATAAAGGACTCAATGTAAAGTTGTTCTCTTCATAGTGAAACTAGTCTCTCAGCTTGAGTCAAGTTACTTCCCACAACTTGAATTAGTTGATTCATCATTCTCATGAATTTTTCCAATCTGGCTTTACTACTAAAAATACAGGCATTAACAGTGATAAAAACGGGCTTTAATAGCGCTAAAAAAGCATTGTAAAGCTCGGTGCTGATAAAGGGGATACCCCTTTATCAGCGCTAAAAAAGCGCTTCTTTAGTGCTGATAAATGATTGTTTTATCAATGTATGTTTAGTGCTGAAAAAGGTGTAGTTTATCAGCACTTTTTTAGCAATGAAAAAAGAACGATTTATCAGCACTAAAAGAGAATTGATAAATTCCCTATCTACTGCTACGATAAATCTGCAGCAGCACTCCCGAACACCTGCAAAAAAACAGCTTCTCAATAATCCAATTAAAGGAAGTATAGCCATACAAAATTAACTCATAAATAATAAGCAAATTAGACCAAGTATACCCATACAAAAATTATACATGTACACCATTAACACATAATTTATAAGTTAATCAAGTACTTAAAGAAATCAATTCAGAATTAAGGGGGTTTGGGGGCTGTTCAAGGGTTTGGGGTGGCTGTCCAAGGGGGGTAGGGGTGTCCGGGGGTCTTTCCAGTTCAATCCTACGGCTCCACATGGGTGTGTTTTATCAATACATAAATCTTTGGACTTTTATCTATCCACTACGCATCAGGTTCTCAACCTCAATGAAGTTATAAGGTTTGTACACACACTGAGGTACATATACTTAGGGGGGGTGAATCTCATTAATTAACCCCCAATATTAAACTTGCAATAGGATATTGTAAGTGCATTATCATGCAATATGGACAACCTAGTTGAGAAATAACTGGAATAAAACTAATAAAAAATCATCATTGATCCTCAAATCTATGACCATGATTAAAACCAAATTAATTTTCCAAGTGATGAACTTTTACCAAGCATTTCACAAGGATCATGTCGACATTATAAAAATATAGTTTGACCACGTCCTACCCCATCTACATCAAGACACATTGATTCTCAAGTATTAAATCTTTATCAACCTAACCTACTTCATCCAATGTTAGGGTTTCTCTGAGTATATCATAGGAACCACATAAAACATATAATATAACATGGTCTCCCCACTATATACATAATTATCATTGACCTACAATATGTGAGTTTTATTTATACTCCATCATGGAAATCCACTTATGGGAGTTTTCTCATCCAGTGGATACCCTCAACAGTATCTCAGACCACCCATATGTGTTCTTCCAATTCTGAGCCATAAGACCTAAAAGGATCTCATCCCTATACTATGGGAGTACCCTTATATAGGGAATAATACTAAGAATCATATATTATTTATCATATGGGAGTATTATCATCCAAATAATAATCCCTAGAAGCATATCATCCCTCTAATATGGGTGTATTCTCATTTGAGGCATAATCTATATATTCATCTCAGCCCTCCCCTATGGGATTATTATCATTTAGTGAATATTCTCGATAAGAATATCATCCCACTCCTATGGTTGTATTCTCATTTGGGGAATAATAAATATATACATCTCATCCCTCCCCTATTAGAGTATTCTCATTTAAGGAATAAGACCCATAAGCATATCCACCCTCCCAAAATGGGAGTATTTTCATCCAGATATAATCCCATAAGTATCATAGACCCAAACACATGATCACCCTAGTAAACCAGGCCAACCATGACTTGATATATATTAGTCCCCTAGTAGATCACATTCCATTACCCCCCATTTAAAAGATCAATGCAATCTAAATGCGTTTGGTCAGATTTCTGTAGGTCAGTTGTTGTTTTCAATTAAAATCGTGTCCATTTTAAACAAAATAGAGACCCTCTGAGTTCTAGCGACCAGAACGTGCTTCGGATTAAGGCAGGGTTGACTCGTACACATCACCAAGGACCCTCGGATCATTCTTATAAAAGATCAATGCAATCTGAATGCGTTTGGTTGGATTTCCGTAGGACAGTTGTTGTTTTCACTTAAAATCGTGTCCATTTTAAACAAAATAGAGACCCTTTGAGTGCTAGCAGCCACACTGTACCTTATATTGATGTGGGGTTGACTCATACACGTCACCAAGGACCCTTTGATCTTTATTATAAAATATCAATTCAATACAAATGCGTTTGGTTGGATTTACGTAGGTCAGTTGTTGTTTTCACTTAAAATCTTGTCCATTTTAAACAAAATAGAGACCCTTTGAGTGATAATGGCCACATCGTGCCTCATATTGAGGCGGGGTTGACTCTTACACATCACCAAGGACCCTTGGATCGTTCTTATAAATGATCAATTCAATCCGAAAGTTTTTGGTCAGATTTCCGTAGGTCAGTTGTTGTTTTCAATTAAAATCGTGTCCATTTTAAACAAAATAGAGACCCTTTGAGTGCTAGCGGCAACACCGTGCCTAGAATTGAGGTGGGTTTTACTCTTACACATCACCATGGACCCTTGGACAGTTATTATAAAATATCAATGCAATACGAATGCGTTTGGTTTGATTTTCGTAGGTCAGTTGTTGTTTTCAATTAAAATCGTGTACTTTTTAAACAAAATAGAGACCCTTTGAGTGCTAGCGGCCACACCATGCCTCTAATTGAGGCAGGGTTGACTCATACACGCCACCAAGGACCCTTGTATAATTATTATAAAATATAAATGCAATCCTAATGCGTTTGGTCTGATTTACATAGGTCAATTGTTGTTTTCACTTAAAATCGTGTCCACTTTAAACAAGAGAGACCCTTTTAGTGCTAGCGGCCACACAGTGCCTCGGATTGAGGTGGGGTTGACTCATACACTTCACCAAGGACCCTTAGATCTTATTATAAAATATAAATTCAATATTAATGCGTTTTTTCAGATTTCGGTAGGTCAGTTGTTGTTTTCAATTAAAATTGTGTCCATTTTAAACAAAATAGAGACCCTTTGAGTGCTTACAGCCACACCGTGCCTCGGATTGAGGTGGGGTGGATTCTTACACGTCACCAAGGACACTTGGATCATTCTTATAAAATATCAATGCAATAATAATGCATTTCTTCAGATTTTCGTAGGTCAGTTTTTGTTTTCAATTAAAATCGTGTCCACTTTAAACAAGAGAGACCCTTTGAGGGCTAGCAGCCACACCGTGCCTCGGATTGAGGAGAGGTTGACTCGTAAACATCACCAAGGACCATTTTATCATTCTTATAAAATATCAATGTAATACGAATGTGTTTGGTTGGATTTCCGTAGGTCAGTTTTTGTTTTCACTTAAAATCGTGTCCATTTTAAACAAAATAGAGACCCTTTGAGTGATAGCGGCCACACCGTCCCTCGGATTGAGGCGAGGTAGACTCGTACATTTCACCAAGGACCCTTGGATCTTTCTTATAAATTATCAAGGAAATCCAAATTCGTTTGGTTGGATTTTCGTAGGTTATTTGTTGTTTTCACTTATAATCATGTCCATTTTAAACAAAATAGAGACCCTTTGAGTGGTTCAGAATTCTTGCATGTTGATGGTGCATATCATCTGTTAAAATGGGAAAATTACTCATTAGAGAAAGGCTGTTTTATTTAATAACAACTACATTTTTCCTATGAAAATTTACATACAACAATGTTTCATCTTTCGATACCCTTAACCCCTCACAAAAATGACAACAAATTGTACATGTCCCCAAGTTAGATCTTCATTGAATTTGTGTACAATCTTCCATCAGGTATGCGGCCCACTCATTTTTGAACACATCTATATCATCTTTTGAGTATGAGTCTTTCCGGCAGTCAGAGCAGTACTTCAAAATAAAAAAACAAAGAATTAATAAATAACATAAACGAACTAGTAGTTGTTTTTAAAAATACCTAGTGATGCTAGTTTGCTGATGAAAAATGATCACTTTCATAAATTTACCAACATAATAACCCCAATAATTATCGTTTGTTTGTTTGGTAAACTGCAAAAAAAAATTATCATTAGGAGAATATGTAACATGTGTTGATATTTGTTTGGATAGTGAAATTTTATTATATATACCCTAATATTTTTCCAGACGTAGTACTTTCTCACCTCCTTATGCTTAGCCCCTGTCCTCATTCCTTTTTTTAGAAAATAATGATACATCTCCCTATCATAACAGAATAATTAGTAAAAGATAATATAAATTATATTACTTGATGTTTAGACCTAAAACGTAAGATGTATTGTCTTACAGATTCTTAAACTCCATTATGTGTGGTCGGTTTGATGGATATCATTGCTTTGAATCTAGAAAATAAATCTTTAGAGTATCCAAGTTCACCGCAATTAGAAACCAATGTTTCCTAAAAACACAAAAAGGAATAAGTAATAAAAGAAGTGAAAATATAATTGATATGCTTTAATCGTAGAGTATTACCCCTGCATGGTTGGTATTAGGAAAAGTCTGTCATCTGTAATCTTGCATTCAAATGTTTTCAGTAAGTTTTTCACTATTGCATCCCTTTTTGATGGCTCTATTTTTTTTAGGTGTGTTGATGTGATATGAGGACTAACCTGTCCAAATCTTGGATCATGGGAAAATTCCTTCAATTGTTTTTCATAAATGTATCTGTCAACAATATAAAATGCATTTAGTCATAATTTGCACGCTAGATCAGCTTTTGGAAAATCAATTCAAGGAAACATACCTCATATATACATTTACAACTGTGATGCCTAGCCAACCATTTTCAAGGATTTCATTTACATTTTCAGCAGAAATGAAATCTTGACTTTCCTCTCCGTATATATTCTCTTCGAAAACCACTATATGACTATTACCATCTTTTAGCTTCGTATCCACATGATTCTTTAATGCTAGTAAATGTCGATAGAGAAAAGGTGGTGTTATTGTGCTTTCAGTAGCTCATTGGGATCGGTTGGTCGATCCTTTAGATGGTTTTGAGCTGACGTTTGTCACCCCCTTCCCTTTCTCTGTATACAACAACAATCATTGGTTCAGACCCTTTTTTCATTAATTTTTAAGGGTTTAGATTGAAAAGAAAAGGAAATAAATACCTCTTTGTCTTCATGTACTCTTACAAGTTGTGATGGAAATGAAATAAATGTCCCAATAGCCATTCTGACCGTATGAATATCATCGTCATCAAGTGGAATAGGTAGCTCTGCATTTGGCTCATGAGCTACAGTAATCGTCACTTTCAGATGATCTTTCGGAAGTGGTCTATTATACAGTGTGGCATCTGGGATATTGAACACTCTAGCCCTCGCTACAAGGTGATAGGTGGGTGTTGATAGATATAAATCACAATCATTATCACCCTGTAGAAGATCAGCATAGAAAACTTATCAGTGTTTTTCTGATTCACATTTCATGGGAACAATTATTATAATATTGATTGCCACGGCTAAGAAAGTTCTTTGAGGAAAATGGCTTTCCTCAAAGCTGGTGGGGGGTGGGGCGGGATTTTCATGCGGTGGTGGTTCTTGAGTTGTGGCTTCCCTTTGCTTCCCACCCATAAAAGTTGCTAGAAACTCTCCCTACCATTGAAATTCTTCTTCAAGGGTTGCTATTTTTTCGCGCATTTGTTTTAATTTTTCATATGTATCATCCATTTTTTTCTTCTTCTCAAAATATACTCGGGGTGTCACCCCAAACCTTGCACCTCTGACACGACCATATTTCTCCGGCTGCTTCAAAGCCATTGATAATAGGACTGTATCATCTATAGGAGTAGTTGATTCCTGTGACTGTCGGATATAGGAAAATAACTAATTATTTTTATGTAATAGCAATTTTAAACAAATTATTTTATCATCGTTTCATACTTACACATATTTTCTACACTTTCTGTATGTTCTCATCTACAAACTTCCCTTCTTTGTTCACACGTGCCTCCTTCCATAGCACATGACGTGGGATGGAAATGCATTTGGTTTTACACTCATCAATATACATATAAACGTAGAAAAATAATTATGATGTTGTTTATTGGCACCTAACAATATTATTGAAAATTTAAAATATGTACCATTTTATTTTCTAATGAAGCATACCCCATATTTTCATTATGATAGGGGTATGTTGGTTTTGAAGCATGTTCCTTATTTTCATTACAGAGTTTATGTTTCATAAATGAAATATTGACAATCAAAGTGATGAATACAGGTATCGTCAAACAAAGTATTATCAATCACAATGTACCTAGAACTTCTCATCCCCACGACGGCCAATAAATTCATCCCAAGCTTCTTGGGATATCAGGTGATCATAGACAATGGGTGGGTGCAGGTTTATTTTACCTTCAGAATCTTTGAGGTGACATCTTGTTAAAATAGTGCGAAAACCTTGATGAATCTTTCCTGCAAGCCTTAGTACATAATCCTTGTCTGAATCATCTACTATAAATTTACTCTGCAAGAGATTGAGAAGAGTAATAAATTGTTTTATTAATTTATTTGCCAGTAAATTAAAGAAATAAACTCATAATGTTACCGTAATTTCTTCCCAGATCACAGCCTTCATCCCGGACACAACATGGTGCCATGAATCTATGTCAATCAGCACGCGTTGCCGAGTGACAACCCCAAAGTAGATGCAAAAAATAACCTTGTTGGGATTCACATGTTGGCCTCATTCATTCCATCCGACTTCAAATTTGATGCCTTTGCTTTTAACCTTATGAATTTTAACTAACACTGTCAAACTATGACGCACCTGTGATTTCTACAATGATGGTCCTTCATTCCTGACCATTTCATCGATATCAACATCATCTGTATGTTCATATTGAATGGCATCAACGACATGTGTTGATGGTTGTTGGACCTCAACACTAAGAGAAGAAGGAGAAGCAGGAGGAGCAGCAGTAGTAGGAGCCATAGCAGGAGGAGAAGCAGGAGCAGCCGGAGCCGCAGCAGGATCAATAGCAGTAGCAGCATGAGCTGTAGGAGCAGTAGGAGTAGCAGCAGGAGCAACAACAGTAGCAGCATGAGTTATAGGAGCAACAGTAGCCGTAGCAGCTGCTGCTTGAGAGACCTGTTCAGCCTCAAGGTTAGGAGCATCAGATTGTGCAGAAGTCATGATCTGCAAAAGTGGTTGAATAGTTAATTCAGATTACATAAATTCAGTAATGATTAGATAATAACATGAGATAACAAGATCTATATTACAAATAAAATATAACATGTTTACTGAACTCTCTTTCTTTTTTTCAAAGGTTGAAGGGATTTGACACCTCTATCGACTATCCAAATACCTTCATTGTGGTCTCCTCTAACATACAAAACTTCATCTTCATTGGGATCGCTCCGAAATGATTGTGACGTACCACTAAAAGGATCAAACTCAACTGAATTTTCATCAGAACCTTCAGAAGTTTTGGAAGATAATAGAACAATCGACGACTTTTGGTTTGCGGGATCTAGAACATAAAAAACTTGTACCGCTTGTGATGCCATTATAAATTGTTCGTCTTTCTACCCTTCTTTACTAAAATCAACTTTCACAAATCCCCATTCATCTATTTTAACACCACTATTGTTACCAATCTATTTTCATTGAAAAATTGGCAATTGGAATGTCGTATAATCCAACTACCATATTAGTTTGATAATGCCAAAGTATGACATATTTGCATAAATTGGATTTATGTCCTTACTACCAGAAACAAGCATCGCTTCAGCCACTAGTGTAACTCCACTAACTTTCATGGTACTATCTTCATCATGTTCATCTATATAAAATTTATAACAATTAATTACATAACCACTGTAAGATAATACATACACACTTGGTCCAGTATCTAGCCATCGAAGACATTCTGAAATTGAATTCGGATTTTCATCTAACTACTTAAAAATATGGTCCTAAAAACATCCTATAAACTGGTGATTATGTGTATCTGATAACCATTTTTCATCCCTCGATGGATTCAACTGCCTAATAATTTCTTTGTATGTTTCAATATATGGAGTAACCTCCCAACTATTATGCAAAACATAAAGATGAGCCTACTCCCGATCTGTAATACTGATTGTCACAACTTCTCTTCCAGAAATTCCCTCACCCTCAATGCATCCAGTGTAATGAGATTTTGGGAGACCAATTCTTTCCACATCAGGTAGGAATTTAGTACAAAATTCAATGGCTTCCTCAACTATATATCGCTCCACTCTACAACCCTCTGGCCGACTTAAATTTTTGACATACCCTTTCAAAATCTTCTTATATCGTTCAATAGGATACATTCATCTATAGTGCACAGGACCACAAAGTCGAATCTCTCTCACCAAGTGAATCATAAAATAAACCATCATATCAAAGAATTTTGGATGGAAGAACATTTCTAATTCACATAATATGACGACAATTCCTTTTTCCATAGCTGGAAATTTACCCGGGTCTAAAACTTTTCTACATATAGCTTTGAAAAGGAAACAATGTTTGGTTAACGTATGATGAACATTATTGGGAAAAATGCAACGTAAAGCAATAGAAATTAGATCTTGCATCAAAACATGGAAATCATGTTATTTCAAAACTTTTAACTTCAAATCATTCATTGACACAATGTTCTTGATATTTGATGAGTACACCTATGGAACCTTTACATCATTGAAGAAGTTTCAAAACTGATATCTCTCCGCCCTAGAAAGAGTATAAGCAGCTAGAGGAAGAAACATTTGATTTTCACCCTTCATGGGAGCCAAATCTTCTCATATTCCCATGTCAACCATGTCCAACCTTGCCTTAATTCAATCTTTTGTTTTTCTAGGGGCATTTAGCAACGTTCCGATAACACTGTCACATACATTTTTTTCCACATGCATCACATCAATAAAATTTCTGACGTACAAACAATTCCAGTATGGTATTTCAAAAAAAACTGATCTCCTTTTCCAACCGATTTTCATAAGGTTTTTTGAAAATGGTTTACCAAAAATAGTGTTCAGGTCTTTTACTTTCTCAAACTGTTGATCACCTATTAGTGGAGATGGATTCGCGCATTTTTCTGAACTTCCATTGAATGATGTCGTCCAAGATAGTTACTTATGTCGATGAGGTAGAAATATACAATGTCCTAGAAACACATATTTCGATGAATATTTCAACCAAATTGATTCTATATCTTCTTCACACACGAGACACCCTTGAGTTACTTTAATGCTATAGCCTGAAAAATTTCCATAAGCATGGAAATCATTTATTTTCCCATACAACATCGCTCTCAACGTGAAGTATTCACTTTTATAAGAATCATACATCATTACACCTAATTCCCACAATAACTTCAAATCCTTGATCAAAGGACCCAGATAAACATCAATATCGTTACCTGGTTGTTTTGGTCTTGATATAAGCATAGATAACATGATAAATTTCTGCTTCATGCATAACCAGGGAGGCAAGTTATAATTTACCAACATAACAGGCCATGTACTATGAGTGCTGGTTTGAAACCCAAAAGGATTCGCTCCATCTGTAGATAACACAACATGAAGGTTTCTCAGCTCTTTTCCAAATTCAGGATACTCATGATCAATTTTCTTCCATTGAGGAGAGTCAGGCAGATGATGTAATAACCCATATTTATTTCTTTTATCTATATTCCACGATAATTGCCTTGCAGTTTCTTCACTTCCATATAGATGCCTAAACCTTGAATGATTGGAAAGTACCATAAAACTTTCATAGGATTGGATTTATCTTTCTTGTATCGATAAGAACCACACTTTGGGAATTCTGTAAGTGATTTTTTCTCTTTAAGAAACAATATACAGTCTTTCGAGAAGGCATGTATTCTTTCTGAAACCATTCCCATCGAGCGTAGCATTCGTCTATCTTCATATGTCCGTCTTGGGAGCTCATTATCTTCTGAGAGCATGTCATTCAAGAGATCAAGTAGTTCCATAAAACTAACATCACTCCATCCATTTCCTGCTTTCAATTTATACAACTTCAGTACAGTTGACAATGTTGTATACTTAGTGCAAGCAGTATACAATGGAGTCTTTTCACAACTCTTTAACTTCTCAAACAATTTTGGGAAATCACGGAGTTCATCATGAATTGTCTTTGTCATTTCCTCAATAGGATCTTCATCGTCATTGACATATGTAATCACATCCCCCATATGGTCTTATTCATTATCCATATTTTTATTCATATCTGATGATCCATAAAACGCAGTTTTATCCTAGCCAGTAGCTACATTCACTTTTTCTCCGTGTTTATTCCAGTATTTATAACTCCGATCTATTCTATGACATATAAAATGTTCTTCCAACTCCTCTAGAGTAATTAGTATAGAATAAAAATAACTTAATCATGGAAAAAGGATTTGAGAAGGATCATTTGCGCGATCCTTTGAAAACTTGATGAACTCTTTCACTCTGTTCTCGTACTCTATTGTTAAATGATTTGCATCCATCCAATATTTACTCATCTCCATCCTATTTGAATCTCTTATATTAGTATTTATGGTTCAAGTACACAAAACAAGAATTCCAAATACAGTATAATAGAACCACTTCCTTATAAAAATGGAGGTTAATAGAGCCTAATCATTAATATTTATTCATCATGCCTGAATACTCACTGCTGGTGGAAGTGAAACTGTTCCTGATGATCATTCCAAGAAGAAATGGAAACCAATGGGGGGAGTGAATCAAAATAACCCAAACAAGATGGAAAAACATGGTATTTTAGAATAGGTTAGTGTCTTTCATGTTGTCTAGACACCTATCCAATAGACTACACAAGCGGTGATGGCCCCTATAGTTGTTACACTAGGTGAAACTGTCACCTGAGAAGCTGAGATCAATTAGGCCCTTCCCAGCCATGAACTGAACAAACTCCATGATGGCCTTCCTCTAGAATGGGCTTCTACCTTTCATTTCCTTTGGGTTGGAAATGACATTAAAGTCACCCCCAACAAACAATGGATGGTGGTTGGGATCTAAGGTATTTTGTTCAACAGGACAATCAATCCCCCTATATTTTTTAAAATACCAATACCATAAACCATTTAAAAAAAATAAATTTTAATTTATTTTGGAAATCATTCCCAAAAAAATTCAATGAAAAAACACATGCCAAACCATTTGGAATTTTATTTAAAGAATCATGTTATCTTTATTTTAAACCATTATTTTCATTTATAATATCAAATCCACCAACGATAGAAGGAAACCTAATTTATTTCAATGAAAAAGGTTAATTCACAACAACATACCATCCATTCTATATATTATTTTCATTAATAGGGTTATTTTGTGCTTCAAAATGATCAAAACATGTCTAACCAACTTTAAATGGATAAAATATGAATTCATGAAACACACGAATCCCAAAAAGAAGATATAGTATAGAAACACCCACTTGGAATCTGAATGAGTCTACTCAAATGAATAACATCATACATCTCCCACTACATCGATGCTTTCTCATATACAACGACACCACTAGCTAGATAGTGGCCCTCACCAAGAACATCATACATCTCCAAATAAGGGACTACAACCACTAACCATGAAGAACACAATAAGATGGAAATATACTAAGAACACATCCCTTCACCCAAATAAGAGACTACAACCACTAACCATGAAGAACCACTAAGAGCATAATTTGAAACCTAAGGAAAGGTACACCCAAAACATACCAATGAATTCAAAGGAAATACCTTCATAAACCAAACCATTAAAATCCTCAAATGTTCCTAACATCAAACCCCATCATATCTCCTAATAAAATTCTGTTATAACACTATTTCATGGACTATACCCTTTTAGACCCCTCTATTGGTTAGTATATTATAGTCTAGTGACCCCCTAACACCATCTTACAATATTACATGGGTTAGTGAATGCACCGAGGGTATTTATCACAACCATGTGCAATGTACTTCTAATAATAAATAATTGATATAGTTTAACATCAAGTTGTATAGATGATTTTTTGAATGATACCAAGTGAAAGTTAGTATGGTAAATATGTGTGATAAGACATTTCTGGTCTAACTAAAAGGGGATATATCCTAATGAGTGTATTTTGGATTCAGAAAAAATATGACTCTATGTGGTATAGGGTTTTTTCAACTAGTAGGAGTATGGACCACTTAGTGAATATGGTACTCTATGTGTCAGACTGTTTTCATTTAGAGTATGGCCTAATATGTATGGTTCCCAAAGAATAAGGCCCATTTGAATTGGATATTTGGGCTCATGGGTATTTTTTTGATGCCTCTACTGGGGAAATTACTCAGGCTTGAATCTGTTTCCTTGGGCTAGCTACAATCCTCATAACCTACTTTACCTATTTCCAAAGGTGGAAATAGTCCACCTCCCTAGTTGATAATATTGTCCCCTTGATTGGAATGGGAATATGGGATGTTAGATATTTCTTCTATAGTTTCCTTCTTGGAGTATGATTCTTATTCTGGGTCTCTGTTTCAGATATAAGACATGTTTCTGAATCTATTTTTTGGTTCTACTCTCAAGTGGACATAAGTTAATTACAATTATTATTCTAGTTACAGGGAATATACTTTTAGTTGAATATAATTATGGTGATGAGTTTATTGATAAACTATAAAATTCATCTCAAATTGAGGTTACTAATTTTTCATTAGCTCATGACATGAGGTGTATTATATCTAATACATGAGTCATACCATGATTGATAATTGGTAACTTATTATTATTGCAGAAGTAATTCAAGTCTTATAACCTCTATAATCTTATGCTCATTACACAAGGTGGATCACATTTTTCATCTGAGGAATCTACACTAATTTGGTTCATAAAATATATTCATAGCACATAAGGATTTCTATATTCATCAACTAATGAATCGTGTTCTTATCACACCAGGTAAGAACATAAGATCATCTACTAAGGGAAGTGTTTAGAGATTGTATGCTCATCACATAAGGGATTCTTTAGCACATCACCTAAGGAATATCATGTTGCTCATGTGAGGTATAATCCTATGATCATTACCTAGGAGATGAATAAGAGGTCTTATGATCATCACTTATGGGATTATTATGCATATCCCCTAATGAATCTGTTTATAATCTCATGAGGTATAATCAAGGGAGATAAAGAAGATCTCATATTCTCATAACATAGGGACTTCATATTCTCGTCACCTAAGGCAACCTTGAATTATCACCTAGAGTTGGATGTTTCCTGAATTAAGAGTGGTCATAGGTTTATATCTCGGTAAAGGAACTCACATATTTGAATTTTAGAAGTGGGAACCACCCGATACACTCATCGTGTAGGGGGTGAGAATAGTTTTATAGCCACCATTTCATTTTTATCCATGCAGTTATTCAATTCCCGCCAAACCCTTTTCAATTTCATCATTAACAACTATATTCTATGTCAATGGGAAACTAAAAGGAAAACCCATATCAACTAATGATGTCATCTCCCATAATAACCCACTCATTACATCTTTTTAACAATGGAAAGGTTGATGCTTCCCCACTTCATGATTTACCACCTCAACCATCTCACATTTTCCCCCAATGGAATCTATCACAACCAAACTAAAAAAAAACTTCTCAAACAACCCCACCAAAAAACAATGATGATTTTCAACAATAAAAGAAAACAAGCACCATGTTCTTTAGAATTATAATGAAAATTAGTAAACACATGTGAATCATCCCCTTGACATCATTTTCCATCAAGTATTGTTCATTTTCTTCAATCGGTCAATCCATAATACTCACCCATAGAATAAAAAAGAATGTTAAAAAATGATATACAAATGGGAGAGGAGAACAATATTGAAAAAAGATTTGGAAAACATGCCTTAAAGGAGTTCCAGTAAACCGAAGCTTGAAAGTGTTGTGGGCGGTGGAGGTCTGGAAAACTGAAGCTCAAGGGCGGCGGAGGTCTGGAAACACGAACTCAGCGGACGACGGAGGTCCGGCAACGAGAAGCGAGGGCGGAGGAGGACCGGCAATGTGATCTCAGCAGACGGGAGAGGGGAGTCTCAAGGTTCTAGTACAGCGAGAGCTTTGGGTCATGATAAAATGAGGGCACTGTGTGACCGACTTTATAAAAAAATATTCTATGTTTTTATCAGTGCTAAAATAGCCCAGATAAAGACTAACTTTATCAGCGCTATCATTTTAGCACTCATAAAGGTGTCCTTTATCGACGCTTTTTTAGCACTGATAAAAACACCCTTTATCAGTGCTAAAAAGCGCTGATAAATCCTTTCTGTATCAGCACTAAAATTTTAGCGCTGATACAGGGAGTCTTTATCAGCACTTTTCTAGTGCTGATAAAGGGTCTTTTTATCAGTGCTTTTTTAGCGCTGATAAACTTTACCCTGTATCAGCGCTAAAATTTTAGTGCTAATAAAGGAGTTCATTATCAGCGCTTTTATAGTGCTGATATATGGCCTCTTTATTAGCGCTAGAAAAGAGATCATAAAGAGCCCCAGTATCAGCGCTAAAATTGTAGTGCTGATACAGGGTTTCTTTATCAGCGCTTTCCTAGCGTTGATAAAGAGGCCCTCTATCAGCGCTAGAGAAGCGCTGATAAATAACTCCTTTATCAGCGCTAAAATTTTAGCACTGATACAGGGTAACCTTTATCAGCAGTTTTTCTTAGCGTTGATAAAAGGGGGAACTTCCCTTGCTCGTTTTTGTAGTAGTTCTTCCATAAGAGGGTCATCGGGGCATGGTTTGTTGCGCTCACCATTTGAAAAATTCCTCCTATTTCCCACCATTTTGTAAAAGAAGAAAACCATAGTGAGAAACATGTTTCATTTAATAATCTTATAACTCTAAAGTATTATTAATTCTTAAAAAATATTCTTAAACACATTATTTATTTTCAATAATTACATTTTCTATAAATCCTTCATAGTAGTTCATAAAAGTAACGTTACGAACCACATATATCCCCTAGGATTGTCAAACAAAGAGTGCATCAAGGACCATTTTCGTGCACTAGTTCCCATTTGATTCTACCTCAAAGTGGTGTTTTTATGTTTTACCCATAGATACATAAGTGTTCGAGCCACATCCACTTATTGGTATCCAGATAAGGAATTATTTGTTTGGAAACCACTTGCTTAATATTTCACCAACATATTAGGATGTTTTCCAATATTTAAACTTTTCTATAGGGTTCTTTATAAATTTTTAAAATCATAATTTCAAAAAATAACTAAACTATCCTTTTATACCAACTATGTTATCCCACCTTTTTATTTCACAAATTTTCATTATATTTTACAAAACATAGTATTTTTAATGTTTAGTATCTTATAAATAAGGAGCACATATATGAAAACATGAAAATATTATTCTAATAAACTTGAAAGGATTATTTTTTTTTAATCCTATATAATATTACACAAAAATCTAACCTAGGTACATACATCAAAGGAAATGGTGAGCATAAGACCTGATAAGGGAAAAGAGTGGAAATATTTTACATGTGAACTTGGGAGATATCAATAAAAATATGAAGAATTTTAATATATGAATGAGAAAGAGGAATATCATAACAACAATGACATGGATCATATTTTTAAAATTTGGATACAACATTTAATTTAGACATTCATAATAATATCACCATGGTCAATCCCAAAGGTGTTATAAAAATCATCATGGTTATTCACCAAGGTATCGTAAAAATTGTCATCTCTAGATATTAATTACTTTACCCAATTAATTGGAGTTCTATTAGGGATAAAAATTAATATTTATTTATTTTAGAGTGATTCAAATATATCATAATAAAAAATTTCATAAATAACCCATATAAAATAAATGAAATGAGTTTCATATCAAAATCATGGCTTTTTACAAAGTTCTTAAAAACATGATCATTATGTCATTTATCACGGAAAAAAAGGGAATGATTTGTTTTTGTATTTCAGTTAAAGAATAAAATAAATAATTTTTATTTCTTGATTAATACCCCTATAAATTAAATAGTTTTTTTTACTCACATAAAGAAAAAATAATAATTTCTTGAGAAAAAGAGAGAGATTTTGAGACAAATATTTTGCAGCATAATGGGTAAGAAACATAGTTTTATAAAACATTAAAAAGAGAGGTAACAAGGGTAACACATTAATAAAATACTAATAACATAGTATTGGGAAAGAATAAAATGTAAATAAGAACATGGTAAAGAAATTTGAAAGACAACCCACATAAAATTGTACTTGAAAGGAAAAGAGATGTTGAGAATTCCCATACCTTGATAAGTAACTTATAGAACTCTAGGATCAGGACATTGGGGAGGAGGAAACATTGGGAGGAATCATTGTGATATTATCAGATATTCTAGAGGGATTATGTTGGTATGAAGGGAATCAATGGAATGGTTGGTATTTATAGTAAAACAGAGGGTTTTTTTATTAATTTTTTAGGACACCTCATTAGTGGTATTTTCAAAACCATGGGCTTTACCAGGGTATTTTGAAATGGTATTAAAAACATGAGACAACTCTTAAATATTATATTCCTAAAGATTAACCAAGAATTATTACATCATTATTATATCACTAATGATGTCATTAAATATACTGAAAACTCAAAACTATATTTTTACGATTCTCTGTAAAACAAAAATATTTTATAAAAATCCCATAAATTCACCATAAACTAATATTGATCTTATGAATTCAAAATTGAAATTAATTTTATCATAATACTTCTATAAATATAATAAATTTAACTTTTAAATATAAAATACTAAATTATTACAAATAATAGTGAGCAGAAAATGCATAGTAAACTCCATAGTAAAATTTTTGACACTTGAAATAAAATAAATTTATTTTATCATTTGCAATTAAAAACGACTATTATGTTAACACTATTATAAAATAATTTTTTTTAAAAACCATTATTTTAATATAATAAATTATAAATCTTGAAAAAGTAAAATTTTAACCAGAAAAAAACAGTTTAACAAATTCCATCTCAATTTATATTAGAAAAAATATTCTTAAAATGGAAATGATGAATTAAAAATTTTATTTAAACAAATGTATTACATTTTATGTAACTATTATCATGACACATAACCCCTTAAAACACTTAAATATGACCTAAGGATAAGGTGTGAGATGGTGACGGACTCTTGGGGTAACTCCGATAACATCGCTCAAGTGGTAATATCTACTAACTTAAACTTCTACTGTAGGTGATTTCTTTCAAGCATAAAATATTGAAGCTCAGCTTAGGATTGGTCTAGAGTAAAGCTCAGTGATGCTAATTCCTTCCCATGCTCCGAAAAATGGGATTCATACGGCCCGATTCTACCGGTTGAGGCCATTTACTCTTCATTCTTCAATAATTAACAATTATCATTTCTATTTATAACTGATAATCATAATGTTAGGAGTATAGATTCAAATTGTCATATTTTCCAACGTTCATAATTTACCAATGGTCATATAACAGTTAAAATCGATGGTTATATTAAAATATACTTACTTCATTATTAATGAGATATAGTTTTGTTGTGTAATAATATAATACATATTTTCACGGAACAATAAAAATCCAAAATGTTTCGGTCATTGCATCACTTATTATCATGTAAACGGGCAATGGTGGAGTAAATAATATTACAACCCCATCCCAAAATTTCCCAAAAGGTTCCAATTGAACCACTGATCTTGAACAAAATCAATGTGAATCATGTCCTGGCCATACCTAAGGAAGCATGAATATCCTAGACATCCATTAACACTCAAGTATAGTAATTCTTTTCTATAGGGGGGACTAACATCTCCTAAACTACATTAGGATTCATGAATGTCCTGGAAATATATTCACACAAAAGTATAGTAATTTGTTTCTATAGGGGGACCAAAATCTCTGAAACTATAACTTTCCTCAACTCCATTAGATATAACTCCTCCATGAATGAGAGATCAAACTCGAACCATGGTAGAACAGACCTATATTGAGTTTAAGAAAAACCACATCAAATAATGAATCACAGTATTATGTAACAAACTCTAATAAAAAATAACTATCTAATAATTAAATTTCTGAAATGGATGTATTATATGATTAATTAGATCCAATTCGTCCCCTATTATACAGTGTATGTAAGTTCTCATTTTTTCAAGTTGAAAAAATCCCCAAACCCGACATGGCCCTTCCAATGGAAACCCCAACTCATAACCTATGAATCTTTTTATAATATAACTCATACAATATACCTAACCTATATGTAGCCTCATATGATCTAATGATAACCATCATCCACTTTATAAAAAGCACTTCACTAAACATAAATGGGTAAATAATGTACCTTTTTCTCAGGGGGCAATGATACCTTTCATTCAAGTCTCTGAATCTAATTCATCTTGGTTGATTGATCAATGGTGAGAGGCTCAGACACTAACATGGGATCCCTAAAACCATGTATACATATTTAAAATAACTTATTATGTCTGGAATCCTTTGTTTGATAGGATTAACCCATTGAGAGTAGATTATATGTGGTTGACCTAACATATAAAGGACATAAAATATACCAATTGTCCATTGTATTAGAAATGTACAATGGTGGTTTTACCCTATAAATTATTCCTTGGAATATTTATTCATATAATTGATTATCAATATACTAGTGAATCTGAATTATTTGAATAGATTTTCCTTATTCTTGATATTAAAGAAAAAACTAATTATCAGTGATTCTCTAAATCTATAATTCAATCATCATATGGATGCTAAATCCAAACTCTATCATTATGACTTAATAACTTTGATACCATTTATAATAATTGGTCCTCACTAACCAGCATTGGATCCCTTTCCATCCAATGTGGACCATAGGTCCGAGCCCATTAGGCGCCATCAGTATCCCCATGGACATGTATCTTCCCATATATAAGCCTTCATACATTCCTGAATAGTTAATTATCATACTAAGGACTCCTCACGGGACAAGTATTTTTATATTATTGTATTTTTTACTCATTTACACACATCCTATGAAACTTCCCATAAATTCATCCATCTTAACACTACTCTAGCTAAGAAAGATTAACTATGGTGTTTTAATCAGGTAAGCTGCAAAATATAAAGGTGAACACAATTGACTTGAGTTGTACTAATTATTACTTTTTCTATCTCTATTCTATGGATATTATACTTTACCTCATTTAGATACCAAATCCCTCATTATGGACCCCACAACAGAACCTAGGTAGTACCTCTATACTTTTGTCTATGTTTTTTCTTGAATACCATTGTAAAACAACCCAACCCACTATGACCCCACCTGAGTTTATGATAAGTCAAGTGTGTAACCTCAAGCCTACCTCTAATAGGACAGGTCCTAGAGACTAACACCAATAAGGAATAATCAAACATGGGATACCTTATACTATATCATCCTATAATAAATATGAAACACATATAAATACTATATAACCAATAATCACTATAAATATAAAAAAATAATTTATCAATAAAACAAATGCATGAGACATTAGTTCTCCAACATAATTTCCCATAGGAAAACCTTAATAGATTAATAATACAAAGGGAAAACCATGAAGTATGATAAAGTCATAAAAAAAGTGTAACCATATACTCACTATAAGAACTACTTGGAATATCCCACAAATAGAAATTTCTTCTCTCATCCATCACCAAATTTCCCTACGAATCAAATTTGCATAATTTACTACAACTATATCTCTATTAAGCCCATAATATAACTATGTGACTTTTTCACTGACATGACATGTGTGGAATTAGTCATATGTATGGATGATTATAAATATACCAAATATGATACCCTAGAAAAAAAAATTAAAATTACATTTTAGTTAAAAACAATGTTAAGGTTTATATATGCTTTAATTTTATGGAATCCAAGAAAAATAAAAGAATATAAGTCTCCTAAGATGACTTAAAAAAGTATCATATATCAGAAGCAATCGAGGTTTCTCAAAATAATGAAATACATATAAATCATAAAGTTGCAAACCCATTTGTATTTCATATTTAATATGTATCCACAACAGATAATCTGCCACAAGATATTCAAAACCAAAACTACTCAACCAAAAAAACGTCGTAACCTCCTACCAGAATCTATTGTGGGGATCCACGCCTCACTTTTCTATACTCAATAGTCTATAGAGTAAGTATACATAAAAAATACGTATATGTACCATATATCATTTGTAACACCCCAGGATTTTAATATATGATTACCTATAAATAAGTCAGTGTGCTTGATAGCTTAATGCACAGACAACACCAAACATAAAAGAAACAGAAATATATCTACATAAATATATAAATATTAAGTATTTACATTAAAACCAAGTTTTTAAATTAGCAGGAATAGATAGGAGTGTCTGGTTTATAAATAATTTATTAAAAGTAAAATGATGGTTACTTTTAGAACCCATCAAATTCAATTCATATAGATAAATTAACTAATGAGACTATTTTATGGTTTAAATCTTATGTTTTAAATTTTTTTATTTTATTATATGTATTTATATTTCAAGAAACATGTGATTAATGATGATAAAATATATATGATATTATTAATAGGTTAATAATAATATAATTTGTAAATAATTGAAAATATGAATGAGAATGGTTAATATTCTTAAAAAGTTATTTTCATATAAAAATAGTTCTTCATAATATCTCACCTATTTATTTAAAAATTAAATTTCAAAATTTTGTAATTTTAATTTAAAAAAGTGAAAAAAATTTGGATTCATCATTTCAATATTTTCTTAAGATGGGTTTTCCGGATTTTCCAAAAATAGTGGTACTTAGGTGAATAGTTCAAAATATCATTTTTACAAATGACATGAATTTTATGAAATTATTATTATCTAATTATAAACTGAAAATTAATGAAAACTTCTTATAAGACAATATATGTATTTTATATGTGAAGTTTTAGTTTTAATAATATTGGACTAAATTTAAAAACCCATACTTTTTCATTTTAAAATTTATGTTATATTTTTCAAACAAACGTTTTTCATACATTATAAATTTTTTATTTTAATATTATTTTTTATAACTTTTAAAATTTAATATTATTAATTAAATTTAAAATTTGGTATCATTAGGTCTAAATTATGTTAAAAGGACCATTTTTTAGAAATAAAGGAGAAATTATTTGTAAAAAACTAGTTCCCATGGTAAAAATCAAAAGGGGTAAACATGGTTTAACCAAGATGGAAATACAAAAACGTGATAAAAATGTCTATAATTGACTGTTTGATGTGTGAATTCTCAATTTTTGAGCTACATTCCTTGAAGGTGACTTCCCGTTATCGAAATATTTAGTGTAATTACAAAAAATGTTTGTTACTTTTCACTTATAAAAGGGGAACTCCTCCACGCACTTCCCCTCATACCACAACCAACTTATTCTAGCATAAACCTTTATTGAACCTTTCATAAACACCACTATCCACCCAAAAGATGTTTTGGTTTTCTCAAAATGGCATCCCTCAAAGGATTTATCCCCTTTAAAAAGGACAAAATCCTAGAAGTGAGGTATAAGTTTTTATCCTATCTTTCTCATTTCAATTTATTTATTGTCATTTTTTCTTCCTCAAAATTTCATTTCACTATCTTAAAATGATTAAATAATTATCATTATTATAATATAATGTTATTATAATTATGGTACAAACATAAACCACCTTTCCCTTTTATATTATCAAAAATGAAATTTTTAATTGTGCATTGTGCAGACTACCAAATCCCCAATGCATCATGTTTCTTTTTTCCTTAACCATACACAGATGGTCATCATGTTGAATTCAATAAATAAATATTAAATTTACATAATATTTTAGATTCTTAAATGATAACACATATGTAACATATTATTTTTTCGAATGTAAATCTTTGTAGTATATCTAATAATATTTTTGGAGCTAGGCTCTGATGCAACATGAGATTACGAGGCCTAGTGAACCTAGTATTGATGTTAAAAAAATATTAAATATATTAATATCATGCATAAACAAATTTTACAAAATTGTGGAATGAATCTCAAAAAGATTAATATATTAAAAATCGGATACCATCATTGAATCTGGAATGTGGGTTATACCTTAATAATGAAAAAATCATTATTAATGTCAGGTTCTTCTTGAAAGAGTAATCATGGGTCTATTAAATATTTAATAAATTAATTATTTGACTTATTTTTTATTATATCACCATGACCTAAACTAATCTATTTAAACCTTCTTATGAAAAATCCATAGGGTTTGCTTTATAACCCTATGGATTGAGAGAGGAATCGATGGAGGAGCCTTGGTGGAAGATCATCATCGGATCATGCTTTGGAAAGCAATCACTAATTTTGTTTTTTTATCTCATGAATAATGAAATAATGAAACCATTATTCACAATTTATGGATCCAAACTTGAGGTATGAATTTAATATTATGGGATTTATTATATTCTTGTTTCAACCAGGACGAACATGAATTAATGTCCTAAAAAATTAATTCACAGATTAATATTTTCATATGGGTATAAATTTATCTTCTTAGAAATATGAATATTATTATTTCATGATTATTGGATCATTGTTCACCATTATAAGGAAAATTAAAATTCAGGATAGCCTAACCAATAGTTGAGGCTTTTTCATCATCTTGTGTTTTATGATTTTCCCTTCTTGTTCTTCGTGTGATAATCATTGGTTTTCAGTTTACGTAGTGGATCGACTAATATCTAATAATCAATCATTTTGAAACCATTATTTTGTGAAATTTATTGAACTCAAGGGTTTTGGTTCAAGATTGATGATGTGAACAAAATTCTATTCATATGATGATAAAGCAAGATCCGATCGACATCTCTCATTTCTTAGTTTGGCATGTGGTGATGGTACAATACGGTGGTAAATTAGTTGGGAAGGGATTTAGGTGGATGAAATTTCCCCCCCCCCCGGTGATGATAGGTATTGGAGACCGCAAATACATGGTTAATGATAGATTAGGTGCTAGAAACCAAGGTGGATGTGGTGAAAGATGATGATGTGTGAATCCATGTGGGTTCTAGAAAAAACATGCATTACATGACACGTAATAGAAGAACACATGTTATGTGGACCCTTTTGCAGAAGGTTTTATGCATGAAATAAAGTATCTCACATCATGCGATATGTTTCACATGTCATGTGACACATACTAGAATATCAACTTGTACCCTCAAGGCACAAGACTATAGAAATTTCTTGATACACAGTTTTGGATAGAGTACATGGGCATGGGCTAGTACTCAAACATGACCAGGTACCTGAACGTGGTTTGGAGCATGCTCATGACCAAAGAACAGAGGCTTGGACTAGGGTACATTGGAATGTGATGGATCACAAGATGAAACTTAGTATAGGAAAGAAACATCATGTAATTTCTCCAGGATGTCTTGAAGGCCTTCATCTCTTTAGTATGTACCAATTTCCTTGGGGTAAGTTCCCTTGGTTCATTCCCCATGAGGTTAGAGTGAGGCATCATGTCATGGTCATAGTATTTGATCCCCTCTATGGGATTAGTCTCACACATTGTTTTTGGAATCCCAGATGAGGCCCATGGTGGGATCCCCTATTATATATTCTTTCCTAGGTGTGGTTTGAGTTATCAGTGTGGCCAACATATATGGTCATTCATCCTCTACTTAGGGGTTATCCGGTAAGGGTTTTTTATTTCCCAATGTCATTAGGTTTGGTCTCTTATCTATGTTTAAATCTCTTACAAAATTAATCATGTACTTTGTTGGATATTGTGTCCTAGAACCAACTACTTTGTACTTTATTCATTAATAAATACCTTATCATACCTTGATTGTTATTCTGTGTGACAATGCATCTGATAATTTTATAAGGATAGTTATTTCACTAAATGGTCATAATGGATCCCCGCTATGATGAGAACTCGAAGGTTCCATAACACTGTTCTTGAATATTTTTTCAATGTCCCGATGATGTTATTTGAAGGAAATAAATAATACAGTTCATTAGGTTTCAGGACTCATAAAACTTTGAGGCTCTTTTTCATAGTGTTCACCCTTGGTAATATCAAAGAGGATATTATGAGAATGATACCTTCCAGGAGTAAATATACATTTCATATTGTCATTGGTTGTTCCTATCTACGTACATGTGTATTGGTCCTTAGAAATAAATATTATTAATAACAAGTATTACAAATCGTGAACATAGATGTATTGATTAAAACTGTGATGACACACTGTTCTCAATGAGGTAGGATATGTTGGATGCATCACATGTAATATTTCATTAATAGATAATGTGAGAAAGGATTTGTCCTTTCTCTTACATAATGGGAGTTGATATCTCATTCCCTTTGATGGAATTCATATAGCCTAAATAAATCCATGGCCATGGTGAGGAATAAGCATGTTCAATTCCAATAAGTCCAAAATTAATATTCGAGCACATGGATTGATGGCACTAACATGAAACTCTATTTATTCGATATTTCGAGACAAATGGATTACATTACACGAAAAGTGTTCGTAGGAGGTGGCATGTCATTGTGGCATTAACTTTTTTCTCTATGGGTGCCTTGGCGTGTTTCTAGATGCTAACATTAGACTTTAGGCATTCTCCACCTAATTCCACTGAGAACGAGGCTTAGAGGGTCAAACACTAAGTGTGTCCAAGTATCTAAGTTAAATATTCATTTAACAAGTTGAATAAAGTGTATTCCCGACTGTGGTTTAATAATTATTCAAGGAATTATGATTGAATTAATTTCGACACAAGTTATTCAAGAGAATATACTTTGGTATTGATAATATCTTTATTAGCAAGTAATGAAGTGATATTTATTTAAGAAATAAATAGTCATTATTCAATGTCTAATGAATATGGTGGAGGAAATAAAGAGAATGGAAAAATAAAAGTACATATAGTGTACATTAATATACACAGTGAGTATTTTTTCTGGGAATTTGTGAGAAATAATATTATTTATTTTATTAAAATAATATTACGAGTAATTCACTAGGTGCATGTCAAGTAATAATAATAGTCATATGTCATTATTAGACATTGGGTTTTAATAAGAATTAAATGAAATGAATAAATGCTTTCGAGTAATTAATTCATTTTATAATTCTACGTAATTAAAAACCCTATTATGTTATTCTCATTTTCCTATCCATTATTTTTGGTTGTGCACAACGGATTTGGAAAAATCTTTTAAGCCAAGACAGAATTATTTTACTCCAAGAACAATCTCATGTTACGAGAGAGATCCTCCTCCTCAGGATGAAGGAGAGCACTTTGGTAGTGGCTCTCAATGCGATCAAAGGCGAACATCGCAAGAGAAGGATATTTCGTGCTTGCACACTGATATCCCTTTTACAATGTCTATAGATATGTGGAGCATGTTTGGACCACCACTAGAAGAATCCAATACTTGGATTCTATGACGCAGTGATGGATCACATTAGATCATGACCAAAAACATCAATAGAGAGAGAATTCCATCAGGTTATTTTTTGTGTATTAATTAAATTAATTGTAACCAACATATGATGATCCTATCTATAGTTCTGGGACTCCTCTGTTTTCTTTCATTCTTCTTTCTATTCAGAAGATCTAGAATTTTATTTTCATGATGGATATCAGATTGATCATCCTTAACAGAAAAAATTAAAGTTGGTTACAACCACCAAATGCACTTCCACAGCACATGCAACTAACAAGTGGTATCAGAGTGGTCATATCATTGATTATAATTATTTATTTATTTTATTCGTGATTTAAACATTTTTTAATTTATTTGTGTCAATTAAAATTAATCATTCTGTAAATCTGAATCTTGAGATCAATTCCTCCTATTTCGTTTCTCATTCACCTCACAGAAACGATCTATTCAATCAATTTTGATTAAAATAAAATAAAGGATTTCATCCACATGTGACAAAGCTTCCTGGCCATACAACACCAGATCACATGGTGTGTATTCGGCTGTACATACCATGTAGTATAGGTTCAATGTACCAGGACGGTCCGCCAAACTAGTTCGTGTGTTCGAGTCTTCCTAAATCTTAGATGACTCCTTGTGTTGAATAGGAATAGGTGGCCCATAGTTTCCGAATTACACGTTTTTTGGTCCACTAGACACGGCATGAAGTCCCTTCAGGTTAGGTTTGGACCTTGTACCTTGTACATGGCTTACCCTACAAGAAATCGTGTAACGTGGATACTATACAGCGTGTGTCCTAATGAACAAGCCTTGTACTCCAAATATTTTTAATGTACATCTACATGCCATGTCCCAGGACATGTACTTCAGATGGATGGTGAATGAAATTACACACTGTGTAGTCCAAACTACACACTGTGTACCCATCCAAATTACATAGATTTATTAAAATTTATTATTATATTATACAACCCTTGAGATGTGTACCTTAGTGTGGGTGTATAGCTGAGCCACAACACATGATAGGTGTTTTATATACATGTGTTTAATTTTACATCTATGTAATGTTCATTTCTACTCATTGGGTAGTAATCAATTTGAAATCACTGGGATTTCCTCCAAGGTACAAGTTACGTAAAAGATTATTTTAAAGAAATTTATTTGTTAAAAATTATGATGGATGATAATCTCAAGAAAATTCCGAAAAGGGTTTAATATAAAAGGATTGATTAATTAATGATAATTAATTAATTCAAGAATGATTTATCTTAAATAACAACAGTAAAAGAAATTAATGAATGTCTTATTTATGTGTAAATATCATTGCATGTATGGATGATCATGAGCTACACAAAGACCTTTTTATGTTAATGGTTTCTATTAATTTATTGATTTAAATTAAATTTGTTGGCCTACGAGCCTTCTCCTCATTAATATGTAGGGCATGCTTGCCCAATGTTTCTTTTATTTAAAACCCCTTTTAACCCTGACCTATGAGTGAGATCAAATCATATGTAATAGATGGAGCTCCCAATCTAGTAGAGGTGGCTCATGTTAGGATCCAAGGTGAAACCCATCCTAGGAGAAACAAATGTGGACAGGTGGAAAGCTGTAAACATGAACCCAAAAGGTTCAAGGTGTTTCTCCTCTAGTTCGTGGGTTAGTTTATCAATCGCTAGATAAACTAACCAATAGAAAAATCTTATGATAAGAAAATTTATTTTATTTTTGTTAGTTTAATGGTTTATTTATTGTGGGTTTTTTTTCACGATCACACAATTAATGAATTAAACAAGTATGTAAGATGAAACTAAAATTAGACCGGCTTATGTGTAAAATGTTATCTTAAACATGGTCAATCACATAATTATATCCCACTTAATATTATCAAGAATTTAAGAAAGATAATAAAATATATATTTACTTATAAGGATAAAATCCCACAAGGAAATATCACGTTGGTGTACCCTTCCATAATCTTGGTTAGAATCGAACCATAGTTCAAAGTGCATGACTAACCCTAGTTGGGGTATTTTTAATTATAGGGGAATTATAATTCAAGGTTTTCGGTTAACTTGACTTGGTTCACATCAAGGGTTGACTTACACATCAGGAATTGGTGTGACCAAGAAGAAAAGTTTGAGGAACTCCAAAATAAAAGGATTTCATGATTGGGATGTCCACTTAGTGGATCATGGAGCTATGAGTTAATGCAGTTGGAATTTGGAATGCCTACCTAAAAACCTTCAAGTTTCTTGACCAACCCTAGTTGGGGAAATAAATAGGGATATATGGATCATTACCACTATAACATTCTGGCAACATAATATTTCAAAGTCAATGGTAAGGGATATTGGATTTCAACAAAATAGTGGGAGACTAATAGGTATTAATTTATATATTTGTCTCAGTTTTTTCATGATAAAGTATTAAACCTTTGATAATCCTAATTTGTAGAAACGGAAAGAATAATAACTTAAAATATATCATTGAGAACCATACATGAGAAAAAAAACCTTCTCACCATCACCAATTTTCAGGAATTGCAGAGGCGTTTATGTGTTATCCTTCACCACGAGAGGAAATTGTTTGAGCTGGAAGAGCATGTTCCAGTTGCACCTAGAAAAGAGGTCAGTGATGAGGAACAATCTCTCTATATGAAACATATGGATGATTCCATATATGTCCAAGGTTTTTTGTCATTGGTCATGTCTAATGATCTCTTGAAGCAACATGAAAAAATGGATGTGTATAACATGACGTCTCACCTTAAGGATCTCTATTAAGAGAAAGAGAGGAAAGAGATATATGATACCTCCATCGCTTTATTTACAACTAACCAGTGAGATTTTGCATAAGTTGGGCCTCATGTAGTCAATCTCATTGGCTATATTGAATGCCTGGACATCTTAGGGATTAATTTCTTAGATGAGTTGTGTACAGATCTCATCCTATCATCACCTCCCAAGACCATATCTGGCTTTATTTTCAAATAAAACATGAGCAATAATGAGAAGAGTCGATCATAACTTCTAACCTTAATTATCCGGGTAGATAAGGACATGATATGTGACAAACCCACAATCCTTATGGTGAATAATAAATGGAAGGACAAGGAAAAGGGGCCAAGGACTTATAAACGGTCTGAAGCCCCCGAGCACGATCCCTCCAAGAAGGGGAAGATCCTGAGGTAGGGAAAGGAATGGGAGGTGATATTATTTTCATGGGGAAATCTCAGCCAATGGAAGAGTAATTTCACCCAAAAGCATGGGGGCTCTAAAGGTGTGTTCATTATCAAGTGTAATCTTTCCATTTCTACACATTGGGTATTAGATACGGCTTTTGGGGCTCACATTTGTATTCAAATACAAGAACCAAGTTGATTTAGATATATTTCTAGAGGATAGGTGGATCTTTGAGATGCCAAGGGTGGGAGGATAGATTATTTAGCCATTTTAGATTACCACCTCTCATTACTAATTGGGATGATTTTGGTTTTTCATAACTGTTATTATGTTCCTAGTGTTACCAAAAACATAATTTTTCTATCATGTTTGGATATGGATTGATTTATTTTCTTGTTTGGAAATAAGGGTTGTTTCTTTTATAAGAACAACATATGTTATGGTATGGTACATTTAAATAACGGTTTTTATGTAATAAATTGCAGAAACCAAGTGTTGGAAATCGATAACAAAACAAAATCACATGACTCAAACAACACCCAATTGTGGAACCACCATCTTGGTCATGTAAATGACTAGCGCTTGAAAAAGATCTTCCAAGATGGTTATTTAGACTCTACTAAGCTAAAACCACATGATAGATGTAACTCTTTTTTACAAGGTTAAATTACCAGTCCACCTTTCAGTGGATAGGGTGAAAGGGCCATAGAACTTCTAGGATTGTTACACAAGAATATGTGGGGAACATTTCCAATTGTAGCTAGAGGTGGATATTCATACTTCATTACTTTTATTGATGATTTGAGTGGATATGGATATATCTACTTAATGAGGTATAATTCATAGGGTTTATATATAGTTAATGAATTTAAGAATCAAGTAGAGATTCAACTTGATAAGAAGATAAAGATGCTTCAATCAGATCGTGGTGGAGAATATCTGAACCAAGAATTCTTCTACCTTTTATGGGAGTATAGGATTATATCTCAACTCAATCCTCCTTATACACCACAATAGAATGGTGTTAGTGAAAATAGGAATAGCACCTTGTTGGACATGGTGAGGTTGATCATGAGTCATTCAAATCTTCCATTATCCTTTGGGGATATACATTATAAACTACAACATACACATTAAACCATGTACCAAATAAGGTGGAAAATTGAATTCCCTAGGAGTTATGGAATGAAAAGAAACCCATTTTGTCTCACACACATGTATGGGGATGTGAGGAATTTTTTAATTCCTTCTCAGGCAAAAAATTATCACCCTAGGTCATGAGGTGTATCTCTATAGGATATCCCAAGGAAATGAAATGATTTTACCTATATAACCCTTTTGAAAAGAAAGTGATTGACGCTAGAGAAACTGTCTCTCTTGAGAGGGAGAATGTCCTCAAGAAGGATAGTGGGAGAAAGATTGACTTTCATGAAGTTTATTCTCAAGATACACAGGGGTTGGTTTAGGAAAAGGTTCCACAGGTCCCCATGGAAGAGGTTCCAGAGACACAAGTACTGCGTAGGAGCTCTAGAGAGGTAATAGAACCAGAGAGACTTAGTTTCCCAATCACCGAGGATGGGGAATCATTATTGTTGTAAAATAATGAACCTCTCTCCTATAAGGAAGAAGTAGAGAGCATAGAAGTTACAAGATGGCTAGAAGCTATGAAATCTAAGATGGATTCCATGTATCAGAACCAAGTTTGGGTTTTGGTCGATGAGCCAGTTGATGTAAAGCTTGTTGGATGCAAATGGGTATTCCAGAAAAAGATGGACATGGAAGGTCAAGTTAGCACTGATAATTCAATGATAGTGTCTAAAAAATTCATAAAGTGACAAGTAATTTATAATGATGAAACCTTCTCTCTTGTTTCCATGTTTAAATCCATAAGAATCATTCTTGACATAGCAGCATACCATGACTATTAGATTTGGCATATGGATGTCAAAAAATAATTCCTTAACGGGAATATTTAGGAAGATGTCTATATGTCACAACCAGAAGGGTTTGTTACACCAGGGGAAGACAAGCGGGTTTTCAAGTTGCAGAAATCCATCTATGGATTAAAATAAGCATCCAGTTCATGGAACATTCAATTTGATGAATCCATAAAGAAATTTAGTTTCATTAAGATCAAATGTGAGCCATGTGTTTATAATTGGTTTAATAAGAATGCATTCGTTATCCTAGTAGTATATGTTCACAACATATTACTTATTGGAAACGATGTATGAGTCATACATTTAGTTAAGGACTGATTGAACAAGTGTTTCTCTATGAAGGACTTAGGAGAGGAAGCCTATATTCTAGGGATCAAGATCATTTGTGATAGATCTAAGAGGATACTTGGACTATGTCAGGGTAAATACATTGACCAGATACTAAATAGATTCAGTATGGAACAATCCAAGAGGGGATTCTTTCCAGTGTCACAAGGCCTACATCTTTCTAAGAAAATGTGTCATCAAACACAACAAGATAAATACAGAATAAGTAAGATCCCATACACTTCAGCTATAGGATCCATCATGTATTCCATCTTATGTATCAGGCTTGATGTTGCCTCTACACTCAGTATGGTTGGAAGATATCAAGCAGATCCAGGAGAACAACATTGGACTGTTGCTAAGACTATCCTTAAGTATTAGAGAAGAACTAAGGATATGTTCCTGGAATATGGAGGAGATGAGGAGCTTGTCATCAGATGGTATGTTGATGCTGGTTTCCAGACAGATCAGAATGACTTGAAGTCGCAATCTGGATATGATTTCTATCTCAATAGAGAAGCGATGAGCTAGATGAGTTTAAAGAAACCATTTTTCACCGATTCTATAGCAGAGTCTGAATATATAACATCTTATGATGCAGCCAAGGAAGCCTCCTAGTTTGAAAACATTTTCTAAGAGCTAGATGTGGTGTTTATCTTTGGGTACCCCACCACATTGTATTTTGATAATACTACAGTGGTGGGTCTGGCGAAATAACCAAGGTCACATAAACAGAAAAAGAAAATTGTTCAGAAGAACCACCTCTTAAGGGAATTCTATCAAAGGGATGAAGTTGTAGTGAGTAGAGTGTCCATGGAAGAGAATGTGGTGGACCCTATAACTAAAGGCTTGTCTCAGCAGAAGCATGAATATCATGTGACAGCTAGCAGGTTAAAGGTTTCTAGCAGTTGGCTCTAGTCCAAGTGGCTGTCTTTTGGAGTTGGTGGCCTAGAACCAACTACATTGTACTTTATTCATTAATAAATACCTTATCATATCCTGACTGTTATTCTGTGTGACAATTCATGTGATAATTTCCTAAGGATAGTAGTTTCACTAAAGGGTCATAGAGGATCCCCGTTATGATGAGAACTCAAAAGTTCCATTACACTATTCTTGAAATATGTTCTATGGCGAGTTGATTTTATTTTAGGGACACAAATAATATATGACATTAGGGTTAAGTGCTCATAAAACATTAAGGTACCTTCTCATGGGGTGTGCCCTTGGTAATATCCAAGAGGATATAATGAGAGTGATACCCAACAGTAGGAAATCCACATTTCATAGTGTCATTGGATGTTCCTATCAACAGACGTGTGTGTTAGACATTAGACTTTAAGATTACTATTAATGGGTATTACAACTCAGACACATAGATGTATTGACAAGAATTGCGATGACACACCATTCGTAGTGAGGTATAATATGTTGGGTGTGTCGCAAGTATTATTGAATTAATAGATAATGTGATAAATATTTGTCCATTAAGTTCCACAATAGGACATGATATCTCATACCCTTTGATGGAATTGATATAGCCTAAATAAATCCATGGCCATGGTGAGGAATATGCAAGTTCATTTCCAGGAAGTCGAATAAATATTAATCGATCACATGGGTTGATGGAACTAGTGTTCAACCGGCTTGATTCGGGATATCGAGGAAAAGGGATTACATCACATGAGAACCATTCGTAGGAGTTGACATGTCAATGTAGAGTTAACATCTTTCTCTATGGGTGCCTTGGCATGTTTCTACATTATAACCTTGTAATTTAGGTAAGATACTCCTAATTCCACTTAAAAAGAGTCCTAGAGGGTCACACACTAAGTGTGTCTAAGTATCTCAGTTAAATATTCATTTAACAAGTAGAATAAATATTATTCTTATATGTGTTTAAATATTTATTCAAATAAGTTTGATCACATTTATTTCAACACTAGTTATTCTAGAGAAAATGTTGTAGTCAAAATAATATATTTATAAGTGAGTAATTTAGTGGTATTTATTTAATTAATAAATAGTCATTATTCATGGTCTAATGAATGTGGTGGAGAAAATAAATAGAATATAAAAACCAAAGTACACGCCTTTTATATTAATATACACGTCGTGTATTTTATCTGGGAATTTGTGAAAAATAATATTTTTTATTTAATTAAATAATATTAGGTGTAATTCGATGGGTGCATTTCAAGTAATAATAATAGTCATCTATTATTATTAGGCATTGGGTCTAACTAAGATATAAATTAAATGCATAAATGATTTTAGGTAATTAATTCATTTTATTATTCTATGTAATTAAAATCCCAATTATATTATTCTAATTTTCCTATCTATTCTTTGTGGTTGTGCACAATGGATTTGGAAAAAGCTCTCAAGCCAAGAGAGAATTATTTTCTACCAAGAACGCTCTCAAGTTACAAGAGATATCTGCCTCCACCGGATCAAGGAGAGCGGTTTGGAAGCGGATCTCAAGGTGATCGAAGGCGAACATCGCAAGTGAATTCTCTTCTATGTTAGCACCCAGATATCCCCACCATGAAGTCCAGAGTTATGTGGAGTATTTGTGGATCACTTCTTGAGGAATACTACACTTGGATTCTACAAAAAAACTATGGATCACATCGGATCATGATCGGAAACATCAATTGAGAGATAATTCTATCAAGTTAATTCTTGTATTTTAATGAAATTATCTATAACCAACATATGATGATCCTCTCTATGGTTACATGAATCCCTGATTTTCTTTCATTCTTTGCTCTATTTCAAATATCCGGCATTTTATTATCGTGACAGATCTCAGATTGATCATCATTAATGACAAAAATTAAAGTTGGGTATAACCACCAAACGTGCTTCTACTACACTCAGAACCTATATAATTCCACCTAGTGACACTTGAAAAGCATAAAATCTCATATGAGTTCCACTAGTGTTACTTGGATCATGGAGTGATTTTTCCTAGATGAGTGTTATCTTGTATATATGGAAGTAATCCTAGGATAGCATTATGATAATAAAATTACCTTGGGAATTATTTTCTATCATGATTATATATGATTGTTATTATAGTGTGCCTTGTATTCTAATTGACATGATCTTATGATGAGCTAACTACTATATTGATTCTTTATAATTATTGATTTAAATGTGTCCTACTGGGTATTGTTATACTCACCCATGAATGGGATTTTCCCATACATTTCATGTCTAATGTGGATGATGAGTCATTTGATGGGGGTCCTTGGATGACCATGAGAAGATGTGGTATAGTTGGGATAGACATACCATAGTTCATACCTGTTGTTATATTTGAATATAGTCCCCCCATTCTTGTAGGTTTCACTTCATAGAGTTTTTGGTGGTCCAATATTTGGCCCATTATTCCTTCCAATATTATTATCATACTCTGATTTGGGGTTTTAGATGTATTCTACAATTGGTATCAACTGAATTTATCTTTCATAATAGTATGGGAATTAGAGTTGTGTCTGTGTGTAAACCTTAGGATAAGTCCTCCCATGTGTGTGATTTTCCAACTCAACACTTGACACTAGACCCTAGCCTATTAGAGGTGGTCTTGGGGGTCACACATGTCTTATAATTGAAGAGATGTCTCTAGTGGGTTTGTTCATTATAGAGTGGTATCATGTGGGTTTCATCTTAGGACTTAAGATTTAGGATTGTCTAGAAGTGAGTTTTGGTTAGAGATTTATTTAAATGGGGTTTATGTGTATTGATTATGTCTCCCGAGATAGGGAATCTGGTGTTGGTTTTGCGGCTAGTGTATCAATTCACCAAGACTGGGATAAATTACATTTTGAATCAAAACATCTAAACATTGGTTATAGAGAAAACATTGGTGTATGTATCATTTAATAATTTGTTGTGGTTTCCATGTCATTCTTGATTCATCTCTCTAGAAATACTCTTGATTATGGTACAAATTGTCTATTTTATGACGAATCCATGATGATTTCCAAATTTCATACCATAAAAGGATTGTGAGGATAATCCACTTAGGTATAAGGCTTCAATATAGGGACCTTTTCATGTGGTGGTACCTCTGAGTAGTGTGTCAGTGATACCTTCACCCAATGAGGAGAAAATTATAGCAGCAGATTTGGTGCACAGTATAAGAAGAATTCATGAGTTCTAATTACAATGCCCCATTAGGTTTTGAGGGGAGAAAACTCCCAGGCATTTGAGGACTATCTTGAGGATGTTAAATGAGTCTTTCACCTAATAAGGACACCTACAGGATAGATGGTGGTTTTTATAGTGAATCTTCTACATGTCTCTTTAGGGTAATGGTGGGGGCTAGTGGTTTATTCATATGTAGACAAAACTATTTCATGGATAGAGATTGAGAAACATTTTAGATATGAGTTATCTCCAATTATGTTGAGAGAATTGTGCATCTAGGAGCTGTTGTACCATTATCAAGGAAGCATAATTGTGGTTGAGAATTCATCAAGGATTACTAAATTATCAAGATACTCGATGGATATGGTGCATGAACTATTCTTCCTTGAAAAAAACATGGATCGAGGGATATGAAAATATATTTATGATATCATGATACCACTTTTCATTCCCAGCTATAATGGGGTGTTGGAGCATGCTTTGGTAGTAAATTTATTTCTAGCTAAGAAGACACCAATAGTGGGTTACAATAGTGGGAACATAAGATCTTGTACTTTAAAATCTGGTAGTCAATGGTAGATGTGGGAATCTAGGCATGAGATAAATTTTTTGAGGCAATATCATGATATCGGTTCTTTGGTTTTGGGATCTCAGAATGCTTCTATTCATCCTAGGGATATGTGTTTCTAATCTTGTGATGTTTAGGGAGATCTCACAGAGGATTGTCCGACCAATCATATAGTTGATAGAAGTAAAATGGATGGACTACCCAGAAAGTGGTAGTAGTAGTAGTGGTGAGGTCTTTAAAAAGGTGAATGTGGAAGAGGAGCAGTGAGAGTAGTAGAAGGGGGATAATGGTTTGACCAAATATCATAACCACCCACAAGTGCACCCCTATAGGCTTAGGAAAATAGTGACTAGGGGTGATAATGGCTACAGCTGGTATAGGCTTGTAACCTAGAGGCTCCATGGATGATTAGTGTCACGATGTGTGTCTCATTTAATTTAGTTACAGATCACATAATCACAGGTGTGAGACTCTATTTTCTTACTGCATACCTAGTTAGAGACTTATAGATTCTTATTGTGTCCTTGGCTTGACCCTTGTGCTTTGATACTCATAATAGAGGTGATTGAGTGATCACACACTTCTACCAGTGTTGTGACATGAATCTTGGATGTGAGATCTTTCTATGTGATCAATTAGTATTATAGATGAGGACTTACAACATCATCTTGTGTATGGACTAGCAATCCACAGTTCTTTCCCAAATAGACTACTTTAGTAAAAGGATGAAATGTATCTGTAGTGAAGGAATGTGGTTTTAATTCATGGTAATGAAGGATACCTGAGAGTATTAGTATGGGATTATATGTTTGAGGATACATCTAATTACTCCCCAGTTGGATAGTATTACCCTTGGAGAAAAGGATGATATGGGCTTTCAACTTCCTCCAGTGGTTGCAGAGTACGAGGACGTCTTTATTAAGGTTGTTTTGGGCTTATACTCATGCTGATATAAAGAATTATACATTTACATTCACCCTTGGAAGTCCAATATATCTTCAACATTATATTGGATGTCTCCCATAGATCTTTGTGAGATGAGGGTGCAGTTGGATGACTTGTAGAGGAGGAGAATTGTAAGACCCAATGTTTTCCCCTGGGTAGCTGCAATGTTTTTCTCCATTATTGTGGATAGGGACATGGGGTTTTATGAAGATTATAGGAACTTAAATAAGGTCATAATGAATAATAAGTATCCACAAATTAGGATTAATAACCTCTTCAATCAGGTGAGAGGTTTGTGATAGTTCTCAATGATTGACCTCAAATCAAGCAATCACTAGATTCAAGTACGAGATGTGGATATAACAAAGAACATGTTAAGATATAATTTATTTCATTATGAGTACATGGTGATATCTTTTGGAATGATGAACTCCCTAGTAGATTTGATTGGACTCATGAACCATATCTTTCATCCTTTCTTATCCCAGTTTGTAGTGGTCTTCATCGAAGACATATTAGTGTACTTGGTGTACTAGGAGGAACACATGAGGCACTTGAGAATATTCCTTAAGATACTCTATGATAACCAAATTTATAGAAATATTTTGAAGTGTTAGTTTTGGATTCATGAGGTTCACTTTCTAGGATATTCCAACTCAGCAACAAGCATCACAGTGGACCCAGCGAAGGTTGAGAGAGTATTAGTGTAAGAGCCACCCAAGATCATGAAGAAAGTGTCAGGGTTTCTTGGGATAGAAATATATTTCCAAATAAATTTACCTGATTTATATAGGATATAATATCTTCTGACATTATTAAATCAAAAGGGGAATCCTTTCATTCTCATGGAGAGTTTCCAGCAATCTTTTTAGAAGTTACGGTTGAGATTGACGATTGTCCCCATTTTGATATTTTTATATAAGGGTGTCGAGTATGTAGTGTTCTATGATTCCTCAGGGATATTTATTGTTTGTGTCATGATGTATGGGAAATTAGTGATTGCCTATGGGTCCTTTTAGTTCAGACATTATGAGCAGAACTACACGACCCATGATCTAGCATTGGTTGAGGTGGTCTTCACCCAAAAGATGTAGTTACACTACCGTATCAGTGGGTGGTTTATCATATATTCTTATAATAAGAGTATAAATTATATCTTATATTAGAAGTATTTTTACTTTATACATAGGTTATATCTATAGTTCTAATAGGATAATAACTTCAAGATAGTCTATACTCTCAGAAAGGGTAAAGTGGTGGCAAGTGCCCTCAAAATAGATCTTATTTGTAGTTACTGATAATGGAATAAAATTAGTTGCCCTCATTATAGTTTTCCATATAATATTAGGATGATGTGACATATATAAATTCAATGGTTTTTACCTCATCACTTATTAAATTTTTTAAGGATTCTTAGAATGGAGATACCAACTATGAGACTTTTCATACTTAGTTATCCAGGGGATACACTCCTGATGGATTATCTAAAGTTGTGGAGAACATTATTATTTTTGGAAGAAATAAAATGGTAACTCTGATGTTTCATGAGGATCTTAAAATGTATTTTCATGCATCCCCCTTTGATGTATAATCAAGGGTGTAGAAAATATACCAGGACCATTGGTGTCAGTTCCTATGGCAAGGGCTGAAGAAGTGTGTAGCAGATTTTCTTTCTCGAAGCATCACTTTTAAGTAGGTAAAGGATGGGAACCATGTTATAATTTATTTATTTCAACATCTTAAGGATCCATAATGGAAGTGGTATGGTATATATATAGAAATTTTGATGTGGCTTCCACGAACATCTAGAGGATAATATGTCATTTGGGTGATCATAGACAGACTCACCAACTCATCCCACTTCATAGTTATCCAATAGTAGAGTTTAATAGAGATCTTGGGATGCCTTTATATGCAGCAGATAGTCTAGAATCTTGGGATTACATTTATGATCATTTCATATCATGATGTTAGTGTCTCATCGTGATTATTGAGAGGATTAAATCATGCCTTTGAGACTTAGTCAAATTTGAGAATGGTGTTTCTACCCCAAACTGATGGCCTGACTAAACAGAGTATTCAAGTTCTAGAGGACATGATGAGGGCCCATATGTTAGATTTTAACCATATTTGGGAGGATCACCTACCCATTTAAATGTTTTTATAATACAAATTGAAACCATTCCACCATCATTTTTCCACCATTCGAGGCTTTGAATAGGATACCCAACATGTCACCACTATGTTGGACTGGTATAGGTTAGTTAGCACTCATGGGCCCAGATTTGGTGTGAAATACGATAGAGAAAGTTCTTATCAACTAGGAGTATATGAATACTTCCCAAAGCCCTCATAAGTCCTATGTGGACTGATGATGAAGGCCTTTAGAGTTCAAGGATGGAGACAATGTATTCCGGATGGTCTCACTTAGACATGGATTGTAGAGATTTGGCCAAGGAGGAATGTTATGTACAAGATTAATTGTCACTCTATAGATATTTTAAAGAGTCTTCAAGGTGAAAAACTATTTTTAAATATCACCACACTTGTACTAGGTACACTATGTCTTCCATGTGTCGTAGTTCAGGTGTTGTGTGCATGACATGCCACCCACTATCGACTAGGGTGAGCTTGACATTGAGTATGGATCTAGTTTTTAGAGTTCCTAGTAGATATAAAATATTGGATGCATAATATCATACATGGTTAATCTATTCCCTTTCTGTGTTCCCCATTAAAGCCTGGTAAACATTAAGAGATCACCTGGGAGTGTGAGACCCAAATATCACCTCAATACCCACATCTCTTGGTGTTGTGTTTTTTTGTTTTTAGAATGAAAATCTATAAGGAAGTGAGAATGTAACATCTCATGTTTTTTCAGTAAAGATTTGGAATATATCTAATAACATTATAATATACAGAAGCTGAGACGACTTGAGATTTTGAGGCTCAGTGAGCCCAGTCTTTATATTATAAAAATATTAAATATATTAATATCATGAATGCACAGTTTTCCTAAAATAGTGGAACAAATCCTGAATGGAGTCTCTAATATAAATTTTAATAACTATATTGAATATAGAATAAGGTCTTTACCCTAGGTGTGACATTATCCTTGTCGGTGTTGGGTGCTTCATGAAAGTGCAGTCATGGGAGGATTAGTAATTTAAAAAATAAAATAATTATTTTATTATTGTTACATCTCCATGACCTAAACACTTATATTTAAACCCTCTTATGAAAAAATGAATTGGGTTATTCACATAACCCTAGGGATTGAGAGATGATCCAATGGAAAATCATTCAGGGAAAATCATCATTGGATCATGATTTGGAAAATGGGTACCAAAGGAGTTTTTTGTATCTCACCAATGATGACCACATGGATCCGTTCTTCACCAACGACTGATCCAAACTCAAGGTAGGATGTCTTATTTTATTGGATTTATCTTATTCTTGTTTAAAAAACATTTTTCTTGAATTAATCTCCTGATAAATTAATTCACATATCAATTTTGGACATGGGTATTGGTTTATCATCCTAAAAATAGGAATCTGATTATTTCATGATTATTGGATATTCATTTATTGTTATAATAGTAAAGAGTAGAGGCCAACCCAAAAAAGGCTGATATTAATTTTTCATATTGTTTTTTATGGTTTTATCTCCCCATTCTTCATGAAAACATCCTCGGTATTTTATTTGGTTTGAAGTTTCACAAACACCTAGTAATCAATCATTGTTTAACCATTATTTGGTGCAATATATTGATATTGTGGGTTTGATTTCATGATCAATGATGTGAATTAGGTGATATTTTTATGATGATGGATCAAAATCAGATCATGACTCTCATTTCTCATTTTGAAATGTGAAGAAGGTATGATGCAGTGTTTGATGGTATATGAATGGAATCGGTTATTCAAAATCTATCCACCAATGATGGAAGGTCTCTATGACCTAAAATCCATAGTTAACAGTGGATTAGGGAGATAATACAGATGTAGTAGTTGCATGAGAAGATGTATTGTGAAGACCTACTTGATTTGTAAATATCCCACTTTAAACTGTGGGTAATGGAAGAACAGATGTCATGTGGGACTATCTTCGGAGGGTAGGGTTACATTTGAAATAAATTTTCACACACCATGTGAAAGAACCATCTAACTCAACATGTACCCTCACATTACACAACCATAAACACGACCAGATACCTAAGCACATCTATAATATATTGTCATGGATTGTTACTTGGACATAGCCAGGAACCCAAATAGTGTTTGGTATATGGGCATGTAAAATGTATACAAGCATGGTTGGGGGTACATAGTCATGGGCTGGAGTACACGGGCAGACCCAAGGTAGGAAATACACACTGTGTACTATTAGAACATACCAAGTATGTAAAGACCCGTGTATTTATAGAATAATATATTTGGATCTATATTAATATTTATGAATAATACATTAATTTTTTTAATAGGAAACTTTATTTAATAGCTTACTCAACACATAACAAAGGGTTTTTTTTAAATCTTATGTTGTACACAACTTTGAGTTATACCAAAAAATAATATAATAATATTTTTATTTGAAATGGTAGTTAACGCATAGTCCTTGTATTACTGGGAATGAACATAACTAACTAAATTATGATTAAACATGTATTCTAAATGTATTTAAAATAATCCAATAAATTTTAAAGGCTTAAAATAATAATGAATCTGATTTTAAGCGTCTAATACTCTAATATTCATTAAAAGGTCAATTTACCTCCTTTTGATATAGAACCCATTTTAAATATATTTTTTGTCACTATTATATGTTCCATTTCACATAATAAACTTCTTCTTTATAATAGTTTCAGAAAAATTTATTTTCGGTAAATTTTTGGTATTTTTCTGAAAAAGTTCATTTTTTAATAAATAGTGAAAAATACTGCATTTTAAGTCAAAACTATATTTTCATCTAATTTATTTATATGAATAGATTGTCCTGTTAATTAGTTTTTAATCACAATTAGATTATATTTTTATCATTTAATAAAATTTTGGTCATTGGAAGTAATTTCACATTTTAATTATACGCAAACACATGTCAATTTTCTAACAGTTATTATTTCTAAAAAACCTGCTTTTTGGTTTTGACAACAGGGATTAATTTTAAATTATTTTTTGAAAATTGTGTTTTTTTAATTTGTAAAAATGGATTCCATATTTTTAATCAAGATCTACAAATTTTTTATATATGTAACTTCTACTTTTAGACATAATGAATAGTAACTTCAGTTAATATTTTACTTACCATGGTTAAAGGGTAAATCTGGTAAATAAGGGTAAACAAATAATATTATAATAATATTAAAATACCCTAAAATGTGTCCTAACCCACTTTTATTACACATTTACTACCATGGGCATCCTTGGGTTGATTTTGGGACCCCATGGAGCCACTTTTAAGTGAAAATGACATTTTATATTAAAATAATTTAAAGTTAAGGAAAATGTTACATAAACATATATCTTTTAGTAAAAAAATATATATGGGATTATATAAGTGATATTTTAGAATATAAATAGTCATTAAAATAAAAAACAATTTCATACATCATGGCGTTTTATTTATGATTTTTATACATTAAATAAATAAATTTAATAATGACACAATGATGATGCAATGATTGCTTATTTAATAAAGGATTCAAATAAATGATATTATAAATGTTAAAATAAATTTAATTTGGTTATTTTGATGTCATCCAAGAATTTTCGAGATGGTAGTTATATATTATATTTTTATTAATAAAGTTTTTTCAAATAAATCATGTTGTTATGGGTTTTTAAAAAGTCATGATATCAACAGTGTCTAAATTGACAAAATTCATATTTTAAAATATAAAATATTTTATTAAATATTATAAAATTAAGAAAAACAATATAATATTCTTATAGATTGTTATCATAAGTCAAAAAATTTATTATTGACTCTTTAATTTGATATTTTTCACGTTTTGGTAACTATTTTTATTCTCAAAGTGTTAAATTCTTGATAGAACGAAGAGTAAAAAACGATTAAATAAAAAATATAAGTATTAAAAAATATCCAAACATGTCCAATTTAATGATTTTTTGAATTTTTTATGTTGAAAATAATTTTATTTTAAATAATACTTTTAAACTTTCCTAAAGAGACCCTCCTCCCTCTTATAAAAGGGCATCACCTCTAACCCGTACTCACACCTCTCAAGCACCATTGGATCATCCAATATATGCCCAAATATGCTCCCAACATTACTATATTACTCTTAAAATCATTACCATAGGCATAAGAAAATTCCAGGATTCATTTTGATTAAAACCAAAGGAAGTTATCCAATTTGAGGTAACGTCTTCTCTCAAGTTCCTTTCCATTATTTTTGCTTCTCCACTCCCTATGCTCTTCATATTATTTTTTTATATAAAGACACAAGTACCCTCAATATTCTAGGTTTTTTATGATAATTATTTCAACTACACTTACACACACCTCCATCTAATGGATTTAGAACATACTGTTTATGTGGACGGTGAACTACTACCTCACAAAACGATGATTGTACAATCTTCTCCTACCACCTCTTATGGTGGCCATTATGATGTAAAGTTAATTATATATGATATATATGATATTTATTTTATCTATATAATTCTTTAATTATCATTTAGAACATACCTGTATGCTTTTAATGTTGAATATATATGATAAGTTCGATTGAGGAAGTGCTGACTATCGCCCCCTCAAAGTGATATGAATCATTATTGCAAAAAATGGATCATATAAAGGATGGAATTAATGAACTTAAGTAAAAATATATAACATAGATATTATACTATAATTATAATATACTTATGTATAATTTATTTTTAATTCTTTTAAATATGAAAAATAAATTAAAGTTGCGTTCATGTGTACGTACGGCTTACCGTCTCCATGAATGTTGCATTTCATTTCTTACATCCAAATGATATGGACTATTATAAATACATATATACCGGATATATAGGATATATATGATATATAAATCATTAATATCATTCTTTAGATGATTTAATTTTTACCACATGTACAATTTATAATTATAACAGGTTCATTTTTTACTCGTGTTCTGAACATCGACAAAATGTCTGATATGAACACAAAGAATTAACTAATTGTCATAGCAAAGTAATAAGTGATTTAAAAGGAATAACAAACTTGAAACATTTTTTTAAGAAAGTAGAAATTAACTTAATTTTATTAATCTGAAAATTAAATAAGGAACGAGTCAATTCATACACGAGGTAAAGGACTTCATCTCAATCTCCTTTCATTGAGGCATGTTTTGATAATATACAACTCCTTCTTTTACATGGTGTATAATAAACCCCTTTTACTTTTACATTCATTCAAAGAGAATATTTTTTATACTAATTGTTTTACTAAATGACAAAAGTAAAGTTTTTAACATTTGCGGCAACAATTACCTCTCTGTCTTCGTAATCGTTATTGGGATCCTCTATAAGCCTTAATGTTTTTAAAAAGAAAAAAGAAATAACTTATTACATGTTTGGGTGTTTTGGTATTCAAAATGGTTTTTGAAATGGATTGAGTATTTCAATATCATGAAATGATTTCTTATAATTTCAAGTAGAATGTTATTACTTAAATGTTAATATTTGAAATCTTTTACGTGTGATGATTATATAATGGTACTTGGAAATTTGAAGGGTGGTTACATGATAACCCAAATGATGGGTGGTTCCATGATAAAAAAAGGATGGGTGGTAATGTTATATCCTCCAATGAATTGGGTTTGGAAGTATGTAGTACGGTTATTCCATTTAGTGATATGTGTGGAAGTCGACTGTATGGTTATTCCATTTCAGTATTTTATATCCCAAGTTACCTTTATATGTAATATATTGATTTATATGGGCATTAGGGTAATATTTTGGTTAAAAAATGTTATTAAATGAGATTATATTCAATGAAGTGTTTTTATACTTTTTTAAGGTGAAAATTATAACTTTATGATTAAGTATTGAGGGTTTACATGTTGTTTTGAAAGCTAACAATTTTACCTCTTAAAGTATCCCTTAATGAGAATTTTATTCTCATACCAGGTTTTGAAATGATTTTCATAGGAATTAAATATGAATATGGTCAAGGATGGGATCAAGGAAAAATCATTCTATCTAAAACATGTAAGTAGTCATGTTTATTATTTTAGATTTTTTGTTTTATGAAAAAAATGGATAGTGAGTAGAAGTGTCTACATGTAATATTAAAGTTGTTATGTATAAGTTATGATTTATTTCTCTAAATATCTAAACCTAAAAACATCCTTAAATTAAATTATTAACATAATTCAATATTATGTAATGTTTAAGGCTAGGCTCTTATTGTTGGTATTAGAGGTCGGTTTAGATAACTCTAGAGGTTAGGGTGTTATTTAAGAATAAGTGACATAACCATAATGGTTATAATATTATAAAGAGTTCTAGTAATTTTAGATAAATTGAATGAGTTTAAGATAACATGAATAAGTATATCATAGTGTTTACCCTCATCGTAAGATATTATATGATTATTTTACTGAAATACTCACACTGACCTTTTTGGTTTTAGTTAATGGCTAGATCTAGAAGGAACCAAAGTAACAATGGATATAAAGGAAAATGTGGTGGTTTTATGCATGAGAAAATGAATGAAATGGGAGCTGAAATGATAAATCTTGTAGTTATTCTCAACCAACTATTTGGATTCATGATTTACCACCTTAACCTTGGTGATTTTGATAAGGCATCGTATATGTGAGAAACAGATCCCCGAATAAGTTCAGGTAATAATCATAAAGGTAAGTATATTTCAAAACCTATATGTCAAGGATTCAGAATGTAACACTAAGGAAAATGATTCAAAGTGACAGGAAGATGTATAAGATATGGTATTGAAGGTCATAAATCAATAAACTTATATGGAAAAAGGAATCATCCAGTTGACTCTAGGAAATGGAAAGAAGTTCTTTCCGAAGGATCAATTGAATGTGTTAAATGTGGTGTGCATGTTCATTACACAAATAGAATTCTAACAAAGAAGGTTCGGGAATGGGATCAACAGGACCATACAAATATATGTTTACTAATACCTAATTCCATTCCAATTGAGGATGAGGAAACTTACAATGACCTATGAAAGGTATGTATTATTTCATATCTAATGTTTTGATATTATTGAATCTTAGGATATGATTTATGGTTTTTTTGTAAGAAATAAGTATTACAGAATAAGTTGGAAAATAATGGTTAATAGATCATGAAGAACGTTGAATGAGTAAAAATTATACATATGAGGGATTCAAGAGTTATGGTAGATTTTAGGTTGATGAAATACTTAAAATTATGAAGGCTCTTTTGATGATGGGATTTCTTTGGAAGAATGTTTCTAATATGTGTAACCCTGAAGTTTGATATGTGAAAATGTTATTCAAGAAAGAATTATCTTTTCATGTGTAGACATAATGGATAAACATAGGGGTTCAAATAATCTTTTTTTATGTGATAAATGGTTATTACATTTTGGGATGAAAAATGAAAGGTATTATATAACTTTTGAGTGTAAAATAGGTTATGGTCATTTTTTAGGAAATTAACTTATTTTTGAGAATGTTATAACAATGATATGGTTTTAGAAAATAGACAACACATAGGATGGGTGACAACCCATCCTGTCTATAAAAGCCTTGGTAATCGAACAAACAACTGAAGGGAGACAAGGTCGCATCACCTACCATTGTACTACGTGAATTCCCTAGTTCGTATGACTTGTTCTTTTTTAGTTAAATGGTTTTATCGATCATGAATAAGTTGATTTTTGGAACTTATGTTTTATCAAATGGATATCCTTATTATAAGAAAATGGTTTAGTGATTAGGTGATAGAGGTTATTTTGGAAGACATTCTCTCTTTTGGGAACACTATATGCTTATGGAAAATAGAATACTATGGTATCTCATTTGAGGAGTAAGGGTGGAATTTTATTTTGTAAGAATCTATGTTTATATTGTGGACATATAGAGATTTATATTATTTATGGAAATTTTTAACCTATCACAGAGAATATGTGATTAGGATAATTACTTTTTAGTTTGAGACATTAAGAATAGTCAATGTTATTTGGAGATAAATGTTAAGATTTAATGTGGAAGATTATGTGATTAAATATTTCTATGTTTTGGGTTTCAATCATAGTTTAAATTACATTGAAGAATTTTAAGGATAGTGGTTTATTGAATGGTCTTTGTTGAACTTTTGTTATTGTTTTTCTAATTTGGGATATTAACACTAGTATTTTTTTTATAAAATAGTATTCCCTTGGGGGATTATATACTCTTGTAATAACCATTTTTGTTTTGGTTAATGTCTAAAGATTGGGGAAATATATGGCCTATCTTTTATGGATCATGTTATTATCTAGAATTTGATTCTAGTTATTTTGATGTGACCAAGTCAGCTTTAATACTCATCATTTGGAGAAAAGATGAGTTTTTTGTAGAAATTTAGTAAAGTATGAAAGTCTACTTGACAAGTAAGTAAGTTTCGTTATGTTATTAGTCATGCTCAAAAATAAATTGCTCAAATTTGTGAAAGGGAACTTCAAACAAAAATGATGTCCATTTACTTTTCCTACTAGGGAATGAAAGACCGTTTAACCCATCACAAGTTTGTGATTTTCTGGTGGTTAACATTCTCTTAATCATGTTTTCTATCACTCTCTATCAGAACTTGATGGTTATTTTCTCTTCCATATCTATGTTTTCATATATGGAATCATAGTTTTGGGTAATCTTGGGTGACCTTTGTAATTCTCATTCTTTCTTTTAAAGTTATTGTTTTATTGAATCTTTTTCCAATGTGGGACTTTTAATGAAGTTTCGAAGCCTAATTTTAAAATTGGGTGACACAATTTCCCAAAGGGGGGAAGGATGTAACCTCCCAGGTATATATAAAATAATACATTTTGATATCTATTAATATTTATGAATAATATATTAATTTTATTTTAAAGAGGACACTTTGTTTGATAGCTTAATCAACACGTAACAACAGGTTTCTTTGAAATCTTATGTTGCACACAACTTTGAGTTATATCGAAAAATAATATAACAATATTATTATTTTAAATGGTAGTTAACGAATATTCGTTGTATTGCACTAAATGAACATAACTAACTACATAATGATTAAACATGTTTGTAAAATTTGTTTACATTTATCCAATAATTTTTAGATTCTTAAAATAAGAATGAATGCGATTTTAAGCATGAAATACTCTAATATTCTTTAAAATGTTGATTTACTACCTTTTGCTGGTGAACCATTTTTAAATCTAGTTTTTGTCAGTCTTATATGTTCCATTTAACAAAATAAAAAAAAATTAGAATCAAGATGTCAAATTTTACTTTGGGTAAATTTTTGTTACTTTTCTGATAAAGTTCATTTTTAATGAATAGTTAAAAATAATGCATTTTAAGCCCAAAATGTCTTTTCATCTAATTTATTTATATGATTATATTGTCCTTTTAATTGGTTTTAAAGTGTAATTATAGTATATTTTTATCATTTAAGATAATTTTGGAGATTTTAAGTAATCTGGATTTTTAATTAGATGTAAACACATGTCAATCTTTTAATAGTTATTATTTCTATAAACCCCACATTTTGGTTTTGACAACGGTGATTAATTTAAAATTAATTTCTCCGACTTCTATGTTATGAATTTAAAAAAAATTCTTCCATACCTGAAATCAGGAACTCCAAATTTTGTAAATTGGTAACTTTTATTTTTAGACATTATGAATAGTAACTTCAGTAAATATTTTATTTACCATGGTTAAAGGGAAAATCTGGTAAATACTGGTAAAAAATAATATTATAATAAAATTAATTTACCCTAACACATGTATGAACCCTATTTTATGACATGTTTCTGACCATGGGCATCATTTGGTCTATTTTGGGACCCCATGGAGCCACTTTTATGTGAAAATGACATTTTATAAAAAAATAATTTAAAGTTATTGAAAATTTTACATAAACATATATTTTTTAGTAAAATAATTTTTATATGGGGTTATATATGTGTTCATTTCAATAATAAATATTCATTAGAAATATAAAAATATTTATTATATCATGGTATTTTATTTATAATATTTTGACATTAAAAAAATAAATTTAATTATGACACAATGATGATGTAATGATTGCTTCATTAATAAAGGATTCAAATAAATGATATTATATATATCGAAATAAATTTAATTTGGTTTTTCTATGTCATCCAAAAAATTTATAGGTGATATTTACGAGTTATATTTGTATTAATTATGTTTTTTCAAATCAATCAAGTTATTTTGGGTTTTTAAAAAGTCATGATATGAATTGTGTCTAAATTGACATACTGCATATTTTAAAATATAAAATATTTTATTAAAGATTATAAAATTCCGAAAATATTTATGATTCATACAAATAGTTATAATAAGTCTGATATTGTATTATTGACCCTTTAATTGGATATTTTTTATGTTTTGGTAACTATTTGGATTCTCAATGTGTTAAATACTTAATAAAATGGTAAGAGTAAAAAAAGGTTAAATAAAAAATATAAGGATTAAAAATAAAAAAAAACTATAAAATTCTTATTGGATGATTTTATTTCAACTTATATTCATCTTATATTCTACGGTATTTAGTTTTTGACCTTTTAAAACAAAAAATAATTTTATAATAAAATAATATTTTCAAACTTTCCTATAGATCCCCTCCTCCCTCTTATAAAAGGGAATCACATCTAACCCTTACTCACACATCTAAATCCCCCTTCTCTCATCCAACCTCTGCCCAAATAAGTTCCAAAAAAACCTCACTTCCACCTAGAATCCTTACCTTATGCATAAGGAAATTCAATAAAGCCTTTTGATTCAAACCAAAGGGAGTTATTCGATATGAGGTAACATCTTCTCTCAAGTTATGTTCCATTATATTTCCTTCTACACTCCATATGATCTTATTATTTTTTTTTAATATAACAAAACCAGTATCCTCACTATACTATGTGGTTTTTATGATAATTTTTATAACTACACTTACACACACCTCCATCTAATTGATTTAAAACATACGGTTTATGTGGATGGTGAACAACTGCCTCACGAAATGATGATTGTTCAATATTCTCCTATCAACACTTATTGTGTCCATTATGATGGAACTATAATTATATATTATATTTAAGATATTTATTTTATCTCTATAATTATTTAATTTTCTTTTATAACATTCCTCCATCCCTTTCAAGTTGTATATATATGATAATTTCATTTGAGGAAGTGCAGACTACCACCCCCACAAAGTGATATGACTCATTCATACTATACATGGAACGTAAAAAGGAAATAATTAAAGAAATTATGTAAAATTTATAACATATATATTATATTGTAATTGTAATATACCTATGTATCATTTGTTTTTCTTTCCATTAAATATGAAAAAGATATAAAAGTAGTGTTCAAGTGTACGTACGGATTACCGTCTCCATGAATGATGCATTTTATTTCTTATATCCAAATGATATGGACTATTATAAATACATATATAATTTATATATATGATATATATGATATCTAAATCATTAATATCATTCTACAGATAATGTAATTTTGACCACATGGACAATTTATAATTATAACAAGTTCATTTTTCACTCAAGTTCCAAACGTCGAGAAAATATTGGACATGAACTCATATAATTAAATAGTTGTTATAGAAAGGTAATAATTGATATAAAAGGAAACTTGAAAAAGGTTATAAATCAATTAAAAATTATCTTATGTTTATTATTCATGAAATTAAAGAACTAACGATTCAAGTTGGACAAATTGTATGGGACATTGTCACAATCTCCTTTCATTGGGGTATGTTTTGATAATATACACCTCCTTATTTTACATGGTGTATAATAAGACCCTTTAAATTTTACTTTCATTCAAATGGAAATTTTTTTCTACTAATTGTTTTACTAAATGAAAAAAGTAATGTTTTTAACATTTGTATCAACAATGACCTTTCCACCATTGTAATCGTCATTGGGCTTCTTCTATAGGCCTTAATGTTTTCGAAAAGAGAAAAGAAATACCTTATTACATGTTTGGGTGTTTTGGTATTGAAAATTGTTTATGAAATGGATTGAGTATTTCAATATATTGAAATGATTTCTTATGATTTCAAATGAAATGTTATTACTAAAATGTTGATATTTGAAATCTTTTATGTGTGGTGAATATATAATAATACCTGAACATTTGACGGGTGGATACATGATAAACCAAATGACAGGTGGTGCCATGATAAACCAAGGATGGGTGGTTACATTATAACCTTCAATTCATTGGGTATCAACGTCGGTCGTATAACTATTCCATTTAGTGATATGTGTGAAAGTCGACCGTATGGTTATTCCATTTAAGTATATTTACGTCCCAAGTTACCTTTATATGTTTTATGTTGCTTTATTTGGGATTTATGGTGGTAATTTGGTAACAAAAAGGGTAAGTAATGATCTTATATTCATTAAAGAATTTTGTACTTCTTTAAGGTGAAATGTATTACTTTATGATTACGTATTCATGGTTTACACATTGTTTTGAAAACCAACAGTTTTCCATATTTATGTATCCCTTATTGAGATTTTTATTCGCATCCCATGTTTTGAAATGTTTTTCACAAGACTTAAAGATGAACAGGTTCATGTATGGGATCAAGGAAAAGTCATGTGGTGTAAAATATGGAACTATACATGTTTATTTTTTTAAGAGTTTTTGTTTTATTAAAAAATGGATAGTAAGTAGAAGTGTATACTAATAATATTCAAGTTGTTATGTATAAGTTATGACCTAATTCTCTAATGCTCTAAACCTGAAATGATCATCAATTGGAATTATTAACGTAATTCAAGATTATGTAATGTTTAAGGTTGGGGCCTTATAAAGTACTTTCTCAAGGATGGCTTGATTCCCTTTCCATCTTTAGTATGGTAAAAATTACTTGGGGTGTGTTCCATATATTCATTCCCCACGAGGGTAGAGCGAGGCAAAATGTCTTGAGAATAAGATGTAATCTCATTTATGAGATTAGTCTCAAATAGAGTTATTGGATTCAACAATGAGTCCTAGGGAGTTACCCTCTATCATATCCTCTTCCCTATGTGAGGTTTGACGTATCGATGCAACCAACATACATAGGTATTGAACCCCTAATTATAAAGTTAATCTAGTTTGGGTTTGAAGTCTCCCATATGGTCTTGAGTGTGATCCCCTATCTATGTATAAATCTCTTCTAACTTATAAATCACACTTCTTCATACGGATACATGATGGGAATATCCTATCCAATGAGTACCATTATTTTTTCTCGGATCATGGAGTGAGTTCTCTCGAACGGATGTTATCATGTATCATGATCAGGAATCCTATATTAGAATTATGGTTGTGACCTTTCCCTAAGACTTAGTTTCTATCTTATGTATATCTAAATGTTATTATAGTGTGTCTCATATTTTTATTTACATGCCCTTGTGATGAGTTGACAAATATATTGATGCTTTATGATTATTGATTTCAAAGTTTCCTACTAGGTATTATTATACTCACCCTTGAATTGTATTTTCCCACACATGTTGTGTCTTATGTAGATGATAGGTTGTTCAATTATCTCCTTGGAGGAACCTGGCCAAAAGGGGAATAGCTGGGATATACAGAAAATGGTTTGTACTAGTTTTCACATTTGATTGTAGTCACCACATTCTAACAGGTTGGACTTCATACTATTTTTGGAGGGCTTTTATTTGGATATTTATGCTTTATAGTATTATTATCATACATTGATTGTGTGATTTATATTTATTAATTTAATTTCATTAGTTGTATTTATCTTTTATCATTGCATGGCCTTTGGAGATGTTTGTGTGTGTGTAGGTAACTTATGTTAAGGTCTTCCATGTGTGTCATATGCCTACTTGGTGCTTATCTCAAGCCCCTGACCTAATAGATATGGGATTGGGGTATTGCAATTGGATCATAGTTATCTAGGTGGTCCATGGTGGTTTGTTTCATGACAATATATTATACACTTATCTCATTCTATGGAAAACAAAATCATCTACCATGCGTACGTGTAGAATACCACCTCCACATAACGAATTATTTTCATTTTTTTCATCACCGCCTTAAATGACACTCATGATATTAGGTTTAAGGGATAAATATTATGTTTATATAATTATTAAGTATATTTAAATAAAAATTGTGAAACTTATTAACAATTAACATAATAAAGTAACCATGGTAAATTCAACCATCCAAAAGAGCATTCAAAGGGGAAAACGATTTCATTGTATTGTGTAATAACTGTAAGAGTTAGTGTGCTGGAACCAAGTGGTTTTACATTGATTACATGGATATTTAATGTATTGTTATATATTGTTCATTGTTCTCTAAGACTATAATGTAATAATGTCCTAGAGTATTTGTTGCATTAATAAGTTCATGGCAGCTCCCTACTATGATGATAACCTTGAAATGCTATAAAAATATTAATAAATGTAGTTATGTGGTTGGATGACATGCTATGATGGGACACATATCATGAAAACCATCAGGTGCGAGTAATCATAAGCATATGAGACTTCCTCTCATGAAGTTTAGACTTGGTAATCTCCAAGATATGAGATTATGAGAACAGACCCTCAAGTAGGAATTCTGTATGTTTTGATGTCATTAGATATTTCTATCTGTGAGCATGTGTAATTATTATTAGACTTTAATAATATCATTAACACATGTCATGACTTATTCACTTTTATTTACTGAAAAAAACTATCACGCAAAAAGTTGGCGGGAAGTAGGGTTGATTGAGTGCGTCATGAGTGGCATGTTATTAATGGATAAGTTAAGGAAGGATTTGTCCCTTCCATTTATGGAATTTGATATCACATCCCTTTGATTGAAATAGATCCTTCATGAAAAATTTCATGTCCATGGTGTAACAATGAGTTTATTTCAGGTAGTCAAAGAACGATGTATCAAGCATAAAAGTTGATGACATAATCATGAAGCCTACTTGATGAGATATTGCAACAAAGAGATTATATTACACAGTGATCGTTTGTATGTGTATGTTTTTGTAGCGACATTAAATTATTTCTCTTGGGTGTCTTGACCCGTTACTAAACAGTAATCTTAGACTTTAGGTAAGCCCGCCTAATGCCAATGAGAAAGAATCCTATAGGGTCACACACTAAGTGTTTTTGATGGTATTAGTTAAATTTTATTTGAATTTAATAAATTAAATAAATATTATTCTCAAGACTATGGAATAATTTTATTCAAGTCAAGATGATATCTTAAATTAAATAAAATTTATTTATTTATTTTATTGAACATTCAATAAATATTTATTTTCAAATTTGAAAATAAAATATTTATTTAAGAGAATAAATTATTTATTTATTTAATAAGGTGTTCAATAAATGGAAGTGGAGTTTGAGCGGACCAAGGTCAGTTTGGTAGTAAAATAATTACTTTCAGGATGTTAAATAATTATTTAACTACTTGTCAAAAATTAAAATAATGCTGCTATTATTTTGTGACACAGAATTTTATTTATAATTCTGTTTTACGCAAGTTGGCACACTATAAATAATGACATGGTATTATTATGAAATGTATGGGTTTTCTCTAAGTGCATGAATATATTTAATTGTTTCTATGAAATTAAATATTGTAACTGAAATTCCATGCACTTAAATAGGCAAGTACCCCTATTGTGCCATACACCACACCACATGCCTGGTGAATTGAGAACTGTTGAGCCAAAAAATTTCTCTTTTGAATCCTCTTCTCTCCCCTCTCAATAAAGAGACTTTCTTCAAGGATGAAGAACAAGTGATCAAGAACGACTGACAGAGGACACTCGCTTCAATGCGATAGCACCCGGAGAATGTGTGGTGTCGATCGGAGGCCATCGAAGAACTTGTGGATCACCACTAGAGGGATTCTAGTTTTGATCCTTACAATCGCAGCAATATAATTTGGAAGGTTCAATCTAGATGATCAACATCATCAATGAAGAAAAATACCAAAGACACAGGTATTATTTTTCTTTATGAAATTAATTAAATTAATTATAAACATGATGTGAAAGATTCTCTCTAAAGGTTTCAGGCCTCTTTTTTTATTTATCTAAATCTTTGATTACATTCCATGGAGACTAGAATTCAATGTCGTATTGATCCTGGAATAATCACTGATCATGGTAAAAATAAAAATTGGGTGTCGTCCCAACCACGCTTCCATTGTGCCCGAAACCTTAATGTTGTATCATAGGGGTTACATCATAGTTTATAACTATTTAAATATTTCATTGATGAATTGTGCATTTAATAATTTATTTGTTTCAATTTAATTTAATAGTTCTCCAAATCTGAATCTTGAGATCTATTCCTCCTCTTTCGTTTCTCATTCACCTTATAGAAATAATCTTTTATTTAAATTTTGATTAAAATAAAATAGAGGATCTCATCCGGAGATGTCAAAGCTTCATGGCCATACAACACTAGAACACACAACATTTATTTGGTAGTACACACCATGTAGTCAAGATTCAATGTAATGTACTAGTACGCCAAACCAAGTTGTGTGTCTGAGTCTTTCCAAGTCTTAAATGACTTTGTGTGTTGACCCGGAATGGGTGGAACGTGGTTTCTGGATTACACGATGTGTGGCCCAATGGACACAGCATGTAGTCTTTTCAGGTTAGGCTTGGATCATGTACCCCATACACGGCTTTCCCGGCTGGAGACCGTGTAACGAGGAGCTATATGGTTTGTTTCCCACTGGACACGTCGTGTACATCGAAGATTTATGAAGTACACTCACACGCCGTTTCCCTGAGCGTGTACTTCAGATAGACTTTGAAAAATAGTAAACACCGTGTAGTTATGACTACACATCATGTACTCATCCAAATTACACAGATTTATTAAAATTTATTATTATATTATACAAACCCTTGAGAGGTGTACCATCGTGTGGGCATAAAGCTGAGGCACAACACGTGATTGGTGTTTATATATTTTTGTTTCATTTAACATCTGTGTAATGATCATTTCTAATCATTGGGTAGTTGTTAATAGTAATTCACCGGGTTTCCTTCAAGGAACTAGTTACGTACAAAGATAATTTTAAATGATTTTATTTTTTTAAGATTATTATGGATGAGAATATCAAGATAATTCAAAAGAGGATTTAAGATAAAAGGATTGATTAATTAAATATGATAATTAATTGATTCAAACGTGATTTATCTTAAAAGATAATGATTAAATAATTAAATGCTAGTTTTATTTATGTGTAAACATCATTGCATGTATGGATGATCATTAGCTAGACTAAGACCTTTGTATGTGGATGGTTTCTTTTAATTTAATTATTTAAATTAAATTTGTTTGCATTTGAGCCTTCTTCTCATTAATATATAGGGTCTGCCTGCCTAAGTATTCTTTTATGTAAACCCCATTTTTACCCATAACCTTCATGGGAGTTTAAAAAGACATATGTAATGGATGGAACTCCCAAGATAGTGGAGGCAGTTCAAGCTGGAGAAGAGATGAAACCAATCCCAGGAGATGCAGAGGGGGATAGGTGGAAGCTGTAAACACGAACCCAAAAGGATCAAGTTGTTTCTCCCCTAGGTCAGGGTTATTTTATCAACCGCTAGATAAACTAAACATTATAAAAGCTCGTGATAGTGCCATTTACTTTATTTTATTTCTTTCATTTGCATGGTATATCATTATGGATGTGTTTTCATGATCACATAATTAATGAATTAAACAAGCATGCAATATTGAACTAAAATAAACCATACTTATACATAAATATTATCAAGACATTGTTAATCACTTATGTAAGTTACACTTAATATTAACAAGCATGTGATGATGATCATAATCAATTCACACATAAGAGATAAAAATCCCTCAAATAAAATATTATGTCAGAACAAGCCTTTCGTTACCTAATTAAAGGGAAAAAATAAATAAAACTATGTGTTTGACCAACCCTTGTATGGACACTTACTTTTATATAGGAATACCTTATGAAATGTTTTGGGTTGACTTAACCATATTACATTAAGAGGAGTATCCCTTCCTAGACTTGGTGTAATATTGGAGGCAAGAGTTGAGGAAATCCAAAGTCATGATTTCAGGATTTGAGAGTCCACTCAACATATCGAGGAGCTACAAGCCTGTAGTAGGCAAAGACCCGCCTACCTAAATACCTTCTATTATCTTGACCAACCCTTGTTGGGGTTATGTGAAGAGGAATATGGATCCTTTCCACTAGAATGTCATAGAAACTGGACATTCTGAGTTCTATAGTGAGGGCCATTGGTACTTGTTAAAATAGTGGGAGACTTAATAAAATTTATTATTTCTCATAAAATATAATCAAGAAAGTATTGATGGTCTTCTCTTTTAATTTTAGAACAAAAATGACAAGCTCATCAACCACAATATCCCAACGATCAATTTTGGATAAAGACAACATCCTCACTGGTAGTAACTTCTTAGAATGGTTTAGACGCCTTCAGGTTATCCTACACCATGAATGGAAGTATAATGTGCAAGAGTTAGCATTACCTAATCCACCTACCAGGGAGATAAGTGATGAGGATTTCCTGGTCTATGAGAAACATATGAATGATGCAGTTGAAGTTCAATGTTTGATGTTGTCATAAATGTCTAGGGAACTCATGGAGTCTCATGAAAACATGGATGCTTATAGTATGCTCGATCATATCTATGGTTTTTACTAGGATAGATCAAGACAGTAAAGGTTTGAGATCTCTAAGGAACTCTTTCAGAGTAATCTTGGAAAAGGTTCCCCAACTGGGCCTCATGTAGTCAAGCTCATTTTCTACATTGAGGGCCTGGAGGTTCTAGGGTTTAAACTCCCCGAAGAACTGGGCACCGATCTCATTCTTGCATCACTCCCTCAGAGATTCTCTAACATCTTTTTCAATTTCAATATGAATAGCATTGAGAAGTCTCTATCTGATCTTCTTAACATAATTCACCAAGTGGACAAAGATATGAAGCGTGAAAAGCCACATGTCTTTATGATGAATAAGAGGAAAGGGAAGGTGAAGAACTTTATCCCAAAGCTTCTTCACAACCTTCCAAAAAAAGGAAGATCAATGAGGAGGCAAGAGAATAGGAGGCTGTTTATTTCTCATGTGGCAAGAAGGGCCACTGGAAGAAGAATTGCACCCAGCCTAGGAATCAAGGGGAATCTTCGTGTGCATTTGTTATCGAATGCAATCTAACTGTTTCTACAAATTGGGTGTTAGATACATCTTGTGGTGCTCACATATGTATCCAAATACATGAACCTATAAATATTGATCAAAGGTAGGTAGATCTACGAGTAGCCAATAGATCCAGACTTGCTGTTGTAGTTGTCGAAGACTACCACCTCACGTTTCCAACTAGAATGATCTTGGTGTTAAAGGGTTCTCAATAAGTTCCTTCTATTACTAAAAACATTATTTTTGTATCCATATTAGATACAGATGGATTTGTTTTCATGTTTGGAAATGAATGTTTCTTCTTTTACAAAGATAGCATTTGTTATGGTAGGGTACATTTATACAACAGACTTTACGTGTTGTATTAAACCAACCAAGTAATGGAAATTGATAACAAAGATACTTCATAAGACTCATACCACACCCAACATTGGTATCACCATCTAGGTCATGAAAATGAGAAACACTTGACAAAGTAATATTAAGATGGATAATTAGATTATTTCGAACTAAAACCACTTGGCGTATGTCAGGCATGTTTACAAGGCAAAATGACCAAATCCCCATTTAGTGAGAATGGTGAAAATGCTAAAGGACTTCTTGAATTGGTTTATAGCGATGTGTGTGGACCATTTCCAGTTGAAGAAAAGGGAGGGTACTCATAATTCATAACTTTTATGGATTATTTTAGTAGATATGGATATATCTACTTAATGATGTATAAGTCGGATTCTTTTGATAAATTCAAATAATACCAAAATGAAGTTGAGAACCAGCTTGGTAATAAGATTAAGAAACTCCACTCAGAACGAGGTGGAGAATATCTTAATCAAGACTTCATTGATTACTTACGAGAGTTTGGGATCCTATCCCAAATCACTCCTCCAAACACACCCCAGTGGAATGGGTGAGTGAAAGGAATAATTGCACCTTGTTGGAAATGGTGAGATCATTGATGAGTCATGTGAGCCTTATATTATCCTTTTAGGGATATGCGTTACAAATATAGGTACACATACAAAACCAAGTACCAACTAAATTAATAAATGGTATTCCATACGAGTCCTGGAGTTGAAGAAAAACCATGTTATTGAATTTACATGTGTGGGGTAGCAAAGAATTTGTTAAGGCCTCTTCAGGTAACAAGATCGCACCCCAAGTCATAAAGTGTACCTTTATAGGATACCCTAAGAAAACAAGGGGATATTACCTATACAACCCCTTAGACAAAAAGGATATAGTGGAAAGACATGCTATATTCCATGAGAGGGACCACATCTCCAAAAGTGATAGTGGGAGAAAGATAAACTTCAATGAAGTCGAGGCTTAAGGTACACAAGAGTTGGTACAGGAACAGATTCCACAAAGCCCCATGGAAGAAGAACCTGTTCGAGAGACACAAGTTTTGCGTAGGAGTACAAGAGAGGTTAGAGAACAATAACAGAACGGTTTTATAGTTACTGAGGATAGTGACTCATTATTAGTTGATAATAATGATCTTTTAACCTACAAGGAAGCAGTAAGTGGCATAGACGTTACCAAGTGGCAAGATACCATGAATTCTGAAATGAATTCCATGTACCAAAACCAAGTCTGTATTTTGGTAGATCCTCCAGTTGATGTAAATCTTATTGGTTGAAAATGGGTATTCAAGAAGAAACTGGACAAGGAAGGACAAGTCAGTACCTATAAGGCATGATTAGATGCAAAAGGTTTTAAATTGAATCAACAAATTGACTATGATGAAACCTTCTCACCAGTTTCAATGCTGAAATCCATCATAATTGAACTTTCCATTGCGGCATACCATGACTATGAGATTTGGAAAATGGATTTCAAAATAGAATACCTTAACGGGAACTTTTAGAAAGATTTCTACATGACACAACCTGAAGGGTTCGAGACTCCAAAAGAATCCAATAAGGTATACAAGTAGCAGAAATCCATTTATGGATTAAAGCAAGAATCAAGGTAATGGAACATTTATTTTTATGAAGCCATTAAAGAATTTGGTTTTATCAATAATGAATTTGAGCCTTGTGTCTACAAAAATTTTAGTGGTAGTGTAGTAATTTTCGAAATAGTATATATTGATGACATATTACTTATTAGAAACAAGATACCAGTCTTACATTCTGTTAAGGCATGGTTGAATAAATGCTTCTCCATGAAAGACTTGGGTGAGGCAACGTATATTCTTGGGATCAAGATATGTCATGATAGATCCAAGAGATTTTTGGTCATATGTCAAAGTACATACATGGATAAGATACTGAAGAGATTCAGTATGGAACAATCCAGGAGGGGATTGTTTCCAGCATCACATGGCATTCATCTTTCCAAGAAAATGTGTCCTTAAACACATGAGGAAAGAAAGATAATGGAAGGGACTCCATACGAATCAGCAATTTGGTCAGTCATGTATGCCTTGCTATGTACTAGGTTGGATTTCGCCTATGCATTGAGGGTGGTAGGAAGATATCAAGCTGACCCAGGTGGACATCATTGGATGGCAGTCAAGATTATCATAATGTATCGGAGGCGTACTAAGGATATGTTCCTAGTTTATGGAGGAGATGAGGAACTAGTCATCAGAGGATATGCAGATGCTAGTTTCCAAACTAATCAAGATGACATGAATTCACAAATGGGATAAATCTTCATTTTGAATGGAGGTGCAGTGAGCTGGAAGATATCAAAGCAAAGTGGGGTCGCAGATTCTACAGTAGAGTCTGAGTATATCGTAGCTTCTGAGGTAGCTAAAGAAGTAGTTTGGATCTGAAGCTTTGTCCATGAGATAGATTTGATACCTAGCAGTAAATATTTCATCACATTGTACTCTGATAATACTTCATTGGTGGATCTCACAAAAAATACAAGGTCACATCAGCGGACAAATCACATACTTCAGAAGTATCATCTCTTGAGGGATTTTCCTAAGAGAGATGAAGTTGCAGTGAGAAGTATTTCCAAGTAAGACAACGTGGTGGACCATTTTTCTAAAGCCTTGACTCAGTAGAAATATGATCATCATGAAGCCTTCTTGATGAGATATTGTGAAAAAGGGATTATATTACACACGGAGCGTTTGTATGTGGAGTCTCTGTTGAGACTTTGCATTCCATATTTTGGGTTCATTGACCCGTTGCTAGATAGTACTCATGGAATTTAGGTTAGCCTGCCTAATTCCAATGAGAAAGAATCCTAGAGGGTCACACACTAAGTGTTTTTGGTGGTCTCAGTTAAATTCTATTTTAATTTAATTAATTAAATAAATATTATTCTCAAGACCGTGAAATAATTTTATTCAAGTTAATATGATCGCATAAATTAATTAAAAAATATTTATTAATTTTATTGAACATTTAATAAATATTTAATTACTAGTTTTTAAATAAAATATTTTTTTAAGAGAATAAATTATTTATTTATTTATTCAAGTGTTCAATAAAAGGAAGTGGGGTTCAAGTGCATCAAGTTCGGTCCATTAGTAAAATAATTATTTACAAGACGGTAAATAATTATTTAACTACTTAGCACAAATTAAAATAATGCTGCTATTATTTTGTGATGCGGAATTTTATTTATAATTTAATTTTATGAAAGTTGACACACTATAAATAATGATGCGGTATTACTATTAAATACATGGGTTTTCTCTATGTTCATGAATTCATTTAATTTTTTCTATGCAATTAAATATTATAACTGAAATTCTATGTATATAAATAGGAAAGTACCCCTATTGTGCCATACACCACACCACACGCCTGGTGAATTGATAATTGTTGAGCCAAACAATTTCTCTTTCGAATACTCTTCTCTCCCCTCTCCATAATGAGAGACTATCTTCAAGGCCTAAGAATAAGAAATCAGGAACGACCGACACAAGCCACTCGCTTCATCGTGCTAGCACCCAGAGAAAGGGCAGTGTCGATCGGAGACCATCAAAGCACATGTGGATCACTACTAGAGGGATTCATGTTTGGATCCTTACATCCACAATGAGATAATTTGGAAGGTTCAATCCAGACGATCAACATCATCATCGAAGAAAAATACAAAAGACAAAGGTATTATTTTTCTTTATGAAATTAATTAAATTAATTATAAACATGATGTGTAAGATTCTCTCTAAAGGTTTTGGGCCTCTTTTTTCATTATCTAAAACTTTTATAATGTTCTATGGAGATCGGCGCTCGTCATCGTATTGATCATAGAATAATAATTGATCATGGTAAAAATAAAATTTGGGTGTTGTCCCAACCACGCTTCGGTTGCGCCCGGAACCTTCAATAACTTCATATAGGTTATAATATTTTTATAATCATTTAAATTATAATATATAACACTAATAAACTCTATATATTGTAATTATTCTTTTTATAATGATGTTTCAACTAAATTAATTCATAATCATCCATAAATTATTGCATGTTCTTGCTTGGTCTCTTTAACCACCTACTTGAACAATGTTATGAATTTATATCATGGATGACTATAACGAATTAATTATTTGAATAATATGATATAATAATTTATATGATAATTATAATTTTTTTCTATTAAGGTTATACTAATATTTAAATAATTAATTAATAAATCATCATTCATTCATTGAGAGTCACTAAAACATTATCATTGTAGATTTCATCATCATGGTTTGTAACCAAAAATACCATGGAATGAAATTATAGATTTATAGAATATATTGTAAAATATATTATAGTACCCTATATGATCTAATAATTTATTATATTGGGTAAATAATATATATCAACACCACTTTTATACAACTCGTTCAAAGCGATAAATATTGCATACGCCTTGTGTTGAAAATCAGTAAAAACTAACTAGTGTGTGTGTGTGTGTGTCTAATGATTATAAATAAATATTATAAATTATTATAGTTATGAATAATGTTATTGGATATTTATTTAATGAACTTAATTTAATTATCTAGGATGTTTGGTGCAAGTGCAGAACAAATCAGGACCAAGGTAATGGTTTTCATCTCAAATTGCTCTCTTTGAGACATGTATGGCATTATAAACTTAATTTTATATATGTGGTGTATATACTACCAATTTTAGATATAATATCCTTAAATATCTATTATTAATGGTATTTTATGTTTAATAAAAATTCTTCTATTTCTATGGGTTCTGATTAAAATTTTACTCAAACTAAAAGGGTTTTCTTAGTCTCAATTTTGATTATTTGAGATATATAACAGATTATACACCATGTTTCCCTCATACGGTGTTGTAATTATTATATATCCCATGAATTTTCTATTCTTAATTTCCTTTTAATTCATGGTTTAAAATAATCCAAATAAATTTCTTTCCTTCATATGTCTTTTGACGCATGTGTTACCCTAGTCGTAACAACTTTTGGTAACTCAATTTTCATTCATTGAGTTATGATTATTCACTCAAATTTATTTCATTTAATTTGAATGCAATATTACTTTTCATAATATTATTTTTCATCCTCCACTTTTTGAAATTTTTTCCATATAAACCCCTTTTCAAATATTCCATACTTCATAGAGTATGTAGCATGTGAGGGATATTGATAGCTCAAATATCCTTTATTTGAGTTATAATAATTCATATTGAACTTTGGTTTTCCATTATTGGGTCCCCCCACCATAATTTTTTATTAAATTATATTTTAAAATCCTCTTTTCTAAAATTATGTTTTATGAAAAGTTAATTTTTTTACTCTTCTTACAGTGTCAGTTTCAAATATTGGTATTTCAAAAATAATAAAAATTATTTTTTCCATTCACTTTCATATGTTTTTTTCCTCTCCTCATTTCTCCAACATGAAAGTTTTTTATTTTCATAGATCTATTATTAGATATTTTTTAAGAAAATAAATAATTTCAAAATCATTTTTTATCTTTTTAAAAGTTGCATTTGAAAGTGACATGTAAATTTTTATTTTATATCAATGTTTAAAATATTTTCTAAATGATATTTTAATTTTTCACTTCCATTTAAATTATCATTTTCAAAAGGATTTACCCTAATGGGTTTTATATTTCATGATTTATCCTATAATATATATATATATATATATAATTTGGGATATTTGACTAATGGTATAAAATAATTTGATTTCTGGATCCTTTCTTTTGTGATATCGTTATAAGGAATCTTATTATTAGGGAGTTTTTCATTTATCCCAACATACTTATATGTATAATTTGTTTCACTATATATATGTTGTTTTAGAACTACACGCATTATTTATCTTTATGTATTATGATCATGTTATTTAAGCATTGAATAAACTATAAACTCTTTATCCTATACAGCGTCAATATATCTTTTTAAAAGAAATTGATCATAGGATGTTCACCCATAAATATTGTTTATTAGTTAGGGAATTATTGATATTCTTGATGATTATTGACATCTAATTCAAGTTGATTATGTATTGAAATTCAATATTTTTCATTATGCGGATAGTCATGTTCTTATTCTGTCATTGGTTACTTAATTAATGGTATGAAATATTTTGTTAACTCTTATAGTGAATTCAATGGAATTAATCAAGTGAAGGGTGGGGCCTAAAATTATATATCCCCTTGGAGAATCAACTAGTATCATGAGAAAAAATAGCATGGTTATGGGTGTATATCTATCTACCTATCAGTACAGTGTCTTGGAATAAGGCCTTCACAGTATTTTTTTATGTATAGTATTATACATTCCATCAGTATGAGATTAGAAATTATTGTAATCCATGTTTTCATTTTTTGTCATGGATATATAATTCTATCAGTTTCTGTTGATTATGATATTATTTTGATTATTTATTACTACCATATTATATATGTAAGGAATATTTTTTTTCAGTATCAACAATATTTCCCTTGTTGTGCAATTGATATCTCCTGTTTCTTATGAATTTATACCCTAGGTTATGAAGAAAATTAGTACAAATGAAATGTTTATAAGGATAGAGTGTGTGGAATAATTTGTTGTAAATACTAAATATTTATCATGAAATTATTATTTGTTATATAATTTTAAAAATGTATATTTGATACAAAGAACAAGGGAAATGTTGGTTATTATTTTATCCTACTTCAATAAATCTAAAAACCTAAAATAAATTGGAAATGTAGCTAAGGAAATACATTTTTTATGTTATGTAATTATGAGATGGTAAGCTATGGTAATCTACAGATGGTATCAAATCCAGTATATAGTGTATGTTAATATCACACCATATTTGAGAGTGCGGGTTTTTGGAATCACATAATGAGTAAAACACCATCATCTATAAGTGGAAAATCCACACCTCATGACATAGGTTAGTACTAAATCAAAATGAGGTATTCATGCCTCTTTGGGGTCAAGGGTAAATCGGCCCTACATGTAAATGAAGTAACCAATCCCAGAGGATGGAATTCATGCACTTTAGATCCATGGGGGAACCAAATAGAATAATACACATGGAGGGGGCATACCTATCACCAATGTCTCCATGGGTTATAGACCTAGTCTAAACACCAAATTATTTTCTCAAACTCTGACATCATCTCTATGAATCTAAGGAAAATATTTCTACTAATAATTCCTTGAAAATAATCCTTAACAATGATAAAATATTATTTACAACATTCTATATTAAAAAAATGATTAGAATAGGTTATTTATTTTCCAAAATCTAACACATAGGTGATAAGATATAGAAAAACCCTTGATGACATGAATTACATGGAAAATAATTAATATTATCATGATTTGTTTGTATTATAATTATCCAGGAATGTACTAATGCAATTTATTTTTTATTGAGTCAATGTACCTAGTGTTACCGGCTAGAGTACATAGTGTGTGGTAACTATGAAAAACATGAGTGTATAATTACATGGAAAACTATGTCATGTTACCAAAGTGAGAAACATATACTCTAGCCCACAAAACATGAGAGATAAGAGATCATTCAAGAATGAACACAGGCACATTCTTGCGTATGAGATGAATGATCTGGGGTAAAACAGAAATGGTTAGTACTATGAAAAATAATATTTTTCATTATTCTCAATGGATAAAATTTGAATAACATAAAGAAATAAAACTAGATTCTTCATAGAGAGGATATTTTAACATATAATTTATAATTGATTTGAAACAATAATTAACAAAATTTATAATTATTATTATTCATTGACCAATTTTATAGTTACTCTCATCATATCATCAATGTGGTAAAGAATCCAAACTATAATCCCCTAAGTGGTATCCACACGTACTCTCTGAATCTGAACACATCATCAATGGTATTTTGGGTGATAGTATAGATGAACTAAGAGCCTTGAGTTGTTCAGCATTTATCACGACAATTATTCTTTTAGGATTTAAAAAATTTCTATCATCTTCTCTCAATCTTGAGAGGGAGTATGAGGATTTCTATCTATATTTTTGAAAGTTCTCTTGATAAGTTCTCTGGGTATTTAGAGAATTATCATGAGAAAATTAATTATTCACTATATTTCTCTCTGTTAACTTGCAAAGGATATAAGTTTCAATATATACATAATACTAAAAAATTATTAACTAAAGATAGGACCTTTATATAGTTATTCGTCCTAAATAAATCCCACATAAAATAATAATAGTAAATATATTATTATATTCTCTTAACATGTTCTAAACTCATTAATTAATATTTCTTTTCCCTCTAACCCATTAACTTGATCCATCAATCCTACTTGGATTCTATTGAACCTTAAATATTATATATTTATTTAAGTAAATAAATATCATTATATTATTCAATCAATAAATAAATAAATATTATATTAAATAAACATGAGAATAAATATATATAATTTATACTCACTTAAATAATTATATATATATTTAATTAATAAATAATTATTTATAACTATGTGAATAAAAAACAAGAGATCAATAAATATTATATATTTAATAGCTCTTACATAATATTTATTTTATATCCAATAATCATATATTATAAACTTGAATAACTGGTTACTAAATTTATATGATCAAATTATCCAAAATATTTATTATTCCACAAGTTGATAATAATATTTTTTTTCTTAATATTAAATTAAAATATAATTTATATGATATTCTTGATCACTTAGTTTGAGATCCTCTATGCCACTTTCTTAGTATAATTAAGAGAACTTTCCTGAAGTACAATATTAACTTTTGGTAACACATCAAGGAACCCATATAAAAGAAAGTTGATGTTTTAACAAAAATAACCTCATATGAAAACTTTATACTTAATATAATCCATTTGTTTTAATGTCTCATTGTGCAGGTTGCATACTATTTTCATTAACCAATATGTTTGATTCATCTTTCTTAGAATATCTTAAATGAACTCTTCAATGAACTACAATGGTAAGGGATTGAAACAAAAAATTGCATTTCAATAAAATTTCTTGCGAAATCTTATTCAATTAACTCATATAGTAAAAAACCCTTTCTTGACTTATTCAATTAATGTGATGTCACTTATAATGTAACCAATATATCCAACTTTTCTTTAAGAAAATGTCATCACATATTTTTCCAATACATTAATGTATATGATTCATGAAATTAATTAACAATAATCTTATGTCTACGGACTAATACTAATGTTTATTAATAGGAATATTCAATAACAATACATATAACATGTAAAATTCCTATCGATGATTCTATCCTCCTAAGATCCACTTTTATAGGTTACCAAATGAAAACTACATGATACTAAATCTCCTTGAATTATGATCACCAAGCACCTGATAGTCAAACATCATATGTATCCCGTCATATAGATGTCATTCAAACCATAGGAAATATATTTAAGAATATTTTAATAGCATCTCAAATGTTTGGTTATAACTAACTTGTTAGATTTAACATAATAAACATGCTTCTCCAATGGTTTGGTTATAGCTATTGGGCATTCCACATTATCTTGTGTTTATTCTTATTATTATGAATTCATTATTTTATGAAAATCACTCATGATGTGATCTCACTGAGAATTTACCTTTTATCACTTTTAAAAATTTTAACATATAGGATAATACCATAGTTATATATTTATCTTAATTATGAAAGTACATTAATCTCTTAGTAAAAATCCAAAATATATAACAAATAATTGTTAAAAAACTTCTCAAGACACATCAAGAGTTGAAATGTAATGGTTTATGTTGATATTTTAACCACTAGCTTAAATAATCTTCTATTTTGTATTACCTTATCCTTACTACGATACTAGGTCAAACTGATTTGAAAGTAGACTAGTTTTTCATCTCCTTGATAATTATAATTCACATGTCTCTAAGTACAAGGAATCCATCCATCATATATTCTCAAATATTTTCAGATAGTTCTGATAGAGACCCAAAGAAATTATCTCAATTCTATTTGATATTATCTTATTATGATTTATATATATATATTATTAAACCATGATAAATATCTTGTAATATATGATAAATTCCAAAATATTATTCATATGGAAGTATATTTGTCATAATAAGCACCTCATGTTATTTCACACATCAAATTTTAGAGAATCCATGCCTTGTGACATTAGAAAAAATAGTCTTTAATTCTTCCATCTTGTATTTTTCAATACCTTCTCAATGTATATACCATTATTGGGTCTAAGAAACCCCATAAATATATATTTTTTGATCTTATTCTATAGAAATTGGGTTTATAATTTATGTCATTCTTGGAGAAATATATTTTCCTTGGTCTTAAAAAAATTGTAACACTTAATATCTATTTTCTATTTTTTATCAATATATATGACTAAGAAAACTATATTTCTCCCACTACCATATTTTAGACACATGGTACGCCTTTTATCTTGATAAAACTATACTCTCTAATGGATTCATAAAAATCCATTTTTTTGGATGATAATTCTAGATTCAATATATAAATGGATCTCTTAAACTTACTTACCTAATTGGAATTCTGTAGTGTCCTTAACCCTTATTGTAGAATCATATAGATATCTTCCCAGGGGTTTTGGGAAAAGAATATAGTCTTGACATCCAATTATCAATATAATGATTATATATGATTCCTATTAATATTATAATTCTAATGTATTTTAGTATGATGACTAGGGAAAAATTTTTATCATAACTTGTATCTAGACATCACATAAAAACGTTAATAACAAAACAATCCTAATTGGTACCAACAAGTACAATATATTCCTAGTTTCTTCTTGAATTACCACCAATGGGTTTATATCAATTGGATAAACTATAAAAATATAGAGTTATATTTTTGTATATGTAATACATCTTTGAATTCATGTGAACTTTTAAATCATAGTTAGTTACCTTTTACTTCTACTATGTAGGATTATCTATTCTAACTAAATGATATATTTACTATCATGGTAAATATATAACCAACTTTTGGTTTTATATTTCCTATATAGAATGTGTCTCTAGAATAACTCCTCAGGTATACCCACTCCCCCACCCCACCCGTATTCCCCCCCCCCCATACCTAGCATCTCCCCCACCTATCCGCCCATGCCCTACCCTCCTCTCATACCCTTTATGTACGCCCCCAAACCCTCCCATACTCTGGGTCTTTGGAACCTCATATCCCTTTTGTACACCCATGCCTCTGGATAAAATCATGCCTCCAGTAGAGGTTGATCCCTATACATCCAATGTCATAGTAGGAAGCGGGCCAACTCACATATTCTAATTTTTAATATAAAATTGTATTATGATATATTTATATTTATATATAAATATATTTCAGTATTTAAAAAATTAATATTATATATATATATATATATCTGTGTGTGTGTTTATATTTTATATTTTATATTTTATATTTTATGTTTATATGTGTGTGTGTGTGTGAGCTTGTGGTTATATTGTATATATAGATATATACATATATATTACGTAAATGTTTATATTTTATTTTATATGTTTATCTATATGTTTATATTTTAGGTTTATATATATATATATATATATTTATTTATTTATATTTTATTTATATTCTTATTTTTATATTATTTATATAGGTTTATATTATGTATATATATATATATATATCTGTTTTTACATTATATATGTATATATATATGTGTTTATTTTATATATATATCTATATCTGTGTGTGTGTGTTTATATATATGGGTATATATATATATATTGTTATATATTTATATCTATGTGAGTGTGTGGTAAATATATTTGTGTATGTATACATATATATAATCATAATTATAAATTTATATACATATATATATATATATCCATGTTTTAAAATAATAGTAAAAATCTCACTAAAATGATAAGGTTTTCTTTTAAACGTGATTAAATTACAAATATTTAATTATATTATGATATATTTATATATATATGTATATATATGTCAATATTTAAAAAGTAATATTATTTATATATTAATATATATATATATATATATATATATGTGAGTGTGTGTTTTATGTTTTATACTTTGTATATATATATATCTGTGAGTGTGTGTGACTAAATATAAGTTTGTATGTATGTATATATATATATAATTATAATTTTAAATATATATATATATATATATAATTTTTATCACACCAAGACTTTACCATATTTTCCTTTTTGAATAAATTTAATACACACAACACCTGATTTAAACAAAACAATACTTAGTCACATTTTTCATAGTAAATTAAATTATAACACTTTTAGAGAGTTAATATTGTAAATTTACATATTAAATACCCAACCAAATATTTTTACACTCATCTAATATATTTTAGATAGGCATAAGATAAGAACAAACCCAATATTGCACATAAAATACTATATTTTTATAAAAAGTAGTTTTGTCACCTTTTAATGGATAACCCATTTTAAATCCAAATTTTTACCATTTTATAAATTTAATATTCCAAAATAAACTTAATATTGGAAATTGAAACATAAAAAATTAGTTTTTGGTGAATTGTTTTTTATTTTTCGGTTAACTTTCATTTTTTAATGTCAATTTAAAAATACTGAATTTTAGATCAAAATTTCTTTTTCATATGATTTATTTATAAGGTTAAATTGTGTTTTATATTTTTTTCAAGTTTAATTAGATATTATTTTATCAATTAATAAAATTTAGTTTATTATAATCAATTTCTCTTTTAAATTGGATGTTTAAACATAGCAAACTTTTGGGTGTTTTACATTAAAAACCAGTGTTGTTATCCCGTCTGCAGGATTAAATTTACATTAATTTCTATCACTTAGATGATTGTAATTTTTAAAAATTAATTCCTTATTTGGAGTCATCATAATTTTAATTTATAATATGTTAAACTTATTTTTAACTAAAAATATTAGTGAAAGTAATAAAAATTAATTATAATTATTAAGGTAAAATTAAGAATAATAAAGGACTAAACCTTTAACTTAAGGGTCCAAATGACCTATACCCTTTTCAAAAACCAATTTTTTGGAAAAAATTTATCCCTGAGCCATCCATTATTTATTTTGGTTTTTTTGGAGACTTTTTTTAGGTCAAAATATGGGTACACCAGACCTGTTTTCCAAAATACCAAGTGAGTCTTTTTCCTCCCTTATAAAAGGTCACCACCTCACCTCATTCCTCATTCCTCATACCTCTCAAACCACTTAGGTTCAGAAAATATCTTCCCATATAGAATCCCAAAATCCCTCCTATCTACCTTGAATCCTCCCTTTGTTAAAAAATCATTCCTAGGAATCCTTTAGGTACAAACCAATTACCCAATTAAGATGTAATGTCTTCTCTCAAACCCTTTAGTTTTATTTCCATTATACACCCCCTTAGATATACTTAATCCATGATCATGTAAAAACACGCGTATCCTAATTATACTTAGATTTTTTTATGGTAATGGTTTTACCTACTATTACACACCCCTCCACCTAATGGGTAACAAACTTATTGTTTCTGTATATATTGAACTACTACCTCACAAAATAATTATTGTTAATTCTTCCTTTACCACCTCTTATGGTGGAAATTATGATGGAAACTCTATTTATATATGATATATATGATATTTAATATGTATGTATACTTCTATAGTCCATTTATAATGAATACCGTTAATATTTCCCATTTTGCATTAATATGATAACATCGTTTGAGGAAGTGTGGACTATCGCCCCGTCGAAGAAATATGATTCATTCACGCTATAAATGGAAAATATTAGGGATTATTTTAAATCAAATATGTAAAATAAATAATAAATATATGATAATATAATTAAAATATACATATTTTGCATTTATTTTTCATTCTCTTAATACGATAAAGAAATGAAAGTAGCGTTCATGCATACAAATGGCCTACCGTCTCCATAGATGGTGCACTTTATTTCTTATCTCCTAATATTGTGGACTATTCTAAATAAATATTTAGTGAATATATAAGATAATTAATTCATGTTTTAAATTATGGATATTATGAAATCATGATCTAATAAATAGTTACAACATGTAACAAGTCAAAACATACGAGTTAAAACTAAGCAATTAACACCCTAAATAGTTAAAACAATGAATAATGTTAATAAAAAGGTAATAAATTTAATATATGATATTATAAGCATGATTATGGTTCTATTATAAGTTAGTAACATATTTTAAACCACTATATATTACTATAAACACCATACAATAAAATTAAGCTTAGGTTAAGGGATTTCATCTCAATTTTCATTCCATTAAGTCTTATTTATTTCATCCACCAATTCACATTTATTAGGATTCTATAATACCATTTAATATGATCTATCATTAATATACTTATTATAATTATATTATATGTTTCATTTAATTCGTGGGGTATTATTATTTAAATGTTTTTAATTATTATGGGACACTTTGGAATGTTTAAATATTATTTTTACTCAAGAATGTTTTAACATCAAAAACCCCTTATTGTTATTTATCCTCTTATAAGGTGTTATTGATAAATCCATATTCTTTATTAAATATGGATATTTTATAAGGAAAAGTATTTATTTGATATATGAGTAATTCTTTGTACTGGTACGACATGGGTGGGGTCGGGTTATAGATAGCCCCTTTATGCATCGGTAGTCTCATGAGGCGAATCATTTGGCCAAATCAAATGGGGTTTTACCTGATATGTTGTAATCTATCCTGTGAAACTCCTTGATGGTATAGGTACCATGTACCTTGGAAACATGTCATCTAATAATACATAATTTTCCTCAATTATATTTTATTATTTTTCATCCATGATATTTTTCATCGACATGTCTATGGATACATTTCATTCTCAGTTTATTGATTTATATGGTATGAGTTTTAGCTTATTACCAAGACATATTGATATTTCATTATCTAGTTATCTGAGTGGAATATTTTTTCAGTTATTTACCTTTCTATATTAATTTATTCCTATTTTTTCATTATTTTTTCTTCTTTACTTACCCTTACTGATCATTTGAGATCACTCTTATTATGTTTCAATTCTCTAGGTTATGAACAAGAAATCATTGAATAAGAATTAGAATATGTTGTTTATTTATTTTTAGTATGTATCATGTTTAGATTTAATATTTCCCAATGTATTATGATAATCAAGTATGTAATATATATTTCCATGGCCACTAAATGGATCAAAATTGCAGGATTTGATTCCTTTTAATCATGTTAATAAAATAACATAATGCATTGGCTCCGGGTTTCTATGTGAGGGTGCTACAACTAGTATCATAGGAAGTTAATTAGAAACCTTGAAAATAATATTTATAAAACATAGATTAGGGAGCACAACTCTAATAGATACATTTAGGATAAGTATAAAAGAACAACCTATAATTTTTGTAAGGAAGATATTATGTGGGTATTTCTAGAAATATATCCTTGTCTCGATACTAAAAGTGGATGTAGTTTTGGAAAATATGTACTTAGGAGTAACAAATCCAACAAGGTGTTTTTGGCCTAACTCGGGATAAATGGGTACATGACAATGAACCTTACTACACATCTAGTTTGACAATCCAGATAGATAGGCTTATGATATCCACATTATCCATACCTACTATTATGAAGGATTTAAATATAATCATGCCCACAAAAAAACCAAAGTTATTCTTTAAGATGAATTTATATTAGTGTTATACCATATTTACAATTAATGATTTTATGAGATAATCCAGAATATTCCATTTTTTTAGAAATGGTTCCAGGAAGTACGAATGGTATTATTAATTTTGGAGAATGTATATATTTCCCCATTGAGGAAAACAATACTTCTTGTATTTTAACAAAGACAATTATAGAAATATTAGGGAAGATTAATCTGGTTCTAAAAAATAAAATTTCCCAAATGGAGAAACCTATTCCACTGATAGAATCTCATATTTTGTATCCCTTTACATTGTATAATCCCCGATCATTAAACAGGATTGTTAATCCAGTTGTCTCTGATCAATGGATTAAGTCTCGGGAGAAGATATATATGGAATTGGAATGCAGAAATGTCACGACCCGTCCTCGGGGCCCGTCTCGTGACTACCCCAAGCCCGCCTTCCATAGGCCAGGGGCTGGCGACTAGCACCAAGGCGTAAATCCCGGTAAAAAGGGAAGGCATTTCCTTTGTAAAGTAAACAATCACACAGAGTACAAGCGGAAGAAGTAAACACTAAGTAAAAACTGAGTACAACAGTAAGTGCGGAAAGTAAAAAGGGGCCGGAAATACAAGCCCAACTGTAAAGTACAACTCGAAGGGAAAACAAAAACTGAAAAGTAAAGCTGCTACGCCGAGCTGTCCACTGGAAATCCCACCTGAAGGGTGGGTACAGATAGCTCCTCTGCTCCTCGGGTCCCGCCGTCCGCTCCGAGTATGTTCGCCCAGTGGTCCACCTTCGGGTACCGCCTCGTCGTCACGTCCACCTCTGGGTACCGTCTCATCGTGAGGTCCTCCTCCAGGTACCATCTCGTTGTATATTCCACCTCCAGGTACCGTCCAGTCCTCTAACACTCGGCCACTGTCAGCACTGCTCGTCGTCTGCAACCAACACAACGAGGTGCGGGCATAGCTCGTGCAGGGGTGAGTATAACGATACTCAGTAGGGACCCCGAGACCTTCAAGGTCTCACTAAACCAACAAGGATAACCACAAAGAAGATCTCAACAGATAATCTCTACTTAGGTATATTCCCATACATATACCTAAGTTATAAAGTAACCCATCTCAATCATGAGGAAACACAAGGATTGTGAAATCAATGGATAACCACTACCCGGGTATATGCCCATACATATACCTAAGTTAGCAAGTGACCCATCTCAATCATGAGGTAAACACAAGGTCAAAAGTCTCAGCTCAACCGGGATTTTCATTATCGAAACCGTAACTGCTGAAGAGCTCCGTCTCTGGAGTGTACAGTGGTCCTGTCACGACTCCGAGGTACTGCTCACTAACCTAAGACTGCTGAAGAACTCCACCCATCGAGTACTGCGGGCCAGCTGCTACAACCAAGCGCTCCCATGTGCCGCTACAACCAAGCGCACCTCTGTCGTGGGTATGCCGCTACAACCAAGCGCTTCCATGTGCCGCTACATCCAAGTGCACCTCTGTCGTGGGTCTGCCGCTACAACCAAGCGCTCCCATGTGCCGCTACAACCAGGCGCACCTCTGTCGTGGGTCTGCTGCTACAACCAAGCGCTCCCATGTGCCGCTACAACCAAGCGCACCTCTGTAACACACCGAGTCATTCGATCAGTAGTCGTCAGGTCTCAGCCAGCTACACGGTCTTCGTACTCCGCACGCTCGTCACTGGGAGGGTCCGCTCCAAAAGCTACAGTTCGATACTCCAAGTATCTCAAAGTGCCATGAAGAAGTATCTCAAAGGACCTCCACGTTATAGGGGTCTCAACGCAACAGACGGCGCGTCAATCGGACGCCCGGTCTGTGAGTTATTAGCCTTTTCGTCCCAGGGGCCCGATTGGTTTCGTGAGCAAACCAAACCCGGCTGTATCTCAACTGTACCCCTAACTCTCATAGGGTAAACTCATAGGGACCATTTCTCAACGCGATCACCAACGCCGCTGACGGTTCGTCAAACGGATGTTCTGTCAGAATGATATTAGCTTTTCCGTTCCAGGGTCCCGGTTGGATTTCGGTGCGATCCAACCCGGACACTATCTATCTGCATCCAAAACTCGGGCAGAAGATGCCAAAACTTCCGTATCGTCAATAGGAACGCAACGCAACAGACGGCGCGTCAATCGGACGCCTGGTCTGGAAGTTATTAGCTTTTCCGTCTCACACCCACCCTGGGAAACTTCCCAGGAGGTCACCCATCCTGATCACTACTCTAGGCCAAGCACGCTTAACTATGGAGTTTTAACCACGTAGCCTCCCGAAAAGGAAGATGTACCTTGAGTATAGTATACCAAAACGACCGTCTCGATCCAAGGATCGCGTTGCCGCTGACGGCGAGTCGTTTGGAGGCCCGTAGCCCAAGATACGGGCATTTGACCAAAAGTGGTCCGAAACTGGGCGTCTGGGCCCGGGCCGACCCGGCCCGACCCCCCCTGGTCCGACCCGACCCGGTCCGGCTGGACCCGGCCCGGCCGGCGGCGCGACCCGGCCGGCGGTGCGGCCAGCGCGTCATTCGGGTGCCGCGCGCGGGGGGCAAAGCCCCCCCCCCTTTGTGAAATCGCGGCCCCTTAATTGGGGCTGCTTGAAGACCCGGCCGTGGGAATTAATTCCCCCGGTCTCCACTGCCCGGCCGGCCAGCACTGGCCGGCCGGTTTCGCCACCAAGGACCGGCGACGGCCGGTCCTTCCTTCGCTGACACCGGCGGCCCGGTGCCGGCCGCCGGTCATCTTGCTCCGCCGCGGCCTGGAACCGGCCGCGGCCTATGACATTCGGCGCGATGCGACAGCATCGCTTCCCTCCGCCGCGGCCCCGCTCCGGCCGCGGCGCCTTTGACTTTCTTCGACGCGACGCGACGGCATCACGTTCTTGGATTTCTTTCCACGACGCGGCGCGACGGCACCGCACGTATCTTCCGCAATAAATATTGTGGTGCAACGGCACCACGTTTTCTCGTATCATCCTCAAGATACCATCACGAAAAACAAAGGAGGAGGGTCGGTAATGTTTGTGCGGTCCGACCCCCTCGCGTTATTCAATAACAAAAAGGGTTTTAATCCACGATTATCACCAAGTTTGTATTCACGAACAATTAAATAAATAAACCCCTACCTCGATTCAGATACGGTGCACGTCAACAACCCGTGGAAGACGAGCGTCGCGGAGGTCGGGCGTCGCGGGGAAAGAACGTCGACTCCGTTGTCGTCAAGGTGCGTTCGAAGGGGAAACGTCGTTGGAAGAAGACGTCGCGTTCTTCGGTGGAGATGTTCTTCGTTGGAGGTGTTCTTCGTGTTCTTCGTCCATGTTGAAGAAGAAGAAGACTTAGTCTTTTCTCTCCCAAGTCTCCACCACAAGAACAACTAACCCCAAAATAAAATAATCCTCCCACTTATTTTATTAACCCAATATAGGTTTTGAATTTCAAGAGTTTCAAAATTCAAAACCCATATTTAACTCACTTAAGTTATTAAAATAAGATGTTATAAAATTAAGGAGGTGTTAAGTTATCAAAACATAAATGGGGGGTTTAGAGGGGATATGAAAGTTAAGGAATTTGAAGAGGTGGGGAGGGGTTTGTGTGGGCCCCACCCTTTCAAATATCCACACATGGGAAGTTGGATGGATGTGGGCCCACCACCAACTTCTCATGGGAGAAGTTAACAACTTAACATGAAATAAAATTGATTTAACAATTTTATTCACTTTATTAATAAAACCCCAAAACAATTAACTTCTTCTCCCGCACAAACGCAACTATGGTAAAGGTTCCCTTAAGCTATTACCGGCGTTGCGAGTTCATCGGTGCAATCAGATTTCAATTCCGAGCACCGGTTCAGAAGATAGAAATTCCCGCTCGCTCGTTCACTGAACGTACCCGAGCCAAACTTCGGAAATTAATTCCGGGCACACCGGGCCTCGGAATTAGGCGCCGTCAGAAACTGCGTTCTTGTAAAATTCCAAAGAAAATTAAGAAAAAAAAATTTCCTTGAAATTTCCGGGTCATTACAAGAAAAATGGAAAAGGGTACACTTTCATTTATTATATCAAAGTGGATGACGATTAGTGGTGGTATCAGTTCCAGAATACTAAAGAGGAAGAGGAAATTTAACTATTGAAATTGAGTACTTTTAAGGAGACATTTTTTGATAAATACTTCCCTCATGATCAATAAATTGTCATGAGGAGAAATTTCTATAGATTAAACCAAAAGGAATAAGTGGGTGTTGAATATTATGAAGTTACCATTATAAGGTTATCCAGGTATTATTTGGATTATATATGAAACACGGAGTGCCAAATTGGCTGCTTCTTTGAAGGATTTGAGCCAAATATCGGAAGGGAACTTCTTTCTCAGAAAATTTCATCACATGGAGAAATAGTTTTATGTTTCATCAATATGGAGAAATAATTATCAAGATCCACTGAATTCAAATCAAACCTAGAGAATAAGAGTTATTCTGATCCTTAATAAAATGGGAATGCATCAAATAATAATATCAAGATGAAAAAAATCCCGTCATGTGATAACTATGGAAAAATCACCCTGAGAAATGATTTATAGGAATGGGAGTTTGTTCTATATTTAGTGTAAGAGTTCATCATGATAATTAATGCATGGGGAAGAAGAAAAACAATAGTATTTAGTGTTAAAACTACAAGGATATGGGGCACTATGAAAACAAATTCCCTAAGCGTCAAATGAATCTTCCATAGAAGAGGCCAAGGGGATATGGACAAGATTTGGAATTCACTAGAGCATAGGTGGAAATACCAAATGATTTGGTGGTAGGTACATTAATCCTATATTCAAATTCATCCAATGCATTATTTGATTTTGGATCATCTCACTCTTTTATATCTACCCATTTTTCAATGAATTTTAGACACTTTCATTTTGATTTTATAAGGGAGTTTTCAATAAATACACATAAGGTAAGTATCATTGAAACAAATATGTGTATGTTAGTCCCTATAATGACACAAAAAACATTCCTTATGTGTTGAACTTATAATCATACCTGTGGTTAACTTTGATATAATCATCGGTATCGACTAGCTCTCAAAATAAGATTCAAAAAATTATTTCAAGAGGAAGGAAATTACAATTTTGAGGAAGATGTAAAATCCATTAGCTATAGGGCATAAGATTTCATTCCTACTTATTAACTAGATATACCCCCAGTATCTCTACTAAATGACATTATTGGGGAATAAGAGCATACAACATCTAGTGATGAGGGAGGGAATCTTCAAATTGTGTATGTATCTATTGTGGAGGAATACATCAATTTATTTCCTGAGGATTTACCTTGACATCTCACAGAGCATGAAGTTGAATTTTCCATTGAATTAATCCCTTATGAAAGGAAAATAGCGAAGACTCCATATAGAATGACCATAGTGGAATTAGATTATTTAAAGAAACAACTAGAAGATTTGGGTAATAAGGGATTTATTCTACATATAGTTTCACCATGGGGAGACCATATTCTCTTTGTAAAAAATAAAGATGGATCCCTGATGTAATGTATTGATTATAGGGAAATCAATTTCATTACAATAAAAAACAAGTATAATCTACCTCAAATTGATGAGGTGTTTGATCAACATTACAGAGCCTAATATTTTTCAATGATTTATCTTCATTCTGGGTGTCACCAATTGAGGGTGTATAGGGAATACATTCCAAATACAACCTTTTGGGTGAGGTATGGACATAATGATTTTACGGTAATTCCATTTGGACTGACTAATCCACCCTCTTTTTTTATAGACTTAATGAACGGATTATTCTTAAAATATCTTGATAATTTTTTGGTGGTATTAATTTATGATATTCTAGTGTATTATAAAAGTTATCAGAACTATCAAAATTACTGGAAGATCATTCTTAAAACTCTTAAAAGGGAATAGTTATATGAGAAATTCAGTAAATGTGATTTCTAGTTACAAGAATCTTATTTTCATTGTCATATTGTCTCCAAGGATGGAATATATGTTGATCCTACAAAAAAGTAGTCATAGAATGTCCTATACCGACAAACATAATTGAGGTACCTAGTTTCAATAGTTTGGAAGGTTAATATTGGTGATTCATTCAGAATTTTTTCCAATTAGCTGACCCCTTTACCAAGATTACACGTAAAGGTGTTAAGCTTTTCTAGAAAAAGTAAGGTGAAGAATGATTTGATAAACTAAAGATAAGATTATTCAATGCTCTGATCTTGACTGTACCATCTGGTAGAAATTAGTTTGTCGTATATTGTGATGTATTGAAGAAGGGAATGGGTTATGTATTAATGAAAAATGATAAAGTTATTTATTATGAATCTAGGAAATTGAAGACTCGGGAACAAAACTATCCAACTCGTGATCTTGAGTTAGTGGCTATAATATTTTCTCTGAAAATATGGAAAAATTTTCTCTATGGTGAAAGATGTGAGATATATACGAATCATAAATTATTGAAATACATCTTCTCATAGAAAGAGCTCTATATGAGACAACTGTGATTGCTCGAGCTACTCACAGACTATGATTTCTCAATACACTATCTCCTAGGGAAAATGAATACGGTAGTATATGCTTTGTGTAGGAAATATCATGGATTTCTAACCCAAATGAGAATTGAGAAGGATCTTTTGTTCATTGATCTAGTAGAGATGAATATGGTAATTTCTAAGGAAGGGGATACATCAATCATATTTCAAATTATTGAAAAATAATATTTATTAGATTTGATAAATAATTTTTAGTCTAATAATGATTACTTTCATAAGAAAATTAAAGCAGTGAATGATGGAAAATTAGCAAACTTTGTTGGTAAAAATGGTCTTCTAAAGTTTGGAAAGAGGATATGCATTCTATCTATACCTAAAATAAAAAGTGAATTATTGGAAGATTCCCATAGTTCAAATTTCTCTATACACCCTGGTATCATAAATATTTATAGGTACTTGAAGGAACATTTCTAGTGGGATAACATGAAGCATAAAATTGAGTATTATGTGTCTTCATGTCTAGTTTTTCATAAATTAAAAGTTATAAGGCAGCATCCTAAATTAGTGATAAAACCCATTTCAATAATTATGTGGAAATGGGTTAAAATTGCACAAGAAATTTTCACAAGACTATAAAATAATCCTATAAGGAATGGTGCAATATGGTTCATTGTTCATCGCTTAACCAAATATGCACATTTTATTGTTATAAGAGAAGACCTACCTCTTGATTGCCATGAAAGAATATATATTAATAAATTTATAAGACTTTATGGTTCAACTCTATCAATTGTATCTAATCGATACCCCCTCTTTACATCTAAATTATAGAAGAGTCTTCAAAAGGCTCTTGACACCAAGCTTCATTTGAGCACTGCCTGACGTCTACAAACTGATGGATAGACTGAAATAAAAATTCAAACAATGGAAGACATATTCATATCATGCTCACTCAACATTCAAGGAATATGGGATTAGTACTTACCTTTGGTAGAGTTATACTATAATAATAGTTTCCACTCAAGCATTCAAATGGAATTTTATGAAGAATTATATGTCAATAGATTTCATACTCCAACATTTTGGGACGAAATTGGTGAAAGGAAACTCATAGGACCATAACTTTTTGAAGAGACGATAAAAAAGGTAAAGTTTATCCAAAATCATATTAAATTCTCTCAAAGTAGGAAAAATATTTAAGCCGATAATGGAAGGAAAGATTTAGTGTCCCAAGTGGGAGATCTTGTTTTTTTAGATTATCTTCATTGAAGGGTGTTATCAGGTTCGGTAAGAAGGGAATGTTTAGTCCCAAGTACATCGGACCCACTACCACAAAACAAGACAAAGGAAGCGCTGCCTTTTATCAGAACTAAGCAGAAAGCACTTCTAAAGGGGTGGGCCTTTATCAGCACTAGCTAAAAGTGCTGATAAAGGTGTGACCTTTAGCAGCACTTTTTTTAGCACCGATAAAGTGTACATTTATCAGCGCTATTATTAGCATGGATAAAAAAATTTATTACTAATTTATAAAAAAATATTATATTTATATTCAAAAATAATGTTTATTTGTATACATTAAATAAAAAACTAATTTTTATAATTAAGATATATTTTTTCATAATTCAAAAATATAGATATAATGTTTTGATTTAAAAAAGTATTTCTAAGATTATAATTAAATATATATATATATATAATTAAATAATTATAAGATTGTAATAAATTACATTAAATAATAAATATATTTATTAGAATTATTGAATTTATTATAGATTTATTAGTTTTATTAGATTTATTATATAAATTCATTGTATTTATTATATTTTTTATATTTAATATATTTATTTTATATATTTTATTTATAAACATATAATAATTTTTAATATATATATATTTATAATTAAAATTGTTGAATATATATGTGTTTTCTTATGAATTTGGTCAATGAATATATGTGTATATGTTATGTATCATATGCATGAATGTTAATTTGTACATTAATAACATGATGTGGTATAATAATACCCATATGAACTATATATGTTCTAAAAAATGTACATATAAAATTACATTAAATATATTTAAATAAAAAATATTTTTTTTTATATTTTTAATTATATATATATATACTTTTCAAAAAAATTTGTAATTATAATTTTATTGATATAAATATATTAACAATTATATACCAATATTTATAAATATATACTATTTATAGTTATAATTATTAATAAGTAAATATATATTTATCCTATATATAATTTTAAATAAATATATAAGATTATAAAAAAATTATTAAAATTATACCTTTATCAGCACTTTTTACCACCGATAAAGGAATATATTTATCATCCCTAAAAAGGACTGAATAATTAAGTATTTATCAGTGCTAAAATTTTAGCGCTGATAAATAGGTCCTTTATCAGCACTTTTATTTTAGTGGTGATAAAAAATACCTTTATCTGCACTTTTTACTAGTGATAATAATGGTTCCAGTGGTTTTTTTAAAATAACCCTAACAAGCCCCTCCTCCCTCGCACTCATTCAAGCCTTCGTGGTAGTTGAACCCTAGGATGTCAACCTCTCCCCTACCACGGCCCCTCCTCCTCTACCACAGTTGCTTCCTTTTCCCACTCCTCTTCCATGACCGTCATCCTCCTCCTCTATCGCCACTTCCTTCTCCTCCTACTCTGTCGCGATCCATCATCTGCTGCGACCCTGCTTCTCCTCCTCCACCGGTACTGCCTCCTCCTTCTCCTCCTTCAGCTTCTGATTCATCCTCCTCTTCCATAGCCACCTCCTCCTCCTCATCCTCTTCCTCCTTCTCATCATCTTCCTTGCATGGTCCCCTTTTCCATGTGACCTACTCCGGAACGCCCTCCTCATCCAAGGACCATCACGAAAGGATCCTCTACAGCGCACAGATTCCCCCCGGTGAGTCACTAATGTAATGAATTTTTACTCTTCCACATTAGAAAAACAGTTAGTGTGTATAGTTTGGTCTAATGGACCCTATAGTGGTTTTGGTTCATGTTATTAATTACTAATAGCCTAGGTTGAAACTGTATGAATGGGATTATGATCAATCTTGTTGTAAGGGTCATGGGTGGAGGTTTCTGTGAGTGAATAATTTTGGTAATCACATGTAAAGGGTATTTATATATATTTTTAATTGTCGTTGAGTGATAGTGATGTGAACTTTATTGGTAAAGACCATGCCTTTACTGGATATTTTTCTATATGGGGTTATGGGACATTGTGGTAGTACTGCATAGTGTGATTGGGGGGAAGCCTTGGTGGGTACTAGTGATGGAATAACTAGTGGGTAGGTTGTAGTGTGATTATTTTAAATCTTATATCATGTTGAGTATATGGTTTTTATTTATTATCCCATAGAAAATATTTATCTTGGATATATTAAATTGTGACATCTTCCTTAGAACCCTTATAGGTACAATACATGGAAAGGGGTTGATTATGATATTAGTGGAAATGATAATGTGGAATCATTATGACATTAAGGGTAGGTAAATCCACACATGGGGTGGTGTAGGTTGGTAACTAAATATGAATAAAGATATTTCTTATTGATATATTGTTACCTATAGGTCATGGGATCATCCTGATATATTTATTAACTATAGGATATGATAATGATGGATACATTTATTGAGGCTTCTTAGGATGGGTCATGTATGAGCTTCTTATGTAATAGCCTCTAGCTCGATGATAGGTATCAATCATTGGCTAGATAAGATCTAGGATGAGGATTACTTTCTATGCTCTTTCATTATATCTTAATTGTTATTATTTATCTATGATGAGTATGACGCCTAGAGACCTTGGGATTGCAATGTAGAGATACTCCACCAAGGTAAAAATTCGTTCAAATTATTTAAATTTTATGTTCGACAATACATCATGGGGTATATGCAGTTTTCCACAAGACATAAATTATTTTAGTGGTTTGGATTGTGTTTAAGGTAAGCTATGATATACCCTCCCTAGGATCTTCTTTATGTATGTTAATTTATCCATGGGATATTTCTTACATTGGTAGTCCTTCTCAGGCAGTAACTTGTCTATTTTCTGACCTTCTCACGATCCACTTCAAGTATATCTTATTATCCATACAGAATACCTTTTACTAGTGATTTATATTGTGTTCAAGGAGGGATTGGTTACTCATATTTAGGTCCTCCTTTATTTATGTGATTTTATCCATGGGACCCTCCTTATGTTAATTGTTTGGATCATGTGGGATGTTGGCTATGTTATGCCCTCCATACTCTTTTTTTGGGGGTGGATGTTATTCCATGAGTCATATAGTCACATTAAAATTCAGGATAAATATTTAATAGTTCTCTCTAGGCGATGAGTTTTTTAGTGTATACCTTGTGTTAATTCAATAATGTGACATCATAGGGTGAATTGTGCGATATACCCTTAGGATACACCAAAATGTACCTTATTCTGGAAATGAAAAGTTATTTTTTAGTCTTTTTAATGAGGTTCCCCTATTCCTTATTAGCCACGCTACCCCATCACCCAAACCCCACTTCCCCATAATTTCCACCTCTCAAAATTCACTCTTTAGGATCCCTAATGAACGTTTCATAGTGAACTCCCCCCCCCCTCCTTGGACAGCCCCCACCCCCCACCCCCACACCCCTGTACCCCACCCCCTAGACAGCCCACCCCCTTCCCCTTTGAACCTTTTATGTTTTACTAAATTTTTTCATTTTCTCGTCTAAAACCCCTCCGCATTACGCCACCCTCCCCCTCCTCTCCTCCTGGGTGGTTCTCCCACACCTGGTGTATGTTTCATCTTTCATCACCTGTATTCGAGAGCCTATGATAATTTTAACCTATCTTATTCCTTCTATGTATTAGTGTCTGACCTCCCCCCCCCCAATCTTATACTTCAATGGACACGGGTCAATTATAGTTGGAAATATAATGATACGGACCAGGCTGGTATCATAATGAACAACTGACCTAACATTCCACTAACCTAAGAGGCATTCATGATCCCAACAGGATAGCAAAGATCCCATGGGAAAAAATAAAATAATGTGGAATATTTGACACCTACATTAGAGTAAATTAAAAATGATCTTTCTCCTTAAAATCATACATATCCCATTCATAAGTTGACCGTCTAGGAAAATAGTAGATTTGCAAAAACTAAATAAACAGGGATCAGATAACATAGATGGAAAATAAAATCCCACCATTGACCAATAAAATTGTTTAACATGTGAGTTCTCATTTTTTTCTTTTTAGTTGGAAATATCCTCTGTCGTGTGCCTCTCCTCTGCCGTGAATTCACCTCTATTGCACACTGAATGACACCTTCACAGTTAGTTTTCTCCTCTTACTCATTGGGTTCCTCTTGTTCTCATGTTATTACTATTTGATATTGATGGTTATATTGTGAAATGTATGGGTTAAATGCCCCGCTGAAAATCATGGTCGTTGGGGGACCTTCTTTGTGCACTAAATGAATTGCATGTCGGTTGGTTCCTGTTAAACATTTGAATATAAAAATTGGTAATTTACGTATACTTGAATAATGAATGAATTCACCAGGAAAATAAAACTTTTTTGATAACCCCTGAATTAACAAACAGAATTGAATAAGGGATTCTTTGAAAAATATGAAATTGTGATTGTTTGGTTTGTATGGTGTTGCGATTGTGAGCACGATTTTGTGTTTTTATGGTGTTGTGGTTTTTGGAATGATTGGTATCCCATTTTTTCCATGTTTTAGTTCTTCCACCGTTGAATATCAATCCAAACATTACCCATTTCATTGGCACCGCCACTTTTTTACTAGTGAAATTCCACTAAATCTAAGAAAACCACATCACTAGAGGACTCTATGAGACACTTAATGGACACCCTATTCAAATATATATAACAACACATGTAATGAATCCTTCCACCCACAAGAACTTTATTCAAAATCATACCATCTATCAGTCTAGTACCATATTTCTTAACTAGAGACGTTATGTTTATAGAGAAACACTAAAAAATAGGCTTACAACAATGCATATAGATCACATGTGGGATACTGAATCATTATAGAGCAAATGTTTCTCAAAGCTAGTTCCATTGATCAGGTGGTTGAGAATATGGGTGTGATCTACTTTGGTCATGTGTAATGCATGGAGAGGAAAGGGTATTGTTTACCATAGCTTGTTTCATTGATTATAGATGTATGATGACCCTAGTTGAACATATTTTGTGTAATTATTTTTTAAAATATTAATATTACTGTATCATATAGGATGAATATGAATAAAGAATGGATGAATGCCAATAAATTGATAAAATAGTATGAAGATGGCAAGAAAGAGTTTATCACGTTTGAAAAATATCAAGCATATGACCCTTCTCAAATCCTTTGTCCATGTAAAGGATATTTTTATTCAAGAAAAATGTGTCTACATGAGTTTGAATAACACGATATCTATCACAGAATAAATTGAAGTTATACATGCTGGAATAAACATAGGGAAAAACTAATGTAGGTAGTGGATGGGATAGCCCTGCATTTTATAGATCATCTGATATGATTACAAGCATGAACAAAAAATACTATCATATGGAGGATGTGATTACAGATGGGAATGATGATGAATATCATATTAATGAAATGACAGGGATAGTTGAAGATGAACTTCATGAATTCCCATACGATCATATGCTACGTTAAGCGGTAGATAACCAACAGTAGGTAAATTGTTGCTTGAAGAGAAGTAAAAGTGAATGCTAAATGATGATATCAAACATATGGTGTCGGATGAGAGAATCATAAGGATGCCATATCAGAAGTTCAGAACTGATACTATGCTAATTGGTAGTTTACCAACAGTAGTAAAGTGCACAATGAATCGTTAGTTTTGTTATTAGCTTATATTTTGACCAAAGAAACCCTTTAAAAAGACATAAAGGTAATGTTACGATATAATTTGTATATTTTAACAAAAAAATTTATAATGAAATGTTGATTTGATTTTCATTATTCCTTGTAGTGTTCGTTTATTTTAGAAGATTTTTGTGCACGTGACATGCCTTTTTAGGAAGAGAAATGATGATGTGTGTACTCAATCACAGAGGTAATATTGATGTTTTCACAATAAAATCATCGTCTATAGATCTTGCATCTCAACAATTGATCAAATAAACCTGCATCATAGATACATATGCATGCCCATAAAAATCTGGGTGCCTGCACACCTCATATATAACCTACATCACATCAACGCCCAGATGCATACACACCTCACATAAAAATTATAAAAGAAGAAAAAAATACTTTTTTATAAGGAAGTGAATACTTGACTGATTCCCTTAGGCTTCTATTTTTCTTTTAGTATTCTATGATTATTTTGGTATTCCATGAAATTTCCAATAGATATGAGCGTAGTGAAAAATATATTTCACTAATGACTAAATATTTCATAGATCTAAAAAATATTAGGTTTTTTCTCTACTTCACATAAGCATCTTCATGTGATCATGTCATATAATCTTCTTTGTATGAATGCTTCATGTGAACTAATCGTGTGATCTCATCACATGATCAAATTGCATAAACAAATCACATAATCAATTAAGGTAAGTCACTTTCACCATGATTCGTGTATTCATGTCTAATTTACATGATTTCATAAAGCTTCAAGGGTTTTGTAATCATATAAATCTCCAAGGTTCATTTGGTCATGTGATCCTATTATGGTCATGTGATCACATGACTTTGAACAAGTCATTAACTTACTATGATATTTTTAATTAGCCATGTGCCCCTTTTTTACACATGTCTATATTTTAACACAAAATCCTCCATTTTCATAATTAATCTAAATTTTCTCTTTCTTATGATACAAATTAATTCATGAATTGAAGCTGAGGAGGATATAGTTCACTAGAATAAAATGGTCGATAGTGGGGAAGTCAACCAGTGTATAGTTATTTAGTCCACTCACGAGCATCTTAAAAGCTTGATGGGAACCAATATCTTAGATTTTCAATTTTCTAATTAGTTTCCCTTATATGGGTTTGTTATTTGAAATGATACTATGATATCTAACCCTCGTGAAGGGATCATTCCTCCCTCCAACATCCCTATGACTAATAATATGTTCAGGGAGAACATCTCATATGTTGGTAATTTCATCTCAAAATAAGACATATCTAACGGTTAATTTTGATGCCTATGTGGATTGATTGTAAAGGGTTCTAATAGGATTTGGAGATTAAAACCCCTATTTACAGATCAAAAATGTTGAATTATTTATCAAATTAGATGTTTGGTTGGTTATTTGGATGGATTATTCGATCATGTGGAAGCTTTGGGATGAACCAGGTTTGTCACTTCTTGGTTTAGTGTACTTCCACAGATTTTGTGGTTGAGAAGAAAAATATAGGATTTTATGAATCTATTTAGACTTACCAATCCCTTACTTATTGAAAAAAAAAATTGATGGTAGACTTGTTCAGTTTATAGCGTCAATATATGAACACATTTCATTTTATGTATGGTGATTTTGACATCAGTGTATGGGACATTAAGATAATCTATAGTGAGATGATTTTAGGAGATAGGCATGATGATTAAATTCATCCCCCATATACTTGAGATGACATGGAATAGAATCCGACCATTATAAAGGATCTCATCAATCTAGCCAGAACATCCCTTGGGAAGGACCCATATCCAAGGGTTGACATCCCCTTCTAGTAGTGGGTTGACTTGTTCATCCAGAAGACTCATCATGAGTGTTTGAATATGAATCCCAAGTCTTAGACATCAAGATAATCCTATGTGGAAGAGTGTTATCACTTTAAAATAGTATAAGATTTTCAATACAATGACTAGGGATGGTCAGTCACCTCTGAGGACCATCACCTTCTTAATCTAGTAATCTTCTTAGCAATGTACCTAACCAGGTACGCATTCACAGTGTAGAAAAAAGGTGGAGTTATGGAATCCACCTTAATGAAGGTAGTGGTGATTGTAGGTGGTACGATTATCATCTTGTTTGTTCAAATGTAGGCTAAGTTATATTGCCAACTTCGCTACATCTATAAGGGTATGCCTCGTTCAGAATATTCAGCCCCTTCAAACTGTGGTGAGGTTGGATGGGGGGCCACATTGGTGTATATGAGTTACTTAATACTCATAACATTCCATGTTACCAGTTCAAGAAATTTCTATAAAGTATCGGTGGGGTCTGACTAATCACACTAAAGAATTAGGAGATCAAGAGAAAAGTGAACCGGTATGATAAGTTTTTTTATACCATACGGTGCACCAACTTGTGAAATTACCAATAAGGTAAAGGGTGATCCTATATCCTAACACTATATTTTAGCCAAATGTGAGGGTATTTTATCCACTTGGATTAACTGAAAGATATTATACGAGTGGTAAGCATCATACAACTTTGGGAGATAGTTCGGTGCATTCAGATGAAATTCCCCAATCCTCCCCACATCCGTTCATAAATACATACCATGGTGGCTCCCAAATTTTGGATAATGTTCATGTAATAGGAAAAATAGGTTTGGGTGACCTTCCCTCTAGATATTGTGGCTTTTGGCCTCTCCAAGGATTATGATGATACCTTGGTCTGATCATACCTGAATGGTTAGTTGGCCTCATTGGCGAAAAAGCACATAGATCATATAATAGTGGATGAGGATGAGGAAATATGGGCTCTCACATCATCAAAAAGTTAGATTCTTGACAAAAAAAACATCTTCCAGAAGACCCACAGCTCTCTAGATGTCTTAGAAGAAAATGAGGCACTTATATCCAACAGTATCAACAAGGAGGGTGCCAATGTATTTGGTAACAATGAATGGGGTTCTCGTGAAATAAGTTCCAATAATTGGGGAATATACTATAATTATGGTGGTTTTTCCCATCACATTCCAATACTAGGACAAATAGAGTAGGAATACATTGACCATAGTGGTCTGGAGAGTGTTGTTTCAAGTGGAAATAGAGAAAGATAGATTTGGGAGTGTGATTGTTCCCAAATAAATATTCTATGAACAACAGCCCATTGAAGTCAAATCACTTCTCCAAGAACTTAGTGTGGTGATTCATTCTATCAAAAGGCTAATTCCATTACACACCCCTAGATTAGAGAATGGTAATTCCTAGCATAATGGTAACTAGTGAAGATAAGGGAGACTATAATGGATCTAGTGAAGAGTTAAAATATGTTTTCTCATCACTTTCATATATTCTTTGATATTGTTAGGAATATGGTGAAATTTCATTTATCTTGGATATTTCAAGAGGTTGGTAATATTTGGTCACCTCCCACCTCTCTTGTTTACTTTCTCAGGGACACGGTGGCAAATTTGGTTCAAAAATTGATTGAGCGACTGATGATTAGGGATCTCCAAGTAATATGAAGCTCATGGATGAGGTTGTTTCTGATCTAATGGAAACACAATTTATGCATACATCATCACCACCTTTTCCACCTCAAGTTATCTTGTATGTTCCTTCCTCTAAGAGGACTAATAAGAGAAAGTGGTAAAGTCCTAAGAAACCTCTCAAAATCATTAATTGTTGTACTTTGTGGTATTTTTTATTTTCATTACTCTAGTAGCTTATCATGGCCTATCTAATTATGTAGGTTCTCATCAGGACCTATCTAAAACTGATAAATACATTCCTTCGATACCTTCAACAGGACATTAGATATTGTATGGGGTCTTTGGAGAGGTATAAGTGGTCAGGGTCCAAGTAGGGTTGGACCTGATGTCTGATGTGGACGCGCTATCACTCATTCCCTTTGACCTGGATTGGGAGAGTACACTCTTAGAGGATCCTGATATATCTAACTATTATATTTATAACCTATCTAGGATGGTGGTATCACTGGGAAAGTGTTATAATTTATTCTGAAATTGAATACTCCTATGAAATTTAATACACCATCATGTATGTGTCATTTTGTATAACCTCTATTTACACTTAAATCACTTCAAGGTGAAGAATAGTTATTATTGTTAGAAGGGAATTTATATATAACTTGGGGTCATTTTTTATAGAAATGTTTCATTTTCACCAATCAATTCAACGTTGAGGTGATGGAAGTGGATAATAATGTGGCCTATTGAGGCATGTTCTCAATTATTTTCATGAATGTTGATTTTTTGATGGCATTATTTTTCTATTGAATAATAATATTTATATGCATTATCATAGTAACTCCACCTTGGAGCTTATAAGTCCCAGAACATTCCACTTTTTATCTATACCCACTATAATAACTAGGGAACAAGTCATTCCTTTTTCAAACACATAAAGGGATGTGAGTATGATTCCCCCTCATAGAAACATGGTCCTTGAGTATATTCCTATATCTGAACTAGTCCTGAGTTGAGTTTTGGAACATGCAGTATTTCATCTATAGTTTTGGTGACAAGTGTTGGGGATATATAGAATATAATCATGGGGGAACCTTCAAATATCTAAAATACTAGTTTTTACACCTCTAGTACATGTTCACAACCCTTGGTTATAGTGAGTTATATAATCAAGAACATCATGCTAGTGTGAAGGAGGCCGTTACTATGAGGGAAAAAATAGGTTCATCAAGCTGAGAGTATCGAAGTTGGAGGCCTAAAATTTGGACATTCAACCTCATAATGAGGACTTGAATGAAGCATCCATGTGTACAATAGAAGTAGAAGCTCATAAAAATTTAGTTATTTATGGGAGTTATGAGATATATGGCCTATAAAATGAATTGTATCAGCTATAATAAATGCTCAATATTGTAAAGAAAATAGTGATAGCACAGCATGATCTTAACAATGTGGCAGAAAAGTCCAGATTTGATGTTGCTAGTAGGGAAGAGGAACTAAAAAGGGTATAGATGTGGAAACTAAATCAGTTGATCATTTGTACTAATCTATAGCGATGCTAGAGAATTTCCAAGAAGAGCTCAAGGGGGTATTCTGAGTGAATACTATTTTCATTATTCTAACTTTATCTTATCCCCATATTTTAGGAGCTATGGGAGAGACTCCAGACTATGGAGATTCCACCAGTTTTTATTTTCTATAAATAAAACCTTTTGGATTCCATTTTGTTTTTGACATTTCATCCTATCCTTTTCTCATCAATGTAATCTTGAGAAAACAATATTTATATTTCAATGAATCATTTTGAGCCTCTTCTAAAATATTAATTCAATCCAAGGAAATATGGACATGTAAAGGTTCTAACATGTAACAAATCTCATGATGGTCAAACAGACATATCATTGTATATATACAAATATCGCCAATATAAAAGGTTGTAACAGGTAACATATCTCACCACCCTTACACTCCCTTACCACACCATGTCGCACAAAATTTGGTCTCAAGGCCACTTACCGACCCGTATAATGGTTAGGTATCAAGTATCATCTAGTATTACGGCCCCCTACCTACCAAAATGTGTTAGTTTTTAAAAAAATTGACATTTTATTATTTTATTCATTCATATTAATGTCTAATTTAGTTCATTATTATATTAATAACATGATATTTGTTTTCTTACATCGGTGTAATTTTTTTTCTTGAGTTCGGATTCTTTGTTCAGCAACCAATACCATGGACGATAATTTTTGAGAGGGGATCATGGATGAAAAAAGGATAAAACATTAATGTTTTTAACTGTTTATTGGATTATTGTAATTTTAACCATATAAAAAATTGTATTAAATGTATATAAATGTATATATCAATGTTTTTGAAACTCTTGGGTACACTACTTTGTTCTTTTATGCTTTGTTTGTGTGTAGGTGTTGTTTTGTGTAGCTTTTTTTGAATAGGTTTTGTTTTGTGTTGTGTGTGTTGGTGTTGTTTGTGTGCAGATTGGAAGGTGATAGGCAGGTGCTACGTGTGCTCAGGAAACTTGGCCTTTATCAGCTCTAATTAAGTGTTGATAAATTGGGACTTTATCAGCACTCAAAATAGCACTCATAAAGGTGTCCTTTATTAGCGCTAAAAATAGCACAAATACCGGTTTCATTTATCAACACTCAAAATATCCTTGATAAATTGGACCTTTATCAGTGCCTAGACTAGAATTGATAAAGGTTTCCCTTTATCTTCTCTAAAAAGCGTTGATAAAGGGGGACCTTTATCAAAGATTTTTTAGCCCTGTTAAAGGGGACCCCCCCCCCTTTATCTTCACTGCAATTAATATTGCTTTTATAGCTCTGTTAAAGGAAATTTCTAGTGCTTTTAAAAGCCCTATTTATAGTAGTGACACTTAAAAATTCTTAAAATTGTTTGATTCATTGCTATCATTTTTCATTGTCTCCAAATATATCAAGTTTTCACAATGGGTTCCATATATCTCTGCTATGTAAGTACATGCATGAACAAACACATTTTCTCACCTATAATGAAATTGAGTTGTAATTAGACCTTTCATATTGCAAACAAACTATCCGAATTCTTGATATCAGAGAGAAATAATTGAGGATTCGAATGACTTGTCTGGTAAAGGTTCACTAGAGAAATCACAAAATGGAATAAGCACCGTGAGAACTAGAGGATTTTTTGAAGGAGAAATACCATCATATTTTTTAAGGTAGTAACCCTAAAAATTTTAAGAATAAATTTTTTAGGGATAGAAGAATGTGTCACCCCAATACCTTACAATATTTTCCTTTTATAATAAATTTAAAACACACAACACCTGATTTAAATAAAAAAGTACTTAGTCACATTTTGCATTGTCAATTAAATTATAACAATTTTAGAGAGTTTATATAGTATATTTATATCTTATATACCTAACCAAATATTTTTACACTCATATAATATATTTCAGATAGGCATAAGATAAGAATAGTCCCAAAATTGCACATATAATAATATATTTTTATTAAAATTATTTTTTCCACCTTTTGATGGAGAAATCATCTTAAATACAAAGTTTTACCATTTTGTAAATTTAATATGCCAAAAATAAAGTTAATATTTGAAATTGAAACATAAAAAATAGTTTTGGGTGAATTTTTGTTATATTTCTATTAAGTCTCATTTTAAATTGAATAGTTAAAAGTTTTGAATTTTAGTTCAAAATTGGTTTTCAGTATGATTTATTTATAAGGTTAAATTATATTCTATGTTGGTTTTAAAGATTAATTAGAAAATATTTTTATCAATTAATATAATTTATGATATTAGGATAAATTTCACTTTGAAATTGATTGTTAAATCATAGAAAACTTTTGGTTGTTTTTACCTTAAAAACCTACATTGTCATCCCATCTGTGGGAATAAATTTAAATTTATTTCTACCAATTCTGTGATTTTAATTTGAAGAAATGGTTTAAATATTTTGTAAAAAACATTATTTTTAATTTATAATAATTTCAAATTATTTTTTGACCAAACTTATTAGTGAACGTAATCTAAATTAATTACTATTATTAAGGTAGAATTAATCTTATTAAAGAACTAAACCTTTATGTTAAGTTCCCAAATTACCTAGACACATTTCCAACACCTATTCTATGGATATATCTAGTCCATTAACCTAATATTATTGTTTTTTTAAGACTTTTTTTAGTTAAAAATATGAGTACACCAAACATTTTTTCAAAAATACCAAGTGAGTCTTTTTCCTTCCATATAAATGGCCACCTCATATCCCCATTTCTCACACCTATCAATAAACTTAGTGTTATCCAATATATAACCATATATCTTCCCAAAATACCTCACTTATACCTTTAATTATCCCTTTTTTCATAAATCCTTCCAAGGAAGGATTTTGGTATAAGGCAAAAGTAGTTACCCGATTAAGAGGTAATGTCTTCTCTCAAGCACTTTAGCTTTATTACAATTATCAAACCCCTCAAATATTAATATTACATGCTCATGTAATAAAAAAGAATACAAAATATACTGATATGTTTTTATTCTAAGGTCTCTACTTACACTTAAACACACCTTCAACTAATGCGTAACAAACATATTGTTTCTGTGTACGGTGAATTACTGCCTCACGAAACAATGATTAATCGTTTTTCCTTTACAACCTCTCATGGTAGACCTTATTATTTACACACTTTTTATATATGATATATAAGAAAATTATTATTACTTTTTATTTATTTAATCCTTTTATAATTCATACCTTTAATACTTACCATTTTGTGTTAATACGATAACATCATTTGAGGAAGTCTGGACTACCGCCCCCTCAAAGTGATATGATTCTTTCACGTTATACATGTAACATATTAGGGATTATTTTAATAAAACTGTATATCATATATAACATATATATGATAGTATAATTATAATATATATATTTATAATTTATTTTTCATTCTTTTAATACGAAAAAGAAACGAAAGGAGTGTTCATGCATGTATACGACCTACCGTCTCCATGAACGGTGTACTTAATTTAATATCTAAAAATATTATGGTATATTATAAATACATATGTGAAAAATATATAATATAACGGATTCATGGTTTAAATTTTATATATGATGAAATCATGATCTATGAAATAGGATCAAAAAGTAACAAGTCAAAACATACTTGAGAAAACTAGGAAATTAACACCTGAAATAGTTAAAATATTGAAAGAGTGTTAAAAGGGGATAATAAAGTTAATATACGATATCATAAACATGATTATGGTTATGGTATAATTTTTAACATATTTTAAACCACTATATATTTGGATAAAGATCACACAATAAAATTATGGTTAAGGTAAGGTATTTGTCTCAATTTACATTCCATTGAGACTAAGTTTTATTATGCACCAATTAATTTTTATTCTATTTATATACTGACCTTTGATATGATATATCATGAATTTTATTAGTATAATGATATTATAAGTTTCATTTAATTCATTTAGAATTATTATTTAAATTATTCAAAGTGTTATGGGACACCTTAAGATGTTTAAAATTCTTTTTCCTCAAAAACATTTAATGTCAACAACCCTTACTATTACTTGTCCTCATCTACTGTGTTATTGATAAATCTATATTCATTATTCTATATAGATATTTGATAAAAATAATTATTTATTTTATATATTAGTAATTCCTTGTACTAGTACGACACAGGTGGGGCCCATTTATATATAGAACTTTGAAGCATCGGTAGTCTCAGGAGATGAATCATTTGGCCAAATTAGATGGTTTTTTACCTGATATATTGTAAACCGTCTTCGGAAAGTTATTGATGGTAAAGGCACCACATACCTAAGAAACATGGTTTCCAATAATTATGAATTTCCTTCATTTAGATTCAATTATAATTCATCCATGAGATTTTTCGTTTACAAATCTATAGAAACATTACATTCTCAGTTTATTGATTTAGATGGTATGAGTTTTAGTTTCTTAGCTTTTCATATTGAGGCTTCATTATCTAGTTATTTTAATGGAATTTTTTGTCAGTTATTTACCTTTCCGTGTTAATTTATTCTTATTGATTCATTATTTATTATTCTTTACTTACCCCTGTTGAGAATTTGAGCTCACTATTAATACATTTCATTTCCATAGATTATAAATAAGAAATCATTAAATAAGTGTTCAAGGTTGTTTTCTATTTCCTTTTATTATATATTATGTTTTTATTTCCAATTTCCAAATGTATTGTGAGTATCATATATGTAATATGGCTTTCCAAAACTACTAAACTGATCAGACCTTTCAAATTTGATTCCTTGTAATCATGATAATGTAATAAAATAATGCACCAGCTTCGGGATTATTGGATGGTGCATTACATAATTAGTGACATTTTAAAACACTGTTAAAAATGTCCCTAAAATAATAACATTTTCTTAAAATGTTACTAAATTACAGTTTTTTGTTATGTATTTTTATATTTTATATTTTATATATATATATATATGTTTATATTATATATATATATGTTTATTTTATATATATATATATCTGTTTGTGTGTGTGTGTTTATATATATATATAGGTTTATATTATATATTATATATATTTTTAAATTTTATGAATATATATTTGTTTGTATTTTATATTTTTTATTTGTATATGTTTATCTCTAATTATTATATTATATTTTATATATATATGTTTATATTTTATGTTTACATATATGTTTAATGCAGTGTCCCGCGTTAGTTTCCACTTACCGGTGCCCCGGGATGTTGTCACAAGACCTCAGGCATGCCTCTCCAAATTCCATAGGTTGTTGACTAGAAAAGAGGGCCTAAGGTGTGTAAAAGGGGAGACTAATCTCTCATATATCAGAGTGAGTACAATAGCAGAAAATAGATAATAAGTAACAGAAGTAGAAATAGGAATCAAGAGAACAAGAAAATAAAACAATAAATATAAATAATAACTAGAGGGAGTTGAGTATGTAATAGATACCAATGATGATGATGATCAAGATATTACACAAATAAGAGTATATGGGGAACAGGGGATATGGTCAAATGCTACATGCTATAAAAATTTCCAAAAAAGGCCCAAAATTGCTATAATTAGCTTCTTGAGCATAGGATCGGTCCTCACCCCCTACTAAATACTAATATTATAAATCATTCAAGAATTGGAAGTCTCATGTTTTCCTTTATCAACACCTAAATTCAGGAAGTCTTCTTGGGTGCCATAGGCAGCCCAAGCATGGTATGAGAAACAATCTCAATAGGCCACCATAAATGATGTCTAGATCAATACATTTAGTGTAATAAGTTAATTAATAGTATTCCATATATGATAAATTCATCGTAGTAATTAAATAAATAATTTAATACTTTGGTTTGGGTTCCTAACAAACACCTTCTCGATACCACCTACTTCATCCAAAGTTGGATGTCTGAACCAAGGTACATTTACAAGTGATATGGTAAATACATAGGCCATCATGAATAAATAATCCAAGGTAGTTAGACCCAAATATTGTGCTTTGGCTTGGTCGACACATCCCCATGAAATTTTAAAATCATTCTCACAATATAAATAAGTCACATCACATATAAAACGAGCAAGGAATTTATCAAATCCAATGATGGAGTTTTGGGCATATCCAAGGAAAACTATAAAGTATCCCAATGGTCTCTATAAGAGTATATGATATAACCAATGCCACATGGTCTATCCAAGGTGACCCATAATGTCAACCCTTTTATAACTCCAAGCCTATCAAACTCCGAGTCCTTACCAATATCTCAAATAGGGTACCATGTATCACCTAAGGCATGGTATATCCATCTTTTCAACGAGATTATTCATGGTTGCTCTAATAGGGACATGGTGTCACACATGATTAGAAGTAATCTTATTGAGGATCCCATACTAGGAAAGCCAAAGTATAGCTCCCAACGTGTCAAGTAGATCCATAAATAACACGATGAGTCTATCCACAATGTCCTTAAATCAGGACCACAGTTCTCTCTTAGCCAATAATAAGTGAGGCATAGAAACTGAGTCACATCACAAGGCCAAGAATATTTAATCATATGTCATCAAATATGGTTTGGAAATATCATATGATTAAAAGATAACTTATTCTATTAAATTGGAGTTAATCCACTATGGCATTAATCACAAGGCATAAAATGTGTCACGAGGCACATGGAATAAGCTATAGCATGAGGAAATGAGACACAAAGCATACATCACAACCACAAGGGATTAAACAAAAAGATAAAGTATAAGTTACAAGGCATGGAAGAAATCTAAATCAATGACATAATCTGTATATCATGAGGTAAAATAATAAGCATGAAGCATTGGGAATTGCTAAAGGGCCTAACTCATGGATCAAAGTTTCTATTAATTCATTTAATAATATTTTAGGCATTTAGCCAAGGTGGTGGTTAATAATTCAAGGAATGTTCATTTAGGCTATTAATGTGGGAACACCCAAATGGGTTTCCAATGATAAGGCCAAAATCCCATAGTTGGTTTTTTTGTAAGGTACGGTCATAAAAGACATGAAGAACCTATTATATTAATTTATTAAATAAATTTGAGGCATCACTGGAAGGTTTTGGTGCTTGGAACAATATAAAATCATTTAAAAAGAAAAGAAACTAGTGAGAAATACCTAGAACACCTACATTGTTGTAGTATCACTCCACTCATCAATTTTTGAATCTCAAATCGATCTAGAATGGGAGAAAATGAATAAATTGTACAACACACTGAAAATAGGTCAAAATAGTCATGCCCGAATATTGAAATAGAGGATTGAAGAAACTAGTAATATAAGTGGTAGTATTGAAGATCTTACCTCTATCTTATCATTTCTTTTGATGGTGAGTGATTTTGTTGAGGAATGAAGTACATGGCTCAAAACCTATGGAGGATGAAGAAGGTAACTTGAGAATGAGGAAGAAGGGATGGTCTGTTAGAGAAGAACCTACCAGAATGGGTTTGATTAAAACATTCATTACGGAAAAAATTGGAATTTCAACCACATAGGGAGGGGTGTACAGTTTTTCTACATAGTTGGCCAAACAGAGCGCAAATTTTGCTCTATGTTCTTCTCCAACGGGCACCCCACTCGGTTAAGCCACAAAGTTTACCTAACTGTGTTCCAACCAGGAAAAAATCCATTGTCAAAAACTATAGATGGAATGCATGATTGTGTTCCTTAGTTTTTATGGTTGTAGATAAACTGTGTAGGCCCTAGGCCCCCTTTGTCTCACCCCACACAGTTAGCAAAGACCGTGAGGCATGGGTTTCACAGTTTTCAGTAACTGTGCATCCCATCTTACTTCCCAAATTTTTCTAGGTTTCAGGCTCTAGACAAGCCTTTGACACACTCATAATCCCTATGACTCCATTGGGTAGAATGATAAGGTATTTTTAAAGCTATGTAAACAAAAAAACAAATATTTTATACCTTTGAGAATGGTCAGGACGTTACAACCTCCCCTGTTTAAGAAAACTCATCCCTGAGTTTCCCTTCCGAGGGTGGTAAAATGTCATCTAAGAAACATTTTGGCCACTTCGCATGTATATTGGCTTCACACTTCTATGCCTCATCCTAAATACATTTTTTCTACTATATCACCCAGACTAGTAGAACCGACCTGTCTTGAAGATCCTTTGTACTTCGATCAATGATATGTATCAGATGCACCTCGAAGGACACATCCACCTCCATCTAAATATCCTCAGGGTCAAACAAATAAGATGGTTCTTCATGGTATCATTGAATCTATGATACATGTAATCCATTTTGCATATAAAGTTACCTTTTAGGTAACATAGACCAACATGATACTGTCCTGACTCTCTCCACTATCTCGAATGGCCCGACCTAACGAGGTGATAACTTGCCTTATCAATTAATTTTTTTATGACCAAATCTTGGAAATACTTGCAGGAAGACCCAATGTCCCACCTCAAACTCCAAATATCTATAGTGATGATCGGCGTATGAATTTATCTATACTAAACTATAGTCATACACATCTAAACTAGCTGGACTTTCTCTGAAGTCTCATAAACAAGACAAGGACCTAGAAGAGTTGCCTCGCCTCCCTCTAGACTTTATAAAGGTGAACGACATGGTCTACCATAGAGGGCCTCATATACAACCAAGTGAATAATTTAATGAAATTTGTTTTGCAGGAAAACTCAACCAAAGTAATATCCTTCTCCCAAGAACCTCCAAAATCAAGGATGCAGGCCCAAATCATATCCAATGACACCCGTATTGTGTACTCAGATAGCCCGTTGATCTGAAGGTGAAATTTTGCACTCAAGAGAACCTATGAACCCAGTACTTTCTGAAACCCTTTATATAACCATGAGTTATACTCGGCATCTCAATATGAAATGGTAGAATGTGGAACACTATGAAGTTGAACTATCTCCCAGATATAAAGCCTTCCTAGCTTGTCAAGAATGAAATTCTCCAAGATTGGTGGGATGTGTGTGACCTTGGTCATCCTATGGACGATAACCCAAACTACATCACTACCTTGAGGGGATCTTATCAAACCTATCACGAAAACCATGGTGACATTGCTCCATTTCCTCTCAGTAATAGAGAGAGGATTAATAATTACAGCAGTCCACTAGTGTTTCGTCTTCACCTAATGACAGGTACAACACCTCATGATGAATCCTTATATCTTCCACTTCGTACCTGTCCACCAATATTAATGAAATATATCTCTACACATATTGGTTATTACAATATTAACTTCCATAATAGAGGCACTATATTCCCTCATCGGCTCTTCAAATATATCAAAAGACACCCAACCATGCGCACAAAAGATTAGGGTTTCATTTTCATTAAAACCCAACCAGGAGGTGGGTCCTCACCAGAGAAACATTACATGGGAATAAAGTGATAGAGATAATCTTTTAATCAGTTTTTATATGTATTTAAATTATTTAAACCCTTCAAATTTATCAATTTTATGTTATTTTTATCAATTTTGGTTTTATGGTGTGGTTTGGACTAAAATGTGAAAAATTATTAATTATGGAATTTTAGCAGATTTTAATCACTTTATATTTTGGTAATAACTTTTAAAATATTATTCTAATTTGTGTGATTATATTTTTTAGAATTTCTTGGTTTAGTTTATTCAACTTTTTCTTTTAGACCAATATCTAATTCATAACACTAGATGCTCGAAAAAAGAAATCAAGTTGACAGATTCTTCAGGAGGATTGGGTGGAATACACCTTTGGAAATGAGCCATAAATCATGAAAAACACCTCCAATTGAGTTGATTATAGTTTTATTTGAAATATAACTCATATATTCATTTCTCCAATAAATTTTAAGGACTTATACACTCATTAATAGTTCCATTCAATGTTCAACATTGATGAAATATCAAGGAAGCATTCAAAAAGAATAAAATATCAGAGTAAAATTGCTATAAGATATTATAAAAATGGAGGATAGATCTAAAATTTGTAGATAAAACATGTAGAAAATCTTGGAACAACTTTAATGAATACTACATTCACTGATTCAGCTATAATAATGGGTTAACACATAAAATCATTTTAAGTAAAGATTCTGGAATATAAATTTCAACCGTTGATGACCCATTATGTCCCAAAACATATTAATGGTCATCTATGACCCCCTAAATCCTCTTAAATTTCTATAAATAAGATTTTAGGGGTGTATTGAAGAGGAATCTATTGGAGAGGGAAGCTGTGGATGACGGCTACGGCTTTAGGATTTTTCTTTCTTTTCTTTTTATTTTAGTTTTCTTTTCCCATGTAACGTGCATTAATATTTTAATTGAAGTGTTTCCATTTCTTCTTCCATATCTATTTATCTTCCAACCCTAATTTAGTTATCTCTTCTAAATTCCCCTATCATATCTTTTCTCTGTTCAATATAAACTTATTAACCCGAGGCATGTCACTATGGGAGCTTTCACAGAAGTCTTTATTATTTATCTTCGATTTAATTTGTTCTAATATATTTTTGGTGGATGTGAGAATATTTCATGGGTGTTTTGGTCTTCCACCAGGGAACTATTTAAAAATATATTCCATTTCATTGATTCATTCATTCTCCCTCTATTCTCTCATTAAAACCCTTCATATGGTGACGTTGTAGTTTCCTGAAGGGGTGAAATGGTATACGGTGGAGCCAAGTATTTTAGGAATTGCATTCTCAGAAATGGTGTTATCCTATTTGACTATTGGAAGAGGATTGGTTTGGTTCACCGAAGGCATTAAAAATCACACAATCAATAAATTGAATGAAAATAATTCATTAATGAGGCTTTTTTAAATGAATTATAAAATTTAATTTATACAAAAATTAAATAATTAATGGACTCGTTTTATCAAACCCTAGTCCAATACCTTTCTTCACTAATTTAATTTTAACTGCAATTGAATTTATATTTCAATTATGCAGTGCATTATTTAACATTCAGATTTTAAAAAAGACTCCAAGACTATCATTTTAAATAAATAAAAAAAAATATTTTATTTGGTGAATGAGAAATTAGTGATTGAACCGACTGGAATGCTCCTCATGTGAGACAACACGGGTAAGCCTTTGTGAATGTGGTTGTGTGGGGTTTTGATTTTATTAAATTTTAACTACTTGAGTCGATAATCAATATATCCCTCCACCCAATTCTTTTCTGTATATGATGAAATATATTAGGGTTGGGTGGTGAGTCCTCTATGGTTGTCAGCATGTGTGTAAGATTGTACATTGGAATATTGGTTTATTAGGGAACAACAATTCATGGTTAGGGATTACCCATGTTAATCAAGAAAACCAATTTCAAAGATACACACATGGGAAAGACAGTAGACCAACTAGAGGTTTATGATATGAATATTCTCATCATAACCATATGGAAAAGGTAGGAAGAGGACTTGGTAGATGAATCCCTCTCTTACTAGTTAGAAGAAGAAAAAGGGTTAAAAATTTGAAGCCATAATAGCACGACACTAGGCCTAGCCAAACCCTCCCTGGTCACCATATTTATCAATTTTTTAATGTCAAGAAAATAAAACTGTTTCTTACACTCACATTCTCAAAATTAATTAAAACCAAAAATTTTCATAAAATGAATAAAAAGTGAAAACTTTGTTTTGTGTGCACTTCTCTTCAAAAGACTACCTGTAGTGAACTACTATACTAAGGTAATTTAAATATTGTTTGTCACACCCCGTGATAGGCATGCATCAAATGAATTATAAAATTGAATTTAAATAATAAATATATCATGAATGAACTCATGTTATCAAACTTTGGACCAAGACCTTTCTTCCCTAATTTCATTATATCTAAATGTTAATTTAGATTTCAATTCAACATTACATTATTTAAATTATATATATTCAAAATGAATCCAAACCCATAATTTTTTTTAATTAAAAAAATATTAGATTATGTGAATTAGAAATTAATGATTTAACTGAATTCAACGCTCCTCAAGTGAGACAACTCTATTTAGCCCCAGTGTTACATTAGGAATATAAAATGCTTTTTTCCTTTCCCTACAATAGGAATTCATCAAAACTAGTACTATATCTGGAGTATCAGTTCCAAAAAACTCAAAAAAAACTTTTCAATAACCCATAGTTAAAATAACCATTTAATTGAATTTTATCCTAAAATTGAACAAATAATAACACAATTGAGAGAAATTTCAAATAGAGTTTCAGGAAATAAACCTCACGGATTCAAGCGACATGATCATTGATTGCTATGAACCTATAATAATGGATAGTAACCCCAACCAAACTCTGTGTGATCTCTACGCAACACAATTTTCAAACCAACAAAATCAACTAGTTATCCCCACATTAGAGAATGATTTTGAATTTTGAATTAACATGATTCAAATTCTACATAAGTTCCACAGTCTTGTAGGAGAACACCAAAATAGAAATATTCAAGAATTTTCAAAAATGTGCACTAGTTGTATACCATGAGGAATTGTAGAAGAATAGGTGATGTGGAAGGAATTCCCCTTATCACTTGAGGGAGTGGTAAAGGAATGGTTGTATAGTCATCAACTATGAGAGATCCAAGACTAAGAAGATATACAAGGATTCATTATGAGAAGTTTTTCTCCCAAATATAGGATCATGGATATCTTAAAATAGATCTGTTTTATCCACCAATCAACTAGAGAGACACTTTATGAGTACTGGGATAAATTCAAGAAGATATGTTCCAGTTTCCCTCATTATATTGTGAAGGAACATTGCTTCCTTATTTTCTTCTATCAAGTACTAATCGATAATGATTGCAATTTTCTAGATTCCTCATCTAGAGGGTCCTACAACAATAAGTCACCAGCAGATTCTAGAGGCCTAATTGAAAAGATTGTGAAAAAACTCACAACAATTCAGCACTAGAGGTACGGGTGATAGAGGAATATATCAGGTAATGACTTATGATTATCCATCTAGCTTACTTGAGGAAACACTTAATGAAATGACTAGTGTGATGAGACAACTTTAATTGAACAAAGTAAATGATAAAAAAGGCATGAATATGGTATGTGGTTTATTCTCTTCACTTATCATTACATTAATCAATGTATATAAGTGAAGGGGACAAAAAGTTTTATTGTTCCATACCAAGAAATGAAAATCCAAAAAAATTAGTCACATCAAGCCCAAACCCATTGAGGATATGAGTTCCAATGGAACCAAGATAGACCTTCTTTTCAACATTAATACAATAACACCCTCTCCATTCCAATAACCTAAAAAACATATCTTCCAGAAACAATAATACTTTACACTGTCACCATTATTGTTAAAGAATTATGATAACACTTCCACAAGTGCACTACAAAATTAATATAACCAGCTAAAGACAAATGTTTTGGGATTGGAATATAAAATTAATAATCTAACTGATCAATTTTTAATTTTTATAGATATTTTAACAAATAACCAAGGAAAATTACCAGTACAGATAGTTCCATATCCTATGGAAAATGTAAATGTGATTATAACACAAAGCATAAAAGAGATCCTGCCACCAAAACAACATAAGGCTGAAGAATCTGAGAATAATGACGAAGACTGACCAATCCCAACAAGATAAGAGGATACGTAAAATTGAAAATTTAAAAACCAGGTTTAAAAAAGAAAGGTCAGAAACACCATTTCAAAATAAATAAACAGAAAAGAAATATATCAAGGAACTATTTTGATCTATATTAGTTGATTAGAAGAGGTTAAAAAAGATCGACATCAAAAATAAATTCAAGAGTCCTTTCAAAATGATGAGATCAATATTCTGTTTCTAGAGGCCATCAGAAAAATCCTAAAATATAAAAAATTTTGCAAATAGGTATTCACTAAAACAAGGTGAATTTATGGAAATGAGTGGGTTAGCCTTTGGAGAAGCTCATCAACACACATCACTCCACCAATACCAAAAACGTGTCAATATCCAAGGAAATTTTATATTCCATGCATTATTATATCTTTAAATTTCACTAATGATTTATGTGATTTAGCTTCTTCAATATATATCTTTCCACACTCTATATTTACATATTTGTATATTGTAAAATTGAATCCTACTATAGTGGTCACCTAACTCAAAAATAGATCCACCGTTTTCCTATTAATTGTTTTGGAAGATTTTTTTGTAAAAGTAAAATTCCTATTTTTACCAACTGACATTTACATGATGAAAATGGAAGAAGATAGGAGTTCATCACACTTACCCCTAATCCTGGGGAGACCATTCTTAAATACATTAAATACCATTATTAATGTACTTGGGGGGACACTTTCAATGGAGCTCAGAGATATTCAATATCACTTTAATATACTTCACCCCATGAAGAATATTTTAGGAGGTCATTCACTAAATGTAATCTCCCACAAAGAAGGTATAGAACCAATTGAAAAATAAAAAGTGAAAACATTAGACTTCTTGGACAGTCTGTTAGAAGAGCCCGAAGAATCAAAATTGGGGGAATATGTTGAGATCGAGAAGAATAAACTCAAATAGGCTGAACATGAGAATATTATCACTAATCTCTTGAAAGAAATTTTTGGGATGGAAGAAGAACTAAATGAGATGAATTCCGTATGTCTCACTGTATAACTCAAATTGAACATGTTCAATGAAAATTCCATTAAATATTATGAGGTAAGAAGAATATCTTCTAAAACTGATAAAAAGAGCGGATCATAAGAAAAAGTTTAATATGTGTTCAATAAATTTAAAAATAGACCTCTTTTACTTGATATTATAGCTATCAAATCCAAAACCAAAGACATGATGTCAATAAAACTGTGGTGAAATCTTCCACTACGATTGGAGGGGAAAATATGAAAAATATACCACAACCACTTATGAAAATAGAGAGTCAACATACAATAAGACATCAAAATATATTTGGGAATATTTTAAACAAAACCAAAATAAAAAAATCTCAATGGTTTTGTTGAGGTTGTGGTATTCTTGGTCATGAAATATATTCTTGTTAGTTTAACATGTCTTTTCTAAGAACAAGTAAATAACCAAGGGGGAAATTTAGTGAGCTATGCACAGAAAGGCTAGAATGAGAGATTACCCATACTGTGAAGGAAAAGAAGTTACCAAAGTTATCCAGTAGTAATAATTTACACAATGAGTGCATATTAGTTTGTCCACATCCATTGAAATTGTCCAAAAAAATAAGGAATCTAAAGAATGTATATGAACTAGTGGTAGGGATTTCACTTCATCACCCTAATTACCAATGAAGACCTACGAGGTTACATTTTCCATTATAGTTTATTAAAAGTAGTAATGTCTTTTTTTATAAGAAAAATCAATTTAAATGCAATTCATACATTGCATCAATTAAATGTGGGGGAGGGAATCTTATAGTCTTTGATTTTTATTCTAAAATTTTTCAATTTGTTATTCGATCCAACAATATTAAAAAAAGTTCTTCTCGGAGGAAAACCATTTTTTTCATTATTCCAATATTCCCCCCATTCATATTCTATAATTATTGAACATTCACTAACTATAATTTTTTTCTATTCTTATTTTTTTTCATGTCCATTAATGAAGATCCTACAAGGCTGAAAATAGAAAAACTGAACAGGACACAAGTCATGAATGTGCAACAGAACAGAACTGATGGAACATGAATCGCACCACATGACTGAATAATCATTGTTAATGGGATTTTTATTTTATATTCAACATCATTTAAATTCCCTATATATATTTTTTAAAATATTTTCTTTAACTCTCAACAAAAAAATGCATGTTGACACTTGAATTTGTGCTTTACTTGACTTATCTAGGATACATGAGTTTCTTAGTAATCCTATAATTCCATGTTTTTCATTTTAATTATAATGATATTGAATGAGTAAAATGGATAATTGAATTATTTATGTGAACAATGGATATTAAAATGAAGACTTAAAATTTAATAAAATTAATTGATTCTTGTAAATGAAATTTCCCATAATTTTTCATGGCTTGCAAATCTGAAATTCAAGTGAATTAATTCTTTATTATTATTCATGCCTTGAGTGATTTTCCCAAAACATTTGTCCTATTCCTAAGAGGATTTCTAGACCAAGTACATCACATTTATTCTTGAGCATATTTCTTGAGTGATCTTGGGACGTGCCATCTACTAGGACTTGCATTTAAACTTTTCAAGGCTATGGTTATACAAAAACATATTTAAAATGATTGAGACATCTTTTGATAAACCAGTTATTCTTAAAATAAAACCTTTATATCAATCCATATTTATCCCATAGAAACCATGAATGACCTTGTTAAGGATGGGCCATGTTTCAAGCCATTTTTATCCACTCTTATCCTCTACTTAGCATTTTCATGATATTTTAAAGTTAAAGTGTGGTGATAAAGTGATTCATAGTGGAAGTGATGAAATAAATTGTTAGTAAAAATGGTGGGGTTCTAATTGTGGTTTCGGATAACTGTTTTTGATTTCTTTATTTTAATATTTATTTTTTCTCCTCTTGAATCGAAAAAATGGAACTGGAAAAAAACAACCAAAAAATGAAAAAAATGGGTTGTGATTTGGGAAAACTAAAAGACACCATTACTAGATCTATGATTTTAATATTATATGGTTAGGTTGTGTATGTTATATTTATTCTGAGAATAACTTTCCAAAAAGAAAAAATAATAAAAAAGTATGTCGAAGAAAAAAACTAGAGAAGTGAAAAAAAAAATATTCAAGAGCGTGCACAAATCATTCAATATGATTTAAATTGATCAAGATCTTACTTGGAGAATGGGAAGTGGGAGTTATTATAATTTGAAGGGGATAATTTCATTTATATTTTACAATTGATATCATTCACTTTTATTTAAATGATAAAATGGCTCCTTAAAACATAATTTTTCAACATAAAATTCTGTCAACCTAAAGCCTTAGACTCATTAGAACCAATATTTCAAGCCCTCGTGATTTTATGTAACTTTTGTATCTATAAAGTGTAGAAATTAGTTCCTTTACAATTCTATAGATAAATATCATGTATTCATGATACGATCCTAACTCCACTTGAATTGTATCATGACCGATGAGAGAAAATATTGAAAAATGAAGTAAGTTGTGATTTTGTATGTTTAATAATAACGAATTGAGGAACTTAAATAAATGAGAATATAAGTTCAACCATTTTCATAAGAGATAAATTAAAATAATTGATTTGATTATTTCATTGAAAATGAAAAGTTTAATTGATATTTTTTTTGGATTTTTGATAATTTGGTTTTACATTGAAAATCTTCTAATTTTATGGCATTGTAATTTGAATATTAGAAGCATTGTTACCCTCTGATTTTCAATGTTGAGATTTTATACATGATGAAAATCATAGTTTAAGTTTTGGTTAATTAAAATAACTAATATTTTGCTCATTTTTTATATGTATTTAAATTATTTAAACCCTCTAAATTTATCAATTTGAGATTATTTACATCAATTTTGGATTTATGATGCGGTTTGGACAAAAATATGAAAATTAATTAATTCTATAATTTTAGTAGATTTTAATCACTTTGGTATTTTGGGAATAACATTTAAAATAGTATTCCAATTTGAGAGATTATTTTTTTGAAATTCCACAATTTGTTAACAAATTTTTCATTTAGACCAAGAGATTATTCATAGAACTATACACCTGAAAAAATCAATCAGTTTGAAAAAAAAATTGGGACGACATGATGGACCCCACCTATAGAAATGATAAAGAAATCGTGATACACACCTAAAATTGAGGTGATTCCAATTTTATTTGAAATTAAACTCATGTATTCATTTTTATATTAAAGTTTAAGGAGTTATAAGCTCATCAGGGGGTCTATTTAATGCTCAACATTAATGAATGATTCATAAATCATTCAGATAGAATAAAATATCGATGTAAATTTCCCATAACTTCCTCTAAACATAGATGATAGAGATCAAATTTGTAGTTTAGATGAGTAAAAAAATTTATCAACATCCAAGAATAATACTTTCACTAATTCATAAAAACAATGGGGTACCATCAAAAAACTTTTTTAAGACAGAATATGTAATAGAAATTTCATCTCTTGACAACCCATTATGTCCTGAAACTTATTAATGGTCATTTATGACACCTTGATGCCTCTTCCATTGCTATAAATAAGATTATAGGGGTTGACTGAATAGAAATCAATTGAATATGGAAGATGTGGATGAAAGCTAATTCTTTAGGATTTTCCTTTATTTTCATTTTTATTTTAGATTTCTTTTCCCATGTAATGTGAATTCATATTTTAATTAAATTATTTCCATTTATTATTCAATCTCTCTTTCTCTTCCAACCCTAATTTATTTATCTCTTCCATATTCCTCCATGATCTCTTGTATCTTTTTAATGGAATGTTACTAACCTAAGGCTTGACCCTGGGGAGGTTTCATCTTGTTATATATTATTGTTCTTAAATTACACATGCTTAAATCTATTTTTGGTGGATGTGAGAATATTTCATATTTGTGGTGGTTTTCCTTAATGGAACTATTTCCAAATCTATTATTTTTCTTTTATTCATTCCTTTTCCCTCCCATACCATGGAAAAACCCTTCATGTGGTGGAGTTGGGGTTTCCTGAAGGGAAAAAATTTCATACAGTGGACCGTCATCTTTTAGTAATTGTTTTCTCGTTTGAGGTGATATATTATTTGATTATTGGAGGACATGTGGTTTGATGAACCGTAGGAATTCTAAAATAAAACAATCAATAAATCAAATGAAATCAATTCATTAATGGGGTTCTATCAAATGAATTATCAAATTCAATTTAAATAATTTATAAATAATTAATAAACTCGTGTTATCAAACCCTAGACAAAGAACTTTCTTCCCAAATTTCATTAGGCTTTCATATTCATTTATATCTCAATTATTCATTGTATTATTTAAATTTTAGGTTATCCAAAAATCTCCAAAATCAATATTTATGTCAATAATAAAAACAAACAAAAAAGTATTATATTATGTGAATTAGAAATTGTTGATTCAATCGACTACAGTGCTCCTCAAGCGACACTACCTTGGTCAACCTCTATGTTTCATTATGAATATAAATTAAATTTTACATTCCCTAATATAGGCATGCATCATAGGACATTTTTCATCAGATATTTATCTTATCCGCACCCACAACAAAAGTGAGGATTTCAATGCTAGAACTGCTAAAACTGGTTTTCCATGCTATTCTTGAACCTCTATGTGAAAATTAGAAAACAAAGCCATCTTTTCCACTCAATACTAGATTTATTGATATATTACATCTAATTCTTATGGATCAAGGCATCATCCTGGACATTTCCCTTTATGGGTGTGTAAGAAATCTCAAATTCAAACAATTATAGGTATTTCACCCACCTATACTACTTGAGATTCAAGTCTCATTTTGTGGAGATGTGTTTGAGACTTTTTAATCTATGTAAATGAATAACCTCTCTCCCAAAAGATATTCCCTACAATAGTGTAGATCCTGAACCATGACTGCTATCTTGAGGACTTGTCTAGGGTAATTCTGATGATGAGGCATCAGCTTGTGGGACCCATATGCCATGATCTGATCACCTTACATCAGAATTGAACCTAGAAAGATTCATGAAGCATCACAATAGACTATATAACCTATGCTCATATCTACCATAATCAGGATTGACACTAAATTTAGTTTTCCCTTTAACTCTTAAAAATCTATCTCACAAGCTTCAGACTATATGAATGTCACACCTTTATTTCCCAATCTCATAAGCAGCACTTCCAAGTGTGATAAATCCTATATGAATCACCTATAATATCTAGATATCCCCTAGAAGATTTGTATGTCAAACACATTCTTGAGACACTATTAATAAACCATGGCGCTCACCTTCTATAGGTCAATAGATATGTATTCCTTAGAAATTATATTACCCAAGAAGTGAACCTTGTTGATCCAAAAGTGGAATTTACTGAGCTTTTCATATATATTGTGGTCTCTTAGTATATTTATCACAATATCAAGATGGTTGGAATGGCTGTTTCTGGTGCGTGAATACACTAAGATGTCTTCTATGAAGGCTACGACAAAGGAATAAAGGTATGGGTGGAAAACCCAATTCATAAAATCCATGACTATTATCGACGTGTTCGTCAGACCGAACGGCATAACCAGATACTCATACAATATGTACCTACTCCAAAACATTGTATCTGGTATGTCTAACAGTCTCACATGCACCTGATGGTAGCCCGACCACTAAACATTCTTAGAGAAAATCATCACTCCTTGGAGTTGGTCAGTGAAGTATCCTATACGAGTCAATGGATAATGGTTCTTCGCAATAATCTAGTTTAATCAGAGTTAATTCATGAACAATATCAAAGTACCATCTGCCTTCATAGTGAAAATGATAGGTGAACTCCATGGTGATATTCTCATAGATATAAAACCCTTTACCTCTAGATCTTCAAGCTTCTTATTGAGTTCCTGGAGCTCATTAGGTTTTATCCTATTGGGAGTAATGGAAACTAGGGCCACACATAGCACTATCTTGATGGTGAACACAACCTCACTCTCATGTGGTAATCTATAGAAATCATCAGGGAAGGCATCCCTAAAACAATCCACTACAAGAGGGAATTTTACTACCTCATTCCAATGACCTCCCATAAGGAGACTCTCCAACTTATTTTTCACTCCACCTAGCCCGGTAAACCTGGGTCCAGATCTACTTTATTAGATATCCCATTCACCTTTATGGATATACATGTTTCCATGGGGTGTTGTGAATGACACTCAATGGAGATAGAAATCCACTTAGGCATGATAAGGCATGATCCAATCTATACTGAGTATGAAATCAAACATGGTCATCTCAAGGATAAATAAACTCCATAATAAATAATACCCACCTATCTCAAGGGGTAACTCTTGTCCCTAGAGTATTCCCTCAGTCTTGAAACCAAGCAGCATGTTGTGACACATGATGCCATAGATGTCCTTGACTGCAAGACCGGAACTTTCCACAACCTCAGCAGATATAATGGAGTGTGATTAATCTGTATCAAAAAGGGATTAAAATTAAGAATAGTCTAATATAATAGTAAATATAATAATATATGTTCCTAGATTATGCTCCTCAAGCGCTGGCTGCACTATAAAAATATCAGTTGAACATTGGCCCTAAGATGCTTTCTGACTATCCTGAGAAGATTCACTCAGCTAATGTTGAAGCTCTGGGGCCTCACTAACTTGGTCACATACACTACCACATTATATTTATAAGATGGTAGAGTTTCAAATCACATCCTAACATGGAGTCTTGGATCATATACATAATAGAGGTTTCAGTACAGATCTCTTGTCACTAGATATTGGAGGAAAAGTTGGGAGAAGAGATAAAGGTGTCTCATCTTATCATAAGATCAGCACTCGATTGGGTTCTTCAAGAACTAAGTATTATTTTTCCCTATCCTTCCAAAATTATGACACACTAGATATATTAGTGCATGTCACCAAGATAGCATCTCACCTACATGCACACTTAAAACATTGCTTCCTACTTCCAGATGAACCATTGATCTACCTCAAAATTGAACCGCCCTGGCTCACATTCCAATATTCTATGAGATTTCATTCTATTATTATTACCAAGTTCACTATTTCTATAATGGTATTAAAATGGAAGATTTTATCCTTTGAAATACTAGTGTACACAATCTTATCCTCAAAATATATCGCATTCATCAACTTGTTGTCGGTGAGAGACAAAGTAAAATGTTGAATCTAGGTGAAGTGAGTTGAATACTAAAGTGTGGTCATAGTGCCCTATTAAAGATGCATGAACTCCCTAGAATGGTCACCCTCATAGTCAGTGGAAACAATTGATCATATAAAGTTGTCTAGAATTATTCCTAAACCATACATCAATGACATTCAGCCTGAGAGATGATTTCCCACTAGTGTTTTGTGGAATCACATAACATGTAACTAGCGAGCTGGACCCTCTACTATGGAGGCATATCCAAATGGTTGAAGATCGAAAACATGGAATCTAACAATGACTCAAAATTATGAGGTCTTTCGTCCCATGATATGGTGGAAGGATTTTATAGCTGAAATTCCTGAGCCTGCTCTACCATAGTCAGGGCAAGACTTGGAGCACCATGAATAGCCATTATGAACTAGAAAAAACTATCATGGAATTGGATATTGATTGCTAATAGAAGAACTACAAGATATGCCTCATGTGGTACTACAGGAGGTACTATAGGTGGGTCTCGTCCCACCACCTCCAAAGTGTTCTCATCACAACACTCTCAGTGTACAGCGTGAGGGCATCATGGTGGCATAGCTCTACAATTTCCAAGAACACTCCTTAAACATGATATATAACATATAGGAAAAGAAGATAATGGACTTAATATGAGCTGGAAGGTACAACTCCTCCCTATAGCATGAAAAAAACTAATTTCATGCTCCCATTTCTAGGTCAAGATGACAGGATAAGGTCTAAGAAGGTCCTTCGGACACACGGGAGGCATATCCCACTAGTAAGGTCAGTTCAGGGTCTGGGTCTCGTATTTCTTATATAAAGTTACCATTTATTTATAAAGGTGGTACTAATTTTAATTAATTTGTGTATTTAAACACCTTTAAATGGTTTAATTATATGTATCACTATTTCCAATTTATAAGGGTCCATACAACTTATAAACCAAAATGTGGAATCCACTTAATCCAAACCAAGACACATTCCAACCCACACAATCGATGATCCCTGGATCAATGTTCCATAACCAAAAACATAAGGTGTCTTCTTTAACCTATGTAAGAAAACACTATTAATTTAAGGTTGGAATTTTCAGTTTCAATTATTTTTTTTAGTCCTACAAGAATAGTTTCCACACTTCTATGTGTAAAAAATCAATCTCTGCAATGAACATAGGTGATAAAGGCAATGCACGTAGGAAAATAGATATTTCCTGGGATAATGCATGAAATTTTAATCCTATGGTACCTAGTACGATAAATTATTTAATACTCCCTCATATCATTGATATATGGTTAAAGAAACACCATATTAATAATTTCATCAGTGACAACAATTTCACAAAGAAAGTGTGTCACTGAATGGTGTAATTCATGAAACCATGACAACATAAGAAATAACTGTATTTACCCAACCAATTTGATTTGGTTTTTCCCAGTACATGGGGAAGATACTCCTATATTGAGGATCATTAACAAATACCAATATCCTGTATTTCTATCTAATCCCAAACAGTAATACAAAAAGGAACCTTGCTCAGATACCTCTTTGTAGAATCCTACCCTAAGTGCCACTTACCGGTGCCCATAGACGGTGGTCATAAGAACTCAATTTTTCCTCCCCAAATTCCATAGTCTACCGAATAGAAGCGAGGCCCTAGGGTTTGTCTTTGGGGATATTATGCTTTCAAATATCATAGTGAGAATAGTAGTAGAAAATAGATAATAAGTAGCATAAGTAGAAATAAAAAAGCAGCAGAATAATAAAATAAAATAATAAATATAAATAATAACTGGCATAAGATGAATTATTATTAGATACAAATGATGATGATGGTCATGATTCAATAAAAATAAGAGCACACAGGAACAAGGGATATGGGCATATACTACATGTTATACAAAAATGCCAAAAAGTCCAAAAACTTCGACAACTAGCATCTCAAGTATAGGCTTCGTCCTATTCTCCCATAATCCATCCTAATACTATAAATCAATAAATAATTATATGTTTCATTCTTCCCATTATCAGTACCTACAATCATGAATTTTTCATGGGTACCAAAGGCAGACCAAGTAGGGTGTGAGATAAAATATCAGTAGGCCACCACAAATGGTGTTAGATAAATCCATTTCATGCAATAAGTAAATAAAATGTGTTCTATATATGATAAATTAAAAAGAAACAATTTAATAAATACTTTAATACATCCATCTGAGTTCCTAATGGACACCCACTCAATACCACCTACTGCGGCCTAAGACGGATGTCTGAACCAAGGTACATGTACTGGTGATACATTAAATAGATTTTCCATCATGAATAAATCAACCTAGTTAGGAAAACCCCAAACTTATTCTTTGGATTGGCGGTCATATCCCCATGACATTGTATAAGTATTCTAATAATATAAATAATTCATACCACATATAACACTAGAAATAAATCCATCAAATGTAATGTTGTAGATTTGAGCCAATTGAAGGTGATCTAAGAAGAATCCCAAGGGTCACTACAGGAGTCTTGGATATAATCATTTCCACATAGTCCATCCAAGAAAACCCATAATAGCATGCCATGTATCACCCAAGGAATGGATGACTCTGAGTATGTACCAGGTATCTCACATAGTGGTTCGGGTATCACCTAAGGAATGGAGTATCCATCTTTCTAATGATTCCATCCACAGTTGCTCCCCTAGGGAACTAGTGTCACTCACAAGTAGAAGTAATCTACCCAGAGAGACCATACAAGGCAAGCCAACGTATCACTCTCAGCACGTCACCTAGATCCATACCAAGCATGGTGAGTCCATCCATGACATCCTTAAATTGTGACTCATGTTCTCTCTTAGCCTATAATAGGTGATGCATAGAAACCAAGACACATCACAAGGCATGGAATATATAATCACATGTCATCAATACGGTGTGGGAATATCACATGCTAACAGGATATCCCAAGATATACAATTTCTTTCAATCTACTATTTAATTCAGCATAAGGCATAAAATATTGCACAAGGAACAAGAAATATAGCATAAGAAATAACATGATTCTATGAGAAATTAGGCATATGGCATAACTACAAGGGATTAAACAACAATCTCAAGTATAAGGTACATGGAATGGAATAAATGTAAAGCATGGACATAAAGCATAAAGCATGAGTTAAAATAATAAGAATGAAGCATTGGGAATTTCCAAAGGGCCTAAATCATGGACCACATTTCATATTAATTCATTTTATAAAATTGAATCATTTAACCAAGTTTCAAACCACACACATGGTTCTTAACAATCCAAGTCATGGAATTTAGGTCATTAAGGTGGAAACATCAAAATAGTTGGCTGATGATAAGGTGAACAATCCACTGTTGGTTTTTTCATAATGTAATCTCATAAAAGACACGAAGAACCAATTATATTAATTTATTAAACAAATTTGAGACATTGTAAAAATGGTTCAATGAAAAGCATAGTGGCGTGTCGTTTAAAAAGAAAATAAACAAGCAGGAAAGACCTATACCACCTACCATGATGTATTATCCCCACACGCATCTGTGGTTGAAGCTTGAATTGAGCTGGAATGGGTGAAAATGAAGAAATCATCCAATGCCAGGAAAATAGTGAAAAAAATGGTCATTACTAAATAGTAAAACAGATGGAGGAATAAACTACTAATAGAAGGGTACATCGAAGATAATACCTCAAAATTTTAATTTCTTCTAACAGTAAGAAATTTGGTTGAGGAATGAAGGATATAGCTCAAAACCTATAGAGGAGGAGGAAGGGAGATCAAGCATGAGGGAGGAGGATTGGTCTGTTAGAGAAGAAATGTAGAAGATGAGGTTTTATTAAAACATACATTAATGTAATATTTTGAATTTCACCCACATGGGAAGGGGTGCAAGGTTTTTCCCATGGTTGGTCAAACAGTGTGCCAACCGTGTCTTATGTTCTGATCTATGTGGAAGCCCACACGGTTAAGGCGTAGGGTTTCTATAACCATGCACCAACCATGAAAAATGCCTTTTTCAAAAACTACAGATAGCACACATAGTTGTTCACCTTTAGTCATACGACTTCTAAGAAATGGTATGAACCTAGGACCCATATGCCTCACCCTGCACGGTTAGCAGAGACCTTGCGGGATGGCCAGCATAGTTTCTACTAACTGTGCAGCCCAGCTTACTTCCCAAATTTTTTGGTGTTTTGAGCTCCAAAGTAGTCCTAGACACCCAGGTTACCCTTGTGACTCCATTAGGTATCATTATAAGGGTCATTTAAATGAATTTAAAAGAAAAACAAATGGTTTGTACCATTGATAATAGTCAGGGCGTTGCATTTATATTATATATATGTTTATATATAATTTTATATTATATATATGTTTATAATAAATTTCATCTTTATATATATTTTTATATTATATATATGTTTATATTATATTAATATTTTATATATGTTTATATTATATATATTTTTATATTATATATATGTTTATATATATATATATCTCTTTATATTTTATGTTTTATGTTTATATGTATATATAAGATTATATAATAATTTGTATGTATATGTTTATATTTTACATATAGTTTTAAATTGTATATTATGTGTGTGTGTGTTTATATTATATATATATCTGTGTTTATATAACAATATGTTTGTATTTTATAATATATATATATATATATATGTTTATATTTTATATTAATATATATATATATGTATATATTTTATATATAAATGTTTATATGTGTGTGTGTGTGTGTAAATATATATGTGTATGTATACATACATATAATTAGTCCCATTTTAAAACATTGGAAAAAAATTCAATAAAGTAGCGATGATTTTTTTAAAAACATCACTAAATATAATATGTGTCTGTGTGTGTGTGTTTATATATATATATATATATATGTTTACATATAATAATATATGTATATATTTAAATATATATTTATATTGATGCAAGAAATATATATATATATATATTATCGACTTTTCCAGAAAAACATCACTTATATAATGACGTTTCCAAAAAATCATCCCTAATTTAATGATGTTTCCTTAAAATCATGGATAAATTAGCGATGTTTCCTCAAAAACATCACTAAATTCTAGTTTTTTGTAGTGTTCTCTCTTATAGATGTAATGACCAAGAATTTTATCAATGGATGTTTTCTTATTATAATTATTTTTTATAGTATAAATCTAAGGCATCTTATATAGAACCCAATAAAAACATTATTCTAATAGATAAATAATGAAATAAGTGGTATTTATAAAAATTAAGGAACTTATACTAATAGAATAGTAACATGATCGTTGGAATAGAAATGTGATCGTTTGGAATAGTAATATATCCATTATATTAGTTACCTCAACTTTAAAAGCATAAATAATATTTACATATCAAATAAATGAAAGTAATATATATTTATATCATGTCATAAGAAAATAATATTTTTAAAAATTGTAAATTTAGTGTTGGTATTTTTTTAAAATGTAAATATTTATTTATAATTTTATAATTAATATTAATGTTTAAAAGAAAATTTATTTTAATAAAATATATTCATAAATTAATATTTTGTTGTATTATAATTATAATATAATTTTAAGACACCCTAATTAACTTTTGAAAGTGTTATAAAAGCGGTTATAATATTAAAATCGATATTTATTGAAGAAATTAGGATTTTTTAATAAAAATAATAATTTGTCCTACTTAGAAAATTATTTTCATAAAATAGATTCCATTTTTTAAGTCTACAAATCGAAAAATGGATGGGGTGAATTTTTGGTATTTTTATAAAATAGTTGCATATTTGGTGAATAGTGAAATATTATAATTTATGGTATTTAACATTATAAGTAAATGAATGAATTTTTGAATCATGGTAGATTCGTAGAGGATATAAGTGACCATTTTCTAGAAATCACATACTCTTGTTAGAGTACTTATTCCGAAGAATCAACATTATTGATAGTTTTGAGCCAAAATAATAAACAAATGATTAATATTATAAAAAACATCCATCTCATCCCCCTACAAATCCCACCCATCACCACCTACTCTACTCACACCATATAATCATTTTATATTTCCAATATTATTCCCAATTCATCTCCCACACCTATACCCCACGTTATGGTCTTTCTAGTCTCACCAAAAGACCAATTCCAAGTGCCTTAAGGAGGTTCTCAAGGAGACGATATTCAAGAGGTAAAATGCTCCTTCTTTCTCTTTTGATTTATTTCATTCTCTTATCCTCTCCTGACCTCACCTATAAAAAGTTACATGATAACTCCAATATCATACATATAATAGAGTTTTATTGTGTAAATGTAATATCCATCATCAAATCTCTTCTCTTCTCTTCTCTTTTTATTCGAAAAATGAATACATCATCTTTGATGTGTCGATTCCCCAACTCCATGGATGATGATTTTTAAATTTATATTAACACCTTAATGGATGGTTATAAAATAATTATAGTGGATAAAAAAGATTTTAAATTTTATATTATAACTTTTTCCATGTTCTGGAACAAATATATATTAATAATATTAAATAATAAAACAAACTTGTTCGTGATGATCAAAAAACTGCCAAAATATACTAAATGTTTATCATCAATATTTTTATCAAAATAAACATTATCATTTATGAAAAAAATTTATATATAGGGGAATTTTAAATTATTTAATTATATTTATACCATTTCATTAATCTTTTAGATTGTTTCTTTCATTTTACAAGAACTTCTATAACTATACACACTTAAACTGACCATTAAATCCATGAAATTAACTCTCCAAGAATGAAAAAATTAAACATTTTAACTTATCAAAATTGTCATAAATGAACTTAATGAAATTATAATAAATAAAATATATGTTTAATTGGTTTATAATTAATTAATTAATGGATCTAATTTGATTATCTAGGACATTAAGTGCAAGTGCAGGATGTATTTGGACATAAGGTAAGGGATCTCTCTGAACCACCATTTTCCTCCAGTTTATGATATATATCTATCCCTCTTCACACCAATTTATTTCTTCATTATTATTATATACTTCTTATAAGTTATATTTATATGTCCTAAAATTATGTATCCAGTTCAATTCATCTTTCTTTTATGGGTAAATACGTGTTTTAAAAGGTTCCCTTCTCAATTCCTCCTGATAAGAGAGCCCGGTTAAAGGGAACTTCCCAATCCATTACACATTTTCAAGTACACTCCATAATATATTTTAAGCCACAAATATTTTTATAAAATCACGATTTTTATAATGAGAAACTATCTTATTTCATTTCCTGATTTATGAAAAAAATTATTCCTTTGTTCTCTTTAAAGAATCTTTTATATTTTCCCTTTAACTACACTGAAGTGGCACATTTCTAAAGTTTCTTAAACACTATTTTTATATATTTCCACTTAATTTGGACATAATTTATCATTAAATATTCATATTCTCAATTATTAATGTCCAAGTATGATTTAAATACATTATTTCATTTACACCATAATGATACACCCCATGGTTAATCATTATGACATGATTACGATACCCATTTCTTTCCAAGGGTAAACCTTATGTTTGATTCTTTAGGTGGAAAAAATATGCATGAAAATGTTATAATGGGTTCCCCCATATAGTTCTCCAATGAATTGGGTAATTTTTAGTCTCATGAGACGTCATGTATGGAATTAGGGAGTAAACTTTTTCTATTGTGGGACTTTCTACATCATGTGACATAGTCTTGGAAGTTAGCATTAACTCATGTTTATCATGTTGTATTTTTCTTCTACATTCCTATGTTTCCATGATAATATGATTCCATGTTTATTTTTTATTCTTCCCTATTATTATTCATATTCCATTCCTTTTTTTCATCATGTTATGTCTTCTAACACATGTGTTATAATTAATTATCATATTTATTACCTTACTAGGATTTTTAGATCATCCATTTGTTCATGTATTCCCACTAGTAAAAATATGGCCTTTAATAGTCCTGGTAAAATGAAATTGTAAGAATTATAGAATCATTTATAATGAATGTTATGTTAAAGAGTTATATTTAATAGTGCTCATAAAAAGTTTTGATAAAGGGGGAATTAACCAGTTTTTTGAAGCACTGTTAATGTCCACCATTATCAGTGTTTTTAAGCACTATTAAAGGCCCCTTTCATCAGTATTAAAAAAATCACTGATAAAGGGCCCACTGATAAATGGGGCTGAAAATATTTTATTCAAACCTACCCCACCTTTTATAGCACTCCCCCCCACACACATATCAGCACTTTAGATAATTTGATGCTCCTGTGCACACCCCTGCTTCTAGAATGTTTCAAACCTCAGACCTCCAACTGATACATGTTTGTGTTTTACACAACCCAATATTGTTTTGTTTTCAATTTTATGATATATCTACATATTTATATATATATCATTAATTTTTTTATCCATATATATATATATATATATTTAAATACATTTATAAAATATGTTTTTGTGTGTGTTTGAGTGTGTTTATAAATACATACATACATATATATCTATATGGGCAACTATAAATATAATTATACATATTTTTATCTATTTACATATATTATATATTAATATTTTTATTCTTATATTTGAATATATAGATAAATATATATATGTTTGTCAATACACATACAGAAATATATATATATATACATTATATATAAATTAATTGTATAGGTATATAAATATTCAAACATTTTTATTTTAAATAAAATTGATATCAGTTTATATTTAGATAAGTTTTATATATTGAGAAATATATTTTATATATAAATATTTTTTAATATTTTTTAATAAAATTAAATTTTTAGGTGTGAATATATATAAGATATGTATATATTTCTATATATTTGATTATAAATAATAGAACAACATGAAAAATGATAAAACTTAAAAACAATAATATCAATATTAATGTAAGACCTAGATATAAATTAATTCTCCACCGAAAAAATGACACTAAGATCCCCTTAAATTAGGATGAAAATCCATCGAATGTTAAAAAATTAGAGTACCCCGACTAAAGACTCAGTTTTGGAGGTATTCTAGGAATTTTATGACCTTAAAAATTGTGACTAGGGTTCCCACAAATCTCTAGGGAATAGATCTCATCGCAAGATACAATTTGATATATGGTAGAGCCCAGACAAACACCTGTATCAAAATTTATGATCATTTGAAGTTCAAGTTACATTTTTAACTTATTTTAGATCATTTATTGATTTTTTGATTTTTTTTATCTTTAAATTGTCATTAAATTACTATTACTCAATGATAAATAGAAAAATGTTAGTTAATAATATTTTTAAATTATTTTACAATACATTTTCACTAAATATATTATATATTAAGTGTAAATTCCTATTTATCTTTATCTATATATATTAGGTGATTTGGGGTACAATTAAAATTAAACACACACAAACCTTACACAAAGGCCGGAAAGTGATGATAAATGGTGGATCCTTATCAATGCTTCTAAAAGATAACTTATAAATACCCCCTTTATAAGTTCTTTTTTAATAGTGCTGATAAAGACCCCCTCCCCTTTATTAGATCTTTTTTACAAGTGCTGATAAAGGTCCCCCCTTTATTAGTGATTTTTTAATCGTACTGATAAATTGGGAAAATATTAGTACCTTTTTACAAGCTTTGACAAAGGGCCCCCTTTAACAGTGATTTTTAGCACTATTAAAGACCCCCATTTAATATTTATTTTTCTAGCACTAACAAAGAGGTATTTAATAGTGCTTTTATCTAGCGTTTTTAAATCCCTAGAACTGAATAAATCGAGTTTTCTAGTAGTGTCCCCAGGTTATCATATCCAGATGTAAGATCTCAAAGGATGATAGGATCTCATTATGTAAGATTAATATAAATATGTTTTATTATAGATCCTTTTTTAATTTTATGTACATAATATTTTAAATACACTTGACTATTTGAACCTTGGATTGTATTTGATGGTTTTTTATGTTTAAAATTGTGCAATAATATGTTTAAATTTAAAGAGTTCCTATAATTAGTATCAACACACGGTATAATAATTTTTAGATATTATGATTAGAAAACTTTATTAAGAACCCTATGGATAATTATATCACCATAGATAACCGAGATTGAAACTTATGAAATCACATGTTAGGATATACTTTTCATTTTAATGTTTATCCTTATTTGTTGAAAGTTTACTTTTTATTTGATGATTAGCTATGTATTCAAGCCCTCCATAATTGTATATTCTTTTTCTTATTTAATGTTTGAAATAGGATAAATCATTCCATAAATAAATGTGATATTAAATGAGACTATTTCACTAATAAAATGATAATTCAAATAGGAATGGGATCTCAAAAAATCATGACAATACTAGCACAATTGGATCAAATTATGAATGATAAATTGAATCATGTGGAACTCCCTCCATAACATTACAAGTAAGTAATGAATAATAGATATTCTTATCTATGTCTTTTTATGAATTAGATAGTGTTTTAATATGTTTAAAATGAGAATAAATCTGATCTTAAGCATGGAATACACTAATATTTTTAAAAGATTGTTTTACTGCCTTTTGATGACAAACCATTTTTAAATCAAACTTTTGAAAATTTTATAAGTTATTTTTGTCAAAATAAACTTATTCTTTATAATTTGGACATTGAAATTTACTTTGGACAAATTTTTTGTATTTTTCTGACAATGTTCATTTTTTAATGAATAGTGAAAAAATATTGAATTTTACATCAAAAATGCTTTTTCATCTAATTTAATTAGATGGTTAGATTATATTTTTAATTGGTTTTAAAGTTTAAATAGAATATATTTTTACCATTTAATCTAATGGTGGTCATTTGTATTAATTTAACTTTGTAATTGGGCATAAACAAGTGCCAAACGTTTCATAGATATTGTTAGTAAAAACCCGCTATTTGTTTTAACAACGAGAATTATTTTTAAATTAATTATTGAATTTCTGTGTTTGGAATTTGGTAAAATGGATTACATATTTGGAATCATAAGGTACAAATTATATAATCAATAAACTTTTTTTTTGACATTATGAATAGTAACGACGATAATTATCTTTAATTATCTTGATTAATTAGTAATCGGGTAGTTAAGGATAATAAAATAATATCATAATAATAATAAATGACCCCAAAATGTGTCCTAATTCTACTTTTTGTGTCATGGCCGACCGTGGGATGCCTTGTGCCAAGCTTTGGGACCCCATGGAATCACTTTTGGGTGAAAGTGACACTTTATCATTTTAGTTTTAAAGAAAGGAGAATATCACTAAAGAATGTATCACCCGAGTAAAATATTTTTAATTTTCTCTACATAAATTATATATTGGGATATAAATAGTAATTGGAAAGATAAATAGATTTACTACATCATATTATTTGTTTATAATTGTTATACATTAAATAAATTAAATTATTTATGACATCATGATGATGCAGTGATTACCTCATTAATGAACGATTTAAATAAAATGACAAGATAATGTAAAATTTAAGACATAAAATTGTAAAATACCTATTGGATCAGTATATTTCGAACCCTTATCACCTTAACCTAGAAATATATCAATGTGGTACCATTAAAATTCGAAACCCATTTTAATATAAAGTAACATTTTATAACTTTCCAAGAGTGCCTCTCCTCTCCTCTTATAAACGGCCCCCACCTATACCTCTTTACACACACTTCTCAAGAAATTGGCTAGGCTAGGATCTGATCATTGTATCTCTCCACATCCCTCTCTTCATCCTATAAGCCTTACCTTAAGCAGAAATCTCTTCAAGAAACCCTTTTGGTTCTAACCAAGAGGAGTTACCCGATTTAAAGGTAAAGACTTATCTAATGTTCTTTTGTTTTATTTTGCTTCTCCAACCCCCTAAACTCTTTTTATTCATTTATTTTATAACAACACCAGTATTTTAAATATACTAGTATTTTTTTTATAATAATTATTCAAGCTACACTTACACACACCTACATCTAATGGTTAAAGAACATACGGTTTCCGTGGATGGAAAATTTCTGCCTCACGAAACAATGATTGTTCAATATTCTTATAACACCTTCAAAGGTGGCCATTAAGATTTCACTATATTTATATATGATATATAATATGTTTATTTTTTCCTTAATCTTCTGTATTTTTCATTTACGGCATACCTTTATGGCTTCCATTATGGGTAAAGGCGATATCTTCATTTTTGGAAGTGCAGACTACCGCCTCCTCAAAGTGATTTGATTCATTAATGCCATATGTAGGATGTATAGAGGATGGTGTTAATGATATTATATATCATATTATACTGGAATTATAATATAAATTTATTCCATTATTATTCCATTCCATTAAATATGAAATAGAAATGAAAGTAGCGTTCATGCATACGTACGGCTTACCATCTCCATGAACGGTGCATTTCATTTCTTACCTCTAAATGTTATGTAATATTATAAATGAATGAATATACTGGGTATATATGATATATAGGACATCTAAATCATGAATATAATTCTGGATATAATAGATATTTTACCACATGAACAACTTGTAATTACAAGAAGTTTATTTTTAACTCAAGTGCCAAGGGTCGACAAAACGACCATTATTTAAATAATTACATAGTGTTAATGACATTGTAATAAGTGATATAAAACGAATAATGAACTTGAGAAAGGTTCTTAAGCAAGTATAAATTAACTCAAGTTTATTATTCATGACGTTAAAGAACGATCGAGTCAAGTCGGACCCGAGGTAAGGGACATCGTCTCAATCTCCTTTCATTGAGGCATATTTTGTTTTATACACAACCTTATTTTATATGGTGTATAAACCCCTTTGACTTGTACGTTTATTCAAAAGGAATCTTTTTTATATTAAGCGTTTACTAAATGAAAAAAGGGAATGTTTGTTTGTCGTACGTATGCGGCGACAACGACTTCTCTACCGCCGAGACCATTATTTGAGCTTCGGCTTCCTCTACAAGCCATTACTTTTTTTAAAATGAAAAATAAATACCATGTTTTACTTTTCTTTTATTTTTGTTTTGAAAATGGTTTTCATAATGTTTTTATATCAATGTGTTGTATTGATATCTTGTGATCGAAAATTGGAAATGTTATGTTTCCTTTATGCATGTTTTATGTGATACGATTATGTTATGGTTCTTGGACATTGTTATGAAGATGGGTGGTTCCGTGAAAAACTAAGGGCGGGTGAGCCCGATATAGATCTCCAATGAATTGGGTAACACGAAGGGGTTAAACGTTATGATTTATCCGAAGAAATTTAGGGAATATACTGTGATGGGTATTCCAAACATAACCATGAGGGTTACTCCCTATGTAAGAATGTTATGAGTGCCTCAAGTTACCTTTATGTCTTATGATTTCTATTATTTATTCATGATTTGATGAGGTATGTTAAAATACTTATGTTTTATGAGTAAAGTATGATTTCATACATGGACTAATGTTATCATTCCGTACTTTTATATCCCCTACTGAGCTTTTTATGCTCATCCCAAGTTTTTGAAATGTTTTTCACAGGTCAAGGGAAGGGTACATGATGTGATGATAGTGTTAAGGAAGTGTCAAGAAAGAATCCAAGTATTATTTTAAATATGTTTCCGTTGATGGTAAAAATGAGTATTATCTTTTATGTAACCACTTTGTTTAAATGTGGAATGTAATGCATGATTTATGATCTAATTCTCTAAAACTATAAACCTGAAAAGATCCTCAACGTGTATTCTTGATGTAACTCAAGATTAAGTAATGTTTAAGGCTGGGGCCTTATACCCTCCTTCTCCTAATAAAAATCAAGTTATTGTAGAATCCTTTTTGTGAAAAATTCCTCCCATATTTAGTAGACCTTTTGATCCCCTCATCATGTAACAACAAATTGAATCTATTTAGAATATATTATTTATCCTCTAGTACTCATAATAAGAGAAAGTTGTGCTAGCATTCTGTCATCTTGATGAGGAAGCTGATCGGTGGTGGAAACTAATCAGGGAAATGAATTATAAGGAGGAAATTGATACCACGGAATGGGAAACATTCAAGAAAATATTTTCTAATAAATATTTTCCCCCAAACTCTCAATCTTAATATGGATAGAAAGTCTCTCGAACTGAAGAAAATGGAAGATGAGTCTATCGAGTAGTATAAAGAACAATTTACAATACATTCACAATACTCCTCTAACATTGTCATGAAAACTGAATGAAAAGTGGATTTATTCTTTAGTGAACTAAAGTATAGTCTATTAAAATTCATGGTGATTCAGGAAATTGAAAACTATGAGGAGATTGTCTGATATTACCTTAAGGTTAAAATGGAGATAAGAGACTCTCAGTGGTATCATGAGATCGGAGATAAAAAGAGTAAAATGAAATTTAATATGGGTGGATTGATAGATAAATCCCATGAGGTAAATAAAACTCAACATCCCATGTTTCAAAAGTGTGGGAAGAATCATCCTTGGAACTATCTAAATGGAACTAGGAGATTCTTGAAATGTTGAAGAGAAGGGCATCAATATAATTATTTCTAAATAGATATGAAGAATCCCACAAATACTGAAGAAGAAAGGAAGGTTTGGAATAACACTCAACCTTTAGTGTAGTGTTTCAACTATAAGAAACATGGGAATTATGCGATCCAATGACCTATGCTAAGGGTTTTCAGAGGCAATCGACCACAACAACCTCTAAGGAAATAAGGAAGGTCTTATTATATCACTACTACTACAATGGATCCTGAAAATGATATTAAGACAGGTATGCTGGTTATTCATTCAAGAATAGTGAATTTACTATTGGATTCTAGTTTTATGAATTATTTCATATCTTTCATGTTTAGTAGATCGATTCAAACACCACATCAAAACATAGAGGCTGAGTTTTCAGTGAGAATAAAAAATGGGTCAATCATTGCATCCAAAGTATATAACTCCTCCCTGATTAATGTTTTTAGACTGAACCTCCCAGAAAAACTTGTCATACTTCATTTGTTTTATTTTAATGATATATTGGTCATGTATTTGTTATCCTTATATAAATTTAACATCAAATTTAGAGAAAGGTAGATCACTCTTCACATCTTGAGGCATACCCCAATACTATTCAAGTTCAAGTATGAGGATGAATATCCTTTATAATAATCAACCCAATTGGGGATATTATTTCCTTATTCACAAGAATATATAGATCAAATGATTGAGAAAAATGGGAGAATCATTCTCAAAGACATTCCCTTTGAGAGGGACTACACTAATGTGTTCCCTGAAAAATTATTCGGTCTTCCTCCTAACTAAGAGTTTGAGTTCTCAATTGAACGTATTTCTAGATCTCTTATAATATCAAATAATCTTTATAGAATGGCCACCATTGAGTTAGAAGAACTGAAGAGTCACTTATAAGAGAATCTATACAAGGGTTTTATATGCCTGAGTGCTTCACCATGGGATGCATCAATCCTATTCGTCAAGAAGAATGATGGATCAATACACCACTACATTTATTATCATTAGCTCAACAGAATGAGGATAAAGATCAATTATCCCCTTCCATGGATAGATGACTTGTTTATCAACTATGTGGGGCCATGTATTTCTCTAAGGTGGACCTTAGGTCGGCATATCACCAATAAAAGGTTAAGAAAAAAAATATTCCAAAGACGAACATTCGACTGAGTTATGAATACTATGAGTTCATAATTATTCCCTTAAAACTCACTAATGGTCCATCAATTTTGATGGACATAATGAATTGAGTCTTTAGATATTAAGTTGAATTTTTTTGGGTATTATTTATCAATGATATTGTGATATACTATAAAATAATAGAGGATCATAAGGATCATTTGAATACTGTGATAATGAATTTATGAAGGGGGAAATTATATGAAATGTATAGTAAATGTGAGTTCTGGATGAAGGAAATATCATTTGTGTGGCATGCTATCACCAATAAAGGAATATATAGTGACCTTTCTAAAACAAAGCTAATTGAGGAATGGCATAGACCATCATTTGTAATGTAGATATATAGTTTCCTTGGTATAGATGGGTATTACCAATGATTTTTGAATATTTTATCATGATTTTCAAACCCACTAACCAAGGTGAATCGAAATGGAATAAAGTTTGTTTAGACAAGTGAATGTGAATACTGATTCAAAGAGTTTAAAAATATGATAATTGATGCACTAGTAGTGAAAGTATCCACAATTGGAGAAATCTTTATGTTGTATAGAGATTATTCAAAGAATGTCTTAGGTTGTGTAATGATGAAAAATGATAAAGTGATAGCCTTCATCTCAAGGAAGCTGAATGTTCATGAAAAAAACTATACCAAGCATGATCTGGAGTTAGCAGTTGTGATCTTCATGTTGAAAATTTGGTGGCATTATCTATATGGTGGGAATTACGAGATATATACTGACTATATAATCCTAAAAAATGTATTAACATAGATGGATCTTAATATGAAATAGTGAGGATTTTTTTAGCTCATTAACGATTAAGACTGCTCAATCCACTGTCATCCTAGTAAAGAAAATAAAGTGGCATATTCTCTAAGTATAAAAGATCCTACAAATTTATCAATGAAGAGAATTGAAAAGGATCCAATCTTATTATACATGAAAAGGATTTACATTTGGAATCATAAAATAAGTTACATCATTATTCCTTTACCAAATGATTTCTCAACCATCAATTATGAATAAAATAAAGAATGCACAAATAAATGATGAGGGAATTCAAAAAAATGTGGAAGATATCAAAAATGGGAAATCCTCATACTTAAATTTTATTGAGGAAGAAGTCATAATAATTGTTTTATTATTATGTGTATCATCCAATCTAGAGATAAATAAATAGATTTTGAATTATGAAAGTAGATCAAAATTCTCAATTCCCCTAGGGAGCACAAAGATGTATCAAGATCTAAGAAATCATTATTATTGGGACAATATGAAGAATGAGAACATTAAGTATATATCAAAGTTTTTGGTATGCCAGCAAGTGAATCATGAAAGGTACAGGTGTAAGGGGATTATGCAACCATTAAACATACCAACATGGAAATAGGAAAACATTACCATAGACTTTTTCACTATACATCAAAACATATCTATAAGAAATAACCATACATGGGTCATTGTGGATCATCTTAAAAATCCATATAACTATTTCTCATTTTGATTGGACATCTCACTCAATCAAATTTCATGGATATACATTAAAGAAGTGGTGAGAATTCAAGTAGTACCACAATCGATTATATCTAATCAAGATATGATATTTATCTCCATGTTTTGAAAAAGTATACAACATGATCTAAATACTTATTTGAACTTTAGTATGGATTATCATCCTCATACCGATGGCCAATGTGAGAAGACTGTTCAAGCACTGGAATAAATGTTGAGAGTAAGTTATATGGACTTAAATAGAGGATGGAACCAACATCTACCTCTGGTCGAGTTCTTTAACAAAAATTGTTTCCACATGAGCATCCAAATGGCTCCATTAGAAGCCCTTTATGGGAAAGGGTATAGAACACCAGAATGTTGGGATGAATTTAGTGAACATAAGATGACAGGACCTGAAATAGTTAATGAAATGGTAGAAAAGGTGGAAATTGTTCAGCAGCACATCAAGGCATCCCAATGTCGATAGAAGAGATATGATGTAAATCGTCAATGGGACCTCAAGATTAAGGCTGGAGACATGGTATTCATCATCATATCTCCATGGAGGAGGATCATAATATTTTGAAATAAAGGAAAGCTAAATCCCATGCACATAATCCCCTTCAAGATTCATGATCGTATCAGAGAAATGGCCTATTGACTATTACATCCACCAATCATGTCTCAAGTAACTAAGGTATTCCACATGTCCTTATTGAGGAAATACATACCAAATTCCCCACATTTATGGAATTCATAGGTGGTAGAGTTGGAAAATGATCTCTCTTATGAGGAGTAGCTGTTGAAGATCTTAGACCGTAGAGATAAAGTTTTACACAACAATGCCACTCACCTTGTCAAAGTACTATGGAGAAACCATAAGTATGAAGTGGAAACATGGGAATTGGAGTAATAAATGAAGGATAAGTACCCTCACATTTTTTATCTTACTATATAAAATGAAATTTTGCGGGCGAGATTTCATTAGGGTGAAGAATGTAACAACCCATAACATTATCAATGGAAATTCAATTCATATAATTATATCATATAGTATAAATCTAATACATCACCTAGAGAACCAAATAAAAATTATATTCAAATAAATTAATAATGAAATAAGTGGTATTTGTAGAAATAAATGAACCAATACCAATGAAATAGTAACTTAACTTTTGGAATAGTAATGTAACTGTTAGGAATAGTAATCTGGTCATTAGAATAGTAACCTCACCTTTGAAAGTATAAATAAAATATAGGTATCTTATAAATAAAATTATGAAATATTTATATCATGGCATAAGTACATAAATTTTTTTTAAATGATACATTAAGTGTTGATATTTTTGTGAAATGTAAATGATTATTTACAATTTTATAATTAATATAATGATTTAAAATAAAATTTATTTTCTTAAAATATATTCATAAATTGATATTTTGTTGTATTGTAATTATAAGAAAATTTTATGAGACCTTAATTAATTTTTCAAAGTGTCATGAAAGAGGATAAAATATTAAAATTTGTATTTTTGGAATAAATGAGGATTTTAATTAAAAATTAAATTTATAATATTTAGAACATCATTTTCATAAATTAGATCCCATTTTTAAAATATACACATTGAAAAATGGTTGGGTGGGAATTTTTTAGATTTTTCTAAAATATTTGAATTTTTGGGAATATTGAAATATGATAATTTACGGTAATTAACATTATAAGAAAATATATGAATTTTTGATTCATCAATGATATAAGTTCCCATTATCTCAAACTCACAGACTATAGTTACTGTGCTTAGTTAAAATAATTGACACTATTGATAGTGTTGATCTAAAATAATAAAAAATGAATAAAATAATAAAAAATACACCCTCTCCTCCCCCTATAAATACCACCCTCACCACCTCCACTCCTCACACCTTCAAATCTTTGGATCTTACTAATATTCTACCCAATTCCTCTCAAAAACCTCTTCCCCTTTTTTTGGTCTTACTAGTGTAATGATGCAAAAAATATATCTATGACATCCCCTTCTTATAAATATGGCATATAGTATAATCACATAAAATAACATAAAGAACACAATAAAAACTTGATAAATGAATAATTAATGAAATAATAGGAATTTCTAGAAGTTAAGGAACATATACCAAAAGGAGAGTAATGAGAAATTTGGAATAGTAACATGACCATTATGAATAGTAAATTGGACAATTGAATAGTAACCTCACCAATGAAATTATAAATAAAATTTTAGAATATTATAAATGGTAATATGATATAATTATATCAAACTATAAGTAAATAAATCTTTAAAAATTTATTAATTAAGTGTTGGTATTTGGGTAAGTCATTGATGTTTAATTTCAATTATATGAATAATTTAATAATTTAAAAGAAAATTTACTTTCATAAAATTTATTCATAAATTAGTATTTTGATTCCATATGATTACAAGATAATTTTATGAAACCGTAGTTAATTTTTCAAAGTAGTATAAAAGAAGTTATAATTTTAAAATATGTATTTTCCAAGTAAATGAGGATTTTAATTAAAATTAATATTTCTCATATTTATAAAACTATTTTCATAAAATGGAGTTAATTTTTTAATTGTACACATCAAAAAATGGTTAGGGTAAATTTTTGGGATTTTTCTAAAATACTTTAGTTTTTTGTGAATGGTGAAATACGGTAATTTACAGTATAATTAAATAAATGAATTTTTGAGTCATGATTGAGACATGTATTATGTAAGTTACAATTGGTTCATATGAAAATGTACTAATTAAGGTATTTAGTCAGAAGAATCATCACTATTTCTTGTCTTGATAAAAATAATAAAATATTGAGTAAAATAATGAGAAAACACCCCTCTCCTCCACTATAAATACTACCCCTCAATGCCTCATCTACTCACACCTCTTAAGACTTTATCCTTGTAAAAATTCATTCCAATACTCTTCCAAAACCTCTCCCCCGTGTCCATGAGATTTTTTTTCTTGGAAAAAGACCAAAAAAATCCCCTAAGGAGTTTCTCAAGAAGAAGGAATCAAGATGTAAAACCCTCTTCCGTTTTCTTTCAATTTATTTTCAAGTTCCTTTGTTTTCATTTTCTATCCTCACCTCCCCTCACCCAAATAGAATTTAAACTCTAGTATCTTATATATAATAGAATTCTATCTTGTTTATGGATTAATTCTTCATCAAATCTCTTCCCCTCCCTCTTTTAATTTATGATTGAAAACATCATTCATGAGGTGACGGTTTACCACCTTCATGGGTGACGTTCTTTCATCTTTCAATTATGTCTTTAGTGATGTTCATGAAACAATTTCTATATTTAAATAAGATTATATTATATTTATTACAACCTATTTAATGTTCGGGATCTGGTATATACACATGATATTTAATAATATAATAAAACTAATTTGTGATGATCAAAAAATGATAAATTAATCTAAACGATTATCATTAATGATTTATCTAATAAATAATCCAAACTTATTGAAAAAAATGGTATTTTAATATTCTATAAGTTCATTAATAACATATAAGTTCAGTTCTGGAGAACTATCCTCATTCTACATGATTTTTCATAAACGTATACAAGTAAACTGATCATGAAAACCAAGGAAACTAACGCTCCTGAATGATGAAATTGAATTTCATAACCTATAAAAAGAGACATAAATGAAATTAATAAAATTATAATAAACAATAAACATGTATAAATGGTTTTGAATTAATTAATTAATGTATTTAATTTTATTATTCAGGACATTATGATCATGTACAAAATCATTTTAGACAAAAGGTAATGGATTTTACCCGAACCTCCATTATTCCTTCGTGTTACACTTTCTATATTTTTACCCAGATGATATTATCTTTCATTTTTATGAATATATTATAAATTATTTTTATATTTTCAAAAATATTTTATCAAGATCCATTCATCCTTATTTTTTTCTGTATACACATGTTTTTTAGAGGTTCCCTACTTAATTCTTCCTGATAAGAAAGCTCGATTTAAGGGAATTTCCCAAATTCTTACCCATTTTCAAGTGTGAAACATAATTTGTTTAATCCAACATAATTTTTTCTAAAATAACTCATTTTATCATGAAAATCCAACTTCATTCAATTCTGATTTTATACAAATAATTATTCCTTTACAACTTTAAAGAATCTTGAAATTTTCCCATAAACTGTACTAAAATGTTTTATTTATAAAGTTTCTTAAAAACTCTTTTTAACTTTAGTTTGACATCACTTATCAGGATATGTGCCTATATTTTTTTATTAATGTCTATGTATGATTTAATTCCTTTGTTTTATATAAACTTTTATGATACACCCATTTATTATGCTTTCAACCTGATTATGATAACCAATTCCTTCCCTAGGTAACCCTTTTGTTTATGTTTGATTAGTTATATATGATTATTTATGTGGAAATAATATTCATGAACATTTTATGATGGTTTAACCCATAAATAACTCTAATTAATTTGGTATTTTTTTCTCATTTGACATTATGTGCAATGGTCTTCGTGGTTAGTCTTTTCTCATTCCCCTCTATGTAGAACAAGCCTTAACTCATGATCCTCTATGTTAAATGAACATTGACATGTGATCCTCTTTGTGAAATGAGTCTTGAATAGTGCTAAAGTCATATTTTATGTTTCTTCCACATTACTATGATTCCATTATTATATTATCCCATGTTATGATTCCTTATATTTAATCATGTTCCAAGCCTTTTTATATTATTATGTTATGCCTTCTAACACATTGCTAAGATTTATTTTAATGTTTATACCCTTACAAGGATTTTTATCTCATCCATTTTTTAATGTTATCCCAGGGTTAAACTATACTTATTTAAGGGATCAAAGGAAGTTATGAGACCATAATGGATGACAAATAAAAAAATGTTTTATTTAGTCCCATGTTTTCAGTACTACGAACCTATTCTTCCTAGACACATGACTTCACAATCATTGGATTGTAATTTTATGTTTAATTGTGATTAAAATATTGTAATATTATGTGTAAAAATACTAGGGTATCTATAGTTTTTATAAAATGAGAAGTTTAGTTATTTTTTGAGACTACTAATAGAGAACGTTAGTAAGAACCTTACAGATATGACTAAGTCTGAGAAAACATCTTTAAATTTTGGTATGTAAAGAGTAAGTGGTGAATCAACAAAATTAATCCATGTCTAGATACTATAAGTGGAAGTGGTTATTTAATAGATGTACCTATGAGTGAAAACATAAACAATGTGTTCTGATCCTGACTCAGGGTAACCTAGTACATGACAACGGGCCTTACTACATACCTAGTTTGACACTCTTAGTGGATAGGTTATGGTAGATTCATAAGATTGTTATGAACCATTATTAATGGAATATAGAAAATTCCCATAAGTATATATTTTAGAAAATAGATCATGGATAACCTAAACTGAAACCCAGGTAATCAAAATTTAGGATATACTTTTCCTTTAGGATTTTATCCTTTTATGTTTAAAGTTTCATTTTTATGCTTATTAGTTAAGTATTCAAGACCAATAATTGTACTTTATTTTTTCTTAGTAAGTTGTGGGAAATAGAAGAATATGTGCCAAAAAATATTTTTGATAGGCAATGTGAGGATTTACCTAATTATATTCCAAATATTATGGGAATGGTTTCTCAAAACATTATGATAGTACTTGCTCAGCTGGATCAAGTTATGAATAATAACTTGAATTGTGTGGAACTCTCTCCTTCTATAAGGAAAGAGAAAGTTTCCATATAATCCTTCAAGTTGAAAAGGCCTCCTATGTTTAGTGGATCTTCTGATCCCTCCTTATAGAATAGTGGATTAACTCTATTGAAAATATATTCTAAAACCTAGAATGCTCGGAAGAAGAGAAATCTTTGCTGGATATCTATAATTTTTAATGAGAAGTTGATCAGTGGTGTAAACTGGTCAAAAACATGAATTCCTAGGAAGAAATTGATTCTATTTATTGGGAGGAAATCAGGAAAATGTTTTTGAATAAATATTTTCCACAAACCCTTTGTCTAAATATGGAAAGATAGTTCCTTAAACTTAAGTAGAATAAAGATGAGTCAATCTGGGCATATGAAGCAAACTTTACATGGCTTTTAAGATACACCTCAAGCTTTTTCATGAACACCAAAATCAAGGTGGAGAAATTCTATAGTAGACTAAAATTGAATCTATGAAAATCATTAGTGATTTGGGACTTTTAGAGTTATAAGTAGATTTTTTGTTGCTCCCTCAAGGTTGAAATGGATATTTGAGATTCCCAATAGTCTCACGGTACTGGTGAAAAAAAATTGGACATGAAATCTAATATGGGTGGATCAGCAAATAAATCCCATGATATAAAAAATACAAAATATACCATGTGTCAAAATTGAGGTAAGAATCATACTAATAACTATCTAAATGGAATAAGAAGTGCTTCAAATGTGGAAGAATGGGGCATCTGGCTAAGAATTTCCATAAGAATTTGAAGAATCCCAGTAATGTAGAAGAAGAAAGGAAGGTTAATATCAATGCTTAAGAAGTAGTGAAATGTTTCAACTACAAGGAACATGTGTATTTTTTGATCCAATTACCTAATCTGAGGGTTGTTAGAGGCAATCAACAACAACCTCCAAAGAAAAAAGGAAAGGTGTATGCTATAACTACTATTGAGGTGGATCCAGAAAAAGATGTGGTCACAAGTACACTGGTTATTCATTCAATAATAGTTAATGTACTATATGATTCTGGTTATATTCATTATTTCATATCTAGCAAGACTGGTATAAATATTCAAACACACCCTCAAAATATGGAGATTAATTTTTTAGTGAGAAACAAAATAGGTAATTTATTGTATCCAAAGTATATGAACCCTCCCCAGTTAATATTTGTGTACTGAACCTCATTGAAAATCTCATCATACCACCTTTGGTATATTTTTATGCTATATTGGGCATGGATTGGATATCTTTATATAAACCCAACATCAATTTTCAAGAAAGGGATATCATTCAAAACATTCCAAATCATCCTCCAATTCATTACAAGTGTAATGAGGAAGATGAATCTCTTTCAGAATCATCATATCAATAGTGGATATTACTAAATTAGGAGAAATCATATCTCATGAAAACGATTGAGACAAAGTATATGATCATGCTCGATGATATTCCCTCCCTGAGAGAGTACACAGATTTATTCCCCAAAGAGTTTCTTGGTCTTACCCCTAACAGAGTAGTTTAGTTCTCAATTGAACTTATTTATAGATCTATGACTACATCAAATAAACCTTATAGAATTTCAACCATTGACCTGTAAGAGCTGAAGAAGTTGTTAGAAGATAATCTGTACAGGGGTTTTATATGCCTGAGTGCTTCATTATGGGGTGCGCCATTCCTCTATGTCAAGAATATGGATGGATCAATTTGCCTCTACATTTATTATCATAACCTTAATAAAATCCAGACAAAAAACGAGTTTCTATTTCCTTGGATATATAACTTGTTTGATCAGCTATGTGGGTCCAGTTATTTCTCTAAGGTGGACCTTCAGTCGGGATATCACCAATTAAAGGTGAGGAAGTATGATATTCCCATGCTTTCCTTTCAAATGAGGTGTGGTCACTATGAGTTCATATTGATGCCCTATGGACTCACTAATGATCCAAAAATATTCATGGACTTAATTAATAGAGTCTTTTGAGATTACCCCGACAAATTTATGTTAGTATTTATTGACGATATTCTGATATACTCTAAGAGCATGGAGGAATGTGAGGAGCATTTGATTACTATGGTAATGAATTTTTTAAGGGATAAACTATATTAAAATTATAGTAAATGTGAGTTATGGGTGTAGGAATTATCATTCTTGGTGTATTTTATCACCATCAGAGGAATATCTGTGGGCCCTTCCAAGATAAAGGCCATTGAAGAGTGGCCCGAGCCAACTTCTGTAATAGAGATTCGTAGTTCCCTTGGCCCAGATGGGTATTACCGATGATTTCTTAAGTACTTATCATGATTTAAAAACTTAATAACCAAGTTGAAATGTAAGAGATAGAAGTATTTTTGGACTCAAGATTGTGAGGAAAGATTTAAAGATCTCCAAAAGAGGCTTATCATTACACCAGTACTCACACTCCCAACAAGTGGTGAATTCTTTTTTGTGTATAGAGATGGTTAGAAGAAAATATTAGGTTGTTTACTGATGTAAAATTATATGGTGATAGCCTATGCCTCAAGCCAGTTGAAAATTCATGAGAAAAATTGTCCTACTCATGATCTCGAGTTGGCAGTTGTGATCATTGCATTGAAAATCTAGTTGCATTATCTCTATGGACAAAAGTGTGAGATATATAATGATCACATGAGTCTCAAATATATATTCACATTGAAGGATCTTAATATTATCCAACAAATATGGTTAGATCTCATCAAGGATTATGACTGCTGAATCCACTACTTTCCTAATAAATCAAATAATGTTATGGATTCTCTAAGTAAAAATGATCTTGCATCTTTATTAATGATGATAATTGTAATGGATCCAATCTTCTTAGATTTTAAAAAGATGGACATGGGAATCATTAAGAAATTAACATCATAAATCCTTCATCAAATGATTTATCAACCATCACTTTGGGAGAAAATAAATGATTCTTAAAGAAATGATGTTGAAATTTTGAAAATGTTAGAAGCTATCCGAAATGGGAAATCCACAAAGTTCAAGATTAGTGAAGATAGAGTCATAGGATTTCGGTCATGACTATGTGTACCATTAAATCCAAAGACAAAGAAAGAGCTTATAAATTACACACATAACTCAAACTTCTCTTTTCACCTATGGATCATAAAGATGTATCAAGATCTCTAGGAGAACTTTTAGTGGGATAATATGAAAAAGGAGATCACTGAATATACATCAATGTGCCTGGTATATCAGAAAGTGAAGGCTGAAAGGCTAAATTCTAATGGGATGATGAAACTATTACTCATACCAACATGGAAATGGGAAAACATTACCATGGAATTTTTCACTAGATATCTAGAGGAAACAATGTTATATGGGTTATTTTGGATCATCTTATAAAGACAGCTCACTTTATCGCAATTTGAGAGGACTTATCATTGGATCAACTTGAAAAAATATAAATCAAAGAAGTGGTAAGACTATATGGACTGCCACTATATACTGTAACCAAAAGAAAATTTTGATTCACCTCCAAGTTTAGGAAAAATTTCTAACATCCTCCAAGCATTAACCAAAACTTTAGTACAACATATCATCCTCAAATTGATGGCCAAACTGAGAGAACTATTTAGACACTAGAAGACATGTTGAGAGAATATTATATGGACTTCAAAGGAGAATGGGGCCAAAATATACCTATGGTCGAGTTCTCTTACAAGAATAATTTCCACTCCATGATCCAAATGGATCCATATGAATCCCTTTATCGAAAAAAGTGTAGAACACCGACAAGTTAGGATCAGGTCAGTGAACATATGCTGCTACGAACTAAAATGGTCAAAGAAATGGTAGAGAAGGTGAAATCATTCAGTAGTACATCAAGGAAGCCCAATTTTTACAAAAGCTCTATGCGTACAATTGTGGATGGGACCTAGAGTTTAAGGTTAGAGACATGGTATTCATTCACATATCTCTATGGAAGAGGATCATGAGATTCGAGAAGAAATGGTTGCTAAGCCCCGGGGTACATCGTCTCCTTCAAGATCCTTGATCATATCAGAGCTTTGGCCTATCAACTAGCACTCACAATAACAATTTCACAAATACATAATGTACTCCATGTATCCCTCTGGAGAAATTAAATATCAGATCCTTCACGTGTACTAACTTCATAGGTGGTATAGTTGGATAATGATCCTTCTTACAAGGATTATCCGATGAGTCTCTTGGATCGTAGAGATAATGTTTTTCGAAACAAGGCCACTCACCTGGTCAAATTACTTTGGAAACACCATAAGTTAGAAAAGGAAACATGGTAACCAGAGTAAGTGATGAAGGAAAATTACTGACACGTGTTTTCATAATAGTATAAAAAATGAAATTTTGAGGGTGAAATTTCATTAGGGGGGAAGAATGTAACGACCCAAAACATTTATCAATTCAATTAACTTCTTATAATTATTTCATATATTATAATCACCTAAAATCACATTAAGAAAACAATAAAATCTTTTTAAATGAATAATTAATAAAATAAAATGCATTTTTAGATGTTAAGAAACATATACCAAAGGGATACCAACTAGACCTTTAGAATAGTAACATGACCATTATGAATAGTAATCTAGAAAATGGATTAGTAAAATCGCCAATGAAAGTATAAATAATATTTAAGAATCTTATAAATTTTAATATGATATAATAATATCATAGTATAAGTAAATAAATATTTTAAAAATTTTAAGTTAAGTGTTGGTATTTTTGTAAGTCATAAATATTTAATGACAATTTTATGTTGAGTTTAATAATTTAAAAGAAAATTTGCTTTCATAAAATGTATTCATAAATTATTAATTTGATTAATTATGATTATGGGATAATTTTATGAGAACTTAGTTATTTGTTAAAGTGATATAAAAGTAGTTATAATTTTAAAATATGTATTTACCAAGTAAATAGTGGTTTTATTAAAAATTAAAATTTCTCATATGTAGAAAATTATTTTCAAAAAAGGAAATTCATTTTTTAATTATACACTTCAAAAAAAGGTTACGGTGGATTTTTTTTATTTTTCTAAAATACAAGAATTTTTGTGAATAGTTAAATATGGTAATTTACAATATAATTAAATAAATGAATTTTTGAGCCATGATTGAGTCATGGATGATGTAAGTGACCATTTGTTCAAATTAACATGCAATAATTTCTATATTTAGTCTCAATAAATATCACTATTTCTTTTATTGAGAAAAATAATAAAATGTTCACTTGAATATTGAGAAAATACCCCTCTCCTCCACTATAAATACCACCCCTCACCAACTATTATCCTAACACCTCTCAAGACTTTATCCGTGTCAAAATTATTCCCAATAATTATTCGAAACCTCTCCCCCAATTCCAAGAGATTTTGGTCTTAATAAAACACCAAAACTAATCCCCTAAGGATGTTCTCAAGAAGAAGGAATCAAGAGGTAAAACCCTCTTTCGTTTTCTTTCAATTTCTTTTCAAGTTCCTTTATTTTGTTTTTATAGCCTCACCACCCCACACAAAAATGGCATGAAAACTAAATTATATTACATATAATATAATTTTATCAAGTTTATGGATTAATTCTTCAGTAAATCTCTTATCCCCTCTCTTTTACATGAAGAATGAAAACACCATCTGTGGGGTGCTGATTTAGCACATTCATGGACGATGTTCTTTAATATTTCAATTATATCTTCAATGTATTCCATGAAACTATTTTTATGGTTTAAACAGATTATATTATATGTATTAAAACCTATTTAATGTTTTGTAATTAGTATATAGAAAAGATATTTAATATATAAAAAAACTAGTGTGTGGTGGTCAAAAAATGTTAAATTAATATAAATGAATATCATTAATGATTTATCTAAAAAATCATCCTCAATTTTGAAATAAATGGTATTTTAATATTATATAAGTTCATTAATAATACATAAGTTATTTTCTAGACAAAAAAACCACATTCTAGAAGATTTTCCATACACATATACAGGTAAACTGATTGTGAAAACCAAGGAAACTAACGCTCTCGAATGATGAAATTATATTTCATAACCCATTAAAAGGGAAATAAATAAACTTAATAAAATTAAAATAAATCATATAAATGTATATAATGTTTTTAATTAATTAATGGATTTATTTTTTTAATCATGACATTAATATCAAGTACATGATCGTTTCAGACATAAGGTAAGGGATTCTATCTGAACCTCCATTATTCCTTCAGGTTACTATTTCTCTCTTTTTACCTAAATAAGATTATCTTTAATTTTCATGTAAAAATTTTAAATTATGTTCATATGTTCCAAAATATTTTATCCAGATCCATTCTTCCTTATTGTTCATGGATATACATGTTTTTAAGAGGTTCCCTACTCAATTATCTATGATATGCAAGCTCAATTTAAGGGAACTTCCTGAATTCTTACATATTTTTCAAGTATACTTAATATTGTTTTTTAGAACACCATTATTCTTTTTCTAAAATCACACATTTTATCATTAAAAAATACATTGCTTCAATTCTGATTTTATACAAACAATTGTGCCTTTTTGATTTTAAGGAATCTTGAAATATTCCTTAAAACTGTACTAAAATGTTTTATTTCTAATGTTTCTTAAACAATATTTTCACTATAGTTTGAAATCACTTATCATGATATTTGAAAATGTTAATTTATTAATTTCCATGTATTCTTTATTTCCTTTATTTCATGGACACTTTTATTATACTCCCATTTATTATGCTTTTGACATTATTATGATACCCAATTCTTTCCATGGGTAAAACTTATGTTTAAGTTTGATTATTTATGTATGATTATTTATGTATCAAGAATATTCATGAACATTTTATGATAGGTTTTCCCATATAACACTCTAATGCATCAGGTAATGTTTAGTCTCATCAGACATTATGTGCAATATTCTTGGTTGTTAGCCTTGACACGTACGCATCTATGTGCACAGAGCCTTGACTCGTGCTTAATTAATATTTTATGTTGTTTCCACATTACAATGATTTTCCGATTATATAATACCATGTTATGATTCATTATATATAATCATGTTCTATTCCTTTTTATATCTTTATGTTATGCCTTCTAACACATGTTCTAAGCATTATTTTAATGTTTATTCTCCTACTGTGCATTTTAGTCCATCTATTTTTTTATGTCATCTCAAAGTTATCCTATGTAGATATAAGGGATCAAATGAAGTTAGGATCTCATAATGGATGATAAATAATGAAATGTTTGGTTTAGTCCTATGTTTTCAGTTCTATATACATAGTATTCCAAGACAATAAACTTTATGGTCCTTGGATTTTAATTTTATGATTAATTATGCTTAAAATTAGTTAATATTATATGTAAAAAATAAGGGTTTATATATATGGTCTCACCAAATATAAATTTCATGTTCCTTAAGTTGGTTCTCAATGAGACAATATTCGAGATGTAAAATCCTCCTTCTTTATCTTTTAGTTTATATACTTTTCTTATCCCCCCACCACCTCCCCTATCCAAAGTTACATAATGACTCTCATATCATCCATATAATAAATTTTATTGTGTTAATGTAATATATATCATCAAATCTCTTCTCTTCTTATTTTATTCTAAAAATGAAAACATCGACTGTGATGTGTCAACACCTCCTTTTTGAATGTTGGTTGTTTCCATTATTTACTTCATGTATGGTCATACAACCATTATAATGGTTAAAAATTATTATGAAATTTATATTATAACTTTTTCCACATTTTGGAACAAATATAAATATGCACAATTTTAAATTCTAAAACAAACTACTTCATAATGATTAAGAAACTGCCAAAATAAACTAAACATTTATCCTTAAAATTTTATCTAATGAATCATTATCATATCTAAAAATTATATATGGGAAAATTTAAAATTATGTAATTATTTCAATACCATTTCACTCAACTTCTGTATTTATTATTTCATTTTACATAAACTTCCATAATTATACACAAATAAACTGACCATGAAATCCATGAAATTAATGCTCCCAGAATGACAAAATTAAATAGTATAACTCATAAAAATGAATATAAATGAACTTAATAAAATTATAATAAATAAAATATATGTAGAATAGATTTTGAATTAAGTAATTAATGGATATAATTTTATTATCAAATCCATTAATTGCAATTTCATGAAAGATTTGGAAATAAGGTAAGGGATCTCTCTGAACCTCTATTTTTCCTCTAGGTTACACACACACACACTCTCTCTCTCTCTCTGTTCAAAACAACATATTTATTAATTTGTCTTATGTAAATATTCTACATTATTTTTATATTTTTGAAACTTATTTATTCTGATCAATTCATCCTTATTAAATGGGAAAATATTTTCTTTCAAAAGTTCCCTTCTAAATTTATCCCGATAAGCGAGCCCGATTAAAGGGGACTTCCCAATTTCTTACCCATTTTCAAGTAAACTACATAATATTTTTTAAGAAACCAATATATTTATAAAATTAATATTTTTCATTAAAAACTATCTTAGTTCATTTATGGTTTTATGAAAATAATTATTCCTATGTCCACTTTATAGTCTCTTTTATATTTTCTCTTAAACTACAATGAAGTGGCCCATTTCTAAATTTTTTTAAACACTCATTTTACATGTTTTCTCTTTAGTTGGACATAATTTATCATGATCTATTATTATTTTCATTTATATATTTCCAAGTATTATTGAATCTATTCTTTCTTGTACTCCATTATGATACACCCCTTGGTTATGATTTATGACATGATTACAATACTCATTTCTTTCCATAGGTAACCCATATGTTTATTCCTTATGATTGATTCTTTATGTGGCACAAATATCCATGAAAATATTTTGATGGGTGTTCTTAAATAGCACTCTAATTCATTGGTTAAGGTTTAGTCACATGATACTTCATGTGTGGGAATAGAGAGTAAACCTAATCCATTAGGGGAATTTATCCACCATGTGATATAGTCTTGGTCGTTTTCCTTGACTCATGTTTATATCATATTTTATGTTTCTACAACATTCTGATGTTTTTATGATAATTTGATTCCATGTTCTATTTTCTGTGATTTCATATGATTATTCATGTTCCATGACTTTTTATTTCATCTTATTAGGCCTTCTAGCTCATGTGTTATTCTTAATTCCCTTATTTATTCCCTTACTGGGATTTTTAGATCATCTTTTTGTTCGTGTATTCCCCAAGTTATCCTATGTAGATATAGACTCTCAAAAGAAGTTAGGATATCATTATGATTTATTAATATAAATTTGATTCATTCTAGTTTCTTTTTTAAAATTTTATGTACCTTATCTTATAAAGATTCCAGACTATTCAATCCATGTTTTGTATTTCATGATTATTTATACTTAAAATCATGTAATAATGTGTGTAAAAGTATAGGTTCACTATGATATAAATACAGTATATCTTGAATAATACCTTTCTATCATAGGGATATTAATATATTGAGTATATATAGGATAATTAATTTATATTCACAAATTGTTTTCCTCGATGTAAATTTATTTTATACAATTATATTTACCAAACTATTTGTTAGACCAATAAGGTTAAATAACCTAAGAGGGGGTAAATTTGGTTTGAATAATAAAATAAACTTCCACTTTAGATCTTTCTTCATCATTAAACAAAACACCCATATCTCTATTTCCTATATAAATATATTATTAGAAATAAAAACATGAATGACACATAGAAATTTTATTTGGTTTACCCACACTAAGAAACATATAAGGAGAAAACATCGGCAATATTCCTATGTGAAAAATCTAATAAAGAAAATTTTTGTTACAGAGTTAAAATAAGACTCGTTATCCCTCCTAGTTCACACAAAATTACAATTTTAAAGATCACTAATCTCTCAATAAAAGTGTGTAAACTGCTCCTTTAGAATAATATTCTATTAATTTCTTGAATCAATATTGTTTTTATCACATTTGGTGCATCATGATGCTCCACTTTATAAATACTACTTTACTACATAATTTTTGGGAAATAAGTTATTCTTCACACAACTTTTACTTTCATGAAACCTTTGCATGACTTTTTCACAACATTTAAAAAATTTGAATAATTTTTATAATGTTTCTTGCAACTCCCACTTTCATTCATCTTTTCATTCTATCGCAAAACACTGATTTTCACATTAATTTTCAATCTATCCCAAAAATACCAATTTCATGAAACTTTTTAGTTTTTCATGAAACTCTCAATTTCTTGCAAATTTTCAATTATCTAGAAAACCCCTTTTCATGTAAACTCAAGTCCTTATATGTATGAAAATGATCTTTTATTTTTAACTTCATGTAAAAAAAATATTCATGAAAATATTTTTTGATTTAAAGCCCTAAAATTATCTAAGGGTCGAACTTATGAAATAAAAGGTGGTGTGGGACTATTTATAGACAAGGTTGTCCTTTCTTGAAACTTCCTTTAGTGAACCAATTAATCACACAACTTTATTTGTTCTCTAAACTCCAATGATTTGAAATCACCATTAGCTTCAAACCCTCTATCATCATAGAGCTTTCATTTATGTTTCACGGATTTATGTAAACTTTTTTGCATCATGTAACTCAAACTTCACACAACTTAAAAAATTTCAAAAAACACATTCCTTAACCAAAATTTGGTGAGAAGGCCTCAAATATTCACTTGTACACAAATTCCTAAAACTCATACCCCCTTTCATGTAACATTTTCATTTGAACAAAATTATCCATTTTTTCAAAAATAATTTTTCTCTACCCCAAAATTTTATACCCCAAAAATTTGGAAAACAATGATAAATGACACCACTTTATACAGATAGATTTTGATACACCCTCCAGAGATTCCATTCATCTTTCCTTGAAATTTGTCAACAAAATCAATTAATAACCACATAGGGACATAAAAACTAACATTTTCAACTAACCATGTCAAAAAAAATCAAAAAAGAAATTCTTCAAAGTCTCCCTAATGGATTTCTTTCCAAAAATCTCCCCCTTTGGGTTTTTTGATAATTATTCACCCTTTGATACCACCTTAATCCTTATATCACCATATCATTGATAGATCATTGTGAACATTCATCTTTAACCAAAATTTACATTTTTTGACTCCAAATAGGGACCAAGTATTTACACAACACATTATATAAGCCCAGATGAATCATGTTTGGCATGAGAAATTAGTTTAGTATGAAAATTTCATAAATTAATCACTTTTTCCTCAAAAAAACATTTTCAAGACTTTACCTTTTAAGTGAAACCATTTCATCATCTCTAAGGAGAGAGTGATGGAACTTAATAAGACCACTTCTTCAACCCCATGTCAACCCCATTGAGTAACTACTTTCATCATGAACCCTATAGGTTATAGTATCATGATATATAAAATTTGAACAAATATCTTTTTCATTTTCAAATTCGAAACATCACTCTCTTAATTTCATTACTCCTCATATCTATATATCCCCCTAGATAATGGACACAACTTCTCCCCATTTATCAATGAACCTAAAGGGAACACTTTTTTATTATATAAAAACTTAAATAACATTTATCGTAAAATATAAAATAACACAATATACCTTAGGGGGAATGGGTTTCAATTCCACACTTGTTTAAGTGTGGGGAGTCAACTAGACTCCAAGAGCAAGTTGATGATATTCAAATGCTTCATTGGGTAATCCCTTTTTTAAAATGTCTAAAACATGTAGTTCTATAGAAACATACTCCAAATTCACAAGACAACTCTCCACTTTCTCCTTTATTAAATGATACTTTATTTCAGTGTTCATTTTCTAGGATTGATGCATAAGTTTTTTTCTAATATTTAAATAACTTGAATTATTAAAAAGGATTCTGGTTGGAGACTTCACATCAACACCCATAACTTAAAGTTATTGCTTATTCCATAATAACCATGCACAAACTTGAGTAGCTATAACATAACGATATTCTACAGTGCTTAATGAAATGCAATCTTTTTTTGTTTTTAACCAACAAATACCCAATCTGTAAAGATACAATGCACCACCAAATATTGATTTTATAACATCTATTGAAAAATCCCAGTATTCAATGGTATAGTATAATAACTCTTTCTAATATTTTTCATTTTATAATAAACCAAAATCCATAGTCCACTTGATATATCAAAGTATTATTTTCACCACATGTAATTGTATTTCCTTGGAATTACTTTGGTACAACACGACCTGACTAATGGAAAACACAATTTTGGATCGTGTCATTATTAAGTATAATGGGTTCCCAATAATCAACCTATATTTAGTGAAATTAATTAATTTTCCTTCATTATACTATGAAATTATCATCTAGGTAGCAACTTAAGTCATAATATCCTTGGAATTATCCATTCAGAATCTTCTTAGAACCTCCTTATATATTTTTATTGAGAAATTAATGTTCCATTCCTTCCTCAAATCACATATAAACCAAGTGAAAATTTCAAATTTCTAATCATTGTAATTGTTAAATCTCATTTATTGATTTCTGAACCCTTTTTCACTCCACTTCATTTGATCCATTAAAAATTTTGTCATCAACATACACCAAAACCATCATCCTTTGATTACTCTGATTGTTAACCAAGAGATTATAATCAAATCCACCATGTTGAAAACCAGGATTCGTGAAATACTAATGACATATTGAATACCATGATCTAAGTTCTTGACTCAAACTATATAAATCCTTCTTTAGCTGAAAAAAATTCTCTCATCCTCATTGATAAGAAATCCATTTGGATATTCAATGTGAACATCTTCCTGCAGAACCTCGTTCATAAATGTACATTTTATATCAATCTATAAGACTTTAAATTTCCTTCCCACTACTATGGATAAGGATATTCGAATGGGCTCCAAACTCACAATGGGTACAAATGTCACATCTACATCAATTCCCTCAATCTAGGAGTATCTCTTGCACACCGGTTATGCTTTATTTTGAATTATCATTTCATCTTCATTTAATTTATTCCATAATACCTTCTTGTTCCTAATAAAAAATTTATCTAGAGGCCTAAAAAATATCCCTTGTTTGGTTATTTTTTATTTGGTTAAGATCATAGTTCATTTAATGAACACATTGTTTTATCCACAGATACATCTTTGTAACCTTTCATCTCAACTTTAGATAGAATTTATTTTTCTATAGAGACTTAATTCTCCATCCTTTAACTTGTGCTTAATGATCCCTGATAATGTTTTTCCTTTCAATTTAATCTTTATTATTCATCTTTCAGGGATATATAAATATGAATTCATCCTTCTCATCATCAGTTTTTTTTCGGAATCATCATTTTCTACTTCTACTCCCCATGAGCTACTTACCTTCTCATCATTGTGACCTGGATACAGTTAACTACATTGTTTAAGACCCTTCTCATTTTCTACATTCTTATTTCATTTCTTATGAAAACTTTTCCTAACCACTTTTTGAAGTAATTATATTCTTTTTTTCCTAAGTAGCCATGTTATATCCCCTAAAATACATGGGATTAATTCTTCATGTGTTTCTTATTATTGAAAATAAAACACTTACTTCAAAAGAATAAAAATAATATCAATGTTGGATACATTACATACCATATCTCATATTGTGACTTTCTTCTTTCATACACAAAAAATATCTATTATAAATATAGACTGATTTTATGGTTTCTTCCTTTAAAAATTTCTTTATTATGTTCTTTTCAATAATATTTTTTCTCAATGTTGTTTATGATCCAATTTATCCTCTCAAAAACTCCATTTTTCTTTGGATTTCCCACTACTAATACTTGGTGTAATATCTAATTCTTATAGAGATAATTATTCACTTTTATTATTGTTAATTTTGAAATATTTTTTATTTTCAACTTAAAAATATTCCTTCCAAGAATCCTTTCAGCATCCATCTGAAGAAAATTTATGTAGAAAAACACCTCAAACTTGTGGGGAATAACAAGTGTCTATTCTATCCTACTTAAATAATCAATTAAGATATCATAATTTATCTTCTCATCAATAGATCTTATTTAAATAGGTCCACACATATCAGTATTGACCAATTCTAGCACTATTTTTGAATTACGTTATTTTGGATTATATGTCATTTTATGGATATTACCTTTCCCTTTTTGATTCCTATGATAAGATCCTTATTTCACATTATATGAGAAGTACATCCACTATTAGGAATCCATACACGAGTGTGATCTCATGATTTAAGGGAAATATTTTCAACCACCTCCTACTCAATTATTTTCTTTTCGATCCTTGTCATTGGATTTATACTTGATATTGAATGGTATTCTTGAGATTCCTTAGAGAATGATGACTAACATCATCTTGAAAAACTAAAAATAAATTTTTTTAATTTTCATCCCATTCAATGATTCCTTATTTTGCTTCTTATGACTAATTTGGGACTTCTTCAGCACATTACTCTTATTATTGATGAGAAAAATCAAGACATGTGATCAAAATCTCCACACTATAAATATTAACCCCCAAAATCATTATTGTAATATTGATTTCTGTATGGCCTCCATTTTCTCTCTTATTCCCTTTAGCACCTTTCAGCTATGTAACATACAATTTGAGAATCTCCCATATTTCCACATCAATAATACCTGATACGATGTGAATTCTTGTGTTTCATTGTTGCAGGATCGACTATTCTTTAGGTTCGTTGAACCTTCCTATTATAATTCATAACTGAATAAATTTTCATTCTTGAAGTGTGTGCATGTGCTATAAAATAAATCATCACATACTTCTATTTTTTAGTCTATCCACATACAAGGTTACTTCTATTTTTATGGACCTTTGGTCTCTACTTTCACCTTTTCTGTAACCTGTGTGGTTTGCTTACCTGGTGTCATGTTGGGTGTCAAGATCCTATCTAGACCTTTCATTTTTCATCACAGGCTGACAACTTCCTCTTAAAGTTATTTGATATGTTTGATTTTTTGTTTTAATTTTTTAGTCAAACCATCAATATCTCTAGTCTATTCTTTAACTTTGAGCTTATACTCAATGAAATTTTTTTAGTTCTCCAAAATTAATGAATTACAATTTTCAGTTTCTACCTTCAACTCAGACGTCTCTTATTCCTACCATTGTATATATATTTTGGCATCATGAACCACTCTATTGGATTTATTTATTTTGGATCATGAAACATCTATCTTTATAAGAGTGGATTCTAATTATGTGTGGAGATCAAACATTCCTTTCGTATATTTTAGGAATGTATTTACAAGACCTCATCCACCTCTTCTTCTTCCTACTCATCCCTCATAGTGATCTTATTCATGGCCTTAAATGACAACTCTTTGATTTTCCCTTTTTCCACATCCTCATTATCATCATTTATCATCTCATACATGAAAATATTTTTGTGCAAAATATCCAATTTCATCTCCTTTGGGAATTGTTTCTGCAGTATATGTACTTTCGGATTTAATTGAGGTGGATGCACTTCATGATATTTACATCATCATGGATTTATCTAAGACCATGCATATCTTCAAAACAATCTTTCTCCCAATCATGAAACCATCAAATGAATCATTAAGGTGTTTTCTCATATCCTCATACTTATTCCATATAACCTTCAATTTTCTTTCTTAGAATTTTGACTCTCCCTCATAGATATTTAGAAAGATTTCCCTCAATACATGTGATGAATTATATAACATCACCTTCATGTGGTTTGCATTGTAAAAGGATCCCCCTAAGGAATTGATTCCCCCTATTTTAGTATCCAATTACCTTCGGTATACTTCTAATAATGATCCATTATCTACACAGATAGAAATGTCAGGCATCACATCTATAAATACATTTATACCTAATGATCAGAAGTATTGTTGCTTCTGATTATTTAATAATAGAATTTTTTTTCCATAAAATATCAAAATCCCTTCATGATTAGAAACCTTAATTATATACACTAAGAGAGAAACATTTATCTTAACCTTTCTTTATAATACCAATTGATATCTTGACTAGGTTAAATAATCTGAGGGGGTGAATTAGGGCATAATAGATAAGAACAACTAAACCTTTGGATATTTTTTCTTTGTTAAACAAAACAATCTTGTATAACCTTCCCAAATAAATATATAAGAAAAAATCAAAACATATAGGAGGCATAAAAATTTTACTTATTTTTTAAAACCCCAAGCTTCCACGGTATTTTTTCTTTGAATAATTTAATAGCTTAAATTGTACGCAACTTCGAGTTCTAGCACATCAGGACCAATCAATCTAGATTGTATGAATTTTAATACCCACCTTTTGAAATTTTATAAATTTTATTTTGAAAATGGACTTCATTTTTTGATTCGGAATATCAAAATTATCTTAGGGTTATTTTTTGGTATTTTTCTAAAAACATTCAATTTTTGATGAATAGTGAAAAAAACATTGCATTATTCTTTAAAACCGAATTTTTATTTAAATAATTACTTATTTTCTTTAAATTTATTTTAGGTGAAAATATTTACATAATAACTATATATGTTAAATGTAATTATTAGATTCATTTTATAATAATATTATATGTATAAAATTTTATTGAACTTTTTACCGTCTTTTACCCACCTTCTAGACACATTTACAAATTTGCATAAAACGTAATTTTTCCAATTATATGAATTGAATTTAAAAACACTTAGAGGGTTGACACCAGTAAGTAAAATTTGGTTCCATAGGATTAAAATATTTTATGGTGAATAGTAACTTTTGAATTTTATTTACCACGGTTAAAAGTAAACAGAGTAATTAAAGGTAAAAATGATATTATAATTACCCTAACACGTGTCCCAATTCCATTGGATAAGTTTATTTTAAAAAACCCAACATTAAGAATAAAATATGATCCTTTTGGTTCACTTTAATTAGATTAGGACATTTATTATTATTTAATTTAAAGAATAGATAAAATTGTTAAATTCAAGGTTTAATAACTAAACCATTTTAAATATTTCGATATACATAAGATAAATTTGACTATAAATTTTCATTAGAAGTATAAAATTATTTCCAACATAATGGTATTTTATTTTTAATTTTTAGACCTTAAATAATTAAATTTATGTAACATACAATGATGATGTGGTAATTACCTTATTAATGAAAGATTAAAATAATTGATATTATAAATATCCCAATAAATGTAAATTGAGACTTTTGATGAATTACACTAATTTTATAGGTTAATATAAAATTTTAGGGTTGATTAAATAAATTTTTTACGAAGTTAAAAGTTTTTATGACTTTAAAAAAACAAAATACCAAATAGGGTCAAAATTGACAAAAATGAGTTTTTAAAACAAATACTATATTATTAATTGATATAATATTTATAAAAATCTAAGGTTTGGAAAAAGGACTCATATAAGGATATATATATCAATAATTAACCAAATGGGGTTCTTTTTTATTTTTATAGTAAGTTTATTAACCACTTATTATAATAATACAAGAGTACATTGTAAGAGTTAAACTATTTAACTAAGAGTTAAATATAACAGATAAGGTTAATATGGTGACTTAAGATTACCTAAAACCTATTAGTTAAGAGGTTTTAGACCCTTCCACACCTTTTCCTCAAAATAAATCCTTTTGTATCCATTATAAACTGAATATTATTGTATAATAAAATAATATTTCAAGATTTTCCTAAAGTGACCCTCACCTCACTTATAAAAGGGTACTTCCCCTTCTCTCAAAATCACACCTCCAAAGCCATTTGTCTTGAAGAAACTCTGATAAAATATACTCTAAACTACCCTAAATTCAACCTAGATGCCTTAATTTGATCATAAATCCAATATAAGGAGCCATTTTGATCAAATCAAAAGAAAGAACCTGAAGAAGAGCTAATTACTTCACCACCTCTTTCAAGGTTCTTTTCTTCTTCTGCCTCCTCTTTCTTTGTTGTTTCCATATAAAAATAATAAATCCAGTAACTTATACAAATTTTTATGTCATTATAAATATGGTACAGCAATATTTATTATTCTATCCATCCTATGAATGAAAAAGTCACTATACATGCGTACGTACGACTTTCCGTCTCCATGTTACGGTGTGATTTGTTATTCAACACTTAATTATTTGGATGGGTATAATAATGAATATAATTGATGTAAATAATAAATATAACATTTTAATTATTCTGTATATATTATACACCATCTAATTACATATTATTTCACCATCAATAGAATGATATTGTCGCTCATGTGTACGTAAGAATTATCGTCTCCATGAACGCGATGAGATTAATTCCTCAACATAATCATTCAAGAATAATTTTAATTTTATGATTAAAAATTATTTTTAAGAACTTAATATAATTCTGGATATGAATCAAATACATCCTATTTATAAAAATCATGACTTACATAACAAAATATATAAAGTAAAACAAGTCATTTAACACCCGAAACGATGATACCACTGAAATATCATTAACAAAGAAATATTAAAAGATCATATAAGATATCATATTTATGTATGTGGTTATTTTATAATTTAATAGAAAAGATTTCACCATTTTATAGGAGGTTAACCTAACCTTGAATAAGGAAAAGTACAAGGTAAGGGTTAATTTTACAAACTTCTTATTATCTGAGGTTGTTTGTACGTAAGTATCTATTGGGACATATTCATCATCCACATTTGTGTTTCTTAATAATGTATTTAAAAACATTTTTACTATTTTCTACAATATGGGTTAAATTCATTTATACCCTTTTTTTAATTTTTATAAATTTTTTTGAATGGAATCTTTTCGTCGTTTTCCAAATAAGGTACTTTATGGCCTTTTCAAAAAAATAAGGTAAGAATGTTTTTTTAACTTATATTGTGGTTGTGACTATTTTCTGCCATTATAACACCTTCAAATCTTCCCTTAAGCTTATAACTATATTTTCAAATTAAATTTTTTCTTTTATAAATTTGTGAATTTTATATGATTTCAAAATAGAAAGTGATATTTCTCCCAAATAGTTTTGATTTCATCTATATCAACATCCTTTGATAGATTTTACACTTATTTGAAGTTGATTTATTATGATACAATCTTCCATATTGTATAGAAGGTTTTTTTATATGTTTGACTGTGGATGTGTTATTTTTATACAATTCCTGGTTTATGGTTAATGTATTAACATTTTGTATGCTAGTTTTAATATGAATGTTTATGTTATTTTTCAACCTTTTAATATGAGGAATGCATTGGACTTAGTATGTGACGGGTGGAGCCCGTTATAGCTCCTTGATGCATCGGTAGTTCTAATGAGACAAACAAGTGTATTGGAATAAGGCCCAGAAAATATCTTATTTTTTATTTTGGCACGAGGCCTTGACTCTATGATTATGATGTACAACATTATGCATTACATCATTAAGAAATTAGCCATTGATATTACATGTGATTATTTGACTAGTAGAATATCCATGTGAATAAGTAAATGGAATTAGTTGATTTAACTTTTCCATATTATGCTTAAGTTTAAGTTCACAAGTTTTTTGTTTTAGTCTTATACATTTACTTAAATGTTTATGATTATTTATGAAAGTTTTTTCAATATTGTAATCCTTACTGAGCACCTGAGCTCACCCCTTTCTATGCTTTATTTATTCCATGATGTGAAGAAGTATATTATGGTTGACCTGCAGGGATAGTATAAGGGAGATGCAAGTATTAAATGGAGACATAATGTTTTTGTTTTTTTATTTCATTGTGTATTATAAAACTTATGTATGTATCTATTACTTACCAGGCTACAAAACTAAATAGTCTTTCGAGACTTGATCTCTTGTGATCATTCCAATGTTATGTAATATTGCACTGACTCTGGGTAACTAGGGTCGGGGCATTACAGTTAATATTAGAGGAATTTTAGAACAAACCTTGGAAGAGATATTTAGAAAAACTATGATTATAGAACATTAACCTAATATATACTTTGAGGATTTGTAAATAAGAACTTCTTAGAATTTTGGTAGTGTAGAGATTTTTTGTATTTTCCAAGAAATACATCATTTTCTGGATACGATCAGGTAGAGGTGGATCTGTCACAAATGTACCTAGGAGTGAAAACTCTGACAAGAAGTTTCAAGATTGACCTAGGGTATCTAGGTACATGAAAATAGGTATTTCTTCACTCTTGGTTACAACACTCCCAGGGTATATGCTTAGGATAATTCACATTTTACTTAAAAACCATTATGAAGTATTTATTATTAAATACTTCCTTGAATAAAACATTTTTTATGATTATATATTATATGCATAAACTGTTCAATTTATGTTAGGTGTTTTACTATTTTAGAATTATATATTTTGACACATAAACTAATCTAGTGTGTGCCATTATTTAGAAATGGTGCCTAGTGGAAGGAATGGAAACTGAATCAGTGCACGTAATCCTTGTAGGTATTTCCCTCCTACTCTAGATAATTATTGAGGAGTTTGTGATGAAACTGGTGCTTAACAACTTATAACCATACTGGGATAACTCACTCAGGTTATGAATAATAACCATACCCATATGGAGAACCCTGAACCACAACACAAAGGATCAATGTTAGACTGCTTCATGGGGGCACAACCACAAACATTAAATGGAACTACAAATCAATTTGTTGTTGAGCAATGGATAAGTTCCTTAGAGAAAATATTTCATTCTTTGGGGTGTAGCGGAAGGGAAAAAGTTTTCATGGTAGTTTATCGCCTCATAGGAGATGCAGATAAATAGTGGTATTTAATTCAAAATACAAAGTTGGATGAATTGGTATCAAATATAGAATAGAGGGTGTTTAAAGAGATTTTCTTAGAAAAATAATTTTCTCGTGACCATCGAGCTGATATGGAAAGACAATTTCTCAGTCTGAGGAAAAAGGAGGATGAGAATGTCGCAAAGATTGAGGCTAACTTACAAGGTTATCAAGGCATTTATCAGATTATATACATAATTAAAGGAGTCATATTGATCGATTCTTTGAGGTTTTAAAACCATTTCTCCATCGAGCATTAGTCTCACAATCTTTCTCATCATACAAAGATATTGTATCATGTGCCATCAAGTATTACAACTTTAAAGCAAAGAATGAGAAGAAGAGATCTGTTGAACACTCTAGAAATGGAAACAAGGGGAAGAAGGGAAAAGTTGAATTTCCATCCTATAGTAAATATAGGAAGAAACACCCTAATACTTTCCTGAAGGGAATGGGAGTTTATAATAAGTGTGGTGAAAAAGGCCACCAAGCTCATGATTTCAAGGGAAAGAAAGAGGTTTTCAAAATTGAATACTAAAATTGTATAGAAATGAGACATTATTCAAATTAATTTCCTATGTTCCAAGGAAACTTACCTCATAAAATAAAATGGGAGAAATTCCAAGCTTATGCGATCACTACTACTGTGGTTGAAGATTTTAAATACGTGGTGGCAAGTAATTTAATGGTTTCCTAAAATTTACCCAATGATTTATTTGATTCTGGATTATTGCGTTATTTCATATCTTCCAAGTTTGCAAAGAAAATTAGATATTTCCAATTCAATTTTACAAGTGAGTTGTCAGTAAAAACTCTTAAGGAAAGTATCATTGCGACAAAGTTGTATGAATAAGTTCCCATTAGGGCATATAAACGTACTTTATCTGTTGATATCATCATCATACCCATGATTGGATTTGATATAATCCTCAGAATGGATTGGATTTCAGACCATTATGTGAAATTTTTTTGGAAAAAGAAAGAGGTTACATTTTTTATGATAATAAGGAGTACCATATCTTTAGATAAGAAATGTCACCATCTGATTCTTATCTAGATCCACCACTAGTAGCACTAATAAATTCAATTATTGGGGAGGAAGATAGTGATATAACTATTGGTGAAGAAAGGAATATTCAAATAGACGACGTACCTATTGTTCATTAATATGTTGATGTGTTTCTAAAGGATTTACTTAGACATACTCTAACATGAGAAATTGAGTTTCCCATTTATTTAATTCATGGTTTGAGGCCCACATTGAAGAACCCTTATAGAATGGCCACTATGGAATTATTGGTACTAAAGAAACAACTAGAGGAGTTGAGTAATAAAAGATTCATTCTCCCTATTGTCTTCCCATGGGGAGCCCTTTATCTTTTTGTTAGGAAAATGGATAGATCTATGAGGTTTTGCATTTACTATAGTGAGAATAAGGCTATAAAAATAAAGAAAAATTCTCCCCTACCTTGAATTGATGATTTATTCAATCAACTTCATGGAGATCAATATTTTTCAAAGATTGACCTTTGATCTAGATATCATGAGTTTTGTGTGAAGAAGGAAGACATTCCAAAGATAGCATTTGGTAATAGGTATGGGAAATACATGTTGACAGTAATTCCTTTTGGAAGAACTATAGCACCCTCTCTCTTCATGGATCTAATGAATAGTGTTTTAAAAGGATATATTGATGACTTTTTAGTGGTATTTATTAATGATATCTTGGTATAATCCAAAATCTATGAAGATCATGAAAATCAATTTTTCACTATTCTAAAGACGCTTAGAAGAAATTAATTATATGGGTAGTTTAGGAAGTGTGAATTCTAGATTTAGGAGATTTATTTACTTGGACATATTGTCTCTAAGGATGGATCTCTATTTATCCTTCTAAAATAAGAGAAATACAATATTGGCCAGCACCAACGAGTATAACTAAGGTACACAATTTTATTAGTTTAGTAGTATATTATCGGCATTTCGTCAAGAATTTTTCCTGATTGGATAACCCATTAACCGAGCTCACACATTAGGGGGTTAAATTTGTTTGGAAAAATGAGTGTGAAGAATGTTTTGAAGAATTGAAGAAAATATTAGTCAATGATCCAATATTGACTCTACCATCTGGTAATGACGGTTTTCTTATTTATAGTGATGCTTCAAAGAAATAAATTGGTTTTTCCCTTATGTATAATGATAGAGTTATTTCATATATATCACGGTAGCTTAAAATTCATGAAAAAAACAATCCAACTCATGATCTTGAGTTAGCAGCTGTAATCTTTGCTTTGAAGATATGGAGACACTATCTCTATGGTGAAAAATGTGAGATATATACCAATCACAAAAGTTTGAAGTATATTTTCTCATAGAAATAACTCAGCATGAGGAAAAGTTGATTGCTTGAACTATTCAAACATTATGATTTCACTATACACTACCACCCAGGGAAGGAAAATAAGGTGGAAGATTCTTTGAGTAGAAAGGATCATGGAGTTTTGAACCTGATGAGAGTTGAAAGGGATCCTACATTCATGGATCTAGTAAAGATGAATATGAGAATAATCATGGAAGGTGAAACATCAATACTTTTTCAAATTGTTTCCAAACCATCTTTACTAGAAAGGATAAAATGTACTCAGACTAATGATGAGAAGTTTCAAAAGAAAATTAAAGCTATGAATGATGGGAGATTGATCAACTTCGCATATGAAGATGGTATTTTGAAATTTGGGAAGATACTTTGTGTTCCTGACATACCTAATCTAAAAAGGGAATTTTTGGATGATTCTCAAGGCTCTAATTTATCAACACACCCTTGTATCACTAAGATGTATAGAGATTTGGAGAAACATTTTTGGTGGGACAAAATAAAGAGGGAGATTGTTGATTATGTGTTAAGATGTATTTTCTATCAACTGGTGAAGGCTCGAAGACAACATCCTAGAGGAGTTATGCAACCTCTTCCCATACCTATGTGGAAGTGGGATGATATTATGATAGATTTTGTCATGGGACGACCAAATACTCCTTGAATGAATTATGCTATGTGGGTCATTGTTGATCATCTTACCAAGTTAGCATATTTTCTTGCTATAAGATAAGCTTTACCACTTCAACGTTTAGCAATACTATATATTAAGGAAGTTGTAAGAATTCATGGAGTACCCCTATCAATTATTTCTGATCATGATCCCTATTTTACATAAAGACTCTAGAAAAGACTTCATAAAGACCTAGATATTGAACTTCGTTTAAGATCTTCCAACCACACTCAAACTGATGGACAATCAGAACGGACTATTCAAACCTTAGAAGACATGTTGAGATCCTTATCACTTGACTTTCAAGGAATGTGGGATCAGTATTTACCTCTGGTAGAATTTTCCTATAATAATAGCTTCCATTGAAGTATTCAGATAGCACCTTATGAAGCGTTATGTGAAAAGAGATGTCTCACCCCAATATGTTGGGATGATATTGGTGAAAGAAAACTCATTGGCCCAGAACATGTTGAGGAAACAATGGAAATGGTGATTATTATCCAAAACCACATCAAAGCAGCACAATATAGGAAAAAGAGCTATGATGATTACTGAAGGAAGGATTTGGATTTTTCAGTAGGAGATCAAGTTTTCTTGAAGGTAACTTCATGGAAGGGTGTTGTATGATTCAGTAAGAAGGGTAAATTCAGTCCCTAGTACATCAGAACTTTCAAAATTCTTGAACGAATTGGAGTTGTAGCTTACTGTTTGGAAATGACACCAAGTCTCTCCAAAGTTCATTATGTGTTCTACATATCACTGTTGAGAAAATACATTTCTGACCCAATGCATGTACTCACCTATGATGAAATAAAACTGTAACTTGATATGTCTTATTGTGATGATCCCATCAAGATTCTTTATACAAGATAACAAGGGTTGAGAAACCGGAGGACTTGTCTGGAAAAAGTTCTATGGAAAACCATAAAATGAAAGAGGCAACGTGGGAACCTGAGGAACTTATGATGAAGAACCACCCAAATTTTTTTATGTAGTAATATTCTAGAAATTTTGTGGATGAAATTCATTGAAGGAGGGAATAATGTAACACCCCAATATTCCATGATACGTTTCTCTTCGAATAATGCAATTGCTTGTGATGTACGTAACTTCGAGTTCTAGCACACCACGACCAATCAAACTAGCCTTTATGAATAGTAATACCCACTTTTTGAAATTTTATAAATTTTATTTTTCAAAATGGACTTCATTTTTTGATTTGGAATATCAAAATTAGATTCGGGTAAATTTTTTGTATTAATCTGAAAACATTCAATTTTTATGAATAGTAAAAAACACTGCCTTATTATTTAAAACAGACTTTTTATATAAATAATTAGTTATTTTAGTTAAATTTATTTTAGGTAAAAATAGATACAAAATACCAATATATGTTCAATATAATTCATTGGAGTCATTTTATAATAATATTAGATATATAAAAGTTTATTGAACTATTTACAGTCTTTTACCCACCTTCTAGGCACATTTGAAAATTTGCATAAAATGTAATTTTACCACTTCTGTGATTTTAATTTAAAAAATCCAAAAGACATTGTTGACATCAGTAAGTAAAACTTGGTTCAATAAAATTAAAATATTTTCTGGTTAATATTAACTTTTGAATTTTATTTACCACGATTAAAAGTAAATAGGGTAATTAAAGGTAAAAATGATATTATAATTTCCCTAACACATGTCATAATTATATTGGATAAGTGTATTTAAACCAAAATCAATTTTAAGAATAAATTATGATCCTTTTGGTCCACTCGGATTAGATTAGGGCATTTATTGTTATTTTATTTAAATAAGAGTTAAAAGTAGTAAATTCAATGTTTAATAACTAAACCATTTTTAATAAAGGGTTATACATAAGATAAATTCAACTATAAATATTCCTTAGAAATATAAAAATATTTCCTACATAATGCTATTTTATTTATAATTTTTAGACATTAAATAATTAAATTTATTTATTACACAATGATGATGGAGTAATTACCTTATTAATAAAAGATGGAAATAATTTATATTATAAATATCTAAATAAATTTAAATTGAGACTTTTTATGAATTCCACTAATTTTATAGGTTAATATGACATTTTAGGGTTTATTAAATAAATGTTTTATGAATTGATAAAGTTGTTATAACTTTCACAAAAACAAAATACCAAATAGTGTCAAAATTGACATAAATGATTTTTTAAAAAAAATACTATATTATTAATTGATATAATATTTCTAAAAATTTAAGGTTTGGAAAAATGACTTCGATAAGGTTATATATATCAATAATTAACCACATGGGGTTCTCTTGGATTTTTATAGTAAGTTTATTAACCATTTATTATAATAATACAAGAATACATGGTAAAAGTTGAACTATTTAACTAAGAGTTAAATCTAAAATATAGTGTTAATATGGTGACCTAAACTTGTCTAAAACCTGTAGGTTGAGAGTTTTTAGACCCATACCCACCTTATACTTGAAATATATTCTTTTCGATCCATTATAGTTTGAATATGATTTTATAATAATCTAATATTTCAAGTTTTTCTTAAAGTGACACTCACATCTCTTATAAAAGGGTACTTCCCATTATCACAAAATCACACCACCAAAGAAAAACATATAAAGGAAAACGAATCAGTTAACACCCGAAATAATGATACTACTGAAATATTATTAACAAAGAAATATTAAAGGATCATATATGATATAACATTTATGTATGTAGTTATTTTATAATTTAATAACAATTATTTAACTATTATATATTAGTTTAATGTACCCTCGATCAAGCAAAATTACAAGGTAAGGTTTAATTCTACAATATCTTTATTATCTAAGGTTTTTTATACGTAAGTATCTATTGGTAATTCTTTATCATCAACATTCGTGTTTCTTAAAAATGTATTTCAAAACATTTTTACTATTTTCTAGACTATGGTTTAAAGTCATTTATACCCTTGTTTGAATTTTTATAAAAACAAAATATAAATGAATATTTCTATCATTTTCCAAACAGGGTCCTTTATGTCCTTTTAGAAAAAATTAAGGAAAGAATTTTTTTTAACTTATATGGAAGGTGCAGCCATTTTCTGCCGTTATAACACCTTTGAAGCTTCCATTACAATATTATAAGAATATTTTCAAAACAAATGTTTTCTTATATAATTACTTGAATTTTAAATGATTTCAAAATAGAAATAGATATTTCTCTCAAATAGTTTTGATTTCATATATGTCAACATAAATTAATAGATTTTAAACTTGTTTGAAGTTTATTTATTATGATAAAATCTTCCATATTGTATTTAAGTTTTTGTGATATGTTTGACCATGGATGTGATATTTTTAAACCATTCATGGTTTATGTTTAAAGTATCAACTTTTAGTATGAAACTTTTAATACGAATTTTTATGTTACGTTTCAAACTTTTCATATGAGGATTGCATTGGACTAAGTAAGTGACTGGTTGAGCCCACTATAGCTCCTCAATGCATTGGTAGGTCTCATGATACAAACTAGTGTCTTAGAACAAGGCATTGAAAAAAATCTTATTTGTAGTCTTGCCATGATGCCTTGACTATGTGGTTATGATTTCTGGAATTATTCAGTCCATAATTATGAAATTGGATTTTGATATTACATGTGACTATTTGACTAGTAGAATATCCATGTGAATAAGTAAATGGAATTATTTGATTTATCTTTTCCATATTATTCTGAAGTTTAAGTTTAAAAATATTATGTTTTAGTCTTATACATTTCCTTAAATGTTTATGGTTATTTATGAAAGTTTTCTCTATATTGGTATCCTTAAAGAGCACTTGATCTGACCCCTTTCTATGTTTTATTTTTCCAAGGATGAGAAGATGTACATTATGACTGGCCTATACAGATAGTATAAGTGAGATGAATGTGTAAAAAGGAGACACAATGTTTTTGTTGTTTTTTATTTAATGATGTAATGTAAGACTTATGTAGGTATCTAGTAATTCCAAGGATACTAAACTAATTAGTCTTTCAAGACTTGATTGCTTGTGATCATGACCATGTTATGTAATAATACACAGACTCTAGGTAACTAGGGTCGGTGTGTTACAGTACTCCTACTGTAAAGCAAGGATGGGGTGCACTTTACCTGAATAAAAATTGGTATGTATTTTAAATATATCATAATAATTTTATGTGACATGAAACCACACCATAATTATATTACTCCCTTTATATGTATATTTATGAATCTAAATCCAAAACCACTGCCATCCCACACCATGTGATATGAAAGGCGGCATTTTTAAATAAAGACGGGATACTAATAGATGAAAACACACAAAAATTGTGGGAAACATGTGTAAGTATTACGTAATAAAAAAATTTCTTTAAATCACTATTACAAAATAATGATAACTTCTTTTTCTATATTTTCTATCTAACATAGTAATAGGAATTAGCAACACTTATACTAGATGAACACATACTATCAGTGGCCTTGAAGCAACTAGAATAGTATGGTCATGTCAAAGGTTTGGGTTTGGGGGTGACACCCTGAACATATTTTGAGAAAAAAAAGTGGAGGATCAAAGTGAATTAACAAAACAAATGGGAGAAATAATATATACCCTTGAAGAAGAATTATAATGGAAGAGAGAGATGATGGAAAATTTTATTGGGGGAGGCAAAGAGAAGAAGCTACTCAAGAAAAACCACCTAATGGAGATCTCGCCCTACCCCCACGAGCTATGAGGCAAGCCATTCCCCTAAAAGAGTTGTATTATTTGAGGTAATCAATGTTCTAATAAATGTTTCTATGAATTTTTAATCAAACATACATTGATACCTTTCTTGTATTGATATTATACAGGGTGATAATGATGTGATTTATATCTATCAACACCCACCCATCACCTTGTAGCGAGGCCAATGGTGTTCAATATCAAAAACAACATGAAACATTGCTGACCACTTCTAATAAGACATGCGTGAGTGTCAATTAGCATATCCCATGAGTCAAGAACTGAGCTACTTGTTCCAATTTATGAGAAATATATCCATATAGTTGAAAAAACTTTTGGAACATTCATCGCATGGTCATCACATCTTGTAAAAAAACATTTTGATGACAAGGTATTCATTTCCAATTTATTTTTCAAGCAAAAAATTTATAAATTAATGAAAAAATGTCTAAACCACTGAATTTTATTACATATGGACAAAGGTAAGAGGATGAAATAAAATAATGACTCAAAACCATCTAAAGTATTGACCAACCAATCAAAAAGATCTATCGAAATCATCATTACCCCACCCATTCTTTATCCACATTTACTGTCATTGAAGGTTCATGTGAATATAAAGTTAAAATATGGTCATAATCACATAATTTATTTTGAATAAAATATTTATAGATAGAAACATAAATATTTCATTGATGTTGAGAGTGCAAGTGAAATCCTCGACTATGATTGGCTAAGCGACTGAGTTGTAAATATATACATGAGGTATGTTTTCATGATTTTATTTTCCAAAAGCTGATATAGTGTGTTAAATATGACTAAATACATTTCATATTTTTGGTAAGCGTATATATTAAAAACAATTGAAGGTATTTTTCCATGAAAAAAAGTTGGACTCGTTAGTCCTCACATCACCTCTACAGAACAACCAAAAATAGATACTAAAAAAATTTGAAATAGTGGCAGGTCTGATCAAATCATTTGAAAGTAAAATTATGGATGACAGACTCTATTTAATACCAATAATGAAGTGGTAAAACTATACAATTTAATAATCTCAAATATATTTTCATTTCTTGTATTATTATTCCTTTTTGTGTTTTTAGTCCACATTGGATGCTCATTGCGGTAAATTTGGAGAATCAAAAGATTTGTTTCCTAGATTAAATTCATTGATATTCAACAAAAAATCCACACATGATGGTGTTTTTCAATTTTTAACCCAATACATCAAACATTTTAGAACTAAATATAAAGATATATAATTTATATTATCTTTTAATGAGGATTCAGTTATGATAGGGTGGTGTATCAATATTGTGGAAAACAAGGAATGAGGTCAGAGAATAAGGAAAATAAATAAGTCAAGTTTTAAAACTATATAACTATCACGGTATATATAATAATATTGTCTTATCCAAAAACATATCAAAAAAAATTACTTATTCTCCTCAATTTTTTTACAGTGTCTGAAACAAACCAATGGAAAAGCTTTTGGTTATTATTTTTTTAAATTTATGAGAGAGATCATATTCCATGAAAAAACTAACATCCCTGAAGAGGTATTTTTAGAGATAATTACAATTTTATTTAAAATATTTATTAATACTTTGGGTATTTATATTTCTCCAGTAATAATATGACAATCGAAAATACTCATATCCACAAAATGATATTGATGTGCTCAGAAATGCATGGGCAACCTACCTGGTGGAAGAATGTACATAAATAGTATGGAGATGTGACTTATATAAAAGTAGTGTATTGTTTCAAATTTATGTGTAATTTATTTTTTTTAGTAGTACTCACGTAAGAATTTTTTTCTTATATAGGTGGATTCCTTTATTTGAGTTTGGGTGGATTGTTCAAAACTGATCATGCTCACGAGAGATTAGACTTTGAGGATGAAACTCAAAATTTAATGAGAAGGTAAAGTTTTTTATAATATACTATTTTTTCCTTTATAATATTATTTTCCTATACTGCATTAACATAATCTAAATTAATTTTTTGACTACCCATGCAAAAAATGTCATCTATAGACTTATTCTCCCTGAAAACGTTGTCACCCACACATTGTTGGCATTTATCACTTTCCTTAAATGTTAGTGGAGGGAACATGAATGAAAGTGATAAATGTTGAAAATTTAGTGTTTCCATCTCGACAAGGAAATAAAATAGAAAGTATGGTAATGAACTATGTGTTCGGTATGACTCAAAGTGCATATTTTTATGTAATTAATTAATTTTTGTCATAATTTTATATACTATTTGTAAGTTAATTTACTTATCATTTTTATCTAATACTAATTTAGTTTTTTATATAGATCTGTTTGGAAGTCATGTTTTACTTTCAACTATCTGCAACAAGCTAGAAAAGAGAGAATATGTTCCTTTCGAGTGGAAGAGTAAACCCCATGTTGCTTGAAATGTGAAGTGAATAATAAGGATAATTCTACTAAGGGATTTATCAGTAGTTTAATTCAAATTATGAATTTCCAAAATATTTTTCATAAACATTTTTCTGAATAGTGTAGTAATCTGCCGCAGATCAATCATCTGCACCTCAATATGATACACAATGTGCTCGGTATGACTTGAAGTGTATGTTTTTAGTTTATAATATTATTTTATACTTTAAGAATGTTGTCTTATTAACTATTATAATTTGATATAAGACTCGTGATTATGATTTATGATATATATGGTGTAAAGTCCTGTGTTTTTTAACTAGGTTTAAATTACGAAGGTTTTCGAATTTTTTTCATTTATCAATGGGTCATTTTTTAAACCAAGCTCTTGAACATTTTTTCGAGTGTTATAACACTTAAAGGTGTTTTTTTACTTGGTTCAATATCCAATAATTTTCATGGGTTTCCCAATAAGTCTCAGGAGCACTGGATCCAAAAAAAATCCACTTTAATTGATATACACGGGTTGCGCACGGTTGCGGTCCAACCCATGCAGCTTAAATAGTTTAATATTTTATTTATTTTAATTAAATAACATAAAATGGGAGAGTTTTTTTCAAATAGAATAATTTGAAAATAATAATATTATTATTATTATGTTGGTTCTATATATTATTTTAATGTTAAAAATACTTTAATTGGATGATTAATGAGGTGTAATAGTTATGTGAAATGAATGAGGCCTTTGAGTATCTCAAATAAATGTTTTTTTAAATGAGGATTTCCAGATTTAATGAACATGAGTTAAATTAAATAAAGTGTTTTATAATTAATAAAGAAGCATTTTTATTTAATAGAGGTGTTCTAATTTATCTAAGGTTGAATAATAATAATACTACTATTATTATTATTAGGGATTTATGAGTATAATAATTATGATTAATTATGGATGTTGTTATTATTATTATGAATATTAATAATAATGGAATTTAGGTATTTTTTTAATTAAATCCATGGTAAATGGGGATTTAATTAATTGTTGTGAAACAGTGGATTCATTTAATTAAATTGAGTTAAACCGAAATTAATTAAATGTTGTGTAGTGGGGATTTTTTTATCAAAGAAGTGTTTTATTAATAATAATTATTGTTATTATTATGTCAATTTCATTTATTTAATTTGAGTTCATGTTTCGACCGGTCTGGAAATCGGTTCAGGGGTGATCTGGGTCGGGTTGTTACAAAGTCGTATCAGAGATTTAGGTTTTCTTTCGTTTCATGTCATAATATTTTGTGGATTGGTAGATAGGGGAATAGGAATGTGTTGGTTAATGGTTTAATAGTTGTTCTTGGGACTAATCACCCCATACACAAGAAATGACCAAGTTTCTAGGGTTTGTATTGTTGTTCATTTTGTTTTATCTTACAGTTTATATGATTTCACCTTGAGTGACTGGTGTATTTTCCACTGCTTATTGATTATTAAAATTTTGGAAAAATTATAATGGAATGATATAGAAAGGAAGTTGCATTATATCCATCCTATTAGGCACTTATAGATTAAATTTCCATGCATATATTCCATGTCATGTAGTTTCATTAGTAGGATGCCTGCTAATATGTATTGTGTGCCTTGAATATGTGTCATGCTAGGTACTTATTTAGCATGCCTTTTAAATAACATGTTTCAGTGAAAAATTTAACCTACTTGGGTGTTTCTATGCCATGTTTCCTCTATGATTAGCATGTTTTATAATTTTCCATGCTTCTGTGATAAAACATGTTGTTGTGTTACTACTTATGATAACATGCTAGAGATGTTTTGATGTGTAAAAAGGGATGTTAATGTTAAAATATTAAATGAATGTTGATTGTAATAAATGAGAGCCAAATACGAGCAATAAGATGTATGGGTGCCTTTTCGATTGGTAGACAGCAACCCATGTGATTGAACCTTGTATAACCTTAGTGCATTTGAGAATGGATATAATTGTTAGACTGTTGAGTTTTGATTGAATTGAACTATTGTGGGTTACTTTTTGAAGAACCTATATTAGAATAAATGGGACCCTCAGAGGTCACCTCTATGTTAAAAAGGAATTTAGATGCTAAATTGCCTATTTAAAATGATATGACACTGATGTTAAATAATTAAAGAGGATTTTCGTGATAGCATGCATATTTTTCCGTAGGGTGTTTTTTGAAAACCAAGTGACTTGTTATGAAAAAATACTTATGTGTTTGTTGAAATTAATTCAAATTATTAAAGGTTGAAATGAATTAATTAAATGGATAAAAAATGAGATTTTTAGAATAGTGATATTGGTTTTGTGTGACAGAGATAGAGGGTCGACGTTTAGGTTTCATAAGAGACTGTCTTGTGGGACTCGGTTGTTTTGACATGCCTATTGGTTTAATTTTTTGGCTTTTCATGCAAGAATGTTTGATGTGGTGATTGTGGTTCGAGGAATGTCACACATTTGTTTAAGGTGTTCTAGAAATATCACATTAATAATTGGAAAAAAATTATTTTGAAATCATGTACAATTATGACGTGGGTAGTGTCGCATCGATTTCAGTAAACGTGTCAATAGGTGGCGCCGAGCTTTTTTTAATAGAGTTTTTCAGAAGTAGTTCGATTGATCTATTTGGTGACCTTGGTTTTATCTTAGTAAGCTCTTCTAAATACGACAAGCACATCCCCTATCATGACCTCATCATGGATATACTAAGATAGTGTCGGTCTTATACCATGCTAAAGTTTTAAATATTGTTGGGCTTGATGAGTGATGTTATCTGCATTGTACGTAGGATGCATAGATTTTTTGGGCCATACATTCATTCATGTTGGGTAAAAATTGTTTTATTTAAATATACATGTTATGGATTCACTTGGGAATGTCAACAGAGGTTGGTTAAGGACTTCTGTATATATACTGTAGGTGGTTTAACAATTTTAAAAGGCACGTTGCCAGTTTAAGGGTGAGTGTGGGTTTTGGGACTGTAATATCTGTCCAAGAAATCATGCACAACTAGTTTCTATTGGTCGATCAAGATTCGGCCTTTTTCTTTAATGAGGTCCCTGTAATGGCCTCGTATGTAAGCTCTATTTTGGTGAGCATTGTCTGGGGTTTTAAATAATTAAGTTGTTGGACTTATGTTTTGGTTAGTAGAGTATTTGGTGTTTGGAAACATAACATCTTATTTCAAATGATACTTCTCAACCTTGGTGGGTCGGAAGATGTTGAAGTACTTCCCAATAACATATTGGGGGAAATAAGTTTTTAAGGTGGGTAGATTGTAAAGCCCTATGTTTTTCAACCGGCTTTAAATTACAAAGGTTTTCAAAATAAATCCCATTTATCGATGGGTCTGTTTTTAAACTAAGCTATGAAATATTATTCTGAGTGTTAGAACACTTAAAGGTGTTGATTTTGCACTTGGATGAATACCCTATAATTTTCGCAGGTGTCCCAATAAGTCTTGGGTGCACCAGATCCAGAAGATTCCACTTTAATAGATCTGCATGGGCTGTGCACGGTTGCGATCAAACCTGTGTATCTAAACTAGGACTTTGGGTATCTCAAAGAAAAAAAAATTAAATAAGTATTTTTAGATTTAATGAAGATGCATTTAATTATATAAGGAGTTTTAGAATTAATAAAGAAAAATTTTTATTTAATAAAGGTGTTGGGTTTTATCTAAGTTTGAATAATAATAATGTGATTATTATTTTTATGGACTTATGAGTATAATAATTATTATTAATTATGGTTTTTATTATTATTATTATGAAGATTAATAATAATGTAATTTGGGGGGTTAATTAAATCTAAGGAAAAGTGGGATTTAAATAATTGTTGTGAAACAGTGGTTTCATTTAATTAAATTGATTTAAATGGAATTTAATTAAATGATGTGTAGTGGGTATTTTTAGGTTTAATCAAAGAAGTGTTTTATTAATAATAACATTGGTTATTATTATGGTAGTTTTATTTATTTAATTTGATTTCATGTGGCGACTGGTCTGGACACCGTTTTAGGGGTGATCTGGGTTCGGATGTTACACAGGGTATGAATTTCTAATGTAAATATCACCTTATAACATCTTTACGCTCATGTTATCCTTATATGATCATTGATATCTCTGTTGTTTACAATTATTGAGCATCTATTATCACCCTTTCTTATGTTTCATATCCATAGGTTATTAAGAATGGTTTTATAAATGATATTTCTAAGGTTTCTAGTAAAGAATAACTGAATGAGAGAATCTTATGAACTAGTTCTTTATGTTTCCATGTTTCCAAAATCACTAGACCTAAACAATTCTGGCATGAATCATTATGTTATCTAAGGAATATTAACCTACTATGATGTGATATCTATATACAAAATGTCTTGGTCAACATAATTGGTATCATAGCAACTCACCTACTCAAAACTGAGCAAAAATAACAAGTGACCGGTATCACTCAAAGTGTCGATTTCTATTTAAAATTGACATTACTCTTAGTAAAAAGAAAATGTGACATACTAAAAACTGATCAAATGAATTCAAATTGTTTTTATACTTCACTGAAATTAGGAATAAGTCATTTTTGATGTGTAGGAGTTAACCACACCTCAATCTGAAGCACGGTGTGGTCGGTATGACTTTATTTGTGTATTGTTATATTAAATTGACAAAAATTTACCAAAAAAACAAGTGACATACTGAAAACTAAGAAAATGCATTAGGATTATTTTAATACTTTAGTAAAATTATATATGAGTCATTGTTTATGTGTTGGAATCGACCACATCTCAATCTAATTCATGGTGTGACCGATATGACTAAAAGTGTATGTTTTCAGTTTAAAATTTATATTTTAGTTCAAAACATATTACTCACTGAAAACCAAGAAAAAAAATCCAATTACATTAATAATTTCGTATAGAGATTCATAAGTCATTTTTGACATGTATAAAGTAGTCAAATTTCAAATTGATGCACAATACGATCGGTATGACTCAAAATGCATGTTTCCGGTTTAAAATGACATTTTAATAAAAAAACACCACTTCCATACTAAAAACAAAGAAAACATAGTCATATTTTTTTAATACTTGATAATAAAAATATATAAGTCATTTTTGATGTGTAGGAATCAACCACACCTCAATACAATGCACGGTGTGGCCAGTATCACTCAAAGTGTCTTTTTTATTTGAAATTGACATCATTTCTAGTAAAAAGAAAAAGTGACATACTGAAAATAGATAAGATTCATTAATATTGTTTTGATAATTTATAAAAACGATCCAAAATTCATTTTTGATAAGTATAAATCAATTTCACCTCAATCTATTTCACAGTATGGTTAGTAATACATTAAGTGTGTATTTTTATGTTAAATTTGCATTAAATTCAGGAAAAAAAACATGTGACATATTGAAAATGGAGGAAATGCATTAATATTGTTTTGATACATTAATAAAACGATACGCGAGTCATTTTTGACATATAGAAATAAACCACACCTCAATCTGATGCACGGTGTGACCGTTACGACTAAAAGTGTATGTTATCTATTTAAAATTGATATTTTAGTCCAAAACGTGTCACTAACTGAAAACCAAGAAAAATATTTCTGATTGTATTCATAATTTATTATATAGATTCATAAGTCATTTTTGACATTTATTAAGTAGTCTCACAATAAACCAACACATGATGTTGTCAGTATGACTCAAACTATGTGTTTCGAGTTTGAAATGACATTTTTGAAAAAAAAATCACAACTTCCATACTGAAACACGAGAAAAATATGTCACAATTTTTTGATAATTTAGGATAATGGTCTCTAATTCATTTTTGATGTGTATTAATCAACTACACCTCAATACGATACACAGTGTGGCTGGTATCCCTCAAAGTGTCTCTTTTTATTTAAAATTACACTACTTTTAGCAAAAAGAACAAGTGACATACTGAAAAATGGATAAAATTAATTAGGATTGTTTTTATAATTTATTAAAATGATCCATATGTCATTTTTGATTTGGGGGAATCAACCTCACCCCAATATGTTGCACGATGTGGCCGGAATGACATTAAGTGTGTATTTTTATATTAAATTGACATTAAATTCATCAAAAAGAACAAGTGACATACTGAAAACTAAGGAAATGAATTAAGATTATTTTGATAATTTATTATAACAATCCCTGAGTCATTTTTTACATGTAGTAATCTACCACACCTCAATCCAATGCATAGTGTGATCGATATAACTAAAAGTGTTTGTTATCAGTTTAAAATTGACATTTTAGTTCAACACATGACACCCCTTGAAAACCAAGAAAACATGATATGATTGTATTCATAATTTGCGATAGAGATTCATAAGTCATTTATGATGTTTATTAATTAGTCTCACATTATACCAACGCATGATATGATCAATATGACTCAAAATGCATGTTTCCAGTTTAATATGACATTTTTGTAAAAAAACACAACTGCCATACTGAAAACTGAGAAAACATGTTTAGGTTGTTTTCATACTTTAGGAAAATGGTATTTATGTTATTTTTGTTGTGTAAAAATCAACCTCACCTCAATATTATGCACAGTGTGTCCGGTATAACTCAAATTGTCTCTTTTTATTTAAAATTGACATTATTTTAAGTAAAAACAACAAGTGGCATACTAAAAACTGAGAAAACACATTCGGATTGTTTTGTTATTTTCAGAAAATGATCTATGAGTCACTTTTAACATGTAGGAGTAAACCTCACCTCAATAGGACACAAGGTATGATTGGTATGACTCTAAGTGTGTCTTTTTATTTAAAATTGACATTAATTTATATAAAAAAGAACAAGTGACATGCTGAAAACTAAGAAAATGCATTCGTATTGTTTTCATATTTTATTAAAAGGATACATGATTCATTTTTTAGATGTATGAGTCAACCTCTCCTCAATATGATGCATGGTGTAACCAGTATGACTCCAAGTGTGTCTTTCTATTTAAAATTGACATTAATTTAAGTAAAAACAATAAGTGACATACTGAAAACTGAGAAAACTCATTCATATTATTTTTATACATTATCAAAATGTTTCATGAGTCATTTTTTACATTTAAGAATTTACCACACCTCAATCTGACTGTGATGACCCAGACCGAGACACCACTTAACGGGTTCCCCGAGCCTGGTGGGCCATGTAACGACCCAAAGTTTTATAAATGGAAATTACTTTCTTATAAATATGTCATATAATCACATAAAATAACAAAAAATTAACTAATAAGTACTATGTGACATTAAAAAATAAGTTTTTCACTTCAATGTTATAAATTTTGAAAATCATACATACATGGTTGTGAACAGTAAGTTTTTTGGAGTCAAATATAACCAACTTATTTTTTGGTGTATAGTAACATACCCTTATAAATAGTAATGTCACCCATCTGAATAGTGGAATAACCTAATGAATAGTAACCTTACATATGATAGTATATAAATAAGATTCAAGAGGAAGTATGATATACCTATATCTGGGAATAAGAAAATCAATGATTTAAAATATGTATTTTTCAAGTAAATTAAGATTTTAATTGAATATTAAATTAATAATATTTAGAAAATTATTTTTGAAAAATGGATTTAAATTTTGGATTTAAATTTTGAAAAATGATTTTGGAGAATTTTTTGGATTTTTCTGAAATACTTTAATTTTTAGTGAATAGTAAAATACATTAATTTACCATATAAATACATTTTAATTTAAATCCACTATTAGTAACATAATAAGTGAATTAAGCACCCAAATACCAAACTCACATTCATTTATTACTATTCTAGGTCATCTAATACTCACTATTTCATGTCTTCTAAAGAAATAATAAATTAATGAGTATAATATTATGAAAACCCTCCTCCCCTCCACTATAAATACCGCCAGTCCTTACCTCTTCTCTTCACTCTTATCAAGACTTGTGCCTTGAAAAAATTCAGCCCAAATCTCTCCCCAAGATCCTTCCCCACATCCCACAGTCTCTAGTCTCTTCAAAATACCAAATCATTTTCCCTTAAGAGTCTCTCAAAGGAGGTAAACTCAAGAGGTAAATTCATCTTTCCAATTATTTTATTTCTTTTAAGTTCTTTTCTTTTATGGTTTCTTTCCTCACCTCTATTCACCCAAATGGTATGATAAGTCCAGTAACATAAATTTAATGGAATTATATTATTCTATTATTATAATTCATTATCTTCCCTCCTTTTCCCATCTTTTATTTGAAAAAAATGGAAACATCGTTTGAGATGTGTTAATTTAGCACAATCAAGTATGACGGGTTACCAATTTCCATTACTATCTTCAATTATGGTCATGAAACCATTTTAAAGGTTTAACCTGACCATAATATATTTATTATGACTCTTCTTTGGTTCTATAATCAATTTGTACACATGGTTTGGGTTTATAAAACAAAATGTGTTCTTTTTGGTCAAAAACCGCCAATTAACCCAAAAGGTTGACACTAAAGTTTTATATAATGATTCAACTTCACTCCAAGTAACCAAATTAAATTTTAAACAATATAACCTTTTGTATTATCAATAATTAAATATAACTTCAATTCTATACAACCACCTTCATCATCTAGGTTTATCCAAACATAAATATAGGTGAACTAATCATTAAAACCAAGAAACCAAACGAGCCCGAACAATGAAATTTAACATCTTAACAAATAAAAATGGTTATAAATGAACTTAAAAAAATTAATAAATATTTCATATATATAATAGGTTCTAGAATTATTAATTAATGAACCTAATTTTACTATTCAGGTCATTAAGATCAAGGGAAGATAGCCACCAGACTTAAGGTAAGGGATCCTCTCTATTTCACTTTTATTCAAGATTGTCCTCTATGTTATGAACTTTTATGTGTAATTATTAGTGATAGGGTATGATTATTAACCTCCCCCATACTATCCTCATCATTTATAAAATATGATATACCCCCTTCTCTCTCATGAAAATCTCTTAAGTACACCTGCTACCGTGCCGATAATCCGTAAGGAATTCTACCTGAACCGCCTTTATTCCTTCAGGATTCTCTATATTTCTTTTTAACCAAATGAAGTGGTATTTTATTTTATTTAAAACTTCTAAATTCTATTTATATTACCTAAAATCATCTTCAAGATCTATCCCTCAATCTCTTTTGGGGATATACATGCTTTTAAGTGTATCCCTCCTCGATATTTCCCAATAAGAAATCTAATTTTAAGGGAACTTCCAAAAAATTTAGCCAATTTCAAGTGAAATATATATTCTATTTTAATCCATACTTTTCCTTATAAAATAATTATTTTTATTATGAAAACCTTATCGGTTCACTTCTGGTTTCATATAAAAGGTTGTTCCCTTTTCTTTTTTAAAATCTCTATAGTATTTTCTTTAAAACCGCACAAAAATGTTTTAATGATAAAATATCTCAAACACATTTCTTACATGTTGTCACTTATTTTCGACATACATTACCATGATATATGCCTATTTAACCTTATGAACGTCCATGTATGTTCTAATTCCTTTCTTCATTGACACTTTCGTGATACACCCATTGATTAAGTTTTATGTCTTGATTGTGGTACCCGATTCTTTCCATGGGGTACCCCTATGTTTATTTAAGATTGATTATTTATGTGTCAAACATATTCAGGAAATTTAATATGGGTTTTCCTAGATATTTATCTAATGTATTGGGTAAATTTGAGTCTCATGATATGATTATGTGCGACGGTCTTGGCAGTTAGTCTTGCCTTGTTCTACTATGTGCAATGGTCTTGGTGGTTAGACTTGGCATGTAATACTATTGGAAATGAATTAGTTGTTATCCTTGACTCGTAATAAATCCATTTTTTATGTTTCTTCCACATATCTATGATTCGATGTTTAAAATATCCCATTTTTATATGTTATGGTTCCATATGTTATATTCCTTTTTATATAATCATGTCATGTCTTCTATTCCATGTGCTAATGCTTTGTTCTTATGGTTATTCCCTTACTGGGGTTTCAGATCGTCCCATTGTTCATTATATCCCCAGGTTACCATATGAATATGTAAGGGTTCAAAGGAAGTTAGGATCTCTTTCTGGAGATTAAATAAAAAAGTGATTTTTTAGTCCCATGTTTATGTATTATGTACCTAGTCTTCCAAGACACTATACTTTTTTATCCTTAGCATGTACTATAATGTATAATTATGCTTAAAATTATGTAATTTTATATATAAATGGTCAAGGTATTTATAGTTGGTATCAGAGGATGGTCTAGTTATTTTTAGAGATTAGGAATATAGCTCCTTAATGAGAACCTTAAGGATGAGACGAAGTATTAGAAAACATCACTAAATTTTGGTAAGTATAGAGTAAGTGGTTTATCAATAAAATGCATACCTTCCTTGACACAAATAGGTAGAGGAATCTCTAGCATAGATATACCTAGTGGTGAAAACACTGAAAAGGAGTTTCAGGCTTGACCCGGGGTATCCTGGTACATAACAAGGGGACTTGTTGTACACTTGGTTTGTCACTCCCGGGGGATATGATTTGGTAAATTCATGGGCTTAGTACAAACAATTATTAAGAGAATAAAAAATCCCATAAGAATATAAGTTAAGAAATAGATCGAGGACAACCTAGATTTAAACCTAAGGAACCACAAGTTAGGATATAATTCTCCTCTACAAGTTTATCCTCTTATGTTCAAAGTTTCTTTTTTATGCTCAATAGCTAAGTATTCAAGCCATCTAATTATATTTTCTTTTTCTTAGTCAATGGAATGAAATATAAGAACACATTTCAACAATCATTGCGATAGGAATTGTGAATAATGACATAATGATATTCTTGATATGATGGGAATGTGTGCTCAATACTTCATTATAGTACTTGCTCAACTGGATCAAGTTATGAATAATAACTTGAATCATGTGGATCGCCCTCCACCTCCAAGGAAAGAGAAAGTTGTCGTAGAATCCTTCATATGGAAAAGGCCTCCCATGTTTAGTGGATCTTCTAATACCCTCCTCGCATAATAGTGGATTTACTCCATTGAAAAGATATTCTCTATCCTACAGTGCTTAGAAGAAGAGAAAGTTATACTGGTGGTCTATCGTTTTGATGGGGAAGCATATCAACGGTGGACACTGATCAAGAATACAAATTCCCAAGAGTAAATTGTGTTGAGTCAATAAGGTTTTCCTTATGACTTTTCCATTCCTTCTTGTTTTGAAAATCACAAACACCTCAACTTCAAGAAAATTGCTTTTATAAGAAAAATTGCTTTTGTAAGGAAAATCGCTTTTATAAGAAAAATTATCCTTATCACATTTTCACCCATATATTTATTAAGTACAAGATTCAGATTCATTTCTAGATTTTAGAAAGTGTTTAAAACTTTTACTTAAAAGCATTCTGTTTTAGGCTCTGAATTCTGGATGAGAACTGTAATGAAGCTCAACTCTGAATTCTGGATACGAACTTTAATAAAGATCAACTCCGAATGTTGGATACAAACTCTCATGTAGTTCAACATCTAATTCTAATGACATTTTTCCATTACGATTTCTGATTACGAATTCTGATGACGAATTCTCATTCCGAATTCACCTATTAAACAGAATCTGGTCATCTTTGTTTTATACACTCTAAATTTATTTAGACTCCGAAAATTATTTTTTTGTTAGACTCTGAACCTTCTTTTTGCTTACACTTCTATAATTTGTCTACTCTTGACTTTTTGTTTGCACTCCGAACCTTCACTCCGATCTTTTTAGTTACACTTAAAACAATGGCGTACATTACGTTACACTTGTTTTGTTATAAAACGATGTCGTCTATTCTGTTATAAAACTAATCGTTGGCTAAGTGACACGTGTACATGTCCCTCCGATTTTTAAGGAAAATATGACCATTGGGAAGGAGGCCGACCTTACCTATAAATAGGATCTCATTTGAAAGAGCTTAAAAACAATGATGATGATCAATCCAGAGACCACACGCTGCTAAGGTGATTTCTATAGAGAGAAATCTTTTCATGCCTTGTGCGTACTGAACCGCTCATTCAGTTTTTGCTTTTTGCAACTCTGAATGTTGGTGATTACATTCGAGGACTTCCGGGGATAGGAAGACAGAGGTTTCCAACACCTTGAAGTTGAGGTCTTCCTTGCGGAGGAAGACAGAGGTCTCCAACACCTTGAAGTTGAGGGCTTCCTTGCTAAGGAAGACAGAGGTTTCCAACTACCTTGAAGTTGAGGGCTTGCGGGGATAGCAAGACAGAGACTACGATCTTCGTATTGAGGGCTTACCCTGGTATGGGTAAGACAGACTTGCTTGAAAGTATAAATCAAGGGACCTTTATCCAAGGTTGTTGGATACCCTTCTCTTTGGGTTAAAAGACTTATATCTTGTTACTTGTAGTTTTACTACTTGTTTATTTCCGCTGAATTTTGTATTATAAGGAAAGTATAATTTTCTTATACTTCCTTACTTATACTCTCTTTCATTTAGATTCTATACGCTTTAAGGTAGAATCTCATTTTGTAATATTTTGTTAAGTTTCAATTTCCGGAACCATATTTCTGGAACCTAATTTAGGAATCTCTTTCCAAGTTTTCATTTGGTATTAGAGGTGTTTTGAATTTACTTAAGTGTAACTTTGTTAAACTTATGCCTTTCCTTTACTTAAGGAAAACACAGTTATTCATAACTAACTTTAAAGGTTCCAAAGGAATTTTTAAAGTATACAATTAACCCCCCCCCCCCCTCCTCTTGTATATTGAGCATCTACATCATTATTTCGATCCTACAATTGGTATCAGAGGAAGGTCTCTGAAATACTTGTACTCACATATAAGTTTTTCTTGCTCACTTTCCCATTCCGAACTTTCTCATTCCGAAATTTGTTATTATGAGTCTTTTCTACTAACAAGTTTGTGTGCCGAAGGTTATTTTATGTATGGGAGGAATTAATGTTGGTTCTATTGATAATCTAAATCCTACAAGACCACCAATATTTGATGGTAATGACTATGAGTACTGGAGAGACCGATTGAATACTTTTGTTATCAATACTGGAGTAGACAATTTTGTTATGCTTACTGGAGATTATAAAATTCCTGATAAGGAAGTTAGAACTTTCACTAACCAGGAGAAGCAAGAGTATCAACTCAATTATAAGGTATTCAATACTTTACTTTGTTCAATGACCAGAAACATATATATCCAAATTTATTCTTGGGAAGCAGCTAATTGTATTTGGAAGAAGTTAGAGGTTACACACTTTGGAACTTATAAGGTGATTGAGACTAGGAGAGCTATGCTTAGAGCTGAATATCATAGCTTCAATTTTCCTTATGGAGAACCAATTTGTAAAGTTCAACAGAGATTTATGACTATCGTCAATAGCCTACAGTCTATGGGAGAAAAAGGGTTAGATGATGAAGCACTTGTGGATAAGATAATTGATATTATGCCCAATGAGTGGGAATCCAAAAGAACTGCTATAGATGAGAACAGGAATATAACGACCCATACTTTACATACATTGTTAATACTTCAAAATTGAAGCACACTTATTACAACATATGACAAAACCACAAAGGACCGTATAGGTATAGTGTCTTTAGAAACTGGGAAACATAAACAACTGGTTCATAAATCTTCTACAATGTCTCCCATTTATTTCATCATATCTAGGGTCCCTTTTAGCATATTCTACTTAATATCCATCTTCCTGACCTGGGGAAAAGAAAACATAAAAGGGTGAGCTCAAATGCTCAGCAAGGGCAAATAAAGGAAATAAAAATCATATCACATCTTTTTGAAAATCATAACCTGCAAAAGAGATCATAATATCTTAACACGGAATAAATCATAGAAGTGAAAATGAGATCCCCATAATCATAACATGAAACTTGAAACTTTGTGGAATGCACACATAATCATGGAAAATCATTTCTTGTTAGTCATGACTCATTTCCAAGACTATCTTAGTGGACAAAGTCCCTTTCTGAACCGAGTCACCCTCGTTCCAGTCCTGTTTCACTAAACCGGTATAACCTACCGTTCCATCCATGTATATCTCATGAGATATAAAATCTTTAACCAATGCATTGGAGGGAGATATAGGTCCCACCCATCTTATAATGAATCCTTTCTTATGTGTGCCACATAATCATAAACCATACATCATAGCGTAACCCATGTAATAAAAATGGGATTCTTAAACAACATGACATCATAAAACAATTCATATAAGATAAAGTAATTCATAAAAATATTTCCATCACCACATAATCAAATCTATGTAATAATAGGGATAAAAATAGAACCCTTTTATTATCTTAGATGGAAAATAATTTTGATAAAATACTTGAACTCCATTCTTGAGGAAAATATCCTTTCTACTTCAAAAACACTTTTCCTTTCTTAACATGTCATACAATTTTAAACTAAAATAAGTTGATTAAAAATAAACTTGAATACTTGTAAAGGAAGCTTCTTTGAAATAATGTTTTAAGAATCCATTCATGCCGTATAAGTTAAAAAAAACATTCTTCGTACTTTTGTTAGAAAAGTCAAAAAGTACCTCGTACGAAAAAACGACAAAAGATTCCTTTCATATTCTTTACTAAAAACTCACCGAAGGGTAAAATTGGATTTAAACTATTTTAAGTGGATGGAAACAATATTACATATTGAGGGAACATGGATGTGGATGATAAAATACACCCCAGTAAATACTTACGAATAAACAATCTCGGATAAAAATGAGATTGTGATATTTCCCTTACCTTAGGTCCGATTTGCTTTGTATGTGTCCGAAGCTCCTGTATAATGGTTTAAATAATGTTATTGACTTATTCCAGAATCATACATATTGATATGATATCATATATGGTCATATTCTTAGCTTTTTGTTAGTAATATTTCATTGTTACTTGTTACTCGGGTCTTTATTGCCTTTTGTTCTTAAGCGTGTTTTGCCGAATAAATTCTTATTCTTATTTTAAGGTTATAGATACCTTATATCCAGAATGGTATTAGTGTAACATATATCATATTTATTCATTCAATTCATTTATATAATTACTATGTAATGATGATCATGTAGAATGAGTCGCATCACATCGTGGAGACGGTATTCCGTACGTACGCACAAGTGATGATATCGTTCCTATGATCGTGGAATTGTATTGGAGTATATGTATATTATTTCAGTATCAATATTAATTTATAATAATCATAAATAGTTACTCATTATACCATTATACCCATCCTTGTAAGGTGATGGTGGAAAATAGATTACACCACGGTGTGGAGACGGTATTCCGTACGTACGCACGCGCGGTGATTTCATTTTTCCATAGGATGGATAGAAGGTGAATTAGGGTTGTTTCATATTTATAATAACATATCAGTATGTAAGTAATACTTATGTTATTACTTTATCATGAAACAACTAAATAAGAAGAAGTTGAAGAAGAAAGAAATTGAAAAGATCGGTAATGGATATTACCTCTTCTTTGGAACGCCTCTTTGAATCCTCCACTTAGGGAACTAAGATTGGTCTTTGAAGAAGACCAGGACCTCTAGGATTATTCTAGGGAAGTGTAGAGGAGAAAATGGCAGGGTTTGGCCGAGCTTGAGTGCTCAAATTGGTGTGAGGAGGAGGGGGAGGAGGTGCCCTTTTATAAGGGAGGAGAGGGGCACCTTAGGAATATCTCAAAATATTATTTTATATTAAAGTAAAAATCGGTTTATAATGGTTCCAAAGGGTCTTATTTCGAAGCTAAAATGGTTATGGGTCGCAATCCTATCAACCAATAGGATTTAGACAAGTTTAGTGTATTATTTTAACCTTATCAATTAGATTTAACTCTAAGTTAAATAATTTAACTTTTACCGTGTCTTTTTGTTTTCTTACACTATATGGTTAATACACTTACCATAACATGCCAAACGAACCCCAAATTGTTTATTATTAATATATATATCCTTATTTAAGTCATTTGGCCGAAACTTATATTTTTAGGAATAAAATAACAATTAATAATATAATATTTTATTTAAAAACTATTTTGTGTCAATTTTGACACTATTTGATATATGATTTTTGTGAAAGTCGTAACAGAATTATATGTTCGAACCAAGTTGATTAAATCAACACTAATATATCTTAGTAACCTCGAAAATTAGTTTAATTCATAAAAAGTCTCAAATTTAATTTATTTTGGTGTTTATAACATCAATTATGTCAATATTTCATTAATAAGATAATTACTGCATCATCATTGTGTCATAAATAAATTAAATTATTTAATGTCTAAAAATTATAAATAAAATACCATTATGTAGGAAATCGTTTTAGATTTATAATGAATATTTATAGTCGAATTTATCTTATGTATAACCCCATATTAAAAATGATTTACTTATTAAACTTTGATTTTAACTATTTTAACCCTTCTTTAAATAAATTAATAATAAATTTCCTAATCTAACCCAAGTGGGCCTAAATGGTCATATTTTATTCCTAAGTTTGTTTTTGGTCGAATTAAACTTATCCAATAGAATTATGACATGTGTTAGGGTAATAGTAATATCATATTTACCCTTAGTTACCCTATTTACTATTAACCGCGGTAAAAAAAAGTAAAAAGTTACTATTCACCAAAAAATTATTTTTATCTCATTGAACCACATTTTACTTACTGATATCTACCGCGTCTGTCAGATTTTCGAAATTCCATTCACAGAAATGGTAAAATTAAGTTTTATGCAAAATTCGGTTTTTAACCTACCACTTAGTTGTTTCACTATTCATCAAAAATTGAAAGTTTTCAGAAAAATACCAAAATTTCACCCTAGGCTAATTTTGGTATTCCGAATCCAAAAATGAAGTCCATTTTGAAAGAAAAAATTTATAAAATTTCAAAAAGTTGTTATTACTATTCATAATGCCTAGTTTTAATAATATTTTAATAGCATATCGTTGTTTAGTGAAACTCAGTATTGCGTACGACGCAAGCTATCGAGGAAGGTCGCGATTGCATGTAAAGTAAGCCAATCTAGTATGTAGTGAAATATTCCTTTGATGATATATAAAAGCAAAATATTACTCATAAAAATCTCGGGTGTTACATTCTACCCCCCTTAAAAAGAATTTCGCCCTCGAAATTCATCACTTTGTAACAAACAGATGAGGATACTTCTCCCTCATCATATCCTCAAGCTCCCATGTAGATTCTTCAAGTTGGTGGTTCCTCCATAAAACTTTCACCAATCGAGTGGTCTTGTTTCGTAGGACTTTTTCGCTACGATCCAGAATCTCTATCGGTTGTTCTTCATAAGAAATATCTTGCTCCAGCGGTACAACTTCTGAGCTGAGTACATGTGAAGGATCATGTATGTACTTTCTCAGGAGAGATACATGGAACACATCGTGAACTTGAGAGAGATTCGGTGGAAGCGCCAATCGGTAAGCTACCTTTCCAACACGATCCAGTATTTCGAAAGGACTGATATATCTAGGGCTCAACTTCCCCTTCTTTCCAAATCTCATAACCCTCTTCCAGGGAGATATTCGTAAGAACACTTTATCACCCACTTCAAACTCTAGGTCTTTTCTTCGGTTGTCGGCATAACTTTTCTGTCGACTCTGAGCTTCTCTTATGTGTTGTTGAATAGATCTGACCTTTTCTGCCATTTCATCAACGAGATCAGGTCCTAATAGCTTTCTTTCCCCAACTTCATCCCAACAAGTTGGAGTCCTGCATTTCTTTCCATAGAGAGCTTCATAAGGAGCCATCAGAATACTGGAGTGAAAGCTATTATTATAAGAAAATTCCATCAAAGGTAGGTGTTGATCCCAACCTCCTTTGAAATCCATAGAGCAAGCTCTCAACATATCTTCTAGGGTTTGAATTGTTCTCTCAGACTGACCATCTGTCTGGGGATGATAAGCAGTGCTGAAACTCAACTCTGTATCCAGAGTATGCTGAAGACTTCGCCAGAACTTCGATGTAAATCTCGGATCCCGATCAGATATAATAGAAAGTGGTACTCCATGCAATCTTACCACTTCCTTTACATATATCCTAGCAAGCTGATCTAGAGAGAAATCCTCTCTAATAGCAATGAAGTGTGCAGACTTTGTAAGATGATCAACTATGACCCAAATAGCATTATTGCCTTTGGATGTTTTAGGAAGTCCTGTGACAAAGTCCATAGTGATGTTTTCCCATTTCCATTCGGGTATGGGTAATGGTTGTAACATCCCCTGATACTTTTGTCTCTCAGCTTTAACTTGTTGACAAACCAAGCATCGAGAGACATATTCAGCAACATCTCTTTTCATGCCATCCCACCAGAAGTACTCTTTCAGGTCCCTATACATCTCTGTGCTTCCAGGATGAATAGAGAATGAAGAACTATGAGCCTCATCCAGCAGCTCCTTCTTTAATTTGGGGATGGGAGGAACACAAACCCGATTCCAGAACATTATTATCCCATCACAATCAAGGTTGAATTCAGGAACATTTCTCACCTTCTTTTGTAACTCGACATCTTCTTTCTGTGCCTCTTTAATCTTCACATGTATAGATGGTTGAACATTCATTTGAGAAAGATACTATTTTTCCCCTTCCATTATAATTCCAAGATCCATCCTTTGTAAATCCATAAATATTGGATCTTTTGTGATCCTCATCATGGATAAACTAGCATGGTCTTATCGACTTAATGCATCTACCACCTTGTTTGCTTTCCCAGGGTGGTAATGGATTGAGCAGTTATAATCCTTAATCAGCTCCAACCATCTTCTTTGACGCATATTCAGCTCCTTTTTTGTGAAAATATACTTTAAACTTTTATGACCAGTATAAATATCACACCTTTCACCATAAAGGTAATGCCTCCAAATCTTTAATGCAAAGATTACTGCAGCTAACTCCAAATCATGAGTTGGGTAATTTTGCTCATGTATTTTCAACTGTCGTGAGGCATAAGCTATCACCATATAATTTTGCATAAGAACACACCCCAATCCCTTCTTGGATGCATCACTGTATATCACAAACCATTCTCCACTACAAGGTAGTGTGAGCACAGGTGCACTGGATAACCTTCTTTTCAACTCCTTGAAATTCTCTTCACATTCTTCCATCCAGACAAACTTAACTCCTTTTCGAGTCAACTTGGTGAGTGGATTAGATAATCGTGAAAAATATTTTACAAAACGTCGATAATATCCAGCCAAACCAAGAAAACTTCGGATCTCAGTTACTGTTGTTGGTCTCGACTATCTTTCAATAACCTCTATTTTTGCTGGATCCACAGATATTCCCTCTTTTGAGATTATGTAACCCAAAAATGCAACTTTTTGAAGCCAAAATTCACACTTGGTAAATTTGGCATAAAGCTTCTCCTTTCTCAGGGTCTTCAATATAATTCTCAAGTGATCTTCATGCTCTTCCTTTCTCTTTGAATAGACAAGAATATCGTCTATAAAGACTACCACAAATTGATCAAGATAGTCTCTAAGGACTCTATTCATTAGATCCATGAAGATAGAAGGGGAATTAGTAAGACCAAATGGCATCACTATAAATTCATAGTGTCCATACCTTGTACAGAAAGTTGTCTTTGGTATATCCTCCCTTTTGACCCTTAATTGATGATACCCTGAACGAAGATCAATCTTGGAAAAGTATTGAGCTCCGCGTAGTTGGTCAAATAAGTCATCAATGCGTGGGAGAGGATATTTGTTCTTGATAGTGATCTTGTTAAGTTCTCGATAATCAATGCATAGTCTCATTGATCCATCTTTCTTCTTAACAAATAGAACAGGTGCTCCCCAAGGTGACGCACTAGGGCGTATGGATCCCTTATCTAGATTCTACTGGAGTTGCTTCTTCAATTCCTGCAACTTAATTGGGGCCATTCTATAAGGTGTCTTTGAAATAGGCAAAGCACCCGGTACAAGTTCTATTGAAAACTCAACTTCGCGATTTGGTGGAAGACCCGGTAATTCCTCTGGAAAGACATCATCAAACTCTCGTACGATGGGCATATTCTTAATCGTAAGTTTCTCACCAACCATTTGAGATAAATAACCTTCATTTAGTGGAATCAAGACCCATAAGATGGAAGGAATTTCCACTGGAAGGTTATATTCATCCTTGCATCGATAGACGATCGTAGATTGATCTGGAATATGAAATGTGACTTCCCTTCTTTGGCAATTGATATGAGCTCCATGTAGAGAAAGCCAATCCATGCCAAGAATCACATAAAATTCCACTAAAGGAAGGATCACAATATTTTCAGGAAGCACTTTCCCACAAACTTCGATCGGAGAAGAATTATAAACTTTTGATGCGACTGTTGTGCCATTAGGTGTTGTCACAGCTAACTCAACATATAATTGTTGAGGTAATACGGTGATACCCTTAGAAAATTTTTCAGAAATAAAAGAGTGGGTGGATCCAGAATCAAATAAAACATTTTCTACTTTAGAGTGGATGGTAAGTGTACCTTTCACCACTTCGTTATCGTACTCCACATCGCTGATAGAAATTGCATGTGACTTTCCTTTTTCTTTAGCCTTAAGATTTTGTTGACGTCGACCATCATCATCAACCCTTGGATTTGGGAATTGATTGGCATAATGTCCCATCTCCTTGCACTTGAAACATTGAAGTGTAGTAGGTTCATTCTATTTATCCCTTCCTTTGTTTGCATCATTAGACATCTTCTTCCCATTATCGCGGCATTCAAATGCCCGATGACCTTCCTTTCCACATTTGAAACATTTACTTGTCCCTTTAAGACAACTCCCTCCATGTTTATTTCCACACTTTGAGCATAAGGGAAAGCTCATCTTCTTTTCAGTGTGCTCTTTAGATTTTCCTTTGAATTCCATCTTCCTATTCTTATCAAACCCATGTGATTGATGGGTTACTCCAATCTCCATATTGACTTTGAGAGCACATCAAACGATTTCCTCATAGCTGTTGAAGTCCCTTATGGATAACGCCCTTCGAAGACTTGGTTTTAAGCCACTAAAGAATCAATCGATCTTACTCTCAGGTTGGATAATAATACCAGAAGCGTACCTTGCAAGTCTTGTAAAATTTTCTTCATAGGTACCAACAGATTCATCATCCCTTTGCTTCAGTTCAAGAAACTCTTTCTCCATCTTTTTTCGGAGAATATGAGGGAAGTACTTATTGAAAAATATGTTCTTGAACTCGTCCCATTCCATAGACTCAATTTCATCCCTTTGCCTTGTATTCTTAATAATATTCCACCATTGATCAGCATCTCCTTCCAAATGATACACTGCTAGGATGACTTTGTCATGTTTAGAAAATTGAAGAACTGAAAATATATTTTCAGTAGTACTAATCCATTGTTCAGCAACTAATGGATCAGTAGACCCGCTGAAAGAAGGTGGACGCTGCCTCATGAAGGATTCAACAGAATGTTGCTCCTTCCTTTGCTCGTTTGGAAGTCCTGCATGATTCATATCTTGAGAAAGTTGTGTGAGCATGGCTACAAGATTATGCATTCTAGGACCCATATCTTTTGGTTGCTCAGGGGGACAATCATTGCATTGCCCATCGCATTCCGCATTAACATGGTTCCTTCGGGTTCCAGCCATTGACTAAAACCAAGAAGAACAGTGTGAGAAACACTAATTATAATAGGAAAACCACATAATCAAGGATAAAATTTCACACTTAAGGTCTTATCCTATGGTATTCATGGCCATTTCTAAAACACTAAGATTGTGTTCTATGCTTAGACTTATCCTTAGGGTTCTTACTAAGGCTTTCACATCCTAGTTTCCAAAGGTTGACTATACCTTTCCTTTGATACCAACTATAACGACCCATACTTTACATACATTGTTAATACTTCAAAATTGAAGCACACTTATTACAACATATGACAAAACCACAAAGGACCATATAGGTATAGTGTCTTTAGAAACTGGGAAACATAAACAACTGGTTCATAAATCTTCTACAGTGTCTCCCATTTATTTCAACATATCTATGGTCCCTTTTATCATATTCTACTTAATATCCATCTTCCTGACCTGGGGAAAAGAAAACATAAAAGGGTGAGCTCAAATGCTCAGCAAGGGAAAATAAAGGAAATAAAAATCATATCATATCTTTTTGAAAATCATAACCTGCAAAAGAGATCATAATATCTTAACATGGAATAAATAATAGAAGTGAAAATGAGATCCCCATAATCATAACATGAAACATGAAACTTTGTTTCATGCACACATAATCATGGAAAATCATTTCTTGTTAGTCATGACTCATTGCCCAGACTATCTTAGTGGACAAAGTCCCTTTCTGAACCGAGTCACCCTCGTTCCAGTCCTGTTTCACTGAACCGGTATAACCAACCGTTCCAGCCATGTCTATCTCATGAGATATAAAATCTTTACCCAATGCATTGGAGGGAGATATAGGTCCCACCCATCTTATAATGAATCCTTTCTTATGTGTGCCACATAATCATAAACCATACATCATAGCGTAACCCATGTAATAAAAATGGCATTCTTAAACAACATGACATCATAAAACAATTCATATAAGATAAAGGAATTCATAAAAATATTTCCATCACCACATAATCAAATCCATGTAATAATAGGGATAAAAACAGAACCCTTTTATTATCTTTGATGGAAAATAATTTTGATAAAATACTTGAACTCCATTCTTGAGGAAAATATCCTTTCTACTTCAAAAACACTTTTCCTTTCTTAACATGTCATACAATTTTAAAATAAAAGAAGTTGATTAAAAATAAACTTGAATACTTGTAAAGTAATCTTCTTGGAAATAATGTTTTAAGAATCCATTCATGCCGTATAAGTTAAAAAAACATTCTTCGTACTTTTGTCGGAAAAGTCAAAAAGTACCTCGTACGAAAAAAACGACAAAAGATTCCTTTCATATTCTTTACTAAAAACTCACCGAAGTGTAAAATTGGATTTAAACTATTGTAAGTGGATTGAAACAATATTACGTATTGAGGGAACATGGATGTGGATGATAAAATACACCCCAGTAAATACTTACGAATAAACAATCTCGGATAAAAATGAGATTGTGATATTTCCCTTACCTTAGGTCCGATTTGCTTTGTATGTGTCTGAAGATCTAGTATAATGGTTTAAATAATGTTATTGACTTATTCCAGAATCATACATATTTATATGATATCATATATGGTCATATTCTTAGCTTCTTGTTAGTAATATTTCATTGTTACTTGTTACTCGGGTCTTTATTGCCTTTTGTTCTTATGCGTGTTTTGCCGAATAAATTCTTATTCTTCTTTTAAGGTTATAGATAACTTATATCCACAATGTTATTAGTGTAACATATATCATATTTATTCATTCAATTCATTTATATAATTACTATGTAATGATGATCATGTAGAACGAGCCGCATCACATCGTGGAGACGGTATTCTGTACGTACGCACGAGTGATGATATCGTTCCTATGATCGTGGAATTGTATTGGAGTATATGTATATTATTTCAGTATCAATATTACTTTATAATAATCATAAATAGTTACTCATTACACCATTATACCCATCCTTGTAAGGTGATGGTGGAAAATAGATTACACCACGGCATGGAGACGGTATTCCTTACGTACGCACGCGCGGTGATTTCATTTTTCCGTAGGATGGATAGAAGGTGAATTAGGGTTGTTTCATATTTATAATAACATATTAGTATGTAAGTAATACTGATGTTATTACTTTATCATGAAACAACTAAAGAAGAAGAAGTTGAAGAAGAAAGATATTGAAAAGATCGGTAAGGGATATTACCTCTTCTTTGGAACGCCTCTTTGAATCCTCCACTTAGGGAACTATAATTGGTCTTTGAAGAATACCAGGACCTCTAGGATTATTCTAGGGAAGTGGAGAGGATAAAATGGTAGGGTTTGGCCGAGATTGAGTGCTCAAATTGGTGTGATGAGGAGGGGGAGGAGGTGCCCTTTTATAAGGGAGGAGAGGGGCACCTTAGGAATATCTCAAAATATTATTTTATATTAAAGTCAAAATAGGTTTATAATGGTTCCAAAGGGTCTTATTTCGAATCTAAAGTGGGGATGGTTCGAAATAATATCAACCAATAGGATTTAGACAAGTTTAGGGTATTATTTTAACCTTATCAATTAGATTTAACTCTAAGTTAAATAATTTAACTTTTACCGTGTCTTTTTGTTTTCTTACACTATATGGTTAATACACTTACCATTACATGCCAAACGAACCCCAAATAGTTTGTTATTAATATATATATCCTTATATAAGTCATTTGGCCGAACCTTAGATTTTTAGGAATAAAATAACAATTAATAATATAATATTTGATTTAAAAACTATTTTGTGTCAATTTTGACACTATTTGATATATGATTTTTGTGAAAGTCATAACAGAATTATATGCTCGAACCAAGTTGATTAAATAAACACTAATATATCATAGTATCCTATTAAATTAGTGGAATTCATAAAAAGTCTCAAATTACATTTATTTTGGTGTTTATAACATCAATTATGTCAATATTTCATTAATAAGATAATTACTGCATCATCATTGTGTCATAAATAAATTAAATTAATTAATGTCTAAAAATTATAAATAAAATACCATTATGTATGAAATCGTTTTAGATTTCTAATGAATATTTATAGTCGAATTTATCTTATGTATAACCCCATATTAAAAATGATTTACTTATTAAACTTTGATTTTAACTATTTTAACCCTTCTTTAAATAAATTAATAATAAATGTCCTAATCTAACCCAAGTGGGCCTAAATGGTAATATTTTATTCCTAAGTTTGTTTTTGGTAAAATTAAACTTATCCAACAGAATTAGGACATGTGTTAGGGTAATAGTAATATCATATTTACCCTTAGTTACCCTATTTACTGTTAACCGCGGTAAAAAAAAGTAAAAAGTTACTATTCACCAAAAAATTATTTTTATCTCATTGAACCACATTTTACTTACTGATATCAACCGTGTCTGCCGGATTTTCTAAATTCCATTCAGAGAAGCGGTAAAATTATGTTTTATGCAAAATTCAGTTTTTAACCTACCACTTAGTGGTTTCACTAATCATCAAAAATTGAAAGTTTTCAGAAAAATACCAAAATTTCACCCTAGGCTAATTTCGGTATTCCGAATCCAAAAATGAAGTCCATTTTGAAAGATAAAATTCATAAAATTTCAAAAAGTGGTTATTACTATTCATAACGGCTAGTTTTAAAAATATTTTAATAGCATATCGTTGTTTAGTGAAACTCAGTATTGCGTACGACGCAAGCTATCGAGGAAGGTCGTGATTGCGTGTAAAGTAAGGCAAGCTAGTATGTAGTGAAAGATTCCTTTGATGATATATAAAAACAAAATATTACTCATAAAAATATCGGGTGTTACAAGGAAGGTCACTCAAATTTCTCTTGATGAGTTATTTGGAACTCTTCTCCAACATGAAACAAGAATGAAGAGAGATGCTGACAACATCAAGAAGAAAAATAGAAATGGTACTGTTGCTTTTACAACAACATCAATTCATATGAAAGCTAAGACTCCTGAGAGAGTAACCAGATCCAAGTCTAAGAAGATGGTTTTTCAATCAGATTTAGTGAGAGTGAAATATCAGAAAATGAGTTAGCTAATCTTGCTTAGAGGATGAACAAGATAGCTGGCCAGAGAAATTTCCAATCCAAGTATAAGAAAAAGGAAAGGAAAGATAAGAAAGATAGAGAGGTTACTTGTTATGAATGCAAGAGAGCTGGACATATTAGACCAGATTTCCCTCTACTCAAAAATAAATAAAGGAAATAAATGCATTCAGACTGGAACCGAAAGAAGTATTATAAAGCGAAAGCTAAGAAAGTTTTGAAAGCTAATGACACATGGAGTGCCAGTGGTGGTGACTGTTCAGATGAGTCTTCTGATTACGAATCTTCAGGACAAAAGAATCTTGGTCTTATAGCCAGATTACCTATTGATAATCATTGTTTTATGGATAAGGTATGAAATGCTGAATCATTGACCAATGTTTCTTTAAATTCCAATGATAGTAAGTATTATAACTCTTCTGATGAAGAATCCTCTTCTGATGAAGAAAATACTTTACCTACTTATGAAGAAGTCTCTAAGTTTGCTGAACTTCTTAAGATTGAGAATTCTAAACTCAATAAGAAACTTGATAAGGCAAACTCTAGGAATTCTATTCTTACAAAAGAGATATCAGATCTTTCTAAAGATCTTGATAGGAAAAATGATGATTTTGAAAGTATTTCAAAAAATCTTGAGGAAGCAAGTTCTGAGAAGAACAAACTTTCTAAAGAATTAGAAAAAGTAAATTCTAAGAAAAATGTTTTCAATCCTAGTTCTAGTTTTAAAACTAATGATTTTGAGAATAAAAACTTGGTTATAAAACTAAAGTCTGAAAATTTTTTCCTTAAAGATGTGTTTATCAAACTTTACCCATGGTAAGGAAAATTTTGATAAAATGTATTCCCGAATATGACCTTTAAGAAATAAATCCAGATTTGGTTATACCCATGCAAAACAAATTTTTAGTGACAATTATTTTGTTCCTCAAAGTGCCCCATTTTGTACCAAGTGTCAATGTGGTGGTCACTAGGCAAAGAATTGTTCCTTAAACAAAACCCAATCCTTAGGATTTCACAAACTTACTTTTCTAAAAAAATGTGGGTTCCTAAAATTTTTTTATCTGGTAATCTCGGATCCAAACAAGTTTGGATACCGAAAGTCTAATTCTCTTCTTAATTTCAGGATAAAAAAGAGAGTACCAACAACAATACATGGTACATGGATAGTGGATGATCCCGGCACATGACTGGTAACAAAAGCTATTTTGAAAATATTATCAAAACAAAAAGAGGAAAGGTAACTTTCAGAGATAATGCTAAGGGAGAGATTGTTGGTATTGGTAATATTGTTCTTCTTGGTAAAACCTTGATTTAAAATGTCCTTTTTGTTATGGGTCTTAAGCACAACCTCATTAGCATAAGTCAGTTATGTGATGAAGGTTACCTTGTGAATTTTATGAATGATAAGTGCTTAGTTCACAATTCCAAGGAAGAATTTATTCTATCAGCCAATAGGAAAGAGAATGTTTACACCTTGAACTTAGAAGACCTTAGAAGCCAAGATTTACCTTTCCTAGGTGCAATGGAAGATCATTCCTGGTTATGGCATAGAAGACTAGGTCACTGTAACCTTAGGAACCTATGTAAACTCTCTAAGTAGAAACTAGTTAAGGATCTACCAGAGATTAGATTTTATTCTTCTAAATTTTGTGATCCTTGTCAATATGGCAAGAAACATAAATCTTGTTTTAAATCAATCGGTGAAGTCTCGACAACCGATGCATTACAGTTAGTGCACATGGATCTTTTCGGTCCAACAAAAACTGGAAGTATTGGAGGCAAACACTATGTGTTTGTTCTAGTTGATGATTACACTAGATTTACTTGGGTCTATTTTCTAGAAAATAAGTCTGATGATTTTTCTTATTTCAAAAATTTTAGAGCTCAAGTTAAAAATGAGAAAAACCTTCCATTGAAAACTCTTCATAGTGATCATGGAGGTGAATTTAAAAATTCTAATTTTGAAACTTTTTGTAGTAGAAAAGGTATTACTCACAATTTCTCAGCACCTAGAACTCCTCAGCAGAATGGTGTAGTTGAGAGAAGAAATATAATTCTTCAAGAGATAACTATAACCATGTTGAGTGAATATTCTATAGCTAGAAATTTCTGGGCGGAAGCTTTAAGTACTTCTTGCTATAATATAAATCGAGTTTTGATTAGACATTTTCTTAATAAAACTCCTTATGAATTATGGAATGGTAGACAACCAAGACTATCCTACTTCAAGTTTTTGGTTTTAAAGTATTCATCCGGAATACTAAAGATATTCTACATAAATTCGAACCAAAATCTGATGAAGGAATTTTTTTAGGTTATTCCACAACTTCTAAGGCTTATAGAGTTTTTAATAAAAATACTTGTACTGTTGAAGAAACAGTACATGTAAAATTTGATGAGTCTGATCCTTTTGTTTTCAAACCTTCCCAACCAATATTCTCGGATGTATTTTCAAAAACTAATTGTCAACCTTTGATAGAAGAACCTTCTAAAAAGGAAAATGTTCAGGAAGATATTCCTGAAACATTTACCCCAGAGGACTTTCTACCCTATGTTGATGAACAGGCTTTTCAAAACCCAAATTAGGTGTTTCTTAAGAATCATCTCAGTGATAGTATCATTGGTGATGTAAATCAACCCGTAAGGACTAGATGTTCCTTAAGAAATGAAGTAGAACATCTAGCATTTCTTTCCCAATTAGAACCTAAAAGCACTGATGAATCTTTAGGTGATGATGATTGGATCAAAGCAATGCAAGATGAACTAAATGAATTCGAAAGGAACAAAGTCTGGACCTTGGTTGAAAGACCTAAGGAAACTTCTGTTATTGGAGTAAAATGGGTCTTCAGAAACAAATGTGATTAAAATGGAGTCATAGTTAGAAATAAAGCTAGACTTGTTGCTAAAGGCTATAATCAGCAATAGGGAATAGACTATGAAGAAACCAATTCTCCAGTATCCAGACTTGAATCTATCCATATTCTACTTGTCTTTGCAACATTCTTTAGTTTTAAACTTTTTCAAATGGATTTGATATGTTCTTTTCTTAATGGTTATGTTCAAGAGGAAGTTTTTGTTGAACAACCTCCTGGCTTTGAAGATACAAAACATCCTGATTATGTTTTTAGACTTACCAAAGCTCTGTATGGCCTTAAACAAGCCCCACGAGCATGGTATGATAGACTTACTGGATTTTTGTTTCAAAATAACTATGTTAAGGGAAATGCAGATCCAACCCTTTTTATAAAGAAAGATAAGAAAAATGTTTTGATTGTTCAAATTTATGTTGATGACATCATATTTGGTTCAACTCAGCAATCTTTGACTGACTCTTTCGCAAGTCTAATGAAATCTGAGTTTGAAATGAGTATGATGGGTGAGTTAACATTTTTCCTTGGTTTTCAAATTTCTCAAAAACTAGAAGGAACCTACATATCTCAACATAAGTATATTAAATATCTTCTTAAAAAGTATGGTTATGACAACACCAAGAGTATAAGTACTCCTATTGGTACCTCAAATGTTTTAGATCTTGATGAAGCTGGGAAACTAGTAGATCAAACATCTTTTAGAGGTATGATAGGAAGTCTACTATACTTAACAGCTAGTCTACCAGACTTAATGTTTTCAGTATGCTTATGTGCAAGATATCAATCCAATCCTAAGGAATCTCACTTAAAGGCAGTAAAAATAATTTTTCGCTACCTTAAGAGAGCCATGGATCTAGGGTTATTTTATACTTCTGGAAATGATTTTATCCTAAAAAGCTTTTCTGATGCTGACTATGGTGGATGTAGAATTGATAGAAAAAGTACATCCGGAACTTGTCATTTCTTAGGAGATTCACTAGTTTCTTGGTCCTGCAAGAATCAACATTATGTAGCACTCTCCACTGCTGAAGCTGAATATGTAGCAGCTGGAAGTTGTTGTGCTCAAGTGTTGTGGATGCAACACACACTCACAGACTATGGCTTGAGTTTTACTAAAACTCAAATTTTGTGTGATAACACAAGTTCCATCGCCCTTAGTAAGAACCCTACACATCACTCTCGTTCAAAACACATAGATATTAAGCATCACTTTCTTAGGTATCACACACTTAAAGGAGATATTATTCTTCAGTTTATCGGAACGCAAGATCAACTTGCTGATATTTTCACAAAATCCTTGACTTCTAATAGATTTTAATACATTAAACAGAAGTTAGGAATGATAACAGTAATCTAATTCTTCTTAATTAACTTTCTGTTGAAAAACTCTCCTTACAGCAATAAACTCTTTTTCATAGGGGGGTACATTTGATTGTTAGAGTAACTAAATTTTTCAAAGATAGTTTTTCAAACTTTTCGGAACTAAAATTCCGAAATGGGAATTTCTAGAACTAAAATTTTCCAGACTGGATATTTTCATATAGAAAACTTCTAGAATGGAAATTTTTGTATTGAAAACTTCTGGAATGAAAAATTTGTACTGGTATTTTCGTAACGAGACTTTCGTACCAAATCTTTCAAAATGAGTTTTTCGTCTTCAAATTCTATAATGATATTTTCGTACAGAGTTTTTTGTACTGAGTTTGTTTTACATAGTGAGTTTTGCGAACTATGTCTTTTCATAATAAAGATTTTTCATAGTCATTTTTATATTACCCATTACGAATAATCCTCCTAAGCCAATCCGAAAGGTATGATTTTCTTACCCAATTTTTCGTAGTCATACTTTACTTGTTGGTATTTTATTATACTTTGTTTTCGGATTATAATTTTCTTAAATATTTTTTTTAATAAAACCTCAAAACGATCGGATTCAAGTTTTCATGAGAATTGGTTTTCGACCGTCAGATCTGATCTCAGATTGTCACAACCGTTCGATCAACCGTGGAAGATGAACCACTTTTCCATTGCCTATATAAAGGGGACCCCAAAATAGTTTTCCCACATCGATTTCAAGCTCCAGTGTCCTGAAACTCTACCTCTCCATTTTAAAGCCATTCCGAACTTCAGCTTTATCTATTCTGAACTTCTCAGAAGTCTTCAGACCCGAATGTCTGTGGAATTAGCTTCTCAAGAAATTTAATCCTCCAAACCAATTTCACAATGGTTAGTTTACAGAGAAAGGATGGTTCATTCAGATTTCTTCAACAACTATGATTCTCTTATTTCGAAGAATATAAAGGTGAACGGATGGGAAGATATTGCTCTGTCCAAACCGGGGAATCAAGATGACGTTTTTTCGGAGTTAATTTTTGAATTCTATGAAACAGTTTCCTTCTTTAAGGAAGATAATAGGGAGAAATTTTCTTTTATGTATTATGGAAAGATTTATAAGCTTTCTTATACCAAGGCAGCAAGCTTTGTAGGGCTAACCTATGAAGAAGAAGCCGAGTTCATATCTCACATTTTTCCAGATTCTAAAGGAAGCTTCAACAAGGAAAAAGCTTTGAAAACTATCAGACTGTCAGATGACAAGGCTCTGAAGATTTCTAGCTTGCCTACAAATTTTCGGATTCTAGAGTTGTGGGTACAAGGTCTTATCGTACCGAGGAAAGGTGATAAAGACAGTCTGAAGAAGAGTGAAATCTATATCTTAGATTTTCTGATAAATCTAATGAAGTTTAACTTCCTGAGGCACATTCTTATAACTATTGAGAATGTTAAGAAAGGAAATCTCAGAGCCCAAATCGTAATGTACCCATCAATTTTGTCAAAGTTAATAGTTCAGTGCCTTGAGTCTTTTAAGGAAGCTTGCAGGACTAAGCCATGGGTTTGCAAAATTTTGTTGGTGAGTGATGATACTCTTAAGAGGATGGATGCGTCTTTCAACAAGGAGACTGGTGAGTTCTTCGACTTGCCAAATCAAGAACAAGTGTTTCTAAAGGCTACTGAACCGGAATCATCTAAGCCAGTAAAGAAAAGAAAGTTGAAAGAAGTTTCAACTGAAGTAGAGGATCCTAAATCTAATGAAGTTCAAACCGCACCTCCAAAACAGAAGAAGAAGAAAGCATGTCCTGATGAGGTAGTTGTGAAGTGGAGAGCAGATAAAGAGAAAAGGAAAGAAGGGGATCCGCATTTCGGATTGGATCCTGCGGAAGCTAAGGCTTTGAAGGGTAGGACATAAGATGAATTGGTAAAACTAGCAAAAGAAAAGAAGTTCAAGAAGAGGATGTCAGAAGCTGAGGCAGTCCAAGATTTGTTAAAATTTAATGAGTTTTTTTTCAGAAACATCCCAGTTCCGAGATCTTTCTCCTTGGATTCTCTACCTGAGACTCTAGGAAGAAACATTGATTTTCCGGAAGAGATTAGAGCTGAGCATGTTAAGAAACTCGAGCAGATTCAGCAAGTGGAAGAGTAAGAAGCAGTTGCTGAAGGAAGTGGTGAAATTGGAGATCTGTTGAAAGAAGTAGATGATTATAAGGGGTAACCTTCGGAACATCTGTCACTCCGAACTTCAGAGGCTGAATCCTCTAAGTTAGTAACACCAGAGAAGGATAAGAATGAGGAAGATGTTGTTCAAAAAGTTGTTGATGATGTTATTCAAGTATCTACTAGCGAGAAGAAAACTCCAGATCAAGAAACCATTCTGAAAAAGGACAAGGGAAAGCAACTCCCTATTGATACTCCGAAATCAGTGGCAAGTAAGAAAAGAGAATTTGGTGATTATTCTAAAAGGAAGTTAGAGCTTATTGAGGAAGAAAATTCTCCAAGCAAAGTTTCGGATTCGGAGTCATCCTCGTTGGGACATGACTTTGTTGTTCAATCTTTGAAGAAGTTAGTGGGTTCCATTCCGACCATCTCGATTATAGATTCAAGATGCCAAATGCTTCAACATGCTCTGAATCAGAAATCAGATGTTGTATCCATGGTTATGGATAAGTGGGTCGATATAGAAGCTGAATTCAAATCTTTTCCTGTTGGCTATGAAGCCCACAAAAGATCTTGCAAGAGGATGACTAGCTGGTCGAGGAAAACTATAGAAGAGATGAGGCTATTTGATGAATTTCAAGACAATGTTAAAGATGCTTTTGAAACTGAGGACAGGAAGATAAATGAGCTGACTTCTTCCTTTGAAGAGAAGCAGATAGATGAAAAGAACTTCTTGATTCAAGAAGTCAGAGATCTAAATGGGAAACTGAATTCCATTTCTCAAAACTGGAAGTTTGAAAGGGATCATCGGATTGAGTTTGAAGTGAAATTAAAGGATCAGGAAGAAAAGTTGAAGGATCAAGAAGAAAAGCTTAAATCCTAGGAAGAAAAGATTGAAGCTCAATCTGCAAGAATAGTGTTCTTATAGAAGCAAGCTGAAGAAGATCATAAATACCTAAAAAAGATCAAGACTATTCTTAAGGGGCTCATTTTGAAGGAAAAAGATCCTAAATAGTTAAATCTGATCATTTTTTTGTATCTTTAATTCCTTAAAATTAATTAAAATCTTGGTTGCTCGTCTTTTGTTATTATTACTAATTTTTCTGGTACTTTGTTATTTTTTTCCATTCCCTCGAATTCTTTTTGAAAATCACAAAGGGGGAGAAGGAAGAGATCCTTAAGGAAAAAGAACTCTAATAAGATCTTATCTAAGGGGGAGTTTTTTTATCAAATAAGACTTTCTTATTTGTAATAAAATGTCACTCCGGAAATCTAGAATATGATCCTTAGAGTTTCAAAGCCTAAGGGGGAGTTAGTCGTATTCATCAATATCCTTAAAGCAAAGGGAGATAAGCCTTAATGTTTTTCTTTCTTCTTAGAATTTATTTTTCATAAGGATGTTTGTGCTTTCCAAAAAGGGGGAGATTGTTGAGTCAATAAGGTTTTCCTTATGACTTTTCCATTCCTTCTTGTTTTGAAAATCACAAACACCTTATCTTTAAGAAAATTGCTTTTATAAGAAAAATTGCTTTTGTAAGGAAAATCGCTTTTATAAGAAAAATTATCCTTATCACATTTTCACCCATATATTTCTTAAGTACAAGATTAGGATTCATTTCTAGATTTTCGGAAGTGTTTAAAACTTTTACTTAAAAGCATTCTGTTTTAGGCTCCGAATTCTGGATGAGAACTGTAATGAAGCTCAACTCCGAATTCTGGATACGAACTTTAATAAAGATCAACTCCGAATGCTGGATATGAACTCTCATGATGTTCAACATCGAATTCTAATGACATTTTCCCATTACGATTTCTGATTATGAATTCTGATGATGAATTCTCATTCCGAATTCTCATTCTGAATTCACCTATTAAACATAATCTGGTCATCTTTGTTTTATACACTCTGAATTTATTTAGACTCCAAAAATTATTTTTTTGTTAGACTCCAAACATTCTTTTTTCTTACACTTCTATAATTTGTCTACTCTTTACTTTTTGTTTACACTCCGAACCTTCACTCTGATCTTTTTAGTTAGACTTAAAACAATGTCGTACATTACGTTACACTTGTTTTGTTATAAAACGATGTCGTCTATTCTTTTATAAAACTAATCGTTGGCTAAGTGACACGTATACAGGTCCCTCTGAATTTTAAGGAAAATATGACTGTTGGGAAGGAGGCCGACCTTACCTATAAATAGGATCTCATTTGAAAGATCTTAAAAACAATGAAGTTGATCAATCCAGAGACCACACGCTACTAAGGTGATTTCTAGAGAGATAAATCTTTTCATGCCTTGTGGGTAATGAACCGCTCGTTCAGTTTTTTCTTTCTGTGACTCCGAATGTTGGTGATTGCATTCGAGGACTTCCGTGGATAAAAAGACAGAGGTTTCCAACACCTTGATGTTGAGGGATTCCTTGCTGAGGAAGACAGAGGTTTACAACACCTTGAAGTTGAGGGATTCCTTGCTGAGGAAGACAGAGGTTGCCAACTACCTTGAAGTTGAGGGATTGCGGGGATAGCAAGACAGAGACTCCGATCTTCGTATCGAGGGCTTACCCTGGTATGGGTAAGACAGACTTGCTTGAAAGTATAAATTAAGGGACCTTTATCCAAGGTTGTTGGATACCCTTCTCTTTGGGTTAAAAGACTTATATCTTGTTACTTGTAGTTTTACTACTTGTTTATTTCCACTACATTTTGTATTATGAGGAAAGTATAACTTTCTTATACTTCCTTACATATACTCTGTTTCATTTAGATTCTATATGATTTAAGGTAGAATCTCATTTTGTAATATTTTGTTAGGTTTCAATTTCCAGAACCATATTTCCGGAACCTAATTTCGGAATCTCTTTCCATGTTTTCATTTGGTATTATAGGTGTTCTGAATTTACTTAAGTTTAACTTTGTTAAACGTAGCCCTTTCCTTTACTTAAGGAAAACATGGTTATTCATAACTAACTTTAAAGGTTCCAAAGGAATTTTTAAATTATTCAATTCACCCCCCCCCCTCTTGTATATTGAGCATCTACATCATTATTTAGATCCTACAAATTGATTCCATGGGTTGGGAGGAATTCAATAGACTATTTTTTAATAAATATTTTCCTTGAACTCTCCATCTCAATATGGAAAGAGAGTTCCCCAAACTCAAGTAGAAGGAAGACGAGTCCATTGGGTTATATAAATAGAAATTTACGAGGCTTGCAAGGCACTCCTCTGGATTTGTCATGAATAGAGAAAACATGGTGGATCGCTTCTTAAGCGGGCTAAATCTGAGTCTATAGAAGGTTTTGGCGATCTGAGACTTCAACAGTTATGAGGAGATTGTCTGTTGTGTACTCAAGGTTGAAATAGAGATTGGAGACTCTCGGTGGTCTTATGGGCCCATTGAAAAGAAGCATAAAATGGAGAACAACATGGGTGGTTCAACAAACAAATCCCATGATGGAAAGAAGCCGGAATATCCCACATGTAAAAGTTGTGGGGAGAAGCATCTTGGGAACTGTCTAAAGGGAAACCAGAATTGCTTCAAATGTGGAAAGTTGGGACATCTGGCCAAGAATTTCCGAAGGGATATGAAAAATTCTGCTAATGTGGAAGAAGAAAGGAAGATTCAGATCAATGATCATCCAATTGTTCAGTGTTACAACTTCAAGGAGCATGGGCATTATGCAAACAATTTTCCCAATATAAGGCTTGTCGGAGGAAATCAACAACAACCACAAAGATAATAAGGAATGTCTTATTCTATCACTACTGAAGACGTGGATCCAGACAACAATTTGTTGAAAAATAAGTTAGTTATTCATTCAATAATAGTGAACAAACTATTTGATTTTGGTTTTATGCATTCATTCATATCTTGCAAGTTTAGTAGAACTATTCAAACACCACCTAAAAATTTGGAGGAAAATTTATCTAGAAGAATGGTGAATGGTGAAATCATTGCGTTCATGGTTTATAACTCCTCCCCAGTTAAAGTTTATGGACAAAACCTGCCATAAAATATCGTCATGCATCCTTTAGTGGATTTTGATGTTATCTTGGGCATGGATTGGCGACCTTTATACAAATACAACATCAAATGTTGGGAAAGTGATATCACTCTTCACATCCCAAAGCATCTGTCGATTCTTTACAAGTGTAAGGAGGAATATTAATCTCCTTTATAATATTCTTCTCAAGTGTAGATATTAATTCCTTATGATCAAGCATTTCTAGCTCAAATGATTGGGACAAAGGAGATAATCATGCTTGAATACATGCCCATCATGAGGAATTACACTGATGTATACCCCCGAAGAGTTGTCTGGTCTTCCACCTAATAGAGAGGTTTACTTCTCAATTGAACTTATTCCTATATCTGTACCTATATCAAAGACACCTTATAGAATGGCCACTATAGAGCTAGAGGAGCTAAAGAAGCAGTTACAGGATAATATGGAGAGAAGGGTTTTATATGCCCTAGTGCATCACCAAGGGGTACGTCAGTTCTCTTTGTCAAGAAAAATGATGGATCAATGCACCTCTACATTGATTATCATGAGCTCAATAAAATCATGATAAAGAACAAGTATCCACTACCATAGATATATGTCTTGTTTGATCAGCTTCATGAGGCCAGTTATTTCTCTAAGGTGGACCTTTGGTTGGGATATCACTAATTAAAGTTGAGGAAGGAAGATATTCCCAAGACTGCCTTCCGAATGAGGTATGGACACTATAAGTTCATAGTGATGCCCTTCTGACCCACTAACGCTCCAGCAATTTTCATGGATTTAATGAATAGATTCTTTATATATTACCTCGAAAAATTTGGGGTAGTCTTTATTGACGATATTCTAATATAATCCAAGATCAAGGAGGAACATGATGAGCATTTGAATATTGTGTTAAAGACTTTGCGAAGGGAGAATCTATATGTAGAGTATAGTAAATGAGAGTTCTAGATGGAGGAAGTATCATTCTTGGGGCATGTTATCTTCTGCAAAGGGATATTTGTGGACCCTTCCGAGGTAAAGGAAATTGAAGAGTGTCCCAGGTCAACATCTGTAATAGAGATCCATAGATTTTTGTTTCTAGCTGGGTATTATCGATGAGTTTTGAAGAACTTCTCCTGATTGTCGAACCCAATGACCAATCTGACACATAAGGGAGTAATGTTTGTCTAGAAAAACAAATGTGAATACCATTTTAAGGAGTTGAAAAATAGGCTAATCATTGTGCCAATACTCACACTCTTGAAAATTAGAGAACTCTTTGTGGTGTACAGTGATTCTTCAAAGAAGGTATTAGGTTGTGTTCTGATGAAAAATGATAAATTAATAGACTACGCCTCAAGGTGGCTGAAAATCCATGAGAAAAAATATCCCACACATGATCTGGAGTTAGTGGCAGTGATCATTGTGATAAAAATCTTTTGGTGTTATCTCTATGGGGATAAGTGTGAGATATATACTGATCACAAGAGTCTAAAATATATATTCACATAGAAAGATATTAATATGCACCAATGAAGATGGATAGAGATCATCAAGGATTATTACTGTTCAATCCACTACCATCCTGTTAAGGAAAGTAAGGTGGTGGATGCTCTAAGTATAAAGGATCCTACATCTTTATCAATGGTGAGAATTGAGAAGTATCTGAACTTTTTAGATTTGTAGAGAATGGACATGGGAATTTTTAAGGGAGGAAAATAATCAATCCTTTCTCAAATGATTGCTTAACCATATCTCAGGGAGAAAATATAGGATTCTCAAAGAAAAGATGTGGAAATTATGAAAAGGGTGGAAGCTTTCAGAAATGGAAAATCCTTAGAGTTAAATATTTATGAGGAATGAGTTGTAAGGTTTGGATAATGATTATGAGTTCCATCTGTTCCAGAGATAAATAAGGATCTTATGAATGACTCACATAGCTCAACTTTCTCTATCGACCTAGGGAACACAAAGATGTATTGAGATCTCCAAGAAAACATTTGGTGGGACAATATGGAAAGGGATATTGCTGAATATACATCAAAGTACTCAGTATATCAACAAGTGAAGGCTAAGAGGAAAAATTATACGTGGATGGTGCAACCAATACCTATACCAACATGGAAGTGGGATAAAATCACCATAGACTTTTTCACTGGCCTACCAAGGCATCTAGAGGAAACAATGCCATATGGGTCAATGTGGATCATCTTATAAAGACATTCCACTTTATCATTATTCAAGAGGACTTCTCATTGGAACAACCCGAACAGATATATATCAAATAAATGGTAAGGCTATATAGAGTACCACTATTTATAGTATCTGATTGAGATATGATATTCACCTCAATGTTCTTGAAATGTCTCTAACATTATCTATGAATTGAACTGAACTTCAGTACATCCTATCATCCTCAAAATAATGGCCAAACTGAGCGAATTATTCAGAAACTGGAAGATAGGTTGAGATCATGTTCTATGGAATTCAAAGGAGGATGGGACCAACATCTTCCACTGGTTGAATTCTCCTAAAACAATAGTTTTCACTCAAGAATCTGAATGGAACTATATAAAGCCCTTTATGGGAAAAGGGGTAGAATACCAGCGTGTTGGTATGAAGATGGTGAACATAAGCTTCTCAGACCTGAAATAGTCAACGAAATGGTGGAGAAGGTGAAAACCATTCAACAGCATATCAAGGTAGCCCAAAGTCTACAGAAGAGTTATGTATCCAATCATCGATGAGGCATTGATTTCAAAGATGGAGATATGGTACTTTTACAAATATATCTATGGAATAAGGTCATGGGGTTTGAAAATAAAGGGAAGTTAACTCCCAGGTAAATTGGCCCCTTCGATATTATTGATTATGTCAGGGTTGTGGCCTATCGACTAGCACTTCCACCTACCATGTCCAAAGTACATGATCTCTTTCATGTATCCCTCATAAGGAAGTACATACCATACCCTTAACATGTACACTCTTTAGAGGTGGTATAGTTGAAGGATGCTCTTTATTATGAGAAGCAGCCAGTGAATATCATGGATCATAGAGATAAAGTTCTACGTAACAAGACTACTCACCTGGTCAAAGTACTGTGGAGGAACCATAATTAAGAAGAGGCAACATGGGAACTGGAGGAGGTAATGAAGGAAAAGTACCCTCACCTTTTTATGGCTTAGAATTTAAAACGAAATTTTGAGGGAGAAATTTCATAAGGGGGGAAAATGTAACGACCCAATGTTTTATCAATAGAAATTCCTTTCTTATAAATAATATTCTAGTGGATAGTAATGTTAACCTTATGAATAGTGGAATAACATAATTAATATTAACCTTACCTATGATAGTATATAAATAAGATTCAAGTGGTATTACCGTATACCTATATTTGGGAATAAGAAAATAAATGTTTTAAAATCTATTTTTTTTCAAGTAAATTATGATCTTAATTAAATATTACATTAATCATATTTAGAAAAAAAATTGAAAAATGGATTTAATTTTTGGATTCTACATGTCAAAAAAAATTTAGGGATATTTTTTCTATTTTTCTGAAATACTTAAATTTTTAGTGAATAGTAAAATATATTAATTTACCATATAAATATATTTTAATTTAAATCCACAATTAATGGCTTCATAAGTGATGTAAGAACTAAAATATATAACTCACATGAATTTATTACTATTATAGGTCATGTAATACTCACTATTTCTTGTCTTGTGAAGAAATAATAAATCAATGATTATAAAATTATGAAAACCTTGTTCCCCTCCACAATAAATACCACCCATCCTTACCTCTTCTCTTCACTCCTCCAAAGACTTTTTACTTGACAAATTTATTCTCAAATATATCCCCAAACATAGTCCCCACATCTAACAACCCATACTCTCTTAAAAATACCAAATACCTTTCCCTTAAGAGGCTCTCAAAGGAGGTTAACTCAAGAGGTAAATTCCTCTTTCCAATTTTTTTATTTATTTTAAGTTCTTTTATTTTATTGTTTATTTCCTCAACTACCTTAACCCAAATGGTATGATTACTCTAGTAATATAAATTTAATGTAATTCTATTATTCTAATGTGATAATTCATTATCTTCTCTCCTTTCCACATCTTTCATTTGAAAAAAATGGAAACAACGTTTGAGATGTGTTAATTTAGCACAATCAAGGATGACAGGTTATCAATTTCCATTACCATCTTAAATTCTGGTCATGAAGTCATTTTCAAGGTTGAAATAGACCATAATATATTTATTATTTCTCATATTTTGTTCTGGAATCCTTTTGTAAACATGGTTTTGGATTATAAAACAAAATGTATTCTTTGTGGTCAAAACCCACCACTTAACCCAAAAGGTTGTCACTAAAGTTTTATATAATGATTAAACTTTAATCTAAGTAAGCAATTTAAATTTTCAAAAATTTAAACTTTTTTATGATCAATAATAAAATATAACTTCATTTATGTGCAACCACCTTCATCATCCATGTTTATCCGAACATGAATATAGGTGAACCAATCATTAAAACCAAGCAAGAAAACGGACCCGAGCAATAAAATTGAACCTCTTAACCAATCAAAATGGCTATAAATGAACTTAAAAGGGTTGTGATAAATATTTTACATATAGAATATGTTCTTTAATTATTAATTAATTAATTTAATTTTACTATTCCGGTCATGTTGATCAAGGGAAGATCCGCACCTGACTTAAGGTAAGGTATCCTCTCTACTTCACTTTTATTCAAGATTGTCCTCTATGTTATACCCATTTATGTGTAATTCCTAGGGATGGGATACAATTACACATCTCCCCCATACTATACTCATGATGTATAAAAGTTTAGAAACCCATTTATCTCTCATTAATCCCTCTTAAGTACACTCGATTCCATGTTGATAATCCGTAAGGAATTCTACCCGAACTGCCTTTATTCTTTCGGGATGCTCTATATTTATTTTTACCCAAATGAATTTGTTTTTAATGTTTATGTAAAACTTATAAATTATGTTTATATTCTCCAAAATCATGTTTCAAGATTCATCCCTCATTCTCTTTCGGGGATATACATGCTTTTAAGTGAATCCCTCCTCGATACTTCCCAATAAGAAAACTCGTTTTAAGAGAACTTCCCAAATTTTTACCCAATTACAAGTGAACTCTATCCTATATTTTAATACACCATTGTCTTTAAAAAATTAGTCTTTTTATTATTAAAAAATTATTTTTTCACTTTTCATTTTGTATAAAAGGTTTTTCCCTTTTCTATTTTAAAAGCTCTATAGTATTTTCCATAAAACCGCATAAAATGGTTTAATGCTAAAATTTCTCAAATAAATTTCTTACCTATTATCACTTAAGTTTGACATAACTTAATATTATATATAATTATTTTACCTTATTAACATCCATGTATGTTCTAATTCCTTTCTTCGTGGACACTTTCATGATACGCCCATTGATTATGCTTTATGTCTTGATTGTGGTACCCAATTCTTTCCATGGGTAACCCTTATGTTTATATAAGATTTATTATATGTGATTATTTATGTGTAAAACATATTCATGAAACGTAAAATTGGTGTTCCTATATAGATCTCCAATAAATTATGTAAATTTGAGTGTCATGAGAAGATTATGTGTGATGGTCTTGGCAGTTAGCCTTGGCTTGTGCTACTATGTGCAATAGTCTTGGCGGTTAGCCTTAGATTGTGATACTATGGGAAACGGTCTTTCCGGTTAGACTTGACTCATACTAAATTCATGTTTTATGTTTCTTACACATTTCTATGATTCCATGTTTAAATTTTATGGTTCCATATGTTACATTCCTTTTTATATCATTATGTCATGTCTTCTAGCCCATGTTCTAATGCGTTATTCTTATGGTTATTACCTTACTAGGATTTTATATCATCCCTATTTTAATTTTATCCCAATGTTACCCTATGTTGATGTAAGGTATAAAAGGAATTTATGATATCTTTATGGATATTAAATAAAGAAGTGTTTTTTTAGTCCCATGTTTATGTATTATATTCCTAGTCTTCTAAGACACTTGACATTACAATCATTGGCCTTTACTCTAATGTATAATTATGATTAAAATAAATTAATGTTATATGTAAAATTCTAGGGTCACTATAGGACACATGGCCTCAAGCTCATCTTCCCGAACGCCAGAGGCTGCCGACTAGCAGTGAGGGCCTATGGTGTGTCTGTGGGAATACTATTCCCTCATTAGCAGAGTGTCGTACAAATAAAGGAATATAAAGGAACAATAAATAGAGGGCAAAATATAAATAAATAATGGAATAAAATTGATTAAATAGATAAACAAGAATAACAATAACTGTATCATCTTGAAATGTAATGATGTAATTTCATGTCATGAGAAAACTGGAAAACATGGATACAAAACAATAGGCATAACATGTTCCACAAAGTAAAGAAAATAAAGTCTACTCCAAGGATCCTTAGATCCAACTTGTTCATATGTTATCAAGATTAAACCTATCATCATGAAAGTCAAGTGTTGTAAGTAGTATGATTCCCTTTGTCAATACTTGTGACCATGTAATCTACTTCGGGTACCAAACGGCGCCCGAAGAGGGTGTGAGATAAATCTCAGTCAGCCACCACCAATGGTGTCTATAACATCTAGCCCGTGTAATGGAATATAGTAGTGTGCAGGCATGCATATATAAAGTAAAGAAATAAGTAAAATATAACTAAATACCCAAGTACCTTCTTCAGCCCTTGACTGGTGTCTAAACATGTAACCATTGGGGAATGACGGGTTTGTTAGTTATAGTGATGATTCAGAGAAAGGACTTGGTTGTGTCCTAATGAAAAATGATAGATTTATTGCCTATGCATCATAGATACTAAAAATTCATGAACAAAACTATCCCACTCATGATCTTGAGTTAACAGTTGTAATATTTGAGTTGAAGATATGGAGACACTATCCCTATGGTGAGAAATGTGAGATATATACTGATCACAAGAGTTTGAATTATATTTTCTCAAAGAAATAACTCCACATGAGGCAAAGAAGATGGCTTGAACTACTCATAGATTATGATTTCACTATACACTACCTCCTAGGGAAGGAAAATAAAGTGACAGATGCTTTGAGGAGAAAGGACCATGGAGTTTTGAACAAGATGAGAGTTGAAAGTGATCCTATGTTCATGGATATAGTAAATATGGATATGGGAATAATCATGGAAGTTGAAGCATCAATAATTTTTCAAATGGTTTCCAAACCATCTTTACTAGAAAGGATAAAAATTTCTCAGACTAATGATGAGGAGTTTCAAAAGAAATTTAAAGATGTAAATGATGGGATATTGATCGATTTCGTATATGAAGATGAGATTTTGAAATTTGGGAAGAGACTTTGTGTTCCTAACATACCTTATATAAAAAGGGAATTGTTGGATGATTCTCATAGCTCCAATTTCTCTATACACCCTGGTAGCACTAAGATGTTTAGAGATTTGGAGGAACATTTTTTGTTAGACAACATGAAGAAGGAGATTGCTGATTATGTGTCATGATGTATGGTTTGTCAACAGGTGAAGGCTAGAAGAAAACATCCTAGAGGAATAATGCAACCTCTTCCCATACCTGAGTGCAAATGGGATGATATTACAATGGTCTTCAGTATGGGACTACCAAAGACTCTTAGAAGGAATGATGAAATATGGTTCATTGTTGATCGTATTACCATGTCAACACATTTTCTCGCTATAAGAGAAGATTTACCACTTGATAGTTTATCAAGACTATATATTAATGAAGTTGTAAGACTTCATGGAATACCCCTATCGATTGTTTCTGATCATGATCCACGTTTTACATCAAGATTCTGGAAAAGTATTCAGAAGGACCTAGATACTGAACTTCATTTGATCACTTCCCACCACCCTAAAACTGATGGACAATCAGAACGGACTATTCAAACCTTAGAAGACATGTTGAAATCATGCTCACTAGACTTTCAAGGTATGTGGGATCAGTATTTACCTCTGGTAGAATTTAACAATAACAATAGCTTTCATTCAAGTATTCAGATGTCACCTTATGAAGCCTTAAATGGAAAGAGATGTCCCACACTTACTTGTTGGGATGATGTTAGGGAAAGAAAACACATAGGCCCAAAACATTGTTGGGGAAACAATGGAAAATGTGAAGATTATCCAAATCCACATCAAAGCAGCTCAAAGTATGCAAAATAGCTATGCCAAAAACCGAAGGAAGAATTTGGAATTTCATGTAGTAGATCACATTTTCTTGAAGGGTTCTACATGGAAGGGTGTTGTATGATTCAGTAAGAAGGGTAAAATAAGTCCCAGGTATATCGGACCTTTCTAAATTCTAGAATGAATTGGAGTTTTGGAATTTCGTTTGGCCATGTCGCCAAGTCTCTCCAAAGTTCAGGATGTGTTCCACATATCACTATTGAGAAAATTCATACCAAACCCAATGCATGTACTCACCTATGACAAAATAGAACTAGAACCCGATCTATATTATTGTGGAGATCCCATCAAGATTCTTGATACCAGAGAACAAGACTTGATAAACTGTATGACTCATCTGGTAAAATTTCAACTAAGAAACCATAAAAAGGAAGAGGCAATGTGGGAACCTGAAAAATTATGATGAACTACCACTCAAATCTTTTTATGCAGTAGTATTCTAGAAATTTCTAGGAGTAAATTATTTTAATTAGGGAATAATGTAACACCCCAAGCTTCCACAGTGTGCTTCTCTTTGAATAATGCAATACCTTGTGTTGTATGAAGCTTCGAGTTCTAGGACCCCAAGACCAATCAAACAAGCCGTTATGAATATAAATACCCACTTTTTGAAATTTTATAAATTTTATTCTCAAAATGGACTTCATTTTTGGATTTAGAATATAAAAATTAGCTTAGGGTGAATTTTTTTGTACTTTCTGAAAACATTCAATTTTTGATAAATAGCGAAAAAACACTGCATTGTTGTTTAAACCCGAATTTTTATTTAAATAATTAGTTATTTTATTTAAATTTATTTTTGGTAAAAATAGATACATAATACCTATATATGTTCAATGTAATTCATTGTAGTTGTTTTATAATAAGATTAGATATATAAAATTTTATTTAACTTTTTACCGTCTTTTACCCACCTTCTAGGCACATTTGTAAATTTGCATAAAACATAATTTTACCGCTTCTGTGAATTTAATTTCAAAAATCCAAGAGACATGGTTGACATCAGTATGTAAAATTTGGTTCAATAGGATGAAAATAATGTTTTGGGAATAGTAACTTTTTAATTTTATTTTCCAATGTTAAAAGTAAATAGGGTAATTAAAGGTAAATATGATATTATAATTACCCTAACAATTGTTCTAATTCTATTGGATAAATTTATTTTGACCAAAACCAACCTTTGGAATAAAATATAATCCTTTGGGTCCACCTGGACTAGATTAGAACATTTATTATTATTTTATTTAAAGAAGAGATAAAACTTTTAAATTCAGTGTTTAATAACTAAAACATTTTTAATATAGGGCTATACATAAGATAAATTAGACTCTAACTATTCATTAGAAATATAAAAGTATTTAATACATAATGGAATTTTATTTATAATTTTTAGACATTAAATAATTAAATTTATTTATTACACACTGATGATGCATTAATTACCTTAACATTGACAGATTAAAATAATTGATAATATAAATATCCAAATAAATGTAAATTGAGACATTTGATGAATTAAAAAAAATCTAGGTGAATATGACATGTTAGGGTTGATTACATAAATTTTTTATGAAGTTATAATGTTATTATGACTTTCACAAAAACAAAATACCAAATAGTGTCAAAATTGACATAAATGAGTTTTTAAAACAAATACTATATTATTAATTAATATATTATTACAAAAAAAGTTAAGGTGAGGAAAATTGACTTATATAAGGTTATATATATCAATAATGAATGAAATGGGTTTCTCTTGGCATTTTATAGTAAGTTTATTAACCATTTATTATATTAATACAAGAATACATGGTAAGAGTTAAACTATTTAACAAAGAGTTAAATCTAAAAGATAAGGTTAATATGGTGATCTGAGCCTATTTAAAACCTATTGGCTGAGAGGTTTTATACCCATCCCTACCTTATCCTGGAAATAAATCCTTTTGAGCCATTATAAACTGAATATGATTTTATAATAAAATAATATTTCAATATTTTCCTAAAGTGACCCTCACCTCTTTTATAAAAGGGCACTCACCCTTCTCTCAAAATCACACCTCCAAATCCATTTGGCTTGGTTGAAATATGATCAAATATCCTCCCAAATACACTCACATCATCCTAGAGGCCTTAATTTTATCAGAAAGCCAACCTAAGGAATCCTTTTGATCAAATCAAAAGGAATAACCCAAAGAATATGTAATTACATCATCACCTATTTTGAGGTTCTTTTCTTCTTCCAATTCCTCATTCTTTATTGTTTCAATACCAAAATAATAACTCCATTACCTTATAAATTCTGTGATGTTATTATAAATATTTTATAACCATATTCATTATTTTATCTATCTTATGAATGACAAAGTCACCATACGTGTGTACGTAAGGATTACCATCTCCAAGTCGTTGTGTAGTTTGTTATTCAACACTTAATTATTTGGATGGGTATAATAATGAGTATAATTGATTTAAATAATAAATATAACATTTTAATGATTCTGTATATATAATATGACATCCAATTATATATTCTTTCACCATCAATAGAATGATATTGTCTCTCGTGCGTACGTAAGGATTACAGTCTCCACGAATGCGATGAGATTTATTCCCCATCGTAATCATTCAAGAATAATTTGCATTTTATGATTAAAAATAATGTATAAGAACTTAATATCATTCTTGATATAAATCAAATACATCCTATCTATAACAAACATGACTTACGTAACAAAACATATAAAGGAAGATGAGTGAGTTAACACTGGAAACGGTGATACCAATGAAATATCATTAACAAAGCAATATTAGAAGATCATATATGATATAATATTTATGTATGTGGTTATTTTATAAATTGATAACAATTATTTCATGATTATACAAGGGGTTAACCTACCCTCAAATAAGGGAAAGTACAAGGTAAGGGTAAATTTTCCTATCTCTTTATTATCCAAGGTTGTTTGTGCGTAAGTATCTGTTGGGACATCTTTATCATCCACATCTGTGTTTATTAATAACGTATTTAAAAACATTTTTACTATTTCCTAGAATATGGGTTAAATTCAATTATATCCTTTTTTTACTTTTTATAAAAAAATTAAATGAATCTTTCCGTCATTTTCCAAACAAGGTACTTTATGGCATTTTCGACAAATTAAGGTAAGAATGTTTTTTTAACTTATACGACGGGTGTATCTACTTTACACTATTATAACACCTTCAAAGATTCCCTTACAATATTATAAGAATATTTTCAAAATTAATTTTTTATTTTATAATTATGTGACTTATAAATTATTTCAAAACATAAAGTGATATTTCTCTCAAATAGTTTTGATTTTATCTATGTCAACATCCTTCGATATATTTTACACTGGTTTTATGTTGACTTATTATGACACAATATTCCATATTGTATTGAAAGTTTTTTTATATGTTTTATTGTGGATGTGTTATTTTTATACCATTAATGGTTTATGGTTAAAGTATTAACATTTCGTATGATATTTTTAATTTGAATGTTTATGTTATGATTCAACCTTTTCATATGAGGAATGCATTGGACTTAGTATGTGATGGGTGGAGTCGGTTATAGCTCCTCAATGCATCGGTAGGTCTCCTGTGACAAACAAGTGTCTTGGAACAAGGCCTTGAAAAAATCTTATTTGTAGTCTTGGCATTAGGCCTTGACTATGTGGTTATGATGTCTGGCATTATGCATTCCATCATTATGAAATTGGCTATTGATATTACATGTGATTATTTGACTACTATAATATCCATGTGAATAAGTAAATGGAATTATTTGATTTATCTTTTCCATATTATGCTGAATTTTAAATTTAAAAGGCTTGTGTTTTAGTCTTAAACATTGCCTTAAATGTTTATTATTTTTTATAAAAGTTTCTGAAAAATTGTTATCCTTACTAAGAACCTGAGCTCACACCTTTCTATGTTTTATTTTTTCCAGGATGCGTAGAAGTATATTATGACTGACCTGTAGGGATTTTCTAAGGGAGATGAATGTGTTAAAAGGATACACAATGTTGTTGTTGTTTTACTTCATGATGTAATGTAAAACTTATGTATGTATCTATTACTTACAAGTCTACTAAAGTAATTAGTCTTTTGAGACTTGATCTCTTGGGATCATGCCAATTTTAAGTAATAATTCAACGAATCTGGGTAACTAGGGTTGGGGCATTACATATTTCACCTTCAGTGTGTTATTTCCAAGGATCATACATAGGTAATGTTTCTATGTACCAAATATACTAAAGTGTACTACTATTACAAATTTTTGTGTGGACCCACTTCCCCTCCTACTTCACAACTAGTTATTTGAAATCTCACTACTCATTCAACTAAAGTGAGTGCACTGATCATTGAAAATATTCTCTTTTTTATCACTTGAATAAATTTTTATTTACACTTCATTTAATGAATCATTAAGATATACATTCACCCACTTTATGAATACTACTTTACCATATAATTTCTAGGAAATTCCTTCTAGTTTATGTGACTTTTAATTTCACACAACCTTTGGCTGACTTGCACACAATATTCAAAAATACCAAAAAACTTTTATCTTTTTTCATTAAACTCCCACTTTCACAAAAATTTTATTGTTTTCACAGAACACCCACTTTCAAAAAACTTTTCAGTTTATTGTGAAACTCACACATTCCCACATCTATTAAGTTTGGTATGAAACTCCCACTTTTACATAAGTCCCTTTCTATGAGTAATTTATGTTTTAGTCACTTCTTCACATAAGAAAAATATTTATGTAACTAGTATGAGATTCAAATCCATGGGGTTCTCTAATGGCTTGACTTCTAAAATTAGAGGGGGTATTGGCCTATTTATAGATACAACCAACCTTTCATGAAACTTCCTTTATTGTACCAATTTTGTGTACAAATTTCTTTGATTACTAAATTCTAATGATTTGATGACTCCTTTTAGTGGGAAACTCACTTCCATAACATATATCCCATATGTATTTCAAGGATTCATGTAACTTAATCTATTTCTTGTGAATTAGACTTGTATGCAACCTGAAAACTTTTTTGAAACATTTTCCATAACAGTAATTTTATTAGATGGCCTCAAATATTCACATTCCAGCAACCTCAAAAAATCATCCAATTTTTCATTAAAATTTACTTTTTCAAAAAGTATGTTTACCCACCTCTAAATTTTGGAGACCAAATTTTATAAAACTCTAGTAAACACCACAACCTTATAAATTCAACATTATATACACCCTATAAAGCTTCTATTCCTCTATCCATAACCTTTTTCAACAAACTCTATCAACAAATGTGTTATAAAATGACAACTAACCTTATCAATTGGTCTCATCAACAACCATAATCAACCCAAAAACACTAAAAATTCTCCCTGAGGGGTTTTTTCCAACATAATTCCCATAAAACACTTAAATTTGTGACATAATTGATTCCCTTGATATGGTAACTTATAAGTTATTCATCTATCAATATAGTTTTTATATGGATAGTCTTCATATTGTTGTTCATAAGACATGTCCTGAAAGGAGTTATATAAAACTTTCAGTACATATTAGACTCTTCATTGATCCTCCTTATACTACCATCATCTCTTTGATGTGTATAAGGTAATTTTATTTTAATAATAGGTCTAATATACATCTAATGTTTAGTGAATAAATTGTTAAGATATTCTATAATAAACCTTCCTGGTGGATCTAATATCTTTTACTGAATTTATTCATTAATTCCATTTTTCATTCATAGAAACTATTAAAGGATCCCCATGAAGTATATAAATTTCCCTCTAGCTTCTCCTTAAAATAGTTCACACATGCCTTGTTGAACTATCTCTATAAGCCTTGTCATTATACCTTCATCACTAAAGGATTTTTTTCGTAAAAATTTAAAGGTAAGTACATCAAAATACCTAATAGTTTTATCCAATAAGAGTATAAACACTATTATGTTCATATAATTTATAATCAACTTCAAATTTACTCAATGATTAAATTGGATACCACAACTGGGTATGAGTCTTTTATTTTTTATTCATAATTTATTTCCAGTATTTTATATCTGTGATTTAAGTATTACTAAAATATTAAGTATGAATTACCATAAAAAAAATTTAAAATATTAAATAATGTATCATCATGTCAATAATTGAGAACTAAGATAAATGTTTTGGTAGCAATCCATACAGAAAATAGTTTTATAAGAATCACTTCCCTTAGAAATGTGTGGTTGTGTGATTATCTTTGTTAAATTAGTAATAAATCTCCTTTAGTTAGTTATATAATTAACCAAACCTAAACAAATATTTATAAACATACATTCTTCTTATAGCATACCACCATTGTATTACAAAACTTTTCAATTCATTTTACAAACAAAGGATCTTAAAAGTATAGTGGCTTGGAAAAAAGGTACATAGCACATGAAAACATAAAACAATATTCTATTCCACTTTAAAAGATAATTCAAGGTTCATACTATGTACATTTATTTCATCTCATAACCTGGGCACACACATCAAATGAAAAGGTGATTAGAAGGCCCAGTAAGAAAAACAAGTGAAATAGTTTACATATGAACTTGAGAGATATCAATAAGAACATGGGAAATATCATAAAGGAATGATAAATAGGAATATAATAATAAAAATAAAATGAATAATAACTTGAATATTTGTCCAAAAAAATTAATTTATACATTCATAATCATATCACCAAGGTTCATCCCTAAGGTGATATAAAAATTACCTAGGTTATTCACCAAGGTATCGTAAAACATGTCATCTCTAGAGATTAATTTCTTAACCCAATGTATTGGATTTATATCAGGGTGAAACCTTAATATGTATTTATTTTTATATGATACACATTTATCATAATCAAACATTTCACAAATAACCAAAAGTTAATAAAAGAAATGGGTTTCATATCAAAATCATGATGTTTTAAAAAGTTCTTAAAAACATGATCATTATTTCATTTATAACCCACGGAAAGGGAATGAGGGTTTTATGTATATAAATTCCAGAATCAATATATATAATTTTTATTCCTTGATTAATACACCTATAAATGAAATAGGTTTGGATATTCTTATAAATAAAATAAGAGAATTTCTTGAGAAATAGAGATTTTGAGATGAAAACTCTACAGCATAATGGATATGCAACATGGTTTTAGAAAACATTAAAAAGAGAAGGGAAAGGGTTCACCCATTAATAAAAGACTCATAATATAGTATAGGGATAGAATAAAATGTAAATAAGAACATGTTATGGAAATTTTAAAGACATACCACAAAAAATAGAGCTTGAATGGAAAAGGGAAGTAGAGAATTTCCTTATGCAAATTTGGAAGTCTAATGGAGTCACTTAAAACCTCATAAATGATTTTTTGAGAGAAAAAAGGGTCTTTAATAATTTTAACATAAAATTTAAAGAAATAATTATATAGAATAACATACCCCGAAATAATAAAATGGAAATTAAAATACATAACTAAAAATAAGTCATGACTAAAAGGGGAGGATGAAAGGTTCCCTTACCTTGAAGAGTAACTTCAAAAACCTGAAGGTTGGGACCTTGGGGGACTGAGGGAACCTTGGGATGACTCCTTGTGAGGTAAAAAGTACAAATCTTCATTGAGGTAGAATTTTGAATGAAATTAATTAATTAATTCAATGGTATTTATAGCAAAAGTTAGGGAATATTTTATTAATTTCTAAGAGACACCTCATTAGTGGTATTTGAAAAAAAATGGTATTCCCCATGATATATGCCCATGATTTTGGCCACTTGGTACACCACATATAATATTTTAATCCAAATGAGTCAAACAACATTTTAAATTACATATTACATCATTAAGATTTCATAAAACACACTGAAATCTGAAAAACTGTTTTTTTACTATTCACAAAAAAAACATTTTATAAAAATATAATAAATTCACCCTAACCTCATATCGATGTTCTAAATTACAAAATGAACATAATTTTATGAAAATAATTTTCTAAATATGAGATATTTAATTTTTATGTAAAATCACTATTTACCCAAAAAATACTAATACTTAACTAAATATTTCTAAAGCATTTATTTTCTTATGCAATTATATCACATTACCATTCAAGATGCCTAAATTAAATTTATACTTTCTTAAGTGAGATTACTATTCCAATGGTCAAATTACTATTCATAAGGGTAAAATTACTATTCATAATTTACTATTCACCAAAAATTAAGATGATCTTATTAAACTCTAAATTTCTTACAGATCACAACTCTATATGCCATTTTTTTTAAAATCATTTCACATTATTAATTATTTAAAGTATAAAAAAAATATTTTAAAATACTCTCTTTTTTTAAAATATTCATCAATAATATGAAACTTATAAAAATTCATCCTATATTTATTTTGACAATGAAATTCAAAAAAAATTACCGTAATAATAAATATCATTTTTATTTATACAAAAGGATTGAACAATGTAAATAAGGACTTATTAAATATCCCCTTATAACACCTACATAGGACTTAAGATTAATGTGTGAAAAGGGGATAGAATATGGGGGTGGCTCAGACAACATTTCCTGAGTTATGATTTCTATCAGCTTGAACTTCTCCCGTAGGTGATTCTTTTCAAGCTTCACGTGTTGAATCCTAGTTAGGGCTTGGTCCAGAGCAAAGCCTAGTGATGCTACCTCCTTCCCAAGCTCTGATAGATGGGATTCATATGGCCCGAGTCTACTGGATGAGGTCATCAACTCCTCTTTATATATTAATTCACCATGATCACTTATATTTATCAACAATAATCATAATGTTAAGAGTTTAATTTCTAATTTTCATATAGACCAATGGTCATAATTAACCAATAGTTAATGGTCGAAACACATAGGTCTCATTTCAATTATACTAACTTCATTAATAAAAGGATATAGTTTTGTTGAATACAAAATAAAATAACACATAAATTTAGGAAAAAAATTTATTTAAAATTTCAGGTCTTTACATTCTTCCCCCATTAAGAAATTTCATCCTTGAAATTTCAACTCATACACTTAGATGAGAAATGGTTTGGGTACTTCTGCCTCATATAATCCTCTAGTTCCCATGTGTATTATTCATATTTGTGGTTCCTCCACAAAATTTTAACATGGTGGGTAGTCTTATTTCATATAATCTTTTCTCTAAGATCCAAGATCTCCACTGGCTGCTCCTCATAATAGAAATCATGTTCTAGTTCTACCAGCTCGAGATTTAGTACATGTGAAGGGTCGGGTATGTACTTCCTCAAGAGGGATATGTGGAAAACATCATGAACTTGTGTTAGATTTGGAGGAAGTGAAATATGATAGTCCACTACTCCTACATAATCAAGGATTTCATAGGGGATAATGTAGTTTGGGCTGAGCATCCCTTTCTTCCAAAACCTCATGCCTCTCTTTTACAGTGAAATTAGAAGAAATAATTTGTCACCAACATAGAACTCCAGGACCCTTTGATGATTTTCGGCCTAGCTCTTTTGTCTACTCTGAGTAGACTTAATGTGTTGTTGTATGGCATGAACCTTTTTTGTCATATCTTGCACACAATGTGAACCAAGAAGCCTTCTCTCACTAGCTTTATCGCAACAAGTAGGAGTTCTACATCACTTCACATATATATCTTCATAGGGTTCCATTTGAATGCACGAGTGGAAACTGTTGTTATAAGATAACTCAACTAATGGGAGATGTTGATCTTATCCACCCTTAAATTCCCTTAAGCACATTCTCAGTATGTCCTCAAGTGTTTTAATAGTAATTTTATATTGGACATCAGTTTGGCGGTGATAGGTTGTACTGATATTCAATTCAATATAGAGAACATGTTGAAGACTTATCCAAAATTTTATGTGAACCTTGTATCACGATAAAATACGATAGAAAGTGAAAATACATGCATCATTACCACATCATTCACGTAAATCCTGGAAATTTGATCAAGATAGAAATCTTATCGAATAGAGATAAAATGGACAGTCTTGGTGATACGTTCTACTATATCCCTTATCACACTATTTCGTTTGGAAGTTCTCGGGAGACCAGTGACAAAGTCCAAAGTGATATTGTCCCACATCCATGATGGTATGGGTAGTGATTTTAATATCCCTTTATGAATTTGTCTCTCTACCTTCACTTTCTAACATACCATTCACCTTGTGGTGTAGTCAGTAATATCCCATTTCATATTATCACACCAATAAAAATCCATAAGCTCCATATACATTTTTGTGCTTCCATGATGTATAGAGAAAGTTGATATATGAGCTTCATCCATCAGCTCCTTTATTTCTAGAATAGATGGAATACATAGTCTTGTATGAAATTTCAAGACACCTTCTTGATCAAAATTGAACTCTAGAAACTTCCCATCTTTTATAGCCTCAAACTTCTTCTATAAAAAGGATCTTCATTCTGAGCCTTCATGAACTTCTATATTAATTACAGTTCATAAATCATTTGGTATATGGTGGATGATGTATATTCCTTCCCTTATAATTACTATGTCCAATTTCACTAGGTCTTGGATCAAGTTATCCCTTTGAATCCCCCTCATAGATAGAAAAAATGTTTCTTTCCTGCTTAATGCATTATCGAATTTGGTTGCTCTTTCGGGATGATAATGAATTGAAGAATCACAGTCTTCAAGAAGTTTCAACCATCTCCTTTGTCTCATGTTCAATTCCTTTTGTGTGAAAATATACTTCAAACTTTTATGGTCTATGTATATATCACATTTCTCCCCATAAATATAGTGCCACCATATCTTCAGAGAAAAAACAACTGTAGCCAGCTCAAGATCATGTGTGGGATAGTTCTGCTCCTAAGTCTTCAACTGTTGAGATGCAAAAGAAATTAATTTTTCATTTTACATGAGGATACACCCAATCCCTTTCATAGATGCATCACTAAAAATATTGAATCTTTCTCTATTTGAGGGCAGAGTTTACACAAGTTCAGTAACCAATCTTTTCTTTATCTCTAGGAAACTTTACTCATACTCCTTTGTCCAGATGAACTTGAACCATTTTCGAGTTAACTTGGTTAATGGATTAGAAATTCATGAAATTTTTTTCACAAACCTCCTATAATATCCCAATAACCCAAAAAAACTATGATTCTAAATTATTGTTGTAGGATGCAACCACTCCTCTAAACCCAATGTCTTTTTAGGGTCAATTTTGATTCTTTCATTAGTTACAATATTCCCTAAGAAAGTAACTTTGTGTAACCAAAATTCACATTTATTGAACTTTACAAAAGGCCTCTCCTTTCATAGAGTTTTCAAGATAACCCTTAGATGATCATCATGCTCCTGGCAGCTTTTAGAATATATCGAAATATCATCAATAAAAACTACCACAAAGTTATTAAGCTAGTACTTAAAGACTCTATTCATCAAATCCATAAAAATTCTAGGAGAATTAGTCAATTCAAAGGGAATAACAACAAACTCATAATGCCCATATTTTGATCAGAAGACAATTTTTGGAATATCTTCTTTCTTTACCCTCAGTTGATGATAACTAGATCGAAGATCAATCTTATAGAAGAATTGAGCCCCATTAAGTTGTTAAAATAAGTCATCAATTCTTGGAAGATTGTATTTGTTCTTAATTGTGATCCTATTCAGTTCTCTATAATCAATGCATAGCCGAATTGATTCATCCTTCTTCTTCACAAAGAGAATAGGTGCTCCCCAAGGAGACACACTTGGTCGGATAAACCCCTTCTCCAAAAGATTTTGGAGTTGTATTTTTAATTCCTCCAGCTCTATATTTTCCATCCTATATGGGGTATTTGATATCAGATGAGATCCAGGTACGAGTTCAATACATATCTCTACCTATCTTTGTGAGGGAGGTCCGGGTAACTCCTCAGGACATATTTCAATGTATTTCTGGATGATGGGGATATTTTATATCCTTATAATCTCATTTCCTTCTTCTTCTTCACTGATAAACTCTATATAGTAGGATATTGGAGGTGCTTCTGGACAAATATCAGGTCGAGAAATCTCTCCTTGGAAGATAACTGTAGGTTTCCCATTCAAGACTACTAAGATTTCCTTGCTTCTACATTTGATCTTAGCATTATACTTCGAGAGCCAGTCCATCCCTAGTATAATGTCATATTCTAACATGGAAATTACTACTAGATTTGTGATAAGATTGTGCTCACTAAAGTAAATACTAGAGTTTATAAATACTATTGATTCTTGGATAATCCCTCTATAATTCTTGACTGATAACTCTACTTTTATCAATTCAGGGTTTGATTCTAAATTTATTGCAAAATTGGAGGAAATAAAAGAATGTGTAGAACCATAATTAAAAAAAGTACTTGCTAGCTTTAAGATAAAAACTAGAGTAAATTCCACCACATCATTTGGAGCTTCAATATTAGCTATCATGATAAAAATAGCACGTCCTTTCTCCCTTGGCCTTTGTTGAGGTTGATGGTGAATCCTCTCCACTACCATCAGATTTGGACAGTGATTGGAAAAGTCCACAAGTTTTCCACACTTTTAGCATTGGACTTCAGGTGGGGTATGCATCATCTTCCCTTTGTTTTTAGTGTTGGTAAGTTGAGGCTTCACCTCCCCACAACAATTCCGTGTGATATTTCCACCTTTTCCACACTTGAAGCACTTCCCACTCCAGAGCAGGCAGTTCCCTGAATGCTTCTTCCCACATTTATTACATATGGTATGTTTCACTTTCTTGCCTCATCTTCCCTGATCAAAGCTCCTCGCTAATCTTGGATTCATTAATCTCTTCTTGTCATTGGATTTATGAGACCACTGCATCTCACTGAACTCTAGTTCGATTTTCATAGCACTCTTCATGATCACCTCATAGCTATCATAGTCTCAATTGGATAGATTTTTCTGTAGATGAGGTCTAAGTCCACCAAAGAATCTATCAACCTTCCCATTATGATCTATGACAAATCTTGATGTGTAATGGGAACCTATTGTGAAGTTCATCTTGTAGCTTCCAACAGATTCATTATCCTTCTTCTTTAGCTTGAGAAACTCCTTCTCCATTTTTTTCATCGAATGAGGGAAATACTTATTGAATAATATCCCTCTAAACTCTTCCCACTCCATAGCATCAACCTCCACTCTTGGTCTCGTGTTTTTAATCAGTTCCAACCACTGATCAGCTTCTCCCTCTAAGTGATAGATATTTAGGGTGACCTTTTCTTGTTCCGAATAGAGGATCACAGAAAATATCTTCTCAATAGAGTTAATCCACTATTCATCAATCAATGGGTTGGTAGATCCACTGATGTTTGGAGTTCATTTATTCATAAAAAACTCAATAGAATCTTTTTCCCTTCACGTTGAAATCGGTCTCTCAGCTTGATTCATGTTATTTCCCATAATTTGAGTTAGTTGGTTCATTATTCTCATGAAAGTTTCCATTCCTACTTCCATCAGATGTTTGTTAGTGCATGGTCCATTATGGTCACCATTTGCATAGTTCCTCCTGTTTCCCACTATTTTCTATAGGAGTAAAACCTTAATTAGAAGCTTATTTAATTTACAAATATTTTAACTATAAATAATTTTTATGTCTTAAAACATCATTATTTAACATATTATTCTTTAATAACAACTACATTTCTCTATATATCCTTCACAATGATTCATAAAAACTTTATGATTAACCAAATATATCCCATGGGAGTGTCAAACTAGGAGTGAAAAAATGCCTGTTAGTGTGCACAAGTTCCCATTAATGTCTATCTCAACATGGTGTTTTTTAGTTTTAACCCTAGATACATATGTGCTAGAGCCACATCCACGTGTTCGTATCCAAATAGGGATTAATTTGTTCAGAAACCTCTTAATTAATATATCACCAAACTACAAGGAAGTTTTCCTACATTTAAACTTTTCTATAGGGTTCCAATTTAGGATTACATATCCTAATTTCAACAAATAAAAAAGCTATCCTTTTATACCAACTATAGCATCCTGTATTTTTATTACATAACATTACATTTCACTTTACAAATAGAGGATCTTTAAAGTCTAGTGTCTCAGAAAAAGGTACATAAAACTTGAAAACTTAAAACATTTTTCTATTAAACTTGAAAGTCTACTTCAAGGTTCATCCTATGTAAATTTATTTCATCTCATAACCTAGGGACATACATTAAAGTAAAGTTTGAGTAGAAGGCCCAGTAAGGAAAATAGGTGAAACATTTACATGTGAACTTGAGCAATATCAATAAGAACATGAAGAATATCATAATGGAATGATAAATAGGAATATAATAATAAAAATAACATGAATCATAACTTGAATATGTGGCTAAAAAAATTAATTTAAACATTCATAATCATGTCACCAAGGTCCATCCCCAAGGATTCATAAAATTTACCAAGGTTATTCACCAAGGTATCGTAAAACTTGTCATCTCTAAAGATTAATTTATTTACCAAATGCTTTGAAGAGATATCAGGGAACACCCTTAATATATATTTATATTAATTTTATCAACATATATCATAATAAAATATTTCATAAAAATCCAAATATAATAAAAGAAATGGGTTTCAAATCCAAATTGTGACGTTTTAACAAGTGCATAAAAACATGATCATTATGTAATTTATAACCCATAGAATGGGAATGAGGGTTTTAGGTATGTCAATTATAAAATAAAATATATAATTTTTATTTATTTATAAATAAAACTAGAAATAAAATATTTTTGGGTATTCTCATAAAAAAAATAAGATAATTTCTTGATAAAAAGAGTGATTTTGAGAGGAAAATTATGCAGCATAAGAGCTATGCAACATGGTTTTAGAAAAAATTAAAAAAGATAGGGTAAAGGGGTAACACATTCAAAAAAGACTCATAATATAGTATAGGAACATAAAAAAATGTAAATAAGAACATGGTTTGAAAATTTTAAATACATACCACATAAAAGAGAACTTGAAAGGAAAAGAGAAGTGGAGAATTCCCTTACAAAAATTCGGCAACCTAATGGTGTCACTTAAAACATTAGAAAATGATTTGATAAGATAAAAAAGGGTATCTCATCATGTTAAAATAAAATGGACAGAAATAATTATATTTAGTCACATACCCCAACTTAAGAAAATGGAAATTAAAATACATAACATAAAAGAAGTCTTGACTAAAAGAAGAGGGTGAAAGGCTCCCTTACCTTGAAAAGTAACTTCAAAAACTCAAAGGTTGGGACCTTCGAGGATTGAGGGAACCATTGGAGAACTCTTTGGGAGGTAAAAAGACTATATATTCATTTAGGAGAAAATATGAATGAAAGTTATGATGGAATGGGTTGCTATTTATAGAAAAAGTGAGGGAATATTTTATTAATTTCCAAGGGACACCTCATTAGTGGTATTTCAAAAACCATGGGCTTGCCAATGGTATTTACCCATGGTTTTAGCCACTTTATACACCTAAAATAATATTTTAATCCAAATGAGTCCACCAAAATTTTAAATTACATATTACATCATTATGATGTCATAAAACACACTGAAAACCCAAAAACAATATTTTTAATATTCATTGGAAAAAACATTTTATAAAAATATCATAAATTCACTCTAACCAAATATAAATGTTCTGAGTTCCAAAATGAACTCCATTTTATGAAAATAATTCTTAAAATATTAGATATTTAATTTTTAATTAAAATCACTATTTACCTGAAAAAAAATACTAATACTTAACTAATAATTTCTGAAACAGTTAGTTTATTATGTTATTATAACATATTATCATTCAAGATTCCAAAATTATATTTAAAATTTTTTAAATGACGTTACTATTACATTGGTCACATTACTATTCATAAGGGTGATACTACTATTAATAATTTACTATTCACCAAAAATTAATTTGATCTTATTAGACTCTAAATTTTTTGTTGACCACAACTATATATGTACATTTTTTTGAATATCATTTCACATTATTAGTTTTTTAAAGTATAAATAATATTTTAAAATACTCTTTTTTTAATATTCATCAATAATATGAAACTTTTAAAAAATTCATCGTATATTTATTTTGACATATAAAATTCAAAAAAATTACCATAATAAGAAATAAAAAATTTATTTTTACAAAATGATTACACAAAGTAACTAAGGCCTCATTACATAGCCCCTTATAACACCTACATAAGACCTAAGAGTAAGGTGTGCAATGGTGATAGAATCTTAGGGCAGATCAGACAACATTTCCTGAGTGGTGATTTCTATAAGCTTGAACTTCTCTCTTAGGTGATTCTGTTCAGGATTCACATGCTGAAGCTCTGCTTGGGCTTGGTTCAAAGCATAGCCTAGTGATGCTACCTCCTTACCAAGATCTAACAAATGGGATTTGTAAACCCTGATTCTACTGAATGAGGCCATCAAATCCTCTTTATGTATCCATTAACCATGATAACTTGTATTTATAAACAATAATCATAACATTGAGAGTTTATTTTCCAACGGTCTTATAGACCAATAGTCATAATTAACCAATGGTTATATAACAGTCAAAACCCAAAGGTCTCATTTCAATTATACATAATGCATTAAAAAAATGATATAATTTTTCTGATTATAAAATAAAATAACACACAAATTCATGAAACAAAATATTATTCAAAATTTTGGGTCATTTCACTTCCTATATTTGAATACAAATAAGATAGTTACATAGTATATTTAATTCCCAAGAAGTAAAATTAAAATATTACATACAATGATGAATATAACTAAATTAGAATATTTCTATTTATTCTTCATTAATTTATTGCAGTTCCTCTTCTAGTAACTTTTCTTGGAACATGTGAATAAAATATACTCCTATTCATTTCCCTCCCTTTGAATCTTTTGTCTCCTTTAATTACATTATAAAGGTTCCATTTATCTTTTATTTATCATGGTATTTTCAACATTTCCCTTAACTTTATTCATCAAAAGGGATGAAGAACCATACTCCCCCAAATTCTTATCTCTAACACTAAAAAATTTAAGTATATATTTCTATTTAAATTAATATGGTGGTTAATAGCTTGTTTTGAATTCCATACTGAACTAAAACAAACTGAGATATATTTTATTGAGAAAAAATTTTACTCTGAATCATAAACATTAATAAATTTTTAGGAAACAATAGGAATCGTCATTAATAAAACTGCAAAAGGAATAAATCCACATTTAAATGAAAATTCCTTGAACATAAAATATTTATCCTCATTATTTTCAATGAAGATAATTCCCCTAATTATAACTATGAATGGAAATCAAAGTAGTATAAATATAATTGACATGTTGAGTGAGAAGAAAATAAAGATGATATATTATTTTAGTGATGTATGTTTGAATATATATTTGAATAAAATATGAATGTTATATATATGGCCATAGAAAATATGGTCGCTGGAAATATGGTCACTCGATATGATCATTAGGTATATCCAAGGGGTGAAAAATAGTTTTGTAATTGAAAACAATATAATCATAAATAACTTATGAATTAAATAAAATTCTGACATTTAATTAAAATAAGTTATTATTATTATTATTCATTACATGTTATTATTATTATTGTTGTTGTTGTTTTTATTTAAAAAAAGGATTTTATGTGTTTATAAAATTAAAAAAAACATTTTAATATCATTCAATTGAATAAATTGAGTGTTTATAGGATAAATATTTTAAAGGATGTGATTAAAATAATTTGATGCTAAAATGATATTTCTTATCAAAGGATTATTTTTTAAAGTGTTTTATATATTTAACATAGTATATTAAACTATTCACATTTAAGGGATTATTCTAATTAAACATTTAAATGTATAAACAAATAGATTAGAAAATATTTAAATAGTAATTGATATGAAATGGGATTAAGAAAACTTAATGTTTAAAAATTCTTTTTTCTATAAAAAATGTTTTTTATATATATTATATGTTTTCATTTGAAAGTTTAATTTATATAATTTATAATTTTAATTAGATTAATTGGAATAAAAATTTATAATCATTATATTGATAATAGTTAATAATTTTAATTACATTTTTAGGCATATATATAATTTACTGATGTAAAAAAAATTGAGTTGCCATGGTAAAGGTAAAATGAGGTAAATATGGTTAAACTAAGGGAAAAATATTGGGCATGTGGGAATAGTTTATAATAACTAGAATATATTTCATCCATTAATACAATAAAACAAAACTTAAACCACTATAAGTAACTTATGCTACCAGTAGAACATCCCCTATAAGTTTAGTTTCATAACTATGAAGTCCAAGCACCCCAATCACCATTTCGAGTCCTTAGCTACCTCAAGTTTTGATCCCTTCAGGATCTTCCTTCTTGGTATTTCATCCTAGAGCACTTGGATATTACCAAATGTTCTCCCTCTAGATCTACCTCTATATCACCTTGTTATCACTAATTAGTCTTAATAAGTTATTCTTTACACATGTGGAATAATCACACTTATATAGTGGTCTCATCTAGTCATCAAGGCAGTAATTCTTTTTTATAATTCTGGGGAGACACTATATTTACTTGAGAAAAATTCAATTTCCAATATCACTCATTTAATTGACCTCCAAATCCTTTCTTAGAATATTCAATTTACTATAATGAATTTTTTGAATCACTCTTTCCCACATAGATTATGGAAGACTTCTACAACCAATTGTTAGAGTTCATTGAACTCATGGAATTCCACACTTCCATCACCAGCTCCATATTTCTATTCATCTATAAAAATATACCCCTTATATAAACTTCACAACATCCATATAGAGCATGAATGAATCCCTGAGTATATACATAAAAATATCATAATCATCCTTTTGTAATCAAGCTTCATTTTGATCTATCTTCTGATATGAATCCATCCATCCACTCCCACTATACTCACCTTCTAGTGATCACACACTTCCTAACGTAATTCATCTAACCTAGAACTCAGAGGCTCTGATTGAACTTCCATTTAACTAAAATCGCTAAATATGATGAAATCACATCTACTAATTTAATCCATATATCCCATAGTGTAGGTGTGCTTTCTCCATCTATCCCTTTATGTGTAACATTTAGTGAATTAACTTTTAATTCTTCCAACACATTACCCATAAAATACTTCACACACCAAACCCAATAATCTCTAACTTTAGAATTCTTTTCATGAGTTATGTCCAACAATATCCCACTCAAATATTATTCCCATGGTCAAAACAAAGTTCCACTTGTCATATTTCATTCACACTCATTTCATAGTACCTACATAGTTCTCCTCTACGCTCCTTTTGATAATTTAGAACCCCAATAAATGAATTCATCCTTAGATATTTAGAACTACAACATTTTATTCCACTGACTCCTAGAAACTTTTCCAAATTTCTGTATGTAAATTCCTCAAAATAAAATAAGAAATAAGTTTCTATCCTATCACATTTTTGAATCTTCATCAATAAGTTGTGTTTTACATCAAGTCCATAGTCTAACTCTTCTAGAAATTTACTTATGATTCCATGATTCTCAACATTCTGTAATCTAAGAGATTTATTTTACACCAAAGGAGAGTGACATCATCACAACCAGCCTCCATATGAAACTATTAGAAATTTTGATTTCATCAACATAATGAACTCCAACTGAAACCTTCCTTTAGTGAAACCAATACATCTATGGATCTTTTTTCCACTATATCCAGCCTCAATTATAAACTTTTGAGGATCCCATATCCATTATAGACATCTTTATAACCCTATTATGATATTCTAATAATCCCCTCCATAGAGTTAGAAAAACCCTTGAAAATAAACATGTCACAATACTTGGGAAATCCTTCCCATCAACATTTATCATGTCTCCATTGACTTTACATATGATAGAAAAACACCTATCCAATTTCAATACATCTAGAGTATCCTACAAGATATTTTCATGACCCATCTCAGTGGTGCACATTTCGCAACTCAGCAAGGCTGCCTCCAATAGGACAGGTGATGGCAACTAGCACCAAGAAGGCATGTCATTAAAAAGGGAGGCCGTAGAATAAGCAAATATACACATGAACACATATACAAGACTATAAAATGATAAAATTTAAAAAACAACTGAACAGACATTCCTGTATACATATGAATCCCACTAATAGAGTATTATAGTAATTAAAGGAAAGTAAATGGGGCCAAATACTAGCCCGCCACAAATTGTTTGAAGACAAGCCCAACCTATAAAGAAATATAGGGAGTACATTCAAGATTATTTAGGAACACACATTGGTCTTTATAGTCTCACTAAGAACCTTCTAGTCCTAGTCTTTCTAGGACTCTGTCAAAAGGTCAATCATTTGCTCAATACACAATACGTGCAGGCAAAGATTGTACAGGGGTGAGTAAAACAATTCCATTCAGAACAACATAAAACCACAAAACATACAAAAAAAATAAGTAGAGTAATCTATAAATAGATATATGTCTACAACACATATAAAAATAATATTTATATATACTCAATATAGACACATAGTCTCAAAGGTAAGTCAAAACTATAGTATTCCATCCTAGGATTCTAGCTCAAAGATTCCTCAAAGAACTTGTCTGGGAGAACACACTCTTGAGTCTAATAACACTAATGAAATCCTACCAAGAGATAATTATTATAAGTTATACCTATTCGAAGTACACACTAATGGTCTAAAGAGATATGATACATATATGAGGATCACACCTAAGGCTATGGGGTATATCAAAGACTCAATCTGGTTAAACCTGCTAAGTAGATGACCGATGCCCGTGTAATGTTAGTCATGAAGATATAAATAACTCTGCCTAGGGAACAAATATGAATAGAGGATCTCACTCTAGGCCTCTTATAAGGATTATAATAACTCTTTCAAAGAAGTAATGTGTAAGGTATTGTTGACCTAAGAGTAGGATGTGATTCCATACTAACCCTCATGGAATGGATATGGGGAACACACCCAAATGAAAATTGTATAAGATATAGAGGAGAAGGGCTTAAATCCAGGTTTAAGGAAGCACACAACTTGTAGAAGGGTTAAATTCCATGTCCCTTGACCTCAGTTCCTACCTATGTAAACAACTTTTATATCATCCCATGTTCATGTCCGTGTAGAAGTACACAGAGTTTCGGATAGCTATTTACTCTACTCGTGTACTAGTACATGGCTTATCCCATGTACTTATCTAAGACTAGTCTAGGTAGGGGATTACATGGTGGTCCCTAACTCATGTAACCCAACCTGTGTCTGTGTACCATATGAGTTACACACTGAGTCACTAGGAGGATGTTTCACACCATGTGACCTAATCACATGTCATGTGAAACTTAACTATCTCCCAAAACCTTAGCCATTATAATGGGGGACCACAAGGAATGTTCCTCCATGTTACACGTTGTGTAGTGAGGATTTTACCATAATTCCATATCTAGAATCCATTTTTTATTATGTGCATCTACCCATCGATCCAATCATGTGCCTCATTGGAAAATCAAGGTTCTATCTCACTTGAGTATTATCATCAATGAAAAATGTATTATGGCCATCAAATTTTTTTGGAAAATGGATCTACATGTAGTTCTTCATTTTTCACTAAATAACACTAAAGAATATGAAATTGTGTATCCAAAACCTTCCAATACTCTGATTCTCCCATAATTGTACCACCTTCATGCCATATCAATACTAGATCTAAAATTTCAGATCATTTTTCCATGAAAATGGTTATCAATGATCGATTCATTGGGATATGTCAAACCAAGGACCAAATGAAGAATTCCACCATAAAATGAAGAATCAAGGGAGAAAAAGTAAAATAACCACCAAGAGGAATATACCTCTTTTAATGTTCATGTCGACCTCAATTTTTTGCATTGAGAATAAAAATAAAGAATCAATAATCATAACGTAATTATCCCAAAACCCAATTAATCTAGACCATCCAGCAAGCAGACCGGTTTTTGAATCAATCTATTGGTTTATTGATTCATGTTCATCGTAAAAAATAAGAATGGGGAAAGAATTAAATGAAAACAAATTTTATACATCAATTCATATCAAACGGTGATGAAGAAAAAAGATGCACCGTGATTCTTGGCAAGATACTTTAATTCTGTTGCATGTTAATTTTCAATCAATGATTTGGTTATCATTCTTCTAAGAAGGATCCTACAACACTCTCTCCAACAGATTCAGGGTTATGAGGACAACCCTAGGATCTTTTTGTAATTGTATACTTAAATAATCATCAGTCTTAACGTCAACAAAATTTAAATACGATAAAATAATTTATTATTTCATTTATTATGCGCCCACAATGACTTTCCTATAAATTCCTTGCGCTGACCAAGGTTATGTCATGCCTAGGGTAAACCACACATTCTAAACTCAACAGTTCCCTCGTATTTCAAATTTGGCACACCGTTTATATTTTATTCAAATTTTTTAATAAAACTATGCATGTGTTCTATATAATATATTTAATTTATTTAAAACATTTATTCCCAACACACAAGGGTGATTTCCATGTTTGCATTGGACATGAACTAAAGGAATCAATCATCCACGAAGGATCTACTCCTTTTGATCCTCAATCTCTACCAAGTACTCAGAAAAGGTAGCTTCATCCCCGATGTCTAACTTTCCTGAGTCAATAACGTGTGATGGGTCATGTATATTCCTCCTCAATTATGACACATTGAAGGTGGTGTGTACCCAATCTAACTATGAAGGTAGATCTAATTGGAATTCCACCCCACTAACTCTATTAAGTATTTGGAAAGGGATAATAAAACTTGGATATATCTTGTCTACCTATCCAAATATCCATAATCCATATATAGGTAAAAAGCATAATAACACATGGACTCCTTCCTTGATGTCCAAATTCCTCTATCTTCTGTTTTCATAAAACTTATAATATCTCTATGCAGTCTCCATCTACTCTAACATGATCGCAACCTTCTCTATAGATGCTCACACCACCTCTAGGCCCATGAGTTCCTAATATCCTAGCTAAGTCCATAGAAGTGGTGACCTATAGGGTTTCCCGTAAAAAACCTAAAATGGTTCCATATCAATGGTGGAATGGTAGTTTTTTTTGTACACAAAATCCACCATGGGTAGGTGATCCTACCAACAACAGAAAAAGTACAACATGAAATCTAGAAGCAAGTCCTCAAAAACCTGAATGGTCCATTTAGTTTAGTCATTACTATAGGGTCAAATGGTGTGCTCAAGCATAATTGTGTCCTAAAATCCACATATAATCTCTTCCACAAAAGGGATGTAAAGTGAGAATAAAAATTAGAAATGATTGTCAATTGAACCCCACAGAGTCAGACTTTATTCTGCATGTATAGGCATCCCAATCTCTCTACTAAACCCGGATCCCAAATTTATAAGAAGTGTGATAACTTATTATTTTAGTCTATGATCACCCAGATGGAATCACATCCCCTAGTAATATATGTTAAGAGTATCACAAATTCTATGGAAATTCCACCCAACTTTCACTCTATTACCTTAAGGGATTGAGCTAAACTCGTTGGAACTTGGTGCTCATCCTTTACTTGCTAAAAAGTAAGTCATCCAAAGACAAACATTGTAACTCCTTTCTTCTTCCCTATCCTCCAAATCTGATGTCAGAGGTCCTAATATAACATTCCCACATTTGGATGTACCTCCAAAGGAGATGTATGAAACTCCCTCAGAACCTCCTCCCAGAACATCATCAGTTCCATCATGCATTCTATGAAAAGAATGAAACTCTCCCAAACTTTAAAAAATACATCTAGATCATGTCTAGTGTATCTCCAAGTATGTAGGGAATCATAGTCGACATCCCCAAGTTTCCCCTCCTTGACACACTATAAGAGAGGAGGGGTGAAAACCATTTACTAGAGGTAAGTCGCTCCATCTCCATCCATATAGGATAATTGAAATGTGGTCCACTACTTTGACGCCTCATTCAAAAAATACAAACAAGATCTCCTACTGGGATCATCTTCTAGAATATTCCCCTTCCCAGAAGTATAGACAAACTCAAAGTAATAATCTTAGAGGAACTCTAACCATCACCAATATCTCAAGATAAGATCCTTTTAAAATAAGATATACTTGAGAATATTTAGATCAGAATATATAAAAAAATCCCTCTCAAGTCATGTAGTGTCAACACATATATATTGTGAAAACTACTAATTCTAACTCAATATCATGGGTTGTGTAGTTATACTCATGTAGTATCAACTGAATTGAACCATAGGAAATCACCGTATGCCTCTACATCAGAAGGCAACCAAGCTCATTCCTAATGCATCAAAAAAACTACATACTCAACACCCTCATCTGGTAATCTAAAGATCATAGTGCTCATAAAACTCTTCCTCAACTACTAAAAATCTTGTTTCCGCATTTTCTCCAGGAAAAATGATACCCCTTTCAGGTCAATGTTATCATGAGTAATGATATCCTAGAGAAATTAGGTATGAATCTTAGGTAATATACTTCTAACCCAAAGAAACTTTTCACCTTCATCACGCTCTTGGGTGGCGCCCAAGCTAACACTACCTTAACCTTGGCCAAGTCCACTACCACTCCATCTACTAAGATAACATGTCTTAGAAAGAAGAATTCCTAAATCTAGAACTGGAACTTTGGGAGATTTTTGTAAAGTTGATTCTCTCAAAGTACGTCTGGAACTATCATCAAGTGTCTATCATGTTCCTCCTTGAACGCCAAGTATACAAGGATATTGTTGATGAAGACTACTATAAACTGGTTTAAGAAAGGCTGAAAGATTCAACTCATGAGTCCCATGAGTACTTCTATAGAATTATTCAATCCAAATGGAATCACCAAGTACTCATAGTGACTGTAGAAACATATGAATTTATTATTTTGTGTATCCTTGTCCTAACATTATAATTGGGGATATCCTGACCTAAGGTCAACCTTTGAGAACCGGCATTCCCCTCTCAATTGATCAAAGAGTTCATCTATCCTTTGTAGTGTGCACTTGTTCTTCACAGTCACCAAGTTCAACCACATATATTCCAAACATAACCTCAATCTGTCATCTACCTTCTAGGTGAACAAAATCGAGGCCATCCTGGGTGAGACATTTGATTTAACAAATCCATTCCTCTATAATTCCATCCAAATTCACTCTCATCTCATTAAGCTCTATGGGATCCATTTGATATGTTAGAACATATAACGGTGTCACCATGGGGTGTAGATCAATGTAGAATTATATATCTCAGTGGGGAGGTAAACCTATAACATCCTAAAGGAAGTAATCTTTGTACACTGCCACTATTGTAGGAAACTTTGAAATCATAACATCTCTAACAAGAAGGCTTAGGCTATCCAAATAATTAGTAATCATTTGTACCCTCTTATACCTAATTCCAAAATGAGCTGCCTAGGTTTCCTTTTCACCGATTGAGAACCTAGTCCCATCATTGTGGAAACACTACATCCTCTACCAGAAGCATTCAATATACACATAAACTGTAGAAAGCTATTCCATACTTAAAATGACTTTGCAAGGAATCTATTCTACTATAATGAGATCCCAACAGAAACTCTTACATCTAATATTAAAGTAACACTATTGGTAAAAGTGTTTGATTACTGAGTCATATCTAGTAGGAGTCTCCAAGTACAAGGGAAGAGCCATGGGCTCAACTAGAATCTCTAACTCTTGAACTAGATATGTGGAAAGGAAGGAATGACTAGAACCTATGTCTATTAGTGTTGTAGCTAAAGTAGAAGATACACAGATCATACCTTGTATCATTCCTAGAGCCTCTGGGTCATAAGTTTCAACCGCATGTAGTTGTCCCCACCACTTTTCTCTAGCTCCCTAATCCTATTATCGACCACCTGGGGGTGATGGTGGTAACAATTCAAAGCATCTAACACCTCCTTCTGCTCTACTATCTCCTCTTACACATCCACTAACCTACATAACAGCATGATCCTGCCATTGTCTCTACCTCAGTATCCCATCCATGGTCTCTCTGACAGTTGTACGGTGGGTTGTAAAATCTCAAGTAAGATGTCCCCTACCATCACATGAGTAGAACCGCCTCTCCCTAGGATGACTGGACTCATCCTGTGATCTCTAAACTATAGATCCTCTATCCTAGGACTTCCTCATGAAACGTATCACATATCTAGATCCCTGAGACTGATGTCAGCTCCCTGTTTCTGAGTTCTCTACTCCTGTATGCTTTCTACCAGTAACCATTGTCTATATATTCTCATCCAATTAAATCTCAACCACAAAAGCATGCATTATCACCCTAGAATAGGTAGAAATGCATATATGGATAACACTAAATCAAATATATCTACAAATCCCTCACTTGAAGGTATTCTCCCTGAATAACTGGTAGTGAACAACATCCATTGAGTAACTAGAGATGTTGGTAAACCTCAATGAATACTCATCTATATTCGGACTTCCCAACTGGAGCTGCAAAAGCTCATAGATATATATATCCCTTGGTGTAGCTGGTTATGAATCATATCTGAAAAGTCACTCAAACTCTAACCATGGTAGAGTTTCTTTATCATAATACTGGGTCACTAACCCCCACTGTCTCTCAATCAATCTGTGAAGTGGGCTCGCCACCAGTTTCACCATCTTCTATGCTGGTGTCCTGACAAGACAAAAAACTTTTTTCACCACCACAAGCCATTCCTTAGCCATCTTTGGATCAGGATCACCTCAGAACCTAATGGGTATATTTCTCTAAAAATCATGAAGCGCATTCATCTTGTTCACCTTATTCATTGGTACTATGGGTATCATGTGCTTCTCTATAGGTGGTGGTATAGATGGTGCACCACCTGGATGTAATATCTCTAGAACCAATCCCTATATCAAAATCTCATCTCTGAGGGGATCATACTTTTAATCCTAAGGTTGTGTCCTTGCTGGAATACATCACGAAGGCATCCTATAAATAAAAAATATGTACCACGTTCAATGAGAATATCAGGAGAGATGACTCAACAAGGACATTGAAACCACAACCCATGCTTATATGATGCATGTACCATTATTTTCTCGGAAACCAATTTTCTCATGTACCAAGTAGAGAAGCATGTGATCAGCGTCCTAGTGTACGGATATTTTAGCCACCACATCAACATCGGAGTCCCTATCATGAAATTTGAACTCAAGACAATTAACATTTTTTCCCCAAACCAATCTCACAAACTCCATTCATAAGGTAGAACTGACTTCTCTGATACCACTATGTCACGACCCATACTAGTGGGGCTCATACCTAGACTACCCAAGCCCACCTAAAATAGTCTAGGATAATGTGACTAGTCCCAAAAATAAATATTAGTTACATAGGAGGCCTTAGACGAAGTACCTATACACACACACACACATCTCCAAAACTATAAAATGTTAAAATTTAAAAACAACTGAACAAACATGCATGCATACAAATAAATCCCACAACTAGAGTATGATTGAAAGTAAAAGAAAGTAAGCAGGAAAAAATACAAGCACCCCACAAAGAGTCTTCATGTTTTTTGAACCTATAAAGAAATATAGGTAATGTTTTCAAGATTTCATAGGATCACACCTAGTTTTATCTAGTCTCACAGAGCATTGTCTGGTCCTAGTCTATCAAGGAATCGATCAAATAGTCAGTCATCTTAAAAAGACACGACACATGTGAAAAAAGCCCGTGCAGGGGAAATTATAACAATACCTAGTAGGACACCATGAAACCACAATGCATACAAAAAAAAGTACATACATCTCTACACAAGTAAATTTCTAAAACACATATAAAAATAATATCTAGATATACTCAACAAAGACACAAAATCTTAGAGGTAAGTCAAAATCATAGTATGCCAGCCTAGGATTCCAGCTCAAAGATTCCTCAAAGCACTCGTCTTAGAGAACACACTCTTGAGTCTGATAATACTGATGACATCTGTCTAAGAGGTATTTCCCATCAGGTCTCATCGGTAGAAGTACCCACTGAAGGTCTCAAGAAATGATACACAAATGAGGATCGCTCTTAAGGCCATGGGGTATAGCAACAACTTAACCTAGTTTAACCTACTATGTATAGGATCAACACTCATTCAATGTTGGTCACAATGATACCAACAACTCCACCTAGGTCATGAAGATTAATATAGGATCTCACTCTAGGCCTCTTAGATGGATTCCAATAACTCTATCCAAGAAGTCCTGTTAGAGGGATCGTCATCCTAGGTGTAGGAGGAGATTCCATGATCACCCTTAGGGAATGTGTATGGGTAAACCCCTAATTAAAATATTTTCAAAATACATAGGAAAAAGGAATTCGAGCCATTTTTAATGAATTACACGGCATGTATAAGGGTTACACACTGTGTCCTTTGACCCTGGGTCCCGTCTATGTAAATTTTCATTGTCTCATCTTGTGTCTTTGTCCATGTATAAGTACATGGAATGTTGGCTACCCAAATACTCTACCCATGTACCAGTACATCTCTTAGACCATGTACTTATCAAGGCCATGTCCATGTAGGGGAGTACATGGTGTTCCCTAACCTGTGTACCTAAACATGTGTATGTGTAACCTCTAAGGTACAAGTAGAGTTTCCAGGAAGAGGTCGTATGTTGTGTGACCTAGTCACACAATGTGTGATACTTAATTATCTCATAATAACCTAACCATTACAAAGGGGGCACACTCTGTGTGGCTCCATGTTACATGATATGTAGTGTGGATTTTTTTGAATTTCTAGAACTGGAATACACATTTGATTTTGTGCCTCTGGCCTTTGATCTGATCACATGAAACATTGAAAAACCAAGGTTTTGTATAATCCAAGCCTCACCTTTAGGAAATAGCACTTTACATCCATTAAATCCATTCAGAAAATGGATATTTATATTGTTCTTCATTTTACACCAAATAATGTCAAAGAATGTGAAATTTGGAATCCAAAATAGTTTACTTCTCTGCCTCTCCCATCATTTCACAACAATAATTCTATTTTGACCCCATATATATAATATTGGATTCTTACACAAGAAACAGGTTCCCAATGATTGATTCATCGAGATATGTCAAACAATAGGGCAAACGAATAACATCCATAATGAAAAAAGAATCAGGGGAGAAAAGAATAAGAATAATAAATAGTAATAGACCTCGATCAATTTTCATGTTCACCTTGATTTGTTTCCAAGATAACAACAATAAAGAATCAACAATTGAAAATTAATTCTCACAAACCCTAATTTATATATCCCATCCCACTAGATAATAGATCTGTGAATCAATCCGTTGGTTTATTAATTCATGTTTATTATAAAAACTAATAATTGGGAAATAAATCAATAAAAAAACAACCTACCTCAGTTCGGATTGATCACTAATGAAGAACGGAGTTACATCATGATTGTTGGTGAGATCCTTTTGTTCTGTTTCAATCAATCATCAATCCATGATTCGGTCACCATTCATATGAGAGTGATCCATTAATGATCACTCCAAAATTCTTAGGGTTAATCTATTAACCCTAGTGTTTCATCATAACAGTATACTTAAAGGATCTTTAGTCACTCCAACAACGAAATTGAAATAAAATAATTTAATTCATTATTTTATTTATTTTTCACTCTCAATAACTATCCTAAAAATGACCCCAAACCAACCAAGGTTGTGCTGCTCTTAGGGTAAACCACTACATTCGAAATACAAAGGTGCCATCTCATTTTTTATCCAAGCCACCACTTAGAAGTTAATCTAATTTTTCATGAAAATTTTGTGTGGGTGTAATTTTGTATATTTAATATATTTCAAACATTTATTATGGGCACACTGAGTCTTGGAATCACACATCATCTCAGTGCTTGGTCTCAAAAATAAGATATAAAATATCCAAAAAAATAAATGGAAAATCCGAGTTATTAAAAGATCCTACCATAAATGGAAATATGATTCGTGACACTAATTTCTGATATTCCAAGATAGTATTCTTCAACTTTGGAAAAAATAATTAGCAGTCTTATGATACTCAAAAAATTTACATACTCTTACCTTCTAGGATAATTTTTTTCTACCAGCATCATTGTTTTTCTCAATTTTTGTTAAAGGAAAATTGAATTGGAATCTTTCTCCATGAGAGAAGCTACCAGAACATGAGCACCATGCACTCCACTGAATATTTTACTCACTGTAAATAAGTTCTAGAAAATTAATTCATAAATCATAATTCTTATCTTTCCTCCTCTATAAATCTCATATTATCCTAAAATCCATGCCTCAGACTCTATATTCTTGTGATATAATCAATAATATGATAATACACCTATCGGAAATCTCCTTTTAGAGAATGAAACCCATTCCACAAAAAACATAACACTAAAAATCCCCAGCATGAAAATCCCATTCACATCCATAATTACTTCTTTCTAGTTGATAATCATCCAATTAATTAGGACCATGCGACACCACACCTCCTTCTATTAATATTCCATATTGGTCACTAATTTTCTGATAATCATGAATCTTTAAGATTAAGTATCCACTCCTACCTTCATAAATATTGAGTGATGAAACCCCATATTCTTATATCCTAACTCAATATGGTCGCAAACACTTGGTAATAATTTTTTTGAACCCCTATTAACCATAGTTTTTTGAAACTTATTGAATTATAACATTCTCTAAATATACCTCTCAATCTCTATGGATTTTCCTTGACTTGAACTGACTATTGGAATCTCTTTTGACAACTCCTTCTGGGAATATGTTTCATATGTCACCTAACAAAAACCTCGAGGGAAATCCGTGTTCTTTTTTTCATTAACTTCTAATTCACTATCCTTTATTTTGGATGGATTATTTATAAAATGGAACTATAAACTCTCTAAGAGTATAAAACCATTCATTCCTATAATAATTGTAACTTCCACCATCAAATCATCAAACTATTCTTAAGCCATCACAACAATTTCCACTATAATTTCAATATCCTTCCACCTAGTTCCAAAAATTCACCCAATGAATAGAATATTCTACATGAATCTTTTCAGTCAATTATACTTTCAATACTCTTAACAACTCTATTTTTATCACTTGCATCTTCAAGTGACATTCTTCTAATAATTTGATCGACCAAATAACCATGAGAACTCCGTAGTATTCCATGAAATCTTTAATTTTTACAAACAATGATACATTCACCAAGACACCTATTGTTCTAGGTAACTATAAATATCTCAAAATCCATCTTTTACTACCACTACTATCCAAGCGAAACATCTCTAGAGTACTTGATAAACTACCCTTGCCCCCAAACACTCTATTATCATGATCTACCACCAATCACTATAATAAATATCCAACACCACTCATTGGGGAAGTGGGTGTAGATTTATATCAATATAATTTCCTTACTCTTGTAATATATTATGGAATAACTTCAACCAACGGAAGAAACTCATTTTCATCGAACATACCCCATAAGCTTGACATCTAGAAATAAGAAGTACAAGCACCCCAACCACTCTTTTGAGTCATCCTCTACCTTTGGTTTCAGTCACCTCATGTTCTCCAATATAATAAATTCAGAATAAAATAAGCACATGAATATCTCACGCATTATTATGACCCTCCCCCCAATATATTGGTACCTATCCTAGACTAGTTGTGAAGAGAAGGAATGACCCCTAAGTCCCTCCTGTAGTAGTCCCCCAGGTTGGCATCTAGTACCAAGTGTTTAGAATGCTCAAATGAGTTAAATTACCCTCATTATGTAAAAGGATTGAAAGAAAATATGAATAACCACTAAACAACACCATCATATAATATAAAAGAAACCAAACCATCCCTTATGTTCATGTTAAGAATTATAAATAATGTTTCTAATGAAAATACCAAAAAGATAACTAAGGAATAAACTCAACAGTAACTTCGATCTCCAAGCTAGTAATTCCTAGCTCAGTCCCTTTGACCCTTATAGAAACTGGAAAAATACTTTATATAAATTGGGTGAGTATAACATGTAAAATCAGTGAGGTCATACCCAAGGTCCTCTGTGAAAATGTGAAAGGATAATAACAATGAATGAGTGAATAAATATAAGAACCAAAAATTACCAAGATAGGTAATCTATCCATCCCAACATCGCTATAGATCACTCACCAAATGATGTAAGAAAGTAATAAGAAAATATTATGAAAAAAATGTTAGACGTTCCCAACATCCACTTCCCCACTAATTTTATACTCTCATAGACCAACATCAAATGTATTGTTATCTCATTCCTTTTATCATCACCACATATGAATCCGACTCTAATGTCGGTTGGGTCACAACACTACCCACCTTAGCCTCCCACAAGGCCTAACATCTTGAGCTGGCATCAATGTCACCATGAACATATCTCATTCCACTTCCACATCATCACACATCTTTCTAAAACAACACATCAAGAGAAATAGGGTATCATGAATCTGAATAAAATCAACCTCATTCCCTTCTCCTACCATACATGAACCCCATTATATATCACATCCTCACATCATTGGGAATCCCCACTAACTTTGTCATCATCAATGTCTAGGATTCACCACCAACTAAACCATTTCCCAATACTATTTCAAATGTAAGATTATGGAAGATTGTAAAATTATCCATATATTCCACATCATCCAGATGTTGGGGACCCCCCCCCCCCCAATAATATATGGTTATTGGTAAATAGTACTCAATGTATTTGGGTGCGTATGAAATTAACTTGAAAATAAAAACATGTTTGTGTGTGTAAATATACAGCACATAACCTTGGAATGAAGGTTTCACAAAAATACATCATCATCTTCATCTATCAAAAAAATTATACTATTGTAACCACACGCTTCCACCATTAAATACAACTCCACTGTACCAAAAAACCACACAAAACCCACTTTACTTTCTTTCAATTAAAGGTTCATCCATCCTTTTGGATTATTAAATTAGAAACTATTGTTCATAAATATATGTATTAATTTTCATATTTGATTATAAGAACATAAATCCAATTCAGGCATTTAAATTTCTATTTAATTACATTTGTTCATAATTATTGACTTTGTTAAACGAGTTATCACATATAAATTCTAGTCAAATTTCATTAAAACCATCCGAAAAAAATAAATTTTCATTATTATAAACCTCAAATCTAATCACTATTAGGCCACATCAACAAGGCATCACACAACAACCCATTAAACCTACCACCACACTTCAACTACCTACGACACATCCTATATTTTAACTGATTACTAGCAGCATCATACAAACCCCATATTGGCCACACAACCACAAGGAAAATAACAAACATTATAGAAGAACATAGAAGTGGATTTCTAGACCACATATTTTACCACAATTCATTTATAGGGGTATTTCACATTAAATCATCTTCTGGTACATGGGTTTTTTCACACAGTTATAGATTTACACAAGAAACCAATTCTTAGGTAATTATAAATATTTATACTTTTATGAGTAGTGGATTTAAAAAAATTCATAATACGGTTAAAAATCCACAATAGGGGATAAAAGTATACATAACATATGTATCACAATAATTTATAAGTTTCAAGGGGTAATAATTGTAAATAAAAAGGAAAAAATAAACACGTGTGATAACTCCTCATACCTTCCAATTCGATTTCATTTAGTTCATTATATTTATTAGTTAATATGTAAAACCCAAACACTAGAATATAAAAGAATTATAACTTTACAGAGGATAAAATAAAAGATAATAAATATCCCATACCCAGAAAAGAAGTTCCAAACTCACTATATTGAAAATAGGTGGAAATAAGATGAGTTTGCTAGCTGGATATCATGAGAATAAAGGCATGTGGTCAAAATTAGATAATTTTGAAGGTTCGATAACAATTTTATATTTCATAAAGACCCCATGGAAACTTAAAAAGACTCAAATATAATAATTCATATAATTTTAAGATTCTTAATATGGTTCCCAAATATCCCTATGAAGTTAATTGAGACAAATTTCCATTTTGTGTATCTTAAATTCAGTTCCATTTGAAACAGGTGGAACAAACCATTTAAATACATGAGGTTTAATTAATTAAAATATTGGATCTAATCCCAAAAAAATATTTTTTAAAAACATTTATTTGGGCTTCAAATCCCATATTTTTTTAAAAAAAATTATGTTGTTTTTGGAAACAATTTATGGGTATTTTCAAAAAAACTGGAAATATTGAAAACTGTTGGACCAACCATGAGAAGAAACTAATCAAAATGTGAATAAACCGATTGATTATGAGAATAAACTGATCAAACATGAGAAAAAAATTAAAATTTCAAAGGGAAGAAGACTCAAACACCTTCTTAACACCTCCAAGCCTATGGAAATAAGAAAGGAAAGAATTTAGGAACCAATGGTGTTACATCAAATACCTTTAAAGAAATTATTATCCTCAGAAATCAAAAAATAACCTGAAAGAAAAGGGAAATGTGGTCCAAACAATCACCTATGATATACCTCTCATGGATTATTCTATAACAAGAAAGAAAACGCACATTGGAGAAATATAAAACATATCCAAGTGACATCATTAGCTAAGGGAGATAGTTAATCTCGTATAAATAATAAAGTTAAACACATAATCTCAAATAAAAGAAACAAGTAAAGTAGTACATCAAAAATTATTAACCATCGAACGCCTCAAGGTAAAGGGTGCACACATGCGACTCTCACTCCCAAGAACTCTCCTATACTCCCCAATTCCTCTACAACATATGTAACAACATGAGATTTTGTGAAATATTTTTGAAAAATTAAATTTAATAATTTTTATATTTTTCATTGCATACAACACCAAGTTTAGCTTCTATTACATGTAATAATAATTTTACTTGTATTACATGCAGCACTGAGTTTAAATAAAATGTGACATACTATTAAAATATTATTATTTAACATCGTTGTTATCACCTAGCCATTGGAATAGAGGGTATGAATAGGATTAAATAACTTATGAAAATATATTATCTATACATTTATATAAAATTATTTTTTTGGTGACTAATTAATTATAAATGAAAATAAAAACTATTTAAAAATAAAGTAAATAATTATCTGAAAAACTATGTTTATGCACAGAAATATGTTTTACATCAATAAATTAACCAAATCACATTTTGTGAATGATTTTAATGAAATTTATATGTTATATATTCAACCAATTTTCACCATTCATATTTTTTTCTACACAAGTGATAATAATAAAACCAGTTTTATTCTAAAAAAAGTACATTTTTGAAAAGCAGTTTTATCGTACTTTATGAACTTATAATAAAATTATTTTTTAAAAATTTAAGAAAAAAAGTCATTTCTTTACAAAAAAAATCAAAATTATCTTAGGGTGAATTTTGTATAATTTTTTGAGAAGATAAATTTTTCAATAAATAGTGAAAATTACTATATTTTATTAAGTATTTTCATTTCTGTTAAATATTTTAAAAACATACAAATTGTTTTAATATGGTTTTAAAAATAATATTAGTTAAATTATATATATATATATATCCAAATTATTTCATTTTAATCATTTCTAGATTTAATTTTGATATAAAAACTTCTTGATCTTTTGAACATTTTCTTTTTCAAAACCCGCTTTCTTGGGCATCTGTAAGATTAATTTTAAATTAATTTTTTCTTCATCTATACATAGAATTTGAAAAAATAGGTTAAATTTTTATAATTATAATATTTTATGTTATATAATAATTTAAACTTTATTTTTTACTATAATGGATAGTAAAAACAATTAAAAAATATCGTGATTAAAGTAAAAATGGGTTTGTTAGGTATTAAACAAAAATGATAAGGTTTAAAATGAAAAAAAAAACTTTTAAAAAACTCATTTTATGACTATATTTACGCATTATTTCTTATATTTTATATAATTTCTCTTTTTGTATCCTTGGGGATGGATAAAAACATGGGTAAACATTTTTCTTTTTAGAAAATTATAAATATACCCTTCACCTCACTTATAAAAGAACACCCCTTATACTCTCCTATTCACTCATTAAAAACCCTATAGTTATCCTAGTACATAACCAAATAAATTAATTAATTACCTATTCTAATTATATTATCCTTATTTTGGTCAAAAATCCATCAAAAGAGTCTTTTTTGTGAAAACCTAACGAGGTTACCCAAAGAGGAGGTGATGTTCTTCAGCCAACATTTTTATTTTATTTATTCCTCCACATAATTAAATTATTATAAAACCAATATTAAATAATAGAAATATTATATTCCATATAATTATATCTTTTTATGTTAATTTCATGACCTACAACCATCTCTACATCCATTAAATGGGTTATGAAATCATCATTCTTGTATACGGCAGACTACCACCTAACGAACCGATGTCATTCATTTTTCCATTAAAAAATCTCAAGAATGGATATAATTATGTATTAAATGTTTTTATAAGATATTTATAATATTATTATTCTTATTTAATCATTATATCAAATTTTCTTTCTTACTCTCCATTTTTTGGGAATATGATAATGTTTCCCCTCCCTACGATGGACTACCGCCTTGCGAAGGGATGTGATTCATTCACGCTTTACATGGAAGGTAATAAGGTTTATTTCAACAAAAATATTTGATATATTAAAAAATTAAATTATTAATTAATGGTAATATATTATTTACCTTTATTTCTTTCTTTCCACTGTGAAAATGGAAACAAGGTTCATGTGTACGTACGGCCTACTATCTCCATGAATGGTGTATTTCATTTTATTTATCTCACATTTATGGATCACTAAAAATATGTTCATACTAAATATTTAAGATATTTATATAATGGTTAAAATTATGTATATTATGGGGTCATAATAAAATTAATAGGACCAAAAATAACAAATCAAAACATACATGAAAAATAAATAAATTATATCCCAAAAAATGAAATTAACATGGAATTGTTAACAAATGGGTAATAAAATGTCACAATTAAAATGGGTATGGAATGATATATGTTATTTATGATTCATTAATATATAAATAATAAACTTATATTTATTATAAAGGATGTTTTAATATGTATCAAGTAAGTTGAGACTTACGGAATGGGATTTATAGTCTCTCTTTTATTTCTGGGCGACATATAAAAATCCACTTCTCATTTCTTCTGTGTGGTGTATATACTAATTCTTTGACATATATTATCATTAATATAATTTTTTGTTGAAATTTAAAGTTTTATTTTATTTTATTCTTTATTTATCCTTACGATCCAAAATATTACTAAATCGATAAGGGATTTATGTCTCACTTATATTTTCTGTGTGACACATGCCATATTCAACAGGTGATTCTTTTATGTGGTTTATATAATGTCCATGAATGTGTTTTAGGATGAATATCATAAAAATTATAGGTATTTTTATATCCATTTTATGATATTTCTTTCATGGTGTTTACGGTTCAAATGTTACCAAAAACGCAATGGGTTTTTGTCGCAATTTTCCTTCTTTGAGACATATATTATGTTATGAACCAATATTATTTTATGAGGTTTATATAAATATCCCATGAAATTTAATATAATGAATTTATTTATTCTCAAGATATTTTAAGTTCCATTTAATTCTATTATTTCATTGAGGTTTGTTATTCAATATAACAAATGTTGAAAGAGTTTTATGTTAAAATATCATCTTTTAACAGGATAGTTTATGATTATGCTTCCAATGAGGAAATATTATGATATATCTCTAAATAAAAACATTAATTTTATTATACTTAGTTTCTTTAAGGAAAATACATTTTTTTGCTTCATTTTACTCAATTTATGTACTCAATTTATGTACTCAATTGTTCAAAATGAATATTTTTAATAAAATACATCTTTATTTCTCTGTTCGATCGAAAACACTATTTTATCCAAAACCATGTTTTATAAAAATATTTTCAAAAATGATTTTAGAATTATTAATGTTCTTATTAAATAAATTTTTACCCTTTTTTTAAAAAAAAATTGAAACTAATGTTCATTTAATTTTACAAAAAATGCCCATTTGGATTTTACCAAAAATGTGAAAAGAGTCTTTGTTTTAATGTGTACAGAATTAATGGAATTTCCCACCATTATGACCATTATTTTCTTTAAATTTTCCTTCATAAATTTTCAAGTTTATGTTCAAATAAATTTATTTCAAAAAATTATGTTTAAAAAAAATCATAGTGGAATGTTTATTTCCTCAAGAAATGTTTTAAATGATTTTTAAATATTTATTTATAAGTTTTAAAGGTTATTTTCAAAGAAAATTATTTTTAAAATGTTTTATTTTTTAAAAATTGTTTTTAAAATTTGAAAGGTTATTATTTAAAATAAAAGTTTAAAATTATTTTTAAAGATTCATTTATAAGTTTTCAAGGTTATTTTCTATGAAATGAATTTTAAATTTTTTTATATTTTAAAAAGTGTTTTTCAAATTGGAAAGGCTATTTTCCTCAATAAATGTTGCAATTGATCTTTGAAATAAGTCATCTAAGATGAAATCCTTCGATGCTACTTAAAATTTATTAGGTATGTGATCCAAGGAAACCATTATTATTATTTCTTTGAATGATTTATTTTCTTATGAAAAGTTTTTTATAAAATCCTTTCCTTTTACATGTTTTATACTATGATAAAGTGCTTATGAGACCCACTTATTTTAATGAGTTATGCTATGATGAAATAATAAAAGGATTATGAAACCTACAACTTTTCTATAGTTTATGATATGATGAAATGTTTATGAAACTCATTTCATTTCATGGGTGATGATATGATGAAATTTTTATGATATTTTGGTACATATATGTCTTATTTTAATTATGTTATAGGTGGGACCTATATCTCACTCTAATGCATTAGCTAAATATTTATATCTAATGATATAGATTGGACTCGAATGGGGATTGAACTGAGTTCATTAATTGACTTTGTCTACTTGATTAGTCTTGTGAGTGAATCTTGACTACTATGATGGTTTATAGAGTGAACAAATTCCACTATGATAGCCTTGAAAGTGAGCCCTGACTACTATTGAAATGATTTTATATGCTTATTTGTGTTCCAAAAATCTATATATTAAGCCAATGTTATTCTCTCAAGGATAATGTTCTTTGATTTACTTATGATTCATGTCTTATGAACTATTAATTTATGAAATGACTCGATATTATGATCATTGATATGTAGGTTATAGTTTTCAAATGTTATGATCATGTTCGCATACCCTTATACTCATGTTATGCTTATGTATCTCCCTAGTTTACCCTTAGAGATCATCTCGTCTCACCCTTTCTTATATTTCCTTTCCCCGTGTTATGAAGAAAGGTTTTAATTAGGATATGTATAACAAGAGTACTATATTAGAATATCTTTATGAGATATATTGAATATCTTTCAAGAAAAAAATAGTTTGTGACTCATCTCCAAAGGCACTAAACCATTTTGATCCCAAGTCATGTGTTTGTGTAATGTAATGAATATTCATATAAAATATGTAATATCTACGTATGAGATTCTTGGGTCTCTATATCACATGAACTGTTATGCCCCCTCCCTTTAAAATTTCCCCTCCTAAGATGATAGTAAAGGAAGAAGTATAATGACCCATGTGTACTGCCACTAACAGACCCTGAGTTGGCGACTAGTATTAAGGGTATAAGAATCTCAATATTGTAAGAATAAACCTCTATAACATATATAGGATTGGGATATGGGATATTATAAATCAACCAAATCCATGAAATAATATAAATAAAAACCACAACCATTCCAACATGCATGTGTAATGTAAACCAAAACTAGAATCTCCAAAGTAAATACCCAAAAGAAAATTGAAGGTAGCAACACAACAACAGTCCAAAGGTCAGAGGTATAAATGTCCAACATAGTCCATCTAGTCGTCAAAGAAACCTAAGAAATAGTTATATCTATATGTATAGTGAACATACAAGTATAATAAGTAGGAAACCCAGAATTATCTCATGTACATGTGAATGAGGAAAACTAATTCACCAATAAGAAAACAGAAAAACCAAAAACACTAAATAGGTCAACTAACCACCCAATTATCACTTGGACTCTCACACTAAATTTTGAATCCATATATAGTAACATAATATGAAGCGTATTAATGAAAGGTACCCCACGCCACTTTCCTACTAATTTCCTACTCTCACACCCCATCGCCATACATCTCGGCACTCCCACCTCTTCTGTATAACATCACATCACATATCACCCAAAGACACATGTACCATCACATCACAACAAATATCATCTCATAATCAAGGTATTGGGTATAATGATCAGGTATGACATCAACCTCATTCCCTCCTCTTATCATGAACGACCCCAACCATAAGTCATCTCATCACATATCATCTCAACACGTCTTGCCTGAAGACACCTAGTCCATCACAATACATCACATAACATCTGGATAGTTTATTTTTTACTTTTATTCATCCTTTAATATGAAATTAAACATTTCCTGTAAGAGGGATAGGGGAAGATAGGGTAGTGAACCAGCTTGCCTCACCACGAGGATATTGGTAAATACACCCCCAAAATATTTAGTTTTTGGCATAGGGTGCTCGACATGGGTGGGGTGCATATAGAAAATCACAAGGGAATACAATTTATATAATATCATATCATGAAATCATAACCTATGGGTTTACATCAAGGAAATATACAAATCACAAAATCACTTCCAAACCTCAAAAAAAAAATTACTTCTGTCGCCACCTCTAAATGTATGACACCACACAACAGGCCACAAGTCACATTTCAAGATCAATCTTATTTCTAAAATTTAATGTAATTAATAGATTTCAAATTAAAAACCAATTACATTTAGTATACCTAGATAATTCCATTATTTTCATCCCATTAATTTTAGAAAATCAACAAATTACATCACATTTAACATTATCCATTTAAACCACGCATCCCACTTTAATTAATTCATTATAAAATTATATCCCAATAACAAAACCAACTCATTAAATTTCAATTCCAACATTATAAATCAATTAAAATTCATTATTATTAAATTTATTTCGTTACTTCCAAATCATATAGCACAAAACAACCCCTCATAAACAAACAAACCAACTTCCCAAGCCAATAAGCCCACACATTATAACCTTTTCACATCCATATCAATTTATCATCACATAAACACACCACATCACCACTAGAAAACACATGACCATGAAACCATAATACATTATCCCCACACACCATAACCACACTTCACATATTCACAAACCATAACACTTTTCACAACATAAAATAACATTTTCTTTATTTATCAAGGGGTTTTTCATTACTTACACTTCTTTATTTTAGGGTCATTATCATACAATCCATGTATCTAGGAGAAATCAGTTAATTACCCAATTATATATGATTAAACATTTATTCAATTTGGTTACAAAATAATCACATATCAATGGATTCACAAAACATATAAATTCAACATAAACAAAGTCTCCCAGTGGCCACGATATTTAGGGGGCATTTCACAAATACAAACATGATATCAAGAATAATATCAAAGTAGTACAAACATGTGACTCAAATGACTTCCCATTAAATTCTAATTAACCTTTTTAATATTTTTATTTATTCTATTAAAACTGTCTTCCCATAGATAAAAAAGCGTAAAACCCCTCATGTATGATATAAAATATGATAAATGAGGGATCCCCTACCCTCATACAGATCATTCTGATTCACTACGTATGGTTGAAACAAGAAAAAATCATCCACTGATCACCACAGCTAATAATATCACCTTACCATCCTTTAACACAACAACCATGTCATACCCTTATCAAATACAAACCAAAACCAAATCATATACCAAAAAAAACCTTTCCCAGGTGATGAAACAAGATAAAAATGGGATAATATAAAGAGGGGAACTCACATAAATTTCAATGAATCAATAATCAAAATATAAGGTTGTAATCCACTGAAAAGGATTCTGAAGGAATCCTTGGGATTCACTTAGGTCACTCAAGAAATGTGATAAAAAAGGAAAAGTGCTCTGGTCCAAGGGGATTTGGATTTTTATACCTAACGTGAAAAACATAAGATCATATCACATCCACCCAAACCATTCCACAACCTACTTAAAAATGAAGGGACTATGGTGCAACACCCCTTGCCTTGACACAACCTTATTTGTCAAACTGGACCTCCAGATTTACACTTATTCCCACATCATAAATCCTATAAAAGGGAAGGAAGACCATGGAGTATCCAAAGGCACTATACTGTGTACCCCCAATAACAAAAAATGGATTCCCCAAAGCCCCTAATCTATGGTACAATAGTACCAAAATTAGAAGAACTATTGAAAACCAAGCCCAAATACATCACACCATATACAAAGTCACCATGCCGCAATTGTGGCCTACTGAGAAGGGATACACCATATCTAATGCTCCATGACACAGCTACCCTAAAAAATGATAGTATATCCAAAACACATCCAACTCCCAGCTATGCCACATCTGATCCTCCTACATCATAGTTTCCACCATTATGATGTAGCCCCAGGATCCATGGCATGGCCCTAATAAAATAAACAATGGAAATCCCCCTCCCACCCTCCTGAACACGTCCAAACACCTCAGGGTCTCCCTTGACACCCCCACCACCATAATTATCTAAATTTAATGGGTAGGAGGTTCTGGCCATTACATCAAGTAACTATCAAAAAAAATCCCGATAATCAAAACTAAACATAAAATAAATGGGAAAATTTCCAATCAACCATCTTATGAGATACCTCTTTAGGATCTTATGTAACACCCCGAGCTTCCACGATACGCCTCTCTTTCAAAAATGCAATAACTTGCATTGTACGCAAGTTCGAGTTGTAACACACCGCAACTAATCAAAGTAGCCGTTATGAATAGTAATAACCACCTTTTAAATTTATAGAAATTTTATATTTCAAAATGGACTTCATTTTTGTATTCCTAATATTGAAATTAGCCTATGTTGAATTTTTTGTAATTTTCCGAGAACTTCCAAATTTTTATGAATAGTGAAAAATACTTAAAACAACTTTTTTAATCAAAATAATTTATAGTGATAACTTATACTATTTAGTGGTTTTAAGGTATAATTAGAATATATTTTTACCATTTTATCCAATGGTGGTCATTAGAATTAATTTAACATTGAAATTGGACATAAACAATTGCCAATCTTTTGATATAAATTGTTTCTTGAAAACACGCTATTTGTCGTAACAGCGGGAATTAATTATAAAATTAATTAATGCAACTTATATGTTTGGAATTTTGTAAAATAGACATCATTTTTGAATTCGGAATATCAATTATAGCTTAGGGTGAAATTTTGGCATTGTTCTGAAAAACTTCAATTTTTGATGAATAGTGAAACCACTAAGTGGTAGTTAAATAACTGATTTTTCGTTTAAATGAAATATTACCACTTCTGTGGTTTGGTTTTCAAAAATCCGACATACATGGTTGTCATTAAGAAGTAAAATGTGGTTCAATGAGACTATAATAATTTTTTGGTGAATAGTAACTTATTAAGTTCTTAATCGCGATTAGTGGTAATTAGGGTAGTTTAAGGTATAAATAATACTTTAATAATATGAAATGACCTAGACACATGTCCCAACCTCATTGGTTGAGTCATGGCCGACCAAGACAAGCCATGGCCTAACTTGGGGACCCCATGGATCCACTTTTGTTGGGAAATAACATAAATTAATTTTTATTTAATGTTAAAGTGAAAATGACACTAACATAAATTGTTTTACTAAAACAATTTTTAAGTAGGGTTACACAAGTCCAAATTTTGACTATAAATATTCATTAGAAAGCTAAAAAGATTTCCTACATCATAGTTTTTTTTTTATAATTTTTAGACATTAAATAAATTAAATTATTTATGACATAATTATGATGTGGCGATGACCTCATTATTTAACGATTTAAATAAAATGAGACGATAATGAAAAATCCAAGGCTTACACTTGTCCAAAGCCTATTGGATGAAGAGATTTCGAAACCTTATCACCTTAGACTAGAATTATATAAATGTGGGACCTTTAGAATCCGAAAAGCATTGTGAAATAATGTAACATTTCAATCTTTCCAAAAGTGCCCCTCCTCTCCACTTATAAAAGGCCCCCACCTCTCCCACCTTATTCACACCTTCAAGCCATTTGGCTCGGCCAAAATCTGCCCAAATACTCTCCCAACATTCCTCCCTTACTCCTAGAAGCCTCACTTTGGGCATAACTCTTCCCAAGGAAGCCTTTGGCTCAAATCAAAAAGAGTTACCCGATTTTGAGGTAATGTCTTTTATAATGTTGTTTTGTTTTATTTTTCTTCTCCAACCCCCTAAACTCTTTTTATTTACTTCTTTTGTAACAACACCAGTATCTTCAATATACTAGGATGTTGTTATAAGATTTATTTGAGCTACACTCTCACACAACTACATCAAATGGTTAAAGAACATACAGTTTCCGTGGATGGCGAAATTCTGCCTCCCGAAACGATGATTGTTCAAATTCTTTTAACACCTATAATGGTGGCCATTTTGATGACACTATTTTCATATATGATACATATATTATGTTTATGTTTTCCTTATTCTTCTGTATTTATCATTTATGGCATACTTTATGATTTCCATTATGGGTAAACGCGATAATTTCATTTTAGGAAGTGCGGACTACCGCCCCCTCAAAGTGATGTGAATCGTTAATGCCATATGTGGAATGTATAAAGGATGGAGTAAATGATATTATATATGATATTATACTGGAACTATATTATACCTTTATATAATTATGATTTCGTTCCATTAAATATGAAATTGAAATGAAAGTAGCGTTCATGCGTACGTACGGCTTACCGTCTCCATGAACGGTGCATTTCATTTCTTACCTCTAAATGTTACGTAATATTATAAATGAATGTATATACTGGATATATAAGATATATATGACATATAAATCATGAATATAATTCTGGATATAATGGATATTTCACCACATAAACAACTTGTAATTATAAGAAGCTTATTGTTGACTCAAGTACCAAAGATCGACAAAACGACCGTTATTAACTTAAATAATTACATAATGTTCATATAATTGTAATAAGTGATATAATAAGGATAATGAAATTGAAAATGGTTCTTAATAAGGTATATATTAACTCTATTTTATTATTCATGAGGTTAAAGAACGGTTGAGTCAAGTCAGACACGAGGTAAGGGAACTTCTTAACCCAACTTCCATTCTTTGGGTTAATCTCCTACTTTCAAATTATGTCATGATATTATTATGTATTATTTTGTATTTTTACTTTCTTTATGTGTACCTATAGTGAATACACATAATAGATCTATTTTATTTTAAAAAAATGATCTTTTAAGGACTTCGTCTCAATCTCCTTTCATTGAGGCATATTTGGCTTTATACACAACTTTCTTTCATACGGTGTATAAACCCCTTTGACTTTTATGTTTATTCAAAAGGAATCTTTTTTTATACGAAGAGTTTTACTAAACGACAAAAAGGGAATGTTTTTCTTTCCGTACTTATGCGGCGACAAAGACTTCTCCGCCGTCGTGACCATTATTTGAGTTTCGGCATCCTCTACAAGCCATCACTTTTTTTTAATGAAAAATAAATACAAAGTTTTAACTTTATTTTATTTTGGTTTTGAAAATGGTTTTGAAAGAGTTTTTATTATATCAATGTGTTGTATCTATATCTTGTGATTGAAATGTGGAAATGTTATGTTTCCTTTATGCATGTTTTATGTGATACGATTATGTTATGGTTTATGATATGTTTAAACCTATTCATATGAGGAATGCATTGGACTTAATAAGTGACGGGTGGAGCCCGCTATAGCACCTCGATGCATCGGCAGGTCTCATGAGACAAACTAGTGTCTTGGCACGAGGCCTTGACAAAATCTTATTTGTGGTCTTGGCACGAGGCCTTGACTACGTGGTTATGATAGTCTGGCATTATGCATTCCATCATTATGAAAGTGGTTATTGTTATTGCATGTGATTATTCGACCAGTAGAATATCCATGTGAAGAAGTAAATGGAATTATCTCATTTTACTTTTGCCATATTATGTTGAATTTCATGTTTAAAAGGCTTTTGTTTTAGTTATACATTGCCTTAAATGTTAATGTTTATTTATGAAAGCTTCCGCATTATTGTTATCCTTTCTGAGCATCTGATCTCACCCCTTTCAATGTTTTAATATTTTCCAGGATGTGAAGAAGTATTTTATGAATGACCTGCAGGGATAGTCGGAAGAGGATATGAGTGTGGACTATGGAGACTTTGTTATTGTAGTTTTTCACTTTTTGATGTAATGAAAGACTTATGAATGTATCTAGTGTTTCCAAGGCTACTAAACTAATCGGTCTTTCGAGACTTGATCTTTTGGGATCATGCCAATGTTACGAAGTAACGCACCGGCTCTGGGTAGCTGGGGTCGGGGCGTTACAGTTGGTATCAGAGGCAGTTTAGTACTAACCTTGGAAGCTAGATTTAGATAAACTTTGATTAGAGCACATAGCCCAAGGATAAACTTTGAGGATTAGTATAGAAGAGTTTCCTAGAATTTTGTTATTGTAAGAGATTTTGTGAGTTTTCCGAGCAATACATCCCTGTCTGGATACGAGCAGGTAGAGGCGGCTCTGGCACAGATGTTCCTAGGGGTAAAACCCGAAAACACCGCTTTGAGCTAGACTCGAACGGGAACTGGTGCACGACAACGGGCCTTGCTGCACTCTTGGTTACGACACTCCCGGGGGATATGCTTAGGATAACTCTCATTTTCATTACAAATCATTATGAAGGGTTTATGAGTATATACTTCCTCAAAGAAAACATTTTTATGATTATGGATTATATCCATAAATAGTTCAATTTATGTTAAGTGTTTTATAAGTATGGGATTATGTATTTTGATTCATAAACTAATCTAGTTTATGCCATTGTTTAGAAATGGCGCCTAGTGGAAGGAATGGAAACCGTATCAATGCACGCACTCCATGTAGGGATTGCACTCCTGCTCAAGATAATTATAGTGGGGCTGGTGATGCAACTGGGGCCGATCAGCTAATCACCATACTGGGACAACTTACTCAGGTTATGAATAATAACCTTACCCGTATGGAGCACCCTGATCCGCAACGTGGAGGATCAATGTTAGATCGATTCATGAGGCAACAACCACCAACCTTCAATGGGAGTACAAATCCTATAGTAGCTGAGCAATGGATAAAATCCTTAGAGAAAATATTCCATGCCTTGGGGAGTAGTGAAAGGGAGAAGGTTGTCATGGCAGTTTACCGCCTCACTGGAGATGCCGATCAGTGGTGGTCGCTGATTCAAAACACAAAGGAATATGATGACGTATCGAATATGGAATGGAGGGAGTTCAAAGAGCTTTTCTTAGAAAAATATTTTCCTCGTGACCATCGAGCAGATATGGAAAGGCAATTTCTGAGTTTGAGGCAAAAGGAGGATGAGAATGTCGCAAAGTATGAGGCTAACTTTACAAGGTTAGCGAGGCATGCTGCAGATTATATACGTAACCCAAGAAGTAAGATTGATCGTTTCTTTGATGGGTTAAAACCATTTCTCCGTCGAGCTCTAGTGTCACAATATTTCTCAACATACGAAGATATAGTCTCATGTGCTATCAAGACAGAAAAGGAATTCTCTAAGTCTTATGACAACAAAGTAAAGCAAGAGAAGAAGAGAACGGTGGAACAAGAGACAGATAAAGGGAAAAAGGGAAAGAAGGATTTTCCATTATGTGATAATTGTGGGAAGAATCACCCTGGTACTTGCCTAAAAGGAATGGGAGTTTGTTATAAATGTGGAGAAAAGGGTCACCAGGCTCGTGATTGCAAGGGAAAGAAAGAGGCTGTCAAAGTTGAATGCTAAAATTGTAGAGAAATCGGTCATTATGCAAATGAATGTCCTAAGCGTCAAGGAAACTTACCTCAGAAAAGGCCAAGGGATCAAGGACAATCTTATGCTATTACTACAGTTGAAGCAGAATAATTAATGTATTGGTGCTTTTCGACTCAAGGATTATATTCTGGTTATAAGAATAATGTGATATATATAAATATTGTACTGCAGTACTTTTTGATTAAGGTAATATGATTAAGGTAATCATATTTTTAGTATGTGACAATAAGAGAAACTTTTCTTTGTATGGGGAATCTGATGCTACAATTGATTTTGGAATTAAGAGACATTTTAGAGAAAGTCTGGACAGAGTTATTTTGGATAACTATAATGGTTGGAGTGGATTAAGTTGATCTTTGGATAGTATGGTTTAAGGTTAAAAAATTAATGAAGATTGTTTTTGGAGTATTATAATACTATAGTTTTAGGAAAAGGACAACCTGCAGGGTGGGGCATAAACCGTCGCGTCGGACAAAGCTGTAGGAATCGAACCCACAATCAAAGTGCGACAGGCCTTTATTTCCTACCACTAGCCTACAGAAAGTCCCTGGTTATTACAAAATAGTTTTACTAATCTAAGTGGTATGTGTTAACATTTTGAACCTTATACAATTAGGATAAATAGAATATTTTTGAGTTCTGTTACCATTTGGAGTAAAAGATGGGTTTGTGGTAAAAATTTATTAACGAATGAAAGTATACATAAAAAGTATGTATATTCCCTTACGTTCTTAGTAAATCTCATAAATAAATTCCTCAACATTATAAAAGGTAACTTAAAACAAAAATGTTGTCGGTTAACTTTTCCAACTGGGGATTCAATGACCGTTTAACCAATCACAAGTTTGTGATTTTCTTATGGTTAAACTTTCTCCTAATCTTGTTTTCTATAACTCTCCATCAGACCTTGATGGTTTGTTTTTCTTCCATATCCATATTTTCATAGAATCCTATAATGGGCTATATCGGGTGACCTTTGTACTTATCTTGCTTTCTTTTAATGTTATATATTTATTAACCTTATTTCCGATGTGGGTTTTCCACAAAGGTATTTTCTCTTTTCAACCTTTTATTTTAAAAGAAAAATTTCAAATTGCGAGGACGCAATTTATTGAAGGAGGGGAGAATGTAACACCCCGAGCTTCCACGATACGCCTCTCTTTCAAAAATGCAATAACTTGCATTGTACGCAAGTTCGAGTTGTAACACACCGCAACTAATCAAAGTAGCCGTTATGAATAGTAATAACCACCTTTTAAATTTATAGAAATTTTATATTTCAAAATGGACTTCATTTTTGTATTCCTAATATTGAAATTAGCCTATGTTGAATTTTTTGTAATTTTCCGAGAACTTCCAAATTTTTATGAATAGTGAAAAATACTTAAAACAACTTTTTTAATCAAAATAATTTATAGTGATAAGTTATACTATTTAGTGGTTTTAAGGTATAATTAGAATATATTTTTACCATTTTATCCAATGGTGGTCATTAGAATTAATTTAACATTGAAATTGGACATAAACAATTGCCAATCTTTTGATATAAATTGTTTCTTGAAAACACGCTATTTGTCGTAACAGCGGGAATTAATTATAAAATTAATTAATGCAACTTATATGTTTGGAATTTTGTAAAATAGACATCATTTTTGAATTCGGAATATCAATTATAGCTTAGGGTGAAATTTTGGCATTGTTCTGAAAAACTTCAATTTTTGATGAATAGTGAAACCACTAAGTGGTAGTTAAATAACTGATTTTTCGTTTAAATGAAATATTACCACTTCTGTGGTTTGGTTTTCAAAAATCAGACATACATGGTTGTCATTAAGAAGTAAAATGTGGTTCAATGAGATTATAATAATTTTTTGGTGAATAGTAACTTATTAAGTTCTTAATCGTGATTAGTGGTAATTAGGGTAGTTTAAGGTATAAATAATACTTTAATAATATGAAATGACCTAGACACATGTCCCAACCTCATTGGTTGAGTCATGGCCGACCAAGACAAGCCATGGCCTAACTTGGGGACCCCATGGATCCACTTTTGTTGGGAAATAACATAAATTACTTTTTATTTAATGTTAAAGTGAAAATGACACTAACATAAATTGTTTTACTAAAACAATTTTTAAGTAGGGTTACACAAGTCCAAATTTTGACTATAAATATTCATTAGAAAGCTAATAAGATTTCCTACATCATAGTATTTTTTTTATAATTTTTAGACATTAAATAAATTAAATTATTTATGACATAATTATGATGTGGCGATGACCTCATTATTTAACGATTTAAATAAAATGAGACGATAATGCAAAATCCAAGGCTTACACTTGTCCAAAGCCTATTGGATGAAGAGATTTAGAAACCTTATCACCTTAGCCTCGAATTATATAAATGTGGGACCTTTAGAATCCGAAAAGCATTGTGAAATAATGTAACATTTCAATCTTTCCAAAAGTGCCCCTCCTCTCCACTTATAAAAGGCCCCCACCTCTCCCACCTTATTCACACATTCAAGCCATTTGGCTCGGCAAACCTCTGCCCAAATACTCTCCCAACATTCCTCCCTTACTCCTAGAAGCCTCACTTTGGGCAGAACTCTTCCCAAGGAAGCCTTTGGCTCAAATCAAAAAGAGTTACCCGATTTTGAGGTAATGTCTTTTATAATGTTGTTTTGTTTTATTTTTCTTCTCCAACCCCCTAAACTCTTTTTATTTACTTCTTTTGTAACAACACCAGTATCTTCAATATACTAGGATGTTGTTATAAGATTTATTTGAGCTACACTCTCACACAACTACATCAAATGGTTAAAGAACATACGGTTTCCGTGGATGGCGAAATTCTGCCTCCCGAAACGATGATTGTTCAAATTCTTTTATCACCTATAATGGTGGCCATTTTGATGACACTATTTTCATATATGATACATATATTATGTTTATGTTTTCCTTATGCTTCTGTATTTATCATTTATGGCATACTTTATTATTTCCATTATGGGTAAACGCGATAATTTCATTTTAGGAAGTGCGGACTACCGCCCCCTCAAAGTGATGTGAATCGTTAATGCCATATGTGGAATGTATAAAGGATGGAGTAAATGATATTATATATGATATTATACTGGAACTATATTATACCTTTATATAATTATGATTTCGTTCCATTAAATATGAAATTGAAATGAAAGTAGCGTTCATGCGTACGTACGGCTTACCGTCTCCATGAACGGTGCATTTCATTTCTGACCTCTAAATGTTACGTAATATTATAAATGAATGTATATACTGGATATATAAGATATATATGACATATAAATCATGAATATAATTCTGGATATAATGGATATTTCACCACATAAACAACTTGTAATTATAAGAAGCTTATTGTTGACTCAAGTACCAAAGATCGACAAAACGACCGTTATTAACTTAAATAATTACATAATGTTCATATCATTGTAATAAGTGATATAATAAGGATAATGAAATTGAAAATGGTTCTTAATAAGGTATATATTAACTCTAGTTTATTATTCAGGAGGTTAAAGAACGGTTGAGTCAAGTCAGACACGAGGTAAGGGAACTTCTTAACCCAACTTCCATTCTTTGGGTTAATCTCCTACTTTCAAATTATGTCATGATATTATTATGTATTATTTTGTATTTTTACTTTCTTTATGTGTACCTATAGTGAATACACATAATAGATCTATTTTATTTTAAAAAAATGATCTTTTAAGGACTTCGTCTCAATCTCCTTTCATTGAGGCATATTTGGCTTTATACACAACTTTCTTTCATACGGTGTATAAACCCCTTTGACTTTTATGTTTATTCAAAAGGAATATTTTTTTATACGAAGCGTTTTACTAAACGACAAAAAGGGAATGTTTTTCTTTCCGTACTTATGCGGCGATAACGACTTCTCCGCCGCCGTGACCATTATTTGAGTTTCGGCGTCCTCTACAAGCCATCACTTTTTTTTAATGAAAAATAAATACAAAGTTTTAACTTTATTTTATTTTGGTTTTGAAAATGGTTTTGAAAGAGTTTTTATTATATAAATGTGTTGTATCTATATCTTGTGATTGAAATGTGGAAATGTTATGTTTCCTTTATGCATGTTTTATGTGATACGATTATGTTATGGTTTATGATATGTTTAAACCTATTCATATGAGGAATGCATTGGACTTAATAAGTGACGGGTGGAGCCCGCTATAGCTCCTCGATGCATCGGCAGGTCTCATGAGACAAACTAGTGTCTTGGCACGAGGCCTTGACAAAATCTTATTTGTGGTCTTGGCACGAGGCCTTGACTATGTGGTTATGATAGTCTGGCATTATGCATTCCATCATTATGAAAGTGGTTATTGTTATTGCATGTGATTATTCGACCAGTAGAATATCCATGTGAAGAAGTAAATGGCATTATCTCATTTTACTTTTGCCATATTATGTTGAATTTCATGTTTAAAAGGCTTTTGTTTTAGTTATACATTGCCTTAAATGTTAATGTTTATTTATGAAAGCTTCCGCATTATTGTTATCCTTTCTGAGCATCTGAGCTCACCCCTTTCAATGTTTTAATATTTTCCAGGATGTGAAGAAGTATTTTATGAATGACCTGCAGGGATAGTCGGAAGAGGATATGAGTGTGGACTATGGAGACTTTGTTATTGTAGTTTTTCACTTTTTGATGTAATGAAAGACTTATGAATGTATCTAGTGTTTCCAAGGCTACTAAACTAATCGGTCTTTCGAGACTTGATCTTTTGGGATCATGCCAATGTTACGAAGTAACGCACCGGCTCTGGGTAGCTGGGGTCGGGGCGTTACATCTTACTACAACCAAAACACTTCCACTAACCAAACACATCATCTCATCTAAAAACATCCACCAAAAATTTCTCACAACTACACCACCACACCATTTCATACTATCCAAAAACATCCTCCATTACACATAACTATCTGAAAATAGACCCCTAAGTACTTAAATAAAGGGATTATATCTTCCATGTCAAGATATTGTGTGCTTTGGGAGGAACTGACTTGATTGCATGGTAGTAATCAAGTAAAAGTATAACATATCTTGATTAGGAATTAGGTTTTTTCCTTATTCATTTGTTGGAAAATTTATCACACATCACATAAAAAGGAAAAAACACATCTCATAAAATTGAAAGATCCAAACATCACATCACCAATCCAAAATAGAATAATTTAAAACAAGACAAGCACAAAACAACTCTGATTACTATTTAATAATATGTGTCGTGTTCTCCCAAGTACTCTCCTCTAAGCCACCATACCACAAGAGAACGCAAAAAAAAATTAACATTATGCCTATGCAGTACCTTCTCTAGACGATCCTATAACTCCATTGGATAAACCACGAAAATCATTTCATCCTCAATATCCAGCTCTCCCCAATCAATGAAATGGGAGTCATCATGAATATACCGATAGAGCTGAGATATAAGAAATACATCGTGGATCTAGTCCAGTCACGGTGGAATTTCCAACTAATATTCCACCTTGTCAATGCACCCCCAACACATCGAAAGGTTCAAAAAATCATCATGACTGATTACTCCCCCTTCCAAACTTTTGTTTCCCACTTTGTTGGGAAACCTTCATGAACACATAGCCCAAAACCTCAAACTCCAAGGGCATACTCCTATTATTATAATAAGACTTATTCTGGCCATGTGCTTCTTTCATCCTCTCATGAATAAGATAAAACTTCTCTATTTTACTATGTACCATATCGGGACTGAGAACCGATGACTCACTGATATCATTATAAAACAATGGAGAATGATAGGATCACCCAAATAGAGACTCAAATGGGTACATGCCAATATATTAGTGATAGTTTTTTTTATAAAAAAACTCCTTCAAAGAAAAGTATTTTTCTAAATATCTAGTAAAGTCTAAGATGCATGCCTACAATGTACCATTTATCATTTGGATAGTCTTATTCTTCTGTTAATCTATATAAGGGTGGAAAGCAGTGATGAGGCATAATTGAGTGCTAAAACCATGTTGCAACCTCCTCCAGACTCACAATGTAAAACTTTTATCCCAATATTAGATAATGCACCTCAAAAATCTATTCATCCAAATAACTCCTTGTTAAAACATCCACCATGCCCGACTCCTTGATCCCTAAGAAGTTGGATGATTTCATCAATAGACCCACAATTACCCAGATAGCATCATAAACTCCTTGAGCATGAGGTAACCCTTTGAAGAAATCCATTGATATGTTATCCCATTTCCACTTATGAACTTCCAAGGGTTGTAAAAAAACATTTAGGAACATGATGATATTCCTTTACCTACTAGAAAACCAAGCACCAAACTACTAACTCTAAAACTACATGTTTCATCCTAAACCACCAAAATTATGTCCCCAAGCCACGGTACATCTTGGGAACTCATAGGTGTATCACAAAAAGTGAACTATAAAACTCATGAAGGAAACTGTCATGAATTACTACCGAAATAAATAACCTCCTATGAAACAACATCTAGTTCTCACCATCCTACGGCCATCTCTCTAGAGCATCATCATGGGTAACACAATCGTGCATCACCTCGACCTCTGAGTCTCCCCATTGATATTCCTCCACCTACTTCAATATATAAGATTATACCATTATCTAAAATAATTAAATTCCACTATAAACCACCTTCACATCCAAGTGGAGGGATTTCAACTCCTCCATCACTCTCCATGAATCCTCGAAATTCTAAACCACATCCTTCAACAACATCCTTCTCAAAGCATTGGTCATAAAATTACACTTTCCTAAGGTATTGGATATCTCAAAATTATAATACTAAAGAAACTCCATCCACCTCTATTGTTGTAGATTCAGATCATGGTGAGAAAAGATGTACATCAAGCGCTTATAATCAGGGAAGACCACAAAGAAGACTCTAATGAGGTAATTTCTCCACAACTTCTCCACAAACACAACTGCTAATGAATCCAGATCTGGGTTCGAATATTTATTCTCATGGGTATATAACAGTATATACCCAAATGATATTACATCTATCTAATGAATTGAAAAACATCCCAAGATTAGATGGGAAGTGTTTCAGAACACCTTAAACATCACCCCCCTCTATCAGCAACTGGAGCACTAGAGAAATGATCATATTCCCCATCCTATAGTCAAACATTGCTTAAAACTGATCAGTCTTGGTAAAATCCCAGAATTTCTTGTTCAAAGCACTCAATGTGGTCATAATATATGGTAAATCAAACATGAACTCCGATAATAACCCACAATACCTAGGAAGCAGTGAACTTTCACCACATTCTCCAGTGCTACCAAAGAAGCAATATCCTCAACCACTGATGGTTATATGACCACGCCCTGATAAGTCACCACATTACTAAGTAAATTCACATCTCTTGTCCAAAACTTACACTTGGAAAATTTTCCAGAGATCTGTTGGCATCAAATAACTTACAAGATATATCTAAGATGATCGGCAATCTCCTCCTTTGATTTTGAGTATACCAATATGAAATCAATAAAAATGAATGAAAAATTGTCTAATAATTCTTAGAAAAGGGATTTCATGATCCCCATGAACATAGTGGGTTCATTCAAGACACCAAACTGCATGACCATGAGCTTGAAGTGTTCATACCTACTTTTAAATGAATTCCTCATGATATCACTCTCCTTCACCCTCAATTGGTGATATCCATACTGCAAATCCATCATAGAAGTCCAAATAGGCCCTGTCAACTTGTTGAAAATATATTATATCCTTGGTGGAGTGTAAAGATTCTCGGTCATCACATTAAACCTCTAATAGTCTATACACAACCTCGTACTACTATCTACCTTCTTAGAAAATAACACCAGAGCACCCCATAGTAACAAACATGTATGGATAAAACAATTATGCATAATATAATATTTAGAATCCTCAACCCCACAACTCATAATGTTTCATCAGATAATGATCCATCAAAATTAGAGAATCACTGGGCTGAAATTCTATCCCAAAATCAACATCACATTGAGGGGTAGCATCACAACCTCCTTTGGAAAAAAATCTAGAAACTCCCTAAAAATCCTGGGATCATCCTCTATCCCATCATCCACTTATTTCATAAACCACATAGTCACCAATGAAAACAGGGGATCCACACATCTACAACTTAATAGACAACTCTACTTACTAATAAAAACCACACACTGGCTATCCACATCTAAAAACATGACTATCCTTCAAGAGCAGTAGATAATATCATATATGGAATATAACTATTTGATGTTGATATTTACATTTTATGTCCATATATGAAGTAAGAATAGATACCCACATGATGTATGTGTCCCCATCATCACTCAACACCCCCGGAACACAACAAATAAGCTGGTCTAGACTCCGACTAGCACGGTCAACACCAAGGGAAGGGGAAGCCTCTCTACATCCAATCCCAGAGCATAGACTAGAGTGGGTGAAATAAATTATTGTGAGTATTTTGAATCAAATAAATAAAAAACAAGGGTATACTATAAATTTATTGTACTTGAATGATCTTTATCCCCTCTAGCACAGCTACCTCTATTGCATGAAACTAACCACACCTAGATCCTATGAATCTTTATTGATTCCACCTCCATAGCCAGGCTTTGGTCAAGGTCCCTAAACTCAAATAAAATCCTATGTTAAACCCATTCCCGATACATCCCCTCTTGGTGGAGCATAAGCCTCCTACCCATACTACTGAAACGGTCTCACTTGTAGATACTATTAAGGTTGGAGATGAACCTGGATGCCTATACCATACTGATCTTGGAGAACCAATGGGAACTGATCTAGATTATGATCATGGCCTCTACAAATAAAACACATTGGCCCAATTCCCTTAGGAATATCATTGAAACCATTTCCCCCAAAAGGTGGGTAGGGAAGCTGTTGAGGTCAACTCCCTACTATTCAAAAACTCAAAGGCCCTGGCACATGAGACCGGCCATTGAAAACCCTTACCCTCGAGAAACTCCATTGGTGCCCCTATCAAGGTAAACCTCCTCATGAGTTCACCCACTTGATCACCATATCCTTCTTCTAAAACACCAAATAAATTGTCAATGTAAAATGAGTAACTAAATACTGGATTGAATTATGGAGTTCCTTCTCAAGAACTCTCACATGGGACCCCTCATATGGGAAAATATATTTTGGAAAACATAGTAGGATCTTGAAATTGATCCCCATCTCCCACATAGACATACCTCCCTACTAAAGAGATATAATATCCTATATCTTCATTTCCTTCATGGTCAATGAAAGGAAAATGGATTAGAAATATTTCTAGAAGTTGAACCATAACACATATGCATCCTTCCTCTCAATAAATACAACATCCAATACTAACAGGTAGCTTGATGCATATGACTAAGTTTCAATGAGACTCAGTTCCCAAGTAGGTAACAAATCAAATAGAAATCAATATCAAGCACCTCCAACTATATCTTTATCTTTAAATTAGAAACACTTCCATCATACTTCCACAAATCCTTAGGATGAATAGTGGAAATGTTTTCTACAACTGGTCATCATACTCAAATGGATCAACACTCCATTGATCAACCAGATCATCTTGTTGAACATCCAATTCTTGGACTACACGTAGATGATGACAAAGAGCTAGAGCTAAAAGGGAAACAAGGATTTCCTAAGAGCAGTAGTTTTGAATTTTTATTGAAATTTATTTTCTTCATTTTAACTTTCACAAAACCAAAACCACCCAATTAAACTAATAAAACAAGTAAATAATGATCCATGTAACTCTACTAGGTATTTACCATACAACCTCAATCACATAACATGGTTTTTCAGTAGGATTAGATTCCATGAGTCAAATCATAGGGGGACCTAAATCCTATGTCATAGCTGGTCTTCCATGACTTATGACCTTCACCATGATCAACTAACACTATCTCCTTAATATCCCATGAAATCCTCACTATGTTTAACTCTAAACTCTAGCATATACCTCAACCATTACCTCTGTTGCCACTCTTTCATGACCCTCTCTCTCCAAAGGTACCCCATTTGGGATGGAAATAAAGGAATAAGTATAATAACCCGCATGCCCACCTCGAGTAGGCCACGAATTGGATTATAGCACTGAGGGTATAAAAATATCAATATGGGAGTCATTACTCTCTATAATTTATGTAGGATTAAGAGATATGATATCATAAATCATTAAAATTCATGACATAATATAAATGAAAACCAAAAACATCCTATAATGTATGTATAATATAAATAGGAACAATAATATCTAAAGTAAATACCCAAAAGAAAATATAAGGGAGAAACACAGAAATAGTCCAAAGTCTCAAGCTACAAATGTTTAAAACAATCCACATAGTCCTCCTAAAACCTAAAAAAAGTTTTATATATACATAGTGTGATCATATAAGTATACTTATTTGGAAACCTAATGTTTCTTGTGAACATGTGAAAGAAGCATACTAATGCACCAGTGAGCAAACAACAGAACCAATAACACCTAAACAATTCAACTAACCACCTCATCCTCACTTGGGCTTGCTCACAAAATAATTCATTCATGTATAGTAACATAGTATATAGTGTAACGCCCCGACCCCAATGACCTAGAGTCGGTGCATTATTTTAATACATTGGCATGATTACAAGGAACCAAGTCTCGAAGAACCGATCAGTTTAGCAGTCTTGGAAAATAGATTACATACATGAATGTTACATTACACTTCATAACATAAAAAACAACATAAATAATCCTTTATGAATGCCATTATTCCCTTGTATTAACCCTGCATATCAATCACATTACACTTCTTGGAATCCTGGGAAAAATAAAACATAGAAAGGGGTGAGCTCAAATGCTCAGTAAGGGTAATCAATACAACGGAAACTTTCAAAAATAAGCATAAACATTTAAGGAAATGTATAAAACTAAAACAAAATCCTTTTAAACTTGAAATTATGCATAATATGGAAGAAATAAAATGAAATAATTCCATTTACTTATTCACATAGATATTCTACTAATCGAATAATCACATGCAATATCACTAACCACTTTCATAATGATGGAATGCATAATGCTGAACTTTAATTTCTTTATCAAGTCCTCGTGCCAAGGCCTAGGGGATAACTATAACGGAAACCCAACCCGGAGTGCATCTAATAACCAGAAACCAACCTGGAGTGCCTCTAATAATCGGACACCAACCTGAAGTGCCTCTAATAACCGGACACCAACCCGGAGTGCCTATAATAACCGGACACCAACCCGGAGTGCCTCTAATAACCGGACACCAACCCGGAGGGCTTACTTTTACCAGTCCCCAACCCGGAACATACTAGTCCAACACATTCATCTTAAGAAGAGGATGAAATATAACATAAAAATATGTATTAAAACTAGCATGAGAAATGTCAATACTTTACCCATAAACCATGAATGGAATAAAAATAACACTTCCACAGTCAAATATATCACAAAACCTTCAACACAATATGGAAGATTTGTATCATGATAAATCAACTTCAAAACAAGTTTAAAATCTATTAAATTATTTTGACATAGAAGATATTGATTTGGAAAACTCTTTGAGATAAATACCCCTTTTTCATGAAAACATTTAAAAGTCACACAATTTAGAAAAGAAGTCATTTAAAGACATTTTTGAATCAAAGTGTCACATACCACTTTGAAACTTTTGAAAGGAATTAAAATTTTAAAAACATTCATGTCCATATAAATAAATCCTTAAAACCATTTTGAAGACATGGACATTAATGAGAAAGATTTAGAAGAATAAATATTTAAAACATTTGAAATGATGATTTAGTAAAAAGTACCTTAAAATAATCCCTTTGAAAACTCTTCCATAAAACATGTACATGGATAATAAATATGTCCCAGTATATACTTATGTAAAAACAACCTCGTATAATAAAGAGATTGTGAAATTAACCCTTACCAGTTTGGTAACTTACGAAACATACAACTCATGAAAGAGGTATCATACAATGAATATGTAAATAAACATAAATTAAAGTGTATTACACAAAGAATATAATTATCGGAAGTACATAAACCACACAAAAGGTAATAGTGGCAATATGGAATGAATCTCATGGGAATAAGGAATGAGATGAAAACCCCTTACCTTGCACTTTCCATTAGTCGAGGGTACGTTTAACCTCCCCTTCTTCGGGTTCTTCCTTTTGATTTGATCAAAAGGGCTCCTTAAGTTGGCTTTCTGACTAATGTAATGCCTCTAGGATGAAGTGAGGGAAGTTGAGAGAGTATTTGGGCAGAGTTTGGACGAACCAAAAGGCTTTGAATGTGTGATTTAATGAGAAGGGAGAGTGCCCTTTTATAAGAGGGGTGAGGGGCACCTTTGGAAAAGCTAGAAATATTATTTTATAATAAATTCATATTCGGTTTATAATGGCTCCAAAGTGGATTATTTAAATGTTAAGGTAGGGATAGGTCTAAAACCACTCAACCAATAGAATTTAGATAGGTTTTGGTCATTATACTAACCTTATATTTAAGTATTAACTCTTAGTTAATTAGTTTCACTTTTACAATGTCTCTTTCTATTTTTATATTATATGGTTGATAAACTTACTATATACATCCAAACGTCCCCCAAGTGGTACATTAATGATACACCTATCATGATATAAGTCTCTCGGCTGAACATTAGATTTTTAGGAATTTAATATCAATTAATAATATAATATTTGTTTTAAAAACTCTTTTATGTCAATTTTGACACTATTCAATAATTGATTTTTTTAAAAACCATAACAGAATGATTACATAGAAAAAAGTTAATTAAATCATTCCTAACATGTGATATTAACCTAGTAAATTAGTTTAATTCATAAAAAGTCTCAAATTATATTTATTTTGGTATCTACAATATCAATCATTTTAATTTTTCACTATTATGGTAATTACTACATCACCATTGTGTCATATATAAATTAAATTATTTAATGTCTAAAAATTATAAATAAAATACCATTATGTATGAAATATTTTTATCTTTATAATTAATTTTTATAGTCTAAAATCCAACATATATAACCCTATGTAAAAAATTGTATTTCTAAAAGATATATGCTTGTGTCATTTTTGTATTCATTTTAACTTAATTAAAATAAAGTGTCCCTATCACTTACAAGTGGCACCATGGGGTCCCAAAATCGACCCAAAGATGCCCATAGTAGAACATGTATCAACCAATAAGGTTAGGACACGTTTTAGGGTAATTTGTTATTATTATAATATCATTTTTTAACCCTTATTTACCGGATTTAACCTTTAACCATGGTAAATAAAATATTTACCGAAATAATTATTCAAAATGTCTAAAAATAAAAGATACTTATTTGCACAATTTGAACATCCTGATTCCAAATATGGAATCCATTTTTCCAAATTCAAAACATAGAAGTGGCAGAAATTAATTTAAAATTAATTCCCGCTGTCAAAACAAAAAGCGTGTTTTTAAGATATAATAACTATCAAAAGATTGATACTTGTTTATGTTCGGTTTAATAGTGAAATTATTTCCAATGACCAACATTGTATTAATTGGTAAAAATATATTCTAAATATAATTTAAAACTACTCAGGTTCATAATTTATCACTATTAATTATTTTGATTAAAAAGGTTGTTTTTAATTAAACTTTAGTAATTTTCACTATTCATCAAAATATTAAAGTTATCCGAAAAGTACCAAAATTTCACCTTAGGATAAATTCGATACTCCGAATCCAAAAATGAAGTCCATGTTGAGAGATAAAATTTATAAAATTTCAAAAATTAGGTATTACTATTCATAACGGCTAGTTTGATCGGTTGTGGAGTGTGTTAGAACTCGATGTTGCGTACAACACATGATATTGCATTATTCAAAGAGAAACGTACCGTAGAAGCTTGGGGTGTTACATATAGAATATCAGTGAAAGGTACCCTACACCACTTTTTCATTTCTTTTCTGCTCTCACACCCCATCATCGTTTGTCAGGGCACTCCCACCACTTCTGTATAACATCACATCACATCACAACACATCTCGCTTGAAGGCACTAGGTTCATCACATCACATATCATAACTAGGTTAGTAGGGTATCACAAACATGATGGAAATCAACCTCAATCAATCCTCATATCATGCACGACCCCCGCCATAAGTTATCTCATAACATCTCATGTTAACACATCTCACCCAAAGGCACTTGGGCCGTCACATCACATCTCAACAGTGCACTTTTGACTTCTTTCCATCATAGATCATGCATTTCAATATTTCCTATATGATCTAGTGAGGTTGATTGAGTGTAAATCCATCCATCCTCACCACCATGATGTTGGGAAATACACCCCCAAAATATTTGGTTATAGGAACAGTTTTCTAGACCTGGGTGGGTGCATACAAAAAATCACAAGGAAATACAATGTATATAATATAATATCACACAAGACCAATATATGGGTTCACAATAAGGCCGTATCAAACTCAAAACATCACCACAGAAACTCATAATAAACAACAATTTTGTTACCACCTATGAATGCATGACACCTCACAACTAGCCACAATCCACATTCTACATTCCAACTTCTTTCTCATATTTTAATTAATTTTTAGTTTTCACTTTAACATCCAACTATATTTAGTAAATCCAAGTAATTTAATTATTTATAGCCCATTAATTTCATTAAATCAACCTATTAATTCACATTTAACATTGTCCACTTAAACCACACATCCCATTATAATTCATTTATTATCGGATTCTATCCCATTAACCAAACCAACTTATGCCATTTAAATTCCAACACTTTAATTCAATTAAAATTCATTGTTGTCAAATTTATTCAATTAATACCCAACCATATACCATAGCACAACCCCACACAAACAAACAACAAAACTTCTCATGCCTACATGCCCACACATCACCACCATTTCATAGCCACAACCACTTCTCATCACATAACCACCCAACATAACCATTTCACATCACCGCCCCATGGAAATACAACAAATAAATCCCACACACCACAACCACACTTCACACATTCACAAACCACAAGAATTTACACATCATTACATAACATTTTCCAGATTTATCAAGGGGTTGTTCATTCTTAAACTTCTTTATTTTAGGGGCATTCTCACACAAGCCAAATATTCAAGTGAAACTAATTAATTATCCATGTATAAGTGATTAACCATTTATTTATGGTGGTTTCACAATAATCACACATCAAGGGATTCAAAAAAAATATCAATTCAACACAAACAAAGGCTTCCAAAAGTTACTATTTTTATTAGGCCGTTTAGCCTGTTCAAACACAATATCAACAATAATATCAAAGCTGTTAAAACATGTGATTCAAACTACTTACCCTTGAATTTCAATTATCCATTTCATTATCTTTATTAGGATGGTGAAAACCATCTTCCCATTGATAAATAAGAGTAAAACCCAACATGTATGATACACAAGATGAGAAATGAGGGATCCCCTATCTTAAATAAATATTAATGATTCAATATGAAAGGTTGAAACAATAGAAAATCCAACAATGATCACCATAATGAATAATATCACCTTAATAGCCTAGAACACAACAACCATGTCATGCCATTATCAAAACCACACCAAAACCCTACAATTTACCTTAGAAACACCATTCCCAAGGGAAGAACCATGAAGAAATTGGGAGAAATAAAATAGTAGAAATCACTTAAACCACTATGGATCAATACTCAATGGATGGGGTTTAAATCAATTCAAAATGGGTCAAAAGGAATCCTTGAGTCACTCAATAAATGAGAGAAACAAAGGAAAAATGGTATGGTCCAAGGGACTTTGGGTTTTTATACCCAGTCAGAAAAACATAAGACCATGGCACAACCACCCATACGACATCACAACCTGATTAAAAATAGAAGGGACTATGATGTAGCACCCTTAAACGTAGTACCTTTCACAAAACCATATCCCTACTATTCAAAATATCCTTCAGTATTTATAGATATTCCCACAACAGAGATCATATAAAATGAGAGGAAAACTAGGGCATTGCTAAATTCACTACATCACAGACCACCAAAAACTAGAAAGGGTTATGCTAAACCTTATTCTCCATGGTCAAAAGGTGAAAAAATTAGTAGAATCCTTAAACCCTGAACCCTAGGGCTTCATGTCATAGCTAGGGTCTCTATATAGTAGTGTCCACCTAGCGAGAGGGGATATTGGCATAGCTACCCCACAAAATGGCAGTATCTCCAAAATAACTCCACCTTCCCACTATACCATAGCTAGTCAATCTACACCATAGAGGCCACTATTATAGTGCATCCCTAGGCTCCATGTTATATCCCTTCCAAAATAGGTAGTAAAACTCCCTCCCCCCCCTCTAAACACCTTAAAACTCTTCAAGGTCTTCCTATAAACCTCTATCACTTGAATTCTTTCAAAGTAACGGGTTGGAAGGTCTGACCCATTACACAAACCAAGGGTATAACTTTCTCACACAACCCCTTCTCTTTATGACCATGTATCTTAACTGAATTCTCCACAAACATCATGGAATCCTCAATGTCTAACTCTCCCAAATCAATGGTATGAGATTCATAATGAAGATAATACCATAGATAGGAAATGTGGAATATGTTGTGAACTCTTCCAAGTCATGGTGGGAGTACCAATGATAATCCACCTCACCAACATGCTAAAACACCTCAAAAGGGCCAATGAACCTATGAGGAAGATTACTCCATATCCAAACAATCACTTTCCCTAATGAGGGGAGACCTTAAAGAACACATGATTTATGACCTAAAACTTTAGGTGGATCTATATATGATATGTAAAGGTCTTGTGGAAGTCCTTTTCTAACTTTATCTTCTCTAAAACCACTTATATATTCTATTTTATGATCCATACCACATCAGGACCAAGGAATACTAACTCCCCAGCCTCTATCTAGCACAAGAAAGAATGACACGACCGCCCATATAATTCTTTGAATTGAACCATACTGATGAATAAGTGATAGTTGTTATTGTTGAAAAACATAACCAATTATTAGTAGTTCACCCATGATCTATCAAGGTCTAATATACAAGACTGCAAAATTTCATCAATCATCTAGATGGTCCACTATATCTTCTCGTTTTTCTAAGGATGGAAGTAGTGTCAGGGAATAACAGAGATTCAAAATCATGTATTAATACACTCTAGACTTATAAGATAGAATGATAATACTGGTTGAATAAAATGGTCTTAGGTACCCCGTGGAGTCTCAAAACCTCATCTATGTACCTCCTTTATAGATAATCCATTGAACATGACACTATTATCACTAAAAAATGGTCTGATTTCATTAGTTGGTCCATGATTACCCACAAAACAACATAAACACCATAATATTTGGGTAACCCAGTGAAGAAATCAATTGAGATATTCTCCCACTTCCACTTAGGGAAATATAAGGGTTGTAACAAACCTCCAGAAACACAATTATCTTCCTTCCCCTATTTATATACCAATTTCCATGCCACAAACCCAGCGACCACCCATACCAAAGCTACTTCCTCAAATCATAGTACATCTTAAATACACATAGATGCACTATGAAGGGTGTTATATTAAAATCATGGATAACTCCCTCGGGTATTTACAATGGAAAAAAAAATTTCCCCCAAAACAAAATTTGATTCTCATCATCCTTGGACCACCCCTCTAGAGCATTCCTATGACTGGCATGGTATTTCATCACTTACATATCTAAGTATCCCCATTAATAATCCTTAACATTCCACATCAGAGATGATTACACTAACATATAATAGAGGAAACCTCTCTATTTACTTCCTCCACATTGAGATACATCACATAAAGCTCTTCCATTCCTTTCTTGGCATCCTCGAACTCCCAAAAAACATCTCCCATTGACTTCTATCTCAATACATTAGTAAAATAATTCCCCTTTCTTGAGGTGTAGTAGTTCTCAAAATCATAATCCTAGAAAGCTTTATACACCTTCACTTATGTAGGTTCAAATCCCACTAATTGAAAACATACCATTGACTCTTATAGTGTGGGGAGACCACAAAGTGCACACTAAAGAGGTATTGTCACCACATATTCTGGAAAACACTATCATTTCCAACTCCTAGTAAAAATTGGTATATTTATTCTTAGGGGGTGAAAATTCCTAGAACAATAAGATATCACTACCCTTTTCTACATAAAAATGTAACCCAAGATTAGACGAGAAGAATCCAAAAATATCTACAATATCCCCCCTTCCCCTGGAAACTGAAGCATAGGGATACGATTCAACCTCTCATTCAGGTATTCATTAATTTTCTGACACTGATCAGTCCAAATTAATTATTGTTCCTTCATTTTTAATGATATCCATGGGGTTGTAATCTAAGAGAAGTCATACAAAAACCTCTGGTAATATCCTACAAGACCACGGAAGTTGTGAACCTCTTCCATATTATTGGGTATTGACTAAGAAACAACAGCCTCAATATTTTATGGGTCTATGGATACACCCTACTAAGACCCCACATGTCCAAGTAAGTTCACCTCCTATGTCCAAAAATTTCACTTTAATAGTTTTCTATAGATTTAGTGGTGTTGAAGAACCTACACGGAAACTCTGAGATGGTCAAAATGATCCTCCTTTGACCTTGCGTATATAATGATATCATCGATGTAAATGAATATGAATTATTCTATAAAATCATGGAATATAGTGTTCATGGGACCATTAACACACCCAGTACATTCGAGACACCAAACAGAATGATCAGAAACTAAAAGTTTCAATATCCATGCTGGAAGGTGGTCTCCAAGATATCTTTCTACTTCACCTTCATTTTGTGATATCTGTTTCATAGATCAATATTTGAAAACCAAATTTCCCCCTTCAACTAGTCGAACAAGTCATCTATTAGGTAATGGTTATTGAACATCACTTATTTCAACTTCTATTAGTTCATGTACAGCCTCGAACTACCATCTACCTTCTTAGTGAACAACACTAATCACCCCAATGAGATAGAATTTTCTAGATAAATCCCTTATGATATAAATCATTTACATAAAGTATCAAATCACTCAAATCTATTGGTTTCATATGATAAGGGTCCATGAAAATTAGATAGTCACATGTTTGTAACTCTATCCCGAACTCTACATCATGTTGAGGGGGTAGTGTCACAACATCATTCGATAATACATCGAGAAACTCCTCAACAAATTAGGGGATCTCTGCCACATGGCTATCCACTAACAACCTTTCCAACTAAGATAGAAGAGTATTGGCATTCCAACCTCGCATATGATATCTCTCATCACCAATGAACACCGCTCGCTAGCCCTATACATTGGAAAAATAAATCTCCTATAGTAAAAAGAAACAACCTCATGCATAGAATTTATTTAGTTCATAACAAAAATTAAATCATATGGATACATTTGTGATAAGAAGAAACTACCAAGAGACTAATATTTCCCCAAAACTAGTATTCACACAACAAACAAGAAATCGTGGCCTCTAATTGGGGTGGATAACACTAGGATCACTATAAGACTCCCCACCACCTGTCCTGATGTGAGAACAAAGGTGTGTGCAACAAAAGAGTGTGAATCTATATAATCAAAACAAAAACAAGAAACCAAATAAAATGACAAACCAATCATGCCTCGAATGACCACTAGTGCCTCTTATGATGGAACCTCTATGGAATGCACCTTCATGTATCCAGATCCACTAGAACACTATTGGTGTCAACTATAGCAATACTCTAGTCTATTTCCTTGGGTAAGACGACTATCATTCAGATGATATCTACTAAATCCATCCCTTTTAAAATATTGAATGAACGTTGGAGGCCTCTACTGCTACTATGGATGGATAGGGTCCTGGCCTTCTAAACCAAACCTACCACCATGAGTGTTTGAGCACTAATCCAAATGGTAACCATAACCATCACAAAAATAGCACATAAACAGAAATTCTCTGGTAGATTCTCAGAAGCCACCAACCCTAAAAAAGAAAAAAGTAGACTAATGTGATTTAATCCTATTGATCAAAACCTAGACTTCTCAAACAAATATGATCTTATTCTTAAAGCTCTACTTCTCAAGAAACCCTATTAACCTCCCTCTCAAGGCACTCCTCCTTATAAGTGCATCTAATTGGTCACTTATACTTTCTTCTGCACAGCTAGATACATAGGAAGCATAAAGAGGGTGACTGTATATTTGATCACTATAAGTTTCACATCCTCAATATTTTAATCTCAATAATCTTTATCTATAAATAGATCGGGAACAAAATAAAGGTGGTTCTTAAACCTTATCCTGATTTTAGAGAAGTTCGGGCTCCCCTATTGAAGGGAGAGAAGTTCCTACATCTTTTCTACCTTCATCATTTCTTATAAGAACTCAAAATTTAAGTTTCTATAAAAATATTCCCAATAAAAATTCTCCTCCTTCTACTCTATAAGGTACAGTATCCACCATTGACAAACCACTACCACCATTTGACAGAATTCCAATAGAAATTAGTTCTCACCTCAATCCATAATCAGACTAAAGGAAATATCAATCTTCTCTATTCAAAACTTTGTCTCTAAATTGGAGAAACTCCCCTTTATACCTTTCCAACCCCTGAATTTAAAAAGAATGCAATTCCCTATACCACATCTCATACTACCTAGTCCAATCGACCCTCCAACAATTGACTCGATCAACCTACTAAATATTCACTTCTTAAACTACATGCAGTTGATGACCAGGTTCTATCTTTAAAAATAAATAGGGGAATAAAACCTAGTCTTGGTAACATAGAATTTATTTATATTAATTGATTTATTTAATTTTAATTCCCAAAACACTATATTCAATCACAAATGAAAATGAGTATGATGCATGTACCTCCCCTAGGTATCTACCTTGAGATCAATATTATCTTACCTAGGGTGTTCAATAATCTTAAGGTCTATCCATCATATCATGGGGGGATAAACTTCTATCAATTATCTAGTCTCCTTTTTTATATCGAATACTAAGTTTTACTAATTTTTTCCTTACCATTCTTGTGAAAGCCTCATCAGCACCTAACTACAAAATTCATCATATATCTTAACCTCTCTTTGATACCACTTTTTTTGTGACCCCCCCCCCCACTAGTACCCCTCCTAGGTCAGTTATGAAAAGAAGGTTTGACCCCATGTCCTACCTCTAGTAGGCCCCGGGTTGGTGACTAGTATTGTGGGTGTAAAACACTCAAATGGGAGATATTACCATCATTATTTTAAAGGATTGAGAGAAAATATGAACATATAACAAAAAACTCCATCACATAAAATAAATTAAACAAAAAAATATTGTATGTGTGCATAAAACATTATAAACAATGTCTCTATAGTAAATACCAAAAATATAACAAATTTAATAACTCTACATCACCTCCGATATCGGGGATGGTAATGCCTAGCATGGTCCTAGTAACCTTCCTAGAAACTTGAAAATTGTATATATACTTAGTTTGAGAATAAAATTTATACTCAAAAAGATCATACCCAAGGTCTCCTATGAAAATTTGAAAATAGTATACTAATTCTCTAATGAATAGATAGAAGAACTAACAAGTACCTAGATAAGTCATATATCCATCCCAAACTCATCGTGGTTCTCTCACCAAATGACATACATAAATAGTAATATAATATCAATAAACGTTGATAAAGGCATCCCATATCTAATTCCCCAATAATTTTCTACTCTCATGTCCCAAATTTAAGTTTATTGGGCTCTCATCCCTTCCATGTCGTCTCATCACTGCATATCAATCTCTCTCGGAAATGGGCCGGGTCATATCCATACTTACCCCATCCTCCTATGGGCCCCAACATCTTATGTTGGAATCAATGACATTATGCACATATATTATAAAAATGTCACATCATCACACATTCATCTGCAATATCACAACCATGGTAGTAGCATATCTTAAATTTGAATGAAATAAACCTCATTCACTCTGCTTACTACACATGACCCCCACTACATATCATAGCATCTCATCATTAGGCATTTCTACTAACTTTGGAATCATCTAGGGCTTTGACCCACCACCAACTGTGTTATTTTCTGATACTACTATTAAAGGAAGAGAAAGGAAGAGGGGGTAATCATCCATCTATTCCTCACTGTATGGATGTTGGGGAAACCACCACCCAAAACAAATGGGTATCGGTATGTTATATTAAACATTGGTGGGTGTGAATTAAAGAAACATTAAAATAAAAGCATATATATGTGTGTAAATAAATATCATATAATCCCAGATTAAAGGTTTCACATCAATACTTGATCATCTCCATCTATCAATAACACTATATTATTTGGACCACATGCTTCCAAAACTAAATGAAACTCCACCACACCAAATAGTCACACACGACCCACTTTCTTTTGTTTCAATAATAATTTCAATCATCCTTATCTAATTTTTACATTAAAAAACATCGTTCACACATTCGACCATTTATCTTCATATTTGATGACAAACCACTAAAGTCAATACACTTATTTAAATTTCCATTTAAGTTCATAATTTTCATAATTATTCACTTTGTTAAATTGGTTATAAAATATAAATTCCAACACACTTTAATTAAATTTTTCTCACACCATTTCCCTTTTTATTATTACCAACCTCATATTCCATCACTACTAGGCCACTAGAACAAGAAATGAAATGGAAAAGCATCACACCTACCACCACACTTCCACAACCCACAAAACATCCTCCATTGGGTCCAGTCACCACCATCATCATGAAAACTACAAAAAGGCCACACAATAATAAGGATATCAATAAACATACTATAAGTACACAACAACATATTTACAAAACCACATATTTTACCACAATTTATTTGTTCATGGGTATTTTCGCACAGTTCCAAATTTATACGGGTAATTAATTCATGGCTGAATATACATATTAATCTTTTTCGGTGTAGTGGGATTAAAAAAAATTTATATAAAGGTTATAAATCCACAAAATGGGATAATAATAGGCATAAAATTCATTTCACAGTAGTTTATAATCTTCAATGGGAGACAATCTTCAATAACAAGGAAATAAAGAATCACATGTAATTACTCCCCTTCCTTTAAAATCAAATTTAATCTAGTTTATTATCCTAATTAGTTAATATGTACCACAAACCAACTGGAAATAAAAACTTATTTAACTACACAGATGTACAAAAGAATAGAAAACAAGTATCCCCTACCTGGAAAGGAAATTTAAAGCTCATTACACCAAAAATAGGGGATAGAAGATGATGTTCCTTCCTTGATATGAAGAGTAATAAGGATTTTGGTTAAAAGTATATGAATCTCAAGGTTCAAGAATAAGTTTTTAGTTCATATAGACTCTAAGGAAACAAAAAAATACTCAATCATTGGGAAATTAAATGATTTTTAGATGCTACATATAGTTTCCTAAGGATCCCCAATATACTAAGATAGTCAACTTTTCTTTTTTAGTATAATAAATTTGGTTTCATTTAAAACATTCAAAATGACCAATTAAGAATCATGGGGTCTAGGAATTCAAATATTTTGTCAAATCCACAAAAAAAAAATTTTAAACACTTTTTTTATTTAAATCCAAATTTTATGTTATAATATTTTTTTACAACTTTTTGGGAAAAAAATTATTATTTTAGAAAAACATTAAATTTCTAAAACTATTAGGCCAACCATGAGAAAGGATCAGTAGTGAGAAGAAACTAATCTAAAATGGGGAAAACTAATTAACTATGAGAAGAAACTAATTTACCATGATAAAAACATTAAAATTTCAAAGAGAAGAATACTCAAACACCCCATTGACACCTCCAAACCATTGTAAATCATAATGGACTAGTTTTAGGAACACAAGGATTTACACAAATTCAAGAACAAGGTACAATCATAATTTACACAAGGATTAATTGGTTTAAATATTATCTACTACATCCATGGGAGAACGGTGGAATCACTTTTTGTTCCATCATAAATAGAGTAGATCAGTGTTATAAGTATTATAAACTTCAAGAAACACTATTATAACCACAAAAAGAAGTCTTTACAATTCCTTATTGGTTTCATCTTTTGGTTCTCCTCTTCTTGATCTTCTACCTTCAACATTTTAAATTCCAACACTTGGATATACCCAGTTGTGATCCTTCTGGACCCACCTCTACCTCAAACCATCAACACTAATCAATCTTAATCTGTCAAAATTTGTACATGTGGACCAATACCACTTATATAGAGGTCCAAAATAGTAATCCAATCATCAACACCTTCAGTCTTCTATAGTAAACCCTTGTTTGACTTGAGAAACCTTTGTTTCACTATATAACTCATTAAATTAGATTGCTATTATGCATGAATAGTGCATATCATCTCCACTTCACTCTAATGAATTTTAAAAATCAATTTTCCACAATATCTATGGAATACTTATGGCCTTTTAATCAATGTCAATAGAACTCATAACCTTCCACACTTCCTTCACCAGCTTCAAACTTCTATTCATCAACTAAAATATACCCCTACCATCCACCCCACCACATCCCTCCATAGCATGAAAAAAATCTCAAAGTACATGCATCAAAATATCCTCATAAACATTCTTCACTCAGACTCCATTATTATCTATTCACTAAAACGAATAAATTCAGTTGATCCTACTAAAATCGTCTTCTAGGGATCTCACATCACCCAATATACTTTTACAAACCTGACACTCTAAATCTCCCATAGAACTTCAGTCCAACAAACGCTACTACATCTAGTGAAGTCACTTATACTTATTAAATCATGAAATCGCATTTTACCATTTTACTATCTAAATCTAGGTCATCATGTGTAACTTCCAGTGGATAAACATTTGAAGCATCCAACACTTAACCCAAAAAACAGTTCTTACAACAATCCCAACAGTAAAGACTTAAAATATCATGGAAAATTATCAATTAATTTTTTTTATGATGGAATATAATACCCATATCCATTATTTTACACTTTTTATCCACTTTCCTTCTAAAATTACAACCATATACATTAATTAATGAATATTTGTATAAATTCCACTCAAAAATTACCTATAAAAGGACCCCTCCTCTACCACTCCCAAAACAATTTTTTATTTATTATTTTCTAAAATACCTAAAAAAAATTCTCTCCTAAATCCTTATTATACACTGAGTTATTTATTATCTCAATAAAAGGCCTAAATCCTTCATTTAGAATGAACCTGTGTCGATATGGAGTGAACTCATCAAGTAATTATCAATGTGCATATCCAAATTTTCAATTACCTTATAATTTAAAATAATTGTAAATATCATTATCCACTCAAATAATGTTATACTAACATTTTTTTCTTTAGCTAAAATGATATTGCTATTATATAGCTCTAAATCATAATCATTCCCTAGAATAGCATGTTCTTATTTGGGTCGATTCAACCACCCATGTAAATGATTCTATACAAACATCATCATTTTCACCATGAATAAGTATCAAGACCTTAATACTGGTAATATATGAAACTAAGGAGTGATTTATTTCATGAATATGGTTTTGAAAGGAAGACACAAAAATTAATTGTAGATATAAATTAACTCGTGGTTATTGGTAAATTAAGTGAAACATGTTTATAATGGATCCCACTAACATAAACCATATACATACCTTACATAAAATGAACATGGGACTACATAAATAATTGAAACACAATTAATCCATCTCCTTGGATAATTTGGTAACACTGATAAAAAAATATTTTTTTAAGTTAGATATTTTTGAATTTTAACAAAATTTATTATCCAACATAAATTTCATCGATGTTGTAAGTTTTATTTTTAACAATAGTTTATATAAACAAATGTTAAAATTTTCCTTTAACATCGTATATTATTTTAAATAACATCAAAAGTTCAATAATAATCTATTGACAAAGATTATTATGATAACCAATGATGAAAGGTTTTAATTTTTTAACAATACAAAGAACATTTCTCCATTAGAAGAAAAGGAGAAATTGATGAATAAGAAAATTCTACAAATAAAATGAAAATAAGAAAAATAAACTTAAATTTTTGACTTAAGTTCATTTCAAGTTGTGTTTTCCTTCGAATGTACATGCTGTTTGTCTGTGTTCACTTTCTTTTGAGGAAAAAACTCATGTGGAAACTTTAACAATGGTTGATAAGGCTTTTTATCCTCAAATGGGAAAATTTCGTAAGGTAGCTTCATCATATCAACTCAATAAAAGAAAGTATTTTTAAAAACAAATTTATAATGATAGATAAAACCTAACACAAAAACACTAAATGATGAGATTATAATGATAAATACCATGTTGAAATTATTGAGTGGATAACAAATTAAACGATAATATAAATCAAATAAGAGTATATATCATAAATGAAGAAAGTGTGATATTGAAAAGTTATATATGGTACAAGAAAATGTTTTCCAATGGAATAATAAATTTTAGGCAGGAATCTAAAAAAAATGTGCGTATTGAACAAATTATAATACTGCCTCATGATAATCTAGAATTTAACATAGAAAGTCCGAACTGGTGTGAAAATATTTTTTTGTGATTATTTTTTATAAAACCAATGTGAAAAACCATTCATCTTGGGTTTTTACATCTGTTAACAAATAAGATGAATTGAAAACCCACCATGAAAGGGTTTTTGCATCCCTTTTGGATTACAGGAAAAACTAAATTTTCTTGTGGTTTTTTAGCACTGGTTTTCAAAACCGCCACTAAACATTTCAGGGAAAATTATTTTACAGTGGTTCTTTAAAAATGGAATTTAAAACTACCACTAAATGTATTTTAATTTTTTTTTAAATTATTTTTAGCGACATTCTTTAAAAACCAATACTAAATCATGTTTTTTTAATAATTTATTTTTTAGGGTTGATTCATAAAAACCACCGCTAAATTAATAAGAAAATATTATATATTATATATTTAATTATGATTTATTATTAAAAATTATTATTTATTACTTATAATTGTTTTTTTTTATTTACAACTTTAATTAATTAGAATATGTTAATTATTAGTTATTTATAATTATTAGTTATTAATTATTTGAAACATAAATTAATTCTTGGATTAGTTGTAGAATCAAACTTCACCATCAAACAAATATAACTTTTGATCTGGGAGTCCATTTTAACTCCAAAAACAGTAAAATTGAATCTTATGAAATGAGCTAAAATGACAGTAGATAATAATTTTTTAATAAATAATAAAATAAAAAATATTATAGTATAAAAAAAAGATGAAAATCAAACTTGAACTTAAAATGGTCATAGGTTTTGATTTTGGTGTTTGTTTTGCCTCTCCCACATATCAAATCAAATATTATGATGAGCTCTAAGTCATTTTGACTTGGGGGTATATAGGTCACTATTTCATCAAGGTCATAAAAGATTTTAAATGCCTCCAAAATTTAATTTTGCTTCGAATAGGATGTTTTTTGAACATTTGATGGGATTTTAGCTTTGATTAAGAGTGTCTTGATATGCTTGTTAGGTCATCTATGATTTTATTCCATGTATTTACATTACTATAGATTTGATGGCGTTGTAATTATTGTGGTCTTCCCTCTTTTGGTGATTTATTATCTATTATATATGTCTGTGTGTGTGTGTATTTTTATGCATTTATGTATATTAATTTATAATTTATATATATTTATAAATATTTACTTAAAATTATATATAATTATATCTATCCATGGATATTTATATGTATTTATGAATATTTGACTATATTTATATATATTTGTAAACATTTATACATATTTATGTTTATATATATTTATATCTTATATGGGTATATGTATATAGATATTTATATTTACTAGTATATATATATATATATTAGTATACAATTATATAAATGTTTGTGTTTATATATATTTATGTAAATTTCATTATACGTATATATATATATATATATCCATTTAATATTTTTATTTTTTATTTTTTATTTTTTATTTTTTATTTGTTCATTTATTGTTTCTTATTTTTTATTTTTTATTTATTAAATTATTATTGAATATTTTTAATTATTTATTATATATTTATGACATATTATTACATAATATTTATAATCTGTTGTTAATCTATTATTTATGATTATTTATTATTTATTATTAAATTTCAATTAACGTATTATTTATTTATTACTTATTTATTATTTATTTTTCATTTATTGATTTATTACTTATTATTTATTTATCGTATATTTATTATTTATATATTATGTATTAATCATTTAAATATTTATTTATTATTTATTATTTTTTTATTAATTTATAATTAAATTATTATTTATTATTTATTTATTAATTATTTATTATGTATTTGTTAAAAATTATAATTTTTAATTTATTATTAATTTATCTATTATTTATTTATTACTTAATAATTATTATTTATTATTTAATAGTGATTATTTATTATTTATTATTCATTATTTATTACTTGTTGCTTATATTTATTATTTATTATTTATTATTTATTATTTATTATTTATTACATATTATTTACTATTTATTTATTACCTATTAATTATATATTACTTTATTATTTACAATTAAATTTTTATTAAATTATTTTAATATTTATTATATATTTATTATAAATTGTTACATATTATTTATAATTTATTATTCATTATTAATTTATTATTTCTTTATTATTTAATTATTATTTATTATTAATTTATAATGGAAATATTATTTATTATTTCTGTTTAATTTATTTATTATTTATTTTTCCTGTATTCATTATTAATTTATTTTAACTTTATTATTATTTTATTATTTATTTATTATATGTTTTTTATTATTTATTATCTTTTATTTTTTCTTTGTTTATTACTTACTTATTATCAATTATTTATTAATTTATATTTTATTTATCATATATTAATTTATTATTTTTTATTAATTTATTATTTATTCATTAATTATTTATTATTTATTTATTTATTAATCATTTGTTTATTATTTGTTAATTATTTAGTTCTTATTTATTTTTTATTTTTTATTTTTTATTTTTTTATTACTTATTTTTATTCTTTAATGATATTATTTCTTTTTTTATCTATATATATAAGTTTATTAAATTCTATTTACTCACCAAATGAGGAGCTTGGTGGAGTGATAAAATCTTTTCAGAATAATCAAGATATAAGGAATTCAAATCTCACCCAACACATATATTTGTTAAATTTCTACATAGCAGATGCATGCATGCATCGTAATAATAAATAAGTAAAAGTAATAAATAATAAATAATAAATAAATAAATATAAATAAATGAATAAATACGTAAATTAAAAAAAATAAAAAACATAAAAAATAATAAAAAACAATAAACCACTACTAAATGATTATTGATACATGATTTAGCGGTGGTTTTTCAAAATCGTCAAGAAATGGTTTAGTGGTGGTTTAAACTACTGTTAAAGGATTACTTTGAAGATGTGTTGTAAAAATATGACTTTAAAAAAATTCACAACAATTATTAAATAAAATTGTTAAAAACCCAATGTGAATACTATTTTTTCTACTAGTGTAATGATGAACATAATATAAATGAACAACAATGGACAACGTCCTTACAAAACTTGTACGGAATAATCAATAGTACTAAAATATGATAATGAATATAAACATTAACAAACTAATATATCTGTAATGAATAATTATAATTGAAGTATATAATAGGTAATGAATTTGAATAAGATTTTGAAATAATTTATTATGATGATTGTGTTTATTATACAAAAGGTTAAATCTCTTTCAGAGAAGTAAGAATTCAGAGTAAGGGTTTCTTTACCAACCTCATTTTTAAATCAAGGTCCTTTATGTTTGAATTTCAATCTTGGTATATTATATGTTCTTTATCTCTAAAATCCCATATATTTTCTCATCTTCTGGTTATCCATGGGGTTTACATGTATTCTTTCAATTTTACCTCCCTTTGGTTCACAATTCAACTGAAATAATTCTCATAAATGGGACCAATATTATCCCTTCATTTAAGTTAGAAATGTTTTCCTATATGACCATATTCTTTATATTGTTGCGTGGATATCCTTATCAATACTTCTATGATTACCTATACCTTTTTCTATTAACTTTGGATTTATTTAAAAAAATTGAAAGTGATATTTTAAACATTTTCTGCATGGGTTATTTTCCATTACCTTGACTCTCTTTAAAAAAATGTATAAAGAATCATTTTTTAGCATCGTCCTAATTAATGAATTTTCCCACCACCATCTTTAAATAACTTTATGTAAATTACATTCAATGTTTTAGTCGTTTTCAAAGTATATTTTGTTCCCAATATTTAATAAATTATTTCCTTCTAAAATAAATTTTATTACAAATACAAAAGGAACTACACCAAAATAGTTATTTAGCAATGGTTTAGAAAACCATTGATAAAAAAATCTCTGGATTTCCTGATTTTTTTTAAAAATCACCACAAAATTTTCATTTTTTAATAAAAAAACACTTCCCCCAACCCCCCCCCCCCCCCCGCGCATCGGTTTCGCGTGAGCCTGATCCATTCAAGCTGTCGGTTGTGACTCCCAAGCTTGTGCACTCCAATCCCTTGTCAGTAGCTCTCGACCCTAAGCCCTCCAATCCCTCACCGGTCAAGCCCTCTCCAACCAAGCCTAAGCCCAATACCTCAGATCCCAAGCCCCCGAGCCCCTGTCTGCGCTATGGTCACAACCTCCAAATTGAGGTAGATTTACATATGGTTTGATCAATAAAAATGGTAATTATAATATTCAATTATGTAGAAACATTTTTGTTTTTTATGGAATCTTAAGTTAAATATTGGATTATGTTTGTTAGGATATGTATTTTATAAGAAACCATGCATTAGTAATAGTAATGACATACTCTATAAGAATTATAATTAAAGAACATGATTCATTGGTATAGTCCATATGTACAGACCATGGCCTTTCTATTTTTTACCAGCAACATAGGTCTCTACCAAGATATAATGGGAGTTCTCAATGACCATACTAGTTCCCCTTTGATTTTAAAATGAATGGTAAATCACCTATATGAACACTTTAATAAACGATAACAATTTTTCTAATTGAATTTAGTATATAGTGTAATAAAATTTGTTATTTGGAACCATTTTATATTTTGGAATGAAATTAAATCAATTTCACCACAATTTGGGTGTTATTGACTCATTTTTTATGAATTTTTACCATTGTTGATAAATTGATACAGCCATTGAACTATGAAACTAACATACCTATAATTAAGGAAATGAACACAAATATTAAACAACATGATTATAATAGAACATAAATGAACAATAATAAATCATATATACATAAATAATTGTTCTAAAATAAGTATTTAATAAAATTATTTTGATTATTTGGGGGTTAAGATGGGTATACTAAGCTGATTTGGGAGTCGAGGTAAGATATTTTCTTTTTCAAGCCTTATTTTTTCATATAATGTTTATCTATGGACCATATTTTCTTATATGTAATATACTCAAAATATATAATAATAACTTAGTTTTTTTCATTTAATTTTAAAGTGTTACTTCTCTAATTTACTCTTATAAATATTAAATGTCCATACCCTATATGGTTTGTTGGAGGTCTTCCAAATATTTCTAGTTCTTGATGATATATTCTTTATCATTCTTTCATACTCTTACAATATTTATAATATTATTCCTTTTTATTATTTTGAATTCCTTATCCTTAATTTTCAGGGGATACTAATGTATTTATGATTTCCTTCTCACTCATCCCTAATTCAAACCATATGATTTATATAAAGGAAACATTTTCATTTTTCATGCCTTATCCCCCAAGATTCTTCTATATAAAATATATTTATTTTTAAGATTCCACTATGGTGAAGTTGTATTGTTAAAATGTTCATTTAAAATCCTTTAATCTCCTTTTTAAAATAACTATTTAATGTCACTCATTTTTTATTTTTATAAATAATTCAAAAATAAAGTTATGAATTATCTTTTTGTAATCTATCTTTTGTTTTCTCTATGTTCTTATCAAGATTCCTTTTTAAAGTATTTTTTATATTATTTGATATAACCATTATATATTATGAAATATAATTATTTTAATGAAAAGATTATATTTTAATTACTAGGGAAATTGTTTAACGAAATATAAACCCTTTTTTAAATATGTTGTAAATACTATATGATTTATTATCATGATTGATTTGTATTTACCTAATATTTTACTTTATTTCATTTGATTCTCATTTATCTCCACAAGTTATCATTTTTTTATTTTTTATGGATTTATGATTATTTTTATATTTATGTGAAACATATATATATATATATATATTATGTATTATGATGAATGGAGTGTATCTAGGATTATATAGCCCCCAATCAATAGGAAAATGCTTAATGTATCATGAGTTATCTATGTGTGGGTTATGTTATGTATGAATCATCCATAATTTTATGCATGAAAATGAGCACTTCCCCCTACCATCTTCCGAGTTCCCTCTGCAATCTTCCAAGTTCCCATGTCTGCATCCCTCACTGGCCTCTCTACTATTGTGATAGAGAATTACTAGGTTCTCCTAGACTTAGTGACCCTAAGGTGTTTCTACCATAATGCCAAATTAAAATTAAAAAATGTATGGTTTTTCTTTTGCTTTTATTTTACATAATATTATCCATGTTTGATTTATTTTTTTTTACTTTGACTTTTCTAGTACTTATATGAATCTTCTTATAATTACCTAGGTTATGTTTTTTTCACTTCCATTTATCACTTTTTCAACTCAGTAATAATTTTGTGTTTTAATTAATTTATTTTCAATGGATTATCATCACAAAATTATCATAAAAAAGGCTATTGATGTGGAATTATTTTAAAAGTAAAATAGTAAATATATATGTGCTTATGGTTGGAATGATTAAAGATTTATAGTGAAAAATAAATAACAAAAAACATAAGTTTCGAGACATCTGAAGATGGTTAGTTTTAATGCACGTTCATAGAGACTACTGATGACTTTCTCAAATATACACACGTCCCCCACTTTCATATCATTGTCTTCTACAACATTCCTCCAACCAAGCCATGATTTTGAACATTAATGATACATAAAGCAATTCACTACCAAATTTCTAGAATGATATGAAGTCCAAATGTTGATTGGGATACATATTTTCTTGAAAATCCTCTTGGCGAACTGGTATAGTAGTTACTGCAAACATGGAGGGACAAGTAGAGGCGCACAAACACAAGAGTGAGAGTGGGAGAGTTAGCTTCACCTTAAGTGGAGGATTACAGTTCAACAACACTATGTTCCAGGTTTTTTTGGATGGGGGCTTAATACTATTTTTTTCCCTAACTTCTAAAATAGGGTAATATATTTCTATTACTAACACATCGAACATGGTGATAAAAAACTTGGAATATCCTTGATATGTGAAGACGAGGAAGTAGCTATAGCTGGTACTATAGAACTTTACAAACTGCCAATGGCATTCCTAGAACCAAACCTAGTGACCAAGAATTTGGAAGGGATCCTCTATTCATTGATTCCAGGATTCATGGTCACTAGGTTTGGCTTCAGGAAGGCTGGTGGCAGTTCATCAAGTTCTATGGTATCAGCTATAGTTACTTCCTCATCTTCACATATCAATGCTATTCAAATTTTCTTGTCACTATCTTTGATCTATCTGAAAAAAATACCTTACCCTCTTTTAGAAGGTAGGGAAGAAAATTAAAGTAAGAACCTATCCAAAAAAATAGGAACACGTGGTTTTTGAACCCTAATCCTCCACTCAAGGTGAAGATACCTTTCCCTCTCTCAATCTTGTGTTTGTTCACCACTACTTGTCTCTCTATGTTTTCATTATTGTCCATACGAGTTCACTAAGAGAATTTTCTAGAAAAGATGTAACCTAGTCAACATTTGGGCTTCATATCATTCTAGAAATTCGGCATTGAATTTCTTTATACATCGTGAATGTTCAAAAGCGAGGCTTAGTTGGAGTAATGTTGTAAAAGACAATGATCTGAAAGTAGGGGACATGTGTATATTTGATCATGTCATTAGTGGTCTCCCTAAAAGTATCTTCAAACTAACCATCATCAGATTTCTCTAAACTTATGGTTTTTTCATCATTTTTCATCATAAATCTTTAATCCTTCCAACCATAAGCACATATATATTTACTATTATCCTTTTAAAATAATTCCACGTCAACAGCCTTTATTTTTTTGATGAAATTTTTTTGATGATAATACATTGAAAATAAATTAATTATTTATATACACATGATCCAAAATAATATATTTAATATATTATTTAATTTTCAAGGATTTGTGTTTCATATAAAGATAAATCACCTCTGCAACTCTCTACAAATATTATTAAGATCAAAAGGGAATTTATTATCCATTTCTTCAATATTTTTAAAAGTGTACACATTTTGAATTATTCAATTTCACTCATTTTTAAAATGCATGTATTTAAGATTATATATCCACTAATAATGTTAAAAATATGTTTTTAAATAATTTTTTTTGTGTTATTCTGAATATGTCTCCCAGAAGGGTCCATAAAGTTTCTAGTGGGTTTGTCCCTATTTATGGGTCTCCTCAGTTTCTTCCCATCTTCAATGGAAATTTAGGTTCATTAGAGACGGTGAAGTGGCTTGAAGAAGTTTAGAATGTTTTAGAGTGTTTGGAACTCTCGAAGTTGTTAAAGTTTGTGCGATTCTGGTTATTCATGGGGTCCATTTTTGGAATAATGAGAGTTTTTTCCCACCAATGATGAAAGTTGGGATGACATGGGAAGTTTTTAATTCCATATTTGTCTAATGGTTTATACCTAAGGAGGTGAAGATGAAGAAAAGGGAAGATCTCATTAGTTTCCAAAAAGGTCAGTGGATAGTGAAGGCTTATGTTGAACACTTAAAAGAGATGGTTTCCTTTTATCCTCTGGTGGTGTCATAGGATCAATTGAAAGCTTCTATTTTCATTGGGGGTCTTTAACCAGATATCAAGGAGAAATTCCTCTTCTCTAAGGATCTTTATTTTAAAAATTTGATGGTGGAATTGTTTTTTGGATGAGTTTTTGTGAAAGAAGAATAATACACATTGGTTACATGTGTTCTTCCATTGAAGACTCATTGGTGTTGGGTTGTTTTGGTTAACAAAGATTTTGGGTTTCATTTTGATGTGTGCAAATGGTTAGTTAACTAAATAATGAAATTAATGGGTTTGTATGGTGGTTTCTTGTTGTTTCATATAGTGTTGCAAACCGTTGTGTTTATCGATCTATGTTTAAATAGTTATATTATAGTGTATGCTTGTGTAGTTGTTTATTAATTGAAATATGGAATGTATGGGTCTAGGAATTTGTTTTTTTTTTCAGGGTAGTTCTGGGTTAGGTAATATGCAGTTGGGTTTTTTTATAAATAAATATTTAGCGGTGGTTCAAATTGCTGCTAAATATAGTATATTTTGTTATTAGTGTATCAATCCACTTCTAAATATAATGCACTATTAATATAGTGGTGGTTTTCTTAATTTTAGTGGCAGTATTGCGGAAAAAAAATATTTATGGAGCGTTTTTAACCATCACTAAATCCTCATTATTATTTTTCCGGAAAACCACTGTGAAAACAAAGAAAAACACAACTAGATACACATTCTACAATGTTTATTATAAACCGCCACTAAATAGAAAGAACTGCTTCATATTGGATGCCGAAAAAAACTTTAGTGATGGTTTTTTCAAAATATCAAAGAACTATTTAGTGGGGGTTTAACCCAATGTGAAATAAAAAAACCACCACTAAGAATTGATTTTCTAGTAGTGAGTCATTTTTTATTATTTCTCAAAGTAATTATTCAATATATTAAAAAAAATCGTCTATGTACAAATTTTTTAATGATTATTATGATTCTTTGGGAATATGATTTAATTATTCCATCCACATCCTTTCATTGGATAGCAAATGATCATGCTTTTTTGAAATCTTCATGAAACCCATTTACCTCTCACGAGTTAATTAAGTTATGATGAGATTATAAATGCATTAATGTTCATGTGGAAGAGATATGTATGATTTATTATTATGTGATGGGTGTGACTAATATAGTTATACAATGCATTGGATAATGTTTTATATATCATGAGATAAGTATGGTACATGGGTAGTCTCTTGTATCTTAATTATTGACTCATGTTTTCACACTCTTATGACTCATGTCTTATGTTCTACCAAATCTTTATCCCATGACACATTTTTTATGATTTTTTTATTACGTATGATTTTCTTATGTTATTTACATGAACCTTGATTATTTTATCATACATATATCTCATTTTATTCTCACTTGTGATATCAAATTTATATCTCCTATGTCCACCCCTTACTAAGAATCTGAGTTCACCTATTATTATAATTTCATTTCCCTAGGTAGTTAAGAAGAGTATTACATATGATATGTTTATAGGAGTATCAGTGTCAAAAAATATTTGAGGGAGATGTTGAGGAATGGTTCTATAACCTTTTTATTACATATATAGTCTGTAATGACACTAAAAATATAGGTTCTGGGGTATATTTTATTGGTAGATGTAATGAATAATTATCTAAAATGATATAAAATGTATGTATGTTGTTCTTGGGTCACCTCAGTTGATATAATAGTTAGGTTTAGTTACTTTTGGGGATTATGTTATGAATAATAGTAATATATAACCTAAAACAACATATGATGAACTGAAAATGATATAGGATGAACCAAAAATGTGATTGGTCGAAATGAAGGTGAAGAAGTTTAGGAAGTCATAGGATTTATTTTCCTTATGATATGATTAATTAATCTAGTTCACTTTGTTTGATACTCCCACTAATAATTTTGGTTATATTAAATTTCTAAAACTAATAGAAACACAGTATACAATGAGTTTCCTGGATAATAAAATTATTTTCCCATTGAACAACCAAACAGGATACGTATGGGAGTAAAAATCTAACGGTGATGCTCACCCAAATCTACCAAGCTATGAGCAATAACATAGACAGTTTTGAATTAAAAAACATGCTAAGGAAGGAACAACTCTCTATTCAATCAATTCATGTGACAACATCTGCCTTCCTTTAGTGAGTCTTCCAACCCACTAATTGTTGAGGTGTGGATCATCACAATAGAAAAGTTATTTTCTATTCTTCGGTGCTCAGATCATGAAAATGCCATTTTTTTTGTTCATCATTTATAATTTGAATATAATAAATGCTATAATATCATTGAGAATATGAGGTAAGAGTAAGAAATATGTTCCATATAATGAAAGGAGTTTAAGAAGGTATTTTTAAATATATATTTTCATTAAACTCTTCACACTAAAATGGAAAGATAAATCCTTGAGCTAGAATAAAAGGAGGATGAATCCATTGGTACCTATTAATTAAACTTCATAGGACATAAAATGTATGATTTCGGTTTTATAATTGACTCTAAAATAATAATTAATAATCTATTTAGTGGCTTAAAACCAAGTATCTAAAAATTATTAATTGTAAGGGATTTTGGTTTCTATGAAGATATTATTTTATGTTCTCTTAATGTGGAAATGGAAATTGGAGAATCGCATTATTATCATGGTTTTGAGGAGAATAAGTGGAAATGGAGTTTTATTGAAACTCTAATTGAAAAACCTATAGAGGAAGTAAGATTCATCTTATTGCATGATAATGATGTGGGAAGAAACATAGAGGGACTATCTCAAAGTAACATGTAAATTCTTCTAGTGTGCGAGAGAAGTTCATCAATCACACAAATATCAAAGGGATGATATGAGGCCAAGTAATGAGATAGATGAATATTAATCTCAACCTAATGAATCATCCACACTTTAATGCTTAAATTATAATGAGCATAGTCATTATGCAAACATGTGCACTAAACCAAGAGTTAATGATGAAAATCAATGTTAGAAATCAAAAAAACCAAGGGAGAAAGGGAAAGCCTTTTCATACTCAAACACTGAAGAGGGTAATAAAAATGAAGTGTTGAAAGGTAAAATATTATTCACTCTAGAAATGATAAATTAGAATTTGAATTAGGTTATACCTAATCTTCTATATCTATAAAGTTTTATAATGGAATCAAATCACCACATCAATAATATGATATTGAATTATTGGTGAAAACTCCCAATGGTGTGATGATTACAACCAAGGTCTACAAATCTTCTTTAATAGAAATTTGTGGGAATATGCTTCCTTTAAATATTATTATTCCCCCTTTTATAGAATTTGATGTTATTTTTGTAATGGATTGGATATCTCTATATGGATCCCAAATTAATTATTGGGATAGGGAGGTCACATTTCATGTCCCAAATCAACCCATGATCATCTATCAATGTATGGATGACTATAAATTCTACATGGTATTATATTGATTATATGGGACTTACTGTTGGAGTTGGTTCCGAAGAACCAACTTCTATATATTTTATGATGACATGTATTGATATTTTTGAATATTAATAAACACCTTACCACATCATGATTACTATTATATGTAACATAGTATGTGATAATGTCATAAAATTAGTTTTTTCACTAAAAGGCCATATAAGTTCCTCACTATGATGAGAACTCAGAAGTGTAATGTAACTATTTTTAAATATATGTTCTATAACCGAATGATATCATTTCAGAGACACAAATGATTCAAAATATTATGTGTGGAGACTCGTATGAATTTGAAATACCTTCACATGGTGTACACCCTTGGTAATATGTAGTATGATATAATGAGAACAAGACCCGCCGGTAGGAAATCCACATTTATATATGTCATTGGATGTTTCTATCTATGCACATGTGTATTGATCCATATAATTTATTTTTATTATTATTAATGAGTAGTATGATTCATTTTCTTTGATTTATTTATGAAAATAGTAACAACATATATTTTCGGCAAGGTAGGATGTGTTGGGTGTGTCATGAGTAATATTACATTAATGAATAATGAAACAAAGAATTATTTTGTTTTGTTCTTTAAAAAAAGTTGATATCTCAGGAATTTTGATGGAAATAATATAAACTAAATAAAACCATGTTCATGGTGTTCTATAGGAAATTTCAATTTTTGAGAAGTCTAAGAAAGAGACATCGATCACATAGGTTGTTGGCACTGACATGCAACCTACTTGATTACAGATACCATGATAAAAGGATTATATTACACAGTAACCATTCCTATGAGGTATTATGTCATTTTAGCATTAACTAATTTCTCTATGGGTGCCTTGGAATCTTGTTAGATGATAACCTTTTACTTTAGGCAGCTTCACCAAATACCACTAAAAAAGAGTCCTAGACAGTCACACGTAATGTGTATATATAATCTCGGTGAAATAATATTATTCTTATTTATTATTTAACAAGTTGAATAAATATTATTCTCATGAATGATTTAATAATTATTCATGTTTTTATCACATAGATTATATCACTAGTTATCCAAGATAATATAATGAGAAATAATATGTAATAAATATTTATTTTATATTTAGTGAATATAATAATTATTTATTTATTAGAAAATAATGCAATGATATTTATTTAATAAATAAATAGTCATTATTCAATGCCTGATAAATATTATAGAGGAATGGCAGATCAATTTTAATGGTTCTATGAGAAATAATAAATATTGAATACCATTTAATTAAATAATATTTAATTAAATTTGAAATTTATGCGCTAGTCGATAAATAATATTATTGTTATTATTATTTGACATGGGGTTCCATAGAGAATAAATAAATAATAAAGGTCACTTGTGTAATTATTTATTTCTAACCCTAGGGATATATAAACCCAATTATATTATTTTCTCTGAGAGCCAATTCAATTGTTTGGTTTTGCACAATGGATTTAGAGAATTATATCAATCCCTAAAGAGATCCCTTCTCCAAGAATGATCCAAAAAATGCGAAGTGATATTCCTCTACCTCCCACTCTCAAACCAAGATATATTCGGGAGAGCTCTTTGGATGTGATTCTTGAGGAGATCAAAGTGGGGTGATGCAAGAAATAGGATCTTTCATGCTAGCACCTGTAGATCCCTACGGTGATGTTCAAATATTTTTAGAACACATTGGATCGCCATTAGAGGGAATATTCTTTTATTTATATAATGAAATGACCATATAATGCATATCTATTTCCAGATTCATTAATGAATGAATAATTCCAACAAGGTAGTTATTTTATTCATTATATTAATTATAAATAATCTATGATGATCCTCTCTTGGGTTCCTGCATTTTACCCATTTTCTTTTTATTTTATTAAATTTCATAGATCATGATGTTTATAATTATGTAAATCCTATATTGATCATCAATCGTGAAAAAAAAGTTGGGCATGATCCATTTCACACTTTCACTACACCCTGAACCCACAAGTGGTATCAGAGTGGTCACATAATTATTTATAATTATTTGAAGATCTCTAATTGATTTACACATTTTTTTATTTGGTTTTTAATTAAAATTTAATCAATATTTTAATCTAAATTGAGAGATATGCTTCTTACACCTTCATTTCTCATAGATCTAATCAACATGATTAATTTTATGAATGAAATAAAATTGAAGATCTCACCTGGAGGTACCAAGGAATTTATCTGGATAACACAATAGTACACACAGTGTAACTGGAGTTACATGTCATATAATTATGTTCAATGCATCAAGAATTAATTCAAAAATCAATCCATGTTGTGTGCATTTATTACACATGGTGTATTTAATTCTTTACACCATGTGTTGACCAGGCGAGCCTGGTGGACGGTCAACTAAAGTACAGTTTGTGTACCCTATGTACACCGCATGTAGTCCCTTTGACTCACATATGGGTTGTGTATTACCATACATGGCCTACCTGACTAGGGACCATGTAACTCAGATACTACACACCATGTATTCCCTTATTCATAATGTGTACTATAATTTTATGAGGCACAGTTTACATGTTGAGTCCCTGGGCATGTGCCTGGAATATAATGTGAGATATGTAAATTTCATGTAGCCTGCATGAACACACTGTGTACTTATACCAAATTTCATAGATTTAAAATTTATTTATTATACTGTGTAAAGCTTATCGACGTGTACTTTTATGTGGTCATTAATTTGATAGGACACTCCATGTGATAGGTTTTTAATATATATATACATATAAATTTTTATTTAATATCTTTATAAGGTTAAAATTTATATATCATGTATGAATCATATTATAGTTGTTACTCTATAAACATTAAAGAATGACACATTATAGAAAAATTATGTAATTTTTATAATCATTAAGTTGATACAACACATCATGAAAATATGTGATAATTCATGTATTATATATGTCACAAAGAATAAACTGTATATGAGTATGATAAATTTTGGGTATATTCGGATGGGTATTCACTGTATTGCCTCCAAGTTATATTTATGTATGCATTTAATTTTAAATAAATTTATTTAAATTGTTTAAAATTATGATGGATGAGAATATCAAGGAAATTTATATGAGAATTAAGATAAAATAATTGACTAATTAAAGAAGATAATTAATTTATTCAAGAGTGATTTATCTTATATAATAAATATTAATAATTGAATGCTAGTTTTATTAAATACATAATTTTTTTCATGCATGTGAATGATCATGAGCATATACCAGACCTTTATATGTGATTGGTTACATTTATTTTATTATTAAATTAAATCTTTGGCATGTGTTCCTTCTCTCCTCTTATTATGTAAGGGCCTACATGCCCATGGTTTTTTTATGTAATCCTTTCCCCCTCACCTACATGGGAGTAAAAGAAAATTCAATGGATGGATCTCCCAAGATAGTGGAGGTGGATCATGTTTGGAGCTGATGTCAAACCAATCCAATAAAAATACATTGGTGGACAGGTGGAAAGCTGTAACACAAACCACAATTGGTTTAATGTTTTTTCCCTATAGGTCTATGGTTGGGTTTTCAACTTCTAGATAAAATAAAAATTAGTATTATCTCATGATCATACTGCTTTATTGTTTTATTTTTTTCAAGTTTCATGGTTATTTCATTATGGATGTTTTTTCACGATCACATGAATTAATGAAATTAACGAGCATGAAATATATAACTAAAATAAATTTTATTGTACATAAACATTATCTAATACATGGTCAATCACTTATGCAAATTAAATTAATATTAAAAAATCATGTTATAAAGATAATAATTGTAAATTCATGCATAAAAGGATAAAATACCTCAATTATATATATTAAGTCGGTATAGCCTTCCACTGATTCAATTAAAATCAAACCATAGTTCAAAGTGCTTGACCAGCCAAATTTTGGGTGATTTCAATTTTTGGGGAATTCTTACTTGAATTTTTGGGTTGACTTAACTTAGTTCACATCAGGGTTTGACTTCCAATACAGGACTTAGTGTAATTGAGAGGCAATGGTTGAGTAAATACAATTTAAGGATTTTAATATTGGGGATTCCACTCAACAGATAAAGGAATTGTGGGTTAATATAGTTATAATTTGGAATTACTACCTAAAACCATTCAAATTGATTGACCAAAAAAATTTGGGTTAATGAGAAGGGGAATATTTATATTTTACACAATAATATCCAAATATTATAAATCCAATGGGGAGGTTTATTGGGTTTCGATAAAATAGTGGGAGATTAATAAATATAATATTTATTTATTTGTATAAATTTTAATATATAAAGTACTAAAATTATACTCATCTTATTTTTAGAAACATCATTAAAAGGGATTCAAAAATATCACTTAGATTCATAATTGATAAGGATAACCTTATCACCAGCACAAATTTCCAAGAGTGGCAAAGGAACTTACGCATTATCCTTCTCCATGAAAGAAAAATTTGTGTACTGGAAGAAACTATTCCTAATGTTCCTAGTAAAGAGTCAAGTGATGAAGTTTTATCACTTTATGAGAAACATTTGAATGATTACATAGATGATTAATGTTTCAAGTTATCATCCATGTCCAATGATCTTTTAGAGAAATATGAGGACATGGATGTTTATAACATGATGTATAACATTTGGGATCTATATCAAGAGAAGATGATACAAGAGAGGTATGAGATCTTCAATGATTTGTTTATGACTAAGATTGTAGATTTTTTTCCATTCGGGCCTCATGTAGTCTAGTATATTGGCTACATTTAACACTTAGATATATTAGGGATTAAATTCCTAGATGGTTTGTATACATATCTCATATATTCATCACTACCCACGACCTTCTCAAACTTTATTACTAATTATAATATGATAAATAATGATAAGATTATTTCAGAACTTCTTACCTTTATTCACCAAGTGGATAAGTACATGGGTCATGATAAATCTGTGGTCCTTATAGTGAATAAGAAAATTAAGAATAAGGAAAAGGGGACCAATACTCATAATAAGTCTAAATATCTCAAGAACTGTCCTTCCAAGAAGAGGAATATCTTGAAGTTGGGAAAGGACATGTAGGCGGTATGTTTTGTATGTGGAAATCCATACTACTAGAAAAGGAATTTCACCCAAAATAAAGGGGAATATAAAGGTGAATTAATTATTGAGTTTAATCTTTTAATATATACATATTGAGAATTAGATACGGAATTTGGTTCTCGCATTTGTATTCAAATACAGGAACCAATTAGATTCCAAAATATTTCTAGTGGAGATTTGGATCTGCGAGTGGCCAATGGTGAAAGGTTGGATACTCTAGCCATTGGTAACAATTACCCTTCATTACCAATGGGAATGATTTTGGTTTTAAAATATTTTAATTATGTTCCAATGGTTACCAAGAATATAATTTTAGTATCATTCCTAGATGCAGATAGTTTTATTTTCAATTTTAGAAAAAAAAATTCTTTTATAAGATATATGTTATGGTATGGAACATTTAAATAATGTTATTTATGTAATAAATTTGGAAAACCATGTATTTTAAATTGATAGTAAATCATGTTCACATGACTCATATAAACCCCGATTATGCCATCATTGTCTTGGTCATGTAAATGAGAAGTTTTTGACAAATCTCTATCAAGATGGTTATTTAGACTCATCTAAGTTAAAACCACTGGAAATATGTTGTTATTTATTACAAGGAAAAATGACCAAACTTCTATTCAGTGGATAGGGTGAAAGGGCCACATATCTTCTAGGATTGGTACACACTAATGTGTGCGGACAATTTTTCGTAGAATATTGAGGTAGATATTCTTACTTCATATCTTTTATTTATGACTTCTGTAGATATTTGAATATCTAATTGATGAGTTATAAGTCTAATTCCTTTGAGAAATTCAAATAATTTAAGAATGAAGTATAGAATCAAATTTCTAAGAAGATAAAGAAGCATTGATCAGATCGAGGTGGTGAATATCTTGACCAATAGTTTATTGACTTATTATGAGAGTTTGGTATTATATCTTAACTCACTCAACCTTATACACCATAGTGGAATGGTGTTAGTGAAAGGTAAAACCATGCCTTGTTAGAAATTGTAAGGTTGATAATGATTCATGTAGACATTCCATTATCCTTTTGGGGATATTAATTACAAACTACAGTATACACATTAAATTGAGTACCAACTAAAGAGGAAAATGGAATTCCCTTTGAGCTATGGAGTGGAAAGAAACCTATTTTTTCATATATGTGTGTATAGGGTTGTGAGGAATTTTCTAAGTCCATCTCAGGAAACAAACTAGAACCCCAGGGCACAAAGTGTATCTTTATAGGATATCCCAAGGAAACAAAGAGATACTACCTATAAAAACCCTCGGATAAGAAATTTATCGTCTTTAATAAACCCTCTTTCTTGATAGGGAGAACATACTAAAAATGATAGTGAGAGAAAGATTTACTTCAATTAAGTTAATGCTAAAAATACACAAGAGTTGGCACAGGAATAGGTTCCAAAGGACCCTATGGAAGAAGTAGTTCATGAAACACAAGTACCATATAGGAGCACAAGGGAGATAATAGAACCAGATAAATATGGTATTCTAGTCACCAAATATGGTGACTCATTATTGGTTGACAATTATAAACCTATTGCCTAAAAAGAGGTACTAGAATGCTCAGAAGCTGAAAAATGGAAGTAATCCGTGAATTCTGAAATATATTTCATGTATTATAACCAAGTTTGGGTTATGTTCAATGTGCTAGTTTATGTAAATCACATTTTTTGTAAAAGGGTATTCAAGAGAAAAATATAAATGAAAGGTAAATTAAATACTTATATAGAAAGGCTAGTGGCTAAGGGGTTTAAATAGTGCCAATGAATTGACTGCGATGAAACATTTTCACTGGTTTCCATGTTTAAATCCATGAGAATTATACTTTCTACGGTAGCTTAACATGACTATGAATTTTGGTAGATGGATGTAACAAATTCATTTCTTAATGGGAACGTTTAGATAGATGACAATATGGCACAACCAGAAGGTTTTGTGACTCCAGGTGATGCCAAAAATATTTTTAAATAATATAGATCTATTTATGTATTGAAGTAAGTATCGAGATCATGGAACATTCAATTCAATGAATCCATAAAATAATTTGGTTTCATTAAGAGATAATGTGAGATGTGTGTTTACAAGAGGTTTAGTGGGAATGTGGGTGTAATCCTAGTAGTATATATTGATGACATATTACTTTTTAGAAATGATATACCAGTCTTAGAGTTTGTTAACGACTTGTTAAAAAAGTTTTTATCCATCAAGTACTTAGGTGAAGAAGACAATGTTCTAGGGATCAAGATCATTCGTGATATATCCAAAAGGATTCTCAGACTAAGCTAAAGTACATAATTTGATCACATAATAAAGAGATTTAGTATGTAACAAGCCTAGAGGGTATTGGTTCCATTGTCATAGCGTTTACATATTTCTAAGAAAATGTTTCATCACAGACAATATGATAAAGATAGAATGAGTAAGATCTCATATGCTTCAGTGATAGGATCAATCATGTATTTTATGTTATGTACTAGACTTGATTTCACTTATGCATTTAGCATGGTAGGTAGATATCAAGAAGATTCAGGACAATATCATTGGTCTTCTGTTAAATATATCCTTAAGTATCTGATAAGAACTAATTATATAGACCTAGTGTATAGAGGAGATGAGTAGTTGGCCATTAGGGGAAATACTGATTCTAGTTTTTAGACAGATCATAATGATCTAAACTCATAGTTAGGATTCCTTTTCTGTCTGAACAGAGGAGTTCTGAGCTAATAGAGTTCAAAGTAACTAGTTTTTGTTGATTCTACATTGGATTCCAAGAATATATATTCTTATGATACAACCAAGGAATCCATTTGGATATGGAACTTTGTACAGTATATTGATGTGGTAACTAGTAGTAAATACCCTATCACATTGTATTGTCATAATACCATAGCGGTGGCTCTTTAAAAAGAGTCAAGGTCACACCAACGGACAAAGAATATACTCTGAAATTGTCACCTATTGAGAGATTTTTATCAAAGGGGTGAATTTGTAGTAATCATAGTACCCATGGAAGATAACATGTTAGACCCCTAGAAAGAAGGCATTTCTTACCAAAATCATGATTATCATGTGAGATCTAGTGGACGGAAGTTTTTTAGCATTTGACTCTAGTTCAAGTGGGAATCTATTGGAGTTGGTTCCCCAAAACTAAATTATATGTATTTTATGATAACATGTATTCATAGTTTTGAATAGTAATAAACTCTTTATCACATCATGATTGTTCTTGTGTGTAACATAGTATGTGAAGGTGTCCTAAAAGTAGTTATCACACTAAAACTTCATTTCATTTTCCCACTATAATGAGAACCCAAAAGTGTTATGACACTATTATTGAATATATGTTCTATAGTTAGATGATATCATTTGAGGGACACAAATGATATAGTCTATCATAGGTGGAGACTCACAGGTCCTTTAGGAACCTTTTCATGGTGTACTATATTGGTAATATCTAGTAAGATATTATGACAATGAGACCCACCAGTAGGAAGTCCACATTTATATATGTCATTGGATGTTTATATCAATAGATGTGTATATTGATCCTTAGACTTTAAGAATATTATTAATGAGTATTATGAGTCATTTACTTTGATATATTGATGAAAACTATGAAGAACTATGTTCGCAAGAAGGTAGGATATGTTAGGTGTATCATGAGTAATATTGCATTAATGAATAATGTGAGAAAGTATTTTACCTTTTGTTGTTTAACATAATTTTATATCTCAGGCCCTTTGATGGAAATGAGATAGCCTAAATAAATCTATAGTCATGGTGTTATATAGGCAGGTTCAATTTTCAGGAATTTAGTATAAGAGACATCAAGCATATAGGTTGATGGCACTGGCATGAAACTTTCTTGATTAGAGATATTATGATAAAGGGATTATATTACATATTAAACATCTGTATGAGGTATTATGTAATTATGAAAATAAGTTCTTTCTCTATGGGTGCCTTGGCATGTTTCTAGACACTAACCTTGGACTTTAGGATACTTCGCCTAATGCCACTGAGAACGAGGCCTTGGGGGTCACCCGCTAAGTGTATCCAGAATCTGAGTTAAATAATTATTATTATTATTATTGTTTAACAATTTGAATAAATATTATTACCTTACATGGTTTAATAATTATTCATGTTTTTTGGATTGCATACATTCTATCACCAATTATTCGAGAGAATATAATGTGAGTAGAATATTTAATAAATATTTATTTTCTCTTTAGTGAATAAAATATTTGTTTATTTATTAGTGAATAATGAAGTGATATTTATTTAACAAATAAATAGTAAATATTCTAGGCCTGAAAAATATTCCAGAGGAATGGATGATTGGGATTAATGGTCCAGTGAGAAAAAATAAATATTGAATATTATTTTATTATTTAATTTTTAATTAAATTTGAAAGTTAAGGGCATGTTGAGAAATATTATTATTATTATTATTTGGAATGGGTTTCCACAGAGATTAAATAAATAATAAAGGTAACTTGTATAATTATTATTTCTAACCCTAGAGATATATAAACCCAATTATATTATTTTCTCTGAGATCCAATTCATTTGTTTGGTTGTGAAAAAAGGATTTGGATAGTTCTCTCAATCCCTATAGAGCTCCCTTCTCAAATAATACTCCCAATAATGGAGATCGATCTTCCTCCACCTCCCACTCTCAATCCAAGAGATATCTAGGAGAATGCTTTGGAATCAGTTCTCAAGGCAATCAAATACAGATGACGCAAGTGATAGGATCTACCATGTTAACACCAATAGATTCCTACAGTGATGTTCTAAGATTAGTTGAACACATGTGGATCACCACTAGAGGGAATATTATTTTATTCCTATAATGAAATCATCATAAAATGCAAATAATTTATCAAATTCATCAATTAAGAAATGATTCCAACAAGGTAATTCTTTTGTTGATTAAATTAATTATAAATAATATGCTATGATCTTCTCTCTAATTATAGAGTTATATTACTTGTCTATTTTATTTGGTTTAATTTGGTAGATCACGACATTTATCATTGTGTAAATATCAAATTTATCATCAGTTATGAAAAAAAAGTTGGGCATGACCCATTGTAGACTTCTACTACACTCAGAACTTACAGTTACTACTCATTCATGATGGATTTTTAGCTCAAATTGTTGGACATAATCTCAATATTGAATATATTTATATTATTTGGGAATATGAAAATTTATTTATATAATATTATTCTTTTATTCTCCTAGATCATGAGGTTGATTTTTCTATAGAACCCATACACGTTCTTATTTCTATATTAATGACTCCTTATACTATGGTCCCAATTTAATTAAAGTAATTAAGGTAGAAACTCTAAGTGAATATGGATATGTATTTTGTATGCCCAATTTCTTCACCATTTAGTTCTCTAGTACACATTATTAATAAGAAAGATGGATCACTTCATCTATCATTGATTGTCAAAAACTTAATAAGATCGTGATCAAGAACAAGTATCCTCTACCCAATATTGATGACTTTTACAATCAATTATGAAGGGAACAATACTTAAAATATTTACCATCAATATAAATGTCATTAATTAAGGGTTAAAAGAGAGTATATACCCAAGATATCCTTTCATAAAATACATATACACTAGGAATTAATATTTAATCCATTATGACTAACAAATTTTCTTAATATATTCATTGATATGATGAATATAGTATTTATAGATTACCTCGATCATTTTTTGTAGTTTTTATAGATAATATTTTTATATATTAAAAATAAAGGATGATCATGAATATCATTTGAGTATTATGCTACAAATTTTGACAAAGGGGAAACTGTATGAAATTTTTAGTAAGTGTAAATTCTGGTGATAGAAAGTGTCATTTTTTTGGTCAATTAATCACATACAGTGGTATATATCTAGATCCTTCAAATATAGAGGTGATTAAAGAATGGACAAGATTGACAACTATAATGGAGATCCATAGTTCTCTTTTATTAGATTGATATTATCGATACATTGTGGAAAATGTATCATGAATATCAAATCCACTAACCAAGTTAACTTGAAAGGGAGTTAAGTTCCTATAGAAAAATTAATGTGAATAAAAACTCAAGGAGCTCAACAGAAGTTTGGTTAATGCACCTGTAATCACATTACACTATAGTGGGGAAGGGTTTGTGATATATATTATGATGCATCAAAGAAGGGTTTTGGAAGTGTTTTAATAGGCCAAACTGGGTTAACTTATAAATTCACCAATATTATCCCACCATAAGTCCTAAAGATAATTATTGATCACCATGGGATAATGATAAACACAAGGGTATCATATAAAGAAACGTAGAAATTAATTCACCCTCAATAGATATGATAAAATAGAAACAAAACAAGTTTCATAGTAGATAATAAGAATATATCATATATCAAAACAAAAAACCAAAAAGGGAATATCTAACATCTAGATAACAAGGTTTTAATGAACAAATGAACACCAAAAAAACATGTAACTTGAAATATCCCATCAGTCCACCTCTATGGGACCATATTCCACCATTGTCCCAACCCACTAGAAAGGAACCACCAGAAAGGATATTTTTCATATATATGATTCTCTTCCCTTAACATATATCCTGCAAAACAAAGGTTATAATGCACAAAGGAAAAAAAATTAAGGTGTGACCACTAAATCTCAATATGATACCACCAATTAATCTAAACAATTTCTATCCATTTGAATCCATTAGTTATTATTTAAAACATATTTCAAAAACATTTCAAAAGGAATAATTTTCTACTTTGAAGACATCCTTTGGTTTTCTTTTTCAAAAACATTACATTCTTATAAAAATAATTAAATATCAAAATACATAAAACAATATGACATATCACATATATAACGGAATAAACAGATAAATAAATAGTTTTAGAGAACCAATATCCATAGCATGATCAAGTGGGAAAATAAGCATATAAATATATATGCACGTAATATAATCTCAAACCAACTAAAGAGGGAAATCCATGACATAAGGGTGTACACAAGAAAACCACTAAGTCACATAAAGAAACACTAGATATAATTTGCGACTCTTAAATTTTAGGAACCCCATTCCCTCAAAAATGTTGCACATATCCTCTATTGAATCAAAGGATCCTCCCCTAGTGATAACTAACTCCACTAGGGATCATCCATGTTTAGTTTTCCCCCATACCCCAAAGTCTCCCAAAGTTCCATTACATTATCATTACATTCAAGGAAAAAACCATGTTTAATAAAACATTTTCCAAGGATATCCATTTCAAATTCAAGCCCACATTTTCATAAAACAATTTCTATAGTTTTTTTATAATTCTACCATGCATGAAAACCCATTTCCTTTTTAAAATAATATTTGAGGAAATTTAATAAAAATATTATGTTTCTCAAATAGTTCCAAAAAACCCCTTTTGAAAATAAAACCAATGACTATAAAGATTAAATCCAATTTCAATATTTCAAAAAGGAAATAATCATATGAACACAAGGATTTCAAAGTAATAGATAGCGGGATAGAGGCACCTACCTCAATAAAGAAGAAAAAAATATTACCTCTTGGGCTGATGATGGTAAAGGAAGATATAAAATTATAGAGAACCTAGATTCAAGTAAAATAATTTCAATTTTCAATATTTATGAAATATCCAACAATCTAATTTCAATTGACATCAAACATATGGAAAAAAAGACAATAAATGGACTATAAGGGATTCTAATTACCATTCTACACCCACAGAGATCCAAGCATGCAACCAGTAAGAATATTCCTCAACCAAATGAAGGAGAGATCAAAGAACATAAATTTGGAGCTCTTAAATAAGGAAAAATTTAATTAAGAATGCAAGGATCAGATTTTGTATGATTAAACATAATTTTGGGTGAAAATGAAATTTTAAACCTTACCAAATCGGATTCCAATCGATGGTACCAGCTAGTCATTGGGCCTCACTGATAGGTTAGTGGTCCACCAACTTGATAGTGGTACCTATAAACATGAGGGTATTATTCCAACCAGTATTGGTTAGCTGGTTCTTTACATTGGCTAGCTTGTACCCCTTTACTGACACTAACTTCCCAAAAACCTTCTCCCCTCTTATGAATGACATAAAATTACAAAAATAAAAAATAAAATGCATTTTACCTATTCTTGTATACCAAGGTGTGCTAATTCTACCCACCATAAAATCTTTTTGTCTCCATAAATTATCAAGATCATGAACCCAAGAATATATAAGGTCATTAATTCATCATCAAGTATCTACACTCCCATGTATCAGGGTTATCCCTACCACACTTCCATATCACTCAAAAAAATGGAATCTTCTTTCCATATAGAACCTTATCATGTGGTCCAATATTTGAATAAGTCTCTCAACCAATTATGTGTTAGGTTAAATATTGATGTCCTCCCACTCAATCACATGGGATGGATCTGGTTGATACTTCTTCAGCTGGGAAACATGGAACACATTGTGGATAAATGTAAAATGTGTAGTAATTCCAAATGATAAGACACAATCATGAGTCAATCCATGGTCTCAAATGGTCCTACATAATAGGGTGTTAACTTACCCTACTTCACAAAATGTCAATTTCCCAAATAAGGTGAAACACAATGAAATATATGAAAAACTACCAAAAATTACAATATACAATGATGTTGGTCATCATATTTTTTCAAATGACTCTGAGCTATCTCCAAACTCTTCCTGGTCAATTGTATGATATATGTTATCTTTTAAACAATGATCAATCCCCCCAAAAACCATTCTCTAACCTCTACTCAGTAGATAGAAAACTTTTAAGGCCTCTTATAAAATTCCTCAAATGGAACCATCTAGATTGATATTTGATAACAATTATTATAGGAAAAACCTGCTGAGGGAAAATGTTTCTTCCATGAACCACAGAAGTAAAGTATGCATGCCTTAATAATTTCCTTGAGAATCTGGATAGATTTCTCAGACTAGTCATTTTTCTAGGGATGATAGTTCATGCATAACTTCAATTGAGAACCCATCATTATCTACAATCTTCTCCATAAAAATTATATAAGGTAAGTGTATTTATTACAAATGATAGTTGATTTCACACTATAAATTCTGAAAATATCTCTCACATAAAAATGCCTAAGATCCTCTACCTTAATTAACTCCTTGATAGATATGAAATGTTCTAATTTCCTAAGTTGATCAATAATCACCCATATCACATCTTTACCAAGAGGTTTCTAAGATATCCCAAACACAAATTCCATAGTTATCTCATCCAATTTCTATATTTGAATGGGTAAAGGATGGAACAAACTAGTGGGTATTTGGTGGTCTACCTTAATACTATAACATGTGAGGCATTGAGATACAAAACCCACCATTAATCACCTCATTCTCAGCTACTATTAATTAAATATCAATTCATGGTACATATTTTTTTCTCTAGGGATAATAGAAAAAATCAATCGTTGCATATCATCCTTCAACAAATGCCTCAAGTCTATCAGAATAATCATCCTTCTCTAAAATTGAAACAATCCCTTAGGATAGTGATACCACTAACTCGATGGATCCCTTCCATAAATATTCCCATTAAAATTCTAAAACACTGCATCTTTAGACTCTTAAAGTCTAATATGATCATCCATAAGTGATCCAATCTAAGAACAAGCTAGGTATAACTGTATATCGTCTCTCTCCTCCATCCAAGTACATCTCTGAAAACAACCACATCAAGAAACACTCTTATACTAATTCCTATACCACTTCAGTTAGTAATTTAATACTCATAGTGACTAAAACCACATTCTACTTACTAAGGTTGTAATCAATATCAAAATCAATGTTTTAAAAATATCACATCATTGTCACTTGCATAAGTTGAGATTACCTTTAGTAAAGATATAGTTCAGACTATTATGGTCTATATACACTATTAACCACTCCATGAAGAGGTAGTGGCACCAATTATTTGGTGTATGCATCATCAATTCCAACTTGAGATCAGGAGTGGGGTAGTTATTATCATGATAGAATAGATAATGAGATCCATAAGATACTACTTATCTCCCCTATATCAGAAAACAACCCAAACCCATACTTGAGAAATCAAAATTAACATTATAACCAACACACAACTTAGGAATAATTGAGACCAGATCTTAAGTCAATCCCACTTTCAACTCCTAAAAATATATCTCGCACTGATCACTCCAAAAAAAAATTACACCAATATGGGTAAAATGTATCATAGGGGATGTAATATTGTATAAGTCCCAAACAAATATCTTGCACTAACATGCTAATCCCAAAAAACTCCAAATATCAAACATGTTTCTAGTCTACTCCCAATACAACACCACCTGAATCTTCTCAAGATCTACTAAGACACCCTTCTTAGAAATTATGTGGCCTAAAAATATCACCTATTGAATCCAAAACTGACATTTGTATAGATTTTTATATGGACGATGTTCTCTCAATATTCCAAGAATGATACTCAAATTCTCAACATAATCCTACTCTATTATAGAGTAAATGAGAATATAATCCATGAAAATAACCATGAAGGAATCTAAGAACTAATGGAATATTTGGTTCATCAATTCCATAAACACCGTAGGAGAATTAGTAATTCCAAACATAATAAATAAATACTCAAAATTTATATACCTTCCCTATAAAATCATTTTAGGAATATATTTCTCTCAAACCCTCATCTGATGGTACCCCGATCTCAGATAAATTTTATAAAACCCCCAATCCCCTTTAAGCTCATTAAAAATTCATTAGTCCTAGGTAAGGGATATTTTTTCTTCACTAAATGATGGTTGAGTTTTTTATAATCAACACAAAGTTAAATATTCACATCCAGTTTCTTTGAAAAGAGAAATAGTGATTCCCTAGATGAAATGTCGGGATGAATAAATCCCTTATCCTTAGCTCCTCAAGATGAACCTTTAATTCTTTAAATTTAGTGGCTTTAATATAGTATGAAGGTGTTGAAATTGGTCTCATCACTGTAAATAAGTTTATAGAGAACTATACTTCCTTATGAGGTTGTAACCCAAAGAAATCATCTATAAAAACCTCAGGATACTCACAAACCACCAAAGGAAGATGTACACTAAGACATGGATCGACAACATCAAGTAAAAACTCTAAAAACTGGAAAGATATCATCTCATAAATAGATATAATTGGACTTGGCCTCCCTAATCTAGTATCCTGCTCACCCTAGAAGACATGAGTAACTCTATTGTAGAAAGAAATTATACCTTATAATGAGAGAAATAAGCCTGATATTTATAGCTAATAATCTTATCCATGTCAATAATAAGACCAATTATGTCAAGATCTATAAATAAAACATCCCACATGGTTTCATAGTTGACAATAATCACCTAAAACTCAGTACATTTAAATCCATTATTTTAATTCTTTCCCAAATGAGTGGAAATAGTGATCATGAAATAAATAATACTTGAATGCAAGCCCAACATGTTGATAGGATTGGAAGATATAAAGTAATGCATTGTACCTGTATAAAAAAATCCATAACCATAAAATATGCAATAATAATCTAACTCTCATGGTATTTAGTCCTACCACTATCTCTTATGGTGAACATTTAGTTGCATACAGATACCCAGTCTCATCCTGACCTTTCTTTGCTACCAGGGAAGCATCCTTGGAACGAGATTGAGATCCTAGACCTTTTCCTACATTATGTCTAAACAATTATCCCTTGATAAATTTGGATATATATCTACTTACCTAGTATTACCTCTCATAAAAAATCTATAGATATCCAGATTTCCATAAGCATGACACACTCTGGGTGCTGATTTACAATCAGGTTTGAGGAGTCCCTCTTTACCACACTGGTAATAAACCACTTAATTTTTTCCCAATTCTTTTCTCACACTCCTGTTACCACCCCAACATTGTACACCCTCTTAATTTTCTAACCATAAAGAAAACTCTAGAAACCTCCTACTATCAATGAAGCTTTCAAGATTCTTTTCTTCCTTGTAATATATGCCTTATCCATAGTCACCTTTTTCAAAAGCTCCATATATGTGGGAAGGAACATAAAAATTATCATAGACGGGATAATTTCCCCCAAACCCATCTTGAACCTCCATTCCTTAAGGAGATCATTGAAAAAAATATATGGAGACAAGTAAATGAACTCAGCAAACTAAGTAGCATACTCCGTGATAAGTCGAACTCCCTTATCCAAAGTAAAAATCTCTCATTCCTTAACCACTCTTAGTGTATTAGGATAGAACAATTGTTTTAAGTATTTCATAAAGGTATTACATGTTAAGACTTCATGAAACTTGGATTACATAATATATTCCAACCACTTCCTTCCTAACCCATCAAGCATGCATGTGTTGAATCCAACTTTGGATTCTTCTAAAGTTTTCATAAAGTGGAAAATCATCTAAATCCTTTTTATTAATTATGAAAAATCCTATGAACCCTTGTTACCATGAAATATCAATATATTATTCTTAGTAAATTTTAAAGAATGGTCCACCTTTCATTATGGTTCAATGTTGGAGACTTGACCCACAGATTGGATTGTTCAAATGATATTTTCGTCCAGAATAGGCTCAACTAGAGGATTCACCAATATGGATTTGTCTACATACTCATCTATATAATCTCAAGATATTTTCCTTAGAGGATTCATAAACTGTAAAAAAATAGGATAAAAACCATTATAATTTAATTTTATTCACTTATCATAAATAGAATTAAATAACTGAATCCAAAAGCTAAAACTATAAACAGGAGCACTAGACAGCCCTAAACTTGCCATGGTATCTCGAGGCCTATCATGAAAGTGAGCTATCTAGGAACACTCTCACACTACCTCCAAAGTTCTAATAATCCTTCCTCTAATATAAAAACAAACACCATACACAATAGGTTTATACCTAAGAAAGAGTGCATTCCACAATGATAATTTGACTCTTTGATGGAAATTTATAGCAGAACAACTCGATCCAACCTATAAATTCACCCATATTGTACCAACACAAGGCCTGAATCACATTCATTGTCACCATGTATTGGAAATTATCAGTATGGTATCATACAAAGAAACATGGGAAAAAATTTTCCATCAAAATAAATATGATAAGATAAAAATAGGATTCCATAACAGATAACCAAAATATATCATATATCAAAACAGTAAACCAAAATAGGAAAATCCAACATATCGATAACAAGGTATCAAAAAAATACCAAAAAATCATGGAACCTTAAATAACCTAGGGTTCTACCTCTATGAGAATGCATGTCACCACCATCCCATACCACCCGAAAAGAAAAACAAGAAAGAGATCTAACCTCTACATAACGCCCTTCCATTTAACTTTATCCTATAAAAAAGGATAAAAATCCAAAAGTAAAATGTAGGTTGTTATTACTAAATCTCAGTATGATACCAATAATTAATCTATAAAATTTTTAACCAAAGTCATCTATTAGTTTTAATTTAAAACAAATTTATAAAAAAAATCAAAAGAAATCATTTTTTACTTTAAAAACATCATTCAGTTTTTCTTTTCAAAACATTACATTAATTTAAAAATAATTCCATAATCAAATACGTAAATAAATATGGAATATCACATACCCAATGGAATAAAAATATAAACAAATAGTTTTCAAGCATCAATATCCATAACATGATCAATTGGTAAAATAAACAAATCAATGTAGATGCATGTAATGTAAAATCAATGTAACCAAATACGGAAATCAATGATTCAATGGTGTACACAACCAAACCAATAATACATATAAAGGAATTATAGTTGTCATATGTGACTCCTAAAGTCTAGGAACCTCAGTCCCTCGAAAAGGATACACTCTAGACTCCATGTAATCAAAGGAACCTCCCCTAATGATAGTAAACTCTACTAAGGATCTTCCAGGATTAGTTTTACTTTATAAACTGATGTCTCCCATTGTGTCATTATATTATCATTACATTCAAGGAAAAAGTGTTTCATAAACTATATTCCAAGGTAATTCCACCTTAAATTCAAGGACACATTTTTATAAAAGATTTTTTATATCATTTACATAACAGTGAAACACTTAAATCCCCATTTCCTTTTTAAATTCATCTTTGAAGAAATTTAACAAACATATTATGTGTCTAAAATAGTTTCCATAAAAAACCCCCTTTATAAAAATATAACTATAACATTAAAATATTTAAACCAATATTAATATTTCAACCAAATAAAATCATAATAAGAATACAAGGATTTGCAAGTAATAGGCCTTAGGATAGAGACACATGCCTCAAGAAAAAAAACAATGTTTCCTCATTAATAGGTGGTGGGAAAGGAAGATATCAAATCCTAGAGAACCTATATATGAATAAAATCATGTCAATTATCCATTTACATGCTAGATCCAACAATATAGTCTTAATTAACATCAAACACATAGATAATAAGAGAAGAAATGGATTATAAGGGATTCCACTTACTAGGATACACCCATGGAGAGAAAAGAATGTCACTTTGGAGCTATAAAACAAATAAAATGTGAATTAGGGATGAAAGGGTAGAATTAGGTAAGATTAAATGTAATTTTAGGGGAAATTGAAATTTTCACCATTACCAAATCGGTAGTCTAATGGAATCACCAGCTAGCCATTGGTCCTCACCAACAAGCTGGTGGAAGTCCACCAGCTGGCTGGTGGAACCTATAGACATACATGTTTTCTGATAGTTTATGGCCCTCTATTTCCACCAACTACCCAAAAACCTTCTCCCCACTTAGGCATAACCCAAAATTCCAAAATAAAAAAAAAATCTTCATACCAATTCCTTTATACTAGATTGTGACATGTTTTCTCATATAAAATTACATGGTGCTAGCTTATGACTCATGGAAATTAAAGATTCATAATAAAAATTATCAGTTAAATAATTTGGAGCTATTAGCGGTAATATTTTCAATAAAGATAAAAATTCATTATCTTTGTGGTTAAAAGTGTGAAATATATACAGATAGAAAGTTCTTAAGTTATATATTAACATAGAAGGAGTTGAACTTGTGCTAAAGTATATGGTTAGATCTAATCAAATACTATGACTAATCAATACATTACCACCCGAGAAAGGAAAACAAGGTGTTTGATTCTTTGAAAAGGATGGATCATGTTACCTTATCCATTATGAAAATTTAAAGAGACCCAATATTCATGTATTTCAAATGGTTGGACCTTGAAATCATATGGTAAGGGGAGAAATAATATCATCCCAAAATTACTATTGAACTATATATCCATGTGAAATCAAGGATATATTGAAGGAAGATATGAATCTATAAAATAATGTTGGTAATTTTTAAGAGTTTAAATTTTATACTGATGGAATTATAATATTCAAGAAGAAAACATGTTTCCCTTCAGTACCAAAATTGAGGAAGGATATTTTAAATGATTCGAATATATCATCATTCACTATCATCCAATAAGTATAAATACATATAGAAATATCAAGGATCATTTTTGGTTGGATGACATGAAGATAGAGATTGAAAATTATATATATCGATACTTTTTATGCTAGTAAGTTAAGGTGGAATAATATAAGTCTAAAGGTATGATATAACCATTAACCATAACTATATGTAAATGGTATAATATCACTATGGATTTCATTATAGTTCATTCTAATACTTATAATAGTTATGATTTCATTTGGTTTGTGGTTGATCACCTTATAAATTCATTGTATTTCATTTATATTTGAGAATATTTCTCACTGATAAACATTCTAAGATATACATAAAATAAGTGGTATGGATTCATGTAGTACCACTCTAAATTACATCTAATCAAGCTAAAAGGTTTACCTCATTGATCTGGATAATTATTCAACAAGAATTAGAAAAAAAATTGAGCTTCATAACTACTTATCATCTACATATTTATGGTTAATATAAAAGGACCATTTAAACTCTGGAAGATAGGCTAATATCTTGATAAATGGATTTCAAAGGACTTTGGGATCAATATAATCACATGGTGTAGTTCTAATATAATAATAATTTTCATTTTAGAATAAAAGTGTCACCATATGAGGCTATATATTGGAAGAGTCTTAAAACTCCAAAATTTTGGGATGAAGTTAGAGAGTGTAAATTGCTAGGACTAGATCATGCTCAAGATATTATGGAAAAGATTCAAAACATTAAGAATTACTTTAAAAATTTACAAAGTAAATAGAAGAGATATACTGATAATAATTAGTTATATTTGGTGTTTGAAGTTAGGGATAGTGTATTCCTTCAAATATCATCATGGATGAGGGTAATAAGATTTGGAAAAAATGGAAATTTTATCCCAAGATACATTGAACCTTTTGAAATCCTCAATCATGTGGGGATGGTTTTTTATCATATTTAACTTACTCTAAACCTCTCCCAAGTGCATTATATATTCCATGTATAACTTTTAAGGATGTACATAACTGATCTAGCGCGTGTTTTTAACTCAAAGTTAGTGCAATTGAAACCTGGCCTCTCTTATGAGGAATAATCATTAAAAATCAAGAATCATAGAGATAAAGATATACAAAATAACTCTAATGAAATGGTTAAAGTTATATAGTGGAACTATGTGTTAGTGGAAGTAATTTGGGAACCTGGAGATGTAATGAGGTATAATTACACTCATTTTTTCCAACAAAGTAATGAAATTTCAAGGGAAATTTTATTTTAAGGGGGTAGAATGTAACACACTACGATTTTAGTAAGTGTTTCCCTTTAAATTAATATTTTGTTGAATATCTTGTTTCATACTCCATACCAAACTAAAATAAACTATGAAATATTTTATTGAGATAAAATATATCTGTGAAATATAAAAATTAATATATTGTGAGAATATAATATAAAACACCTTTAATGAAACTACAGGAGGAATAAATTTAAAAGTAAATTAAAAAAACCGTTAACATTAAATATTTATCCTCATGGTTTTCCATGAAGATAATACCCTTAATTATAAATATATAAAGAAGAAAAATATGTAGAAATATAATAGACATGTTGAGAGAGAAGTAAATGAATAAGTTAAATTATTTTGTTGATGTATGTATGGAAATATATGGGATTGAAATATACTTGTTATATATACGGTAATTAAAAATATAGTCATTAGGAAAATTCTAATTGGATATATAGTAGATGGGTATATCTAATGGGTAAATAAAGTTATTTTATTGAAATAATATAATAATAAACAATTTTTTAATGAAATAAAAAAAATAATATGTAAATAAAATATCTATTTTATTATTATTATTTAGTATATATTATTATTATTATTAGAATAATTAATTTATGTGTTTATATAATTAAACAAAACATTATAATACCTAAGTATTGATAAAAATGAATGGTTAGAGTATAAATAATTAATGGGATGTGATTAAAAAATCAATGATAAAAAGGATATTTCTTATCAAAGGACTATTTTTTAAGTGATCTGTATTTTTATATTCATAATTAAATTTATCACTTTAAAAGGATTCTTATAATAAAATATTACAATGTATAAAAATATTACACTCATTTAATAAGTAATTGATATGAAATAATATTAACAAAACTTGTATTACAAAAATTCATTTTTCTATAAAAATAGTTTTCTATATATTTTATATTTTCATTTAAAATTTAAATATTTAATATTTATAAATTGAATTAGATTAAATATATTAAAAAATTATAATAATCACATTGAAATTATTTATGAATAAAAATTTCAATTTTAGGGAAAAAATAAGTAGTTGGGGTAAAAATTGAGCTAACATGGTAAAGGTAGAATGAGGTAAAAATATTTAAACTAATTGAAAAAAGAATAAATGTCATGAAACCTTATATATTAATTGATTTTGTGAGGGTATTAATGACCCATTACCATTATTTTACACTTTTTATCAACTTTTCTTTTAAAATGATAGAATTATACATTAAGGAATTAATATTTTCAAAAATACTACCCAAAACTCACTTATAAAAGGATATGTCCTCCACCCATCCCAAACCACATTTTTCCTTCAGTTACCTATTAAATCCATAAACATTAGGCCAACCCTAAATATTTCTTTTATTATGGATTTATTTTGGCCTTAAGAAGGAATCCTAAATCCTTCATTATAAAGGAACCCATGTCGAGAAGGAGAAAACTCATTAATTATCTAAGTTCATATCCAACTTTTTTAATTACTGTATCATCTCAACTATTTATAAATATCATTTCAAACATTAATTTTGTTCTATTAAAATCATTATTATTCTTTTAAAATGATATTACAGTTATATAATTCTAAATGATTAAGAATTCATTAGTATATCATGCTCTTGTTTGGTTCGATTCAACTAACTACATAGATGATGCTATACCAACATCATCATTTTCACTATGAATAAGTACCAATAAATTAATTCTAGTAATATATGATATTAAGGATAAATATATTTCCTGGATTTAGTTCTATAAATATTACACAAAAATTAACAATAAAGTAACTCATGATTATCAATAAATTACCTAAAACAAGTTGGTTATGGATTCTTTTCTCATGAACCACACTCATACCATCCATTAAATGAACATGGGAATACAAAAATCATTAAAAAAATTACACTCCCATAAAAAATCTTGGAATGATTAAATTGGTATCAAAGAATAAGGATCTACATAGCTATTATGAAACTTGAACGAAATAATCAATATTACAAACATCCAATAATGGAAATAAATAATAACTAACTAATATGTATGTCATAAATTTTTATAACTAAAGTGTATAAAAGGTAATATATATGAATAAGGTTATAAAATTAGTGATTAAGATAATTATGTTTATTATACATAAGGTTAATTAAATTTCATGAATTTTGAGACTAAAGGTAAGGGTTTCTCTACCAATATTATTTTGAAATAGATATTCTTTATGATTGAATTTTCATATAGGTAAAATTTATTATATCTTTTTCATGGGTTTTACATTTATTATTACCATTTTACCTCAATATTCTTCACAAAACAACCAAAATAATGCTTGTAAATGGGAATGATATTATGTCTCCTTTTCAGTCAAGAATCTTTCACCTCCATATCCATATTCTTTATATTGTTTTATGTGTATACTTATATATACTAATATTGTTAACTTAGGTGATTTTATATTAAATTTTAATTTTTTAACAATATTTTTAAAATAATATTTTGAAATATTTTCTACAAGATTAATTTTTTATTATCTTAACTTTTCTTAGAAAAGTTTGAAAACATTCCTCTTTTTAAAATATTCAACATAAACAAATTTTCCCACAATATTCTTCAAATTTAATTATAAATATTCCTTTCCGAGTTTTCATAATTTTACAAAGTAAATTTTATTCCTATTTATATGTAAAATATTTCTTTTAAAATAAATATTATAAAAAATGTGAAGGGGATTTATTATTATTTCTCAAATTAATTTTTAATGCTCTTAAAAAAATGTTTTTCATCTATGTCAACTTTAATATTTCTTATGCTTAAATGGGGATATTCTTTAATAATACCACACACCTCATTGATATGGATGGATTATGATTATGATTTGTGGAAATATGTATTAAAATTATTTACCTCTCAAGTTTTAACTAATTTATGATGATATTATGAATGTTTTCATGCTAATATGGAACACATATATATGGTTTATCATTATATTATAGGCAGGTATGATATATCCCTCCAATGAATTGGGTAATGTTTTATATATCATGAGATATGGATGGGATATGAGTGGTTACCCCAAGCCTAAACAATTTAATATACATGGGTAGTGATCCAAAGTTTATTATGTTATGGGTACGTTATTAATATCGTATATTCTTCTATGAATATTGTGGTGTTCATACTTTTTGTACATTATAATTTTTTTAATTATGTTCAACCCAAATTCTTATATTATGAAACATACCTATGTTATGTTATTAATGATATTGATTATTGACTCATGTTTCCAAACTCTGATGATTTGTGTATTATGTTATTCCAAATATTTATGATAGGACTCCTGTTTTATGACATATATTTTATTGGGTATGATTCTATTATGTTTTATCATACACCTTGATTATGTTATCATGAATATATGTTAATCTTATGATCACTTTTGATCTTCAGTTGAAATATATTTTGTTCACCCCTTACGAATAATTGGATCTAACTATTTATTATATTTTAATTTCCCAAGGTTATGAAAAATATAATTATGCATGAAACGTTTATAGGGGCAACAATGTAAAAAATATATTTGTGGGAGATATTGAGGAATGGTTTTAAAACAAGGTGATAATATTTCTAGTCTCCATAGCCACTAAACCTATAGGTTTAAAGGAGTTTTTAATTTGATATGTAATGAATAATCATATAAAATAATGCAATATGTATGTAATTCATGCTTGTTTCAGCTCAATATTTTCCTAGAGAAGTGGAATAAAAAGATTTCTGAACAGCTGTTTCATACTCTTCATCCTATAATTCTTGATGAATAAAGACAATCTTGATGGTATTGATGATAATATGATATTAATAGATAATTTATTTTCCATATAGAATCCCAACATTGTTAACTGGTTAATTTACTTCAATATATTGAATGTGAGATCACTAGATTACTACTCATCTTTCAGTTTACACTTGTACAATGTAGTGTTAATATTATTTATCTTTATCCTCTCTATATCCTTTTCAAGCTCATGGAGATGATTTATCATGGTGTATAGATCCATGTTCTTATGTTTCATCTTCAACTCTATGATCATAGATGATAACATGATGCAACATACATTTTTAATCATCCAATATGTAACTTCTATAGGCGTCCTTTTCACATTTTCTCACTCACTAAGGTGGATAAATAGTAAAATGTGATTCCAACACATAAATTAATTTATAGTAATGTAGTGTATAAATTATTGTACCACTCTTGGAAAAAAAATCATAAATAAATTTTCCTTATCTAGTAATGAATGCAGTGTTTCCATGGTATTTATTTCTATTTTCAATAATAATAAAATCTAATTTAAGTGCTTTATTTTTATTACCAAGTGTGTCATAATAAATTAACTTTAGTAGTCTCCCACTATTTTATAAAATATCATTATCCCTCACCATTGTATTTTTAATATCTTATCACATGTATATTCTAGTATCAAAGATCCAAATTTCCATTTAAATAACCCATATAGAGGCTTTAATAAATTATTTGAAGGTATTTAGGTAAGCGGGCATTCTAACTACATTAACTCGCAGTTCCTTGATCTGTTGAGTAGAAAAACTAATAAAAAAATGATATACTTATATTTACTCAATGTGTGCCTCTAAGTTACACCAAGTATTGTAGAGGTAACCACTTTTTATGCTAACATTGTTAATTTAACCCAAAACATCCATTAAAACAGTCTAATAAATTAAAGTATCCAAGTAAGTTCAAGACCAATACTTTAATATATAGTTTCATTCTAACATATGTAATGAAAATTAATATCTCACTTAATATTTTCTTGAGGGATTTTTTTATATTTAGGGATAAATATTCTCTATTTTATCATTTACATTCTTGTTAATATTATGTGTATTTTACATAATTAATAAACTATGTCTAATAAAGTAACTTATTAATAATAACTTTATTTTATTTTATCTTGTATAGTTGTTAATTCATTTACTTTAAGTGATAATTTTTAATTATCTAATAAATATTTTATTATATAAATAAATTAATAATTATTAACTTAATAAAATAAAATAAAAATGTGAGATGATCATGAGATTTTAACTATTTTTGTTTTATCATGTGGACAATAAACCAACTCTTTACCTTAAGGGAATAACTCCTTGATCTGATAACTAGATCAAGATGGAACATTACACCTTTATCTTGTGTATTTACCAAGTTGATTTCACAATGGATCAGTCGTGAACCATCTCCTATCATTGAGAGCTTCACACTTTACATATTCTTACACACTCATAGGTGAGCGGTAATATAGGTTCAGGTTTACATAAAATAAACCATGGACTTGTTACCCCACACATAATAAGTTGGTAGGGATGATACACATATAAACATAATTAATTTTATAATAAATTTATCATAAAGGCCCATGAAATAAATAATTGAATTAAATAGAAATCCAACCCAAACATAGGTCAATCGAGAATATAATTATCCAAAACATTAAATAACTGTAAATAAGAATTACTAGCATTTATTTCAATTCATTATTTATTAAGATAAATTTCATTAATTAAAAAAAATAATTTCTTTGTTAATTAATTAATTATATATCTAAATTACTTTTACAAATAGTCCTTGAAATTCCTAATCTTAGTAATTTTAAATAATATGAATAATTAATTTTAATTTAAAATTAATTAATACATGACGTGTGATAATTGGGTACACAATATGTACCCTCCTAGTTAGATTAAATTTAGCCCATAATTTAATATATAATATTCATGTGGTAGATGTGACATGAAATGTAAAATTCTTCTACTAATTAAACTCATTTATGGTGTCTAACAGTTACACAGCATGTACCATCACTCAACATAGAGTGTGAATGCCATTTTTCAAGGTATTTTTCATTTATTATGTACTTACATGGAATTTATGCTTATATAGAAAGTCATGATATTACATAGCATGTTGTTCCATGGTTCAATTCATGTAAACTATAGGAAATGTATAACCACACAACAAACCATGAATATATGTAATGTGTACCACTAGAAATTCTTATGAGGTACACAACATGTATGATGACTGTACACATCATGTATTATCAGAAACCTATCAAAATAACTTTGGGAGTACTTTGGTGCTAAATCATTTATCATGTAGTGTGTAAATATGGATACACATTGTGTACTTTGGTCTCACTTTTAATTATCTACATGTTTGATTCAAATGTAATGAATGTATTATTGTATACCTTTCACAATTTGGCATGAGTTACATGGAATGTATAACCAACTACACATTATTTAATTCATTTTTAGACACCCTCAATATGCTCCATGGGACTCATAATGAAACTTTCACAAATTATCATGTGTTATATAGCGTGTGAAGCTAGCTACACACATTTTACTTCAACTGATATAGTGTCGCTCAGATGGCCGTCAATATGTGATGTTTGTATTAATTATTGTCCACATACTTTGAACACACATTGTTAAAACCATATAGGGTTATATGGTGTGTAAATAATCTACACATCATATACTCCCTATCAATCAATGTTAAAATAAGAATTAAATACATGATGTGTAATGGCTCTATGTACTAACACACACATAGTATTCCATGATTGTCATGACCAAGGCCTGTGTAGTTGACCAAGGGAACATGGTTTGTAATTTTTATTACACTCTATGTAGCCATGTCTTCTATTTGGAAACCTTGGAACCACTGAATAAGATCTTTGAGAATTCCTCATCCTTTCTTTACTTATTTTTGGAAATATAAACTCAACCAAAAACGTTATTTCTACTTTTAGATTAAATAATGAAAAGTAGAACTGAGATCTGGCTAAGAAAACCAAGAATCTATCAGCCAAATAATAAATAATTAATAATTAAAATATGACCGATCTGATACCACTTAAAGGATCTGGGTATAGTGGAAATGGTCATGCCTATTCCTAATATTGTTTTTTTAGGATATAGGGATAAAATATGAAGAAGCTGATGAATAAACCTAAGATTATACATAGTAAGGATATTTTCTCATATAATGTATAATTAATTTAAAATAAAAATTACCATAACTTGATAACTATTCTTGTTCATTGATAAATCTGATAGTTGATCTCATTGTATCATCATTATAGTTAAGAATCCAAACTATAATCTCTATGGTTTTATCCACACATGCTCCATTAATCTTATGATTTCACTGTAGTTATTCTGGGTGCTAGCACAAAAAAACCAATCACCTTGCGTCATTCTTCATTGATTGCAATAATTAATATTGAAATATTGAAATAATTTCTCTCTTATTATTTTATTTCTAAGAGGGGGGAGAATTTCTCTCTATATTCTTGAGAGAGTTCTTAAGATTTTATCTCAAACTTGAGATAATTATTTGGATATAATTTATTGTGAACAACAATCATCACCATACACTTGAAAATGATATAAATCAGATTATATGCTTAGGGTTGAACAATTATTAATTGTGATGAGGCCTATTATCTAATTGTTTATCCTAACTAAACCCCATATCAAATAATAATAATAGTATTAATATTATATTCTCTTGATATACACTAAACTCATGGATTAATATATCATTTTCATCAAGTCCTTTAACTCATCCTGTTAATCCTCCTCGATTGTTATTGAACCTTGAATAATAAGTATTTATTTAAATAAATAATTATCATTATATTATTTTTTCAATAAATAAATAAATATTATATTTGTTAAAATTGAAAATAAATATTTGCTATTAATATTCACGTAACTAAATAAATATTTATTTAATAAATAAATATTTATTTATTTCCATGAAAAAATAATATATATTTACTAGCTTGAAAATAATATTTATTTAATCTTAAAATTATATATATTCTAAACTTTAATAACAGGTGATTGAATTTATACAATCAACCTAACCTAAATAGTTATCATTCCAAAATTTGAGAATAATATTTATTTATAATATATAATTAAAATAGAATTTAACTAATATTATTGATACACTTACTGTGTGAACCTCTTGGCCACTTCCTAAACGGCATTAAGTGAACCTTCCTAATGTCCAAGTTTGGTGTCTAACAACACATCAGGGTACCAATAGAGAAAAAATTTAATGTTGAAATAAGAAAAACCTCATACCAATGCTTACTATGTAATATAATCTCTTTGTATTGATATATAATCAAGTAGGTTTTATACGTGTTTCATAAACCTATATGATTGGTTTATCTTTCTTTAACTCTCTAAAAATAACTTGTCAATGAACTTCCATGACCATGGATCTAATCATATAGTTTCATTTCAATCAAAGTGCCAAATAAATCTTCTTCTATTAAATGGGAAGGTACAAATCCTTTTTTCATTATTGAATTAATGTCATCTCACTTATGGTACACCCAACGTATCCTACCTCTATGTAAGCATATGTTATCACAGTTTTTTTCCATACATAAAAGTATGTTATTCATGATATATGTTGATAATAATATCGATTATAAGGAGTAATACACACATTCACATATAGTAATATCCAATTACACATATAACATGTAGAAATTCAATTAGTAGGTCTACCCTCACAACCTCCACTCTTTGATATTACCAAGAAAAAAATTAATGATAAGAAGCCCCAATGTCTTATGAGCCCCCGACACCTGATAGTAAAACATCACACATGTCCCATTGGATATATTTCATCTAATCCTTGGGATATATGTTAAAGAATATTTTCATAGCATTTGATGGTTCTCATTATAGTAGGGTACTATTCTAACCTTTTAATGCAACAAATACTCTATGAACATTATAATATTAATGTTACATGGAAGAAAAATCATCACGTGATAAGATTAATATTCAGGTAATTGAATATTCTGGTCATCAAGAGTATAAATTCAATTTTCTTTTAGGAACCAACTCCAATAAGTGGTCTATTATACATAGAATGTGGAACAAAGTCACACACCATGTGATATTTAGAATTATGAATAAAACCTGGATTCACATCAAGAGATATACATGTGTTTCAAAGACTACATACTGTGTAGTTGGTAAATTCCACCAAATATAAATCATTACCTCCCATGATTCACATCACCACGGCTATATATTACACTGCATTTGACCATGCCACCACTATTGAACGAGATTCCCCCCCCCCCCCTCAGGGGGTCACTACCACAAATTACAAGAGAATTGTTCCAATTTTTATTCATTATCATCTTCCAAGGGCCAAACCGTTATTTTTAGGACCACCATATTTAGTTGAACCTCGATTTAAGCCATCACCCTGGTCACTGGCATGCAAACCACATACATGTCACCCTTATGACACACCCCACACAATTTCTTTGCATGAATACTAACTCTTATCTCATTATTATTGCTCACTTCATCATTCTGAGCTACCTATATCGAATGGTCAGTCATTTCAAAGGCCAATGGTGAACATGCTTCATGAGAATTGAAAAATGATGGGAAGGATAAAGTGGAATAGTGACCAGTATGAATTTAGCTGTAGGATTTTTTTCACATGATACATTCATAGTTAAACATATAGAATCAAAGATTTAAAATATAGATCCAAAAAAGGAAGAAGATTCTCATTTTTATGAAAAAAATAATCCTTAACAATTAATCATAGAATACCACCATGAAGAAAATTTATAAATTATAAATATTAAAATGAACATTAATTAGCATAAATAATTAAAGAATTAATTTTCTTTAAAAATTAAAATTCTAAAATCACAATGATGGAAATCAAAAGGTATATTGCTCAATGATCGAGGAATTTAAATTAAATAAATATAATTTATATATAATCACACGATATTCATTAGATCATATTAAAAATAAAATTAGGAATTTTTTGAGTTTTAAGAACAAATAACTATTTGATAAAACATGAATAAAGGTTTTTCCTGATGGAAAAAAATGACATCACTTCAAATTATTTCTTGGTTACATTGTAACAACCCAAAATATTATGAATAAAATTCCCCTTTTTTATTTAATTAAATGTATTGTGGTTATATAAAACACATGAACTTATTTTGTTTTATTATATCCAATTTTATTTAAATTATCATTAATTTTTTTTTACCATTGATAACATAGTTGCATATTAGTGATCACATGAATAGTATAAATATAAGGTTTCAACAAATCCTTTTGGAACAAAGGGAGTGATGGTCTCAACCTGTAGGATCATACCCTATGAAACCCATTTATCAATGATTTTTATGCAGATAGAATTTCTGGTCTTTTCCCTAGAAAAAACCCAATCTGAGATCCAATAACTTAAGCATGGGTGAAACTGTTTATGAGAGAAGTTCAAACTCGTCAAGATCACAGTCCAAACCATGTTCACTGAATGGCCCTATGAAATCCCCACCATTGTGCACCGTACACTTAGGGAATATACTAGTGTATTAAAGGGATATGTATCAATACCATAGAAATAGGAATATGTACAATATTTTTTATATAACAATGAATACATTTTAATCCTGTTATTGTTACTTTATTAATGATTTTTGGTTTTTGATCCAATAAAATTGTATTTTTTATTAATATTCAAATTAAATTAATTAATTAATAGTTTTTTGAAATAAATATTATTTTAAAAAATATTATGAATAAATAAATTTTATTTAATATAAATGATCATGTGATTTTTATGAAGTGAAATGTAATTTTTATATGTGTCTAAAAAATGTTATAGTCAAAAACTCATCATTTTCAATAAAAGTCGGTTTTTATTTTAAAAGTAAAAATTAATATATTTAGAAAATTATTTAGATAAAATGAATAATATTTTTGGAATCAGGATTTCAAATTTAACTAATGGGGAGTTTTTTATAATTTTATGATATAGTCGAATGTTTGGGTAAAAATTAAATACCATATAAATATATTGTGTGTTTTATGACATAATAATGACCCAATAGTGATGTAATAAATACTATAAAAGGTATAATTAGAAAAATATTTGTTTTAAAATGAAAATAATGTAATTTTATGTTTATTTGGTTTATTTTATAAAGCCTTAATGAATCCTCCAAGACTTATAATATATTTTAAGACTTTAAAATCATTTCTTTGAGAGTGTGACTCACCTCCACGTAAGAAAGGGTGTTATTTTATTATATCAGGCCCTTTTAATTATAAACTAATTTAAACCACTCTCCTTTTTCATAAAACATGGGAAAAAACAATGAGATAGTTTGTGGTTTTGAATATTTTGTTATGTAGTGTCCCAAATAAAAATAATACCAAAATTCCCCTCTTTTCATATAAAACCACCCAAGCTCTAATTTATCTTCACCAAAACTCCTTCGATAATTACTAAACTCTTCACTATACTCCCTAGAGTCCTCTCTAGTTTCCCCCAATCTTTCACGAAGCCCCTCCAAATCCTTTAGAGTCACACACTCAAGTAAGGGATCCCCTCTTTCTCACTTTTCTTAAATAATTCCCCTTATGTTATGCCCTTTTATTTTTAATTCCTAATAATGGGTTATGTTTTTTCACCCCCCCCCCCATACTAACCTTATTATTTATAAATGATTATATACCCATTTCTGACTCATTAATCCCTACCAAGTACACTTGTCACCATGCCAAAAATCCGTAAGGGTTCTTTCCTTTCTCCTCTTTATTCAAGTTTCTTTATTATGTTACACCTTTTATTTAAAATTCCTTATGTTGGGATATGTTCTTACATGTACCTATTACTTTATAATTTATGTTCAAATTATGATAGATCCCTTTCTCTCTCATAAACCCATTTTATGAAATTTTATGTGAGGTTGTTAGGGTGTTGAAATTTAAATGTGATTTTTCATTCCAAAGTAACTGTGTAGTAAATACCATACCATTTCCTATTAAGGTTATTCACATTTATACACTTGTAACTCATTTATTCTGGACTAAAATTCATGTATTCCACACTCCATGATCTTTTTAATAAAATTTTATTATGTATGAATTCATTTTGTATGTTCTATGTGGCACACTTAAGCATGATACTAAAATGAAAGTGATGGGTGAACCTGGAATTATAGTGCTCCAATGCATTGGGTAATGGTTAGTATCATGATACATAATTTTGGGATAAGGGTTTTACCTAATTCCTTTATGGGACTTTTTCAACTATGATATCTTGGAAGTTTTAGCATTGACCTATGTTTATGATGCAATGTTTTAAGTTGTTTCCAAAATTCTCATGTTATGATTACCATGTAATATCATGCTTTATTATTCATGTTCCTTTTATGCTCCATTGATATGCATATTTTCTAACATGTATTTTCTTCCACATGTTATGCCATGTTTATTCACTTAATAGGCTTTATAGCTCACCAATTTCTTATATATTTCCTCAGGTTATCTCATGCAGTGTTAAGTAGGAAAGAATGTTTTGGTCATGTCAAATAATTTTTCAATAAAGATGTTGCTTTTCATGTTTTAAGTTTTTATCTAATGTACCTAATTTCCCAAAGACACTAGACCACTAAATCTTGTGGGTTTTATTAAGTTTAATAAAAAAATTAATAATGTGTAATAAAGAGAAAGGTTGTAACGCCCTGACCCCAATTACCCAGAGTCGGTGCATTATTTTAATACATTGGCATGATTACAAGGAATCAAGTCCCGAAGGACCGATCGGTTTAGCAGTCTTGGAAAATAGATTACATATATGGATGTTACATTACACTTTATAACATACAAAAAAACATAAATAATCCTTTATGAATGCCATTATTCCCTTGTCTTAACCCCGCATATCAATCACAATACACTTCTTGGAATCCTGGAAAAATAAAACATAGAAAGGGGTGAGCTCAAACGCTCAGTAAGGGTAAGCAATACAGTGGAAACTTTCAAAAATAAGTATAAACATTTAAGGAAATGTATAAAACTTAAAAAAATCCTTTTCATCATAAACTTAATCATAATATGGAAAATATAAATCAAAATAATGTCATTTACTTACTCACATGGATATTCTACTAGTCGAATAATCACATGCAATAATAATAGCCACTTTCATAATGATGGAATGCATAATGCCATACTATCATAACCACATAGTCAAGGCCTTGTGCCAAGACTACAAATAATATTTTGTCAAGGCCTTGTTCCAAGACACTAGTTTGTCTCATGAGACCTACTGATGCATCGAGGAGCTATATCGGGCTCCACCCGTCACTTATTAAGTCCAATGCATTCCTCATATGAAAAGGTCTAAACATAACATAAACATTCGTATTAAAACTAGCATACGAAATGTCAATACTTTACCCATAAACCATGAATGGTATAAAAATAACACATCCACAGTCAAACATATCAAAAAACCTTCAACACAATATAGAATATTTTTATCATGATAAATCAACTTCAAAACAATTTTAAAATCCATTAAAGAATTTTCACATGGATGAAAATGATTTGTAAAACTCTTTGAGATAAATACCCCTTTTTCATGAAAACATTTACAAGTCACACAATTTAGAAAATAATTAATTTAAGGACATTTTTGAATCAAAGTGTCCCATACCACTTTGAAACTTTTGAAAGGAATTAACATTTTAAAAACATTCATGTTCATATAAATAAATCCATAAAACCCATTTTGAAGACATGGACATTAATGAGAATGATTTAGAAGAATAAATATTTAAAAAATTTGAAATGATGTTTTAGTAAAAAAAAGTCCCTTAAAATAATCCCTTTGAAAACTCTTTCATAAAACATGGGCATGGATAATAAATATGTCCCAGTAGATACTTACGTAAAAACAACCTCAGATAATAAAGAGATTGTGAAATTAACCCTTACCAATTTGGTAACTTACGAAACATACAACCCATGAAAGAGGTATCATACAATGAATATGTAAATACACATAAATTAAAGTGTATTAAACAAATAATACAATTATGGGTACTTTATACACCACAAAAAAGGTAATAGTGGCAATATGGCATTAATATCACGGGAATAAGGAGTGATATGAAAACCCCTTACCATGCACTTTCCTTTAGTCGAGGGTACGTTTAACCTCATGTATGAAGATAGTAGTATGTTATTAAATTATACCAGAACCATATTAATATTTATGATATCATACATTATCCATTTATGACTTTATACTACCCAATTAATAATAATTTCCATGTTATATTAATATTTCGTGTAATAATCGTTTTCTTTATCGTAGGCGTTTTAACTTGTCACTCTTGATTTTATCACATAGATCATGATTTAAATACTTACAGAATATAAAACATGATTTAAATATCATATATACTTAGAATATAAATATGTATAATAGACATATATATTAAATGGAAAACACCATTTATGGAGACGGCAATTCGTACGTACGCATAAACGTTGTTTCCGTTTTCATATAGTATTGAACGGAAGTAAGAGAATAAGATATATGTAAGTACATAAATACTTATATATATAAATATACATATCTACAGTAGTATTATTATGTAATATATTACATACTTATTATTAATATATATATTTTTTATAATCGTCGATGAATGGTGAACTTGGAAATGAATCTCATCACATCGTGGAGACGGTAATCCGTGCGTACACACGAGCGAAAATATCATTCTTTTGATATCATAATAATATATAATTGGATATTATATTATATATACAGAAGACTTATCATGTTATATTTATTATTTACATCAAATACACATCATTATTATACCCATCCAAATAATAATGTATTGAATAACAATTATACCACGACGTGGAGACGGTAAGTCGTACGTACGCACGTATGGTGACATGTCATTCAAAGGGTGGATAGAATAATGAATTTGGTTGTATCATAATTATAATAACATCACAGTATATAGAAGATAATGGAGTTATTATTTTATAATGGAAACAACAAATAAAAAGGAAGTGTAAGAAGAAAAGAACTTGAAAGAGGGTGGTGAAATCATTACCTCTTCTTCGGGTTCTTCCTTTTGATTTGATCAAAAGGTCTCCTTAGGTTGGCTTTCTGATCAAACTAATGCCTCTAGGTTTAATGGAGGATAGTTGAGAGGATATTTGGGCAGGGTTTGGACGAACCAAAAGGATTTTAATGTGTGAATTAGTGAGAAGGGGGAGTGCCCTTTTATAAGAGGGGTGAGGGGCACCTTAGGAAAAGATAGAAATATTATTTTATAATAAATTAATATTCAGTTTATAAGTGTTACAAAGTATATTATTTAAAGTCTAAGGTGGGTATGGATCTAAAAAACTCAACCAATAGGTTTTAGACAGGATTGGGTCACTTTATTAACCTTATCTTTTAGTTTTAACTCTTAGTTAATTTTTTCGACATTTACCATGTCTCTTTGTATTTTTATATTATGTGGTTAATAAATTTACAATAAACATCCAATAGACCCCCAAGTGGTCCATTAATGATACACCTATCATGATATAAGTCCTTTGGCCGAACCTTATATTTTTAAGAATATAATATCAATTAATAATATAATATTTGTTTTAAAGACTCTTTTATGTCGATTTTGGCACTATTGGGTATTTTGTTTTTGATAAATTCATAACAGAATTATTACTTCGAAAAAAATTCATATAACCAATCATAATTTCTCTTATTAACCTATAAAATAATTTTAATTCATAAAAACTCTCAAATTACATTTATTTGGGTATTTATAATATTAGTATCTTAATCATTCATTAATAAGGTAATTACTGCATCATCATTGTGTCAAAAATAAATTAAAATATTTAATGTCTAAAATTTATAAATAAAATACCATTATTTAGTAAATATTTTTAGCTTTATAATTAATATTTATATAAAAAAAATATTACTTATATAACACCATATAAAAATAAATTACTAAAAGGTTTTTGTTTATGTCAATTTTGCCTTTACATTAAATTAATTAATCTAAAATGTCATTATCATTCATAAGTGGCTCAATGGGTTCCCCAAATAAACCCAAAGATGAACATGGTCAGACATTACTCATAAAATAAGGTTACGACATGTGTTAGGGTAATTTGGAATTATTACAATATTCGTTTTTCCTTGACTTACCTAATTTACCTTTAACCGCGGTAAATAAAAGTAAAAAGTTATTATTCACAAAAAATTATTTTTATCTTATTGTACCACATTTTATACCTTGATATTAACCGTGTCTCTTGGATTTTTGAAATTACACTCACAGAAGTAGTAAAATTAAGTTTTATGGGAATTTTCAAATTCTCCTAAAAGGTGGGTAAAAGACGGTGAAAAGTTCAATAAAATTTTTATATATCTAAAATTATTATAAACTGACTCCAATGAATTAAAATGAAATTATATAATTATTATCTACCTATTTTTACATAAATTAATTTAAACAAAATAAAAAATTATTTAAATAAAAAATCAGTTTTAACCAATAACTCAGTCTTTGTCACTATTCATCAAAAATTGATGTTGCTCAGAAAAATACCAAAAATTTGGCCTAAGCTATATTTGATATTATGAATTCAAAAATTATTTCTATTTTACCAAATTTAAAACATATAAGTTGTATCAATTATTTTAAATTAATTCCTGTTGTCAAAAACAAATAGCGTGTTTTTAAGAAATAATAACTGTCAAAAGATTGACACTTACTTATGTCCAGTTTAAATGAGAAAGTATGTCCAATGACCAACATTGGATTAAATGGTAAAAATATAATATAATTATACTTTAAAATCACTCAAATTCATAAATTATCATTATTAATTATTTTGATTAAAAAAATTGTTTTTAATTAAAATTTAGTAATTTTCACTATTCGTCAAAAAATGAAAGTTATCTGTAAAGTACCAAAAATTCACCCTAAGATAAATTCGATATTATGAATCCAAAAATGAAGTTCATTTTGAAATATAAAATGTATAAAATTTCAAAAAATGGGTATTACTATTCCTAACAGCTAGTATGATTGGTTGTGGTGTGTTAGAACTCGAAGTTGCGTATAACACACGCTATTGTATTATTCAAAGAGAAGCATACCGTGAAAGCTTGGGGTGTTACAAAGGTTGTTATATCCATGATGTTTAATCATCGTCTCCGTGGAAATATTCACCCAATCCATAATCCTCTAGTTCCACTCCCATGAATAATGAGGTCTCCCACCTCCATCTTCTCTAAGTATTGGGTTTATTCCAAATAGAAACTGGTTAACCCAATATGTAATATATAACATGGTATTTATAGAGTTAATTTATATTAATTGGGTATTTTTATTAAAACCCCAAAACCAACCCAACTCGGGACTTGGTTACATAAATTATACCTCTTCTTGGTGAAACATCCCACTCTAGGGACAACTATGGTGTCAAAATATCCATATGTATCTATTTATAATATATATATTTTCTTTCAAATGTGGGATAATTTTTTATTTATAAAATTAATATTAAATATCCCTCAAAATTCAACCATACTGAAACTTCCTCAAAATTCAACCAAAGGATAAACACTAGGTCCTAATATCAATGGAACGCTCATATATTTTTTTGAGTTTTTTTACTATGATGAAATTTTCATTCTACTATTTTTAGGACCTTTGGACTCTAGAATTCAAAAATAAACTAAGTTCAAACAAGGTAATATCCTATTTCACTACCATAGAAATAATTTTGATGAAAATATTGTATCAATGAGGCTAGTGGGAGTGTTATTGGACTTAGTGAAGTTAAAAGTATGTAAAATAAAACATTAAACCAGTTAGATTAAATATGAAAGTCACTTTATATCCTAAAAGGGTTTAGGATGTGTTGGTAAAGAAATATATTAATTTAAATAGTTACTTTTTGTTACCAAATTGATATCAAAGAAAATTTTGATTTAAAAGTTATAAGATGATGATGATGAATTTATAAAGATTTTTAATTAGACAATAGAAGTAATTAACATTGTAACAATAGATATTATCGATTAAAAAATTTTGAATATTATTTTCAATGAGTTAATAATTATGAATATGATTCTTAGGCCTCACCATTATTTAAAAAACATTATTGATATATGTTTCTCATTAAAATAGTTTAGTGTAAGATTTTATTAGATGGTAACATATATATGTATCATAAATTTCAAATAAATGTAATGAGTTTAACAAAACCCTAAAATTGTAATGATTGGTTGGGTTATTATGTATTTTTTTGTTAGTATTACAAAAAGTGATTTAAGAATGTAAAGTGTATCATGTTATACAAAACATTGGATTTACTTTATCATTCTTTCATTTTGGTTGTATATATTCTTGAAGGTAAATGATAATTGACCTCTCAAAGTATGACTTTGACTTATCCCTAATTGATGTTAATTGTGGAATGTTATAGGTTTTGATGAAATTTTAAGGTTATCATGTGTGGGATTTTATATCAAGATATATAATATATTCATGAGACACAAAAGGTGGGTTTTTGTTGGATATACCACTAAGTATACCACATGAAGTGTCTTATACTATATCATTATTATGCTAGGGCTGCATGTTTTCTACTAAATCCATATACCTATGGTTGTAAAGACACCTATCATGAGAACCTTCATACCATGATACCTTTTTTACACCATCCTCTAGGTGGATCTAGTCTGGGGTGATTTGGTATATTATTGATCAGATTCTCAGTTGAGGATTAACCAATATGGGAATTATACTCTTTTTTAACGAGTGTTGTAACACCCCGAGCTTCCACAATACGCCTCTCTTTCAAAAATGCAATAACTTGCATTGTACGCAAGTTCGAGTTGTAACACACCGCAACTAATCAAAGTAGCCGTTATGAATAGTAATAACCACCTTTTAAATTTATAGAAATTTTATATTTCAAAATGGACTTCATTTTTGTATTCCTAATATTGAAATTAGCCTATGTTGAATTTTTTGTAATTTTCCGAGAACTTCCAAATTTTTATGAATAGTGAAAAATACTTAAAACAACTTTTTTAATAAAAATAATTTATAGTGATAAGTTATACTATTTAGTGGTTTTAAGGTATAATTAGAATATATTTTTACCATTTTATCCAATGGTGGTCATTAGAATTAATTTAACATTGAAATTGGACATAAACAATTGCCAATCTTTTGATATAAATTGTTTCTTGAAAACACGCTATTTGTCGTAACAGCGGGAATTAATTATAAAATTAATTAATGCAAATTATATGTTTGGAATTTTGTAAAATAGACATCATTTTTGAATTCGGAATATCAATTATAGCTTAGGGTGAAATTTTGGCATTGTTCTGAAAAACTTCAATTTTTGATGAATAGTGAAACCACTAAGTGGTAGTTAAATAACTGATTTTTCGTTTAAATGAAATATTACCACTTCTGTGGTTTGATTTTCAAAAATCCGACATACATGGTTGTCATTAAGAAGTAAAATGTGGTTCAATAAGATTATAATAATTTTTTGGTGAATAGTAACTTATTAAGTTCTTAATCACGATTAGTGGTAATTAGGGTAGTTTAAGGTATAAATAATACTTTAATAATATGAAATGACCTAGACACATGTCCCAACCTCATTGGTTGAGTCATGGCCGACCAAGACAAGCCATGGCCTAACTTGGGGACCCCATGGATCCACTTTTGTTGGGAAATAACATAAATTACTTTTTATTTAATGTTAAAGTGAAAATGACACTAACATAAATTGTTTTACTAAAACAATTTTTAATTAGGGTTACACAAGTCCAAATTTTGACTATAAATATTCATTAGAAAGCTAAAAAGATTTCCTACATCATAGTATTTTTTTTTATAATTTTTAGACATTAAATAAATTAAATTATTTATGACATAATTATGATGTGGCGATGACCTCATTATTTAACGATTTAAATAAAATGAGACGATAATGCAAAATCCAAGGCTTACACTTGTCCAAAGCCTATTGGATGAAGAGATTTCGAAACCTTATCACCTTAGCCTAGAATTATATAAATGTGGGACCTTTAGAATCCGAAAAGCATTGTGAAATAATGTAACATTTCAATCTTTCCAAAAGTGCCCCTCCTCTCCACTTATAAAAGGCCCCCACCTCTCCCACCTTATTCACACCTTCAAGCCATTTGGCTCAGCCAACCTCTGCCCAAATACTCTCCCAACATTCCTCCCTTACTCCTAGAAGCCTCACTTTGGGCAGAACTCTTCCCAAGGAAGCCTTTGGCTCAAATCAAAAAGAGTTACCCGATTTTGAGGAGGTTAAAGAACGGTTGAGTCAAGTCAGACACGAGGTAAGGGAACTTCTTAACCCAACTTCCATTCTTTGGGTTAATCTCCTACTTTCAAATTATGTCATGATATTATTATGTATTATTTTGTATTTTTACTTTCTTTATGTGTACCTATAGTGAATACACATAATAGATCTATTTTATTTTAAAAAATGATCTTTTAAGGACTTCGTCTCAATCTCCTTTCATTGAGGCATATTTGGCTTTATACACAACTTTCTTTCATACGGTGTATAAACCCCTTTGACTTTTATGTTTATTCAAAAGGAATCTTTTTTTATACGAAGCGTTTTACTAAACGACAAAAAGGGAATGTTTTTCTTTCCGTACTTATGCAGCGACAACGACTTCTCCGCCGCCGTGACCATTATTTGAGTTTCGGCGTCCTCTACAAGCCATCACTTTTTTTTAATGAAAAATAAATACAAAGTTTTAACTTTATTTTATTTTGGTTTTGAAAATGGTTTTGAAAGAGTTTTTATTATATCAATGTGTTGTATCTATATCTTGTGATTGAAATGTGGAAATGTTATGTTTCCTTTATGCATGTTTTATGTGATACGATTATGTTATGGTTTATGATATGTTTAAACCTATTCATATGAGGAATGCATTGGACTTAATAAGTGACGGGTGGAGCCCGCTATAGCTCCTCGATGCATCGGCAGGTCTCATGAGACAAACTAGTGTCTTGGCACGAGGCCTTGACAAAATCTTATTTGTGGTCTTGGCACGAGGCCTTGACTACGTGGTTATGATAGTCTGGCATTATGCATTCCATCATTATGAAAGTGGTTATTGTTATTGCATGTGATTATTCGGCCAGTAGAATATCCATGTGAAGAAGTAAATGGCATTATCTCATTTTACTTTTGCCATATTATGTTGAAGTTCATGTTTAAAAGGCTTTTGTTTTAGTTATACATTGCCTTAAATGTTAATGTTTATTTATGAAAGCTTCCGCATTATTGTTATCCTTTCTGAGCATCTGAGCTCACCCCTTTCAATGTTTTAATATTTTCCAGGATGTGAAGAAGTATTTTATGAATGACCTGCAGGGATAGTCGGAAGAGGATATGAGTGTGGACTATGGAGACTTTGTTATTGTAGTTTTTCACTTTTTGATGTAATGAAAGACTTATGAATGTATCTAGTGTTTCCAAGGCTACTAAACTAATCGGTCTTTCGAGACTTGATCTTTTGGGATCATGCCAATGTTATGAAGTAACGCACCGGCTCTGGGTAGCTGGGGTCGGGGCGTTACAGTTGGTATCAGAGGCAGTTTAGTACTAACCTTGGAAGCTAGATTTAGATAAACTCTGATTAGAGCACATAGCCCAAGGATAAACTTTGAGGATTAGTATAGAAGAGTTTCCTAGAATTTTGTTATTGTAAGAGATTTTGTGAGTTTTCCGAGCAATACATCCCTGTCTGGATACGAGCAGGTAGAGGCGGCTCTGGCACAGATGTTCCTAGGGGTAAAACCCGAAAACACCGCTTTGAGATAGACTCGAATGGGAACTGGTGCACGACAACGGGCCTTGCTGCACTCTTGGTTACGACACTCCCGGGGGATATGCTTAGGATAACTCTCATTTTCATTACAAATCATTATGAAGGGTTTATGAGTATATACTTCCTCAAAGAAAACATTTTTATGATTATGGATTATATCCATAAATAGTTCAATTTATGTTAAGTGTTTTATAAGTATGGGATTATGTATTTTGATTCATAAACTAATCTAGTTTATGCCATTGTTTAGAAATGGCGCCTAGTGGAAGGAATGGAAACTGTATCAATTCACGCACTCCATGTAGGGATTGCCCTCCTGCTCAAGATAATTATAGTGGGGCTGGTGATGCAACTGGGGCCGATCAGCTAATCACCATACTGGGACAACTTACTCAGGTTATGAATAATAACCTTACCCGTATGGAGCACCCTGATCCGCAACGTGGAGGATCAATGTTAGATCGATTCATGAGGCAACAACCACCAACCTTCAATGGGAGTACAAATCCTATAGTAGCTGAGCAATGGATAAAATCCTTAGAGAAAATATTCCATGCCTTGGGGAGTAGTGAAAGGGAGAAGGTTGTCATGGCAGTTTACCGCCTCACTGGAGATGCCGATCAGTGGTGGTCGCTGATCCAAAACACAAAGGAATATGATGACGTATCGAATATGGAATGGAGGGAGTTCAAAGAGCTTTTCTTAGAAAAATATTTTCCTCGTGACCATCGAGCAGATATAAAAAGGCAATTTCTGAGTTTGAGGCAAAAGGAGGATGAGAATGTCGCAAAGTATGAGGCTAACTCTACAAGGTTAGTGAGGCATGCTGCAGATTATATACGTAACCCAAGAAGTAAGATTGATCGTTTCTTTGATGTGTTAAAACCATTTCTCCGTTGAGCTCTAGTGTCACAATCTTTCTCAACATACGAAGATATAGTCTCATGTGCTATCAAGACAGAAAAGGAATTCTCTAAGTCTTATGACAACAAAGTAAAGCAAGAGAAGAAGAGAACGGTGGAACAAGAGACAGATAAAGGGAAAAAGGGAAAGAAGGATTTTCCATTATGTGATAATTGTGGGAAGAATCACCCTGGTACTTGCCTAAAAGGAATGGGAGTTTGTTATAAATGTGGAGAAAAGGGTCACCAGGCTCGTGATTGCAAGGGAAAGAAAGAGGCTGTCAAAGTTGAATGCTACAATTGTAGAGAAATGGGTCATTATGCAAATGAATGTCCTAAGCGTCAAGGAAACTTACCTCAGAAAAGGCCAAGGGATCAAGGACAATCTTATGCTATTACTACAGTTGAAGCAGAATAATTAATGTATTGGTGCTTTTCGACTCAAGGATTATATTCTGGTTATAAGAATAATGTGATATATATAAATATTGTACTGCAGTACTTTTTGATTAAGGTAATATGATTAAGGTAATCATATTTTTAGTATGTGACAATAAGAGAAACTTTTCTTTGTATGGGGAATCTGATGCTACAATTGATTTTGGAATTAAGAGACATTTTAGAGAAAGTCTGGACAGAGTTATTTTGGATAACTATAATGGTTGGAGTGGATTAAGTTGATCTTTGGATAGTATGGTTTAAGGTTAAAAAATTAATGAAGATTGTTTTTGGAGTATTATAATACTATAGTTTTAGGAAAAGGACAACCTGCAGGGTGGGGCATAAACCGTCGCGTCGGACAAAGCTGTAGGAATCGAACCCACAATCAAAGTGCGACAGGCCTTTATTTCCTACCACTAGCCTACAGGAAGTCCCTGGTTATTACAAAATAGTTTTACTAATCTAAGTGGTATGTGTTAACATTTTGAACCTTATACAATTAGGATAAATAGAATATTTTTGAGTTCTGTTACCATTTGGAGTAAAAGATGGGTTTGTGGTAAAAATTTATTAACGAATGAAAGTATACATAACAAGTATGTATATTCCCTTACATTCTTAGTAAATCTCATAAATAAATTCCTCAACATTATAAAAGGTAACTTAAAACAAAAATGTTGTCGGTTAACTTTTCCAACTGGGGATTCAATGACCGTTTAACCAATCACAAGTTTGTGATTTTCTTATGGTTAAACTTTCTCCTAATCCTGTTTTCTATAACTCTCCATCAGACCTTGATGGTTTGTTTTTCTTCCATATCCATATTTTCATAGAATCCTATAATGGGCTATATCGGGTGACCTTTGTACTTATCTTGCTTTCTTTTAATGTTATATATTTATTAACCTTATTTCCGATGTGGGTTTTCCACAAAGGTATTTTCTCTTTTCAACCTTTTATTTTCAAAGAAAAATTTCAAATTGCGAGGACGCAATTTATTGAAGGAGGGGAGAATGTAACACCCCGAGCTTCCACGATACGCCTCTCTTTCAAAAATGCAATAACTTGCATTGTACGCAAGTTCGAGTTGTAACACACCGCAACTAATCAAAGTAGCCGTTATGAATAGTAATAACCACCTTTTAAATTTATAGAAATTTTATATTTCAAAATGGACTTCATTTTTGTATTCCTAATATTGAAATTAGCCTATGTTGAATTTTTTGTAATTTTCCGAGAACTTCCAAATTTTTATGAATAGTGAAAAATACTTAAAACAACTTTTTTAATCAAAATAATTTATAGTGATAAGTTATACTATTTAGTGGTTTTAAGGTATAATTAGAATATATTTTTACCATTTTATCCAATGGTGGTCATTAGAATTAATTTAACATTGAAATTGGACATAAACAATTGCCAATCTTTTGATATAAATTGTTTCTTGAAAACACGCTATTTGTCGTAACAGCGGGAATTAATTATAAAATTAATTAATGCAACTTATATGTTTGGAATTTTGTAAAATAGACATCATTTTTGAATTCGGAATATCAATTATAGCTTAGGGTGAAATTTTGGCATTGTTCTGAAAAACTTCAATTTTTGATGAATAGTGAAACCACTAAGTGGTAGTTAAATAACTGATTTTTCGTTTAAATGAAATATTACCACTTCTGTGGTTTGGTTTTCAAAAATCCGACATACATGGTTGTCATTAAGAAGTAAAATGTGGTTCAATGAGATTATAATAATTTTTTGGTGAATAGTAACTTATTAAGTTCTTAATCGCGATTAGTGGTAATTAGGGTAGTTTAAGGTATAAATAATACTTTAATAATATGAAATGACCTAGACACATGTCCCAACCTCATTGGTTGAGTCATGGCCGACCAAGACAAGCCATGGCCTAACTTGGGGACCCCATGGATCCACTTTTGTTGGGAAATAACATAAATTACTTTTTATTTAATGTTAAAGTGAAAATGACACTAACATAAATTGTTTTACTAAAACAATTTTTAAGTAGGGTTACACAAGTCCAAATTTTGACTATAAATATTCATTAGAAATCTAAAAAGATTTCCTACATCATAGTATTTTTTTTATAATTTTTAGACATTAAATAAATTAAATTATTTATGACATAATTATGATGTGGCGATGACCTCATTATTTAACGATTTAAATAAAATGAGACGATAATGCAAAATCCAAGGCTTACACTTGTCCAAAGCCTATTGGATGAAGAGATTTCGAAACCTTATCACCTTAGCCTCGAATAATTGAAATGTGGGACCTTTAGAATCCGAAAAGCATTGTGAAATAATGTAACATTTCAATCTTTCCAAAAGTGCCCCTCCTCTCCACTTATAAAAGGCCCCCACCTCTCCCACCTTATTCACACCTTCAAGCCATTTGGCTCGGCCAACCTCTGCCCAAATACTCTCCCAACATTCCTCCCTTACTCCTAGAAGCCTCACTTTGGGCAGAACTCTTCCCAAGGAAGCCTTTGGCTCAAATCAAAAAGAGTTACCCGATTTTGAGGAGGTTAAAGAACGGTTGAGTCAAGTCAGACACGAGGTAAGGGAACTTCTTAACCCAACTTCCATTCTTTGGGTTAATCTCCTACTTTCAAATTATGTCATGATATTATTATGTATTATTTTGTATTTTTACTTTCTTTATGTGTACCTATAGTGAATACACATAATAGATCTATTTTATTTTAAAAAATGATCTTTTAAGGACTTCGTCTCAATCTCCTTTCATTGAGGCATATTTGGCTTTATACACAACTTTCTTTCATACGGTGTATAAACCCCTTTGACTTTTATGTTTATTCAAAAGGAATCTTTTTTTATACGAAGCGTTTTACTAAACGACAAAAAGGGAATGTTTTTCTTTCCGTACTTATGCGGCGACAACGACTTCTCCGCCGCCGTGACCATTATTTGAGTTTCGGCGTCCTCTACAAGCCATCACTTTTTTTTAATGAAAAATAAATACAAAGTTTTAACTTTATTTTATTTTGGTTTTGAAAATGGTTTTGAAAGAGTTTTTATTATATCAATGTGTTGTATCTATATCTTGTGATTGAAATGTGGAAATGTTATGTTTCCTTTATGCATGTTTTATGTGATACGATTATGTTATGGTTTATGATATGTTTAAACCTATTCATATGAGGAATGCATTGGACTTAATAAGTGACGGGTGGAGCCCGCTATAGCTCCTCGATGCATCGGCAGGTCTCATGAGACAAACTAGTGTCTTGGCACGAGGCCTTGACAAAATCTTATTTGTGGTCTTGGCACGAGGCCTTGACTACGTGGTTATGATAGTCTGGCATTATGCATTCCATCATTATGAAAGTGGTTATTGTTATTGCATGTGATTATTCGGCCAGTAGAATATCCATGTGAAGAAGTAAATGGCATTATCTCATTTTACTTTTGCCATATTATGTTGAAGTTCATGTTTAAAAGGCTTTTGTTTTAGTTATACATTGCCTTAAATGTTAATGTTTATTTATGAAAGCTTCCGCATTATTGTTATCCTTTCTGAGCATCTGAGCTCACCCCTTTCAATGTTTTAATATTTTCCAGGATGTGAAGAAGTATTTTATGAATGACCTGCAGGGATAGTCGGAAGAGGATATGAGTGTGGACTATGGAGACTTTGTTATTGTAGTTTTTCACTTTTTGATGTAATGAAAGACTTATGAATGTATCTAGTGTTTCCAAGGCTACTAAACTAATCGGTCTTTCGAGACTTGATCTTTTGGGATCATGCCAATGTTACGAAGTAACGCACCGGCTCTGGGTAGCTGGGGTCGGGGCGTTACAGTTGGTATCAGAGGCAGTTTAGTACTAACCTTGGAAGCTAGATTTAGATAAACTCTGATTAGAGCACATAGCCCAAGGATAAACTTTGAGGATTAGTATAGAAGAGTTTCCTAGAATTTTGTTATTGTAAGAGATTTTGTGAGTTTTCCGAGCAATACATCCCTGTCTGGATACGAGCAGGTAGAGGCGGCTCTGGCACAGATGTTCCTAGGGGTAAAACCCGAAAACACCGCTTTGAGATAGACTCGAACGGGAACTGGTGCACGACAACGGGCCTTGCTGCACTCTTGGTTACGACACTCCCGGGGGATATGCTTAGGATAACTCTCATTTTCATTACAAATCATTATGAAGGGTTTATGAGTATATACTTCCTCAAAGAAAACATTTTTATGATTATGGATTATATCCATAAATAGTTCAATTTATGTTAAGTGTTTTATAAGTATGGGATTATGTATTTTGATTCATAAACTAATCTAGTTTATGCCATTGTTTAGAAATGGCGCCTAGTGGAAGGAATGGAAACTGTATCAATGCACGCACTCCATGTAGGGATTGCCCTCCTGCTCAAGATAATTATAGTGGGGCTGGTGATGCAACTGGGGCCGATCAGCTAATCACCATACTGGGACAACTTACTCAGGTTATGAATAATAACCTTACCCGTATGGAGCACCCTGATCCGCAACGTGGAGGATCAATGTTAGATCGATTCATGAGGCAACAACCACCAACCTTCAATGGGAGTACAAATCCTATAGTAGCTGAGCAATGGATAAAATCCTTAGAGAAAATATTCCATGCCTTGGGGAGTAGTGAAAGGGAGAAGGTTGTCATGGCAGTTTACCGCCTCACTGGAGATGCCGATCAGTGGTGGTCGCTGATCCAAAACACAAAGGAATATGATGACGTATCGAATATGGAATGGAGGGAGTTCAAAGAGCTTTTCTTAGAAAAATATTTTCCTCGTGACCATCGAGCAGATATGGAAAGGCAATTTCTGAGTTTGAGGCAAAAGGAGGATGAGAATGTCGCAAAGTATGAGGCTAACTTTACAAGGTTAGCGAGGCATGCTGCAGATTATATACGTAACCCAAGAAGTAAGATTGATCGTTTCTTTGATGTGTTAAAACCATTTCTCCGTTGAGCTCTAGTGTCACAATCTTTCTCAACATACGAAGATATAGTCTCATGTGCTATCAAGACAGAAAAGGAATTCTCTAAGTCTTATGACAACAAAGTAAAGCAAGAGAAGAAGAGAACGGTGGAACAAGAGACAGATAAAGGGAAAAAGGGAAAGAAGGATTTTCCATTATGTGATAATTGTGGGAAGAATCACCCTGGTACTTGCCTAAAAGGAATGGGAGTTTGTTATAAATGTGGAGAAAAGGGTCACCAGGCTCGTGATTGCAAGGGAAAGAAAGAGGCTGTCAAAGTTGAATGCTACAATTGTAGAGAAATGGGTCATTATGCAAATGAATGTCCTAAGCGTCAAGGAAACTTACCTTAGAAAAGGCAAAGGGATCAAGGACAATCTTATGCTATTACTACAGTTGAAGCAGAATAATTAATGTATTGGTGCTTTTCGACTCAAGGATTATATTCTGGTTATAAGAATAATGTGATATATATAAATATTGTACTGCAGTACTTTTTGATTAAGGTAATATGATTAAGGTAATCATATTTTTAGTATGTGACAATAAGAGAAACTTTTCTTTGTATGGGGAATCTGATGCTACAATTGATTTTGGAATTAAGAGACATTTTAGAGAAAGTCTGGACAGAGTTATTTTGGATAACTATAATGGTTGGAGTGGATTAAGTTGATCTTTGGATAGTATGGTTTAAGGTTAAAAAATTAATGAAGATTGTTTTTGGAGTATTATAATACTATAGTTTTAGGAAAAGGACAACCTGCAGGGTGGGGCATAAACCGTCGCGTCGGACAAAGCTGTAGGAATCGAACCCACAATCAAAGTGCGACAGGCCTTTATTTCCTACCACTAGCCTACAGGAAGTCCCTGGTTATTACAAAATAGTTTTACTAATCTAAGTGGTATGTGTTAACATTTTGAACCTTATACAATTAGGATAAATAGAATATTTTTGAGTTCTGTTACCATTTGGAGTAAAAGATGGGTTTGTGGTAAAAATTTATTAACGAATGAAAGTATACATAACAAGTATGTATATTCCCATACGTTCTTAGTAAATCTCATAAATAAATTCCTCAACATTATAAAAGGTAACTTAAAACAAAAATGTTGTCGGTTAACTTTTCCAACTGGGGATTCAATGACCGTTTAACCAATCACAAGTTTGTGATTTTCTTATGGTTAAACTTTCTCCTAATCCTGTTTTCTATAACTCTCCATCAGACCTTGATGGTTTGTTTTTCTTCCATATCCATATTTTCATAGAATCCTATAATGGGCTATATCGGGTGACCTTTGTACTTATCTTGCTTTCTTTTAATGTTATATATTTATTAACCTTATTTCCGATGTGGGTTTTCCACAAAGGTATTTTCTCTTTTCAACCTTTTATTTTCAAAGAAAAATTTCAAATTGCGAGGACGCAATTTATTGAAGGAGGGGAGAATGTAACACCCCGAGCTTCCACGATACGCCTCTCTTTCAAAAATGCAATAACTTGCATTGTACGCAAGTTCGAGTTGTAACACACCGCAACTAATCAAAGTAGCCGTTATGAATAGTAATAACCACCTTTTAAATTTATAGAAATTTTATATTTCAAAATGGACTTCATTTTTGTATTCCTAATATTGAAATTAGCCTATGTTGAATTTTTTGTAATTTTCCGAGAACTTCCAAATTTTTATGAATAGTGAAAAATACTTAAAACAACTTTTTTAATCAAAATAATTTATAGTGATAAGTTATACTATTTAGTGGTTTTAAGGTATAATTAGAATATATTTTTACCATTTTATCCAATGGTGGTCATTAGAATTAATTTAACATTGAAATTGGACATAAACAATTGCCAATCTTTTGATATAAATTGTTTCTTGAAAACACGCTATTTGTCGTAACAGCGGGAATTAATTATAAAATTAATTAATGCAAATTATATGTTTGGAATTTTGTAAAATAGAAATCATTTTTGAATTCGGAATATCAATTATAGCTTAGGGTGAAATTTTGGCATTGTTCTGAAAAACTTCAATTTTTGATGAATAGTGAAACCACTAAGTGGTAGTTAAATAACTGATTTTTCGTTTAAATGAAATATTACCACTTCTGTGGTTTGATTTTCAAAAATCCGACATACATGGTTGTCATTAAGAAGTAAAATGTGGTTCAATGAGATTATAATAATTTTTTGGTGAATAGTAACTTATTAAGTTCTTAATCGCGATTAGTGGTAATTAGGGTAGTTTAAGGTATAAATAATACTTTAATAATATGAAATGACCTAGACACATGTCCCAACCTCATTGGTTGAGTCATGGCCGACCAAGACAAGCCATGGCCTAACTTGGGGACCCCATGGATCCACTTTTGTTGGGAAATAACATAAATTACTTTTTATTTAATGTTAAAGTGAAAATGACACTAACATAAATTGTTTTACTAAAACAATTTTTAAGTAGGGTTACACAAGTCCAAATTTTGACTATAAATATTCATTAGAAAGCTAAAAAGATTTCCTACATCATAGTATTTTTTTTTATAATTTTTAGACATTAAATAAATTAAATTATTTATGACATAATTATGATGTGGCGATGACCTCATTATTTAACGATTTAAATAAAATGAGACGATAATGCAAAATCCAAGGCTTACACTTGTCCAAAGCCTATTGGATGAAGAGATTTCGAAACCTTATCACCTTAGCCTCGAATTATATAAATGTGGGACCTTTAGAATCCGAAAAGCATTGTGAAATAATGTAACATTTTAATCTTTCCAAAAGTGCCCATCCTCTCCACTTATAAAAGGCCCCCACCTCTCCCACCTTATTCACACCTTCAAGCCATTTGGCTCGGCCAACCTCTGCCCAAATACTCTCCCAACATTCCTCCCTTACTCCTAGAAGCCTCACTTTGGGCAGAACTCTTCCCAAGGAAGCCTTTGGCTCAAATCAAAAAGAGTTACCCGATTTTGAGGAGGTTAAAGAACGGTTGAGTCAAGTCAGACACGAGGTAAGGGAACTTCTTAACCCAAATTCCATTCTTTGGGTTAATCTCCTACTTTCAAATTATGTCATGATATTATTATGTATTATTTTGTATTTTTACTTTCTTTATGTGTACCTATAGTGAATACACATAATAGATCTATTTTATTTTAAAAAATGATCTTTTAAGGACTTCGTCTCAATCTCCTTTCATTGAGGCATATTTGGCTTTATACACAACTTTCTTTCATACGGTGTATAAACCCCTTTGACTTTTATGTTTATTCAAAAGGAATCTTTTTTTATACGAAGCGTTTTACTAAACGACAAAAAGGGAATGTTTTTCTTTCCGTACTTATGCGGCGACAACGACTTCTCCGCCGCCGTGACCATTATTTGAGTTTCGGCGTCCTCTACAAGCCATCACTTTTTTTTAATGAAAAATAAATACAAAGTTTTAACTTTATTTTATTTTGGTTTTGAAAATGGTTTTGAAAGAGTTTTTATTATATCAATGTGTTGTATCTATATCTTGTGATTGAAATGTGGAAATGTTATGTTTCCTTTATGCATGTTTTATGTGATACGATTATGTTATGGTTTATGATATGTTTAAACCTATTCATATGAGGAATGCATTGGACTTAATAAGTGACGGGTGGAGCCCGCTATAGCTCCTCGATGCATCGGCAGGTCTCATGAGACAAACTAGTGTCTTGGCACGAGGCCTTGACAAAATCTTATTTGTGGTCTTGGCACGAGGCCTTGACTACGTGGTTATGATAGTCTGGCATTATGCATTCCATCATTATGAAAGTGGTTATTGTTATTGCATGTGATTATTCGGCCAGTAGAATATCCATGTGAAGAAGTAAATGGCATTATCTCATTTTACTTTTGCCATATTATGTTGAAGTTCATGTTTAAAAGGCTTTTGTTTTAGTTATACATTGCCTTAAATGTTAATGTTTATTTATGAAAGCTTCCGCATTATTGTTATCCTTTCTGAGCATCTGAGCTCACCCCTTTCAATGTTTTAATATTTTCCAGGATGTGAAGAAGTATTTTATGAATGACCTGCAGGGATAGTCGGAAGAGGATATGAGTGTGGACTATGGAGACTTTGTTATTGTAGTTTTTCACTTTTTGATGTAATGAAAGACTTATGAATGTATCTAGTGTTTCCAAGGCTACTAAACTAATCGGTCTTTCGAGACTTGATCTTTTGGGATCATGCCAATGTTACGAAGTAACGCACCGGCTCTGGGTAGCTGGGGTCGGGGCGTTACAGTTGGTATCAGAGGCAGTTTAGTACTAACCTTGGAAGCTAGATTTAGATAAACTCTGATTAGAGCACATAGCCCAAGGATAAACTTTGAGGATTAGTATAGAAGAGTTTCCTAGAATTTTGTTATTGTAAGAGATTTTGTGAGTTTTCCGAGCAATACATCCCTGTCTGGATACGAGCAGGTAGAGGCGGCTCTGGCACAGATGTTCCTAGGGGTAAAACCCGAAAACACCGCTTTGAGATAGACTCGAACGGGAACTGGTGCACGACAACGGGCCTTGCTGCACTCTTGGTTACGACACTCCCGGGGGATATGCTTAGGATAACTCTCATTTTCATTACAAATCATTATGAAGGGTTTATGAGTATATACTTCCTCAAAGAAAACATTTTTATGATTATGGATTATATCCATAAATAGTTCAATTTATGTTAAGTGTTTTATAAGTATGGGATTATGTATTTTGATTCATAAACTAATCTAGTTTATGCCATTGTTTAGAAATGGCGCCTAGTGGAAGGAATGGAAACCGTATCAATGCACGCACTCCATGTAGGGATTGCCCTCCTGCTCAAGATAATTATAGTGGGGCTGGTGATGCAACTGGGGCCGATCAGCTAATCACCATACTGGGACAACTTACTCAGGTTATGAATAATAACCTTACCCGTATGGAGCACCCTGATCCGCAACGTGGAGGATCAATGTTAGATCGATTCATGAGGCAACAACCACCAACCTTCAATGGGAGTACAAATCCTATAGTAGCTGAGCAATGGATAAAATCCTTAGAGAAAATATTCCATGCCTTGGGGAGTAGTGAAAGGGAGAAGGTTGTCATGGCAGTTTACCGCCTCACTGGAGATGCCGATCAGTGGTGGTCGCTGATCCAAAACACAAAGGAATATGATGACGTATCGAATATGGAATGGAGGGAGTTCAAAGAGCTTTTCTTAGAAAAATATTTTCCTCGTGACCATCGAGCAGATATGGAAAGGCAATTTCTGAGTTTGAGGCAAAAGGAGGATGAGAATGTCGCAAAGTATGAGGCTAACTTTACAAGGTTAGCGAGGCATGCTGCAGATTATATACGTAACCCAAGAAGTAAGATTGATCGTTTCTTTGATGTGTTAAAACCATTTCTCCGTTGAGCTCTAGTGTCACAATCTTTCTCAACATACGAAGATATAGTCTCATGTGCTATCAAGACAGAAAAGGAATTCTCTAAGTCTTATGACAACAAAGTAAAGCAAGAGAAGAAGAGAACGGTGGAACAAGAGACAGATAAAGGGAAAAAGGGAAAGAAGGATTTTCCATTATGTGATAATTGTGGGAAGAATCACCCTGGTACTTGCCTAAAAGGAATGGGAGTTTGTTATAAATGTGGAGAAAAGGGTCACCAGGCTCGTGATTGCAAGGGAAAGAAAGAGGCTGTCAAAGTTGAATGCTACAATTGTAGAGAAATGGGTCATTATGCAAATGAATGTCCTAAGCGTCAAGGAAACTTACCTCAGAAAAGGCAAAGGGATCAAGGACAATCTTATGCTATTACTACAGTTGAAGCAGAATAATTAATGTATTGGTGCTTTTCGACTCAAGGATTATATTCTGGTTATAAGAATAATGTGATATATATAAATATTGTACTGCAGTACTTTTTGATTAAGGTAATATGATTAAGGTAATCATATTTTTAGTATGTGACAATAAGAGAAACTTTTCTTTGTATGGGGAATCTGATGCTACAATTGATTTTGGAATTAAGAGACATTTTAGAGAAAGTCTGGACAGAGTTATTTTGGATAACTATAATGGTTGGAGTGGATTAAGTTGATCTTTGGATAGTATGGTTTAAGGTTAAAAAATTAATGAAGATTGTTTTTGGAGTATTATAATACTATAGTTTTAGGAAAAGGACAACCTGCAGGGTGGGGCATAAACCGTCGCGTCGGACAAAGCTGTAGGAATCGAACCCACAATCAAAGTGCGACAGGCCTTTATTTCCTACCACTAGCCTACAGGAAGTCCCTGGTTATTACAAAATAGTTTTACTAATCTAAGTGGTATGTGTTAACATTTTGAACCTTATACAATTAGGATAAATAGAATATTTTTGAGTTCTGTTACCATTTGGAGTAAAAGATGGGTTTGTGGTAAAAATTTATTAACGAATGAAAGTATACATAACAAGTATGTATATTCCCTTACGTTCTTAGTAAATCTCATAAATAAATTCCTCAACATTATAAAAGGTAACTTAAAACAAAAATGTTGTCGGTTAACTTTTCCAACTGGGGATTCAATGACCGTTTAACCAATCACAAGTTTTTGATTTTCTTATGGTTAAACTTTCTCCTAATCCTGTTTTCTATAACTCTCCATCAGACCTTGATGGTTTGTTTTTCTTCCATATCCATATTTTCATAGAATCCTATAATGGGCTATATCGGGTGACCTTTGTACTTATCTTGCTTTCTTTTAATGTTATATATTTATTAACCTTATTTCCGATGTGGGTTTTCCACAAAGGTATTTTCTCTTTTCAACCTTTTATTTTCAAAGAAAAATTTCAAATTGCGAGGACGCAATTTATTGAAGGAGGGGAGAATGTAACACCCCGAGCTTCCACGATACGCCTCTCTTTCAAAAATGCAATAACTTGCATTGTACGCAAGTTCGAGTTGTAACACACCGCAACTAATCAAAGTAGCCGTTATGAATAGTAATAACCACCTTTTAAATTTATAGAAATTTTATATTTCAAAATGGACTTCATTTTTGTATTCCTAATATTGAAATTAGCCTATGTTGAATTTTTTGTAATTTTCCGAGAACTTCCAAATTTTTATGAATAGTGAAAAATACTTAAAACAACTTTTTTAATCAAAATAATTTATAGTGATAAGTTATACTATTTAGTGGTTTTAAGGTATAATTAGAATATATTTTTACCATTTTATCCAATGGTGGTCATTAGAATTAATTTAACATTGAAATTGGACATAAACAATTGCCAATCTTTTGATATAAATTGTTTCTTGAAAACACGCTATTTGTCGTAACAGCGGGAATTAATTATAAAATTAATTAATGCAAATTATATGTTTGGAATTTTGTAAAATAGACATCATTTTTGAATTCGGAATATCAATTATAGCTTAGGGTGAAATTTTGGCATTGTTCTGAAAAACTTCAATTTTTGATGAATAGTGAAACCACTAAGTGGTAGTTAAATAACTGATTTTTCGTTTAAATGAAATATTACCACTTCTGTGGTTTGATTTTCAAAAATCCGACATACATGGTTTTCATTAAGAAGTAAAATGTGGTTCAATGAGATTATAATAATTTTTTGGTGAATAGTAACTTATTAAGTTCTTAATCGCGATTAGTGGTAATTAGGGTAGTTTAAGGTATAAATAATACTTTAATAATATGAAATGACCTAGACACATGTCCCAACCTCATTGGTTGAGTCATGGCCGACCAAGACAAGCCATGGCCTAACTTGGGGACCCCATGGATCGACTTTTGTTGGGAAATAACATAAATTACTTTTTATTTAATGTTAAAGTGAAAATGACACTAACATAAATTGTTTTACTAAAAAAAATTTTAAGTTGGGTTACACAAGTCCAAATTTTGACTATAAATATTCATTAGAAAGCTAAAAAGATTTCCTACATCATAGTATTTTTTTTTATAATTTTTAGACATTAAATAAATTAAATTATTTATGACATAATTATGATGTGGCGATGACCTCATTATTTAACGATTTAAATAAAATGAGACGATAATGCAAAATCCAAGGCTTACACTTGTCCAAAGCCTATTGGATGAAGAGATTTAGAAACCTTATCACCTTAGCCTCGAATTATATAAATGTGGGACCTTTAGAATCCGAAAAGCATTGTGAAATAATGTAACATTTCAATCTTTCCAAAAGTGCCCCTCCTCTCCACTTATAAAAGGCCCCCACCTCTCCCACCTTATTCACACCTTCAAGCCATTTGGCTCGGCCAACCTCTGCCCAAATACTCTCCCAACATTCCTCCCTTACTCCTAGAAGCCTCACTTTGGGCAGAACTCTTCCCAAGGAAGCCTTTGGCTCAAATCAAAAAGAGTTACCCGATTTTGAGGAGGTTAAAGAACGGTTGAGTCAAGTCAGACACGAGGTAAGGGAACTTCTTAACCCAACTTCCATTCTTTGGGTTAATCTCCTACTTTCAAATTATGTCATGATATTATTATGTATTATTTTGTATTTTTACTTTCTTTATGTGTACCTATAGTGAATACACATAATAGATCTATTTTATTTTAAAAAATGATCTTTTAAGGACTTCGTCTCAATCTCCTTTCATTGAGGCATATTTGGCTTTATACACAACTTTCTTTCATACGGTGTATAAACCCCTTTGACTTTTATGTTTATTCAAAAGGAATCTTTTTTTATACGAAGCGTTTTACTAAACGACAAAAAGGGAATGTTTTTCTTTCCGTACTTATGCGGCGACAACGACTTCTCCGCCGCCGTGACCATTATTTGAGTTTCGGCGTCCTCTACAAGCCATCACTTTTTTTTAATGAAAAATAAATACAAAGTTTTAACTTTATTTTATTTTGGTTTTGAAAATGGTTTTGAAAGAGTTTTTATTATATCAATGTGTTGTATCTATATCTTGTGATTGAAATGTGGAAATGTTATGTTTCCTTTATGCATGTTTTATGTGATACGATTATGTTATGGTTTATGATATGTTTAAACCTATTCATATGAGGAATGCATTGGACTTAATAAGTGACGGGTGGAGCCCGCTATAGCTCCTCGATGCATCGGCAGGTCTCATGAGACAAACTAGTGTCTTGGCACGAGGCCTTGACAAAATCTTATTTGTGGTCTTGGCACGAGGCCTTGACTACGTGGTTATGATAGTCTGGCATTATGCATTCCATCATTATGAAAGTGGTTATTGTTATTGCATGTGATTATTCGGCCAGTAGAATATCCATGTGAAGAAGTAAATGGCATTATCTCATTTTACTTTTGCCATATTATTTTGAAGTTCATGTTTAAAAGGCTTTTGTTTTAGTTATACATTGCCTTAAATGTTAATGTTTATTTATGAAAGCTTCCGCATTATTGTTATCCTTTCTGAGCATCTGAGCTCACCCCTTTCAATGTTTTAATATTTTCCAGGATGTGAAGAAGTATTTTATGAATGACCTGCAGGGATAGTCGGAAGAGGATATGAGTGTGGACTATGGAGACTTTGTTATTGTAGTTTTTCACTTTTTGATGTAATGAAAGACTTATGAATGTATCTAGTGTTTCCAAGGCTACTAAACTAATCGGTCTTTCGAGACTTGATCTTTTGGGATCATGCCAATGTTACGAAGTAACGCACCGGCTCTGGGTAGCTGGGGTCGGGGCGTTACAAGTGTGACATCTAGTCCCTTAATTTAAATCAAATATGGAAGTTTATTTCCATACTTATATAAGTTATATGTAATTTTCTTATTTATAAGGGTGAGGGTAAAGTTATTTTCTCATCCATTTGGGTGAATGACGTAAAATATGTTCATATGTCAAGTAGTGCTCATAGAATTAAGAGAAATTGAGCAGGCTATATAAGATTGAAATACTCCTTATCTTGTGGTAACTTGAAATCCTAGACAATGGGATTATATGATTATGTATATTTTTTTATGATACATCTAGTGGAGATGGTTATGAAGATACATGTGTTTTATTGAGATCATACCAAATTCAAGCATAACTTGAGTAGTGTAGATTCTCTTCTAGAGGATTCACTTTTCATACATCTATATATTAGGGAATTCATAATTTTTGTTAATGCTAAAAATTTCCATGGGGACACACGTTTTTGTTGTTTGAAATAGATGTATGTTTTGTTACAAATTGATTTTATAAAACATTTAGTGCTACCCCATAATTATTCTTGAGGATATCTAAAATATGTTTTGGGTGGATTTTCAAAATTTGTTATATATGATGTAATTTGTGTTTAAAATAAATGATATAATTTCCAAAAGGAGTTCTAGAAGGTATATAAAAGGATCTTTAGATATGGTTTCACAAGATATATATAATGTAGAATGTGATGAAAATGTCCTAGGTCTATAAGGAATTATTGAAAGTTTAAGGTTATAGGAAATGTGCATTAAAGGATCCACTATGTTGTGGTGGTTTAGACCATGTTGTGGTCTATAATGGTGTGAACCACAACATTGTTAGGGTCTATATGTCATTGTATTTTTCATGACTATATATGTATTATGTAATAATGCATGAATCGGACACTATCTTCGGATTTGAGCTATCATGATCAATCTAGATCATCCTATGATATTGATTATAGGATTTTGAACAAACAAATTAATAATTTAAACATTAAAATATTTATTACAAATAAATATGAAAAATATATAAATGATGTGAATCATAAAATGTTTTACTATATTTAAAAAATTGGAATCCAAATGGTCTCCTTGGATGGTTGTATAAGTAATTTTTTAGTCTATGTTGGGGAAGATCTAAATGTTGAAAATCCCCTAAATCTAAATCCCTTTCACTCTACCCCCCCCCCCCCAACTTCATGGTTATAGTAAACCATGAGGAAGAGGGGATCCTTCCCAAGAATTGAGACATTCACTCAGTCTATGGATACCCTTGGAGGAAGGGGTCTATTAGCTACTTATCAATGATAACTATTAATCTTGTGTGATAGGGATTGGTTAGATTCGGGATAAATAGAAAAAAAGGTACATTATTATTTATTTATTCATTTAGTCCTACAAAATATAAAATCTAATGAATTTGGAAGTTTTGGTTAATGTTTTATTCTGAGTTTGGATAATTGTTATCCCTTATGAAACCCTTGAAAATATGCTAAAATAATTATAAATAAAACATATTTTATAAAACTTACTAATTTAATTTAGAAACCATAGGTAAAAAATAGAAAATTTATATAAATAACCTATTTCCCCCACAAAAACCAATTGAATTCAAATAAAATTTGAAAATTTATTTCCATGTAATTTTTTCCAACTGAGTTTTTAATGAAAATTTTCAAAACCAAATTCCCATTTTTCACACTAAAAGGCTAATAAAAACAAAAGAACATTTTTTCCAAAAAAATCTTAAAAATCCACATTGAAAATCATTAAAACCAAAAAAATGAATTATAATGACATGAGGAAACTTAAAAAGTTTACACAACATAATCCATAAAATAAAGAACACTAATCCTATAAAGTATACCACAAACTTTAGATAAATTATTTGGCCTCTTAAAGAACCATTTAGACATAACTATACAATACTCTAGTGACTTTTCAATGGTTCATTATTATCCCCATTTTATGGAATCCTAACATCAATTGTGAAGGCTCAATATCAATGATCAATATAACCTATAGTGAAATTTGGTACAATATCAAATATATTTCACAATCCCATTTACTAATATCCATAACCAATGAAACCCCCCAAGTACACTTTCATATCCATGTACTTGCACAAAAAATTATTTTTCTTTTTCAAAAACATAGCAACAATCGATAACCCACATTAAAGATTTTTATTTTCAAAATTAAATAACAAAAGTAATATGCATTCCTCTTACCCAATTTCAAGTTCTTTCATGTCTAAAAGAAGTAAATAATAAAATTCATCCAAATGTGTTTCCTGAAATCACTATCATGGTATGGAATGATGCATGAGACGCAAAGACACATCTCAGTCCACTATTACCATGAAACCTTACCTAGGAAAATGAAAATAGTTTTGTTGAACTCTCTGTGGAATGGTTATTTTAATAATCACAAATCATAGTTTCATTTATTTCCTTTTAGTCTTTTGATCAACTTGTTCTAAAGTTGTTTAAATAATATCTACAAATGTTTATCTATGATCAATGTATGGTTATGGTTGACCTGAAATTATTATAGATTGAACAGACACTTTGTAAGAATTCCTTATCTTGACTCACAGATAGTCATTTTCCTGAGGCATCAATGATGAACAGTCGCACCGATGATGAACGGTCGCACCGATGATGAACAGTTGCACCGATGATGAACGGTCGCACTGATGATGAACGGTCGCACTGATGATGAATGGTCGCACCGATGATGAACGGTCGCACCGATAACTATCAAAGGTCGAAAGTGACACCGATGCTAATCTACCGATGCTAAGCTATGGATGCTAATCTACCGATGCTGAGATACCGATGCTAAGCTACTGATGCTAATATAATGATGCTAATCTACTGATTCTCATCTACCGATGCTAATCTATCGATGCTAATCTACCGATGCTAATCTACCGATGTTAATCTACCAATGCTAAGATACTGATGCTAATCTACCGATGATAATCTACCGATTCTAATCTACCGATGCAAAGACACAGATGCTAAGACACCGATGCTAAGATACTGATGCTAATGCAACCGAAACTGATGCAGATTCAAAATGTCTCATCGATATCATGACTCACTGATAGTCATGAAAACTGTTTGAAACTCTATAAATTCATATTTAATTCTAACGGTCATTTTTGAGGTTTTTAATGCAATTAATGATATTTAATGGTAGTTGTTGGCATGTTAGGAGATCATACCACGTATCTATGTAAAGGTAACCATTCCCATTGCCGGAGATCATGGAATAAAAAAGGAAGATTGAGTTGCAGTAAAATGTATGGATGGATGCGTGAAAATGAAAAAAGAGAGAATTCTTCCAAGAATATACATGAGAGACAGAAGAACACGTGACAAAGTGGAAGAAGGGGTATTTTCAAGATCTAAAGAAAACTCTTATGCACGTAATCCAGCACTACCGAAGAACATACGAAGAACACGGGAAATCAGAGAACTCACTTGCCTGTGAAGGAAATCAAGCTGAATCACGATACTCTGTTTTTAACAGAAAAACCACAGAAGGACTCAGAAGCATCTCTGCTAAATCCAACAAGTCCAGAGCTTCACTACCAATCAATAGATATTTCTAAACTCTGATACATTCTTCCTTTAGTGGTTCTGTCTTTACATTTTGAGCAGTGTGTGTAGCCTATTTATTTTACACACACACTGTCTCCTAAGCTAAACTGGAGGATTCTTAAATCCTCACTCAAACTTCATAACTCTTTGTTTCCCACTGTGGAAAGCATTAGAGGTCGAGTAAGACCTGAACAACCAGTGTGCTGTTGTTTTCTTTTCCCACAAATAACTGTGGTAGAGGTCCCTGTGTGTCCTGGATAGTTGTTCACTGTTGTTAACCCCGATCCAGGGTGTGGATCAATTTATTTAAATTATTGAGAGGACTAAGTCTCGAATTGAGATTGAACCTCTTGGTTAACTCTGTTGTGCATTTTAATTTAAGTCTGTAAGAAAACTATATATTTATTCCACTGCTATTACTTTGAAATACAAAAATATTTTAAATCTACTTTGATAGTTAAATTCTCAAGTGTTTATACTTATTGTAAATCAGTAATTCAGTTTCAAAAGTTAATTTAATATTCAGATTAAGTCAACTGAGACCTAATAAATCTTTGAGAAACTGATTGAACCTTTACACTCTTTATATATTCACTACAGTTTAACTTTGTTTTTAAATTGGGGGATTTTAAGAGAAATGTTTTTAATAGAAATTTTTAATTGGAACTCAATTCATCCCCCTCATGAGTATCCACTCCGACCAACATTTGGTATCAAAGGTTTTATTTTTGTTTAAGGAGTTTTGAAATACTCTGTTTTTCAACTGTGATTTTAGTTTCATCTTTAAAGATCTTAAATTTATGTTAGTTATAAATTTTATCTCTTTAAATTTTATTTTCAAAAATCTAGTTATAGATAATAGACTAGAAGGTGATTCTACTAACAGGAAACCTTTCTTTAATGGTACGAACTATGCTCATTGGAAACATAAAATGAAAATATATTTAGAGAGTATGGGTTTTGATATTTGGACTGCTATAGAGTCTCAATATAAAATTCCAGAAACTGAAAGAACAACTTGGGATGAACCTACAAAGACTGCTTACAATAATAACTGTAAAGCTATGAATGCCTTGTATTGTGCTTTAGGGGATGAGGAATTTAACAAAATTTCTACTTGCAAAACTGCTTATGAAATTTTGGATACTTTAGGTGTTTCTCATGAAGGAACAACTAATGTTAAAAAAATGATATTGAATACTTATAATATTAAATATGATAATTTTAAAATGAAAACTGTTGAACCCATTTCTGATATGTATCTCAGGTTTAATGAGATAGTTAATACAATGAATTCACTTGGTAAAGTTATTCCAGCAAAGGAACAAATCATGAGAATCTTGAGATATCTACCAGATCGATGGAGAGGCACATCTGTTTCAATCAGAGAATCATGTGACATTGGAGCTCTACCTATCAAAGAACTTATTGGAAAAATAATGATGTATGAGGAAGAACTCAAGGTGAATAAAGAGGAAGATGATGAACCAAAGTGGAAATCAGTGGCTTTCAAGGCTACTGCTTCAAAGAGAAAGGATAAAGAAAAAGCTCAAATAAAAACTGATAGTCCAACAAGTGAAAGTTTAGATTCAGAAAGTGATGCTGAAATGGATCAGATAGCCATAAGGTTTAAGAAATTTTATAGGAAGAAGAAATTTTTCAGAAAATCAAATTAGAAAGGAAAGTATGACAATAAGGGACATTGGAAGAAGGACTGGAAAAGGCCAGATAAAAGTGATGAAGTTGTTTTCTACGAGTGAAAAAGAAAAGGACACATTAAGACTGACTGCCCAAAGATAAAATTCAAGAATAAATATGACTACAAAGACAGTAAGTACAAGAAAGCAATGAAAGCAATGTGGAGTGCTTCAGAAGACAATACAAGTGAATATGAAATGTCTGATTCTGAAAAGAATCGATCCAACATGTGTTTCATGACAAACACATTTGAGGTAACCTTAGATACTCCTATTTTAAATTCTTATTATTCTGGAGATGATGTAGAATCTGATTCTGATTCTGAAAACATGACTAGTAAGGAATTATTTGAATATTGTAATATACTGGAAGAGACATGAAATTAACTTAAGGATAAATACAAATCATTGAAGAAACAGCATGCTCTCACTACAACTATTAAAACCGAACTTACTATTGAAAAAGAGAAGAATGATCAACTGATAAAGGAAAACACTGAACTTAAAATTTCTAATGAGTAACTTAGAAGATACTTAGAGAAGTTTACAACTAGAAAGGATAAACTAACTCAAATTCTAGGAAATCAAGTGGCACCTAAATACACTACTGGAATAGGCTACAAACATGGACAGAGACATATTACTAAAAATAGATTTATTCCTAAATCTAGACAGAATATTGGTAATTCTAGTTCTGGACATTCATATGATTAAACTAGTAATTCACAAAGTTATAGATCAAATAAAGTTTATCTTTCAAAATCTATTGATTCTGTAAATTGTATGAAACCCATAAGAAAAATGTGGGTACCAAAATCTTTTATTTCTACCCTTTCTGGACCCAAGAGGATCTGGGTACCAAAGTCATTTTCCATATAAATATGTTTTGTGGGAAACCTGTTTGAAGAGTTCTCACAAGAAGGTATGGTACTTGGAAAGTGGATGTTTGAGACACATGTCTGGAGATTACTCATGTTTTAAAAGTCTAATCAAGATTGATGGAGGCCATGTCACCTTTGGTGATAATTCTAAAGGAAAAATCATCGGCCTAGGTCAAATTGGTAACACTGATTCAGTTCTAATTTCTAAAGTTTTATTTGTTGATGGACTGAAATATAATCTGTTAAGTATTTCTCAATTGTGTGATGATGGTTTTAATGTCAAATTTGAAAATTATTTTTGTAATGTTTTTAATTCTAAAAATGTTTTAGTCTTTTCTGCCTTAAGAAATGAAAATGTTTATGCAGTTGATTTAAATTCTTTATCTAAGAAAAATGTTACTTGCCTAAATGATTTTCACAAAGAGTCTTGGCTTTGGCACAAAAGATTAGGACACTGCAACATCCATTCACTTAGAAAACTAACTAGGATGAACTTGGTTAGAGACCTACCTAAACTTGAATTCCCAGTTGACAAAGTTTGTAATCCCTGTCAAAAGGGAAAGCAACATAAAGTTTCTTATAAATCAAAGAAAGAAGTTTCTACTTCTCAACCTCTCGAGTTGGTTCACATGGACTTGTTCGGACCATCAAGAGTTTCTAGTTTAAATGGAAAGCACTATGTCTATGTTCTAGTAGATGACTTTTTTAGATATACTTGGGTATACTTCTTAGCTCACAAAAGTGAAGCTTGTTCTTACTTTTTTAAATACTCCAAATCTGTAGAAAACCTTAGTGGGCTTAAGATTAAATCCCTGAGAAGTGATCATGGCCGTTAGTTTGAAAATCAAGACTTTTAATCTTATTGCTCAAACAATGTCTATAGTCATAACTTTTCTGCTCCTAGAATACCTCAGCAGAATGATGTAGTAGAAAGAAGAAATAGAACCCTGCAAGAAATAGCCAGAACCATGCTTAATGAATATGACCTGCCTATTTACTTTTGGGTTGAAGCTATAAATACAGATTGTTATATCATTAATAGAGTCTTAATTATATCAGTTCTTAAGAAGACCCCATATGAGTTGTGGAATAATAGAAAATCCAAAGTTAGTTACTTTAGAGTCTTTGGCTGAAAAGTTTTTATTCTTAATACAAAGGATAATCTGGACAAGTTTTCTTCTAAAAGTGATGAAGGAATTTTTCTTGGTTATTCCTTAACTAGAAAACCCTATAGAGTCTTTAATAAGAGAACCAAATGTGTGGAAGAATCTATTCACATAAAGTTTGATGAATCTGATCCACATGATCCTAAAACCTCTCTTGAAAATCTTGAAGAAGATTTATCTGTTCTGGACCTTAATGAAAACTCTAAAGAACCTGCTATAAACACAACCAGTTCTGGACTTATTCCAGAATCTGCTTCTAATGAACCCGAACCTAGAGAAGAGCCTGAAATTTCTTGTCCTACCTTTACTAGATCAACAAGTATTCTAAAGAATCATCCTTTGGATGCTGTTGTTGGTAATCTTGATAGAGGGACATAGACTAGAGATTCTCTAAGAAATCAGGTTGAACATCAAGCTTTGCTGTCACAGCTAGAACCTAAAAATGTCAATGATGCTATCAATGATGATTTTTAGGTAATGGCTATGTAAGAAGAGTTAAATCAATTTAAAATAAACAAATTTTGGGAATTAGTTGACAGACCTAAGGACACTTTATAGGAACAAAATGGGTTTTTAGAAACAAAGTTGATGAGTCTGGAAACATAGTTAGAAACAAAGCTAGGATAGTTGCACAAGGATATAGTCAAAAATAAGGTATAGACTATGAGGAAACCTTTGCACCTGTAGCTAGATTAGAAGCCATTAGGATCTTACTTGCATATACTGCTCCTCTGAATTTCAAGTTATATCAAATGGATGTCAAAAGTGTTTTCCTAAATGGTTTTATTGTTGAAGATGTTTTTGTTGAACAACCACTTGGATTTATTAATCCTCGTTTTCCAAATCAAGTTTTTAAACTTTCTAAAGCTTTATATGGTTTAAAACAGGCTCCAAGAGCTTGGTATGAGAGACTTAGCAATTTTCTTATTTCAAAAAGTTTTACTAAAGGGATTTCTGATCCAACTCTTTTTATTAAAATAATTTCTAAAGATTTTTTATTAGTTCAAATCTATGTTGATGAAATTATTTTTGGATCTTCTAAACCTTCTTTATGTACTAAATTTTCAAAGAGTATGCAAAATTAATTTGAAATGAGTTTAATGGGAGAACTTAAATATTTTCTTGGATTTCAAGTTTTTCAAAATGAAAATGGTATTATTTTGAATCAAAGTAAATACACGAAGGATCTTCTAAAACGTTTTGGTTTGGATAGTATTAAAGAAAGTGATACTTCTATGAGTACAATCTGTAAATTGGATGCAGATGAAACTGGGAAACTAGTGGATCAAACCAATTACAAAGGTATGATTGTAAGCATACTTTAACTTACTTCTAGTCGACCAGATATTATGTTTAGTGTGTGTATGTGTGCAAGATTTCAAGATAACCTGAAAGAATATCATTTACTTGTTGTTAAAAGAATTTTTAAGTATCTTAAACACATTGTAAACTTAGGCTTGTTTTATCCAAAAAGTAAATCTTTTTAGATAATCAGTTATTCAGATGCTGACTTTGCTGGTTGCAAGTTAGATAGGAAGATCACATCTAGAACATGTCATTTATTGGGAAAATCCTTAGTATCTTGGTGTAGTAAGAAACAGAACTCTGATGTATTATCTGTTGCTGAACCAGAATACATTGCTGCTGGAATTTGTTGTGCACAAATTCTGTGGATGAAACACATGCTTTTGGACTATAGATATGATTTTAAGCATATTTCAATTAACTGTGATAAGACTAGTGCAATTAAAATTTCAAAGAACCCTGTGTCTCACTCTATAACCAAAAACATTGATGTTATACATCACTTTTTGAGATATCACTACCAAAAAGGTGATATTACTCTTGAGTTTATAGGAACTAAACATCAATTAGCCGATATTTTCACCATGCCCTTAAATTTTGAAAGGTTAAACTCGATTAAACAAGAGTTAGGTATGACAGATCTGTCAAACCGATCTGTCAAACTGATCTGTCAAACCGATCTGTCATGACGGTTAGTGCTACCGATTGGGTCGTACTATTTTTTTTCAAAATTATTTCTATCTTTTTAAAATGACATTTTTTTACTTAATCGATATTTTATTATTTATAACCCTAAATGAGACAAATAATGACACGCGGCTATTCTATTCTCTAAAGACTGTTGACCTTCCATTTCCCGCCGAACTCTCTCCTCTCTTCTCTGTAACCTGAGCCTTTTGAATCTTTCCAAGCCTCTCGATTGTCTCAAAACCTCAAAATGTCCAAGAAAAAGAGACAGAGCAAGGAATCTGAAGGAACTTCTCCTATCAAGCATGCTCAAGGTGAGTCGAGCAGTATGACACAGAGGTATGTGAACCCAGATCTAGAAAAACGAGAATTTATAGATGAAAAGGAAATTTGTTCTGAATGGGTTTTATCTAGAAAGTCCATTCTCTTGAAAGTGTTGGAAACTCAAGGCTGGAAGGAGTGGTTCTGTAATAATGATAGAGTCTTTTACCCGAAGCTAGTGCATGAGTTCTATTTGAACCTGGATATAGATTTGGACGGAATAGAGGCTGTGAGATTGTCTTCTATAGTAAAAGGGAAAAAGATTGTGTTTTCATCAAACCAATGGGCTGAATGTTTAATAGTACCTCACAATGGAAGATACGAGGACTATTCTGGTAATATTCCTCCCATAACTTATTACTTTTCTTATGATCTAGCCCTGGTGTTTTTTACTAGGAAGTCTGAATCATGAAGGATAATTGCTGCTGAGTTGGATGGTGAGAACCGAATCCCATTCAAATTTATTCAACATCTAGTATGTCCAAGAAAAGGTGATTTTGCTACAGTAAAGTATCAAGATGTTTTTCGGTTATTTCTTTTTCTGAATGGTGAAAATATTAATTTATGTAGATATTTTTCCGAGCATATTGTTGAGATGATAAAACCTTCAAAGAAAGCTACCATTCTATTTTATTCTAAACAGATTTCTGCCATGCTGAAATTCTTAGGCTGTGTGGATGATGGAGATGAGTGTATCTCATCAGTTAGCTTTTGTTTCAACAAAGTTATTTGTAAGAGATTGAAAATCAATTGGAACCCGTGGAAGAAATCTTGGGTTGCTGATAAAGAAAAGTTATATGAGTTCTTCAATCCTAATGATCATCCAAGGAGACCAAGGGAAGTAAGAGATCCTAGCTTAAAACCTGGTGAGGAAGTGATCTATTCGGATGAAGAAGAGGAAGTGGTTGTTCCTAAAAAAACTGGTGGATCCAGTATGAAAGGAACATAAGAAGAAGAAGAAGCTGATGAGAATCTAAATGCTGAAGAATAGTTTGAATCATCTCCTGATGAAAGGAGTGATCCTGATACGGTTAGCCCAAATAGAAGAAGGATGGAATTTGGTTCAGTAAGTCCTCCTCTCAATTTTCCAAAAATTGAACCACTTTTAGATGATGAAGAAGAAGTCAAGACTACTGAATCAACTTCTGAGGAGTATGAATCCAGAAGTACATACATTTCTAGTGAGAGATCAGTTAATGATGATGATGATGATGATGAAGGTGGTGATGGTGATAAGGGTAATGTTGATGGTGATGGTGGTAGCAGTGATAGTGAAAGTAATGGTGATGATACCGATGATGATGATGATGATGCTTGACCTATTTAAGATTAGAATGTGATTCTAGATGATCCTTAACCCCAACCTATTGAGCAAGAAAATGTCCTTGAGGCCAAGAGGACAGAACAATTGGAGAGTGATGAGGATGGAGAAGTCCTTCCTGAAAATTCCGGACGAGCTCAGTTTGTGAAACTTGTATACCCTTCATGCAAAGCGGCATGGGAAGAGCATCTAGGTCTTGATGTTCTAGGATTGGACTACCCAGAGGAAGAGGAATGTGTAGAAGTGGATCTTGCAGGCATAAGTGATTTCGTTAAGGCTCAACTTGTTGCTGAGTTTTTGCAAAGAACAGATGTCAGACCTGATCCTTCAGTATCTCAAAGTAGACCTGATCCAGCAGTTGCTCAGTCATATTTTGATAATTTCAACGTTGAATTGATTCAAGTTGTTAGGGAGACTATTAAAAGTGAGTTATCTCATATTCCTGCTCCTACTCCCTTGACTTTATCTGATGCTGCTATGAATTATTTGGCTTAAAGAGTGGCAAGACTTATCAAACCAGACCTATGAAATTATAGTGAATCGATTGGCAGGAATATTACCTCTTTGAATCAAACACTTATGGAGTTAGGAAGTAATCTTTTTTCTTTGTCAGGTGAGTTCCGAACAACCATCTCTGGTATGATGTAAGTTTTAAGAAATATTATAGAACATTTGAAGAAAGAATATTTGAGGAAGTTAAAAGCTAAGATTACTCAGGTTGTTGCTCAAGATGGCAATGCCAAGGTGACCAAGATCACTATTCGAGAATTAGATACCTTAAGAGATGTTGTTAGAGAAGAGATGGAATCTCTTGGGAAGATTTTAGATTTATATTCTTTGAATAAAATGAAAGAGCATAGTGATCATGTGCATAAAATGGTACAGTTGTATTCGGCTGATGATACAAAATCTTAAAAGGAGATTAAGGAGAAAGTAGATCATTATTTCTCTAAGATCTACACAAAGAATGAGTTGAATCATCATTTTAAAGTACTGGATGATAATTTGAGACTCCCTCGAGTTTCTCAATATTTTAAAGCTCAGGTTCAGTAGTTAAAATATTTTACCCCCACTTTAGAAAATTTCATGCAAAATAAGGATGATTTTGAAAAAGCCATGAAGTATGGTGGAGAACTCATTCAGGACTTCATCAACTTTATAAAAACCTACCTTCATGTGAAAGAAAAATCCATTGTTTTTCCTACAGCTGAGACTCTACAATCCTCAGATGTTGCTCCCGGCCAAATGTCTGTTTCTCAAGCTCTTTCCAGTATTAGACCAGTCTTTCAAAAGCAACCTTCAGAACGACCTTCTTCACAACAAGTGACCTTGGAACCCACAGTTTATCCAGCTCAGGTCGTCCTACCTCCTTTCTCCATAAGTCCAATTCCACCTTCCACCCAACAACCTTCTAGACCTTCAATTCCTCCTACTGCTAAAGGGAAAGCTCCCTTGCACCCCAAGAAATATCTGTTACAGTCAATTTTTGATAGGGTGTTTATTTTCCTAAACTATTCCCTTTTGTTTATAATATGTGTACTCTTTTTTGGTATGAAATATTCTTTATTATATTTATTTATCTCTAATTTTTGATAATCCCAAAGGGGGAGAGAAATCACGGAGAGAAAATAGGTGAATCATGCATGCATATGCGAACTCTGGATGCATCATCTCTGGATGCATCAGGTCTGGATGGGTGACCTGAATGTCCATACGAGCCCATGCTGGCTATTTATCAGATGCATGTATACACAGGGAGAGTAATGTTAAAAGAGGAGAATGCCTCAGTTATATATATGTTTTGATTTCTACTCTAACCATGTTTTATCTTTTGGTATATATTCTTTTTTATAGGTAGAGCATAATGAATGACATACTGTATTCTATATTCATTTATGCCATTGATTTGTGATTATCAAAAAGGGGGAAATTGTTGAACTCTCTGTGGAATGGTTATTTTAATAATCACAAATCTTAGTTTCATTTGTTTCCTTTTATTCTTTTTATCAACTTGTTCTAAAGTTGTTTAAATAATATCTACAAATGTTTATCTACGATCAATGTATGGTTATGGTTCACCTAGAAGTATTCTGGATTGAACAGACACTTTGTAATAATTCCTTATCTTGACTCACCGATAGTCATTTTCCTGAGGCACCGATGATGAACAATCTCCCCAATGATGGATGGTCGCACCGATGATGAACGGTCACACCGATGATGAACGGTCACGTTGTTGATGAACGGTCGCACCGATAACTATCAAAGTTCCAAAGTGACACTGATGCTAATCTACCGATGCTAATCTACCAATGCTGAGATACCAATGCTAAGCTACCAATGCTAATCTACCGATGCTAATCTACTAATGCTAATCTACCGATGCTAATATACCGATGCTAATCTACCGATGCTAATCTACCGATGTTAATCTACTGATGCTAATCTACTGATGTTAAGCTACTGATGCTAATCTACCGATGCTAATCTACCGATGCTAAGACACCGATTCTAAGACACCGATGCTAAGATACCGATGCTGATGCAACCGAAACTGATGCAGATTCAAAATGTCTCACCAATCTCATGACTCACTGATAGTCATGAAAACTGTTTGAAACTCTATAAATTAATATTTAATTCTAACAACCATTTTTGATGTTTTTAATGCAATTAATGATATTTAATGGTAGTTGTTGGCATGTCAGGAGATCGTACCTCGTATCTATGGAAAGGTAATCATTCCCATTGCCGGAGCTCATGGAATAAAAAAGGAAGATCGAGCTGCAGCAAAATGTATGGATGGATGCGTGAAAAGGAAAAAAGAGAGAATTCTTCCATGCATATACATGAGAGACAGAAGAACACGCGACAAAGTGGAAGAAGGGGTATTTTGAAGATCTAAAGAAAACTCTTATGCACGTAATCTGGCACTACCTAAGAACATACGAAGAACACTGGAAATAAGAGAACTCACTTGTCAGTAAAGGACATCAAGCTGAATCACGATACTCTGTTTTTAATAGCAAAACCACAGAAGGACTCAGAAGCATCTCTGCTAAATCCAACGAGTCCAGAGCTGCACTACCAATCACTAGATCTTTCTAAACTTTGATACATTCTTCCTTTAGTGATTCTATCTTTACATTTTGAGCAGTGTGTGTACCCTGTTTATTTTACACACACACTATCTCCTAAGTGAAACTAGAGGATTCTTAAATCCTCACTCAAACTTCATAACTCTTTGTTTCCGACTGTGGAAAGTGGTAGAGGTCGAGTAAGACCTGAATAGCCTATGTGCTGTTGTTTGCTTTTCCCACAAAGAACTGTGGTAGAGGTCTATGTGTGGCCTAGACATTTTTTCACTGTTGTTAACCCTGATCTAGGTTGTGGATCAATTTATTTAAATTATTGAGAGGACTAAGTCTGAGCTTGAGACTGAACCTCTTGGTTAAATTTTTTGTGCATTTTAATTTAAGTTTATAAGAAAACTATATATTTATTCCTATGTTATTACTTTGAAATACAAAACTATTTTAAAGCTACTTTGATAGTTAAATTCGCAAGTGTTTATACTTATTGTAAATCAGTAAGTCAGTTTCAAAAGTTAATTTAATCTTCAGATTAAGTCAATTGAGACCTAATCAATATTTGAGAAACTGATTGAACCTTTACACTCTGTATAGATTCACTACAGTTTAACCTTGTTTTTAAATTGGGGGATTTTAAGAGAAATATTTTTAACAGAAATTTTTAATTGGAACTCAATTCACCCCGCTCTTGAGTATCCACTCCAACCAACAAGTTTGAATCATCCAAAATCAACTAACACTTTATATTCCTTAACATCTTCTGAAACTCTTGTATTACTATAAATATTTTAATCGGTCATTCTTATATTTAACCTCATGAATCCCACCACATCCAATATTCAACCCTACTAGACTATGACTAAATTAAACTAATAACATTTGTAACACCCTAACCTGACACGAACACTGAAACTCAACCCCAAGCCAAATTGAAATTTTACCCATCCCTTAGTGTTGTCCCCCATCTTATAAAGGCTAAATAATAAAATAAAACAAGTAACACATGTCATGGAGTAAACTTTATAAAACAAATTCATGAAACAACTTAATCCCTATCAAATAGTAAGTAGTGAAATCATGGATTTAAATGTATATAAAATACATGTTACAATGATACATATACAACCTCACACGAATGACCTACAATGTGAAAATGAACACATAACATCCAATAATATTCACTGTATGGGAACCACCACTCTTTCTGAATCCAATGAATCATTGATCCCCATAATCTAAAACTCAAAACAAATATCATTTACATGTGCACAAAGATACGCATATAAGGGCTTATCATAAAAACTTTGAAGGATTTCTTTGATGAATTCTCATTCACTCTATCTATGTGAAAAACATGTTTCTCATTTGTGTTTTATAAAAATCTTCCCCAATCAATTTAATTTAATATAATCTGATCAAACTTATAAAACATATCAAAAAAATCATAAAAATACCAACCAAACATGTCATGTCACCATTATCTTCTTGTTAACCAATTCACACACACTCATCCACCTAAATCCCAAGGTAACTCAAAGCCTAAGCCATAAGCATCTATGTGAATAACATCCAAATTCATCCCTACCTTACCTACAAGACCCCACACTAAATCAAGATACCTAATCATCATTGTTTGACCCAAAAATATCCTTTATCCCCATGCTCAAGTGATATCCCTCAACCATTCTTATCCTATAACCACGAATCAATATCCAAACATACAAGTAATTCCATAAATAATAAGAAACATTACATTTCATATAATACCGATAATTAAAAATAATAAATAACTAATCATTGATTCCCCAAGTTCATATTTTTTAGAAAACACTCGCACACTTGAAAATTTAAAATTTTATCTCTTTGAAATTCATGCACATAGAATAACCTTATCACAATACACATATCCACAAGTATAAACCCTTTTAAACCAATTTAAAATATTTATTTCTAAAATAAAAATTTATTCCAACCTATTAAATCACACAATAGAGAGAATAGGAAGTCACATAAAATAGAATTATCTAAGGAGAAGAGGAGGATGAGGGTAAAAATTGGGAATTTCATTAGATCCATGAGGCTTGGAGAGGAATAAATCACTCAAAACCCCTTTAAAATCACCCAATAAGGCATTCTACTACATGAATATATTAATAAGGGTGATTGGGGAGTGTTTGGACAAAAATATCAATTTTTTGGGAACTTTATAAAATATTTACAAAATAAATGTAGGATCTATTGAATTGTGTAGGGGACTGTGTATTTTCCTCTACAAAAAATACCATGATGTGTGGTCAGATTGCACAGTCTCCCATATCATGAAGTTAATTATGTATTTTCCCATGCTCTCACCTTTATCCCAATTTGACTCTAAACTTCACCAAAATCCTCCTCACTTCCCAAAACCTCATCCATAAGCACTATAAGATCTCTCAAACCACTAACCACACTCTAAATTCCTCCCAACACCACTAAACACCACCAAAAACTTTATAAACACCTCTAAAAACCTCCCATAACTTCTAGAACTCTTATAGTGGTCTAACTAGAACAAACCCAGATCTTTTTATCTTATAAAAAATATCCTTACACATACCAAATATATGAGAAAATTTTAATTTATAAAATTAATGCATATATTAAATTTATGTAGAAAAAAATATCATAAAAGGATAATGTGTCTTAAAAAATCATGAATTATATATCAAATGTTACCCTAAAAATTTAGACACTCAAAATTTGAGATGAAATTTATATCAATTGTTAAGTGAGATAAATTGTCCCTATAAAAAATGCATAATAACTAAATAAAACAATAAAACTTAGGAATAAAAGGATCTTTAAAAAAACCTAGGCTTTATACTCAAATAAAACCTTACATTAATGAGACATTTCTATTAAATAAATAGTAGTTTTAAGGAAAAAACTAGAGTGTGATTGTTTCATGTGAAAGGGAGAGAGAGTCAGAAGAAAAGAAGAAAATTCACAATATGAAAGAGATAAAATGAGAGTAATATATCTTTCCAATAAGGGTAAGATAAGTATGAAATGAGGTATTTATGATAAAATCATCTCAAAATCATTACCCTATTTTTAACACTAAAAGATCTTCTTTTAATATCCCACCTTATATAATAATTTTTATAATTTTTAATCCAAAAATAAATAAAATAAAATTTAGTTCAATATTTAATAATATTAATTATTAAATTAAATTTTTCACAACCCTCTCCCCCCAAAGATTACCCCTCCTATCCCGACAATGAGGTACGGTAGATGGTTACTGCCTGAGGCCCACCTCCATTAGGCACTGAGTTAGCGACTAGAACAAACGTTTTGATAAAAATACTTATGGGAGGCATTAACCTATAAGAGAACTTGTAGAAGATAGATATAAGATGGATACACCAATAAACACCTTCTCAGACATATATATAAAGAAAACCCAAGTGAAAACATGAAATTTAATATAATACTAAACAACTAAAAGGAAAACTATAAGTACCAAAAATGTAAATATAGTGATGAGAATTAATCCCAAACAGCTCCTACAAAACCATAGGCTATTAATATCCATACAAATATTTAACTTCATCCAGATGACCTGAAAATAGTTTATATATACATAGGTTGATCATAATAGTATTCTCAGTAGGATCCTCCTCGAAGCATCTCATGCAAAAGATAAATAAAGAATGCTAAAGAATAGTGAACTACAGTGAAATTAACTCATAACCTAACTAGATATACTAAGTTCCCAGCCTCACCATGTCTAACTCCAACCAAGTATCCCATACAATAGAGTATATAATATAGTAATGAAACATAAAGGGTACCCCACTCTAACTTCCCCACTGGTTTGACGCTCTACCCCAACATCATAAGTCTGGAGCCATCTCTATCCAAAACAATCCATCCCAAATACACCTAGGAAAAGCATCACAACATATACCTCATGAATCACATCATCACATAATCCCATCCTCATATTTTAATGTAGTAATTGATTAGTTTCCATGTGAATCCACATCCCATATGATGTATATAATACATCAGGTATTATACCTCAATCCATTACAACTCATACACCAAGTAAGTACCTTAGTCCATCTCAGCCTATACACATCATATCTATAATAATCCTTTGGATACAATATCCAAAGATACATGTGTTTGAAATAACCATAACCCATCACATCCCTCTACATGCATATATGTGAAAACTAATTGTCATGAATACCATCACAAGTAACTATTAAGAGAAGATAACGGGATAGAGTGGGTTGTTAGTCATCCATCCTCCCATCGGGATATTGGGGAAAACACCCTCCTAGAGTACATTGGGTGTTAGTCACTATAACTAACATGGGTGGGGTAGCATATGAAATTACATAATATACATGATATAATATAGCTCACAACTTCACTATGGAAATAACATAATCCTAAGCTCAACTACATCTATCATTTCTTGGACACCTTGCTACTACTGCTAGGTACTAGATATCCCATAACAACATAAGTATTTAAAGTACTAAAATAATTACTTATTTTCTTTTTATTATTACCTTCCATTAATTAATTCATTAGACATTAAATTAATCATTAACCTTATTTCAAGATTCATTCATTAATCATAAGAGTAAAGTCCATGCCCTTAAGAAATAATCCAAACTAAGTCCATGGTTTATCAAAATTATCATGTTTTCATCATTTTCATTCCATCAACACCAACTCAATGGGTTAATAATTATTTATTCATTATTACCATCATTTTGTAAACTAGTTACTCTAGGAAAACCATATTTTTCTACCACCAAGAGGAAACATGAAACCAAGAACATCCAAGTACCTCAAGTAGTAGGGAAAAAAAGTGTAGATAAATTGATCAACCCAACTATCGTCTATTAAAAATATTCATTCAAGTAACCATCTTTCTCTGTCACATTAATGGGTAATCCCAGCTTAAACCCATTCCATCATCTCTAGTTCCATCTCTGACACCCACATTCATATCTCGATGCATCTCTCCATCATGGGAATAAAATGTTGTCACATCATCTGGGCCTCCCCACCAACATAACATCAACCTCCTAGGATCATCCATCCTAGGATCATATCACATCTGGGGCTCCCCTCCCCATATCATTTCATAGCGAAGCTAACATTATGATCATATCAAAAAAATATTAGGAAACATACAAGTATAGCCAATAGGGAAATATAGCCCCAAAAATAAGGCATTTATCCTTTATACATAAATGGGATCTCATGACTCCAAACTCATGGTACTTGACCTTATCATGCTAATGGAAAACTTAGACCCTAACAATTATATTTATAAAAAAATCAGTTTTTATTATTTCTTGAATTAACTGATTCATCATTCATAGGTTCCAACTATGGTAAACCTAAGGCATCAAGCTATAAAACACAACTTAATTAATGAAATAATTAATTTAAACATGCTCCCAATCATAAATTCTAGTTTCAACAAACTTTGTGGAATTAAAATTTATTAACATGATTTTAATTATTTTCATCAACAAGCATTAACATGCTTCATATTATTCATCAAATTACATCAACACATGGAATAACTTATTCAATTAAACATTCAATAAGAAATAATCTTATCATTATATAATTATAATAAACATTGGATCCATTAAACATGCCTCCTTATTCTCTATCCAATTAATTATAAATTAATTATAGCTTTACAATATTTACCATTTTACATCAAGAAAAACATGTTAAATGAGAATAATATCATGCTGAATAATCATGGTATAGATCACACACTATCTATAAAATCAAGAGTAAAAACATTATCACTATCACGAACCAAGCCGAGGTGTCATCCAAACTGACACCCAGCCCGATTCGTGTCATGGATTGAACGTTATTCCCAATCCCCACGAGCTGGAAACTAGTGCCTGGATATCAACACTAAGATTTGGGAATGATTTCACCCATTTAAATAATCATAAATAAACAACAATAATAAATATCACAATTACCAAAAAAAGGTACAACAATTTTTATATTCAAGGTTTACAATTTTAAACAAAACCAAAACAACCCAAACGGGGAGGAAGGCAACCAAACATGGCTTAAAACCTCCATGAAACATGAGGGTCATAACCCTCAAGCCACCACCACCACCTATAAGTTAAGACCACTAGAAACTAGATCCATCATTTTCACCATGACAAACCTTTTCTTTATGTGGGTTATACATAGAAAATTATACATACACCCAAAGGTGTACATAGGGTGTGAGCCAAATCCCAAAAGGATTCAACCAAAAATAAAGGATTCTGTGATAAAACATTAGAATAAAAATTAACATGCAAGTTTTACGAAGGGATAGAAACATTTTTATAGTAATCATTTTAAAGGAAAACATTTTAGAGGAAGAGCCTTTTTAAAGTAAGAACATACTTTTCTTCTAAAATGAAACCCCAAGTGCACTGTATGCCGATGGTAAGTACAATATCACAAGAGAGAACAATTTCATGGTAAATATTTATAGGCACTAGTTACAGAGGAACACTAGGTATCTTGTATCTTGGTGGAACATTGTATAGTAACCACACTGATCATCATCCTTGATCACGAGCCACTAGAGAGGAATCTATCCAAAATTCCAACGGTCTCCAACCATCATGGTTTAGTTAGTGTTATATCGTCAATCCCACTTAAAAGAATCGGGCCTCATCCATATCGATCAAACTAGCATACTAGTCCAAGTCCTTCCACCTAGTATTCCCTTTCTTCTCAATTTCCACTCAACATATCACATGAAACGTCACTTTCACACATGCATAAGCTAATAAATATAACACGCATGAAAAACCACCATTTCCATTATACAAAACCTCTTTTGAATCCAAAAACACACCAAATCCATTTTAAAACGTGTTTCACACCATTCAGACAATTTATTAAACTCATTTGAAAACATGAAAAGAAGAGCACATTTGAAACGAACCATTTCCATAGGAAAATCCACCTTTAATCCACAAATGAACCCAACTCATTTTTAAAACATATTTTTAATCATTTACACAATTCAAAATTCATATTAAATGTGAAAAACAAGAAATAAAACATCCAAAAATTCTCATTTCTATTAAAAAATCACTTTCAACACATTTTCACCTTTAAACCCCTTTGAAAACCCATTTTGCACCTTCCACACAAGGCATAAAACCCTTTCAAGAAACAGGAAAATAAAGAATACACAAAAAATAACCATTTTTTTATAAAATCAAATTTCACAATATATTCATGCCAAAACACTTCAAAATATATTTCTCACTACACAAGTATACCATAAAACCCTTTCATGAAAGCAAGAAAGCAAGTCAGAATCATCTAATAATGTAAAATCATGGAACCACCCCACTTATGCTTGGACACTTCTGAAAATTAGTGTGAAACTAAAAATTTGTCACCAAAAGAACATATAGAGGAATTATTGAACATCAACCACCACTATCCTCCCAAAAATCACAAGATTGAACCCCCCTAGGGAAAACTACCCACTGGAAAAAACCCCAAACAAGGATGAAGAGGAAACCCTAGAAAAGAAGGATAAACCAAGGTAGAAATCACTTAACTGGTGTTTATTTGATTAATACTCACCAAATTAACCAAAAGGAGGGATTACAAGGGTGTAAAGAGGGAGATAGGGGGGATCCTAATTCTGAGAATCTTGAATGGGGCAAGCAAGGGGGGGACTGGTGTTAAATCTGGAGGGGACTCAAAGGTAATTTTCATGGTTTTCCTGAATGGTTTACCAATCCATGTGGAAACTGTATGACCCTAAATTTCTAAGAAGTACATTCCACATAGTTATCCCACATGGTCTCCAAACTGTGTGGTTCACCTCTGTCCTAAAATGAAACTTAGCCACACGGTTTCCTGGGCAAAGTACACAGTTTTCCCCAACCATTCAATAATCGTGTGCCACCTAATACCAAGATGAAATTTTTCATTTTTCATCTAAAATACTTGGGGAAACTAATAATTAACCAAGGAAAAAAATTAAACAAATTAATACCTCAAAAAAAGTCACGGATGTGGAAATCACAGTAGAAAGCAACGACAAATTATCGTAATAAAATTATTTATTAATCCGATTCAATATTCATTAGGTAAAATATTTCCAAAAAAGCGATAAACCATGATAAATTTATGATTTCACATAAAAAATTGAAGAATCAATTAATCGCTTATCTAGAATAAAGAAGTTTCATGTGACTCGCTACACCAAAATATGGGGCGCACACACAAGATGGGGTCACTGATGGAGAACTCTTGCCACCAAAAGAAGGGTTCCATGAATCTAGTAGAAGGGTTATGGAATTTAAAATATCAAGATAAGGAAATCAGAGAGTACTGAAGGTAAGGACCATATTTTAGGAGTCAAAATATATAAGACATTCATATTTTTCATATCGCACATATTTAATTCCAACTAATTTGGATCTCATTAAAATCCACACATAATAACCAATTTAAATCCTAATCCATATTATAAATTCATGGATATAATTATATTTATTGAGAAAATTTTAAAGTCCCTTGATTTTTTCCACGGAAAGATCTGCATGTCCATTTTATGAAACTATCATAAATCTCTACATTGCTGATTTCATGTAGACGAAATCACCACATAGCCAAAGCTACCCATATCCATTTTCATGTTGTAAATTCACATAGATGATCACTCATATATTCGATCAATATTATGGACAATCCACATAGCTTATCTATCCATATAGTTAATTCAAGTAGGCTATCTCTCCACGTAACCGATCCACATATCCGATCACTCACATAGTGGATTTCCTCCCATAGCCATTTTCATGTATTCATTTCACATAGTTGATCACTCACATATTGGATCGCTCGTATAGCTAATCAAAATAGATGATCTATCCATATAGTCAATTCACATAGCATATCTCCCCATGTATCTAATCCATATATCTGATCACTCACATAGTTGATTTCTCACATAGCCAATTCAACCACATAACTGATTCATCCATGTATATGATCTCTCCATGTAGTTGATCAATCCACGTAGCTAATTTATACACATAGATGATGTCTCCATATAAATTAAGGATCTACATAGATTATTCAACTGTTTGTAAGATACTAATTCATGATGTGAAACCCTCACATGTCATGGATTCTCCTCGCTTCAATTTTTTATCAGCCAAACACCTCTAGACCTGCTCTCAGCTTCATCTGGTCACAACGAGCTTCAGAAAATAAAAAAGTTCATACTAGATTTATATAATTCATTACATTATATAGCTATAAAAACATTCTCATCCTCAAGAATCTAAAACCAAAACTAGATAGAAAATGAAAAGGGGTCATCCAAACGGCCACCCTATGAGATACCTCTCAAGGATCTCAACATAACACGAGCACAATCCCCTAATCAGGGGAAAAAAGAATATAACCATGCAATATAAACCATATCCTAAACAATTTCCTGGGGAAGATACCACTCAAACTAGATCAAGGTTACCAACAAGAAACAATAGGGAACCATATCATGAACCAGAAAGGTCAATATCCACAAGATAACAACATTACAAGAGAATAGATAAACAAAAAAATATCAGTGTGCTGAGAGTGCATATGTGAATCACATTCCCATGTAATCTCTTTTAATCCATTGTACCTCCATAATACATGAACCAAGGTAATAGAATTCCCATGAAACACCTTCTCCTAGTGTTCTTGGATCACTATAGGCTGCTCCTCAAAGGTTGCATCATCATCAACATCAATCTTGCCCCAATAGATGACATGAGAGTCATCAGGAAGATAAAAAAGGAGCTAAGACACATGAAAAACATTGTGCATTCTACACATCTAATAGTGAGGTTCTATCTAATATATTAAGGCTCCAATATAATACAACACCTTGAAAGGCCTAGAAAACCAAGGATAAATCTTACTCCTATAACCAAACATTCGCTTTCCATGATGAGGAGTCACCTTCAGGAACATGTGATCTCTAACATCAAACTCTAGAGCTATCATACTATGGTTGGAATAGTATTTCTAATGATCTCATGTTTCCTTAATCCTATCACAAATTATTTATTCCATATCTATCATATTATTTACTAGTTCTGACCCAAGAATTGTTGCCTATTTGACCACATTCTAGAATAATGAAGAACAGAAGGGTTAGTCATACAAAGATTTAAAAAGATCCATTATAATAGTGGAGTGGAAACTATTATTTTAATAAAACTTGACCAAGGGTCGGTTCCTCATCCATTAACCTCCAAAATCCAAGATAAAAGAGTGAAACATGTCTTCAAGAGTTAATATGGTCTGCTATTTTTTATCATCCTTCTATATAGTTTATAGAATAACTAAGATATAAGACCATGATGGATAACTCTAAAAACCCTATAAATAAAACAAAGATCCTGATTAGATATTATCATCCTCATGACTCTAATAAGTCACACCACCTCCTTGAGATACTACCTCAACAAAATATATAACGATATTGAATCCCTAATTTCTATAAAATGGGATGAATTTGTAAAATGATCCACTATCACCCATATAGAATAATAGCCCCCCTAATCGTGAGGTAAACCAGAAATGAAGTCCATCTTGATGTAATCCCACTTTCACTGGGGAACATATAATGTATAGAGAAAACTACCAGGATCATGTTGCTTAGCTTTCACCTTTTGGAAAACCAAACATCGAGAAAAAACTATGAAATTTCATGCTTCAACCCAAGACACCAAAACTGACCTCTCAAGGCACGGTACATATTTTTTATGCTGTGATATACCACCAAAGGTGACATATGGAACTCACATAGAACTATCTAATGCATCACCAAAGGAATGAAAATCCTTCCCTGTAGAAACAACCAATTCTGCCCATCCTTATACCAACCATTAGGGGAATTGACAAAGATAACTCAGTCTCTCCAAACCTCCACCTCAAAATCCCTGAGTTGGGAATCCACCACCTACTACCCCAAAGATGAATGCACTGTCATTTGAAAAATCAAACCTTTAACTCCAAGCTCTCCTATATCTTGATGCATCACTGAGAGTTTTTTCCATCACTCTCTAGGAATCTCTATATTTACATATAGAATCACTACATGAATTCCTACTCGGTACATCACCTACAAAATTTCCCTTTCCTCGCATATATAAAATATCAAATTTATAATCCTGTAAGATTTATATCCACTGATTCTAATGTATGTTCAATAAATAATAGGATAATACATATTGTAGACTCTTTTGTTAGGTAAAAAGAACAAAACTCTCACTAATGAGGTAATGTAACCCCAAATTCAAAGAAAACAGAACTTCCACCAACTCAAGAACATGGGTGGAATAGTTACACTCATGGGGATATAACTTCTGAGACCCATATGAAATAAATGATCTCTATTGCATCATAATTCATCCCAAATCAATACACAAAGTGTCACAAAAAACCTCAAAATGAACTCCTTAGAAAATAAAGGACTGGAGCACTGACCAGCTTCTACTTCAGGTAATCAGAAGTTTCGTGACACTAGTCAGCCCACAAGAACAACAAATCCTTTCTATTCAGTGTTTTTATAAGAGTCACAACCCAATACAAATTATATACAAAACTCTTGTAATATCTATAAATCCTAAGTAAACTATGCACCAATACCACTATCTTGGGGGATTCTGAAGAAGAAACTACCTCTATGTTCCAAGGATCCATAGCTTCTCCTTGGTGGAACACAACATGACCCAAGAAACTATAATAACCCGACTCTTTATTACAAACTTAAACATGATTTATTACATAAACTTTCACATAAGATGACTTTATGTATTGAGAGGTATAGTGTCTTGTAAAATTAGGAACATTACATAACAACTTAGATCATAAAACCCAACATCTTTATTGAAAACGTTTTTTACATGACCACAACATTCCTCCGTACTTAGCATTCCATCAGATAACATGAGGACATTCATAAGAAAAAGGTGAGATATGAATCCCAGTAAGGGAGGAAACAAGTCATAACATGAATATTATAGTATATGTTAGGCAATAATCATATCAATAGAGCACAAGAGAAACATGAACATAAAGGTATGATATAGCATGATTATCATAACATGGAAATGTGGAAACAACATTTGACATGATTTTAGCATGAGAAAAGGCTCATTACACATGGATCATGAGTAAACTCTCATTGCACTTGAATTATCATGAGTAAACCCTCATTTTACTTGATGTATCATGATACTAATCTTTACCCAATGCATTCGAGCGCTATTAGGGCACACCCTTCTTAATAATTTCATTTCATGAAAAAGTGTTCCACATGGAACATACAACATGAAATCATTCAACATCATCATTTATTCCACAATAATGTAATTTGGAATACATATATGAAATTATATAATCAATAAGTAAATTTGTGTAAAGGTTAAAACCCTTGATAGAGAAATTGGATCGGTATTCACTACATAATGACATTGGCTTGGAAAATCACAGTGCTAATTCAGCAGCATAATGGCATGACATAAGAATTCATAAAAATGGTTGATGAGAGAGAAAGGGGTTTCTCATCATATGTACATTAAATGGTAAGTAAGGGGTCATTTAGATACAAATCCAACATAAGTAATGTGATTTATATTCATAATACAAAATAATTTCTTGAATCTAAATGAGAAGATAGAAATTCCTTACAGAATTTTGGCATGGTAATGGGTGTACATGGGAGGCATTAATAAGAGAGAAATAGGTTTATATTCATTAAAAAATAAGTATATAAGTATGGGGGAGATTCAAAATCATACCCCAACATTTTTAATTGAAAAAATGTTATAACAACATAATGAAATTTGGATAAAAATGAGAAAGGAATAAATCCCTTACCGAATTTGGACATGGTAATAGGTGTACTTGGGAGAAATTAATGGGAGATAAATGTATCTATAATTATTAAAAAATAAGTAGGGAATTATAGTGAAGGTTAGAAATCATACTCCAACATTTTTAATTGAAAATACAAGGGTATAGCAACATAAAAATTTTGGACAAAAATGAAAAAGGAATAAATCCCTTACTTAGAAGTGTGATCCCAAAGGCTGGAGAGGAGCATGAGAGAGGATTATTAGGGGCTTGGGGAACCTTATGAGAATTATAGATCTAGTAGGTTAGATTTTGGTCGATCTCCAAATAGTTTTAATGGACAGCAATGGGAGATTGAGTGGGTTTATATAGGAAATGAGAGGGAATTCTTTATTATTTAGGTTTCGGACACCACATATTAAACTAATCAAAACCATAAATGAACCGATGGTTTTTGCCCATGGTTTTTTCCAAATGGGAGTGAAAAAAATTATTTTATAAGTACAATGGCCGAACTTATTAAAATATTAGGCTTTCTTATGTGGAGGTGAGTCCCACTCTCAAGGAAATCATTTTAAAATGTTAAAATGTTTTATAAGTCTTAGAGGGTCCACTAAGGCTTAGTAAAATAAATAAAACTAAAATAAAATCACATAATTTTAAATTTAAAACATATATTGGCCTAAAATACCAATTATAGTATTTTATTACAACATTATTGGGTCATTATGATGTCATAAAACACATTATATATTTAAGAGTGTTTAATTTTTACCGAAAAACTCGACTGTCTCTGAAAATTATGAAACATTTACCATTAGATAATTTTGACATCCTGGATCCTAAAATAATATTCATTTTATCTAAATAATTTTCTAAATATGTGAATTTTAACTATTAAAATAGAAACCGGCATTTATCGAAAATTCATGGTTTTTTACAAAAAATGACTTTCAAACCTTAATAAAAATTACAATTTTATTCATAAAAATTATATGATAATTTATATTTAAAAAAATATATTTACTAATAATATTTTATTAAAATATTATTTAATTTAAAAATCCATTAATTCATAAAAATGGATTTCTTAATAGAATAATAACTAAAAAACTATGTGTGCTTTAAAAAACTATTTACAAAGTAGCAATACTAAAATGAATGTATATTATTTATTCTATACAAAAAAATACACATAATCAAGGTGATAGGGTCTTGTTACATAATCCCTTATAACACTTGCATAATAACGAATGGTAAGGTGTGTGATGGTGACATACTCTTTGGGTAGCTCGGATAACATCACTCGGGTGGTAATCTACATCAACTTCCACTTCTCCCGTAGACGGTTCCGTTCAAGATTAAAATGTTGAAACGCAGCTTGGGAATGGTCAAGAGTGAAGACCAGTGATGGTACCTCCTTTCCATGGTCTGATAAATGGGCTTCATATGGAGCAATTCTACTAGATGAGGCCATCATTTCCTTTTTCTGACTAAATTGGATTTTTTAAATATCTATATTTATACTAATCATGTGATCACTATTCAATGGATATATTAGCAATGGTAACAATTATTAACATTATTTTAAAATCCAAAAACATAAAACCAAATAAGTGCATATGTTTTATATAATAATTTTACATAATAATACATTTAATCATATCAAGATGAATTTTCATTAGTAAAATTTTAGGTCGTTGCAATCTTCCCCCATTAATAAATTTCACCCTCAAAATTTTCTTTTCCCGTGATAAAATGGATTAGGGTAACTCTTCTTTATCACTTACCCTGATTCCCACATTGCTTCTTCAAACTTGTGGTTTTTTCACAACACCTTAACAAGGGGCATTGTCTTATTTCATAGAAATTTTTCTCTATGATCTAAAATCTTTATCGGCTTCTCTTCATAGGATAGGTCATTCTCCAATGGTACCACCTCTGGATTGAGTACATGTGATGGGTTTGGTATGTACTTCCTCAAGATTGATACATAGAATACATCATGTACTTGAGATAGGTTCGGTGGGAGTGTTAGTCGATAGACCACTTATCCAATGCGATCAAGGATCTAAAAAGGGTCGATGTACCTTAGACTAAGCTTTCCCTTATTCTCAAATCTCATAACTCTCTTACAAGGTGATATGCATAGGAATACCATGTCCCCAACATCAAACTCTAGGTCTCAATTATGATTATCATCATAGATATTTTTTCAACTTTGAGCATCTTTAATGTGTTGTTCTATGGTCTTAACCTTCTCCACTATTTCTTCAACCATTTCTGGACCTAGGAGTTTTTCTCCCCAACTTCATCCCAACATGTTGCCTCTTCCTATAAAGGGATTCATAAGGATCCATTTGGATGATTGAGTGGAAACTGTTGTTGTAAGAGAACTCAACCAAATGAATATGTTGATATCATCCTCATTTTAAGTCCATTGAGCATGCTATCAACATGTTCTCAAGTGTTTGGATAGTCCGCTCAGATTGGCCATCATTTTGAGGATGATAATTCATACTGAAGTTCAGCTTAGTATTCAAATCATGTTCAAGACTCTTATAGAAATTAAAGTTGAATATTGGATCTCAATCAGATACAATTGATATTAGTACTCCGTGCATCCTTACCACTTCTCTGATGTATACCCATGTCAGTTGATCCAATGAGAAATCCTCCTAAATTGAAAAGAAGCGTGCATTCTTTGTAAGACAATACACAACAACCTAGATAGCATTGTTTCCTTTGGATTTCTTTGGAAGTTCACTGACAAATTCCATAGTGATGTTCTCCCATTTCCACATTGGTATGGTTAATGGTTACATCATCCCCTTAGACTTCTACCTCTCTGCCTTCACTTGCAAACATACCAAGCACTTTGATGTATACTCAGTGATCTCCTTCTTCATGTTATCCCACCAATAAATCTTTCATATATCTCGATATATCTTTGTGTTTCCTGGAAGAATGGAGAAATTACAACTATGTGCATCATCCAAAAGTTCATTCTTTAACTCTGGATTTGATGGAACACATAGTCTTGTCCCAAATCTCACAATTCCTTCTTCATTAACATTGAACTCTGACGATTTGTTTTTTCTAATAGTTTCCAATTTCTTCTGAATTCCCACATCATCCTTTTGAGCATCCTTTAACCTTTCCAAAAGAGATGATTGATCAATAATTTTTTAAAGGATTGATGATGTTCCCTTATTTATGATTCCCATGTCTATATTCATCAAATATAAGAAGATTGGATCCTTTTAAATTCTCATCAATGATAGAATTGTTGGAAACTTTTTACTTAGATCATCTATCTCCTTTTTTTCCTTCCTAGGGTGGTAATATATTGAGTAGTCATAGTCTTTGATGATCTCTATCCATATTCATTGGAAAAAGTTCAATTATTTCTGTGTGAATATATACTTGAGTATTTTTTGATTTGTATATATTTCACACTTCTCCCAAAAGAGGTAATGTTTACAAATTTTTAAAGCAATGATTACTGTAGCCAACTCCAGATCATGTGTTGGATAGTTTTCCTCATGAACTTTCAATTTCCTTGAATCATAGGTAATGAATTTGTCATTTTTCATCAACACACAGCCTAGGCTGTTCTTCAAAGCATCATTGAATACAGCAAAAAGTTATCCACTTGTGGGTAGTGCGAGAATGGGTGCAGTGATAAGCCTCCTTTTTAAATCCTTGAAGTTATCTTCGCATTCATCACTCCAACAAAACTTTACTCCTTTCTGAGTTAGCTTGGTTAGAGGGTTGGAAAATCGTGAGAAATTTCTCACAAATCAGCGATAATATCCATCTAACCCCAGGAAGATACAGATATTCGTTACCGATGTTGGCCTCGGCTATCCCTTAATTGAAGTTATCTTATAGGTATACACAGATATCACATTGCTTGTGATGATATGACCCAAGAATGAGACCTCCTCCTACTATAACTCACACTTTTTGTACTTTTCATAGAGATTATCCTTTTGAAAGGTCTCTAGTACAACGCTTAGATTCTCCTCATTCTCCTCCTTAGTTTTGAAGTATATTAGAATATCATTTAGAAAGACTACCAAAAATTTCTTGAGGTAATCTCTAAAGACTCTATTCACCAAGTATGTGAATATTGATGGATAATTACTGAGTCTAAAAGTCATTACTATGAATTCATAGTGCTTGTATCTTGTAAGAAAAGTAGCCTTGGGGATATCCCCCTTCTTCACCCTTACTTGATAATATCCTGACCATAGATCCACCATGGAGAAGTATTGTGCCCCATGTAGCTGATCAAACAAGTCATAAATTCATGGTAGAGGATACTTGTTCTTTATCATGATTTTATAGAGCTCATGATAATCAATGAAAAGGTGCATTGACCCATCCTTATTCTTGACAAAGAGGACTGGTGAACCCCATGGTGAAGCACTTGGGTGTATAAACCCTTTATTTATATTCTCATGAAGTTGTTTCTTTAGCTCCTCAAACTCCACAACAGTCATTCTATATGGAGTCTTAGATATTGGCAATGCCTCAGGTATAATATCAATTGAGAATTCAACATCTCTTCTAAGAGTAAGATCAGGAAATTCCTTAGGAAAAACTTCATCGAATTCCTTAGGATGGTTTCCTCCTTATACTCAATCATCTGAGCAAGATACACATGCTCATAGGGCAGTAATATCCACGATTGAGATGATTTTGTTAAATAATATTCATCCTCTTCCTAGAAATTGTACAAAATCAGTGGTCGATTCTCCATATGGAGAGTGATTTCCCTCTCACATCAATTTATGTTGGATCTATATAAGTAAATACAATCAATGCTAAGAATTTAATCAAATTTAACTAGAGTGAATATGACGAGGTTCTCTGGGAAGTTCAAACCACAAATTGGGATAGGAGAGGAGTTATATTCATGAGATGCAATGATTTCCCCATTTGTCTTTCTCACTGACATCTTTAATTCCATGATTAGTGGTGGTGTTGGAATTGTTCTACTAACCTTTTAGGATATAAAAGAATTCATAGAACCAGAATCAACAATTACATTCACTATTCTTGAATTAATAACTAGCGTACCTATCACTACTTCGTTTTCAAGGTTCACTTCAGTGGTAGTGATGGAAAAATCTCTCCCTTGCTACCTTAGAGGCTGTTGGTTGGCTCCAAAAACCCTTGGCTTAGGGAACTGGTTTCCAAAGTTCACTGGTTCTTTATAGTTGAAGTGATGAACAATTCATTGAGGGTCTAACACAGTGTTACTCTCCACTATCAAAGCAGTGGGTTTTTCTTATTGTCAGTTAATGGACAGGTGCCCTTCTCTTCCAGACTTAAAGCATTTCCTTGTCCCCTTCAGGCCATTTCTGGGGTGCTTCTTTCCACAACATTGGAAAGTGGGGTGGTATAATTTCTTAGCACCATTTGATTTATCCATCAAACTACCAAAATTAAATTCCAACTTGTGCTTCTTATCCCCAGGATACCCCTAAGATTCACCGATCTCCATTTTGACTTTGAGGGCACATCGGACAATTTCCTCATAGCCCTCGAAGTCAGGAATCGCTAGGGCTTTCCATAGGCTAGGTTTTATCCCACAAAAGAAGTGGTCAACCTTGCATTCAGGGGTAAAGACAAAGCTGGAGGCATACCATGCAAGCCTAGTGAAGTTTTCCTAGTACACTCCAACGGATTCATAGTCTTTCTGCTTGGGGGAAAGGAAGTCCCTATCCATCTTAAGTCGGAGGGTGCGAGGAATATATTTATCGAAAACCATTTTCTAGAAATCCTTCTATTCTAAAGCCTTGATCTCCTCATCAGGATTAGTATTTTTTATCAATGTCCACCATTTATTAGCTTCACTCTCCATACGATAATCATCCATAAGAACCTTCTCTTGTTTGAAACATTGAAGTATGGAGAAGATATTTTCAAAAGAGTTGATCTATTGTTTGGATGTTGAGGGATCAGATGATACATTAAAAGTAGGAGGAATTTGTCTCATGAAGCTCTTGATTGTAGATTTTTCTTTATTAGGGGGTTGAACATTACTCTTGACCCATATTTCTTTTCAAAACATGAGTTGACTGAGAGATTATAGTGACAAAGTTTGTGATTCCTTCTCCCATAGGATTGGGCCTCTCATTAGAACAGTCATCACATTGATCATTTCATCGGTTGTTAGCTCTAGTCCTCCTATTATCATCCATTGGCTAGAATAAAAGGAAAGTTAGGGGTAACACATAAAGGGGAATCCAATAACAAAAAGGTATAACTTACATTTATTTCCTTAACTTATCTATGTTATCCATGATCTACTTCCCAACATATATTCTTAGGGGAATTTTTTTAATTCCATTAATAATGGTTCATACTAAGCTTATGAATTTACCAAATCATATCCCCCTGGAGTTTTGTAACCAAGATTGCAACAAGGCCTGTTGTCATGCACTAGTTCTCGTTCGAGTCTATCTCAAAGTTGTGTTTTCGGGTTTTACCCCTAGATACATCTATGCTAGAGCCACCTTTACCTGCTTGTATCCTGAAAGGGATGTATTTTCTTGATAAACCACTTACTCAATACTCACAAAAATTTATGGATGTTTTTATTATACGTAGTATTATCCCTAAGGCTTTCACTAGGGTTTTATAATCCTAATCCCAAAAATAACTAAACTTATCCTCTGATACCAACTATAATAACCTTGTATTTATTATACACTTAAAGATGATTTATTACATAAACCTACACATAAGATAACTTTGAGGATCAAGAGGTCTAGTTTCTTGGTAAATTAGTAAAATTACATAACAACTTAGAATATAAAACCAGACATCTTTATTGAAAAAATATTTTACATGACCACAACATTCCTGCGTACTTAGCATTGCATGGGATAACCTGAGGACATACATAAGAAAAGGGTGCACTATAAAGCCCAGTAATGGAGTATAAAAGGCATAACATGAATATTTTAGTACATGTTAGGAAATAGGCATATAAATGGAGCAAAAGAGAAACATGAACATAAATTCATGATATAGAATGATTATCATAACATGGAAATGTGGAAATAACATTTAACATGATTTTAGAATGAGCCAAGGCTCATTGCACATGGGGAATGAGTAAACCATCCTTGCACTTGATTTATAATGATAAAACCCTAATTTCACTTGATTTATCATGATACTAATCTTTACCCAATGTATTCGAGTGCTATCAGGGTGCACCCTTCTTAATCATTTAATTTCATACATAAGAGTGCCACATGGATCATACAACATGGAATCATTCAAAATAATCATTTATTCCATGATAAATTAATGTGGAATACATACATGAAACTATATAATCAATAATTAAATTTGTGTAAAGTTGAATATCCTTGATATAAAAATGGTTATGGTATTCACTACACAATGATGTTGGCTTGGAAAATTGCGGTGCAAATTCGGCAGCATAACAGCGTGACATAAGAATTCATAAAAATGGTTGATGAGAGATAAAGGGGTGTATCTTCATATTTACATGAAATGGACAGTAAGGGGTTTATATAGATACACATACCAATATATATAATGGAATTTAGATTCATAATACAAAATAAATTCTTGAATGTAAATGAGAAGAGAGAAATTCCTTACAGAATTGTGGCATGGTAATGGGTGTACATTAGAGGAATTAATGATAGAAAAAGATATCTATCATCATTAAAACATAATAAGGGAAGTTTGGTGGAGGTGAAAAATCATACACCAACATTTTTAATTGAAAAAATAATTTTATAACAACATAATTATATTTGGACAAAAATGAGAAAGGAATAAATCCCTTATGGAATTTCGGCATGGTAACGGGTGTACTTAGGAGGAATTAATGAAAGAAAAATGGGTCTATCATCATTAAAACATAAGGATGGAAGTATAGGGGAGGTGAGGAATCATACCCCAACATTTTTAATTGAAAATACAAGGGTATGAAAACATAAAGATATTTGGACAAAAATTAGAAAGGAATAAATCCTTTACTAGGAAGTGTGACCCTAAAGGCTTGGAAGGGGCTTTAGAGAGGCTTCTTGGGAGCTTGGAGAACCTTGGTAGGATTATAGAGCGAGGATAGAAGAGTTTGGTAGAGCTCCAAATTTTTTTAGTAAAGAGAAATGAGATATTGAGTGGTTTTATATAAGAAAGGAGAGGGGATACTTTATTATTTAGGTTTTGGATATCACATATTAAACTAATAAAAACCACAAACCAAACCAGGGTTTTTCCCATGGTTTTTACCAAAGGGGAGTGGAAAAAAATATTTTATAAGGCTAATTTCCTAACTTATTAAAATATTAGGATTTATTATGTGGAGATGAGTCACACACTCGAGGAAATCGTTTCAAAATGTTAAAATGTTTTATAAGTCTTGGAGGGTCTACTAAGGCATTGTAAAATAAATAAAACAAACATAAAATGACATTATTTTAAATGTAAAACATATATTGTCCGAAAATACCATTTAGAGTATTTTATTACATCACTATTGGGTCATTATGATGTCATAAAAACACATTATATATTTAATGGTATTTAATTTTTACCCAAAATTTGATTCGCTCAGAAAATGATGAAAAAATCACCGTTAGATAATTTCGACATCCTAAATCCAAAAATAATATTCATTTTATCTAAATCATTTTTGAAATATGTGAATTTTTACTTTTAAAATAAAAACCAACATTTATTGAAAATTCATGGGTTTTGACAAAAATGGATTTCAATCCTTAATAAAATTTAAAATTGTATTCATAAAAATTATACAATCATTTATATTTAATAAAAATTAATTTAGTAATAATATTTTATTAAAATATTATTTAATTTAAAAATCCATTAATTCATCAAAATTGATTTCTTAATTAAATATTAACTAAAAATATTATTTGTGCTTTAAAAAACTATTTACAAAATAACAATACTGAAATGAATGTATATTATTTATTCTATACAAAAATAATGCACATAATCACAGTGCTATGGTCTTGTTACGTAACCCCTTATAACACCCGCATAAGACATATGGGTAGGTTGTGTGATGGTGATATACTCTTAGGGTGTCCTGGATAACATCTCTCAGGTGCTAATCCCTATCAACTTCTACTTATCTCGTAGATGGTTCCATTCAAGCTTAAAATATTGAAGCTTGGCATGGTCTTGGTCAAGAGAGAAGACCAGTGATGCTACCTCCTTTATGAGCTCCGACAAATGGGATTTATATGGTACAATTATACTGGATGAGGTCATCGCTTCCTTTGTCAGAGTAAATTGGATTTGTTAAAGCCCTATATTTATACTAATCATGTGATCATTGTTCAATGGATATATTATAAATGGTAACAATTATTAATAGTATTTTAAAATAAAAAACCATAAAACCAAATAATTGAATATGTTTTATATAATCATTTTACATAATAATACATTTAATCATATCAAGAGGAATTTTCATTAGTAAAAGTTTGGGTCGTTACAGAAACGGACTCCACAATCCCAAAACTAACACTTTTAAAACTTCCTTAATTTCTTATCATAATTAAGAACTCCCAAAATGGAACAAAATTTATTTTAATTCTCCTCCTTAGATGTGGAGTGCACATTTATCTGATCGATGAAAACCACCATGAACTTATCCAGGAACTATATGAACACTACATTCATTAACCCCATGAACACAGCTAGAGAATTCTTCACACCGAACATCATCACAAAAAACACATAATTTCCATGAAAACAATGGAAATTGGTCTTTTGGATATCCTCATACTTCACCTACATCTGATGATATATTAACAGCAAATTGATTTTATAGAACCAACTTTATCCCTTCAGTTGATCAAATAAATCATCAACTCGTGGAAGAGGATAATGATTCTTCACTGTCACTAGGTTAAAGAAATTATAATCAATATAAATCTAAAAACTATCATCATCCTTATTCATAAACAAAATTAATGCACCCCAAGGTGGCACACTCATCCAAAAATAAACCTCACTGTAACAAATAATTAATCTTTACTCATATCCCTTACAACTTAGAAGGTGAGATCCTATATGGAGACATAGATATAGGAGACATGCCTAGTTGTAGCTTGATCCCAAACTCAATATCCCATAAAGGGGGTAATACTATCAACTCTACTAGAAATACATCAAGTAATTCTTTGACAACCCTTACAAACACTGACTTTTGAACTTTCGATGAAATAATTATCATCTTGTCCATCAAGGAAGATAAGGTCAAAACCTGCCTCTAAACCATCTATGCGTCTTGATTTCCAACAAAAACCATTGGCTCTCCATCAGTATCATAGAATTCAAACTTCCTCCTGAAGTAATCCATGATATCCTATACCAAATAAATTTAATCCATGATGAGGATGATGTTATATAGATATATCTTTAAACATAGGAAATATCTCCAAGAGAAATGCTACCTTATAACTATATAATAGTATTTACATAATTCATACAAGTTAGCTTGACCTCCAACTGGTGTAGTCAATTCCAAGGGAACTAGAAGCCTCCCTATGTCAAGTCCAATAGAATATATGGTATTTGGTGATATAAAAGAGTGTGTAGCTCATGAATCAAACAAATCTTGCACCCATATAGAAAATAAGAAAAGTTCACCTCAAACGATGTTTGGCTCACCTAGCAATGGAAATACTAAAGCATGATGCTGAACACAACCTAATACATGGACACTGTGTCCCTAAAAATGACCACCTCCATGGTCATGCTCTTATCTCTAAGGATGATGAATATATTGAGGCTATACTACACCTGTCCCATCTCCTATCTACTAATCCCAAACTAGAACACCTTCTTGTTGATGCCTTAGTTGAAACTGCCTTAATAGAGGAACCTAAAGAAGAACACCTAGCACACACTGATTACTCAGAAAGGTATGTCACTCTCACCAATGATGACCTTATTCACCATAAGAAAAACATGTGTATAATCCTTTGTAATAGGTATTAGAAATGAAACCCCTAGAAAAATTAGATGATGAAGGATGGGACTACCCTTGGATGACTGAAATATCTTCTGTCTAGGTAACAGGGAACCCCAAACCATAACTCTACTTCATGATGAATCATAACAACTCCCCTCTCATAATGGTACATTTCGAGCTAGCATCCTCTCAATAACCTCTTCTTTTTTCAGAACCTCAAGATACATCTTCAGCATAAATGGGGTGACCAGTAACTAGATATTTAGGCACAAATCCCCCAAGAAATTCCTTGTCCTAGCCTCCTCATAAAAAATAGTTCTAAAGCATATCATTAAAGGGTCCTAAAAATAATCTTGAACTCTATCATGTTGTAACTTCTCTGTATAAGGGTAAGAATCTTCTGGAAACTTAATGTCTTCATGGTAGAAGAAAGTAACTCTTCTCAAAACCGGTATCATAACTTCTCCCATGAAACTACCAACTCCTCAAAATCTCTAAGGAATAAGAACCACCACCACCTCACTACTTCACATGGAATAGTCACAGAAAATGAAACCCAGTGCTCCCTCTAAACATGTATCAAACTAAATTATATCTCAAATTCCTCCAAACAAACTTCTATGAATGAATCTGAAATGGATCCCCCATAATTATTCAAACTCTTGTGCTAAAACCTTGAAGTGTCCTCCTCTAAGTGTCATCATCATTAACCTCCACGCTATAGTGATCTGTTGGCACATCCTGCTAAACATATTTGGTTTGAACCTAATGATGAAATAAAATTGGATTCTTTCCTACAAAAATAAAAAAAACTTTTAGGGATACTAAACTTGTAATATGGAATACTTTATATTAATTAATTATTTATTTATTATATTCTTAAGGTTTTAACCTATCCCAAGGTATACCCATTTAAAACATAGTTGCAAAGAAGAATGATGTGTGATGCATTACTAGGTCTCTATACTATAACTAGTATCACTTCATTTAGTAGGCTCAGTAAACTTAAAGGTGTATGCATCAGATCATAGGGGTCCCTAAATAACCATGTCTCAAACAGTCTCCCATGTTTACATTGCTCACTAAACTTAGCTGACACCATTTACCTACCAACCCATGAAATATCAATTGTTCCTAACTCCAAAATCCATCATATTCCTTAACCTCAACCTCTAATACCACTCTATAATGACACCCTCCCCCCAAAAAGTACACCTCCTAATATAGTAATGAGGTAAGGGAGATGGTGACTTCTTGAGTCCTGCCTCCAGTAGGCCTCAGGTTAGTGACTAGCACCATGGGTATAAAAACATACATATGGGAGGCATTACCCTCTAAGAGAACATGCAGAAGAGAGAGATAAGATAGATTAACCAATCAACACCTACTTAGATATATATATATATAAAGAAAACCTAAGTTCAAACATGAAATTTCATACAGTACTAAATAACTGAAAGGAAAACTACAAGTACCAAAAATGTAAAGACACCAGTAACCATGAATCCCAAATAGATCCTGCAAAACACATGATCTAGTAGTATCCATCTTGATCTCCAACCTTCTATGGATGACCAGAAAAAAATATATATATACATAGGGTTAGCATAATAGTATACTCATTAGGATCCTCCTTAGAGACTCTTGTACAAAATATAAAGAAATCATGATAAAGCACAGTGAACAATAGTGAAACTAACTCATCAACGAAATAAGTATACTAAGTTCCTATCCTCACCATATATAAATCTCACCAATTATTTCATACAAGAGATCATATAATATAGTAATGAAACATCAAGGGTACCCTACTCTTTCTTTCCCACTAGTTTTCCATTCTTCCCCAATGTCGCACATCTTAAGAAGTCTCTCTCTAAAATAATCCAGACCAAAGACATCTGGAAAAGGAATCACAATATGAACCTCATGAATCACATCATCCCATCCATGTATCTATATATAGAAACTGAGTAGTTACTGGGAACCACCATATCTTGTATGACATGCATCATACATCTGGTATTATACCTCATTCCATTACATCCCATGCACTGAGTAAGTACCTTATTCCATCATATACTATACATGACATACCTATAATAATCCTATAGATACTATATCCAAGGATAAAAGTGTTTTAATTAACCATAATCCATCACATCCCTCTACAGACATAAATGGGAAAACTAATTATTATGCATACTAGCACAAGTAACTATGAAGATAAGAGAGTGTGGCCATAGGGGATAGCTAGCCATTCATCCTTCCACTGAGATGTTGAGGAAAACACCCTCCCAGAGTCCACTAGGTTTCTATTTCCCTAACCAGCATGGGTGGAGTAATGTATGAAATTAAAAAAATATACATGATATAATATATCTCACAACCACACTATAGGAATAACCTAGTCATAATATAAACAGAAATTATCATCACTCTGATACCCTTTAGTCACTACTAGGGACTAGATATCCTATAAGAATACAAGTATTTAAAGGGATACAATAATTACTTCTTTCCATTTTGTCATTTCATTCTATTAATTAATTCATTATCCATTGCTTAATCCATTAACATTATTTCAAGATAAATTCATTAATCATCATATTAAATACCATTCTCTCTATGAATAATCCAAACCAAGTCCATAGTTTATCAAAATTAACATCTTTTCAAAAAAATTATTCCATCAACACCAACCCCATGAATTAAAAATTGTTTATTCATTATTAAAAACATTCCAATAACCAATTAATCTCAGAAAATCATCCTAAGATAACACTAATATGAAACATACAACCAAGAACATATTGATGCCTCAAATAATTTGGAAATTAATTCAAATAAAACAAGAAACCCATCCATTAACCATTAAACAGATTCATTCAAGCAAGCATCCATCTTTATCACATCAACGGGTAAGCCTAGGTTCAACTCATTCCATCATCTCTGGTGTCATCCCTAACACACACATGCATATCCCGATGCATCTCAACATCACAAGAATCAACTAAAACCACACCATCCAGGCCTCCCCACCCACATCACAATAGCCACCCCAGGCTTAGCCATCCCAGGCTCTTATCACATTTGGGCCTCCCAGCCCCATATCACATCGCATAGAGAAGCTCGCATCTGGAGAACATCACAAAAGTAGTAAGAAAAAAACAATTATAGCCAGTAGGGTAATATAGGACCTAAAACAAGTCATCCATCCTTCACACAAAAATTATCTCTCACAGCTCCAAACCCAAGGCACTTAGCAATCTCAAGTAGGAGGAACTCAGACCCTAATGATTATCTTTATCAAACAACCGATTTTTATTCATTCTTGAATTAACCAATTCATTATTGATAGGTTCTAACTATGGTAAACCTAACACATAAAGCTATAAAAATCTATTAAATTATTTAAAAAAATAATTTAAACATGCTTTCAAGTATACATTTAAGTTTCAATAAACTTTGTAGAATTACAATTTATTAACATGCCATAAATTATTTTCATCAACAAGAATTAACATGATTTACAGTATTCATCAAATTACAACAAAACATGGAATAACATATTAAATTAAACATAGAATTATTATTAATTTTATCATTAAAAAATTAAAACCAACACGGGATTCATTAAACATGCCTCTTTATTCTCTAGCCGATTAATTATCAATTAATTATGCCTTTACATTCTTTACTATATCCATCAAGAAAAACATACTAAAATGATCATAATAGTAGGTAATATAAACATATTGTAGATTTCACACTATCTAGTAAATCAAGAGTTATATTTTTATCTACAACTACAGAACAAACACTTTGAGTCATATCAGGCATACTGTGTATTATATTGAGGTGTGGCTAATTTCTACACATCAAAAATTACTTATAGATCATTTTTCCTAAATTATTGAAAAAATACTAATGAATTTTTTTGGTTTTGAGTATGTGACTTTTCATTTTTACTAAAATTCCAATTTTGAATAAAAATAAAAACTTTGATTAAGACCTGTCACACCGTGCGTCAAATTGAGGTGTGACTAATTCCTACACATCAAAAATGAATTATGGATCGTTGTCCAAAAGTATCAAAAAAATCCAAATATGTTTTATTGGTTTTGAGTATGTCACTTGTTTTTTAATAAAATTTAATTTTAAACTAAAAACACACACTTTGACTCATACCAATCACATCATGTGTTAGTTTGATGTGAGGCTAATTCCTACGCATCAAAAATTACTTATGAACCATTTCGCTAAATTATCAAGACAATATAAGCATGTTTTATCAGTTTTTCGTGAGTAACACATGTTTTAAACTAAAATATCAATTTTAAATTGATAACGGGGACTTTGAGTCATACCAGGCACACTGTGTATCTGATTGAGGTGCAGCTAATTCCAACACATCAAAAATGACTTATGAATTGTTTTCCAAAATTATCGAAAATAGTATGAATTTGTTTTCTTGGATTTGAGTATGTCACTTGTCTTTTTTACTAAAATGTAAATTGTAAATAAAAACACACACTTAGAGTCATACTAGTCACATTGTGCATTGGATTAGGGTGTGAATGATTCTTACACGTAAAAAATAAATCATGGATCATTATCTTAATGTATCAAAAAATAAAAATGTGTTTTATTAGTTTTGTGTCTGTAACTTGTTTTTTATTGAAATATCATTTTAAATTTAAAATAAACATATTGATTTATACCAGTCACTTCATTTGTTGGTTTTATGTGATATTTATTCCTACACATTAAAAATTAATTTTGAACAATTTTCTCAAAATTATCAAGACAATCTGAGCATTTTTTCTCCAATTTTAGTGAGTGGCCCAAATTTTGAACTAAAATGTCAATTGTAAACTGATAATAGACAATTTTATTCATACCAAGCACATAGTATATCCTATTGAGGTGAATCTAATTATTACACATCACAAATAAATTATGCATCATTTTTTCTAAAGTATCAAAACAATATGAATACATTTTCTCATTTTTGAGTATGTCACTTTTATTTTTTACTAAAATGTAAATTTTAAATAAAAAGATGCACTTTGAGTCATACCAATCACATTGTGTGTCAGATTAAGTTGAATCTAATTATTACATGTCAAAATTGACTTATGGATCATTTTTATAAAGTATCAAAATAATCTGAATGCATTGTCTAGGTTTTGAGTATGTCACTTGTGGTTTTTACAAAGATTTCAATTTAAACTAAAAACACGTACTTTGAGTCACACTGGTCACACCATGTGTTAGATTGGAATGAATTTGATTCCTACATATCAAAAATGACTAATGTATCATTTTTATAAAGTATCAAAAAAATCTTAATATTATTTCTTGGTTTTGAGTATGTTACGTGCTTTTTAACTAAAATGTCAATTTAAACTAAAAACACACACATTGAGTAATATCAGTCCCATTGTGTGTCAATTTGATGTAATACTAGTTCCTAAATATCAAAAATGACTTGTGAATCATTTTCCTAAAGTATCAAGACAATCTGAGTTTGTTTTTTTGGTTTTTAGTTAGTGACACATGTTTTTAACTAAATTGTCAATTTTAAACTAATAGTGAACACTTTGAGTCATACCGGGCACACCGTTTATTAGATTGAGATACGGATAATTCATAAATGTCTCAAATGACTTATGGATAATTTTCCTAAAGTATCAAAGCAATATGAATATATTTTATTAGTTTTGAGTATGTGACATGTGTTTTGAACTAAAATATCGATTTTAAACTGAAAACATGCACTTTGAGTCATACCAGACACACCATGTATCATATTGAGGTTTGGTTGATTCTCAAATTTCAAAAATGACTTATAGATCATTTACCTAAAGTATTAAATAAAAATTATAAGTATATTTACTAAAAAAGTAGATAAAATGATGAGAAAATCAACTAAATAAGTAGTGGAAATTCAACTATTTATGATGTTTGTATACATTCTGGCACCAGGTATACTGCCCATTTGTTTCTAAAAAAATATATTTCCTATTTTTAATAAGAGGACTATCAATAATCCTAGTAATAATAAAAAAATATAAATAAACAAATTATTGATAAATATTTTAAATTAAATTTTAATTATCTTAGAAAATACCTCTTCAGGGATTCTAGTTTATTGATGGTATGTGATATCTTTTATAAATTTTCAAACATAGTAACTATAATATTTAACATTATTTTATTTCAGACACTTAATAAACACTAATAGAAATAAGTAATTTGTTTTAATATATGTTTTGTTAGTGAAATATTATTATATATTCCTTAATACTTATCCACTTGTAGAATTCAATAGGATCCTTGTTCTCATGGACTTCCCTCATGTCGTGATTTTTATGATATTTAAACACCACCTTATCATAACATAATTTTCATTAAAACATGATATAAAATTTATAACTTGGATTTTATGTCATGACCCGACCCTACCCGGGGTCGAGCCACAACTACCCCAAGCCCGGCTCTATTGGTCAGGGGCTAGCGACCAGCACCGAAGGCACAATAACTCAGGTAGGCCTTTGCCTAAGTACATGTACACACACACGCAGCACACTCAATGAAAAAGTGTAGAGTAAAAGAAAAAGGTAAAGTACAAACTACTATAAATAAACCACAAAGTGCATCGACCTCTAAACAGTATAAATCAAGTACTGAAGGTAAACAGAAAATAAAAGGGGAAAAACACGCGCCCAACCAAAAAAGTGCCACAACCCGGTAACAGGTAAACAAAAGAAAAAAACAGCTAGAAGGTTCCCCCGCCTGGAACCCAACTCCAACCACCGTACGCGGTCCAAGCTCCCAATCTCTAAAGCTCTGCTAAAGTCACGACCAACTTGTCCATCTTCTATTAGGGCACACCAAGTACGGGCAAAGCCCAAGCAGGGGTGAGTATAAAAATACTCAGTAAGATACCCCGAAGGCTCGAGGGAGAAACGAAGGAGGTACCGAAGGGTGAGAAGTATATCGAACAGGGGAAAGTAAAGGAGTACAACCGAGAGTGCAGTAAAGAGTACAACAAGGAGTGCAGTAGAGTAACAGTAGAGAGTCCAGCTCAACCCAACAAGAGAAAGGAGGTAGACCCTTATAGACATAAGGAGATGGAAATGGTGAGAAGATGAACTTCTCGTCGAGTCTTTTCTACCTATAGCAGGAGAGTAGACTCGTCCAACCACGAGAATCTAGACACCTAAAGCACGTGGCATACCCCGCGCGTCTTCACCTCTCCTGGAAGGAGAGTAGCCAAAACCCAAGGAGTGGTTACTGGAACAAGGTATATACATATCCATATACTCAAACAAGAAGCCTAAACAAGATCGTAATAGGATCTCCATCCCGTAGCTCAGCTCAAGTGTGACAACTGGGTCCCGGTGATAGCACAAACACCCCACCTTAACATGGCCGTCGGGTCCTGGCCCACCAGGTACCACCAGTTGCCCCACAGACACGTGGGTCCCACCCCAGGGTCTACCCACATGCCTGAATGGGTCGTCTGACTAATGATAGTCCCCACAGGCCAACACATGTCATTTCCAGTGTGCTTTGTCCTCACTCACACACACCCTGAGAAACTTCCCAGAGGGTCACCCATCCTAATCACTACTCCGGGCCAAGCACGCTTAACTGTGGAGTTCTAATCAAACAGGCTCCCGAAAAGGAAGGTGCACCTTGTTGACATGAGTCATATCATTTAGTCATTTGACCCTTTATCATTTGGGGATGTTACAATCACCCCCCCCCCCCCGTTAGAGCACAACGCCCTCGTTGTGGGCCCTACATCTCAACTCAGGCAGTGCACCGCACATAAGGCTGGGTTCCTCCTTCGATACCAAATTTGACAACTGGGTCCCGGTGACAGCACAACCACCCCGCCTTAACATGGTCATCGGGTCCGGGCCCACCAGGTACCACCAGTTGCCCCGAAGACACGTGGGGCCCACCCCAAGGTCCACCCACATGCCTGAACGGGCCGTCTGACTAATGATAGTCCCCACAGGCCAACACATGTCCTTTCCAATTTGCTTTGTCCTCACTCACACACACCCTGAGAAACTTCCCATAAGGTCACCCATCCTAATCACTACTCCAGGCCAAGCACGCTTAACTGTGGAGTTCTAATCAGATAGGATCCCGAAAAGGAAGGTGCACCTTATTGACATGAGTCATATCATTTAGTCATTTGACCCTTTATCATTTGGGGATGTCACACCAAGAAAGTGAGTATCCAACAGTCCCAGAAGTAAACACCATCAATGCCCAGCATCTGGCACGTCTTCCCCAAACTACAAGTCAAGGGGCTCAAATCACCACACCTTGACACTATCCACTTTAGGCGGCACTGACTCTCCCGCACAGTTTTAGGTCGCATTGCAAGGACGCATCTCAGTGGGTAAAGTGCCCCTCGTACTTGACAGTTCTGGGGGAACATCAAACCACACCTCGTCACTGCCCCGCAGTCGATAGGTCTCTTCAAAGTCGACAGGAGACCCCCTGCCCAGCCCCGCTGGAGGGTAATCCCTAGAAGTTGACGGGTTCCCACTGGAGGGAGACCCGGAAAGAGTCGACTGGTGCCACACTGCCCAGTCCTATAAAAGGGTGATCCAATGGAGAGAGACCCGGATAAAGTCATCGACAAGTCCCAATGACCAGTCCCGAAAAAGGGTACTCCACTAGGGGAGGCTCGGAACCGTCATTGGGGACCACTTCCCAGCCTAGCTGGAGGTAAAACCGGCATTGGGGACCACTTCCCAGCACCATGGAGGTAAAACCGGAACCGCTCTGGCCATCCCTGCTGGATGGTACTTCTCGGTGAACACCGATGTACTGGCCACCCCTACTGGATGGTAACCCACTAGCCATCACTGCTGGATGGTACCTCACCGGCCAGCCCTGCTGGAAAAAACCTCCTGGCCAGCCCTGCTAGAAACAACCTCCTGGGTAGAGGATCGGTGCCCGCATAATGTGTTGGTCACACCGAATCCAAAAGAACTCTACTAGGGAACACGAAGCAACTCTGCCGGCCAAACCATCGAGAATAGAACCAGGGGGAAACCACTCAACCATGCTGGTCGAAACCATCATGAACAGAACCAGGGGGAACCCACTCAACCCTACTGGTCAAACAAACGAGAACATAACCAGGGGAAACCTCAACCCTGTTGGTCAAAAAACTAGAACAGAGAGACCCTCTACATCACGAGAGGTCAAGGATACGCAAAGCAGAACACGGCACGCACATGGGGCCCACACAATGTGTGGACCCAAGTCAACTCCAACCAAGAGCACAAATGTTCTTAGGTACAAACAACCACATACAGCTCCAATCGTTCCCATATACTCCCAGAGTATACCACATTTTCCGCCCAAAGGATTTCATGCACATGGAACCCAAAGTCAACGTGAAGGGCGTAAATGTAACAACTCCAACTTTCCACCCCATCGGCCCAGGTACGGCCAACTGTGACTCTTCAAGCATTACTTCACTCACACAGGAGTGCATGTGATCGCACGCCAAGGGTCCGCTACAAACACAGTAGAAGAACCGCCACTGGATCACCTTTCATATTTCCACATTTAATAAGATCTCATAAGAGGCTCCGCTCACCCAAACAGATTACATCATTGTAATACTCATGAAAAAACATTTTAGATAGACTATTTACTCACCTCCAACAAATATCTGACGTAAAAGTCGTCTGACACTGCTTTACGCCCGAATGACGTCCCGTGGTCCCAAGCCTCGGCCCCGAAAACAGTCGGGCGCATCACACCATTATGATCTCCTCGGAAAGACACATCAAATTGACTTCTCACTCGATTGAAACAGATATCCAGAGAAAAAGATACATTTCGACGTACCACACACGAGCGGTGCTTCATGGGACCCTCATCTCAGTCCTGAAATGCAACGAACGAATCGCACCATTGCGATCCTCTCGAAAAAGTACACAATATGAACTATTCACTTGTCCAAAATGGACACCCGGTGATAAAGCTGGAAATCACCGCCAACTCCCAAAACGGCCCTCGTGGGGCCTGCACCAGTGTGCAGAATTAAAGCAGGCAGACTGCGCCAATGCAATGCCCTTAGAAAAATACCCAAAATTTACTGGTCTCACACCCCGAACGGACATCCGATGAAAAAGTTACAAAAAGATGTGTACAGCTCGAAAGACGGGTCATGGGACCCACGCCTCAACTCCGGCTTCAACGCCTGAAACCATACTAGAAATATCCATCTCAATGCCAGGGTCGCAATTTCACTGACGGTGCTCAAAATGGACATCGGATGTGTCCGCGCCTCCCAAAAAACCACCAAGAAAAACGCTCGTCCACTTAAAGGCGTGACATGCCACCGAGGCCCCTCGTTTTAGGAATTAAAAACCCTCGAAACCATCTCAAAAATTTTGTCTCGTTTAAAGGATGTGTCGCCGTAGACGGTGCCCAAATCGGAGGCCCTACGGATGATTTATGATATGTAAATCATTTTCATAATAATAATAATAATATTATTATTATTATTATTATTATTATTATTATTATCATAAACCCTCTTTTATATTAATTTTTTTTTAAACTAGACCGTCCAGGATGGCCGGTCTTCTTCTGCACACCGCCCACCAGGACCCGCTATACATAGGTCCTTGTCTGCCATCCGGGGTCCGAAGACCCCGGTCTCCTCCCGTGTCAACCGGCCAAAGGGCCATTTCCCCCGTGCTCTGTGCCCGGGGCCTGCAGCCGGAGCCCCCCCCCCCCCCCCCCCCCCCCGCCGTCGCGGCCGCTCAACCGCCGACCGAGCTCACCCGCAGCACCGCACCACCATCTCAAAGACCCACGCCGCCGTCGTCCACTCGCCGGAGAACCCAAACGACCTCCAAAACCCGTAATCTTCGGTAGACGTTTGCGATCGCCTCACAACTCGGATTTTCAATCTGAAAAGTGTGGTGGAAAGCTCAGAACATAATATATGCAACTATTAGATTTTTTCAAAGATCAAATCTAAATTCAATGCAAATAATCGAGTTGAAAGTAGGTGTGGGAAATTAAAAATGAAACGCACGATCCTACCTGCAGGGGCGTAGCCCGATTCTTCGCGACGATTCGTCGGTCTGTCGCACCTCACCGGAGAGGTGGAGGAGAGGATGGAGTTCCCCCATTGTTGGGAGCTCTTCACGCCAGGGAAAAACAGAAAGAGGGAGAGGGTGAGGGGTTAAGTGTTTAAATAGAAAACACACTTAACCACCTGCCCGTCGGCCCGAACCCGAACTTCCGGCGGGGTCGAGATTAAGCCTCCCCTAGGAAAAACACCACCTCCCGAGCACAATAGCGGTCTCGGAATTTTAATCTGGGGCCCCGTTCAAAATTTATAAAACTAAATTCTCGAGGCCGCCAAATTACGAAAACGCCCATGGGGCCATTTTCCACAAAAGGCCCACGCCCGTGAAACTTACACCCATCCTAGGGTAAACAGCACGCTCCGAACTCAACAGTGCCCTCGGTTTCCCTATCCGAGCAACCGTTTAAGATATACTTGAGTTAAGCCATTAAATGGATAAATTAATTATTTTATTTATCTGTTTAATGTTCTGGAAGTGAGGGAGGGGTCCAAACGCCCCACGTCGACATGTTCTATGTCGTTCCTAGGGTACACACCCCATTTTGGACCTATACATACACTCAGATTTAGGATCTGAAGCACCGTTTAAGAGTTATCCCATTTATTTGGCATTCCAAGTGTGAATGCACTGAAAATTTAATCCCGGCCACACCGGGGCTCGGAATCGCACGCCGTCTGAAGGCGCTGCTCTGGAATAACATCAAGAATACTCCAAAGTATTTTATAGTAAAAAATGGGTTCTTACATCATTCCATCCTTCAAGATTTTTGTCCCCGAAAAGAAAAACCAGGTAACAACACAAGGTACTAAGCCCACACCTGGATCTCCCGTACCCAGAAGTACTCTTGCACAGTCCCGCGCCACCGCACCCAGACCAAAGGATTTGATCTATCCAAGTGAGTTCTTCCCTTGCCGATGACGTGCATAAGAGTACGCACACATCTCCTTGGGTGAGTCGTGTAGGAGATTTTGTGCACCCACTCCAGACTTTGGGGTTAGGTAAGGAGGTAGGGAACCTCACCATCCATTCGCATGATCTCAAATAGCCCGAAGGCCCTCCGGGGTAGCTTACCTCCCCGATCGAACCCCTACATCGAACGTCGTGGCTGGAATCACCATTTGGACTTGGGACAAAGCCCGGTGATTCCCTCCTTCAGAATATCCATATGGTGGAACACCCCAGGATATCTGGTTATTCAAGATTTCATAGTCGATGTCCCATGAAAAAGGCTCTCTTACACGCTTGAAAGGCAAAGGAGCCACTACCATAGACTAAAGAGAAAGGTCATACGACTTTTACCTTAACAACACAGGGTTACACCGACGCCTCACTCCACCCTGGTAACAAATCAAACAAGGAGATGGGAGAAAAGTCATTTCACACAAAGAGTCTAACAATTGTACTGTAAGAAGTAGAAGAGTTGTAGGGTGTACCTCTTATCACTTCATGTTCTACAGGATCGTAGACATCCAAAGCTTGCAGTTGTCCGGGGTCCCAACTTTCAACTCCCAGAGCCTGATGTGGACTGCCTAGTGGTGATGGGAAGACTTCGTAAGGTCATCCTCCACTACCAGCTCCTCCCGCTCCTCTTCTTGCACCACCTCTCTGGGCGCTACTCCGATCACTACGTTGCCTCTGCCGCGGTGGTGCACCTGCTGCCAGCCCGATGTTCTCAGCGCGCCTGGTTTGGCAGTCTCATGCCATGTGACCTTGGCCATCGCAAGCATAACATCAGCGCACTCTGGGCTTCCCTGGTGCCCTTCGGCACCACTGTGGTGTATGACCACGCCCCTGAGTCCGGTTATAGGAAAGCCACATGCATCGAGGTTCTGCTTGGCGACACCTGCTAGCTGCGGTAGACGTCTCGGCTCCAATGTGCCTGCTGCCACCACCAACTGTAGAACATGACAGGAAGATTTCTGTCACCAGTGCCTGCTCTAGCACCCCGACATAAGTGTTAATTCCCAAGGGTACTATGATAGCATGAATCTCTCTGCAGAGACCCTGCTCGAACTTTCGTGCTCGGAAGTTGTTATCATTGACCAAGTCCGGGTAAAAGCGTGCATGGTCTGCGAAACTAGCCGCGTACTCGGCCACCGTCATCCCTCCCTGCTGAAACTGCAGGAGCTCCTGAATCTGAACGGAGTGTAAGTAGGAGGGGAAAAACTCCTCATGAAAAACAACAGAAATTCACCCCACGAAAGCGACGACTCTTCAATAAACTGAGTCACCAGACTCCACCAATGCCAAGCTGCTATGAAAAAAAGGTTGGTGGCCAAATACACCATAAGATCTATCGGTGTCTGCACAAGAATGAAAAGGAGAACCACAGTCTCGAGCCAAACCTCTACTGCCTGTGGGTCTCGCTCACCACTAAACCTCAGTGGTCTCTGTCACTGGAACTCACGGAGCGCGCTCAACTTGCGCTCAAGCTCAGTCTACTCTGCTGGAGCTGTCTGCAGCTCAACAGGTGGGGGTGCTTCTACCAGCCCACCCGGAGAAAGGGGCTCACATGATGGGTCCTCTATTGAGGCCTCATAGATCACAGGGTCGTCATCATGCACCAAAGCAGGTATCTTGGCTAGCTGGCATTGCGGAGACATCCTAAATGTTATCAAGGAGTGGGTAGCTGACTCAAGAAGGACAGTCAAAGACTCAATCTTATGTGATGCACAAACCAATTTTCCGTGCAACAAGTGTCTCATCATGCCGATTCGACAAGAGGGTTATCAGGGTCCTGGTGAATGGATACGTCGGTCGTCACACCATCACTGGACTCCCTGGCCTGAGAGCCGCTCTCAAGACACGTTGACACTATTTCCCTAGATCCCAACTAATTCATTTTTAGGGATGTCCGCACAATGTCCCAAGGAAGGAACCACCTCTGATACCACTTTGTCCCAACCCGACCCTACCCGGGCTTGAGCCGCAACTACCCCAAGCCTGCTTCCATAGGCCAGGGGTTGGTGACCAGTGCCGAAGGCACAATAACTCGGGGAGTCCTTTTCCTAAGTACCTATACACACACATGCAGCACACTCAATGCAAAACTGTAGAGTAAAAGAAAAAGGTAAAGTACCAACTGCTATAAATAAACCACAAAGTGTATCGACCTCTAAACAGTACAAAGAAAGTGTTGAAGGTAAACTGAAAAGAAAAGGGGAAAAACACATGCCCAACAAGAAAAGTGCCACAACCCGGCAACAGGAAAACAAAAGAAAAAAACAGGTGTTAGGGTCCCCCACCTGGAACTCGACTCCGACCACCGTACGCGTTCCAAGCTCCTGATCTCCTAAGCTTTGCTAAAGTCACGACCAACATGTCTGTCGTCCGCAAGGGCACACCAAGTGTGGTAAAAGCCCAAGAAGGGGTGAGTATAAAAATACTCAGTAGGATACCCTGAAGGCTCGAGGGAGCAAAAAAGGAGGTACCTAAGGGTGAGCAGTAGATCTAATAGGGGAAAGTAAAGGAGTTCAACCGAGAGTATAGTAAAGAGTACAACAAGGAGTGGAGTAGAGTAACAGTAGAGAGTCCAGATCAACCCAACAAGACAAAGGAGGTAGACTCGTCCAGACACAAGGAGCTGGAAATAGTGAGAAGATGAAATTCTAGTTGAGTCTTCCCTACCTATAGCAGGAGATTAGACTCGTCCAACCACGACAAGCTAAACATGGAAATCACGTGGCATACCCCGCCCGTCTTCACCTCTCCTAGAAGGAGAGTAGACAAAACCCAAAGAGTGGGTACTAGAACAAGGTATATACATATCCATATGCTCAAACAAGAATCCCTAATAAGATCATAAGGGGATCTACATCCCGTAGCTCAGCCCAATAAAGTGAGTAGCCAAAAGTCCCAGAAGTAAACACCATCGATGCCCAGCATCCCACACATCTACCCCGAACTACAAGTCAAGGGGCTCAAATCACCACACCTTGACACTATCTGCTTTGGGCGGCATTGACTCGCCCGCACGGTTTTAGGTCACGTCGCAAGGACGCGAATCGGTGGGGAAATCACCCCTCATACTTGAGAGTTCTAGGGTAATGTCAAACCACACCTCTTCACTACCCCACAGTTGGGAGGTCTCCTCAAAATTGGAAGGGGACCCCCTGCCCAGCCCCGCTTGAGGGTAATCCCTGGAAGTCGACGGGTTCCCACTGGAGGGAGACCCGGAAAGAGTCGATAGGTGCTACACTTCCCAGTCCCGTAAAAGGGTAATCCAATAGAGGGAGACCCGACTAAAGTCGTCGACGAGTCCCAATGCCCAGTCCGGAAAAAGGGTACTCCACTGGAGGGAGGCTCGGAACCATCATCAGTGACCACTTCCTAGCCCAGCTGGAGGTAAACCCGGCATCGGGAAACACTTCCCAGCCCCACTGAAGGTAAACCCGGAACCACTCTGGACATCCCTACTGGATGGTACTGCTCAGCGAACACCGATGTACTGGCCACCCCTGCTGGATGGAAACCCACTGGCCATCCCTGTTGGATGGTACCTTCAGCCCTGCTGGAAACAACCTCCTGGCCAACCCTGCTGGAAACAACCTCCTGGGTAGAGGATTGGTGCCCTCGTAATGTGTTGGTTACACCGAATCCACCAGAACTCTACCAGGGAACATGAAGCAACTCTGCCCGCCAAACCATCGAGAAAAAAACAAGGGGGAAAACCACTCAACCCTGCTGGCCGAAACCATCATAAATAGAACCAGGGGGAACCCACTCAACTCTACTAGTCAAACACACGAGAACATAACCAGGGGAAACCTCAACCCTACTGGTCAAAAAACGAGAACAGAGGGACCCTCTACGTCGTGAGAGGTCAAGGGTATGCAAAGAAAAACACGACACGCACATGCGGCCCACACGACGTGTGGCCCCAAGTCAACTCCAACCAAAAGCACAAACGTTCTCAGGTACAAACAACCACATGTACTTCCAAGCATTCCCGTATACTCCCAGATTATACCATGTTTTCAGCCCAAAGGCTTTTGTGCACGCGGCACCCAACATCAACGCGAAGGGTGTAAATGTAACAACTCCAACTTTCCACCCCATCGGCCCAGGCATGGCCAACTACAACTCTTCAAGCATTACTTAACTCACATGGAAGTGCATGCGATCACACGCCAAAGGTCCTCTAAAAACACGGTAGAAGAACCACCATCAGAGCACCTTTCATATTTCCACATTTAATAAGATCTGGTAAGAGGCTCTGCTCTCCTAAACAGATTACACCGTTGTTATCCTCGCGGAAAAACATGCGAGATAGTCTATTTACTCACCTCCAATGGATATCCGACGTAAAAGTCATCTGACACCGCTTTACGCCCAAACGATGTCTCATGGTCCCAAGTCTCGGCCCCGAAAATAGTCGGGCGCATCGCACCATTGTGATCTCCTCGGAAAGACACATCAAATTGACCGCTCACTCGAGTGCAACGGATATCCAGAAAAAAAGATGTATTTTGTCGTACCACACACGATCGGTGCTTCGTTGGACTCGCATCTCGGTCCCAAAATTCAACGAATGGATCGCACCGTTGCGATCCTCTTGAAAAAGTGCACAAGATGGACTATTCACTTGTCCAAAACGGACACCCGGTGATAAAGCTGGAAATCACCACCAACTCCCAAAACGGCCCTCACGGGGCCCGCACTAGCATGCAGAATTAAAGAAAGCAAACTGCGCCAATGCAATTCCCTCAGAAAAACACCCAAAATTGACTGTTCGCACGCCCAGAATGGACATCTGATGAAAAAGTTACAAAAAGCTGCGTACAGCTCGAAAGACGGGTTGTGGGACCCATGCCTCAACTCCAGCTTCAATGCCCAAAACCACACTGTAAATATCTGTCTCAACACCAGGGTCACAACGCCACTGACGGCGCTCAAAACAGACATCAGATGTGTCCGCGCCGCCCAAAATAAGAACCCCCGAGAAAAATGCTCGTTCACTTAAAGGCGTGACATGCCACCGAGGCCCCTCGTTTCGGGAATTAAAAACCCCTGAAACCATCTCAAAACGTTCGTCTCATTTAAAGGACACATCTCCGCAGACAGTGACCAAATCAGATGCCCTACGGATGATTTATGATATATAAATCATTTTCATAATAATAATAATATTATTATTATTATTATTATCATAAACCCTTTTTTTATATTGATTTTTTTTTAAACTAGACCGGTCAGGATGTCTAGTCTTCTTCCGCACACCGCCCAGTAGGACCCATTGTACGTGGGTCCTTGTCTGCCAGCCGGGGTCCGAAGATCCCGGTCTCTGCCCGCGTCAACCGTCCAAAGGGCCGGTTCCCCTGTGCTCCGCGCCCGGTGCCTGCAGCCGGAGCCCCCCCCCCCCCCCCCCCACCGCAGCGGCCGCTCCACCTCAACGCCAACCGCCGACACCCGCAGCTGCTCTGCCTTTGCCAGTCGCTGACCAAGCTCGCCCGCAGCACTGCGCCGCCGCCTGGAAGACCCACGCCGCCGCAGTCCGCTCGTCGGAGAACCCAAACGACCTCCAAACCCCCCAATCTTCGGCGGACGTTTGTGATCGCCTTGCAACTCAGATTTTCAATCTGAAAAGTGCAGTGGAAATCTCAGAAGATAATCTAAGAAACTATGGGATTTTATTGAAGATAAAAAAGAAATTCGACACAAATAATTGATCTCAAAGTGTGTGCGGGAAATTAAAAATGAAACGCACGATCCTACAAGCAGGGGCGTAGCCCGACGCTTCGCGACGATCCGCCGGTCTGTCGTGCCTCGCTGTAGAGGTGGAGGATAGGATGGAGTTTCACCTTTGTTGGGAGCTCCTCATGCTAGGTAAAAACATCAAGGGGGAGAGGGTGAGGGGGGTTAAGTGTTTAAATAGAAAACACACTTAACCACCCGCCCGTCGGCCCGAACCCGAACTTCCGGCGGGGTCGAGATTAAGCCTTTCCTAGGGTAAACGCCACCTTCTGAGCACAAAGGCAGTCTCGAAATTTTAATCTGATACCCCGTTCAAAAGAAATAAAATTGAATGCCTGAGGCCGCAAAATTACGAAAACTCCCCTGGGGCCATTTTCCACAAAAATTCTGCGCCCACGAAACTTACACCCCTCCTAGGGTAAATGGCATGCTCCTAACTCAACGGTGCCCTCAGTTTTCCCATCTGAGCAACCATTTAAGAGATACTTGAGTTAATCCATTAAACGGATAAATTAATTATTTTATTTATCCGTTTAACATTCCGGAAGCGAGCGAGGGGTCCAAACGCCCCGCACCAACATGTTTTATATCGTTCCTAGGGTACACACCCCATTCTGGACCTATACGTACACTCAGATTTAGGATCTGAAGCACTGTTTAGGAGTTATCCCATTTATTTGGCATTCCCCATGTGAACTCATTAAAAATGTAATTCTGGCCACACCGGGGCTCGGAATCGCACGTCATCTGAAGGCGCTGCTCTGGAATAACATCAAGAATATTCCAAAGTCTTTTATAGAAAAAACTTGGTTCTTTTATTTTAGTTCTAAAATATTGCATGTATTGTATTAAAAATTGATAAACATCATCACATGTGGTCATTTTGTTGGGTATCCATGCATTGAACCTAGAAAATAAATCTTTGGAGTCACAAAATTGAATGTAATGAGTAACCAATGATGCCTAAAAAAACAAAAATAAATAATTAATAAAATTAATTAAAGTGTATTTTATATGATTAAATTGTAGATGTTTTCCCCTGCATCATGGGTGTTAAGAAGTGTTTGTCATCTGTAAGTTTTCATTCAAACATTATAGCCATTTTTTCCATTATTACTTCATATTACTTTGGTTTCAATGAGTATTCTTATGTATAAGTGATGTGAGGAAAAATGAATCTAAATTTCTATTCATAGTGCATTCCTTTCAAATAGTACTGATATATACACCTAGTAAAATTATGAATAGTATTTAGTTATAATTAACAAAGTAGGTCCTCTATTGGATAAACAAATCATGAAAACACCCCTTATGTATACATTTGAAACTAAGACTCTTATACATTCATGAATAAGGATTTCATTTACATTATCAAGTCCAATATAGTCTGTAATGGCCTCTCCATAAATTTATTCTTTAAAATCAATTGTGGTCATATCACCACTTGTTAAGGTTGTATCTACATGAACCATTAATGTTAGTAAATGAAAAAATGATTAGGGTAAAGGTAATTTGTAAAGATATTTTTGATTATTTGGTTGACCCTTTAGATCATTTTAATTTGGCCTTTAATTTCACTCTCCTCTCTTCATTTTTCTATAATAACATTCATTGGTTTAGGACTTTTTTAATAATTTTTAAATATTTTTCATGAAAAATAAATTAGCAATGAATAACTCCTTATCGACATGCATTTTTAAAAGATCTAATGTTAATTATAATAAATATAAAATATCTTTCTTAATCATATGAATATATGCATCATCAAGTGGAAAGGGTACCTTGATGCTCGGATCATGAGCTACGTGAATCCCTACTCTAACATGATTTATTGGAAGTTGTTTATTGTGTAGAATATCTCCTTTGATATTGTACATGTTACCCCTTGAAATAGGATTTTGGGTGGGTGTTGATAGATATAAATCAAAATCATTTTCAACTTATAGAATATCAATATAGGAAAGGTATCAATGTCTTCCTAATTCACATTTTACAAAAACAATTATGAAAAATATTGATTACTACTTCTAAGACAACTCTTTGAGGGGAATGGATCACCTTGAAGCTAGTGGGGTGGGGGTATTCACATAGTGGTTATTCTTATGTTTTTCATTCTCTTTGATTTTTTACCATAACATTTTTTAATAAATCTCTCTATCAATTAACTTTTTCTTCTAGAGTAGCTAATCATGCTTTAAAATCTTCCATTTTCTTATCTTTATCCACCTATTAATTTATTTTCTCAAAATATGATCAGGGTGAAACCCCAAAATACACTCCTCTAACAAAGACTTTTTTTTTGACACTTCAATCCCACTGATAATAGTTCTTCATCAGGTACATCTGATGATGATTCTTATGCCTTAATCAAATAAAAATATTGGAAAATAAGTAATAATTATTATGTAATACCGATTTAAATAAAAATTATTATTATTTCATACTTACACATGCTTCCCACACTTTTTGTGTGTTTTCATATATTAGTATCCCTGATTTATTTACACATACCTTCTTCCATATCACATGATGTGGTATGGAAGTGGATTTTGATTTTTATTCATCAATATGCATATAAATAGAGGGATGTAATTATGCTGTTGCTTCATGTCACATAAAAGTAATATGATAGATTTAAAATATGTACTATTTATTTTCAAGTGAATTGTACCCCATCATTGCTTTACAATAGAAGTATAATGGTTTTTCTACTCATTTATTATTTTTATCACTAATTTTTTATTTCATAAATTAAAAATTATTAATAAAATTTATTAATAAATTTATTTTCAAACAATGTATTATCTGTCAAAATGTACCAAAAATGATGTCTCCTCATTATGACCAATAAACTCATCATGTGATTGTTTTTTTATCAAGTGTGCATACATATGTGGTGGGTTCGGGTTTATTTTCCCTTCAGAATCATTGAGATGATACTTCATAAGAATTGTGTGAAAGCCTCTATGAGCCTTTCTAGTAATCATTAATACAAATTTCATTTGGGATTCATCTACTATAAATGCATTATGTAAGGGATAACGAAGAGTAAGTCAATGTATTAATATTTATTTTAGTAAAATAAATAAATTACATCATAATGTTGCCCTAATTTCTTCCCAAATGAGTGTATCAAGCATGGTAACAACATTGTAATGACTCTTGTTTTGAGACAAGGTAAAATTCTAAAGGAATTTGAATTTTTTTCATTTACTGGATGAGTTGTTCTTTGAACTGATCTTGGGAATATAATTCGGAGAGTTGTAACACTTCAAAGTGTTGTTTCTAGACTTGGGTAAATGTATGAGTGGTCCCCCAAGAATCTTGTTGAATTTTGGTATCTTCGGTCCCATGAAATCAATGGTTTGGTGGTATACACAAGGTGCACGGTTTTTTTGAAACTGTGTGGAATCCAGTTGCAACTATGTGACTTATGGAGGAGAGGAGAAGTAAAGCACATAGGCTATGCCTAGTTTTCCCAAACTATTCCCATGGCCCGAATGGTTAGTGCCACTTAGGTAGTACCTAAGCACTATTCATCCCAGAGTTAAGAAAACCGGGTGGCACAACCGTGTGAGGTGGGTTTCCTAGGCAGTGGGACCACATGGTTGGTGCACAGTTTTTTCAAATAGTGCATATAATCCATTTAGTCTAGTTTTTAGGGTGAAATTATGAATTTTCCCTTATGAGTTTATGTTTTCTTTTCCTTTCTTTTTCGTCCTCCTCCAATGTGAGCCTCCTTCTAGGATTTATGGGTTCCTCTTCCAAGCCTAAGCTAGGATTCCATGGATCTCCTCCGTCCAAAGTCCGAATTGAATTCTATTGGTCTCTATGGATCTATAATTTTAATCTATTGATTCATTTTGAATCATTATTTATTTAATCTTCTCTCGACAAAGTAATTGAGGTGCAATCTCATTTTACCTATTTTTAAAGAAAATGTCCATTTCTTCATTTTTATCCAAACCATACTGAATCAGACCTCGATATTGGATAAGTGAAATTTCATAAGAATAAGGTAGGTGGTATATGGATTTTTACTAAACGATTCAATCATTTTATGAAAAGTGTTTTTTCACCACATGTTGATCTTTACCATGTGTTTCTTTAAAATTGGTTCCCTAATTTTAAATTGATCCTCACACCTTGTTTTACACCCATTCAGTGTTGTAGAGTAATGATAGGTTGTAAACCTTGATCACAGACACACCTTGGGTGTTTCATCTTGTATTTACCCTTTATAAATAATTTATTATTTTCCCGGAATACCTTTCAAGCGACTGGTTTGGTTTTACAATAGAATTACCCCCTTTTGGAAATTTTCCAATTAATAGTATCACCTCTTAAGTTCCATGTTGAAACTTATGAAGTTTTTTGACATTATTTTTTGTTAACCTAAAATTACTATTTTAGAAATTTGAGATATGATCCTTGAATGGAATGCATAATTGTGTTAAATTAATTATTTTACAAGTAATTTCATTCTTTTATAATAAAACCACTCAGATGATATACACTATCTTCAAAATTTAAAAGTGATTATTTTCTAATTATATCATGTTTTCTTTATGTATTTGAGATTTTCTTATTCCTTTATAATATTTATTGATTTGTGGGAATTCTAGTTCATGGCCTCTCTGATGATCTTAAATGGAATGTCTCTCTATTCATAAATGTTTAAATGAACCAAGCATCTCATGCAGTCTTGTTCCGGCTTATAAATGATATTTCACATGTAGTAAATTGATCAATTATTGAAGGAATCCAATAATTTACCTTTTTTCCTATTAAAATAATTTATATGACATGTTTAATTAAATGGAATGAAATAAATGGAATGGCTTGACATGATGGGTTTCTATCCTTGAATGGTTGGAATGGAGTGTGTTAATTTGAATAGATTATTCATGATGGATTTTTGTTCTGAATTATTTAAATAGAATAGATGATATGACTTGATTATATTAAATAGCATGATTCATGGTGGTTCCCATGCCTTAAATTAATTACATGTATAAATAAAACAAATTTTAAAGGGTGTCAAGGCCACACTGATCGCTGAATGTTATATACATGCTATTATTAAATGTGATTCCCTTGATTATATAATAGGATTATCAAATGTAAAGAATGAGAGGTATTGAATCATGGATTTAATTATTATTTATATATTATTAAACCTTATAAATAGGTTGTGGATAATGGTATGGGATATTTTGATCATGCTGGAAAATCACGCTCCCTTAAATTAGGTGTTGATTCATAACATCTCACACCAGTGATACTAGTGGGACATTGGGATTGAGGTGCCACACTCCCTGTCTAGAGTGTTGACATGATGGATCACTTTACATCCTATGTTTGGTGCATAAATTCTCACACTCTATTAGGATGTATGGAATTTACCCTATTCATTGATCTTATAGGCTCGTTTAGACTAGTTATGGATGTCTGAGTTATGCATGGTCCAGCCAGAAACTAGTATTCCAGGTATATGTCCATTGGTACCCACACACACTTGGTTCATATAGGTGGATGAAATATACATAAATATATATATATATATATATATATATAATGACAACCCTGCTTTTATTACAAACTTAAACATGATTTATTACATAAAACATCACTTGACACAACAAATAAGATCAATAGGTTTAGTGTCTTTGGGGCTTAGGATCATTACATAAAAACTTAAAACATGAAATAAAACATCTTTATTGAAAACTTCCTTTACATGACCACTACATTCCCTTGTACTAAGCATTGCATGAGATAACTTGAGGACATGCATAAGAAAAGGGTGAGCTATAAAGCCCAGTAAGGGAGTACACATGGAATAACATGAGAAGTAAAATACATGTTAGACAACATGCATATCAATAGAGAATAAGAGAAACATTAACATAAAGGCATGATAAAGCATGATAATCATAACATGGAAATGTGGCAACAACACTTAATATGGAATTATCATGAGCCAAGGCTCATTGCACATGGAGAATGAGTAAATCCTCATTGCACATAAAGCACGAGTAAACCCTCATTTCACTTGAATTAGCATGAGTCAACACTCATTGCACATGACGTATCATGATACTATACTTTACCCAATGCATTGGAGCGCTATAAGGGGGCACCCTTCTTAAACATTTCATTTCATGCATAAGTGTGCCACATGGATCATAAAACATGGATTCATAAAACATAATCATTTATTCCATGATAAAGTAATGTGGAATTCAACATGAAACTTTGTAATAAATAAGTAAATGTGCATAAAGGTGAATACCCTTTATGGATAAATGGGAATGGTATCCACTACACAATGGCATTGGCTTAGAAAATCGGTGCGATTTCGGCAGCATAACGGCGTGACATAAGAATTCATAAAAATGGTTGATGAGAGAGAAATCGGTTCCTCATCATATTTACATGTAATGGAAAGTAAGGAGGCCATATAGATACATTTCCCAACAATTTTAATGTAATTTAGATTCATGATACAAAATTATTGCTTGAATGTAAAAGAAGAAAGAGAAGCTCCTTTCGGAATTTCGGTATTGTAACGGGTGTACATGGGAGGCATTTAATGAGAGAGAAAGGGGTCTACCATCATTCAAACAATAAGAGGGAAGTATGGGGGAGGTTAGAAACCATACCCCAACATTCATAATTGAAATTAAAAGGGTAATACAACTTAAATAAAATTGAAAAAAATGAGAAAGGAAGAAAAAAACCCTTACTTGGAAGTATGTTTCCAAAGGCTTGAGAGATGCTTGAGAGAGGCTTCTTGGGAGCTTGGGGAACCTTGGGAGGATTATAGAGAGAGTAGGAAAGAGGTTGGAAGAACTAAAAAGGTTTTTAGTGAGGAGGAATTGGGAGCTTGGGTGGGTTTATATAGGAAAGGTAAGGGAATTATTTATTATTTAGGTTTGGGACCCCTTATATTAAATTAATCCAAACCACAAACCATCCCATGGTTTTTGCCCATGGTTTTTGGAAAATGGAAGAGGAAAAAAATATTTTATAAGTCCAAGGTCCGAACTTCTTAAAATAATAAGGTTACCTATGTGGAGGTGAGTCACACTCCCATGGAAATTAATTTAAAAAGACAAGGTGTTTAATAAGTCTTGAGGGGTCCATTAATGCTTTTAAAATTAAGTCAAAAAAACCTAAAATAACATTATTTTAATTTTAAAACATATATTGGACGAAAATAAAGATTATAGTATTTTATTACATCACTATTGGGTCATTATGATGTCATAAAACACATTATATATTTAAACGGTATTTAATTTTTACCCAAAAATTTGACTGTCTCAGAAAATTATGAAAAATTCACCGTTGGATAATTTTGACGTCCTGATTCTAGAAATAACATTTTTTTTATCTAAATAATTTTCTAAATATGTTAATTTTCACTTTTAAAATAAAAACCGACATTTATCGAAAATTCACAGGTTTTGACAAAAATGGCTTTCAAACCTTGATAAAAATTATAATTGCATTCATAAAATTATAAGATCATTTATATTTAATAAAAATTAATTTAATAATATTATTATTATTTTATTAAAATATTATTTAATTAAAAAATCCCTTAATTTAATAAAATAGAATTCTTAACTAAATAATAACTAAAAACACTATTTGTACTTTAAAAACTATTTACAATGTATAAAAAAAAGACAAGAAGGTATATTCATTATTATACAAAAAAATAATATACATGAACATAGTACTAGCGATTTATTACATAACCCCTTAAAACAGCCGCATAAGACCTAAAGTTAAGGTGTGCGATGGTGACAGACTCTTGGGGTGGCTCGGATAACTTCGCTCGAGTGGTAATCTCTATCAACTTCCACTTTTCCAGTAGACGGTCCCGTTCGAGCTTGACATGGTGAAGCTCAGCTTGGGCTTGGTCAAGAGTGAAGCCCAAGGACGCCACCTCTTTTCCGAGCTCCGACAAATGGGCTTCGTACGGAGTAATTCTACTGGACGAGGCCATCGCTTCTTTTGTCTGAGTAAATTGGATTTGTTAAACCCCTATATTTATACTAATCATGTGATCAATGTTCAACGGCTATATTAGAAATGTTCAAAATTCATAACATAAAACCAAAGAAGTTTACATTTTATATAAACATAAATACATGTTTAATTTTATCAAGAAGGATTTCCATTAATGAAAATTTGGGTCGTTACAATATTCCCCCCTTAAGAAATTTCACCCTAGAAATTTTCCTTTTCCCACACTAAAATAGATGTGGGTAGCTCAGCTTCATCACTTCCTCCAATTCCCAAGTCGCTTCTTCAAACTTTTGGTTTCTCCACAACACCTTGACGAGGATAATTGTCTTATTTCGTAGAACTTTTTCTCTACAATCTAAGATCTTCACTGTTTGCTCCTCATAATAGAGATCATCTTACAATTTTACCACCTCAGAAGAGAGTACATGTGAAGGGTCTGGTATGTACTTCCTTAAGAGGGATACAAGAAAGACATCATGTACTTTTTCCATGGTAGGTGGAAGTGCTAGTCGATAGGCCACAGCCCCGACATGATCAAGAATCTCGAAGGGGCCGGTGTACCTTGGACTTAGCTTCCCTTTATTTCCAAACCTCATGAAATTCATCCATGGAGATATGCATAGAAAAACCATGTCTCCAACTTTAAACTCAAGTTCTCATCGACGATTATCTGCATAACTCTTTTGTTGACTCTGGGCTGCCTCGATATGTTGTTGAATGGTTTTCACCTTCTCCACCATTTCCTCGACCATTTCTGGTCCAAGTAGCCTACATTCACCGACCTCATCCCAACATGTCGGTGTTCTGCACCTTTTCCTATATAGGTCTTCATATAGTGCCATTTGGATTATTGAGTGGAAACTATTGTTATAAGAGAACTCAACCAGAGGAAGATGTTGATCCCATCCTCCTTTAAAGTCCATTGAGAATGCTCTCAACATGTCCTCAAGTGTTTGGATAGTCCGCTTGGATTGGCCATCAGTTTGAGGATGATAGGCCGTACTGAAGTTCAGTTTGGTATTTAGTGCATGTTGAAGACTCTTCCAAAACTTAGAGGTGAATATTGGATCTCGGTTAGACATAATAGATAGTGGTACTCCATGCAGCCTTACCACTTCCCTGATATATATTTATGCTAGTTGATCCAAAGAGAAATTATACCAAATAGAAATTAAGTGTGCAGTCTTTGTAAGACGATCCAAAACAACCCATATTGCATTGTTGCCTTTAGATTTCCTCGAAAGTCTGGTGAAAAATTCCATGGTGATGTTCTCCCATTTCTATTTTGGTATAGGCAATGATTGCATAATCCCCTTAGACTTCTGCCTCTCTGCCTTCACTTGCTGACACACCAGGCACTTTGATGTACATTCAGCAATCTCCTTATTCATATTATCCCACCAAAAGTTTTCTCGGAGATCTCGATACATCTTTGGTCTTCCTTGGTGAATAGAGAAATTAGAACTATGTGCGTCATCCAAAAGATCCTCCTTCAGCTCCGGACTTGATGGAACACATAGTATTTTCCCAAACTGCACAATTCCATCTTCATTAACATTAAACTCTGAGGATTTCCCATTTTTGATAGCTTCCACTTTTTCTTGAATTCCCACATCATCCTTTTGAGCATCCTTTAACCTTTCCAAAAGAGACGGTTGAGCAATGATTTGTGAAAGGATTGATGATGTTCCCTTATCTATCATTCCAATTTCCATCTTCATCAAGTCTAAGAAGATTGGATCATTCTCAATTCTCATCATTGATAGAATCACTGGATCCTTTCAAGTTAGGGAATCTGCCACCTTGTTCGCTTTCCCAGGGTGGTAATGTATTGAACAGTCATAATCCTTGATGAGATCTATCCATATTCTCTGGTGCATATTAAGCTCTTTCTGTGTGAATATATATTTAAGACTCTTGTGGTCAGTATATATATCACATTTCTCTCCATAGAGATAATGCTGCCAAATTTTCAAGGAAAAGATCACAGCCGCCAACTCCAGATCATGCGTTGGATAGTTTAGATCATGGATTTTTAACTGCCTTGAGGCATAGTATATCACTTTATCATTCTGCATCATCACACCGCCTAATCCCTTCTTCGAAGCATCACTGAATACCACAAAAAAGTTCCCCACTTGTAGGTAAAGTGAGCACGAGCGCAGTGATAAGCCTCCTTTTCAACTCCTTGAAACTTTCTTCACATTCATCACTCTAAGAAAACTTTACTCCCTTCCAAGTTAGCTTGGTAAGAGGGTTGGAAAATCTTGAGAAATTCCTCACAAATCGTCGATAATATCCAGCTAACCCCTAGAATCTATGGATATCCGTTACCGATGTTGGCCTCGGCCATCCCTCAATTGCATCTGTTTTAGAGGGGTCCACAGATATCTCATTGCTTGTGATGATATGACCCAAGAATGAGACCTCCTTCAACCAGAACTCACACTTACTGTACTTTTCATAGAGCTTCTCCTTGTGCAAAGTCTCTAGTACAGTTCTCAAATACTCCTCATGATCCTCCTTGGATTTGGAGTATATTAGAATATCATCTATAAAGACTACCAAAAATTTGTCAAGGTAATCTTTAAATACTCTATTCATCAAGTCCATGAATATTTCTGGAGAATTAGTGAGTCCGAAAGGTATTACTATGAATTCATAGCGCCCGTATCTTGTGCGAAAAGCAGTCTTGGGGATATCTTCCTTCTTCACCCTTACTTAATAATATCCCGACCACAAGTCCACCTTGGAAAAGTATTGTGCTCCACACAGCTGATCGAACAAGTCATCAATTCGTGGGAGAGGATACTTGTTCTTTATCGTGATTTTCTTAAGTTCACGATAATCGATGCAAAGCCGCATTGACCCATCCTTCTTCTTGACGAAGTGGACCGGTGCACCCCATGGTGAGGCACTTGGGCGTATAAAGCCTTTATCCAGATTCTCCTATAGTTGTTTCTTTAGCTCTTCAAGATCTACAATATCCATTCTATATGGAGTCTTCGATATTGGTAATGCCCCGGGTATAAGTTCAATTGATAACTCAACATCTCTTCTAGGAGGAAGACCAGGTAGTTCCTCAGGAAACACTTCCGAGAATTCCCTCACAATAGGCATTTCTTCAAGGATGGTTTCTTCCTTGGACTCAATCATCTGAGCCAAATACACGTTCTCATAGGGCATTAATATTCATGCTTGAGATGATGGAGCTAGAGGAGATTCATCTTCCTCCTGACACTTGTAAAGAATCAGGGGTCGATTCTCCATATAGAGTGTGATTTCCCTCTCCCGAAAATTTATTTTGGCTCTATATAAGGAAAGCCAATACATGCCAAAAATTGCGTCAAATTCCACCACAGGGAGTATGAAGAGGTTTTCCAAGAAATTCAATCCACAGATTAAAACAGGGGAGGACTTATATTCATGGGATGTAATGATTGCCCCATTTTCCGTACTCACCGACATCTTCACTTCCATGATTTGTGGTGGTGCTGGGATTGTTATACTAAACTTTTGAGATATAAAAGAATGCGTAAAACCTAAATTAAAAATTATGTTCGCTATTCTTGAATGAATAACTAGCGTACTTGTCACCACTTCGTTGTCGGGGTTCACTTCGGCATAAGTGATGGAAAAATCTCTTCCTTTCTGCCTTAAAGGTTGTTGGTCGCCTCCAAAAACCCTTGGATTAGGGCACTGATTTGCAAAATGACCCGGTTCTTTGCATTTTTAGCATTGAACAATGCATTGAGGTTCAAACGGAGCATTTCTCTCCCCTGTCATAGTCGCGGGTCTTTCTTGCCAACAATTAACAGCTAGGTGCCCTTCTCTTCCACACCTGAAGCATTTCCTCGTCCCCTTAAGGAAATTTCTAGGGTGCTTCTTCCCGCACTTTTGGAAAGTGGGGTGCTGGATCTTCTTAGCACCATTGGATTTATCCATCAGACCACTAGCATTGAAGTCCACCTTATGCTTCTTGTCCCCATGATACCCCTGTGATTCCACGATCTCCATTTCGACCTTGAGGGCACATCGGACAATTTCCTCATAGTTGTCGAAGTCATGGATCGCTAATGCTTTCCACAATCTAGGCTTCAGCCCACCAAAGAAGCGTTCAACTATTCATTCAGGGGTAACGACAAAGCTGGAAGTATATCGTGAAATCCTAGGGAATTTTTCCTCGTACGCTCTAACAGATTCTTCATCTTTTTGCTTGAGGGAAAGGAAGTCTCTTTCCATCTTAAGTCGGAGGGTGCGCGGAAAATATTTATCGAAAAACATCTTCTGGAAATCCTTCCATTTCAATGCCTCGATCTACTCCTCAGGATACATATTTTTGATCAATGTCCACCATTGATCAGCTTCACCCTCCATATGATAAGAATCCAGGAGAACCTTCTCTTGTTCAGAACATTGAAGGATGGAGAAGATCTTTTCAATGGAGTTGATCCATTGTTTAGCGATCGTGGGATCGGATGATCCACTAAAAGTAGGAGGCCTTTGTCTCATGAAGATCTCGATAGTGACTTGTTCTTTCTTAGGGGGGGTTGAACGTTCCCCTTGACCCATGTTTCTATTCAAAACTTGAGTTAGCTGAGAGAGAAGCGTGACAAAGTTCGTGATTCCTGCTCCCATTGGATTGGGCATCTCATTAGTACAGTCATCACACTGATCTTCACAACGGTTGTTAGCCCGAGTCCTCCTATTATCGGCCATTGGCTGGAATAAAAGGAAAGTTAGGGGTAACACATAAAGGGTAATCCAAAGACAAAAGTTGATGACTTATAAATAAACTTTTATTTCCTTAACTCATGAGTCTATAGGATTCAATCTAGGTTTTTCATGATCTAATTTCTAACATATATTCTTAGGGGCATTTTTTTTAATTCCCTTAACAAGGGTTCATAAAAAGCTTGTGAATTTATCAAAACATATCCCCCGGGAATGTCGTAACCAAGAGTGCAGCAAGGCCCGTTTTCGTGCACCAGTTCTCGTTCGAGTCTAGCTCAAAGCGGTGTTTTCGGGTTTTACCCCTAGGATACATCTGTGCCAGAGCCGCCTCTACCTGCTCGTATCCAGACAGGGATGTATTTTCTTGATAACCCACTTAATCAATACTCACCAAAACTTAGGGATGTTTTTATTATACTTATTCTTGTCTCTAAGGATTTACTAGGGTTTTCTAATCCTAATCCCAAAAATAACTAAACCTATCCTCTGATACCAACTATGACAACCCTGCTTTTATTAAAAACTTAAACATGATTTATTACATAAAAAATCACTTGATAAAACAAAGAAGATCTAGAGTTTTAGTGTCTTTAGGGCTTAGGATCATTACATAAAAACTTGAAACATGAAATAAAACATCTTTATTGAAAACTTCCTTTACATGACCACTAAATTCCCTCATACTTAGCATTACTTGGGATAACCTGAGGACATGCATAAGAAAAGGGTGAGATATAAATGACAGTAAAGGAGTACACATGGAATAATATGAGGAGTAAAATACATGTTAGACAATAGTCATATCAATAGAGCATAAGAGAAACATGAACATAAAGGCATGATAAATCATGATAATCATAACATGCAAATGTAGCAACAACACTTAACATGGAATTAGCATGAGACAAGGCTCATTGCACATGGAGCATGAGTAAATCCTCATTTCACATAAAGCACAAGTAAACCCTCATTTCACTTGAATTATAATTAGTCAACACTCATTGCACATGACTTATCATGATACTATACTTTACCCAGTGCATTGGAGCGCTATAATGGCGCACCCTTCTTAAACATTTCATTTCATGCGTAAGTGTGCCACATGGATCATAAAACATGGATTCATAAAACATAATCATTTATTACATGATAAAGGAATGTGGAATTCATACATGAAACTTTGTAATCAATAAGTAAATGTGCATAAAGGTTAATACCCTTGATGGAGAAATGGGCATGGTATCCACTACACAATGGCATTGGCTTAGAAAATCGGTGCGATTTCGGCAGCGTAACGGCGTGACATAAGAATTCCTAAAAATGGTTGATGAGAGAGAAAGGGGTTCCTTATCATATTTACATGTAATGGAAAGTAAGGAGGCCATATAGATACATGTCCCAACAATTGTAATGGAATTTATATTCATGATACAAAATTATTGCTTGAATGTAAAAGAAGAAAGAGAAGTTCCTTTCAGAATTTCGGCATAGTAACGGGTGTACATGGGAGGAATTTAATGAGAGAGAAAGGGTCTCCCATCATTCAAAAAATAAGATGGAAGTATGTGGGAGTTTCGAAACCATACCCCAACATTCATAATTTAAATTAAAACGGCAATACAACTTAAAGAAAATTGACAAAAATGAGAAAGGAAGAAAAAAACCCTTACTTGGAAGTGTGCTTCCAAAGGCTTGATAGAGGCTTGAGAGAGGCTTCTTGGGAGCTTGGGGAACCTTGGGAAGATTCTAGAGAGAGTAAGGAAGATTTTTGACGAACTCCAAAGGTTTTTAGTGAGGAGGAAGTGGGATCTTGGGTGGATTTATATAGGAAAGGTAAGGGAATTCTTTATTATTTAGGTTTGGGACCCCTTATATTAAATTAATCCAAACCACAAACCATCCCATAATTTTTGCCCATGGTTTTTGGGAAAGGGAATAGGAAAAAAATATTTTATAAGTCCAAGGTCCGAACTTCTTAAAATAATAATGTTTCTTATGTGGAGGTGAGTCACACTCCCATGGAAATTAATTTAAAAAGACAAGGCGTTTAATAAGTCTTGAGGGGGCCATAAATTCTTTGAAAAGTAATTCAAAAAACCTAAAATCACATTATTTTAATGTTAAAACATATATTGGCAGAAAATAAAGATTATATTATTTTATTACATCACTATTGGGTCATTATGATGTCATAAAACACATTATATATCTAAACGGTATTTAATTTTTACCCAAAAATTTGACTGTCTCAGAAAATTATGAAAAATTCACCGTTGGATAATTTCGACATCCTGATTCCAGAAATAACATTTATTTAATCTAAATAATTTTCTAAATATCTTTATTTTCACTTTTAAAATAAAAACTGACATTTATCGAAAATTCACAGGATTTGACAGAAATGGCTTTCAAACCTTAATAAAAATTATAATTGCATTTATAAAATTATAAGATCATTTATATTTAATAAAAATTAATTTAATAATAATAATAATATTTTATTAAAATATTATTTAATTAAAAAATCCCTTAATTTAATAAAATAGAATTCTTAATTAAATAATAACTAAAAACACTATTTGTACATTAAAAACTATTTACAATGTATCAAAAAAAGACAAGAAGGCATATTCATTATTATACAAAAAAATAATATACATGAACATAGTACTAGTGATTTGTTACATAACCCCTTAAAACAGCCACATAAGACCTAATGGTAAGGTGTGCAATGGTGACAGACTCTTGGGGTGGCTCGGATAACATCGCTCGAGTGGTAATCTCTATCAACTTCCATTTTTCCTGTAGACAGTCCCATTAAATCTTGACATGGTGAAGCTCATCTTGGGCTTGGTCAAGAGTGAAGCCTAAGGATGCCACCTCTTTTCCAAGCTCCGACAAATGGGCTTCGTATGGATCAATTCTACTGGACGAGGTCATCGCTTCTTTTGTCTGAGTAAATTGTATTTTTTAAACCCCTATATTTATACTAATCATGTGATCACTGTTCAACGGCTATATTAGCAACGGTCAAAATTCTTAACATAAAACCAAAGAATTTGACATTTTATATAAACATAAAGAGACATTTAATTTGATCAAGAAGGAATTCCATTAATGAAACTTTGGGTCGTTACATATATACTATATATATTTATATATATCTTTACTATATATATAGTTACTCATCATACATTTCATTCTGTCTTTGAACTGAAGTATGTAGAGCCGCTAGGTGTCCTTGGGGAACCTAAGTGGGTTGGTTGTTGTTTATTTAAATATTATTTATTTATTAATAATAGTTTTTCACTACTTTATTTGTATCCATAGACTAATTTAGTCATAGAAACCTTGGGTGGTAACCTACTAGGATTTATATATCACACCCATCTTGGGATGCCATTGCACATGGGTAACTGAGTAGACCTCATGTTTATAGGACCATGGATGACTGCTTGTGTTTTTTTTCAAGTACATAGGAGTTCGGAGCACTAGACTAAGTGCGAGATCAAGATGATTGTAGATATCTCCCATAAGGATTTTTTGTTCTTTTATTTATTCATGTACTATATTGTATTATATTTTACCTGTTGTATGTCTTTTTTTTGTTATGTATCATTCTCAGGTCATGTATACATTATTATACATTAGCATTTCCTATCTTTAATTATTCAATTTATATTTTTATTATGTTTTTTCTGTTATTTATTCTCTATTTCTATTTTGATACTCTGATTATGAGGGTATAGTCTCCCCACTATTACCTCCTTAGACCATCATTGATAGTCAAAAACTTTTGGCATACAGGGAGGCGTTCTTGAGGCCATGTGACCCACCAATCCAGCTACCATTCTAGTGGTCAATTACGTCGTAATGTTACAAAGTGGTATTAAAGCCTTACTTTTTCCTTTATCATACTATTTTGGGATAGTAGATAGTAGACTAGGAATGTGTTGGTGTTTGGTAAATAGATGTTCTTGGGAGTTATCAACCCATGTATAGGGAAAGGTCCAAGTGACCAGGGCTATGATTGTTGTTCATGTTATTCATTTCTACAGTTTATTTTGATTTCACCTTGATTGATTGATTTAATTTCCACTGTGTATTGAATTATGAGATTATTTATTTTTTCCTTGGCCTATTATGGCAATGACGAAGCATCACATGCATCATTATAGGCACAGAGATATTTACATTCCATGTATACATCATTCCATGTAGTTTTATTTATAGTTTGTTGTTGAATTATATTGTGTGCCTTGAATGTTATGTCATGCTTTTGTTTTCTTTAGCAAGACCATTTATATAAAATGTTTAGGTAATTATGTTCCATACTTCTTGTTTATTTAGAATGTTTTGTTGATATGTCATTCTTTTGTGTTACTTTTCATGTTTCTCAGTGGTTAATTCTTATGATAACATGCTAATTTTTTATATATGTAAATGGTTTCATAGGATAAATTTATGGATTGTGAGTAAACAGGAACTAGTTTTATGTTTTAAGGTGTATGGGCGACTTATAATTGGGAAAAGGTAACCCATATACTCCAACCATTCTTTGATATTTAAATATATTTATAGAACCCTGTCAAAATTTAAAAGGTTGTTAAAGTTCAAATTTCAAAGTGAATTGGTTTTGATTAATGGGATCCAAATTCCAATATGTTAAGTTTATGGTCGCTTTATGGATTGGGAGATTGCAACCCATATAATTGAACTAGAATATATATGACCTTGTTTTCTTTTTCTAAAAGGGTTATAAATGTAAAAGATGTTTAATTTTGAACTGAAATGAAATGGAATGATTGTAATTAATGGGATCCCAATACCAACCTATAAAGTGTCTGGGATATTTATAGATTGTTATATAGAAACCCATAAAACTGAACCATTATATATATGACCATGTGGTATTTTTTTTAAATGTTTATGAATGTGAAATATGTTTAATTTAGAACTAAAATTTTTTGATTAACTTATAAATTCCCAACATGACCAAATTAGGACATTTGGTGCATGTTACTTATGTTATAACCCACTATGGGTGTTTATAATTCTTTTTAATAATTAAGAAACTATTATTGGGTTGCATTATGATGAACCTGAGTTGTCTTGGTGGGAACCTTTTAGATCACCATATCTTTTCATCTTAAAAGGAATTTATTTGATAAATTTCAAAATTATGATAGAATGTAGATAAATGTAAAATTCATAAAAAGGAAGTTGATAGGACATTCCTATTTTTATTTGATGTGTTGGTTAAATCAGGTACCAAGTGTTTTGTTTTATAATTGGTACTTGATACTCAGTTTTAAAACTTTTAATGTTTAAAGTTTAAATGTGAATAAATGTAATGACCTTTAAAATAGAACCTGTAGTGGTTTCTTTGGTTTAAATCCTCATGTAATTGTAGTTTAAGTTTCTCTTTGAGTTCCATGGAATGGAAATGAAAACATTTTACCTAGGCTGATTCTTTTTTACCAATGGCATAAATGATAGGCTCTAGAGCCTAGAGAAATTCTAGTTTTCATGACCGAGAAATAGGGTTGACACTTATGCTTCTGTAAGGGGATATATAATGGTATATATAATCCTAAGATATTAAATTCTTTACTAAATGTTGTGAGTTTTCTGACACTTGGTGTTATTCGGGTGTCAGTGTCCCTTGTAGGACTCTTATCTTTTAAATGAAACCCTTGTTTGGAAGGGTCATCATGGTATCCATGAACTTTTTTATGGGCATGAACATCAAGTAATGCTAAGCTTCATAAGGTTATATATTCCTAGGTAATGATCGGCCGCTTAGTAGGTTGTGTGACCCTATTTCTTTTTCCTAAGAGACTCAGAAGGTTATCAGTCTATTTTAATATAGTTTTCCATAATGCACCTTTGAGATAGTTTTCTTCATGATCCATCTAATACTTGAATGAATATAGTGGGAAACCTATGGATAGAATTCATTTTGTTCTATTTTCTTTTGTGATCTTGTGGTGGAAGCGTTGATATACATGGTACCCATCAAGTTCTTAAATGATGTGACAAACAAATTGTGTTTGGTGAAATTGTTGAGCCTCAGGATATTGAGTATGTCATTGGTTCATCTCCATAGTATAGTGTCCTAGGTGTTAAGGGAATTATTTTTTCCCAATGCTCTGGATGAATTTCAATAGAATTGGGTGTTTTGACACACCAGTCAGTTTAGTTTTGGTTTTCATGTCAAATGATTTTTCATATGTCAGTATGACTCGTAGGAGTATCCCATATGCATTTAAAGTTTTTTGAGCTAGTGAACTTGTGAGAGGATCTTCTAACTCTCTTTTTGATGACTATAACACCCATAAGGTGGGGATCATCACGTCGATTCTAGTTAATTTGTCAGTGATTGCTTGACATCATGACATTGATGAGGTTGGTTGTGTATGAAAACTTTGATAAATATCATTGGTATTGGATGGACTTTAGTGGTTAAGCTTGAGTGATCAAAGGATTCCTTGGGTGGTAAAGGAATCATGGTTTGGTTGATGATGCATCGTTAGGTGAAGCTAAGATTCTTTCAATAGGTCGACCAGTAGTGGTTAGAGTACCCATATTTTTGTTTTATTGGTATTCACTTAGTGTACTCTTTAATAGTGATGAGCATGTACCCAATATTGACATCATTTTTGATGAATTAATATAGTGCTGATATTATGCCACAATAAATTTTTAAAAGCTATTGGGATTGTCTGGGTGGTTTTATCAATGTTGTATGCTAATGAATGGTTCATATCGATGCTTGGTTAGTCCTGAGTGGTACCTGGTTTCCCATGTAGGAATGTCAAAGATGAACTCTTGCACACTAGTCATTTTCTTTGGACTTAATCTCTGGGTGGATGTTTCTCTGGGCTCATTCAATGATCTAATGTGGATTTTGTGGCCTTGTGACAATATCTCACTTTTTAACATGGAGTATGGACTATATTGAGTTGGTTCCCTATACTCTATTTTAATGAATCTGATGTTTTATTGGGATTGTTGTTAGGATTGTATGTAATGAATAAAAGGGTGATGATTCTGGTGGGATGGATCTAGGTTACACCCTTTTTCATGAGATGTAATGATAGTTTAAATGGTTAGGTGATTATTTGATCAAGGAACATCACTAGAAGTCAAGTTCAAGATTCAGTGACTGTGCTTGTAGTAAATGAAATACGTCGTGGAAGAAGTTGTTGTGGTTCATTTTGAATTATTTTGGCCATCTAAGATGTGAATTTTTAGAATATTCATCCATAGTGGCTCAACTCATTTCTTTTTATCATAAGTATATGGTTATTGAGGACCATTTTAAGTGTGTTGTAGAGTGAAGGTAGGTATGGTGTAAAGGTCGGTTATGTATTTAAAGCAAAGCTTGTGTGACCAATTCCAGTTTGGTTTATTGATATTCGACTGTTTCTTTTTAGTAAGGTCTCTAATATGACCAGGGATGTAATCAGGTTCACCCAGTTAAAGAGATCATTCCAAGAGCGTCACTAGAACACTTAAGACGTGATTTGTAGGAAATTTCAACAGTGGAGGTACCATGGTTCAGAATTCGACCCTTCTAAATGCTAAATCCTATGGTGGTGAGCACCATTGGTCATATATTTAAAGAGATGATAGCATGACTATTTCTCTAGTTAAATGAGCTCGATTAAGTAATATTTTAGTGTTCTAATTGGGAAATGATCATTGGATTGAGTCTTTATGCCTTAAGTTCCTTGAGGTGTGTTGGGAATTTGCAAAACCAATGCATCCATATAAACAAGACTTCATGACCCTTGTAGTTTAGGTGATGTTTTAATTATTCACAAATTATTCTTAGGGATAATAAGTTCTAAGGTGGAAAAGTTGTAATGACCCATGATTTGATCCAAGGAAAAATTCTAAGGAAATTTGAACTTTTGGCATTTACTGGATGGTCCATTAGTTGAACTGAGATTCAGAATTTTATTTTGAGAGTTGGAACACTTCAAAGTGTTATTTTAGACTTAGGTAAAGGCATGAGGGGTCCCTCATCCATCATGTTTAGTTTCATGAGAACTGGGGACCATAAATCAAAGGTTTGGTTGTCTGCACAGGGCACACCGTTTGTCTAAAATTGTGCACCCCCCAGAAAAAACGGTGAAACTTATGGAGGAGAGGATATGTAACGCACATGATCTGCACACAGTTTTCCCAAACATTGTGCCTAGATCATACGTTTAGTGCCACTTAGGTAGTATCTAAGTAATATTTATCACATGGTTGGTGCATGTTTATGAAAACCATGAAGCACAACCATGTAAGGTGGTCTTCCTAGGTAGTGGGAGCTACACGGTTGGCACACGATTTGGCCAAACCATGCGGTCAAACCGTATGGCCTAGTTTTAATTGTTAAATTATAAATTTTCCCTTAATGAGTTTACATTTTCTTTTCCTTTCATTTTCCCTCTTATTCTCTAGCATGAGCATCCTTCTATGCATCATGGGTTCCTCCTCCAAGCATAAACAAGGCTTCTATAGATCTCCTCTATCTGAAGACCAAATCGAACATCATCGGTCTCTATGGATCTGTAATGGTAATCTCTCAATTCCTTTTGAAACATTATTCATTTAATATTATCTCAACAAATTTATCGAGATGCAATCTCATTTTCCCTATTTTTGGTGTGAATTTTTGTTTCTTTATTTTCTTCCAAACCAGACCAAATCAGACCTAGATATTGTATGAATGGAATGTCTTAATCCTAAGGTAGGTGGTATATAAATTTTTACTAAATTTTTCAATAATTTTATGAAAATCATCATTGTGTCGCATGTCGACCTTTGCTGATTTTTGATTTAAAATTGGTTCCTATATTTTAAATTGATCCTTACACTTTGTTTTAAACCCATTGAGAATTATTGAGTAATTAGAGATTGTAAATCTTAATCAAGGAAAACCCTTGGGTATGTCTTCTTGTGTTGACCATTTATAAATAAATTATTATTTTCTGATAATGGTTTCTATGAATACATATTGTTTTGATAATGGAATTTCCCCCTTTAGGGAATTGTTCAATTAATGCTAGAACCTCCTAAGTTCCACATTGAACCTTTTTTCATGCTTGGTTGTTTTACTAAAATGATTATTTTAGTGAATTGAGATATGATCCTTGAATGAAATTCATAATTGTTTTAAATGAATTGTTTGAGAAGCAATGTCGTGTTTTTATAATAAAACCCCTCAGATGAGGTGCACTATCTTCGAAATTACAAAGTGGTGATTTGTTAACTATATCATGCTTGATTTCTGGCTTTGATATTTCCTTATGTCTTTATGATAGTGCTTGATATGTGGTATTATATTTCTTAGTCTCTTTGATGCCCTTAAATGGAATTTTCCTTCATTAATGAATGTTTAACTAAACCAAGCACCTCATGAGGGATTGGTCTGGATTATAAATGATATTAACCATGTAGGAAATTTCTCAATTATTAAAGGCATACTCTAAGTTCATTTTTTTATCTAGTAAAATTAATTACCATAAAAAGTTTAATTAAATGGCATGAAATAAATGAAATGGATTGACATGATGAATTTCCTTCCTTGAATGGTTAAAATAGCATATATTAATTGGAATATCTTGTTCATGATGGATTTCCTTTCTGAATGTTTTAAATGGAATAAATGATATGATTTGATTATATTAAATGGCATGCTTCATGATGGTTCTCATTCCTTGAATGAATTATATGTATAAATGAAATGAATTATAAAGGGTGTAAAGGCAACACCGATCATATCATGCTATGTTCCAATTGTTAAATGTGGTTCCCTTGATTATATAATGATTTTGTTAAATGTAAATCATGAGAGGTATTGTCTCATGTATTATATTATTGTTTATATATTATTAATCCCTATAAATAGGTTCTGGATGAAGGTAAGGGATTTGTTTAGAATGTAAAAAATCACACTCTCGTACATCGGGTGTTGAGCCATGATTTCTCACACTAGTGATACTAGTAGGACACTGGGATTGAGGCACCACACTCCCTGTTTGGAGTGTTAACATGATGGATCACTCTCCATCCTGAGTCTCTTGCATGAAGTCTCACAATATATTGGGATGTAGGTCATGTAAACTATTGATTGAGCTTATAGTCTCATTTAAACTGCTTATGGATGTTTGAGTTATGCTCAGTCTAGCCAGCAACTAGTATTCCAGGTATATGGCCATTGGTGTCCTCATGAACTTGGTTCATATAGGTGGATTCAATATATATATATATATATATATATATATATATATATATATATATATATTTACTGTATATATATCCACCAGTCAAAATTTTAATTCTGGCCACGAGATGAAGTAGGTAGAGCCGCCAAGTGTCCATGGGGAACCTTAGCAGACTGGTTATTGTTTATTTTAGTACTGTATATTTATTAATAATACATGCACATTGATTTGTTTTTATTTAAATATTGGATTTAGTTGTAGAAACCATGAGTGGTAACCTACTAGGGTTTATATCTCACACCCAACTTGGGATGTCATTGCACTGGGGTACCCGAGTAGACCTCATGTTTGCAGGACCATGGATGATTGCTTGTGTTGTTTTTCTAGTACCTGAGAGTTAGGAATATGAGACTAAGCTAGAGATCAGGATTCTCATGGATATATCCCATGAGGGTTTTTGTTCTTTTATTTATTCATGTATTGTACATTATTATCTTGTACCATTTGTATGTCTTTTGTTTTATATTATGTATCATTCTTAGGACATGCATTCATTATTGTACATTAGTGTTGCCTATCTTTCATTATTTAGTTTATATTACTCTTCCACTATTTTCTATAATTTATTCTTTATTACCATTGTGATACTCTAATTATGAGGGTATAGTCTCCAAATTTTTTCCTCTTTAGACTCTTGCTGCTTGTCGGTAGCCTCTAGCATACGGGGAGGCGTGATTGGGGTCATGTGATCCACCGGTTCGGATACCGTTCTAGTGGTCAGTCGGTTAAGGATGTTACAAACATTGTTCCATGAATCTACATCAATTGTAATGCACATGAGAGTGGTGATCCCAATGTAACTATTTAGTATGGCCTTACTGGGGTTAATAGGCTAGCCACATTCATTATATCCAACCTCGAATTTGATGCCTTTGATTATTGCCTTAATAATTTTTGTTAACACTGCCACTCTACGATGCTCCTATTTTTTCTGGGATATAGGTTATTCATTATATACCATTTCCTCTACTTCAAAATTATTAATAAGTTGTTCCTATATATTGGTATCATCAACATGTGTCTAAGGTTGTTGTTTCTATGCATTGGGAGAACCAACAGGTTGAGAAACCTATTGTTCCTTAAGATTGGGAGCATCGACTTGTTCCAAAGTCATTATCTGTAAAAACGGTTGAACATTTAATTTATATTAAGTAAATATAGCAGTGAATAGAAAATAATATGAGGTAACACAATATATATTAAAAAACAAATATAACCTGATTATTGAACTCTCTTTTTTAAAGGATAAAGGGATTTAACCCTACTACCTAGTATCCAAATCTCTTCATTATGGTCTCCTATAACATACAAGACCCCATCAACATTGGGACCACTGTGAAATGATTTCAACATCCCAATGAAAGGCTAATCCTCTATTGAATTGACATCTATCCCTTTAGTGGTTTTGGTCGATAACAAAACCATTAACCACTTTTGGTTTGTGGGATCTAGAATATAAAATTCTTGTACTACTGATTATGCCATTATAAATGATTCATCTTTGTACCCTTCCTTATTGAAATTCACTTTCATTAATACCAATTGATCTATTTAAAAAAATGCATGTTATCAACATGATTTCATTAAAAATAGGACGTTTGAATGTTTTATAATCCAACTCTCATATTTATTTGATGATTCCAAAGTACAAAATATTTTCATAAATTATATTTCTATCCTTGGTACTAGATACATGCATTGATTCTTCATCAAGTGTAACTACTCTATTGTTTATGGTACTTCATTCATCATGTTAATTTGTATATAACATATAAACATTAATTACATAACCATTATAAGATAATACATGCACACTCAGATCTCTAGCTAGCCATCGAAGTCGTTCTGAAATTGAATCTGGACTTTCAGTTGACTCCTTAAAAATATGCTCTTGAAACCATCCTATAATCTATTGATTGTGTGTATTTTATATCCAGATTTTATCCCTTGATGGGTTAAAATTCATAAGAATTACTTTGTGAGTTTCAAAATATGGAGAAACTTCTAAACAGTTATGCAAAACATAAAGGTGGGCCTACTCCCGATCTATAATAGTAATTGTGACAACATCTATTCCAGAAATTCATTCACCCACATTCCACCCGGTGTGATGAGATTTTGGTAGAATAATTCTTTACACATTATATGGGTAGTTAGTATAGAATTCAATGACTTCCTCAATAACATATCTCTCTAAAATATAAATTTCTGTCTGACTTCAATTTTTGACATACCATTTCTAAATATTCATATATTTTTCAATGGGGTACATCCATCTATAATGTATAGGAAGACAAAGTTGAATCTCTCTTACCAAGTGAACCATCCCGTGAATCATCATATCGAAGAATATCAACAAGAAGAACTTCTCCAAATCACATAATTTGATAGAAATTTCCTTTTCCATAGTTGGAAATTTCATTAGGTCTATAAATTTTCTTCAAATATTTTTAAAAATAAAATAGATCTTGGCTAATATATAACCGATATTCTTAGGGATAATGCAATGTAAATATACAATCATTAGATCTTGCATCAAAACATGACATCCATGTGATTTTAGAACCTTTGAATTTAAATCATTCATTGACACAATATTATTCATATTTGATAAATACCCATTTGGAACCTTTACATCATTCAAGAAGATGAAAAAATGATATCTCTCTTGCTTGGAAATAATTTAAGCAAGTAGAAGAAGAAAATATCATTTTTTACTCTTCACTGGTGCTAACTCTTCTCGTATTCTCATGTCAATCATGTCTAACCTAGACTTAATTCCATCCTTTGTTTCATTAGGTGCATTTAATAATGTTCCAATGACATTATCACTTGCATTTTTTTCAATATGCATAACATGAAGAAAATACCTAATGTACAAACAATTCTAGTATGGTAATTTAAAAAAACTGATCACTTTTTCTTATCAGTTTTTGTAAGGTTTTTCAAAAAAAAATACCAAACTCAATGTTAATATATTTTAATTTATCAAATAGATGATCATTTACTAGTGGAGACAGTGTTGTAAATTCTTATAAACTCTCATAAAATGGTGTTATCTAAGATTGATACTTATGTCATTGGGATAAAAATATATGGTGTCGTAGAAACATAGTATTTAATGAATGTTTCAACCTAATTGAATATGTACCTTATTCAAAAATGGGACACCCTTTAGTTCTTTTAATGTTATATCTTGAAAAATTTTCATAATTAGGAAAGTTATTTATTATCCCGTACAACATGGATATGAATGTGAAATATTCATTTTTGTAAGCATCATACAACATAACACCTAAATCCTATAATAATTTCAAATCTTCAATCAATGATTCCAAATAAACATCAATATCATTACCTAGTTATTTTGGTCCTGATACAAGCTGAGATAACATAATGTATTTTCATTTCATGCATAATCGTAGTGGAATATTATAAAATAACAACATAACTAGACATGTATTGTGAGGGATGCTTTGAAAACCAAAAATATTCACTCCATCTATAGATAGTGCAAGATGAAGGTTTCTCATCTTGTTTCCAAATTTAGGATACTCATGATCAATTCTATTCCACTAAGGAGACTCTTCTGGGTGATGAAGTTTCCCATATTTATTTCTTGTATCTGCATGTAATGTAAGTTTTCTTGTAATATCCTCACTTCTATATAAGTTCATAATCCTTGTAATGATTGGAAAGTACTATATATATTTTGTATGACCCGATTCACCTTTATTATATCAAAAACTACCACACTTTGGGAATTTTTAGGTTATTTTTTTGCCCTTGAGAAATAGTATATATTCATTTGGATAGGAATTTATTCTTTTAGAGATCATACCAATTTAATGTACCATTTTTTTATAATTATATGTTCAGCAATAAAACTCATTATCTTCTAAGAGCATATCATCCAAGAGAGAAAGTAATTGAGTAAAAATATAATCACTCAATCCATTTTTATCTTTTAAATTATATAGCTTTAGTATGGCTAAAAATGATGTATATTTAGTACAACTAGTATAAAATGTTTTCTTTATATAAATCTTTAACTTCTCAAATAGTTTTTTACAATCACGAAGTTCATCTTCAACTGTTATTTTCATTTTATCAATATGATATTTATCATCGTTCACACATATAATCACATCCTTGATATGATCTTCATCATTTTCCACTCTTGTAATCATATCAGATGATCCAGAAAATGAAGTCCTATACGAGTCACTAGATACATTTAGTTTTTTCCCTATTTAGCCCAAAATTTATAAATTTTATCTATTTTATTACAGATAAAATGTTCTTTCAACTCCTCTAGAATAATTATTCCTGAATAACAATAGCGTAAACACAGACAAAGGATTTTAGGAGGGTCATATGCAAGATCCTTTTCAAACTTGATGAACTCTTTCAATCCATATTTTTAATATTTTTTCATATGATTGGAATACATCCATTTTGTATTCATATATATCATATTTTATTTATTAATATTAATATTTAACAAAATAAATAAACATACATAAATTATTAGCCTAGATCCCATAAAAGTTCATTCTTAAAGAATCATTTAAGCTATATAAAGTCATTATTCTAAGATAATAAGAGTTGAATGATGTGTATTGATATTATCTTGTAGTGGTGAAAATCATTTAATTAATGGAATGTATAATTTATAAATTTACAAAGATTATAATTAAATTTTCATCTATTTCAAATCATAGAGATCAAGGATGGTTTCTGTAACTTTGTTAGGTGGAAGTAAAACATGAGGGGGAGTTGATATTTATTAATTTTTTTCACTTAGTACAAGGCACTTTAGGTAGTGTCTATATGACAGGATGACTAGAATTAGAAATTGAACCTTTTCCACCTCTTTGGTTATAAATTTGGATTCTTCTATGTGGAAAAATCATGGGAAATTTGTAATTTTTGTTCTTCCTGTTTGAGTAAGAAAATATCTATTTACTTTCTCCTTTTTTATTACTTATTTTCATTTATTATTATTTTATTTTAAATTATTATTATTATCACTAAGAGAATTATTATATAAAATAATTATATGTACTAATCATGTATACAATTTGGATATCAATCTAAATCACCAACCATTTTTTTAAACTTTTTCAGATTTAAGTATAATCCTCAGGTCATATATATATATATATATATATATGTGTGTGTGTGTGTGTGTGTGTGTGTGTGTACCTATATATATGTATTGATATATATAAATATATATATATGTATATTTATATGTACATACATTAATTTACTAATAATTTACTTCAGTTTAATTTAATTGTCTTATTGTTGTTATTATAAATTTATTTTAAACATATTATAACATTTATTTACCTAAATAAATAATATTTTACTATTCAATTCTATAATTATCATTATTTACATTTTTATTTATATTATAATTATCTTATATATATGCATTAAAACATTTAAATTGTATTACTATTAGAATTTATGTGTTTATTTTAATTAATAACTTTATTTAACATGATATAATAAATACACTATTATTCATCAGTGTTTTTAAATAGTTTAATTTTATTAAAAAATGAAAATTTAATTGATACCAAGATGAAGTGATCCATGGGTCGTATCCCATGGTACCAAAATATATTGAAAATAAAATAAACACAAAGAATAAGGGAGGATGATATTTGGAAATAAGGGTCCAAGAAACAAGAGAAGGTTTTTATTTATCATAATGAGATCATCCAACACCCCTGCCTCTCGAATGATGTCCCCTCATCCAAGTTTTGGGATTTTTCCATGTCTTATCATCATAATCTTGAGGATCAGTGATTTCATCTAGTAGGGTGGGATCACCTGATCCCTCCGATAACATCTTCATATCATAATTTCTCCTCACATTGACAGTCTCAATGTTAGAGTATTTTCATTCAACTCAGGTAATTCCATGAGAATTATTAAATTCCTCAAGGAAAACCCCCCCCACTATTAGATATATTTAAATTTTATTATTGATTATGCATATTTTTCCTAGAACCAATGTTTGGTGGAACACTTTTTGAAGTGATCCAAGGTGAGTTCTCCCTTAACTTCCATTATACCGGGACAGTTTTAGGATCCCCACCATCACCAGCCTGTATCTCAGCTTTCCCTACTTCATGCAGAGGGGTGCACCTCAGATGCCCCTTGACTTTGGAAGCCTCTATTTCAACTCTTGAAGAGTCACCCTTAGGTGGTTTTCTGTCAAATTCAGTGCATCTAGGTCACAAAACAACATCCAAGTAGGCGGGCTTGGACGGCCCTGTAGACTTCTTAACCTTTCTAGGTTTCGGTTTTAGGTGAGTAGAGGAGAGGGATCTCACCTATTCTGGTTTATTTCTTTTTCTAGATGGGGCATGGAAAGCATCATCCCGGTCCTACTGTGGATCAGTATCAGAGAAGTAAAAATCATCTTCAGGTTCAAATTTCTTAAGATCATCTGCCCCAATTCCATCATGTTCTTCACAATCCATTGTTTCATGGTTCAGGTCCAATGTTGTATCACCTTTACCATGATTCAAGTCCTATTATTTTACAATAGTTGTCCTGCATTCATCTTGGGCCTAATTTAATAGGTCCACACTATTAGGATCTAAGGTATGAGCCTCCTGAGAATCACCTTTCTTTTTATTTTCATCTAGACTCATGGAGTCCTAATTCTGCCTCCTATAGGTGTTAATGGTGGGGCATCTCATACCAAAATTTCCACAAACCAAACTATGATGACATATTTCAAAAGTGTGATCAATGTTGTTATACCCTGAGAAGAAGTAGGGAACCCTCCCATACATATAATTATATATTAAAAACATAGGTTGCAAAATATGTCCATGACAATGTTGTAAAAGGAGTAGGAAAATTTTGTGTGACCGAAAATTATCGGTGGTGAAATATCATGTATGAAAACTACCAGTCGCCCAAATATTCACACTCCTTCCAAAAGAATGAGGGAGGTGACACAACATTGAAATCATTTGAAAATTTTATAAATACCCAAATAAAAATTAAATATGTTAAAACCTTTAATAGTGGGATGTCAATTCGTCCAATAGATAGTGTGTGGTGGTTAGGGAGAATAGTGGCATGCACGGTGACAGGGAGGGAGAATGGAGGAAATGGTGGCAAGAAGGGAGAGCGGTGGAGATAGTGTTCGGTGAAAATGGTGGCAAGGAGGAAAAGTCAGGGTAATGGAAAGCGGCAGCAATGAGGGAGAGTGGCGGTGAGGGAGGGAGACCGAAGACATTAATTTGATTCAATGAGAGCTTGAACGGAATGGGCGAGGGGAACCTTGTTAGGGTTTTATTTAAAAGATCGATAAGTCTTTTATCAACACTTCAAAAAAGTGATGATAAAGAGTGGTTTTATCAGTGCTAAAATAGTTATAACTAATAAAATGGATCTTTATTAAAGCCCTTTTAGCATTAAAAAAGATATATCTTTATCAACACTAAAAACCCACTGATAAAGATCCATTTTAAATATAATAAATATATTTATTATTTAAATATAATTATTACAATTTTATAATTATTTAAATATATTTATATTTATATATAATTATAATTATAAATAAATATTTTTATAAATATTTTTATATAATTATAAAAACATTTATATAATTATATATTTTTATATAATTATATAAATATATATATATATTTATTTATTTATTTATTTATTTATTTATATAATTATATATCTAATTATTAATATATGTAATTATATAATTATAAATATAATAAATATATTTATTATTTAAATATATTTACTATACTTTGATAATTATTTAAATATATATTTATTTATTTATAATTATAATTTTAAATAAATATATTTAAAAATATTTATTTATAATTATAAATATATTAATCTAATTATATGTATTTAGATAAATATATATATTTATATAATTATATATATTTATTTATTAATATAATAATTATATATATTTATAAATATAATAAATATATTCATTATTTAAATAAATTTACTAAAATTTTATAATTATTTAAATATATATTTATTTATTTATAAATATATTTACAAAAAAATTAAAAAAATTATATATAATTATAAATATATTTATATAATTAAATATATATATATATACTAAAAAAGTTTGGGTTCCAGCCCCTTATTATTAAAATGAATGAAAAATAAACAAACACATGAAAGATAGATAGAGACAAAAAAGGTCAGGCCCACATCCATGAGGAGAAAACAGTAACTCAATCATCATCATTATATATATTTATTTATATATAAATATACTAAAATGGTTTAGATCATGGTTTTAGGGACCCAAAACCATTACCCCACAAATTTATTGAAAAAGGTAAAGACAATTCACACATGCTGATACATGGGATGCAAACCCCTAAAATAAAAGGGGATACCCAAAATGCCCACTTACTACATGGCTGTAGGGGATTATTAAATTCTTTTCAGCCTGAAGCCCCTCCACCGTGACCCAAAATTACTATCAAGTTATCTTGAGATATCTCTTAACCATTATCCCAAATGTGATCAGCCTAAAAAGTCCAAATGGAAAAAACCCGAATAACCCAATATAAGACTCCAGCCAGCTTGATCCCATCAGGTTCTAGCCTCTATACCCATCGCTATCCCAAATTCAAACTCACAGATCTATCACCAACCAAAGAAATACACATAATGAGATCATGTTCTAAAGTCATTCTATATCCCAAGGCTATCACTATCACCATTCACCTCGAGAACAACCATCCAATGCACATCATCACTGAAACCAGCACACATCATTACTGGTATAATCCTAATCACCAACCCCACCATTAATGCTATGCTATCATTTGTGATATCTAAGGCATCCCATGTCTCGAGTTTTACACTGGAATCTCACGTCTCACCAACCAACATCTAAGGATGTTTTTGGTATGCTTTGTTGAGTCAATAAGGTTTTCCTTATGACTTTTTCATTCCTTCATACTTGGGGGAGATTGTTGATTCAATAAGGTTTCCTTTTGACTTTACAATTTCCTCTTGTTTTGAAAATCACAAACACCATATCTTAAGGAAAATTTCATTTTCTCTATGCTTTACTTCTATAAGGAAAATTTTCCTTCCCCAAAGAAATTTATCCTTACCATGTTTTTTGTTATTCATTTTTTCTAAAGTATAAAATTTGGTTTCATATCCAAAACCTCGGAATCATATAATACTCAGATAAAAAGCATTCTGTTTTTAGGATCCTAACTAAAGTTCCGAGTTCTATGAATTTAGACTCCGAACTCTTCTGATTTCTGACTCCGAGTTCTCTGAATTTAGACTCTGAACTCTTATGAGTTCTAACTCCGAGTTCTCTGAATTAAGACTCCAAAGTCTTCTGAGTTCTGACTCTGAGTTCTCTGAATTAAGACTCCTAACTCTTGTGAGTTCTGACTCCAAACTCTTATGAGTTCTGACTCTGAACTCTCTGAATTCAGACTCTGAATTCTTGAGAATCCAGATTCTGAATTTCCTTGAAATTAAGACTCCATAATTCTATAGAATTCAAGTTCTGAATTCCTTAGAAAACTGAATCTGAATATCCTTGTATTATAGACACTGAAAATAAGACTCTGAACTTTTATTTTCTTACACTCCGAATAATTTATTTTGGTTATGTAAACATATTTTTTCTTACTCATGTTTTTATTATAAAATGATGTCATGCATTGATTTACTAACTAACCATTGATTGAGTGACATGTGTACAGTTCCCTCTGAAATTCAAGGAAAAATATTACAATTGGAGGAGGGAGTCAACAGTTGGAGTTGTGCCTATAAATAGGATCTCATTTGAAAGAGGCCACAACTTTCAAAACTTTAACTTTTGGATGATCTTGCTTACATGTTGTTGAAGTTATTTCTAGAGAGAGAGTCTCTTATAAACTCTCACGCTTTGTGAAAAAAGTTTGAATGGCTTGTTCAAACTTTTCTTCGTGCATAATTGCTTCGTACGACTTCTAATGTTGTTGAGTATGTTCGAGGGCTTCCGGTGATAGGAAGACATAGGTTCCAACTAACATGAAGTTGAGGGCTTGCAGAGATAGAAATATAGACTCTAATCTTCGTATTGAGGGCTTACCCTGGTGTGGGTAAGATAGACTTTCTTGAAAGTATAAATCAAGGGACCTTTATCCAAGGTTGCTGGATACCCTTCTCTTTGGGTTAAAAGATTTATTACTTGTTACTTGTTTGTTTCATGTTTTCTGCTGCATTTTTTATTATTGAGTAAAGTATAACTATATTATACTTCCTTATACTTGTACTATGATATATAGTAAGATTCTATACGCTTTAAGGTAGAATCTTTGTCTTTGTAAACTTTTGTTAAGTTTCATTTCTGGAATCACTTTTCCAGAATTACATTCTCGGAATCATATTTCTGGAATCAAGTAATTTTATAAAACTTAGAGGTTTTGTGAATTACCTTGTTTAACCTTTTTAAACATAACCATATTTAAAAGTTACTAAGAAAATTTAAAAGTGTAAAATTAACCCCCCCCCCTCTTGTATATTGAGCATCATTAGATACTACATTATTATCTTCATTCATTATTTCAATCCTAAAATTGGTATCAGAGGAGGTCTCTGAAATACTTATATTCACAAATAAGCTTTCCTTGCTCAATTTTTCATTGTTCTATTTTACTTACTTCGGAATATTTTCATTGAATCTAAACTTTTTCTATTAACAAATTTTTGTGGAAAGATTTTTCTTTAAGATGGAAGGAATCAATGTTGGTTCCATTTACAACCTAAATCCAACAAGACCACCTATTTTTTATGGAAGTGATTACGAATATTGGAGAGATCGCATGAAGGAATTCATTATAAATATTGGAGTAGATAATTTTTTTATGCTCACTCGAGGATATAAAATACCTGAAAAGGAAGTTAGTACCTTCACCAATCAAGAAAAGCATGAATATCAACTGAATTATAAGGTAGGCAATACATTTATTTCTTCTATGACAAGAAATATATATAGCCAAATTTCATCCTGTGAAGCAGCAGATTGTATTTGGAAGAAACTTGAAGTTACTCACTTTGGAACTTCCAAAGTAATTGAAACAAGAAGAGCCATGCTCAGAGCTGAATAATATGGTTTCTTCTTTCCTTATGGAGAACCCATATGTTAGGTGAAACAAATATTCATGACTATTGTTAACAGTTTACAATCCATGGGTGAGAAAGTATTATATGATGAGGCTCTTGTTGATAAGATCATAGACATCATTTTCGATGAGTGGGAATCCAAGAGGACCCCTATAGATGAGAATTAAAAGGTTACACATATTTCTCTTGATCATTTGTTTGGAACTCTTCTACAACATGAGACTAGAATGAAGAGAGATGGTGATAATGTAAAGAAGAAGAATGGAAATGGCAGTGTTGATTTTACTACAACTTCAAATCATATCAAAAGTCAAGACTCCTGAGAGAGTTAATAGATCCAAATCTAAGAATATTTTTATCCAATCAAAATCTAGTGGAAGTGAATATTCAGAAAATGTGTTAGAAAATATTTCTCTAAGGATGAACATCATTTTTGGATAGAAGAATTTTCAATCCAGATATAAGAAGAAAGACAATAAAGATTCATAAGTCACTTGTTAAGAATTCAAGAGAGTTGGACATATAAGACCTGATTGTCCTATGATTAAAAGAAAATAAAGAAAATAAAAGCATTTTGAGAGAAATAGAAATAAGTACTACAAAGCTAAAGATAAGAAAGTCTTTAAATCTAATGACACCTGGAGTGCCAGTGGTGGAGACTCTTTAGATGAATCTTCAGATTACAAATCTTCCGGAGAGAAGAATCTCAGTCTAATAGCCAGAAAACCTATTGATAATCATTGCTTAATGGATAAGGTACACAATGCTGAATCAATGACCAATGTTTCTTTAAATGAAAATTATAGTAGTAATAAATACTATGAATCTTCAGATTAAGAATCCTCTTCTGATGAAGATGATACTCTACATACCTATGAAAAAGTTTCCAGGTTTGCTAAGCTTCTTGAGAATCAAAATTCTAAAGTCAACAAAAATCTTGATAAGGAAAATTCTAGTATTTCTATACTTACTAAAGAAATATCAGATCTTTCAAAAGATCTTGATAAGAAAACCCTTGATTTTGAAAGTATTTCAAAAAATCTTGAGGAATTAAATTCTGAGACGGATAAACTCTCTAAAGATCTAGAAAATGAAATTTCTAAGAAAAATGTTTTTGAGCCTAAATCTAGTTCCAAACCAAATTTTTTTGAAGATAAGAACTTAGTTATCAAACTGAAATCTGAAATTTATTCCTTGGGGAAATTTTTGTCAAACTTTATCTTAGGTAAGGAAAATTTTGATAAGATGTATTCTCAAATCTGACCTCTAAGGAATAATTCTGGTTTTAGTTATACTAGTTCTAAACCAATTTTTAGTAACAATTATTTTGTTCCTAAAAGTTCTCCATTCTTCACTAAGTGTTAGTGTGGTGGACACTGGGAAAAAAGTTGTTCCTTAAACAAAACTCAGTCTTTAGGATTTCATAAATCCTATTTTCTTATGAAAATGTGGGTGCCTAAAATTTTTCTTTCTGAAATTTACAGATCCAAGAAAGTTTGGGTTCCGAAAGTATAACTCTTTTTTTCTAGAGAAGTAGAGGGAGTACCAACAGCAATACATGGTACATGGATAGTGGATGTTCCCGGCATATGACTGGTAAAAAACATTGCTTTGAAAATATTATCAAGACAAAAGGAGGGGAAGTAAATTTCAGAGATAATGCTCAGGGAGAAATTATTGGTATAGGTAACATTTTTCTTCTTGAAAAAACTTTGATTTAGAATGTTTTATTTGTTAAGGGTCTTAATCACAACCTCATTAGAATAATTAAATTATGTGATGAAGGTTACCTTGTGAATTTTAGGAATGAAAAGTTCTTAGTACACAATTCCAAGGAACAGTTTATTCTTTCTTCCAATAGGCAAGATAATGTTTACACACTAAACTTAGAAGACCTTAGGAGCCAAGATCTACCTTTCCATGGTGCAATGGAAGATCATTCTTAGTTGTGGCATAGAAGGTTAGGTCACTATAACCTTAGGAACCGATGAAAACTTTCTAAGAAAATACTAGTTAAGGATCTACCGGAGCTTAGATTTGATTCTTCAAAAATTTTTGATCCTTGTCAATATAGAAATCAACATAAATCAAGTTTTAAATCAGTTGGTGAAGTCTCAACTACTGATGCGTTATAGTTGGTGCATATGGGTCTTTTTGGACCAACACAAAGTGGAAAAATTGGAGGCAAGTATTATGTATTTGTCTTAGTTGATGACGACACTAGATTTATGTGGGTCTATTTTCTAGAAAAGAAGTCCAAAGATTTTTCTTATTTCAAGAGTTTTAGAGCCCAAGTTAAAAATGAGAAAAACCTTCCTTTGAAAACTATTCATAGTGATCATGGAGGAGAATTTCAAAATTCTAATTTTGAAACCTTTTGTAGTAGAAAAGGCATTACTCATAACTTCTCATCACCCAGAACACCTCAACAAAATGGTGTTGTTCAAACAAGAAATAGAATTATTCAAGAGATAACAAGAACCATGTTCAGCTAGTATTCTGTAGCCAAACATTTTTGGGATGAATCTATAATTACTTCTTTTTATACTATAAATTGAGTTTTGATTAGACCTTTTCTCAATAAAACTCCTTATAAATTATGGAATGGTAGAAAACCTAGACTTTCCAACTTCAAGGTTTTTGGTTTCAAGGTATTAATTTTGAATACTAAATATAACTTACAAAAATTTGCACAAAAATCTTATGAATGAATTTTCTTAGGCTACTCCATAACTTCTAAGGTTTATAGAGTTTTCAATAAAAACACTTGTACTGTTGAAGAAACAATACATGTAAAATTTGATGAAACTGGTCTTTTTGTTTTCAAACAACCCCAACCTACATTTTCGGATGTGTTTTCAAAAACTAGTTATCAAACCTTGATAGAAGATCCTTCTAATAAGGAAAATGTCCAAGAAAATTTTTCTGAAGCATTTACCCCAGAATACTTTCTACCTTATGTTTATGAACAGGTTTTTAAAAACCCAAATCAATTGTTTCTAAAGAATCATCCTAGTGATAGTATCATTAGTGATATGAATCAACATGTAAGGACTGGAAGTTCCTTAAGAAATGAAGTTTAACATCTATAATTCCTTTCCCAATTAGAACTAAAAAGAACTGATGAAGCATTAGGTGATGATGATTGTATAAAAGCTATGCAAGATGAACTAAATGGATTTGAAAGGAATAAAGTCCGGACCTTGGTTGAAAGACCTAAGGAAAATTCTGTTATTGGAGTCAAATGGGTCTTCATAAATAAGTGGGATGAAAATGGAATCATATTAAGAAATAAAGATAAATTAGTTTCTAAAGGATATAATCAACAAGAAGGAATAGCCTATGAAGAAACCTATGCTCCAGTGGATAGACTTGAATCCATTTGTATTATACTTGCCTTTGCATCATTCTTCAACTTCAATATTTTTCAAATGGATGTGAAATGTTATTTCCTTAATGGTTTTTTATAAGAGGAAGCTTTTGTTGAACAACCTCATAGATTTGAAGATAAAAAACATCCTGAACATGTTTTTAAACTTACTAAAGCTTTGTATAGACTTAATCAAGCCCCTCGAGCTTGGTATGATAGAGTTACGGGATTTTTGATTCAAAATAATTACGTTAAGGGAAATGAATATCCAAACCTTTTATAAATAAAGATAAGAAAAAAAATTCATGTTCAAATTTATGTTGATGACATTATATTTGGTTCAACTCCACAATCTTTAACTGATTCCTTTGTAAATCTAATGAAATCTGAGTTTGAAATGAGTATGATGGTTGAGTTAACATTTTTCCTTGGTTTTCAAATTTCTCAAAAACCAGAAGGAATATATATATCCCAACATAAGTATATTAAATATCTTATTAAAAAGTATGGATTTGAAAACACTAAGAGTATAAGTACTCCCATCGGTAGCTCAAACTCACATGATCTTGATGAAGCTGAGAAACCAGTAGATCAAACATCTTTTAGAGGTATGGTAGGAAGTTTACTTTACTTGACAGCTAGTTGACCAAACATAATGTTTTCAGTATGCTTATGTGAAAGATATCAATCCAATCCTAAGGAATCTCATTTAAAGGCAGTGAAAAGAATTTTTTTTCTACTTAAAGGGAACCATGGATTTAGGACTCTTTTATACTTCTGGAAATGATCTTGTTTTAAAAAAAAATTCAGATGCTGACTTTGGTGGATGTAGAATGGATATAAAAACTAAATATGGAACTTGTCATTTCTTAGGAGACTCATTAGTTTCTTGATCATGCAAGAAACAACACTCAGTAGCACTTTCCACTGCTGAAGCTGAATATGTAGCAGCTGGAATTGTTGGGCTCAAGTGTTGTGGATGCAACACACACTCACAGACAATGGTATGAGTTTTACCAAAACACAAATTTTATTTGATAATACAAGTGTCATTGCCCTTAGTAAAAACCTTTCACATCACTCTCATTCAAAACACATATATATTAGGCATCACTTTCTTAGGGATCACACACAAAAAGGAGATATCATTCTTCAATTTATCGGAACACAAGATCAACTTGCTGATATTTTCATAAAATATTTACCTTATGATAGATTTGAATACAATAAACAGAAGTTAGAAATGATAACCATAAGGTAATCCTCCTTGTTAACTTTCTGTTAAAACAATCTCCTTACAGTAATAAACTCCTTTTCATAGGGGGAGTACATTTTCTTGTTAGTTTTTCAAATTTTTCGTAATGAAGTTTTTCAAGTTTTTCATAATGAAGTTTTTCAAAAAAAATTATAGTTATATTTTTCAAATCTTTCGTAATAAAAATTTTCGTAGTCTAAAATTTTTGTAATGAATATTTTCGTAATGAAGATTTTCATACTCATAATTTTCATAATAAAGATTTTTTTAATGGAGTTTTTTCGTTTTCAATTTCTTTTCATAATCAAAATTTTCAGAATCTAAATTTCTTCAAGAAGAATTTTTCCTCAATATGAATAATCTTCCTATAAATCCAAAAGGTATGTTTTCTTTCTTAAGTTTTCGTAGTCATAATTTACTTACTGGTATTTTATTTTGTGTTTTCAATATCTCGGATTCTCTTTTCCATAAATCTGAATTTTTTTCTTAAAAACATAAAAAGATCAGATTCTATCAATATTTCCTTGAAGCTATCATATAAACCGTCAGATCTGATCAGGAGTATTTTCAGCCACTAGATTGAGTTTGGAAGATGAATCGTCACTTCCAACGCCTATATAAAAGACCCCCGAAGGGTTATCCCACATCGATCTCAAGCTCTCGCGTGCTGAAATTCTGACCCTCTACTTAAGCCCGTTCCGAACTTCTCAGAGTTTCTCAGTTCCGAATGTCTATAGAATAATACTCTCAGAAAGATATGTCTACTTTCAAGCCAATTCCGGAGTGGCATGTGTATAGGGAAAGTTTGGTGCATCCAAACTTCGTCAACAAGTATGATTCTATTATTTCAAAGAACATTAAGCTGAATGGCTAGGAGAGTGTTTACATATCAAAGCCAGGGGATCAAGACTTAGTATATCTAGAGCTGGTTGGCACCATTTCGATTTTTCCAAGAATAGACTCCAGATGCCAGATGCTTCAACACATACTCAATCAGAAATCGGATTCATTATCCATGGTGATGGATAAGTGTGTAAAACTTGAGGCTGACTTCAAAAATTTCATCATTAACTACGAAGCCCACAAGAGGTTCTGTAAGAAAATAGTTGGCTGGAAAAAGAATACAGTATAATACTTGAGAGATCTTGATGAGTTCCAAGATGTTGAAAATGAGGCTTTTGATATTGAAGATGGTAGGATCAAGGATCTTAAAACCAGTTTTGAAGAAAAGCTAACTCTTGAGAAGAGTACTCAGATTCAAGAAGTAAAGTATTTGAATGGAAAATTGTATTCTATTTCCCAAATATGTAAGAGAGAAAGGGATCTTTGGATTTAAATTTAAGAAAAGATCGTTAAGCAGGAAGAAGTCTTGAAGGCTTAGGAAGAGGCTCTCAAGTCTTAGTAAGAAAGAATCAAAGCCTTAGAGAAGAAAGTTGAGTATCACGAATAGATTCTTAAGAGATCATAGGAAGATCATAAGAAGCTCAAGAAGCTAAAGACTATAGTGAATAACCTGATTCCCAAGGAAAAGGAAGGATAATAGGCCCAATCTGATTTTTTTTTGAATTTTTCTTCCTTGCACAAATTCTTTCTAATCATAATGAAACTTTTGGTTGTTTGTATTTTGGATGTCTTGTACTAATATTTCAGGAACCATAATTTCTTTACCATTCCCTCAAAATCTTTTTCAAAATCACAAGGGGGGAGAAAGTAAAAAATAATACTAAGTAAAGAATAAATATCACTAAGTAAGGGGGAGTTTATCTAAGGGGTAGTTTTCATTACGAAGATTTCCGTATTCAAGATAATAAAAAATCTCATTCTGAAAATCTAGAATATGATACTTAGAGTTCCAAAGCCTAAGTCGGAGTTAGTTGTATTCATCATTGACCATATGTAAAGGGATATAAGTTTTATTTCAAAGCCTAGAAAAAAAAATTTCTAAGTCCTTATATTCTTTTTCGTAAGGATGTTTTCACTTTCCAAAAAGGAGGAGATTGTTGATTCAATAAGGTTTTCATTATGACTTTTCTATTTCTTCATACATGGGGGAGATTGTTGATTCAATAAGGTTTCCTTATGACTTTACTATTTCCTCTTGTTTTGAAAATCACAAATACATTAACTTAAGGAAAATTTCATTTTCTCTATGCTTTACTTCTATAAGGAAAATTTTCCTTCCCCAAGGAAATTTAACCATACCATGTTTTCCATTATTCATTTTTTCTAAAGTATAAAATTCAGTTTTGTATTCAATACCTTAGAATCATATAATACTTAGATAAAAATCATTCTATTTTCAGGATCTAAATTCAGGTTTTGAGTTCTCTGAATTTAGACTCTGAACACTTATGAGTTCTAACTCCTATTTATCTGAATTTAGACTCTGAACTCTTATGATTTATGACTCTGAGTTATCTAAATTCAGACTCCGGACTCTTATGAGTTCTGAATTTGAGTTCTCTAAATTCAGACATCAAACTCTTATGAGTTATGACTCCGAACTCTTTGAATTTAGACTCCAAATTCTTGAGAATCCAGATTCTGAATTTCCATGAAATTCAAACTCTAGAATTCTATAGAATTCAAGTTCCAAATTCCTTAGAAAACAGAATCTTAATATCCTTTTATTATAGACACCAAATATTTTTTTGGTTAGACTCTGAACTTTTATTTTCTTACACTCCTAATAATTAATTTTGGTTATGTAACCTTATTTTTTGCTTAATCATGTTTTTATTATAAAATGATGTCATTTATTTAGTTACTAACTAATCGTTGTTTGAGTGACACGTGTACAGGTCCCTCTGAAATTCAAGGAAAAATATGACCATTGGAGGAGGGAGTCGACCCTTGGAGTTATTCCTATAAATAGGATCTCATTTGAAAGAGCCCACAACTTTCAAAACATTAACTTTTGGATGATCTTTCTAACATGTTGTTGAAGTGATTTATAGAGAGAGAGTCTCTTATAAACTCTCATGCTTCATTCAGAAAGTTTGAATGGATTGTTTAGACTTTTCTTCATGTATAATTGCTTTGTGCGACTCCGAATTTTTCTGAGTACATTCGAGGGCTTCCGGGGATAGGAAGACAGAGGTGCCGAATACCTTGAAGTTGAGGGCTTGCGGGGGTAGCAAGACAAACTCTGATCTTTATATCGAGGGATTACCCTGGTGTGGGTTAGATATAATTTCTTGAAAGTATAAATCAAGGTACCTTTATCCAAGGTTATTGGATACCCTTCTCTTTGGGTTAAAAGATTTATTACTTGTTACTTGTTTGTTTCAAGTTTTTTGATGCATTTTTGAATGTTGAGGAAAGTATAACTATCTTATACTTCCTTATACTTGTACTCTAATATATAGTAAGATTATATATGCTTTAAGTTATTATCTTTGCCTTTGTAAACTTTTGTTAAGTTTCATTTCTGGAATCACTTTTCTGGAATTACATTCTTGGAATCATATTTCCAGAATCAAGTAAGTTTTTAGAACTTAGAGGTTTTGTGAATTACCTTGTTTAACCTTGTTAAACATAACCATCTTTAAAAGTTCCTAAAGAATTTTTAAAAGTGTACAATTCACCCCCCCCCCTCTTGTATATTGAGCATCATTAGATACTCCATTAGTATCTTCATTCATTATTTCGATCCTACATGCTTCTCTTTCATATACCATCCCTGCCTTCAAGAATGCACCTTGTTATCATCATCCAGTGTCCCGAAACAACACTATCCATATCCCAAAAATGGTACTGCAAACATCCTTTAACAAATCCCCCTCCATCCAGATCACATATGTCGGTCTCCTCTAATGTCTTTGAAGGCATTGTGTCACGAACTCTCAACTCCAATCACTGGCCATGTGATACATATGCCCTTTTCCAACCCTGATTCATTGAGCTTTTGCAAGGGTCCGAAATCCCCCACCAGCCTACACCATGTGCCTTGATATTGGCACAAATCATCTCATTGTCCCTACCATCGAGAAGGTATTCCTGAAATCGAGCCATGTGTTTTAATGGGAGCGCCTATTCCTTGAGTTGACATCATCAATATCATTGTCAATATCCACCATGGGGGTTTCATCTGGATCCACGATGCTGGGTTGTGACACCTTGAGCACAAAAAGGTTATTCAAAGTTAAGAGCGTACCTGGTTTAATTTCAATATTTTACTCCTAGACATCAATTCCATTGGTATGATCAAATTCACTTCTCATTTCAGAGGACACAAATTTTTCCCTTCAATGCTTAACACCACATGTTGGAAACATCCCATAGTGGCCAACAACCTTCACTCCCAATAATCTTCTTGGAATGAATGGAACTAGAGAACAATCTCCAGAGTGATTGCCATGAAAATTAGGAGAAAGAATATCTCCATTTTGGAGAGAGAAACACTCCATCTCTCTTAAATCTTAATATAAAAATATATATAATTATAAATGTAATATATATATTTTTTAATTAAATATATTTTTTATATTTTTTTAATTATTTAAATTTATTTATTTATCTTTAATTATAATTATAAATAAATATATTTATAAATATTTGTATATAATTATATGTGTGTATTAGGAATTGGGGGGTATAACTACACCAAAACACACACACACATCACAACCTAATGGCAAGGTCATAGCCCCCCCCCCCCCAGGGTTGACCCACCCATTAATGGCCTGTAGACCTATACACATATAGTCCGGAAAGACCTGTAATAATAGCCCATATGTATGGACAGATCATTAGCTAGTAGAATTGTCACCACCATCTGAATGGGACTCCCTTGTAAACCAACTGTGGAGGCCTCATCCCTCAATTATCACACTAGAACATCATGGTGGTGCCACTGGAGACCGCCAAACCACCACCCACACCATAGAGTGGGGGTTCACTGATCCCATTCAGTCAAGACGCATTGCTTTCCACTAACAGCCCTACTGGTAGAGTTTCCTCATCAGTCCCCCACCATCAGCCTAACACCCCATTCATCACCAAATCATGGTCCAATGCCTCAAGATAGCCCATTAGGTTCCATCCCCACATGACAATGTCATCATTAGAGTCACCTCACCCCACCCCCATCATTATCCAACTACCCCTTTGTAGTCGTTGATCACTCACCCATCATCGCCATTGACACATCCTCGTCGCATGCTAATGTTTCCACTGGAGTCACCTCAATCCCTCATCGTTATCCTACCACCCCTTCATATCACCACCAATCTCTCATCTCATCATCATTGTCGATGGTCATACCACCGTCTTCCAACATATACCTCGGCAGTCACCCCACCGCCTATAAGGCCCCGGCCTTAAACATTACATAATCTTCAATTAAGTTAATAATTCACATTTAGGTTCTTTTCAGGTTCACAGCTTTAGATAATTAGGTCATAACTTATACAAAACAACTTTAATATTACAAGTAGACACTTCTACTCACTATCGTTTTTTTTCAAAAAAATATCTTAAAAAAAGAAACATGTCTAGTTCCATGTTTTAGACAACATAACTTTTCTTGGATCTCATCCATGACCATATTCATCTTTAAGTCATGTGAAAAAACATTCCAAAACCTTGGATGAGCATAAAAATCTCAGTAAGGGATACATAAACAAGGAAAACTATTAGTTTTCAAAATAACATGGAAACCATGAATAGTTAATCATAAAGTAATAATTTTCAACTTAAAGAAGTAAAAAAACACTTCACTAAATATAATCTCATTTATTACCCTTTTTGTAACCAAAATATTACCATAAATCCCATATAAAGAAACATATAACATATAAAGGTAACTTGGGACATGAACATACTGAAATTGAATAACCATATGGTCGACTTCCACACATATCACTAAATGGAATATCCATATGGCCAACTTCAATACCCAATGCATTGGAGATTATAACGTAACCACCCGTCCTTGGTTTATCACGAAACCACCCTTCATTTGGTTTATCACGTTACCACATATCAAATGTACAAGTACCATTATATAATCATCACACATAAAAGATTGCAAATATCAACATTTCAGTAATAACATTTCATTTTCAATCACAAGAAATCATTTCAGGATATTGAAATAATCAATCCATTTCAAAAACCATTTTCAATACCAAAACACTCAAAAATGGAATAATGGATTTCCTTTTCCTTTTAAAAATATTAAGGCATATGGAGGAATCCAAATAACGATTACGGCGACGGAGAGGTCATTGTCACTGCAAATGTTAAAAACATTACTTTTTTCCATTTAGTAAAAATATTAGTAGAAAAAATATTCCATTTGAATGAAATTAAAAGTCAAAGGGGTTTATTATACACCGCATAAAAGAAGGAGGTGTATATTATCAAAACATGCCCCGATGAAAGGAGATTGAGACGAAGTCCTTTACCTCGTGTCTAACTTAACTTACTCGTTCTTTAATTTCCTGAATAATAAATTTAAATTAATTTATACTTGATTCAAAACCTTTTTCAAGTTTATTATTCCTTTTATATCACTTATTACCTTGCTATAACAATTAGTTAATTATTTGAGTTCATATCGTACATTTTTTCGATGTTCGGAACTTGAGTCAAAAATGAAATTGTTATAATTATAAATTGTCCATGTGTTCAAAATTACATTATTTAAAAAAAGATATTCGTGATTTAGATATCAGTTATATCATATATATCCAGTATATATGTATTTATAATAGTCCATAGAATTTGGATATAAGAAATGACATGCACTGTTATTGGAGACGGTAAGCTATACGTACGCAAGAACGCTACTTTCATTTCTTTTTCATATTTAAAGGAGTGAAAACTAAATTATACATAGTTATATTATAATTTCATAATAATATATATGTTATATATGTTATCGAAGTTCATTAATTCCATCCTTTATACGTTTCATGTATAGAATGAATGAGTCATATCACTTTGAGGGGGTGGTACTCCTCACTTCCTCAAATGAAATTATCATATATATGAAGGTTCCAGGCACAGAGGAAGCGCGTGGGTGGATGTGCCCACTTGGATTTTTTTCATTAGCAATGATCAATCCGGGATCAATATGACGATAAACACCAATCTCCACGGATCGAATCACAGAAATAGACAAAGAAAAAAAGGAAAGTCCTGGAACCACAAAGTAGGATCATTACAGGTTGATTATAATTAATTTAATCAATTGAAAAGAAATACCTTTTGGGTGTTCTTTCTTCATTGATGTTCTTGATCACGTTCTGATGTGATTCGTCATTGCGTCACAGAAGCGAAGTGTATACTTCCTTTAGCGGTGATCCGCATGTGTACCTCGTATCTCGGGACGTTGCCAAAGGAGTCTTTGGGTGATACCGTGGAGAAACCTTTGCTTGCGTTGTCCACCTTAGATCATCTTGATCCGATGGAAGATGATCTCTCTCGGTCTTGAGAGTGTTCTTGGAGGAAGAGGTTCTTTCAGCCTTGAAAGAATTCTCTAGAATTATTGCGCACAATGATTCTCTTGTGGTGGTAAAAGAGTTGGGGTCGTGAGGATATTTATAATCGGGTTTGAGGTTGTAGAGTTATGACAACAAATAAATGTGTTACACGTTTTATTTATTTCATTAACTCTCTTTTGAAAACCCCATGTCGAGTCATTAATTCCTTGACATGCTCCCACACTGATTATAATAAATATCATTTAATAAAACGATATTTCCTCAAAATCCTGACTGGAAAAACTACACGGCGTGTATTAATAAATACATGGCATGTACTTGTTTTACATTGAAAACTACCTGGAGTATACATTCAATGTACACGGCGTTTATATCTTGTTTTAATTTATTCATTTCCTTTCCAAAATAAAAACTATACGGCATGTTCATTTAATAATACACGACATGTACTTGTTTTCAAAATAAAACTACACGGAGTGTAATCATTGATAAACGGCATGTACTTGTTTTATTTTATTTTATTCTTCCTCCAACATTAAAACAATTTAGGATTCCTTGAATAATTATTAAACAACATACGGGAATAATATTTATTCTACTTTAGATACTTGAATACACTTAGTTTGTGACCCTCTAGGCTTCTTTCTCGTTGGTATTAGGCGGGCTTGCCTAAAGTCCAAGATTACTGTCTAGAAACGGGTCAAGGCACCCAAGAGAAAGAAGTTGACGCCGCATTGACATATCACCTCATACGAATTCTTATTGTGTAATTTAATCCCTTTGTCTCAATATCTCATTAATCAGGTTTCATGGCAGTGTCATAAACCTATATGCTTGATCTGTCGTTCTTTGACTACCTGAAATAAACTCGTCGTTTACACCATGGCCATGGAATTTAATGTGACAGTTCTATTTCAATCAAAGGGCCGAGATATCAACTTCCATAAATGGAAGGGACAAATCCTTCCTCGATTTATCCATTAACAACATGTCATTCATGACACACCCAATGTACCCTACTTCCCGCCAACTGTCTGTGTGACGGTTTTCGTCAGTAAATCTAAGTGCGTGAGTCATGACATGAGTTAATGATAATATTCCAGTCTAAGGACAATTACACATGCTCGTAGATAGAAATGTCTGATGACACCAAGACATGAGGAATTGCTATTGGCGGGTCTGTTCTCATAATCTCCCATCTTGGAGAGTACCAAGTGAGAACTCCATGAGAGAGAGTCTCTTCTTCTTATGAGTACTCGCACATGACGGTCTGTATACTATGTGTCCTATCATAGTATGTCATCCAACCATAGAACTTTATTTAAGAATGTTGTTATATCATTTCAAGGTTCTCATCATAGCGGGGATCTTCCATGACCTTATCAATGCAAAAATATTCTAGGACATTATTATATTATATTCATGCAGAATAATGAACAATATATAATAAGTGAACATTCATGTAATCAAATTACAAAACAGTTGGTTCTCAGGACACCGACCCTTACAAACTCCCACTTGGACTAGAGCCAACTGCCTATGACTTTTAGTCCACTAGACCTCACATGATGATCATGTTTCTACTGAGTTATGGCTTTAGTAAAGGGGTCCTCCACATTGTCTTCTGTGGAAATATTGCTCACTACAACGTCACCTCTCTGAGAATAATCCCTCAAAAGATGATACTTCCGAATTATGTTCTTTGTCCATCGATGTGACCTTGGCTCTTTTTCATGTGTCACTGCTGCAATATTATCACAATCGAGTGTGATAGGATCTTTACTGCTCGGTACTACATCCAGCTCTTGGAAGAAACTTCGCACCCATACTACTTCTTTAGCTACCTCAGAAGCTACGATATACTCGGACTCTACTGTAGAATCTACCACCACACTTTGCTTTGAGCTCTTCCAGCTCACCGTACCTCCATTCAAATTGAAGATGTATCCAGTCTACGACTTCATGTCATATTGATCAGTCTGGAAACTAGCATCTACATGTCCTCTGATGAATAGTTCCTTATCTCCTCCATAAACCAGTAACATATCCTTAGTACGCCTCAGATACTTAAGTATAGTCTTGACTACCATCCTATGGAGGTCTCTTGGATCAGCTTGAAATCTTCCTACCACACTTAATGCGTAAGAAATATATAGCCTCGTAAATATCATAGCATACATGACTGACCCAATCGCGGATGCGTAAGGGATCCTTGTCATTCTCTTTCTTTCCTCATGTGTCTGAGGACACATTGTCTTAGAAAGATGAATGCCATGTGACACTGGCGACAATCCCCTCTTGGATTGTTCCATACTGAATATCTTCAGTATCTTGTCAATGTATATACTTTGACTGAGGCCCAGCATTCTCTTGGATCTATCACGATGGATCTTGATCCCAAGAATATATTTTGCCTCACCCAAGTCCTTCATGGAGAGCATTTATGCAACCATGCCTTAACTGACTGTAAGACGGGTACTTCGTTTCAAATTAGTAATATGTCATCAACATATACAATTAGGAAAAAAAATTCACTTCCACTAAACCTTTTGTAGACACAAGGCTCACATTTGTTCTTAACAAATCCAAATTCCATTACAGATTCATCAAAATGAATGTTCCATGACCTGGATGCTTTCTTTAATCCAAAAATGGATTTCTGAAACTTTCATACCTTTTTGGCATCATTTTGAGTCATTAACCCTTCAGGTTGTGTCATGTAGACATCTTCCTGGAGGTTCCCATTAAGGAAAGTTGTTTTGACACCCATTTTCCAAATTTCATAGTCATGGTAAGCGGTAATGGCCAATAGGATTCTAATGGATTTCAGCATCGCAACCGGTGAAAAGGTTTCATCATAGTCTATTCCTTAACTCTATCTAAAACCTTTTGCAACCAGTTGTGCCTTATAGGTTCTGAATTTTCCCTCCATGTCCAGTTTCTTCTTAAATACCCATTTATTACCAATAGGCTTTACATCAACTGGAGGATCTACCAAAATCCAGACTTGGTTTTGGTACATGGAATCTATTTCATAATTCATGGCTTCTTTCCACTTGGAAACGTTTGTGCCTTCAACTGCTTCCTTTTAGGTAAGATGATCATCATTGTCAACCAATAATTAGTCACCATCCTCGGGGACAAGAAAACCATATCATTCCGGTTCTCTCACCTCTCTCGTGCTCCTACGCAGTTCTTGTGTCTCTCGAATAGATTGTCCTTCCATGTGGCTTTGTGGAATCTATTCTTGTACCAACTCCTGTCTATCTTGAGCCTCAACTTCATCGAAGTCTATCTCGCTCCCACGATATCTTTTGGAGATGTGTTCCCTCTCAATAAATATGGCATGTCTTTCCACTGTAACCTTTTTGTCTGAGGGGTTGTATAGGTAATATCCCCTTGTTTCCTTGGGATATCCTATAAAGATACACTTTGTGCCTCAGGGTGAAATTTTGTTACCTGAAGAGGCCTTAACAAATGTCTCACTACCCCACACATGTAAATTTGATAACATGGCTTTCCGTCCACTCCAAAACTTGTATGGAATACCATTTATAGATTTAGTTGGTACTTGGTTTAGTATGTGAGTTGCTGTTTGTAATGAATATCCCCAAAAGGATAATGTAGGACTCGTATGACTCATCATTGATCTCACCATGTCCAACTGGGGGCGGTTACTCCTTTCACTTACACCATTCCACTGGGGCCTGTATGGAGGAGTGAGTTGATATAGAATCTCAAACTCCCGTAAGAAATCAATTAAGTCCTGATTAAGATATTATCCTCCTCTGTCTGAGTGGAGTTTCTTAATCTTCTTATCAAGATGGTTCTCAAATTCATTCTTGTATTCTTTGAACCGATCAAAAGAATTTGACTTATACCTCATTAAGTAGATATATCCATATCTACTAAAATCATCAGTAAAAGTTATGAAGTACAAGAACCCACCCCTTGATTCAACTGGAAATGGTCCACACACATCTGTGTGAACTAATTCTAGAAGCTCTTTAGCCCTTTCACCTTTCCCACTAAATAGTGTTTTGGTAATTTTTCCTTGTAGACACGCATGACATACACCAAGTGGTTTTAGTTTGAAATAATCTAAATACCCATCTTGATGTAATTTTGTCAAATGTTTCTCATTGACATGACCTAGCCGGTGATGCCAAAGTTGGGTGTGGTATGAGTCATGTGAATTAACTTTTTCATCAATTTCCATTACTTGGTTTGTGTAGTCTAACACATAAAGGTCGTTATATAAATGTTCCCTACCAAAACAAATGCTATATTTATAAAAGTAGCAACATCCACTTCCAAACATGAAGATGAATCCATCAATATCTAATCTGGATACTAAAATAATGTTTTTTGGTTATAGAAGGTACATAATAACATCCTTTCAAAACCAAGACCATCCCAGAAGGAAATGTGAGATGGTAGTCTCCGACAGCTACAGCAGCGAGTTTGGCTCCGTTGGCTGCTCGTAGATCCACCTCACCTTGGTCAATCATTCTAAATATACTTGGTTCCTGTATTTGGATACATATGTGAGCACCACAAGAAGTATCTAATACCCAATTAGTAAAAATAGATAGATTTTATTTGATAACAAATGCACCTGAAGCTTCTCCTTGCTTCCCTGGCTGGGTGCAGTTTTTCTTCCAGTGGCCCTTCTTGCCACATGCGAAACAAACAGTATCTTGTTCCCTTGCCTCCCCTTTGATCTTCCTTTTCTTGGAAGTCCTTGAAGAAGATTTGGGCTTAAAGATCTTCTCATTCCCTTTCCTTTTATTCACCATAAGGACAGAACTCTTCATGTCATTATCCACTTGGCGAATAAGGATAAGAAGATCAGACAGAGACTTCTCAATGTTGTTCATGTTGAAGTTCAAAACAAAGTTTGAGAAACTCTGGGGGAGTGATGCAAGAATGAGATCGGTACCCAGTTTTTTGGGGAGTTTAAACCCTAAAACCTCCAAGAACTCAATGTATCCAATGAGCTTGACTACATGAGGCCCGGTTGGGGCACCCTCTCCAAGCTTTCTTTGAAATAGAGCCTTGGATATTTCAAACCTTTCCTGTCTTTCTCTCTCCTGGTATAGACCACGGAGGTGCTCGAGCATGCTGTAGCCATCCATGTATTCATGAGACTTCATGAGCTCACTAGACATTGATGACATCATCAAACATTGAACGTCGAGCGCATCACTCAAATGTTGATCATAGACCAGGAAATCTTCATCACTCGCCCCTTGGGCAGGCGGATCAGGAAGTGAGGACTCCATCTCGTAAAACTTTCGTTCATGGCATAGGATAACCCGAAGGCACATAAACCATTCCTGAAAGTTACTACCAGTGATGATATTGTCCTTATCTAAAATTGATTGTAGAGAAAATGTGGTTGATGAGTTTTTCATTTCGATTCTACAAATTAAAAGAGAATATTTATCACTACCTTTTGATTACATTTTATGAAAAACAATAAATGAATTTATTAATTCTCCCACTATTTTATCAAGTCCCAAGGGCCCTAACTATTAAACTCATAATGTCCAGTTTCTTTGACATTCTAGTGTCAATGATCCATATTCCCCTTCGCATAACCCCAACAAGGGTTGGTCAAACTATTTGAAGGTATTTAGGTAAGAAGGTCTTTGGAAACTGTGAGCTTACAGTTCCTTGATCCGTTGAGTGGACTCCCCAATCCTGAAATCCTGACTAGGATTTCCTCAACTCTTGCCTCCAATATTACATAAAGTCAAGCAAGGACTACTCCTCTTGATGTAATATGGGAAATTCAACCTGAAACCTTTCATAAGGGCTTCCTTTATAAAAGTAAGTGTCCCAACAAGGTTAGGTCAAACACATAGTTTTATTGAGTCTTTCCCTTAATCAAGTAATGGAAGGCTTGGTCTGACTTAATATGGTATTGAGGGATTTTAATCTTTTATACATAGTTTTTCATTATCACATGCTTTTTAATATTAAGTGATGCTAGATTAAGTGATTAACCATGTTCCGATAATGTTTACGCATAGTATGGTTTTTATTTTATTCTATCTTTTCATGCTTGTTTATTTCATTAATTATGTGATCACAACAACACATACATAATAAATAAACTATTCAATCAAACATAAATAAAATAAGATGGCATGATCATGAGCTTCTGTTGGTTAACTTATCTAGCGGTTTGATAAGTTAACCCTGACCTAGGGAAAAACACCTTGAACCCGATGGTTTGTGTTCTGTAGTGCCCACCTATCCACCTTTATATCTTCCTGGGTTGGTTTCACATTAGTTTCGGATTTAAAACCGTCTCCTTTGGCTTGGGAGATCCTCCATTACATGGGGTTTACATTAAAGAAACCATGGGCACGCAGGCCCTACATTTTATTGGAATAAGGCTCGCAAGCCAATGAATTTATATTAAACTAATTTAAATGAAACCATACACACATAAAAATGGTCTTTGGTCTAGCTCATGATCATCCATAGCATGCATTGACATTTACGCATATTCAAATTATTTTAATCGTTATATTATTTAAGATAAGTTGTGCTCGAATTCAATTAATTATGATCTTATAATTAATCAATTATTTATCTTAAATTCCTTTCTGAATTTACTTGAGATTCTTCTCATCCATATTCCTTGTACAGGTCTTTGTACTTTTAGAGGAAACCTGGTGAAATCCCATTTCTGGAAATTACACGGCGTGTAGTTTATAAGTACATGGCGTGTATTTTTTTTACCTTTTATCCAAAGTATACGATGGGGGATTTGGCGTGTTTTCTGTAATTTGGAAATTTTGGAGTACACGGAGTGTAGATAAATCATACATGGTGTGTACTTCCTTGTTACATGGTAACTGGCCTGGAGATCCCGTGTACGTGGTACGCGGCTTCTCCTTTGTACACAGTTTCACTTGGGCTGGATCGGACTACACAGCGTGTTGCTCCAACATACACGGTGTGTATTCCGGTTCCCACACGCCATTTAATTCTTGTCAACACAGGGTGTTAAATGCTTAGGTGTAATCAATTCACACTGCGTGGTTTGGCAGACCAGTGCTGGTTCATTGAACCTAAGTACACGGTGTGTAGTTTTCATTACAAGTCGTGTATTCCCGTGTTGTATAGATAGAAAGATCAGATCCTCCAGATGAGTTCCTCATTTTAATTTTAATCAAAATTAAAATTAAAAGTTTGTTTCTATGATATGAATCTAGAAACAAAGGAGGAAGAATAGATCTCGTTTATTCAGATTTATAGAACGATTTATTTCAAATTGAATCAAATGTAAATGCGTAAATTATCAACGAAAATTAAATAACTATAATCAACATCGTAACCTCGCTCTGATACCATTTGAAGGTTCCGGGCACAGTGGAAGTGCATGGGTGGATGTTCCCACATGGATTTTTTTTATTAACAATGATCAATATGGGATCAATATGACGATAAACCCCAGTCTCCACAGATCAAATCACAGAAATAGACAAAGAAAAAAAGTAAATTCTTAGATCCACAAAGTAGGATCGTTACAGGTTGATTATAATTAATTAAATAAATTGAAAAGAAATACCTTTTGGGTGTTCTTTCTTCATTTATGTTATTGATCATGTTCCGATGTGATTCGTCATTGCGTCGCAGAATTCAAGTTTAGACTTCCTCTAGCGGTGATCCACACGTGTACCTCGTATCTCAGGACGTCGCCAAAGGAGTCTCTGGGTGCTAGCGTGGAGAAACCTTTTCTTGCGTTATCTTCCTTAGATCGTCTTGATCCGATGGAAGAGGATATCTCTCGGTCTTGAGAGCGTTCTTGGAGGAAGAAGTTCTTTCAGCCTTGAAATAATTCTCTAGAATTATTGTGCACAATGATTCTCTTGTGGTGGGAAAAGAGTTGGGGTTGTGAGGATATTTATAATCGGGTTTGAGGTTGTAGAGTTATCACAATAAATAAACGCGTTACGTGTTTTATTTATTTCATTAACTCCCTTTTGAAAACCCCATGTCGATTCATTAATTCCTTGACATGCTCCCACACTGATTATAATAAATATCATTTAATAAAATGATATTTCCTCAAAATCCTGGCTGGAAAAACTATACGGTGTGTATTAATAAATACACAGCCTGTACTTTTTTTTCAATGAAAACTACACGGCATGTACATTCAATGTACACGGTGAGTATATCTTGTTTTCATTTATTCATTTCCTTTCCAAAATGAAAACTATATGACATGTTCATTTAATAATAAACAGTGTGTACTTGTTTTCAAAATAAAACTACACAGCGTGTAATCATAGATACACGGCGTGTACTTGTTTTGTTTTATTTTATTCATCCTCCAACATTAAAACGATTTATTCTTCCTTGAATAATTATTAAACCATGTATGGGAATAATCTTTATTCTACTTGAGATACTTGAATACACTTAGTGTGTCACCCTCTAGGCTTCTTTCTCATTGGCATTATGCGGTCTTGCCTAAATTCCAAGATTATTGTCTAGCAATGGGTCAAGGCACCCAAGAGAAAGAAGTTGATGCCGCATTGATGTATCACCTCATACGAACTCTTACTGTGTAATTTAATCCCTTTTTCTCAATATCTCATCAAGAAGTTTTCATGACAGTTTCATAAACCTATATGCTTGATCTGTCGTTCTTTGACTACTTGAAATAAACTCTTCGTTTACACCATGGCCATGGAATTTAATGCGACAGTTCTATTTCAATCAAAGGGCTGAGATATCAACTTCCATAAATGGAATGGAAAAATCCTTCCTCAACTTATCCATTAAGAACATGTCATTCATGATGCACCCAACATACCCTACTTCCCGCCAACTGTCTGCGTGACGATTTTCGTCAGTAAATCTAAGTGTGCAAGTCATGACATGAGTTAATGATAATCTTCCAGTCTAAGGACCATTACACACGCTCGTAGACAGCAATTTCTGATGACACCAAGACAGGCGGAATTACTAATGGCGGGTCTGTTCTCATAATCTACCATCTTGGAGATTAACAAGTGCGAACTCCATGAGAGAGAGTCTCATATTCTTATGAGTACTTGCACATGACAGTCTATATACTATGTGTATTATCATAGTATGTCATCCAACCGTAGAACTTTATTTAAGAATATTGTTATAGCATTTCAAGGTTCTCATCATAGCGGGGATCTTCCATGACCTTATCAATGCAACAAATATTCTAGGACATTATTATATCATAGTCATGCAGAATAATGAACAATATATAATAATTGAACATTCATGTAATCAAAGTACAAAATAGTTGGTTCTCAGGACACCAACCCTTACAATATATACAAAATTAAAAGCATAAAGGTATATTCTAAATGAGAATTAAAGAAGTATATAGATAAAATAAATATAATATATATCATATATAATTATATTTTCATCATAATATCCACCATAATAGGTGGTAGGAAAAGATTGAACAATAATCGTTTTGTGAGGCTGTAGTTCGCCTTCCATAGAAACAGTATGTTCTAAATCCATTAGATGGAGGTGTGTGTAAGTTTAGTTCAAATAATTCTCATAAAAAATATAGTATTTTTAGGATAATAGTTTTTTAATATAAAATATTAATAATAATATCATAGGTAGTGGAGAAGGAAAAATAATGGAAAGGAACTTGAGAGAAGATGTTACCTCAAATCAGATAACCCCCTTTGGTTTGAATCAAAAGGCTTTATTGAATTTACTTATTCATAAGGTAAGTGTTCTAGGTGGAATATTGGTTTGTTGGAAACTTATTTGGGTAGATTTTGGACGTTCCAAGGGGGCTTGAGAGGTGTGAGTAAGGGTTATAGGCGATGACCTTTTATAAGAGGGAGGAGGGGTTCTTTAGGAAAGTTTGAAAGTATTATTTTATTTTAAAATAATTTTATGTTTAAAAAGGTCCAAAACTCATTAAATTAGAATATAAGATGAATATAAGTTTAAATAAAATTATCCAATAATAATTAGATAGGTTTTGGATATTTTTTAATCATTATTTTTTTTATTTAACCCTTTTTATTACACTTACAATTTTATCAAACATTTAACACTGAGAATCAAAATAGTTAGAAAAACATTAAAAATGTCCAATTAAAGAGTAAATAATAAAATTCTAGACTTCTGATAACTATTTGGATGAATATTATATTTTTTTGAATTTTATAATATTTAATAAAATATTTTATTTTTTAAATATGAATTATGTCAATTTAGCCACTATTTATATCATGACTTTTTAAAAACCCATAACAACTTGATTTATTTGAAAAAACATAATTAATACAGATATAAAATGTAAATATCTTCCAAAAAATTCATGTTTGACATCAAAATAACAAAATTACATTTATTTTAACATTTATAATATCATTTATTTGAATCCTTTATTAATGAAGCAATCATTGCAACATCATTGTGTCATAATTAAATTTATTTATTTAAAGTATAAAAATTAAAAATTAAATACCATGATTTAGGAAATATTTTTGTATTTCTAATTACTATTTATAGTTGAAAATATCACTTATATATCCCCATATAAAAAATTTTTTACTAAAAGATATATGTTTATGTTACATTTTCCTTAACTTTAAATTAATTTTTTCTAAAATTTCATTTTCACTTAAAAGTGGCTCCATGGGGTCCCAAAATCAACCCAAGGATGTACATGGTCGGACATGTATCATATAATAGGTTTAGGACACATTTTAGGGTAATTTAATATTATTATAATATTATTTTTTTACCCTTGTTTACCAGATTTACCCTTTAACCATGGTAAATAAAATATTTATTGAAGTTACTATTCAAAATGTCTAAAAATAAAATTTGCCTATTTACACAATTTGTAGCTCCTGATTCCAAATATGTAATCTATTTTTCTAAATTTAAAACACATAAGTTGCAGAAATTAATTTAAAATAAATTCCCATTGTCAAAACCAAAAGGTAGGTTTTTTAGAAATAATAACTATTAAAAGATTGACATGTGTTTATGTCTAATTAAAAATTGAAATTACTTAAAATGAAAAAAAATCTATTAAATGATAAAAATATAATCTAATAACACTTTAAAACAAATTTAAATAATAATATAATCATTTAAATAAATTATGTGAAAAGACGGTTTTGAAATAAAATGCAGTTTTTTCACTATTCATTAAAAATGGAATTTATTAGAAAAATACCAAAAATTTACCCAAAGTAAATTTTGATTTCCCAATTCTAAATAAGAAGTTTATTTTGTAAATGGAATATATAAAAGTGAAAAAACTAGAATTAAAAATGGTTCTCCATCAAAAGGTGGTAAATCAACCTTTTAAAGAATATTAGAGTATTTCATGCTTAAAATCAGATTCATTCTTATTTTTTAATCCACTAAAATTTATTGTATAAATGTAAATACATTTAAAAAGCATTTTTAATCATAATTTAGTTAGTTATTTACATTCCCAGCAATACAACGACTATGCTTTAACTACCATTATAATATTATTATTATTATATTATTTTTTGGTATAACTCAAAGTTGTGTGCAATAGAAGATTTAAAAGAAACATGTTGTTGTGTGTTGAGTACGCTATCGAAAAAAGTGTCCTCTTTAAAAAAAATTAATATCTTATTCATAAATATTAATAGTGATCAAAAATTATTATTCTATAAATACTTGGTTCGTTACATCCTTCCCCCCTTTTGGAAATTGTGTCTTTGTAATTTTAAAATTGGGCTTGGAAACTTCATTGAAAGTCCCACATTGGAAAAAGAGTCAATAAAAAACTCACTTTAAAAGAAATAAAGATAATTAAAAAGGTCACATGAGATAACCCATTCTAGGATTCCATGTAGGAAAACATGGATATGGAAGAGAAACTAACCATTAAGTTCTAATGGGGAGTGATAGAAAACATGATTAGGGGAAAGTAAACCACTATAAAATCATGAAATTGTAATGGGTTAAACAATCATTGATTCCTTGGTAGGAAAATTAAATGTACAACGTTATTGTTTTAAGTTACTTTTCCTAAAGTTGAGGAATTTATTTATGATCTCGACTAAGAACATAAGGATACTTACTTACTTATCATGTAGACTTTCATCCTTTACTTAATTTCTACCACAAACTCAACTTTTCTCCAAAAAATGAGTATTCAAGCTAAGTTGGTCACATAAAAAGTGATAGAATAAACTTCTAGAGAATAACATGATCCAAAAACGATGAACCATATATTTCCCCGGTGTTTAGACATTAACCAAAACCAAAATGGTTAGTACAAGAGCAGATAATCCCCAAAAAGCATAATAATTTATAAAAAGAAAATACTACTATTAATATCAAAAATTCGACAAAAAATACCCAAAGTTCAATAAATACCATTAAATAAACAATTGTCCTTAAAATTATTCAAAGTAATCCAAACTAAGATTGAAACCCAAAATTCAGAAATATTTAATCACATAGTCTTATACAATAAATCTTAACATTTATCTCAAAATAACATCAACTACTCTTAAAGTCTCATACTAAAATATAATTAACCTAATCATATATTCTCTATGATAGGTTAATCATTTCCATAAATAACCCACATTTCTATATGTCCATAATAAAAACATATATTCTACCAAATTAAAATTCCACCATTACTCCTCAAATTAGATACCAAAGTATTATATTTTCCTTAAGCATATAGTGTTCCCAAAAGAGAGAATGTCTTCCAAAATAACCTTTATCACTTAATCACCAAATCATTTTCCTATACTAAGGATATCCATTTGATAAAAAATAAGTTCCCAAAATCAACTTATTCTTGATCCAAAAAACATTTAACTAAAAAATAATAAGTCATACTAACAAGGGACTTCACGTAGTCCAATGGTAGGTGATGCACCCTTATCGCCCTTTGGTTATGGGTTCGATTCCCATGGCCTTTCCATACAAAGCATGTTTTCACACATCTTTCAGGTTTTCCTTTTTCTAAAACCATTTCATTCTTATAACATTCTCAAAAATAAGATAATTCTCTCAAAAATAACCATAATATATTTTATCCTCAAATGTTATCTAATACCTTTAATTTTTCATCCCAAGATGTAAAAACCATTTATCACATCAAAAAAAGATCATATGAACCCTTAAGGTTATCCATTATGTCCATACAAGAAAAGATAATTCTTTCTTGAATAACATTTTCACATATCAAACTTCAAGGTTACACATACTAGAAAATTTTTTCCAAAGTAATCTCATCATCAAAAGAGCATTAATACTTTTAAGCATTTAATCATCCTAAAATCTACCATAACTCTTGAATCCATTATATGTAGACTTCTTACTCATTAAATGTTCTTCATGATCCATTAACCATGTTTTTCCAAATTATTCCATAATACTTCTTTACTAAAAACAAAATCATGAATCATATCCTAAGATTCAATAATATCAAAACATCATCTATGAAATAATCCATACCTTTCATAGGTCATTGTTAGTTTCCTCATACTAAATTGGAATGGAATTAGGTATTGATAAATATATATTTGTACGTTCCTGCTGATCCCATTTGCGAACCTTCTTCGTAGGACATATATTGGTGTAATGACAATGCACACCACATTTAAAACATTCAATTGATCCTTCGAAAAAAACTTTTATCCCTTTCTTGGATTCAACTAGATGCTTCCTTTTTCCATGGAAGTTTATTGCTTTATGACCTCCATTACCACATCTAAAACATATTCTTGTCCCTTTGAATCATTTTTCTAAGTGTTTCTTTCCACATACTTGACATATAGGTTTTTAAATATACTTACCTTTATAACTATTACTTGAACTTACGTAGGGATTTGTTTCTCACATATAAGATGACTTATAAAAATCACCAAGGTCTAGTTGGTCAATCATGAATCTAGATAGTTAAATGAGAATAACCACAAGAGTTCTCATTCCAGCTCCAATTTCATTTAGTTTCTCATTTAGAAAACCACCACAGTTTCCTTCACATCCATTGTTACTTTGGTACCTACTAGATCCATCCATTTACTAAAACCAAAAATGTTAGTTTGAGTATTTCAGTAAAATCATCAAATAATATCTTATGAGGAGTGAAAATACTAAGATATTCTTATTCATGCTATATTAAACTCATTCAATTTTTCTAAAATAACTAGGACTCTTTCTAATATTCTAACCATTATGGTTATGTCACTTATGCTTAAATAAAAGTCTAACCTCTAAAGTTATCTAAACCGGCCTCTGATACCATCTATAAGGCCCCAGACATAAATATTACATAATATTAAATTAAGTTAATAATTAATATTGAGGATATTTTCAGGTTTAGAGCTTTAGAGAATTATTTCATAACTTATACATAACTAACTTGAATATTACAAGTAGATACTTATACTCGCTATCAATTTTTTAATAAAACAAAAACACTTAAAAAAGAAACATGTATAGTTCCATGTTTTAAATAGCATTAATTTTCCTTGACCTTATCCTTGACCATATTCGTCTTTAATTCTTGTAAAAAAACATTTAAAAACGTGGGATGAGCATAAAAATATCATTAAGGGATACATAAATATGGAAAACTATTAGTTTTTAAAACAACTTGTAAACCATGAATACTTAATCATAAATTAATAATTTTCACCTTAAAGAAGTAGAAAAACACTTAACTAAATATAAGCCCATTTCTTACCCTTTTGTAACCAAAATATTACTATAAATCCCATATAAAGAAACATATAACATATAAAGGTAACTTGGGACATAAACATACTGAAATGGAATAACCATACGGTCAACTTCCATCCATATAACTAAATAGAATAGCCTTACGGTTGAATTCCAAACCCAATGCATTAGAGGATATAACGTAACCACCCATCCTTGGTTTATCATGGAACCACCCTTCATTTGGTTTATCACGTAACCACTCGTCAAATGTCCAAGTACCATTATATAATCATCACACATAAAAGATTTAAAATTTCAAAATTTATGTAATAACATTTCATTTGAAATCACAAGAAATCATTTCAAGATATTGAAATACTCAATACATTTTAAAAACCATTTTCAATACCAAAACACCTAAAAAGTGAATAATGGATTTATTTTTCCTTTTAAAAACATTAAGTCTTATAGAGAAATCCAAATAACGATTACGGCAGTGGAGAGGTCATTGTCAAAGAAAAATTTAAAAATATTCATTTTTTAGTTTATTAAAACTCTTAGTAGAAAAAATATTCCCTTTTAATTAAATTAAAAGTCAAATTGGTTTATTATACACCATGTAAATTAAGGAGGTTTATATTATCAAAACATTCCCTAATGAAAGGAGATTGAGACGAAGTCCCTTACCTCATCTCTGACTTGACTAATTCGTACTTCAATTTCCTAAATAATAAACTTAAGTTAATTTATACATGCTTAAAAACTTTTTTCAAGTTTATTATTCCTTTTATATCACTTATTACCTTGATATAACAATTAGTTAATTATTTGAGTTCATATTGAACATTTTTTTGATGTTCGGAACTTGAGTCATAAATGAACTTGTTATAATTATAAATTATCCATGTGGTCAAAATTACATTATCTCTAGAATTATATTCATGATTTAGATATCATATGTATCATATATTTCCACTATATATGTATTTATAATAGTCCATAGCATTTGGATAAAAGAAATTAAATGCACTGTTCATGGAGACAGTAAGTTGTACGTACGCATAAACGCTATTTTCATTTATTTTTCATATTTAAAGAAATGAAAAATAAATTATACATAGGTATATTATAATTCCAGTATAATATATATGTTATATATGTTACATAAGTTCATTAATTCCATCCTTTATATGTTCCATGTATAGCATGAACGGGTCATATCACTTTGAGGGGGCAGTAGTCTGCACTTCCTCAAATGAAATTATTGTATATATACAACATTAAATGCATAAAGGTATATTCTAAATGATAATTAAATAATTATAAAGATAAAATAAATATCATTATATCATATATAATTACATTTCCATCCTAATGGCTACCATAATAGGTGGTTAGAGAAGATTGAACAATCATCGTTTCGTGAGGTAGTAGTTCATCGTCCATAGAAATAGTATATTCTAAATAAATTAGATGGAGGAGTGTGTGAGTGTAGTTAAAATACTTATTATAAAAACAACCTAGTATATTAAGGATACTGTTGTTTTTATATAAAGAAATAACAAGAAGAGCATAGGGAGTGGAGAAGGAAAAATAATGGAAAGGAACTTGAGAGAAGACGTTACCTCAAATTGGATAACTCTCTTTGGTTTGAATCAAGAGGATTTATTGAATTTTCTTAGGCATAAGGTAAGACTTCTAGGTGTAATATAGGTATTTTGGGAGCTTATTTCGTTAGATATTGGACAATAAAATGGCGCTTGAGAGGTGTGAGTAAGGTTTAGAGGTGATTCCCTTTTATAAGAGGGAGGAGGGGCTCTTTAGGAAAGTTTGAAAGTATTATTTTATTATAAAATTCTTCTTAGTTTTAAAAGGTCCAAAACTCATTAAATTAGAAGATAATATGAATATAAGTTGAAATAAAATTATCCAATAAGGGTTTTGGATATTTTTTAATCCTTATCTTTTTTTATTTAACCATTTTTTTACTCTACCCATTTTATCAAGAATTTAACACTTTGAGAATCAAAATAGTTACCAAAACATAAAAAATATCCAATTAAAGATTCAATAATATAATTTTATACTTTTTATAACTATTTTGACTAATATTAGATTTTTCTATAATTTTATAATATTTAATAAAATATTTTATATTTTAAAATATGAATTGTGTCAATTTGGACACTATTCATATCATGACTTTTTAAAAACCCATAACAACTTGATCTATTCGAAAAAACCTAATTAATAAAAATATAAAATGTAACTATCATATATAAAATTCTTGTATGACATAAAAATAACCAAATTACATTTATTTTAACATTTATAATATCATTTATTTGAATCCTTTATTAATGAAGCAATCACTCCATCATCATTGTGTCATAATTAAATTTATTTATTTAATTTCTAAAATTATAAATAAAATACCATGATGTAGGAAATATTTTTCTATTTTTAATTAATATTTATAGTCAAAAATATCACTTATATAACCCCATATAAAAAAATTTTTACTAAAAGATATATGTTTATGTTACATTTTCCTTAACTTTAAATTAATTTTTTATAAAATGTCATTTTCACTTACAAGTGGCTCCATGGGGTCCCAAAATCAAACAAAGGAAGCCAATTTTTAGACTTGTATCATCCAATAGGGTTAGGACACGTGTTAGGCTAATTTAATATTATTATAATATTATTTTTTTACCCTTATTTACCAAATTTACCCATTAACCATGGTAAATAAAATATTTACTGAAGTTACTATTCATAATGTCTAAAAATAAAAGTTACTTATTTACACAATTGGGAGATCCTGATTCCAAATATGTAATCCATTTTTACAAATTCATAATATAGAAGTTACAGAAATTAATTTAAAATTAATTCTCATTTTTAAAACTAAAAAGCGGGTTTTTTAGAAATAATAACTATTAAAAGATTGACATGTGTTTATGTCTAATTAAAAAGTGAAATTACTTACAATGACCAAAATTGGATTAAATGATAAAAATATAATCTAATTAAACTTTAAAACCAATTAAAAGGACAATCTAATCATATAAATAAATTAGATTAAAAGATATTTTGGACCTAAAATGTTGTATTTTTCACTATTAATTAAAAAATGAACTTTATCAGAAAAATACCAAAAAATTACCCGAAGTAAATTTTGATGTCTCAATTTTAAATAATATTATTATTTTGTCAAATATAATATATAAAAGTGACAAAAACTATATTTAAAAAGGGTTCTTTATCAAAAGGCGGTAAATCGACCTTTTAAAGAATATTTGGGTATTTCATGATTAAAATCAGATTCATTCTTATTTTAAGCCTCTAAAATTTATTGGATAAATGTAAAGAAATTTAAAAAACATGTGTAATCATAATTTAGTTAGTTATGTTCATTCCCATCAATACAAAGACTATGTGTTAAATACCATTTAAAATAATATTATTATTATATTATTTTTCGGTATAACACAAAGTTGTGTGCAACATAAGATTTCAAGGAAACCAGTTGTTACGTTTTGAGTATTCTATCAAATATAGTGTCCTCTTTAACATAAAATTAATATATTATTCATAAATATTAATAGATATCAAAAAGTATTATTCTATAAATACCTTGGTCATTACACTGTTGATACATGTCTCTCAACCCACCATCACCATCGACATATATACTATCATCCTCCAAAAAAGGTTGCAAATTATGACACCATGTGCACTATAATGCACACATGTTCAGTTGTCACTATCTCGCTGAGAAGGAACCTCAAATTTCATAGAAATAGCCATACGGAAATACCCCTCATTTGGATTACTCTCTCTCCCATTTCTTTTTCCCATTGGAGGGGGATGATTTTTCCTTTGTTATCAATGGTTGGGATCTGGGTTTTGATGGGTATAATTTCATTGGATCTTGATCCTATATTTTCATCCTAGGTTTTCCTTACCATTGTGATTCTGATTGTTCTACACCAATTTGAGGATTAATATTTGGAAAGAATTTGTCAACGATCTTGAGGTAGATTGTATAAATTCTAATTTTCATATACTTGATTGTATTTCTATGTATGAAATTGTACAATTGAAACTTCCACATTGGAAAATTTCATTTTAAATTTCTGTAATTAATTGATTCCCATATAATTATGAAACCTATCAAAAATCTTGTTGGACCCATTAGAAATTAAGAGACCAGAATTAATTTCAACCCATGGGGTGTGCCTATACACGTGAAATGATGAATTGTGAATTTTAAAAATAGGAATAATGGGTTAATGGAATATAAAATAAATCCTTGATGCATATTTGATAATGGTATTTAAAGTATTGTTTGGATTAACAATAAAGTGTTAATGATTTGTGGATTAAATGATGAGAATGGTCGATAAATGAGTTGTGAATTTATAACCATAATAGGTGATAATTGTGAATGTTTGATCAATGAGGTATGGGTCAAGGACTTTTGCTCTAAATACCCATGTAGTTCCAAACTATTTCACTAGGCCCCTATGATATATATATTTATTTTTATGTGATCACTGAGTTCTGGGATAGGGACTGCTGCACTAAATACCCATAGGGTCCCAGACTACTGCTCTAGGCCCCCAATGTTTGAATTTGAAATTATAATTAAATGGTTAATAAAATTCCATGAAAGAATGAAATGTGATATTTCCTTGGTGTATGTTTCAGGCTCCGACATGGTCCGAAGAAGGTATGATTGGTTCAAGTGTCACCGTGAACCTGGGAGATTATGTGGTTGATTAAAGAATAATTAATTATAAAAACTATTTATTTTGATCATTTATTATTTATTATTTATACAATTTCATACACTATATAGAATGTATATTTCTTTATAAACCATTGGCGTTGGCCTAATGAGTTTTACTCACACCCTACTTGAGATTCTAGATTGGTACCTGAATATACTTCATGTTTTTAGGAAAGGATAAGGGTAAGAGCCCTATATTAGATGGTTGAGTTGGGATATGGGATGGATCATGGATGAGTGAATGAGACATGATATAGGGACCTTCTCAGGAGTTGTCAGTGTGTCTTTATTTTGGGTTTTCATTTGACACTTGACACTTATATGGTATGAAATATCTACTCTCTTGGTTTATGTTTATTTTCCCTATTTTGGATATTCTCTTGGGATGTTGGTCTTTATTGATTATGGTATCATCTTGGTTATTTTTTATTATAATTTGTATATTGTTTATTAATTTAAACTATTGTTCTTCTCTAATAAAGGGTTTATAGTCTCCCCACATTACATATTAAACCCTTGATGCTAGTTAGTATCCTCTAGCATACGGAGATTCATGCCTGAGGTCATGTGGAAAACCAGCTTGAGGCACCAGCTTGTGGCACCTGTGTCGGGACATTACAAAGTGGTATCATAGCCTATTTTTTTCATTTAAGTTACTATGTTATTTGGTAAAGGTAGATAGGTGACTAGGATTATTCATTCATTGGTCATGAGATCATTCATGGGACTAGCTAACCCATGCGTAAGGGGGAACCCAAGTACCTAGGGTGGTATTTTTGTTCTTGATGTTTTATTGTTAAAGTTGAATGTTATTTAACTTTGAGTGATGCACTTGTTTTGCGATGTTATTATTTTTATAAGATTTTAATAATGGCCAGATATGGCATGAGAGTTTATATTCATGCATCATTTTAGCATTTATTGTGACATGTATCATTTTTAGACATACACATAAAAGAAAGTTATGAGTGGGTTATAGGAAATGAAAATGATTTTCTTTATTTTTTAAAATTAAAAAGATATACTGACTAATGATAAATTTAAATGGTTAAAATGGTTCAAAATATGGTAATCTGAAATGGATAAAATGGGTGTCTAATGAGAATATTTGAAATTTGAAATTGTTTTACCCTATGTTATCCATGATCCAGGGGAGGGATGGTTGAGGGTAGTGATAGTGCCTCAGTTTTGAATATGTGGCGATGTATTCAAGATTAATTTTTATTCCTTTATATGAATCCCTCTTATATATGTGTTAATTATGTGTTATGTTCCCTAAGACATGTGTTTGAAATTATAGATACATGCCTCGATAATGATATTTTCTAATAGGATGATAGGAGGACATAACTAAAAATGATCCTCCAATAATGGAATGGAGGTGCTAATAGTTTTGGGTGAAGGTTTGGGACATTGATCTCTTTATGAAGTTTATAGAAAGTGACTTACGGCCGGATGTGATGAATATGTTTGACTTTATATGGGATTTATAGTTTAAAAATCCTTTTACCTTCACCAAAGAGGGTGGACCTGAGGTAGTTAGGTTCTAGATTGAGTCTATCCAGAAGATCCTTGACCATTAAGAGACTCATGTTAAGAAGAGAGTCAAATTGGATGCTTATATGTTGTGCATATTAGCGAAGCATTGGTGGGATATTTAGACTTTGTATGAGAATCTAGAGAACATGGTATAGAAATACTTTTAGAAGAAGTTCCTAGAACAATTTTTTTATAGATGTTGAGGCAAGAGAGGGAAGAAAATTTTATGTGCTTGAACTAGGGGAGTATTTCCATGATGGAATATGTTGGTCACCTCACCAACCTACAGTTCTTTTCTACAGCATTGGCAGGAGATAAGGAAACTATGGAGAAACATTCTCAGGATGGACATATATGTGAGATTAATTTTCAAGTGAATATCTTCTAGTTAAAGAAGTTTGATGAGGTGGTGAATCAAGACCTCATTTATAAGGGGAACCTAAAGAAGGATTTCGGTGGATTATAGGTGGTTTATGTTGGATGACTAGAAGGTATGTATTTTGAGAGTAGGAAGCATCTCTATGAGAACAACAACCATATCAATGGTAAGGAGAGTGTCCAGGGTGGAGGATCAGTTACTCAGCGAAATTATAGCATGTTTTACCATCAGTGTGGTAGGCTAGTTCACTATCGTAACTAATGTAACTGACCACCAGTAGAGTGCTGATCTTGCAGAAGGATGGGACATTTATAGAAATTATGTAGGAACCATTGACATATGAGTAGTGATGAAAGATCTAAATTGAACCAAAGTATAAAAATGTGGTCTTATAACCCATATCAATTAGGTATTTGGAGTTCTTATAGACATGGTGGTAAAGGAGGTATAAATGGTACATTATGGAAAGAGCACCAATATCATTAGAGTAGTGTATCCCAGGGGACTTAGAATACAGAATAAGGTAAAGGGATAGAATAATTACATGCAGTTCATCCTTCCCTTTTGGACAGTGAGGTTAGACCATATATAGTTAGAGGTACTATTATTATATCTTTTATTCCTTATATCACTTTATTTGATAGTGTATCCTCTCATTCTTTTATATCTTCTCAAATTTTGAACAGTTTGAGTCTGATAAGGAAGATTGTGAGTGGGGTTATGATAATCGACACACTGTTGGGAGTGTGGTCGAGGGAAATCTATCTATGAAAGGGGTGTTCTCTCAAGTTTAGTGAGTATCATTTCCTTTGGGATATTTACATACTTGACATGTTAGGTTTTGACTTTATTTTGGGTATAGACTGGTTAGTGTCATACCAATCCCACATTAATTGATACCGTATGAGAGTAACCTTTAAATCTCTTGAGGGTAATGTTTATACTCATCATGGATAGTGGGATATCTAGGAAAATCGACCAGGGATAGTACATTAGCATTTGGGGGATCTCACTTCGTAGTTTTCTTGTCTTTTTCTAGATTACAAGGGTGTAAAGTGTGATGTATTCCCACCCATAGTGGGCTAGTATCATGATGTATTTCCTAAGGACTTCTCAAGGATTCCACATAAGAGATATGTTGATTTCACAATTGAGATAATTCTTGGAGATGAACATGATTCTATTACACCTTATAGGATGTTACGAATAGAGATTAAAGATCTTAAGACTTACCTAAAAGAGTTAATGAATAAGGGATTAATTTTTTCGATTACGTCACCCTGGCGTTCACCAGTTTTTTTTGCTAAGAAGGCTGACAAGACATTGTGTTTATGTGTTGATTATAAAAAGTTTAACTAGATAATAGTGAAGAACCAATATTATCTTCCACATATCAAAGATCCCTTTGACCTCTTGAGAGGATCTTGTGTGTTCTCTAATATTTACTTGAGATCTGGGCATCATTAACTGAGATTTAGACCTGCTGATATACCACGGACTACTTTCATAAGTAGATATGGACTATATGAGTTCATCATGATGACATTCAGGCAAAATAATGATTCATATGTGTTTATGGCCTTAATTAACTATATATTTCACCCATACCTAGATCGCCTTGTGGTTCTTTTTTTGAATTACATCTTGGTGTACTCTAATACTCGTGATGATCATGTCCAATATCTTTACATCATCCTGAGTACACTGATAGAGAATTGGCTATACGCCAAGCTATCTAAATTTCAATTATATATTGGCATGGTACATTTCATGAGTCACATCATCTCATAGGAAGGTGTGTCGATGGACCCAAATAAAGTTCTAGCAGTTATTTCTTAGGATCAGCCAAAGAATTTTTTTGATATCTGAATATTTTTGGGTTTGGTGGGTTATTATCAAAAGTTTATCCATGACTTTTCCCACTTTCCAGCACCACTTTTGAGCTTGACCAATAAGGTTTTCAATTTTTAGTGGTTTGTAGAATGTGAGAATGTATTTCAGGAGTTGAATAATCTTTTGACTATCAAATAGATTTTGGTCCTACCCAAGCCAGGTGAGGAGTATACAGAGTTTTATAATGAATCTAGAATCAAAATTGGAGCAGTGTTGATGCAGGCCGATTGAGTCATTGTGTATGGGTCGACATAGTTGAGGTGACATGAATATAAGTACCCTATGCATGATCTCGAGTTTTCCATGGTGGTTTATTATTTAAAGTTTTGGTGGCATTACCTATTGAGATAAAATTTTACAATGTATACCAATCAAAAAAAGATTAAAGTACATATTTTCATAGAGAGACTTGAACCTTCAACAGTGAAGATGGTTTGAGTATATGTATCCATTTGACTTTGAGCTATATTACACACCGGTAAAGGGAAATAGTGTTTTTGATTCTTTGATCCAGAAGACATATACTCCTGAAGTTAAAGAGTCCATTTCTAAATGGAATATGATGACCTTGCTGGATGAGATGCATATTGAGGTTTAGGAGTTCTAGGAGAAGAAGACCCCCATATCCTTATCAGTCAAGTCCACACTTGTGAACTGATTTAGGGAGAGGTATTTTGAGGATCTTGAGTGTTTTTTATTGAATGAAATCCTTGAAAGTGGGGAGTCACCTTCTAAATGGACTATAGATGAGTATGAGGTCATTTATGTCTAAAACCATGTTGGTGTGCCTACATGTATGTGTGAGGAGTCTATGTGTGAGTTTTAGGCCTCAAAGTGGATGTTGTATCCTATTTTTACCAAAATTTACCATGATCTTTGAAGACAGTATTGGTGGACAAGCATGAAAAGAGAGATTGTAGGTTTTATGACATAATGATGCATCTTTCAGCTGGTGAAGGATGAGCATCAATGACCTAGTGGTTTTTTACACTCCTTTACCAATCCATAATGGAAATGGGATGATGTTACCATGGAATTTGTTGAGGGTCTTCTAAGAATCCTTTGGAAGAATGACATGATTTGGGTTATTTTAGATCGGCTGACAAAGGTAGCCTACTTCTTGCCTATCTAGGAGACTTTTACTATGGACCAGTTTCCTGAGATGTATGTGTTGGTTCCAAGAATAGTGGAAGTGTTTGATGGTGGGTTATGTATTAAAAATTCTTTTAATAATTATTTCCCAAAACCAAGAGTGAGGATCTTACACATCAAATTTATAATTTATTTATTTAATATTTCAAGAAATAAATACCTGGTATTAGGAAATTTCTCCATTATTGAATATTGATCATAAAAAATACCCTTTCTAATTACCTTTGTTTCATTGTGAGGATCCAAGGATAGAATCCCTCTGGTGGTGATCCACACATGCTCTTATGAATTCTAAGCAACACTACTTGATCTCTAAGTTATAGCATGGTGAGTCGAATATATTGTGTTATTAATTATTGATCAATTGTTCTTTGATTTTGAATTAATATATCTTGAACTTATCATTCTTGATAGGGAGAGAGAATGAGGATTTGAGAAAGAATTCATTGTTTCTAAGAATAATATATTCTCAATTTTGTATGCTCTACACAATATACATAGTCATCTATTTAGAGTTAGGATTTAGGTTAAAATATTAATTAATTCCATATCGACCATAAAATAACATTTATTACCTTTAATAAACCCCATGAATCATATTAATGATGATAATATTATTATTTTGTGGTGTTCTCCAACTTGAACAATAATAAGTATTATTTAACTAGATTGTTAATTAATATTTTTCATTGGACGTGGTCTTGGTCTGTTCGAACTCCACTTGTATTTATTGAACACATGAATAAAAATATTATTCATAAATAAATATTTCATTCATATACCAGTGAATAAATATTAATTAAATATTCAATAAAATAAATAAATAAATTTTTATTCACATGTTGGGGGGATAAATATTTTTTAATATATATGATCAATATAACTTGAATAAAATTATTCCTCAATCTTGAGAAAAATATTTATTCCATTAATTAAACTCAAATAGAATTTAATCGATATCAATAGAAAGACTTAGTGTGTGATACTCTAGGATTCTTTCTCATTGAAATTTGGTGGTCTTTCATAATGTCAAAGATTATTTTCTAGAAATGGGTCAAGGAACTTAAGATAAAGAACTTAATGTCACAATGTTGATAACCACATGCAAACACTCATTGTGTAATATAGTCCCTTTGTCAAAATATCCCATAAAGTAGGTTGCATGATGATTTAATCAACCTATTTACTATATATGTATTTCATTAACTATCTGATATAAACATGTCATTACACCATGTCCGTGGAATTTAATGTGATGGTTCTATTCCAATCAAAGGTTTGATATATCATCTTCTATAAATATGGAATGGAAAATCCTTACTTGACTTATCTATTAATGACATGTTACTTCCTACCAACATATGGTGTGATAGTTTTGTAAAATAAATAAAAGTGTGCAAGTCATTAAATATATTATTAAAAATCTTAAAGTCTAAGGACCATTATACACACTCACAAAAAGGAATATTTGATGACTCCAAAACAATTGGAATTCTTATCAGTGGTTATGTTCTCATAATCTCATGTCTTGGAGATTACCAAGTGATAAATTCATGAGAATAAGCCTCATCCTCTTAAAATTACTTACACCTAATATTCTAAATACTATGTGTCCCATAATAGTATTTTATACAACCGCAGAACTATATTAATAATATTTTCATAAAACTTCAAGGTTCTCATTATAGCAGGGAACTGTTATAACCTTATTAATGAAACAAATACTCTAGGACATTATTACATTAAATCCAGGTAGAAACAACGAACAATATGTAATAAGGAATTAAATTAATATTCAATATATCAAATATACATGTAATCAAATTACAATCAGTTGGTCCTAGGACACCAACTCAAAAAAACTCTCACTTGGACTAGAGCCAACTGCCTACAACTTTCAGTCTGCTAGAAATCACATGATAATCATGTTTTTACAAAGTCAATAATTTAGTCAAGGAGTCCACCATATTGTATTCCATGGAATTATTACTCACTTCAACCTTACCTCTCTAATGAAAATACCTCAAGCGATGAAAATTTTGAAGTATGTGATTCATCTGTTGATGTGACCTTGGATATTTTGAGAGATCTGCCACTGTAGTATTATCACAATATAGTGTGATATGATATTTACTTCTAGTTAGCAAGTCAATCTCTTAGAAAAAATATGGAATCCATACTACTTCCTTAGATACCTCAAAAACTCCAATATACGTGTGCTCTACTATAGAATCTGCAACCACTTCCATTATTGAGCTCTTCCAACTCAAAGCACCTCCATTAAAAGTGAAGATATGTTTTTTTTACTGCATGTCATCTTGATAAGTTTGGAAACTGGCATATGTATATCTTCTGATGACTACTTACTCATATCCTCTATAGACCAAGAATATATCCTTAGTATGACTCATATACTTAAGGATAGTCTTGAATACCATCCAATAGAAATCACCTAGATCAGCTTGATATCTACCTACTACACTCAATGTGTAGGAAACATCTAGACTAGTACATAGTATAACATACATGACTGACCCAATCATAGATGTATATGGAATCCTTTCCATTATTTTTATTTCATCATGTATCTGAGAAAACATTTTCCAAGAAAGATTAATGTGATGTGATGTTGGAAATAATCCCCTCTTGGATTGTTTCATATTGAATCTCTTTATTATCTTGTCAATGTATGTACTTTGACTTAGACCGAGAAGTCTCTTGGATCTATCATGGTGGATCTTGATCCCAAGAATATATGTTGCTTCACCCAATTCCTTTATGGGGAATAATTTATAAAACCGCATCTTAACAAACTGTAAGACTAGTATTTTGTCTCCTATGAGTAATATTTCATCAACATATACTATTAATAAAACGACTTCACTCTCACTAAACCATTTTTTGACACAAGTATCTCACTCATTCTTTATGAAACCAAATTCCATTATAGATTAATCAAAATCAATGTTCCATGATCGAGATTCTTTATTTAATTCATAAATGGATTTTTGAAATCTGTATATCTTATTGGAATCCTTTGGTGTCACAAACCCTTTAGGTTGTGTCATATAGACATATTCCTAAAGGTTCCCATTAAGGAAGACTATTTTGACATCCATTTTAAAAATATCATAGTTAGGGTAAGATACAATGGAATATATAATTATGAGGGATTTCTATATTTAAACTAGTGAAAAGGTTTTATCATAGTCAATGCCTTGATGTTTTTTAAACCCTTTTGCAACCATTCATGCCTTATAGGTACTATCTTGTCCTTTCATGTATCTTTTCTTCCTGAATTCCCATTTGAAACCAACAAGATTTACATCTACTGGAGGATCTACCAAAATCCAGACTTGGTTTTAGTACATGGAATCCATTTCAAAATTCATGGATTCTTTCCACTTGGAAACATCTGTTCCACTTACTACTTTCTTATAGATTATAGGATCATTATTATCAACTAATAATGAATCACCATCCTCTATGACTATAAAACCATAATGTTATGTGTCTCTAACCAATATTATACTCCTATATAGTATTTTTGTATTCATAACAGTTTCATCTTCTATAGGGATTTGGGGAATATGTTCATGTACCAACTCGTGTATACCTAATGCCTTAGCTTCATAAAATTCTATCTCAATCCCACTATCTCTTTTAGATATAGGATCCCTCTCAAGTAATATGGCATGTTTTCTGCTATAACCTTTTTTATGAGGGGTTATATAAATAATTTCCCCTTATTTCCTTAGGGTATCCTATAATGGTAAACTTTGTGCCTCAGGGTGCAAGTTTGTTACCTGAAGAGGCATTATCAAACACTTCTCTTCCCCACACATGTAAATTTGATAACATGGTTTTTCTTCAAATCCAAAATTTTTATGGAATACCATTTATCAATTTAGTTAGTACTTGGTTTAGTATATGTGTTTTTGTTTGTAATGTGTATCCCCAAAAGGATAATGGAAGACTCACATGACTCATCATTGAACTCACCATGTCCAACAAGGTGCGGTTTATCCTTTCAATTATGTTGTTCCACTGAGGTGTATAAGGAGGAGTGAGTTGGGAAAAGATCCCAAACTCCTGTAAGTAATTATTCAAGTCCTGATTAAGATATTCTTAACCATAGTCTGAGTGGAGATTCTTAATCTACTTACCTAGATGGTTCTCAACTTCATTATTGTATTCCTTGAATTCGTCAAAAAATCCAACTTATACCTCATCAAGTAAAAATGTCCATATCTACTAAAATCATTAGTAAAAGTTATGAAGTATGAGTAACAAACCCATCATTCAACAGAAAATGGTTCACACACATCAGTGTGAACTAATTCAATAAGCTCTTTATCCCTTTCACCTTTCCCACTAAATGGGGATTTGGTCATTTTTCCTTGTAAACATGTGTGACATACACCAAGTGGTTATAGTTCAAAAAAATCTAAATATCCATCTTGATGTAATTTAGTCAATCACTTTTCATTTACATGACCTAGCTAGTGATTCCAATGTTGGGTGTGTTATGACTCATGTGAATTAACTTCGTTATCGATAGTCATTACTTGGTTCATGTAATACAACACATAAAGACCATTATTTAAATGTGTCTCACCATAAAAAATATTATTTTTATAAAAGAAGAAACATTTATTTCTAAATTAGAAAAAAAATATCTGTATCAATTCTAGATATAGATATATTTTTTGGTAATAGATGGCACATAATAACAACCTTTCAAAACCAAGATCATTCCAATCAGCAACGTGAATGGTAGTCCCCAAAAGCTATAGTAGTGAGTTTATCTCTGTTAGATGATCATATATATACCTCCCCTAGGTCATTATTTATAAATATAATTGGTTATTGTATTAGAATACATATTTGAGCACCACAAGCTATATCTAATACCCAATTTTTAAAAATAGATAAATTTCACTCAATAAAAAATTCACATGAATCTTTCCCTTTCTTATTTGGTTGAGTTAAACTTTTTTCTAGTGTCCCTTATTTCCATATGTGAAATAGAAAACATCTTGTTCCCTTGCTTAATCAATGATATTCCTCTTCTTGGAAGGGCATGAGGAAGATTTAGTCTTAAAGATATTTGCTTTACCTTTATATTTTTCACCATGAGGAAGGAATTCTATTCACACTTTGTATCCTCATCTGCTTGGTGAGGAAGAGTGAGAATATCTGACATATATTTCTCAATGCTTTCCATATTAAAATTCACAAAAAATAGAGAATCTATGAGGGAGTGATTCCAGAATGAATTTTGTGCCCATTTATTTGGGGAGTTTAAAACTTAGAACCTCTAGGTGCTCAATGTAGCCAATGATCTTGACTACAAGAGGTCTATATAGGTCACCCTACAAAAGTTTACTCTAAAAGAGTGATTTGGAAATATAAAAGAATTTATATCTAAATCTCTCTTGGTAAAGACCATGAAGGTTCTTAAGCATATTATATGTCTCCATGTTTTTATAAGAATTCATGATTTCATTAGACATAGATGAAAGAATCAAACACTGAACGGCAACCGTGTATTTCATATGTTTCTCATAGATGATGATCTCTTCATCACTTACCTCCTTATTAGGAAGATCAAGAATTGAGGATTATAGTATGTAAGATTTCTATTCATGGTGTAGAATAACACGAAGGCATCTATAGCATTCATGGAAGCTACTACCGTTAGGTGGTTGTCTTTATCCAATAATGATCATAGGTATAATGTGGATGAAGATATTTCTATTTTATTATACAATTAAAAGGATCAGATTTATTATAACTTTTATTGATTACTAGTTATGTTATAAATAATAAATTAATTTATTTTTATTAAATCTACCACAATTTTATCAAGTTTCAATATCCCTCACCATTAAACTCAGAATGTATAGTAGATTTAACATTCTAGTGGTAAGGATCCATATTCCTCTTCACATAACCCCAATAAGGGTTGGTCAAGAAATTTAAAGGTATTTAAGTAGGTAGGTATTTTCTAACTACGAGCATGCAGCTCCTTGATCCATTGAGTGGATTCCATAATCCTAAAATTTTGACTTGGATTTCCTCAACAGTTACCTCCAAATTACACCAAGTTTATAAAGGGTTACTCCACTTTATGTAAAATGGTTAAGTAAACCCAAAAACTTTATAATAACTCCTCTTATAAAAGTAAGTGTCTTAACAAGGGTTGGTCAAACACTTAATTCTATTGAGTTTCGTTCCTAATCAAGTAACAGAAGGCTTAGTATGAATTCATATTGGGTTGAAGGATTTTAATTAATTATGCATAGATTTTATATTTTTTTATCCTTTTAATGTCTTGTTAATATTAATTTGATGTTACATAATTAATTAACAATGTTTGATAAAATATTTATGCATAATTAATTTATTTAATTTATTATGCATAAATTTTTTCTTGTTTTATCCTTTACATGTCTTGTTAATATTAAGTGGATGTTACATAATTAATTAACAATGATGGATAAAATATTTACACATGATAGGTTTATTTAAATTCCATTTGTTCACATTAATTAATTTATTTATGTGATTGTGACCTTGCATACATAAAATAAATAATTTCATAGATAGGAATAAATAAATGATGCATTCATGAGTATTGTCTAATGGTTTATTTAATGAGAAAACATTAAATCAACCTATGACCAACGGAAAATAACTATATTTTCTGGTCTTGTCATGCATTACAGCATTCCACCTTTACACCTATGTATCACTTGAGTTGGAATCATTATGGTTCCATCTCACACTTCCTCCATGCACCTTGGGATGCTCCATTAATTATAAGTATTTATTACACATACACAAATTAGGGGAACCAAAAGATTGGTTAAATGTAATTACATAAATATCCTTGGACACGAAGAACCTACATAATAATAGGGGGAGGGATAACATGCAGACTATCATTTAATTTAATAATAAATAATTGAAAACCCATGAAATAATTAAATTAAAACATAAAATGCATACATAAGTCTTGGTCAAGCACAATAATAGTCATACATACAATATATACACAAAATTAACCGTATATCATTAATTTATTTATTCATTCATTCATTATTAAGAAAAAAATGCATCAATTAATTAATTAATTAATTCCCTTTCATATAAATGGTCATCGAAACTTAATTAGAGATACCCATCATTTATGGTATTCATGGAAAATAAATTAAAGAATCAAAAATGACATATTTATTACAATAAATTAATTGAGCATATAAAATATTTAAAACCATTATTAAATTTTCAAACACACAGTTGGTGTCAATAAATAAATTAAGGTTTTAATTTTTCAATTTTAAATTTAGTGTAATTTAATTATACCATTAATTGGGATACTGCACAGTGTGTAAAATCCATCTATTCACCATGTACCTCGGTTGCGGTGTATCTGAGTCACATGCCTAGGGCTTCAGAATGTTAAATCGGTTGGATTACATGGCATGTTCATGCTAGCTATATGAAATGCATCCTCTTGTCGTGGTCTAGATTTTCATAGTCAACACGCGGTGTACATTAAATGCACTATGTGTAATTAACTGCATGGTGAATCCATGTACAATGCACATGGGTACATGGCATTTACTCTTAATACCCACCAAGTAAGTCATTTTTACTAGAAAATGCTTTGGCACTTCTCAGTGTCATCTCTGGTCATTCATCATTTTTTGTTAAATCTTTAAGAAAATTAAAAAATGAACGAACATGATTAATATGTTGATAAAATGTGAATTAAAATCAGATTAAAAAATGAATAACATGAAATAAAAAATCTAACCACAATTGTATATAGATTAATAATCAAATAAATAATTATTAATTTAAATGTGAACCCTCTAATTCCACTTGATGTTTATGGGAACAGAGGCATCGCAAAGTGGTGGGTGATATATTAAAATTTATTTTAATAATCGCTGCTCAGAACCAAGAGTGAGGATCATGCATTTCAAATTTATAATTAATTTATTTAATATTTAAATAAATAAATACTTGGTCTTAATAACTTTATTCATTGGTGAATGTTAATCATCATAAAATACCCTTTCGGATTACCTTCATTACACTATGAGGATCCAAGGATAGAATCCCTCTAGTGGTGATACACACATGCTCCTATGATCTCTAAGAAACACCACTCAATCTCTAAGTGCTAGCATGGTGAGTCAAATGTATTGACTTTTTTTTAATTGATCACTCATTCTTTGGTCTTGAATAAATCTCTCTTGTGTTTCTCATTATTGAGAGGGAGATAGAAGGAGGAGTTGAGAAAGAATTCATTGTGCAAAACAATTCTCTATTCTCAATTTTGGATTCTCTACACAATAGAGATAGTCATCTATTTATAGAGTTAGGATTTAGATTAAAATATTATTTAATTTCATGTTATCCATTAAATAAAATTTATTACTTTTAATAAACCTCATGCCTCATAATAATAAGGATAATATTATTATTTTTTGGTGTGTGCCAACATTCATAATAAGAAATATTATTTAACCGGTTTGTTAATTAATATTTGTCACCAGACACGGTCTTATCCCATTTAAACTCCTCTTTCATTTATTGAACTCATGAATAAAAATTTTATTCATGAATAAATATTTCATTCACATACTAGAGAATAAATATTTATTAAATATTCAATAAAATAAATAAATATATTTTTATTCACATGCCGATGAATAAATATTTATTTAATTTATGTGATCAATATAACTTGAATAAAATTATTTATCATACTTGAGAATAATATTTATTTAGTTAATTAAATTGAAATATAATTTAATTGAGATCAACGGAAACACTTAGTGTGTGTCCCTTTAGGATTTTTTATTATTGTCTTTAGGTGGGCTTGCATAAAGTCCAAGATTAATATCTAGAAATGGGTCAAGAAACCTAAGAGAAAGAACTTAATTTCACAACGTCGACAACCACATGTGAATGCTCACTTTGTAATATAATCCATTTTTCATAATATCTAATCAAGTAGGTTGCATGATAGTGTCATCAACCTATTTACTTGATACATATTTCTTTGACTATCTGAAATAAATACATCATTACACCATGGCCATGAAATTTAATGTGAAGGTTCTATTCCAATTAAGGGTATATATATCAACTTCCATAAATATGGAAGGAAAAAATCCTTCCTCAACTTATCCATTAATGAAATGTCAGTCATGATGCACCCAACATACCATACTTCCTTCTAATATATGGTGTGATGATTTTAGTCACTAAATCTAAGTGCATGAGTCATGAAATACATTAATAATAATCTTAAAGTTTAATAACCATTACACGGGCTTGTAGATAGAAATATCTGAGGACGTCAAATCATGCAAAATTCCTACTGGTGGGTCTGTTCTTATAATATCACATCTTGGAGAATACCAAGTGAAAACTTCATGATAAGAATCCTCATATGCTTACAAGCACTCACACCTGAAGGCATAAATACTATGTGTCCCATCATAGTATGGTATCCAACCGCAGAACTATATTAAGAATATTGTTATATCACTTCAAGGTTCTCATCATATTTGGTAACTCCTATGACCTTATCAATGTAACCAATACTCAATAACATTATTACATTAATTCCAAGTAGAAATAATGAAAAATATGTTAGAAAAATTTAAATTAATATTCAATACATCGATTATACATGTAATAAAAGTACAATCAGTCGGTCCTAGGACACTAAATCTAATAGTATGTTCATAGAAAGTCCATTTTAATGGGGTGCCATATAGTATAATTTCATACCATGATTCGCACTTTAATTCACGCTTATACAAGTATTATAAAGGGAATTGGGTACCCATGTATTTTTTTATGTATTTCCACCTAGAAACATACAAGCAATTAGAGAGCACTATATAAGTGCTGGAGGAAATGTTGAGAGAATGATTTCTTGATTTTAGTGGGTATTGGGAGAATCAATCTGTACTCATTGAGTTCAACTATAAAAATAGTTATCAGATGACTATTCATATGGAACCATATATTGAACTTTTTGGTAGGTTATCCAGATCACCTTTATGTTGGTTGGATATAGGAGAGTCTGAGTAGTTGGGATCAAGTCTCATACAGGAGACATTATAATAGGTTCAATTGATTCAGAAACATATGTCTATAGATCAGATTAGACAGAATTCACATGTCGGTCAACATCATCGACCCATTTATTTTATAGTGGGGAATCATTTATTCCTTTAGGTGTCACTAAGATTGGGTAAATGCAGGATTCGAAGGTAGGGAAAGTTGGACCCCTAGTTAGTCAGACCATTTGATATCATAGAGAGGATCAGATCGATGGCGTACTAATTAGCTCTACCATAGAGTTATAGTTCTATGCATGATGTTTACCATGTGTCACGGATTTGGTAATATCACCCTGACCCTTGTCATATGATTGATGATGATGATGTTGAGCTTGAGGTTGATGTATCCTTTGAGGAGCATCTAATTAATGTTGTAGTTCACGATGAGAAAGTATTGTAGATAAAGACTATACCGATAGTTTGAATGTTATTGAAGCATGGTCGTGTTTAAGAGGAGACATGGGAGAGGGAAGAATATATGTGGTATCAATGACCCTACCTTTTTACCTCGTAATCCTAAAGTTTATTGGGAGTATAGTACGAGGATGACATGTAATAAGGTGAGTAGATTTTAAGATCCTAACCTTTTTAGAGATTCCTTGTACTTTTTTATGAACCTTTTATCCTTGTTTTGATCATATTTTTGTTGGATATTGTCTCATGTGAGTTCAGATGAGTTTTGGAAACTTTTGGAGGGGTTTGGGGTAGTACATGATTGGGGCAGGGTTTGCCCAAACCGTGCACCTACCCCAAGAAAAATGTGCATCCCAGATAGAGGATAATTGCATGGTTGGTGCATAGTTTTTCAAATTTTGTTCCACTAAGGAGAAGTTGTGCACCCCAGATAGTAGAGGCACAAGATTAGGGTGCATGGTTTGGAAAACTGTGTATCTCTACCCAGGAAATTGTGCGCGTAGAAATTAATCCTATCAATTTTTTAAAAAAAAATATTGAACCCCCTGTTTATTACCCCTAATAATCCTGGATTTATCTGATATGATTTAATTTTATTTTAGAGGCTCTATAGAGGATTCTAAAGCTCATTGAACATATTCCTTTTTGAATAGAAGATCTGGTTGAAGGATCGAACCCTCTACGGTATGCAATCTCTTCCTCATTTGGATTACTCTCTCTTTAGTTCCTCTTTCCCTTTGGAGAGGGAGGATTTTCCATATGTTATCGATGGTTTAGATCTAAGATTTGAAAGATATAATTTCTTTGGATATTGATCCTAGGTTATGATCCTAGATATTCCTTTTCATTTTGATTCTGGTTGTTTTATGCCTAATTATTGATTAAGATTAGGAAATCATTCATCAAAGATAGTGAGGTTGGTGGTCAAATTTCTAATTCTCATGGTCTTGATTATATTTGTGTGTATGTGATTGTGTAATTTCAATTTCCACATTGGTAAATTACATTTTAAATTGATGAAATTAATTGATTACTATATAATTGTGAAATCCGTCACGGATCCCATTGGACTCATTGGAAAATAAGAGATCATAATTGATGGAAAACCATGGGGTGTGCCTCTACATATGAAATGATGAATTATGAATTATAGAAATATGAATAATGGGTTGATGAAACTTGAACTAAATCCCCGATGAATTTTTGATAATGGTATTTAAAGGATTGTTTGGATTAACCTTTAAGGATTAATGAGTTGTGAATTAAATGATGATAATAGTTTGATAAGTGAACTATGAATTTAGATCCCTAATAGGTGATAATTTTGAATGTTTGATCAATGAGTTGTGGGTCAGGGACTGCCACTCCAAATACCCATGGGGTTCCAAACTTCTCCTCTAAGACCCATAGATATTTATTTATTTATTTTCATATGATCACTAAGTTTTGGGATATAGACTTCTGCTACAAATACCAATGAGGTTCCAGACTACTGCTCTAGGCCCCTAATGTTTGAATGTGAAATTATAATTAAATGATTTTTGAAAGTTCATGAAACCATGAAATGTGATATTTCTTTGTTGTATGGTTAAGACTCTGGAATGGGCCGAAGCAGATATGATTGGTTCAGCTGTCAATGTGAACCCAGAAGCTTTTGTAGAAGATTAAATAATAATTAAATGTGAAACCTATTTTTTTATAATTTATTTTTTATTCTTTATACAAATGGATACATTGCATATATTGGATATTTCTTTCGACACCATTGGTGGTGGCCTACTGATTTTTACTCACACCCAACTCAGTATGACTGATTAATACCTGAATAGACTTCATGTTTTCAAGATAGGATAAGGTAAATATCCCTATATTATATGGGTGTGTTGGGATTTAGAATGAAGCATAGATGAGGGAACTAGAAAACATTTCGGCACCCACTCAGGAGTTTTCAGTGTGTCAATATTTTGGGTTTTCATTTTACACTTGAAACTTATATGGAATGACATATCTACTGTTTGGATTATGGTTATTTTCCCTATTTTGGATATGTTCATGTGATGTTGGTATTTATTGATTATAGTATCATCTTGGTTATTGTTTGTTATCATTTGGCTATTGCTTATTGATTTCTGTTGTTTTTCAACTCTGATAAAGGGGGTATAGTCTCCCAACATTATATATTATACCCTCGCTTCTAGTTGGAAACCTCTGGCATATGTATAGGTGGGCCTAATGTCATGTGGAGAACCATCTTGGGGCATCGACATGTGTAACATGGGTTGGTATGTTACAAAAAATTAGATAAATCATGTTTACATATTATATTTTCATATATATATTTATTGAAATAAAAATATTATTTAAAAATATATAAATATTTATATATAAATTAAATCACACACTATGAAATTTATCATTGCTAGAAAAACACGATGATAAAGGTGTCACTTTTATCAGCACTAAAAAAATCACTAATAAATGGTGGACTTTTATCAGAGTAAGAAAAAGCACTGACAAAGTGTACCCTTTTATCAACACTTTTTTAGCACTGATAAAAGGTAGCTTTATCAGTATTTTTTTCGAACATTGATAAAAGTCCCCACTTATCAGTTATTTTTGTTGAGCGCTATTAAAAGTAAACACTGAGTAATACACGATTTTTGGTTGTGATCACGGAAGAAAAAAATAAGAGACGATCGTAATCCAATTAATTATTTATTAATTCGGTTCAATCTTTATTTGATTAATTTCACTACCATAAAAAGTTATAAATTATGCTAAATTTATGATTTCACATAATTAAATAGGAGAACCAATGAATCCTCTTCCTAGAAGAAAGAAGTTACATGTGACTCACAGTAACAAAACAAGGGGTGTGTTAGCAATATGGGATCACCGTTGGAGAACTCGGGCCACCGAAAGAAGGGTTACATGACTCCAAGAGAAGGGTTCTGAAATGTTTAGTATTCAGAGAAGGAAAATAGGGATGAATTTAAGGGAGGAACTTTATTTTAAAGTTGACAGATATGGAACGTTCTAATTTTTCAGAACGCAAAGATTTAATTCCAATTGTTTCATATCTCATTAAACTACACGCATAAGAATGAATTTATTGCCTCATCCATCTTATAAATTCAAGGATATAATTGTTTTTTATGAATAACCATTGAAGTCCCTTGATTTATTCCTCAAGAAGATCTGCATGTCCATTTTATTAAACTAGTAGAAATCTCCACGTAAGCGATTTCACATAGCCGAAAGCACCCTATAGCCAAATCCCCACATAGTCGTTTCACGTAGACGTTTTCACATAGGAAATCACTCACATAGTTTATCCATGTAGTTGATCTAGCCACATAGCTAATTCATGTGTTCGATATTTCTATATATCTGATCCATATATCTAATCACTCACATAGCTAATTGCTCATGTAACCAATTCAGTCATGTAACCAATTCATCCACATAGACAATCTCTCCATGTAGTCGATCCAACCACGTAAGCGATTGCTCCATGTTTCTAATGGCTCCATGTAGTCAATCCAACCACATAATTGATTTCTCTATGTTTCTGATGGATCTATGTAGTTGATATGACTGGTCTTGAACCACTTATTCCTGACGTGAAACCCTCACACATCATGGATTCTCCCTGCTTCCATTTTTTAGCAACCAAATGCCTCCAGACCCACTCTAGGCCTCTTCTAAGCCCCAAGATATTTGGAAACATGCATAGGCTCAGACTACACAAATATGAACCCTTACAAAATTAAACTTAGTTTCACTGTTTAATAATGTCAGATTAAATAAAAAACATAAATTTTATATAAAATTATATTAAATTAGAAATTCATAAATGATATTTAATTATAAATTCATAAAATTAGGATAGATAAATATGTATATTGAGAGTATTATATGCTAACTATTATAAAATTTTATCATTTTTTATATTTTAAAAATGATTAAATAAAAAAATTATAAAACATGTGATTTTAATTATCAGTTAAGTGGAATATTATAAAAATGAATGAAATAATAAGTTTTTTTTCATATATTAAAATAAATACTAATATTCTAATAGTGATAAAAAACAAAAAAATGATATGAAAATAATATGTGAATTTTAGACTAATTAATTATTTAATTATTATTATAAAAATAATAATAATTAGATTTCATTTAAAATATTTTGTTATGTAATAATATAAAATTAATCAAAACTAAGTATTAATATAATGTATTCTAATTTTTATCTTATTTTTATTATTTTTATGTGTTGTTAATCTATATTAAATTTAGTGCTTTGTATTTTAATTTTGTAATATATACATACTAGACTTCTTTATTACATGATTATTATTGTTATTCAATTTAATTATGTGTGTGTGTGGAAATAATTTAATATAAAAAGAATAAATATATGTTTTAATTGGTAGGATATAAAATAACAAAAAAAATCATTGTAAATAAATCATATGTCTTTTGAATATTAAAATTAATATAAATCAATAAGTAAATAAATAAATAACAAAAAAATAAAATAAACTAAAATTTCTAAAAAAAATATTGTAATATCATCCAAACTAGTGTATTTCCATGTTTAATACCACTAGTGGTCGATTCTCTGATGAGTTTTCACTGGAAATTCCCCTAAGGGAATCCAAAAATGTTGTAAGGATGCTCGCAAGAACTATAGAAAAACTATATCCGCAAAAAAAGGATAAGGGGATTACCTGTTGTTAACTCAAATGGCCATTTCTTGAAATATATTTGCATAAATAACACAAATTATTTAGAGATAACGTAGATAGATTATGTCTAAAATTATTCTAATTTCTATTCAAAATCATATGTATGAATAAATGGGTTGGAGGTACCTTATATAGTCTACTAAGATCAGCTTACCTGAGAAGCTAACTTAACCTTTACTTATAATGAACACATACAATGAGGAAAAAGGAAAGGAAAAAAGAAAAAGGTGGAGCACACAACTGTGAAACTTACACCGCACACTTCTAAATAAAAAACAAAATTCATAATTGACAATGTCAGATTTGATCGGATCATCCACGGTGGATATGATGCATGTCTAGATTAGTGCTTAGAATTCCTCTAATTCATACAGAGCATTGATCATTTCACTGAATGAGACTTATTTTTTAAAATCTTTCATCTCCAAAAAATCTTTTATGGTGTGTTGGATTTGGTCCCTAATAATAAATACATCTTATTTATGTCCCTCCAATATATTGAGTTCTTTAAAAATTGTGTATTCCACCACCCCGAATCTATCATATGTGTAATTTTTGTATTCTTTATGTATCTAGAGTTGATAGATACTTGAATATTATCTCTTGCAAAGAATATAAAATATTTAATCATTTATTTTAACTCAATCAGAAAAACACTCTGTGCAATATGGATGCAATCATAATGGATTTTATTCAAACCGAACTACATCCAATATTCATTTCTAAACTATGATTTTTTTGATGCTTTCTAGATAGGTCCGTTCATCCAGTGCCCTAGGTACAGGTTCCATAACATGATCAATCTATCTATTAATCTGATAGGTTTGATGTGTGAACCCCACCATAGAAAACTTGGATATGGATTGTTTAGAACCATCCTCACCATCTATGGTACCCAATTGAAGGTGGAATTTATTTTATTAAATCCCAAGAATTGAATTTATTCAATTATAAAAGCTTTATGGAATTTGAAGAACTATTCTAGTTCGAATTTCATGTCTGGTGTATGGAGCTTTAGAATCCCTTTTCCTAAAATTCTCAAAAACATTTTTAGAACTGGATATTCTTCCACTCTCATTTCTTTGATATTTTTAACTTTTTTAAGAAAACCATAAATTAGACCTTCATCCAGATCTCTTTAGTGATGATCATACTGATCATATCTCAATCAATCTTTTTATTATACTCTGTAATGTCTTTAAATTTTTTGAGCATGTCTAAAACATGGTTTAGAGCTCTCTTTAATATTCGATCATATTTGTTTTTTTATCATAAAGATATGGAATTATTCCTTGAAATATTTGGAATCCTTTTCAAATATTTCCATATTTCCTTTACTAGATTGGGTTCCTCATCTAGCTCATCATCTGAACTCTCTTGTTCTTATTCCTACTAAACATTCCATTGATGAAGTTATTTCTAAAAAAATTCTTTTCAAGTTCTACTTCTACTTGATTATCCCATCTTATGAAACAGTCTTGTCTTTTCCTTTATAGTTCCCATATATTTCTACCTTCTGGTTCTTCTGAGCCTTCCTATTTCTCATATTTTCTATGCATTAAGTGTTATGATCTCCTTTATGACCACATAAAAAGAATTCAATATGAATTTTATCTTTATAATTTCTATCTAGGGATATTTTTGAATCATTTCTTGGTTTGGTTTTTCAACCTTCTTAGTTGAGGAACCTGTGCTTTGTGATATTTCAACCTTACTGGATGAAGATCCCTGCTTCTGAACAAGATTATATGCTATAATCCCTTTTATTTTATGTCATCTATCATTCATTTACTTGATAACTAGTAATTCTTCCACAAAAATATTATCAATGAAAACAGGGCATCTCCTTGATTTTATACTTTTTTCAATTGCACCTGCAATATCCAAAGTAGCATGTTACTGCATTTGGAATGACATTATATTTTCCTTTAATATTTTTTATATTAAATTTATAGTATCGTAATTTATTCCTCCATTGTACTAGTCATTCCTGGGTAAACCTTTCTAATTTAATTCTCAAGAAATTATTTATATAAGAACTATCCTTTCTTATAATAAATGGTTTTCCAAAGAAAATATCATTATCCCTAATTATTTTTAAGGACTAATGTCAATTCTATTCCATGGATAGGATAATTTTTTTCTATCTTAATAAAGCATTAACTTGAGTATCTACTAATACTTTCATCATTTTTTTCTTTATCTTTAGGATACTACCCCATGTTGAGTTAGATGCATCTATTTCTAAGATAATTTGATCTTCACTCCCATCTAGATACCCCAATTCTGGGAGGTTATGTCCTTTCTTCTTTAGGATTATGATTACTTAAAAATATTTATTTTTTCAATTCTAGGGTACCTTACTGGACACCTTTCTCTATATTGTAACAAATATTTTTTCTAAATCTATAATGTATGATCTATCATAGATTAATATACCAATAAACACCTATATCTACTTATGATATGTAAGTTCATTGGGGAATGTTTATTGATTTTCTAAAATATGAGGTTAAAGCTTCACTCTACTTCCTTTTATCTATAATCCTAATAATTCTATGTGTGGTTTCATTCAAATGATCTTTCTTTCTGAAAGTATCATTCCTTATTTTCTGAACACTTCAACTACCTATTTCATATTATTGATATGATATTCTATATTTTTAATAAATATGAGAACATAATCGATATAGACTACCACGAACTATGATAATCTACTAAATTCCTTGTCCATTCTCCTCTAGAATATTCCTAGGGTATTCTTAAGTCCAAATTGCATAACTATCCATTCAAAAAAACAAATGCTGCTATAAATTTTGTTAATGGTATAACCTATTCTTTGATCTTAATCTTATAATATCCATAATTGAGATTAAACTTGTAATTTACCATTTTCCTTTCATTCCTAATCCTATTTCTTAAAACTTCTTAATTAGTAATATTTTAGTCATAATCCTTTGTGTAAAAATTTATATCATGGTAATCAATAACCATCCTGGATTTACCATGATAATTTTTATCAATATTCATTACCATGAATGTCACACTTCTATGAGGACTTTCACTATGCTTGATTAATCCAATATTAATTAGTTATAGAATCAGTTTCTCAAATTCCTTAACCATTCTATCAGGATAGGCAATTCCCTTACTTATGATCATCATGATGTGATCTTTAATGTTTATTTTTGCTTCTATCATTTACATTTTCTATAATTTAATAGGTTTTTCTGACCAATTTTATAATAAATAATATCTTATCTTAGCCAATTCCTCTTCTTCATTTATCCTCATAACTTTTATTTCAAACAATTCTTTCCACGACATAATATTTTTGTGTTATTATTTATCCTCATCTAGATAGTTATCCACTTTGATAGTAGATAATTTCTTTTTTGGAATCATCCTGGTGTTTATAAAAGTAGTTGGAATTGAATAATTGTAGATGATAATTCCTTCTAAATATATCATTATAGGCTAATATCATCTAAGGAATCAATTTCCAATCAAGAATTCATCTTGAAATTGAGGAATAAATAAAATCATCTTCTCTACAAATATTATTCCATTGAGTTCAATATAAACATCCTTTGATACCTCTTGAATCATAACCATTGCATTATTACCAATTATAACTTTCAAATCTATGGATTCCCAAGTTACTCCTGAAAATCGTATTCTTGTGCAAGATAACATACATCATGTATAAACTAGGGATGTACATACAGTTCCACCAATGCTTAGATTTACTAATGTATCTCATTACTCTCTATTTTTACTAAGTAATGAAGATTCCATATATCATATATGATATTACTCATACTCATAGATCGGTAATCAAACTATCCTTTATCTGACTATCCTTCTGGAAACTAATGTTCTAATTGCTTATATTGAAGGGTCTTCATATTTTCCAATTTAAATACTTGGATTCTCCAAAGGGTTCTCAAGTATCACTGATTTGAGATATTTTAATTTCAAATCTAATCATCCTGATCTTGATCCTTCTGGTTTAATATCCTATTATTATTCTTTGATCTCAGAGATAACAAGTCTATTACTGACTTGTTTAACCACATCTGGAAGAAGTATCTCATGTCTTCTTTATTCCTCGGGATCTAGTGAAACCCATTCTCTAGGACAAGTTAGCCTCTTAGGGTTTACTACCTATGGTGACATTTCTCAAATTGATGTTCCTTTATCTTGGAAAATATGTGTAAATATTTTCACTCCCTTCCTCAGAGCTGATCTTCTAGTATTGTAAAACTTTATATAAAGGCGATTAATTAATTTGAAATATCTTATGTCAGGTGAACATCTCAATGTCTTCTTCTAGTTCCTCGCATTGATCTTTACTTATAAAGTTCTACTAATACTTTTATCTATAAGTAATACATGAAAATATAGGATCACCTTTACCCATGAAGAACCTGTATGAAGGTTTTCTTGTGCTCCTTTTAATAAAGCATTGGATAAATTGGCTAAGATACCATCTACCACTAAAATTAGGATTAGTATATCATTTCATTTTATAACTAGGGGATCTACTCTAATCTGGATTATTCCAAAATCCACATACTTGGAATTTTTCTAGATATCCTTACTAATATGTTCTATTTTTATTAAAGGAATTATAAATAATCCCATGTCTGTTTTATAGACTATAGTTGTCTCTTCATCATGAAAGATCTTGGTCATTTCTCTGTATAGTACCCAAGAATTTTGGTATGCCTCATACCAACCAACTTTAGAAATTTTTCATTCTTTACAATATCTTTCTTCTGAATGGATTTTAGTCTCTAAATATTGCACTAGATCACCTTCTATTTCCTCTAGCTTTACTAGCTCTGGAGAGTTTTTTAGTGCACTATCCCCTGATCAAATCATAACTATTTGAAGCTGGCTCAAAATTGTGTTGGGATTATTTCCTTCTTTCTCATCTGAGTTGGATTCTCCTATTACTGAGTATTTTGAATATAATGAATCTAAAATCTCATCATCTGAGTCTATATCTTCTCCCCATATAGGCTCAAACAATATTTTTGATGAATCTTCCATTATTATTTCTTTAATGCTTCCTCTTCTTCTATTTTATACTGGGAAAGTTTCATCTCTATGACCTTTATTCCTATAGAGATAACAACAATTTCAACTTGATAGATGTTTTTCTTTATTTCATCTATGATACTTTTGATATTTTTCCTTAAAATTTTATCACACATCCTTTTGGATTCAATTTGGTCTAAGATGTCTCTTTTATTTTTCTATCTTTCTTTCTAGAAATATACTTAATGATTTAATTTTACCAAATTGTTTCCAAAACTTATTGTGTGATATCTTTCATTTACAATGACCATCTTGTCACTATGTTTTGAATGATCTTTGTGGTATTTTCCCAAGCTTCTTTCTAGTTGGACCACACCCATATCTTCCTACAACTCCTTCTACCTTTGGAAAATAATAACAACTCATATATGGAATATTTATTAAATATTTAAAGATATTAATCTACATAAAATAGAGTCTTATCACCTTCCATATTGTTTCTTCTCAAACTCCTAGAGTATCTTGTAAAGTTACACTATGGGAAATACGAGTCTTCAATGATTTTTTAACAATTTCAGGCCAACTACTTGAAAGTTTCTAGATAAAAAATCTAAATAATATACTTTAACTCTTATTCCTAGAAGATAATACCAATGTTGATATTTTAAAATATATTCATCAAAATAACACATGTCATAAATTTGGATCTTGGTTAAAGTTTTTCTAGCTTTTTATACCAATCCCCCATCTTGATCGATCAGTGAATTTCCTACAAACTCTTGTTTGAGGAAATCAACTACTAATGGTATAAACTTAATTGGTAATGTGACATGTTTTTGGATAGTCATTATCACTTATGAGTTTCCTCCACTATGTGCGGCAGCGGCCACTGTGTTGGTCCCTCCCCCACTAATGGGGGAGGGACCCTCATCTTCCACCAAAGGAGAAGCTTCTTCCTTCATCCTCTTCTTGAACCCCAACTTATTTCCTCCATTCCCTCAAATCTCGCTCCGCCTGAAAGTCTCAGAGTTACTTGATGGTTGCCCTAATCTATCATTATCAGTGGTGGAGTTCTTGAAATCCTTATATCTTCTAAAGTATACCTTGGTTTCTAGGTTTAATTAGTGACACCATTTCTTTGACACGTTCGATAGGCATGTATTTGGTGCTTGGTGTTTGAAAGATAGGGAAATATTGGGCCTTCTAGATAATTGTCACATTATGATCCACTTTTCCTCGGAGGCTGATATCATACAAGCCTGGTCAAGCGCTCCTTGCAGCTTCAACAGTTTCATATTCTACCTGTTTTGATGGTCCTTTGATTTGCATATGAAGTGCGATCATCCCTCAATGGAGGCTTGGGTAAGCTTCCCAACCTTCCCCTACCATTTCAAAATAATTTTGTTCTATGTATGCTAGGGAACCTTACTGGTAGATACATGTGTTCAGATGGTCGCACTGCAGCCCTTTTTCATCCTATTAATCTGCGTATATGTGTTGAAATGTATGCATAGAGGGTTCCATTTTAATATGTGCAGATTATGGTGGGTGAGGAGCATCATTGAAAACAACGTGTGGTATATGAAACTTGGATTGAATTCTTCTCTAGATTCAATCAACTGGGACATTCGCCGGAATATTTTCGTAGGGGGTCTCGATTGAAGGCTTCGAAGAGGGGATATGGATGTGGTAGAGAGGTTGAGGAACATATTGAAGTAGATTTATTAGAGAAGAGGCCTCCTGGTTTGGTTGATATTATGGTCAGGGTGAGCAATATGGTTGTCTTCAAAGTGAGGAAAGGCGATCCTTCAATACTCTAAGGGTATGTGACATGTCAATTGAGGCTGAACCAGGGCGGGAACCTCGCGCTTGTTCACCTACGAAGGTCTTGGTGACTCAAGACAATTTCATGGTGGATAATGTGTTTAGTAGGTTGAGGTAGGATCTGGCTAGAACTTCTTCTTACTACATGTTTTTTCACAATGAAATTGTGCGAGCAGAAGTCTTGATTCAATAGGATGTTGCTTGTGTGGGTCACAAGATGAATGTGAGTAAAACTGTTGTGATGCAGTCAGAGGTTAGTAAGGATGAGGTCTCATCGGAGGTTTCTGGCTCAAGAATTGGTGTCTTACAGAAGGGGAGGCAGGGGCCTCCTTTGGAGGCATCATTTCAAACTAGTGTTGGGAATTTAGAGGGACCTAACTCAAGGATCCAAACTTCAACCCCTTTGAGAAAAATATTTGAGGGACTTGAAGAGGATTTTTTGATCTATATTCATAATAATCCACCTGATGTAGTTGGGGGATGTGTTAATGAGTACAATAGAGAGGAGCACAGTCACTCGTCAGGTGAAACTTCAAGAATGAGGAATAATAGGAGTAATAAGAGGAGGAAGGGGAGGAAGGATTATTCCTCTTTACCACCTCCTTTGGAGACTCGATCGGACAGGAAGAAAATTTCCAAAAAGGAATTCTTTGGGTATGTGATCCTTCAGAGACCAGGGGATCAGGGTGATCATTGCTTGGATTTATTATTAAGCTCTGATGAAAAAGTGACCGAACATATCTTACTACTTAATGACTCTGAGGAGGAGGTAGCTAAAATGATGGAGAGGCCCTTAATAGTGAACCTTAATGAGGATAAATATTCTTGGGTTGACAAAAAAGACCTTATTCTTGTCGAGGGATTCAATAAAGGAAACATTAACATTGAGGAGTATATACAGTCTTGGGATCAACTAGCCTCAGAGTTTGAAAATCTGATGATGGTGGCACCAATAATTCAGGTAACTTATATCTCATGGAATTTGTTTAAGGAACCAGTTTCTAGTAATATTAGATTACTTTTTTATGTCTCTAGTTAAATTGGTGTTTTTTTCTTGGTTTGGAAGTTTCTTTGGTTCAGAATGCTTGTGGATTATTATTTTTTTGTGATTTGAGGTGAAGTTTGGGTGTCACACTTCCAGTATTATACCAGGTTATGCTTCAGATGGGGTTCAGAGCATGAGGTTGTCTCTTGTACATGCCAATTTTTGTTGGAAGACTAAGAGGGTATGGTTATTATATTGGATCTATGATCATGCATCTTTTCACATGACTGCTTTCCAAGTTTTCATGCATTAGTGAGGGTTTTTTTCACGATGTAGTTGTTGGGGAGAGGGAGAACCTATATTTTTCTTGTGGTTTTCTATTCTAGTTATTTTTTTTGTTATTCTGGATTTTTTGGTTTCTTACTTTTTCCTTAAAAGTGATTTTATAATAAAAAATGAATTTTCAATCAGTGTCTTAGAAATATATCCCAAAACCTCATTGCATTACCTCTCAAGGTAGCTCTAAAAAAATTGAGTGCACTATCTATGGTCCATGACTATAAACCAAATGATAGAAAATAACATCAAAGTTCTAGATCCCATTCATTTATGGATGATCTAGGATACTTTTCGAAATTTGGATTTAAAATCATCCCATGTTGTAAAACACCTTCTCGATGTGTATTCCTTGGCCTATATTCTTCCTGAATATATCTAGCACATGAGGGATTGTATTCCCTATTTATATTATGAAACAAATCCTTGAAAAATCCTTTCTTTTATTCCCAAGGGATTAGTTTATAGGATATCTTCAGTCATAATAGCTTCGATTCACAAGGTTTTATACTGAGACCTTCAGTGGGAGATGACTTAGAATCCTTCTTTTTACTCTTCTCTTAATGTCTGGCCTATAGGTCTTCTACATTATCGATATTTTCATTTATGTTTTTAGAGAAACATTCTATATCTCCAAGATCCCATTTCTATTAATTAATAATATCATGGATCTTTTTTTGGTATTCCTGGATACTTCAAGGAATACTTGAGTCTTCATCCTGATATTTTTTATCTTCTCCTACTAAGGTCCAGGCATAATCTTCTATAGTATGTCAACTTGATATACTTTCTATATATATATCTTTAGATATATTTTTATTAGAGAAAAGGGATCCTAGATTATTGGAAGATTCTCATGAATATTTCCCTTCAATACACTACTAAATATCTTGAATATTTGGTCCAATTTCATATCCTCTTCCTGCCATACTTTACTATTCAAATAAAAATATTTCTCCTTATAGATTTCTTCTATCTTTAAGTTCCATGTATTGTGAATGGTGGAAGTCCTAAGGGATTTGATGCCTAAATCATCTAGTTCCATGGTTACCATTTACTCCCACTCTTTATCATCACTTTCACATTTCACCTCCAGTGATCGCCTCCTAATCTCCCCCTATGTTTCCTCTATTGTATCCTTCGGTTCTTGAAAACAGGTTTGGTAATACCTCCGCCTCAACCTAGATCCCTGAGAACCCCATTTCCACCCACTACATGTTATGTTTTTTCAGTTACTCCACCTATTCCCAATCACCTTTTTCACTTTATTCTTCCTTTATTCTCCCTAATTTTTGTGTATCTCAATTATTTCTTGACACATTTTTGTGTTCACTTTGAGAATGTTAATGTTGTTTGATTTTTGAGAAACTAAAGAAGGATTAAAAATTGAATATGTCTTTTGGGAGAATGTTTCTCTACAATATAAAGAAGAACTATCAGGTTACTAAGGGAAACCTCTTTCTTATAAGAATCATTGTTCTTGGAAGATCTAGACGGATCTGATTCATGGTGAGTAAGGGCGGGCTCATTGATGTTATCATTGAAACCACTCTTAAGGCATATGCCTATGAGGGTCATCTCCCTATTCTTGAATCTGACCTTAACTATTTCTATTTTTATTTCCCTATCATCGAATCCAATGCTAATCAAACATATTCAAACATGCTTCCTTTTTATTTTTTGTAAACATAAATCATTAATCAGTTATAATATCCTAATCACGATCGATTCTACCCATGAGTATTATTTAATCTATTTTTTCCATCTTTGATTATAGATTTGAGTCCCTAAGAGACCATCGGGCCTCTTGGTGTTTGTAACTTCATACTGATCAAGAAGATACTGGTGGAGAAGGCTGGGAATGATGGATCATGCATGACGAAAATCCATGGAAAGGTCAAGCATCAACTACCTAGTGGTTTTTTATAGTCATTTACCATTCTGGAATGGAAATTGGATCATGATACCATGTAATTTGTGGTGGTTCTTCTGATAATCCCTTAGAAGAATGATGTGATTTAGGTGATTTTGGATCGGTTGCCAAGGTACCCCATTTCTTGACTATCTGGGAGATTTTTACCATAGACCAGTTGGGTGAGATTTATGTTCAATAGATAATCCATTTTCACAAGGTGCCACAGAGTATAGATTCAAACTATGATTAATGATTTAATTTACACTTATGATAGGTCTTATAGAGATAATTGGGTACCCAGGTATTTCTAAGTATGGATTTCCACCCATGGACAAATAGGCAATCAAAGCATACAATCCAGGTTCTAGAGGACATGTTGAGAGCATGAATCCTTAATTTTTTGGGTCTTAGGAGAATCACTTAGTGCTTAATTAGTTCACCAATAAAAATATTTATCAGTATTATATTTAGATGATACCATATGAGTCACTTTATGGTAGTCCATGCAGATCAATTTTGTGTTGGATGGAAGTAGGAGAGTCTAAGTTGTTGGGACTGAGACTCATATAGGAGATGTTGAAATAGGTTTATTTGATTTAGAAACATGTGACTATGTCTCAGAGTTAGTAGAATTAATATTCTAATCTATGTTGTAGACCCCTTGATTTTATAGTGGTTGATCATGTATTCCTTTGGGTGTCACTGAGATTGGGTCACCGTATGATTTGAAGGGAGGGAAAGTCGGTTCCCAAGTTTTTTGGACTATTTTAGATCTTGGAGAGGATCAGAACAATGGCATGTTGATCATCTCTACCATAGAGGTATAGTTATATGCATGATTTTTTTCATGTGTCATAGCTTCGATAGTATTAACCCAACCCTTATCATGTGATCGATGTTGATGATGTTGAGCTTGAGAGTGATGCGCCCTTTGAGGGGAATCTGATTCATGTTGTGGAATGTAGTGAGAAATTGATATAGAGAAAGACTGTGGTGATAGTTTGAGTTATCTATAAGCATGGACCTATTTAGGAGGAAACATGGTAGAGGGAATAAGATATGTGGACTCAATGGCCCAACCTTTTTACCTTAGAATCTTAGAGATGCTTAGGAGTAGAGCTCGAGGATTAACTATTATAAAGTGGGGATATTGTAAGATCCCAACCTTTATAGAGATTCATTGTACTTGTTTTTAGGAACCTTTTATCCTTTTTTATCATATTTTTGTTGTATCATGTCTTGGGTGATTTTTGGAAACTTTTGGAGGGGTTTTGGGCAGTGCGTGGTTGGCGCATAGTTTTTCCAAACTATGTGCCTACCCCCTGAAAACCATGCATCCAAGACAGAGGGGAATTACACGGTTGGTGCACAGTTTTTTTAACTATGAAAAAATTATGAGAAATCATGCACCCTATATAGTAGGGGTTTTCGGTTTGGGTGCACATTTTGGAAAACCATGTAGCACCACCTAGGAAACCATGTGAGCAGAAATTAAACCCCTAAATTTTTTAAAAAAATCTTGAACCCCCTGGTTATTACCCCTAATTGTCCCAAATCAACCTAATATGATTTCATTTTATTTTGGAGGCTCCAGCGAGTATTTGAATTATCCTTGAACATCTTACTTTTTCAATCAAATATTCATTTGAAGGATCAAACCCTCTACGATGTATAATCTCTTCCTCACATGGATTCCTCTCTCCCTCATTTCAATTTCTTGTTGGAGAGGGATTATTTATCCTCTATTATCTATGGTTTATATTTTGGTTTTAATAGATCTCGTTTTTTTGTATCTTGATCCTAGGTTTTGATCCTATATATTCCTTACTATTGTGATTCTGGTTGTTCTACATTGAATTGATGTTTAAGATTTGGCGAGTGTTTTTAAAAGATCTTGAGGTAGGTGGTATAATTTCAAATTCTCATAGTCTTGATTATATTTTTGTTTATGTAATTGTGAAATTAAAATTTCTACATTAGGAAATTTCATTTTATATTTATATAATTAATTGATTCTGATATAATTGTGAAACTCATCATGGATCTCATTAGACCCATTAGAAATTAAGAGACCGAAACTGATGTAAACCCACGGGTTGTGCCTATACACATGAAATGATGAATTATCAATTATAGAAATAGGAATATTGGATTAATGGGATTTGAACTAAATCCATGATGCATGTTTGAAAATGGGATTTAAAGGATTGTTTGGATTAACCTTGAAGGGTTAATGAGTTGTGAATTAAATGATGAGAATAGTTGATAAATGAATTATGAATGTGGAACCATGATAGGTGATAATTTTGAATGTTTGATCAATGAGTTGTGGGTTAGGTAATGCTACTCCAAATACCCATGGGGTTATAGACTCCTGCTCTAGTCCCCTGTGATATATATTTATTTATTTGAATATGATCACTGAGTTGTGGGACAGAGAAAATACCCAAAAGGTTCCAAACTGCCACTCTAGGCCCCCAATGTATAAATGTGAAATTTGAATTAAATTATTAATGAAATCCCATGAAAGAATGAAATTTGATATTTACTGGGTGTATGGTTCAGACTCCATCACAGTCTGAAGTAGGTATGATTGGTTCAGGTGTCACTGTGAACCCAGGAGCTTATGTGATTGATTAAAGAATAATTAAATGTGAAACCTATTTATTTTTATCATTTATTATTTATTATTTATACAACTGAATACACTGTATAGAGTGGATATTTTTTTATACACTATTTTTGGTGGCCTAATGAGTTGTATTCACACCCTACTCAAGCTACCTGATCGGTACCTGAATAGACTTCATGTTTAAAGGATATGATAAGGGTAAGAGCCCTATGTTAGATGACTGAGTTGGGATTTGGGATAGAGTATGGATGAGGGAATTGGACATGATGTCGGGACTCTCTTGGGAATTTTCATTGTGTGTTTATTTTGTATTTTCATTTGACACTTGACACATATATGGAATGACATATCTATTATTTTGGTTTATGGTTGTTTTCCCTATTTTGGATATGTTCATGTGATGTTGGTCTTTATTGATTATGGTATCATCTTGATTATTTTTTATTGTCATTAACTATTATTTATTGATTTACATTGTTGTTATACTCTCATAAATGGGGTATAGTCTCCCCACATTACATATCAAACCATTTCCACTAGTCAGAAGTCTCTAGCATATGGGGAGGAGTGCCTAGGTTCATGTGGAGAGCTGGCTCGGGGCACTAGTATGTGGAACCCAGGTTGGGATGTTACAAAAAGTTATATATATCATATTTATATATTACATTTACATATATATACTTATTTTAATATAAATAATATTTAAAAATATAAAAAAATTATATATAAATTAAATTAATCACTACAACCTTTATCAGTGATAGAAAAAAATGGTGATAAAGGTGTTACTTTTATCAACACTACAAAAAAGTGTTGATAAATGGTGTACTTTTATCAGCATAAGATAAAATTGTTTACATAGTGTCTTTTGATCATTGATTTTTTTAGCACTAATAAAAGGTAAATTTGTCAACATTTTTTGTGATCACTAATAAAATTTCCCCCTTATCATCACTTTTTTTCGATCATTGTTAAAGGTAAGTGTTGAATAAAATGTGATCTATAGTAGTGATCATGTTAAAAAGAAATGAAACATGGTCACAATCCAATTATTTATTAATTTGGTTCAATATTCATTAGGTTAATTTCATTATCATCTAAACTTCTAAACTATGTTGACTATGCGATTGCACATAAATAAATAGAAGTAGTGAATACTCTACCTAGAAGAAAGAAGCACCATGTGACACACTACACCAAAACAAGGGGTGCACACACAATATGGGATTACTATTGTAGAAATAGAGACACTGGAAGAAGATTCCATGACTTTAAGAGAAGAGTTATGGAATATCATGTCTCGAGAGAAGGAAATTAGGGAGGAACGAAGGGAAAGACCTTTGTTTTCAAGTCAAAAGATACGGGACGTTTTGATTTTTTAAATCACAAATATTTAATTCCAATTGTTTCATATATCATTAAAATCTATGTGTAAGAATGATTTTATATCCTTGTCCATCTCAAAAATTCAAGGATGTAATTATCTTTGATGAATGGACTTTAAATTCCCTTGATTCGCACTATCAGAAGATCTACATGGTCATTTTACAAAACTAGCAGAATTCTCCATGTAAGCGATTTCATGTAGCTGAAAGCCCCATGTAGCCAAATCCCCACATAGTTGTTTCACGTAACTGATACACGTAGCTAATCGAGCCACGTAGTCGATTTGCATATTTGATCTATCTACATAGCCGATCCACGTAGTCGATTAATCATATAACTGATTCAGTCACATAATTGATTCATCCACATAATAGATCTCTCTATGTAGCTGATCCATCCACATAGACAATTTCTCCACACAGACTGGTCCTGAAATTCTTATTCATGATGTGAAACCCTCACACATCGTGGATTCTCCATGCTTCCACTACTACAGATATTCCCTTTAACAGCACACAAAAAGGATTTTAATATATCTAAAAAAACATTGTTAATCTTAGAGATGTTAAAGGGGGTACCCTTTATTAGTGATTTCAATAGAATTGATAAAGGTGGATTTTATCAGTGTTAGAAATTACACTAATAAAGGATCATCCTGCTTTAGTGCATTGTTTGTATAACAGAAAACCCTTTAAAAACTCATAACTAGTGTATGTAAAATATATAATTTAATTGAAATAAATTTTATATCGTGAATAAAAAAACACTAATATATATATTTCAAACAATTTTCTGTCTAATTACATTTATAATTATCCACATACATTTAAAAATATTAATGTTTCATATTTTGGTGCATGAGATACCCTCTCAAAAAAGTCTACCCATGGTATCAGTTGCCAAAAAATCACCAAAAACTAAAAAAAAGAATTCACCTATATAAGAAAAAAAAATTATGTTATTAATACTATAAATAAATAAAGTAAACATCAATATGAAATATTACATTAAGAAAGTGTTAATTTTAAATAAAAAGACACGGTTGGAGTTATACTAGTCACATTGTGCAGCGAGTGAGGTGTGGCTGATTCCTACACATCATAAATGAATTATGGATCATTTTACTAAAGTATCAAATCAATCCGAATGGATTTTATCATTTTTTAGTATGTAACTTTTTATTTTTACTAAAATTAATTTCAATTTTAAATAATGACATACTTTGAGTCATACTAGTTACACCATGAATAGGATTGAGGTGTGTTGGATTCCTACATGTCAAAAATAACTCATGGATCATTTTCCAAAATTATAAAAACAATTTGAATGATTTTTCTCAGTTTTCAGTATGTCGCTTGTGTTCTTTACTAAAATTTAATTTCAAACTGGAAACTCGCACTTTGATACATACCATACTCATCGTATGTCCATTTGATGTGAGGCTATTTTCTACACATCACTAATGACTTATAAATCATTTTCCTAAATTATCAAGACAATTGGAGCATGTTTTATTGGCTTTCAATGAGTGTCACACATTTTGAACTAAAATGACAATTTTAAACTGATAATTGAAACATTGAGCCATATGAGTCACACCGTGAATCATATTGCGGTTCACTTGAATCCTATATGTCACAAATGACTCATGTATTGTTTTCCTATATTATTAAAATAATAAAAATGTGTTTTATTTATTTTCATTATGACACTTATTATTTTTACTAAAATTAATGTCAATTTTAAATAAAAAGACACACTTGGAGTCATATCAGTCACACCATACATTTTATTGAGGTTCGATTTATTCCTAAATGTCAAAAATGAATTATGTATTGTTTTCCTAAATTATCAAAATAATATGAATATGTTTGCTCATTTTTTGGTATGTTACTTGTTCTTTTTACTAAAATTATTGTCAATTTTAAAAAAAAAGGTAAACTTTGAGTTATACTAGTCACATCATGTATCATATTGAGGTTTAGTTGATTCCTACACATAAAAATGACTTATGGATTGTTTTCCTAAAGTATCAAAACTATTTTAATTTTTTCTCATTTTTAAGTATTCCACTCGTTTTTTTATAAATTAATGATAATTTTAAATAAAATACACAATTAGAGTTATATCAGACACACCTTGTGTCGTATTGATGTTAGGTTGATTCCAAGATGTTATAAATGAGTTATAGATCATTTTCCTAAAGTATCAAAACAATTTGAATGTATTTGATCTATTTTTTAGTATTTCACTTGTGTTTTTTACTAAAATTAATGTCAATTTTAAATAAATAGACACAATTATAATTATACCAATCACACCATATTTAGGATTGAGGTTTTGATGATTCCTACACATCATAAATTACTTTTGGATCATCTTCCTAAATTATCAAAATAATGTGAATTTTTTTCTCAATTTTTAGTATATCACTTGTGTTTTTTATTAAAATGCATTTCGAAACTAGAAACACATAATTTGAGTCATACCGTTCACATCGTGTGTCAGTTTGACATGATATTAATTCCTATACATAAAAAATGACAAATTATTTTCCTAAAATATCAAGACAATCTGAGAACATTTTCTCAGTTTTCAGTAAGTGGAACTTTTTAAACTAAAATGTTAGTTTTAAAATGATAACAGACACTTTGAGTCATACCAAGCACATCGTGTGTCAGATTAAGGTGTGGATAATTTATACATGTATCAAATTACTTATGGATTTTTTTCATACATTATTAAAATATTTCTAATGTGTTTTCTTGGTTTTGAGTATGTTAGTTGCCTTTCATACTAAAATAAAAGTCAACTTTAAATAAAAATATGAACTTTGAGTCATATCAGTCGCACCATGAATCATATTGACGTGTGGATGATTCCTACACATCCCAAATAACTTATATATCATTTTCCTAAAGTATAAAATCAAATAAAATTCATTTTCTCAATTTTAGGTGCATCACTTGTATTTTTTTCTAAAATGTCATTTTAAACTAGAAACATGCACTTTGAGTCATACCAGTCACATAATGTATTGGTTTGACATTAGACTTATTCCTATATTTAAAAAATTACATATGATTAATTTTCCTAAATTATTAAGAAAATTTCAGTGTTTTTCCTCATTTATCAGTGAGTGACACTTTTTAAACTAAAATATAAATTTTAAACTGATAACAGACACTTTGAATCATAATGGGCACATCGTGTATCAGATTGAGATGAATATGATTTCTACACATCAAAATTGACTTATAGATTGTTTTCCTGAAGTATAAAATCAATCTGAATGCATTTTCTTAGTTTTGAGTATGTTAGCTGTCTTTTTTACTAAAATTAATGTCATATTAAATAAAAAGAAGCAGTTGGAGTCATATTGGTCACACTGTGCGTCAGATTTAGGTGAGGATAATTTATACATGTCCCAAATGAATTATGGATAATTTTCCTAAAGTATCAAAATAATATGAATGCGTTCTTAGTTTTGAGTATGTCACTTATCATTTTTACTAAAATGTCATTTTAAACTGGAAACACGCACTTTGAGTCATACTGATCACATCATGTATTGGTTTTATGTGAGACTAATTCCTATATTTCAAAAATGACTTATGAATCATTTTAATAAATTATTAATACAATTTGAGTGTATTTTCTTAGTTTTCATTGATTGGTGCTTTTTGAATTAAAATTCATTTTTATACTGATGATGGATGCTTTGAGTCATACTGGGCACATCATGTTTCGGATTGAGTTATGGATGATTCCTAAACATCATAAATGAATTGTGTATCATTTTACTAAAGTTTCAATAATAATACTAAGGTGTTTTATTGGTTTTGAGTATGTCGGTTTTCTTTTTTACTAAAATTAATGTCAATTTTAAAATCAAAAGAATCACTTTGAGTCATACCAGTCACACTATGAATCAAATTGAGGTTTGGTTGATTCCTACACCTACCAAAGTCTTAAAACAATATAAACTATCAATGTTATCATTCTTTACATTATCTCTATTTGTTTAATTTCCAACACTGCATATTGAGTCAATTTTTTTAGCTGAAAAACTTTTTCCTGCTAAGAACATCGACTGAATATGTAGTGTTGCAGTTTGATAAAGAAATCCAATGGAAATAATGGTAACATTGTAATAAAGGAACATGTTATCCCTTTTTTTGGATTTTTATATATTGTTGAAAGAAAAATATGCATTCTAAAAAGATCTGTGAAAAAACTAAATAAGTATTAGATAAAAATGATTAGAAAATTAACTTACAAATAGTATATAAAATGATGAAAAAATAATTTAAATAAGTAATAATAACTAACCTTTTCATGATGGTTGCATACATTCTTTACCCATTTACTTATTTTCATTATCTTAGTTGTAATCTCCAATAAGCATGGGCATCTTCAAATAAACCACCCCAACTCAAACAAAAGAATCCATCTATATAAAAATAATAAATCTTATATGAGTAATACTAAAAATAAATAAATAAAACATAAATATGAAATAATAAATTAATTATATGGACAATTATTTTACTATGAAAACATTAAGATTACCTTTTTGATTGAACAAAGGAAAATCGTTGCTCTTCCTGCAAAGGTAGTGGAGGAAACTTGAAGGAAAGTGATAAATGAAAACATTGTATGGGTGAAAAGGTTTTGAGGGAGAATAATTCTGTGGAAGTTTTGGTGTAGAAATCCATGAAATATGGATATAAATCTTCAAAAATAAATAAACTCTGTAAGGAATAATAAAAATTAATTCAACATTTCATTATAAAATTTTTCGGTAAAATAGAGAAAGTACATAGTAACATTATATTTACATCTTCCTAAAGGGTTTCCTTAATTATAGTTTGTTCTTCCATAAGATTGGTAACATCATCATGTGAAGAATACATTGGCTGCATGAGTAGTTAAACATTTAATTTATATTATGTTAATTCAATATATAATAGATAATATTATGAGGAACATAGTATATTAAAAAACACTTTTGCCTTCTCATTGAACTCTTAGTTGCAGCCTCAAAGACCAATCTCTCATGAGCATGAGCATCTTTGAACAAAACACCCCAACATAAACAAAGGAATCCACCTATATAAGAAAAAAATTATTATGTAAACAATACTAAAAATAAATAAATTAATCGTAAATATGAAACAAATTATTACTTCTATAGAAGTCGCAACTTTATGATGTTTGTGTATATTTTGTCATTAGGAATGCTGCCCATTCATTTCTAAGAAAATCTATATCATCTTGTGAATATGAGTATTTTTTAAAGTCATAGTAGTACTGTAAAAATATAAATACATAAAGGATTAATAAATATTTTAAATGAAATAGTAATTATCTTCGAAAATACCTCTTCAGGGATGCTAGTTTATTGATGGAATATGATCTCTCTCATAAATTTACAAACATAATAACTAAAATCTTTTCCATTTGTTTGTTTACAAAACAGAAAAAACATTGAGAAAACTAAGTAATTTTCTTTATATATGTTTGGAGAGTGAAATATTATTTTATATATCGTGATACTTTTCCACTTGTAGAACATGTCAGGATCCTTATATACATGGGATATCCTCATCCATGAATTTCATGATATTTAAACACCACCCTATCATAACAGAATTCTCATTAAAATATAATATAAAATATATAACTTGAAGTTGAGTTCTAAAATGTTGGATTTAGTGTATTAAAAATTGACAAATGCCATCATGTGTGGTCAGTTTTTTAGCTATCCATGCAGTGAATCCAGGAAATAAATATTTGGAGTATCCAAACTAACTGCAATGAGAATCCAATGTTACCTAAAAACACAAAAAGGAATAAGTAATGAAAGAAATGAAAATATATTTTATATTATTAAATTGTATATTTTTATCCCTACATAGTTGGTATTAAGAATATTTTATCATCTTTAAGTTTTCTTTCAAATGATTTGGCCAGTTTTATCACTATTTCATACTTTTTAAAATCTATTTATTTTTGTTCTGTAGAAATGATGTGATGAATAATGATTAAAAAATTCTGTACATGGTTTGATCCCTTCAATTGGTATTCATATATACACCTGTAAAAAATATGAAATATATTTAGTCATAATTAACATAGTATATCAGCTATAGGAAAAACAAATCATGAAAACACACCTTATGTGTACATTTACAATTGTGCCTCCTAGACATTCATAGTATAGGATTTAATATACATTTTCAAGATAAATGTAAAATTTAATGTCATCTCCATACATTTGTTATTCAAAATCAATTATGTGAGTATTACCATTTTGTAACATTGTATCCATATAAACCTTTAATGTTAGTAAATGAGGATATTGAACAGGTGGGGTAAAGGTGTTTTTAGCAGATCTTTTTGATCGATTGGTTAATCCTTTATATGGTTTTGAGCTAAACTTTAATTTCACCCCTTCCCTTTTTCCTTCTGTAATAAATTCATCAGTTCAGAACTTTTTCATTAATTATTAAAGGTTTAACATGAAAAATAAATTAGAAGTGAATACCTCCTTGTCAAAAAGATTTTTACAATATCTAATTGGAATTATATGAATGTTTCAATAGATTTGTCAACCATATAAATATTTGTGTCATCAAGTGGAATAGGTATCTCGGCCCTTAGCTCATAATATAAGGTAATCCCCACTATCCCATAACCTTTTAGAATTGGTATGTTTTGTAGACTGTTGTCATGGATATTGAACATGGTATCCCTCACAACAAGGAAATGGGTGGGTGTTGATAGATATAAATCACAATCATTTTCACCCTATATAATATCAATATAGGAAAGTTATTAGTGTCTTTCTGATTCACATCTCATAGAAACAATTATTAGAATATTGGTTACCTCAACTAAAATAGCTCTTTGAGGGGAATGGCTCACCTCAAAGATGGTGGGGATAGGGCGGGATCTTCATGAAATGGTTGTTCTTGAGTTGTTTCTTCTCTTTGATTCCCCCCATAATAGTTTCTATCAACATAGTTTTCCATTGAAATTTTTCCTCAATGGAAGTTAATATTTCTTTAATCTCTTCTATTTATTTATCTTATCCTCCTATTTTTTTCTCAAAATATGTTTGGGGTGTCACTCCAAAACCAACGCCTTTGACATGGCCAAATTGTTTTGGACACTTCAATGCCATCAATAGTAAGTGTTCATCTGGTACAGGTGTTGATGATTCTTGTATCTAAGTTAGATAAAAAATATAGTAAAATAAGTCATCATTGTTATGTAATAGAAATTTAAAGCAAAATAAAGTTTTATTATATCATACTGACACATGTTTCACACACTTTTTGTGTGTTCTCGTCTATTCTTATCTTATCCATATATACACATGCCTCCTTCCATAGCACATGGAATGGGATGGAAGTGGATTTGGATCTGGATTCATCAATTTGTATATAAACATAGGAACATAATATTTTTTGTTTCATTTCACATAAAATTAGTATGGTATATTTAAAATATGTACCAATTTTTTTCAAGTGAGTCATATCCCATCCTTTCTTTATGGTAGGGGTATGTTGGTTTTTCTTCCCATTACTTATTTTCAGTACACGGTTGCTATTTCATAAATATAAAAATCTCAATCAAAGTAATGAATTCATGTATTTCAAAAAAAATATTACCAAACACAATATACACAAAAATATATCTTTGTATGATGGTCAGTAAATGCATCTCATGCTTCTTGGATTATTGGGTGTGCATACATAAGTGGTGGGTACGGTTTTATTTTCACTTCAGCATATTTAAGATGAAATCTCATTAGAATTGTGAGAAATCCCCTGTGAATCCTTCCAGTAATCATTAATACAAATTTATTGTGGGATTCATCAACTATAAATGCACTATATAAGGGATTATGAAGAGTAATTCAATGTTTTGTTATTTTATTTTTTAGTAAAATAAAGAAAAAATATCATAATGTTATTATAATCTATTCCCAAATGTGTGTATTAAGTGTGGGAATAATATGGTGCCACAAATCTACATCAATCGGCGTGTGATGTCGAGAGATGAGCCCAATGTAACTATTGAACATGGCCTTGTTGGGGCTAATAGCCTAGCCTCGCACATTCCATCTAACCTTGAATTTAATGCCTTTTCTTTTTACCTTAATATTTTTTTCTAACACCATCACACTATAGTGATCCTATTTTTTGCATCATCAGTTCCTTTTCACCTACCATTTCCTTGGATTCCACATCATCAATATGTTGTTCTTGTGTATTGGTAGCATCATCATGTGTATAAGGTCATTATACCTCTACACTGGGAGCAGCAGTAGGTTGAGAAACATGTTGTTCCTTGGGATTGAGAGAACCTGCATGTGCAGAAAGTTGTTGTTCCTCTACATTGGGAGCAGCAATAGGTTGAGAAACCTATTGTTCCTCAGGATTGGGACCACCAACATGTGCATAAGTCATTATCTACATAAGTGGTTTAGCATTTAATTTAGATTACATAAATACAGTAGAGAATATATAATAACATGAGGTAACACAATGTATATTACATAAATAAATATAAGATGATTATTGAACTCTTTTTTCAAAAGGTTGAAGGGATTTAACCCCTACATCAAGTTTCTAAATCACTTCATTATGGTCTCATATGATGTACAAAAACCTATCTACATTGGTAATTCTACAAAATTATTGTGAAGACCCAATCAAAGGGTCATCCTCAGTTGAATTTGCATCTAACCCTTCTGTGGTTTTGGTCAATAACATAACAATTACCCACTTTTGGTTTGTAGGATCTAGAACATAAAATACTTTTATTGGTTGTGATGCCATTATAAATGGTTCATCTTTGTTCCCTTCATTACCGAAATTCATTTTCATGAATCCCAATTAATCTATTTAATAGAACTTATAATATCAACCCACTTGCATTGAAAATTCGGAACTTGGAATGTTGTATAATACAAATCCCATATTTTTTTATGATTTCAAAGTATGAAATATTCGCATAAATTGTATTTTTGTCCTTAATACCAAAAACATGCATCGCTTCAGCAATAAGTGTAACTGCACTATTTTTCATGCTACTACCTTCATCGTGTTCATTTGTATAGAACGTATAACCATTGATTATATATACATTATAAGATAATACATACATGCTTGGTCATCTGGCTAGCCATAGAACTTGTTCTGAAATTGAATTTGTATTTTCATCTGAATCCTTAAAAATATGATCTCGAAACCATCCTATAAACTATTTATTCTGTGTATTTGATATCCATATTTCATCCCTTGATGGATTCAAATGCCTAATAATTTCTTTGTGGATTTCAATATATGGGGAAACCTCCAAACTGTTATGCAAAATGTAAAGGTGGGATTTCTCTTGATATGTAATATTGATTATGACAATATCTCTTCCAAAAATTCCATCACCCACAAGCCACCTAGTGTGATGATATTTTAGTAGACCAATGCTTTCCTAACTAGACTAGTAGTTGGTATAAAATTCAATGGCTTCCTCAATAATATATCACTCTATAATAAAACTCTCTAACCGAATTCAATTTTTAACATACCCTTTCAAAATCTTTATATACAATTCAATGGGGTACATCCATCTATAATGTATAATAACACATGGTTGAATATCTCTCACCAAGTGAACCATCAAGTGAATCATCATATCAAATAATACTTTTGGGAAAAAAATTCCAATTCACATAATATGATATCAATTTCTTTTTCCATAGTTGGAAATTTCGTTGAGTCTATAACATTGCTACATATAGATTTGAAAAGGAAACAGACCTTGGTAAATGTATGATGGACATTGTTGGTAAAAATTCAATGTAAAGATATAGGAATTAGATATTTCATCAAAACATGATAGTAATGTGATTTAAGACCCTTTAACTTTAAATCATTCATTGACATGATATTCTTGATATTCAATGAATACCCCTTTTTAACCTTTACATCATTCAAGAAGTTTCAAAATAGATATCTCTCCTATCTTGAAAGAGTGTAAGCAGCTAGAGGAAGAAAGGTTCATTTTTCACCATTCGCTAGCTCCAACTCTTCTCATATACACATGTCAAACATATCCAACCTAGCCTTAATTTCATCCATTATTTTTACAAGTGCATTTATTAATGTTCCAGTGACACTATAACATAAATTTTTTTCAACATGCATAACATCAAGAAAATTTCTAACGTATAGACAATTCTAGTATGATAATTCAAAAATAATTGATCACTTTTTCCAACCAGTTTTTGTAAGGATTTTCAAAAATGGTTTACCAAAATCAGTGTTCGCATATTTTACTTTCTAAAATAGTTGATCACCAATTAGTGGTGAAGGTGTTGTATTTTCTTCTGAACTTACATCAAATGATGTCATCCAATATCGGTACTCATTTTTTCAGGGTAGAAATCAATGATGTCTTCGAAACATAGTCTTCAATGAATGTTTCAACCTAATTGACTATGTACCTTGTTCACAAACAGCACACCCTTGAGTTCCTTTAATTCTATATCCTGAAAAAATTCTATAAGTAGGAAATTCATTTATTATCTCATACAACATGGATCTCAATGTGAAATATTCATTCTGTAAGCATCATACAACGTAATACCTGAATCACAAAATAATTTCAAATCACCGATCAATGAAGACAAATAAACATCAATATAATTACCCAGTTGTTTTGTTCTTGATATAAGCAAAGATAACATTATGTATTTTCATTTCATGCATAACTACAATGTAAAGTTATAATTTACCAACATAATTGGACATGTACTGTGAGTTCTTCTTTGAAAACCAAAAGGATTCACTCCATATATAGATAATGTAAGATGAATGTTTCTTGGATTGTTTCTAAATTCAGGATAGTCGTGATCAATTCTCTTCCACTAAGGAGAGTCTACTAGGTGGAAAATTTTCCCAACTTTATTTCTTGTATCTAAGTTCCACATCAATCACCTTGGAGTCTCCTCACTTCCATATAGGAACATAAACCTTGTAATGGTTGGAAAGTATCATACAAATTTCATAGTACCCAATTCATATTTCTTATATCGAGAAACACAACACTTTGGGCATTCTTTAAGTAATTTTTTGTCCTTTAGAAATAGTATACAGTCATTTGGACAGGAATTTATTCTTTCAGAGATCATACCCATCAAGTGTAGCATTTGTTTAGCATCATATGTTTAGATAGGGAGTTCATTATCTTCTAGGAGCATATCATTCAAGAGAGAAAGTAGTTTAGTAAAACTGGCATCACTCCATCTATTGCCTACATTCAAATTATACAGCTTTAGTATAGTTGACACTGTAGTATATTTAGTGCAACCATCATGCAATGGCATCTTTGCACAATTCTTTAACTTCTCAAACAATTTTGGACAATCATGAACTTCATCTTCATCTATCATTATCATTTCCTCAATATGATTTTAATCATCATTTACACCTATAATCACATCCTTTATATAGTCTTCTTCATTTTTCATACTTGCAATCATATCTGATGATCCATAAAACGTAGTGTTATCAAAGTCAATAGCTACATTCACTTTTTCCTCATGTATATTTCAACATTTATAACTTAGATCAATTCTGTGATAGATCAAGTGTTCTTAAAACTCCTCTAGACTAATTATTATTGAATAACAATAGCATAAACATGGACAAGGGATTTGAGAAGGTTCATATACATGATTTTTTGCAAACTTCATGAACTCTTTCACCCCATCTTCATACTCTTTTGTCATACAATTGGCATCCATCCATTCTCTATTCATATCCTCCAATTTGATTCAAAAATATTAATATTTAACAAAATAAATACACAAAATATGTTCAATTGAAGATGCAATACCACAGATCTGGCCAAGGGATGTGCAAGGTTTTATTAGCACTAAGCAGAAAGCACTGATAAAAGGGGGCATTTATCAGCGCTAGCTAAAAGCGCTGATAAGTGTACCCTTTATCATCACTATTATTAGAATTGATAAAAGTTTTTAATAAAAAATATTATTAATTTATATAAAATTATTATATTTACATTCAAAAATAATGTTTATTTGTATACATTAAATAAAAAATACATGTTTATAATTATTATCTATTTTTTAATAATTAAAGTATATATATAATGTTTAAAAAAAGTATTTATAATATTATAATGAAATAAATATATATTTAAATAATTGTAATATTATAATAAATTTTTAAATAATTAATAGATTTATTATATTTATTATATTTATTATATTTATTATATTTATTATATTTATTATATTTATTATATTTATTATATTTATTATATTTATTATATTTATTATATTTATTATATTTATTATATTTATAAATATATATAAATACTTTTAAAATATATATATATATCTATAATTATAATTATAAATATATATATATATATTTAAATAAATATATGTTTCTAATGAATTTGGTCAATAAATATATTGATGCGTGAGTATAATTGATGTATATATATGTTATATGTACTCATCATGAATGTTCATTTATACATTAGACCCTTATTATAATTCATGTTGTCCATATGTGATGAATCGTTTTTCATTATCTATACTTTACTAGGTATATGATTCATTCATGGTATACCCATGAATCTATCATATTCTCAAAAGTACTTATAAAATTCAATAAGTATATTTAAATAATAAATATATTTATTATATTTATAATTACAAAATTGTAATTATATATAAATACTTTTTAAATATATTTATTTGTAATTATAATTATAACTAATAATTATAAAATTACAATAAATATATTTAATTATAGTTATAATTATATATATGTGTGTGTAAATAAATATAAAATTATAATAAATATATATATTAGGTTCTCGGGGATACAATTATAATTAAACACACACACAGGCTGAAAAGGTGGGTCATAACCCCCCAGGGGATAGCCCAGCCATCAAACCTTATTTATTCACTACATGGACCATAGGCCCTATGGGCATGAAGCCCATTACATGGTTCATAGGCCCAGTGGACATGAAAGGCCATTACATGGCCCGTAGGCCCCTATTTTTTACCCAAAGGCCCACCAGTGAAATTATAATAAATATATTATTTATATTTATTTATATACAAATATTTATAAATAAATACAAATAATTATAATTATAATTATAAGTAAATATAGATATATTCAAATAATTATAAAATTATAATTAATATATTAATTATATATATTTATAAAATTATAAATATATTTGTTATAATTTTATAATTATTTAAATATATATATAATTATAACTATAAATAAATATTTATTTATTTTAATTTTAAATTAGAAATAAATATATATTTATTTATAGTTTTCATTTTAAATAAATATATATTTATTTAAATAATTATAAAATTATAAAAATTATTATTATTCTTATAATGTAATAAATATATAAAATTAAATAAATATATTTATAAATATATAAAAACATTGATAAATAAATAAAAAATTATAGTTATAATTATAAATCGATGCTGATATATTTAAATAATTATAAAATTATAAGAAATATATTAATTATATATATTTATAAAATTATTAATATAATAAATATATTTTTTATAATTTTATAATTTTTTAAATATATATATATAGTTATAATTATAAATAAATATATATTCATTCAAGTAATTAAAAAATTATAAGAAATATATTTATTATATCTATAATCTAATAAATATCCTTAATTAATATATTAATTATTTATATTTATAACATTATAAATAAATAAATATATTTGTTATAATTTTATAATTACTTAAATAAATAAACAAAAATATTTATTTATATTTATAATCATAAATTAATATATATATATATATATATATATTTAAGATTATAACTATATATATTTAAATAATTATAAAATTATAAAAAATATATTTATTAGATTTATAATGTTATAAATATATATAAGTAATATATTAATTATATATATTTATAAGATTATAGATATAATAAATATATTTCTTATAATTTTATAATTATTTAAATGAATATATATTTATTTATAATTATAACTATAAATAATATATTTATTTATTTATTTATTTAAATAATTATAAAATTATGACAAATATATTTTTTATATTAATGATTTTATAAATATATATAATTAATATATTTCTTATAATTTTATAATTATAAATAAATATATTTATTTATTTATAATATTTATAAATATATATATATAAATATATCTTTATTTATTTATTTATTTATTTATTTATTTATATTTATAGTTATAAATAAATAAATATAGATTTATTATATATATAATTTTAAAAATATATATAATAATATGAACAAATTATTAGCATTATATCTTTATCAATGCTTTTTTAGCATTGATAAAGGCATATATTTATGAGCACTAAAAAACACTGATAAAGGCATGTTTTGTCAATGCTTTCTATTTTAATACTGATAAAACATATCTTTATCATCACTTTTTAACTAATGCTGATAAAAGCTTCACCTGATTTTATAAACGAATCCTAGTAGTCTCCTCCATTCGCACACCTCAAGCTCTCGTGGAAGTCGGCCCCTACATCGCTGACCCCTCCTCTGCCCCGACCTCATCTTTGTCGTCGCTGACCCTTACTATGTCGTGAACCCTCCTCTGCTCCAAACGCTCCTCTGCCATGAACCCTCCTCCACCGCGATCCCTCCTCTACTGTGAATGCTCCTCTGCCACGAACGCTCCACCGCCATGAATACTCCTCTACCACGAACCTCCTCCTCCACGGACCCACCTCCACCGCGGACCCTCCTCTGTCGTGAACCCACATCCACCACAAACCCATTTTCATGTCGAACCCACCTTCATTGCAGGTCGAACCCCACCACCATTGTGAACCGTTCCTCCACCACGAACCCACCTCCGCTGTGAACCCCTTTGTGGCCTTCATTGCCGCTATCAGCGCCACCTACCCCGAATATACCATTTCCGGACCCTACTGTTGTCACAGGTATTCAATTTTTTCCGCATTATTATGAATTCCTAATATATAGATAGATTTTGGTTAAAATAATTTCATGGAATAAATGGATTAGAATTCGATAGATGGATCCTCATCTCTATCTATTATGGAGGGTTAACATTTATAGTCTTCTCACATTCAATGTTTATCTCTAATTTGATGTTAGGGTATGATCATAATTCATTAAAGATATTCTCCATAGTAATCAACTAATTTTACCTCTATGGTATGGATATAACTTCAATCATGAACAAGGAATCATTTTTCAAACATCTTTTCTTAGAGATGGATTTCATGTGGACCTTTTTTATGATGGTCATAGTTGTAGTTGTAATAGCTTTATCCTTCTTTGAGGGACCTCATATTCTTAACTAGGTAAATATTCATCTCTATAATAGTTAAGACTTAGTATTCCTAAGATCACTCACCCATATTATAATCCTTCTATTCTCTAATCAATTTAGAATGTGTTTGGACTTTTTTATATGCCAAAAAATCCACTGTCCAGATGTAGACCATATTTCGGAGGTGGTTCCTCCTTTGACTATGTAGGAATCATACTCCTTGATCCCTCCATATACTACACATCCACATTTAATGCTTAACATTGTTAAGTCATGTCCTTCTTCCCTCTTGGATCTGAATTCTCTTGTTAAACTGTAATTCCCCTATTCTTAGGATATGTTTCCCTTGATTTAGAAAAAATTTCATTTGACACTTATCTTTTTTATGGGATTAATCTAATTCATATATTTACATATATAATTATACTAACCATGTTCATTAGGTCCTACACTCTTGTGTGTCTCCTCCATTAGGCTTGGATTCTCCTCATGATCAGATTGTGCAGTCAGTCGAATCACCCAACACATTACCCTTCATGAATCTGTTGCAGATAATCACCCTTAACTTCTCAATAAATGAAATAAAAAGAAGAAAACTAAATCTTTTTCCCATAATACATTATGTATGATCACTCAATAAATGCATAATTAAAAAATAAATGTTGACACCCAACATAATTGTGTTTCAAGAACCTAGGAATCCACTATGTCATCTTGATGACCTCTACATTGATATGGAATTATAAGGGGATTTGATCCCCATTAAATATTAAATACCAGTTTAATGTAATTGGTAGTAATTTCATTTCGCAACATAAATTTATGTATCCCATAAATTAATATTGATTATTTGTGGTTTTTCTAAAAATCATCATATAGATAATAGCTTACATGCTTATCTATAGATCTAACTGACATTGTACTTTAAATTTCCAAAATATGTATATATATTTATATCACATAGTGATTATTATTCTATTTAACAATAATTTTTTAATGTCCTTGTAATATAATTCACATTAATAGGTAATAATAGTTTCCCTCTAAAATGAGAACATATATATTCCATAAATATATTCTTAAATAAATATATCATATAGTCTAGATACATCTATATTACATGAAATAGATGATGGTTGACTATCAGTTGATGGAGTCTCATATGAAATTGATACATCTTCTCATGAAGTTCACACTTGGTGATCTCTAATAAGAATGGTCCCAAGTAAAGACCCACTAATAATAATTCCATATGTTTAATGTGTCATTTTATATAACTATATGAAAAAATATTTCTTTTCCCTAAAACTAGAATTTTTTTGTTTTTATTATAGATTTATATTTTATAAAATGTTGGTTATTTTTTATTCATGTATCTTTTATAAAGCGCCTCTCTTGGGATTTATGTCTTTATGAAAATTCCTAAGTTACTCTTTTAAAATGATTCAAGTGATTTAAAATTTTTCATAAAAAATTATATGTGTTCAACATACACTTTTTTGTGAAAGAGTGCTTGGAATTGATTTGTTTATTTTAAAAAGGATGTGTTATTTTAAAGATAAATTTGTGAAAATGGTTTTTTTTAAGGTATTTCAAATGTGATTTTATAAATATTTTTCAAAGGAAATCAGAAATGTATTTTTTCCATAATATTTTAAGTTTGTATTTTTATATAATTAGGAAAACAAACACATTATATAGGGAAGAAAAGTAGATTGATAATAACACCATGGCAAGGGCATGTCGCTAACTCTATCCAACCCATAGGATATCCATCATGACCTCACTCTCAAAAAAGGTTAATTAATGTTTAACCCCATTGAAACTCATGAACATAATTTTCATCCAACATCACCTACATAGTTTAAATTAGGGGGTCCATTGTTTTATATGTCTATTTATACATTTTACCTTAGAGGTATGCGATTGATTATTAATATGAAATTCTTGATGCTTATTCATGGATGTGAAAAATGGTCTCTTTCTTGTGATGGTGTTAGAGTTGACATGTGATTTACTACTTATATTATATTTATTCATGTTATGATCACTAAATTATTATTTCTCACTTCCACTTTTCTGGATGTATAGGAACCCTATGAATTAAGAAATAGGTCCATATTTATACTACACCAGTTATCTCACACACAAGCAAGTTTCCCCAAGTTGTATAGTTTGCTTAGTCTATAGGATTGTCCCTAACAAGGAATGTGTGGGTAAGTCAGGTGGATTTTCTATTTTTTTCATGATTCAACATAGGTCTACTATGGGACTCATTGTAGTGTGAGTAGAAAATGAAGGAATAATTGAATTCCCTCTAGGAATTTGATACATTGTATATAATATAATTGGAACTAGAAAAGAGGGGTCTATAGAACAATTAGATTTATCATCTAAAGGAGAAAGTGGATGATATGAAATAGTCAAAGTCATAAGGCCCCAACCTTAAACATTACATAATCCTGAGTTAAGTCAAGAATTCACATTAAGTACCTTTTAAAGTTTAGTGATTTAGAGAATTAGTTCATAACTATTACATAACAAAAACATAGAAATACAAAGTGGACACTTCCAACAGTATCTTTTTTTCCATAACATAAATTTTTTTAAAAGAAACATGATTTCTTTTCATGTTTAGTCATCATAAATTTTCCTTAATTATATCCTTAACTCTATTCTCCCTTAAATCCTATGAAAACATGAAAACCCATTAAAAACATTTTCTTAAAAACTCATTCGCAAGAATTGAAAAATCACATAGGTTCCTTGGGACATCATTACTATATCACTCTTACATTTACTCTAACAAATGGAATAACCATACAGTCTACTTCCATATCTGGAATACCCAATGTATTGGAGAGCTATAATGGGTATCACCCTTCATATAAGCTATATCGGGCTCACCCATCCTTCATGAGATATAATGGGGTTCAACCATTCGTATAAGCTATATTAGGCTCACCCATGAACTATAATGGGGCTCAACCCTTAATATAAGATATATCGGGCTCACCAATTAAATGTACAAGTACCAATGCATAAAATATTAAAATTTTCAACATGTCACTCATAAAATTTCATTTTCATTCATAATAAAACCAATCCATTTTCAAAAACCAGTTTAAAGAATTTATAAAAGAGATTTTTGAATCAAAGTGTCCCATACCACTTTGAAACTTTTAAAAGAAATTTGATAATTAAAATTTTAAAACATTTATTTCCATAAAAATAAATCCATAAAATCATTTTGTAAACATGGATGTAAAATAAAACAATTTTATAAGAATAAATCATCAAAACATTAAAACGAGGTTTTTAGTTAAAAAGTCTCTTACCACTTGAGAAATAGTTATATAAGAATAATTAAATAATGTCATTAAAAAAACTTCAAATATAATAAGAATATATTAATTCATGATATGACATGTCAAAAGGGTTGTATATACACCTTATAGGATAATAAAGGAACATAACATCAAGATATTCCTTAATGAAAGGAGATTGAGACGAAGTCCCTTACCTTGACTTCAACTTGTCTCATTCATTATTTAATTTCCTGAATAATAAACTTAAGTTAATTTATAATTTCTTCATAACATTTTTCAATTTTATTATTCATTTTATATCACTTATTACTTTGTTATAACAATTAGTTAATTATTTGATTTCATATCAGATGTTTTGTCAATGTTCGGTATTTAAGTAAAAAATGAACTTGTTTTGATGCAAATTATCCATGTGGTCATAAGTACATTATCTAAAAAATATTATTCATGACTTAAATATCATATATATTCAGTATATATGTATTTATAATAGTCCATAACATTTGGATATAATAAATTAAATGCATCATTCATGGAGATGGTAGGTCGTATGTATGCATGAATGCTACTTTCATTTCTTTGTCATTTTAAACGAATGAAAACTAAATGATACATAGGTATATTATAATTACAGTATAATATATAAGTTATATATGTTACATAGGTTTATTAACATCATCATTTATACATTACATGTATGGAATGAACAAATCATGTCACTTTTAGGGGGTAGTAGTCCACACTTCCTCAAATGAAATTATCGTATTTACACGACATGAAAAGTATAAATTTTTGTTATAAATAAAAATTATAGAAATATAGAGACAATATAAATATAATATATATAATATATAAATACAGTTCTATCATAACGGACACCATTATAGGTGGTAGGATAAAATTGAACAATCATCGTTTTGTGAGGCAGTAGTTCACAGTACACAGAAACAGTATGTTCTATATCCATTAAATGAAGGTATGTGTAAGTGTAGGTCAAAAACATAGCATAAAAACATAATATTATATTTAGGATACTGTTTTTGTTATATAATAATGGAAAAAAATATGTTAGGGTGTTGGAGAAGAAAAATAAATGAAAGTAGCTTGAGAGAAGACGTTACCTCAAAATTGGGTAACTCCTTTTGATTTGATCCAAAAGGATTCTTTGAGTTTCCTTCTGCCCATGGTAAGGCTTATAGAACTAATTTATGGATTTTGGGAGATTATTTAAGAATAATTTTTATGATACAAGGGGCATGAGATGTGTGAGTAAGTTGGTAAAGGTGGTGGCCTTTTATAAGAGGGAGGAGGGGCACTTTAGGAAAGTCTTAAAATATTATTTTATTATAAATTGATTTTAAAATTATAATAGTTAAAAAGTGATAAATTTAAAGTATAATATTATTATGGGTATAAATAATCACAACCAATATGTTTTATAAATTTTTAGGTCACAAAATTAACCTTATCTTTTAGCTTTAACCCTTAGTTAAAAAATTAACTCTTACCATGTTTTCTTGTATGTTTACAATATATGGTTAATATGGTTACTATAAAATGCCAAGAGAACCCAAAGTGGATAATTAATGATTTTTTTAACATTATATAAGTCATTTGGCCTAATATAATATTTTTTTGACTATTATATCATTTAATAAAATAGTATTTGTTTTAAAAACTCGTTTATGTCAATATTGACACTATTTAGTAATTGATTTTTGTTAAAGTCGTGAAAACTTTATTCCTTTTATAAAAAGGCATTAAATCATCCCTAACATGACAATGTAATCCAAAAAATTCATTTAAAGCATAAAAATGTTCAAATAACATTTATTTTAAAGTTTATAATATTATTTATTTGAATCTTTTATTAATAAGGTAATTATTGCATCATCATTGTGTCATAAATAAATTTATTTATTTAATGTATAAAAATTATAAATAAAATACCATGATGTAAGAAATAATTGTAGATTTATAATTAATATTTATAGTCAAATATATCAATTATATTAACAACCTTAAAATTGTTTTAGTAAAAAGATACATATTTGTATTATATTTCCCTTTACTTTAAATTAATTGTTATAACATGTCATTTTCATACCCAAGTGGCACCCAAATGCCAAAAGTTCAGCCTAAGGATTTTTTTGGGTCACCCAAGACTCATCCAATAATATTAGGACACGTTTTAGGGTAGTTTTATATTATTATAATATTATTTTAACCCTTATTTTCCTAATTTACCCTTTAACCGTGGTAAATAAAAAAAAATACTAAAGTTACAATTCAGAATGTACAAAATTAAAAGGTAAATATTTAAAAAATTCAGACCTTCTGATTCCAAATATGAAATCCATTTTTACAAATTCAAAACACAATAATTTTAGTAATTAATATAAAATTAATTCATGTTATCAAAATCAGAAAGTGGGTTTTTAAGAAGTAAAAACTATCAAAAGATTGACGTGTGTTTATATCCAATTTAAATGTGAAATTACTTCCAATGAAAAAAATTGTATTAAATGAAAAATATATAATCCAATTACACTTTAAAACCAATTAAAATTATAATATAACTATATAAAAAAGTTTGACAAAAATGTAGTTTTGAATTTAAATCCAGTATTTTTCATTATTCCTTAAAAAATGAAATTTATCAGAAAAATACCAAAATTAAACCAAAGTAAATTTTGATTTACATATTCAAAAGAAGAAGTTTATTTTTTCAAATATAACATATAAAAATTATAAAAACTTGATTTAAAAAGGGTTCTCCATCAAAAGGCGGTAAAAAAATATTTTTTTGATAAATACTTCTTTTATCCAAAAAAATGGATTTGTTCCTATATCATATCTAAAAAAACATATAAGATAAATTTTAAACATTAAATTTTATATATGACGTATATTTTTCATTAAATAAAAATCCATAAAGAGTTATATAATTTTATAAACACAATTATTCTCTTTTAAATAGGTTTTTATAAAAACGCATCCTTTATATTCAATTGGTTTTTATTTCCATTTTTACTAAATTTGGTAACCAAAAGAATCATTATTTAAACATTTTTAAACCATATTTTCATAATTCAGTTGATATTATTCATTCCCTCCATTCCAATGGCTAGGTTATAATGGTAATATTTAAATAATAATATTTAGTTGTTCGTTTAAGATCGATGTAGTGTATCATGTACGCTATTGAACATAGTGTTTCTTTCTTAAAAATTGGGATGTTACATCCTCCCCCCTTTAATAAATTTCATCCTCACAGTTTGAATTTGGGTTCGGTAACTTAGTTATGACTTTTTAAAATACCATTATTGCAAACCCACATTAGAAAAAGGGTAAACAAAACTTTCACTTTAAAAGATAGAAAGTGAAGTATAAATGTCAGCCAAGATAACACAAACTAGGGTTCTATGTAGGAAGAAATGGATATAGAAGAGAAAAATAACTATAAAGTTATGATATAGAGTGATAGAAAACATGATCAGGAAAAAGTTAACAACCAGAAAACCATAAACTTGTGACGGGTTAAATGGTCTTTGATTTCCCATTAGGAAAAGTAAATAGAAAAGGTTTTTGTTTTAATATCCTTTTTGAGGAATTTATTTTTGATATTGACTAAGAAAATAAGGAAACATACTTAATTTTCAATTATAGTTTCATCCATTAATAAATATATACCAAAAACTCATATTTTCTCGAAACAATGAGCATTCAAGAAGACTTGGTCACACCTGAAGCGCTTGAATCAACTTATAGAGAATCACATAATACAAAAAAGATAAACTATATATTTACCCTATATATAGACATTAACCAAAATAAAAAAAATAGTACATGATCAAATAATCCCCAAAGAAGAAAAATCATGTATAAGGATAAGGAATACTTTTAATCTCCAAAATTCAACAAACAATACCCAAATTTCAACAATGACCATTTAATAAACAATTGTCCTTAAAATTCTTCAAAATAATCTAAACTAAGATTGAAACCCAAAATTCATAAGGATTTGATCACATAGTATTCAACAATAAATCTTAACATTTATCTCCAAATAACATCAACTACTCTTAAAGTCTCATACTTTAAGTAATTAACCTAATCACATATTCTCCATGATAGGTTAATCATTTCCATAAATAACCCAAGTCATCATATGTCCACAATAAAAACATAGATTCTTCCAAAATAAAATTCCACCATTACTCATCAAATGAAATCCCATAGTATTCTATTTTACATAGGCATATAGTGTTCTCAAAAGAGTGAATGTCTTCCAAAATAACATTTATCACTTAATCACCAAATCATTTTCTTATACTAAGGATATCTATTTGATATAACATAAGTTCCCAAAATCAACTTATTCTTTATCCATAAAATCATTTAACTAAAAATAATAATTCATACTGACCAAGTATATCATGTGGGCTAGTGGTAGGTGATAAATCTCAGTTGCACTTCGGTTGTGGGTTTGATTCCCACATCTTTGTCTGATGTGACGGGTTGTTACACGGTCTGCATGTTGTTCTTTTTCAAAAACTATATAATTTAATAAAATTACCTAAAATGATATAAAACCCTAAAAAATAACCATAACATATTTTATCCTCAAATGTTATCTCATACCTCTCATCTAGTATCCCAAAAATTAAAAACCCATAATTTCATAAAAGGTGAATGTCTCCAAAAATACCATTCATCAACTTAATATTTCATATCATAAAGCCTCAAAAGGGGTTTCTAGGACATTGAAATTATGATATAACTTAAAATTATAAACTTATGATTATATCCCTAACACTTAAGAAAACATCCTAATCTCCAAAGTTTTCTAAACCATCCTATGATACCAACTATATGGACCCTACCTTAAACATTACACAATCTTGAGTAAATTCAAGAATCCACTTTGAGGATCTTTTCAGGTTTAGAGCTTTAGAGAATTATGGAATAACTATTACATAACAAAAACATAGAAATACAATGTGGGAACTTACAACAGTATCTGATTCTTCCATAACATAAAAAAAATAAAAAGAAACATGGTCTCTTTTCATGTTTAATCAACATAACTTTTCCTTGATTCCATCCTTGACTCTATTCTACCTTAAATCCTATGAAAACATGAAAACCCATTAAAAAAATTTCTTAAAAACTAATTAGAAAGCATTAAAAAATCACATAGGTTCCTTGGTACATCATTACCATATCACTCTTACAAATGTAATAACCATACAGTCGACTTACATATTTGGAATACACAATGCATTGGAGATATATAATGGGGATCGCCATTTTTATAAGCTATATCGAGCTCACCAGTCCTTCATAAGCTATAATGGGGCTCAACCCTTTGTATAAGCTATATCAGGTTCACCTGTGATCTATAATTGGGATCAACCCTTTATATAAGCTATATGGGTTCTCCCATTAAATGTGCAAGTACCAATGCATAAAATATTGAAATTTTCAACATTCCACTCATAAAATTTCATTTTCATTCATAAGACAACCAATCCATTTTAAAAACCCAATTTAAAGAATTTATAAAAGAGAATTTTTAATCAAAGTGTCCCATAACACTTTGAAAATTTTAAAATAAATTTGATAATTAACATTTTAAAACATTTATGTCCATAAAAATAAATCCATAAAAACAATTTGAAAACATGGACATAAAATATAACGATTTTATAAGAATAAATCATCAAAACATTAAAATGAGGTTTTTAGTTAAAAAATCCCTTACCACTTAAGAAACACTTGAATAAGAATAATTAAATAATATCATTAAAAAACATCAAATATCATGAGAATATATTAATTCATGATATGAAATGTCAAAAGGGTTTTATATACACCTTATAGGATAATAAGGGTACATAACATCAAGATATTCCTCAATGAAAAAAGATTGAGACAAAGTCCCTTACCTTGAGTCTGACTTGTCTCGTTCTTTCTTTAATTTCCTGAATAATAAACTTAGGTTAATTTCTAATTGCTTCAGAATATTTTTCAATTTTATTATTAATTTTATATCACTTATTACCTTGTTATAAAAATTAGTTAATTATTTAAGTTCATATCAGATGTTTTGTCGATGTTTGGTATTTTAGTAAAAAATGAACTTATTTTGATGTAAATAATCCATGTGGTCATAATTATATTATCTAAAGAATATTATTCATGACTTAAATATCATATATATATATATTATATATGTATTTATAATAGTCCATAACATTTGGAGAAAAGAAATGAAGTGTGTCGTCCATGGAGACGTTAGACCGTACGTACACATAAAGATTACTTTTATTTTTTTGTCATTTTAAACAAATGAAAACTAAATGATACATAGGTATATTATAATTATAGTATAATATCTATTTTATATATGTTAAATATTTTAATTAACACCATCCTTTATACATTCTATGTATGGCATGAACAAGTCATATCACTTTGAGGGCGCGGTAGTCCACACTTCCTCAAATGAAATTATCGCATTTACACAACATGAAAAGAAAAAAGGTATGTTCTAAATAAAAATTAAAGAAGTATAGATAAAATATAAATATAATAAATATCATATGTAAATACAGTTCCATCATAATTTATACTATGATAGGTGGTAGGATAAAATTGAACAATCATTGTTTCGTGAGGCAGTAGTTCGTCGTACACAAAAATAGTATGTTCTATATCCATTAGATAGAGGTATGTGTAAGTGTAGGTCAAATACATATCATGAAAAAATCCTAGTATATTTAGGATATTTGTTTTGTTATAAAATAATTGAAAAAAATATTTTAGGGGGTTGGAGAAGTAAATAAATGAAAGCATCTTGAGAGAAGATGTTACCTCAAAATTGGGTAACTCGTTTTCATTTGATCCAAAAGGATTATTAGATTTTCCTTATGCCTAAATTAAGGATTCTATGAATAAGGTAGTGAATTTGGGAGATTATTTTATCAAAATTTGGATGATCCAAGTGGCTTTATATGTGTGAGTAAGTGGGTAGAGTTGGTGGCCTTTTATAAGAGGGAGGAGGGGCACTTTAGGAAAGTCTTGAAATATTATTTTATTATAAATTTATTTTCTAATTATAATAGTTATAAAGAGATAAATTTAGAGGATAAGATTATTATGGGTCTAAATCCTCTTAACCAATAGGTTTTAGACAATATTAGGTCACAAAATTAACCTTATCTTTTAGCTTTAACCCTTAGTTAAAAAAGTAACTCTTATCATGTCTTCTTGTATGTCTATACTATATGGTTAATATATTTAATATAAAATTCCAAGAGAACCAAAATTGGATCATTAATGAAATTTTTAACATTATATAAGCCATTTGGTTGAATATAATATTTTTATAACTATAAAATCATTTAATAAATTAGTATTTGTTTTAAAAACTCATTTAGGTCAATTTTGACACTATTTTGTAATTGATTTTTGTTAAAGTAATAACAACTTTATTCCTTTGATCAAAAGACATTAAATCATCCCTCACACATCAATTACATCCAAAAAAATATTTTATGGCATAAAAATGTTCAAATTACATTTATTTTAATGTTTATAATATCATTTATTTGAATCCTTCATTAATAAGGTAATCACTGCATCAACATTGTCATAAATAAATTTATTCATTTAATATATAAAAATTATAAATAAAATAACATGATGTAAGAAATATTTTTAGATTTATAATGAAAATTTATCATAAAATATATCAATTATATAACCCACCTTAAAAAATTTTTAGTAAAAAGATAAATGTTTGTGTTATATTTCCCTTTAAATTAATTATTATAACATATCATTTTCATACCCAAGTGGCTCCCAAATAACAAAAGTTCAGAAGAAGGATTTTTTGGTGTCCCAAGACTCATAAAATAAGATTAGGACATATATTAGGGTAGTTTTATATTATTATAATATTATTTTTACCCTTATTTACCTAATTTACCCTTTAACCGTGGTAAATAAAAATAATTACTGAAGTTACTATTCATAATGTCCGAAAATAAAAGGCACCTATTTAAAAAATTTGGAAAATTTGATTCCAAATATGGAATCCATTTTTCCAAATTCAAAACACATAAATTTTAGTAATTAATTTAAAATTAATTCCCATTGTCAAAACCAGAATACGGGTTTTAAAAAAGTAAAAGCTATCAAAAGATTGACATGTGTTTATATCCAATTTAAATGTGAAATTAATTAAAATGACCAAAATTGAATTAAATGATAAAAATATAATCTAATTAAACTTTAAAACCAATTAAAAAGATAATATAACTATATAAAAAAGTTATACGAAAAGGAAATTTTGAATTAAATTATAGTAATTTTCACTATTCATTAAAAAATGAAATTTTTCAGAAAAATACCAAAATTAAAACAAAGTACATTTTGATTTCCCTATTTTAAAAAAGAATTTTATTTTGTCAAATAAAACATATAAAATTAAAAAAACTTTATTTAAAAGGGTTCACCATCAAAAGGTGGTAAAATAATATTTTTTTGAAAAATACTTCTTTTATCTGAAAAAATTGGATTTATTTTTATATCATATATATAAAACATATAAGATAAATTTTAAAAATTACATTGAATATATAACTTATATTTTTCATTAAATAAAAATCCATAAAGAGTGATATGATTTTACAAACACAATTATTCTCTTTTAAATAGGTTTTCATAAAAACACATCCTTTATATTCAATTGGTTTTTATTTCCATTTCTGATAAATTTGGTAACAAAAAGAATCATTATTTAAACTTTTGTAAACCATATTTTTATAATTCAGTTTATACTATTCATTCCCTTCATTCCAACGGCTAGGTTATAATAGTAACATTTAAATAATAATATTTAGTTGTTGGTTTAAGCTCAATGTATCATATCATATACGCTATTGAACATAGTGTTTCTTTCATAAAACTAGGTATGTTACAAAATGTGTCTCTAGTTGTAAATTTATTTCAATAATTATAAGAATTATAATTCAGTTAGATTTTATCTCCTATTGTAAAGCATATAATAATTCGGATGATTCTCAACTTGGTTTCCATTAAAGGTTTATTTATAGAAAAAATGGATGTTCTGATTATATTCCTTTATGGAGATTCATAGGAAGAGATCTATATAGATAAACTGGAAGGTTTCATGCTTAATTGAATAAAAGGTTTGGTTCCATTCTCAAATGGAGTTTTTGTGGGCTTTAGTAGGCACCAAGAAAGTGTAACTGTAATTTCAAGGCTTTCGTGGTAGAATTAATGTTCATGCAGTGTAATGTAAATAATTTCTACTATACAAAGGTGTATTATGATGGGATTTTTTTCATTTTACTTCTTTATGTGGATGAATTTCTCCTAGTTGGACCAATTAAGGAAAGTTTGTAAGATTTGAATATTGATTTATCTAGAAGATTCTAAATGAAGGATCTTGGTTCTAGAAAACAAATATTGGGGATAAATATTGAAATATACTTAAAGTTTGTGACTTTTTTTATCCTTGGTTAATTTTTATATCAATGTTTTGTGTATTTATTTTGTTAAATATTAATATTACTGAATCAAATATGATGGATATGAATAAATAATGGATATATTTCAATCCTATGAAAAAATAGTATGAAGATGGAGTGAAAGAGTTCATCAAGTTTGCAAAAGATCATGAATATGACCCTTCCCAAATCCTTTGTCCATGCTTATGTTTTTATTATTAAATAAAAATTAATCTATAGGAGTTTTAAGAACACTTGATCTGTCACGGAATATATCAAAGTTACAAATGTTGGAATAAACATGGGGAAAAGTGAATATAGCTAGTGAATGGGATAACGCTATGTTTTATGGAACATATGATATGATTACAAGTGTGGAAAATGAATTATACCGTATCAAGGATTTGATTATAGATGTTAATGATGATGAAGGTCGTATTGAGGAAATGACAAGAATAATTAAAGATGAACTTTGTGATTTCCCAAAAAAAATTAAGAAGTTAAAGAGCTATGAAAAGACTTCATTGTATGTTAGTTGCACTAAATATATAGCATTGTTAGTCGTACCAAAGCATTATAATTTGAAAGAAGGAAATGAATGGAATGATTCATGTTTTATAGAACTAATTTCTCTATTGAATGGCATTCTTCTAGAAGATAATGAGCTCTTTATCTAAACATATGATTCCAAATGAATTATATGCTCGATGGGTATGATCTTTAAAAGAATACATGTCTGCATGAATGATTGTATACCATTTCAAAAGAACCAAAAATCACTTACAGAATTCCCAAAGTATGGATCATCTCTATACAATAAATGTGAATCTGATCCTATGAAAGTTATATGGAACTTTACAATCATTCTAAGGTTTAGGAACCTATATAGAAGTGAGGATACTACATGGAAATTGACGTGGAATGTAGATATAATAATTAAATATGAGAAAATATATCACCCAGCAAACTCTCCTCAGTGGAAGAGAATTGATCATGAGTATCCTGAATTTGGAAATGAGCCAAGAAACCTTAATCCTGCATTATCTATATATAGAGTGAATCTATTTGGTTTTGAAAGCAGCACTCACATTACATGGCCAATTATGTTGGTAAATTATAACTTCCCACTGTGGTTATGAATGAAATGAAAATACATCATGTTATCTATGATTATATAAGGACCAAAACAACTGGGTAATGATATTGATGTTTATTTAGATCCATTGATATAGGATTTGAAATTATTTTGGGATTTAGGTGTTATATTATATAATGCTTATAGAAATGAAGATTTCATGTTTAGATCTATGTTGTATGGGATTATAAATGAATTTCTTAATTATGGAAATTATTCAGGATATAGCATTAAAGGAACTCAAGGGTGTCCTGTTTGAGAATAAGGTATATAGTCAGTTAGGTTGAAACATTCATCGAAAACCATGTTTCTAGGACATTTTAGATTGATACCATGAAAGCATAAGTACTGATCTTGGATGACATCATTTGATGGAAGTTTAGAAGAATATACAGTACTATATCCACTAATAGGTGATCAACTCTTTAAGAAATTAAAATATGTGGACACTACTTTTGGTAAACTATTTTCGAAAAACCTTATGAAATTCGGTTGTAAAAAGTAATCTGTTTTTTTTGAATTACCATACTGGTATTTTCTATACATCAGATATTTTCTTGATGTTATGCATGTTGAAAAAAATATATGTGATAGTTTCATTGGAATGTTTCTAAATTCACCTGAAAAAAAAAGGATGGAATGAAGGCTAGGTTGGACATGGTTTCCAAGGGAATACAAGAAGAGTTGGTACCAGTGAAGGGTGAAAAATGAACTTTTCTTCCTCCAGAGGATTATACTCTTTATAGGAAGGAGAGATATCAGTTTTTCAACTTCTTAAATGATGTAAAGGTTCCAAAGTGGTATTTATATAATATCAAGAACATCATATCAATGACTGATTTAAGGTTAAAGGGACTTAAATCACATGACTTCCATGTTTTGATGAAAGATATAATTCCTATAGCTTTATGTTTTATTTTTTCCAAGAATGTTTGTCATATATTAACCAATCTCTATTTCTTCTTCAAATATATATGTTGTAAAGTTATAGACCCAATGAAATTGTCAACTATGGAAATAGAAATTGTTATCATATTTTGTTAATTGGAAATGTACTTCCTACAAACATTATTTGATATGATGGTTCATTTGATGGTTCATTTGGTGAGATATATTTGACTATATCATCTTGTAAAATATAGATAAATGTACTCTATTGAACGGTATATGAATATTTTGAAAGGCTATGTTAAAAATTTAATTCATGTAGAGGGTTGTATTGTGAAGTGATATATTGTTGAGGAATGAGTTGAATTTTAAACCGAATACCTATCCAGTGTGCAAAGAAGTGGTCTGCTGAAATCACATTACATCGGCCAGCTTGCAAGTGAAGGAATTTCTAGAATATATATTGTCACAATCAAGATTACAGATCTGGAGCAAGCCCATAACATTTTGAATAACAATTTGGAGGTTTCCCCATATATTGAAATGCATAAATAAATTCTTAGGCATTTGAATCCATTAAGGGATGAAATATGGATATCAAATATATATAATCAATAGTTTATAGGATGGTTCTGCGACTATATTTTTAAGGTGTCAGATGAAAATCTATATTTAATTTCAGAACGACTTTGATGGCCAGCTAGATGACCAAATGTGTATCTATTATCTTACAATTTTTATGTAATTAATGGTTATATGTTCTATACAAATGATCATGATGAAGATAGTACTGTGAAAAATAATGGAGTTACACTTGTGGTTGAAGCAATTCATGTTTCTATTACTAAGGATAGAAATCCAATTTATGTAATTATGTCATACTTTGGCATCATCAAACAAATATGGGAGTTGGATTATACAACATTCTAAGTGCTGATTTTTTTAATGCAAGTGGGTATATAATAGGAGTACTCTTAAAATATATGAATTGGGATTCGTGAAAGTTGATTTCAGTAAGTAACAGTACAAAGATGAACTATTTATAATGGAATTACAGGCAGTACAAGTATTTTATGTTCCAAATCCTTGAAATTGAAAGTGGTCCATTATTCTGTTATCGACCAAAACCACTAAAAGGTCACATGAAAATTCAATTGATGGTGGCCCTTTCATTGGGATGTTGCAATAATTTCACAGAAGTCCCAATATAGATGGTGTTTTGTATTTCATATGAGACTGTAATGAAGGTATTTGGATAGTCAATAGAGGGGTCAAATCCCTTCATCCTTTAAAAAAATAGTTCAATAATCAGGTTATATTTTTTTGTAATAAACATCATGTTACCTCATGTTATTATCGTTTTGTTGCTGCATTTATGTACTCTAAATTAAATGTTAAACCATATCTATAGATAATGAATTTTGTACATGTTGATTCTCCAAATCCTAAGAAACAACAGGTATCTCAACCTGCTATTGATCGTAGTGTAGAGGAACAAAAATCTTTTTCACATACCGGTGCTCCCAATCCTGAGTCCCAACAGTTCTCTCAACTATTTACTACTCACAGTGTAGAGGAATGACCATTTGTATGTGTTGGTGCTCTCATTATTAAGGAACAACAGGTTTCTCAACCTAGTGTTGCTCCCAATGAAGAGGTACAATGACCATCTGCATATGCCAATACTACTGTTCTAGAGGAACATATTGACAACGTTTATTTCAAGTAAATGTTACGCGATGAAGGACCGATGATGCATAAAAAACAGAAGCGTTGTAGTTTGACGGTGTTAGAGAAAAACATTAAGGTGAAATTCAAAGGCATCAAATACAAGGTCAGATGGAATGTGTGGGGCCAGCATGTTAACCCCAACAAGGCCATGTTCATTAGTTACATTGGATTCATCACTCGGAAAAGCATACCGATTGATGTAGATTCATGGAACCATGTTGTGCCTAAGCTTAAGACACTGGTGTGGGAAGATATTGCAGTAACATTATGATATCATTTATTTATTTTACTAAAAAATAAAATAATGAATCATTGACTTACTCTTCATCATCCATTATAGATAACATTTATAGTAGATGACTCCCACAAGAAATATGTATTAATGCTTTCTGGAAGGATTCACATAGGATTTCTCACAATTCTAACAAGAAATCATCTTAAAGATGCTGAAGGGAAAATAAACCTACACCCACTTCTTATCTATTCACACCTGAGGACCCAAGAAGTGTGGGATTTGTTTACTACCCATTATGTTGATGTGTTCTTTCAGGTATATTGTGTCTAGAAATGAATTGTTTGACGATATGTGTATTCATCACTTTAATTGACAATTTTTTATTTAGGAAACAAAAAATGAGTGCTAGAAATAAGGAACAAGAAGAAAAACTAGTGTACCTATAACACCCTAAGCTTCCACGATATGTTTCTCTTTGAATAATGCAATAGCTTGCGTTGTACGCAACTTCGAGTTTTAGCACACCACAACCAATAAAACTAGCCTTTATGAATAGTAATACCCACTTTTTGAAATTTTACAAATTTTATTTTTCAAAATGGACTTAATTTTTGGATTTAGAATATCAAAATTAGCTTAGGGTGAATTTTTGGTATTTTTCAGAAAACATTTAATTTTTGATGAATTCTGAAAAAACATTGCGTTATTGTATAAAACTGACTTTTTATTTAAATAACTAGTTATTTTATTTAAATTTATTTTAGGTAAAAATAGACACATAATACCTATATATTTTCAATGTAATTATTTGGAGTCATTTTATAATAAGATTAGATATATAAAATTTTATTGAACTTTTTACCGTCTTTTACCCACCTTCTAGGCACATTTGAAAATTTGCATAAAACCTAATTTTACCGCTTATTTGAATTGAATTTCAAAAATTCAAGAGATTCAATTGAAATCATTAAGTAAAATTTGGTTCAATAGGATGAAAACAATTTTTGGTGAATAGTAAATTTTGAATTTTATTTACCACGGTTAAAAGTAAACAGGATAATTAAAGGTAAAATGATATTATAATTACCCTAAAGCATGTCCTAATTCTATTTAATAAGTGTATTTTTACCAAAATCAACCTTATGAATAAAATATTATCCTTTTGGTATACTTGGATTAGATTAGGACATTTATTATTATTTTATTTAAAGAAGAGTTAAAATTGTTAAATTCAAAGTTTAATAACTAAAAAAAATTTAATATAGGGTTATACATAAGATAAATTCATCTATAAATATTAATTATAAATCTAAAAATATTTCCTACATAATGAAATTTTATTTATATTTTTTAGACATTAAATAATTAAATTTATTTATTACACAATTAGGATGCAATAATTGCCTTACTAATGAAAGATTTAAATAATTGATATTATAAATATCCAAATAAATGTAAATTGAGACTTTTTATGAATTAAACTAATTTTATAGGTTAATATGACATTTTATGGTTGATTAAATAAATTTTTTACGAAGTTATAAATTTTTTATGACTATCACAAAAACAAAACACCAAATAGTGTCAAAATTGACATAAATGAGTTTTTAAAACAAATACAATATTATTAATTGATATAATATTCCTAAAAATATAAGGTTCAGAAAAAGGACTTAGATAAAGTTATATATATCAATAATTAACCAAATGGGGTTCTCTTTTCTTTTTATAGTAAGTTTATTAACCATTTATTATAATAATACAAGAATACATGGTAAAAGTTAAACTATTTAACTAAGAGTTAGATCTAAAATATAAGGTTAATATGGTGACCTAAACCTATTTAAAACCTATTGGTTGAGGTTTTTTATACCCATACCCACCTTTTCTTCGAAATAAATCTTTTTGGATCCATTATAAACTGAATATTATTTTATAATAAAATAATATTTCAAGATTTTCCTAAAGTGGCCATCACCTCTCTTATGAAAGGGTACTTACCCTTCTCTCAAAATCACACCTCTAAATCCATTTTTATTGGACAAACTCTGATAAAATATCCTCCCAACTACCCTCAATTCAACCTAGAGTCATTACTTTGATCATAAATCCAACCTAAGGATCCCTTTTGATAAAATCAAAAGGAAGGACCCAAAGAAGAGGTAATTACTTCATCACCTCTTTCAAGGTTCTTTTCTTCTTCCACTTCCTCTTTATTTGTTGTTTCCATAAAAAAATAATAAATCCAGTACATTATTCATATTTTGATGTTATTATAAATATGGTACAACCATATTCATTATTCTATCTATCTTATGAATGATAGAGTCACCATACTTGCGTACGTATGGCTTACCGTCTCCACGTCGTGGTGTAGTTTGTTATTCAACACTTAATTATTTTGATGGGTATAATAATGAGTATAGTTGATTTAAATAATAAATATAAGAAGTTAATAATTCTTTATATATTAAATACCATCCAATGACATATGATTTCACCATCAATAGAATGATATTGTCGCCCGTGCGTACGTACGGATTACCGTCTCCACGAACGTGATGAGATTCATTCCCCATCGTAATCATTCAAGAATAATTTTTATTTTATTATTAAAAATAATGTTTAATAACATAATATCATTCTGGATATGAATCAAATACATCCAATCCATAACAAACATGAATTAGGTAACAAAATATATAAAGGAAAATGAATCAGTTAACACCCGAAACAATGATACTAATAAAATATTATTAGCAAAGAAATATTAAAAGATAATATATGATATCATATTTATATATTTGATTCTTGTATAATTTAATAAAAATTATTTAACTATTATACAGGATTTTAAATTACTCTTTATCAAGTAAAAGTACAATGTAAGGGTAATTCTAAAATCTATTCATTATCTGAGGTTGTTTATATGTGAGTATCTACTAGGACCTCTTTATCATCCACATCTGTGTTTCTTAAAAATGTATTTTAAAACATTTTTACTATTTCCTAGAATATGGGTAAAATTAATTTATAACCTTTTATTAATTTTTATAAAATTTTTATAAAGGAATCTTTCCGTCATTTTCCAAACAAGGTCCTTTACGACCTTTTCGACAAAATTAAGGAAAGAATGTTTTTTTAACTTATACGGTTGGTGCGGCTATTTTCCGTCGTTATAACACCTTCAAAGTTTCCCTTACAATCTTATATGAATATTTTCAAAATAAATGTTTTCTTTTATAATTACATTACTTTTAAATTATTTCAAAATATATATATATATTTCTATCAAATAGTTTTGATTTCATCTATATCAACATCCTTTGATGGATTTTATACTTGTTTTAATTTGATTTATTATGATACAATCTTCCATATTGTATTGAAGTTTTTGTGATATGTTTGAATGTGGGTGTTTTATTTTTATACCATTCATGTTTTATGGTTAAATTATCAACATTTCTTATGCTAGTTTTAATACAAATTTTTATGTTATGTTTCAACATTTTCATATGAGGAATGCATTGGACTTAGTAAGTGACAGGTGGAGCCCGCTATAGCTCCTCGATGCATCGATAGGTCTCATGAGACAAACTAGTGTCTTGGCACAAGGTCTTAACAAAATATTATTTGTAGTCTTGGAACAAGGCCTTGAATATGTGGTTATGATGTCTGGCATTATGCATTCCATCATTATGAAATTGGCTATTGATATTTCATGAGATTATTCAACTAGTAGAATATACATGTGAGTAAGTAAATGGAATTATTTGATTTATCATTTCCATGTTATGTATAATTTTAAGTTTAAAAGGCTTGTGTTTTAGTCTTATAAATTTTATTAAATGTTTATTCTTATTTATGAAATTTTCCGCTATATTGTTATCGTTACTGAGCACCTGAGCTCACCCCTTTATATGTTTTATTTTTTCCAGGATGTGAAGAAGTATATTATGATTGACATGTAGGGATAGTATAAGGGAGATGAATGTGTTAAAAGGAGACACAATTTTGTTGTTTTTTTATTTCATGATGTAATGTAAAACTTATGTATGTATATAATACTTCCAACGATACTAAAATAATCGATCTTTCGAGACTTTATCTCTTGTGATCATGCCAATGTTATGTAATAATGCACCCACTCTGGGAAACTAGGTTTGGGGAATTGTAGTTGGTATCATAGGAAGTTTAGTACAAAACTTGAAAGCTAGATTTAGGAAAACTTTGATTAGAGAACATTACCCTAAGATAGACTTTGAGGATTAGTATAGAAGAACTTCCTAGAATTTTGGTAATGTAGAGATTTTGTGTATTTTCTAAGAAATACATCCCTGTCTGGATACGAGCAGGTAGAGGCGGCTCTGGAATAGATGTTCCTAGGAGTGAAAACTCTGATAAGGAGTTTTGGGCTTGACCCAAGGTATCCTGGTACATGACAATGGGCCTTGTTGCACTCTTGGTTATGACACTCTGAGGGGATATGCTTAGGATAATTTACATTTTCTTTAAAAACCATTATGAAGGATTTATGAGTAAATACTTTCTCAAAGAAATTCTTTTTATGATTATGGATTATATACATAAACTGTTCAATTTATGTTAGGTATTTTACTATTTTGGAATTATGTATTGTGATTCATAAACTAATCTAGTGCATGCCATTATTTTGAAATGGCGACTAGTGGAAGGAATGGAAACTGTATCAATGCATGTAATCTATGTAGAGATTTCCCTCCTAATCAAGATAATTATAGTGGAGTTGGTGATGCAACTGATGCTAAACAACTTATAACCATACTTGGACAACTAAATCAGGTTATGAATAATAACCTTACCCATATAGAGCACCCTGATCCAAAATGTGGAGGATCAATGTTAGACTGCTTCATGAGGAAACAACCACCAACATTCAATGGGACTAAAAATCCATTTGTATCTGAGTAATGGATAATTTCCTTAGAGAAAATATTTTATGCTTTGGGGAGTAGTGAAAGGGAAAAAGTTTTCATGGCAGTTTATCGCCTCACGGGAGATGGAGATCAATGGTGGTCATTAATTAAAAACACAAAGGAGGGTGAAGAAGTATCAAATATGGAATGGAGGGAGTTTAAAGGGATTTTCTTAGAAAAATATTATCCTAGTGACCATCGATCAGATATGGAAAGACAATTTCTGAGTCTAAGGCAGAAGGAGGATAATAATGTCACAAAGTATGAGGATAAATTTACAAGGTTATAAAGGCATGCAGCATATTATATACATAACCCAAGGAGTAATATTTATCGATTCTTTGATGAGTTAAAACCATTTCTCTATCGAGAATTAGTTACACAATCCTTCTCATCATATGAATATATTGTCTCATGTGTTATCAAGACAGAAAAGGAATTCTATAAGTCTTACGAATTTAAAGAAAAGAAAGAGAATAAGAGATCTGTTGAACACTCTGGAAGTGGAAATAAGGGAAAGAAGGGAAAATTTGAATTTCCATCCTGTAGTAAATGTGGGAAGAAACACCCTGGTACTTTCCTGAAGGGAATGGGGGTCTGTTATAAGTGTGGTGAAAATGGCCACCAAGCTCATGATTACAAGGGAAAGAAAGAGGTTATCAATGTTGAATGCTAAAATTTTAGAGAAATGGGGCATTATGTAAATGAATGTCCTAAGTGACAAGGAAACTTACCTCAGAAAAGGTCAAGGGAGTAAGGCCAAGTTTATGCGATCACTACTACTACGGTTGAAGCTCCGAATGATGTGGTGGCAGGTAATTTAATGGTTTCCTCAAATTTAGCCAATGATTTTTTTAATTTTGGATCATCGCATTGTTTTATATCTTCCCAATTTGCTAAGAAAATTAGATATTTCCAATTTGATTTAACAAGGAAGTTTTCTGTCAAAACTCCTAAGGGAAGTGTCATTGCAATAAAGTTTTGTGAAACAGTTCCCATTAGGGAATATAAACATACTTTATCTATTGATCTCATTGTCATACCCATTATTGAATTTTATATAATCCTTGGTATGGATTGGATTTCAGACCATGATGAAAAAATTTATTGTAAGAAAAAGGAGGTTACAATTTTCGATGATGATAAGAAGTACCTTATTATTAGAGCAGAAATGTCACTATCTAATTCTTATCTAGATCCACACCTAGTAGATATACTAAATTCAATTACTAGGGAGGAAGAGAATGAAATAACTACGAGTGAAGAAAGGAATGTTCAAAAAGAGAACACACCTATTGTTCAAGAATATGTTGATGTGTTTCCAATGGATTTACCTGGACATCCTCTAGAATGATAAATTGAGTTTTCCATTGATTGAATTCCTAGTTCAAGGCCCATATCGAATACCCCTTATAGAATGTCCACTGTGGAATTAGTGGAACTAAAGAAACAACTAGAGGAGTTGAGTAATAAAGGATTTATTCGCCCAAGTGTTTCTCCATGATGATCCCTTGTTCTTTTTATTAAGAAAAAGGATGGATCTATGAGGCTATGCATTGACTATAGAGAGATCAATGCTATAACAATAAAGAACAAGTATCTCGTACCTAACATTGATGATTTATTTGATAAACTTCATGGAGATCAATATTTTTCAAAGATTAACCTTCGATCTGGATATCATCAGTTGTGTGTGAAGAAGGAAGACATTCTGAAGACATCATTTCATACTAGGTATGGGCATTACGATTTTACAGTAATGCCTCTTGGACTGACTAATTCACCCTCTGTCTTCATGGATCTAATGAATAGAGTTTTCAAGGAATATCTTGATGAATTTGTAGTGGTATTTATTGATGATATTATGGTTTACTCCAAAAGCTATGTAGATCATGAAAATCACTTGTGCATTATTCTAAAGACTCTTAGAAGATATAAATTATATGGGAAGTTTAGAAGGTATGAATTTTAGATTCAAGAGATTTATTTTCTTGGACATATTGTCTCTAATAATGGAATCTCTATTGATCCTTTTAAAACAAAAGCAATACAAGAATGGCTAGCACTAATGAGTATAACTGAAGTATGAAATTTTATTGGTTTAGCAGGTTATTATCGACATTTCGTCCAGAATTTTTCCCAATTGGATAACCCATTAACCAAGATCACACGTAAAGGGGTTAAATTTGTTTGGAAAAAAGAGTGTGAAGAATGTTTTGAAGAATTAAAGAAAAGATTAGTAAATGTTACTATCTTGACTCTACTATAATGGAATGATGGGTTTTTTATTTATAGTGATGCTTCAAAGAAAGGACTTGGTTGTTTCCTTATGCAGAATGATAGAGTTATTTCCTATAAATCATGACAGCTAAAAATTCATGAAAAAAACAATTCCACTTGTGATATTGAGTTAGTAGCTGTAATCTTTTCTTTGAAAATATGGAGACACTATCTCTATGGTGAAAATGTGAGATATATACTGATCACAAGAGTTTCAAGTATATTTTCTCATAGTAAGAACTCCACATGAGGCAAATACAATGGCTTTAACTACTCAAATATTATGATTGCACTATTCACTACCACCTGGGGAAGGAAAATAAGTTGGCAGATGCTTTGAGCAGAAAGGATCATGGAGTTTTGAACAAGATAAGAATTGAAAGGGATCTAATGTTCATGGATCTTGTAAAGATGAATATAAAAATAATCATGGAAGGTGAAACATCAATAATTTTTCAAATGGTTGCCAAACCATCTTTACTAGAAAGGATAAAAAGTTCTTAGACTGATGGTGAGGAGTTTCAAAAAAAAAATAAAGCTGTGAACGATGGTAGATTGATTGAATTCGTATATGAAGATGGGATTTTGAAATTTTGGAAGGGACTTTGTGTTACTGATATACCTGATCTAAAAAGGGAATTGTTGGATGATGCTCATAGCTCCAATTTATCTATACACCCTGGTAGAACTAAGATGTATAGATATTTGAAGGAACATTTTTGGTGAGACAACATGAAGAGGGATATTGTTGATTATGTGTCAAGATGTATGGTTTGTCAATAGGTGAAGGCTGGAAGACAACATCCTAGAGGATTCATGCAACCTCTTCCCATACCTGAGTGGAAATGGGATGATATTATGATGGACTTTTTCATGGGACTACCAAAGAATCCCAGAAGGAATGATGCAATATGGGTCATTGTTGATCGTCTTACCAAGTCAGCATATTTTCTTGCTATAAGAGAAGATTTACCACTTGAACATTTATAAATACTATATATTAATGAATTTTTAAGACTTCATGGAGTACCCCTATCGATTTCTTTTTATCGTGATCCCCATTTTACATCAAGATTTTGGAAAAGTCACTACTGGAAAACTAACCTATACCAACGGTTTGGAACTGTTGGTATAGGCCTCAAAATTGTTGGTATAGCCTATACCAACAGTTTGGAGAACCGTAGGCAAGTAAGCTTTTGGGATAGGTCTATACCAATGGTTTTTGGAAAACCATTGGTATATACCTATACCAACGGTTTTCAAAACTGTTGGTATAAGTAATATGAAAATCTATACCAGCAGTTCCTTAAAACCGTTGGTATATGTATTTCCAAAAAAAACATTCGCTGGGATTTGATCCTAGGACCTCCGGTTTATCATTGAATGACCTAACCACTAACCTAACAAGACTTTTGTGAACATAATTTCATAAATATATATATGTATTATCATAATTATTTTAAATTTTTATTTATAGAATGTTCTGGTTAAGAGGATCCGATAAAAAATCAAAGTACCTATACCAACGGTTGTCAAAACTGTTGGTATAGACCTATACCAATGGTTTTGACAACCGTTGGTATAGTTCCCTGGAATCTAGGAAGGGATGTTGAAATATTGGGGACCTTTCCCAACGGTTTGGCCAAACCGTTGGGAAAAGTGGCCACAAATTGGACCTTTCCCAACGGTTTTGGCCAAACCGTTGGGAAAGGGTAGGCTTTCCCAATAGTTTGGCCAAACTGTTGGGAAAAGTGGCACAAATTGGACCTTTCCCAATGGTTTTGCCAAACCGTTGGGAAAAGTGGCCACAAAGTGGAATTTTACCAACGGTTTGGCCAAACCGTTGGGAAAGCCTACCCTTTCCCAATGGTTTTGGCAAACCGTTGGGAAAAGGGGCCACAAAGTGGGCTTTCCCAACGGTTTGGCCAAACCTTTGGGAAAGGGGGTATAGAAGTGTTGGGAAAGGTCACATTTCTAGTAGTGAGTCTTCAGAAGGCCCTAAATACTGAACTTCGTTTGAGCACTACCTACCACCCTCAAACTAATGGACAATTATAACAGACTATTCAAACCTTATAAGACATGTTGATATCTTACTCACTTGACTTTAAAGGTATGTGGGATCAGTATTTACCTTTGGTAGAATTTTCCTATAACAATAGCTTCCATTCAATTATTTATATGGAACCTTATGAAGCGTTATATGGAAAGAGATGTCGCCCGCCAACTTGTTGGGATGATGTTGGTGAAATAAAACTCATAGGCCCAGAACTTGTTGAGGAAACAATGGAAAAGGTCAAGATTATCTAAACCCACATCAAAGCATCTCAAATTAGGAAAAAGAGATATGCTGATAACCAAAGGAAGGATTTGGAATTTTAAGTAGGAGATCATGTTTTCTTGAAGGTATCTCTATGGAAGGGTGTTGTACAATTTGGTAAGAAGGGTAAATTAAGTCCTAGGTACATCGGACCTTTTGAAATTCTAGAATTAATTGGAGTTGTAGCTTACCATTTGGAAATTCTTCCAAGTCTCTCCAAAGTTCATTATGTGTTCCATGTGTCACTATTGAGAAAAATATATGCCTAACACAATTCATGTACTCACCTATGATGAAATAAAACTCGAACTTGATTTTTCTTATTGTGAAGATCCCATCAAGATTCTTGATACCGGAGAATAAGTGTTGAGAAACCAGAGGACTTGTCTGGTAAAATTTCTATGGAGAAACCATAAAATGGAAGAGGCAATGTGGGAAACTGGGGAAATTATAATGAAGAACCACTCAAATATTTTTATGCGGTAATATTCTAGAAATTTAGAGGACAAAATTATTTGAAGGACGGAATAATGTAACACCCCAAGCTTCCATGGTGTGTTTCTCTTTGAATAATGTAATAGCTTGCGTTGTACGCAACTTCGAGTTATGGCACACCACAACCAATCACACTAGCCTTTATGAATAGTAATACCTAATTTTTGAAATTTTATAAAAAAAATTCAAAATGTACTTCATTTTTAGATTTGGAATATCAAAATTAGCTTAGGGTGAATTTTTGGTATTTTTCTGAAAACAATTAATTTTTGATGAATAATGAAAAAACATTACATTATTGTTTAAAACCGACTTTTTATTTAAATAATTAGTTATTTTATTTAAATTTATTTTAGGTCAAAATAGATACTTAATACCTATATATGTTCAATATAATTCATTGGAGTCATTTTATAATAACATTAGATATATATAATTTTATTGAACTTTTTATCGTCTTTTACCAACTTTCTAGGCACATTTGCAAATATGCATAAAATGTAATTTTACCGCTTTTGTGAATTGAATTTAAAAAATCCAAGAGACACAGTTGACATCAGTAATTAAAATGTGGTTCAATAGGATGAAAATAATTTTTGGTGAATAGTAACTTTTGAATTTTATTTACCACGGTTAAAAGTAAACAGGATAATTAAAGGTAAAAATGATATTATAATTACCCTAAAACATGTTATAATTATATTGGATAAGTGTATTTAGAACAAAATAAACCTTAGGAATAAAATATGATCCTTTTGGTCCACTTGGATTAGATTAGGATATTTATTATTATTTTATTTCAAGAAGAGTTAAAAGTGTTAAATTCAAAGTTTAATAAAAAAACCATTTTTAATATAGGGTTATACATAAGATAAATTCAACTATAAATATTCATTATAAATATAAAAATATTTCCTACATAATGGAATTTTATTTATAATTTTTAGACATTAAATAATTAAATTTATTTATTACACAATGATGATGAAATAATTACCTTATTAATGAAAGATTAAAATAATCGATATTATAAATATCCAAATAAATGAAAATTGAGACTTTTTATGAATTAAACTAATTTTATAGTTTAATATTACATGTTATAGTTTATTAAATAAATTTTTTATAAATTGATAAAGTTTTTATGACTTTCAAAAAAACAAAATACCAAATAGTGTCAAAATTGACATAAATGAGTTTTTAAAAAAAATACTATATTATTAATTGATATAATATTCCTAAAAATCTAATGTTCTTCCAAAGGACTTAGATAAGGTTATATATATCAATAATTAACCAAATGGGGTTCTCTTAGATTTTTTTAGTAAGTTTATTAACCATTTGTTATAATAATACAAGAATACATTGTAAAAGTTAAACTATTTAACTAAGAGTTAAATATAAAAGATAGGGTTAATATGCTGACCTAAACCTATATAAAACCTATTGGTTGAGAGGTTTTAGACTCATACCCACCTTATCATCGAAATAAATCATTTTTTATCCATTATAAACCAAATATTATTGTATAATAAAATAATATTTCAAGCTTTTCCTAAAGTGACCATCACCTCTCTTATAAAAGGGTACTCCCCTTCTCTCAAAATCACACCTCCAAAGCCATTTTTCTTGGCCAACCTCTGATAAAATATCCTCACAACTAGCCTAAATTAAACCTAGAGGCCTTACTTTGATTAGAAAGCCAACCTAAGGAGCCCTTTTGATCAAATCAAAAGGAAGAATCTGAAGAAGAGGTAATTACTTCATCACCACTTTCAAGGTTCTTTTCTTCTTCCACTTTATCTTTCTTTGTTGTTTCCATAATAAAATAAAAAATCCAGTACATTATACATACTATGATGTTATTATAAATATGGTACAACCATATTCATTATTTTATTTATCCTATGAATGACAGAGTCACCATACGTGTGTATGTATGGCTTACCGTCTCCACATCGTGGTGTAGTTTGTTATTCAATACATAATTATTTGGGTGGGTATAATAATGAGTATAATTGATTTAAATAAAAAATATAACATGTTAATTATTATTTATATATGATATACCATCCAATTACATATGATTTCACCATTAATAAAATGATATTATCGCTCGTGCATACGTACGGATTACCATCTCCATGAACGCGATGAGATTCATTCCCCATCGTAATTATTCAAGAATAATTTTCATTTTATGATTAAAAATAATGTTTAAGAACTTAATATCATTCTGGATATGAATAAAATACATAAAATCCATAACTAATATGATTTATGTAACAAAACATATAAAGGGAAACGAATCAGTTAACACTCGAAACAATGATACTACTGAAATATTATTAACAAAAGCAATATTAAAAGATCATATATGATATCATATTTATGTATGTGGTTATTTTATAATTTAATAAAAATTATTTAATTATTATATAGGATTTTAACATACCCTCGATCATGGAAAAGTACATGGTAAGGTTTAATTATACAATCTCTTCATTATCTGAGGTTGTTTATATGTTAGTATCTACTGGGACCACTTTATCATCCACATCTGTGTTTCTTAAAAATGTATTTCAAAAAAATTTACTATTTTCTAGACTATGGGTTAAAGTTATTTATACCCTTATTTTACTTTTTATAAAAAAATTATAAAGGAATTTTTCCGTCATTTTCCAAACAAGGTCTTTTATGACCTTTTCAACAAAATTAAGGAAATAATGTTTTTTTAACTTATATGGAGGGTGCGGCTATTTTTTGTTGTTATAACATCTTCGAAGCTTCCCTTAAAAGCTTATAAGAATATATTAAAAATAAATGTCTTATTTTAAAATTAAATTTATTTTAAATGATTTCAAAATAGAAATATATATTTCTCTTAAATAGTTTTGATTTCATCAATGTCAACATCCTTTAATAGATTTTACACTTGTTTGAAGTTGATTTATTATGATACAATCTTCCATATTGTATTGAAGGTTTTGTGATATGTTTTAATGTGGATGGGTTATTTTTATATCATTCATGTTTTATGGTTAAAGTATCAACATTTCGTATTCTAGTTTTAATATAAATGTTTATGTTATATTTCCACCTTTTCATATGAATAATGCATTGGGAATAGTAAGTGATGGGCAGAGCCCACTATAGCTCCTCGATGCATTGGTAGGTCTCATGAGACAAACTAGTGTCTTGTAACAAGGCCTTGACAAAATCTTATTTGTAGTCTTGGCATGAGGCCTTGACTATGTGGTTATGATGTCCGACATTATGCATTACATCATTATGAAATTGGCTATTTATATTACGTGTGATTATTCGACTAGTAGAATATCCATGTGAATAAGTAAATGGAATTATTTGATTTATCTTTTCCATATTATGCTGAATTTTACGTTTAAAATTCTTGTGTTTTAGTCTTATACATTGCCTTAAATGTTTATGCTTATTTATGAAAGTTTTTACTATATTTTTATCCTTACAGAGCACCTAAGCTCGCCCCTTTCTATGTTTTATTTTTCCCAGGATGCGAAGAAATATATTATAACTGACCTATAGGGATAGTCTAAGGGAGATCAATTTGTTAAAAGGAGACACGATGTTATTGTTGTTTTTTATTTCATGATGTAATGTAAAACATATGTATGTATCTAGTACTTCTATGGATACTAAACTAATCAGTATTTTGAGATTTGATCTCTTGTGATCATGTCAATGTTATGTAATAATGCACCAACTCTAGGTAACTAAGGTCAGGGCGTTGTAGTACTCCTACCGTAAAGTAAGGATAGGGTACACTTCACTTGAAAAAAATGGTACGTATTTTAAATATTCTATAGTACTTTTATGTGACATGAAACAACGCCATAATTATATTACTCTCTTCATATGTATATTTATGACTCTAAATCCAAATCCACTTCCATCCCATGCCATGTGATATGGAATGAGTCATGTTTTAATAGAGAAGGGATAATAATAGATGAAAACACACAAAAAGTGTGGGAAACATGTGTAAGTATTACATAATAAAAAATTTTATTTAAATCACTATTACATAATAATGATAACTTATTTTTCTATATTTTCTATCTGACATAGTCATAGGAATCAGAAACACCTATACCAGATGAACACATACTATCAGTGGCCTTGAAGCAACTAGAACAGTATGGTTGCATCAGAGGTTTGGGTTTTGGGGTGACACCCTGAACATATTTTGAGAAAAAACAAGAGGAGGATCAAAGTTAATTAATAAAACAGATGAGATAAATAATATATACCCTTGAAGAAGAATTATAATGGTAGAGAGAGATGATGAAAATTTTTATGGGAGGAGGTAAAGAGAAGAAGAAACTCAAGAACAACCACCGCGTGGAGATCCCACCGCACCCCCCACCAGCTATGAGGTAAGCCATTCCCCTCAAAAAGATGTATTATCTGAGGTAATCAATGTTCTAATAAATTTTTCTGTGAAATGTGAATCAGACATACATTGATACCTTTATTGTATTGATATTCTACAGGGTGATAATGACTGTGATTTATATCTATCAACACCCACCCATCACCTTATAGCGAGGCCTATGGTGTTCAATATCCAAAACAACATGCTACACAGCTGGCCACTTCTAATAGTTCATGTGTGAGTGTTGATTAGCATATCCCATGAGTCAATCACTGAGCTACCTATTCCAATTTATGAGGAAAATATCTATATAGTTGAAAAATCTGTTAGAAAATTCATTTAATGGTCATCACATCTTTTAAAAAACATGTTGACAAGAAGGTATTCATTTACAATTTATTTTTCAAGATAAAAATTTAACAATTAATGAAAAAAAGTCTAAACCAATAAATTTTAGTACATATGGACAAAGGGAAGGGGATGAAATTAAATACTGACTCAAAACCATCTAAAGGATTGACCGAGCAATCAAAAATATCTATCAAAAGCATCATTACCCCACCCATTCTATATCCACATTTACTATAATTGAAGGTTCGTGTGGATATAAAGTTAAAATATGGTCATAATCACATAGTTTATTTTGAAGAAAATATGTATGGAGAGAAACATAAATATTTCATTGGTGTTGAGAGTTAAAGTGAAATCCTTGACTATGATTCTCTAAGCGACTTAGTTGTAAATATATACACGAGGTATGTTTTCATGATTTGATTTCCCAAAAACTGATATAATATGTTAATTATGAATAAATACATTTCATATTTTTGGTAGGGGTATATATGAAAAACAATTGAAGGTATTTTTCTATGAAAAAAAATTGGACTCATTAGTCCTCACATCACCTCTACAGAACAACCAAAAATAGATACCAAAAAAAGATGAAATAGTGGTAGGTCTGATCAAATTATTTGAAAGAAAAATTATGGATGACATACTCTATTTAATACCAATAATGAAGGTTTAAAACTATACAATTTAATCATCGCAAATATATTTTCATTTCTTTCATTATTATTCCTTTTTGTGTTTTTAGGCCACATTGGATGCTCATTGCGGTAAATTTGGATACTCAAAAGATTTATTTCCTAGATTCAATGCATGGATATCCAACAAACCATCCATACATGATGGTTTTTGTCAATTTTTAATACAATATATACAACATTTTAGAACTAAATATCAAGTTATATACTTTATATTATCTTTTAATTAGGATTCTGTTATAATATGGCGGTGTATCAATATTGTGAAAAACAAGGAATGAGGTCAGGGAATAAGGAAAAGAAAGAAGACGAGTTCTACGACTAGACAAGTATCAGGGTATATATAATAATATTTCGCTATCCAAACACATATCAAAACAAATTACTTATTCTCCCCAATTTTTCTGCAGTTTATGTTATAAACCAATGGAAAAGATTTTGGTTATTATGTTTATAAATTTATGAGAGAGATCATATTCCATGAACAAACTAGCATCCCTGAAGAGGTATTTTCAAAGATAATTACTATTTCATTTAAAATATTTATTAATACTTTGTGTATTTATATTTTTCCAGTTCTAATATGACTATTGAAAAGACTCATATTCACAAGACGATATAGATGTGCTCAGAAAAGAATGGGCATCATACCTGGTGGAAGAATGTACATAAATAGTATGGAGATGTGACTTCTATAAAAGTAATGAATTGTTTCATATTTATGTTTAATTTAATTCTTTTTAGCATTACTCATGTAAGAATTTTTTTTCTTATATAGGTGGATTCCTTTGTTTGAGTTGGGGTGGTTTGTTCAAAACTGATCATGCTCATGAGAGATTGGACTTCGAGGCTGCAACTCGGAATTTAATGAGAAGGTAAAGTTTTTTTTAATATACTATTTTTTCCCTCATAATATTATTTTTCTCTGCTACATTAACATAATCTAAATTAAATTTTTGACTACTCATGCAAACAATGTCTTCCACAGACTTATTCTCCCCCAAAACATTATCACCCCTACATTGTTGGAATTTATCACTTTCCTTTAAAGGTAGTGGATGGAACTTGAAGGAAAGTGATAAATGTTGAAAATGTAGTGTTTCCAATTTGACAAAGAAATAAAATGGAAAGCATGGTGACACATGATGTGTTCGGTATGACTCAAAGTGTATATTTTTATATAATTAATAAATTTTTGTCATCATTTTATATACAATTTGTAAGTTAATTTCCTTATCATTTTTATCTAATACTTATTTATTTTTTTATATAGATCTTTTGGGAAGTCATATTTTCCTTTCAACTATCTGCAACAAGCTAGAAAAGAGAGAATGTGTTCCTTTTGAGTGGAAGAGGAAACCCCATGTTGCATGAAATGTGAATTGAATAATAAGGATACATCTACCAAGGTATTTATCAGTAGTTCAATTCAAAGTGTGACTTTCCAAAATATTTTTCATGAACATTTTTCTGAATAGTGTAGTAATCAGCCGCAGATCAATCATCTACACCTCAATATGATACACAGTGTGCTCGGTATAACTCGAAGTGTGTGTTTTTAGTTTATAATATTCTTTGATAATTTAATATTATTGTCTTATTAACTAATATACTTTGATCCATTAATCATGATTATAATTTATGATATATAGGGTGTAAAGTTCCATGTTTTTTAACCGTGTTTAAATTACGAAGGTTTTCGAAAAACATTTCTGTTTATCGACAGGTTAGTTTTTAAATCAAGTTCCTGAACATTATTCTAAGTGTTAAAACACTTAAAGGTGTTTTTTTACTTGGGTGAATACCCAATAATTTTCATGGGTGTCCCAATAATTCTTAGGAGCACTGGATCCAGAAAATTCCACTTTAATGGATCTGCACGTGCTACGCACGATTGTGATCCAACCCATGCATCTTACTGAGTTTAATATTTTATTTATTTTAATTAAATAATATTAAATAGGATATTTTTGTTTAAATAAAATAATTTTTTAATAATAATAATGTTATTATTATTATTATGGTTCCATAAATTATTTTTATGTTAAAAAGACTTTAACTTGATGATTAATGAGGTGTAATAGTTTTGTGAAATTAATGTGTCCTTTGGGTATCACAAAGAAATGTTTTTTTTATGAGGAGTTTCAGATTTAATGGAGATGTGGTTAATTAAATAAGGAGTTTCAGAATTAATAAATAGGAATTTTTATTTAATAGAGGTGTTCAGTTTTATCTAAGGTTGAATAATAATAATAATGCGATTATTATTATTCTGGATTTATGAGTATAATAATTATTATTAATTATGGATGTTTTTGTTATTATTATGAAGATTAATAATAATGGAATTTGGGGAATTTTTTTAATTAAATCCAATGAAAAGGTGGATTTAACTAATTGTTGTGAAACAATGGTTTCATTTAATTAAATTGAGTTAAATATAATTTAATTAAATGATGTGTAGTGGGGATTTTTGGGTTTTATCAAAGAAGTTTTTTATTAATAATAATGGTGGTTATTATTATGGTAGTTTCATTTATTTAATTTTAGGTCATGTGTCAACTAGTCTGTCCACCGGTTTAGGGGTGAGTTGAGTCGGTATGTTACAAAGTGGTATCAGAGATTTATGTTTTCTTTCTTTTCATGTATTTCTATTTTGGGGATTGGTAGACACGAGACTAGGAATATTTTGGCGCTTGGGTTAATAGTCGTGCTTGGGACTGATCACCCCACATATGAGAAATGACCAAGTGGTCAGGGATTGGATTGTTGTTCATGTTGTTCACTGTTATAGTTTATATGATTTCACCTTGAGTGACTGGAGTATTTTCTGCTACTTATTGATTATTAAAATTTTGAAAAATTTACATTGGCCTAATTTGGAAAGGAAGTTGAATTAAATGAATCATATTAGGCACTTAGATATTAACATGCCATGCATATATTCCATGTCATTTAGTTTCATTAGTAGGGCGCCTGCTAATATGGATTGTGTGCCTTGAATATGTGTCATACCTGGTACTTATTTAGCATGCCTTTTAGATAGCATGTTTCAGTAAAAAAATTAACCTACTTGGGTGTTTATATGCCATGTTGCCTCTATTATTAGTATGTTTTATAATTGTTCCACGCTTCTGTGTTAAAACATGCTATTGTGTTATTGCTTATGATAACATGCTAGAGATGTTTTGATGTGTAAAAAGAGCTTCTAAAGTTAAAATGTTAAATGAATGTTGATTGTAATAAATGAGATCCAAATACTAGCAATAAGGTGTATGGTCACCTTATTGATTGGTAAATGGACACCCACATGATTGAACCTTGTATAAACTTAGTGCATGTGAGAATGGTTATAATTGTTAAACTGTTGAGTTTTGAAAGAATTTAACTGTTGTGGGTTACTTTTTGAAGAACCTAGATTAGAATAAATGGGACCCTAAAAGGTTGCCTCTATGTTAAAAAGGAATTTATATGCTAAATTTCCTATTTAAAAATGATATGACATTGAATGTTAAATGATTAAAGATGATGTTTTTTATAGCATGCATGTTTTTTCGTAGGGTGTTGTTTTGAAAACTAAGTGACTTTTTGTGAAAAAGTACTTATGTGTTTGTTGAAATTCATTCAAATGATTAAAGTTTGAAATGAATTACTTAAATGGCTAAAAATGGGCTTTTGAGAATAGTGATATTGGTTTTTCGTGACCGAGAGAGTGGTTCAACATTTATGTTTTGTAAGAGACTGGCTTGTGGGATTCGGGTGTTTTGACATACCGATTGGTTTAAATTTTGGCCTTTTCATGCAAGAATGTTTGATGTGGTGATCGTGGTTCAAGGAAACTCACACGTGTGTTTAAGGTGTTCCAAAAATATCACACTAGTAAGTAGCTAAAATTTTATATTGACATCATGGACAATCCTAAGGTGGGTAGTGTCGCATCGATTTCGGTAAACATATCGGTAGGTGACACTGATCTTTTTTGAAAAGAGTCATCCGGAAGTAGTTCGACTAAACTTTTTAGTGACCTTGGTTTTCTCTTAGTGTTCTATTCCGAATATGATGAGTATATCCCCTATCTTTACCTCATCATGGAGACACTAAGATAGTGTCAGTCTTACGCCATGCTAAAGTTTTAAATGTTGTTGGGCTTGATGGGTGGTTGTTATATGGGTTGTATGTAGGATGTGTGGTTTTTTTGGGCTATAACTTCATTCATGTTGGGTAATGTTAGTTTTTTTTTTAAATATCCTTGCGATGTATTGACTTGTTAATGTCACCAGAGGTCGGGTAAGGAATTCGGTATACATGCGGTTGGTGGTGTAATAATTTTAAAAGGCACGTTGCCAGTTTAAGGGTGAGTGTGGGTTTTGGTATAGTAATTTCTTTCCAGGAAATCATGTGCAACTAGTTTATGTTGGTTGATCGAGATTCAACCTTTTTCTTCAATGAGGTCCCTGTAATGGACTTATATATAAGCTCTGTTTTGGTGAGCTTTGGCTTGGGTTTTAAAGAATTAAGTGGTTGGACTTATGTTTTGGTTAGTAGAGCATTTGGCGTTTGGAAATGTAACGTCTTTTTTCAAATGAAAATTCTCAACCTTGGTGGATCAGAAGATGTTGTAGTAGTTCCCGATGACTTATCAGGGAAAATAAGTTTTTAAGGTGGGTAGATTGTAAAGTCCCATGTTTTTGAACCAGGTTTAAATTACAAATATTTTCGATTTTTTCCATTTATCAACGGGTCAATTTTTAAACCAAGCCCCGAAATATTATTCCGAGTATTATAACAATTAAAGTTGTTGTTTTTGTACTTGTATGAATACCCAATAATTTTCACAGGTGTCCCGATAAGTCTTGGGAGCACCAGATCTGGAAAATTCCACTTTAATGGATCTGCATGGGCTGCGCACGGTTGCAGTCTAACCCATGCATCTTACCTAGTTTAATATTTTATTTATTTTAATTAAATAATATTAAATGGGAGATTTGTTTTTAAATAGAATAATGTGTTAATAATAATAATGTTATTATTATTATTATGGGGCCATAAAATATTTTTATGTTAAAAGAATTTAATTGGATGATTAATGAGGTATAATAGTTATGTGAAATTAATGAAGCCTTTGGGTATCTCAAAGAAACGTTTTTTTTATAAGTATTTTTAGATTTAATGAATATTCATTTAATTAAATGATTAGTTTCATAATTAATAAAGAAACATTTTTATTTAATAGAGGTGTTGGGTTTTATCTAAGGTTGAATAATAATAATAATAATGTGATTATTATTATTATAGATTTATGAGTATAATAATTATTATAAATTATGGTTGCTATTATTATTATTATAAAGATTTATAATAATGGAATTTGGGGGTTTTTTTAATTAAATCCAAGGAAAAGGGGGATTTAATTAATTTTTCTGAAATAGTGGTTTCATTTAATTAAATTGAGTTAAACAGAATTTAATTAAATGATGTGTAGTGGGGATTTTTAGGTTTTATCAAAGAAGTGTTTTATTAATAATAATGATGGTTATTATTATGGTGGTTTCATTTATTTAATTTGAGGTCATGTGGTAACCAGTATGGCCACTGGTTCAGGGGTGAGCCAAGTTGGGATATTACACAGGGTATGAATTTCTAATGTTAATATCACCTTCTAACATCTTTATTCTCATGTTATCCTTATATGATCATTGATATCTCTATTGTTTACAATTATTGAACACCTATGATCTCCCTTTCTTATGTTTCATATCCTTAGGTTATTAAGAATGGTTTTATAAATGTTATTTCTAAGAAGGTTTCTAGTAAAGAATAACTGAATGAGAGACTCTTATGAACTAGTTCTTTATGTTTCCATGTTTCCAAAAGCACTAGACATAAACTATTCTGACATGGATCATTATGTTATTTAAGGAATATTAATCTACTAAGATGTGATATCTATATACGAAATTTCTGGGTCAATATAGTTGGTATCATAGCAACTCACCTACTCAAAATTGAGCAAAAAGAACAAGTGACCGGTATCACTCAATGTGTCTATTTTTATTTAAAATTGACATTACTTTTAGTAAAAAGAAAATGTGACATACAAAAAATAGATCAAATGAATTCATATTGTTTTGATACTTTATTAAAATGATTAATAAGTCATTTATGATGTGTACGAGTTAACCACACCTCAATTTGATGCACCGTGTGTTCGATATGACTTTAAGTGTCTATTTTTATATTAAATTGACAATAAGTTTACCAAAAAGAACAAGTGACATAATGAAAACTGAGAAAATGCATTAGGATTATTCTTATACTTTAGTAAAATGATCTATGAGTCATTTTTTATGTGTAGGAATCAACGACACTTCAGTCTAATGCATGGTGTGACCGGTATGACTAAAAGTGTTTATTATCAGTTTAAAATTTATATTTTAGTTCAAAAACATATTACTCACTGAAAACCAAGAAAAATAATTCTTATTATATTAATAATTTAGGATATATATTCATAATTTATTTTTGACATGTATGAAGCAGCCACATATCAAACTGACGTACAATACGATCGATATGACTCAAAATGCAAGTTTCCAATTTAAAATAACATTTTAATAAAAAAAACACAACTTCCATACTAAAAACAAAGAAAATATATTTATATTGTTTTAATACTTTAGAATAAAAATATATAAGTCATTTTTGATGTGTAGGAATCAACTACACCTCAATACAATGCACGGTGTGGCCAGTATCACTCAAAGTGTCTTTTTTATTTGAAATTGAAATTATTTTTAGTAAAAAGAACAAGTGGTATACTGAAAACATATAAATTCATTCATATTGTTTTTATACTTTATTAAAACAATCCAAAAGTCATTTTTGATATGTATGAATCAACTTCACCTCAATCTGATGCACAGTGTGGTTAGTATGACTTTAAGTGTGTATTTTTATATTAAATTGACATTAAATTCAGCAAAAAAACAAGTGACATACTGAAAACTAAGAAAACACATTCATATTGTTTTGATACTTTAATAAAACGATCCATGGGTTATTTTTGACATGTGGGAATCAACCACACCTCAATCTGATGCACTGTGTGACTGATATGACTAAAAGTGTCTGTTATCAGTTTAAAATTGATATTTTAGTCCAAAATATGTCACTAACTGAAAAACAAGAAAAATATTTATGATTGTATTCATAATTTATGATAGATATTCATAAGTCATTTTTGACATTTATGAAGTAATATCACAACAAACTGACAGATGATGCGGTCGGTATGACTCAAAATACGTGCCTCAAGTTTGAAATTACATTTTAGTAAAAAAACACAACTTCCATACTGAAAACTAAGAAAAAGAAGTCATAATGTTTTGATACTTTATTGTAATGGTCTATAAGTCATTTTTGATGTGTAGGAATCAACCGCACCTCAATACGATACACAATGTGGCTGGTATCACTCAAAGTGTCTCTTTCTATTTAAAATTAACATTACTTTTAGTGAAAATAACAAGTGACATACTGTTAATGGATAAAATTCATTAGGATTGTTTTTATAATTTATTAAAATGATCCATATGTCATTTTTGATTTGTAGGAATCAACCTCACCTCAATATATTACACAGTGTGGCCGGTATGACTTTAAGTGTGTATTTTTATATTAGGTTGCCGCTAATCTTTTTTTTTTCATTTTCAAATGGACGGTTTAAGGGTTGTCGGTACCCATTACAGAATTCAAAGTTTCCACCTCACCATTTCAAAACACAAGAGCACATTCAAAATTAAAATTTCAAAAACAAAAATCCACAAGATAGCTGCCCTTGCCGCACACCTTCCATTGCACCACACACCATTCATCCAAATTCAAATTTCAAATTTCAAAATCCAAAAACCAAATCACTGTCCATGCGCCTTAGTATTGATCTGTGAGCCCATCAACAAACGTCACCATCATTGCAGGTCACCGGTGAGAGCAGCGGAGCTCACCGTTGCCAGATAATCCTCCTCAGATTGAACCACCACCATCATCACGTCCCACTGGAGATTCAAACCGCCATCACCGGTGACCGTCATACCATCTCCGTTGAAGGAAACCATAGTAAAGACCGAAATCATAGAACAAAACTTCCTGCCGTCCCACAGATTTAGCCGACCCCCAGCACCGGACCATCGGAGCATGAATGTGATCAAAGGTATAAAAATCAAGGAAACCAGAACCCACATATTCATATTTGGGGAAACCAACACCAGATCGCACGATTCAAAAAACAAAAGCGTCTCAAGAAAGAAAGAGACCACCAATAACAAACCAGTAGAAGAGACCCAAATCAGGGAAACTCGTCGTCGTTGAAGATTCAACAACAGAAGAAAAAGGAAAAACACCAACGCTCTCACCAGATAGCTGAAATCCCACAGACCGCAGAAGCATGAACCTTCTCGTGAACTTGCACTACTCTTATTAAGGAGCCCTATCTGGTTGTGCAGGAATCGAGTGAATGTCAGGCCAGAAATGATGCAACACCGTCCTCGGAACCACCGATACCACTACAGTTGAGAAAACCAACCCATCCGGCCAAGAGAAAAGGGAGATGTTGCATCTACCCGCAGTGAAGAAAGCAGTGGTGACGAGAATAAGAAGGAGATAACCCTAGTTGAGCCCTTTACGGGTGCATTGATTAGTGTATTTTTATATTAAATTGACATTAAATTCATCAAAAAGAACAAGTGACATGCTGAAAACTAAGGAAATTCATTCAGATTAATTTTATAATTTATTAAAACAATCCATGAGTCATTTTTGACATGTAGTAAGCTACCACACCTCAATCCAATGCATAGTGTGATCGATATAACTAAAAGTGTTTGTTATCAGTTTAAAATTGATATTTTAGTTCAACACATGTCACTTACTGAAAACCAAGAAAACACACTCTGATTGTATTCATAATTTAGGTTAGTGATTCATAAGTCATTTTTAATGTTTATTAATCATTCTCACATTAGACCGATGCATGATGTGATCAATATGACTCAAAATGCGTGTTTCCATTTAGAAATGACATTTTATTAAAAAAACACAACTAACATACTGAAAACTGAGAAAACATGTCCGATTGTTTTCATAATTTAGTAAAATAGTCTATAAGTTATTTTTTATGTGTGGTAATCAACCTCACCTCAATATGATGCATGATATGTCCATTATAACTCAAAGTGTCTCTTTTTATTTAAAATTGACATTAATTTAAGTAAAAAACAACAAGTGACCTACTAAAAACTGAGTAAAAGCATTCGAATTGTTTTGATATTCTAATACAATGATCCATGAGTCATTTTTGATGTGTAGGAGTAAACCTCACCTCAATACGATGCACGGTGTGACTGGTATGACTCCAAGTGTGTCTTTTTATTTAAAATTGATAAAGTAAAAAAGAACAAGTGACATAATGAAAACCAAGAAAACACATTCATATTGTTTTGATATTTTATTAAAAGGATACATGATTCATTTTTTAGGTGTATGAGTCAACCTCACCTCAATACAATGCATGGTGTGACCGGTATGACTCCAAGTGTGTCTTTCTATTTAAAATTGACATTAATTTAAGTAAAAACAATAACTGACATACTGAAAACTGAGAAAACTCATTCACATTATTTTTATACTTTATCAAAATGATGCATGAGTCATTTTTTACATGTAGGAATTGACCACACCTTAATCTGACTGTGCCGACCCAGACCCAGATGCCACTTAACGAGTGCCCCGAGCCTGGTGGGCCATGTAACGACCCAATGTTTTATCAATGGAAATTCCTTTCTTATAAATATGTCATATAATCACATAAAATCACAAAAAATGAAATACTATGTACTATGTGACCTTTAAACATAAGTTTGTCACTTCTGTATTTTAAATCTTGAAAATCTGACATACATGGTTGCGATTAGTAAGTTTTTTGGAGTCTAATATGACCAACTTAATTTTTGGTGAATAGTAACATACCCTTATAAATATTAATGTTACCATTATGAATAGTGGCATAACCTAATTAATAGTAACCTTACCTATGATAGTATATAAATAAGATTCAAGTGGAAGTACGATATACCTATATCTAGGAATAAGAAAATAAATGTTTTAAAATATGTATTTTTCAAGTAAATTATGATTTTAATTAAATATTAAATTAATAATATTTAAAAATATATTTTTGAAAAATGGATTTCATTTTTTGATTCTACACGTTAAAAAATGGTTTGGGAGAATTTTTGGGATTTTTCTGAAATACTTGAATTTTTAGTGAATAGTAAAATACATTAATTTACTGTATAAATACATTTTAATTTAAATATACTATTCCGGAAATCATAAGTGATGTAAGCACCCAAATATTTAACTCATATTAATTTATTACTATTCTAGGTCATGGAATACTCACTATTTCTTGTCTTGTGAAGAAATAATAAATTAATGATTATGATATTATGAAAACCCTCCTCCCCTCCACTATAAATACTGCCCACCCTTACCTCTTCTCTTCACTCCTCTCAATCCTTGTGTCTTGCCAAAATTATTCCCAAATCTCTCCCCAATCTCCTCACCCACATTCAACATCCCCTAGTCTCTTCAAAATACCAAATCATTTTCCCTTAAGAGGCTCTCAAAGGAGGTAAACTCCAGAGGTAAATTCCTCTTTCCAATTCTTTTATTTCTTTTAAGTTCTTTTCTTTTCCAGTTTCTTTCCTCACCTCCATTCACCCAAATGGTATGATAACTCCAATAACATACATTTACTATAATTATATTATTCTAATAGTATAATTCATTATCTTCTCTCCTTTCCCCATCTTTTATTTGAATAAAATGGAAACATCGTTTGAGATGTGTTAATTTAGCACAATCATGGACGACGGGTTATCAATTTCCATTACCATCTTCAATTATGGTCATGAAACCATTTTCATGGTTGAACCAGACCATAATATATTTATTATGCCTCATCTTTGGTTCTATAATCCTTTTGTACACATGGTTTTCATTTATAAAACAAAATGTGTTCTTTGTGGTCAAAAATTGCCAATTAACCCAAAAGGTTGTCCCTAAAGTTTTATATAATGATTCAAATTCAATCCAAGTAACCAAGTTAAATTTTCAACCATGTAACCTTTTGTATGATAAATAATAAAATATAACTTCAATTATGTACAACCACCTTCATCATCCATGTTTATCCAAACATGAATATAGGTGAACTGATCATTAAAATCAAGCAAGAAAACGGACCCGAACAATGAAATTGAACCTATTAACCAATCAAAATGGTTATAAATGAACATAAAAATATTGTAATAAATATTTTAAATATATAATATTTTCTTTAATTATTAATTAATGTACCTAATTTTACTATTCAGGTCATCAAGATCAAGGGAAGATCACCACCAGACTTAAGGGAAGGGATCCTCTCTATTTCACTTTTATTCAAGATTATCCTCTATGATATGACCTTTTAGGTGTAATTATTAGTAATGGGGTATGATTACACAACTCCCCCATACTTTCTTAATGATTTATAAAATATTAGAAACCCCTTTCTATCTCATGAAGCCCTCTTAAGTACACCAGATACCATAATGATAATCCGTAAGGAATTCTACCCGAACCGCATTTATTCCTTTGAGATGATCTATATTTCTTTTTACCCAAATGAATTTGTATTTTATTTTTATTTAATACTTATACATTCTGTTTATATTCTATAAATACATGTTTCAAGATCCATCCCTCATTCTCTTTCAGGGATATACATGCTTTTAAGTGAATCCCTCCTCGATACTTCCCAATAAGAAAAATCATTTTAAGGGAACTTCCCAAATTTTTACCCAATTTAAAGTGAAATATATCCTATATTTTAAGCCATAATTATCTTTATAAAATCATTATTTTTATTATTAAAACATTTTGGGTTCACTTCTGGTTTTATATAAAAGGTTGTTCCCTTTTCTATTTTAAAATCTCTATAGTATTTTCCTTAAAACCACACAAAAATGTTTTAATGCTAAAATTTCTCAAATACATTTATTACCTGTTGTCACTTATTTTTGACATCACTTACCATGATATGTGCCTATTTTACCTTATGAACGTCCATGTATATTCAAATTCCTTTCTTCATGGACACTTTCATGATACGCCCATTGATTATGTTTTATGTCATGATTGTGGTACCCAATTCTTTACATGGGCAACCCTTATGTTTATGTAAGATTGATTATGTATAATTTTTATGTGTAAAACATATTCATGAAATTTAATATGGGTGTTCCCAGATAGCGCTTCAATGTATTAGGTAAAGCTGAGTCTCATGAGATGATTATGTGTGATGGTCTTGGCGGTTAGCCTTGGCTTGTGCTACTATGTGCAATGGTCTTGGCGGTTAGAATTGGATTGTGCTACTATGGGAAATGAACTTAGTGGTTAGCCTTGACTCGTACTAAATTCATGTTTTATGTTTCTTCTACATTTCTATGATTCCATGTTTAAATGATCCCAATTTTATATGTTATGGTTCCATATGTTACATTCCTTTTTATATCATTATGTCATTCGTTCTATTCCATGTTAAAATGCTTTATTCTTATGGTTATTCCCTTAATGGGATTTTAACTTGTCCCTTTGTTCATTCTATCCCCAGGGGACCCTATGCAGATGTAAGGGCTCAAAGGAAGTTAGGATCTCTTTATAGAGATTAAATAAAAAAGTGTTTTTTAGTCCTATGTTTATGTATTATGTACCTAGTCTTCCAAGACACTAGACTTTTTTATCCTTGGCATGTACTATAATGTATAATTATGCTTAAAATCATGTAATGTTATATGTAAAAGGCTAGGGTCTCTATAGTTGGTATCAGAGGTTGGTCTAGTTATTTTTGGAGATTAGGAATAGAGCACCTTAATGAGAACCTTAAGGATGAGACAAAGTATAAGAAAACATCCCTAAATTTGGATAAGTATAGAGTAAGTGGTTTATCAAGAAAATACATCCCTATATAGATACAAATAGGTAGAGGCGCCTCTGGAATAGATGTACCTAGGGGTGAAAAATCTGACAAGGAGTTTCAGTCTTGACCTGGGGTATCCTGGTACACGACAACAGGCCTTGTTGTACTCTTGGTTTGACACTCCTAGGGGATATGATTTGGTAAATTCATGAGATTATTACAAACCATTATTAAGGGAATAAAAAATACCATAAGAATATAAGTTAAGAAATAGATCAAGGATAACCTAGATTTAAACCTAAGGAACCACAAGTTAGGATATACTTCTCCTCTATAGGTTTATCCTCTTATGTTCAAATTTTCTTTTTTTATTCTCAATAGCTAAGTATTCAAGCCCTCTAATTATATTTTCTTTTTATTAGTTAATGGAGGGAAATAAATGAATGAATTACAACAATCAATGTGATAGGAAATGTGAGTAATGACCTAATGATATGCTTGATATGATGGGAACGTGTGCTCAATACTTCATGCCAGTACTTGATCAACTGGATCAACTTATGAATAATAACTTGAATCATGTAGAATTCCCTCCACCTCCAAGGAAAGAGCAGGTTACTGTAGAATCCTTCATACAAAAAAGGCCTCCCATGTTTAGCGGATCTTCTTATACCCTCCTCACGGAATAGTGGATTAACTCCATTGAAAAGATATTCTCCGTCCTCTAGTGCACGGAAGAATAGAAATTTGTACTGGTGGTATATCTTTTTTATGGGGAATCATATCAGTGGTGGACACTGATCAAGAATACAAAGTCCCAAGAGTAAATTGATTTCATGGGTTGGAAAGAATTCAAGAGGATATTTTTCAATAAATATTTTCCTCGAACTCTCCATCTCAAGATGGAAAGAGAGTTCCTCATACTCAAGAAGAAGGAAGATGAGTCCATCAGGTCGTATGAAGAAAACTTTACAAGGCTTGCAAGGCACGCCTTTGGATTTGTCATGAACACTAAAATCAAGGCGGATCGCTTCTTTAGCAGGCTAAATCCGAGTCTATAGAAGGTGTTGGAAATCTGAGACTTCGACAGTTATAAGGATATTTTCTATTGTTCCCTCAAGGTTGAAATAGATATCAGAGACTCTCGGTGGTCTTGTGGGCCTGGTTAAAAGAAGTAAAAATGGAGAACAACATGGGTGGTCCAATAAACAAATCCCATGATGGAAAGAAGCCGGAATATCCCACTTGTAAAATTTGTGGGGATAAGCATCCTGGGAACTATCTAAAGGGAACTAGGAATTGCTTCAAATGTGGAAAGTTGGGACATTTAACCAAGTAATGCCGAAGGGATATGAAAAATTCTGTTAATGTGGAAGAAGAAAGGAAGATTCATATCAATGATCAGCCAGTGGTTCAGTGTTACAACTGCAAGGAGCATGGGAATTATGCAAAAAAATCCCCTAATCCAAGGGTTGTCGGAGGAAATCAACAATAACCTCCAAGATAATAAGGAAGGGATTATTCTATCACTACTGCTGACATGGATCCGGACAAAAATGTGGTGACAGGTACACTATTTATTCATTTAGTAATAGTGAATGATTCTAGTTCTACGAATTCTTTTATATCTTGAAAGTTTAGTATAAATATTCAAACACCACCTCTAAATTTTGGAGAAAAACTTATCTGTGAGAATGGAGAATGGGGAAATCATTGAGTCCATGGTTTATAACTCCTCCCTAGTTAATGTTTGTGGATTGAACCTCTTATAAAATATCATCATACTTCTTTTAGTGGAGTTCGATGTTATATTGGGCATGTATTGGCTATCTTTATATAAATCCAACATCAACTATCGGGAAAGGGAGATCACTCTTCACATCCTGAAGCATCCTCTGATTCTTAACAAGTGTAAGGAGGAATATTAATCTCCTTTAGAATATTTGCATCAAGTGTGGATATTAATTCCCTATGATCAAGTATGTCTAGCTCAAATTATTGGGACAAAGGAGATAATCATGCTTGAATACATGCCCATTGTGTAATGTCTCAGATTCTCCATGTATTATTATTTTTTAAAATATTATATGAAATTATTTTGAGACCAGGCGCAAAGAAGGAACATCATTCTGAGGCCCAGTGAGCCCGGAATGGTGGTTTGAACTTTTTTAAGTTAAGTGAGTCGGCACTTGTACGCAGTTGTGGCAGTTTCCAAACAGATTCCCAGATTAAAAATTTGGGGGCATCGTTGCATCCGAAATGACTAATTTACCTAATAATGGGTCTAACCTCGACCAGCGTGGGTCTAGGGAAAAAGTTAATTTTTGGATGTTTTTAGTAGAAATAAAAAAAATTGCAATTTTTATTTTTATTTTATGGAAACATCCGCTGCAGCGTGGTGGTGGGGCAGATGTTTCCTTAATAAATGGCACGTCATAATGAATCAAGAATGGAAAGCTGGACTCATTAATATAGCAATGTATTTTTGAATTCCAAATCATGTCTCCCTTTTTATTGGGATAATCGAACATCGATCGTTGGTGGAATATTGAGAGGGAACTCTGGAGAAAACTCTCGGCAACGAACAATGATGGATCGAAGCGGAAAATCGTTGCACCAACGAGGTTGGAGGATCTTCACGACGATGGTATCACAGCCTCTTCATTAGTGATTGATCCCTTCTTGAGGTAGGGGTTGTTATTTCAAATCTCTTTTCCCTGTTTTTTATTTTAAACGATGATCGCAGATCAACCACGAACATGTTGATTCGTGGATTCGTACGTTCTTGCGAGAGAGTTTTATTTAGGATGATTCAAGGAATTGATCCATTTTGATTTGTTGTTGTTGATTTTTCTCCATTTAAGCCTACTAACGGGAGTGGATCAACGCCATGATGAATGACGGTGGAGGTTCGTTCCTCGATTCACTTTGGATTTCTTTTCCCCCCTTTTTCTTTCGCGTTTTCTTCACATTCTTCATGGGGCGATGAACAATGGATCATTGCGCATCCGTTCTAGGACGCAAACATCCCAAATTGAAGAATCAACACCAAAATGACCTTGTGGAGGTGCGACGACGATGGCGGAAAACAAATCGGACCAGATTGAGAAGGGCTATTCTTCGAGCATTCTTCACGTGGAGGGATCGTTGCATGTTTTCGGAGCCGATCGGAGGTCCAAAAATAATGGAATTAGCTTCGCGGTGTCGGGGTGACTAAAACCTGGAAGTTTCTTGGCGATTGGGTAGCCAGATCGACGAACGGGGCATCACGGAAGGCACGATGGCAGAGGTTTTCATTTCTGAAAATTTCCAGAATACACAGTGTGTACTTCTGAAGAACATTCCATGTAGTACTGGCGGTGGAAGATAGGGTTTCGGCAGTCAGAGAGGAATCACACGGCGTGTTAGACTTTCCCCGAAGCTCAGCGTGTACTTTGGGAAGTACACGGACATGGGATGATCTACACGGCTTAAGAACACGACGTGTACAGCATGGAAGAGGTGGCCACATGGGACTAGACTTGTATCCAGGGGGTACACGGACACGGGATGGAGTACACGACTATGTACTCCAACACACGGCCAGGTGAGGCCAGTAACGCGGGTCACCCCATGTACCGATTACACGGGTTGGAGTACACAGGTTGATGACCGTGTATGGGCACATGGCCAGCGTACACGGAGCCAACCCCAGTCACTCAGACATGGCGTGTACACCATACTACATGTTTTGTACTCAGTTTTCTACATCACCAGCCTTACGACACGGGCCGTTGTACATGGGCAGTACCCGGGGTCAGACAACACGGCGTGTAACTTTTCTACACGCCGTGTACGTTTTGAAAAACGGCATGGTCCTCTTGTTCACCGTAACTTTGACATATTTCCTTTGGGTTAGTTCCCCTTCTTCTCATTCCCCTGAAGGTTGGGAATCTTTTCCTTCTATAGGATTATGATCCCTTCAGCAGGACTTTCTGTGATAGAGTTAGGCGTCCATCCGAGAGGCCCGGATCAAGATCCTCTATCCATTCTTGACCCTAGGTAGAGTTTGGCATCGACATGACCAACTCCACTGGGCGTCGATCCTCTACCTAGAAGGTGAATTCTGTATGAGTCACGATATCCGCCATGGCCCTGGCAGTGATCCTCATCTGTGTATCGTGATCTTTCCCACTCAGGAGTGTGTCTCCCGTAATGAGTGCATCTATCTATCGTAATCTTCCCCCTTGGGATTGTGTCACTCGTAATGAGTGTAACTACGTCTCGTGATGTTTACTGATGAATAGTACTTCTCATACGGACGTCATCAAAGCTTTAAGACTCATGGAGTGTGTTCTCCCAGAATGAGTGCTTCATAGAATTTTAGAACTGAATCCCTAACGTGGGTATGTTGTTGTTCGACTTGTCTCAAGACCGCGGGTCTGGGTTTTGAGTATATCTGGTTTTTGATATATGTTATGTAGACATATACTATTCATAGATGACTATACCTTTACTTTGTGTACTGCTTTTTGGTTTTAGGGGTCCTCCACTGAGTATTTTTATACTCACCCCTGCACGGGCTTTTCCCGCACGTGTCGTGTCTTGTGCAGACGAGCAGCCTTTTGACAGAGTCCAATATGTACCAGGACAGGACCGAGCTTTCTGATTTTCCTACAGTCCGAGGTGTTCCTACGTCTTCGAGCAGAAGTCCCAGCACCTTTTGTGTTTACAGGTTGGACTTTTCAGTTTTTAGACTCTTGTTTTTTTTGGGCTTGTATTCTGGCCCAGTTTACTTCCAGTACTTTACTTTCTGTTGCACTCTATTGGTTGGGTTTAGTTGTATGCATGCATTTTGTTCCTTAGTGTTTTTACATTTCAGCATTTGTGGTCTTGGATATGTTTTCATGTGTATAGGTACTTAGGCATTGCCTCCCATGTTATTAATATTCCTACTCGGTGTTAGTCACCAGCCCCTAGCCTATTGGAGGCAGGCTTGGGGAGTTGGGTGTGGGTCCCACTAGGACGGTTCATGACAGAGTAGTATCAGAGGTGGTCATTTCTACCTTAGGACCAAGAGTCTGTGAGATTGGTTTGGGGTAATGGTGTTAAGTGTTTCGAGTTCGGCTTTCAGTCCAAAGACTCCAGTGTTGGTATAGCGGTCGACGTATCCATACATCAGGACTCTGATAACTTGCTTTTCTACTCAGTACATGAAAACACTGGTTGTGGGGAAATAAAAGAAAGGTACATGCATCATATAGGAATGGGTTGTGTTTTCCATATCCTTTGTGTCAGCTATCTAGATATACTCATTGACCATGGTACATCTTGTTTCATTTCAGGATTCCTCCATGACGTATACCCACTAGGATTCAGCAGCACGATCACGAGGATGACCTACTCAGTGATGAGGCTTCGATACAGGGACCAGTTCCCCAGGAATTTCCACCAGGTGATTCACCTGTTATGCCACCACCAGTGGAGCAGCCCATGGTACCTGCAGTACCGACCAATGAGGAGAGCAGGCTTAGCGCGCTCTATGAGTTCCAGAGACAAAGACCCCTTGTGTTCTGAGGCGAGCCCGATCCTTAGGCGGCTGAGGAATGGATTGAGGTGGTGACCAAAGTTTTCCGTCTAGTGAAGACACTAGCAGACTAGATGGTGATCCTAGAAGCGAGCCTTCTTCAGGGTTCAGTGGGATGATGGTGGAGTCTGACCACACAGAATCACGATGAGGAGACTCTTTCGTGGACAGAGTTTGAGCGACTCTTCAGGGAGGAGTTCTCTCCGGTTATTCTGAGAGTAGAGACAGCCGATGGTAGTCAGCAGCAAGCAGGCAGGTGCGGAGACCCCGGCAGCAGGGAGAAGATGTCAGGCATAGGGATCTGGACATGGGAAACATCATATGAGGATCTAGGACAGAGTATCGACAGTCCAGGGCTCTCAGGCTAGATCTAGTCAGCCTAGGGAGAATCGATGTTACGCATGCGACGGTAGGGGACATCTCGCTAGAGATTGTCCGAACCGTCGAGTTGCTGATAGGGAAGTAGTGGATGAACCACCAAGGCAGAGGCAGAGAGTGGAGAAGATAGACCCTCCAGGAAGTGGATGTGGTAGAGGAGCAGGAAGAGCTGCGGGTGGTGGCAGACGCTTTGACTTACTTCCACCACCACCCCCAGTAGGTCTGCACCAGGCTCAGGGAGCTGGGGGACAAGGACGGGGATAGATGCATGCGGTTGAGGCATATTACCCAGGGGCTCCAGGGATTATTCGAGGTACGATTTGTGTCTTTTCTACTTTAGCCACCATACTTATAGACACAGGTTCCAGTCTTTCCTTCATAGCCATGTGTCTTGTACGAAACCTCGAGATTCCGGTAGAACCGTTGACTCGATCCTTACGCTTGGAGACACCTACGGGAGGAGACTCGACGATCACGCACCTTTGCAGATAGTGTGATCTTACCCTTGGAGGCGAGAGTTTCGGTTGGAACCTCTTGATGGTAGCATCTAGGCCTTACGACTTCATTTTTAGTATGGATTGGTTATCTTCATTCCATGCCCAGATTGACTGTTTTGGGCGAAGAGTGCGGTGTGTCTGCAGTGATGGGATGAGGTTTTCCTTTGTCGAAGAAAGGGAAGCCCAGGCAGTGCAGAATGGGATTATGCATAGGATGGTGCAGCCAATCACTCATGAGTTGGCTAGCCTTGCCCTTGGAGTAGTGGATGTTGTGTGCTCCCAGTTCCCAGTAGTAGTGGCGGAGTATGAGGATGTCTTTCCCGAAGATGTTCCAGGGTTACCTCCCCGCCAGGAAATCAACTTCTACATCGACTTACACCCCGGGACAGTACCAATTTCCTCATCAGCATATCAGATGGATCCCGTAGAGATTCGCAAGCTGAGGGTACAGTTGGAGGATTTTCAGAGCAAGGGTTTTGTGAGACCCATCATTTCACCCTAGGTGGCCCTAGTCTTGTTTGCCAAGAAGGCAGATGGGAGTCTGAGGTTGTGTGTGGATTACCGGCACCTGAACTAGGTGATGGTGAAGAAAAAGTATGCACTTCCAAGGATTGATGACCTCTTCGATCAGCTAAGATGGGAATAGTGGTTCTCAAAGGTTGACCTTCGATCAGCCTATCACCAGCTACGAGTGCGGGACAAGGATATACCGAAAACAGATTTCAGATGCTGCTACGGTCACTATGAGTACTTGGTGATACCTTTCGGCATGAAAAACACCCTTGTAGTGTTCATCGGACTAATGAACTGGATCTTACAGCCGTACTTGGACCGTTTCTAAGTGGTCTTCATCAACGACATCCTTATGTACTCAGCATCAGAGGAGGAGCACGCGATACACATACGGATAGTTATAGATGTACTTCGGGAGAACCAGCTTTATGGGAAGCTCTCAAAGTGCCAGTTCTGGATTCAGAAGGTACACTTTCTAGGACATGTCATCTCAGCAGATGGAGTAGCTGTAGACCCAGCCAAGGTGGAGGCTGTGTTAGCGTGGGAGCCACCTCGGAGCGTGGTGGAGGTGCGGAGCTTCCTTGGGTTGGTAGGATATTACTGGAGATTCATTCCTGATTTCTCCCAGATATTAGCACTGATGATAGCCTTGACCAGGAAGGGGAAACCCTTCATGTAGAAGGAGAAGTGCCAGCATGATTTCGAGTAGTTGAGGCAAAGTTTGACTAGCTCCCCAGTCTTGAGACTGCCGGATGAGGGTGTCGAGTACATAGTTTTCTGTGATGCATCAGGGACCAGGCTTGGTTGTGTCCTGATGCAGAGGCAGGCAGTGATTACTTATGGTTCGCACCAACTTAGGCCACATGATCAGAAATATGTGACCCATGATCTCGAGTTTGCTATGGTATTCTTTGTATTAAATATGTTGCGACACTACCTTATGGACGAGCAGTTTATCATCTACTCTAACCACAAGAGCCTCAGGTACATATTTTCACAGAAAGATCTAAATATAAGACAGAGGCATTGTCTAGAGTTCCTCCAAGACTATGATTTTGAGATAATCTATACTCCTGGTAAGGGGAACAAGGTGGAGGATTCTCTAATCAGAAGGTCGAGCTCACAGTTGTTGAGTGAGGCGATGGAGTAGTTAGCCACGTTACAGTTTTCCTTCATGGACAGAGAAGATGTAGACTACCTATAGTAAATGGTTGTCGCCCCTCCACTCTTATAGCGGGTTAGGGAGGCGCAGCTAGGAGATGTCGGCTGTGTGGCTTTACGTGCTTATTTATCCACAGGACATGCTCCTGATGGATATTCACAAGTTGGGGAGCATGTACTTCTTTTCAGAGGACGCACTGTTGTACCGGTGGTATTGCAGGATGAGGTCCTGAGGGAGTTTTATACATCCCCATTGGTGGTACATCTCGGAGTGCAAAAGATGTACCAGGATCTCCAATGATAGTTCTGGTGGTTAGGCATGAAGAAGATAGTAGCAGAGTTCGTTTCCTGATGTCTCACATGCTAGCAGGTGAAGGCTGAGCACCAGGTTCTAGCAGGATTAGCTCACCCCCTGGAAGTTCTAGAGTGTAAGTGGGATGGAATATCAATGGAATTTGTGACAGGCTTCCCACGGACGTCCAAGGGGCATGATTCCATCTGGGTGATTGTTGACCAACTCACCAAGTCAACCCACTTCCTAGCTATCAGGGAGCAGAGTTCCATAGAGAGCTTGGGACACCTCTATGTGCAGGTGATAGTTCAGCTTCATGGAGTCCCCTCGACAATGGTCTCGGACTGAGAGTCTCATTTCACATCCTAGTTGTGGAAGGGATTGTAGGAGGATTTTGGGACTCAGCTACACTTGAGCACATCATTTCATCCCCAGACATATGGTCAGACTGAGAGGATCATTCAGTTCCTGGAGGATATGTTGCAAGCCTGTGTCTTGGACTTTGGTCACAGTTGGGAGGAAGACCTACCACTAGTGGATTTTTCGTATAATAATAGCTACCACTCCACCATTGGTATGGCACCATTTGAGGTATTTTATGGAATACCCTACCATTCACCACCTTACTGGACTGGCCCTAGAGAGTCAGCACTCATGGGTCCAGAGTTGGTGCGAGCTACCACTGAGAAGGTACAGGTCATCCGAGAGAAGATGAAGAATGCACAGAGCCATCAGAAGTCTTATGCTGACAGACAACGTAGACCTCTGGAGTTCGAAGAGGGAGACCACGTCTTTCTTCGGGTCTCACCCCGACGAGGGTTATGGAGATTTGGTCTAGGTGGCAAGTTATCTCTGAGGTTCATCGGACCTTTCCAGATACTGTGTAGAGTTGGCGAGGTGGCGTACCGCCTAGCTCTACCGCCACAGTTGCATCAGGTACATGATGTCTTCCATGTATCGCAGTTGAGGAGGTACGTGCATTACCCATCGCACGTCATCGACTGGGGTGAGATGGAAATCGAGGATGGAGTGACCTTTGTTGAGTACCTGATGGAGATCGAGGATCGGTAAGAGAGGATCCTTCATGGGTGATCAATTCCCTTGGTATTCATCCGGTGGCAGCACGAAAATCTTCAGGAGAGCACGTGGGAGCGGGAGGCCCAGATTCGTGCCCAGTAACCACATCTTTTTGAGTATCCTTTGTTTTGGATTTTCGGGGACGTAAATCCCCAAGGTGTGGAGAATGTAATGTCTCAGATTATCTATGTATTATTTTTTAAAATATTATATGAAATTATTTCGAGACCGGGCACGAATATGGCACATCATTCCAAGGCCCAGTGAGCCCGGAATGGTGGTTTGAACTTTTTTAAGTTAAGCGAGTCGGCACTTGTGCGCGGATGTGGAAGTTTCCAAATGGATTCCCGGATTAAAAATGTGGGGGCACCGTTGCATCTAGGATGACGACTTTACCTAATAATGGGTATAACCTCGACCGATGCAGGTTAAGGGAAAAAGTTAATTTTCGGACATTTTTAGTAGAAATAAAAATAAAAATAAATTCGCAATGTTTATTTTTATTTTATGGAAACATCCGCTGCAGCGCGGCGGCAGGGCAGTTGTTACCTTAATAAACGGCACGTCATAATGACTCAAGAATGTCAAGCTAGACTCATTAATACCACAGCGTATTTTTGAATTCCAAATCACGTTTCCCTTTTTATTGGGATAATCGAACGTCGATCGTTGGCGGAATATTGAGAAGGAACTCTAGAGAAAACTCTCAGTGGAGAACGACGACGGATCGAAGTGGAAAATTGCTACACCAACGAGGTTGGAGGATCTTGACGACAAAGGTATCACAGCCTCTTCGTTAGCGATCGATACCTTCTTGAGGTAGGGGTTTTTATTTTAAATCTTTGTTCCCTGTTTTTGATTTTAAACGACTATCGTGGATCAACCATGAACATGTTGATCCGCGGATTCATATGTTCTTGCGGGAGGATTTATTTGGGATGATTTAGGGAATTGATCCATGTTGATTTTTTGTTGTTTATTATTCTCCGTTTAATCCTACTAATGAGAGTAGATCAACACCGTGATGAATGATAGCAGAGGTTCGTTCCTCGATTCACATTGGATTTCCTTTCTCCCCTTTTTCTTTCGCGTGTTCATTGCATTCTTCATGGGGTGATGAACAACGGATCATTGCACATCCATTCTGCGACGCAACAATCCTAAATTGAAGAATCGACACCACAACGACCTTACGGAGGCACAACGACGATTGTGGATCAACCACGAACGTGTTGATCTGTGGATTCGTACATTCTTGCGGGAGGGTTTTATTTGGGATGATTTAGGGAATTGATCCATGTTGATTTGTTTTTGTTTATTCTTCTCCGTTTAAGCCTACTAATGGGAGTAGATCAATACCGTGACGAATGACAGCAGAGGTTCATTCCTCAATTCACATTGGATTTCCTTTCTCCCCTTTTTCTTTCGCGTGTTCTTTGAGTTCTTCATGGAGTTATGAACAACGGATCATTGCACATCCATTCTGTGATGCAATGAACCTAAATTGAATAATTGACACCACAACGACCTTTCAGAGGCACGACGATGATGGCGGACGACGAATCGGACCAGATCGAGAAGGGTCATTCTTCGAGTGTTCTTTGCATGGATGGATTGTTGCATGTTTTTGGAGCCAATCGGAGGTCCGAAAACAACAGAATCAGCTTCATGGTGTCAGGGCGACCAAAACCTATAAATTTCATGGCGATCAGACGGCCGGATCGACGAACAGGGAATCACGGAAGGCGCGATGGTGGAGGTTCTCATTTCTGAAAATTTCCAGAATACAGGGTGTGTACTTCCGAAGAACACGCCATGTAGTACTGGCAGCGGTGTCTAGGGTTTCGGCGGTTATAGAGGAATCACACGGCGTGTGACCCTGGTCACACGGCATGTTATACTTTCCCCAAAGCTCGGTGTGTACTTTGGGAAGTACACAGACATGGGATGATTTACACGGCTTCAGAACACGGTGTGTACAGCATGGCAGAGGCGGCCATGTGGGACTCGACGTGCATCCAGTGGGTACATGGACATGAGATGGAATACACGATCGTGTACTCCATCACATGGCCAGGCGAGGCCAGTAACGTGGGTCACCCCATGTACTGATTACACGGGTTGGAGTACAAGGGTTGATGACCATGTACGGGCACATGGCCAACATACACGGAGCCAACCCCAGTCACTCGGACATGGCGTGTACACTGTACTACATGTCGTGTACTTAGTTTTCTACATGAACAGCCTTACGACATGGTCCTTTGTACATAGGCAGTACACGGGGTCAGACAACATGGCATGTAACTTTTCCACACACCGTGTACGTTTTGGAAAACGGCATGGTCCTCTTGTTCACCGTAACTTGGACATCTTTCGTTTGGGTTAGTTCCCCTTCTTATCGTTCCCCTGAAGGTCAGGCATCGTTTCCTTCTACAGGAGTATGATCCCTTTAGTAGGACTTTCTGTGATAGATTTAGGCCTCCATCCGAGAGGCCCGGATCGAGATCCTCTATCCATTATTCACCCTAGGTAGAGTCTGGCATCGACATGACCAACTCCACCGGGCGTCGATCCTCTACCTAGAAGGTGAATTCCGGATGATTCATGGTATCCACCATGGACCTGGAAGTGATCCTCATCTGTGTATCGTGATCTTTCCCACTCAGGAGTGTGTATCTTGTAATGAGTTCATCTATCTATCGTAATATTCCCCCTCAGGAGTGTATCTCCCTTAATGAGTGTAACTACCTCTCTTGACATTTACCGATGAACAAGTACTTCTCAGAAGGATGTCATCATAGATTTAAGACTCATGGAGTGTGTTCTCCCAGAACGAGTGCTTCGTGGAATTTTAAAACTTAATCCCTAACGGGGGTATGCGGTTGTGCAACTTTTCTCAAGACCGCAGGTCTGGGTTTTGATTATATCTGGTTTGTGCTATATGTTCTATAGACATATATTGTGCATAGATAATTGTACCTTTACTTTGTGTACTACTTTGTGGTTTTAGGGGTCCTCTACTGAGTATTATTATACTCACCCTTTCAAGGGATTTTCCTACACGTGTTGTGTCTTTTGCAGATGAGCAACCTTTTGACAGAGTCCAGGGAGGACCAGGACAGGACTGAGCTTTCTGAGTTTCCTATAGGCCGAGGCGTTCCTATGGCTTCGAGCAGCAGTCCCAACACCTTTTGTGTTTATAGGTTGGACTTTTCAGTTTTCAGACTCTTGTTTTTTGTGGGCTTGTATTCTGGCCCAGTTTACTTCCAGTACTTTACTTTTCATTATACTCTGTTGGTTGGGTTTAGTTGTATGCATGGATTTTGTTCCTTAGTGTTTTTACATTTCAGCATTTGTGGGCTTGGAGATGTGTGTTTTTGTGTGTGTGTGTATAGTTACTTAGGAAATGTCTCCCATGTTAGTAATATGCCTACTCGTTGCTAGTCACCAGCCCTTGGCCTATTGGAGGCGGGCATGGGGAGTCGCGGCACGGTCCCCACTGGGACGGGTCGTGACACATTGTGAGGGATTACACTGATGTATTCCTTTAAGAGTTGTTTGGTATTCCTCCTGATCGAGAGGTTGATTTCTCAATTGAAATTATTCATGGATCTCTACCTATATCAATGAAACCTTATAGAATGGCCACTATAGAGTTGGAAGAGCTGAAGAAGCCGTTATAGGATAATATTGAGAAGGGTTTTATATGCTCTCATTCTTCACCATGGGTTGCATTAGTTCTCTTCGTCAAGAAGAAGGATGGATCAATGCACCTCTGCATTGATTTTTGTGATCTCAATAAAATCATGATAAAGAACAAGTATCCACTACCATGGATAGATGACTTCTTTGACCAGCTTCATGAGGCCAGTTATTTCTCTAAGGTGGACCTTCAGTTGGGATATCACCAATTATAGGTGAGGAAGGAAGATATTCCCAATATTTCCTTTCGAACGAGTTATGGACACTATGAGTCCATAATGATGCCCTTCGGACTCACTAATGCTCTAGAAATTTTCATGGATTTAATTAATAGAGTCTTTAGAGATTACCTCAAAAAAAATTGTGGTAGTCTTTATTGACGATATTCTGATATACTCCAAGAGTAAGGAGGAACATGAGGAGCATTTGAATATTGTGTTAAATACTTTGAGAAGGGAGAATTTGTATGTAAAGTATAGTAAATGTGAGTTCTAGATGGAGGAAGTATCATTCTTGGGGCATGTTATCATCATCAAAGGGATATTTTTGGACCCTTCCAGGACAAAGGTAATTGAAGAGTGTCCCAGGACAACATCTATAATAGAGATCCATAGCTTTCTAGGTCTAGCTGGGTATTATCAATGATTTGTGAAGAACTTCTCACGATTGTCGAACCTAATGACCAATCTGACACAGAAGGGAGTAAAGTTCATCTGGACTAAGGAATGTGAAGACTGTTTTAAGGATTTGAAAAAGAGGATAATCACTGCGCCAGTACTCACACTCTTGAAGAGTGGAGAACTCTTTGTGGTGTATATTGATGCTTCAAAGAAGGGCTTAGGCTGTGTGTTGATGTAAAATGATAAATTAATAGCCTACACCTTAAGGTAGCTGAAAATCCATGAGAAAAACTATCCCACTCATGATCTGGAGTTAGCAGTAGTGATTTTTGTGTTAATATCTAGTGGTTTTATCTCTATAGGGAGAAGTGTGAGATATATACTGATCACAAGAGTCTCAAATATATATTCACACAGAAGGAGCTTAATATGTTCCAATAAAGATAGATAGAGATCATCAAGGATTATGACTCCTCAATCCACTACTATCCTGTTAAGGAAAATATGGTGGCATATGCTCTAAGTATAAAGGATTCTACCTCTTTATCAATGATGATAATTGAAAAGGATCCGATCTTCTTAGATTTGTAGAGGATGGACGTGGGAATCATTAAGGGAGGAACATAATCAATCCTTTCTCAAATTATTACTTAACCATCCCTCATGGAGAAAATAAATGATTCTCAAAGAAAAGATGTAGAAATTCCAAAAATGGTGGAAGCTATCAGAAATGGGAAATGATCAGAGTTCAAGATTGATAAGGAATGAGTTGTAAGGTTTGGATCATGATTACGTGTACCATCTAATCCAGAGATAAATAAGGAGCTTCTGAATGAAACACATAGATCAACCTTTTCTATCCACCTAGAGAGCACAAACATGTATCGAGATCTCAAAGAAAACTTTTGGTGGGACAATATGAAAAGGGAGATTGCTGAATATACATCAAAGTGCCTGGTATGTTAGCAAGTGAAGGCTAAGAGGAAAAATTATAAGGGGATGATGAAACCACTACCCATACCAACATGTAAGTGGGAGAAAATCACCATATACTTTTTCACTGGACTTCCAAGGAAATCCATAGGAAACAATTCCATATGGGTCATTGTGGATCATCTTACAAAGACATCCCACTTTATCGTTATTCGAGAGGACTTATCATCGGATCAACTTGAATGGATATATATCAAATAAGTGGTAAGACAGCATGGAGTACCACTATCTATAGTATCCGATAAAGATTTTGGATTCACCTTGAAGTTCTGGAAAAGTCTCCAACATGCTCTAAGCACTGAACTAAACTTCAGTACAACCTATCATCCTCAAACTAATGGCCAAACTAAGAAAATTATTCAGAAATTGGAAGACATGTTGAGAGAATGTTCTATGGAATTCAAAGGAGGATGGGACCAACATCTTCCACTGGTTTAATTCTCCTACAACAACAGTTTCCACTCGAGCATATGAATGGAACCATATGAAGCCCTTTATGGGAAAAGGTATAGAACACTGGTGTGTTGGGATGAAGATGATGAACATAAGCTGCTAAAACCTAAAATGGTCAAAGAAATGGTGGAGAAGGTGAAAACCATTCATCATCATATCAAGGCAGCCTAAAGTCTACAAAAGAGTTATGTAGACAATTGTTGATGAGACCATGGGTTCGAATTTGGATACATAGTATTTTTATTCATATATCTGTGGAAGAAGGTCGTGGGGTTTTGAAAGAAAGGGAAGTTAAGTCCCAAGTACATCGGCCCCTTCGAGATTATTGATCATGTCAGGGTTGTAGACTATCAACTAGCACTTCCACCTACCATGGACAAATTAAATGATGTATTTCATGTATCTCTCTTAAGTAAGTACATACGAGACCCTTCACATGTACTCTCTTTAGAGGTGGTACAGTTGGAGGATGATCTTTCTTATGAGGAGCAGCCAGTGAAGATCCTGGATCATAGAGATAAAGTTCTACGTAACAAGACTACTCACCTAGTCAAAGTACTATAGAGGAACCATAAGTATGAAGAGGAAACATGGTAACTGGAGGAGGCAATGAAGGAAAACTACCCGCACCTATTTATGGCTTAGAATATAAAATGAAATTTCGAGGGAGAAATTTTATAAGGGGAGAAGAATGTAACGACCTAATGTTTTATCAATGGAAATTTCTTTCTTATAAATATCTCATATAATCACATGAAATCACAACACAATGAACTATTTAGTACTATTTGACCTTTAAACATAAGTTTTTCCCTTCTATGTTTTGAATTTTGAAAATATGACATATACAGTTGTGATCAGTAAGTTTTTTGGAGTCTGATATGACCAACTTAATTTTTGGTGAATAGTAACATACCATTATAAATAGTAATTTTACCCTTATGAATAGTTTAATAAACTAATGAATATTAACCTTACCTATGATAGTATATAAATAAGATTCAAGTGTAAGTACGATGTACCTATATCTAGGAATAAGAAAATAAATGTTTTAAAATCTGTATTTTTCAAGTAAATTATGATCTTAATTAAATATTAAATTAATCACATTTAGAAAATTATTTTCAAAAAATGGATTTCATTTTTTGATTCAACACGTCAAAAAAATGGTTTGGGAGAATTTTTGGGATTTTTCTGAAATACTTGAATTTTTAGTGAATAGTAAAATGCATTAAATTACTGTATAAATACATTTTAATTTAAATCCACTATTCCTAACATCATAAGTGATTTAAGCACTAAAATATAGAACTAACATGAATTTATTACTATTCTAGGTCCTATAATACTCACTATTTCTTGTATTGTGAAGAAATAATAAATTAATGATTATAATATTATAAAAACCCTCCTCCCCTCCACTATAAATACCACCCATCCTTACCTCTTATCTTCACTCCTATCAAGCCTTTTTCCTTGACAAAATTGTGCCCAAATATCTCCCCAAGCTCATTACCCACATCCAAAAACCCCTAGTCTCTTCAAAATACCAAATCATTTTCCCTTAAGAGGCTCTCAAAGGAGGTAAACTCAAGAGGTAAATTCCTCTTTCCAATTCTTTTATTTATTTTAAGTTCTTTTCTTTTCTTGTTTATTTCCTCACCTCCCTTCACCCAAATGGTATGATAAATACAGTAACATACATGTAACGGGATTATATTATTCTAATGTGATAATTCATTTTCTTCTCTCCTTTCTATATCTTTTATTTGAAAAAAATGGAAACAACATTTGAGATGTGTCAATTTACCACAATCAAGGACGACGGGTTATCAATTTCCATTAACATCTTCAATTATGGTCATGAAACCATTTTCATGGTTGAACCAGAACATAATATATTTATTGTGCCTAATATTTGGTTCTGGAATCCTTTTTTACACATGGTTTTGGTTTATAAAACAAAATGTGTTCTTTGTGGTCAAAAACCGCCAATTAACCCAAAAGGTTGTCACTAAAGTTTTATATAATGATTAAACTTCAATCCAAGTAACCAATTTAAATTTTCAACCATGTAACCTTTTTTATGATAAATAATAAAATATAAGTTCAATTCTATGCAATCACCTTCATCATCCATGCTTATTCAAACATGAATATAGGTGAACCGATCATTAAAACCAAGCAAGCAAACGTACCCGAACATTAAAATTGAACCTCTTAACCAATAAAAATGGTTATAAATGAACTTAAAAGGGTTTTAATAAATATTTTACATATATAATAGGTTCTTTAATTATTAATTAATGAACCTAATTTGACTATTCAGGTCATTAAGATCAAGGTAATATCACCACTAGACTTAAGGTAAGAGATCCTCTCTATTTCACTTTTATTCAAGATTATCTTCTATGTTATGCCCATTTATGTGTAATTACTAGAGATGGGATATGATTAAGCACCTCCCCCATACTTTCCACATGATTTATAAAAGTTTATAAACCCATTTCTCTCTCATTAATCCCTCTTAATTACACTCGATTCCATGCCAATAATATGTAAGGAATTCTACTCGAACCACCTTTATTCCTGCAGGATGCTCTATCTTTCTTTTTACCCAAATGAATTTTTATTTTCTTTTTATGTACAAATTCTAAATTTTGTTTATATTTTCTAAAATCATGTTTCAAGATCCATCCATAATTCTCTTTCGAGGATATACATGCTTTTAAGTGAATCCCTCCTCGATACTTCCCAATAAGCAAACTCGTTTTAAGGGAACTTCCCAAATTTTTACCCAATTTCAAGTGCACTATATCCTCTATTTTAAGAAAAAATTGTCTTTATAAAATCAGTCTTTTTATTATTAAAACCTTCTTGGTTCAATTCTCATTTTATATAAAAGGTTGTTCCATTTTCTATTTTAAAATCTCTGTAGTATTTTCCTTAAAACCGCACAAAAATGTTTTAATGCTAAAATTTCTCAAATACTTTTATTACCTATTTTCACTTATGTTTAACATAACTTACCATAATATATGCCTATTTTACCTTATTAAAATCCATGTATTTTCTAATTCCTTTTTTCATGGACACTTTCATGATACGCCCATTGATTATGATTTATGTCCTGATTGTGGTACCCAATTCTTTCCATGGGTAACCCTTATGTTTATATAAGATTGATTATTTATGATTCTTTATGTGGAAAAAATATTCATGAAATGTAGTATGTGTGTTCCTAGATATCACTCCAATAAATTGGGTAAATTTGAGTCTCATGAGATGATTATGTGTGACAGTCTGGCGGTTAGCCTTGGCTTGTGCTACTATGTGCAACGGTCTTGGCGGTTAGCCTTGGATTGTGCTACTATGGGAAAAAGTCTTGGTGCTTAGACTTGAATCGTAATAAATTCATGTTTTATGTTTCTTCCACATTTCTATGATTCCATGTTTAAATGATCCCATGTTTATATGTTATGGTTCCATATGTTACATGCCTTTTTATATCATTATGTCATGTCTTTTGTCCCATGTGCTAATGCTTTCTTCTTATGGTTATTCCCTTACTGAGATTTTAGCTCATCCCTTTGTTCATGTTATCCCAAGGGTGCCCTATATAGATGTAAGGGATAAAAGGAAGTTAGGATCTCTTTATGGATATTAAATAAAGAAGTGTTTTTTTAGTCCCATGTTTATGTATTATGTACCCAGTCTTCCAAGAAACTTGAATTTATGATACTTGGCTTGTAATATGATTTATAATTATGCTTAAAATCATTTAATGTTATATGTAAAAGTATAGGGTCATTATAGTCCACATGGCCTCAAGCACATCTTCCCGAACGCCAGAGGCTACTGACTAGTAGCGAGGTCCTAGGGTGTGTCTGTGGGAAGACTATGACATCATTAGTAGAGTGTCGTACAACGGAATGAATATAAAGGAATAGTAAACAGCGGGTGAAATATAAATAAATAGTGGAAGAAAATTGATGTAATAGATAAACAATAATAACAATAATTGTATCAACTGGAAATGTAATGATGTAATTTCATGTCATGAGAAAACTGGAAAACATGGTTACAAAACAATAGGCATAAAATGTTCCACAAAGTAAAGAAAAAAAAGGCTACCCCAAGAATCATGAGATCCCACTTAGTCATATTCTATCAAGATTCAACCTATCATCATGCAAATCAAGTGTTGGAAATAGTATGCTTCCCTTTTTCGATACCTGCAACCATGTAATCTACTCCAGGTACCAAACTATGCCCAAAGAGGGTGTGAGATAAATCTCAGTTGGCCACCACCAATGGTGTCTATAACATTTGTCCCGTGTAATGGAATATATCAGTGTGTAAGCATGCATATATAGAGTAAAGAAAGCAATACAATATAACTAAATACCCAAGTACCTGATTCATCCCTCGGCTGGTGTCTGAACATGTAACCAGTTCATTAATTAAGTAATTACCATTTAATGTTAGTAGGTCATGTGAGGCATAGTGTCTGAACATGTAACCAGTTCATTAATTAAGGAATTACCATTTAATGTTAGTAGGTCATGTGTGGTATAGCCAGCACTGACATCACCTCATGATAGTATAAGTAGTGAAGGTCCCAAGACATATCGAGGCAACCTGAAAATGTTATTCAGTGAGAGAGTTCTAGGGTAATAACCAAGGTAAAGTAATTCTCATAGAATGATAACTCGGTAGTATATAAGTCTATCTAAGGGGTAAGAGTTTAATCCAAGGAATTCCACAATAAGGCGCTTGCCGAGTCCAAGGTGATCAACCAAGGTAAATGGGGATAAGAAAAGATAGGTCTCTATGGGCTTACACCATGGAACCTACTAGTCAATGTTGGATCCAAGGAGTGTATCTGAGGGATCATGTAATAATGAAAAGGACCCTACAGTGGTATATCGGGAATCTGAGGAATATACAAGAACTAGAGTCTAGGTTGGTATCAACCTAAGAAAACCACATCCTTGAATCGTAATGGGGTTCCCAAGACCCAAGGTATTCTCCTCTCAAAATCCAAGGAGAGATCGAGTAAGTCCATTCCTATTTGATATTGTAATCATGTGATAATTCATTTGGTTCAATTCTTGCATTACATTAGTGTGGATAGGTCAAGTAGAGTTGCAACCATTTATTTATTGGTCCAAGCCTTGTCTTCTATTAGTGTGGATAGTCCAAGTAGCGTTGCAACCATTTAATCAAGTCTTAATTAACCATTAAGGCATGTTAAATTAGAGAGGTTCACTCCACTACCTTTCATTAACATGTCAAGGGGTTCTATGAACATGAAACCTTTATTCAATCTCATTTGTTAAGGTCAGGTTATATACTTAGTATACTTTTAATTTCACATTTCATATTTAATAATCATTTGAAATCACTTACCTTAGGTGGGTTAAGTGGTGAGAATACATGGTACATGCCATTATGTAATTATCATTAATACCAAGCCATTTATTATAATAAGACTAACCTTTAGAAAGGTCAAGAAAAGGCACAACCGAACAGTGGCTCAAACATGTCGAAACACAAAACCCAATTATGGAATAACCTTCAATATGGGGCAGATTGAGTTGTAGGTGTAACTGTTAACAACTAATCACATATTTGGAAAGAGCATAACCATACGATTCTAACAAGTATAACAATTACATGTAAATTTAAGCAACAGTTCCCAACAAAACTGGTGGGGCCCACACGAATATTCCAAAATCAATGAACTTTAGGGATAAGTTATAGACCACCCACCTTAGGGTTGTATGATCATTCTCCTCTAGTATCAGCCCTTGATTTTCCTCAGATCAGAATAGATCTAAGAAAATGTGAAAAATGCTTGCATGAAGATACCTAGGTTGAGAGTAAGAGAGAAGAAGAACGGATAAAGATGACTCGAGTACTTACCATTGCACATCCAATGTGATGAACGGAAGCTCGATCAGATGTCAAACGAAGGAGATCTCTTGATTCCATGTTTAGATCTTCAAAAATCCCCAAAATGAGAGATAAATAGGTCAATCCCACATAAACTCAGATTAGGGAGGAAGGGGTGAATTAATTAGATCATTAAGGGAAAAACTAGAAAATTTCCCAGAAAAATAGTGTACACACGATTTGTTCGAATGGTTTATCAAACCGTATACAAACCATGCAGAACGACTCTGCCCAGATGGTTTAGTCTGCACAGTTTGTCAAACTATACGCAATCCATGCATGGATACCTGGGGAAAAGGGGCCCTCACACGGTTAGGTTGCACGGTTGTGCACCAGCTGTTCAAGGTAGATATGTCTGAAAAAACATGGTCCACACGATTTTCTAAAATGTGCGGAATTCCTGCACGGTTTTCTCTAAACCGTGTGCAAGGGATGTTTTCTCCAAAAATATGGGTTTCGGGCTCCGAACATGCCCCAGACACCCTTGGAACCTTTAATAACTCATTATGCATCCATATTAGGTCCAAATTAAAGATTTAGACCGAAAATTAATGGATCCATACCTTAGTGAAAAACTAGGTTCTTACAGTCTTCCCCCCTTAAAAGAACTCACCCCTGAGTTCTCCTTCCAAGGGTAAAGAAACAATGTATGAGAACAACTCTCAACACCGAGCACGTACATTGGCTTACCTCTCCCAAGTCTCATCCTATACTCATCTGTGCTTCTATAGCATCCATATAAGAGGGATAGACTTGCCTCGGAGAGCCTTCGTGCTTCGATCAATGATGTGTACCGGATACTCCTCAAAGGTAGCATCGGCATCTAACTCAACTTCCTCGAGCTCAAAGGTATGAGATGGGTTAGCATGATATTGGAAAAGATATGAGACATGAAAGATATTGTGAATGGCATGGTACCTATAAGGTAGTAATAATTGATAGGCTACCGGCCTGACTCTCTAGAATTTAAAATGACTCGATGTAACGAAGCGACAGCTTTCCCTGCTTCCTTAACCGTCTATGCCCTAGCCTGGGTGATACCTAAAGGAAAACACGATCCCCAACCATGAACTCGAGAGGTCATTGATGGTGATCAGAATAAGATTTATGTCTAGAATAAGTAGTAGTCATATGTTTCCTGATCAGTTGGACCTGCTCTGAAGTCTCCTAAACGAGACAAGGACCTAGTAGGGCTACCTCACCTGCCTCTTTCTAGCACAAGGGTGAACGAAATGACCTACCATATAAGGACTCAAAATTATCCATCTGAATCATCCCCTAGAAACTGTTATTATAAGATAACTCAATGAGAGGGATATGATTCTCCCAAGAACTTCCAAAATCAAGGACACATACTCGAAGCATATCATCTAGAACATGTATTGTCCATTCTGATTTTCCATCGATCTGAGGGTGAAAAGTTGTGATTAGAAGCACCTGATTCCCCATATATTTCTATAAACCCTACCAGAACCGTGAAGTAAAACAAGAGTCCCTATCTGAGATTATAGTATGTAGAACCTAGTGTAGTCGTATGATCTCACGGACATACAATCTTTCTAACTCATCAACTGAGAAAATCTTTCATATAGGAATGAAGTGGGATGATTTTGTTAGTTGGTCAATGACTACCCAGATAGAATTTCTACCCCTTGGTGACCTAGGTAATCCAACAAAAAAATCCATATCAACGTCTTCCCATTTACATTCTGGGACTGGAAGCGGCTGTAACAAACCTGTAGGTCTCTGGTGATCTAACTTCACCTACTGACAGGTGGAACACCTAGTGATGAAGCCTGAAATCTAATGTTTCATTACAGGCCACCAATACTGGAATCACATATCTCAATACATCTTTGAGATTCCTGGATGAACTGCCTACTAAGAAGCATGGGACTCTTTCATCAAATCCTCTATCATATCTACAGGAACCCAGATACGTCCACGTAGATGCCGGAAGTCATCTCTATCCACAAACCAATCTAATGTTGGGTTATCTCCTGATATAATCTCATGGAAAACCAAACCTTTGGGATTTGAAAACTGCCTACTCTTCACCTTCTCAAGGAGGGAAGAGGTAACTGTTAAGGCTAAGAGGTAAGACTACTCATGACTGTCATGAAACTCTAGATGAAGTTTAGAAAAGAGATCCATTAATTTCCATTCATCACTAGCTTCCTGTACGACCAGCGTTTGAGTTTTCCGACTCAGTGCATCAGCGACCACATTGCCTTTTCTATGTGTATAGGAAAGTTCAAAATCAAAGGATTGTAGTTATTTGACCCATCTCCACTGTCTGAGTTTCAAGTCACACTAATAAAAGATATACTTGAGTATTTTGTGATATGTATACACCACAAAGTGATCACCCAATAGATAGTGTGTCTAGCAACGTAAGGCATGGACAATTTCTACTAGCTCAAGGTCATGCGTCGAGAAATTTCTCTCATGAGGCCTCAACTACCGAGATCCGTACGCAATGAATTTGTCTTCCTGTATCAACAAGGCTCCTATTCCAATGCCTAATGCATCGTAGGAGATGATATAACCTTTTCCAGGTTCTGGAAGAATCAAAATCGGCACCGATACAATCATACCTTTCAGTTCCTAAAAGGATTTCTTGCATGCTTATGACTACAGGAACTTAACACCCTTATTTTTAAGTCTAGTAAGAGGTGAAGCAAGATGTGATAAGTCCTGTATGAAATTCTTGTAATACCTAGCCAGCCCCAAGAAACTCTGTATATCAAACACATTCTTGGGATGCTCCTAGAACACTATATCAGAAACCTTTTTAGGGTCAAAAGATACTCCTGATTCTGAAATAATATGTCCCAAGAAGTGGACCTTGTCAAACCATAAGTCTCACTTAGCAAGCTTGGCATAAAGTTAATGCTCTCTTAGTGTACTCAGAATGATCTCAAGATATTTGGAATGGTCGTTACGAGTGTGAGAATACACAAATATGTCATCCATAAAGACCATAACAAAAGAATACAAATAGGTTTGGAAAACCCTATTCATCAAATTCATGAAAACGGAAAGAGAATTCATAATACTGAATGGCATAACAAGATACTCATACAGACCATACCTGCTACGGAATGTTGTGTGAGGTATGTCTGATGGTCTGACTCGCACCTGATGATAACCTGATCTCAGGTTAATATTAGAGAACACCTTTACTCCTCATACACTACTGGAAATACACTATTTCCCAACGGTTCAGAACCGTTGGGAAAGCCCCTGAAACCGTTGGGAAAGGTTTTCCCAACGGTTCTGATAACCGTTGGGAAGTAAGCCATTGGGAAAGGTTTTCCCAACGGTTTACTGGCAACCGTTGCAATAGGCCCATAGAAGTTACCCTACCCCAACGGTTTGGGTGAACCGTTGGGATAGTTTTTCCCAACGGTTCTCCCAAACCGTTGGGAAAACCAAATACCATGGAACATTTTCCCAACGGTTCCAAACCGTTGGGAATTGGTGAAGTCTTTCCCAACGGTTTAGAACCGTTGGGAAAAGACATGCTAAAAACTTATATGCCAACGGTTTGAAACCGTTGGCATACCCTATGCTGCAAATTGCAGCACCCTGCAATTTGCACAGCCCCTGTCCCCTGTCCATCACCACCAGTCATCAGGCCTCATTTTCACCTCATTTTCACCTCATTTTCACCTCATTTTCGATCCAACTATTGTACCAGTAATAAAATAAAACATACATATTCAATTACGAACAAATTCATACACATTTAACATATAATGGATCCTGAAACTATACAAATCCATAATTAAATTACAATTCATAAACATACATAATTCATATAGAATTCAATTTAAAATTTAGATGACAATTATACGTGGAATCTGAAATTCAATTCATAATATGATCGGTTTTTTCTATACCATATATTTTTACCTCAAATGATGTCCATTTTAAACAAAATACATACACCTGAAGTGATACTGGCCACACCGCACCTCAGATTGAGGCGGGGTTAACTCGTACACGTCACATTTGACTCATGGATCGTTGTGCTAAAGTATCGACAGAATCCTAATGCGTTTGGTCGGTTTTCCGTATGCCAGTTGATGTTTTTCACTTAAAATGGCGTCCTTTTGAAACAAAATACGGACACTATGAGTGGTGCCGACCACACCGCGTCTCCAATTGAGGCGGGGTTGATTCGTACACGTCACATATGACTCATGGATCGTTCTCCTAAAGTTTAAATGGAAACCGAATGCGTTTGGTTGGTTTTCCGTATGTACTTAAAATGTTGTCCATTTTAAACAAAAGAGTGACACTTAGACTCATCCCGACCACACCGCGACTCAGATTCATCCCGGGTTGGCTCGTACATGTCACATATGACCCATGGATCATTGTGATAAATTATCAAAAGATTCCGAATGCGTTTGGTCGGTTTTGCGTATGCCAGTTGTTCTTTTCATTTATAATCATGTCCATTTTAAACAAAAGAGACATAGTTAGAGAGGTGTCGGCCACACCACATCTCAGATTAAGACGGGGTTGACTTGTACACGTCACATATGACCCATGGATCGTTGTGCTAAAGTATCGATAGAATCCGAATGCGTTTGGTCGGTCTTCTGTATGTCAGTTGATGTTTTTCACTTAAAATGACGTCCTTTTGAAACAAAAGACGGACACTTTGAGTGGTGTCAGCCGCACCGCATGTCGGATTGATGCGGGATGATTCGTACACGTCACATAGGACCCATGGATCGTTCTCCTAAAGTTACAATGGAAACCGAATGCGTTTGGTCGGTTTTCCGTATGTACTTAAAATGGTGTACATTTTAAACAAAAGAGAGCCATTTAGACTGATCCCGGTCACACCGCGACTCGGATTGACCCGGGTTGGCTCGTACACGTCACATATAACCCATGGATCGTTGTGATAAATTATCAAAAGATTCTGAATGCGTTTGGTCGGTTTTGCGTATGCCAGTTGTTCTTTTCACTTATAATCCTGTCCATTTTAAACAAAACAGACACAGTTAGAGCGGTGTCGGCCACACCGCGGCTCGGATTGAGGCGGGGATGATTCGTACACGTCACATATGACTCATGGATCGTTCTCCTAAAGTTTCAATGGAAACCGAATGCGTTTGGTCGGTTTTCCGTATGTACTTAAAATGGTGTCCATTTTAAACAAAAGAGAGCCACTTAGACTGATCTCGGCCACACCGCGACTCGGATTGAACCCGGGTTGCCTCGTACAGGTCACATATGACCCATGAATTGTTGTGATAAATGATCAAAAGATTCAGAATGTGTTTGGTCGGTTTTGCGTATGCCAGTTGTTCTTTTTCACTTATAATCATGCCCATTTTAAACAGAAGAGACATAGTTAGAGCGGTGTCGGCCACACCGCGTCTCGGATTGAGACGGGGATGATTGGTACACGTCACATATGACCCATGGATCGTTCTCCTAAAGTTTCAATGGAAACCGAATGCGTTTGGTCGGTTTTGCGTATGCCAGTTCTTTTCACTTATAATCCTACCCATTTTAAACAAAACAGACACAGTTAGAGCAGTGTTGACCACACCGTGCCTCGGATTGTGGCGGGGATGATTCGTACACCTCACATATGACCCATGAATCGTTCTCCTAAAGTTTCAATGGAAACCGAATGCGTTTGGTCGGTTTTCCGTATGTACTTAAAATGATGTCCATTTTAAACAAAAGAGAGCCACTTAGACTGATCCCGGCCACACCGCGACTCGGATTGAGCCCGAGTGGGCTCGTACATGTCACATATGACTGATGGATCGTTGTGATAAATTATCAACAGATTCAGAATGCGTTTGGTCGGTTTTGCGTTTGGTCGGTTTTGCGTATCCTGTCCATTTTAAACAAAAGATAGACAGTTAGAACGGTGTCGGTCACACCGCACCTCGGATTGAGGCAGGATTGACTCGTACACGTCACATACGACCCATGGATCCTTGTGCTAAAGTGTTGACACAGTCCGAATGCCTTTGGTCGGTTTTTCGTATGTCACTTGATGATTTTCACTTAAAATGACATCTTTTTGAAACAAAAGACCGACACTTTTTGAGTGGTGTCAGCCACACCGCGTCTCTTATTGTGGCGGGGTTGATTCGTACACGTCACATATGACCCACGGATCGTTCTCCTAAAGTTTCAATGGAAACCGAATCCGTTTGGTCGTTTTTCCGTATGTACTTAAAATGGTGTTCATTTTAAACAAAAGAGAGCCACTTAAACTTATCCCGGCCACACCGCGACTCGGATTCATCCTGGGTTGGCTCGTACACGTCACATATGACCCATGGATTGTTGGGATAAATTATCAACAGATTCGGAATGCGTTTGGTCGGTTTTCCGTAAGCCAGTTGATGCTTCTCACTTAAAATGACGTCCTTTTGAAACAAAAGACGGACACTTTGAGTGGTGTCGGCCACACCGCATCTTCGGATTGAGATGAAACCACCGTGAAACATTCTAATTATTATTCGTGACGTGTACGCGCAGACGGCACGTCAATCGGACGTGCGGTTTGCCCGGTACGGATCAATATTCATGTTTTAAGTGATGCGCGTGCTTCGAAACGCGCGTGAGGGGGTCCAAACAGGCCGAACGATGTCGGAATGGCCTGAAATCAGACGATAAATACGGGTGAGTGATTTATGAAGTGGTCGAGCAGACGGCACGTCAATCGGACATGCCGTGTGCCCGCGGTGACCGACAACGCAGTTATGGTGTCATAAACGGCCAAAACGGGCGTCCAACGGTCAAATTCATAGCGGACGACCACGGATTCACCCGAAACCACCGTGAAACATTCTAATTATTATTCGTGACGTGTATGCGCAGACGGAACGTCAATCGGACATGCGGTTTGCGCGGTACAGCTCAATATTAGTGTTTTAAGTGATGCGCGCGCTTCGTAAACGCGCGTGAGGGGGGTCCAAACGGGCCGAACGATGTCGGAATGGCCTGAAATCAGACGACAAATACGGGTGAGTTATTTATGAAGTGTTCGAGCAGACGGCACGTCAATCGGACTTGTCGTGTGCCCGCGGTGACCGAGAACGCAGTTATGGTGTCATAAACGGCCAGAACGGGCGTCCAACGGTCAAATTCATATCGTACGACCTCAGATTGAGCTGAAACCACCGTGAAACATTCTAATTATTATTCTTGACGTGTACGCGCAGACGGAACGTCAATCGGACGTGCGGTTTGCGCGGTACGGCTCAATATTAGTGTTTTAAGTGATGCGCGCGCTTCGTAAACGCGCGTGAGGGGGGTCCAAACGGGCCGAACGATGTCGGAATGGCCTAAAATCAGACGAAAAATACGGGTGAGTGATTTCTGAAGTGGTCGAGTAGACGGAACGTCAATCGGACTTGTCGTGTGCCCGCGGTGACCGACAACGCAGTTATGGTGTCATAAACGGCCAGAACGGGCGTCCAACGGTCAAATTCATAGCGGACGGCCTCGGATTGAGATGAAACCATCGTGGAACATTCTTATTATTATTTGTGACGTGTACGCGCAGACGGCACGTCAATCGGACGTGCGGTTTGCGCGGTACGGCTCAATATTCGTGTTTTAAGTGATGCGCGCGCTTCGTAAACGCGCGTGAGGGGGGTCCAAACGGGCCGAACGATGTCGGAATGGCCTGAAATCAGACGACAAATACGGGTGACTGATTTCTGAAGTGGTCGAGCAGACGGCACGTCAATCGGACGTGCCGTGTGCCCGCGGTGACCGACAACGCATTTCTGGTGTCATAAACGGCCAGAACGGGCGTCCAACGGTCAAATTCATAGCGGACGACCTCGGATTGAGCTTAAACCACCGTGGAACATTATAATTATTATTCGTGACGTGTACGCACAGACGGCACGTCAATCGGACGTGCGGTTTGCGCGGTACGGCTCAATATTCGTGTTTTAAGTGATGCGCGCGCTTCGTAAACGCGCGTGAGGGGGGTCCAAACGGGCCGAACGATGTCAGAATGGCCTAAAATCAGACGACAAATACGGGTGAGTGATTTTTGAAGTGGTCGAGCAGACGGCACATCAATCGGAATTGTCGTGTGCCCGCGGTGACCGACAACGCAGTTACGGTGTCATAAACGGCCAGAACGGGCGTCCAACGGTCAAATTCATAGCGGACGGCCTCGGATTGAGCTGAAACCATCGTGGAACATTCTAATTATTATTCGTGACGTGTACGCGCAGACGGCACGTCAATCGGACGTGCGGTTTGCGCGGTACGGCTCAATATTCGTGTTTTAAGTGATGCGCGCGCTTTGTAAACGCGCGTGAGGGGGGTCCAAACGGGCCGAAAGATGTCGGAATGGCCTGAAATCAGACGACAAATACGGGTGACTGATTTCTGAAGTGGTCGAGCAGACGGCACGTCAATCGGACGTGCCGTGTGCCCGCGGTGACCGACAACGCAGTTCTGGTGTCATAAACGGCCAGAACGGGCGTCCAACGGTCAAATTCATAGAGAACGGCCTCAGATTGAGCTGAAACCACCGTGGAACATTCTAATTATTATTCGTGATGTGTACGCGCAGACGGCACCTCAATCGGACATGCGTTTTGCGCGGTACGGCTCAATATTCGTGTTTTAAGTGATGCGCGCGCTTCGTAAACGCGCGTGAGGGGGGTCCAAACGGGCCGAACGATGTCGGAATGGCCTGAAATCAGACAAAAAATACGGGTGACTGATTTCTGAAGTGGTCGAGCAGACGGCACGTCAATCGGACTTGTCGTGTGCCCGCGGTGACCGAGAACGCAGTTATGGTGTCATAAACGGCCAGAACGGGCGTCCAACGGTCAAATTCATAGCGTACGACCTCGGATTGAGCTGAAACCACCGTGAAACATTCTAATTATTATTCGTGACGTGTACGCGCAGACGGCACCTCAATCGGACGTGCGGTTTGTGCGGTACGGCTCAATATTAGTGTTTTAAGTGATGTGCGCGCTTCGTAAACGCGCGTGAGGGGGGTCCAAACGGGCCGAACGATATCGGAATGGCCTAAAATCAGACGACAAATACGGGTGAGTGATTTCTGAAGTGGTCGAGCAGACGGCACGTCAATCGGACTTGTCGTGTGCCCGCGGTGACCGACAACGCAGTTATGGTGTCATAAACGGCCAGAACGGGCGTCCAACGGTCAAATTCATAGCGGACGGCCTCAGATTGAGCTGAAACCATCGTGGAACATTCTAATTATTATTCGTGACGTGTACGCGCAGACGGCACGTCAATCGGACGTGCGGTTTGCGCGGTACGGCTCAATATTCGTGTTTTAAGTGATGCGCGCGCTTCGTAAACGCGCGTGAGGGGGGTCCAAACGGGCCGAACGATGTCGGAATGGCCTGAAATCAGACGACAAATACGGGTGACTGATTTCTGAAGTGTTCGAGTAGACGGCACGTCAATCGGACGTGCCGTGTGCCCGCGGTGACCGACAACGCAGTTCTGGTGTCATAAACGGCCAGAACGGGCGTCCAACGGTCAAATTCATAGCGGACGACCTCGGATTGAGCTGAAACCACCGTGGAACATTCTAATTATTATTCTTGACGTGTACGCGCAGACTGCACCTCAATCGGACGTGCGGTTTGCGCGATACGGCTCAATATTCGTGTTTTAAGTGATGTGCGCGCTTCGTAAACGCGCGTGAGGGGCGTCCAAACGGACCGAACGATGTTGGAATGGCCTGAAATCAGACGACAAATACGGGTGACTGATTTCTGAAGTGGTCGAGCAGAAGGCACGTCAATCGGACTTGTCGTGTGCCCGCGGTGACCGAGAACGCAGTTATGGTGTCATAAACGGCCAGAACGGGCGTCCAATGGTCAAATTCATAGCGTACGACCTCGGATTGAGCTAAAACCACCGTGAAACATTCTAATTATTATTTGTGACGTGTACGTGCAGACGGCACGTCAATCGGACGTGCGGTTTGCGCGGTACGGCTCAATATTAGTGTTTTAAGTGATGCGCGCGCTTCGTAAACGCGCGTGAGGGGGGTCCAAACGGGCCGAACGATGTCGGAATGGCCTAAAATCAGACGACAAATACGGGTGAGTGATTTCTGAAGTGGTCGAGCAGACGGCACGTCAATCGGACTTGTCGTGTGCCCGCGGTGACCGACAACGCAGTTATGGTGTCATAAACGGCCAGAACGGGCGTCCAACGGTCAAATTCATAGCGGACGGCCTCGGATTGAGCTGAAACCATCGAGGAACATTCTAATTATTATTCGTGATGTGTACGCGCAGACGGAACGTCAATCGGACGTGCGGTTTGCGTGGTACGGCTCAATATTCGTGTTTTAAGTGATGCGCGCGCTTCGTAAACGCGCGTGAGGGGGGTCCAAACGGGCTGAACGATGTCGGAATAGCCTGAAATAAGACGAAAAATACGGGTGACTGATTTCTGAAGTGGTCGAGCAGACGGCACATCAATCGGACGTGCCGTGTGCCCGCGGTGACCGACAACGCAGTTCTGGTGTCAAAAACGGCCAGAACGGGCGTCCAACGGTCAAATTCATAGCGGACGACCTCGGATTGAGCTGAAACCACCGTGGAACATTCTAATTATTATTCGTGACATGTACGCGCAGACGGCACGTCAATCGGACGTGCGGTTTGCGCGGTACGGCTCAATATTCGTGTTTTAAGTGATGAGCGCGCTTCGTAAACGCGCGTGAGGGGGGTCCAAACAGGCCGAACGATGTCGGAATGGCCTGAAATCAGACGACAAATACGGGTGACTGATTTCTGAAGTGGTCGAGCAGACGGCACGTCAATCGGACGTGCCGTGTGCCCGCGGTGACCGACAACGCAGTTCTGGTGTCATAAATGGCCAGAACGGGCGTCCAACGGTCAAATTCATAGAGGACGACCTCGGATTGAGCTGAAACCACCGTGGAACATTCTAATTATTATTCGTGACGTGTACGCGCAGACGGCACCTCAATCGGACGTGCGGTTTGCGCGGTACGGCTCAATATTCGTGTTTTAAGTGATGCGCGCGCTTCGTAAACGCGCGTGAGGGGGGTCCAAACGGGCCGAACGATGTCGGAATGGCCTGAAATCAGACGAAAAATACGGGTGACTGATTTCTTAAGTGGTCGAGCAGACGGCACGTCAATCGGACTTGTCGTGTGCCTGCGGTGACCGAGAACGCAGTTATGGTGTCATAAACGGCCAGAACGGGCGTCCAACGGTCAAATTCATAGCGTACGACCTCGGATTGAGCTGAAACCACCGTGGAACATTCTAATTATTATTCGTGACGTGTACGCGCAGACGGAACCTCAATCGGACGTGCGGTTTGCGCGGTACGGCTCAATATTCGTGTTTTAAGTGATGCGCTCGCTTCGTAAACGCGCGTGAGGGGGGTCCAAACGGGCCGAACGATGTCGGAATGGCCTGAAATCAGACGAAAAATACGGGTGACTGATTTCTGAAGTGGTCGAGCAGACGGCACATCAATCGGACTTGTCGTGTGCCCGCGGTGACCGACAACGCAGTTATGGTGTCATAAACGGCCAGAACGGGCGTCCAACGGTCAAATTCATAGCGTACGACCTCGGATTGAGCTGAAACCACCGTGAAACATTCTAATTATTATTCGTGACGTGTACGCGCAGACGTCACCTCAATCGGACGTGCGGTTTGCGCGGTACGGCTCAATATTAGTGTTTTAAGTGATGCGCGCGCTTCGTAAACGCGCGTGACGGGGGTCCAAACGGGCCGAACGATGTTGGAATGGCCTGAAATCAGACGACAAATACGGGTGACTGATTTCTGAAGTGGTCGAGCAGACGGCACGTCAATCGGACTTGTTGTGTGCCTGCGGTGACCGACAACGCAGTTATGGTGTCATAAACGGCTAGAACGGGCGTCCAACGGTCAAATTCATAGCGGACGGCCTCGGATTGAGCTGAAACCACCGTGGAACATTCTAATTATTATTCGTGACATGTACGCGTAGACGGCACCTCAATCGGACGTGCGGTTTGCGCGGTACGGCTCAATATTCGTGTTTTAAGTGATGCGCGCGCTTCGTAAACGCGCGTGAGGGGGGTCCAAACGGGCCGAACGATGTCGGAATGGCCTGAAATCAGACAAAAAATACGGGTGACTGATTTCTTAAGTGGTAGAGCAGACGGCACGTCAATCGGACTTGTCGTGTGCCCGCGGTGACCGAGAACGCAGTTATGGTGTCATAAACGGCCAGAACGGGCGTCCAACGGTCAAATTCATAGCGTACGACCTCGGATTGAGCTGAAACCACCGTGGAACATTCTAATTATTATTCGTGACGTGTACGCGCAGACGGAACCTCAATCGGACGTGCGGTTTGCGCGGTACGGCTCAATATTCGTGTTTTAAGTGATGCGCGCGCTTCGTAAACGCGCGTGAGGGGGGTCCAAACGGGCCGAACGATGTCGGAATGGCCTGAAATCAGACGAAAAATACGGGTGACTGATTTCTGAAGTGGTCGAGCAGACGGCACATCAATCGGACTTGTCGTGTGCCCGCGGTGACCGACAACGCAGTTATGGTGTCATAAACGGCCAGAACGGGCGTCCAACGTTCAAATTCATAGCGTACGACCTCGGATTGAGCTGAAACCACCGTGAAACATTCTAATTATTATTCGTGACGTGTACGCGCAGACGGCACCTCAATCAGACGTGCGGTTTGCGCGGTACGGCTCAATATTAGTGTTTTAAGTGATGCGCGCGCTTCGTAAACGCGCGTGAGGGGGGTCCAAACGGGCCGAACGATGTCGGAATGGCCTGAAATCAGACGACAAATACGGGTGACTGATTTCTGAAGTGGTCGAGCAGACGGCACGTCAATCGGACTTGTCGTGTGCCCGCGGTGACCGACAACGCAGTTATGGTGTCATAAACGGCCAGAACGGGCGTCCAACGGTCAAATTCATAGCGGACGGCCTCGGATTGAGCTGAAACCACCGTGGAACATTCTAATTATTATTCGTGACGTGTACGCGTAGACGGCACCTCAATCGGACGTGCGGTTTGCGCGGTACGGCTCAATATTCGTGTTTTAAGTGATGCGCGCGCTTCGTAAACGCGCGTGAGGGGGGTCCAAACGGGCCGAACGATGCCAGTTGATGTTTTTCACTTAAAATGATGTCCTTTTGAAACAAAAGACATACACTTTGAGTTATTCCGACCACACCGCGCCTCGGATTGAGGCGGGGATGACTCGTACACGTCACATATGACCCATGGATCGTTGTCCTAAAGCATCAACACATTTCGAATGCGTTTGGTCAGTTTTTCGTATGTCACTTTTTGTTTTCACTTAAAATCTTATGGAAATTCATATAGAATATTTTTATATCATATTTAGTATGGATTAGATTTTAGTTGATCGTGCTATGAAACATTTCAGAGCTAATGAAATTAAGGAAGGTGGAGGGGATGTCCGGGGGGCTGTCCGGGGGGGCTGTCCGGTGGGTGTCCGGGGGGCTGTCCGGGGACCAAGGAGGAGGGTGGGGGGGTTGTGCGGGGTCTGTCCGGGGGGTTTTGGGGGGTTGTTCAGGGGGTTGTCCGGGGTTGTTCAGGGGGCTGTCTGGGGGTTGTTCAGGGGGTTGTTCAGGGGGTTGTCCGGGGGTGTTCAGGGGGCTGTCCGGGGGGTGTTTGGGGGGTTGTCCGGGGTCCAAGGGGGGGTGGAGGGGTTGTCCGGGGTCCAAGGGGGGGTTGGGTGGGGGGGTTGTCCGGGGGGCTGTCCGGGGGGCTATCCGGGGTCCAGGGTGGAGGGTTGGGGGCTGTACGGGGGGCTGTCCAGGGGGCTGTCCGCGGGGGCTGTCTGGGGGGGCTGTCCGGTGGGTGTCCGGGGGGCTGTCCGGGGACCAAGGATGAGGGTGGGGGGGCTGTGCGGGGTCTGTCCGGAGGGTGTTTGAGGGTTCTTTAGGGGGTTGTCCGGGGTTGTTTAGGGGGCTGTCCGGTGGTTGTTCAGGGGGTTGTCCGGGGTTGTTTAGGGGGTTGTCCGGTGGGTGTCCGGGGGGCTGTCCGGGGACCAAGGATGAGGGTGGGGGGGCTGTGCGGGGTCTGTCCGGAGGGGCTGTCTGGGGTCCAGGGTGGAGGGTTGGGGGCTGTACGGGGGGCTGTCCAGGGGGCTGTCCAGGGGGCTGTCCGCGGGGCTGTCCGGGGGGTGTTTGGTGGGTGTTCGGGGTCCAAGGGGGAGGGGGGGTTGTCCAGGGTCCAAGAATGAGGGGGGTTGTCCAGGGAGTTCTCAAACACACAACCACTAAAAGACAACAACATCCATAAAAACAGACAATATATAAAAATAACTCAACTCCAATACTATACTACGAGTCTAGATAAAACCAACAACTAGAATAGATTAAACATCAAATCTCAAGTCAAAAATGTAACGGATCAATATGTCCCACATCAGCATCACCATCTCCATCATCATCATCATCATCGCCCTCGTCATCGTCCTCCTCATCGTCATCACCCTCCACAACGCCTTCCTCCTCGCCTTCGCCCTCCTCCTCGCCCTCCTCATCTCCCTCCTCTTCCGCATCAGACTACTCGCCATCATCATCTTCAAGCTCGACATCGGCCTGACCACCACTGGAACTGCCACCTGGTGCACCATATATAGAATGTATCGACGACATGTATTCATCAATCGCTGGGCTGGCCTCTGCTGGAAGTGTTGGACGTAGAACTTCAATAAATTTCATAAATGCACTGTTTGCCCTTGCAGACTGTTCTGCCGTCTCTGTGGCCCTTTTCTCAGCCTGTTCTGCCTGTGCCCTAACTTGCTGCAGCTCGGTGGCACTACAACTCGTACCTGAGGCAGGCCAATACCTTGTCGGGGCTATCCTAGGTCGGCAGCGTACTCTGCCAGAATGATCATCTCCCAACACCTGATGTAAGTGATCAGATGGCCCAAAATTGTCTGCTTCTTGGGCATCGAGGGCCTCTAAAGCATCCTGTTACAAATATAAATATATTGTTAAGTTACGAAATAGATATTAAAATATAAAATCAACAGATTAAAACTTACAATCTGCTGCTGAGTCGCTTCGTTGACAGCACGTCCATCCTTTTTTCGTCTACTCGAGCAAAACAGTTTTGCTCGAGGCACACGTCCTTCAATATTTTGTACTTGCCTCTACAATGACATTGAAAACAAAATTTATATAAATACTTCAGCAAATAATTAAATAATTGAGGAAACAAAAGAAAATGTAAGTCGTAAAGAAAACTTATAAACAATTGTCATTCCTGCTGCCTCTCATGATCCGACATCGTCGTGCGTCCTAGTGTATGGAGGTATTTTTTTGCATCAATGTTTTTTTTATTTTTTCCAGATGATTCCTGAATAAAATTCGATAATTCAAAGGATAATATTAATGCAAAACTTGAAAGTTATTATTTAAATACCTCAAATGTAATTCATACCTTAAACTGGGTACTCGTCCAATGAGTAATCATCTGATGATACTGCTCTATAGGACAATCATCCACGACTGGTACCGCCTCTAACTCAGTGCCAACTCTAGCACGCTAGCCAATATACAGCTCATGCTTGTAGGCTCTCCAAAGCTCGCCTAAATCCTTTAGACGTTCCATTCGTGCACCCTCACCATCAGGAAAATTAAATCGAAGCTGAAATGAAAATATTAATTTATATAAATACAAAAAAAATTCATGGCATTAAATACAACAGATTTTTTTACCCATATCTCTGCCCAAGCTCTATCTTTGACCTCATGTGGCAAATGTCTCCACGACAGCGGGCTGACGGGAATGATGTCGGAGTATTTTGCAAGCGTCGCCATAAAACTCCGACATTGCTGCCCTGTTTTCTCAACCATCTGATTGTCTTCATTATATTCCACCATAACCTGTGTGCGACGGTTCCACACCGAACGCATGCGTGTACGGCCCCGCCCCCGCCTCCTTTCAGTAGATGTATCTGTCATGAAAGAAAAACAAATATTTTATCAAAACATGTTATAATGAAAATAAATATTGCTATAAAAATTTGATAGGGTTTTATAAATATACCTGTGCTAGTCTGATCAATGAGTGGCACCGGATCCACAGAACCTGATGGAACACCCTCTGGTGGAACAGGAGTCGAAGACGATGGAATATAAAAGCTCGGAGAGACAGAAGTAGAAGGAAAAGAAGATGGAACAACTGTATGACCTGATGCTGATTGGGGAGTGGGAATCATCATGGGATGTGAAAATGATGGGGCAGAAGATGCAGAAGGTAGCGAAAACATGGGAGGTCTAAATATCCCGTGTGTCCCTAACGACACACCGGGATCAGAATGTGGGAAGGCTGAAATGTCAGTGGGAGGGCAGGGTCTAGTCGGGCACGCGCAGCTCTATGTCCACCTCTGGTACGAACCCTCCTCGTACCACCGGCCTGAGTACTAGGACCAGTACTAGGCTCCTCGTCGAATAACTGTCGACGTAATGGTGGATCCTAAAAAAAGTTTACAAAAAAAATTAATCACATGACATTATATATTCTGTAAATATATATATATATATTTGAAATAAAGTACTCACTGTAGGCACTAATGGTGGAATGCCCATCTCCTCCATCCGACGATTGTTCTCCGCCATTTTTTTTCTTCGTCTCTCTTCAATTGGCTTCATTTCCTGCATTGGAAAACAAATATGTAATTAATTGGAAAAAGAAAACTAATGTGTAAACCAAAAAACTAAATATATGAGAGAATGAGGGGATTCATTGGTAATTTAGCTATCAATTGTTTTAGAAGAGCTTGAATGAATTTAATAAAACATACAATTTGTAATGTTCACCAAGTTAGAAATATTGTTTGATTTGGTTTGAATACAGTTCAATTCCAAATTAGAAAATGCAATTCAAATAAAACAGCAACCAATAAACATTGAAAATTCACATAACGGTCAAGTCAGCTAAAACATATTTGTGATCAATACTAAATAAATATGAATATTACCAACCTTAACAACCCAACTCGAGGTAAACCAAAAGAATTGAGAACATGGATGAATGATTCTATATATTTCCAACCACAACTTCAGGTTCACAATCAACTCTGACAATTGAGCTATTGGAGTCATCAAAAGAAATAAATGGATTGGTTCCAATGGCAATAGGGACAGTGTCAATTCCATCATCAGCATCATCAAAAATATGTCTTGGAATTACTTCAACTACGACACCAAATTCAGGTTGAAGTTGATCTTTGACATAAAAAACTTGTTTAGCCATTGATACCAACACATATGGTTCTTCGGTTGCAAGAGTGCAGGTCATATTAATTACTCGAAATCCACAATCATCAATAAATGTGCCATGTCTCGTCATCGAATAAACCAATGGCATTTCATCATTGTGACTCGTCCATGAGATTAATAATCCAATATTATTATTTTCTCAACGACTCCATAATAACCCACATTTTCAAGTCGCGGTCTACTATCTGATGCGCTGGCATAACAATCTGTTGTGGTAGTAACCATAATACCATCATGTTGTGTTCTCATGTTTTTGGCTCGTTCAGTGACAATAAATCTGTACCCATTGATAACAATTGATTTACAGTCACGAACCACGGTATTAGGACCAAAAGCCAAAGCTCTTATTTCCTCAGAGACAGAGTCAGTAGACAAACTCAATACCTGCAATATAAATGACAGTTAAACTTAAGTAAATATTGAAATAATTAATTTAAACAGTAATATTTTTACCTTCAATTTTAACCAAGCAGAAAACTCTTTGCTATGCAAAGTCTCTCTCCTTATCAAAGATAAAGAACGATGCTTCCTATTTATCATTGTTTTATGTTCCCTGTAGATAAAAAAATATGAATAGTTTAACAGATATATATGTAAGATATACATATTCAATTTTGTTACCTGATATAGTCATCGAACAAATCACAGTTGAACAAAACTGTGCGATGTGCCATCTCCCGCTCTTCATGGCTTAATGTCTTTAATGTATATGATCCAGGAATTCCTCCTGTTTGAGGAAGTGATGGAAAACTGGGTTCAATTTGCTCATATTGTTCTTCTTCATTTCTCATTGGTCTGTTCATTCTTGTAGTAAGATCAGACAAATACATTGAACAGAAATCCATACATTCTTGAGCTAAGTAACCATTCACGATAGAACCTTCGGGATGATTCTTGTTTCGAACATAAGACTTTAATGTGAACATATTTCTTTCAGTTGGATACATCCAACGAAAAGAAACAGGTCCTCCAAGAAGCATTTCAGTTGGAATATGGACAATCAGATGCAGCATGCATGTGAAAAATGATGGGGGAAATATTTTCTCCAACTCACACAAAATTAATGGGGCATCTGTCAACATTTTTTGCAAGAAAGACTTGGACAACTTCTTAGCACAAAGATCTCTAAACAAATGGCACAACCGAATAACACCCACCCTTACATTATTGGACAAAAGATGACGGATTGCTATTGGAAGCAACTCATGCAGTAGAACGTGATAATCATGAGTCTTCAAAGATTTTAGCTTCAACTCTCTTCTGTTGACCCATTTAGATATGTTGCTTGAATAGCCATCAGGAACTCTAATAGTCTCTAATACTTCCAAAAATTGTTTTTTTTCAGTAGGTGTCATCACATAAGAAGCACATGGAAGTTGCCATTTATTTTCACTGATACGCACAGGATGCAATTCTGGTCTGATGCCCCAATCCACCAAGTCACGTCGAGATCGTAAATCATCTTTTGTCTTCCCCTTGACATTTAGAAGAACTGAAAGCAACATTTCACATATATTCTTTTCAATATGCATTACGTCTAAGCAATGACGTAGCAAATTGGTTGACCAATAAGGCAAATCAAAAAAGATACTCCTCTTCCTCCAATTGTAACAGGTTTCTGTGGAAACATTCTTTCTCTTTCCAGATTTCATTTGACCCTTCCCGAACGAAAAACTGAAATCTTTCAATTCATTAAGCACATCAGTTCCAGACATACGCTGAGGTGGATCATCGGTCTCTATAGTATTATCAAATCTTCGACGATTCATTCTATATGGATGATCCTTTGGCAAAAATAGTCGATGTCCCATAAAACTGAAACTACAACGATGTTTCAGTCTTCTGGATCGTGTATTCTTCATACAAACTGGACATGACAGTTTCCCCTTCGTGCTCCATCTAGACATCATTGCATAAGCCGGAAAATCATTGATTGTCCACATAAGCGCAGCGCGCATCTGAAATATGTCTTTCGAACATGCATCGTATGTGCGCACACCCACATCCCAAAGAAGCTTCAACTATTTTATTAAAGGTTGCATGTATACATCAATATCAATGCCAGGATCAGAAGGACCAGATATGAGTATACTCATGAAAGTGAAAGGTTTTTTCATACACAACCATGGGGGAAGATTATAAATGTGTATAAAAACTGGCCATGTGCTGTGCGAAGTAAGCATCTGCCCAAACGGATTAAAACCGTCGCATGAAAGACCCAGCCTCACATTACGCACATCAGCTGCAAAATCAGGATGTCGAGCATCAAATCTCTTCCATGCAAATCCATCTGCAGGATGAACCAACTCATCATCAGTCTTCTTTCTCTCGGTATCATGCCATCTCATTTTTATTGATATGTCATCAGACATAAAAAGATTCTGGAGTCTGGGGATCAATGGAAAGTGCCACATTACTTTCTGTGGAACGCGGGATGGTGTTCCATCAGATTTTGACTTCCAGCAGGATGTGCCACATTTTATACAATCATTTCGTTCAGCGGTTTCCTCCCAGAATAAACTGCAATCTTTCGGGCAAGCATGAATTTTGTTTCTTGAAAATCCAAGTTCCTCAACTAACTTCCATGCCATATAGTGGTTTGAGGGAATATCTGCATCATCTGGAAGTAAATCCTTCAAGAGGGTAAGAATGTAATCGATTGCTGTATTAGAAATCCCATACATAGTTTTCCCATGAAATAATCGGATTAAAAATTCCAGCTTTTTCATTTTATCGCATTGCCGATATACTGGAGTCGTGGCAGCATCATTCAATTTTTTCACCCTATCAATATCATCATTTTCACTAGATGCATCAGCTTTCCTCATATCGAAGTCTTCTTAAGTCGAAATCCTTTCTTTTTCATGATGACGAATAAATGGAAACCGATCATCTAACAAATTCTCCATTCCAGTCTTTTCATTTCGATCATCACCAATTTGAGATTTCGTTTTCTCCCCATTGTGATACCACAGAAAGTAGTTTGCTTGAAACCCATTTTTGGTTATGTGGTAGCTGACTTCTTCACGGCTCAACCAAGGTCTACCAACACAATTGGAACATGGGCAGTGTATGCGACCACTATCTGAAGCATTGTGAAATGCAAAATCTATAAAGCTCTCCAAATTGTTTTGAAAATCATCTGAGATCCGATCGGTTTCATACATCCAACTTCTGTCCATTCTGTAAAAAGAATTTATATAAGTCATTTTGTCATAAACAATTCAATAGGCATTAACTATAATAGAATATACATTTAAGTAAACGATAAAGGAAGAAAATAATCAAGGTATCAACTACACATGTCAAAAAAACATACAAATGTGTTATTGAAAAAATGTAAAACCAACAAGAACTTAATGTGTTATATCACATAACAGCATGACTCATCCCATAACCATATTAGTAGGGTATCATGAACATGAATAACATCAACCTTGTGCCATCCTCCTACCCTACATGACCCCAACCACATGCCACATCTTATTATAGCCTTATCACATCACACCTCACTGAAAAACACTAGGGAAATCATAGTACATCTCACCTGAAGACACATGGACAATCACATCGCATCTTGCCTAAAAAAACATGGTCAATCACTTTTGAAGGAAGAGTAGGGAAGACATGGTAGCTATCCAAACATATAACCACCATCCTAGATATTAGAAAAAATACCCATAACTCAAAACCTCTGATCGTTGGTAAGTTTATCCAACTCTGGTTAGGAATGTGTAGAAATAACATAAAAATACATGATATATAGATAGCACAAAATACTCAACCTATGGGTTCACATTAACTACATAATCACACACTTCACTACTACCATAAAACACATAAACCACACCACCACCACACAAGACGCATATCATTGGAATATAATTCTACATTCAATAAGTCTATCTATGGAATTATCATAAGAATCCATGTATCAATTGGAATATAATTCTACATTCAATAAGTCTATCTATGGAATCCCTCCCTTGGATCCATGTATCACCAATGTCTTAATCAATATTCAAAGAAATGAGTCTATCCGTGGAATTCCACTGTGAATCCATTTATCACATAAAGCATATAAGTTAATAGAAACAAGATTATATACCTGACATCCTAATAGAATCCATGTATCACTATTTACTATTAATCATTTAATGAATTTCATTTCATTTAAACAATTCATTAAACATACCAAGGTCAAAAACAAAGGTATTTAATACAACTCACCTCAAAATGGCGACTCAATCAAATAATAACCTGAAAACAATGAAGCTTCATTTACTCATGTTGTAATGACAAGATAATGAGATTCTCTTGCTTAATCAATCAATTCCATATCATGGTCTCAACATAACTCATAATGGCTAGAAATTCAATGAAAATTCAAGCACTCACATGGGAATTTTTAATATAACACTCCTAACAAGACTATAAAGATATCACATGCATTAGTTATAATATATCTAACATGGTAGCATAAAATATAAGATAAATTCAATCCAATTTCATAGATTCATAGCATAGTCTCTACTTTACTCACATTGGCAAGGCAATACAATTAAAACATGTGTTAAAAAATAATTTGCATTCATGTGTTAAAGGGGAATGCAAACCATAAAATACCCTTAATTAATTTAATTTACAATTCAATTCAGAAATCGAACAATCAATTCGATTTATATAACCTTTCACAAATGACATCCCATGTTCAAGGGGTAAAATCCAAAAAGGAATTTTCAAGAAAACTCACCCTTAGGCGCCGGCAGTAGCTCCAAAATCGTCTAAACTGAAGGGAAAAATAAAAATAAGTTTAAATACTATCCAAACATTTGAATACCTTTTGGTGGTGTGAATTTCACTTTGAATTGTTAAAAAATCAAATTGGTAGGATGTTAGAACCAAAGTGATCTGAGTTTGAGAATGATAATGATTTTTTATTTTTGTAAATTTATTTTCAAGTTGATCAATGTATAAATATGAAGGACTAAGACATAATTTATTTCATGATCCATAAAATACATTCCCAATAATAAAATCCAAGGATCTAGAGGAATCACATCTTTGTAAGATTACATACATAAATTCATGATCAGAAATGTAAAAAATAGGATTATTTAAAACTCCACATAATTCTTATACAATCCATAGAAATTATAAAACTATATATGGCAATCCAAGGCACAAAAAAACAACTTTGAAAGTTCTCTCAACACCCCACAAGCCGGATTCCACACTAGTTAGGGATAACACTCAACTAGATGGAGGTTTTACTCATTGAGATCCAAACATTTGAATACCTTTTGAGATAAAGAAGAAGAAGAACCTGAAGAAGAGCTGGAATCCGGCCGGCAGTATCTCCAAAATCGGCTGCTGCTGCTCCCGTTAGGGCTCTGTAATGCGAATGGGGGAGAGAACGGGCGGCTGGGTTTTTTTGGGAAAAACCTTTGCCAATGGTTTTAAAAAACCGTTGGCATATGTATGTTTTTCCCAATGGTTCTATAACCGTTGGGAAAAACTCCCAAAAACAAAGCTTTCCCAACGGTTCTCATGAACCGTTGGGAAAAAGCCTCACATATATGCCAACGGTTCATGAGAACCGTTGGGAAACACTCCCCAATACACATATATCCCAACGGTTCTAATGAACCGTTGGGAAAAACCTCCCCTATTCACATATATCCCAATGGTTCTAATGAACCGTTGGGAAAAGCCTCCACTATTCACCTCAATACCAACGGTTTACTATAACCGTTGGTAAAGCCTTCCTAAACAATCCTACCCCAACGATTTCATAGAACCGTTGGTATGTAAGTGTGGGGAAAAACCCAAATTCCAGTAGTGATATCTGGTCAAAGAGTTCATCCACTACTAGAAATGCTATCTTTCTCAACACTTTTATACCAATAGTTCAAACGAACCGTTGGTATAGGTGTACTTTAACAACGGTTTTAATAAACCATTGGTAAAGGTGTGGTTAGGGAAGGATTTCCCAACGGTTTGAAGAAACCGTTGGGAAATCCATGCTTTTCCCAATGGTTTTTAATAACCGTTGGGAAAATCCACCCCCCCCCCCCCCCCCAATTCACTTAAACAGACCCACATTCCCCCGACTCCCAGAAGCGCCCAATTTCCAAAAGCACATTCCCCCGACTCCTAGAAGAACCCGCCCAGGTGAACCTCCTCCATCTGATCAGCTGTAACTCCCCCATTCAGGTTAGAATCCTTAAACATCTTCTCATATTAGCTAAGGATATCCTTCTATTCTCAACATTTCTCCAATTATTTCACTATTTAGAAAGATCACGTCATTTTTCCCTATTTCTATGGATTTTGGAAAAATTTATGATTCACTACTCCCTTCACGAATTGTGTACTCAAATCACTACATCAATGTACACATTGTCCAATTAATGTTTTCATTACACATATACATTTATAAGGGCATGGTCTCTTTCTTGTGTTCTAATTTTAAATATTCATAGTTCTTTTTTTAATCTCAATGCTCCAAATATTACAGCTTCATGTATATGAACTCATAAGAAATTGTTTGTAATATTTATTCATAGTATTTCATGAAAATCACTCATTTCATTAAGATCATGTCAAACATGAAGATCTTATTCATCTTCATTTTTGTACACTATGTGTATTATATAACAAGTATGTATCATGTTTCTATCAAAATCTTTATATATATAAAATGACACACTGTTCACTTATCCTTTGCACAATAGAACATATGGAGTATCTTCTTCAACTTTGCAAAATAGTATGTGGTCCCTAATTATTTTTCACAGCAGAAATAAGAAATATTTAATCGTATAATCCAATGTTCTTTATGAATAAAATATCTATAAAGGGAACTCTCGGTGGGACCTCTCCTTCTCCCATATAGTACTTCTTCCTTCTTCATGAAACTAATTCACATAATGTCAAATTAGAAATATTAATGAATATTAGTTTTCCTAATATAACCATTAATCATTCTACCTCCAACATCATACATGAGTTATTTAATCACCTTTTTAAAACACAATGAACATTTTCACTAATTTGGGGTTCCTCAAAATGCCTGGGAAAATAAAAAAAAAACACATGTATTGAATCGTGCTTCTCATATGGTTTCATGGATACAAGTTCATATTGAAAATCATGACTGTGTAATTCAAATATCAAGAGGACCATGGGATTATTATTCTTCACAAAAATGAAGTTTTTTTTATCTCTTCCTTTTGTGAACACAAAGATCATGATCCACTCTGTTTCACTCCCAAAAATCATTATTCATATGTGAGATAAAACACAATAGAACTTGTATGGAATGGAAGGATATGGTACTTTATTTGGGATTGGTGGTTTTCCTTTTTTTTAATGGGGTGATATGGTACTTTATGTAGACTTTAGTTTTAGTGTTATTAAATGTAATAACTTTTCACAATATTTCTATTTTTTAGCATCAATAACTTATTTAAAAAACTCCCTTTACACATTATGCATCTTTCATGAAAAGCCTTCACTTTGTAATATCTTGAACAATGTTCTGTCAGGTCTATGGTGTCTTCTTGTATGTGATAAATGAAAAAATTACAAAACACATATCACCTCAAATTTAGGCACACATAACTGAATTAGTATATCTTTACATTGTTTTAATAGTTCACTACATCAACTAGAAAATCCTTACTTTATCATTTACTTAAATATATTTTCGATTAAACTTCAATCTTATTGATTTTATTATGACGAAATGACTTATAACAATTCTTTTTACATAATGGATAGAACTTGTATGTATGAAACTGATCGGATCTCAAGTGATTTTCAAAATAATTTAGAGATCTTTTTAGATTTTGCATTTCACAATTCTTTAGATAGTGGTCTCATACACTGCCCATGTTCCAATTGTGTTGGTAGACCTTGGTTGAGTCATGAAGAAGTCAGCTACCACATAACCAAATATGGTTTTCAATCAAACTACTGTGTGTGGTATCACAATGGGGAGAAAATGAAATCTCAAATTTATGATGATCGAAATGAAAGGACTGGACTGGAGAATTTGTTAGATGACCAGTTTTCGTTTATTCGTCATCATGAAAAAGAAAGGATTTAAACTCAAGAAGACTTCGATATGAGGACAGATGATGCATCTAATGAATATGATGATATTCTCAGGGTGAAAAAATTGAATGATGCTGCCACGACTCCAGTATATCGACAATGTGATAAAATGAAAAAGATGGAATTTTTAATCTGATTGTTTCATGGGAAAACTATGTGTGGGATTTATAATATAGAAATTGATTACGTTCTTACCTTCTTGAAGGATTTACTTCCAGATGATGCAGATATTCCCTCAAACCACTATATGGAATGGAAGTTAGTTGATGAAATTGGATTTTCAAGAAACAAAATTCATTCTTTCCTGAAAGATTGTAGTTTATTCTGGGAGGAAACCACTGAACGAAATGATTGTATAAAATGTGGAACATCCCACTGGAAGTCAAAATCTGATGGAACATCATCCCGCATGCCACAAAAAGTAATGTGGAACTTTCCATTGATCCCTAGACTCCAGAATATTTTTAAGTCTGATAAAATATCAATAAAAATGAGATGGCATGATACTGAGAGAAAGAAGACTAATGATGAGTTGGTTCACCCTATAGATGGATTTTCATGGCATAGATTTGATGCTCGATATCCTGATTTTTCAGCTGACGTGCGTAATGTGAGGTTGGGTCTTTCATGAGATAGTTTTAATACGTTTGGGTAGATGCTTACTTCGCACAGCACATTGCCAGTTTTTATACACATTTATAATCTTCTCCCATGGTTGTGTATGAAAAAACCTTTCACTTTCATGAGTATACTCATATCTGGCCCTTCTGATCCCTACATTTATATTGACGTATACATGCAACCTTTAATAAAATAGTTGAAACTTCTTTGGGATGTGGGTGTGCACACATACGATGCATATTCGAAAGACATATTTCAGTTGTGTGTTGCGCTTATGTGGACGATCAATGATTTTCCAGATTATGCAATGATGTCTGGATAGAGCACGAAGGGAAAACTGTCATGTCTTATTTGTATGAAGAATAAAAGATTCAGAATACTGAAACATCATTGTAGTTTTAGTTTTATGGGACATCAACAATTCCTGATAATGGACCATCCATATAGAAATAATCATCAAAGATTTGATAATACCATAGAGACTGATGATACACCTCAGCGTATGTCTAGAACTGATGTGCTTAATGAAGTGAAAGATTTTAGTTTTTCATTTGGGAAGGGTCAAATGAAATCTAGAAAGAGAAAGAATGTTTCCACTGAAACCTGTTACAATTTGAGGAAGAGGAGTATCTTTTTTTATTTGCCTTATTGGTCAACCAATTTGTTACGTCATTTCTTAGACGTAATTTACATTGAAAAGAATATATATGAAATGTTTCTTTTGATACTTCTAAATGTTAAGTGAAAGAAAAAATATGATTTACAGTATCGGTGTAACTTGGTGGATTGGGGCATCAGACCAGAATTGCATCCTGTGTGTATCAGTGAAAATAAATGGAAAGTTCTATGTGCTTCTTATGTGATGACACCTATGGAAAAAAACAATTTCTAAAATTATTAGAGACTATTAGAGTTCCTGATGTCTATTCAAGCAACATATCTAAATGGATCAACAAAAGAGAGTTGAAGCTAAAATATTTGAAGACTCATGATTATCATATTCTTCTGCATGAGTTGATTCCAATAGAAATCTGTCATCTTTTGTCCAATAATGTAAGGGTGACTATTATTTAGTTGTGCCATTTGTTTAGAGATATTTGTGCTAATAAATTGTCCAATTCATTCTTGCAAAAAAAATTACAGATGCCCCGTTAATTTTGTGTGAGTTGGAGAAAATATTTCCTCCATCATTTTTCACATGCATGCTGCATCTGACTGTCCATATTCCCACTGAAATACTTCTCGGAGGACCTGTTTCTTTTCTTTGGATGTATCCAACTGAAAGAAATATGTACACATTAAATTATTATGTCCAAAACAATAATCATCCCGAAGGTTCTATTGTGAATGGTTACTTGTCTCAAGAATGTATGGATTTCTGCTCAATGTATTTGTCTGATATTACTACAATAATGAACATACCAATGAGAAATTAAGAAGAACAGTATGAGAAAATTGAACCTGTTTTTCCATCATTTTCTCAAACAGGATGAATTCCTGGATCATATACATTGAAGACATTAAACCTTGAAGAGCGGGATATGGCACATCGCACAGTTTTGTTCAAATGTTATTTGTTCGATGACTACATCAGGTAACTAAATTGAATATGTATGTATTACATATATATCTACTAAACTATTCATATTTTTTATCTACAGGGAACATAAAACAATGATAAATAGAAAGCATTGTTCTTTATCTTTGAGAAGGAGGGAGACTTTTCATAGCAAAGAGTTTTCTTCTTGGTTAAAATTGTAGGTAAAAATATTAATGTTTAAAATAATTAAATCAATGTTTAATTAAGTTTAATATTCATTTATATTGCAGGTATTGAGTTTTTCTACAGACTCTGTCTCTGAGGAAATAAGAGCTTTGGCTTTTAGTCCTAATACCATGGTTCGTGAATGTAAATCAATTGTTATCAATGGGAACAAATTTATTGTCACTGAACGAGCAAAGAACTTGAGAACACAACATGATGGTGTTATGGTTACTACCACAACAGATTGTTATGCCAGTGCATTAGATAGTAGACCGCGATTTGAAAATGTGGGTTATTATGGATTCATTGAATAAATAATAATGTTAGATTATTACTCTCATGGACGAGTCATGATAATGAAATTCCATTGGTTTGATTCGATGATGATATAGGGAACATTTATTTATGATTGTGGATTTCGAGTAATTAATATGACTCGCACTCTTGCTAACAAAGAACCATATGTATTAGCATCAATGGATAAACAAGTTTTTTATGTTAATGACCAACTTCGACCTGAATTTTGTGTCATAGTTGAAGTAATTCCAAGACATATTTTTAATGATGGTGATGATGGAATTGACACCATACCTACTGCCATTAGAACCAATCCATTTATTTCTTTTGATGAATCCAATAGCTCAATTGTCAGAGTTGACTATGAACCTGAATTTGTGGTGGGAAATATATAAAATCATTCATTAATGTTCTCAATTATTTTGGTTTACCTTGAGTTGGGTTGTTAAGGTTGGTTCTATTCAAATTGATTTAATATTGAAACCTGTATAATCTACCTGAGCTAAAGAAATTACATTTTTCCTTAATATTGACAATTGTTTTTACCTCTCATTTATTTTGTTTTTTGGGTTACACATTAGTTATCCTTTTCTATTAACTTCCATATTTGTTTTCAAATGCAGGAAATGAAACCAATTAAAGAGAGGCGACGGAAACAGATTATGGAAAACAATCGTCGCATGACCGAGCTGGGCATTCCCCAACTAGTGCTTGTAGTGAATATTTTATTTCAAATATATTTATTTAAATTATATATAATTTCATGTAATTAATTTTTTTTAAACATTTTTTCAGGATCCATCTACTAGGCGACAGTTATTTGATGAGCAGTCGAGTAGTGGTCCCAGCACTCAGGGTGTTCGTACGAGGGGGGTGGTATGGGAGCTAGATGATCTGGTCGGCGTACCCGATTAGACCATGCCCCTCCCACTGACATACCATCCATCCCACATTCTGATCCCGGTGTGCTGTTAGGGACACATGGGATATTTAGGCCTCCCATGTTTTCACCACCCTTTACATCTAACCCTACTCACCTGTCTGTACCATATATGATGATGATTCTCACTCCCCATCCAGCATTTGGCTAGCCATACCTATCATATTCTTTTACTACTGCTTCGATCTCTCCGGGCTTTTATATTCCATCTTCTTCGACTCCTGCTCCGCCAGAGTCTGTCCCTGTAGAGAATACATTGGGACTCACTCCATCTGTACAGGGTGTTCCTTCAGTTTCTGCAGATCCAGCGGTACCCATTGATCATACTATCGTAGGTATACTTATACAACCCTAACAAATTATTACACCATTATTTATTTTCATTATAACATGTATTGATAAATATTTTTTTTCTTTCATAACAGATACATCTACTAATATGAGGCGGGGGCGGGGGCGTACACGCATGTGTGCGGTGTGGAACTACCACATGCAGTTGATGGTGGACTACAATGAAGATAGTTAGATGATTGAAAAATCAGGGCAATAATGTCGGAGTTTTTTGGCGACGCTTACCAAATACTCTGACATCATTCCTGTCAGTCCGCTCTCATGGAGACAACTACCAAATGAAGTCAAGGATAAAGCCTAGGCAGATATATAGGTTAAAAAATCATTTGTATTTAATGAAATATATTAATTTTTGTATTTATATGAATTAATATTTTGGTTTCAACTGCGGTTTAATTTCCCTGATGGTGAGGGTGCATAGCCAGCACATCTAAAGGATTTAGGTGAGCTTTGGAGAGATTATAAACATGAGTTATACATTGGTTGGCGTGATAGAGTGGGCACAGAGTTGGAGGTGGTCCCTGTCATGGATGATTTTCCATTAGAACAGTATCTATAGATGATTACTCATTGGGTGACTATCCAATTTACGGTATTAATCAAATTAGAAGTATTTAAATGAAAAATTTCATGTTTTTTGTCAATACTGATTATTGAATTTTATTTAAGATGCATCTGGAAGAAATAAAAAACATTGATGATAAGAAATATTTCCACACATTGAGACATACTATGATTCCAGATCATGAGAGACAGCTGGTATGACAGTTTATAATATTTCTTTACGACTTTCACTTTCTATTTCTTCCTTCGTAATTTATTCGATTTCTAAAGTTGTTATATAATTTTAGTTATGCAATTAATATTTTTTGTATCCTATTTTTAATTATGGTTTCCTATGTTCAATATCATTATATAGGCACAAATTGAATATAGAAGGATGTGTGCCTCGAGCAAAACTATTTTGCTCGAGTAGAAAGAATAAAGATGGAAGTGCGGTTAATGAACCGACTTAGTAGCAGATTATAAGTTTTACTTTGTAGATTTAAAATTTTAATCTCTATTTTGTAACTTAATGATCTATTTATATTTGTAACAGGATGCTTTAGAGGCCCTTGATTCCTAGGAACCTGACAATTTTGGGCCAAACGATCACTTACATCAGGTGTTGGGAGATGAGCACCCTGGTAGAGTACGCTACTGACCTGGGAAGAGTATAATTCCGACGAGGTATTGGCCCTCCTCAAGTATGAGTTTTAGTGCCACCAAGTTGCATCAGGTTAAGGCACAGGCATAACAGGCTGAAAAAAGGTCCATAGAGACGGTAGCACAATCTGCTATGGCAAACACTGCATTTATGAAACTGATGGAAGCTTTACGTCCAACACTTCCACCAGAGGCTAGCACTTCTTGTGAAGAATATATGTAATCGATGTGTTCTATATATGGTGCACCAGGTGGCAGTTATAGTGGTGGTCCATATGATGGCGAGGAGGAGGCTGAGGTGTAGGAGGAGGAGGGAAAGGAGGAGGTGGAGGCGGAGGAGGAGGGAAAGGAGGAGGCCGAGGCGGAGGAGGAGGGTGATGAGGAGGTCGAGTCTGAGTATGAGGGAAAGGAGGATGGCAGGGATGATGATGAGGACAATGATGAGGATGAGGGTGAGGGTGAAGATGATGGTGATGATAGTAATAGTGCTGATGGATAGATTGATCTGTTACATTTTTGACTGATATTACTGACCTTTGATGTTTATTGATTTGTTATGTCTGAATATATGTGTGATTAAGTAGGTCACATTATCTTTATTTATTTATCTATAAATAATAAAACTTGATTTGATTATTTTCTGTGAAATCCCCCTATTTTAATGAAATTTTAATTTTTTAGAAGTTGATATAATGAAATTATTTTTTTAACCTTAAAATAATTTGCTTAGAAAATATGTAAATACCATCCCATGAACCCGAGACAGCCTCCCGGACAGCACCTCCACCCTCCTCCATGGACCCCAGACAGCCCCACACCATCCTCCCTGGACCCCAGATAGCCCCCCCACCCTCCTCCCTGGACTCTAGATAGCCCCCTAGATAGCCTCCCCACCCTCCTTCCTAGACCCCGAACAGCCCCCCGGACAGCCCCCCACCCTCCTTCCTGGACCTCGGACAGCCCCCCAGACAGCCTCCACACCCTCCTTCCTGGACCCCGGACAGCCCCCCGAACAGCCCCCCGGACAACCCCCCAGAGAAGCCCCCCACCCTTCTTCCAGGACCCCAGACAGCCCCCCGGACAGCCTCCCGAATAGCCCCCCAGACAGCCCCCCACCCTCCTTCCTGGACCCCGAACAGCCCCCCCACCCTCCTCCCTAGACCACGGACATCCCCCCTCCCCCCCACCCTCACCCGAATCTTCAATATGCACTTGAAGGCACTAAAAACTCCCAAGTGACGTGTATGAGTCAACCCCACCTCAAACTGAGGCACAGTGTGTCCAGTACCACTCAAAGTGTTTCACTTTTATTTGAAATGGACTACATTTTAAATGAAAACAACAAATGACATACGGAAAACCAACCAAACAGATTCGTATTATGTTGATACTTTAGCACAATGATCCATGGGTCATTTGTGATGTGTAAAAGTCATCCTCTCCTCAATGCGAGGCACGGTGTGATCGGTACCACTCAAAGTGTCTTTCTTTTGTTTAAAATGGATACTCTTTTAAGTAAAAACAACTGGCATAAATAAAACCGACCAAACATATTCGGATTGTGTTGATACTTTAGCACAACAATTCATGGGTAATTTTTGACGTGTACGAGTTAACCCCGCCTCAAACCAAGGTACGGTGTGGACGGTACCACTCAAAGTGTCTCACTTTTATTTGAAATGGACAACATTTTAAATGAAAACAACAAATGACATATGGAAAACTGACCAAACGGATTCGGATTGTGTTTATACTTTAGCACAAAAATCCATGGGTCATTTTTGACGTGTAAAAGTCAACCCCTCCTCAATCTGAGGCACAGTGTGGCCGGTACCACTCAAAGTGTTTCACTTTTATTTGAAATGGACAACATTTTAAGTGAAAACAAAAAATTACATATGTAAAACTGACCAAACGCATTTGGATTCTATTGATACTTTAGGAAAATGATCCATGGGTAATTTTTGACGTGTACGATTCAACCCTGCCTCAATCTGAAGCACGGTGTGGCCGGTACCACTCAAAGTGTCTCACTTTTATTTGAAATGGACAACATTTTAAGTGAAAACAACAACTGGCATACAGAAAACTAACCAAATTCATACTGATTGTGTTTATACTTCAAAACAACAATACATGGGTCATTTTTGACGTGTAAGAGTCAACCCCACCTTAATCTGAAGCACGGTGTGGTCGATACCACTCAAAGTGTCTCACTTTTATTTGAAATGGACAACATTTTAAGTGAAAACAACAACTGGCATACGGAAAACTGACCAAACGCATTTGGATTATGTTGATACTTTAGGAAAAGGATCCATGGGTCATTTGTGACATGTACGAGTCAGCCTTTCCTTAATCCAAGGCACGGTGTGGCTGGTACCACTCAAAGTGTCTTTCTTTTGTTTAAAACGGATACTCTTTTAAGTAAAAACAACTAGCATACGTAAAACCAACCAAATGTATTCATATTATATTTATAATTTATCACAACAATCCATGGGACATTTTTGAAATTTATGAGTCAACCCCGCCTCAAACTGAGGCACGGTGTGGCTGGTACCACTCAAAGTGTCTCTCTTTTATTTGAAATGGACAACATTTTAAATGAAAACAAAAAATGACATACAGAAGACCAAAAAAATGGATTAGGATTGTGTTGATACTTTAGCACAAAGATCCATGGGTCATTTGTGATGTGTAATAGTCAACCTCGCCTCAATATGAGGTACGGTGTGGCCGGTACTACTCAAAGTGTTTTACTTTTATTTGAAATGGACAACATTTTAAGTGAAAACAAAAACTGGCATATGGAAAATTGAAAAAACGCATTCATATTATGTTGATAATTTAGGAAAACGATACATGGGTCATTTTTTATGTGTACGAGTCAACCCCACCTCAATTCGAGGCACAGTGTGGCCGGTACCACTCAAAGTGTCTCACTTTTATTTGAAATGGACAACATTTTAAGTGAAAACAACAACTGACATACGGAAAACTGACCAAATGCATTAGGATTGTGTTGATACTTCAACACAATGATCCATGGGTCATTTTTGATGTGTAAAATTCAACCTTGCCTCAATATGAGGCATGGTGTGGTCGATACCACTCAAAGTGTCTCACTTTTATTTGAAATGGACAACATTTTAAGTGAAAACAACAACTGGCATACAGAAAATCGACCAAACACATTAGGATTCTGTTTATAATTTAGGAAAAGGATCCATGGATCATTTATGATGTGAACGAGTCAACCCCACCTCAATTTGAGGCATGGTGTGGCCGATACTACTCAAAGTGTCTCTCTTTTGTTTAAAATGGATACTCTTTTAAGTAAAAACAACTGGCATATGAAAAACTGACCAAACGCATTAAGATTGTGTTGATACTTTATAAAAACGATATATGGGTCATTTTTTAGGTGTACGAGTCAACCCTACCTCAATCTAAGGTACAGTGTTTCTGGCACCACTCAAAGTGTCTCTCTTTTGTTTCAAAAGGACATCATTTTAAGTGAATACAATAACTGACATATGGAAAACCAACCAAAGGCATTAGAATTTTGTTGAAACTTTAGAAAAACGATCCATTGGTCATATATGACATTTGAGAGTCAAACCTTCCTCAATCCGAGGGTTGGTGTGGCCGGAACCACTCAAACTGTCTCACTTTTATTTGAAATGGACAGGATTTTAAGTGAAAACAACAACTGGCATATGGAAAACTGACCAAACGCATTCAGATTATGTTGAAAATTTAGGAAAAAGATCCATGGGTCATATGTGATGTGTAAGAGTCAACCCCGCCTCAATATGAGGCATGGTGTGTCCGGCACCACTCAAAGTGTCTCTCTTTTGTTTAAAATGCACATCATTTTAAGTGAAAACAACTACTGACATACGAAAAAACAACCAAACACATTTTTATTTTGTTGAAACTTTAGTAAAATGATCCATGGGTCATATGTGACATGTAAGAGTCAACCCCTCCTCAATCCGAGGTGCGGTGTGACCGGTATCACTCTAACTGTCTCTCTCCTGTTTAAAATGGACATCATTTTAAGTGAATACAACAACTGGCGTACGGAAAACCAACCAAACGTATTTGGATTATGTTGATACTTTAGAAAAATGATCCATGGGTCGTATGTGACATGTACGAGTCAACCCTGCCTCAATCCGAGGTGCGGTGTGGCCGACACCACTCAAAGTGTCTCACCTTTATTTGAAATGGAAAACATTTTAAGTGAAAACAACAATTGGCATACGGAAAACCAACCAAACGCATTCATATTCTATTGATACTTTATGAAAACAATCCATGAGTCATATGTGACATGTATGAGTCAATCCTGCCTCAATCCAAGGCATGGTGTCGCCGGTATCACTCTAAGTGTACGTCTTTTGTTTAAAATGGACATCATTTTAAATAAAAATAACTGATATATGGAAAACTGACCAAACGTATTCGGATTCCGTTGATACTTTATTTTGGGGTTATTAGCTTCTAATTTCTGAATTCAGTTATGTATGTTTTATAGAAAATGAAATTTTGTATGTATTCTTAATTCTGTATAACCCACCCCCCTAGACACCCCCACCCCCTTGGATAGCCCCCCACCCCTGGACACTCCCACCCCCCGGGACACCCCCAACCCCTTGTATGTCATATTATATATGTGTTATATATAATTCATAATTCCATATGGAACATAATTCATTTTGTATGTGTTACTAATTCATAATTCAGAATTCATTACATAATTCATTCTACATGTATTCAATTGATAATTCAATTATGAATTCTATATTGCATAGGGTAATTGGGTTCATATACATGATTATAATTGTGGTACATTCCATGGTTATAAGAGTATACAGTTTTTATGTGCTTTTGTGTGCTATAGAAGGTGTTTTTGTTACTATTAAGAGTGTATGTAGGTGTATGTAGTTGAGTGTGTAGTGGAGGAGATTTTAGGTGGTTGGTCTTCCAAATTTTGGAAATACACTATACCAACAGTTTACTAAAACCGTTGGTATAGTGATGTAAATATTTTTACCAACGGTTTTAGTAAACCATTGGTGAAACATGGAAATGATATTATTTCCAACGGTTGTAGAAACTGTTGGGAATACTCCTATATACCAATGATTATTTAAACTGTTGGGAAACTAGAAATTACACTGCCTTTCCCAACGGTTATACTAAAACTGTTGGTAATGGGATATCCCAACGCCTTACTTACCAACGGTTTGCCAAACCGTTGGTATATATTATACCAATGGTTTGCGAAACAGTTGGTATATAGTATACCAATGGTTTGGCAGCCTTTACCAATAGTTTGAAACCATTGGTAAAGGCTTAATTTCCAGTAGTGATCTATTCAAGGAAGTGGATACCAGTTCTTGACCATAAGCTGGTTAAACCGTCTATAATCTACACATAGACGAAGAGTTACATCTGCCTTCTTAGCGAAAAGTATGGGTGAACCCCAAAATGATGTACTGGGTTATATAAAGCCTTTGGCCTCTAGGTCCTCTATCTACCTCTTGAGCTCCTAAATCTCAATAGGTTTCATCCTGTATGAAGGAATGTACACTGAAGATTCTCCTAGAACAAGATCAATTGTAAACTCTACCTCTCTCTTAGGAGGTAAGCCAGAAAAGTCATTAGGAAATAATTCCCTAAAATGATCAACTACTGGAGGGAAATCAGTTTTTAGAAAACCCTGATCCTCTACAAAAAGATTTGTGATTTGGGAGGTCACTCCACTAATCCCATGTTTCTTAGGTCCAACTTTCCCAGCTTGGACATCTCACTCACCTGAAAAGATAACTACTGCCTTCCGGTAATTTAAAGGAAACCCTACAGTGATAGTAGTATACAAAGGCATGATAGTGGACTAACCATTCCATCCCGAGAATGACATCGAATCCAGTAATCTCGAGAACAAAGAGATTCCACGAGAAAGGGTAACTGCCAACCTCTAGGGGATAGTCCATACACTGGTGTATGCCATCTGTCTATATTCCCAATGGTGTATCGAAGGTCATTACACCATAGTGATACTGTATATCTAGTCTGAGACTTTCCACGATAGATACAGAAATAAAAAAGTTTGAATCACCTATATCAAACAAAGTATATACAATAATAGAGGCTACTATAATAGTACCTCATACTATAAATGGTTCCGTAGCATGATCCTTGGGTATCAGCTGTAAAGCACACAACTGACCTGATCCATGTCCCTGTGCAACTGATGGACTACCACAATCAGGACTACTATGTTGGTGCTGGTGGTGATCAAGGGTCAGACTACCACATCCACAACCTCCTCCTCGTCTATACCTTCCAGTGTTGTTCCAACTCACCGTATGATGTGGTGCATAATAACTCACTCCTGTAGGTGGAGAGGATGCTGAAACTTTTCCACTCGAAGTTGGTGAAAAGGTCCTACAAAAGCGTTGAAGATAACCCATATGACCTCAAGATCAGCACTCCATAGGGTCTCTATCACACTAGGGATTCTTATGCCCTGGTCTTCCACATTGATGACACATTATAGAGCTATCAAACTAGATACTCTGGCTACCACTGCCTTGACGAAAAACCTCAAGGGAATGTTTCCTACCACTAGAAGAACTACTGGTCTACCATGGAATTGATCATTTAAATCCAGTACTTGCATCATCCCTTAGGTTATGCTCAGTGATAAGCTCATGATCAACTATATCAAAAAATGTAGTAAGGAAAAAGACATTCACCTGAGTTCGGATGGCATACTAGATCCCATCCTCAAAATTTCTAGCACGTGAAAGCTCATCACTAGATAGAAGTGGTGAAAAGAACTGTAAATTAGTGAAAAATTCTGAATATTCTATAATTGACATAGAACCATGCTCGAAATGTATGAACTCTATAGCTCTGTAAGCTCTCAATGCCTGAGGAAATAACTGATCATAGAAGGCAGTCTGAAAATCATCCCATAACATGCCCTGATGATGACCGGCCTGGGTGATGACATCCCACCAATGCTTGGTTGAATCCCAAATCATGTATATAGAAAGCTTGACTCTCCGCTCTAGAGGTGTTTTCAGATGCTCAAAGATAGATAGCATGGCCTCTAGCCATGACTCGGCAGCCTGAGAACCGCCATACCCTGAAAAAGTGGGAGGATGTTGTTGTTGGAACTCACGGGTCAGATCATCCATCGTAGGTACAACCCGTAGAGCACCTTTCATGGAATGCATTAGACGTAAGAATATATCACGGACTTGGGAATCAGTGACCTGATTAGGTATAGAATGTGGTGCCTCAAGTGGAACTCCTGGAAGTAAGATTGGTGGCTCAAGGCCCACCATGTCTAGATCATGGTCATCACCACCCACATGGCGAAAGACACGAGGACATCATGGAGGCATTGGTCTAAAAATTCCAATTACACTCCTCATAACAAGATTAGAAATATAATATAGCATCACTAATGGAATTTGAATATAAGAAAACTCACTACCCGAGGCATACTACCCAAACTACCCTCTTAGACGGCCAGGTATCGATAAGTGCTCAAGTGTAAGTTTTATGTCATTTTGAAGTTAATTCCTAGGTTTAATCCTTTACCTTTAATAAACATGACAAGGAAGGATAATGATGTGTAACCAATTCATTTTAGATCCAGGATTCACTTTATAATGGATATCCATTTCTGATGAATCAATGTTCATACACTTATCACCCAAAACGGCACCCATTTATTTAGAGAATAATGGATTGTCTCGGTAAATTACTCATCCCATCCCATGAGGGCCCATAAACCTCATGAATTGAGGCATGAAATCACTCAATAGAAGCCAAATTAATACAATTAAAAGCAATTATCATAGTATCACTCTAAAATTACTAGCATATCAAGTAATGAAAAGCAGTGAAATGCACCTATATGGCATGGAAATATGCGTGAAATGTGAATTCTAGGTGCCTATAATGATGCATGTAGCAATGATTATTGCCCTCATATCATTAGGCTAAGGATGAAATAAATTCTCAACCAAAGTAAAAATCAACAACACCATGCAACATGTGTGTCACCCAATGGTGAAATAATATCAATTATAACAGGAAAAATGGAACAACAATTGCATTTTGGGTAACTTGGCATTTACCCCGAACATGGGTTAATTATTCCCAAGCATAGCTTATGAATAAGTCCCAAGTTTTCCTATTCTACAATTTATTGTCTCCAAATAGTAAAGAAAAGAAACCACCTATGATACCACTTTGTGATGACCCGGACCCGGATGCCACTTAACAGGTGCCCCGAGCTCGGTGGACCACATGGCCTCAAGAGCATCTTCCCAAATGCCAGAGGCTTCCAACTAGAAGCAAGGTCCTAGGGTGTGTCTGTGGGAATACTATTCCCTCATTAGTAGAGTGTAGCATAGTGGAAATAATATAAGGGAATAGTAAACAATGGAAGAAATATAAATAAATAGTGGAAGCAAATTGATGCAATAGATAAATGAGAATAACAATAACGGTATCAACTGGAAATGTAATGATGTAATGTCATGTCACGAGAAAAATGAAAAACATAGATACAAGACAATAAGAATAACATGATCCACAAAGTAAAGAAAACAAAGGCTACTCCAAGAATCCCAAAATCCTACTCGGTCATCTACTATCAAGATCCAACCTATCATCACACAAATCAAGTGTTGGAAGTATCATTCTTCCCTTTTTCAATACCTAAAGCCATGTAATCTACTCTAGGTACCAAATGGAACTCATAGAGGGTGTGAGATAAATCTCAGTATGCCACCACCAATGGTGTCTATAACATCTAGCCCATGTAATAGAATATAGCAGTGTGCAGGCATCCATATATAAAGTAAAGCAAGCAATACAATATAACTAAATACCCAAGTACCTGTTTCATCCCTTGGCTAGTGTTTGAACATGTAACCAGTTCATTAATTAAGGAATTACCATTTAATGTTAATAGGTCATGTGAATAATAGCTAGCACTGACATCACCTCATGATAGTATAAGTAGTGATGGTCCCAAGATGTAACAAGGCAACCTGAAAATGATATCCAGTGAGGGAGTTCTAGGGTAACAACCAAGGTAACATAATTATCACAGAATTCTAACTCAATAGTCTCTGAGTCTAGCTAAGGGGTAAGAGTGTAATACAAGGAGTGTAATCCAAGGCATTCCACAATAAGGTGCCTATCGAGTCTAAGGTGATCAACCAAGGTAAAATGGGGATAAGAAAAGACAAGGCCTTATGGGATTTCACCATGGCACCTACTAGTCAATGTTGTATCCAAGGAGTGTATCTAAGGGATCATGTAATAATTAAAAGAATCCTATGTTAGTATACCAAGCATCTGAGGAATAGATAAGAACCGGAGTCTAGTGGGTATCAACCTAAGAAAACTACATCCTTGAATCAGAATGGGGTTCCCAAGACCCAAGGTATTCTCCTCTCATAATCCAAGGTGAGCTCGAGTCAGTCCATTCCTATTTGATATTATAATCATGTGATAATTAATTTGGTTTAAGTCTTGCCTTCCAGTAGTGTGGATAGGTCAAGTAGAGTTGCAACCATTTATTTATTGGTCCAAGCCTTCTCTTACATTAGTTTGGATAGGCCAAGTAGTGTTTCAACCATTTAATCAAGTCTTAATTAACCATTAAGGAATATTCAATTAGAGAGGTTCACTCCACTACCTTCCATTAACATGGAAAGAGGTTCTACAGACATGAAACCTTTATTCAATATCATTTGTTAAGGCCAATTTATATACTTAGTATACTTTCCATTTCACATTTCATATTTAATAATCATTTGAAATCACTTACCTTAGGCAGGTCAAGTGGTGATCATACATGGTACATGCCATTATACAATTATCATTAATAACAATCCATTTATTATAAGAAGACTCACCTTTAGAAAGTTCAAGCAAAGGCACACCCGAATGGTGGCTCAAACGTGTCGAAACACAAAAAACCCAATTGTGGCATAACCTTCAACATGGGGTGGATTGAGTTGTGGGTGTAACTACTAACAACTAATCACATATTTGGAAATAGCATAACCATATGTTTCTAACAAGTATAATCATGGCATGTAAATTTAAGCAATGGTTCCCAACAAAACTGGTGGTCCCCACATGAACATTCCAAAATCAATAAACTTTAGGGATAAGTTATAGACCACCCACCTTAGGTTTGTACGATCGTTCTCTATTGGTATCGGCCCTTGATTTGTCTCGAATTGGAGTAGATCTAAGAAAATGTGAAAAATTATCACATGATGATACCTAGGTTGAGATCAAGAGAGAAGAAGAATGGATAGATAGGACTCAATTACTTACTATTATGTATCCAACGTGACGAACAGAAGCTCGATCGGATGTCGGACAAAGGAGATCTATTGATTCCAAGTTTAGATCTTCAAAAATCCTCAAAATGAGAGATAAATAGGTCAATCCCGCATAAACTCAGATTAGGGAGGAATGGGTGACTTAATTATATCATTAAGGGAAACTGGAAAATTTCCTAGAAAAATAGCATGTGCACGGTTTGTCAAACCGTGCGCAATCCATGCATGGATACCTGGGAAAAAGGGGTGCTCGCATGGTTAGGCCACACAGCCATGTGACAACCATGTGAGGTGGATCTATTTTAAAAAACATGGTCCACCTGGTTTTTCAAATTGTGCGGAATTCCTGCACAGTTTGATATAAACTGTGTGCAAGGCCTGTTTTCTCCAAAAATATGGGTTACGGGCTCCGAACAAGCCTCGAACACCCTTGGAACCTTTAATAAATCATTAGGAATCCATATTAGGTCCAAAGTAAATATTTATACCTAAAGTTAAAGTATCCATACCTGATTGAAAAACAGGGTTCTTACACTGATGCATGGTGTGACCGGTATGCCTAAAAGTGTCCGTTATCAGTTTAAAATTGACATTTTAGTTCAAAATGTGTCACTCACTGAAAACCAAGAAAATTCACTCCAATTATATTGATAATTTAATATATAAATTAATAAGTCATTTTTGATGTGTATGAAGTAGTCTCATGTCAAACCCACACATGATGCGATTGGTATGACTCATAATGCATGTTTCTAGTTTGAAATGATATTTTAGTAAAAAACAAAACTGACATACTGAAAACTGAGAAAAATATTTTTATTGTTTTGATACTATAGTAAAATGATCTATAATTCATTTTTGACATATAATAATCATCCTCACGTCAATACAATTCACAGTGTGGCCGGTATAACTAAAATTTCCACTTTTTATTTAAAATTGAAATCAATTTAAGTAAAAAACAACAAGTGACATACTGAAAACTAACCAAATGCATTAAGATTGTTTTTATATTTTAGTAAAATGATCCACGAGTCATTTTTTATGTTTAGGAGTCAACCACACCTCAATACGATGCACAGGGTGACCGATATGACTCCAAGTGTGTCTTTTTATTTAAAATTGACATTAATTTACTAAAAAAGAACAAGTGACATACTAAAACCCAATAAAATAAATTTAGATTATTTTTATACTTTATTAAAACTATCCATGAGTCATTTTTGACCTGTATGAATCAACCACACCTTAATCTGACACACAGTGTGACCAGTATAAAAAAAAGTGTCTCTTATTAGTTTTAAATTGACATTTTAGTTCAAAAAGTGTCACTCACTGAAAACCAAGAAAATGAACTTTGATTGTCTTGATAATTTAGGAAAATTATTCAGAATTCATTTATGATGTGTATGAAGTAGTCTCACATCAAACTGATGCACGATTCAACTGGTATGACTCATAATGCGGGTTTCTAGTTTGAAATTACATTTTAGTAAAAAAACACAACTGACATACTGAGAACTAATAAAACACATTAGGATTGTTTTTATACTTTAGTAAAATGATATATAATTAATTTTTGAGTTGTAGGAATTAGCCTCACCTCGATACAAAACACGGTGTGTCCAGTATAAGTCAAAGTGTCTCTTTTTATTTAAAATTGACATTAATTTAAGTAAAAACAACAAGTGACATACTGAAAACCAAGAAAAAACATTTGGATTGTTTATATATTTTATTAAAATGATATATAAGTCATTTTTGATGTTTAGGAATCATCATCATCTTAATACAACACACGGTGTGGCCGGTATCACTCAAAGTGTCTCTTTTTATTTAAAATTAACATTAATTTAAGTAAAAACAACAAATGACATACTGATACCTAAGAAAATTCATTCGGATTATTTTGATACTTTATTAAAATGATCCATAAGTCATTTTTGACATGTAGTAATCAACCCCACCTCAATATGATGCACGATGTGACCGGTATGACTAAAAGTGTCCATTATTAGTTTAAAATTGACATTTTAGTTCAAAACGTGTCACTCACTAAAAACCAAGAAAATGAAATCTGTTTATCTTGATAATTTAGTACAGTGATTCATAAGTCATTTTTGATTTGTATGAATCATTACCAAATCAAACTGATGCGCGATGCAATCGGTATGACTCATAATGCATGTTTCTAGTTTGAAATGACATTTTAGTAAAAAAACACAATTGGCATACTGAAAATCGAGAAAACATATTTTGATTATTTTGATCTAGGAAAATGATCTATAAGTCATTTTTGAAACTTAGGAATCATATGAAACTCAATACAATGAATTTTGTGGCCGGTATAACTCCAAATGTGTCATTATTTAAAATTGACATTAATTTTAGTAAAAGAATAAGTGACATACACAAAATTGAGAAAACACATTCATATTGTTTTTATATTTTAGGAAAACGATCCATAACTCATTTTTGACATGTAGGAATCAACATCACCTCAATAGGATGCACAGTGTGACTGGTATAACTCCAAATGTGTATTTTTTATTAAATATTGACATTTTATTAATCTTCTTATTTCTGAAAGTGAATTCCCATGTGTGGCCTTTTCGAACCCTCCACACATGGTAACCCCCCTCCCCCACGAAGAGGTCACTACCCTGAGGTAGAGCCCCAACCAGGGAAAGAGTCGTTGCCAGCCGAGATGGCATAGCGTCCCGAAGAGTGACATCCCGATCGGCGATGGTTCGTCAAAGCAATTCGTCAGCACATTGGGTCGCGCCTCATTTTGCCCGCCCAATTGAGACCGAGCGACCTGGCAAGACAGGTGGATCCTGGCGGAGAGGCTCGCCCCGAAAGTAGACTCCCAAGATTCGAACCCTGAACCTCCCAAAGAACGGCGTTGTTGTACCACTCTCCTTCACCACCACGCCACCACCGAAGTGTCCATTTTATTAGTTCATTATTTCATATTAATGTTTAATTTATTTATTTATAGTATTTCTAACATAATATTTTTTTCTTATATAGGAAGAATATTTTTCTTGGGTTTAGATTATTTGTTTAGAAACTAATACCATGGGTGGACGTTTTTGAGAGGGGATCACGAGCGTCAAAAGATGAAACATTATTGTTTTTAAATTTTTGTTGGATAATTGTATATGTAATTATATAAAACATTGTTTGAAATGTATATAGTAGTGTTTTTTTGTATATACCATGGGTGGACATTTTTTTATTCCTAGTGTCACATTAAATTTATATATAATTGTTTGAAATTATAGGTTTTTGTAGGTTTTTTCTGGGTGTGTTGTTCTATTAACAGCACATTGCAGCCAATAAGGCCTTTATCAGTGCTATTTTGAGCACTAATAAAGGTGGTCCTTTATCAGCGCTTTTTTTATAATAGATAAATGAACCCCTTTATAAGTGCTTTTTTAGTGCTGATAAAGCCCCCCCCCCCCCATCATCATTGTGATTAACAGTGCTTCTTTAGTGTTGTTAAAGGGCATATGTGTAGGAGTGATGGATCTCATGAATTTCTTGAAAGAAAGTGTAAATATTGAAAAATGGTTTATCATACCACATGATCAAAAACAAAAAATTATTGAAGGAAATTTATAAATATAATGGAGGATATTTTACTTTTAAAAAGAATTTTTCACGTTATATTTTTAATGACCCAAACCTTTTTTGTATGAGTATAAATGAAGTATAAAATCACATTTACATTATAAAAAAATGATGAAATATGGTTATTCAATGTAATAATAGAAATATAAAAAAAATATATTATTTTAAAACCCTTTTCATAATATAAAATACTATTATTGAATATAATAACTGTTTGAAAAATAAAAAAAGAAATTATTATATTTTATAAAATATTTTCAACACTGAAATTGAATTTATAAAAGTATAAAAGTATTAAACTATTGATAATTTGAAAAAAAAATTACATATATAAAATTATAAATTAAAAATTTATATATATTTATATTTATATATAAAATTATAAATGTATATAAAAGTATAAAATTATATAAAATTTATAAAATAATATACATTTTAAAGAAATATACATAATTTATAAATGTATATAAATTTATAAAACTATATAAAAGTACATATATGTTATAAAAGTATACATAATTTATAGAACTATATAGTTTTACAAATTTATAAAATTATAGAATTATAATATATAAAAGAAAAATTTATGAAAGTATAAAATTATAAAATTATTTGATTTTAGTCCATTGATGAAATGATCAATCTTGATTTTACGGTTAATAGAAAAACTCTAGGTGTACCTTGCGAGTATCATGAGGTTTAATTTATAGTTACCAATGGATTATAACTACTTTTAAAAAAACTCTCTCTCTATTTTGTTGTGAGTAGTTTGGGGAAAATATTTGGGGAAGAATATTTCCTTAAACACCTCCCATTTCATACTATAAACTTCTTCATTTTTCCTCATATTTATAATCACCACCCACCATCTATCTACTTCACTTTCCAATTTCTAAATGGCTATCCATTTCTTCGAAAACAAGTTGATCATAGGAACCCAAACGGTTAGAGGGAATTGTCACATGAATGAATCCATAGTGATTTGTTTCATCCTTAGCATGTTTGGGAGTTTTAAATAGTTCATATTGTTATTCATTTCTTGAGAATGTTGAGTAAGTATTATCATGATATATTTCACTCTAGTTATCTTCCCATTTGGTTTCCTATTGGGACAATCACCTCATTTTCCATCACACCCATTATTATATTGGTTCCTCCTGGATCCAGCCCTTACTAAAACCAAAAGCGTGAATCATGTGTAATAAATAATAATATCTCCAAAAGATTTCTCTAGATAAGTATTCCCTCTAAAAATAATATTGTATATGATTCCCTATGAAAAGGGGAAACAAAAGGAGGAGGGATATCAAATTCTTAGCAATGGATGACATATAAATGGCTCATAAAGTGGTTAGATAAAAATAAAATGATAAAAAAGACTAGGGAAGAAATATCATATTAAAATTAAAATGGAATCATAATATATTTATATAAATCATTAAATAAGGACATATATCCTAAAGAGATCAAAAATATACCATGGAATAAGAATTTAAATTCATATGATAATAATTATGAGCCCTAGAGTATTACATAAACATGTGGCATAACTTAAAAATGTGGCATAGAAAATGTGGAACATACATAATCATATAAAATCATAGCATATGTCAAGTTTATCTAGGTATACCATCATAACATAGTGGATCAAGAAACACAGCTTATTTCTCAAAGTTTATTGATCACCATAACTCATTTCCTATAGTGTGTTGAGCATCATAGCTCATTTCCTATAGTCGATCAAGCATCAAAACTCATTTCCCATTGTGGATCGAGATTCACAACTTGTTTCCCATAGTAATATCATGAGATATTATACTTTAATCAATACATTAGAGGGATATATAGGTCCCACTCATCATATAATGATAAACCATACATATGTGTGCCATATAAAATTAATTATATATCACATTATAAAAACAACCCACAAAAAATGGGATACATAAAATTTTCCAATGACATCAAGAATGCAATAATTTGATACCATAATCACAATTTCCTAGAATAATTTTATCGCATTATAATTTATATGGATTACTTGTGAATCAAAACTCCTTAGGATATATATCCTTTATATTTAAAGGGGAAAACTGATCTTTCAAAAGTCATTTTTGAGATCATGATGAGAATAATTTTTTAAACAATATTATTTAATAGTCATAAATAAGGGATATCATAAAGGTTATAAATTTAATGTTTTGAAATGTGTATTAAAAGATATATAATTGATGAAAGTGAGATGAAATTCCCTTTTCAAGCTTTTTAGGTTTTTTTAGAAGAACTTGTATCGATGAAATTGTTATAAAACTATCATTTGAAAGGAAATGAAGAGAAATATTAATATTATAAAAGAAGATACATCTTTATCATTTTGAAATATAAGATTCGGGCATTTTTTGGATGAAATAAAATAGAAATAGAGGGTAAAGAGTCATTAGATTTGATGGGAATTATTCTTAATAATTTCAAATTTTATTATGAAAGTAATACATGAAAGAAAAAGAATATGACATAAAAACGTAATTTAACTTGAAAAGAGACAAGGAATAACATTATGCAATCATAGGTTAGAATAATACAAACATAAAAAGATGTATTTAAAGAGGAAATATTATGAAAGTGTAAAATTATTAAACTATTGATAAATTGAAAAGGTATACAGGTATAAAAGTATAAATTAAAAATTTATATATACATTTATATTAGTATATAGAAAAATGGTTCAGTCATGGGTATGAAACCCACGAATCCAAAATTTATTAGAAAATGTAAAAACAAAACAAGTGAGGATAGATACAAGTCAAACACGACATAGAGAAACCACATCCAAAGAAACAAGCTAAAAGAAATCCAGATAAGCTAGCTCATTCTAGATCCCAAGTTCTTCATCTGTCTTCCTCGGCCTTTTAGGAGTCGACCTCACCACAAAGTCTTGGACCTTTGAGGGGGATCGCATTCATCATCAGATGATGACTCATATAATCCCATTGGAGTGGAAGTGGTCCTAAACTTCCAAGATAAATCTCTCCAATCCATTTATGGGTTAGCATGTAGTTCATCTTCAATATTGATGTATATAAACTTTTTCACTGCTATATAATCATTAAATCCAAAGACACTCGATTCCATCATAGAAAAAGTAGCATCAAGTTGTAAAAAATACCATTCGTATGACTCCTCATTGAGTCCAACAACAGGACTTTCTCCTTACACCTCCTTCAGAGGAATAATACCATAATTACTTGCATGTGCCAGGACACATTCCTCTCAAGAATCCCTACCAAAAGAATCATATTAATTCTTCATAAGATTGGTGAAATGAGGTATATATAACCACTTTATTCCCTCAAGACTGACGTTTCTCCTATTAGTATCATCCTGCATTTGTGGAAAAGATTCTACAACATGCACATCATGAGCATGGGGTTTATATTTTCGATGGATAACCATTTGAAAACCTTCTTTATCCACCAGTATATTCTTGGATGAGGAACCTGGCATTGCAGGAGTTTGATCTGTAGAGCCTCCCTTCACATCATTCTTACCATGGATATTATCCTCTAGAGAAGAATGAGCACCTCTTGTAACCGATGTATATCCCCTACCTTTGCCACCACTAGCTTCCAACATAGGTAACTAAACTTTTTCCATCTATTTAATCATCAGAGAAGATTAAATGGTAATATTTTTCTTAACTCTTTGATCCTTGGTGGTAATGCACTGCTCTTCCATAATCATTTGATCAACAGAGTTTTGAATGGCAGCTTGATCAGGAGATTGGCCACCCAATGATTCATCAATCAGTCCAGTGTCAGAAATAGATATGTTAGTCTCCAAAGCCTTGATAGGTGACCAGATAGATGCAATGGACATATCTTTATATTAGGGTATACGCCACCTATGGATGTATCAAAATTCCCATCATCAATAGGGAGGATAGCTTCCTCATCAGAGTGTGCAGATGCCTACTTAGCAATGTCAACCCATGTCCTACCCTCTAACTACTCATTTAGGCCCAAAGTAGCAGTTCATGTATCATTATAAATCACTAAATAATTACCCTTCACATCATCATAAGTCCTACCTACAAATCCCTTAGGTGTATGAGGGTTTACATCTGCCTCCCTGATGTCTCGTGTAGTCTTCTTCCTCCTACAATCTGATACCAAATTCCCTTTCAAGTTACAGAAAACACAATGAGCCACATGTCTGCATCTGTCCTTGGCATGGACAATGGCTCAGCATCAACTACAGAAAAGTGGTGGTTTTTGGGAATGTATTTTCTCAACAATAATCCATAAATATTAATGATTTTGATGCTCACAAATACTCTTGTTTGTTTTACTAATGATTTTATTTTGAGTGTATTTCAGGAAATTTGTATTCTTTATAGATTCTTATCTTGAAATAATATTCAACTATTTATTTGTGAGAAATATTTGTTAAAGTGTTTGGAATTCTCTTAAGTGTATTCTGGAAACACTTTTCCCCATTTGTCATTTATTGGAAATATTATTCATTCAATACGTCGAAGAAAGTAATGTATGGAACAAACCTTACGTTTATATTGAAAGATCAGTGTGTATGGTTAATCAACCTTACGTTTGATGAAACATGTGGTTAAGGAACATTACATTTGAATAAGAACCTTATGTTTTCCAAAAATAAAAAGTATGGTTAAAGAATCCTACATAAGTATGGAACTTTAAAATACTTTTATGATCAACCTTACGTTGTCAACCTTACATTTGGAAAAGTGGATGAATGGATAATCAATGTTACATTCAAAGATATTTTCTAACGTGGATAAACGTATGGATCATCAACCCTATGTTATGAAATTGAACCTTACATTTGTTATTTTGTCATTTTGTGAAGGAACCATACGTTTGACTTTTCAACATCGGAAATTTGAATTTACATCTTTATCGTAGCATTTTGCAACAGTCTTTGAGGAATGTTAGGGTGATTTAAAACTTGATTTTTATTGATTAAAAGTTCGTTTTAAATGATTTAAATAGTTGTTTACAGCAAAAATTTTCTCTCCTATTCTTAAGGGAAGTTATGATTACTCTGAGATGTATTCTTTGAATTTGAATCCACACAATTTATTATGCGTCTTTTGCGGATCTGAAATATTTCTATGAGATATATTATTATATATATATATATCTTTCTATGTTGGATAATTTTGATATAATGATCTGGAGATTTCTTGGCTGTATATATGATTCTTATTCTTTAATATTTCTTGTACAAATTAATTCACTACTACAACAATCAAGCATCTAAGATATAAGGACTACATTTTGGAGATATACATGTTCAAATAAGAAATCACAATGCTCTGTTTTTGTTGACGTTCTTAAAATAAAATATCACTTGTGCAACCTGATCTCTTTAGATATATTTTTCAAGATTATTATTCTTCTGAAGAAAAGATTCATCTTTTATCAGTTGTTTGTTGTTGAAACTGTGAGCTACATATATTTGTTACCAAACTACATTTTATTTATCTTGAGTTTTAACTGCTTGTATTCAGTCGTGGTGGAGTTTCATCTTCTTGCACTAAGTTGTGGTTTTATCTGTTCCCTGTAAAAAAACCAGAAGGCTCTACTTTGTAAGCCTTTGTTTGTAAGGGTGACAACTTCCTGCACTCAGTTGTGTATTGGTTTTATGATACGAGGACCTTACTAGTGAAATTCACCAAGCCCATAGAGAGGGTGATTGGTGGAGTAGACTAGGGGACCTTCGTGCCCTTAACCACTATAAATTTTTATGCCTTGTTCTCTATTTATTATCCACTGCATATATATATTCTCATATAGAAATATCGCCAGCTCTACCTACTATTTATGTGAATTGACAGAATTTTGAAATTCTTAAAAGAACATAATTCACCCCCCCCCCCTATTTTATTATCATTATAGCTATTCCGACCTAACATTTGGTATCATAGATTGTTCTTTTCAACAGAGCTATAAAAAGATAAAGGCATAAGATCTATTTTATTGATGGAAATGGAGAATATCAAGGAAGTAATGTCAATGGTTTGTTCTCCATATTTCAATGGTGAGAATTATGGATTCTGAAAGTCACGAATGATAATATACTTAAAAAATATTGGATTTAGAGTATACTCAAATATTGTCACTCCTTACAAAATTCCTAAAAAACATGAATCTCGGTCTACTACTACAGAGGCTGAGTATGATATGAATTTGAAAGCAATGAATTATATTATTTGTGGTCTTGGACTAGATAAATTCAACCATGTATCACAATGCCCAATAGCATATGAAATGTGTTAGACAATTACAGTAGCCTATGAAGGTACTGACAATGTTAGACAAATGAGATATACTATAGAAAAATTAAAGTTTGATACTTTCAGAATGTATGATGGAGAGATAATAACATAGATTAATGAAAGTCTGACAGAAATTATTAATAATATAACATCTTTAGGTGATCCTATTAGTCAACCTGATCAAGCTTTGAAAGTCCTAAGAGTTATACCAGAAAAGTGAAATGGAATTTTTATTGCAATCTGTCAATCAGCACCTGTCAAGAATCTAACAATGAGATAATTTATTGGAACCTTAATGATGTATGAGGCTGAAATGTAAGATGAAGTTGAAGACCACAAATTCCTAGTAAAAAAGGATAACACTGCTTTCAAATTTGTATCCCAAAATCATAATAGAAAACTAAAATAAGAAGAAAGAAATTCAGACTCATCTGACTCAGAAGTTGATCTGGATCAAATAGCTAGAAAATTTAGTAAATTTTATAGGAAGAATAAAGGATTTAGAAGAACCTTCAAAAAGGATAAGAAATAATCAAGGGAAGTAAGATTTTATGAGTGTAAAAAATTGGGTCATATAAGACCTGATTGTCCTCAATTGAAAGGAGAAAAGAGAAAGACAGAAAATAAATATCAGAAGAATTTTGATTATGAGAAAAAGGATAAAAGGACTATGAAATCCACTTAGAGTGTTTCTAAAGACTCTAGCATCCCATCAATCTCTGATTCAAATAAGGAACAATCTAATCTAAAAGCTAATATGTGCTTTATGGCTGAAGAAGAGAAGGTACAATCCTATTATTCATCTAATTCTGATTCTAGTTACTCAAATGATAAAATGACTGCCTATTTTACTATGCTAGAAGAAAGATATGAATCTCTATTAAAGAAACACAAATCTTTGAAAAAATATTCATAATGCTATTTTAGTAGAAAGGGATACTTTACTTAAATAGCATCAAGAATTAATTGATAAATTTAGTTCATCTACTACAAACTATAATAATTATGAAAATAATATTAAAAAACTATAGGATAAAGTAGAAACTTATAAAAGTGTTTCTCTTATATTTACAAAAGGAGAAAATGTTATAAATGAAATTCTTGGTAAAAATGTTATTAAAAGGGAAAGATTTGGTATAGGCAGTAAGGGTGAAAAACCCAAACTGTACAAAAACTATTTTGTTCATGGTTCTAACAGAAAAAGCATGTCTACTATTAAATATTTTTATTGTGGTAATAATGGAAATTATGCTAATGACTGCTATTTAGGAAAGCCTCAATTATGTGGTATCAAACATGTTCACTATTCAAAAGATTTATCTAATTTTAATTATAATAGTGTTAATCAAAATAGATCTGTTTGGATTCCTAATTCTTTGATAGCTAACATTGCTGGACCCAAAAAAATATGGGTACCAAAACAAAACATTGTTTAATTTAACCTTGTATGTAACATGACAAAGAATAGAAAAATATATATGGTATATGGACAGTGACTGTTCAATACATATGAGTGGAAATTAATCAAATTTCTATACTCTGACTAAAATAGATGGAGGCTTAGTCACCTTCGGTGACAATGCCAAAGGAAAAATTATTAGACTTAGAATAGTTGGAGATTCAGATATTGTCTCAATTAATAAAGTACTCTATGTACAAGGATTGAAGTGCAATCTGATACATATCTCTCAACTCTGTAATGATGGATACTATTTTGATTTTTCTAATAATTATTGTTCTATTTTTAAAAATAATTTACTTAAATTCAGAGCACCCAAAATAAATAATGTCTACACTTTGGATTTAAATTCTTTGTGTAAACAAAAAGTGAACTGTTTAACTGCTAATGTAAATGAGTCATGGATTTGGCATAGAAGACTTGGTCATTGTAATATTTTTTCTTTACATAAGTTGTCTAAGAAACAATTAGTTTCATATTTACCTAGTCTCAAATTTGATAGTGGTAGATTATGTGATGCATGCCAGATTGGAAAACAACATAAATCTTCCTTCAAATCTGTTAACAAAATTGCTACTTCAAAGCCCTTAGAACTTATTCATATGGATTTTTTTGGACCATATAGAATAGAAAGTTTGGCTGGTAAATTATATGTATATGTTTTAATTGATGATTATACTATATTTACTTGGGTATATTTTCTAAAACTCAAAAATGAATCTTTTTCTGTTTTTGAAACTTTTTATAAAAGAGTTGAAAATGAAAAGGGTTTTAAGATAATTTTATTAAGAAGTGATCATAGTGGAGAGTTTGAGAATCAAGAATTTAATTCTTTTTGCTCAAATATGAGTATTAAACACACTTTCTCTACACTAATAACACCTCAAAAAATAGAATTGATGAAAGAAGAAATAGAACTATTTAAGAAATGTCTAGAACAATGTTAAATGAATATATTCTTCCAACCTACTTTTGGGAAGAAGCTGTAATCACAGCATGTTATATTATAAATAGAGTTTTAATTCGACTTATTTTCAAAAATACTCCTTATGAACTTTGGAATAACAGAAAGGTTAAGGTAAATTAATTTAAGGTTTTTGGATGTAAGGTATATATTTTTAACACCAAGGACAATCTTGGAAAGTTCGATCCAAAAGTTGATGATGGAATATTCTTAGGATATTCTATAACTTATAAATCTTATAGAGTATTTAATAAAAAGTCAAGGATCGTTGAAGAATCAGTTCATGTGAAGTTTGATGAAACTGATCCTTTTAATGAAGGAAAATATAAATAGATTAAGTTGATGATTCTTCTAACAACATGAGACTTGATAGCATGAAAAATATTTTAAAAATATAAATAAAATTCAGTCTAGTTCAGAAGAACATGATACTGATGAACCTAAAAGTGATCTGCCTAGAAAGTCTAGAATCCTGAAAAATCACCCTTTAGAGAATTTTATAGGAGATCTAGACATAGGAATAAAAACTAGAAGAAGTGTAGGAAACCTAGTGGAATTTTCTGCTTTTCTATCTCATCTAGAGCCTAAGTCTTTTGAAGAAGCCTTAGAAGATGAAAGTTGGTTGTTAGAAATGCAAGAAGAGCTAAATCAGTTTAAAAGAAACAAAGTATGGAAATTAGTGGAAAGACCATCGAATTATCCAGTTATAGGAACTAAATTGCTCTTTAGGAATAAACACGATGATCAAGGTATTATAACTAGAAACAAAGCTAGATTAGTAGCTAAAGGGTATAATCAAGAATAAGGTATAGATTATGTTGAAACCTTTTCTCTCGTAGCTAGACTAGAAGCAATTAGAATTATTTTAGCCTATGAATCTCATGTGAATTTTAAATTATATCAAATGGATGTAAAATCTTCTTTTTAAAATGGATATTTAATGGAGGAAGTTTATGTTGAGCAACCTCCTGATTTTGAAAATTCTTAAAAACCATATTTTGTTTTTAAACTTATTAAAGCTCTCTATGGCCTTAAAAAGCACCTAGAGCTTGGTATGAAGGATTAAGTTCATTTCTTTTGAAAAATGGTTTTACTATTAGTTTGTCAGACCCAACCCTCTTTAAGAAAACATTTTGTTCTAATTTATTATTAGTTCAAATCTATGTTGATGATGTTATTTTTGGATCAACAAATAAAAAACTTTGCAATGATTTTTCAGAACTTATGAAAAAAGAATTTGAAATGAGCATGATTAGAGAATTAAATTTCTTTTTAGGACTTCAAATTTATCAAAAATATTTTAGAAATGTATTAAATTAAAGTAAATAAATTACTAATTTATTGAAAAAATTTGGTCTTGAGAACAACAAGACATATTTAACTCCCATGGGTACTAATATTAAACTTGACTTGGATGAAGCTGGAAAACCAGTGGAAAACAAGTTATATAGAGGTATGATTGGAATTTTACTATATATTTATGCTAGAAGACCTGATATTATGTTTTTAGTTTTTCTTTGTGCTATATTTCAATCAAATCCAAAAGAATCTCATCTTTCTGCTGTAAAAAGGATTTTTAGATATTTAAAAGGAATAGTTGTTCAATATCTTCTTTATCAAAAAACTTTTAACTTTAATTTATTATCATATTCAGATGAAGATTTTAGAGTAAGTAGATTATATAGAAAAAGTACTTTAGGAACCTGTCACTTTTTAGGAAAACATTAGTGTCATGGTCAAGTAAGTAATACTCAGTTGCACTATCAACAGCTGAAGCAGAATATGTATCTATAGGCAGTTGTTGTGCACAAGTATTGTGGATGAAAAACACTCTAATGGAATTTGAACTTAATTTTAATAATACACTTATTTTATGTGATAATACAAGTGATATAAACATTTCAAAAAATCCAATAAGTCATTCTAGAACTAAGAATATTGATATTGACATCATTTTATAAGAGATCATGTTTTTAAAAAGGATATATCTTTAAAATTTGTTGATACTAAATATCAATTAGCTGGTATTTTTACTAAATCTCTTCCCACTTCTTGTTTTAATTTTATTAAGGGGGAGTTATGTTTATTTAATTTTTAATTAAATATTTATTTTATTTTATTTTTATTTTTTTATTTTTTTATTTTTTTTATTTTTATTTAATTTATTCCTAATTTATTTCTGTAAATTTTATTTAATTTTATTATTTTTTTATCGTATGGTATTTCAGTTAATACATGTTATCTTAAATTTATTTACACCGTGTAATTATTAATTTTTTTATCATAAGTACTCTACGACATGGGAAACGAGGACAAATGTCATTTATCATAAACCATTCGTTTTCCAAACCCCTCATCTTCCAAATCTTATTCACCCAAAACAAAAAAAAATGCTTCGTCAAACCCTCAATCTTCGTTCGTCCTTCCGAACCCTAGAATACAAAAACTTCTTATTTTTAGATCTTCAAGAACGGTGAAAACCAAGAGAATCGAATAAGGAGAATCAAGTGAACCAAAACGTCAAAGAACTTCAGGCAAAAAAAAATTTCAAGGAAAGGTGATTGATCTGGAATGGTTATACTAGATGAACTTGATCCTGAAATAAGTGCTAGCTTTTCAAGGTATTGAGACAACTTTCAATGACATAAACTCAGAATTTCTCTATGAGGTAGAATAGAATTATTTTTATAAGAGTGTGAAATTTATTTTCAGAGATATAGAGGACATGATTTTTACTAGTATCAAAGATAGGGATTTCTCTATTTCTTCTACTGAGGTAGAAAAAATTTTGAACTGTCCACATGAAGGAGTTTTCCATTTTTACCTTAAGTTGATTGGAGATAAGGACCATTCTTCCAAAGACATTATGTCTTTTCTATTCAACTGAACACACATCTGAAAGATGTTTTTTAAGGATTTCGAACCTGATCATAAGATTTTGGTGAAATTTATTCAGACTGGAATAGCACCAAGGATGGATGAGATGGAGAAAATCCTTTACCCATACATGTATATCATGTTTCTTTTTCTGAGTAATATCAAATTAAATTTCCCAAGGTATTTATTTAGATATCTTCATTACTTTTGTTCACCAGATGTGAGAAAGAATTTTTATCCATATGGACGGATAATTTCAAGGATTTTGTTTAAGAAAGATATGATCAGACTGGTTGAGGCAAGAGTAAAATGGCATCATAGTAATGTGTTGAATGCTGGAACTTTAAGAAAACTTGGATTTTTTTGGAGCACTATGAAAGGAAAAAAATTACCTGTTGGATCTGAGGAAGAATAGAGCTCAGGAGATTTTGCTCAGGGGGGGAAAGATGGTGTTCGAAAGGAGGGAGTAGCTGAATCTCGAACAGATGCAATTTCACAACCATCCAAGAGAAGGCTTAATTTAACACTGAAGAAGAAGAAGCGGAAGAATAGAATCAGGAAGGACTTGTTATGAAACCTAGAAAAAGAGATTCTCTTCAAGGTGAATAGAAAATGTTGGATTCTGGAGAAGAAACATGCTCAGTTCATTTGGAAGAGACTGTTGTTGAAGAGAAAGTTTAGGTGGAGAGTCAATCTAGAGAGCTTGCAATTGTACCTTTTGTGAGTGAACAAGTACAAGAAATAATTCTGATAGAAATACTTCAAGAACATAATATTCAATCTGAAAATGTTCAATCAAAGTTTGTTAGTGAATAATTTATTGAACAAGGAAATGTTTAAGAAGGGAAACTTTTACAAGAATCAATTACAGAAATTCAACTTTTAATGGTAGATCAGACTGTGGGACAGTCGGATCGTATTTCTGGTGGGAAAACTAAAGTTTTGGATAATCATTCATTTTCTTATGAAGAATATGTAATGAAAATAGTGGCAGATCCCTTGCCTCTTGAAAATGAAAATCAGGATATGAATGCAGATGAGGGGACATCAGATTCATTATATCGTCAAGTTGAAAAAGTTGTGATGAAATTTAATAAGTCTCAAGAGTATAATTCCAATCTGCAGCAGGAATTGTAAATTGCAAAGAAAAAGCTTCAAGAGCTTAATGAGAATACTATTTCTATAAGATATTTTGATGCCTTTAAAAAAGACATGTTAAATGAGATTGGGAAGATCATATCTGAAGCTGTGTCAAAAATATATTTTGCATAATTAAAATGGTACTTGGGAAGTTAGTTTGAATCTGTGAAAGGTTCAGTGAATCAAGCCAGTGAATCTACTCCTACCCCTGCAACAAGTCCATATTTAATTATAATATTTCAGGCCATTACATCCATTATGAAATATATGAATATTTGACTTCAGGATCTTCAATGCAATAGTGATCTTCTATCAATTTTATTGGACAATCAAAAATTTATTATGGATTAGTTAACTCAAGGAGAACCAAGCATTAGATTGATGTTGAACAAGTTTTCAGAGAAGTTGGATCTATTCATGAAGCAAGAGGAAAGTCTTCATGAGTTTCTGAAAGTCAACATTGTAGAGAATCTATATGTCAATAATGATGTTAGGAATTTGATAATTCAGTTAGGAGATAGTTTAATGAAGAAGCTGAGATTGCAAATGGCTGATCTAAAGGAAATGTTTAAATCCATACATAATTCTCATCCAGTCAATCCTTAACCTTGTTTTTCTTTCCTACCTTTACCCATGGCAATGACAGTTTTTTCTTCTCGGTCACAAACTCTATTGTATTCATGTCTTTATTACTCAATGAGTTTGTCTACCATCTATGTGTTATATTTTTATATCTGCTTTTGTATTTATTGTCTAATAGCCAAAATCCATTTCTCTTTATTCATTATAGTTACTTATAACTTTCACTTCTCATTCTATTCAATATTAAATGTGTTTTAATCTGTTTCTATACTTTCTTTTTGATATCACAAAAAGGGGGAGAAATTCGATAAACATAGCATTTATTTTATTTGAGAAATTCAAATATTTTTTTTATTGAAATAATTCATAATTTTATTTGGGATAAATTAGATTACACAGCATTTTATTTAGAGAAATTAAAATATTTCTTTGAAATCTATCTTTGGGGGAGAAATTCAAATATTTCTTCTTTATCGAAATAATTTTGTCAAATCAAAATTATTTTCTGTTTAAAAATTCTAAATTATTTTTGCTAATATTATAATTTTAATTTATGAGTTTTGTGATCATCAAAAAGGAGGAGATTGTTGGACATGTATTGTCTCAACAATACTCTATAAATATCAATGATTTCGATGCTCACAAATACCCTTGTTTGTTTTACTAATGATTATATTTTGAGGGTATTTTAGGAAATTTGTATTCTTTATAGATTCTTATCTTGAAATAATATTCAACTATTTATTTGCGAGAAATATTCGTTAAATTGTTCAGAATGCTCTTAATCATATTCTGGAAACATTGTTCACTGTTTGTTGTTTACTAGAAATATTATTCATTCAATGCGTCGAAGAAAGTAACGTATGGAATAAACCTTACATTTATGTTGAAAGATCAGCGTGTATGGTTAAGGAACGTTATGTTTGGATAAGAACATTACGTTTTCCAGAAATAAAAAGTATGGTTAAAGAACCCTACGTAAGTATGGAACTTTACAAATGTATGGATCATCAACCTTATTTTTATGATCAACCTTACGTTGTCAACCTTACATTTAGAAAAGTGGATAAATGTATAATCAATGTTATGTTCAGAGATCTTTGCTTATGTGGATAAATTTATGGATCATCAACCCTATGTTATGAACTTGAACCCTATGTTTGTTATTTTTCATTTTGTGAAGGAACCTTATGTTTGACTTTTCAACGTCGGAAATTTGAATTTACGTCTTTATTGGAGCATTTTGCAACAGTATTTGTGTAATTTTAAGGTGATTTAAAACTTTATTTTTATTGATTCAAAGTTCATTTTAAATGACTTAAAGGGTTTTTTATAGTAGATATCTTCTCTCCTATTATTAAGGGAAGTTACAATTACTCTGAGTTGTATTCTTTGAATTTTAATTCACTCGATTTATCAGGCGTCTTTTGCGGATTTGAAATATTTCTATGAGATATATTGTTATATATTTTTTTCTGCATCGGATATTTTTTATATGACGATCTGGAGATTTCCTGGCTGTATATATGATTTTTATTCTTCAAGATTTATTGTACAAAATAATTCACTACTACAACGATCAAGCATCTCAGATACAAGGTCTACATTTTGGAGATATACATGTTCAAATTAGGAATCAAGATGCTCTATTTTTGTTGTTGTTCTTAAAATCAAAGATATCTTGTGAAACCTGATCTCTTCAGATATATTTTTCAAGATTATTATTCTTATAAAGACAATATTAATCTTTTATCAGTTGCGTGTAGCTGCAACTGCGAGCTACATCTGTTTGTTACCAAACTACATTTTATCTATCTTGAGTTTCGACTGCTCATATTCAGTTGTGGTAGAGTATCAGATTCTCACACTAAACTGTGGTTTTATCAGTTCCTTGTAAAAGAACTGGAAGGCTCTGCTTTGTAAGACTTTTTTTAAGGGTGACAACTTTCTGCACTCAATTGTGGATCGCTCTTATGATACGAGGACCTTACTAGTGAAATTCACCAAGCCCGTAGAGAGGGTGTGTAAGAACCCAGATCTTCGTTTCAGGTATGTTTTTCCTTTTCTAGTCATTTTTTAGAAGAGGAGTTTCTGGAAATTTTTGAAGTACACGCCGTGTACTCCTTTTCTGCTCGAAGTTGTGTGCTAGCCATGTTCGGGCCACACACACGGTGTGTAGGGGTGATGTGGACGCCGCTTAAAGCAGAGTACAGAAAAACCGAGTACACGCCATGAACCCCATAAGTACACACTATGTAGTTTCTTTTTTTTCATTAAACGGACTGGGGTCGCGCCTAATTGCCAGAATGACCTTCTTCTAGGTCTCGTTCGGCCGAGAGCTCCTGTACGGCCACGATTCTTCTTTGAGCCCCCGAGCTTCCGTCCGATCTCCGTTTCAGCCGTTGTCGATTGCGTTGGGATTGCCTCAGTATGCTCTCTGTTATGCTTTATCCTTGTTCCATGATTTTCCCTCTTTCTCAAGATATCTTGGGTTGAGCGTTTTGGACGTTTTCTCAGATCTTCGACATTATAAGAAGAATTAATCATCGTGGTTCAAGTATATCGATATCCTAGCATCGAGGTAGGTGGTTTGTGCCTTTCTATAGGAAGTCTGTGAATATTTTGTGCAATTCCACCAATTCCCTTGAATGAGGAATTGTGTGTTTCTTTTTTTTGTCCCTTGCATGCTTTGCTTGATTGCTTGAGTAGAGGTAAATGCTTGTGAATAGGGTAATTTTTATTGTGATTTGGATGTTTTGTCATGCATGTTTTTCTTGTTATGCGTTTTTATAGTTGTCATGCCTAGTTGTAGGATAGTGGAACTGTTGTACTGTTATGTTGTTGTGCCTTAGAATGATAGTCAAGTAGTTTTTGAGGTTTACTTGGGGCGATACGCGCGCTATGAATGTTTGTTTTACACAGGGCTGAGAGAACCTAGTGTAGTGGATCATAGGGAAAATGGACGTAAGGGCTTCTCCAGAGTGTCTTTAATTTACAATGCGAGACCACTGGGGGAATTGACGATGAGTGCTTCTTCAGAGAGTCAGTAGTTCCTCGACGCGGGCCACAGGGTGAATGTGACATTGAGTGCTTCCCCAGAGAGCCTTTAGTACGATACGAGACTATAGGGGGAATCGACGGTGAGTTCTTCCTCCGAGAGTCTATTCTTTAGCTGAACCAGAGGGGTGAGACTGTGTGCACTTTCCAGAGGGTTGGTAGTACTTGTAGGTTGAACCATAAGGGTTAGTTCTTGAGAACTACCCAGGGGGTTACCTGATTTTCTACTTGTTGATTGGCTGTTACTTGTTTACTTTATATTCTAGACACTGTGGATTGTAGCTGCTGTGTGTTTTCCTGTTTACTGCTTCCTGTACTTTTACTTTTCATGTATTCACTGACTATTAGGCACATATCTTTGGGTGGTTGCCTACTGGGACCTTGTCTCACACCCTGTTTGGGTCATGCTTTTGGGCCCAAACAGATTATATTGTTGCAGGTATAGATAAGGGAAAGCGCCCTTCTACTTCAGGTACTTGACTTGCTGTGGAGCTGGAGAGCATGGGACCAAGCTGTGGCTTGCGATGCTGAGGAGTTTACCTATTTTCCTTTTCACTTGTTTTAGTATTGTATTCAGCATTGTGACATGTTTGGCTGCTTTCCTAGACATATGTATCATGCATCATTTTCTATATGTGTGGGTGTGCTCTAGTTGTTTACTGTTAGTCTTCTGTTGTTTATCGTTTACTCTTGTATAGATGGTTGCGGTTTCGGCTATTGTCTATTTGTTTTTCTTTCGATGTGTAATATGCCAATGAGGGAATAGTTTCTCCACTATCACACCCAAGGCCCTCGCTTCTAGTCGGAAGCCTCTGGCGTTTGGGGAAATGTGCTTGAGGCCATGTGACCAACCAGGTACGGGGCGCCTCTGGGTGGCTTCCGGAACCGAGACGTTACAAAGTGGTATCAGATGGTTTTCTTTTCTCTTGATTACTGTTTGGAGCCTTTAGCCAGGGATAGGACGGATTCGGTACTTGGTATTAAGCTGTTCTCGGGAGTAGCTAACCCATGTATAGGGGAAATCCAATCTACCTCGCTTATTACAGTTTTCTGGTTTTGCTATGTTATAGTTGATCTGATTTCACCTAGAGTGATTCAGATGCTTTGTGTTGTTATTATTGTTGATATTGTGGTTATATTTCTATCGCAACCCGATGAGATTAGGGTATGTCATCTCATGCATCATATAGGCACTTGTTAGAAATCACATGCCATGCATTCTTGTCGTGCCATCTAGGGTGCATTAGCAATTTCATGTTGTTGTGATAGAAGTTGTGTAGATTATGCATGTTTTTGTGATAGATGCTTTGATAGAATCCCTGTAGTTTGATAGAGAGGTTGTTTGTATTGTACTTTGCTTAAATGAATGCCGAATTTTGGTTCTTGAGGTGTTATGGGCCCTCTTGAATCGGAAATTGGTGAATCATTGACCTGTTTTTCCTTATATATGACTATATTGGATGCTAAGCTTTGATTTGTGGGGAGTATGGACCATCACGAATCGGAATTTGGCACCTTCATGCTTGTTTTTCAGTGTTTTTTGGGTTTCGGTGCAGTTTCAGAGCTACTGCCTGGAAAAACCCAGAATACACAGTGTGTACTTTATATATACATGTCGTGTAGTTTTTAAACCGTGTCACTGAATGTGTGAGTAGAAACACGGGTTGTGAAAAATCTCCAAGAACACGTCGTGTAGTAGTGAGCCGTGTACCCGGCCATGTCACTAATAACACGGGTCGGGGAAGCTCGTGTAATACACGCCGTGTTTTGTATGAACACGCCATGTAGCCTTGTTCTAGGTACCCGGCCATGTCACGAACAACACGGGACGGTGTTATCTCCTTCTATACATTTCGTGTTTGTTCATAACACGTCGTGTAAGGGTCAACCGTGTACCCGAACGTGTCACCAACAACATGGGTCGGGAAAAATCTTCAAGTACACGTCATGTTTGTTCGGAACACGCCATGTAACCGGCCATGTAACTAACAACACGGGTTGTTTAAACCTTGTCTACTACACGTCATGTCCACAGGAAACACGCCGTGTAGTCTCAGTTTAAGAGGACCATGTGGGTTAGCTGTGTAAAGAGACTCAGGCAGGGGAGTAGAGTTTAAGTATGTGCCGTGTGTGGGTACAACATGCCGTGTAGTTTGGGGTGTTACATGACCAGGGGTGGCAGGAGTACACGCCCATGTGTATGGTTTAAGTGAACACGCCGTGTAGTTTTTATACACGTCGTGTAGTCGTGTTTTGTAAACTTGAATGTTTCCTTCTCCTGTTCCTGGCTTATACTCTTGTGTTCACAGTCTTTGATATTCCTGATCTAAGGCATGCTTTTGATCTTTCAGAGCTATGCCTCTGAGACGTCCTCCGGTTGTACGTCAGTTGCCAGATGGTGATCAGACACCAGATATGGTTGATCAGGGACTTCCTGCTGATCCTCCAGTCAGGCCACCCTTGGCACCGGCTGTCATACCAGTTTCAGGCACTGATACGCAGTTTGGGGAAGGCTTTATGAGGATGATACAGACCTTTCAGGGATCACCGCCTCCTTCCACGACTATGTAAGACTTGACGTGGGTTTTCCAGCAGTAGCATCCTCCTACTTTCTTGGGGGAAGTAGGACCACAGGCTGTAGAGTCATGGATGGAAGTCGTGCTGACTATCTTTGAGCATATGGAAACGCCTCCAGAGAGGTGGGTCAAGCTCTCTACCTATATGCTACGATACTTCACCAAGAGGTGGTGGGACGTGATCTCACAGGCGGGTCATCAGCAGGTTATGGCTTGGGAGGAGTTCCAGCACGTGTTTTATGACTACTTCTTCCTGGAGACCCTGAGGGCCGATCGAGCCCGGGAGTTCATGAGTCTAGAGTAGGGTACTCTTTCTGTTATGGATTATTCCTCTCGTTTCACACCCCTCCGGGTGGAGATGGGATGTTCTTCGCAAGGAAGTTTGAGGATGGTCTCAGGTGGGAGATCCGCTCACAGGTGAATATCTTCCAGTTGACTTCCATCTTCAACCAGGCACTGATTGCGGAGCGCAATCTGAGAGACTCCGTAGCTGTGAGCTAGCGCGGTTCTACTTTCAGAGCTAGTGTTACTCCAGTTGACAGTAGGAAGCGCCGTAGGGAGTCTACGCGCAGTGATCTGAGGAGGCGAGATACATATTCAGGTAGCCATGTAGTATGCTACCAGTGTGTAAGGCCAGGGCACACAAGGCCGCAGTGCCAAAGAGACCCCGTGGAGTGTTTATCTTGCGGCAATATGGGTCACCTTCAGCGTTTCTTCCAGGTTTTCTCACCAATATATGGTGACGGTGGTTCTTCCATGACTCCTCATTCAGGAGTAGCACCACTAGTTTCTCACCAGTCGGGGAACTGGAGTTCTTCTGGCCGTTCAGGCCGAGGTGGAGGTCGATGCCATGGCGGTCAGTCACCAGTCTTTCAGCGTCATCAGGGAGGATCAGCTCAGAGTGGTCAGGCAGGGTCGTGGGGTAGGCCAGACTTTTGCAGTGGAGCATAACTATCAAGAGCAGGATCTCGGACCTTCTACATTTTGAGGTATGATTTTAGTAGCCATAGTTTTATCTTCAGCCCTTTTCGATACTGGTGCTACGCATAGCTTTATCTCTGTTACTGTTGTGGAGAGCCTTGGGCTCTGTATCTTTTCTTCTGCCGACTTTTTGACACTAGACACACCTTTGGGGATGAAGACATCTAGTGTACGTCAGTGTAGAGAGTGCCCTCTCAAGGTTGCAGGGTATCATTTCTTATGGGATCTCTATGTCCTAGAGATGACAGGATATGATGTCATTCTCAGGATGGACTGGTTGGATCCCTTACAGGCAGTCATCGACTGTTATCGTCGTAGGGTGAGTTTCATTTCACCAGAGGGTGAATCTTTTCTTCATAGAGGTGAATGGGATGTTCGGGCGAGTCGAGCAGGACTCGAGCATCATGGGCTAGGAGGGGTTACGACCCAGATTTCTAGTCTTTATCTGGATGACCAGGGGACTTCACAGTTATACTTTCCTCCTGTGGTGGATCGTTTCAGGGATGTCTTTCCAGAGGACTTTTTAGGTTTGCCTCCAGAGCGTGAGGTAGACTTCTCTATTGAGCTCGTGTCAGGAGTGGCACCAGTGTCTATTCCTCCCTATAGGATGGCTACACCTGAGTTGCAGGAGCTCAAGAAGCAGTTGGAGGAGTTGTAGGAAAAGGGTTTCATCTGACCCAATACTTCTCCTTGGGGTTCGCCTGTCCTGTTTGCAAAGAAGGCAGACGGTACCCTTAGACTCTGTGTGGTTTATTGGAAGTTGAACCAGTTGATGGTCAAGAACCGATATCCCTTGACAAGGATTGATAATCTTTTAGATCTGTTTCAAGGAGCTCGGGTGTTCTCAAAGATCGATTTGGGGTTCGGTTATCATCAGCTGTGCGTTAGACCATCAGATATACCTCTGATAGCCTTCAGGAGCAGGTATGGTCTCTACGAGTATACGGTTATGTCGTTCGGTCTCACGAATGCGCCAGCAGTTTTCATGGCATTGATGAACCGAGTGTTCCATCCTTACTTGGATTCCTTCATCGTGGTCTTCATGGACGATATCTTGGTGTACTCTCACACTCGACACGACCATGCTACCCATCTTGAGATCATTCTGAGTACACTGAGAGAGCATCGGATTTATGCTAAACTCTCAAAGTGCCACTTTTGGATGGATTAGATTCACTTCTTGGGTCACGTAATCTTAGAGGCAGGAGTATCTGTGGACCTAGAGAAAGTTAGAGGTGTAGTTTCCTGGGAGCATCCGAAGAACTTTTTTGAGGTACAGAGTTTTCTAGGGCTGTCTGGATACTACAGATGCTTCATTCAGGACTTTTCACACCTAGCAGCACCATTGAAAGGTCTGACCAAGAAGGGGGTGAAGTTCTTATGGTCAGATTCTTGTGAGTCAGCCTTTCAAGAGCTGAAGGTAAGGTTGACGTCAGCACCGATATTAGTCTTGCCAGAGCCAGGCAAGAGCTATACTATTTTTAGTGATGCTTCAGGTATCGGGTTGGTTGTTTTACTTATGCAGGGATATAGATTCGTTGCGTATGGGTCTTGGCAGTTGAGGCCACATGAGAGGAACTACCCAACGCATGATCTGGAGTTGGCATCTGTTGTTCATGCCTTGAACTGTTGGAGGCATTACCTTCTGGGAGAGAACTTTGTGGTTTTCACCAACCACAAGAGTCTCAAGTACATCTTCACTCAGCATGATCTGAATCTGAGATAGCGCAGGTGGGTCGAGTATCTTCAGTCTTTTGATTTTGAGCTTGCCTATACGTCGGGAAAGGGAAATGCAGTGGTAGATGCGTTGAGTAGGAGAACTCAGATTCAGGAAGTTTAGGAGGCCAGTAGTGAGTGGCAGCTTATGGCTCTGTTCTCTGAGATGCATCTGGAGGTGCGCGACAGACAGGGACAGACTTACCTATCTTTTGTAGCTGTTACCTCTACACTTCTTGATCAGGTACGGATGAGGCAGCTGTTAGACTCAGAAGTCTTAGTCCTGTGGGAAAGTGTGTCAGGAGAGGACCCTCTTCCTGGATAGATAGTGGGTTAGGATGAGATCTTGTGTTTCCAGGGACGCGTATGGGTGCCAGTAGACATACGCGAGGAGATAATGTAGGATTTTCATTCCTCTGTTTGGGAAGTTCATCCTGGAGTTACCAAGATGTATCGGGATCTTCATCGCCAGTACTGGTGGCCAGGTATTGAGAGAGATGTTGTTGGTTTCGTCTTGATGTGTTCTACTTGTCAGCAGGTGAAGGCGGAGCATCAGCAACCAGTAGGCCTTTTACAGCAGTTACCCATTTTGGAGTGGAAGTGGAACGATGTCGCGATGGACTTCATGACCGGATTGTCGAGGTCGCCTCGAGGGAACGATGTTGTTTGGGTTGTCGTCGACAGGCTTACGAAGGTTTCTCGCTTCTTACCGATCAAGGAAACCTTCAATGTTGATGATCTGGGATGACTATACATCCGAGATATTGTACGTCTGCATGGAGTTCTACGCTCCATTGCTTCAGATAGGGATGTGCGCTTTACTTCTCGGTTCTGGCAGGGGGCTTCAGAGGGATTTGGGCACACAGGTACTTTTGAGTATAGCATACCATCCCCAGACAGATGGCTAGTCCGAGCGTACGATCCAGGTGCTTGAGGATATGCTCGAGCTTGCATTCTAGACTTTGGCGGTTCTTGGGAGAATCATATCCCTCTTGTGGAGTTCACCTACAACAAAAGTTTTCATGCGACTATTCAGATGGAACCTTATGAGGACTTGTACGGTAGGCCATGCCGATCACCTTTATACTGGCTGGAGGTAGGAGAGGCAGCTTTACTGGGACCTCATCTTGTTCAGGAGACCTCGGAGTAGATAGAGTTGATTCGGAAGAGGATGGCTACAGCACAGTCTCGACAGAAGTCTTATGTTGATCAGTAGAGACGACCTCTGGAGTTCGAGGTCAAGGATCAGGTTTTCCTGCGTGTCGCACTGAGGTTGGGACACAAGAGGATTCGGAGACAGGGTAAGCTTTCACCATGGTACGTCGGGCCGTTTGAGGTATTGGAGAGAGTTGGGCCGGTTTCTTATCGGTTGCAGTTACCTTAGAGGTACCGGGCCATGCATGATGTCTTCCACGTCTCTCAGCTCCGGCGTTACTTCTCAGACCCATCTCATGTCTTTCAGCCCAAGAAGGTTGAGCTCGAAGCAGATGCATAGTTTGAGGAGCATCCTGTCCGGATTGCCGATCGCAGTACGAAGGTTCTCTGTGGGTGGTTTGTTCCTCTAGTACGGGTGCTATGACAGCACGGGCGAGTGCAGGACGAGACTTGGGAGAGGGAGGCTGATGTACGATCGTAGTGGCCGAAGATGTTCGGGGTTTCTTCTTCTACACCTCATTAGGGAAATTCGGGGATGAATTTCTTTAAAGGGGGAAGTTTGTAAGAACCCGGATCTTCGTTTCAGGTATGTTTTTCCTTTTCTGGTCGTTTTTGAGAAAAGAGGAGTTTCTGGAAATTTTTGAAGTACACGCCGTGTACTCCTTTGCCGCTCGAAGCCGTGTGTTGGCCGTGTCTAGGCCACACACACAGTGTGTAGGGGTGATGTGGAGGCCGCTTAAAGCAGAGTACGGAAAAATCGAGTACATGTCGTGTACCCCAGAAGTACACGCCGTGTAGTTTCTTTTTTTTCATTAAACGGACTGGGGTCGCGCCTAATTTCCAAAACGACCTTCTTCTAGGTCTCGTTCGGCTGAGATCTCTCGTATGGCCGCAATTCTTCTCTGAGCCCTCAAGCTTCGGTCTGATCTCCGTTTCAGCCGTCGTCGATTGCGTTGGGATCGCCTCGGTAATCTCTCTCTTCTTCTTTAGCCTTGTTCCATGATTTTCCTTCTTTCTCAAGATATTGTGGGTTGAGCGTTTTGGACATTTTCTCATATCGTCGATGTTCTAAGAAGAATAAATCATCGTGGTTCAAGTATATCGATCTCCTAGCATCGAGGTAGGTGGTTTGTGCCTTTATGTAGGAAGTCTGTGAATATTTTGTGCAATTCCACCAATTCCCTTGAACGAGAAATTGTGTGTTTCTTTTTTTGTCCCTATTGTTTGTCTGCTTTACTTGATTGCTTGAGTAGAGATAAATTCTTGTGAATAGGGTAATTTTTATTGTGCTTTGGATGTTTTTTCATGCATGTTTTGCTTGTTAGGCATTTTTCCAGTTGTCATGCATATTTGTAGGATAGTGGAACTGTTGTACTGCTATGTTGTTGTGCCTTAGAATGATAACCAAGTAGTTCTTGAGGTTTACTTGGGGCGATACGCGCGCTATGCATGTTTGTTTTACACAAGGCTGAGAGAACCTGGTGTAGTGGACCATAGGGAGAATGGACGTAAGGGCTTCTCTAGAGTGTCTTTAATTTACGATGCGAGACCACAGGGGGAATTGATGATGAGTGCTTCCTCAGAGAGTCTGTAGTTCCTCGACACGGGCCACAGGGGGAATGTGACGTTGAGTGCTCCCCCAGAGAGCCTTTAGTACGATACGAGACTATAGGGGGAATCGACGGTGAGTGCTTCCTCAGAGAGTCTATTCTTTATCTGAACGAGAGGGGTGAGACTGTGTGCACTTCCCAGAGTGTTGCTGGTACTTGTAGGTTGAACCATAAGGTTTAGGCCGTGAGAACTACCCAGGGGGTTACCTGATGTTCTACTTGTTGATTGGTTGTTACTTGTGTACTTTATATGCTAGACACTGTGGATTATAGCTGTTGTGTGTTTTCCTGTTTACTGCTTTCTGTACTTTTACTTGTCATGTATTCACTGACTGTTAGGCACAGATCTTTGGGTGGTTGCCTACTGGGACCTTGTCTCACACCCTGTTTGGGCCATGCTTTTGGGCCCAAACAGATTATATTGTTGCAGGTATAGATAAGGGCAAGCGCCCTTCTACTTTAGGTACTTGACTTGCTATGGAGCTGGAGAGCATGGGACCAAGTTGTGGCTTGCGATGCTGAGGAGTTTACCTGTTTTCCTTTGCACTCGGTTTAGTATTGTATTCAGCATTGTGACATGTTTGGCAGCTTTCCTATACATATGTATCATGCATCATTTTCTATATATGTGTGTGTGCTCCAGTTGTTTACTGTTAGTCTTCCACTGTTTATCGTTTACTCTTGTATGGATGGTTGCGGTTTTGGCTATTGTCTATTTGTTTTTCTTCTGTTGTGTACTCTGCCAATGAGGGCATAGTTTCCCCACTATCACACTCAAGGCTCTCCCTGCTAGTCGGCAGCCTCTGACGTTTGGGGAAATGCGCTTGAGGCCATGTGACCAACCGGGTACGGAGCGCCTCTGGGTGGCTTCCGGAACCGGGACGTTACAGGGTGATTGGTGGAGTGGACTAGGGGACCTTCATGCCCCAAACCACTATAAATTGATGTGTCTTGTTCTCTGTTCATTATCCGCTGCATATATATATTCTCATACAGAAACGTCGACAGCTCTATCTACTATTTATGTGAATTGACATAATTGTGAAATTCTTAAAAGAACACAATTTACCCCCTCTTATGTTATCACTATAGTTATTCCGACCTAACAGTAGTTTCTTGTACAAAATGATTAATTCAAAATTATAATCAGTAGTGGACAGAGTCACCATTTCAATCGGGGTAGCGTTGAGGTCAATTTCAACCAGGAAACGCGTGAAGAAACCATACTTTGCTTCCTCTGTGGCACGATCCAATCTAATTGTAGTGCCGATTGCTGAGGTGATATCAAATAAGATGCGGGGATGCCACCAAATCCAGCTTAGACCATAAATTTGAACCCAAACTTGGGTCCTTGTGCATCGAGATGAAAGGGGATTGAAACTAGGATGTCAGTTTTGAAGACAAATCATACCTAGCCTGAGGAAAATCAGTCTGAGCCCCCAAGCTTTGCTTCAAGTCCTCCGAAGGAAATAGAATGTGGAATTATCCACACCCAACAGGAATACACTTCCAATCGTGGAATCCCCAGGCAGGAGATAACTTTCGAATGATGGTCGAGTTTCCACGCTTGAAGATCCTATCTGATGCATCATCATTTCTAGAGGCGAACTCCTGGTTGACGTCACGCAAAGCAAGATGACGAGGAGCAGTAGAACTTGATTTCAGATTCTCCAAGCGCCGATTCAAATGAGATGAAGTCGGGATTCCATCTGCAACGGCTTTGTGCGAATCAAATCACCCTTGTACAAGAAACAATTCCTCCATTGAACCACAAACCATCCATGTCGTTATATGAAACCCTAGACACCATTGGGGGTTCGAGAGGTGGTCTCCTGCAGACTCATCCTCTTACATCATATTAGTATATAAAATTATAGATGTATACGTAAGTATAAAACTATATATAATTTATAAAAGAATATATATTTTATAGAAATATAAATAATTTATAAAAAAACATATTAATCATTGATTTCTTGAATTCATATATGCATTATTAGTAATTATATTGTATCTCTATTTGAGATCTCTGCTTTTTTATCTTACAAAGCACAAACTCATTTCCAGATCAAATTTTATCATCATTTGAAGTTAGGTTACCAATTAAAACATAATTTGGCCCTTCTTATTTTGATAGAGAACTTACTGAAATCTCAAAAGTGATTTAGGATAAAGAAAAGGTGAAAATGAGAGAAATTTTCAAATACATGGTTTACAAAACCATACAAAAATCATTCACTAGATCTTGAATCTATTTTTTCAAAATTCATGATTTATTAACCATGTATTAAATCATACATTAACTACCATTATATTTTTGTTCTCAAAAGTATGGTTTACGAACTATAATTGCAAAATTGATGAATATAATAACTAATAAAATATAATGGATGAACAAAACAACACTGAAATGAATTAGATGAGCGCTACAATGGAGAACTCGAGTAGTAGAAAATGGTGGTGCGAGCATAAGATAAGAAAGGGGGTGTCGCACACACTATTGTTCAAGAAGAACAAAAAAAAGTGAACCATGAAGAGAATCAGTTGAGAAATACATGAAAACAAGATTCGAATAACATACCTTTAGTTTTGAGGGTCTTGGTTCATCAAAAATATTCAGCAGTCACAACAGAGACGCACTGGCAATGGTGTTCGGTGAGGCAGCAGTGGGGTTCGGCGAGAGCAGCAACGACGGGGGGAATAGGGTTTGGTGAGAGTGGCAGCGCGGCGGCAGTGTGATTTAGTGAGAGCGGCAGTGGGGAAGCAGTGGGGTTCAATGAGAGCGGTGGTGTGGCGGGTGTTGACTTCCGTGAGAGTTCGAAGGTGTGCGAGAGAGACATCTAGTAATAGTTCTTTTAAAAGAAGAGATAAGGCTTTTATCAGCGTTAAAATAGAAGTGTTGATAAAACTGATATTTATGTATTCTTTTTTTAGAGATGATAAAGATAGCTCTTTATCAACACTAAAAAAAGCTGATAAAATGTGTCATTATCAGCGCTAAAATTATAACGCTGATAAAGAATTGCATTATCAGCGATTTTTTAGCGGTGATAAATGATTATCTTTATTAGCATTGATAAAGATATAATGTGGTAATTTATTTATATTATTATAAATATAAGAAATATATTTATTATAATTTTATAATTATTTAAATATATATATATATATATATATATTTCTAATTATAATTATAAATACATATATTTATAAATATTTGTATATCATTATAAATATATTTATATATCTAAATTTATTAATATATAAATATATTTATTTATAAAATTATAATAAATATATTTATTATAATTTTATAATTACTTAAACATATATATATATATATAGTTATAATTATAAATAAATATATTTAAAAAGTATTTATATATAATTAAAAATTTATAATTATAAATATAATTAATAGATTTATTATTTAAATATATTTATTGTAATTTTATAAGTATTTATGAGAACATAATAAGTTCATGGGTATAACATGAATGAATCATATACCTAGTAAATTATAGATCATAAAAAATGAGTCATTACAATCACATAATATAATATAAATACTATTTTTAAAAACATTTTATATATATTTAAATTATTAAAATCTATATATTAATATATCATATTTATATTAATTATAAACACGTGGCTTTTAATTAATTTATATAAATAAACATTATTTTGGATATAAGTATAATAATTATATATATATATATATATATATTAATTTTGATTAAAAAAAATTATCACCGCTAAGAATATCACTGATAAAACTATCATTTATCAGCGGTAAAAAATCGATATTAAAGGATACAACTTTATCGGTGGTTTTAGTTAGCATTGATAAAGATGAGACTTTTATCAGCACTTTCTGCTCAGCGGTGGTAAAAGCAAGTGCTTCCCTTGTCTCGGTCTGTGGTAGTGTTCCATTTTTTAGCACCCAAACACCTCCAGACCCGCTTTACGCTTCCTCCGAGCGCCACAAGCTTTGGAAACACGCATAAGGTCAGACCACACAGATCCAAGCCCTTACAAAATCAAACTTAGTCTCATTGTTTAATATTGTGAGATTAAATAAAATAAAATCACACTGATTTAATTATTAGTTAAGTGGAGTATTATAAAAACGAATGAAATAATAACTTTTTTTCATATATTAAAAAAATATTAATATTCTAATAGTGAGAAAAAAATGATACGGAAAGAATATGTGCATTTTAGACTAATTAATTATATAATTATTATTATAAAAAGAATAATAATTAAATTGCATTAAAAATATTTTGTTATTTAATAATATAAAATTAATCGTAATTAAGTATTAATATCTTGTATTTTAATTTTTAGCTTATTTTTATTATTATTATGTGCCATTAATCTATATTAAATTTTGCACTGCTTCATAACATGATTATTATTGTTATTCAATTTAATTATATATATGTGTGCGTGGAAGTGATTAAATATAAAAAGAATAAATATATATTTTAATTGGTAGGATGAAAAATAACAAAGAAAATGCATTGTAAATAAATCATATGTTTTTTGTATATTAAAATTAATACAAACGAATAATTAAATAAATTAATAGCAAAAAGGAAAATAAAATAAAATTGCCAAAAATATAGCAAACAATCTCGTCCAACCTAGTGTAATGCCATGTTTGGTGTCGCATTATAGATACGCTAAAACGTTTCCTTTTCTTATTCTTCTGATCATTATTTACGTGTTTTTTTATTAAAAAAGAATAATTAAAAAATATCCCATTCAGTATAAAACAGTGTTATGAGTTGCAAAAGATTTTAATATAAATACGGTATTTTGAAATAGAAATTTTCAGATTTTGAAACTTTGGATATCATATAAAAAAAAAGTGATGTGACATATGATTTGGATATCATATAAAAAAAAAGTGATGTGACATATGATATGCTGGTGGGTGTGAAATTTAAGTGTCATAAATAAATTTTCCGTCTGTTGTCGTCATACTGATCTGTACAATTCATTTGTTAGGTTAGTTGTACGATTATATAACGCACAACATGGTCCATGTGTTTTTGAGTTGTCTTGATGGTGATGTTTTGATGAATTCTGTGAGTTGATGCGCTCAATTGAAAATTTTAACTTATATTTTATGGGAATATTTTATTCTGAATGTGCAAAAAAACAAACGATAATTATCTAAAAACAAACCCCGCACGGGATGCCGAAGGCGAGAAATTCCAATTTCACCGGCCCATATTTTTTAGATGTTTTTTTTAATAAAAAAAAAAGAGGAAAGCAGAATATGAACGATGGACGACGAACCCTAGCTCTATATAAATTGAGTATCCCCCTTTCTTTTCTCGTCAGTACAAACTCTACCGTCTCTCCTACTGCGTCTCCCTCTTCTGTCTTTCGGTTCCACGGATTGTGAATGGTGGAAGCCCTAAGGGTTTTGATGCGCGGCTCCTCTGTTTTAACGGCGACCGCGCGCTTCCACTCCGCGCCGTCTCCTGCACACGTCGCCGCCGGTGATCTCCTCCTCATCTCCCCCCCTGCTGCCTCCGCTGTCTCCTTCGGTTCTTGCGAACAGGGCTGGTACTACCGCTGCCTCGGCCTGGATCCCTGAGAACCCCGTTTCCGCCCCCCTCCGCGTTCTGTTGTTGCAATTCCTCCACCTCCGCCCAATCACCCTTTTCGCTTTCTTCGTCCTTCGTTCTCCTTGATTTTTGTGTATCTCAATTATTGCTTGACCCGTTCCGTGTTCGCTTTGAGATTTTTTTGCTGTTTGATTTCCGAGAAACTAAAGAAGGATTCAGAATTGGATACGTATTTTGGGAGAATGTTGCTCTACAAGCCGAAGAAGAACCAGCAGGTCGCCAAGGGCAACCGCTTTCTTATAAGCATCACCGTTCTTGGAAGCGCCGGGCCGATCCGGTTCGTGGTGAGCGAGGGGGAGCTCGTTGCCGCTGTCATCCAAACCGCTCTCAAGGCGTACGCCCGCGAGGGCCGTCTCCCTGTTCTTGGCTCCGACCTTAACAATTTCTACCTCTACTGCCCCATCGTCGGATCCGATGGTAATCCAACATACTCGAACACACTACTTTTTTTCTTTTTTGTGAACATAGATCAATCATCAGTTATAATATCATAATCACGATTGATTCTACCTGTGCGTATTATTTCGTTTTTTTTTGTTCCTGTTTGATTCTAGCTTTGAGTCCCTGGGAGACCATCGGGTCGCTTGGGGTTCGGAACTTCGCGCTGTGCAAGAAGCCGCTGGTGGAGAAGGCTGGGAACGACGGAGCACGCACGGCGGCAATCCAGGGCAAGGCGAGCGGCAGCTGGAAGGCGTGGATCAACAGATCTCTCAATTTTAAGAACTCATCGCATAGGTTGGCTATGACTCGTGGTTAAGAATTCATCGCTGCTGTGGATTGGCGGTCGGGAGTTGCCGTTCCTGTTGTCTCTCTGTCGAGTGATCGTAGATCCTTATTTGTTTTCTCTAGTACTGTTGCCATGAATAATGAAGTGCATTGAATTTCTTAATGTGAGGTTTGGGCTGCGTTATCGTTCATGGATGGGGTTTTTCTTCGCTTGACAAATCTTGTCTGGGCATGAGATTCCGGGTCCTGTTTTGATTGCACTCGTATGGTTCAACGTCGTGTCGCTGCTGGCGGTGGATGGCCGCTCAGAGCACTTGGCTCTATACATATCCACGCACAGGCACAAAAGTACCATTATTTTTAATGATTTTTTTGAGTTTTTAGCTCAACAATAAATACAAACAATATTTTAGACATGTACAATAAATACAATCACAGTTAAAGATGAATTGTGCACTTTATAAAGTTTTAAATTAACTCTAATTGATTTTTTTTATTTATCTTGTGCCAATTTTAAATAAGCGCACCTTTAATATAAACTAAATCATTAAAAAAAAAAGTTAATAGTTCAGATTTTTGTAAAAAAAAAATGAATCAATTGTTACAATCCAGAATTGTGTTAAACATGACCCGGAAGCGAAACAACATCATGTCTTGTTCCCCTTACTATTAGGTATCATGATTTGTTGAAACATCATGTTATGAGGTTTTAAGAGTTTCAAACTGTAGGTTCTGGGCACACTGAAAGCGTGTGATGAGCGATACTCAACTTTAGTTTTTGTTATAATCAATGATCAATTTGAGTTCTATACGACAATGAAGGTCGTGATCCGCAAATTTGAGTCAAAGAAATAGACATAGAAGAGGTCGCCGAATAAGTTTCTAGGTGCTAGCACGAAAGATCCTTGCGCTTGAATCATCCGTCTTGATCGTCTTGAGAATCGATTCCAAAGCATTCTCGTAAATCCAGTGGAGGAGGACTGCTCGCTGTTCTTGAGATCATTCTTGGAGAAAGGAGTTCTCTAGACTTGAGAGGATTCTCCTTGAATGGTAATGCACAACCAAATAGGCTTATGAAAAAAATAATATAGAGTATTTATATTGCTAGTGTTCAAAAAAAAAAATTGCACAAGTGCCCATTATTATTATTTAATCACAACAAAACCTCAAATAATAATAGTAATATTATTATTTCTTAACACATGCTTAACTTGCGAATTATAATTAAATATCATTTAATTAAATAAAATTCAATATTATAATTTTTCACCGGATCATTAAACTCGATTCGCCATTCCTCCACAATATTTATCAGGTATTGAATAATGTCTATTTATTTATTAAATAAATACCACTACATTATTCACCAATAAATAAATAAATATTATATTCACTAAACATCAAATAAATATTTATATCCAATCAAGCATACATGAATAATTATTAAACCACGTACAAGAATAATATTTATTCAACCTGTTAAATAATAAATAAAAATATATTATTTAACTTAGATTCTGGACACACTTAGAGTGTAACCCTCTAAATCTCTTTCTCAGTGGTATTAGGCGAAATAGCTTAAAGTTCAAGGTTATCATCTAGCAACACGCCAAGACACCCATAGAGAAAGAAGTTAATGCCACAACGACATGTCACTTCATACAAACGCTTACGTGTAATATAATCTATGCACACGAGCCTCAACCCAGTTGGCGAGGTATCCTTAAGTGCATCCACATGATCCAGGTTCAAAACCAGGTAGAGACATATTTCCGGCACTGTAGCAGTACTGTAGCAAGTACTGTACACTGTGCGGGTACTTTAGCAGAACTGTACACTGTGCCGGTACTATAGCAGATACTGTAGCAGATGAAACTATTCACCTTGGGCCACCGGTTTGGGCTTGGAGTTCTTAAGGTTTTCAGGCCACCCAGGCCTTCGGGTCAGTAGGGCTTTCAGGCCACCTTAAGGCCTTCGAGCCACATGCAGTTGCCCTAAGACACACTACAAAAAAAGAGCAGCCCCAGAAGAGGATTCAGAGCAAGTGCACTCACCAGAACAGAACTAAATGGATTGTTAGAATGAGAGGGTATGACTATGTCATTGGTACCAGCCTGTGCTTACACGAGAAGCCTAGCCAGACAACCATGCAAAGGTGAAGAACTACTATCATTACGCAGATGCTAGGGAGGGGCAGTTCCTTGTAGATAGTCTAGTTGAATTCCCTAAGACTTTCGGGTCATGTAATCTCCTAAGCCTTCGAGCCTTGTAATCTCTGAGCCTACGAGCCTTGTAAGGGTTCCCCCTCATCCCTTGAAAGGGGGTTATCAAAAATAAATAAAAATGAAGCCCTTCGGGCCATTTGGGCTAATATAATCTATTTATCACAATATCTCCAATCGAGCATGTTGCATGTCAGTGCCTTCAATCTATGCGCTCAATATCTATTTCTTTGATTTTTTGGAAATAGAACTTGTCTATAGAACACCATGACCATAGATTTATTTAGGTTATATCATTTCCATTAAAGAACCTGAGATATTAACTTCCATTAATGAATAGGAGGGATGAATCCTTTCTCACATTATTCATTAATGCAATATTACTCGTGACACACCCGACATATCCTACTTCGCCATGAACATCAGTCATCACGGTTTTCGTCAATACATCTAAGTGTGCGACTCATAATACTCATTAATAATAATCTTAGAGTCTAAGGATCAATACACATGTCCGTAAATAGGAACATTCAATGACACATAGAAATGTGGATTTCCTACTGGCGGGTATCGTTCTCATAATATCCTAATGGATATTACCAAGGGCATACACCATGAGAAGGTGTCTCAAAGTCTTATGAGTATCCACCCCTGATAGTCTGTATCATTTGTGTCTCTCAAATGATATCATCCGACTATAGAATATATATTCAAGAATAATGTCGTAGCACTTCCAAGTTCTCATCATAGCAGGGAACTGCTATGACCTTTTAGTGCAACAACTACTCTTAGGACATTATCACATACTATGTCAGACATAAGAACAATCATGATGTAATAAGTAGTTTATAAATATTCAAACAATGAATACATGTTTATCATAAAGTAAAAATAAGTTGGTTATAAGGCACTAACTCCAACACAAACACCCACAATGATTGTTAAAACGTTAAACAATTCATGGAAGAATTTAATCGCATGTTACAAAGAGTTGTAGTGTTTTGAAACATTTGTGAAACATTTCAATTATGGCCAGATGGATTTGAGATGTTTGGGAGAACAAGAAGCATTCTTGAAGGCCTACATAAAGAGTTTCAATATGTGTACAATGGTCATACAAAATCTATTCAACAGCGTGTGAAACTCTAAAGTCATAGCTCTTATTTCTCTTCATCCTTTAATGCCAAGATTCAAGCAGGTTGTGGATCAAAGATAAATCATTCCCAAGCATTGCAAGATTCACAAACAGTCTATGGATTTCCCTCAGTGGATGAATACTTTTTTTCTTTTAAGGGATCTCCATTAAACTCAAGTAGAAAAGCTTGAACAAATTTCCTTTACATGACAAAGAGGTACATTTTTCATTTAAGTTATATTCCAATCAAATGAATGGTTAGATCTTGTAGCAAACAAGTTTTAGTGGTTTGTTTTCTTTGTGTTTGAACAATGGCTGTCCCCACTAAAATCATTTAGTGGTATTAGAGCGGCCTAAATTATGTTTAAATTGAAGTTTTGAATAAATAACTTGGGAAAATGAGTTTTTTCCAGAACCATAATGTGTTTTTTTAAAATGTCACACTTCATAAATATTTTCATAACCTTGACACGATTCTAAGAAAAAAAGCGTGGAAAATGTTTTTGAAAATAGAGCATCATAAAAATATGATTGTTATGCTGTGGTTTTTGTAAAGACCTAGATTTTCCATGTATTTTTTTAATTATATGGAATTATTACGAGTCTGCGAAAGTTGACGGTGCGTGATTTTGAGGCTTGGTGTGTATGGAATGAATTTCTGAACTTTTTTTAAGTTACGTTCAGTAAACGCACGGACAACGTTTTCTATCTTTTGAACCAGTGCTCGAAATAAAAATCCGAGGGTACTGTTGAATCCGCAACGTCTAGATTCGCTTAAGGGAAGCTTCACTTCGACTGCAGTAAGTCTGGAAAAAAGTTAGATTTTGGACTTTTTAAAAGAATAATAAAATAACTTTGTTATTTTATTTATTTATTTCTTTTCCTTCAACGGACAAACTATAAGGCCCCAGGCTTAAACATTACTTAATCTTGAGTTACTTCAAGACTACACATTGATGATCTTTTCAGGTTTAGAGTTTTAGAGAATTAGATCATAAAACATGCATTACATTCCACATTTAAACAAAGTGGTTACATAAAAGATAGTACTCATTTTTCCCATCAACGGAAACATATTTAAAATAAAACATGGATTCTTTCTTGACACTTCATTGACACTATCATCACATCATGCACCTTTCCCTTGACCTGTGAAAAACATTTCAAAATCTTGGGATGAACATAAAAAACTCAGTATGAGATATAAAAGTATGAAATGAAAACATTAGTTAATGTATGAAACCATACTTTACTCATAAAACATAAGCACGTTAACATACCTCATCAAATCATGAATAAATCATAGAAATCATAAGACATAAAGGTAACTTGAGGCATTCATAACATTATTACGTAGGGAGTAACCCTCTTGGTTACGTTTGGAATACCCATCACAGTATATTCCCTAAATCTCTTCGGAGAAACCTTAACATTTAACCCCTTCGCGTTACCCAATGCATTGGAGAGCTATATCGGGCTCACCCGCCCTTAGTTTATCACGGAACCACCCATCTTCATAATAATGCCCAAGAACCATAACATAATCGTATCACATAAAACATGCATAAAGGAAACATAACATTTCCACTTTTCAATCACAAGATATCAATACAACACATTGATATAAAAACATTATGAAAACCATTTTCAATACCAAAATAAAATAAAAGTAAAACATGGTATTTATTTTTCATTTAAAAAAAAGGTATGTCTTGTAGAGGAAGCCGAAACTCAAATAATGGTCACGGCGGCGGAGAAGTCGTTGTCGCTGCATACGTACGACAAAAACATTCCCTTTTGTCGTTTAGTAAAACGCTTCGTATAAAAAGATTCATTTTGGATAAACATAAAAGTCAAAGGGGTTTATACACCGTATAAAAGAAGGTTTTGTATAAAACAAAATATGACTCAATGAAAGGAGATTGAGACGAAGTCCCATACCTCGGGTTCGACTTGACTCGATCGTTCTTTAACCTCATGAATAATAAACTTGAGTTAATTTCTACTTGCTTAAGAACCTTTTTCAAGTTCATTATTCCTTTTATATCACTTATTACCATCTTATGAACACTATGTAATTATTTATGTTAATAATGGTCGTTTTGTCGATCATCGGTACTTGAGTCAAAAATAAACTCTTTATAATTACAAGTTGTTCATGGGGTAAAATATCCATTATATCCAGAATTATATTCATGATGTAGATATCATATATATCATATACATCCAGTATATACATGCATTTATAATATTACATAACATTTAGAGGTAAGAAATGAAATGCACCGTTCATTGAGACGGTAAGCCGTACGTACGCATGAACGCTACTTCAATTTCTATTTCATATTTAATGAAATTAAAACATAATGATACAAAATATTATTATAATTCCATTATTGTATCATATATAATATCATTAAATCTATCCTTTATACGTACCACATATGGTATTAACGAATCAAATCACTTTGAGGGGGCGGTGGTCCGCACTTCCTAAAATGAAGATATCTCGTTTACCCATAATGGAAACCATAAAGGTATGCCATAAATGAAAAATACAAAATCTTAAGTAAAACATAAACATATTATATATCATATATAAATATAGTGACATCTTAATGGCCATCTTTGAAGGTGTTATATGAGTGTTGAACAATTATCGTTTCGTGAGGTAGAAATTCGCCATCCACGGAAACAGTATGTTCTTTAACCATTAGATGAAGGTGTGTGTAGGTGTAGCTCTAATACTTCTCATAACAAAATCCTAGTATATTGAAGATACTATTGTTGTTACAAAAGAAAATAATAAAAAGAGTTTAGGGGGTTGGAGAAGCAAAATAAAACATAAGAACACAAGACAATACACTACCTTTAAATCAGGTAACTCTTTTTGATTTGAGCTCAAAGGCTTCCTTGGAAAGACTTATTCCCAAAGTGAGGCTTCTAGGAGTAAGAGAGGGATGTGTAGAGACAAAATGGGTAGGTGTTGGCCGAGACAAAGGCTTGAGAGGTGTGGGTAAGGTGGTAGAGGTGGGGGCCTTTTATAAGAGGAGAGGAGGGCACTCTTGGAAAGTTATAAAAGGTTACTTTATTATAAAATGATTTTAGGATTTAAAAGGTCCCAAAATTATATATTTCTAGGATAATGTGATAAGAGTTCTAAATCCACCCATCCAATAGGTTTTTTACATGTGTAGGTCTTAGATTTTACATTATCTTTTCATTTTATTTAAATCGTTAAATAATGAGAAAATCGCTGCATCATCATGGTGTCATAAATAATTTAATTTATTTAATGTCTAAAAATTATAAAAAAACTATCATGATGTAGGAAATCTTTTTATATTTCTAATGAATATTTATAGTAAAAAATATGACTTGTATAACCCCATTTAAAAATTGTTTTGGAAAAACAACTCATGTTTGTGACATTTTTATTTTAACTTTAAATAAAAAGTTATTAATGTCATTTTCCAACCAAAGTGGCTCCATGGGGTCCCCAAGTCGACCCATGGATTTTCTTGGTCGGCCATGACACATACAATAAGGGTAGGACATGTATCTAGGTCATTTCATATTATTAAAACATTATTTTTACCTTAAATTACACTAATTACCTCTAATCGCGATTAAAAACTTAAAAGTTACTATTCACAAAAAAATTATTTTAATCCCATTGAACCAAATTTTACTTCCTAATGAAAACCATGTATGTCGGATTTTTTAAATTCAAAACACAGAGGTGGTAAAATTTCATTTAAACGAAAAATCAGTTTTTTAAGTACCACTTAGTGGTTTCACTATTCATCAAAAATTGAAGTTTTTCAGAAAAATACCAAAACTTCATCCTAAGCTATATTTGATATTCCGAATTCAAAAATGATGTCTATTTTTTCAAAATTCAAAACATATAAGTTGCATTAATTAATTTAATAATTAATTCCCGCAGTCAAAACAAATAGCGTGTTTTTATGAAACAATAAGTATCAAAAGATTGACACTAGTTCAAGTCCAATTTCAAAGTGAAATTAATTCCAACGACCACTATTGGATTAAATGGTAAAAACATATTCTAATTGCACTTTAAAACCAATTCAAAAGATAATCTAATCATATAAATAAATTAGACTAAAAAGTGGTTTTGAATTAAAATACAACATTTTTCACTATTCATTAAAAAAATGAACTTTATCGGAAAAATACCAAAAATTTACCCAAAGTAAATTTCAATTTCCCAATCATAAAGAATAAGTTTATTTCGACAAATAGAGCTTATAAAATTTTCAAAATTTTGATTTAAAAATGGTTTGCCATCAAAAGGCAGTAAAACAATCTTTTAAAAATATTAGTGTATTCCATGCTTAAGATTGGATTTATTCTCATTTTAAGCCTCTAAAACACTATCTAATTCATTAATAGACATAGATAAAAATATCTATTATTCATTACTTACTTGGGATGTTACACAAACGGCACTAGCGGGACCAACGATGTGTCAAGCCATTAAATGGCTTGACTCCTCAAATCCTTTGTAACAGTGCCATTGGAATTAGTAAGTTCCTATTAAATGAACCCCCATTAATTCCACGGGCGTTACTCACTCTCCCCCTCTCCTATTTATATGGATCTTGGGGAGAGGTTTTGGCATGACTTCACCAAGTGACGAAGTTCTGATAAAGTGCCGCAACGCAATTCACTTGGAGAATGGAGCCAGTTCCAGAGGGTGGTGACGAGCGACACTGAATCACGAACCGAAGGACGATGTTTGAGCGACAACATTGGCAGCTTGTTGCAGGGACGACAAACACCGACTCTTCCTCAATCGCGGGTGTTCTCCAACGAACTTGAGGTAGAGATTTTATTTTTTTATAATTTCAAGTGATTGTTGAATCCTATTTTTTTCCTCCCTCATGTTTTCAAGTTAACGCGAAGGGCGCATGCCAAAAGAACATGGCCCATACCCTCCGCTACATTGTTTACCCTTGCTTTCTCTGTGAAAGACTACTGGTACGGCGACACCGGCTAACCACGATGGAGGCAGCGCGCCGTCGCGCGCCGCAGGAGGAGGCCGCGGAAGGCACCGGTGGGGCGTGAAGGTGGTGTGGCGCGCCGTCGCACGCCGCCGGTGGGTAAGGGCCGCGACCGAAGCCGCAGTGGGTGAAGAAGGCGGCCAACTCGAGCTGGCCGTGGAAGGTGGAGGCGGAGCGGCCTGCCGTCGCGCACCGCTGGAGGAGGTCGCGACTCGAAGCCACGGAGGTGGGGGGACCCGCCCTCTTGCGGGTCCCACGGAGATCGGGCATCGTCATGTGGTGCCGCCGCTTCACAACCCGAATGACCGCTCGACCCTTCGATAAAACCAGGGGGATCCGCTCCCCCCCGTGTCGGCTAGGGCGAACCCCGCTCCTCGGGCCAGGCCGCGTGAGCCCCAACAGGCCGTGCCTCTAGCAGGCCGCGCGAGCCCAGCAGGCCGCGCAACCCATTAGGCTGAGCCCACCACAACCCAACTCAGTCAGGTCGGACCTGGACGGGGTTGGGTCGGGTCGGTCCGACCGGGTCGGACCGGACCCGAACCCTTCGAGGCCCAGTTTTGCTAAAAGAGCCATAACTTGTGAACTGAGCGTCCATTTGATGAACCATCTGCAGTGCTAGGACCCTTAGGATGAGGCAATCCTTTTGGTATACTCCACTTGAGTTTTGGAGAAAGTTGGAGTATGGCTGGGTTGGATTGAACCTGAATCTAACTGGTCCCTCGGAACTAAAACACTTATAAGTCACAAACTGAGCATCCGATTGATGCGCCATCTGTTGTGTTGGAACCCTTACGACATGGAAGTCCTTTGGTATACTTCTTCGTGGAGATTTAAAGAATTTGATGTGCGATTGATGGCTTGATGAGTGGATCCTCTCGGAATCAAGCATGATTAGTGCAGGAATCCAATGGCTGGCAGTGAGGTGGAGGTTAAAGACAAATCATACGGAGGTTAGTACCGAGTGATCCTGTGTGGGTCATCACCGATCTTGTGTGGGTCAGATCTTGTGTAGGTCAGCGCTCAACTATCCTATGTGGGTCAACGTATACCGATATTGTGTGGGTTAGATCATGTGTGGGCCAGCACTCAGCGATCCTACGTGGGTCAGCACATACCAATCATGTGTGAGTTAGATTCTGTGTGGGTCATTGTGGGGGTTAGTACCTATCGACTCCAGGGGGGTCGGATCCTATGTGGGTCATTGCGAGAGTTAATACCTATCTATCCTATGTGGGTCAGACTCTATATAGTCAACAACAGTGCCTCTTGACAGAATAAGATGATCTATCTTCGCGACTAATCATATGTACTTCTATACTTTACTTATATACCTAGTGTGAGTTAAGTCTTTTACCTTCATGGCGTTACCTGTGTGGTACTTTTACCTTCATGGTGTTACCTTCTTGGTATTACCTGTGTGGTAATTTTACCTTCGTGGTGTTACCTTCGCGGTGTTACCTTTGTGGTACTTTTTCCTTCGTGGTGTTACCTTCATGGTGTTACCTTTACGGTACTTTTAACTTCGTTGTGTTACCTTTTTGGTATTTTTCCCTCATGTATGAGATGAGTATATCTTGATAACTTAGGTATATGTATGGGCATATACCTAAGTAGAGTTGTCATCTGCTTTGTGATTTTGATTGAGTTCTTGCTTTGTGGTTTTTCCTTTGTGGAAATTTGGGAGACCTTTGGGGGTCTCGGGGTCCCTATTGAGTATTGTTATACTCACCCTTGCACGGGCTATGCCCACACCTTGTTGTGTCTTGTGCAGACAACAAACATCATTGATCGAGGCTGAGGGAGCCAGGACTGGACGGTGCTCAGAGGTGGACCATTTTACGTGACGTGACATAGGACTACTGATCGTGAGCTGTACCTACCCTTTAGGTAGGATCCTCGGTGGACGTTCCAAGTACTATTTTTACTTTTCCAGTTGTACTTGTACTTTCCAGTTGGGCTTGTATTCCAGCCCCTTTTTCTTTCAGCACACTTTTTACTACTGCAGTTTACTTCATGGATGATTCTTGTTGTGTTCTTGGATTGTGTGTTTGTACAAGTTTAAAGGCAATGCCTTCCCATTAAGGGATACACCTTTCCAGTGCTAGTTTCCAAATCCTGTCCTATGGAATGCAGGCTTGGGGTAGTCACGGCACGTGCCCCGGGGGACGGGTCGTGACAAAGTGGTATCAGAGGAGTCGGCTCTACCGAAGAACTAGGACTCTGATCTTTTCTATGTGGCAATAATGTTAAGTGTTATGAGTGTGGTTTTCAATTTGGGTAATCCATTGTTGGTGCAATGACCGTCGTATCTATACACTAGGACCCTGAATTCTGATTTCCGACTCAGTACATGAAAACACTGATTGTGTGTGTTTTTGAAAAGTTTTTCTTATGATCACTTTGAGTCAACTCACTAGGTATAACTTATTGACTGTGGCACACCTGTTTTCTTTTAGGATGCCACCACGTAGATAGCCAGCCAGGATTCCTGAGAGAGTACACGATGACAGCCCACCGAGCGATGAGGCTTCGGTGCAGTGCCCTCTTACGTCGATAGTACCATCGGGTGGTGCACTATTAGCACCACCACCCGTTGGGTAGTAGATGACACCATCCCCACCAACAGAGGGTGCACGCTGACTGAGCACGTTGCATGAGTTTCAACTATAGGGAGCTTTGAGGTTCCGCGGTGAGACGGATCCGCAGGTGGCTGAGGATTGGCTGGAGGCTGTGGCCAGAGTTTTTCACTTAGTGGGGACACCAGCTAATCTGATGATGATCCTAGCTGCCAGTCTCTTTTAGGGAGTAGTTGGGAGATGGTGGAGTTTGAAACTCTAGATACACGATGAGGCGACCCTCACTTGGGAGGACTTCAAGGTCCTTTTCAGGGCAGATTTCATCCTAGCAACTCTACGCTTAGTGCATATACAGGAGCTGCTGCACTTACAACAGGGCAGCATGACCATGGACCTGTACTTGGCGAGGTTCACTGATATCTCTTTCTACTCCACCAACATGGTACACGAACCTTTATTAAGGCCCCGAACATTTGAGTAGGGTCTTCGATGGGAGATCAGAGCATCGATGATATTTCTCAGCATTCCAATGCAGGCGGGGGTACTAGAGAAATCACTTTTAGTGGAGAGCTTTCTAGCTGAGCAAGCACCGAAAACGAGGGCCACCATCAGATGTTAGGTAGTAGATTCATCCGAAGTAGGAAGTAGAAGGATAACGCAGGGGCCCAAGCAGGCCAAAAATTTTGGTGGATGATCTCAAGATATAGGGTCGGTGGTGACGGGCTCACGGGACAGAGGAGGGCAGTTGAGGATTAGGCAATGCTACTCATGTGGCGGGCAGGGTCACATGGCTCGCGACTTCCCGAACCGCCGTACGGACGACCAGATGACAGTCGAGGGACCACCGAGGCAGAGACAGAGGTTCAAGCGAGGAGGTCCATAGGGTGGAATATGTGGCAGAGGAGCTGGCTGTGCAGTAGGTAGTGGGCGACAATTCGAGGTTCTACCGCCACCACCTCCAGGTGGTCCACCCCGACCATAGGGAGCAGGATGACAGGGACAAGCTCAGATTGAGGAAACTAAGGCCTACAACCACAGAGCTCTAGAGATGATTAGATGTAAGATCTGTGTCTATTCTACCCTAGATTCAGTACTTATAGAAACATGTTTCAATCACTCTTTTATTTCCACAACCCTCGTTCGGAGCTCGGACAGAACCATTGAATCGATCCTTATGGCTAGAGACTCCTACGGGAGGGGATTTGATGATTAAACACTGGTTCTAGCAGTGTGAGCTTACTTTAGGAGGTGAGAGATTCAGATGTGATCTTCTAGTAGCGGCGTTGAGGCCTTACGATGTCATCTTGGGTATAGACTGGTTATCCACAGTCCATGCTTATATTGACTGTATTAGGTGAAAAGTGCGGTGTGCCCGCAAGGATGGGACTAAGTTTTCCTTCACCGGTGAGAAGGAAATATTTGCAGCATAGGATAGACTTTCCCAGAGGAGGGTGCAGCTGATCACACATCAGTTGGCTGGCCTTACCCTCGGGGCAGTTTATGTTGAGAGTCCGAGCTATCCAGTAGTGGTGGACATGTATGCCGATGTATTTCCTGATGATGTTCTGGGACTACCTCCACGCAGAGAGGTAGACTTTTATATTTACATGTACCCCAGGACGACACTGATATCTAAAACATCATATCGGATGGCTCCCATGGAGGTTTGTGAGTTACGGGTACAGTTGGAGGACTTTCAGAGGAAGGGGTTCATAAGTACAAGTGTGTCTCCATGGGCAGCCCCGATTTTGTTCGCCAAGAAGGAAGATGAGAGTTTGAGACTTTGTGTAGATTATCGGTTCCTGAACCAGGCGACCGTGAAGAATAAGTATCCACTCCTGAGGATCAATGATCTCTTTGATCAATTTAAGGGAGCTCGATGGTTTTCGAAGATAAACCTCAGATCAGGCTATCATTAGCTCAGGGTACGATATTAGGATGTGCAGAAGATGACCTTCAGATGTTGGTATGGCCACTATGAGTTCTTGGTTATGAAATTAAGAATGACCAATTCCCCAATAGTGTTCATGGGACTCATGAAAAAGATCTTTCATCCATACCTCGATCACTTTGTGGTGGTGTTCATCGATGACATCTTGGTGTATTGAGCGATGGAGGAGGAGCATGCCTATCATCTATAGATAGTTCTAGATACACTATGAGAGCACTAACTTTATGGTAAGCTCTCAAAGTGCCAGTTCTATATACGGGAGGTGCACTTTCTGGGAAATGTTATCTTAGAGGCTGGAGTTGCAGTAGATCCAGCAAAGATAGTGGTAGTGCTTACTTGGGAGCCACCCAAGAGTGTAACCAAGGTGCAGAGTTTCCTGGGATTGGCTGGGTACTATAGGAGATCCATAACCTACTTTTCTAGAGTTGTGACACCCTTTTCAGTGTTTAAGAAGAAGGGAAAACCCTTCATATGGACAAAGAGATGCCAACAGAGTTTTCAGGAGCTGAGGCAGAGACTGATGAGTGCCTCCATCTTGAGGCTTCCAGAAGAGGGTGTTGGGTATGTATTCTACTGAGACACATCAGGGACCAGACTTGGATGTGTCCTGATGTAGGAGCAAGCAGTGATCACATATGGTTCTTGACAGCTAAGACAACATGAGCAGAACTATGCTACCTATGACCTAGAGTTAGCATAAGTAGTCTTCATCTTGAAGATGTGGCGACATTACTTGATGGGCGAACGTTTTACAGTCTACTCTGATCACAAGAGTCTCAGGTATATCTTCTCACAGAAGGACCTGAACCCAAGACAACGACTTTGGCTGGAGTTCCTCTAGGACTATGAATTTGAGATAGTCTACACTCCTGGGAAGGGGAACGTAGTGGAAGACACACTCAGTAGGAGATCTGGTTTACAATTTCTGCGTGAGGCGACAGAGCAGCTAGCCGCGCCGCAGATATCCTTTGTGGATAGAGATGGAGTAGCTTACCTATAATCTATGACTATAACTCCCCCACTTCTTTAGTAAGTTCTAGAGGCACAACTTGGGGATGATGACTGCGAGGTTCGACGTGCTCAGATATCCTCAGGATAGGCACCTGATGGATTTTCTGAAGGTGGGGAGCATGTCATATTCTTCAGAGGGTGCACTATGGTGCCAGTGGTGCTATGGGAGGAGGTGTTGAGTGAGTTCCATATGTCCCCTCTGGTGGTGCATCTTGGTGTGGCGAAGATTTACTGGGACCTCCGACATCAGCACTGGTGGCTAGGGATGAAGAAGGCAATGACAGAGTTTGTTTCACGATGCCTCACTTTCCAGCAAGTGAAGGCCGAGCATCAAGTTCTACCAGGCTTAGCCCAGCCACTAGAGGTGCTGGAGTGGAAGTGGGATGGTATCTCCATGGACTTTGTTACAGGGCTTCCACGTACGTCAAGGGGACATGATTCCATCTGGGTGATTGTTGTCCGACTCACCAAGTCGGACCACTTCCTACCCATTAGAGAGCAGGGATTAGTAGAGGGATTTGGACGCCTCTACGTATAAGAGATTGTATGACTTCATGGGGTTCCATCAACGATCATCTCTGAATGTGACACACATTTTACATCCCGGTTGTGGAAGAGATTATAGGAGGCGTTTGGGACTTAGCTACTTTTGAGCACCGCCTTTCATCCTTAAATGGATGGTCAGACAGAGCAAACCATTCAGACACTAGAGGACATGCTGCGTGCTTGCATCCTAGATTTTGGCTGTAGTTGGGAGGATCACTTTACCTTGGTGGAGTTCTCATACAACAATAGATATCATTCCATCATCAGTATGACACCATTCAAGGCCTTATACGGTTGACCTTGCAGATCACCTCTATACTAGACAGACCCAGGGGAGTCAACACTTATGGGTCCAGAGTTGGTACGGGCTACCACTTAGAAGGTGCAGATCATCTAGAAGTGGATGAATACTACACAGAGAAGACAAAAGTCTTATGATGATAGGAGAAGGAGGCCCTTGGAGTTCAAGGAGGGAGACCATATCTTCCTACGGGTCTCACCTTGATGAGTTTTGCGGAGATTTGGCCGAGGCGACAAACTCTCACAGTGGTTTATCAGACCTTTTCTGATACTTCGGAGGATTGAATAGGTAGAATACCACTTGGAACTACCACCATAGTTAGAGAGGGTATATGACATCTTCCATGTATCCTAGTTGAGGAGATACGTGCATGACCCATCTCACGTCATCGACCATGGAGAGCAGGACTTTGATGATGGAGCGACGTTTACAGAGGTTCCAGTGGAGATTAAGGATCGATAGGTGCATGTCCTTTGTGGACGATTGATACCTCTGGTACACGTTCACTGGTAGCATGGGAACCTCCATGAGATAACATGAGAGCCGGATGCTCAGATTCGTGCTCAGTACCCCCATTTGTTTCCTTAGTCTATGTTGTGGCTTTCGGGGACGAAAAACCCTAAGGTGGGGAGAATGTAAAGACCCAAATTTTACATGTTTTTTTTAATTATACAGAATTATTACGAGTCTGGGAAAGTTGATAGCGTGTGATTTCAAGGCCCAGTGTGCCTAAAATGAATTTCTGAACTTTTTTTAAGGTACATTCAGTAAACGTGCGGGCTGAATTTTATATCTTTTCAAGCCGGTGCTCAGATTAAAAATCTCACGGCACTGTTGAATCTGTAGCACCAGGATTCTCTTAAGGGAAGATTTAATTAGACTACAGTAAGTCTAGAGAAAAAGTTAGATTTTGGAAATTTTAAAAGAATAATAAATTAACTTTGTTATTTTATTTATTTATTTCTTTTCCTCCAATGGAAAAATGGCAGCGTCGAGACCAAAGATGTGTCAAGCCATTAAATGGCTTGACTCCTCAAATCCTTTGTAACAGCGCCGTTGGAATTAGGAAGGTTCCTATTAAATGAACCCACATTAATTACATGGGTGTTACTCACCCTCCCCCTCTCCTATTTATATGGAGCTTGGGGAGAGGTTTTGGCATGGCTTCACCAAGTGACGAAGTTCTGATAAAGTTCCGTGCTTGGAGGATAGAGCCAGTTCCAGCAGGAAATGACGAGCGACACTGAATCATGAACCGAAGGATGAAGTTTTAGAGGAAACGTTGGCGGCTTATTGCGGGGATGATGAACACCGAATCTTCCTCAATCGCGGGCGTTCTCCAACGAACTTGAGGTAGGGGTTTTATTTTGTAATAATTTAAAGTGATTGTTGAATCCTATTTTTTCCCTCCCCCATGTTTTCAAGCTAACGCGGAGGGCGTGGACCAAACGAACATGGGTCGGACCCTCCTCTACCTTGTTTACCCTTGCTTTCTTCATGTAAGACCATCGACGCGGTGGTACCGGCCGACCACGATGAAGGCGGCGCACCGTCATGCGCCGTAGGAGGAGGTCACGACACTATGCCACGACGGTTAGCAGAGCGGCCAGAATCGGCTGGCCATGGAGGTGGTGCAGCGCGCCATCACGCGCCGCCGATGGGCAAGGGCCGCGGTGGGTGAAGAAGGCAGCCGACTCGAGCCGTCCGCGGAAGGCGGAGGCAGAGCGGAGTGCCGTCGCGCGCCGCTGGAGGAGGCTGCGGCTCGAAGCCACGATGGTGGGGGGAACCGCCCTCCTACGGGTCCCATGAAAACCGGGTGGCGCCACGTGGCACTACCGCTTCACAAACCAAACAGCCGATCAGCCAATTGGAAAAACCCGGGGGAGCCGCTCCCCCCCGTGTCAGCTAGGGCGGACCCTGCTCCTTGGGCCGGGCTACACGAGCCCAGCGGGCCATGCCCCTCTATGGGCCAGGCCGCGCTGCCCAGTGTGCTGTGCCTGCTGTGGCCCAGCCCAGCCAGGTCAGACTCGGACCGGGTCGGGTCGGCTCAGAACGGGTCGGTCTGACTGGGTCGGACCGGACCCGGACCCTTCCAGGCCAAGTTTCGCTAAAAGAGACATAACTTGTGAACCGAGCATCCGTTTGACGAACCGTCTGCGGCGTTGGGACCCTTAGGTTGAGGAAGTCATTTTGGTATAATCCAATTGAGTTTTGGAGAAAGTTGGAGTTTTTCCAGGTTGTATTGAACCCGAATCCAACCGGGCCCTCGGAACTAAAACGCTTATAAGTCACAGACCGGGCGTCCAATTGACGCGCCGTCTATCGGTTTGGAACCCTTACAACATGACGGTCCTTTGAGATACTACTTCATGGATCTTCATGGCGGTTGAGGTGCGACCAATGGCTTAAGGAGTGGATCCTCCTGGAATCAAGCGTGATTAGTGCGGGAATCCAGTGGCTGGCAGTGAGGCAGAGGTTGGTGACAGATCATATGGAGGTTAGTACCGAGCGATCCTGTGTGGTTCAACACCGATCCTATGTGGGTAATATCCTGTGTGGGTCAGTGCTTATCAATCTTGTGTGGGTCAACGCATACCGATCCAGTGTGAGTCAGATCCTGTGTGGGTCATTGCGGGAGTTAGTACCTATCAACTCCGAGCAGGTCAGATCCTGTGTGGGTCATTGCAGGGGTTAGTACCTATCGATCCTATGTGGGTCAGAATCCATATGGTTAGGAGAAGTGCCTCTTGACAGAATATGATGATCTAGCTTCGCGACTAATCATATGTACTTCTATACTTCACTTATATACCTGGTGTGAGATGAGTCTTTTACCTTCATGGTGTTACCTGTGTGGTACTTTTACCTTCGTGGTGTTACCTCTGTGGTACTTTTACCTTCGTGGTGTTACCTTTGTGATACTTTTACCTTTGTGGTGTTAGCTTTGTGGTATTCTTCCCTCATGTATGAGACAAGTATATCTTGATAACTTAGGTATATGTATGGGCATATACCTAAGTAGAGTTGTATACTGCTTCATGCTTTGTGATTGAGGTCTTTCTTTGTGGTTTTTCCTTTATGGAACTCTGGGAGACCTTAGGGGGTCTTGGGGTCGCTATTGTGTATTGTTATACTCACCCCTGCACGGTCTATGCCCGCACCTTGTTGTGTCTTGTGCAGATGACGGGCAACGTTGATCGAGGCTGAGGGAGCCAGGATTGGACGGTTCTCAGAGGTGGACCATTTGATGTGACGTGATGCATGACTACTGATCATGATCTGTACCTACCCTTTAGGTAGGATCCTCGGTGGACGTTCCATGAGCTATTTTTCCTTTTCCAGTTGTACCTGTACTTTATAGTTGGGCTTGTATTCCGACCCCTTTTTCTTTCAGCACAATTTTTACTACTGTAGTGGACTTTGTGGATGCTTCTTGTTGTGTTCTTGGATTGTGTGTTTGTATAGGTTTAAAGTCAATGCCTTCCTATTAAGGGATACACCTTTCCGGTGTTAGTCGCCAGCCCCAGGCCTATGGAAGACAGACTTGGGGTAGTCACGGCACAAGCCCTGGGGGACGGGTCATGATAGTTTTTGCTAAAAATAGTCATGGAATGTATGAGAATGAGATTTCCATAAGAAAATCATGACGTACTTGAGAAAAACCACATCATGGTTTCAAAAGTATGAATTTTTAAGGATTTTCATAAAATGACTTCAACTAATAAATAACATCATGGTTCTTTTGGCAATGGTTGTCACTTGGGATGTTCAAATCTGAAGGGGGATTTAAACCACACCAAAAATATTTTGGTGGATATGATCTAGGTTTAAAGTGGATTTACATGGTTGATTAATTTATAAAGTATTTATAAATTATTAAATAATGATAAATATAAAGTATCTTATATTAATTTATGAAATATTCATAAATGGTAATATGAATTGTTCATATTAAAAGGCCATATTTGAAAATTTATTTAAACTAAACCAAAATGAGTTTTATTGAATTTTATCAGGGTTTAAATAAAGTTAAATATGTGATATTAAATTAGGTAACATTTTTACAAAAAAATTGAAATTTTCATATGGAATATAAAAATTCAATATTTTTATAAATACCATATATTTTATATGAAGGAGTTCATATTAATGTCATGTAAATTATGAAATATGAAGTGTTAATTTTTGTGATTTAACTATAAAATGTTTATATCTATATATTATAGAATATCCATAAATTTTGTTTAAACACTATTGGAAAGAGGGTCTAACCCCAAAGAGCTATACCCACGATTTTATAAACTGTGGGTATAACCTGATTAGGGTTTGTCTATACCCACAGTTTTGAATGAACCATGGGTATAGACAATCTATACCAACAGTTTTTACTAACCATTGGTATAATGGGGAAAATATTTTCGCCCCACCCATGCTCCCCCTCACTTGTCAGGCTGTAACCCCCACAGGCCCCTTATCCCCCCACAAGTCCCCTTCTACTCCCTCCCCCCATGTTTCCCTCACCCGACGCCACTTCTCCTCCTCCGGTCGATAGACATCCCCACTTCTATCCCTCCTCTGGTCAACACGCATCCCCCCTCTTCCTCCTCTAGTCAAGAATCCCATCCTTTGTCACACATCCCCCCTAGATCGAGGTTTCCCTCACCCAACACACATCCCCCCTAAGTCGATCATCCCCTTTTACTAGGTCGAGCACTCCCTCTAGTCGAGAAACCCCCTAGACCGAGCATCCCCTCTAGTCAAGCATCCCCTTCAACTATTGGGATTTTTTCTAATTTGGGTCTTCTTTGACAGTGATTCCATAATACTTCTTCTGGTATGGTTAATTTATTCTCGTTTATTTTTAGTTTTGTTGATTCGATTTGTATCATTTAATATTGTTTCATTTATATTTGATATCTGATTGATTTTGGATTTCTCAAAACATAAAAATAGTTATCATTATTGTGTTTTTAGATATAAATTAGTGGAAGTTCACATAGAAGATACCATGAGAACATGATTTCTTTGTGATTTAGTTGAACAATATATGATGTTTTTCTAGTTTCATAAAGAATATCATATTATACGTGAAATCATTAGGATCTCATAAAAATGTTAAGAATATTCTATGTGTAGAATTATTCAAACCATTTATTCTTTGTGGATGCATTTGTATTGTGAATGGAGTGTTATAATTTTAAAATGAAAATGTTATCTAATTCATACTATTTAAATATGTACATGATGTATATGAAGGGAAATTGGCTTATAGATAAATGTGATGTTCTTTTTGGATTCACATATAGTTGAATGGGTAACCATATTTTATTGGATTATAAAGTGTTATCTAGATGCAAAGTAACCTATAAATATGGAATTAACTCATAGGAAAGGTGTTGAAACTTTTTTAGAGATACAATTAACAAGAATGTATTTTCGCATTTTCTCTATATTGATTTTTTAATGAAATAACAACACTATATGAAGGATTCATTTTACAAAATTATTTTCCTTCACAAAGAAATATATATATGTGAAGTGTGTGTTGTATGAAATTTCCATTAGAGTGTTGTTTTATATCAATATTATTTAGTAATAATTAACTCCATTTAATTTATTTTTGAAACAACAATTCATGAAGAATATAATTATTGAACCAACAACATGAGATTGGATACATATTATATGAATATATCATATAATTTATGTGATTATAATTTCATGCACTATATAATAATCATAAATTTGAGATGTTAAGAATTTATAGATATTAAATAGTATCTAATTTAGTGATATTTTATAGATACTGAGCTATAATGAAATTATCTCTTGTCAGGAATCAAAAATAGGTGAGAACATGCTACTCGGTTCATCTTATAGGATATAAAGGTATAATATTCTCTATTCTAGAGAATATTGTATAGAGTAACCAATTGGGATTATATTGGAGAATCTATGATTGACGTGTCTTACCAATCATAGTAAGGAGTTTTCTAGTTTTGAGACTAAAGCATGTAATAATATTATGTCCCTATTCTATTATTTTTTACTACATCTGGATAAAGCTAAATTTCAAAAAAATTGGATTATATCCTAATATTTCTATAGTGGTCAATGTCAATATAATGAAAAAGTTATAAAAATATCAACTTATTCAAACTCCCCACCTTTTTAGTGGTGAAACGCCTCTATTGGCTCCTAAAATCAGACCAAGTTACCCCACCACCACACTATACATGGTTAGAGTTTAGTAGATGGATTTTGATTCTTATAAATAAATTATATTTTTTGATTGTATGTGGTACTATATATAGTCACTTCATAAGAAGACACCTGGTTCACATCTTAGTTATGGATGTGATTGTAGGAGTAATTCATGACCCTATAATGGATCATTAAAAAATAAATCCATTAGATTAACAACTATGAAAATAATACTTTTATGTTTTAAATGATCTAAAAAAGGGATTGTATGTTATATTATAGCTAGATATAAGATGTTAACATTATCATGGTATAGTTCAACTATAATGACACATACCACTCTATCATAGGCATGGATCATTCCTTGTCCCATTATGGTTTACCTTTTTGATCATCCCTTTATAGGTTAGAGATAATAATTTTATCTCTGATACTAAAAGGGTTGAAATTGGTGATAAAAAATAAGGCACTTGCAATACAGATGTGAATTAGATTTAACTATCAAGTTTTTATCTTCTAATAGTTTTAATTTTTATAGTACATATCCATTTTTTAATTATGGTTTACATTTTTGATTGGAAGATAAATTTTTTCCTTATTATATAATGGATAGAAGTTGGATGTATCGTACTTATTAGATTTCAAACGAGTTTCAAAATAATTTGAAGAATTTTTATATTTTTTATTTAATAATGCTTTAGATGGAGGTTATATACAGTGTCCATGCTATAAATGTTTTGTAAGACCATGGTTATTATGAGAAGAAGTTATCTATCATATAATGAAATTTAGATTTCAAACAAACTATTTTTTTGGGTATCACTATAGAGAGATGAGTCAATATTCTATTGTTCATGAACAAAATAAAAGAAGTGGACTGTATAATTTGATATTTGATCGGTTTCCATTTGTGCATCATCCTGAGAGATATAGTTTTCCAGTTCAAGAAGACAATGATATCAGTACACATGAGGAAAATACTGAAGATGATGATTTTGAGAGAGTGAAAAATTTATTGGATGATTCCAGAACTCCAGTATACCAGGAATGTACTAAAATAACCAAGTTGGAATTTTTAATGAGGTTATATCGTGAGAAAAAATGTATGAAATTTCTAATACAACCGTTGATTAGATTCTTACATTTTTGAAGGAATTTCTTTCTGATGGTGCAGATATTCCCTCAAATCATTACAAGGAATGGAAGTTAATTAAGCATCTTGGATTTTCTACTAATAAAGTCCATGATTGTCTAAAATATTGCAGTTTATTTTGGGAGGAAATAGCTAACCGTAATGACTGTAAAGAATACGATACATCTTGATAGAAGACAAATGTATATGGAACACCATCTCATGTTCCACATAAAGTTATGTGGCACTTTCCATTGATTCCTAGACTTCAAAATCTATTAATGTCTGTAGAAATATTATCCAATATGAGATAACATGATGTTGAGAGAATTAAAGGTAATGATGAGTTGGTTAATCCTGAAGATGGATTAGAATGACAGACATTTTATGCACAACATCCTAATTTTGCAGATGAGGTGTACAATGTCAGGTTGGGTCTATCCTGTGATAATTTTAATCCATTTGGTCAGATGCTTACTACTCACAGCACGTGGATAGTTTTTATTCATATTTATAATCTTCCTCTACGGATGTGTATGAAAAAATATTTCACTTTATTGAGTATACTAATATCCAGACCTTCTGATCCTAGTAATGATATAGATGTCTACTTGCAACCTTAAATAATAAAGTTGAAACAACTTTGGGATTTGGGTGTGAGAACATTCAATGCTTCTTCAAAGAATACATTTTTGATGTGTGCTGCCCTTTTATGGACTATAAATTATTTCCCTACTTATGCAATGATTTCTAGGTGGAGTACGAAGGGAAAACTTTCATGTCCCATTTTTATGAAGAATACACAATCAAGAAGGCTTAAATATCATTTTAGTTTCAGTTTCATGGGGCATCGATGATTCTTGCCAATGGATCATCAATACAGAAAGAATATTTGGAGGTTTGATAATACTATTGACACTAAAAAACCAACTCAAAGTATGTTAGAAAGTGATGTGATTAATGAATTTAAATATTTTAGTTTTTCATTAGGAAAGGTCAGTTGAAATCTAAAAAGAGAAAGACTACTGACACTGAAGCCACTTACAATTAGAAAAAGAGAAGTATTTTTATGAGTTTCTATATTGGTCTACCAATTTATTAAATCATTGTTTATACGTAATGCATATTGATAAAAATATATGTGAAATATTGCTTTCAATTATTCTGAATATTAAGGGGAAGACCAAATATGACTTTCGATCTTGTTGGGACTTGTTGGATTGGGGTATTCGACCAGAACTGCATCCTGTGTGTATCAGTGAAAACAAATGGAAAGTTACTTGTGCTTATTATGTGATGAAATCATTAGAGAAAGAGCAATTTCTGGTATTATTGGAGAATATTAAGGTTCCTGATGGCTATTCCAACAACATATCTAAATGATTCAACAGAAGAGATGTGAAAATAAAATACCAAAAAACTCATGATTATCACATCCTTCTTCATGAATTGATTCCAATAGAAATTTGGCATTTTCCCTCCAATAATGTTAGGGTGATAGTGATTCATTTGTACCATTTTTTAGAGACCTTTGTTCAAAAAGGTTATCCAAGTCATTCTTGATAAAAATGCAGTAGGAGGAGCCATTAATTTTGTGTGAGCTGGAATTTTTTTCCCTCCATTATTTTTCACTTACATGTTGCATTTAACAGTTCATTTACCAATTGAAACACTTCTTGGGGGATCAGTTGATTTTCAGTGGATATATCCTACTGAAAGAACTATGTTCACAATGAAATCATATGTCCAAAACAAGAATAATCATTAGGGTTCGATTGTTAGGGGTTATCTGACTCAAGAATGTATGGATTTTTGTTGAATGTATTTATCTGATGTGAGCACAAGACATAACCAACCAATGAGAAACGAAGATGAACAATATAGGGGAATTGAGCCCTCATTTCCATCTCTTCCCCAAACAGGAGGAATTTTTGGGTCTTATAAATTGGCTACATTGAGTCTTGAAGAGCGGGAGATGACACATTGCACAGTCTTGTTTAATTGTGGTTTGTTCGATGAGTATATCAAGTAAGTAATTTGGATATTTATATGTTATCTCATATTATGAAATTTCACATATACCTTATGAATATCCAAGGATTGAGTAACAACTGAGAAGGGGGTGGGGGTTGAAACAGTTATTTACTTTTTATAAGTTTCAAAACGTTTAGAAACTTAACCCCTACAACCTATTAAGATTTATATCCTCATAAACTTTTATTGAATACCCATGAATGAAATAGAAGGTATGAAAGAAAATCACACAAGGTTTATAAGGTTAAACCTTAGTGTGATAACCTACGTCCTTGGCATAGCCACTCATGTGGGTCTATAGAAATACACTATTATGAAAATGTGAATACAACTTGTACCAAATCCCGTTTGAAACCTTCTATCTCCAAATAGGAATGATTATACTGATTCCTGTTAGTTTACAATATTTTTTTAAAACAATTGATCTAATAAAAGGAATAAAGTCTTTATTGAAACTACTCCACAAATTCTTAGTCTAAATCCTCAGTCTGATTTGGATGGATCTGATTTTCTCAATCCGATGATGTTGGATCCTAATTTTCTAAATACAATTATGATAGATTCTAGATCCTATTTCTTTCAATACAATAATGATGTAATCTAGATCCAATTTCTTTCAATATAATGATGCTGTAATCTTGATCCAATTTCTTTCAATACAATGATGATGTAATATGGTTCATATTTCTTTCAATACAATGATGCTATAATCTGGATCTGATTTCTTTCAATATTATGATTCTATAACATGAATTTGATTTCTTTCAATACAATGATGTTGTAATCTGGATCCAATTTCTTTCAATACAATACTTCTATAATCTGGATCTGATTTCTTTCAATACAATGCTACTATAATCTGGATCTGATTTCTTTCAATACAATAAACTTAAACTCAAACTTTAAAAAACTCAAACACTTCTAGAATTATTAAATCAATTCTACTTAAATCAGATGAGAACTTCAACTTCAATTTCTCCAGTGCTCCACCTTTCACATGTGTATAGAAAATTCAACAATGAACTAATGATCCGAGGAAGTATTTATAGGAAACTCAAGAAACAAAGGCAGGAAAATTGAAATCTTTCTCTCTACCTCAAATCTCAAAACTCTAAAAAATCTCACATTTAAACTTCGTCTTTGAATTCATCATACCTCCTTAGATTTCTCTGATTTTTTTTTAAAAGTGAATGTAAAGTTTGAACACTTTAATTTTTATTTTTAATCGGTTCATTACAAATTCTTTTTCAACCTATTACAATTTGTTTCTTTCTCATCCCATTAAAATATTTTGATTAGCCTAGATACAATTGTCACTATCTTTTTCACTTTCCAGTTGGTTCTGATTTTCACAGAATGATAGTTACGATTTTCAGAGAATTATGGTTATGATTATCTCAGAAATATGGTTACAATTCTGTAAAGAAATATGGTTATGATTCTATTAGAATTATGGTTATGATTCTCTGAGAAAACTAGTTATGATTCGATCAGAATGCTGGTTACAATTATCTATAGAATACTGGTTACGATTCTCTAAGAAAACTGGTTACAATTCTCTCAGAATAATGGTTACAATTATTTGTAGAATGTTGGTTATGATTCTCTACAGAATGCTAGATATGATTTTTCTCAGAATGATGGTTACAATTCTATGATTATGAAAAACTGATTAAAAAAAATTCATTTTTCAACTATGAAATTCTTCAAACCTCTTCACCATTTATTCAAAAGATTTTATCTTGAACATTTTCATGACTTATGAAAACTTCTTTATCATTAAGGCATCGTTTAATTTTGTTTTAGAAATTATGAAAACATTCTATCTCCTGACTTCACTTTATTCTATCAAAACTCTTCATCAACTTCATTATTTCTCTGAAAACAAAAAAGATAGACTCCCAAAAAATAATACATCTTGCCTCTGATTATTTTGGAAATGATGAACTGAATACAATGTAGATGGATCTGATTCCTAGAAAACAAAAAATTCTGATACAAAAAGGTTATAAATTTTTTTTTTATAACAAATTATCACAAAGGTATTTCAATCTCCCCCTTTTGATTTGTTTAAAACCCTCATTAACAACTTTTACAACTCTCAATTTTTTTCACAAATCAAGTTTTTTGAATTTTATAAAAACATAACCTATCTCAAAATAGAGTGTCCTGACACCATACTAATAGATAAAGTAATGTTTTTGAAGGAATTACATCCCTTGGTGGTAAGAAAATTTTGTGGCCATCTAAAGATAAACTCGCCTCACTTTTATTTTCATACATCCCTTTTCTCTCCCCAATTATTTATTTTCTCACTTTCTTTTTCTTTCACTTTTATTTTTCTCTCACTTTTATTCTCACTCTCCCCCATTATATGATAACCAAAACTTCAGATTCATAAAAAAAGATAATTTTTTTACTTTCTTTCCCCCATTTTCATCATAATCCAAATCACGATGGAGGTTCTTCCTTATGAGATTTAGGAAGACATAGGTGGAGGATGAACATGAAGTTTTAGGCTCAATTCCACAAAAATTTCTTTTAGCATTTCTTTTGTAAATATATTAGTAATCCGATATTTGTTGAAATGTATTCCAACAAAACATCTGCAGTGATAAACGCACTATCACATCTCTTAATCAAAATTACTTAATTTTGATATCCAAAATGGCATAGTACAAACACCAACACCAAATTCCAAGTACAAAACTTGGTGTAATTCAGTGGTTTTATTATTAACCACTAACAGTAGTCATCATAATCCTCTTATAGTCATTGATGAACCATCAATAAAACTCATAATTAGATCACATCAAATCCATCTAGATCCCAATAATAAAAAAATACATCTAATACAACATCTGAATACTAAATCTAGAATTCCTCATAGAAATAGGTGAAATTGGATTTACCTATTCACTGGTATCTTAGTGATGTCTCAACAGTCCACCGACTAGTCTCACTACATCAATAAACCTTTCTAAATGATATTAATGCCTCCATTACTAATTCAATGCTACGTTATATAAGTACATTTTTATTAGTTTCCCGATGAACATAAAAACTACATCTCTACAACTCATTCTTATTCATTACCAAATGTAAGGATTATAAAAGACCATCTTGATAATACCTGAGCATTGAAATGAAACACTAATCAATACCTATTTTGGGATCACCTTAATTGTCACCTATTTCATGAATTTATATTAAAAAACAATGAGGGTAATAATATTTAATGGAAAATGATGGAATCCCTACCATATGGATTTCATTACACCACTCCTTGAGTGAAATGCTCAACAGATTCCCAAAAACATATTATTTTCACTCTTCATGATCCAAAATCTCCAATACCTTCAACCATTATCACCATCCATTATAGAGGAAAAAAATCACATTCTTAATGGAAATTGATGAAACCTTACCCTTAAGTGTTTTATCAGCCATCTTAGATATTTTTTAGTACATGGGTACACAGAGTTCGAAAAATAAATTGGGCACCAAGCATAAATAGTGCCCACTTTTCCACGAACATTAACGCTTTCCTTGAAAATAACATTTAATAGCGTCTCCCTCCCTCCAATGATATACTGTCACTCTAAAAAACATTCCCATAGGAAATTATACATTATAAATATTAGTCTAACTCAAACCCAATGGATTTATTCTATTATACCACATATCGGAAAAACTTGACTCATGCTCTCATGAGTCACATATCATCAATACTAGGCTCATGTTCCTGAATAACTAGCAACGCCACACTTCATGTTGACCTTATCTATCTAGAACCACCTTAGTAATTTATTCCTATGAATCTTGATATCTCAATCATTACAGGGAAAACTGAATGATCATCCTCCACTAAGGTTTCATTCATGACCACTATAGTCTACCCATGATTTTTCCATCATTGATCTAACCAACCAGGATCATGGTGGATAATATATAAGGAATCTATTTTCATAAAACACATATCTAATAGAACTTATTTTTATCAATATTATATGTAATGAATATCCACATGCATCTCATCTCTATGAGAACTCAAAAGTATATGATACCCCTATCTCATGTCACCCTCACACGTCACAACTCACCTCAGACAATAATAAGAAGTTTATGTTATTTAACCACAATACTCAGCTCACCAATATCCTATTTCACATTTCAAGGGTAGTAGGATATCCCATATATAATATAAACTACATTTCACATTGTCAAATATGTACTCCAATCTCAATTACCCAATGAAACATACATGCCATCAAATGGATCTAGCTTGAATCATAGTTGCTATGAGGAATCAAAACACTCTTCATCATAGCTAGTGCAGAAAATCGATGCATGATTTTTATGTTCTCAGACACCATAGAATAACTAGTAAGTTTCATTCCCCTCTATAAATATTGAATTCATATAGAACACTCCATTTATTAGATGGATCAAACTCAATTTGGATAGAGAATATAGAGGAAACCCATGACCTTTAGGTTGTGGGGAAGTCTTTAGAAGTCACAATGATGATATCATGGGTTTTATTTATAGTCCCTATGGAATTACTTCATCATTGGAGGATAAAATGATTGGTTTTATTATTAATTTTTTGATATATAAAATTAAAAATTATTGAAAAATATTTTCCCTTTTCCCACTTCAGAATCATTGAAACCATTTTTTTTATTGTTGTCAATTGATATGTTTATTTTCAACTAGAGTGTGAATTATTGAAACCATTTTTTCTACTATAACTGGTATGTGTTTTTTTTGATGTGTGTGAATTGTTTATTAAATCATGGTTTGTGTAATTGGTCAGTGTTTTTTTTGTAGGGGAAGGATGGATATACCCACATTTTACAAAACCATGGGTATATTATGTTGGATATAGTACTATATACCCATAATTTTATAAACCGTGGGTATATTATGGCCACTGTGATAAGCTATACCCACGTTTTTGTAAACCGTGGGTATAGCTATATACTGATGGTTTAAATAGAACCATAGGTATTATGAAATTATCTAGGGATATACCCATGGTTTCTTTAAAACTGTGGGTATAGATTTATACTGATGCCTCGGTAGTCCATGATTTATGGAATCGTGGGTATAGCCTATACCCACGGTTCTAGGGTCTATACCCATGGTTCCAAACTGTGGGTATAGGTATGTTTTCTAGTAGTGAAATCATAAAGTGTTTATAATTGTTTATTTATGAAATGTTCATAAATATTTGTCTCATTTATAAATTTATGATTTGTTCATTTATTTAGTTTATTCCTTATTTATTTCATCCATAAATATAAAGTGTTTATATTATGAATGGATATATGATTTAGTTTAAATAGTTAATCTATTTATTATAATTGTCACACCATACATATAGAGAGTTACATTCTAGGTATTCCATTTGATTTATTTATATTCAAGCATGGATATTATTTGTTCATAGATTATAAACTCGATAATAAAGGTTAGTTATAATTTATATATATTAGGTGTTAGGATTGTATTATAATTAAGCTCTCTATTGAGTACTGATCTATGAATAATGGGACTTTGTATGGGATTCTCATTAGTTTGAGGGCTTAGAATCCATCTAGTGAAGTAGAGGTTGATTACTTGTCCAACCATATTTTCTCTTATATAGATTTTAGTTTTAAAAGATTTTAAGTATTTACAAGAAAGGATTTCATATACCGTATGCATGGGATGGATCTATATATTTGTTGATATAATTGGATTTTATTTATGGGTAATTAAAAAAAATCATTAGTTGTATAAAGTTTTATAAATCAATATGTTTGGAACGTATTAATTTGGTTGAAAGAATAGGATTCAAAACCTACTAATTAAAAACACACATACATGAGATATGATGGAGAGATTTCAAAACCCCTTAAAATATTAAGTGATAAATTAATTCTAAATAGAACACTTTTCAAGACCTCGATCATCCAAATGGGATTTTCATTCCAAATTTGGGTTCCCATGGATTATCTTATGTAAGGAAAACAAGACATAGGCGATCCTAATAGTCATGTGTTTATTCCTGACATGAGATTTGAGTTAAACTTAGCTAGGAAACCCTAACAGTTAGGATACCGAAAGAATATAGTTGGGATAATATATATGATTGATTTGAATAAGTAGTTATCCACTCACACTACTGGAAACATAGGCTATACCAATTATTTTGAACCATTATTATAGGTCGGAAAACCATTGGTATAGCCTAGGATAATGGTTCTCCAAACTGTTAGGAGTTTGGATGTGGTTATAAGCCTATACCAACAATTTTCCATAAATCATTGGTATATAACACATTGATTTAAACTACACCAACAGTTTGGAAGCCATTGGTATATTCCATACCTATTTAAACAATACTAAAAGTTTAGAAACCATTAGTATAATCCATATCCCATTAAAAAATACCAACATTTGACAAAATGTTTGAAACAACCCTGACCCTAGTAACCCATAATCGATGGTCATTTTATTACAATGAAATAGATGCAATAGATCACATCACCAAGGATCAATCATTTTATTAGTCTTGAAGAACTAGATATATACATGGTTCCCTTATTAGATCAGTAATTAAATATAGAACATAACAAAAGAAAATAAACTTCTTATTACCACTTTTTAAAAGATTTCATCTTTATAAACTGGGGAAGGAAAACAAATAAAAGGGTGAGCTCAAATGCTCAGTAAGTGTTATATGAAACAATAATAAGTGAAGCAAAGTCAAAAGGCATAGATATTATGACAAGGTAAATAATATGAAAAACATATTCCATCAATATAGTGATAATTAAAATGAATCCATATATTTTTTCATAGTGAAAACCTCATGGAATATAATAACTGAATAGCAAATAATGAAAATGCTTATTTTTTGGACGTCATGTATTTGGAACATGAACCATTATACTATCAAGAAATTTTAAGTCTGTGGGTAAAAACCCATCCAATTTTTCTTGGAAACAAAAATGAAGGGGTTTTCACCAACTATTTTGTCTCATGAGACCTATCAATGCATCTAGGGGTTATCTATAACTGGGCCCTACCTGTCACTGTAAGTCCAAAGAATTCTTCATGCAAAGATTCAATTCAATAAAAACATTCAAATAAAAAACTACATGTAAAATGGTATATGGGTAAGACAACAATCCTATCCATGATATATGAAATATGGATATTTAATGAAATATTCAATGAATGATGATCATAAATAAAAGGGAAGTACACATACACCACACACAAGGAATAAGTGGTCAAATGGAATATCATAATGATTTCCATGAAAGAAAGTATTTAAATAATACTTGAAATTCATAAGGGAAAATAGGCATAAATCATGATAAATGATGTCTAACTGAAGTGAAAACATGTAAAAAGAGTTTTTGATAAACTTTAGAAAAGATCCCCTTAAGTGTGATTAAAGGAAGAATATAAACAAGTCTTTAAAGAGGGAAAATGAATAATTGTTTGTATAAAACTAGAAATGAACAAAGATAGTTTTTAATGATAAGAAGAGTGATTTTAACAAAAAACTGGTGGCTTAAAATATATTATGTATTGTACTTGGAAATGGTTAAGAAATTGGAAAGTTTCCTTAAATCGGGTTTGCTTATTAGGAGGAATTAAAAAGAGAACCTTATAAAACATGTATTTTCACATAAAATAAAGAATAATGGAGATAGGTACATATTTTTGGAACATAAAAAAATAATTTAGGTGTAGTACATAAGAATAATTAAGAATTAAATTAGGTTAAATAGATAGAAAGAGTAACCTGAAGGAAAAATGGAAGTTTTGGGAGAATCCCTTACCTTATGTTCAAAAGTGTTCTGCACTTGTACATAATGTCCTAGATAATGAAATTATATTCATTAATAATTTAATTAATAACCTGTTAAAAATTTATTTGATTTATTATAATTTTATTATGTTCATTTATGTCCTTTTCTATGAGTTATAGGATTCAATTTTGTCGTTCGGAAGTGTTCATTTCCTTGGTTTTCATGATTGGTTCCATTGCGTATAATTATGGGAATTCATGTAAAATGGAAGAAAAAATCCAGAAGTGAAATTATTTAGTGTTAATTAAATTAAATAATATTAAATGGCCTAATAAATCATTTGGTTATATGTAATGAGGTTGATTCATTAGATAAAACCTTAATGATATCCGTTTAGATTATTTTGGCATTTTTCGATCATCACGAACCGGTTTTGTTTTATTAATTAATATTATGTATATATACTAGTTCTAGAACGCTAAAAATTTTTTAATATAAATTTTAAATTCTATTTTAACCATTATAATGGTTTTATGATCATCCTTGAAGGTGGTATTATAAAATGAAAAATCATTATCCATGATGACGGTAAATCGACACATTAGAGATGATATTTTCATTTTTAGAATAAATGGGAGATGAGAAGAGGTTTGATGATGGATTTTACATTAACATAATAAAATTATAGTTTATATAAGATAATGGATTTATAATTCATGTTTGGATAGAGGATGTAAGTTAAGGATAAGAAAAGAAAAGAAATTGAAAGAAATTGAAAGAGAAGGATTAAGGGTTTTACCTCTTGAATTCTTCTCCTTGAGAACCTCCTTAAGGAACTTTGGTTTGGTCTAGATTATAAAGGATCTTGGATATAGGGGAGAGACTTGGGAAGAGTATTGGGTATAAATTGGACAATCTTCAAGGCTTGTAAGGTGTGAGGATAAGCAGTGGTATTTAAAGTGGAGGAGAGGAGTGCTTTTTGATTATTTTATTTATTAGTTTATTATTTTGGATCAAGACTATCAATAGTGATGATTCTTGTGACTAAATACAGTAACTAATGTACATAAGTTCAAAAAAATGAGTGATTAAATCATCCATACATCACCAATGACTCAATAATTCATGTATTTGGCTAAAATGTTAAATTCCAAAAAATACCATATTTCACTATTCACAAAAATTCAACTATTTCAAAAAAATTCCAAAAATTTATCCTAACCATTTTTCGATTTGTGGAATTAAAAAATTAACTCCATTTTATGAAAATAATTTTCTAAATATGAGAAATTTAATTTTTAATTAAAACCATCATTTATTCGAAAATACTGATTTTAAAATTATAACTGATTTTCTGACACCTTAAAAAATTAATTAAGGTATCATAAAATTATCTCATAATAAAAAGAAAAAAATATTAATTCATGAATCTATTTTATGAAAATAAAATTTATTTTAAATCATTATATTAATTATAAAATTGTAAATAAATATTTATGTTTCAAAAAAATACCAAAAATTAATTTATCATTTTTAAAACATTTATTTACTTAAAAATATGATATAATTATATCATATTTACATTTATAAGATGCCTAAATTTTATTTATACTTTCATAGGTTCGGTTACTATTATATTTTCTAGATTACTATTCCTAATAGTTATATTACTATTCCAACGATCAAGTTACTATTTAATAGTATATTACTATTCATTTAAGCTTGGTGTTGTGTGAAACATAAGCTATCAAATGAATTTATTTAAGAATATATATACCATAAAATATTAGGGTGTTATATTCTTCCATCCTTTATAATTTTTTCCTCAAAAATTTTCATGAATATTTCTTTTTATACAGACGAGGGTGGTTCTTCTTCATAATATCCTCAGGTTCCCACATCACTTATTCCATTTTATGGTTTCTCAAAAGAACCTTTACAAGTCAAGTTGTCTTATTTCTAAATACTTTATCTCTTATGTCAAGAATCTTTATAGGATCTTCACAGTAAGAAAAGTCAGGTTCCAATCCTATTTATTTATAGGTGAGTACATGCGTTGGGTCTAGCATGTACTTCTTTAACAATGATATGTGAAACACATCATGAAATTGGAGTGACTTGGTGAAATTTCTAATCGGTAAGATACAAATCAAATTATTTCTAGAATTTCAAATAGTCCAATGTACTTGGGGCTCAGTTTCCCTTTCTTATCAAATCTTATGACACCCTTCCTCAGAGATACTTTTAGAAATACATGATCTCCCACATGAAAATTCTAAATTATTTCTTCGATTATTAGAATAACTCTTTTTCCTACTTTGAGATTATTTAATATGATCCTGAATGGTATATTACTTTTTTGTTGTATATTCAATAAGTTCTAGGCCTATAAGTTTATTCTCACAAACTTCATCCCAACAAGTTGAAGTACGACATATATTTCCATATAATGCTTCATATGACACCATTAAAATACTAGAATGGAAAGTATTATTATAGGAAAACTCTACCAAAGGTATATACTGATCTCACATACCTTAGAAGTCAAGTGAGAATGATCTTAACATGTATTCTAATGTTTTAATAGTCTTTTCAGACTGTGATTCATTTTGAGGGTGATAAGAAGTACTCATATGAAACTCAGTATCTAAAGCCTTCTGAAGACTCTTCCAGAATTTTGATGTAAAATGGGGATCTCGATCAGAGATAATCAATAGAGGTACACCATGAAGTCTTAAAACTTCATTAATATAGAGTCTTTCTAGGATCTCAAGAGGTAAATATTCTCTTATAGCAATAAAATGAGCCAATTTTGTAAAGCAATCAACAATAACCCATATCATATCATTATTTCTAGGGGTCTTTGGTAATCTAGTGATTAAGTTCATAGTAATGTCATCCCACTTCCACATAGAAATAGCTAGAGGTTTCATGAATCCTCTAGTATGTTGTCTCTTAACCTTCACTTGTTGAAAAACTAGACATCTTGACACATAGTAAGCAATTTCCCACTTCATATTATCCCACCAAAAATTTTCCTTCAGATATTTATACATCTTGGTACTACTAGGGTGTATAGAGAAATTTAAGCTATAAGAATCATATAATAGTTCCCTTTTTAGATCGGGTATTGATGGGACACATAACCTATTTCCAAATTTCAGAATTCCATCCCCATACATGAAGTATGCCAATCTTCCATCCTTAATGGATTTAATTTTCTTTTGAAAATTCTCATCATTAGATTAAGAGATTTTTATCTTCTTCAATAAAGAGGGTTTCACAATAATTTAAAAAATGAGTGTTGTTTCCTCTTACTTAATAATTTCCATATCCATATTTACTAAATCCATGATCATAGGATCTTTCACAATCCTCATTTGGGTTAGAAGTTCATGATCCTTCCTGTTTAATGAATCTACCACCTTATTTACTTTTCCCATGTGGTAGTGTATTGAGAAATCATAATCTTTGAGAAACTTGAGACATCACCTTTGCCTCATGTTAAGTTATTTTTGTGTAAAGATGTATTTAAAACTCTTTTGATCCGTACATATATCACATCTTTCACCATAGAGATAGTGTCGCTATATTTTCAAAGTAAAGATTATATCTTTTAACTCAAGATCATGAGTTTGATAATTTTGTTCATGAGTCTTCAACTGCCTTGATACATATGAAATAACTTTATCATTTTATATAAGGACACAACCCAATCTATTATTTGATGCATCACTGTATATCAAAAACCTATCATTTCTTGATGGAAGAGTAAAAATTGGAGCATTGACCAATCTTGTATTAAATTCTTCAAAATATTCTATACATTATTTTTTTCCATATGAGCTTAACCCCTTTACACGTGAGTTTGATTAATAGGCTATCCAATTAGGCAAAATTATACATGAAACACCAATAGTAACTTTTCTAAACCAATGAAATTACATACCTCAATTAAGTTCATTGACACAGGCCATTCTTGAATTTCCTTTCTCTTTGTAGGATCAATTGAGATTACATCCTTAGAGATAATATGGGAAATAAAAGAAACTATTTGAAGCTAGAATTCACAATTTATAAAATTACCATATAACTCTTTTCTTCTAAGAGTCTTTAGAACAATCCACAAGTGGTTATCATGATCCTCATATCTTTTATAGCACACCAAGATATCATAAATAAATACCACAACAAAATTATCAAGATATTCCTTGAATACTCTATTAATTAGATCCATGAAAAAAAGGGTGAATTAGTAATCCCAAATGGAATTATTGTAAACTCTTAATGTACATACCTAGTTCAAATTTTTTTCTTTGGAACATATTATTTTTCTATACACTTTTGGCGATACCGAGAATGAAGTTCAATATTCGAAAAAAATTGATCTTTGTGAAGTTGAACAAATAAATCATCAATGAAATGTATATGGTACTTTTTATTTATTATAATATCATTGATTTATCTATAGTAAATGCACAACCTTAAGGATCCATATTTCTTCTTAACAAAGAAAACAAGGGCTCCCCATGGATAAACACTAGGGAAAATAAATCCCTTATTACTAAAATCCTCTAGTTATTTCTTCAGCTCTACTAATTCCACAGTTTCCATTCTATAAGGAGTATTTGATATTTTTATTTCCTAAAATATTAGATCAATGGTAAATTCAACTTCACTATATAGGGAGTGCCCATATAATTATTTAGGAAATACATCAATGTATTCCTGCACAATTGGTACATCCTAAAATTGAAGATTACTTTCCTCATCCCTAGATGTCATTTTCTTTTCCTCCTTAATAAATAAATATAGTAGATCTACTAGGGGTGGATCTAGATAAGAATCAGATGATGAGGTTTCTACTCTAAAGATAATGGATTCTACATCTTCCTCAAATATTGTAATTACTTTCTTACAATATTTTTTTTTGCATCATATTTTAAAATCCAATATGTACTAAGTATTATATCATAGTAAAAAATGTGTATGATGATAAGGCCAACAACTAAATCATGTTTATGTGTCATAAAGGGGTCTGACCGACACATTTTTACTACAATGAGACTTCCCTTAGGAGTTTTGACTGATAACTTCCTTATTAAATCAAAATGGAAATATCTAATTTTCTTTGAAAATTGGGTAGATATAAAAAATTACGATGATATAGAATCAAATAAATCATTGGATAAATTTTAAGATAGTATTATAATACTTTCCACAACATCATTGGGTACTTCTACTTCAGCTGTGGTGATCACATAAGCTTGTCCATCTCCCCTTTGCCTCTTCTGTGGTAAATTTCCTTGATGCTTGGAAAATTGATGTGAATAATACCCCGTTTCATTATAGTTTAAGAATTGAACATCATTGATTTTTTTCTTCCCCTTTCATTCATTTTCTTGATGACCCTTTTCTCCGCAATTATAAAAAAATCTCATTCCTTTCAAGCATTTCCCAAGATAATTCTTTCCATAATTTTCGCATAAATGAAATGAATTCATTCCCTTATTCTTCTTTGATGCTTCAACTTTTTCATGGTTATCAAAATACATATTTTTCTCTTGATTTACCTTGAACATATAAGATCTAGAAAATTCCTTCTCTATTTTTATGGCACTTAATACTATTTCATTATACGATGAAAATGTTTGAGAAGAAAGTGACCTTCAGAGACTTGGCTTAAGACCTTAAAATAAATGGTCAATATTGTCTTTCAAATCACGTATGTCATCTATATCATAATTGGTTAGTGCTGTGAAGGCATCTTTATACTCTACAACATTGTCTTCTTCCCTTTTCTTTAATCTAAGGAATTTTATCTTCATTTATATTCATTGCTCTCAAGGGAAATATTTGTTAAAAAATGTTTATTTAAAATTTCTCCATTATGTCATCTATTTTATCTCCATTTTTAGTATTTTGGATCAAATACCAACATTGATCAACATATCCTTTGAGAAAATATACTACAAGTACCACCTTTTCTTTTTCATTGCATCCCAATGCTAGAAATATCTATTCAAGGGACTTGATCCCCTACTCAGCTAATACTGGATTAGTAGTCCCACTAAAAGATGGGGGCTTCTTCCACATGAAACAATCCAACATAGGTGTAGTTTGGTTATTCTTCATAACCTGAGTAAGTTGTCCTAATATGGTCATGATCTACTCAGCTTCAACATAAACTATGTTGACTTTATCAGTGGAGAAATCCCTACATTGACCATGGGTATTGATTCCCTTCCTTACATTAGGCACCATCACTAAATAATGGAACACACTAATTTAGCTCATAATCATCATGAGTATTGAGCCAAAAATTCACTATAAGGGATTATTGTAATTATCATGTTTACTTAACATCCAGTTCCCAAGGGTTCTACTAAACTTTCTTTAATACCAACTGAAACAATCCTGACCACAGTAACCTAGAGTCAGTGGTAGTTTTATTATAATGGAATAGATACAAGAGATCACATCACTAAAGATCGATCAATTTAGTAGTCTTGAAGAACTAGATATATGAATAGTTCCCTTATTACATTGGTAATTAAATATAGAATACAACAAAATAAAATAAACTGCTTCTTGTCACTTATTCACAAATTTCATCTTCACAAATTGGGGAAGAAAAAAAAATAAAAGGGTAAGCTCAAATGCTCAGTAAGGGTTACATGAAAAAACAATAATTGAGTAAAGTCAATAAGGGATATTAATTATGGAAAGGAAAATAATCTAAAAAACACATGCCATCAATACACTAAGAATTAAAATTCATCCATATATTTTTTCATAGTGAAAATATCATGGAATGTAATAACTGAATACTAAATGAAGAAAATGATTATTTATTGGAAATCATCTATCCAGCACATGAACCATTATACTGTCAATAAGGTTTAAGTATGTGGGTAAAAAACCATCTGATTATTCTTGGAAATAAACACAAAGGGTTTTTTTTCCAAATGTTCTATCTCATGAGACATATTGATACATCAAGGGGCTATCTATAACCGGGCCCCACCCATCACTGTAAGTCCAAATCATTCTTCATACATAGATTCAATTCAATAACAACATTGAAATAAAACACCATATGTAAAAATTGTATATGGGTAGGAAAAATATCATATCCATGATACATGAAATATGGATATTTAATGAAATCTTCAATGAATGATGATCCTAAATAAAAGGGAAGTATACACACACCACATATAAGGAATAAATGGTAAAAGGGAATATCTTAATGGTTACCATGAAATAATTTATTTAAATCATAATTAGACATTAATAAAGGAAAATAGGAATAGATCATGATAAATGATGTCCAAATGAAGTGACAACATGTAAAAATAGTTCTTAAGAAACTTTAGAAAAGATCCTATTTAGTGTGATTAAAGGAAGAATATAAAAGAGTCTTTAAAGTGGGAAAAGGCATAATTGTTTTAATAAAAATAGAAATAAAAAACATAGTTTTTAATGATAAGAATAGTTATTTTAGAAAAAAATTGGTGGCTTAAAATAGATTATGGAGTGTACTTGAAAATGGGTAAGAAATTGGAAAGTTTCCTCGAATCGGGCTTGCTTATAGAGAGGAATTGAAAAGAGAACCCTATAAAACATGTATTTCCCCATAAAAGAAAGAATAATGCTAAGTATATATTTTTGGAACATACATATATAATTTAGGTGGAGTACATAATAATAATTAATAATTACATTGGGGTAAAGAGAGAGAAAGAGTAACTCGAAGGAAAAATGGAAGTTCGGGAAGAATCCCTTACCTCATGTCCGAAAGTGTTATTCACTTGTACTTAATGTCCTAGATAATGAAATTAGATTCATCAATAATTTAATTTAGAACCTATTAAAAATATATTTGATTTATTATAATTTTATTAAGTTTATTTATGGCCTTTTTGACGAGTTATAAGATTCAATTTTGTCATTCAGAAGTGTTCATTTCCTTGTTTTTCATGATTGGTTCCCTTGTGTATAATTTTGGGAATTCGTGTAAATTGGAAGAAATACTCCAAAAGTGAAATTATTTAGTATTAATTATCTTAAAGAATATTAAATGGACACATAAATCATTTTTTATATGTAATGAGGATGATTTATTAGATAAAACCTTAATGATATCCGTTTAGATTATATTGGAGTTTTTCAATCATCACAAACTTGTTTTGTTTTATTAATTAATATTATATATATACTAGTTCCATAACACTAAATAAGTTGTAATATACATTTTAAATTATGGTTTATCCATTATAATGGTTTTATTACCAGCCTTGAATGTGGTATTAGAAAATGAAAATGCATCGTCCATAATGGTAGTAAATCGACACATCACTGATGATATTTTCATTTTTAGAATAAAAGGGTGAGTAGAAGGTGTTTGATGATGGATTTTACATTAAATTAAAAAATTATAGTATATATAAGATATTAGATTTATCAAACATGTTTTTATAGAATATGTAAGGGAATTATAGGAAAATAAATGAAATTTAAAGAAATTAAAAGAGAAGGATTAAGGGTTTTACCTCTTGGATTCTTCTCCTTGAGAACCTCCTTAAGGCACTTGGTTTTGGTCTTTTATTGAGAAAAAATGATCTTGAATGTGAGAGAGAGACTTGGGAATAGTATTGGGAATTTTTTTTACAATATTAAAGGCTTGTAAGTTGGGTGGAGAAGGGGTGGCGAGGGGTGGTATTTATAGTGTAGGAGAGTGGTGTTTCTTGATTATTTTATTCATTAGTTTATGATTTTGGCTCAGGACTATCAATAGTGATGATTCATGTGACTAAATCTAGTAAATAATGCATTTTATTTTGAGCCAATGGGTTCTTACCTCATCCATACATCATCAATGACTCAATAATTCATGTATTTGGCTAAAATGTTAAATACAAAAAATTACCGTATTCCACTATTCACAAAAAATTCAACTATTTCGGAAAAATCCTAAAAATTAACCCTAACAATTTTTCAATGTGAAAAATTCAAAAATGGACTCCATTTTTTGAAATGAATTTTATAAATATGATAAATTTAATTTTTAATTAAAATCAGTATTTATTTGAAAAATACTGATTTTAAAATTATAACTGATTTTACGACACTTTGAAAAATTAATTAAGGTCTCGTAAAATTATCTTATAATAATAAAAACATAAAAATATGAATTTATAAATCTATTTTATGAAAATAAATTTTCTTTTAAATCATTATATTAATTATAAAATTGTAAATAAACATTTATGTTTCATAAAAATACCAATAATTAATTTATCATTTTTAAAACATTTATTTACTTAAACTATGATATAATTATACCATATTTCCATTTATATGATGCTTAAATTTTATTTATACTTTTATTGGTGAGTTTACTATTCTATTGGCCGGATTACTAATCCTAATGGTCATATTACTATTCCAACGGTCATGTTACTATAATATATTACTGTTTGTTTAATCTCATTGTTTTGTGTAACATAAGCTATCAGATGAATTTATTTAAGAATATACATACAATAAAATCTTGGGGTGTTATAAAATTGGTATAGAGTCCTCCAAACTTCACACCCAGTAGCACCCCCACCTTGGTGTTGGTGTTGATTTCATAGGACCAACTATTTGTACTTTGATTACATGAATATTCGATGTATTGAATATTAATAAAAATACTTATTATATATTTTTTGTTGTTCTATATGAATTTAATGTAATAATTTACTAGAGTATACATCACATTGATAAGTTCATAATAGTTCCCTACTACGATGAGAACCTTGATGTGCTGTGATGATATTATTAAAAAATATTTTGTGGTTGGATAATTTATTATGATGGGAAACATAATATAGAGACTATTAGGTGAAAGTACTCATAAGAAGGTGAAGCTTCTTCTCATGAAGTTCTCAATTTGTAGTCTCCAAGATGGGATATTCTGAAAATAGATCCTCTATTAGGAATTCCTCATGTTTTGGTGTCATTGAATATTCTTATCTTTGAGCATGTGTGATGGTCCTTAGAATTTAATATTATTATTAATGCATGTTACAACTTACGTACTTAGATGTATTTCATAAACCATGATAATAACAGTCAATAGAAAAGTTGGATATGTTGGGTGCGTCACAAGTAACATGTCATTAATGAATAATTCTAGTAAGTATTTGTCCCTTCCATCTTTATAGAATCTAATATCCCAGCCTTTTGATAGGAATGGAACTGTCACCTTAAATTCCATGGCCATGGTGCAATGAAATGTTTATTTCAGATAGTCAAAGAAAGACATATCGAACATATAGGTTGGTGACACAGATGTGAAACCTACTTGATGAGATATTATGACAAATAGATTATATTACACAGTGAGTGTTCATATGTGGTTGTCATCATTACGACATTAAGTACTTTCTCTTGGGTGCCTTGACCCATTGTTAGACAGTAATCTTGGACTTTAGAAAATCTTGCCTAATGCTAATGAGAACGAATATTAGAGGGTCACACACTAAGTGTTTTTATTTATCTCGATTAAATTCTATTTGAATTTAATTATTGAAATAAATATTATTCTAAAAATCAAGGAATAATTTTATTGAAGTTTTATTGATCGCTAATATTCAGAAGGTAATAAATAATTATTTTTTTATTAATAAATAATTTATTTGATTATGTAAATATATATAAAATATTTATTCACCAAATTGTGAATAAAATATTTATTTTATTTATTAAATATTTTAATAAATATTTATTCGTTAGATCATTAATAAAATATTTATTTGGTTATTAAATAAATGATAGAGGAGTTCGAATGGACCAAGATAGAGTCTGATGATAAATATTAATCAACAAGACCATTATATAATATTTATTATTGTGCAATTTGGAACGTACCACAAAATAATAATGATGATGTTATTATTACATGGCATGAGGTTTATTAAAGGCTTTAAATTTTATTTAATTGCCGACATGAAATTAAATAATAATTTAATCTGAACCCTAACTCTATAAATAAATGGTTAAGTCTATTGTATATTACATCTAAAATTAAGAATATAGAATTTTTGTGCACAAAAAATTCTATCTCGACTCCTCCTTCTCTCTTCCTCTGAAGAACGAGAAGAGAAATAAATATTTCTTCAAGAAAAAAGAACAAGCGATCAATAAAAAACAACGTAAGACATTCAATTCGCCGTGTTAGCACCCAATGATCGAGCGATGTTGTTCGGAGATCATTAGAGCATGTGTGTATCACCGCTAGAGGGATTCTATTCTTGGATCCTCATAAAATAATGAAAACAATCCGAAATGATATTTTTAGACAATAAACAATCATCAAAGAAGAAAATTCCAAATCCCATGTATTTATTTCTTCATATATTAAATTAAGTAACTATAAATTTGATGTGCAAGATCCTTGCTCATGGTTTTGGGAAATGATTATTAAAAGAAATTTTAATATATTTTCTTCCACTTCATGCTTTTTCTGTGCCTAGAACCATCAAGTAGTATCAGAGTGGTTATGTTTAAATTTATAATTATTTATTTGATTGTTGATCCATACACAATCATGGTTGAATTTTAATTTCTTATTATTTATTCTTTCATCCAATTTGAATTAAAATTATTTTTCATATTAATCATATTCATTCAGTGTTTCATTTTATTAATGGTTTAATAATAGATGACGAACGACTGGAGATGCCATAGGAAAGTACCAAATCTTTAGCTGATAAAACTGGGTTACACAGTGTGTAACCGGAGTATACGCCGTGTACCCATGCACATTGTACCAATATGTACCGAGCAATTAATTACACGCGGTGCATTTATTTCACACTCTGTGTCGAACGGGCCAACCTGGCACATGGAAAGAGAATACATGATGTGTATCTAGTATGTATGTACCATGTATTTTTTCCAAGTTAACACTTCAAATCCCCAAGCACCTGACATAAATACATGAAAACTGAGGTACAAGGCATGTAGCTGGACTGTACAAGCAGCATAATCTCCCATTAAAAGACATAATTAAAAAATAAATTAAATTTAAAATTAAAGCATTAAAACCTTATTTTATTAATCGACACACCAATTTATGTTTGAAAATTTAATATTTGTTTTAAATAATATTAAATTCTCAATTAATTTATTGTAATTAATATGTTATTATTGGTTCTACTGTTTATTTTCCATGAATTCCATAAATGAAGAGTATATACAGTTAAGATCAAATTATTATTAAGACGAAAGGGAGTTAATTAATTAATTAATTAAAGAATGTTTATCTTAATAATAATGAATGAATAAATAAATGAATTCTAGTTGGTTACTTTTGTGTATTCGTTGCATATATGACCGATCACTAGCTTGACCAAGACCTATATATGTGTTGAAATTTATTTAATTTAATTTATTGCATGAGTTCGAAATTATTTAATATTAAATTAAATTATGGACTATGATTTATCCCTCCCTCTATTATTATATAGTACCTTCATGTCCAAGGATATTTATGTAACCCCCTTTAACCAATCCTTTGGTTCCCGTCACCTGTGTGTGAGTATACTTGTAATTAATGGAGCATCACAAGGTGCGTGGAGGTAGTTCAAGATAGAAAAATGGTGATGCAAACTCAGCGATACACAAATATACAGATGGAATTCTATAACTCATGCCACAAACAAATATGGTGTTATTACCCTAGTTCATAGGTTTATTTAATTACCTCTCATCAAATCAACTGTTAGATAATCTCATGATTAGGTCATTTTATTTATTTATTTATTTTTGTCTATGCATTATTTATTTTATGTATTCATGACCACAATCACATAAATGAATGAATAAATATTCAAATATGGGAATTAAAGAAATTAATTATGCATAAATGTTTTATCCAAAATGGTTAATTAATTAAGTAACATAAACATAATATTAACAAGACATGTAAATGATAAAATAAGATGAATTTTATTCATAGATTAATTAAAATCCATCAACCTAATATTACGTCATATTAAGACCTCCATTACTTGATTAGAAATGAAACAATATAACTAAGTGTAGTACCTGGATAAAGTATGGAATTTACTTTTATCGGGTAGTTCTCAGGAGAGTTTTGGACTGACTTAACCGAACTTGTATTGAGTTTAACTGCTAAAGTTTGTTCAATACAAATTTGGAGGCAAGTGTTGAAGAAATCCAAGTAAGGATTTTAGGATAGGGGAATCCACTCAACGAATCAAGGAACTTAAAGCTTACAGTTTTCAAGACCGCCTACCTAAATTACTTTCATATGATTTTCATGGACAAAGTTTGGATCATTAAGAAAAGTAATGAGGATCCTTTCCACTAGAATGTCATAGAAATTAGTTATTCTGAGTTCAATGGTGAGGGGTATTGGGACATGATAAAATAGTGTGAGATTTAATAAAATTAATTAATTAATTTATTATTTCTCAAATAATTTTTAATCAAGAAAAATTACTAATAATACAATCTTTTAAATATAGAGTAAAATGGTAATCTCATCATCCAAACTATCTCTATGATTAATATTGTCAAAAATACAACCTCATAACTGGAAGTAACCTCCATGAGTGGTTTATATACCTTTGAGTTCTATCATTCCATGAAAAAAAATCTTACGTGCTAGAATACTCAATACCTGATCTACCTACTAAAGAGACGAGTGATGAAGAGTTCCCTGTTTATGAAAAAATTTGAGTAACATGGTTGATGTTCAATGTTTAATGCTCTCATCAATGTCTTTAAACTAATGAAGTTTCACAAAAACATGGATGCATATAGAATGCTTGAGAACCTCTATGGTATTTACTAGGAGAGATCTAGACATGAATAGTTTGATATTTACAAGGCACTATTTCGGATCAATCTTGGAGAGGGTGCCCCCGACTGGTCCTCATGTAGTTAAGATCATTAGATACATTGAGTGATTATAGGTTGTAGGGTTTAAACTCTCCAAAGAACTGGGCACCAATCTCATTTTGACATCACTCCCTTATATATTCTCTAGATTTGATATGAATTTTAATAAAAAAATAATAATTAGTCACTACCGAGTATTCTCACTCTTCTTAAATAAGTATATAAGGATATAAAGTATGAAAATCCTTCCATCCTTACGGTTAATGAAAGGAAATGGAAAGAAAATATCTCTAAGTCCAAATATTCTTTACACCCTTTCAAGAAGAGGAAGATTATGGGGAAAGCAATGGAACATGATGCTATCTGTTTCGCATGCGGTAAGAAGGTCCATTGGAAGAAAAAAATACACCCAACCAAAGAATCAAGGGAAAGCTTCAGGTTCATTTGTTATAGAGTAAAATTTATCAATTTATAAAAATTGAATATTATATACAACTTGTGGTGATCACATATGTATTCATATATAGGAACCAAGTATATTTAGAAATATTGACCTAGGGGAGGTAGATCTATGAATAACCAATAGAGCTAAACTTGTTACTGTAGTTATTAGGGATTACAACCTCACATTACTTACCAGAATGATCTTGGTTTTAAAGAGTTGTTATTACGTGCCTTCAATTACTAAAAACCTTATTTATGTATCCATAATAAATATAGATGGGATTTATTTTCAAATTTGGGAAAAAATGTTTCATATTTTATAAAGTTTTAATTTTTTATGGTAAGACACATTTAAATAACGGTCTTTATGTGTTGGATTACACAAACCAAGTAATGGAAATAAATAACAAAGTTACTTCACATGACTCATACTACACCAAACTTTGGAATCATTGACTAGGTTATGTAAATGAAAAACTCTTGACTAAATTACATTAAGATGGATAATTATATTTTTTTGAACTAAAAACACTTGGTGTATGCCACACATGTTTACAAGGAAAAATGACCAAATCCCCATTTAGTGGGAAATGTGAAAGGGATAAAGATATTCTTGAATTTTTTTTTACCGATGCGTGTGGACCATTTCCTTTTAAGATAAGTGGTGGGTAATCATACTTCTTAACTTTTACTAATTATTTTAGTAGATATGTATATGTATACTTAATGAGGTATAAATAAGATTCTTTGATAAATTCAAGGAATACAAGACCAAAGTTGAGAACCGTCTTGGTAAGAAGATTAAGAAAATCCAATCAGACCATGGTAGAGAATATCTTAATCAATAATTCATTGATTATTTATAGGATTTTAGGATATTATCTCAACTCACTACTCCTTATACACCTCAGTGGAATGGTGTAAGGGAAAGGAGGAACTGCACCTTGTTGGATATGGTGAGATCAATGACAAGTCATGTGAGTCTTCCATGATCCTTTTGGGAATACACATTACAAACTGTAGCAAACATACTAAAATGAGTTCCAAATAATGAAACAGATGATATACCATACCAATTATGGAATGGAAAGAAACCTGTGTTGTATTACTTACATGTGTGAGGTTTCAAATCATTTATTAAGGCCTCTTCAGGTAACAAGATTTCACCCCAAGGCACAAAGTGCATCCTTATAGGATATCCCAAAGAAACAAGGGGATACTACCTATAAATTCCATTAGAAAATAAGGTTATGGTTAGTTAAAGTACCAAAATTCTTGAGGAGGATCTTATCTCTAAAAGAGATATCAAGATCAAGATAGATTTCAATAAATTCTAGGCTTAAGATACACAAGAGTTGGCATAATAACAAATTACACTAATCCCTGTGGAATAAGAAATTGTTCTGGAGACACAATTACTAAATATGAGTACTAGAGAGGTTGGAGAACTTGAATAGTATGGTTTTTTAGTCATGGAGGATAGTGACTCATTATTAGTTGATAATAATGATCTTATAACCTATAATAAAGAATTAAGTGACATAGATTCTTCCAAGTGGAAAGAGGCTATGAATTCTGGAAAGGATTGAATGTACCAAAACCAATTTTGGATTTTGGTAGACCCTCCAATAGATGTAAATCATGTTGGTTAAAAATGGGTATTCAAGAAGAAACTGGACATGAAAGGAAAATTCAATACCTATAAGGTGCGATTGGTTTCAAAAGGGTTTAAACAAATTCAAGGCATGGACTAGGATGAAACCTGTTCACCAGTTTAAATAATAAATTCCATCATAATTCTACTTTCCATTAAGACTTTCGTCGATTTTTAGATTTGGAAAATAGATGTCAAAACATCCTTACTTAATGGGAACCTTAAAGAAGATGTCTATATGACACAAACTAAAGAGTTTGTGACTCTAAAGGATTCCAACAAGGCATGAAGGTTTCAAAGATCCATTTACAGATTAAAGAAAGCATCCAGGTCATGGAACATTCATTTTGATGAGTCCATAATATAATTTGGTTTCATAAAGAATTAATGTGATCTGTGTGTCTATAAATGGTTTATTGGGAGTGCATTAGTTTTTTTTAATAGTATATTTTGATGACATATTACTCATTGTAAATGAAATACAAGTCTTATAGTCTGTTAAGGTGTGGTTGAATAAATGATTCTCAATGAATGACTTGGGTGAGACAACATATTTTTTGGGATCAATATCCATTGTGATAGATCCAAGAGGCTGCTTAGCCTAATTCAAAGTACATACATGGACAAGATTATGAAGAGATTCAATATAGAACAATCCAAGAGGGAATTGTTTCCAACATCACATGGAATTTATATTTCTAGGAAAATGTGTCCTCATACATGTGAGGAAAGAAACAAAATAACAAGGATTCATATGAATTAGTGATTGGTTCAGTCATGTATGCTATACTATGTACAAGAATAGATGTCGTTTACAAATTAAGTGCGGTAGGAATATATCAAGCTGATCTAGGTGACCACCATTGGATGGAAGTTAAGACTATCCTTAAGTATCTGAGGCGTACAAAGGATATATTCCTAGATTATGAAAGAGATGAGGAACTAGTCATTAGAAGATATGTAGATGATAGTTTCCAAAATAATTAAGACAATATAAAGTCACAAACGAGATACATATTCAATTTGAATAAAGGTTTTGTGAGATGAAAGAGCTCAAAGTAGGATATGGTCATAAAGTTTATAACAGAATCCAAGTATATTGTGGCTTTTGAGGTAGCTAAAGAAGAAGTATGGATTCACAACTTCTTCCCAGAGTTTGATTTGGTACCTAGTAGTAAAGATTGTACCACACTCTATTATGATAATATTGTAGTAGTGACACTTGAAAAAGAGCCAATGTAACATAAACAAATGAAGAAAATACTTTGGAAGTATCATATCTTGAGGGATTTTTCTGAGATAGGTGATGTTGCATTGAGTAGTATTTCCATGTAAGATAACATGACAGAACCCTTGACTAAAGTCTTGACTTAGAAGAAACATGAATATCATGCGAGGTCTAGCAGACTGAAGGTCATTGGTATTTGGCTCTAGTCAAAGTGGGAGTTTTTTAGATTTGGTGTCCTAGGTTCAACTGTCTGTACTTTGATTACATGTATATTTGATGTATTGAATATTAATAAAACTATTTATTACATATTGTTTGTTGTTCTGAATGACTCTAATGTAATAATTTCCTAGATTACACATCACATTGTTAAGATCATAGTAGTTCCATGCTATGATGAGAACCTTGATGTGCTATGACAATATTATTAAATAGTATTATATGTTTGGAAAACAAACTATGATAGGACAAATAGTACATAGATAGTCTTGTGTGAGTACTCATAAGAAAATTAATCTTCATCTCATGAAGTTCGCACTTTTTAATCTCCAATATGGGAGATTATGAGAAAAAACCCGTCAGTTGGAATTCCACATGTTTTGGTGTCATCAGATATTCCTATCTATGAGCATGTGTGATGGTACTTAGACTTTAAGATTATTATTAATTAATGTTACAACTCACGTACTTATATTTATTTCATAAACCATGACAATAATAGTTAATGTAAAATTTTGATACGTTGGGTACGTCATGACTAACATGTCATTAATGGATAATTTGAGGAAGGATTTTTCCATTCCATCTTTATGGAAGTTGATATCTTATCCCTTTGATTGGAATAAAACCACCACATTAAATTCCATGGCCATGGTGTAACAATGTGTTTATTTCATATAGTCAAAGAAAGACATATCAGGCATATAGGTTGGTGACATGGATGTGCAACCTTCTTGATGAGATATTGTCACGAAGGGATTATATCACACAGTGAGCATTCATATGTGGTTTTTGTCATTGCAGAATTAATTTCCTTCTATTGGGTGCCTTGAACCATTGCTACATAGTAATCTTGGACTTTAGGCAAGCTCACCTAATTCCAACAATAAATAATCCTAGATGGTCAGACACTAAGTGATCTGTTGACCATGATTAAATTCTATTTGAATTTAATTATTGGAATAAATATTATTATCAAGATCGAGGAATAATTTTATTCAAGTTTTATTGACCAATAATATTCACAAGGTAATAATTAATTATTTTTTATTAATAAATAATTTATTTTATTACATGAATATATAAAAAATATTTATTTTCTAGATTGTGAATAAAATATTTATTTTATTTATTGAACATTTTAATAAATATTTATTCACTAGATTGTGAATAAAATATTTATTAATGAATGAAATATTTATTTGGTTATTAAATAAATTATAGAGGAGTTCGAATGGACTAAGGATGAGTCTAGTGATGTAACACACTAATATTTTACAAGGAAACACTATACTCAATATCATACAAGATATTCCACATCAAGCTAAAATAAACAACTAAATGTTATTATTTAAATGTGATAGTTATCACTTAGCCCTTGGAATAAATGGAATGAATTAGATTAAATAAATTATTAAAATATACTTCACATGTTTATCAAATGAATTTATTGGTTACCAAATAATTATAAATGAAAATAAAAACCAATTGAATATATAGGATGTGTTTTTATTGGAAAACCATGTTGTATTCCTATAATGACATTTTATCATAATAAATTAAATTAATCACTATAAGTGATATATATTAATGAAATTTTTATATTTTATATCCAATAAATTGTTTTTTAAATTCATACAATAAATTTTGTAGTCTTAAGATAAGAATAAATTCAATTTTGTGTATAAAAGTTATATTTTTCTAAAAAAATAAATTTTCCTCCTTTTGATGGAGCACCTATTTTAAATATAAATTTTATATGAAAAAATAAACTAAAATTTTGAATTAATAATATCAAAATTATATTATGGTGAATTTTTTCACTTTTCTGACAAGTTTCATTTTTTTGATGAATAGTGAAAATACTCATATTTAATTGAAAACTGATTTTTCATATAAATACTTCATATAGTTATATTATATTTTAAATTTGTTTTAAAGTATAATTAGTTCAATTATACATAAATAAAACCAATTTAGGTCATTGGAATCAATTTAAAATTGAAATTGGATATAAAAACATTTCAAACTTTGGAATATTTCACTTTAAAAACCCACCTTTTTTGTTTTGTTTGTGGGATTAATTTTAAATACAATTTTTCCAATTATGTGAATTTAGTTAGATAAAATGGATTGAATATTTGTAATTATAAGTTCCAAATTAGGTTTTAAGTTCAATTTTATTTTCAGGCATAAAAAATTTACCCTGGTAAAAAAATTATTTACTGTGATATAGGTAAAAAATAAAACATGTTAATGTTAAAAAGGTAAAGGCTTAAAATACATAAAAACTAAAACATTTAATGGTGGTTTGAGGTATTTATAGACCCTAACTATAATATAAAATATTAATTATCATCCAAATTTGTGGAAATTAATTCCACCTCTGTGTGGATGGCTTTAAATATAAAATAATCATTATTATAATAACTTAAACCCACCTCTCCTCAAGTATAAATACCACCCCTGACCACCCCATTTCAAATCAAAAGACTTGTAGCTCGACAAATATCTACCCAAACCACTCCTCATAATTCTACCTATTTCCTATTTCTTTTTTTCTCACCAGAATACCAAATCCAAGGTCCTCAAGGGTCTCTCAAGGATGTGATATTCAAGAGGTAATTTTCTCATAGTATCTCTCTTAATTTCTTTTCTTCTTCTAATTTATACTCTCCTACTTCATACATAAATAAATGATAAATATATAATCATGTATATACTGAATTTTTATGTTTCGAAGAGAATATATCATATCCATTTCATTTTTCATTTTCAAATAAATGAAACTATTGTCCAAATTATGTCGGTTTACAGTCTCTGTGAATAATGATTTTTCTTTCTCCATTACCAACTTCATGGATGGTCATAAAAGTGTAATTATGGTTAAATAAAATTTAAATAGGTATATTATAACCTATTTAATATTATATAACTAATATATTAACATAATATTAAATAATATGAAATGAATTTGTGATGTTCGAAAAAAATGCCAAAATAAACAAAACACATATCATTAACATTTTATCTAATGATTCATCCTCATGTAAGAAATAAAAATGATATATGGGATCATTAATACTTCTGTAATTTCATTAATACCATTACATTCTACTTATATAGTTGTAATCCAATTTTATAATAACATCCATAATTATACACAAATGAACCGATCATGAAATCGTAAAACAAACACACCTAAAACCATGAAAATAATGAAATATTATCAATGACTGGGTAATAATATGTTTTAAAATCATCATATAAGGTATTATAAACATTAATATAGTTATTTAATGAGTTTATAACATTATTTAAACCATTATATAGGATTTTTGAACTTTTTTGAAGGAAGTCTAATGCGAGGTAAGGGATTTCTTATCCCAATTTTCATTCTCTAGGTTAAACTTATACTTCTTGATTATGTCACGATAAGATTATATGTGAAATTAATTTTAAATATATTATGGTGTATTAACACTTTTTTTATTTGTATTTACATTAGATACACATATTTTATCCATTTTATTAATTCCCACTTCAACGATATGATATTTGTAAGGGAATTTATTTTAAAAAAATTATCATTTTCAATTTACCAATTAAACTCTCTTTTTCTTCCATGTACATGTTTTCTAAATTTTTTCCAAAAATATTTTTACCATTCTCCTATGTTTTTTAATTAATTTATACTCATGTATGAATTTTTAATTTTTTTTAAAATTATTCATTATATAATTATTGAAAAGCGTTTCTTTGTGGCTTTTCTAACAAAAATACAGAAGAAATATTTTTTAACATATTTATAATGAATGTAATTTCTCAATTTAATGATTCTTTAATGTTTTGGATCTTAATTTTAAAGTTTAAAATTCTATTTTAAAATAAAATGTTTTTATTTATAAGTGTGTATCTTTGTAAAAAAAATGAAAAGTTATTTCAAAATAGAAAAGTTATTTTCCTTAAGAATGTTTCTTTTATGAAAGCCTTATGTATTTTTATTATGTTATAGTTCTTAGGAATTTTTTATGTGGATGATTGGTTATATGATAAACTGAGGGTGGGTGATCCTGTTACAACTCTCTAATTCACTGGGTAATGGGATGATTTAACTGGTTAGGTTTCTTCTAAGAGATTATAGGGACAGTGCTGTGGTGATTATTCCAAATGTGACTGTAATGGTTACTCCCTGTATAGTATAGAGAGCTAAAATATTTGTAAGAGTGATATGGAAAATGATGTACCAAGTTACCTACTTATATTTTTGTTTTTTTCTAATGATTTTTCATGAAGATCAATTTATTTTCAAAATGTAAGATAATGATATTTTTGAAAATATTATTTCTTTTTTTTAATAAAAAGGTATGTTTTTATGAAAATGTTTGTATAGATTTTCATTGGAATAATGTTTTACCTCATTTATGTCCCTTACTAATATTTTTATTATCATCCTAATTTTTAAAATTTTATTCACATGGTAAAGGATGAGTAGGGATGAAGATGAGGAAAAGATGAAAATTGTGAAGATATGTCAAGAAAAGAAAACATGTTTTGTTCTAAAAAGGTTTCCTTTGATGGAAAAAATCAATACTGAGTATAAGTGTCCACTTCTAATTTATGGGTTTTCTATATAAGTTTTTTTTGTAAATCTCTAAAACACTAAAACTAAAAGATCTTTGGTAATGAAATAAATACAATTCTAGTTTAAAATCACTTAATTATGTAATGTTTAAGGCCGAGTCCTTATAGTTGGTATCAGAGTAGGGTTTAGATAACTTTATAGATTATGATGGTGTCTTAAGATTTATGAATATAATCATAGGGTTTAAAAGTTTTAAGGATGATTATAATTTCAAAGTCTTAGACACCCCTTTAGTGGTTTATGTTAATGGATTTATAGGAGAATAATGATATTTTTGGGGTTTGGATATTGAAAGATAATCAATTTAGGTATAAAGGATTTGTAGGTTAGAGTATTATACAGTTTATAAGGGTATTATCTTTAAAAGGGACATTTTAATTTTTCATTTTTAAATGATGTTCTTTTCTACAAAATAAGGATCTTTTTTTCAAGATGGAAGGAAAGTGATCTTTCACAACTGTCTTATCCCTCCCCAATGATTTGATCATTAATATTATTGAAAAATATTGTTCAAATGGTTTTTATTGCTTATTGAGTATTAAAATCACCTGAAAGAAATTGTTTGAGTTATACAACATCTATTCATTTCTAAAAAAGTTTTATGGGTCATGGTATCTTTTTCATTTTATTTAAAGATTTGAATTCTTCAAACTCTCCTAAAAAGTGAAATTCCAGAGGTGGTGTAAATGTTTACTTTTTGAATGTAAGAAAACATATCAAAAGATAAAAGGAATATCAAGAAGATCATAAAATCTAGATTTAAGGTATGGATTATTTTCTTACCCATAAAGTATGGAATATGATTAGATTAATATTTATGAATCATGAGGATTTAATTCATATATTTGATTTTAGGAATGAAGTATTAAGGAATAAGATGATGAAGCATGGTTAATGATTTAAGAAGGAATTTGGTTGAGGTAAATGTTTATGTATTGAGTTTTAAAAATTATGATATAGTGGTATTTTATAAATATTATGGGAATCATGGAATGACTAAGGATTTTTCAATACTAGTTTTTATTTTCAAAAATCTGGAAACATATGTTAGATGGAATCGATACCTTTGAAAAGTGGTAAAAAGGTGATAAATTTTAAGCTACATGTAAAACTTAATTTTATGATATGAAAAAGGTTATTTTAGAAACAATACCTTTACATTTGGTGGACATAAGTTTAAAGGCTTGGTATTATTTTTGGTTTATATTTTCTCTAAATTTGAGGTAATTATGGGTTCTTACTTTTGGGAGGAAGAAATGAAAGGTATAAGATAAAATTTGTTGTTAAAATATATAAAGGTTATTTTAGGATGTTTCTAACATCTCTAGAATTTTATAAGGATTATATTAATATATTTTTAGAAAAATGACAACCCACAAGATGGGTGAAAACTTGTTGCGTCTTTCAAGGCCATGGGGATCGAATCCACAACCGAAGGGCGACAAGGGTGAATCACCTACCACTGGACTAGATGATTTACTAGTTAGTATAAATTTTTTTTCCTTTATTAAAATATATAAAGGATAAAGGTTAATTTCACTTTGAGAATATATTTTTATTATATTGATAACCATGGGATTAGAAAATGATTTGGTGATTAAGTGATTAACAATATTTCAGAATATGTTCACTATTTTGGAAATCTTATATGATTAAGGTAAATAGAATACTATGAGATTTTATTTGAGTAATAAAGGATGAGTTATCTTTTGGAAACATATACGATTTACAATGATTCAATTTATTTATGGAAATGACTAGTATATCTCAAAGATTACGTGATTAGGGAAATTGCATTTTGGTATGAGAATTTATGAGCGATTGATATTATTTGAAGATAAATATTAAATTTATCTTGGAAGAATATGTGATCAAATCCTTATGATTTTTGGGTTTCCATTTTAGTCTGGAATATTTTTATAAATTTTAAGGATAATTATATATTGAAAAATCTATATTGAGATTTGGGTTTACTGTTAAATTTTGGAGATCAAAGCAGTTTTTCATCATATAAAGGTTTATTATTTTTGGAGAATTAAATTATCTTATACTAACCATTTTGGTTTTAGTTAATTCCTAAAGTAAATAGGAATATATAGTTATAATTTTTTGGATTTTGTGATCCAAATGAGTTGATCCCGATGCTTCAGGTATGAAAAATTCATCTTGAATAATCATCATTTGGAGAAAAGATGAGATTGTTGTAGAAATTAATTAAAGGAAGAAACTATAATTTTCAAGTAAGTATGTTTCCTTAGTTTAGTAATTAAAGTAATTCCTCAACTCTAAGAAATGTATTTTGAACAAAAACATTATCTGTTTAATTATATTACTAAAAAATCAATGTCCTTTTAACCCATCACATACTTATGGTTTTTTGATGGTTAAATTTCTCATGACCATGTTCTCTATCACTATCCATCATAACTTAATAGTTAGTTTTCTCTTCCATATCCATGTTTCCCTACATGGATTCCTAGTATGACTTATCTCATCTGACCTTCATACTTTCTTTTCTCTCTTATTAAGTGGATGCTTTATTGACACTTGTTCCGATGTGGGATTTCAAAAAAGGTATTTTGAAAAGTAAAACCCATATTTTTTCAATACTAATTTCAAATTGAGAGGATTCAATTTATTAATGGGGAGTATAATGTAACACCCTAATATTTTACAAGGAAACACTATTCTCAATACCATACAAGATATGCCACATCAAGCTTAAACAAAAAACTAAACATCATTATTTAAATATGATAGTTATCACCTAGTCATTGGAATAGAGGGAATGAATGAGATTAAATAAATTATTAAAATATAGTTTAAACACGTTTATAAAATTAATTAATTGGTTAAAAATTAATTATAAATTAAAATAAAAACCAATTTAATACATAGGATGTGTTTTTATTAAAAAAACTACTTTTTATACCCATAATGATGTTTTATCTTAATAAAATAAATTAATCAATATTAGTGATATATATTAATGAAATTTATATGTTTTATATCCAATAATTTTTTAAAAATTCATCCAATAATTTTGATAGGCATAAGATGAAAATAAATTCAATTTTGAACATAAAAAGTTATATTTTTCTAAAATTTTTTTTACTGCCTTTTGATGGAGCACCTATTTTAAATATAAAATTTTAAACTTTTATAAATTTTTTATGAAAAAATAAACTTCATTTTTGAGTTCATAATATAAAAATTATCTTATGGTGAAGTTTTTTTTATTTTTCGTACAAGCTTCATTTTCTTGATGAATAGTGAAAAATACTACTTTTAATTGAAAACTGCTTATTCACCTAAATACTTCATATAGTTAAATTATATTTTAAATTCATTTTAAAGTATAATTAGTTCAATTATACATAAATAAAACTAATTTATGTCATTTTAATCAATTTCACATTGAATTTGGATGTAAAAAAATTTCTAACTTTGGAACATTTCACTTTAAAAACCCGATTTATCATTTTGTCTGTGAGATTAATTTTAAATATAATTTTTCCTATTATATAAATTTAATTAGTTAAAATGGATCCCATATTTGGAATCATAAGGTAAAAATTATTTTTTAAGTTCAATTTCATTTTTTTGGCATAAAAAATTTACCATCGTAATTTTTTTTTGCTGCGGTATAGGTAAAAAATGAAACCAGTTAAAGTTTAAAAGCTAAATTATTAAAATACCTAAAAAATAAAAAATTTAATGGTTGTTTGAGGTATTGATATACCCAAACCAAAATAAAAAATATTAATTATCATCCATAGTCCTGGAAATTAATTTCACCTCAATGTGGTTGACTTTAAATATAAAATAATCATTATTTTAATCACTTAAACCCACCCCTTATCAAGTATAAATACCACCCCTCACCACCAAATTTCAAATAAAAATCCTTATATATCATAAAATATCTTCCCAAAACTCTCATCATCACTATAGCCAAATCCTAGAGCTTATGGTCTCACCAAAAGACCAAATCCAAGGTCCTCAAGGGTCTCTCAAGGAGGTGATATTCAAGAGGTAATTTTCTCAAAGTACATCTCTTAATTTATTTTATTCTTCTACTTTCTCCTCACCTAATTCATCCATAAATGAATTATAACTACATAACCATGTATATAATTTATTTTTATGTTTCTAATAGAATATATCATATCCATTTCATTTCTCATCTCCTATTTTTCAAAGAAACGAAACTATTATCCAAATTATGACATTTTACCATCTATGTGAATAATGATGTTTATTTTTTCCATTACCACCTTCATGGCCAGTTATAAAAGTTTCATTATAGTTAAATAAGATTGAAATAGGTATATTATAACCTATTTCATGTTTTGTAACTAATATATACACATAATATTAAATAAGATGAAACTAGTTCATGATGTTCAAAAAAATTACTAAAATAAACTAAACAATTATCATTAACATTTTATCTAATGAATCATCCTCATGTAAGGAATAAAAATGTTATATGGGATAATTAATAATTATAAAAGTTAATTAATACTATTTAATTCCACATCTTGAGTTGTAATCCAATTTTACAAGAATATCCATAATTATACACTAATGAATGAATCATGAAACCATAAAACAAGCGCACATGAAACCATGAAAATAATGAAATATTATTAATAAATGGGTTATAAGATGTTATAAAATCTTCAAATAAGGTATTATAAACATTAATACAGTTTTTAATGAGTTTACAACATTATTAAAATCATTATACATGATTTTTTAACATGTTTGAAGGAAGTAAGTGAGGTAAGAGATTTCTTAACCCAATTTCAATTATTTGGATTAAACTTATACTTATTGATTATGTCATGATAAGATTATGCATGAAATAAAATTTTAATATATTATTACGTATTCCCACTTGTTTTATGTGGATTTATAGTGGATACACATATTTGATTCATTTTATTAATTCCCACTTCAATAATATGATATTTGTAAGGGACTTTATTTTTAAAAAATCATCTTTTTAAGGTCACCCTTAAAACTCCATTTTTATTCCTTGTCCATGTTTTATAAATTATTTGAAAAAATATTTTTAATATTCTCCTATGATTTTTTAAATTCATTTATACTAATTTTTTTACTTTTTAAAAAATATTTTAAAAAAATTCTTTTTTTGTTATCGAAAACTAGTTATTTGAAACTTACGACAAAAATACCAAAGGAATGTTTTTTTCACATATATGAAATGAATAAAAATTACCTCCTTAATGAAACTTTAATTTTTTTTTATATTTATTTAAAAGTTTAAAATTATATTTTTAAATAATTTTTTTTTCATTTATGAGTGTACATCTTTGCAAAAAAATGAAAAGTTATTTCAAAATGAAAAAGTTATTTTTATTTAAAATGATTCTTTTATGAAAGATTTATATGTTATTATTATGTTATGGTTCATTTGAATTTTTTATGAGAACAAGTTTTTTTGTGATAAACTGAGGTTGGGTGAGCCCGTTACAGCTCTCCAATGCATTGGGTAATGGGATGGAGTTAACCAGTTAGGTTTCTCCTAAGAGATTATAGGAATAATCCTATAGTGATTATTCTAAATGTAACTATGATAGTTACTCCCTGTGTAGCTGAGAGAGCTAAAATGTTTATAAGAGTGATATGGAAAATGAATTACCAATTCTCCTACTTATATTTTTGATGTTTTCTAATTATTTTTTATTAATATCGATTTATTTTCAAATGGTAAGAGAATGATAATTTTTAAAATATGATTCCTTTTTTTGAATAAAAAGGTATGTTTTTATGAAAATGGTTTTATAGATTTTCACTGGGCTAATATTTTCCCTTATTTATTTCTCTTAATGCGATTTTTATGCTTATCCCAAGTTTTAAATGTTATTCATAGGGTAAAGGATGAGTATGGATGGAGATAAGGAAAAAAAAATGAAAATTGTGAAGGTATGTCATGAAATGAAAACATATTTTATTTTAAAAAGGTTTCCTTTGGTGGAAAAAATAGATACTGAGTATAAGTGTCCACTTATAATTTATGGGTTTTATATTTAAGTTTTTTCCCAAATATCTAAAACTCTAAACCTAAAAGATATTTGGGAATTAAATAAATATAATTCTAGTTTAAAATCACTTGAATATATAATTTTTAAGGCTGGGTCCTTACAGGTGACAAATATTAATTAACAAGACACTTACATAATATTTATTATTGAGAAAGTTAGAGTATGCCACAAAATAATAATAATGATATTTTTATGATATATCCTAGGGTTTATTAAAGGGTTTAAATATTATTTAATGGCCAACATTTAATGAAATAATATTTTAACCTAAAACCTAACTCTATAAATAGACAGTTATGTCTATTGTATATTGCATCCAAAATTGAGAATAGAGAATTTTTGTGCACAATTAATTCTCTCTGGAATCATCCTTATCTCTCCCTCTCAAGATAAATATTCACAAGAGAGAATTATTCAAGACCTGAGAATGTGCAATCAAGAATGAATAACACAAGACATTTGATTCTCCGTGCTAGCACCCGATGATTGAGTGATGTTGCTCAGAGATCATTAGAGCACATGTGGATCACTACTAGAGAGATTCTATCCTTGGATACTCATAGTGTAATGAAGGTAACCCTAAAGGGTCTTTTCAAATGATTAACAATAATCAGTGAAGAAATTTCCAAATCCCAGGTATTTATTTCTTTAGATATTAATAAATTAATTATAAATTTGATGTGAAAGATCCTTGCTCATATTTTTGAGAAATGATTATTAAAAGAGATTTTAATATATCACCCTCCACCGTATGCTTCCACTACACCTAGAACCATCACTTGGATCAAAACACAAGCACCTGTAACTAGTACCTTTAAAAATAACTATACCATCACTTGCAAAAACACTACCAAACAGAACCCAAAAAAACACTAACATACAATATAAATAATTTAACAAACTAATCAATGTATTCAACCAGTGAAAAAATACATTTAAAAAATCACATATATTCATTAAAATCTATTCATAATATATAATGTGTCATAAATATTAAAAAATGAAAAGGATTAATCTCTCTCTCATCACAACCAATATCATCACTATCACCATCACCATCGTCATCATCATCGTCATTGTCATCATCATAATCCTAACCACCATTCTCACCATCATCCACACCATCATCCACACCATCATCCACACCATCATCCTCACCATAATCCTCACCATCTCCATCTCCATCACTAGGAACTTCATCATCCCGACCACCACTATGACTATTGACCGGTTCACCATATAACATACACATCATTAACATATATGTATCAAAAGATATGATGGTATCTGGTGGAAGTGATGGACATAATGCTTCCATAAATTTCATAAATTCCTCATTGGCCTTTTGATTAAATTTTCACTCTTTTATGACCATTTTTTGGCCTCTTCTTCCTCAGTACAAGCCCATGCTACCTCTAAATGAGTTGTTTCCAACTCGGTGCCACCAGAACTGGAACCCGAAGTGGGACAATATCTAGTGGGGAAAATACTCTTCCCTGGTCGACAGAGTACTCTCCCATGGTGCTAATCTCCTAATACATGACACATATGATCATTTGGCCCAAAGTTTTCATCTTACTTCCCATCAAGATACTCTAAATCATAATATTGAAAATATAAATAAACTAATTTGTTACAAAATTTATTTCAACAAAGTAAAAATTAAAATCTTCTATTGTGTCTATTCATTTACCGCTCTTCCATATTTCTTCTTTCCACTCAATAAAAACAATTTTTCTTAAGGAACACATCCTTAAATATTCAATATAAACCTTTGCAATGACATAGTGTATTGTTTATCAACATGTAAATTATATCATAGTCTAAGTAAAAACACTAAAAAGTGAATGAACAATAAAAATAAAGTATGGTTCCATCAAGTAACAGACTGAAATAGATTAGAAAATTTCTACCCCCACATAATTTTCATCAGAAATTATGTGATTTGAATATAGATTAAAAAAAAATTAAAAGGTAGAATGAGACATTTTTTAGAGATATAAAATCTAAAATAGAATTATAGTAAAAAGAAATGTCGCTTGAGTTTTAAGTATAGTTCATTTTGTATTCCTTTCATTAATATGTGGCTATATGATTTACATGAATATGATTTTATTATAACATGGTATATGGTTTTATTTAGGACTTACTTTCATAAAAAATTCCATTATTCTTTAATTTATTACAATTTTAAAATATATTTTATAGTTATTTATTTTATATTTTTGTTGATATTACTAAGGTTATCATCTCCCCAAATGGGGTTTTAGTACTAAGGAAGTTAAGGCAATAATTCCATAAGTGATAGCTATTTACCATATTCTAATGGGTACTGTTGGAAATAGGTAATGAGCCATGTATAATAATATATTTTATGTTATAATGATTCCATATAATTTATCATTGTCATAATTTTTCATAAAGAAGTCTCTGGTATGACATCGGTGTAGTAGGTCAGGGCTTAAGAGGCCTTTGTGTCAATCAGAACCTAATAATAATCACAATTGTATCTTTTTTGGTAAATTTTAATGGGTTTTTAATTAACTATTTTGTAAAATAGTTTGAGCCAAATATACCCATTGGGAAGAACCCCATGATCAACCTTCTAAACCTAATCCTAATAAAATGGATCTAGGATAAAGAAAATACTCAACCTACAAAATTAGTGGTCAAAATAATAAGTTTTATAAGACCTCATTTAAAGGAATAGATTAATGATATAAATTTTGTAGAAAATTTGAAAACCAAAGACTAACGGTTTTATAATCAATGAGTTATGTGTAATATGATTCATATAGAATAATAAATCATTATCCCAATTTTAATTAGTAAATAAAACAATAAGATAAAAATAGAGAGTGTAAATGAATTAAGAAATGGATTCTTTGTATCTTAATCATTTTTATATTATGGGTGTATTTATGACTAATGTAAAATGAAGAAGGTCCAAATGGGAATTTAAGAAAAGTTTCACATGGATTGTAATGATACTACATATAAAAAAGGTTATTAAAGGTTTAAGATTAGACATGATGTTATGTCTATGAAAAAAATATCACTAATAGATATGTTATACTCATTTTTAATTAAAAATTATATATTATATAACCATGAGTAATATAAAAAAGTTTAATAGATCAATTTATTGATCAAAGAAAGAATTAAATCATGAGATATTTTTTTAAATGTTTCTACTATTAAACTCACTGAGGATGATGTCATATTTATGATCAATACATGGGAATAGTAATTTGACCTGCTTGAAAATGTTTAGTGATGTTTATATATTTTTAGATATTAATTTTCTAGGTTCTTGGAGTTTTAGGATACCAATTAATTGATAATGGATTATGTATGCAAGTGTTATTTTAAATCTATACTATGTATATAAGTGTGAATTTGAAATTAATCTATATAAGTAAGAGTCAACTTGATACTATATAATATGTAAGAGTAAATATTTGACTTTTAAGTACATGTTAGAGTAAACATTTTTTTTCTATGTTTTATTTATGAGCTACCATGGGATTATTTAAGATTCATAATCACACCTACAATTTTATAAAAGTTATATAAGAGTTACCAAAATACATAAAAGGTTATGTTTCATTCATAATAGAGCTATATAATATTGATTCCAAATGTCACAAGGTATGGATGATTACATTTAGAAGTAAGAGTTGATTTTAGATGAGGTGATATGAAGATAAATTTTAGAAGAAAATATATCTATAGAAAACAAATATTTTATTTCATTGAGGCGAGGATGACTATGCCGAAGAATTCCATATAAATGAAAAAATAATTGGTTATAGTAATAGATCTCAGTCCAAAAAACATGAAATTGAATTATATTATTCAAAATCATGTAAAGGCTATCTTAGAATGAACATGATCTTATAGAAGATTTGTATAGAGATTTCCCAAAGGATAATTGAAATGGAAAACAATACAGTTGATGCTTGTATTTTTATTTAGTGATCCAAATATATATATTTCTATTATAAGCATGAATCAATCTATAGGTTTTAGTAATGATGATTGTTGAAGTAGAAGGTGTGTGATATAATTGAATAATCACACCATAATGATTTTACTTCATGCGTTCAAACACATGTGGATTAATGAAAATGAATTTTTTAAGAATTAAAGTGAAATGGATGATTCTGAGTGGTTTATGGAAAACCATGAGGACAAGGATATGCTATGATTTATTGGATGTTAAAGATGTATGTTTTCAATATTGTTAATTTTTTTACAGTTTTAATCAATTATTTACGAATCTAAATATCATGTAATATATCATGGACATATAATATGCAGTCGTTAACATGGTTTATATTTATATAAACTGATCATGTAATTGATGGGGGGATCCAAAAAAACTGGAGGTATACTTTTTTCTGAAATATGGGGGGTGATACTACCAAAAAGGGTGATACTGAATGTTGTATTTATGAAAATGAGAACTTTGAGAGAGGGATATAGATAAATATTGTTGTAGAGTTGATCTATTTGGTTCATGAAGTTATAAAGGACAAAATATGCACTTTATAACAAGTATAGAGTGACTCCACCAAACATATGATGTATAAAACATGAAGATTCATCATATAATATTTTTTAATACACCACTATGTAGAAATTAATATGTTCTAATATAGTTCATGAATCTTGAGTTTTTAAAGAATTTAATAAAAACTAAGATGGTAGATGTTTGATTCAATTAGGGTATTAAATTAGAGAGCACAAAACATACACTCTTCATAATAATTAATGAGTTCACAAAACACACACACACACACACACATATATATAAGTATAGAACATTTATCTTGAGTGAATATGTGGAATTAAATTTTACATGAGATCCATTTTGGATTGATTAAGAATATTTTGTCTAATGATATCTCAAAATAGTAAGACAAATTATAACATAATAGAGCACAAAAAAATAACAATAAACTTCATATATATTTATCATATCCATTTGTTTTTGTTTATATTTTTTGTTATAGTACAATGATTATGAATATATTGTTCTTAATGTTCATTTCTACATCAGACATGTAATCAATATGACTATATGTCTAGAGGTTCATAGAGTTATTCAGGATGGAGGATTATTTTTTTACCTCATTCATGATTGAAGATAATTTTTTGATGGCTTATAATATTAATCTTGTTCATGTGTCATAATAAAGGCTATGGAAGATTATGATTCAACTTTATCCAAACCAATTTGATTCAACTTGATCCATCTTGATCCAAACCAATTTGAACCAAATCGATCATACTCGAATAAAATCAAACTGAACTAAATCCACTAGAATAAAAAAGATTCAAATAGAGTCAAAACATATTTATCCAAACTGAATCAATTAAACCTAAAATAAAATAAACCAAGCCAAAATAGCCACACCAAATAGAATAGGACCAAATATAACCAAATTGATTCAAACCAAACCAAAAAAATTTGACCAAATTGAATAAAATAGAAATGATGATAAAAAAATGAACCAAACCACTACAAACTAATCTAAAAGGAATAAAACTAAAATAAACCTAATTAAAATAAACTAAAACAAATGGTAAAAATATAAATGATTTAAAAATAACTAACTTTCCCCAAATATAACTAAAAGAAACCAATTATACTAAATAGAAAAAAATTGAATTGCAGTGGACTAAATAGATCCAAACTAAATTGAATCTTTTGAAATATAATGAAATAAAACTAAATTAAATTGAACAACTGTAAGTAGTATAAATTCAAACAAGAATAAACTAAAGAAAACCATATCAAATTTTCTCGAACCAACCTAACAAAATCCCCACTATATATAACAAATATAATTTTTTTTACCCAAACTAATATAAAATAAATCAATAAGAAGTTATTTAATTGGTATATAAAATAAAAAAACTGATCCAAATCGATTCAATTCAAAAATTTTAGAATAAAACCATGTTATATTAAACCATATTTAATGGAAAATAATTGAACTAAGACTAACCAAGTGAAACTCATCCAAAATAAATCAAACTAAGTTGAACATAACTAAAATGAACCCAAAAAACCAAAAATGTGCAAAATAGACTAGACTTGACTTGATTAAAACTAAGTTAGACCAAATTGAATCTAATAAAATAAAAATAGATCAAACTAAGCAAATTTAAATCAAAATAAATTATTCTGAATGAAATCAAATCAACTCACCCTGAATTTACCCAAAAATGAACTGAACTAAATGAAATCTAACATAAGAAAATCAAATATACTCAAATCAATATGAATGAAATCTATATTAATAGACCTAAATATAAAAACACAAATAGGACCAAATCAATATAAATCAAACCAAAGAAAACTAAACCATAATTTAATGTCTCGATTCGAGATGCCACTCAAAGGTGCTCTATACCCGGTTGGCCACATGGCCTCAAGTGCATCTCCTTAAATTCCAGGGGCTACCAACTAGCATAGAGGGCCTATATGTGATAGTGGGGAGACTATGCCCTCATTAAAAGAGTGTAACATATTGGAAAACAATAATAGTTCAATAACAGAAGTATTAAATCCATGCAATTGAATACAATAACAAAAGACTGATAGTATAAATAAGCAAGAAGTTATTTCATACACCATATGATGATACATGTCACATGTTCTAATAAAACAACCAAAAAAGGTACAAAATAGTCATATATAATACATTTCCAAAAATTAAAAAAAGTAAAAAATAATCCCTATAGCATCACAAGCCTCGGCTTGGTCCCATGATCTCCTACTCCTAAGCAACACATCAAGTACCTAAAGGAGGGTGCTTTCCCTTATCGACACCTGCAATCATATAATCTATTTGGGTCCAAAACTAACCCAAATATGGTGTGAGACTAAATCCTAGTATCCAACCACCTAAGGTCTATGCCAATAAGTTTGTGAATATATATAGCAGGTAGTGTGCAATAAGAGAAGCAGTAAGTAAGGAATAACTCAAAAGCAACATCATATATACTCTAGATTTCATTTACATTCATTTCATTTATTAATTCAACTATATTGAATTTATAATTCTCAAGATCCGTCCCAAACTTTAAATTTCCCATATAACTAGTATCACAACATATGACTTAGAAGGTCATATAAACATTTACAAATGAAGATCGAATCCAATATTGTGCTTTGCCTTGGAAGAGGCATCATAAGTCATTCTATTTATAATTCAATTTAGAACCTGATCCCATCATTGACATTCCTAAGTTGGAATTCAAGTATCACTCCTAGTGAAATATAAATCAACACCCTACAAACCTATCCCTGGTGAACCTCTCAGGAACCCGGTATCACTCTAGGTGTGATATACAGTCCATGCCATCCGAGTCATCCTTAGAGGCCCTATAAGGAAGCCCCAAGTATCACCCAAGATATATTATCAAATTACCCTTGAGTCCTTCCATGTCATACTTCACTTGGATCCATGTATCACTCAACATATAAGTACAACCTCAATGATTCCCTCCATGGAATCCCTCAATGGATCCATGTATCACCCACAACATAATCACATTAACCATAGAGCCTGTCTGTGGAATCCTAAGGTGGTTCCATGTATCACTCAAGGTATAAATTTCAATAGTCACATGAGTCCATCCATGGAATTATAATATTAATCCATGTGTCACTCAAGGATATTTATCATCTAACCATTTTAATTTCATTTAACACGCTGAGGTCAAAACCAAGATTATCTAATAATAAGCTCACCACAAAGGGTGTATCAATCCTTGGACAACCTTACAAGGCTTGACCTTTCATTTACTCACAAGGAAATATTTAGTATAACAATAAAAACATGTATAAAAAACTAATACATGGATTAAAATCATTTAACTCAAGTGGGCGTATTTTGTATAACAATTTCAGAGGAATAAAAAGATACTACATGGCTTGGTTATCCTATAACTCACATGGGAAAAGTGATAGAATGTGAACTTTATTCCTATTAATGCCATTGAAAAACAAGTCCAAGCTCATGGGCTTTCCTTAAAATACTCAAATGGGTGTTTTAAATATAACAAGCCTAAGAATCCTATCAAGATATCACACAACTTAAACATCATTTAACTCACATGGGCAAAGCAACAATTTGAGCAATTCAATCCAATTGCTTCAATTTTAGTCATGGAATCCATTTTACTCATATGGGAAATGCAACATGATTTAAACAATAATGGCATACATGGGTCAAGGGGAAAGTCATCCATCCCATACCATTTTTTCATCTCAATTATAATTCAACAATATTGAAATTATTTTTATAATAAATTCAATTTTTAACAACACATGAAAGGGATAAAGGCACACCTCAAAGGGGTGTCCAAGGCATACAACCATAACGAGTCATTTAAGGAAACTCACCCATGGGGTGGTACTTATTCAAGGAATACAACCTATAACATGAATAATCATTCCTATTCAATTACCTAAATCATGATAGGAAATAACAAGGTTTAATTCCAATTTAAGGCGACAACCCAAAAATGGGCGCAAGACACCCCGACATATATAAATGATCCAAATTTCAATAAAAAGAACATGAACACCTACCTTAGGTCCATTCTAGATATCTCATCTAGTATCAAGATTTTATTAATCCCAGTTTGGAAGAAATATGAAGAACGGATGAAGAATGAGAAATTAGGGAATAAGAGTCTAAATCCAAATAGAGAAATTGATATCCAAAAGAATAGTGAAAGGATAAAAAGGAATTAAGGCCTTACCATTTAAGATATAAGGAGATGAACTACATTCAAATCAGAGTTTTGATGGAGAAGAGATCTAAAATTGAAGAATATATCAAGTGGAGAGATCCAAAGGTTTCCTATTTTCTTTTCAATGAATAAGGGAAAAGAAACTTAGGTTATAAAAAATTTCAAGAAAAAATGGTAATTTTACCAAAAATAACTGGGTTTCATGGTTTTTCAAACCATGTTCCAAGTTGCACAGTATACTGTAGGAGAAAGGGGCACTCACACAGTTTACCCACATGGTTTATAAACTATGCACAAACCGTGTGAAGAACCTTTGTCAAATTTGCTGAAAACTATAGACCTGCCGCACGGTTGTGAGCCTACTCCCACATAGTTTCATCAAACTGTGCAACATGTAGGCCATCACTGTCCATCATTGCATGATTTAGTTAAACTATGCGGTCTGCCCTGCACAGTTTATACTAACCTTGCGCCAGACCAAAAACACCCCAAAACTTGGGTTCCAGGCTCTGAACCAGCCCCAGACACCCCCAGACCTCTGTGACCTCAATGGGAACTCACATTAGGTCATATATAAGCATTTAAACTAAGAATTGATGAAAACCACTAGATATTTACCTCAAAGAAGAACTGGGTTCTTACAAACTTCCCCCCTTAAAGAAATTCATCCCCAAATTTCCCTTTTAAGGGTGGTGAATCACGAGTAGAGAAAAACTTCAGCCACTGTGATCTTACATTATCCTCCATCTCCCTGGTCTCATTCTACACTTGGTCATGCTTCCATAACACCCATACTAAAGGAACAAACCCACCTTAGAGAACCTTCATGCTACAATCCACAATATGTATAGGATGCTACTCAAAGGATGCATATACTTGTAACTCAACCTCCTCATGCTAAAAATCATGAGACATGTATGAATAGTATCATCATAGTTGAGAAACACGGAAGACATCGTTTATAGCTCAATACCTCTGAGTTAACTACAACCGATAGGCAACCTAATTGACTCTCTCTAGAATCTTGAACGACCCGACGTATTTAGGTGAAAGATTTCCCTATCTCCTGATCCTCTTTTGTACCATCCTTGGTGAAACATGTAGGAAAACCCGATCCCTGAACTCAAACTCTAGATGTCATCTACAACGATTGGTGTAAGATTTATGATGAGACTATACAGTAACCATCCCATTTCAAATCAACTGCACCTACTCTATGGCTACCTAGAAAAAAAAGGTCCCAGCATAGCTGCCTCTCCTATGTCCAGCCAACACAGGGGTGATCAACATGGTATACCATATAAAACTTCCTAAGGTGCCACACTATTGCAAAACTGTCCTTTAATAGAATTAGAAATGGCCTTTATCTGTGCTAGAAAAGTGCTGGATACTTGAGAAACATTAAAATCCCAGGACATTTATCAGTGCTAACAAAAGCACTGATAAATAGGACCTTTATCCGCACTTTTAGAAGCGCTGATAAAGGTCCCATTATTAGCACTTTTTTTAACACTGATAAAGGTATCCTTTATCATATCTTTAGTAAGTGTTGATAAAGGAATTTTTATCAACACTTTTGAAATCACTGATAAATGTGTTCTTTATCAGCACTTTTAAAAGCAATGATAAAGGGTGATACTGTAGTGTGCAGTTAGAACACACTACAACGTAGCACCCAAAACACTCTAGAAACATACCAAAAACACACAAAAAACACACTAGATATCAATAAAAACAAGTAACAATATATAATTTAAATGAAATGAAATTAAAAAAAAATACTAAAACAAAACTATATTATAAAAATTTCAACCATTAGTTTATACAATTACATAAATACAAATTTTTTCATACATTCAAAAACAATCCTAACTGTAGGACAGATCACCCCAACATGAAAGAAAACAACTGAGTCAATGTGTTTATGCTTCTTTCACAACAACTCATCCAGAAAAACTTCCTCCCCTAACTTCTCAAAATGGAGATCCTTTGATAAGAGGACTCAATCCTTGATCTCTAGATTAATACGCCCAGTGAAAAGAGAAGCTTTCAACAGATCCTATGACACCACCTCTGGAAAAAATGAAACCAGGTCTTTGAAGTGTTCAATATAATCCTTCATCGCCCGCTGACCTTGATGGACACTCATGATCTCTTCCATTTTCTTTATCTCTACCTCCTTAGGTATAAAACATCGGACAAATAGGGACTTAAAATATTCCCACATCATCCCAACTTGAATCATTGGTGGGGAAAAAAACTTCCATTATTCCAAATCTAAACCCCCAAGAATACCCTGAACAACACGAACTCTTACAGATTTGGGAGTTCCAAACACTCTAAAGACATGCTCAACTTCCACAATCCACTTCACTACCTCTAACGAACCTTGATTTCTATGAAAGATGGGCATCAACTAAGAAGAACCAGAAATAGGGAAAGACCCACTAGAAACTTCAGGGACCTTTATTGGAAAAAAATTATGAATAACACAAAAATCATAAAATTAGGTTTAGAATCAATCTAAAACACAACCAAAAGGAACATCTCAGAAAAAAAAACCCTGGCTCACGAGCCAAAAAACAAATTTAAACCAAGGATGAGGAGCGCATATGAGGCTACTAGACCAAAAAACAAATTTATTCGAGTCATCAAGCTCTATGAACATCCTAAGAATTAGTTTTTAAACTCTAAATTTATGGTTTTATTTCATTCTATCTACATTATTTGTTCTTAATTATGGTTTATGGTTTTTCTATCAAAATCAAGAATAATATTTATTTTTAATATTAATTTTAAAATAAATTTTTCTAAGATTGGGGATAGAGTTATCGTGTGACCTTTATAGGAAAATTTCCCAGTTCAATTAGTATAAATTTCCTAAATTCTATGATTGAAATCTAGAAATACATTAAAACACCCATAGAGAAATAAGGTAATGTCGCAATGATAACCAACTCATATAAAAGCTTAGTATTCAATGAAATCCTTTTATAATTATATATCATAATAAATTTTTCATACTTTTGTTATTAACATATATTATTTATTTATCTTTATTTGACTTTTTGATATGAACTCATCAATGAACTACGGGGGTTATGGATTTAATCATACAGTTTAATTTCAAACAAAAGGGTAGAGATGTCATCTTCTATAACATTATATAAAAAAATTATTTCTCAAATTAGTCAATTAATATAATATAACTTATGACAAATCCAATATATCTTAACATGCCATGAAAATATATTTCCACCATTTACATGAAAATGAAAATTTATGTTGATTATAATATACATCATTAATAAAATCTTATATATATTTAAACACACACACATATAATTAGAAATATCTAATGACACATATAATAAGAGGAATTATTATTTCAGGGTCAGTCCTCATAACCCCTTCTTGAGGATTACAAGGTTTAAAATTCATGAGAATAATTGTCTTGTACCTATAAGTATCCAACACCTAATAGTCAAACATCATTTTTTTCCGATCATAAAAATGAAATCTAGATCACTAGATATATTTTTATGAATATTTACATTACATTTCATGGATCAAATCATATTGGGTAACTCATATAACATTTCGATGTGATAAATATTCTAAAGACATTATAACATTAATTTTAAAAATAAGAACACTCATAATTTTATAAAATATTTATTAATATTCATGTGATAAAATGTAAAATGTTATTTGGTTCTAGGGAACTAAGTACCACCCATCCAAGTAGAGTTTATTCATAGGAGGCCTTAATAAAATATGCTTATAGGGGTTTTAACCAAGTAAATAAAGTGTATGAAAGGTCTTTAGATCCATAAATGCATAGGGATTAAGATCATCTAAGGTGGGAGACCCTAGTGGATAAAGTATTCATCTATAATTTATAAATATTTGTATAACTCTATTTTTAAGAGACTAGAATGATATTTTTGTAGACCACATAAAGGATCTTTTATGAAGGGTTCATCCTTGATCAAATATTACAAAGAGGTGATTTACATAATATAGAGAAACATATTATTTAAGAATCCAATAGACTATATAAAATTTAATTCCTTATGTAAATGAGTGGTGTTTATAGAGGATAAATGAGTTTAAGGACAGTGGCTATAATAAAAATTTTATAGATAGCCCTTTTTAAAGAAATTACATGAGGTAAAAAAAATGGGTCTTCTTCAAGGCCATTAATCAACCAATAAAAAATATTATTTGAGTTATTCATGTACATGGAGAACATACATGGGAATCTATCATATTTTTTATACACAATATAAATGATTAAGCATGGTAATTCATCTCAAAATACATTATTTTTAATGATTATATCTGAATAAAGTAATTTGGTTGGTCCTCTAGAGGAGTCGTGTTGGGATCAGTGAAGAGATGAAATTTAGGGTTCGTAACAGTGCAAAAACACAAAATGCAGAACCTAGAAGATCAAAAAATGATATAGGAAAAGTAGAAAATAACATACCTTGGATTCTATTCTTGTTTTTTCTGATGGATCGTAGTGGAGTCACGCCGACAGTAGAGAAGTTTCATGAGAGCTTTAGAAGTTTGATGACTGAGTGCGGGTTAGGGTTTTTTAAAATAGATCGGTGACACTTTTAACAATGCTTTTATAAAATAGATGATAAATATCCATTTTATCAGCTTTAAATTGATAAGCGCTGATAAAAGTGATGTTTATTAGGACTAAAAAAGCATTGATATATATTGATATTTGTAAACACTCCAAAAGTTATGATATATCTTGATATTTATTATCACTCCAATAGAACTAATAAAAAACATCTTTATCAGTGCTAAAAAAAGAGCTGATAAAGGGTAACCTTTATTAACGCTAAAATAAAGCGCTAATATAGTAGAACTTTTATCAGTGCTAAATAAAGAACACTGATAAAGGGTATCCTTCATCAGTGATTTCATTTAGCACTGATAAAGGTCTCCCTTTATCATCTCTTATTTTAGTACTGATAAAGATGAAATTTCTCAGTGCATTTTTCTAGCGCTGCTATATTTCAGTGCTGTTAAAGGCTAGTTTTGTAGTAGTTCCATCTGAATAGTATCCTAAAAGCTATTATTATAGGTGAAATAAATTAAGGGTATAAGCCTTTCCCAAGATATCCTAAAATATAGGATTCATGCCCAAAGCATGTCCACAAGCACCTGAATCACATGCTCTGTCTGGACATCTGTCTAGGGGTGGTACTGTAGAAGTATGGCTGGTTGCTGGTGTTATGCCTTCACCTACTGATAGGCGGAACACCTCATGAAAAAACTAGCTACATATCTTTTCATTCCTAGACACCAATACTGACGATGAAAATCCTGATACATCTTGGTGACACCAGGATTCACTTCCCATACTGAGGCATGAAAGTCCCACATTAGCTCCTCGTGTATATTTGCTGAAACCCATATGTGACCATGTAAACAAAGAACCTCATCCTCACCTATAGTCTAACTAGTTGGATGGTACTCATCTGCTACAAAATATAACACCCCAAGATTCCATGGTACATTTCTTTTTAAATAAATTCAATAGCTTATGTTTTACGCTTCACCAAGATAATCTTACGCTACACACAACACCGTCTTAGCTTTCCCTATATGCAACATCGAGTTCAAGCGCACCACGACCTATCAAACTAGCCATTTGAAAAGAAGTTATGAACAATATTAACCAATTTTTTAATTTTATATACCCTATATAATTTTAACATTCATTTTATGGGTTTTTAGGCATAATATAAGGACAAATTCAATTTTTAGATAAAAGAATTATTTTTCAAAAAATACAATTTTTATGCCTTTTAATGAAGAACCCATCTTAAAAAAAATATTTGAAACTTTTATATATTCAATTTGAAAAAAATTAAATTATTCTTTAGAACTAGGAAATAAAAAATTTATTTTGGATAAATTTTAGTGTTTTTCTGATAACATTCATATTTTAATGAATAGTGAAAATACTACATTTTAATTCAAAATTGCTTTTTCATCTAATTTATTTATATTGTTAGATTATAAATTTAGTTGGTTTTAAAGTATAATTAGATTAAGTTTTTTATAATTTAATATAATTTAATTAATTTTAAGTAATTTCACATTTAAATTGGAGATAAACACATGTCAATCTTTTGATATTTTTTACTTTTTAAAAACCCGCTTTCAGGTTTTGACAACGGGAATTAATTTCAAATTATTTTTTTTCTAATAATGTGTTTTGAATTTGAAAAAATGGATTCAATATTTGGAATCATAAGTTCTAAATTCTTTAAATAGTTCACTTTTATTTTTGGGCATTATGAATAGTAACTTCAGTAATTATTTTTATTTACCAGGGTTAAAGGGTATATCTGGAAAATAAGGGAAAAAAATAATATTATAATAATATAAAACTACCCTAAAACATGTCATAATCCTATTGGATGACATATTTATGACCATGATCATTCTTGGGTAGATTTTAGGACTCTATGGAGCCACTTGGGTGTGATAATAACATGTTATAATAATTAATTTAAAGTAAAGAGAAATATAACATAAACATGTATCTTTTAATAAAACATTGTTTATATAGGATTATAAAAATGATATATTTGACTATAAATTTTCATTATAAAGATAAAAATATTTAATACATCATGTTATTTTATTTATAATTTTTAGATATTAAATAAATAAATTTATTTATGAAACAATGATGATGCAGTGATTACTATATTAATGAAGGATTCAAATAAATGATATTATAAATATTAAAATAGATGTAATTTGAAAATTTTTATGCCATAAATTTTTTTTATGATTGATTATGACATTATATATTTTAGTTAATGTATTTGTTTCTAATTAATCAAGTTGTTATGACTTTAAAAAAAATCAATTACTAAATAGTGTCAAAATTTACACAAATGAGTTTAAAAAAAAATACTATTTAATTAAATGATATAATAGTTCTAAAAATATAATATTAGTAAAAATGACATATATAATGTTAAAAATTTAATCAATTATCCACTTTTTTTTCTCTTTGAATTTTATAGTAACAATATTAATAATATAGTATACAAATACAAGAAGACATGATAAGAGTTAACTTATTTAACTAAGGGTTAAAACCAAAAGATAAGGTTAAATTCATGAACTAAACTTGTCTAAAACCTATTGGTTGAGATTATTTAGAACTATATTCATATTAAAATAGAAATAAATAACTTTTTAGGAATTTTAAACTGAAAATAAATTTATAATAAATTAATATTTCAAGACTTTCCTAAAGTGTCCCTCACCTCTCCTATAAAAGGGTACTTATACTTATCTTTTATTCACTCCTCCAAATCCATTTATATCAGAAAAAACATGCCAAAATATCCTCAAAAATTCCATCAATTCATCATAGAGGCCACCATTTTTGTATAAAACCAACTTAAGGAGTCCTTTTGTGCAAATCAATAGGAGACACCCGAAGAAGAGGTAGTCATTTTATCCCTTCTTTCAAAGTTCTTTTCTTCTTATACTTTATCTTCCCAGAGTTTTTATCATACTAAAATAACAAATCCATCATATAATATATTCTTATATGATTTTATGATTATTTTACAACCATATTCATCCTTTTAACCATCTTATGAAAAACAATATCACCATGCGTGCGTGCGCACAACTTACCATCTCCACGCTGTGGTGTAAAATATTTTTCATCTATAATTTATTTAGATGGGTATAATGACAAATATAAATGACTTAAATAATAAATATAACATGATATTATTTATGTAAAATTCATATACCATCCAATTCCTTAATATTTAATCATCAAGGGAATTATATCATCTCTCATGCGTACGTACGACCTACCGTCTCCACGACGCGGTGAGATTCATTCTCCACGTTAACAAATCAAGAATGATTATAAAATTTATATGATGATTAAAAATAATAATTATGAACTTAATTTCATTTTTTACATGAATAAAATACATCCTAATCATAACAAACATGACTTACGTGGAACAACAGGAATGGGAAAACGAAGTAGCTAACACCCAAAATAATGGAAATATTGAAACAATATTAACAAAATAATATAATAGGATCATATATGATATAATAAATATATATACGTTTTTGGTATAATTTAGTAACATACTTTAACCATTATAAAGGAGGTTAACACACCCTTGACCAACAAAAAGTACAAGGGAAGAGATAATTCTGCAATCTCATTTTTATCCATGATTGTTTATACATAATAATTTACTGGGGTATATTTATCATCCACATCCATGTCTCCTAATTATGTAATATTATTTATAATATTATACTATTATTTAAAGTCAATTTTATCCATTTGTTAATTTTTATTAAATAGTATGGAAGGAATCTTTCTTTCATTTTCCATATGAGGTATTTTTTGACTTTTCCAGCAAGAGTATGAGAAGAATGTTTTCTAACTTATATAGAATGAAAAGATTTTTACATATTCATAACTCCTTAATTCCATGAATCTTACTCTACACTATCTAAAGTTGATTTATAACTTAATTGTTTTCTTATGGAATTTCACATCATTTTGAGAAAAGAAATTTTTTTGAAGAAGAAATGATATTTTCTTCAAGAATTAAGTTTAAGTGCTTTATTAAAATTATTTTCCATTTAAGAAGACAGAGGGATATGTTTCTATACCTATTATTAATTTTATTTTATTGTATTTATAATGGAATTATTTTTCTAATATCCATTTATTTTATATTGATTATGATGGAATGATGTTTAAGAAACCCATTTTTTTTAGGTTATGCTATGATGAATGGTTTATGTTTTTGTATAACTTGTAAGAATGATTTAATTATGAGATGGTCAGGACTTATATATCCCTACAATGCATTTGGTAAAAATTTATATCTCATGAGATAAACATGAATGGAACGACAAGTAAATATGGTTCAGTAATACTGGTCTAGAATGACAAGTAAACCTTGTTCAGTTATGAACTTTGTCTGCTATGATAGTCTTGGAAACGAGCCTTGACTACTATGAAATGATTTTCTATACTTATGTGTATACCACAAAATTTCATGCCATATGTTATGACTTTTGGTATTATTTATATTAATTCTTATGAACTTTTATACCTTGACATGATATCATGATATTTTATATGCAGGATAAGACTTTAAAATATTATATTCTTATGTATTATGATTATGATATGATTAATATTTTCCTTGTATACCCTTAATGATAATTTGAGATCACCCTTTCATATTATTCTTTTCCCTAGGCCATGAAGAAGGGAATTAAGTAATCTATGTCAAAAAGGAGTCTAGTTTTGAAGAAATAAGGGAGAGACAATGTAGATGTTTTATGAACTAGTTGTTTATGTTTCCTAGTTTATAAAGACACTATACCTATATAGTCCTGTCATGGATTTATTATAAGTTGTAATTAATATAATTTAATTTTTAATTACTATCAATTTATGTAAAGTATGGGTCATTATAGTTGGTATGAGAGGAAAGGTATAGTTAAGATTTGGAAACTAGGATAAGAAAGCCTTAGTAAGAACCTCAAGGATATGCCTAAGTATAGGATAAAATCCCAGTGTTTTAGAAATGACCCTGAATAACCTAGGATAAAACCTTAATTTTTATAAATTGAAATTTTATTCTTTATTTATGTGGTTTTCCTATTATGATTAGTGTTTCTCACAATATGCTTCTTGGTTTTAGTCAATGGTAGAAACCTAAAGGAACTTCATTAATGCTGAATGTGATGGGCAATGCAATTATTGTCCCCCTGAGTAACCAAATATTTTGGGAGATGGAATGAAAAATATTGTATCCATTCTCACACAACTTTCTCAAGCTATGAATCATGCATGACTTCTAAACGAGCAAAGGAGGGAGCAAAATTCTGTTGAGTCATTCATGAGGTAGCACCCACCTTCATTCAGTCGATCTTCTGATCCATTAGTGATTGAACAATGGATCAATACCACTAAAAAGATATTTTCAGTTCTTCATTGTTCTAAGTATTATAATGTAATCTTATAATTCTATCATTTGGAAGGTGAAGTTGATCAATGGTGGAATCTTATTAAGAATACAAGGTAAGGAGATCAAATTAAGTCCATAGAATGAGAAGAGTTCAAGAACTTATTTTTCAATAAGTACTTTCCTCTTGTTAATTGAAAAAATATAGAGAAGGAGTTCCTTGAACTCAAGAAAAAGGATTATGAATTCATTGGTACCTATGAAGAAAAGTTTACAATACTTTCAAGGTACTCTTTTAGAATTATTATCCAAATTGAGAGTAAAATTGATCATTTATTTAGTGGCTTAAAACCAAGTATCCAAATAAAATTATCCATAAGGGACTTTAATAGATATGAGAAAATCATTCGATGTGATCTTAAGGTTGAGATATATATTGGAGTAACCGATCAATCATATGGGTCTAATAAGAAGAGAAAAATGGAATTCAAATGAAAATATAAAGACCACACTTAAAATAAGATGAGTTTTCCCTTATGCTCAATGTGTAGAAAGAAACATGGATGGAATTGTTTTAAAGGGACTAGTAAATGTTTTAAGTGTGAAATAGAAGGTCATCAGGTATTTGAATTCTGAAGTTATGGGAAAAATATTTCTAATGACGCAAATAAATAAAAGTCTACACAGAATGCACCTCTTACACTTCAATGCTACAAGTTCAAGGAAATGGGGTATTATGCCAATCAATGTCCTAATCTAAGGGTTATTGATGATGATCGATGTCAGCAAACTATTAAGTCCAAAGAAAAAGGAAAGTCACATGAAATCACTATTAGTGATGTGGAGTATGATAATTAAGTGGTGAAAGGTACACTTACCATCCAATCTAAAGTATCAAATTTTTTATTTGATTCTAGATCCAAAAAAGCTTTTATTTATGAAGAATTTTCTAATAGTATCACCATATTACCTCAAAAATTAGATGTTGAGTTAGCTGTGATGACTCATAATGGTACAAAAGTCGCATCAAATGTTTATAATTCTTCTCTGGTTGAAGTTTGTGGGAAAGTGCTTCCTAAAATCTTGTCATGCTTCCTATAGTAGAATTCGATGAGATTCTTGGCATGGATTTAATTTATCTATATAGAGATCATATCAATTTCCAAGGAAGGGAAGTCACATTTCATATTCCAGATCAATCTATGATCAACTATTGATGCAAGGATGAATATAACCTTCCAATATAAATTTATTCTATCTTACAGGTTTTGATTCTTATAAACAAAGTTTATTTATCTTAAATGGTTAGGGAGAAACTCATGATTAAGAATAATTCCATTGTATGAGAGTTTGATGATGTCTTTATGGAGGAATTTTTAAGTCTTACACTAAATCGTGAAGTTGAGTTTTCATTAGAACTCATATCGGGTGCTATGCCTATTTCAAAGATACCTTATAGAATGACCCCAATTGAGTTGCATGAATTGAAGAAGAAAATTCAAGAGAATATTGATAAGGGATTTATATACCCTAGTGAGTCACCTTTGGGGAGTACCTATTTTGTTTGTTAAGAAGAAAGATGGATCAATGAGACTCTATATTGATTATTGAGAACTTAACAAGATCACTATCAAGAAAAAATATCATATTCCTCATATTGATGACTTATTCGACCAACTATGTAGAGTTGAATACTTTTCCAATATTGATCTTTATTCAGGATATCATCAATCAAGGGTCAAGAAGGAGGATATACCAAAGATGGAATTCTGTACAAGGTATTGAACCTATGAATTTATAGTGATGCCTTTTGGTCTTACTAATTCCCCCACTATCTTCATGGATCTAATGAATAGAGTCTTTAGAGACTATCTTGATCAGTTTTTGGTAGTCTTTATAGAAAATATTTTTGTCTATTTGAAGAGTAAGGAAGAAAATGAATACCACTTGATAATTGTTCTGAAGACCCTAAGAAAAGAAAATATTTATGAAAAATTTACCAGGTGTGAATTTTGGATTCAGAAAGTTTCATTTTTGGGTCACATAATCTCAAGAGAAGGTATATCTGTGGATCCATAAAAAAAGTTGTTGAAAGTTGGCCGAGACAAAAACGGAAATTGAGATCCAAATTTTTCTTGGTTTGGCTGGATATTATCTATGTTTTGTGAAATATTTTTCATGATTATCTAATCCACTCACCAAGTTGACTCGAAAATGAGTTAAGTTCATATGGACAGAGGAATGTGAAGAGAATTTCAAAGAGCTAAAAATAAGGTTAACTAGTGCACCTGTGATCACACTAACTTGTAGTAGAGAAAGGTTTGTGATATATAGTGATACATCCAAGAAGGGGCTAGGATGTGTTCTCATGAAAAATGATATGGTGATATATTATGCCTCACGATAGTTGAAAATCCATGAGAAAAATTACCCAATTCATGATTATATGTGGTAATCCTTGCATTAAAGACATGAAGGAATTATCTTTATGGTTAAAGGTGTGATATTTATACCGACCATAAAATTTTAAAGTATATTTTCACACAAAATGATCTGAAATGTGCCAAATAAGATGGTTTGAGTTGATTAAATATTATGACTTCTCAATACAATACCACCTTGGGAAAGAGAACAAGGTGGCATATGATTTGAGTAGACAAGACCATGCTAGCCTATCCATATGAGGATCACAAAAGATCTAATATTTATTGATTTGAAAAGGATAGATCTTAAAATTTTAATGGAAGGGGAGAAATCATATATTTCTCAAATGAATGTTCAACCATTTATACAAGTGAAGATTAAGGAGGCATAAAAGGAAGATGTGGAGCTACAAAAAAAGGTGATAAATGTTCTTAAATTTAACTGTGATTGTGATGAAATAATAAGGTTCAAGAATCAGGTTTGTATTCTACCCATTCCATAATTATAGAAGGAACTATTGGATGAGGCTCATATTTATTCATTCTCTATTCATCCTAGAAGAACAAAGATGCACATGGATATGAAAGAGTATTTATGGTGGGATGACATGAAAAGAGATGTTGCTGAATATCTCTTTCAATACTTTGTTTGTCAACAAGTTAAAGCTAAGAGATAGAAGAATAAGGGGATGTTACAACCATTACCCATATCTGAATGGAAATGAGAAAACATCACTATGAACTTTGTCACCAGAATTCCAAAAACATCCAAAGGAAATAATGCTATCTAGGTTATAGTTGATTGCCTTACGAAGTCATCACATTACATTGCTATTAGAGAGGATTTATCTCTTGATTAGGTTTTCAGGATATATGTAAAGGAACTGGTAAGATTTAATGGAGTACCACTTTCCGTTATATCTAATAGGGATATGAGGTTTACCTCGATGTTTTGGCGAAGTCTTCAAGAGGCTTTGAATACATAGATAAGTTTTAGCACTGCTTATCATCCTCAGAAATACAGTTAGTCTGAGAGGAAAATTAAAACTCTGGAAGACATGTTGAGATATTTCTCTACGTATTTAAAAGGTGGTTGAGATCAATATCTACCTTTAGTGTATTTTTCTTAAAATATTATCTTTAACTCCAGTATTCAGATGAATCCTTATGAAGCCATTTATGGAAAAAAGTGCAGAACTCTAACTTGTTGGGATGAAGATAGAGAAAGAAAGCTATTAGGACTTGATCTTATTAATGAGATGAAAAAAATCTATTCAAAAACACATAATAGAATCTCAAAGTTGACAAATTTTTTTTGCTAACAACCACATAAAAGACCTAGAGTTTGAAGTGAGTGATAAGGTGTTTCTACGAATATCTCCCTAGAAGAGAGTAATGAGATTTGGAGAGAAGGGATAGCTAATCCCTAGGTATATCGGTCCTTTTGAAATTATGGATTGTGTTGGGAAAGTAGATTACCGATTGGAGATTCCACTGAATATCTCTCAAATTCATGATGTGTTCTATTTATCACTCATATAGAAAGTACATACCTGATCCTTCATATATATTAAACTCAGAAGTCATACCACTGGAGAAAGATATTTCTTATGAAGAACAACTAATAGAGATTATGGATCATAGTGAAAATGTTTTATGAAATAAGACCACTCACTTGCTTAAAGTTTTATAGTGGAACCACCAATTAGAAGAATCTATATGGGAATTTAAGGATATGATGAGGAAGAGGTATCCTCATCTGTTTGTTTCCAAGTGACGAATTTCAATTGTGAAATTCAATTTAAGGGAGGTAGAATGTAACACCCCGATATTACACAGTAATGTTATTTTTAAATAAATTCAATACCTTGTGTTGTATGCTACACCAAGATAATCTTTCACTATACACAACACCGTCTTAGCTTGCGCTACACGCAACACCGAGTTCAAGCACACCACGACCTATCAAACTAGTAGTTTAAAAAGTAGTTATGAATATTATTAATTGAATTTTGAATTTTATATATCCCATATAATTTTAATATTTATCTTATTAATTTATTATACATAATATAAGGACAAATTCAATTGTTTAGATAAAATAAGTATTTTTCAAAAAATATAGTTTTTACACCTTTTAATGGAGAACCATTTTTAAATCCAATATTTGACACTTTAATATATTAAATTTGAAAAAATTAAATTATTATTTAGAATAGGGACATAAAAACTTAGTTTGGAAATTTTTTTAGTGTTTTTCTGATAACATTCATATTTTAATGAATAGTGAAAAATACTACATTTTAATTCAAAACTGCTTTTTCATCTAATTTATTTATATTGTTGGACTATAATTTTAGTTGTTTTTAAAGTATAATTAGATTAAGTTTTTATCATTTTATATAATTTAATTCATTGTAAGTAATTTCACATTTAAATTGTACATAAACACATGTCAATCTTTTGATAGTTTTTATTTCTTAAAAACCTGCTTTATGGTTTTGACAACGGGAATTAATTTTAAATTAATTTCTACCAAATATATGTTTTTAATTTGTAAAAATGGAATCCATATTTGTAATAATTTGGTCCAAATTATGTAAATAGTTCACTTTTATATTTGTACATTATGAATAGTAACTTTAGTAATTTTTTTATTTACCATGGTTAAAGGGTAAATATGGTAAATAAGGGTAAAAAATAATATTATAATAGTATAAAACTATCCTAAAACATGTCATAATCCTATTTTATGATATATTACCGACCATGATAATCCTTGGGTAGATTTTAGGATTTCATGGAGCCAATTGGGTGTGATAATGACATGTTATAATAATTAATTTAAAGTTAAGAGAAATATAACATAAACTTGTATCCTTTACTAAAACATTTTTAATATAGGGTTATAAAACTGACATCTTTAACTATAAATAGTAATTAGAAATATAAAAACATTTCCTACATCATGGTATTTTATTTATAATTTTTATACATGAAATAAATAAATTTATTTATGACATAATGATGATGCGGTGATTACCTTATTAATGAAAGATTCAAATAAATGATATTATAAATATTAAAATAAATGTAATTTGAAAATTTTTATGGCATAAAATAATTTTATGGATTATTATGACATGTTATATTTAATTTAATGTAGTTTTTTTTGAATTAATAAATTTTTTATGACTTTAGAAAAAATCCATTACTAAATAGTATCAAAATTGACATAAATGAGTTTTTAAAACAAAATAATTTTTAATTAAATGATATAATAGTAATAAAAGTATTAGATTATTAAAAATGATTAATATAATGTTAAAAATGTCATTAATTATCCACTTTTTGTTCTCATGGAATTTTATAGTAAATATATTAACCATATAGTATAAAAATACAAGAAGACATGGTAAGAGTTAACTTATTTAATTAAGGGTTAAAACCAAAAATAAGGTTAAATTCATGATCTAACTTGTATAAAACCTAATATTTGAGATTATTTATACCTATAATCATATTATTATATAAATAAATCATTTTTCATCCATTAGAAACTGAAAATAAATTTATAATAAATTAATATTTCAAGACTTTCCTAAAGTGTCCCTCACCTCCCCTATAAAAGGGAACTTCTCCTTATCTTTTATTAACACCTCCAAATCCATTTGTCTCGGTAAAACACTACCAAAATATCCTCCCAAATTCCATAAATTTATCCCATAGGCCAAAATTTTGGCATAAAACCAACTTAAGGAGTGATTTTGTGCAAATCAAAAGGAGACACCTGAAGAAGAGGGAATCATTTTATCCCTTCTTTCAAAGTTCTTTTCTTCTTGTACTTAATCTTCCTAAGTTTTTACCATAATAAAATAATAAATAAAACATATAATATATTATTATATGTTTTTATGATCATGGTACAACCGTATTACTCCTTTTACCTAAGATATGAAAAACAATATCACCATGCATATGTACGTACGACTTATCATCTCTACGTCACGGTGTAAAATATTTTTCATCTATAATTTATTTATATGGGTATAATGATGAATATAAATGACTTAAATAATAAATATAACATTATATTATTTTTTTACAATTCATATAAAATCCAATTCCATAACATTTAACCATAAAGGGAATGATATCGTAGCTCGTGCGTATGTACGACCTACCATCTCCATGACGTGGTGAGATTCATTCTCCAAATTAACAAATAAATAATGTTTATAAAATTTATATGATGAGTAAAATTAATAATTATGAATATAATTTAATTATTAAAATAAATAAAATACATCCTAATCATAACAAACCTGACTTACATGGAAAAATAGGAATGGGAAAACGAAGCAGTTAACACCTGAAATAATGGAAATATTGAAACACTATTAAAAAAATGATATAATAGGATCATATATGATATAATAAACATTCATATGGTTCTTTTATAATTTAATAAAATAATTTAACTATTATACAAGAGGTTAAAACACCCTTTACTAATGGAAAGTACAAGGTAAGGGATAATTTTTCAATCTCATTTTTATGTGAGATTGTTCATAAGTAAGTATTTACTGGGGTATATTTATCATCCACATACATGTTTCCTAATTATGTAATATTATTTATATTATTATATTATTTTTTAAAGCCTATTTTACCAATTGGTGAATTTTTATTAAACATTATGGAAGGAATCTTTCTTTTCTTCTCCATACGAGGTACTTTTTGACTTTTCTAGCAAGAGTACGAGAATAATATTTTTTTAACTTATATATAATGAATGGATTTTTAAATATTTATAATTCCTTATTTACATGAAGCTTCCTCTACATGATTTTAATATTATTTTCAATTAAATTATTTTCTTTTAAAATTACGTGGTGTTTTGAGAAAAGAAAACATTTTTAAAGAAGAAAGGATATTTTCCTCAAGAATTAAGTTCAAGTATTTTATCAAAATTATTTTCCATATAAGATGACATAGGGTTATGTTTCTATCACTATTATTACATTTATTTGATTTTTTTATGATGAAATTATTTTTCTAAAATCCATTTATTTTATATGGATTATGATGGAATGATGTTTAAGAAACCCATTTTTTAGGTTATGATATGATGAATGGTTTATGTTTTTATGAAACATGTAAGAATGATTTCATTATGATATGGGTGGGACCTATATCTCCATACAATGCAATGGTTAAAGATTTATATCTCATTAGATAGACATGAAGGGAAGGGAAAGTAAATCCAGTTCAATAATACAAAGCTGGAATGATAAGTAAACCCAGTTTAGTAATGGACTTTGTTCACTATGATGGTCTTGGCAATGAGCCTTGACTACTATGAAATGATTTTATATTCTAATTTGTATTCCAAAAAAATTCATGTCTTATGTTATTACTTTTGGGATTATTTCTATTAATTATTATAAACTTTTATCCCATGACATGATATCACGATCCTTCATATATTGGATAAGACTTTAAAGTGTTATATTCCTATGTATTATGATTATGATATGATTTATATTTTGCTTGTATACCCTTACTGAGAATTTTAGATCATCCTTTCATACGTTTCTTTTCACCAAGTCATAAATAAGGGTATTAAGTAATCTATGTCAAAAAGGAGTATAGTTATGAAGAAATAAGTAGGAGATAATGTATATTATATGTTTTAATTAATATAATTCAATTTTGAAGTAATATCAATGTATGTAAAGTATGGGTCATTATACACACTCCCATATAACTAGGACTTCAGAGTTTGATAGTTTCCACATCCTCACTCTATCGAGTAGGGTAGAGGTAACTGCTAAGGAAGATAGAAATGTCTGCCCTTGACTGTCATGCACCTCCAAGTGCATCTCAGAGAACAACACCATAAGCAACCACTCACTACTATCCTACTCCACTACCTGTATCTGAGTCCTCTCACTCAGTACATCATCCACTGCATTGCCTTTAATGGGTGTATAGGCTATCTCAAAGTCAAAGGAATAAAGGTATTCGACCCACCTTTGCGACCTAAAATTCTAATCATAATGTGTAAATATATACTTGAGGATTTTGTGGTATGTGAACACCACAAAATACTCTCCCAATAAGTAATATCTCTAACAACATAATACGTGAACAACCACATCGTAGTACATAGTGTAACTCTTGACCCGCTCTGAAAATATCAGTATCAGTGCCAAAGTCAATCTCCATTTTCTATTATGAAAGGATGTCTCATAGGAATCTGTAGATACATATTTCTCACCCCAAGCCCGTCAATAATGCTGATAAGCATTAGAAGTCCTGTATGAAATGTATGTAGTAACTATCCAACCATAAGAAACTTTTCACCTCAAAGACATTATTGGGATGCTCCTAGGAAACTAATTCTCTAACCTTTCCTAGGTCTATTGATACTCCCATATTTGTGATGTTGTGACCCAGGGAGTGAATATGATCCACCCAAAAGTAGCACTTTGTGAGATTAACATATAACTGATGCCCCCTCAGTGTATTCAAAATGATCTCAAGGTGTTTTGAATGGTCATGTTTATTGTAAGAATACACCAAGATATCATCTATAAAAACCACAAAAAAACATGTCAAGATAAGGATGGAACACTCATTTCATCAGTTCCATGAAGACCTCTGGTGCGTTTGTGAGACCAAACAACATTACCAAATACTCATACAACCCATACCTACTCCTGAAGGCTGTGTGAGGTATTTATGATGGTCTAACACACACATGATGAAAAAAATATCTAAAATAAATCTTTGAGAAGACTCTATATCCTTAGATCTAGTCGAAGTGATAATATATCCATGATAGAGGATACCAATTCTTAACTGTCAACTAGTTCAATTTCCAGTAATACACATATAGCCTAAGGGCACCATCCTACTTTTTCTCAAAAAGGACCGGTGAACCCCATGGATAAGTATTGGTTCAAATTATACCCTTTGCCTCTAAATCCTCTATATTCCTCTTGAGCTTTTGAAACTCCATCATATCCATCTTGTAAGGAAGAATGAATAATGGTGTAGCTCCTAGAACTAGCACGATAGAGAAATCTACCTCTCTTACCAGAGGTAATCCTGAAAAGTCATTTGGGAAGATGTCCCTGAAATGATTAACTATGGGAGGGAAACCATACTAATGTGTTCCCTAATCATCTAGATATAAACTTTCTACCTGTGATGTCATCATGCTCAACCCACAATGCTCGAGTCTAGCTCAGCTCTCCTGGATAGCCGATTCACCTTTGTGAAGAAACTACCTACCCTCTGGTGAAATGAAACTCACCCTACGATGATATAAATCAATGGAGGCTAAAAAGGGAACCAACCAATCCATCTCAAGAATAACATCAAATCCCATCATCTCAAGGATATAGAGGTCCCATACGAAGTGACACCCACTAAACTCAATGGGAAACTCCATACACTGATGCAAACCTTCTGTCCTGATCCCTAAAGGAGTATCTAACATCATCCTATAATCATAAGTAAAAATAAAGAACCCAAGGCTCTCCATAATGGGAAAAAATATAAATCTATGTGAATACCATGTATCAAAAAGTACAAAAGATAAAACAAAGGCTACTAGAATAGTACATCTGATAGTATAAGGTTTGTGATCCTACTCCTTATGCGTTTGTTTCATTGCATATGATTGGCTTGTACTGCAACCCTATGGCACTACTTGGATACTATGAGTCGATCCACTCTGCTTTCGCTATGAACCTGGGGTCTGGCTACCACAACTACAACCACCACCTTATTGTGAATGGTCTACTATACCCCAACTCCCTACCTAATGAGAAGATACTGACCATAATCCTGAATATGGAGTTGGTGTAGACCCTCTCTCACTGGTTTCTGGAGGAAAAATTCTGTAGAAGCGCTATAAATAGACCATATTACAACAATATCGACACTTGACTAGGTCCATTGTACACTGTGGCCTATTATACCCCACCCTACCACACTGGTAACACCTCACCTGACTACCTGAAGAGATGTTTTGGCTACTAACATCACCACATGGAAGCTCTACATGATGCTTCTTACTACCAGTTGATGTAGTACCAGACATAGGTGTCAAACCTCCCTAGATCTCACCTCTAGATTCCCTTAGGTTACACTCTGTTATCAGTGATTAATTCACAATTATAGAAATAGTAGTCAACCTAAAGACATTCACCTGTGATCATATTTCATACATGATACCATCCTTGAATCACATAGATTTAGATAACTCATCACCCATTAGAATAGGTGTGAAAAACTGGAGCTTAGTAGAACAATCCAAGTATTCCATAATTGATAATGCACCCTACTCCAGATTCAATAACTCCCAGGCTCTATAGGACCTCAAAGTATCTGTATATAAGTAATCGTAGAAGGTCATGTGGAACTTCATCTAGACCATATCCCAATGATGACCAGTATGAGTGATAACACCCCACCATCTCTTAGTAGAATCACACAACATATACGTAGCAAGATACCCACCTCTCAGGAGGCGTCTCTAAATGCTCAAAGATAGAAAAAATGGACCCAAGCCATAACTCTGCAGCCTATTTTCCACCATCCCATGAAAACATGGGCAGATTCTACTGCTGAAACTCACACATCAACTATACCATAGTCGGGGTAGGTCGTAGTGATCCCCGAGTGGTCTACATAAAAAATATAAATCCTTCATGGAATTGTTCCACAAAACCTACATCTGTTATAACTACTGGTTCGAAAGTTGGTAGTAATAGAGGATCAACTATAATCCCATGGTTTACCACCGCTTGAGTGTGATCATCACCACCCTCCTGGCGTACGACTAGAGGTTATCATAGTGGCATGTATCTACACTTCTAAACACACTCCTCAGTACAAGGTCATTATCAAGGTTTACTACTCAAAAATGCATATATCAAGACATGATAGGTAAAAAACTTCCTCTATAAGAATTTACCCCTCTTCCTACCCCGTGGTTCATGTCTTGACATAAAAAAAGTGAGAGACACTACCAAAATCCCACTACTAAGGTTGGGTTTGATCAAGTTCTCTATAATAAGCCATATCAATTTCACTTACTGTCATATTAATTTTATTTCAAACTGAGTTCACATTATCATTAATTTAATTGATACTCAAATCATATTTATTATATCCCCTTCAGAAGGGTGAACCAATGGTATGCCGAATTCTGATCTGTGGGGGACCATACTCCCCAAGAATCAAAGCTTGGCATACACCTATAGCATATCATAACACATTTCACTTTAAAGATAAACCATGATCCACCAAATTATGATCCAATAGGTACCATACACCTCAGGAACCAAATTTTGGCCTCTATTCAATCCATACCGTAGTGTATCTTGATACACCCATCACAACAGTAGGAATATGTTTCACGACATCTATCACAACAACATGCAATAAGTAATTCTCTCTAAATGGCATGAAAAAATGCATAGAATGTGATTTTTAACAAGTTACTACATGATGAATGAGATGGAATACCCTCATCTCATTGAGTTGTAACACAATATAACCCTCAATCATATTAATAATAACAACATAATTCAAGTGCATCACCCAATAGTGGAATCAATAAACTGTAATAAATCAAAATCCAGAAATAAAAAATTCAATTCGAGATAATTTGGATTTTACTTGTATAATGGTTAGCTATGCGTAGGAAAAATTCATTACCAAATCTCTATTCCTTTCTATCCATTTATATTATTTCAAAATAGAAAAGCAAACCAGGAAAATAAATCTATGATACCACTTTGTAACATCTCAGTTCTGGATACCAATCAAAGGTGCTCCATACCTAGTTGACCACATGGCCTCAAGCGCATCTACACAAATGATAGAGTCTACTGAATAGTAGCTAGGGCCTAGGTGTGATAGTGGATAGACTATGCCATCATTATCAGAGTGTAACATAGTGGAAAACAATAACAGTTCAATAGAGGAAGCAATATATCCATGCAACAGAATATAACATTGGAAGACTGATAGTATAAGTAATCCAGAAGTTATATCATACACCAGATGATGATACATGTCACATGTTCTAATAAAAAATCAAAAATAGGCACACAATATTCATATACAATACATTTACCAAAATAAAAAAATGAAAATAATCCCAGTAGCATCGCAAGCCTCGACTTGGTCCCATGCTCTCTTATTCCTAAGAAGCATATCAAGTAACTAAAGTAGGGTGCTTCCCTTATCAATACATACAATCATATAATATTTTTGGGTCTAAAACATGAACCAAACAGGGTGTGAGACTATATCCTAGTAGGCAACCACCCAAGTTCTGTTCCAATCAGTTAGTGAATATATATAACAGGTAGTGTGCAATAAGAATAGTAGTAAGCAAGTAATAACTCGAAAGTTACATCCCACATACCCTGTCATTCATTTTCATTCATTTAATTTATTAATTCAATTACATTTAATTTATAAGTCTTGAGATCTGGCTCAAAACCGAAATCCCCCATATAACTGGTAGCACAACAGATACCTCAAATGGTCATCTAAACATGCACAAGTGAAGACTGAATCCAAGCTTGTGATTTGTCTAGGCAGACGCATCGTAAGTGATCCCATTTATAATTCAATTCAGAACCTAATCATGTCTGTGAAATTAATAAGTTGGAATTAAAGTATCACTCCTGGTGAAATATCAATCAACACCCTACAAGCCCGTCCCTAGTGAACCTTTAAGCAACCCGATATCACTCTAGGTGTGATATACAGTCCATGTCATCTGATTCCATCCTTGGTGGAACAATAAGGAATACCAAAGTGTCACCCAAGACATATAATCAAATTCCCCTTGAGTCTATCCCTGGAATCCATGACTTGGATCATTGTATCACTCAACATATAAGTATAGACTCAATGAGTCCATCTATGTAATCCCTCAGTGGATCCATGTATCACCCACGACATAATCACATTAACTATAATGTCCCTCCATGTAATCCTAAGGTGGATCCATGCATTACTCAAGGTATAATGGTCAATAGTCACATGAGTCTATCCATGGAATTCTAAGATGAATCCATGTGTCACTCATGGCTATCTATCATCTAACCATTTGAATTCCATTTAACATGTTGAGGTAAAAACTAAGAGAATCTAATAATAAACTCACCTCAAATGGTGTATCAAGCCTTGACCAACCTTATAAGGCTTTTCCTTTCATTTACTCATGTCGGCATATTTTATAAAACAAGTAACACATGTATAAAAAAATAATACATGTATTAACATCATTTAACTCATGTGGGTGTATTTGTTTATAACAAGTTCAGAGGCATAAAAACCTTCTATAGGGATCAATTATCTTATAACTCATGTGGGAAAAGTGATAGAAAGTAAAATTCATTCCTATTAATGCCATTGAAAAAAATTCCAAGATCAAGGGATTGTCTTAAAATATTAACATAAGAGTTTTCAATATAATAAGACTAAGAATCCTATCAAGCTATAACATGAATTAAACATCATTTAACTCATGTGTGGAAATAAAAATTTGAGCAATTCAATCCAATTGCTTCAATCTAAGTCATGGCCTCCATTTTACTCACTTGGTAAAGGCAACATGCTTTAAACAAAAAAGGCATACATAGTTCAAGGGGAAAGTAATCCATCCCATACCCTTAATTCATCTCAATTGAAATTAAACAATATTTTAATTCCATTTATAACATATTCCATTTTTAAAAACCCATGAAAGGGATAAAGAAACACCTCAAAGGGGTGTCCAAGCTATACAACTATAAAGGGCCATTCAAGGAAACTCACCCATGGGGTGGTCCTTATTCAAGGTATAAAACCTATAAAATTAATAATAATTCCTATTCAATTACCTAAACCATGATAGGTAATAACATGGTTCAATTATAATTTAAGGCGACACCCTAAAAATGGGCACGTGACACTCCAACATATATAAACAATCCAAATATCAACAAAAAGAACATAACAACCTACCTCATTTTTGTGCTAGATAGATCATACAGTATCAATATCTGATTCATCCTAGTTTGGAAGAAATCTGAAGAATGGACGAAGAACAGAAAATTAGGGCATAAGAGATTAAATCCAAATAACACAATCTATATCTACAAGAATCGAGAAAGGCTAAAAAGGAATTAAGGCCTTACCGTTGTGGATCCAAGGAGATGAACCATTTTCGAATCAAAGGTTAGATGGATAAGGGATATGAAATTTAATAATAACTCAAGAGGAGAGCTCCCATAGTTTCCTCTATGCTGTGCAACGAAGATGGGAAAAGAAACTTAGGTTATAAAACATTTCAGGGGGAAAATGATAATTTTTCCAAAAATAATCAGGTTGCACATTTTAGGCACATGGTTTGTCAAACTGTGCACCAAATAACATGGTATACTATAGGAGAAAGGGGATCTCACATGGTTTACCCACATGGTTTACTAACCATGTGCAAGCCATGCGAAGAGCCTCTATCAAATTTTCTAAAAACTGCAAACCTATTGCATGGTCGTATAGCTCCTCCCACATTGTTTTATCAAACCGTGGGCTTCGTAGGCCCCCACTATCTAGCCTCACATGGTTTAGTCAAACCATGCGTCCTACCTGACATGGTTTATACTAACCATACACCAAGCCAAAATAGCCCAAAACTTGGGTTCCAGGATCCAAACTAGGCCCAGACACCCCTGAGAACTCTATGACCTCAACAAGCACTCACATTAGGCCATACATAAGAATTTTAACTGAGAATTGACTGAAAAATCCAAATCCATACCTCAATGAAGATCCATGTTCTTACAAATAATGAAAATAACTGAACTGAGTTAAATAGGATAACACATTACTAAATTAAATTGTAATAAATAGAATTTTACTGACCAAAACTGACCTAACTTGGATTGAAAAACACTATGATCAAAATAATTTATATTTATTAACATGAATTAAAATAAAATCTCATATAAAAAATGAATCAAAATTACTATGGTAATTCAATCCTTATTTATTATATTTGTTATCCATCTTTATTAACCATTTTTCATTGATTTAACAAAACTAAAATATGACAATGATTCTAATTATATTAATAGATAAAATAAATTCTTTATAAGTGAACTAAATTGTATAATTAAGTACACATCATTCTACTCTCAATTTATTATCCATTATTATAATTAACCACTCATAATTTACATAAAATAAATAAACTATATATAATTATTATTATGGGGAATTGAATGTGTAAGTAAAATAATAGTGAATAGAATAAGTAATAAAAGTTGATAAAATATTACTTAATTGAAATTATAATTCAAAACCTCCATAAATACCTTATAGTTTCCAAAATCATTCAATTATATTCAAATTTATACAAAAATACATCTAGAGTTAAAAAATAATATATATATATAGTTATAGATTTCCACAACATGGTGTTAGTCACCACAACATGATTCACATATCTCTCCATATTGAGATATACTTCCTAAAATGATATTGTGTTTCATAATTCATGATATTTCAAATCCATGTGTAATCCTCAGTACACCCATAATCACCATCAAGACACACTTGTTTTTTATACAAATCAATATTTTTAATGGGGAAAAACCACTATGTGTTTTAGTAAAACACGGTTAGAATAACCATTAATTTTAAATATATAATTTTATTATATTGACCATAATATTTTTAAGGTCACACACTCATGGTGATATTTTTCAATAGATCATGTATTAAATGAAATTGACCACACTAGGATCTATATATAGGTTTCTCTATAGAATATAAACTTCAACTCCTATAGATTAACCACATAGTGGTACTAGAAAACACCTCATGATTTTGGACCGATGACTTCATTTCCATCAAAAGTTATCTAAAAAAACAATTAATCTTATTTTTATCCTTAAATTATTAAACACATAAATAGTTATATGGTAAAAAAATTATTTTTCCTAAAACTCAAGAAAAAAACATTTGAAGAAAATTAAATTGATTGAACCAAGCCATATCAAATGAAACATATTTAAATAACACCAAATAAAATTGAAATTAACTAAATTTATTCACACCAACCATTTTTTATTTCTATAATTTATTTAAATAGAAAAATTATAAATTATTTTCAAATAAAAATACATGATTTATCTCATGTTCTAACATCATAGTTCACCCCAAAGTATGGAGGTATTTTGTAGAATACTTTTTTTATAATCCTTCCTAAAAAATAATTTTCAACAATAAAAAATAGAGTATTAATATAAATCATCATAATTTTCATTCAAAAACCTCAAATTTGATCAATACCTTAAACTTGGTACTCTTATAATGAGGAAATATTTTCTAATAATGTGATGTTGGATACTCATTCATGATAGGTATGGCCTCTAAATCCATTTCAACTATAGTAACCTATCCACTATACAACTCATGCTTCTATGCTCTCTATATCTCACCCAATTCCATGAGTCGTATAGTCCTCACCATTGGGAAAATTATAATGAAGATGGTACCCAAATATTAATTCATATAAATAAAATAATAGTATAAAATTAAATCTAATGAATTTTCTTACCCATATTTGTGCCCAAGAACTATCCTTTACTTCATTTTGAAGGTGTCTCCAAGAGAGTGTTTTTCCAATCATTTTATTATCCTTGTTGTACTAAACTATCAACTATGTGTGGTGGTTCCACACCTCACACATGCATATATTCCAATGACACCAAGTGGAGAATTAATCCATGAAAGAAAAAAAAAACAAATATTATATCAATAACTATTATATTGAAAATAATTTATGGTAGTTTTTTTACTTGGGTTATATAAATATACATGAGCCTGGATAATTAGTGGGTACTGATGGATCCATAGGCTCCAAAGGATCATCAACCTGTATAGTAGCAATGTTATACAATGTTTTATCATGAGTCTCAGAATGTGTTAGAGTATAATTTGAAGGATAATGAACATAGAAGTTCATGGAGAATGAAGTAGAAGGAAAAGAAGTTATCATAGACATATATGAAAATGTATAATATGGATGGGGAGTAGGATCCATCATCATATATGGGAAATAAAGATGTGGAGGATTAGATGTAAATAATAGAGAAAATACAGGCAACTTAAATATCCCAGGTGCCTCTAATGACACTATGGGACAAGAAAGTGTGTTAGATAGTATATATGATGAAGGGGAAGGGTGTGATTTGATACAATGAGTGGTGTGAGTAGATCTAGTACCACTCCCTAGCATCATCTTGTTGAGCACCACCACTATTAGGTTCATTAGAGAATAATTATCTTCTGGTTGGACGATCCTGATTAAAAGTAAAAAAAAATTAATCACATGAAATTAGATGTTATTGATATATATATTTGAAATAAAATAATCAAAATAGGAACCATAGGAGGAATTATTATCTCTCTCATGTGGTGATTATTGTCTAACATCCTCTTCCTTCATATCTATTTAATGTTTTTAATTTCCTATATTTTAAAAAATAAATTTAATTATAAATTCATAACTAATGTGAAAGAAAAATAGGAAATAAGATGTGGCATGAATTAATTAAGGAATAAAAATTATCAAACCAAATAAAGGATACATAGTTACATAACAAAATCATATTATATTTAGTGGGGAGAATATCAAAACATAAAATATGTTTCATAGAAAAATCAACACATTAAAATTAGCATGTTTAGCATGAGTATGATATAGTTTTCTTCTTCTAATTTCAATTCAATCCAATTCTGTTTTGGTTGTGCCATTTGGTTAATTTTGGTCAATTTATTTGGTAATTTGTCCATTTTTTTAGTTTAGGCATTTGGTTCATATTTTAGGTTAGTTCATTTTTCTATTTTTTTAGTTAGCTCATTCTTTCATTGAATTTTATTTTCATTATAATTATTTTAATATGTTTCAATTTGATACATATTGTTTTTAATTGAATTTTTTTAGTTTTGTTTATTTTGTTAGCTTATAATTCTACTAAATTCAATATTAGAAAGTGAAAATCAAAGAAAAATGAAACCAATATATATTGAAAATAGACATGAAAGTCAAGTAGGATACAAAATATTTGCAATCAATAGTAAATCAATTTGAATAGTTTTGACCTGAACAACCCAATTTGAGCTAAAAAAAAATATTTGATAACAAAAATGGATGATTATATATATTTACCACTACAACTTCATGTTTAAAATCAACTCTAAAAATTGAAATATTGGATTCATCATAAGTAATAAATTGATCTAGGCGAATGGGGGTAGTGATAGTGTCAATTTCATCCTCACCATTATAAAAAATATGCTTCATTATTACTTTAATAGTGACACCAAATTTAGGTCATAAATGATCTTTAATATAAAAAACTTTTTTTTACAATGATTTCAATATATATTGATCATCCATAGAAAGAGTGTGAGCCATGTAAATAACTCAAAATACATAATCATTAATAAAATTTCCATGTCCCATTATCGAATAAAACCAATTTCCTTGCATCACTGTGACTCGAACTTGAGATTAATAATCCAATATCATTAATTTTTGAATGAATCCATAATAAGATACATTTTAAAATAAAAATCTAATATTTGATGAATTTTCATAACAATCTGTTGTGGTAGTTACCATAACACTATCATTCCATGTTCTCATGTTCATTTTTTGTTCATTGATAATAAATTTGTACCCATTGATCATAATTGATTTACATTCACGAACCAAAGAATTAGGACCAAAATCAAAATCTCTTATTTTCTTAAAGATAGAGTTAGCTGGAAAACTCACCACCTAAAATATAAATAAATATAAAAATTAACTAAATATTAATTTTATTATTTTATTATTGTAACACCTTTAACTTCAATTTCAACCAAGTAATAAACTCATTGCTATGAAAAGTATATCTCCTTTTTGAAGATAAAGAACAATGATCTCTATTTATAACTTATTTATGTTCCCCGTAAAAAATAGAAATAGTTTAACAGGTATATACAATTACATGTGATGAGATAACATATACACGTTCAATTTTTTTAATTGATGTATTTGTCGAACAAATCATAGTTAAACAAAACTGTGCAATGTGCCATCTACCACTCTTCAAGGATTAATGTAGTCAATGTATATGATCTAGGAATTCCCCCAGTTTGGGGATGTGATGGAAAAATGGGTTCAATTTTGTCATACTACTCTTAATTATTTATCATTGTTTTGTTTCATCTCGTAGTCATATCAGTCAAATAAATTGAAAACAAATCCATACATTCATGAGTCAAGTAACCTTTCATGATAAAACCTTCTAGATGATTCCTATTCCAGATATAAGACTTCAATGTGTACATATTTCTTTTAGTTTTACACATAAAAAAGAAATAGATCCCCTAAGAAGTATTTTTGTTGGAATATGGATATTTTGATGCAACATGCATGTGAAAAAAGATGGAGGAAACATTTTCTTCAACTCACATTAAATTAAGGGTTCCTCTTCTATCATTTTTTGAAATAAAGACTAAAAAAAATTCTTCACACAAAGATATTTATAGAAATAAAACAACCAAATGACTTCCACCCATATATTATTGGAAATTAGATAAAGGATTTCTATTGGAATAAACTCATGTAGAAGGATTTTATAATCACGAGTCTTCAAATATTTCAGCTTTAACTCTCTTTTGTTGACCTGTTTTGATATTTTTCTTGAATATCCATTACGAAATTTGATAGTCTCAAGAACTTCTATAAATTGTTTTTTTCTATATGTGTCATCACATAAGATTCACATAAAACCTTCCATTTATTTTCAATAATACACACAATATTTAATTTTGATCTAATACCCTAATCCAATAGACCATGCTGAGATCATGAATCATCTTTAGTATTTACCTTGACATTTAGAAAAATTGAAAGAAACATTTCATATATATTTTTTCAATGTTCATTACATATAAGAAATGATGTAACAAATTGGTTGACCAATAAGGAAACTAAAAAAAGATACTTTTCTTATTCCAATTGTAATTAGATTTAGTGGAAACATTCTTTCACTTTTTAGATTTCATCTGAACCTTCCCAAATGAAAAACTAATATATTATAATTCATTACGTACATCATTTCCATACATACACTGAGGCAGATTTTCTCTCTCTATGGTATTGTAAAACCTTAAATTATTATTCCTATATGGATGATCCATTGGACATAATAATCAATGTACCATAAAATTAAAACTACAGAAATATTTAAGTCTTATAGATCCTATAATCTATATATAATCAAGACATGAATGTTTTCTATTCATACTATATCCAAGAATCATTTCATAATAAGGAAAATAATTTATTGTCCACATAAGAACAACACACATATGATATTTGTCTTCTGAAAAAGCATTGTATGTGCAGACACCCATATTCCAAAGATGATTCAACTCTTTTATTGAAGGTTTGATGTATACATCTATATCATTGTTAGGATTAGAAGGTCTAAATATGATCATTCTCAGGAAAGTGAAAGGTTATTTCATAAACATCCATAGAGGAATGTTATAAATGTGTATGAAAAATGGATATATGCTATGTGAAGTAAGAATATACCAAAATGGGTTAATACTATCACATGATAGACCCAAAATCACATTACTCATGTCATTTAAAAAATAAGGATATTGACCATCAAATGTCCACCATGCTAATATATATGCAGGATTATAAAAACCATCATTATACTTCTTTGTCGCAGTGTCATTATATCAAATATTTATCGATATTTCATTATAAAATAAATGATTTTAGAGTCTAAGAATCAATGGAAAGTATCAAATTACTTTCTGTAGAATATGAGATGGTGTTCCATATGTTTTTAGATTCCATTAGGATGTTCCACATTTTATACAATCATTTCATTTAGAAATTTCCTCCTAGAATAAGATGTAATTTTTCAGGAAAGCATGATTTTTTTTAAGAAAATCCAATTTCATCAACTAACTTATATGCCATATAATTGTTCAAGAGAATATCTATATCACCTGGAATTAATTAATTTAAAAGGGTAAGTTTATAATCGATGAAAATATTAGAAATACCATACATGGTTTCCCCATGAAACAATAAAATTAAAAATTCCATCATTTTCATTTTACCATATTAATGATATACTTGATTCGTGGTAGCATCATTAATTTTTTTTCACCCTACTAACATCATTATCTTCATTACATAAATCATGTGTGCTTGTATCAAAGTCTTCTTGGGTTGGAATCCTTTCTTTCTCATGATGATGAAAAAATAGAAATTGGTTATCTAATAAATTCTCCAATATAATCCTCTCATTCAGATCATTAACATTTTGATATTTCCCTTTCTCCTAATTATGATACCATAAATAGTAGTTTGTTTGTAAAAAAGGTATCAGGGGTGAGTCATGGTAAAGGAGGAAAATAGGCCAATCTATGCTAATATAATGTTTTGTGCACAGTTATTAGTAACTATGTACTATAACCGTGCAACCTATAGAAGGGTGTACACAGTTAGGGAAACCATGTAGGGTGGACTAGGAGACCATGTGACTTGAGATCCCCTTAGATAATGGTGAGATCATGGAAACCACATGGTTTGTAAAACCGTGTTGTTGGTCAAAAAAACTATGAAACTTGGTTTCCAATTGGATAGTGGGAATCACACAATTGGTGCATGGTTTGGACAACCGTGTGACCAAACCATGAACCTCATTAAAATTGGGAAATTATTGTCTTTCCCTTATGATATTATTTATTTATACCCCAAATTTATCCCCCATTCAACCCCCTATATCTAGGGTGATGAACCATAAGATCCTCCCTCCATGGTTATTTCTCCCTTGATTCATAGGTGTTTGAAGTGCCTTTGTGTGTTAATCAAAGCTATAGGTAAGTATTTGACTCTGTTTCCTTCCATTTTCTAAAAGAGTATTAGTATATTATTTCCTCTCCTTTAAAATATCTAAACCCTTATTTTTATAGGATGTTATTCATACTAGTGTCATGGTCAGTTTAGTTCAAATCAATGGTTGCAGATGGGAACGTAATCATCTATGAGGATGAGGTTTGTGTTCTATAAGCTTTCACCCATAATATTGATGTTTTAGTTTGTGTATTTAGTTTTTCCAAGCTTCTACCATACTATGTTTTTGTGTATTTATCTAAGGAAAGTAATTTGGTCCATAATTTTAGGTGCAAGACCCTTTACGAACCCCATTGGGTTTATTGATGATTTGAAACTGGATTGAGGTCTACCTATGGGGTATGCCAAACCCTTGAAAAATTGTGAAATGAATCGGTAAAAATTTAGATAGGGTAATTATGAAAGTAAATGGGTTATGAATTGTAATTTTGTATGTGGGAATGGTTAATGGGATAATTGAAATTTTTATATGTTATCTTTTGTAAAATGACCAAGAGGATTTTGAAATGGTTTAAAGAAGTGTTTTGGATTTTGATCCGATTATGATTTTCAATGAAGGGGAATGATGTTTTGAATGTGGGAAATGTCTTAAAAGGAGGTGTTGACCTCATGGTGATTTGAAAAGGGGGTTTTGTTAATATATTTCATACAATTATTTGAAATTATATCATGCTTCCCGTTTTTGTAAAAATTATTAAATGGATATTTTGAATATTTGGAAATGGAAATGAAATACCCTGGCATGGTTTAGTTTTTTCAAATAAAGAGTCATGTTTTAAAGGGCGCCTTTGAGATGTTTTAAGAGATTAGTTATCCTTTGTGTTTCATGATGTGATAAATTAAAGGGAAATAAGGAATGACATAAAGGGATGTTTGGTTTAACTTAAAGAGTTAAATGAGTTATGTCACATAATGGGTATGTGTGATAAATGGTTAAATAAGCATGACCATGTGGGTAAATGGTATGTTTGGGGTATTGGAATGAGGCTCTACTATCATGATTTATGATATACTAATACTCTAGGCCCCAAAAATGTATTGTATGATTAGAGCATTAGACTAAGACTCCTCATTTTTGGGTCAGGCTAGAATGATACTCTAGGCCCACCGATTTTACCTAGTTTAGGATGTAAGAATGAGGCTCTATGCCCCTAAATTTGTCATGGTTTGGGATTTTAGATTGAGGATCTAAGATCCCAAAATATGGACATGATATGATTACATATACTAATTCTCCAAGGTACATGGTTTAGTTGAATTAATTAGTGAAATCCCCTTTGTGACTAAAAGTATGTGACCCTTTTATTATATGGCCTAGGCCCCTGGTGTGACCAAAACTAGTTTTTTTGGTTGGTTGACCCTTTGAAACTTAAAAGATAAAATAGTTGATTAATAATGGTTTAAATGTGAAACATGTTTCTTTTGTTGCTATGTTTATTTATTACACCTTGATTATCTACATACATTATTGTATAGACTAGCTAACACCATTGGTGGTGGCCTAATAAGTTTTACTCACAACCTTCTTAGGATACCGTGGAACTTGGGTACTCAAGAAGATGCTACTTTTTTTGGTAGAGGTTTAGGATGGGGACCTTGTGTTTGGTCTGTGCATGGGATGATGGGTTGGAGCATGAGATGTCATGATTGGGTTGGACTTGGGATCATGTTAGGGTTTTTTTATAGTTTTATCATACTAGGCACATAGGGTTGACTGGTCATCCATATGTTGCCTATGATTGATATTTCCATAGGTTTCTTATATTGGTAGTGTACTTTCTATCTATGGTTTATGCCTGTGGTTCCTATTTTAAAATTTTTCTGATAGAAATGTTTTGAAAAAAATGAATTTGAATAAAGATGGGATTTTTTAAATGTTGGGTAATAAAAATGTTTTGAAATGTGAATCTTCAGGTTTTAAAATGGTAAATTTTAGTTAAAAATGTAAGCATAAAATGGTGGAACCTTGAGAAATTAGAAATGGGTATCCCTTGTTCTATTTATCTATATCCTTGTATGGGTGGTTTTTGTGGTGATATTTCCCTAGTATAAGTCTATGGTTTTGGGTCATGAGGATTTTTGGGGTTTAATGTGTGGTTAAAGGCATGTTATTTTTGTACCTTTAGTAGGGATGTGACCTTGGGGTTGAGAGGTGATATCTTGAAATGTGGATGTGGTAACCCTTGTAGTTTGTGATCATGAGAGTTTTCATTGGTACTTTAGAATGGGTGTCTTGGTTGTTGTTATGTTAGTGTTGGTTGTGTTGTTATAGGTGTGAAACCCATAGTAAATGGTTTCTTGGGTGCATTGAATGTAGTGTGTTTCGAAATAGGGTTTGGAGTACTACCCTTGAGGGGTGAAATGTTATAATTTTATGTGTATGGATTATACAGAGAGATAATATCCTTTGTTATACATGAATCCAGTTTAGAGAGTTGATATCATTTGATATTAGAAGATGACCTGCGAGAGTGGTAGGTCAGTTAGTCGGTGTTTTGGGTGATTGAGGCACAAGTGAAGGTTTTGAGATTTTGTTAGTGATACGTAGAGTGTGCTATCTAGTGTAGGTTTTTCCTAGAGGGATAGGTGGGAAATTCAATGGTTTTGGTGATGTAACCTGAGTTGTGGTCATGCGCTATTGGTATTTTGAAATTGAGGGTAACCTCAAGGGAGGTTATCTCTATGTTATAGATACTTTGAAATGTGAAGCATGGGTGGGTAATTTAGAGGTGGAATCAATGCATGGTGGGTGACATCTAATTTGGTAAAGTGAAAAATTATGCATTTATTTCTTTATTAAGGAAACACGTGAGTGATTCTGGTTGGTTATAAGGTTGGTTTCAGAAGAGGAAGGACCGTTTGTGTGTATGGGCCATCTGTTTTGACAATGAATAATAAAGGACTCAGTGTTGAATTTGGGAAAACAAGATAGAGGTGACCAAAGTGTGGATGAATTTTTTTTTTGTGGAAGTGACACATGGGGTGAGGGGTGGTCACATGGTTGATCTTTTTTTTGAAATGGGTTGGGTTGTTGTATAAGAACATTGAGAATTCCTTGAGTCCGATGAGGTTGATTTACTAGGAGGCATGGCTAGTTATGTGAGTAGAATTTGGGACTTGCTCCGGTGATTTATGTATCGTGGGATATTAAGTTGAGTTCATAGAATGACCATAGTAAAGTGTTTGATCTTGAGGGTTCTAATGGGGTCCATATTACAACCTGAAATTCTAATGTAAGAACCCTGTATTCGACAGCGTGTATGACACGTGATACCAAGCGCGTAAGGTAATATAATATCTAGACACTTTATAATATATTTACTATTTAAAATAGATTATATATATTTAAATTCATGAAACACCTAGTTTTCATGCATTGTAAGCAAGATCAACCTTCCTCGATATCCTGTGTTACACACAATATCGTCTTTCCTTGATATCTTACGTTATATGCAAGATTGAGTTTCACCAAATAGTAATGTATAATTAAAATATTATTATTTAATATACTATGATATTACCTAGCCGTCATGTTAGAAGTTAATAATAGTATTAAATAAATTATGAAAATTTATGGTTTATATAAATATAAAATAAATTCATTGGATACCAATTAATGAGAAATGAAAATAAGAACCAATTGGATATAAAAAGAAATATTATTATTTTTATGATTCCAAAGGAATTTAGTATTAATAAACATAATTAAATAAAATTAGTTAATGATTATAATGAAATATATATGTTATATATTCAATAATATAATTTTTATATTCATCCAATTGATTTTATAATCATAAGATAAGAACAAACTCTACTTTACACATAAAAATCAATATTTTTATTAAGGCATTTTTAACACGATTCAATGGTGCACATATTTTTAAATCTGAATTTTGAAAAATTTATAAATTTAATTTGATAAAATAAACTTCATTATTTAATTCATAATGTAAAAATTATCCTAGGGTGATTTTTTTCTAAGAAACTTCATTTTTTGATGAATAGTGAAAAAATACTACATTTTAGTTAAAAACTTCCTTTTAGTTTAAATAATTATTAATGTTAAATTATATTTTAAATTTATTTTAAGGTTACATTAGATTAATTATAAATCTGTTAATACAATTTATTTTATTTTAATCAATTTCACTTTGAAATTGAATATAAAAACTTAAAAACCTTTTGAACATTTTTCTACTAAAACCAGTTAAACTGTCTATCTACAAGATTAACATTAATCTTAATTTTTCTGCTTCTATTATTTTAATTTTGAAAATAGACATAAAAATTGTAATCAGGATGGTATTTTTATTCAAATAATATCTACTTAATTTTTGACCAAAATTATTTTTGAAAGTGATTAAAATTAATTACAGTGATTAAGGTGTAATTAGGCTTAAAATGGACTAAACCTTATATTTAAGGACCGAAATGACCTAGAAAATTGTCCAAAACCCATTTTATTTCCATAATTCTTCCATGAAACTTCCATTATTGAGTTTTTTTGGTTTTTTATGACTTTTTTTGGTAATAACATGTGTACACCTAACTTGTTCCTAAAACTTCCAAGTGAGTCCTTTTCCTTCCCAATAATAGCCCCCACCTCCCCCTTCCTCACACCTATAAAGACACATTTGATATCCCAAACTCTACCCAAGTAGTATCCCAAAATCCCAACCATCATACTATAATACCCCCTTGGGCATAAATTAATCCAAGGAATCTTTTGGTTCAAACCAAAATAAGTTACCCGATTAATAGGTAACATCTTCTCTAAACATATCTAGTTTCATTTCCATTATCCACCCCTTAAAATGTTTTTTTCCATAATTATATAAAAAATACATTATCCTCAATATAATATTATTTTTATGTTAATATTTATACCTACACTTACACACACCTCTATCTAATGGGTAATGAACATACTGTTTTAGTGTATGGCGAACTACTGCCTCACGAAACGATGATTGTTCGTTTTTCCATTTCCAACTTTCATGGTTGGACATTATGATGGAAACTATGTTTATATATGTATTATATATTATATTTATAATTTCATTATTCTTCTTTAATTTTTATTTAGAACATACCTTTATGCTTTCTATCATGCGTAAATATGATAATTTTGTTTGAGGAAGTGTAGACTACCGCCCCTTAAAGTGATATGAATCGTTCATACCATACATGGAACTTATAAATGATATTTTTAATAAAACTATGAAAAATATAAAAAATATATATTATACTGGAATAATAATATACATATGTATCATTTATCTTTCATTATTTTAATATGAAAAAGAAATGAAAGTAGTGTTCATGCGTACGTACAACCTACCATCTCCATGAACACGGAACTTCATTTCTAATATCTAAATATTATAGAATACTATAAATACATATATACTAGATATATATGATACTAAAATCATGTTTTATATTCTTGAGATTATGAAACCATGATATATTTAATAATAATGAAAAATAACATGTAAAAACATACTCGACAAACTAGGAAATTAACACCCAAAATAATTAAAATAATGAATGATTATTAACAAAAAGGCAATAAGATATTATAATAGGACCATATATGATATAATAAATATTAATATGGTTATTTTATATTCTATTAACATCCTTAAACCCCTTATACATGAGGTTAAAGGACGTTCACCCAAAAGGAAATCACAAGGTAAGAGACTCTTGTCTCACTTTTCTTTCCGTGAGGATCACTTTATTCTTGTGCACCTAATTTCGTATATATGGTGTAAATAATACCACATTAACATGTAATATCATGAATTATTTTATCTTCATGGTATTTATATGTTTCAATTTATGATTATTACTTTTGGGACTTTCAATTCTTATGTAAGGGATTCTCAACTCACTATTTACATCCATTAGATAAATGTCATGTTCACCACTTAAATCTTTTTTGTGGTGTACCTACTTCCCATTTTGAAATATTATATCATTAATTATTTTATCTTTATGTTATTTAGATGTTTCATTTTATTATTATTACTTTTGGGTCTTTTGATTCATATGTAAGGTATTTCATTTCAATTTAAATTCTATTGGGACTTATTTATTATTATGCACCTAGCTTATTTTATACGGTGTATAAACTGCCCTTTTGAAAGATATATCACAAATATACCTACTCTCATGATATTTTAACTTTTATTTAATTTTATTCCTTCATGAGGCTTATGATTTAATTTTTTTTAAAGTGGTATGGGACACTTTTGAATGTTTAATGATTATTTTTCTCAAGAATTTTTTCAAAATATATTTTTATAATATTTCCATTCATAAATGAAAAAAAAACTTAATTTTATTACACTTGGGGTATTTTGGGTTGATACTATCCTTATCCTTACTATAGATGTTTCATGGTTGATTTTTCTATTGATAGTATTCACATTAACTTCCTTAATTTATTTTAATCCCCTTGAAATATTCAATTTCATATGATCATTTGACATTGAATTTCCCATAAATATCCATATCCTTTTTCATGGATATGAATATTTCCTGAACCATATACCATTTTTCATACGTTTTTTACTGAGAATTTTATTTGATTATTTGGGGAAATATTTATAAACCCACATCCTTTATTCAATAAAGATATTTTATAAGTCAATTTGTTTATTTAAATGATTTGGACATGCACTATACTGGTTGGGGAATAATTAATGAAAGTCCATCGATGTATTAGTAGTCTCATGAGATGAATTAGTTGTTAAAATTATAAAATTTTAAACTATATTTTGATGGAAAAGGTATCATGTTCCTGGTAAACATGACGTCTAATAATTAAGCATTTCCATTCATTTAGTTTTAGTTATTATTCATCCATGAGATTTTACGTCAACATATCTATGGATACATTTCATTTTTAGTTATTTAGATGGAATGTGTTTCAGTTTCATACCTTTCCATAATTATTTTTCCTTATCTAGTTATTTTAATGGAATGTGTTTCCATTTATTACCTTTTTATATTATTCACACACTTCCATTCAGTTTATTGATTATGTGGAATGTGTGTTCAATTATTTATCTTTCCATATTGACTATTCACATTGATTCATTATTTCTTCTGCTATGCTTTACCCTTAATGAGAATTTGAGCTCACCCTTATTATGTTTAATTCCCTAGGAATCTAAGAATCATACTATGAAAGATATGCAGGTATTTACTAGATGAATTAGAGTTATTATCTAAGTTATTTATTTATAAATAAGAAAAAAATTATGTTGTAATTAGTGTATTCATTTGTAATAAATGACTCATGTTTGTATCTAGTTTTCCAAGACTACTAAATTGATCAGTACTTTAGGTATTGATTCCTTCTAATTATTCTAATGTAATTGATAGCAGACATTAGCTCCGAGCCTTCTTGGGTCGGGTCACTACAGTCCAGTTGTGGGCACGTAGTAGGGAGGCATGATACTATTTGGGACTGGTGAGTGGTTCACTTGGGATAAATGACTATTTTTTTCTATGTGATCATAGTGGGAAGCGTTAGTTATGAGAGATACTATTTGATTTTGGATTATAATGGTGTATTATTGTGTTTTTATTATGAATTACTAGGGTTTTACTAGAAGAAATCTAGTGGTGTGGTGGCATTAGTGCTAAAGGAAACACTGGTTCACAAATACTTGGTGGAGAGTCATGAAGCGGTGGTGATTTTTTGTTGGTAATCCCACTTGAGTGTGGTGGTTGAGTATTTATGATTATTTTGAGGTAAAGGAAGCTTGAGGCATACTAGTGGGTTAATGTGTCTTTATAGTGAGAGGTGACATTGTAAATTAACCAGTTGTGGTGGTATTCATCAATGAAATATTAGTGTACTCTTAGATTAAAGATGATCATGCCCAAAATATTGACATCATCCCGAGTACACTAAGAGAGAGTTGGATGCACCCTAATCTACTTAAAGGTTTTATTTTGGTTGGGAGGAGAAATTCTTAGAGGTTCCATTCATTGAGTGGTGTAAGTGAATCCATGTGGTGGGAGGTGCACCACCTACTTTCTCTAAATGAGATTCATTTATAGGTCTTCATGTCAGAAAATTCTAAAGGTATAGTTCTCGAAAGCTAAGGATACTTTATGGTGAACATTTTTTATATCGATCAAGTGGGGGTGAGATGGCCATATCCACTTTTTAGGTCTCTGCAATGATGGGAGCCTGAGTTGTGGTGGTTGAAATTAGTTAGGTGAGGCGGTGACCATGGCACTCCTAAGATGAGGAGGTATGGTCCAGTCATGGATATGTGGGGAATACCATGGTTTGAATGTTATGAAATCGAGATGCCAATGAGAAACCTATGAGGTGTATGTTTGGGTTCCTTAGGGAAGGATATGTGGGACTTGGATGTGGTGGTTGATCGATCATCTTCAGACTCGAGGGGGGGGGGGTTCTAAAATAAATCCAAAGTGACTTTTTTAGAATCATTGATGAATGAAATATGGAATGAGGTAGTTCATGGGGAATGAATTTTTGGTGATAGATACCCATTATAAGTCAAGAATGGACTCTGGTAGGAATGTTTGGATGATATTGGAATGTCCTTATGTATGGAGGCATCTCTTCTAAGTAAAAGTGGGGACATGCCAACAATGAAAGTTGGGAATTTCTTGGATGAGTGTCCAGGGATAGTTTGACTCAACTGGGAAAAAGGAACAAATGTGGTGAGTTGTAAGCCACCTCCATTTGACATTTTGAAATGATAAGTGCATTTTGGTAATGGAAATGGGTTTCCAAGAAGATCCAAGTTATCTTTAGTTGATGTATGGATAAAAGAGGTACATACTTTCCAGGTGGATTCGTTGGTATGGTAGGATGATGGTGTTGGTTGGTGCTCTTGTGGATGTTTGGGTAAGGTGAGTTGGGAAACATGTCATATGTTTTGTAAAAGAATTAGTTTTAGCTTCTAGTGGTACTTTTCTGATGATGGGGGGGGGGGTGAAAAAACCTAAAGATAGTGGTTTTTATGTAAAATGTATGGTGGGGATAACCATAGAGGATGATTGGTCGATTGATGATGTGATCAATTTTTTAGGTTGGACAGGTTTGTGTAAAGTCCATCTTGGTGTTCAATTTTGGAAACAAGCATTCGGTCAAGTTTTTACCAATTAAATTCTTGAGATGAGTGTTGTGATTTGATTGTATTTTAGATGTTCAGATATGGAATGAGTACGTTGGGACTTGAGTTATGGACTAATGTAGGTCATGGGATGTGGTTGTATAATTGTATATTCCTTCAGTAATCACTAGGTTTGATGGTTTGTTTGGGGTTGTGGGGAGAATTGGACTAGAGGTGTATCGATTAGATATCCTAGGGTAGTAGTTATTTGTTCAATTCCCCTTTTTATGTGGTAGTTTAGTGGTATTACCTGGACTTTCTATTGTGTTGATGTTAGTAAATATGGGCCCAAGGCCGATGCATCCTTTTAGGAGTATCCAAATTGTGTTGTGAATCACAATGGAATGGTTTACGAGGAAAGACCATGATTTTGATCTGAATGTTGTGATGGAATGGCCATGTTTAGGAGTAAACTTGAGAAATGGGAGTTGGTATGCGAGGCCAGTGTCCTGAAATTTTTCCTTGGGGGTTTACCAGTGTTTGAAGGTGCAACTTGAGGACAAGATGTTATAAGGTGGGGAGGATGTAAGGTCATGGATTTATATGGGGTTCATTTTCTTTTTAAATTTTGAATAAACTCCTCTTAAATGAGTTAATGGAATTTTTACCATGTGTAGGAAAGGTATTGGAGTTTTTTTATGGGTTCGGGGCATGATAAAGGAGGAAAATAGGACAATCTATGCTAAGAGCATGATTGGCGCATGGTTAGTAGTAACCATGCACTATAACCATGAATGTTGTAAAAATGTGTGAATGGTTAGGGAAACCATTTAGGGAGGCCTAAGAAGCTACATGGATCAATATCACCTCAGAAAGTGGTAAGAGTATGGACACCACACGATTTGTCAAACCATGTGGGTGGTCAGGAAAACTATACAGTTTGGTTTCCTCTAGGATAGAGGGAATCACATAGTTTGTGAATAGTTTGGAAAACCATGTGGCCAAACCATGCACCTCATTAAAATGGTGAAATTACCTTCCCCCCAATATTATTTCTTTCTCACCAAATTTTTTCCCCATTTGGCCTGCTACATCTAGAGTGATGAACCAGAATATCCACCCTCCTTTATGGGTGTTTCTCCCTCAATTATTAGGCGTTTAGAGTGCTATTGTGTGTGAATAAAAGATTTGGGTAAGTCTTATACTATGTTTCCTTCCATTTTATATAAGAGTATTGGTATGTTGTTTCCACTCCTTTTGAATCTCCAAACCTTTGTTTTTATAGGGTGTTATTTTTCCTAGTGTTGAGTATGGTTTAGTTCGAATCAAGGGTTACAGATGGAAAAGTAATCATCTACGAGCATGAGGTAAGTGTCCTACAAGATTTATCCCATAGTAATGATGTTTTATTATGTGATCTATGAAGCTCGGTAAGGGAATAATCAGAGTAAAGTGCGATGACAAGCAATACATATGAGGTAAGAGGAATATAATGATAAAATAAAAGTGAAGTATCATATATGTTTACATGAATTAATGACATTATAAATATGATATCATAGGATCATGGCATCATAGGAATGTGTCTTCAACATAAAACATGACATGATAAGTGCAAGTCAAGACTCATTGTCAAAGCAACATAAAATAGTGCGCTAGAATCACTGCCTGTATAACAATACCAAATATAATAACCTAGACTCTATTTCTAATTTATTACATTGGTATAAGATACAATGGATATCACCCTAAAGGACTGATTTTTTATTAGTCTTTAAGAACCAGATACATACAGGATTCCGATATAATATTAAAAATATAAAATACACAGTTTAAAAACATTATTGCATCCATTATATTATTCATAATATCCTTATTTATATCTTGGAAAAAGAAAAAAAATAATGGATTTTCTTATATGATCAGTAATATTATCCTATAGTAGAATATATCATGAATTAATAAGTAATAATAAATATGAAAAATAACTTAAAACACATTCCATTAAATTGATAACTTGAGCATGAAATGATCTATGGATAATATCAAATGAAATAATATCACAGATAATAATAATTGAATTATAAATGAAGGAAATATTAATATCATAGATCATAATATCATAAATCATGATATCTATACCATCAAGACCTTGTGCCAAGAAAATTTAATTAATGGGTAGATATACACCAAAAACCCATTTAATTTGGCCAACTAATTTGTCTCATGATAATATCGATGCATTGAGGGACTATATATAATAAGGAAATGGCCATAAATACATATAGAATACATTCGTTATATATTTAATGATTAATTTAATTTATAAATAATATTCTTTATCAACAAATATCAGTATTGAGTAAAAAATATAGATTTATCAAGTTTTCCCTAGTTAATCAAATAACTTTCATAGTAAAACACCATATGTAGAAATGATATACCATTAAAGAAATAAACATATCCATGATAAAAATATATATATTTAATATAAATTTAATGTCTAATTATCATAAGAAAGTGAATGTTTCAAGGTAAATTTAATGTAAAAAAATTAATCAATAGGTGTGAGATGACCATCAGAAAAGTAGATTTTATTGTAAAACCAATTATTTTAAAGAATGTAAATGAAACATTTAAAATACTTTTTCATAAATAAGTTCCTTTTCAAAATCATTTAAATATTATATAATAATATAAAGGGTGTATAACGGTTATAGCGACATGAAAGTTTTGTAATGTCGTATATGTTTAAAGAAAACATTCAATTTGACTTTTTACAAAAAAATTTGAAAATGAATATTTCATGAAAAAAATTTATAAATATTCCTTTAAAAACATTTAAAAAGTCAATTATAACTTAAAATTTAATTAATAAATCATTTCAGTAATAAAAAGTAATTTTTTAAAATAATTTTGAAAAATATGGATATGGAAGAAAAATATGCCCGATCAAAATAAGAAATAAGATTAGATTTTATTTTAATCATTCATATTGAAATGTTAACTTGAATCGAATCATTAATCATATTGAATAAATATATATTAATGTTAAACACCTAAAATTTGAAATATATAGACTACATAAAATTAAATAGGTGTATAATACCAAATATGTCTCAATGGAGTGCAAATTAAGATGAAATCCATTACAAAGATCATATCATTGAAATTAGAATTAGTTAATGAAGAGATTATGAGTAAAAAATGTCAATAAAAAAAATATAAGTTGAAATAATATGTAAAAAAATAATGTTTTATTTTACACAAAATCTTGGCACAGTAGAATCTATGGAGAAGTGATATAACCCAATGAAAGGAAATTGAGTTAAGAAACACCTTACCTCATTTCCAACTCATCACGTACATTATTTATCTTCCTGAATAATAAATTTATGTTAATTATTTACTCTATAAACAATAGTTTTCAATTTTATTATTCTTTTTATTTTATTTATTACCATGTTATATTTAATCACTTAACCAATTAAGTTGACACCATTCATTTTGATGATATTCAGTTCATATGTTCAAAATGACTTCAGTAGGTTGATTATGATAAAAGTGTTCATTTTTCCATAATTTACATAATAATAATCATGAAATAATTATAATTTGTATACATCAATTATAATTTTAAAACCCATCAATAAAAATGGTTATGAAAACTGAACTACGTTACAATCATGGAGATGGTAGGTCGTATGTACACATTACCAATGTATCCATTTTTCAACGATCATGGTGGAAAGAAGGTAAGTATTATTTTCTATTTAAATAATGATAATTATATCATAAATAATATATTATTTATTTAAATAAACTTATATATACCTGTGATGTGATGTGGTGATGAAAAACGAATCACAATGCTTTGTGGAGGTAGTAGTCCATACGTACACATGAATTACGTTATCATTTTTCAATGAATGGAAAGGTAAGAAAATATATTATATATTAATTTTATATAATGATAAATAATTCATGAATTTCATATATATAAATTAAATCTACCATTATAACTATTCTTGAGAGGCGATGATTCACGAGGCGGTAGTCTGCCATACACATGAATGATAGTTTCATTTATTATTTGATAAAATTGAAGATGGATAAATATAATTACAATAAAATATTAAAATATGAATATTTTTAATATATTTTTGTTATTATTTCAGCACATTTGAAGAATATTTTAAAGAGTTACAAGTATTAATAAAACAAAAATGCATGGTTAAGAACTATACCACTTCTTCAGACAACCTCTTTAGGTTTATAACTAAATCATTACTAGGATGGTTTTATAATCAAAATAGGGACTCTAGGTTATGGGGATATATGTAAGTAATGTATTTGGGTAGTTATTGTTTGAACCAAAAGGCTCTTTAAGTGTAGAGAGGAGAGTATAGGGATCATCCTTTTATGAGTGGGGGAGATTATACACTTAGAATTTTTGCAAAGAATAAAATATATTAATGTCTTACTCAAGACTAATGGTTAAAAAATAGAACATTACCAAATATTAGATTATAAATTTCATAAATATTCCCATAAAATATAAATTATATAGGCTTTTAGGTCATTTTAACTTTTATTTATTCAGTTTAACCCTCGGTAGACCTATTTTAACCTTAATCGTGGTAACATATTTTTACTATTTTTACTACTAATTATAAAGAATAAATTAATTTGAAATTAATAAATAAAATTAATTATTATAATTCAAAATATTTAATATATTTTATTAAATTCACTTCATATAAGTGGAATAATTTAATTTACACCTAATCCTAGAAAACACTATGAAAAATAGGTTTTCAAAAAAAAATATCTTTTTAAGTCTATAATTGTATTATTAATTAATATAATTGTTTTTTTTTCTTTAAAAAAATTTTAATTTTTTTTAACATTTCAAATTATTGAAAAGAAAAGATAGGTTTCAGTAAAAATTTGTATTTTTCACCATCCATTGAAAAATTAAACCTTTCCAAAAAATCATAAAAATATACCCTAAGATAAATTTGATATGATTATTTCAATAATTAAATTCATTTTACAAAATATTTTTTCCAAAATTGGTAAAAATTAATTATATTACTTTCTCATAGAAACCAATAAAATCATTTTTAAAGAAAACATATTTTTTTCAAATGAATTTACTAAAAATTGAGTTCTTATTTCTTAATAATTAATCAATATATTGGTATTTAGTAAGTAATTTATATAAATATTTCATAATAAAGTTAATCATATTCATACACTCTAATTAAACATATATGTTATAAAGTTCGAATTTGAATAATAATTTTTTTTGGTACTTTTAGGCTCTGTGTTGTATATTGTATTTGCTATTGAACATGATATCATTTTAAAATCATAGGGTGTAAGATTATACAAACTTCAATAAACCTCATCCTTACAATTTTAACTTGTTCTCAGCAATCAAGGGTTTGAAATTTGGAAATTTATTTGTGGAAAACACACATCCTAAAAAAGGTTAATCAAACTTCCTCTTAAAAGGAGGGAGACAGAAATATGAAGGTCATTTGGAATAACACAAAACTAGGTTTCCAAATAGGATAACATTAGTAGGAATTAAAAATATGAACATATAGTAGAAAAATAACATCCAAGGACTAATAGATAGTGGTATAGAGAACATGGTATGATGAATTTTAAAGACCACAAAACCATAAATTTGTAATGGGTGAAAAGACCATAAATTCATCAATAATATTCATAATACGATAATTTTTTTATTCCAAGATACTTTTCCTAGAGTTAAGGAATTCCTTTACCATTTAGACTAATAACATTAATAAATATACTTACTTAATAATATAATTTCATTCTTTCATCATTTCCCTAAAATATGATTATCTGTGACAAATTTTTTATGCTTTAAGAACCAAATTTTACTTTTAATGGATCATAAGATCTATAAAATAATGAAAAATCTTTCCTTCTTTCTCTAAATAGTTACCAAAACTATAATGGTTAACAAAAGTTATCCAATATAATACATTCATCTCTAAAACCTCAAAAATAAACCCAAAAATTAAATTCCATCCATTCTATAAATATTTAACCTTAATACGACTCTAAAATATGCTTGACCAAATTCAAAACCCAAAAATTCAAAATATTTGATAAAAAATTTGTCCCAGAAAACATAAAGTAACACATAATGTCATATAGAAAACATGTGAATACCTTGATCAGATATTCTCTTAATAAATACCAATAACCCAAATCACCATAAAATATCAATGAAAATTAAAATTATTCAAAATAAAAATAAATCTATCCTTATTATTTATAGATTATCAAATATATTACTTAAATATAGAAATGAAATAAACTTCATCACTTTATCATCGAATCACTAACCAAATTCAAGGTTACCAATACTATCCCATTTACTCCATCAATGTAAATCAATTTTATCCTAACTAAACCTTATTAAATCAATATTAAGAATACATTTATATTTATATTTCTGTTATTCATGTATTCTATAAAAAATATCACTTTACTAATAAATCACTTTTCTTGGTTATTAGTACCATTCAACAAACGATTTCAAATCATTATAGGAAAACTTCTACAGAACAATAATTATATATTTTATGATTCTTATAACTAGAATATCATTAATAAAACCATTATTCAACATAATTATTGAACCCCAATATGAAAACACTTCAATCATTCCACTTCGATTATAGTAATAACATAATATTGGACTTATTCCCTAATATTTTTTTTGTGATACATTACCTTGATTCTTGGTAAATTAGTTTTAATAATTCTCCATATCTTTAGAGATTAGAAATTAAATAATAATAGTTTCTTTATTTTCCTTTTATTAAATAGACTTTCAACCCCTTTATCATAACTTGAAACAAAATAACATTCCCGTTAAGTAAGTAGTCAGGTGTTTATTTTCACAATTATTATAAGTGGGAAGTTATATACTTCCCTTATTTTCTTTATCCTCATTTATTTTTCATTTGTTCTTTATATTCCTTTTCATCTCTTGATTTCCTTTGAAAATATATGAATTGAAGAATTATTTCTTCGTCTTGATGGCACTTGATACCATACCATCACATGATAAAAATGTTTTAGGGACTAGTATCCTTCAGAGGCTTGGATTAATCCCATAAAAAATGACCAATATTATTTTTTGGATTTTGTACATAGTCTATATTATGCGTTAAAAATCTTGTAAAGTTTTACATATACTTAGAAACACTTCCATCTTCCTTATATCTTAGATTGAGGAATTGTCTTTACATATCAAGTTATTTCTCACGAGGAAAGTATTTCTCAAAAAATATATCTTTAAAAGTTATCCATTCCATGATTTCTATTTCATCAACCTCTTTAGTGTTTTGGATCAGTGACCAACATTTATTAGTATCTACTTTAAAACAAAAAATGGTAAGAATAACCATTTCACTTTTATTACATCACAAATCTAGGAATATCTTTTCAAGGGACTTAATTCATTATTCATCTACCAATGGATTATAAGTTCTATTAAAATATGGTGGCTTCAATCGCATGAAATGATCGAACATAGGATAATCACAGTGTAGAATAATAAGTTGCTCCCTTAGGGTAATATTATTCATCATAACCTATGTAAGCTTCCCTAATATAGTCTTGATATACTCATTTCTAATACGAGTTGTGTTGGATTGATCAATAGTTAAATATCTACATTTTAAATGGGTTTGTATTCCCATTCTCATATTAGGTGGCATCACTAAATAATGGCACACATTGAGTTAACTCACAATCTTCATGAATATTGATCTATAAAATAAAAATCACCATAATGGTAAACCTTCTCAAATACCATAAGGGATTATTATAATTCTCATTTTAGATATGTTCATTTAAAATTTATATCTAAAGGTTACTATTAAACTTCCTCTAATTCCACCTCTAATAACCCAAACAATAGTAACCTAGATCTAGTTTCTACTTTATTACATTGGTATAAGATATAAAGGATATCATCCTGTAGTACCGATCAATTTAACAGTCTTCAAGAACTAAATGAATTATTAATGAAGGAAATACTAAATATTGGACATCATGATATCACAATTCTTGATATATATACTATCATGGCCTTGCTACAAAGCAGTTTAATCGATGGGTAAGTATACACCAAAAACTCATTTAATTTGGATAACTGATTCATCTTATGAGACCATCGATGCATCGAGGGGCTGTCCATAACCAGGCCACACCCATCAATGCATGTATAAAGCATTAATTATATATTGAGTGATAAATTTAATTCATAAACAATATTCCTTATCAATACATATTAATATTGAGTAAAGAATATGAATTTATAAAGTTTTCCCCAGTCAAGAAAATAACTTTCATAGTAAAAAAACATATATTGAAATGATATAATTTTTTTAAATAAGAATATCTATGAAAAATAATATGTATATTTAAGATAATTTTAATTTAAAATTATCAAATGAAAATGAATGTTTTAAGGTAAAGTTAACATTTTGTATAAAAATCACTTCTTTTAAAGAATGGAAATGAAAAATTTAAAATTTTTTTTCATAAATAATTTCCTGTTAAAAATAATTTAAATCTTATAGAATAATATAAAGGGTTTATGATGGTTATGGTGGAAGGAAAGTCCATTAATGTCGTATATGTTAAAAGAAAACATTCTTTTTAACTTTTTTACAGAAAGATAAGAATGAATCTTTTTCAGAAAAAATTTGAAATATTTCTTTAAAACCGTGTAAATATTAAAAGATAACTTAAAATTTCCTTAGTAAATCATTTTAGTAATAAAAATTACTTTTGTAAAATAATTTTGAAAAAAAATGACATGAAATAAAAATATACCTGATCAAAAAGAGAAGTAAGATCAGATTTTATTTTAAAAAATAACATTGAAAGAGTAACTTGAATTAAATCATAAATCACCATGAATAAATATATATTCATGTTAAATGCCTTAAATGGGTAGTATATACACCACATAAAAGTAAATAGGTGTATAATACTAAATATGCCTCAATGGAGTAGAAATTGAGATGAAATCCCTTAAAAATATCATATCAATGAAATGAGAATTATTCAAAGAAGATATTATTTGTAAAAAATGTAAATCCAAAAAATATAAGTGGAAATAAAAATAAAAACAATAAAATTTTATTTCACACAAAATCTTGACAAAATAGAACTAATGGAGAAGTAACATAACCTAATAAAATGAAATTGAGTTAAGAAATCCCTTACCCTAGGTTTGACTCATCACGTACATTATTTATCTTATTGAATAATAAAATTTTGTAAATTATTTATTTTATTTTATTTCCAATTTATTATTACTTTTATTTTATTTATTTCCATGTTAGATTTAATTACTTAATCAATTATGTTCATGTCAGATGTTCTAATGATATGCAGTTCATATGTCCAAAATGAATTTAGTAGGTTGAATATGGTAAAATTGGTCATTGTATCATAATATCAAAAATAATAATCATTATATAATTATAATTTTTATAAATCAATTATATTTTTAAAACCAATTAACAAATATGGTTATGAAAAATGAACTGTGTTATAATAATGAAGATGATAGGCTGTACGTACAAATGATAAAAGTTACAAATTTTCAATGATCACGATGGAAATAAGTATTATTTTATATTTATATAATGATAATTATATCATAAATAACATATTATTTATTTAAATAAACATATATATACTATCTATGTAAAGCGATGGTGAAAAACGAATCACATCGCTTTGTGGAGGTGGTAGTCCACACGTACGCACGATCGACGTTATCATTTTTCAATGAATGAAAAGGTAAGAAAATATATGATATATTAATTCTAAATAATTATTAATATTTTATTAATCAAATATATATAAATTAAAACCATCATTGTATCTGGCTGTGATGGGTGGTAGAGAAAATAAATTACATCGGTTCATGAGGCAGTAATCCACTGTACACATGAATGACAGTTTCAATTTACATTTGATATAATTGAAGATGGATATAGGTTATTACATTAACATAATAACATATAATTATATGTAATATTTTTTTTTATTATTTTATCATGGTTGAATAAGACTTTAATGTGGTAGAAGAAAAAATAAAATGAAAATGCATGGTTAAGAACCACACCTCTTCTTCAGACAACCTCTTCAGGTTTATACCAAAAAAATTCATAGGATGGTTTTATAATAAAAGCATGGACTCTAAGTTATGATTGGGTTTTTAATTAAGTTATTTTTATATGTATTTTACAAAACAAAATTCTTTTTAAGTGTGGAGATAAGAGGATAGGGGTTTTCATTTTATAAGTGGTGGAGAGGACACACTTGGATTTTTTAAAAAGAATAAAATATGTTAACATATTAGTCAAGAATAATGTTTAAAAAATGAAAAATTAACCAATATTATAATATTAAGTTTCTAAATATGGTCATAAAAAAGAAATCATACAAGTTTTTAGCTTATTTTAACCCTTATTTATTTAATTTAACCCATCGGTAAACCTGTTTTAACCTTAAATATGGTAACAAATTTTTATGATTTTTACTATTAATTATGAAAAAAGCTTAAATCATTAAATAATATTAATTAATATGATTCCAAATATTTAATTTATTTTATAAAATTAAATTCAAAAAATTGGTATAATTTAATTTAACGTTAAACTTGCAAAACCCTAAGAAAAGTGATTTTTCATAAAAATGCCTTTTTAAGTTTAAAAATGTTTTTATACCAAATTAAATTATAAGATTAATTAAAAAAACACATTTGGATTATTAATAATATATTTTAATAAATATTGGTTTGAAACCATTTTAAAAAATTTTTAACTTTGAAATTCTTGAAAAAAAAACAGTTTTTAATAAAAATTAGTATTTTTTACTATTCGTTGAAAAATAAAATTTTTCTCAAAAATATAAAAAATTAAGTTTAAGATAATTTTTATATGACGATTTTAAAAATTATGTTCATTTTATAAAATAAATTTTCTAAAAATGGAAAAAATTAATTATATTATTTTCTCATAATGAATAATAAAAATCATTTTTGAAGTGAGCATATTTTTTTTGAAAAATTATTTTACAAAAATTTGAGTGCTTATTTTCTATGAATTAATCAATAAATTTATATTTAGTAGGTAATATATATATATATATACATATATCTTAATATATTTAATCCTATTCATATCTTCCAATTTAATAATTAGGTTATAAATGTAACAACCACAAACCCATACTCTCAGATTCAATGCTAAAAACATAAACATTACATTTATGGATTTGATAACAATAAACGTGAACCAATTTTTTGAATAAAAAAATAAAAAATAAAAAAGAAATATTGGATCACTTAAATACCAAAACACATTTTTATTTTAGTGTTTTAAAGAATTAGGATAAACACTTTCATAAAAAACTAGACTTAAGAGAGTATTTTTCCCACCATAATAAGATTTTCATATTACATATTAAATCTTTAACATATCCCACAAAATTATTCACATATGAATCATTTATATACTCAAATAACTTATAATCATTATTCATAACTTCAGGAAAATTTATGATAAGAAGTGTGAGCTTAAATTCTTGGTAGAGTAAACATAATCATTAATAATTGAATGTTATCAATGTGCATAAGATGAGCATAAGGGAATAATGACATAATCAATGTGAATGAGCATAAAATAAGATAATTAATGAACATAAATACCTATAACATCAATCATGAGTCATGGAATGAATATTTTAATAAATACAAGAGTCATATTATTTAATAATCATGATCTATGAGATGTTAATCTTGATCAAATGAAATATTTATAACCCATAGCAAGAATAATGAAAATGTGTTAGTATATTGGAAAATTATCTTCATAACCCATTTTAAAACCATTTTAGAAATAAATTTATCCCAAATAAATCTATAATATAAACCCTTGATAATTCCATCCTTATTCCCTATCAAGATAAGGTACATTACCAAATGAATTAAAGATCTATAATAGGGACACCCTTCGTATAAGCTATTTTGGGCTCACCCGTTCATCATGAGCTATAATGTATTAGGATCACCCATTATTGATGAGCTATAATGGGGGATAATTAATTCATATAACCTTTATCAGGATCAACCATTACCATTAATAATGTACAAGTACCATTCATTAATAAAACATTTATAATTGTTCACTTTTCGACATAAAAATAATCATTGTTATTTTATTTCTTGATTCACCCACAGAAAAGAAATAAGTTCTATGTAAATATAATATTACATAAAAATAAAGAATAAGGATGGAAGCATTAAAAAATATCCCCATATGAGTATAAGTAACATTAAGGGTTGTTGATATTAATGAATGAAAATACGATTAAAATATAATTAAAACCATCCTTTAGGAAAATACCCTTTTCATCTTGAAAATAAATTTTAAAAACTAAAAAATTATTAAATATTTTTATTTTTTTATTTTAAAACAACCTCATAAACTTATAAATAAATCTTACAAACAAATAACATTCATGACTGAGAGAAAATATTTTCATTTCATTAACATTAAAAATAAACATGGGCCCCTCGGGTTTTGGTGCTATATTCAGAGACCACCTTGGGTAGTACCTTATTTGTTTCTATGGAAGCTGTGTAATCGATTTTTACTTGGATGTTGAAATTATTAGTCTAATCCATGTTGTTTCTCTTTACTAAGAAATATGGTTGGAACAATATTTGGATTGAAAGTGATTCAACCACTATTGTCTAGGACATTTGGAATGGAGTGGTGCATCTTGCTTGGACACTTAAAACCTGATTAATGAACTGTCTTCATTATCTCCTGGTGATCCATCACATTTTCACTCATACCTTCCACAAATTCAAGAGGGTGGTAGATGGGTTTTATAATAAGGGAGTTAACCATGATATAACCTCGCTGGTTGACTTTCCTGATGACCTTATTCCAATTTATGATAATGTTTGTCAAAAGATTCTCTCATTTATACTTTTGTAATCCCCAATTTTTTAATTTAATAATATGTGTCTTGTTCATTGACCAAGTCATGAACTCTCTTCTAAAAAAAATTAAAAATAAACATTCTTTTCAAACATTTTTTTAAAGAGAGTAAAAAGTGACCAATATAAAAAACATTAAGAAATTTCATTTGAAAACCTTCTTAAAGAAGGTCAATGATCATTAAAAATATCTTTAGTAAATCATTTATGTTTATAAAATAATATTCTTGAATTTTTTTTAGAAAACATGGATATGGAAGAGAAAGATTCTCGACCTAGAGGTAGATACAAGATCAATATCAATTACAAACAAAATTCTTGATGTTTATTCAATAAATAATGGATGAAATGGAAATTAAACATGTGAAACTAATTCATAACTAGAGTAGGATAAAATATATGTGGTTTAATAAAAAATATCATATGATTTCCTCCAAAATAATCTTCAATATAAACAATCTCGGAAAGAAAGGGATTATAACATAATTCCTTTTCCACTTTGGTAAATTTTCAATCATAATTCCCATGAAGAATAAATTAAAATGAAACTTTAAATATAATTAAAATAAGTATATTTATGATATAAAATGTAAAAGGGTAATTATATACACCTTATAAAATAATATTGGTGCATATCATAAACGTATGTCCCGAGGAAAGAGAATTTGAGATAAATAATCTTTATAAAGATAATATCACTGAATTGAGAATTAATCAATGTAGATATTATAAGTAACAAATTTAAATCCAAATAATAAAAGTATAAATAAAAAATAAATAAATAAATTCTATTTCACACATAATATTGTCATAATAAAATAAATTAATAATTGATATAACCTAATGAAATGAAATTGAGTTAAGAAGCACTTACCACATGGTAACGTTCATGTAAAATCCCCTTGGATGAAATTTTTTAATTTAAACTTAAAATACTATTAATTATGAAGGATTCATGAAATAACATGTAAAATTATTAGTATATAAAATTCATAAAATAAATTAGGCACATAACATTAAAATACGCCTCAATGAAAGGAAATTGAGGCGAAATCTCTTATCTCGAGTCCAAACCTTCCACATATATCCTTCAACTCCTATAAAATAAACTTAAATAAATTATTTAATGGTTTAAAAACGTTTTAAAGGTTTATTAATTTATAATTTAACAATTTTTTTCATTTATTTCAATATAATATTTAATTACTTAATCAATTAAATCCATGTCTAGTATTTTAAAGATGTTATGTTCATAATTTAAAAATAGCTTCAATGTGTTGAACATGATCAAAGGGGTAATTATTATATCTTCTCTAGATTAGTAACCATTAAATATTTATAATTTATATACATTAATTATAATTTTAAAACCAATCATGAAATATTGTTGTGAAAGCTATACTACGTTACAATCATGGGGAAGGTAGGCCGTACGTACATACGAGTAACGTTTACATTTTTCAAATATCATTCTGGAAATATGGTACATATTTTTTTTATAATAAAAATAATATAATAAATACCATATTATTTATTTAAATACACTTATATATATCATCCATGTGATGTGGTGTTGAAAAATGAATCACATCGCTCCGTGGAGGTGGTAGTCCACTCCTACGCATGAGAAAAGTTATCATTTTTCAATGTATGGAAATTTAAGAGAATACATGATAAATTATTTATACATAATGATAAATATTTCATGAATATCATATATATACATTAAATTCATCAATATAACCATCAGTGATAAGTGGTTATGGAAAACAAATTATATCGGTCTGTGAGGCGGTAATCTGCCATACACACGAATGATGAATTCCTTTCCCATTTAATAGAATTTGGAGATGGATATAGGTTATGAAATTAACATTATAACATAATATTATATATTATATATGGATTTTATTATATCAATATTTTTGAAGAATATTTTATTGAGGTGGAATAATAAATAAAATGAAAATTCTCGTTGAAGAACTATACCTCTTCTTCGGAAAACCTCCTTTGCTTTTAAAACTTATGCCCTATAAGGTTGGTATTATGCCCCATAATACTGATAGAATGTGTATATGGATTTTAGGAAGGTATTTGGATAGGTATTGGATGAACCAAATGGTTCTTGAGGTGTGAATATATTAGAAGAAGTGCTTTCCTTTTATTAGAGAGGGAAAGGACACTCTTGTAATTTCTTAAAATATTAAAATAATATAAATTAATTTTGATGTAAAAATTTCTCAAAATTGATAATATTAAAATATTAGATGATTATTAGTTAAAATAAAATAATAAAGTAATTTTTTTCAAGTTTGGATCAAATTTTTTTCCTTATCTTTTTGTTTTGACGATTCATTAACCCTTTTGACAATTATAGCGATATCAATATTTCTTACTCTTAAGGGGTTAATATAGTTACTTTAAAAGTAAAAAAAACCCCTAAATGGACCATGGTTGATGTCATAATCCACATACAATTTAATTTTCCTAATTTAAGTTTTTTATGAATTTTAAATAATTTTATTAATTATTATTTATTATAAAATAACATTAATGTCAATTTTATAACTATTTATTTATTTTGACTTGTAAAACTACTCAAAAAATTTAATTAGAATAAAATTAATTAAAACATATCTATTAATTATTTTTTATCTAAAAAAATCATAGAAGACAAAAAATAAATCAAATAATAATATTTTTATAGTTTTGAAAATCATTTTATTATTTTTTTACTTCTTGCAAAAACATTGTGTTAGTCTTGCATAAGCATTTAAAGAAATTATTTCTTTATTAAAAATTAAAAATAAATTACCATGATGAAAATAAATCATTTATATTTCAAATTATTTTTTACAACTAAACACATCCTTTATTTATCCCTATGTAAAAAATTTAAAGTTAATAAAAACAAAAAGAATGACATTTTTGACTTTTTTTTAAATAAAATAAAATAATGGTCAAAATCATAGAAAAATGAGAAAAAGACATATATTTGACTTTTGGATGATTATGAATGATATATACTCATAAAATAAAATTTAGGAATGTTATAGGGTCATTTTTGAGTCCTCATTATTATATTTTTAACCTAAATCACACAATTTACCCAATATTATAATAACAAAAATTACTAAGGTTACTATTCATAATGTACAAAAAAGGAATTTTTTTCTAAATTTGGATACATAAATTGAAAATATGAAATCTATTTATCAATATTTAAAACATATAGGTTTGATAATTTAATTTAAAATTAAATCAGAAAAACATGATGAAAAACAATTTTTTAGAAAATGCCTTTTTAAATATAATTTGTATACCAAATTCAAGTATAAAATTCATTTAAAAAAATTAATTATGTTATTTTAAATAAATAAAACTCATTAAATTTTTAAAACTAATCCAAAATAAAATTTTACTTTTTAAATACTTTAAAATATAATATATTTTCAATAAAAATCAGTATTTTTTTAGTATTCATTAAAAAATCAAACTTTTCAAAAAATTATCAAAATATCAGATTTAGATAATTTTGATATGTTTATTTAAAAAAGGTTCATATATCAAATAAAACTTCTAAATGCTCTATTAATTAATTATAGTATTTTCTTACAAAAAATAATGAAAATCATTTGTTTTAATAAAATGTATTTTTGAAGCATATGACGACGTTTGAAAAATAGGGTGCTTATTTATAAAGAATTAATTGATAATTTTTTGTTTTTTAAGACCTTTATATATATTTAATAATTTTTTTAATCCTATTTATACCCTCCAATTCAATGACTAGGTTATAATAACCATTTTAAATGGTAATATTTTGTGATTTGTTTAAGCTTGGTGTTGTGTATTTTGTAACCTATCTAACATATTTATTATTTTAAAATCATGGTATATTAAAATATATCCCTTAAAAAATTTAATCCTCTCAATTATAACTCGAGCTCAATAACTATAGGTTTTAGTTTTTAAAATACCTTTGTTGAAACCCCACACTTTTAAAAGTTTTAATAAAACATCCACTAGAAAAGAGTGGACAAGAAGTATGAAGGTTATCCAAAATAACCAATATTAGGTTTTAAAACAGGGAAAAAATAGTGGGAGATGAAAATATGGATATAGAAGAGAAAAATTACACCCAAGTAATGATAGAGAGTGATATAGAACATGGTCAGTAGAAAGTTAATGACCACAAAATCATAAATATGTGATGGGTGAAGAGACCATCAATTCATCTGAAATGAAGGTAATAGGATAACATTTTTGTTTTGTGATCCTTTTCCTATAGTTGAGGAATTATGTTACCATCTAGATGAAGAATATAAGGAAATATAATTACTTGATAAGTTTAATTTTATCCTTTAATCAATTTCTACCACAATCTCATCTTTTTCTCCAAACGATTAGTATCAAAAATGTTTTTTATACTTAAAACACTAAAATCAACTTCTAACAGATCACATAATCCACAAAAGGATAATGGGATATTCTTCCTATCATTATAAATGAAACAAAACCAAAATGGTTAGAATAAGATAATATAATTATTAAATTTAATAAACTTTCATAATAATAAATACAACATTAATCTCTAAAGCCTTAATAACAACACCAAAAGTTAAAATTTAATCATTCAATAAATAACTAACCTTAATGTTTTTCAAAATATTTCACACTAATATTGAAATCCAAAAATCATACGAATTTGGTCACGTATTCTCCCAAGATAAATGTATAATTTATCTCTAAATAACATTAGTCACTCATAAATTAATATACCCAAAAGGTATATTTCTTAATAATATAATCTCTAAAATATATTAATCATTTCCATAAATAACCTAGGTCACCATAAATACACATTAAGATCAAGTTTTATTCCAAAATATAATTCAAACTTGACTCCTCAAATAATAATTCATGTTAAACTTAAGGGTTTTATATACCTCAACCAAATAAAATGGCTTCCAAAATATCACTAGTCAGCTTAAAATTTCATCACTTAAGACCAAAAAGGGGTGTCTTAGACTTTGAAATTATGATTAAAATTAAACTCATGAACCTAAGATGGTATCCATAACTCTTTATATAATTTCACATGAAAAAACATAAATCTACAAAGTTGTATGAACCTTGATCTGAAACCAACTGTAGCAGCCACAAATGAGTACTCTTGTATCTAGTGCTAAAAACATAAACATTACCTTTCTGGCTTTGATACCAATAAATGTAACCCAATTTTTTCCATAAAAAACATACAACATCAAAAGGAAATATTGGATTACTTATATACCCAAATACCTTTTTGGTTTAAAGTTTCATATAATTAGGAAAAACTCTTACATAAACAATACTCATGAGTTCAAAAGAGTATTTTTCTCACTATGCCCAGATTTTCATATTCAATATTAAATATTCAACATCTCCCACAAAATTATTCACATATGAAAAATTTCAAGATTAAAATCATTTATCATCATAATTAATAACCTGGGTAAAAGAAAATATAATAATGTTGAGCTCAAATCCCTAGTAAGAGTAAACATAACCATTAAAAATTGAATGTTTCTAGCAATCATAAGATGGGAAAAATGGATTTTTGACATAATAAAAGTTCATGAGAATAATATAATAGAATTCATACCTATCCATACCTAGACCATCAACCATGAATCGTGGAATATATATTTTAACAAAGACAAGACTCAAATTATTCAATAATCACGAGACATGTGATGCCAATCTTTATCAAAGAAAACATTTATAACCCATTTTAAACTTAATGAAAATGTGTTGGTATCTTAGAACATTATATTAATAACCCATTTTATACCTATGAAAAAAATAACCAATGAAAAATTAAATACGTAGGATAAAACCTCTAGTAACTCCTTCCTTCTTGATTATTAAGACAAGGAGCATTACCCAATGAATTTTAGAGCTATACTGGGGCTCACCCTTCATATAATATATTTTGGGATCACCCATTCATCATGAGATATTATGGGGCTCAACTCGTTGTATAAGCTTTATCGGGCTCACCCATTAATTATGAGCTATAATTAGGATCAACCCTTTATATAAGCTATATCAAGCTCACCTATAATCATCAATAATGTCCAAGTCCCATTGATGATTTTTTTTTTAAATTTCAATTTTCAACATAATAATAATCATTGTTCTTTCATTGCTTGATTCGACCATAGAAAAGAAATGAGTTCCATGTCAATCTCATAGTCCATACAGAGAAAAATAAGGAAGGTACCATTAAAATATATCACCATGAATGTGTAAGTAACATCAAGGGTTGTTGATGTGGATGAATGAAAATACCATTAAAATATCATTAAAAACTCTATTAAGGAAAATACCCTTTTCATTTTGAAAATCACTTTTAAAAACTAAAAATTTATAAAATATTAAAAATATACTTTTCTTTGAAAATAAATTTGGAAACTTATAAAGTAATCTAAAAAAAATAAATGTCATGATGGTAGGAAAATCTATCTATTTAATTAACATTAAAAATAAACATTATTTTCAAACATTGTTTTAAAGAGAGTAAAAAGTGACAAATATAGAAGAGATTAATAAATTTACTTTTAAAAGTTTTTAAAAGATAGTAAAATAAAATTTAAAATATATTTAAGAAATCATATGTTTTTAAAAATTAATATTCTTGAAAATATTTTAGAAAATATGGATATGGAAGAGAAAGATTTACGATCTAAAGGAAGATACAAGATCAATATCTCTTACAAACAACTTTCTTGATTTTTATTCAATAAATAAGGGAGGAAATATAAATTAAACATACAAAGCTCATTAATAAATAGAGTATAATAAATGATATGTAGTTCAATAAAATTATATCATATTATTTCCTCCAAAAGAACCTTCAACATAAACAATCTCGTAAAGAAAGAATATTATAACATAAAGCCTTTGCCACTTTGGTAACTTTTGAATCATAATCCCCATGAATAATAACAAAAAATGAAACTTTAAATATTATTAATATAAGTATATTAATGATATAAATTATCTAAGTAAAGAAATATTCACCTCATAAAAGAATATCAGTGCATATCATAAACGTATGTCCCAAGGAAAGGGAATTTGAGACTAATAACCCTTATAAAGATCATATCATTGAATTGAGAATTAATGGATATATTATGTGTGAAAATTTTAAATCCAAAAAATAAAATTTTAAAATAAAAATAAATAAAAAAAGTTCATTTCACACATAATCTTGACATAATATAACAAATGAATAAGTGATATAATCCAATGAAATGAAATTGAGTTAAGAAACCCTTACCACATGGTAACTTTCAAGTAAAATATCCTTGGATTAAATAATTTGAGTTGAACCCTAAAATACCATGAAATTTGATGGATTAATAATATAAAATGTAAACTGATCAGTATATACACCCCAAAAAATAAATTAGATGTAAAACATTAAAATATACCCCAATGAAAGGAAATTAAGATGAAATCCCTTACCTCGAGTCCAGACCTTCCATGTATGTCCTTTAACTCTGGTATAATAAACTTATATAATTTTTGATTTTTTAAGAAACATTTATAGGTTTAATAATTTATAATTTAACTATTTTTTCATTTATTTAAATGACATATTTAATTACTTAACCAGTTAAGTCCAAGTTAGGTATTTTGGGGATTCTCACTTTATAATTTCAAAACAGCTTCGGTGTGTTGACCGCGGTAAAAGGGGTCATTATTCCATAATCTCTAGAATAATAATTAAAAAAAAATTATAATTTGTATACATCAATTATAATTTTAAAACCAATCATAAATGATGGTTATTAAAAATTATCTATGTTACAATCACGATGATAGTAGGCCATATATATGCATGAGTAATGTTTCCATTTTTCAATGATAATTATGTAAAGAAGGTAAGTATTATTTTATATTTATAGAATTATAATTATATAATAAATAAAGATTTATTTATTTAAATAAACTTATATATATCATCTATGTTATTTGGTGATTAAAAATGAATCACATCGCTTCATGGAGGTGGTAGTCCACTCGTACACATGAACGATGTTACCATTTTTTAGTCTATAGAAATTTAAGAAAATATATGATATATTATTTCTAAATAATGATAAATATTTCATTAATATCATATATATACATTAAATTAATCATTACAACCATACTTGAGAGTTGGTTATGGAAAAATAATTACATTTGTCCACGAGGCGGTAGTCCGCCATATACACAAATGATGAATTCATTTTCCATTTAATGGAAGTTGGAAATGTATATAGGTTATAAAATTATGATATTAAAATCTTAGTATATGGGATATAATGATTTTATTATCTCATCATATTTGGAGAATATATTAAGGAGGTGTAGGAATAAATAAAACAAAAATGGTCCGTTAAGAACTATACCACTTCTTCGACCGACCTCCTTTGATTTACACCTTCATCCATATAAGGTTGGTATTATACCAAAAAAATACATATAGAATGTGCGGAGGAATGTTATGAAGCTATTTAGGTAGTTATTTTCTTAACCAAATGGTTCTTTAGGTGTTTAGAAATGATAAGAAGAGGTGCCCTTTAATAAGAGAGGGGAAGGGAACTCACAGAGTTTTATAAAATATTAAAGTAATATAAATTAATATTACTGTAAAAATTGTTCCAAGTGGATATTATTAAAATATAACATGATTATGAGTCTAAATAATCTCATAAAATAAAATTTGGACAAGTTTGGATCCCATTTTTACCCTTATCTTTTTTTATTAACCCTTAATTAACCCTTTTGATAATTACAGTGATATCAATGTTTTTTACTCTTAAGGGGTTAATATATTTACTATAAAAGTAAAAACATCACATAAATAGAGCATGATTTTTTTCACAAGTCATATAAAATTAAATTGGCTAAATATAATATTTTTAGTAATTTTAAATCATATAAAAAATATTATTTATTATAAAATAATATTAATGTCAATTTTAGAACTATTCATTTAATTTGAATTTTGAAACTTCAAGACAATAATGGAATTCAAATAAAATTCACCCACAACTCAATAATATGATTTTTTTTCTAAAAATTTCAATTAAAAAAATCACTCAAATTATATTATTTTAGATCTTTAAAAATCATTTTATTATTTTTTTACTTTGTGCATCATCACTATGTTAGTGTTGTATAATAATTTAAGATAATTATTTATTCAAAAAATATTAAAAATAAATTACCATGATTAAAATAAATAATTTTTATTTAAAATTTATATTTATCACTGAAAATATCCTCTATTTATCCATTTAAAAACATTTAAATATAATAAAACAAATAGAATGACATTTTTTAACTTTTTATTAAATAAAATAATATAAAGGTCAAAATCAAGGAAAAATCAAAAAATTCCATATATTATAATTTTGGATTATTGTGGATGATATATAATCATAAAAAAATTTAGAAAATTTTAAATTCATTTTTGAGTCCTCATCATTTTATTTTTACCTAAATTACCACATTTCCCTTTACCATAATAACAAAAATTACTATAGTTAGTATTGATAATGTCCAAAAATAGAAGGGGATTTTTTACCAAAATTGGAACCACTGATTAAAAACATGTAATGAAATTTTCAGAATTCATGTTAGAGAAGTGACATAATTTAATTTAATGTTAAACCATCAAAACACTATGAAAAACAGTTTTTCAGAAAAATATCATTTTAAGTATAAAAATATTTTTATACTAAATTAAAGTATAAAGTTCATTTAAAAAACCATAATTTGATTATTTTAAATAAATATTAACTAATTAAGTTTTTAAACCAGTCCAAAATATAATTTTATTTTGTAAATACTTTAAATGAAAATATATTTTTCAATAAAAATCAGTATTTTTTTTTCTATTCACTAAAAAATCAAACTTTTCATAAAATTATCAAAATTTAAAATTAATTTAATATTTTATAAGATGATTTAAAAAATTAAGTTCATTTTATAAAATAAATTTTATAAATTTTCCTGAAATTAATTATAATATTTTCTTAGGGAAATAAATAAAAATAATTTTTTGAAGGAAACATATTTTTAAAGCATAAAATGATGTTTCAAAAAATTGAGTTCTTATTACAAAAGAATTAATTAATAAATTTTTATTTATTAAGAAATTTATATATATTTCATATTTCAATTAATCCTATTCATACACACCAATTCAATGACTAAGTTATAATTTTTATATTTAAATAATAGTATTTTGTGGTTCATTTAGGATCAATGTTGCATTCCAGATACTCTATTGAACGTAGTGTGCTTTTACAATCTAAGAGTGTTACAACATGTTCACCATATCTGATATAAAATTGGATAAAAAAATAATCAAATTAATTTGGGGGGGATGTATAATTTTGGTCCCACCTGCCACATTCCTAACATGTACATCCATATGTGTGTCATATAAAGAAATCATACATAGATCATAAGCATAAGAAAAACACGTGAAAAAGAATTGGGTTACATAATATGGTCTTAGAGAATAACCAATGTAATATCATAAACATTCCCCTAAAATATGGGATTAAATAATTCTTATATGTTCAAAAATTAATAAAGAATCATATTTTATGAAAATAAAGTTCAATTGACATAAGTTGAGTGGAGAATTAAGTTTTGAAATGAACCTCTTAAGCAGGGTTTTAAGAAAAAAGGGTAAAGATTCTTTAAAGAGGGTTAGATCATATTAATTTTATCAAAACAAAAAATTAAATAAAATTGGTTTCTATAAAAAAATTAGTGTTTTTGGAAACGATATAAGTTTAAAAATATTACATGGAGTGGTATAAAAAAAGAGACAAGAAATAAACAAGTTCCCTTTAAATGAGTTTGCTTAAAAGAAGAAATTGTGAAGGTAACTTGAATAATATGTATTATAAGAAATAAATTAAGTTAAAGTAAACTAGGAATATATGTAATAAAAATATATAAAGAATATGTAATAAGTTCATTATAAGAGGACAAAGGTAAAGGGAGAAAAATAAATAGAATTTGTAACCCAAAATTAGTGAGGATTGTTTGAAAGATCTCTTAGCTTAGGCCCCAAATTTCTTAATACATGGATCTAACCTCCTAAATAATAAAATTAAGTATATTAAACACTTTATTACAAAAATATCATGTTTATTCCATTTTTAAGGTCCATTTACATTCCCAAGTCATTCATTTTCTGTATAGTTTTTTCTTATATTTACAAATTGGGTTTGTTTGGTTGATTTTATCCAAAACTTCTTCGATATATTGATCATGGTAAAAGGTTATATTAATTAGTTCCATAATATAAAAAATTTATATTAATGTATTATTTTTCATTATAGTTGCATAAAAATTATACATTTCAATATATGTGTAAAATAAACTCAAACTATAAAAGATGTTTCGTTATGCTCGTTTTTGATGGTAAAAATCAATATGATCGTTTTTTGGTAGTTTAATTAATATAATGAACAATTTAGAAATAAATAACATCAATAATTATATAAATAATATATTTATTCATTAATTATATCCATAAACTATCCATGTAAGGTATTGATGAAAAATGAATCACATCATCCATAGAGGCAGTGAACCAAACATAACAAGACCAACGTTTTCATTATAGAATGGATGGGTGGAAGGTTGATAAAAATTATATCATAAAGTAATAAAATTTAAGAATAATAATTATAATTATTTCATTATATTAAGATAATTAATATAAATTTATTTGGGGTTTAATGAGAACAAAATTTAAGGGAATTTTGTTGAGAATATTATCTCTTTCATTGAATGTTCATTCTTATTCTACACCTTAGGGCTCTTTAGTTTGGTATTTTTATGGTAAACAAGGATTCTAAGATGTGGGTATAGTGTTTTGGAGATATTTGGGTTTATATAAAGAGATTAATGTGTGAGGATAGATGAGTTTGTGAAGGGTTGTATTTATAAGGGGAGGAGAGTCGTGTTTTAGAGTTAAATGTAGATTATATTATCAGTTAGGATAGATAATTTTGATAAGAATTTATTAACCCTAAATTGGTTTTTTTACTAAAAAAACCGGGTTATTTGACATTATATTCATTCCATAACTAAATTTAACCATTCAACCACTCAAATTAATGCAAATATCCAAAAATAGTTTTTTTATTAGAATAAAATATAACTTAGGTCAAATTTTTTTAAATATTTCTTTATAAATTAAAAATATCATTTTTAAATTCATAATTATATTCCTTAAATAAATTTTTGTTTAGTAAAAAGTTGTAATATATTTTTAAATTATATTTATATATTCATGAAGTCATAAAATTAACGATATTTGTAAAAACTGTATTTTTTACTATTCACCAAAAAATCAACTTTATACAAAAATATAAAAATTCACCCTAAGATAAATTTTATATGATGATTCCAAAAAATATATCAATTTTTTGAAAATAATTTTCTAATTATGAAAAAATTATTTAAAAAAAACGACTTATTTATTGAAAAATACAAAATTTTAGGACATGATCAAATTTCTGACTCTTAAAAAAATTACCTATGATTTCATTAAATTATATAATCAAATTAATAGTGTTTAATGAAACCATTTTAATAAAATAATTTCTATTTCAAAACCATAAAATTACATTTTAATGAAATTTAAATATATTTTTTTCTACTAAAAATACAAGCATGCTTTCTTTGTACCAAACATTTGTTTCATCTTATTTGAAAATTTTATTAAATTGTCTCATGATATAAATTTCTTATATATAACATTATAAATTAATATAATAAAGTTCATGTGATTAATACTATATTTCTAAATATGACATGTGTGCTAATTTATAATTGTAATTCAATTTATAAATTTTCGGGTCACTGTCGAGTGGTGGGGTTAAATGTCATCACAAATGTCAAAAATTACATTTATAATCTCATAAATAAGCATAAAAATGAAGGGTTTAATCAAAGGGAAGAAGGGTGAATGTTATAAGGTATTATTTGTTACTAACTATTGAAAACCACAGAGAAATTGATAGTGATGAAAGAATAATGTACATAATGATGGTGCGTGGAATAATTACTTAGGGGGCATTAAAATTGTTAAAAAATAAAAGTTACAGGGAAAGACACATGGAAAAAGATCATTCAGGTGAGGTCTGATTTATGAAGATTTTTAGAAATTTAGTGCTCAAGAAAATGGTATCAAAATAAAAATTAAATCAATAAAATTGTTTAAAATATATGTTGATAATTTTAGCTACTACTTCACATGAAATCAATATTTGAAAACATGAGTTTTTATATATTAGTGAGAAATGAAGTGAAAAAAGTGTCATTCAAGAAAATATACTATCATTTGTTCATAAATTTTCATGTTTTATAAAATCATCTACTCAAATTTTTTATATATTATAGTGGGAAATTAATTCAAAATAGTCTCAATTTTATTTTTCATCCATCGATACATAAAAAAATCAAAAACTAAATAGAATAAAAATATATGTGAAGAATGAATTGTATTTATACAATAGATAACCAAGAATAGAAATTTAATTATCGAACTAAAAACAATCAAACCCCTAAATGAATTTAATTATAGTGAATATTTTTAAATTCAATAAAATTACATGAGCAATAAATAATAGAGATAAATAAAATTAAAAATATAAGGGAGAGATTGAGGTTATTCTTTATCAATTTGACATCTCTCACTCCATGATTAGTCTTCAACTTTGTCTCTCATTGAAACCCCTGCTCGTATTTCCCATAACATTCTAATCCAGAGCTCCAAAATGTATTCTACTCCATGTCCAAATAATTGGTTAATGAATATAAGAGGAACCTCCAACACCTTCCCTTATAGAAAATGTCTCCAAAATCATATTTCTTTATCTCCACATGGGATCTCATCACTATTCATCATCTTACTCGGGTTACTCTAGATTAATTTCACCACAAATTTTATGCCCCACATGCATTGTAATCATCTTCAGGAAAAAAGAAATTGGATACATTACCATATTCATTTTAGTGTTTAAAATCCTTTCTAGAAACTCCCCAGTAGCTTCCTCAACAATCCTTAGTATCATCCTAAGTATTCCTCTCATTAACATGATCACCATATTATTTTGAGTAGTGGGGATAGGGTAACATGAGTATCAAATAATTCTTATTTTTTTTAAAAGTGAAGGACTCTTATATATCGACTTTACTTAATAATACCTTTACATATTGCTCTTTCCATTCAGTTAACCTTACATATCTACTGTGGAAGAATTTAATAAAGGGTTGGAACATTATGTGGGATAAAATACACTAAGGTTACCCTTACGTATGATGTATTGAATCGTGGAGTAAACCTCATGAAATTTTTTGAAATGGAGAATACCCTGATATAACAACCTTAAGCTCTTCAAAATAACCGATACACAAGTGTCTAATGAACTTTACACAGGTGAACAATGACCTTGACACATCTGTTGTGAAATGTGAAGTGACCTTTAAATATCCTTTGGTGTGAAAAATTTATATGTATTTAGACCTCAAAACCTTGGAGGTAACTTTATACAGGTGGAATTTCAACCCATATGTATCACTCTTCCAAATGGATATCAATTTTTACACATTTGGGAATGAGTCTATTTTATTTTATCCTATTGCATAGTGAATATTATATAGCTAATAAAATATTCTTACATAACTACATCACTAAATAAAAACTCATAGTAAAAATGAAACAACCTAAATAATTTAAAAAAAAGTTCATTGGATTTTTAGATTTCAAAATCAACTAAAAAGTGTTGTAAAATACATTGAATAAAAACATTAAAATCTGAAAATATTAATTTCGAAATAAAAAACCAAAAAAAACTTCTTGAAAATAATAATTCAATTACAAATCATTAAAACTATTTCTAATGGATATTTAAAAAATAGATGGAAAATAAATAATATATTTTTTAAACAAATTGGTAACAAAACTCATATTTTCATAAAAAAATTGAAATAATTATATTTTCCACTCAAAATGACCCAATTTAATTAATTTTTAGACTAAGAATCTATTTAGAATAAAAAATACTAAAATTTATCAAAATATATGTTGAAAAATTTCATCAAAATTATGCCACATAAAATTCCCTCCCACTTAATCTATTTCTGTTTCTTGAGAAATCAGTTAGACATATTGAGTGAATAAAAATTAATATAAACAAATAATTATAATTCCAACCAATAGGTGATTTTAAAAAGTTTTACCCCATGAAACATTTTAAGTAGAAATTTATTCTTTCACTCTCAAAAAATAAAGTTTTGTCCAAAAACATAGTTTCATGTTATGAAAAAGATGACTGAATTTGAAAATGTTGAAAGGAAATCAAACAACATCATTTTGTGTTAATTTTTTCTTTAAAATTTCTATTTTTATTATTAGTGAATAAACACAAATAATTTAACAAAAAAACTATTTATTAAAAATTGATGGGTGAGTGATTTTAATAATTAAAAGACATCATAAATAACTTATTCAATAGATTTAGAATGAAAATAAAAAACTCAACCAAGATTAGCATTTCATTTTTAATCAATTTGAATGAAAATTTTATAAGTTTAAATCCAATAAATTAATTTAAATTAAATAAAAAAATTTAAACCAAAACAAGTGTTTTTAATATATCAATTTTAATATGTTACCTAATTGAGTCCATAGTGAAATATAAATGGTTGACTCCCTTAATGTGAAAAAAATAATAAATTTCTGAAAAAATATCAACCATTGAGTAAGAAAAATAAAGCTCAAAAACATCCAATTTGAAAAAATTTATTGGTATTTTGAAGTTTACTTTATGAAATATAGTTGAACATAAAATATATACCCCTAACCCACACTTAAAACTAAATATTTTCCCCAATATTAAACTTTATGGTGGGAGAAGCAATGAAAATAATTTCAGTGCAAAATTTTTTAAATATCGGCAGTAATAAACATTTTCAAAGGGTCACATTAAAATTAAATATATAATATTTTACAAAAATCATATCCAAAATTAAATTTAAAAATTTTAAAAATATTTCCAACCAGAAAATTCATATATTTTGATGTCGTCGTGAAATGATTAATTTTTTTTTTCATGTATTTAGTTGAAGTTTAAAAATATTTTCAATGATGCACAAACAACATGAAATTTTATAAATTTATATAAGTAAATCCATAAAAATAGTGAAAACATTCCATATGAATTTTACGTTGAATTCATCATGAACCAATACTTTCTAAAAAATTTCCAATGTTCTGAAAAATGTTAAATAAAAAATTTTAGGGTTCTAAAAGAGGATTTTAATTTTGTTTCAAAATGGTGCACAACAATATAGACCTAAACAAGCTAATCACCCATAAGTTTAAAAAAGAATAAAAATTTATTCATATTCATTAGTTAAGGAAATTACCCTAAACATAGTTTTCATCCATGAATAGATTTTCATTCAAAAACCAACTAATAGATTTTAAATGTACGTTCAAGTTTTCTTGTAACAGTTTAAATAGTTTTAAAATTCAAAATATAATGAAAAGATCAAAATAGTTACTCACCTTATAGTTGATACTTTATTTCTTTATCACAAAACCAAAATTTTCAATCTACACTTCACAACTCACTTGGTTTATCCGTTAAAGCACCTACAAAAGTAAAATAGATTAATCATTAGATTAAACCAATAAATTTCAATAAAATGAAACCAAGTAAAAGTGATAGGATGTAAAAATAAACCATCAAAAGAGAGAGGGATGTAGTAAGAAATTATTATTATTAAAATAATAATCTTAAAAAAAATTATTTAAGGAAAATGAATTATTTTATTGAAAATAATGAAATCAAGGGTTTCCTCCCATGTGGTACTAGTTTTAAAGGTACCAGCTAGACCTTTATAGGTATTATTTATAGTAATTTGGAGGTCATTATTTCCAATCCATAACTAATAAATATTTATATACTATATATTTTTAAGTGAAAAATAAGAAATATCGTCTCTATTTATTTTAGAGAAGCAATTAAATCCCTTCACTACTGAAAAAACCTCAAAACAACACCCCTTAACAATTGTTGATAACATGTTATCCAATTATATAATTGATTCGAAATTAATACATTTAAATTTTTTTTGGTGGGTAAAACTAATATAGGGTTTTTATAGGTGTGTTTCATTATTTATAAGCCTCTCTTACTCTTGAGAGATAATTAATTCCTAAAAAACAATGATGCACACATATTAGTTCTGAAGTAAAGATTCAAGAAGTGTTTTTTAAAATTTATTTTATAAAGATTTTTGATCATTAAAAATATATTCTAAACATACTTACACATTTATATCAAATTTAAAATTACATTCAATTGACATTGTCTATAATTCTACAGCCAAAAAATTTTTTTATTGAAAAAATGATTAAAGATTTATATTTCAACTTCCATTAAAACATACTATAAAAATAGTTGATTTCCCACTTATTTTTCACACCTTGGAGATTTAATATTTAAATTTTGGAAAAATTTAACCTTATTGTTTTTTAAATATTTAGTTTTTGTTTTAGTTTCTTAAATAAATTTTCATTTGATTTCCAATAATCCTTGATCAATTGATTACCTTTTCATATAACAACTTCATGATCAAGGTTCTACCTCTATGTTCATTTTTTTAACTTCCCTATATATTGAAAATATTTTTCCTTTATTGATCACCAATTAAAATAAATTCTCATTTAAATACACAAAAATAATAATTTATCATTCTAAATTTGGGATTTATTTTTATCCACTATTTCTAATTCAACACAAATTTCCCATAATTATCCACCAATGTGATCCACTAGAAATCTCTTTTTAAGTTTATCCAATTTATATTGCTCATCGTTATTTAATAAATCATAAAAAATATGTAGTAAAACTCTTAAATGGATATCATGATTGTGAAATTGAATAATAAAATCATTTAACCTATCCCACACTTCATATAAATTATTATCATTATCCTTAATGAAATCGGTGATCAAGTACCTATAATTCTTATGTTTCTTACCTGCCACTACATATATTTTCTTTTAAGATTTTGAGTTGTTACTAAAATGAAAAAGGTTTCAATAGTATTATATTTACTTGAATGAACAAACACACATCAACTATATTTCAATGTAAAGTAAAATAAAGGAATAATTTTAGTAATAATGTTTTGTTAAGTTTTACCTTAAAAAAATTAATATATTTTTTTATTTTTGTTTTTATTTTCAAGACTTAAATCCCATAAATCTAACCTTCCCCAATAAATATTCCATATTTTTATGGGATTATAGTTATTCATGTCTGTATAAATGTTATTTATAATATCCTACACTAGAATAACAAAGAAGAGTTTAATTTAATGATAGAAGGGGAATGATCTGAGGTTTTATTTTATATTAATTATTGAAATCAATGAAAAAATGGTTGGAGATTAAATAATTAAGTGAAAATGATGGTGTAAGGAAGAAGTGATTGGATGGTGATAATATTGTTAAAAACGTTATAGAGTAAGAACAATTCCAAAAGATGATTGATGGTAGGTCCGACTGATACAACTTATTGAAAATATAGTGTTTAAGAAAATGTTTTCAACATGAAAATTTGATCAGTAATTTTTTTTAAATATCTATCAAGAATTTTAATTACAACTGAACAAAAAATTATTATTTTTTCAAGTATAATTGTTATATTTTAGTGGGAAATAAAGCAATCAAAGGTTCATTATAGAAAATAAACTTTCATTTATTAGTTTATTTTAATTATTTATAATAAAATATGATCAATATGTTAATATATTATAGTGGTAAATTGATTAAAAATAGTCTCAATATTGTTTTTCGTCCATCGATGGATAAAAAAAATCAAGAAATAAATCAAAGAAAAATTACTAAGAAGAATTAATTTTATTTATAAAAGAAGGAATCATGAATATAAATAAAATTAATAGACAAAAAAATGAACCCCCTCAACATATTTAATTACTATGTAAGTTTTTAAATGATGTAAAATCATATGAGTGAGACAAAATAGTGATATAGAGGAAGAAAAAGGTAAGGAATATATCGAGGTTCATCTCAGTTGAGTCAAAATATCTCTCTCCCCTCTTTGTATTCAAATTTATTTCTAATTGAACCCCATACTCTTATTTCAAAAAATCACCTACTCCTATACTGTGAAAGTTAGTCTGCCCATAATCTAATGAATTTTTTAATAAATATAAGTGTAAAAACCCATGACTTCACTCATATCTAGTTTCTTCAAAATAATATTTTTGTTCTCCTTGGTGCAACTTATCACTGTTTATCATCTTTTGCAAGAGACGTTATATTAATTTACCCACAAATGTTGCTACCCCATGTTCATTGGCATTGGATTCAAGAAAAAAAATCAATTGGATTCATTATTAGCCTTGATTTAGTGTTTGAAAACCTCATTTGAATCTCCCCACCTGCTTCCTCAACAATTACTAGTATCTCCATAAGTATTACTCTCATAGACTTGATATCCATTTGATTTTAAATAGTGATACTAGGGAAACATGAGAATAAAATATTTATTAAATTATATCAAAGTGAAGGAATCTTACATATCATATCCACTCAACTAGACCACTATTTATCTTTCTTTATAACGAGTTACAGTAAAATATAAACAGAGGTATAATTTAGCAATGAGGAGGACCCTTACACAGGGAACTACCCAATGAGGTTAACCTTGCATATTCCTTTATTAAGAATAAAGTAACCTTCACACAAGTCTTTAAAATAGAGAATAATCTATTATAACAACCTATAGCTCTTCAAAATGACCCTTACGCAGGTGGACAATGAACTTTACATAGGTGTATAGTGACCTTTACACATATCTTATGAAATGTGGAGTGTCCTTAATGTATTCTTTGGCATGCAGAATTTTCCCATACATATCCCTGAGAATTTTAGTAGTACTTTTATGTAGGTTATAAAAACTTGACTCTATTAAACTAGAGTGTGTGTTTACTTAACTACATTGGTACAAGATACATGATATCTCACCATATATGACCAATTAGTTTATTAGTGTTGGAAAAATAAATACATATATGATTCTTATATTACTTTGGAAATATAAACTCATATCAACAGAAATATTCTTGTATCCTTTTAATCATTCACAATATCCTTATTTATATATTGGGGAAAAGAAAGAAAATAATGGGTGAGCTCAGATGCTCAGTAAGTATTATGTACAATGAAAGCTATCATGAGTAAATAAGGAATAATAAATATGGTAGAGTGAAAATAAAAACAAATACCATTCAATCAAAAACTTTAGTTAAATGCACATCCATTGTTAATATCAAAATAAAATTCACATGAATAATGGGAACTGGATTCCCAATAAACTTCCTTTAAATGATACCATATATAGAAGAGGTATACAGTTGAGACAACATCAAAGTGGTATAAATGGTATCTTTTGAATCCATGATACTTAAAATATTTATGTAGAGGAGAAAATAATATCTAATGAAATGATGGAGTGTAATAAGGAACGTGATCATGATAAAGTTAATTTCCAAAAACCATGAATCTGTAAAATATGAAATAAGATGATAAATTCATTAGAAATAAAGGTTTTATAGTAATACAAGTCACTTTGGGAATAGAAAATAAAGTGGAAGAAAAATATTATAAATAAAATCCTTGTAATTTTTTTTGTAAAATCTAATTTATAAATCACTTTCAAAATTCTTTTCATTTATTTAGTAAAATAATAGTGTTTTTTTCTAACAAACTAAAAAATACTAGAATATTTAGAAAAATATTTTCCATGAAAATACCATTGGAAAAATGTAATTTAATTTTGATAAATAATAATATCTATGATTATTAGAAAGGGAGGTCAAGCTGTATACATTAAAAACATTATTTTTGTACTTTTTTAAAAAGTTGAAAATAAACCATACAGAAAATGTTGAAAAGATTAATTTTTAATAATTTTTTAATAAGTTAAAAAATGTTTGAAAAGGAAATTTATAAACCTTTGAATCATAAATAATAACATTCTTGGAACATTTAGAAAAATATTGATAAAGAAGAAAAATAGTTGGAAGGAAAAATTTGAAACTAGATTTTTAAAAGAAATTCCATTATGTGTAACTTACTTATAGATTATTAATCCAAAATGTAAGAAAATGAATATAAAATTTTAGAAACAAAACATAACCAGAGGAGAATAAAATATATGGGGTTTAAGAGGTTAGTATCATATAATATTCCTAATGAAAATATGAACATAAAAAATCCTTAAATAAAATGAAATTGTAATAGAAATCCCTTACCTTGGGTATCCGTTTAGTCGTACATGTTTGATCCTCTTTTATATTGAATTTAAATTCATTAAATAATTTATTAATGAAAATTTTAATATATATTTAATTTTAATGTTCCTTTTATAATCATTTCAATTATCTTAATTTAATAGTTCTTTCTTATGTCGACCACTTAAGGTTTTTCATTCAATTTATCCAAAAATTAATTCAGTATATTGACCATGGTTAAAGGAGTTATAAAATGGTTCCATAATTTCAATAATTTAATGAATATAATTTTTATTCATTATATAAAATTTTATAATCTTCCATGTATAGTGGCAATTGAAAAAAATATCACATCGCGTCATGGAGGTGGTAATCCACACGTACGCATGAGCAACATCATCATTTTCTAACGGATGGAAGGGAAATAAGGTAGATGATAAATTATATTTTTTTAATAATAATTATTTCATAAATATTATATATATTAATTAATTATATCTTTAATACCATCCAAGTAATATAGTGATGAAAAATGAATTACATCGCTATGTGGAGAGAATAGGCCGTACGTACGAACAAGAAATGTTTCCATTTTTCATAAGATGGAAAGGAGTTAGAAAATAGTTTCACCGTAAACATAATAAAATCTAATTATATTTTTTATATTGGAGTAATTATTTTATTATGGTTACAATAGATTTATGGGATGTATAAGAATAAATAATCTTTGAAAGAGTCTGGTAAGACTATTACCTATTTTTTGAGAGACCTACTTTAGCTTTCACCTTAAGCCTTCTTAGAATGGTATTAGGGTAAGAAAATATCCTATAGGATGTAGGAATTTATGTTGGTAAGAAATTTGGGTTGGTAAATTTCAATCTACATAGATCAAGTAGTGTGGATAAGATAGGAAAGAGATTTCCCTTTTATATGTGAGGTGGGTGAAAACATGTAAATACTTGAAATTTTATTATATAATATATGTATTATTAAAGAAAATTGGATCAAAATTTTAATATATGGAAATATTATAAGTTTATGGTATAAATACCTCCAAACATTGAGTTTTATGCAAGTTTTTTGTGTTATCTTGAAGCCTTATTCCTTTATTTTAACATTTTTTACTCATTTTACCATAAATAGTAGTGATAAATATTTACCATGGTTACTATTAATTATGAAAAAAACAAGTAAACGTTATTAAATAATAATAATTATTAAAGTTAAAAATATGGAATAAATTTTATTTTGTTATACTCTTAAAATTATCAGAAATTACTTTAAAAATAAGTTCACAAAACACAACAAAAACCATTTTTACAAAAATGATTATTTTAAATATAAAAATGGTTTTACTAAAAAATAAAGTATAATGTTTATTGAAATGGAATTAATTGGATTTTTTTAAATAAATAGTGAATTATTTTTCATTAAAACCAAACAACAATCAAAACTAATCTTGTAAATACTTGATTAATAGAGAATAACTAAAAACAATTTTTATTCGAACAAAAAAATATAGATTTATAAATTGATAAGAACATATTTATAAGTTCAACATGATATTTTTATATGAATTATATTAGTTCTTAAATATATATTTATTTTAAAAATTAGTTTCATAAAATTTTGAGTTATTCATGTATCGTTAAAACATCATTAAAGTGATATTTTTTTTTGTAAAAATGGTTTTTTCACTATTCACTCAAAATCAACTATTTAGGAAAAATATAAAAATTTCACCATAATATAATTTTAATATATTGAATCTAGAAATGAAATTAATTAAATGAAATTCAATTTATAAAATTAAGAATTTGTGTTTTAATCAAATTCTTGAATAAATCTATTTGTATTATGTTATAGTTTCTTTAGAATGAAATCCTTAGTTAATATAATTGAAGATCGAGTGTTAGATTATTCCCTATAAAATTTTCATTATAAAAATTTATATAATATCAAATAATAAATATAATTGGATATTTCTTCATCATAACTTCTTATAGTTCCCACATTTCCTCTTCAATTTTATGATTTCTCCAATGTACCTTCACTAATCAAGTTGTTTATTTCCGAAACACTTGTTCTATAGTGTTAGAAATTTGGATAGGCTCTTCAAAGTAAAATAAATAAAGTTTCAATTGTATTTCCTCATAGGTGGGAAAATGTTTTAATCCTATCTTGTACTTCCTTATTAAAGAGACATGTTTAGATCATGAACTTTAGAGAGGCCACGATACATTACCAAACGGTAAGCCATAACTCTAATTATTTCCTAATTCTTAAAAGGCCTGATGTACCTAGGTCTTAGTTTTCCTTTCTTGATAAAACTTATAACACCATTACAAGGAGACACTTTCATGAAAACATGACCCCCTACTTGAACTTAAAAATCCTTACTTTGGTTATCCACATAGATCTTTTTCCTAATTGGAGCATCCTTAATATAATTCTAAATAGTTCTTAGTTTTTCCATTATCTCCTCAACAATATGTAGGACTAAAGGATTACTTTCACCAAATTTATTCCAACAAGTTAGTGTATGAAATATTTTCCCATAAAACACTTTATATTGTTCCATTTAATTGATTAAATGGAAGATATTATTATATGTAAATTCTACCAAAGGTAAATAATAATCTCACATACCTTAAAAGTCAGGTGAGAATAAAATAAATATATATTCTAATGTTTTAATAGTCCATTTGGGCTGTAAATATATTTTATGATGATAGGTGGTGCTTAAATGTAGCTCAGTTTTGGGATCCTTATGAATAATCTTCTATAACTTTGACGTAAACCATCCATCATGACTAGATATGATCAAAATAGGTTCCCCATAAAGTCTCACCACATTATTAATATAGATTAATACAAGGAAATAAAGTGGTAGATCTTCAATTATAGAGAATAAATGTATGGAATTAACAATGTGATCAATAATAACCCATAATACGTCATTAATTCTAGGAGTTTTTGGTATTATAATGATAAAGTTCATAGTTATATCATCCAATTTACATATAGTAATAGGTAGTGGTTGAATGAATCCTTTAGGATAGTGTCTCTTAGCCTTTAATTATTGAAAAAACAAGAATTTTGATACATAGTATGTAATTTATCATTTCATATTATCTCACCAAAAATTTTCTTTCAAAGATCAATACATTTTGGTGTTACCTAGGTGTAACATCCCAACCCAAACCACCAAGTCCGAGCTAAGAGCCACGTGAATTCATGCACATCTCCCCATACATAAGAGGATTCCCATTAGTAGTGAGGGTCTGAGTCCGAGAGTGGGGAGAGTATACCCTAAACATCATGTCATAAGATCAATAATAAAAATAAATAGCACAATAAATCATTAGTGTAAATATGCATAATAACTGAATAAATGGCATACATGACAAGTAAATAAAAATAGATACCAAAAGCGGGAGGCCTCTTTAGGGTATATAAAGAAAATACCAAAATAAATAATAATTTTCAAGTCTCACTAGTGTCCATCCTATACCATCACAAGATCCACACTCCATAGATTAGTAGTCCGCCATAAGGCCCTTTCACTTCACCAGATTCCTCATGATATCTATAAGTACACTGAAATGCCTGAGTAGGGTGTGAGTACAAGAATCAGTAGGACACCACCAATTCATAATTAATTTTATGTTCTCAACTATAAAAGTTTATTCCATAATAATAATAAATTAATAATAATAATATTAATACACATTCCAAAACTAAGCAGTCATGTGCTAACTAAGCTACCCCAACTCCCTGACCATACCTGCTTCAGCTCTATACCAAAAGGATAATCAAGGTCTCAGGATATTCTAGGAATATCCCTGATGCTCATGAGTCATGATACTCAAAATTGTATGATCGTGCAACTCATAATAAACTTAGCATCAAGGAATTCATGTTCTCAGTATTCTATGGGTATTAAGAGATACTCACCATTCACTTGGAATCGAGAACATACCCCTTAACATTTGATGTAACGCCCCGACCCTAGCTACCCAGAGTCGGTTCATTACTTCGTAACATTGACATGATCACAAAAGATCAAGTCTCGAAAGACTGATTAGTTTAGTAGCCTTGGAAACACTAGATACATTCGTATACGTTACATTACATCATAAAGTAAAAAACTACAATAACATAGTCTCCATAGTCCACACTTCTATCCTCTTCGGACTATCCCTGCAGGTCATTCATAAAATACTTCTTCACATCCTGGAAAATATTAAAACATTGAAAGGGGTGAGCTCAGATGCTCAGTAAGGTTAACAATATAGCGGAAGCTTTCATAAATAAAAATTAACATTTAAGGCAATGTATAACTAAAACAAAAGCCTTTTAAACTTGAACTTAAACATAATATGGCAAAAGTAAAATGAGATAATGCCATTTACTTCTTCACATGGATATTCTACTGGTCGAATAATCACATGCAATATCAATAACCACTTTCATAATGATGGAATGCATAATTCCAGACTATCATAACCACGTAGTCAAGGCCTCGTGCCAAGACCAAAAATAAGATTTTGTCAAGGCCTTGTGCCAAGACACTAGTTTGTCTCATGAGACCTGCCGATGCATCGAGGAGCTATAGCGGGCTCCACCTGTCACTTATTAAGTCCAATGCATTCCTCATATGAATAGGTTTAAACATATCATAAACCATAACATAATCGTATCACATAAAACATGCATAAAGGAAACATAAAATTTCCACATTTCAATCACAATATATCAATACAACAGATTGATATAATAAAACGCTTTCAAAACCATTTTCAAAACCAAAATAAAAGAAAGTTAAAACTTTGTATTTATTTTTCATTAAAAAAATGATGGCTTGTAGAGGAAGCCGAAACTCAAATAATGGTCATGGCGGCAGAGAAGTCGTTGTCTCCGCATAAGTACGGAAATAAAAACATTCCCTTTTTGTCGTTTAGTAAAATGCTTTGTATAAAAAAGATTACTTTTGAATAAACGTAAAAGTCAAAGGGGTTTATACACTGTATAAAAGAAATTTGTGTATAAAACAAAATATGCCTCAATGAATGGAGATTGAGACGAAGTCCCTTAAAAAGATCATTTTTAAATAAAATATATCTATTATGTGCATTAACTATATGTACACATAAAGAAAGTATAAATACAATATACAACATAATAATATCATGACATAATTTGAAAGTTGGAGATTAACCCAAAGAATAGAAATTGGGTTAAGAAGTTCCCTTACCTCGTGTCTGACTTGAATCAACCGTTCTTTAACCTCCTGAATAATAAACTAGAGTTAATATATACCTTATTAAGAACCATTTTCAATTTCATTATCCTTATTATATCACTTATTACAATGATATGAACATTATGTAATTATTTAAGTTAATAACGGTTGTTTTGTCGATCTTTGGTACTTGAGTCAACAATAAACTTCTTATAATTACAAGTTGTTTATGTGGTAGAATATCCATTATCTCCAGAATTATATTCATGATTTATATGTCATATATATCTTATATATCCAGTATATACATTCATTTATAATATTACGTAACATTTAGAGGTAAGAAATGAAATGCACCGTTCATGGAGACGGTAAGCCGTACGTACGCATGAACGCTATTTTCATTTCAATTTCATATTTAATGGAACAAAATCATAATGATATAAATGTATAATATAATTCCAGTATAATATAGTGCATAATACCATTTACTCCATCCTTTATACATCCCACATATGGCATTAACGATTCAAATCACTTTGAGGGGGCGGTAGTCCGCACTTCCTAAAATGAAATTATCGCGTTTTACCCATAATGGAAATCATAAAGTATGCCATAAATGAGAAATACAGAAGCATAAGTAAAACATAAACATATTATATATCATATATAAAAATATTTACATCTTAATGGCCACCTTTGAAGGTGTTATATGAGTGTTGAACAATCATCGTTTTGTGAGGCAGAAATTCTCCATCCACAGAAACCATATGTTCTTTAACCATTAGATGTAGGTGTGTGTAAGTGTAGCTCTAACCCTTCTTATAAAAACATTCTAGTATATTTAGGATACTGGTGTTGTTACAAAAGAAATGAATAAAAAGAGTTTAGGGGGTTGTAGAAGAAAAATAAAACAAAACAACATTAGAGAAGACATTACCTCAAAATCGGGTAACTCTTTTTGATTTGAGCCAAAGGCTTCCTTGGGAAGAGTTCTACCCAAAGTGAGGCTTCTAGGAGTAAGAGTGGGATGTTGGGAGAGTATTTGGGCAGAGGTTGGCCGAGCCAAATGGCTTGAAGGTGTGAATAAAGTGGGAGAGGTGGGGGCTTTTTATAAGTGGAGAGGAGGGGCTCTTTTGGAAAGATTGAAATGTTACATTATTATACAATGCTTTTCGGATTCTAAAGGTCCCAAACTTATATAATTCGTGGCTAAGGTGATAAGGGTTCGAAATATCTTCATCCAATAGGATTTGGACAAGTGTAAGCCTTGTATTTTTCATTATCTTCTCATTTTATTTAAATCGTTAAATAATGAGGTCATCGCCGCATCATAATGATGTCATAAATAATTTAATTTATTTAATGTCTAAAAATTATAAAAAAATACTATGATGTATGAAATATTTTTATATTTCTAATGAATATTTATAATCAAAATTTGGACTTGTGTAACCCCACTTAAAAACTTTTTAGTAAAACAACTCATGTTTGTGTCAATTTAATTTTAACATTAAATAAATATATATTAATGTCATTTTCCAACTAAAGTGGCTCCATGGGGTCCCCAAGTTGACCCATGGGTTTTATTGGTCGTCCATGACTCATCCAATAGGAGTAGGACAAGTGTCATGCTCATATCATATTATTAAAACATTATTTGTACCTTAAACAACACTAATTACCTCTAATCGCGATTAAGAACTTAAAAGTTACTATTCACCAAAAATTTATTTTAATCTCATTGAACCACATTTTACTTCTTAATGACAACCATGTATGTCGGATTTTTGAAAATCAAATCACAGAAGTGGTAATATTTCATTTAAACAAAAAATCAGTTATTTAACTTCCACTTAGTGGTTTCACTATTCATCAAAAATTGAAGTTTTTCAGAACAATGCCAAAATTTCACCCTAAGCTATAATTGATATTCCGAATTCAAAAATGATGTCTATTTTACAAAATTCCAAACATATAAGTTGCATTAATTAATTTTATAATCAATTCCCGCTGTCACAACAAATAGCGTGTTTTTAAGAAACAATTTATATCAAAAGATTGGCAATTGTTTATGTCCAATTTCAATGTTAAATTAATTCTTATGACCACCATTGGATAAAATGGTAAAAATATATTCTAATTATACTTTAAAACCACTAAATAGTATAATTTATCACAATAAATTATTTTGATTAAAAAAGTTGTTTTAAGTATTTATCACCATTCATAAAAAATTGGAAGTTCTCAGAAAGTTACAAAAAATTAAACTTAGGATAATTTCGATATTACGAATACAAAAATGAAGTCCATTTTGAAATATAAAATTTCTATAATTTTAAAAAGTGGTTATTACTATTCACAACGGCTACTTTGATTAGTCGCGGTGTGTTAGAACTCGAACTTGCGTACCATGCAAGCTATTGCATTATTAAATGAGAAGCGTATCATGGAAGCTCGGGGTGTTACATTCTACCCTCCTTCAATAAATTGCGTCCTCGCAATTTGAAATTTTTCTTTGAAAATAAAATGTTGAAAATAGAAAATACCTTTGTGGAAAACCCACATCGGAAATAAGGTTAATAAAATTTAGCCTTAATAAGAGGGAAATGGAAATAAGAAAGTCACCACCAAATTATGATCTCGATAAGGAGAACATTGGTGGCAATTAGAGACATATAATTGGAGGAAAAACGTAAATATTTGTAGGGAGTGCTTGAGGTCATCAATCACAATCAACTGTCAAATGGAGGGCCTCAAAGCCTTCAATCTGTGTTGATTTAAAATATCATCAGTTCAACAAGACATAAGGTATTAGGATAACACATTTTTTGTTTTAATATCCCTTTAATAAAGTTTAAGAATTAATTTATTCATTGAATAAGAGATAGGTATAAATATATTTATGGTTGACAATTAGAGTTTCAACCTTCAACTCATCTTTCACTCAAAAAGATAATATAACTCAAAAATATTATACTTATCCTAATTGTATAAGGTTCCAAATGTTAACACATACCATTTAGATTAGTAAAATTATTTTGTAATAACCAGGGACTTCCTGTAGGCTAGTGGTAGGAAATAAAGGCCTGTCACACTATGATTGTGGGTTCGATTCCTGCAGCTTTGTCCGATGTGTCAGGTTATGCCCCACCCTGCAGGTTGTCCTTTTCCTAAAACTATAGTATTATAATATTCCAAAAATAATCTTCAGAAATGATTTAACCTTAAACAATACTATCCATGGTTCAACTTAATCCATTCCAACCTTAATAGTTATCCAAAATACCTCCATCCAGACTTTCTCTAAAAGGTCTCTAAATTCCAAAATCAATTGTAACATCAGATTCCCCAAACAAAGAAAAGTTTCTCTTATTGTCACATAATAGAAATATGATTACCTTAATCATATTAAAACCTTACTGAAATCAAAAAGTACTGCAGTACAATCTTTATATATATCACATTATTCTTATAACCAGAATATAATCCTTGAGTCCAAAAGCACCAATACATTAATTATTCTGCTTCAACTGTAGTCACAGCATAAGATTGGCCTTGATCCCTTGGCCTTTTCTGAGGTAAGTTACCTTTATGCTTAGGACATTCATTTGCATAATGCCCCATTTCCCTACAATTGTAGCATTCAACTTTGACAGCCTCTTTCTTTCCCTTGAAATCACGAGCCTGGTGACCCTTTTCTCCACATTTATAACAAACTCCCATTCCTTTTAGGCACGTACCAGGGTGATTCTTCCCACAATTATCACATAATAGAAAATCCTTCTTTCCCTTTTTCCCTTTATCTGTCTCTTGTTCCACCGTTCTCTTCTTCTCTTGCTTTACTTTGTTGTCATAAGACTTAGAGAATTCCTTTTCTGTCTTGATAGCACACGAGACAATATCTTCGTATGATGAGAAGGATTGTGATACTAATGATCTACGGAGAAATGGTTTTAACCCATCAAAGAAACGATCAATCTTACTCCTTGGGTTACGTATATAATCGGCAGCATGCCTCGCTAACCTTGTAAAGTTAGCCTCATACTTTGCGACATTCTCATCCTCCTTCTGCCTCAGACTCAGAAATTGCCTTTCCATATCTACTCGATGGTCACGAGGAAAGTATTTTTCTAAGAAAAGCTCTTTGAACTCCCTCCATTCCATATTCGATACGTCATCATCTTCCTTTGTGTTTTGAATCAGCGACCACCACTGATCGGAATCTCCAGTGAGGCGGTAAACTGCCATGACAACCTTCTCCCTTTCACTACTCCCCAAGGCATGGAATATTTTCTCTAATGAATTTATCCATTGCTCATCTACTATAGGATTTGTACTCCCATTGAAGGTTGGTGGTTGTTGCCTCATGAAGCGGTCTAACATTGATCCTCCACGTTGCGGATCAGGGTGCTCCATATGAGTAAGGTTATTATTCATAACCTGAGTGAGTTGTCCCAGTATTGTAATAAGTTGATCAGTACCATTTGTATCTCCAGATCCACAATAATTATCTTGAGCAGGAGGGAAATCCCTACACAGAGTGCGTGCATTGATACGGTTTCCATTCCTTCCACTAGGCGCCATTTCTATACAATGGCATAAACTAGATTAGTTTATGAATCAAAATACATAATTCCATACTTATAAAATACTTGACATAAATTGAACTATTTATGGATATAATCCATAAAAATGTTTTCTTTGAGGATGTATATACTCATAACCCTTCATAGTGGTTTGTAAAGAAAATGATAATTATCCTAAGCATATCCCCCGGGAGTGTCGTAACCAAGAGTACAGCAAGGCCCGTTGTCGTGCACCAGTTCCCGTTCGAGTCTAGCTCAAAGCGGTGTTTTCGGGGTTTACCCCTAGGTACATCTGTGCCAGAGCCGCCTCTACCTGCTCGTATCCAAACAAGGATGTATTGCTCGGAAAACTCACAAAATCTTTACAACAACAAAATTCTAGGAAGTTCTTCTATACTAATCCTCAAAGTCTATGTTTGGGCTATGTGCTCTAATCAGAGTTTATCTAAATCTATCTTCCAAGGTTAGTACTAAAATGCCTCTGATACCAACTGTAACGCCCCGACCCCAGCTACCCAGAGTCGATGCATTACTTCGTAACATTGGCATGATCACAAAAGATCAAGTCTCGAAAGACCGATTAGTTTAGTAGCCTTGGAAACACTAGATATATTCGTAAACATTACATAACATCATAAAGTGAAAAACTACAATAACATAGTCTCCATAGTCCACACTTCTATCCTCTTCGGACTATCGCTGCAGGTCATTCATAAAATACTTCTTCACATCCTGGAAAATATTAAAACATTGAAAGGGGTGAGCTCGGATGCTCAGTAAGGTTAAAAATATAGCGGAAGCTTTCATAAATAAACATTAACATTTAAGGCAATGTATAACTAAAACAAAAGCCTTTTAAACTTGAACTTAAACATAATATGGCAAAAGTAAAATGAGATAATGCTATTTACTTCTTCACATGGATATTCTACTGGTCGAATAATCACATGCAATATCAATAACCACTTTCATAATGATGGAATGCATAATGCCAGACTATCATAACCACGTAGTCAAGGCCTCGTGCCAAGACCACAAATAAGATTTTGTAAAGGCCTTGTGCCAAGACACTAGTTTGTCTCATGAGACCCGCCGATGCATCGAGGAGCTATAGCGGGCTCCACCCGTCACTTATTAAGTCCAATGCATTCCTCATATGAATAGGTTTAAACATATCATAAACCATAACATAATCGTATCACATAAAACATGCATAAAGAAAACATAACATTTCCACATTTCAATCACAAGATATCAATACAACAGATTAATATAATAAAACGCTTTCAAAACCATTTTCAAAACCAAAATAAAAGAAAGTTAAAACTTTGTATTTATTTTTCATTAAAAAAAATGATGGCTTGTAGAGGAAGCCGAAACTCAAATAATGGTCACGGCAGTAGAGAAGTAGTTGTCTCCGCATAAGTACGGAAATAAAAACATTCCCTTTTTGTCGTTTAGTAAAACGCTTCGTATAAAAAATATTCCTTTTGAATAAACGTAAAAGTCAAAGGGGTTTATACACTGTATAAAAGAAATTTGTGTATAAAACAAAATATGCCTCAATGAATGGAGATTGAGACGAAGTCCCTTAAAAAGATCATTTTTAAATAAAATATATCTATTATGTGCATTCACTATATGTACACATAAAGAAATTATAAATACAATATACAACATAATAATATCATGACATAATTTGAAAGTAGGAGATTAACCCAAAGAATAGAAATTGGGTTAAGAAGTTCCCTTACCTCGTGTCTGACTTGACTCAACCGTTCTTTAACCTCCTGAATAATAAACTAGAGTTAATATATACCTTATTAAGAACCATTTTCAATTTCATTATCCTTATTATATCACTTATTACAATGATATGAACATTATGTAATTATTTAAGTTAATAACGGTTGTTTTTTCGATCTTTGGTACTTGAGTCAACAATAAACTTCTTATAATTACAAGTTGTTTATGTGGTAGAATATCCATTATCTCCAGAATTATATTCATGATTTAGATGTCATATATATCTTATATATCCAGCATATACATTCATTTATAATATTACGTAACATTTAGAGGTAAGAAATGAAATGCACCGTTCATGGAGACGGTAAGCCGTACGTACGCATGAACGCTACTTTCATTTCAATTTCATATTTAATGGAACAAAATCATAATGATATAAATGTATAATTTAATTCCAGTATAATATAGTGCATAATACCATTTACTCCATCCTTTATACATCCCACATATGGCATTAACGATTCAAATCACTTTGAGGGGGCGGTAGTCCGCACTTCCTAAAATGAAATTATCGCGTTTTACCCATAATGGAAATCATAAAGTATGCCATAAATGAGAAATAAAGAAGCATAAGTAAAACATAAACATATTATATATCATATATAAAAATAGTGACATCTTAATGGCCACCTTTGAAGGTGTTATATGAGTGTTGAACAATCATCGTTTCGTGAGGCAGAAATTCGCCATCCACTGAAACCGTATGTTCTTTAACCATTAGATGTAGGTGTGTGTAAGTGTAGCTTGAATAATTCTTATAAAAACATCCTAGTATATTTAGGATACTGGTGTTGTTACAAAAGAAATGAATAAAAATATTTTAGGGGGTTGAAGAAGAAAAATAAAACAAAACAACATTAGAGAAGACATTACCTCAAAATCGGGTAACTCTTTTTGATTTGAGCCAAAGGCTTCCTTGGGAAGAGTTCTGCCCAAAGTGAAGCTTCTATGAGTAAGAGTGGGATGTTGGGAGAGTATTTGGGCAGAGGTTGGCCGAGCCAAATGGCTTTAAGGTGTGAATAAGGTGGGAGAGGTGGGGGCCTTTTATAAGTGGAGAGGGGGGGCTCTTTTGGAAAGATTGAAATGTTACATTATTATACAATGCTTTTCGGATTATAAAGGTCCCAAACTTATATAATTCGTGGCTAAGGTGATAAGGGTTCGAAATATCTTAATCCAATAGGCTTTGGACAAGTGTAAGCCTTGGATTTTGCATTATCTTCTCATTTTATTTAAATCGTTAAATAATGAGGTCATCGCCGCATCATAATGATGTCATAAATAATTTAATTTATTTAATGTCTAAAAATTATAAAAAAAATACTATGATGTAGGAAGTATTTTTGTATTTCTAATGAATATTTATAATCAAAATTTGGACTTCTGTAACCCCACTTAAAAACTGTTTTAGTAAAACAACTCATGTTTGTGTCAATTTAATTTTAACATTAAATAAATATATATTAATGTCATTTTCCAACTAAAGTGGCCCCATGGGGTCCCCAAGTTGACCCATGGGTTGTCTTGGTCGGCCATGACTCATCTAATAGGAGTAGGACAAGTGTCATGCTCATCTCATATTATTAAAACATTATTTGTACCTTAAACTACACTAATTACCTCTAATCGCGATTAAGAACTTAAAAGTTACTATTCACCAAAAAATTATTTTAATCTCATTGAACCAAATTTTACTTCTTAATGACAACCATGTATGTTGGATTTTTGAAAATCAAATCACATAAGTGGTAATATTTCATTTAAACAAAAAATCAGTTATTTAACTTCCACTTAGTGGTTTCACTATTCATCAAAAATTGATGTTTTTCAGAACAATGCCAAAATTTCACCCTAAGCTATAATTGATATTCCGAATTCAAAAATGATGTCTATTTTACAAAATTCCAAACATATAAGTTTCATTAATTAATTTTATAATCAATTCCCGCTGTCACAACAAATAGCGTGTTTTTAAGAAACAATTTATATCAAAAGATTGGCAATTGTTTATGTCCAATTTCAATGTGAAATTAATTCTAATGACCACCATTGGATAAAATGGTAAAAATATATTCTAATTATACTTTAAAACCACTAAATAGTATAATTTATCATAATAAATTATTTTGATTAAAAAAGTTGTTTTAAGTATTTATCACCATTCATAAAAAATTGGAAGTTCTCAGAAAGTTACAAAAAATTAAACTTAGGATAATTTCGATATTACGAATACAAAAATGAAGTCCATTTTGAAATATAAAATTTCTATAATTTTAAAAAGTGGTTATTAATATTCATAACGACTACTTTGATTAGTCGCGGTGTGTTAGAACTCGAACTTGCGTACCATGCAAGCTATTGCATTATTAAATGAGAAGCGTATCATGGAAGCTCAGGGTGTTACATTTGATAGGCATCAAGTGGATCATACAGAATCTACAAGGCATCAACCTATCCCTAACCTATGCATAGGTCCCAGGTCACCATTATCTCAAGTCTTGCGCACTCCCCCTCTATGAGATAAACATGTCATGATGGTCCACCTTCCTTGGGATCTAAGAATGATACCACAAAATCACACACAACATGGTGGGATACACAAGAAAACACAACATATCATCATAAGTATGGTAGCACAACAATAAATGTGATCAACACTAAAAACGAATAATATGATACAAAGTACTCATGGAAATAAGTGTCACATAAGGTTCTTAGGGCTATACACTCACCCACATGGAATAATAATAAAAAGCTCCCATCAAATATGTCTACACATAAATCCTATTAAGGAATTATATGTTACAAATCCCAAAAAGGTAAGGAACTTTATACCTTAGAATTCATCAATGTAAAAGGAAAGGGTAAACCACACGATGTGGTTTGATAGATGGAGTGGAAACATCAATAATCAAGAACAACTCTGCATGACCTTATCATCATAAATGTTGACACATCAAATCTCATGGTTTTAAAGTGTTCCTAGAACCAAAACTAGTATTTTTTTCAAAAAGAAATAAAATATCATATGTGTTGATACCTTATATCTCCGAGATAATTCCTGAATTATCATTCTAGTTCTGTTTATGCACTCAAAAAATTCTCCTCAATAATATTTATCTTTTTATAATTTCTTATAAATTACCCTTTTATTGTTATATTTTATTAATTTATTATAAATTTTCCTTTATAATTATCTTTTTATAATTTATTATAAACTATCCTATTGTAATTATATATTGATAATTTATCCTAAATTATCTATTTTTAACTATCTCTGATAATTTATCCTAAATCATCCTTTATAATTATATTTTGATAATAAATTATCCTCTGATATTTTTTATTTTATAAATTAATATTTGATTGTTTAGAAACTAGTGATTAATAATTTTAGTAATTATCCTTAATAATCTAACAATTATCATTTTATAATTCAATAGTTACCCTTTGATAATCTCAAAATTATCATTTGGTAATTTTTTATGAAATGATAATTCAATGTGATTAATATTTTATAAAAACATTGGACAATTCAATGAAATTATCATTTTATAATTCATTATAATTATCTTTGATAACTGTTCACAATTTAATTTTGTTAATTTTGTTTCATAATATCCTTTTAAAAATTATATATTAACCTTGTTAATTTTTGTGCGGAAACGTCCCTTGAAATATCCGAGTTTTATCACTTTGACAATAAAGTATTGATAATTCAAAATAATTATCATTTGATAATTCTTTTAATTATCCACGATAATTTCCTATAAAAACTATCTCGATAATTCCACGATTATCATGATTTTTTTTAAAATTAATAATTTTTATTTATGGAATTTTAAAATAATGGAAAAATAAAATGAATGAATAAATAATAATAAAATGAAAACAAAATAGGTACAAATTATTCACCCGCAATGACTACATGGAAGAAGATGAATGTTGATGTGCCTATAACCATAAGAGGGGAATCTCTAATACTTGATTGATCATACCCAAAGAGGTATCTTGGTTTCTTGGACATAATTGGATTGATCGAGAACCAAGATGAAATGGTTTGACTATATTAAGACCCCAAATGTGCACCGATCACCATTCCAAAACTGACCAAATCAATACCCCATTTCAACCCTTGGTTAAAGTTAAAAATTTATGATAAAGTGTTTAAATCCACCCCATTAATGATTTTCCAATTTAACCAGGTCAAAAACATGTTCCAAATAGAGTTTTTAGGTTAACCCACTGGTAAAAATAGGCATGGTGTCCTTTTTTGGGTTGGATATGAGAATTAATGAAATTAATAAATAAATTAATAATATTAATAATTATATAAATATTAAATAAATAAATCTAATGAGAAAAATTACTAAACGACCAATGTGCATAAAAGTTATGCCCCACCTAGTGTAAACCCAACATCCTGGACCCAACAGTGGTCTTGAATTTCTTATCGACACACTATTTTGGAGATATTCAAATATTTTTGAAAAAAATAATATAATAAAAATATTAAATAATTTATCCTCACATGAAATATTACTAAACACCCAACGTGCACCAATGTTATGTCTTTCCAAGGGTAAACCCCATGCTCATGACCTAATGGTGGTATCAAATTTCTCATAAGATGCATAATTTAGGAGATATTCAATTATTTTCGATAAATCATGTGCGTGTAATATAATACATTTAATATTTTTTTATTTAGCCCATGCTAGGCTCTACGGGCCTTAGAATCTCATACTAACTCAGTGATTAACTTTGAAAATATTATATAGAATATTACACGATGCTAATTTGGATTTTACCCTTAGGAAAATATTTTAAAATGTCTATTAAGTGATTTTTATTAAAAAATTAAATTTTCACATAAAAATACTAATAAATTAATAATAAATTGTGTTTTTATTATCTTTAAAAATTTAGATATTACAATTCTCTCCCTCTATCGACTTCTCATCCCTAGAAAGTATCTCTAGAGGTATTAATCAAACAAATTAGGACACTAAGATCAAACATCAGACTGGCACCCCCCATGTATCATCCTGAATTCGTCTATACTACCACTTAATCTGGAATAGTGGTACCATCATCCCTCACCACTACTTATATCTTCGTTATATGATCCACATTGGATGCTTCTCATAAGATGCATCTGTCTCCAACTTACCATCCTCACAATCAAAAACATGTGCAAGGTCAGGTATGTACCTATGAAATTGGGACACATGGAATACAATGTGCATACCTTGAAAACAATAATGAAGGTCTATATAGAATTCCAATACCCATATCTGCTCAATGATCTTAAAGGGTCTGAAAAAACGTGGCACCATCTTTCCCTGCCTTCCCATACGTCTTTTCCCTAGCCAATGAGTCACTCTCAAGAAAAACTGATCTCCCACAACAAACCCCATGGGTCTCCATGGTCGACATATGATCTCTTTATTCTTTGATCAGTGATCAACCTCTTCTATATCAGCTGCAATCTCTCAGAGGTATCCTGAACCATACTGAGGCCAACAACCACTTCCTCACCCGCCTCATGTCAATAGAGCAATGAGTGACACTACCTCCCATAAATATCCTCATAAGGTTTCATCTAAATCAAATCATGGTAACTGTTATTGTATGTAAAATAAATCAATTCTAGTTAAAAATTATATTCTATAATGAATTATAGAACAAAAGATCGAAGCATATCCTCCAATATGTATATAGTCTTTTCAGGCTATCCGTCGTTCTGAGGATGGTACTCCGCGATCAATATCATCTGAGTCCCTAGGTATTTTTTATAGACATACTAAAAGTATGATGTCAATAATGAATATATATATAAAATATTTCTCTAGGGAACTCTATTAAAGGGTATGATCTATTGAACATAGACCTTTCATAGCTCCTCCACCAAGCGAGTCTTTCTAATGAGTAAAAATTGATCAGACTTCGTTATCCAATCAAAAATCCCCCAAACCACACCACAACTACTTGGGGTCTTTGTTAATCCCATCACAAAGTCCATTGTGACATCCTCCCACTTATACATAGGTATCAAGATTGTATCCAACAACTCACTATGACACTAGTGCTCGACCTTCACCCTCTAACAATTATGGTATCGATAGACAAAACTAATAACATCTCTCTTCGTCTTCATCCACCAGAACTTCCACTGGAAGTCATGATACATCTTGGTCACACCAAGATGTACTGGCCATCTAGAGGTATAGTATTACCTCATCATATCCTCTCTGATGGATTCAAGTTCTACTACTCTTCTGTGTACCAAGATCACATCATCATCATCTATCGATGATCCAGGCATTGAGTCATCACTAAATAATAGTTCCCTCATTATAAAACACTATGGTTCCAAACTTTTTTTATACTTTACCAAGTTCAAAATTGAGTATGTGACTACCCAGGTAGAAAAATTCATAGAAACCTGGTCTTATGAGGCATCCATCCTTCAATCATCCAATAAACTCATTAAGTTCCACTATTCCTTTGAGGGCCTCTCACCAATATCCTACCCATCATGTGTCTTATGGCTAAGAGAATATGAAATGAAATTACCTTTCCTATACCATATCAAATTAAAATGTCTATATATACTCAACCTAGCACCTATATCTCAGGTTCAGGTCCCTTTGTGTTAAGATATAGTGAATGATCTTATGTTCCATGTAAATAATAAATCTCTCACAGTGGAGATAGTGTCTACAACATTTTAGATCATGGATAATTAATTCCAACTCCAAGCCATGTTTAGGGTAGTTCCTATCATGAGTTCATATCTAATGATACCCATAGGCTACTACCTTCTCTTCTTAAATCAACACTGCTCCCAGACCAATGGATGATGCATCACAATACGCTGCATAACAAATCCCAGCCTTCAAGAGTGTCAGTACTCGAGCTATCATCAACCTAATATTTAGCTCAAGTAAATACTCTTCACATAGTTTTGACCAATGGAACTTCAATACCTTCTTTGTTATCATTATCATGGGTGCTGATAGTTGGGAGAAGTTTTAGATAAATTGTCAGTAATATCCTGCTAAACCCAGAAAGCTTCTAATCTCAAGCACATTTCAGGGACATGTCCAGGACATCACTACCTCAAATTTATTTGGGTCTATTAATATAATGGTCCCAGACTCCACATGTCCCAATAAATTTACCTCTTGAATCAAAAAGGCACACTTTGATAGCTTGGCGTAAAGCCTATGTGATCTAAGTTTACTTAGAACTATCTCTAGGTTCCTAGAATATTGCTTTATTTTCAGTGAGTAGATGAGGAAATTTTCGATGAACACTATAAAGAATGAGTCCATATATGGATGTAATATCTTATTCATGAGGTCTATGAACACTTCCAATGTGTTCATTATCTGAAAAAACATTACCAAGTACCCATACAGTCCTTACTTATTCCAAAATTCCACCTTCAGAATGTGCTTCTCTCTAAATTACAAATGGTGATAGCTTGATAAAAGATCAATCTTGGAGAACCATAGGGCTCCTCATAGCTACTAAAAATGATAATATATCCTAGGAAATTGTTATCATCTCTTCACCATCACCTGATTCAGCTTCCGGTAATCAACACATAGCCAAATACAACCATCCATATTCTTAGAACACAAAAAAGGTGCACCCAACAATGAAGTAATTGGTTTGATAAATGCATAGTTATCCCAATCATCTAACTGTACCATAATATCCTTCATCATGGTTGAATCCATAATATACAAGGGAATCGAAATGGTCTGCACACCTGGTATGAGCTCTATCTCAAAGTCAATTCCCCTATCAGGAGGGGGTCCTATGAATTCATCTGGAAAGACATCCTGATAGAGATCCATGACTGGAAGAAAATATGAGGGTGTTTAAACTAATACTAATAAAATAGAAAAGTCTTCCTTCTATTCTTTGATCATCCTAATTTGACTCAATTATTGTTTAACCCTACCTGCTCCTAGTTCCCACTCTATAATCATCATGAAAATTTCTCCCTTGGTAAGGTAAAAGATACCCATATATGGTAACAATCAATGTGAGATTGGAAGCTAGTCATCTGGTCCATACTGAGAATGACATCGAAATTCATCATATCCATAATCATGAATTCCAAAATATGTCCATAGATAGTGATGACTAATGGAAACTCTGGGAATTAGTGATGATAGTCCACTCACATACCCAATGGTGTATCATGGGAGACTAACTCATTGGATAACTTGACTGGTAAGTCAAGTATAACAACTAATTTTGTAGATATAAAATAAGGGGAAGGGCTAGTATCAAATAAGGTAGTAGACAAAGTTGAGATGAGAAGAATTATACACTGAACAATGGATTCTTCCTCTCCACCATCTACTGGAGTCTGATCTAAAACATACACATGAATTTCTTTATATTCTATTCCCTATCCCTGAGGATCATGATCAATATAAGTCTACTACCAAAAACCCTGAACAGATCCCTACATATGAACCTGAACTTTGTGGAAACCAAAACTCACATTTCTAGAGAAAAATAGCTAAAAGTTTCCCTTCTTTATGCATAATCTACATCTTCTCTGATGTATCGTACATAACCTATTACAATGTCTTACCTTTCCATAGTTTAAAAACTGTAAAAATACTCCTGATGGGGTTGATGAAGCTATAATTTACTCCAATTAAATGCTGGTGTGTTTATGCACATCTTTGTTATTTATATTACTACTTCCAGAGGAAACTCGCATAGTAGTGAGGGGAAACTTAGTCACCAGCCCACTCTGGGATGGGATTACTCCTAATACCTTGTCCTCATCTAGTTCTGTCTACATGGTCAGGGACTTGATAAGGACTTGTGTGTAGGTTTTCAAGTCAAATCCACTAACCTGATGTCTAAGATTTTAGTGAAGGACATTCTCAATATTCCAAGCCTTTTGTGCGTCATTCCCTACTAAAAAAAGAGAAAAGATAAGAAACTTCATAAATCTGATAAACTATGAAAATATAGTCATGTAACCCTATCATAATTCAATGAACTCCTAGACATGGTCCAAATTCATTTTACAGAGAAAATATTTCTAAAGAAAAAGGTCCTTAAAGGTCACCCAAGAATGACCCACTCATCTCCTAGAATGGGTCATGGAAGTCCACCATATCCTGGTGGATCACTAAAACATGAAGGTATCCAGAATCATGTACCCCTCCTCAAGAGTCTGGACCCACTAAATGATTCTATCAATAAAGTTCAGAAAATCATCTATATTTTATGGGCCACAAGTACCCTGAAATGTGAGAGGGATCTAGATTTGGAAGTCCTGAGTATGATTAGTCATGACCCTCTATGTGGCTCGGCCTTAGACAATCACTATCTAAAATATTACGGATGAATGTGATCTAAAACCAGAATCACCTATGTCAATACATGAGTGTATTGGGGTATGTATCTCTATAACATGGGTGGTGGCACAGGAGTATACTGGGATTCCACAACTTTCGGTTCTAGTAAAAATATCTGAGGTGGAATCATTGAAATAATAATAACATTAGGAAAATAAATATACACTATCTAGTATATGGGATCACACAATATTTTACTAGGATTGTTCCCTTAATAAAATGTCTAACCCTCCTAGAACTACCCCTGGTTTACATCCCTACATATTAGTCACAATAATTATATATATACTCAAACCTAAACAAAATGGTTAGTACAAATAATTAAATCCAATGAAGATGTATCACACAACATGAAAACACAGATATATCATACTAGAGAAACTATCCTAAACATATAACACAAAAACACAACATTTAATTAATGAACTACTATGAAACACAACAACAAGTATATATTTGAAATGTGAACCTATGTGCCTAGTCATGATGAATAAACACACATGAAATATCATAAATCACATATAAACAACATGTGAATCACCCAAGTTGAATTTAACCAATGCTAATATCAAAAAATAAATTCCCCACTTTATGGTCACTTGGAGGTCCACTATATAGAGCTGGCTAGACACTGACACAGTTCCCCTACTTGAGTACCAACCTTCCTATATTCGATCTATCCTATCCCATCCTAAGGTAAAGATAAGAACATGTTAGTTAATTTTATCCTATTATTCCATTTTTGAACATCCAAAACTAAACCATTAGGTCTAATACAAGTGTTACATGACCTCATGAATGCCTCTCCATAAGAAAGAGGCTTGTAGCACCCCCAGTTTCAATTAAGTAGCCATTTATTTATGTTTTTTAAGTTTATAAAATGTTTGGGTAAATTTTGAGAGAGTTTTTAGGAATTTTTGAATGTTTTTGGTGCTTTTCAAATTGTGCACAATTTGATCATGGTTAGTAGAAACCATATAACTCCTAAAATAAACCATTAATAGTGAGATAAAGGTCTTTAGGAAGGTGCATAGTTGGGAAAATCTATGTGGAGACCCTAGGTGTAACCATATAATGTGGGGAAGAGGGATTCTATATGGTTGGTTCATCGTTTGTCTAATTGTGCAAGCCAATAGTGTGAGGTGCTTATTGAAGAACATGCTAGTGTATAGTCAGTGCACAATTTTCCTAACCGGGTGTCTAACCATGCATAGTTTAAAATTAGAACAAAAAAGGAGGATCTAACCCAGTTTTACCCAAAATAAAATTTTTCCTTGATTTTGACCCTAACGTAGCTTTTCTTCCTCCCAAAGGCTGTGAATACTTTCCCCATTGATTCGGGAGTTAACCGTTGGCAAATCTTTGTGTATAGAAGCCCAATTCCCTTGTTAAGTCTCCGTTATTGATGGTTTTCTTTAGATATACTTCTCTTACCTATCTTGGATTTATAGATCTATTCTATGGGGGATATATATTTTATATTTGGTACCAATAATGATTATATATGAATGTATTTCTGTTAGGGAACTAGATATAAGGTGGTGTTTTGGAGATTCAACCTAGTTTTTTTAAAGTTTTAGTGCCATTCTTCATTTTTTTCATAGTTTCTAAGGTAAGTGGATTCACTCTCAACTCTTATTATTAGAACAGGAAGGTTTGATTTAAAATTTTCTTTTTTTTACTTTAAATTTATTTTGAATTTTTTGTGCAATGCTTGATGGAAACCCTCTTTGGTGATACTTTACAAAATTGTCAAAATTGGGTGTTTTGGTGGAAAGTGAAAGTTGCAATATGACTTTAAAAATATGATTTTAAAATGGTTGATTAGTTTTGATTCATGTAAAATCATTTTAAAAAATGGTAAGTTTTATTGAAATAGTTTGGCATAATTTTATTGGCATGGTTATTGGCTTAAATGGTCTAGCATGAGTAAGATGGAATGAATATTTGTCATGAAATACCACCATCAAAGGGATGAGTTATGGATATGAATTTACACCATTAATAATAAAACAAATATTGTGTGGTTGAGTGTTTGTGGGTGTGGTTTTTTGGAATTAAATTTTGAAGAAAAATTAATTCATGAAATGGTTGGAATGACTTGTTTTTTTTCTTTCCTTAGAAATGGATTTCGTATGGAAAACTATTTTGGTATGAATCTTTTTTACTTAGAAATGGTTTGATGTATCTATAAACTGTATTGAGTTGTTATATATAAAGGTAATAACATGTTCCATCCTAGTGGCGTGAGTAGGGAAGTCATTTTGGGGAAATCCTGCTGAGTTTCATTACTCACCCCTACTTTAGCACTTTGGTAATTTTACAGATATTTTTTATCGAGATATTGGTAAAGGAAAGGTATAAAATTTCTTTAGTGGTGCTTCGTGATACTTGGGAATGGATAGTGGAGTTTGTGATTATAGCTTGTTTAATGTTTTTGAGTTGGTGTATTTAGAGTCTCCTGAGTTTCTATTGGTTTTTTCTTCCACTATGTAGTTTATGTTGATCTTGGTTTCTGCTAGGCACTCTAATATTATTGGTTTGATTTGTTATACATTGAGTTGACTTATAATATTATCATTCATCATATAGTGGTTTTATTTATGGTATTTTTGGTTTTGGTTGTTTTATTTTCAAAGGGGAAATCATCCCCCAATTGTATTGAATCCCTTAGCATTTATCGCAAGCCTTTGGTGTCTTGGGGATGTTTCCTAAGGGAAACTCGAAATTATTCCTCTACTCAAGAAAATTAGGAGGGGTAGGATGTTACAAGGATACCGATTATTAGTCAGGGTCTGAGTCTGATAGTGTGGATACTATACCCTCAGTATCATATAATTTGATCAATAATAAACAATAACTAACATAATAAACCATCAGAGTAAACATGTAGAATAACTGAATAAATTGAATACATGACAAGTAAATAAAAATGGCTCCCAAAAGTAGAAATCCTGTCTAGGGTAGATAAATAAGATAAAAAAATAAATGTTAATTTTCAGGTCTTGCCGGTTTTCGTTCCAAACCACCTCTATCTCCAGAATACTTAGCTCAGTAGTCTTCTATATGGACTATAGCACCCCACAATTTTATCACATAAATTTTTATTTCATTTTACAAAACTGAGGATCTTTAAGGTTTAGTGTCTTAGAAATCGGGAACTTAAAACATGAAAACATAAAACATAATTCCTAAACACTTGAAAGGATTCTCATTATGTTCATCCTAGGTTCATTACTGCATCTCATATCCTGGGGACATACATCAAAAGAATGGGTGAGCATAAGCCCCAGTAAGGGAAACAAGGGAAACATTTAACATGTGAACTTGAGATACATCAACAATGTCATGAAAAAGAACTTTAAGGCATGAGAAAGAAATCATGAGGCATATAATAATAAAAATAACGTATTTCATAACTTGAAGATGTGGCTACAACATTTAACATTGACAATCATTTTCGTTTCACCAAGGTCCATCCCCAAGGTGTCATTAAAAATTACCAAGGTTATTCACCAAGGCGTCGTTAAAAATGGTCATCTCTAGAGATTAAGTCTTTACCCAATGAATTGGAGTGCTATCAGGGTGCACACTTAAATTTGTATTTATTATAATGTGATCCACATATATAATCATCAAAAATTTTATAAACAACCCATATAGAATAATAAATGGGTTTCCTTTCATAATCATAACGTTTTAAAAACTTCTTTAAAGACATGATCTTTATGTCACTTTAAACCCACGAAAAAGGAAAGCAGGTTTTGTGTATGTAAATAAAAGAATTAAAATAGAAAATTTTGATATATATGTGAATAAATCTCTAGAAAAATAGATTTGAGTATTTACTTAATAAATTAAAATAATTTGAGAAAAAGAGAGAGACATTTTGAGACGAAAATTCTGCAGCATAACAACTATGTTACAGGGTTTTAGAAAACATTGAAAAGAGAGGGGACATGAGTCACCCACTCATAAATGATTTATAACATAGTAGAGATATATAATATAATGGATATAATAACATGGTAATTAAATTTTAAAGACATACCATATGAATTGAAAAACATTGAAGGAAGACAAAAATAAGATTTCTCTTATGAAAATTCGGCAACCTAACGACGTCACTTAAAACTTCAAAAAAATGAATTGATGAGGCATAATAGGGTATCTAATCATATGAACATAAAATATCTGTATGATAGATATATAGATCATACCCCAACATAATAAAAAGGAACATTAAATACTTTACATGAAAATAGATCTTGAAAACGAGAAGGGTGAAAGAATCCCTTAAAAATTCGGCAGCCTAACAACGCCACTTAAAACTTCAAAATACTGAGTTGAAGAGATAAAATAGGGTCTCTCATCATATGAACATAAAATATAAGTATTATAGATATATATATCATACCCCAACATAATAAAAAGTAACATGAAAGACTTGACATGAAAATAGATCTTGAAAACGATAAGGGTGAAACATTCCCTTAAAAATTCGGTAGCCTAACGGCGCCACTTAAACTTTATTAAAATGAATTTATGAGAGAAATAGGGGGTATCTAATCATATGAACATGAAAAGGGAAGTAAGAGGAATATAAAAGATAATCCTCCAACATAAGATCATGGAGCATAAAAGAAATGACATAAAAGAGATTACTTGAAAAGAAAGAGGGAGGTGTGATCTCTTACCTTAAAATGTATCTCTTAAAACTCAAAGGTTGGGACCTTGAGGGATTGGGGGAACCTTGAGAGGACTGCTTGGGAGGAAATGAGACCAGATATTCATTGGGGGAGAGTTGGGAGTGAAAAATAAAGGAGGAAAGGGTGGGTATTTATAGGGAATGTGAGGGGACAAGGCATTAATGGCCAAGGGACACCTCACAAGCGGTTTTCTCAAAACCATGGAATCTCCCATGGTATATCCCATGGAGTTAGGCCGCATTGGACCCCAATACAATAATTTATCACCTTTGGTCTTCCAATCCTTAAAATATCTCATGACATCATCATGACACAATTATGATGTCATTAAACATACTGAAACCCTAAAACTGTATTTTTACTATTCACTAAAAATTCAACTTTCTCAAAAAAATCCCAAAATTTGACCTTAACCAAATATCAATGCTATGATTTTAAAAATTAACTCCATTTTATAAAAATAATTTTCTAAATATTTTTAATTTAATTTTTAAATAAAAAACACTATTCACCCGAAAAAACTAATACTTGACTAATAATTTATGAAACTGTTATTTAACTATTTTATTGAATCACATTACTTAATCAAGGTGCCTAGATTATATTAATAATTTCTTTAAGTGAGATTACTAATCCATTTGGTCACATTACTAATCCTAATCATAAAATCACTATTCATAATTTACTATTCATCAAAAATTAAGTTGATCTTATTAGACTCTAAATTTCGTACTGAACATAATTGTAGAAGACCATTTTTTGAAAATCATTACACATTTTTAATTATTTAAGGTTTACATAAATTTTTTTAAAATTTCCTTTTTCTAAAATTCATAAAAAATATGCATACTATATTTATCCTGACATTTGAAAATTCATAAACTTCATCATAAGAAGAAATCAAAAATTTTATTTAAAACAAAGGATTACACAAGGTAGTTACAGTCTCCTTACATAGACCCTTATAACCCCAGCATAGGACCTAAGTGTAAGGTGTGCTAAGGTGATAGAATCTGAGGGCGGATCAACCAACATCGCATGAGTAGTAATTTCTTTCAGTTTTAACTTCTCGCGAAGGCGATTCCGTTCTAGCTTCACACGATGAAGTTCGGCTTGGGTTTGGTCCAGATCAAAGCCCAGTGGTGCTACCTCCTTCCCAAGTTCTGTTAGAGGGGCTTCGATCGGCCTAAGACTACTGGATGAGGCCATCAAATCTTCTTTCTATATTAATTAACCTAGATCACTTGTATTTAGAGACAATAATCGAAACATTTAGTTCCAGCGGTCATATTGACCAATGGTCATATAACAGTCAAAACCTAACGGTCTCATTTTAATTATACTCATGTTATCAAATGAAATAGTTTTGTTGAGTATAAAAATAAAATAACACACAAAATTAGGAAAAAAGATTTATTCAATCTTCGGGTCATTACAATCTCCCCCCCTTAAGAAATTGCGTCCTCACAATTTTTAAAATTGGGGTTTTGAAATTTCATTGAAAGTCCCACATCGGAAAAGGAGTCAGTAAAACTATTACTTTAAAAGAAAGAAAGGGAAGTACAAAGGTCACCCGAGTTAACCCACACTAGGACTCCATGTAGGAAAACATGGACATGGAGGAGAAAACAAAGGGTCATGTTCTGAGAGAGAGTGATAGAAAATATGATTAGGATAAAGTTAACCACAATAAAATCACAAACTTATGATGTGTGTAAACGGTCTTTGATTACCTAGTAGGAAACGTAAACCAACAAAATTTTTTTTACGTTCCTTTTCATAATTTTGAGGAATTCATTTACTACATATAACAAAAACATAAGTAAATATACCTACCTTCTAGTAGAGTTTCATCCTTTAATAAGTTTCTACCAAAACTAATCTTTTCTCCAAACGATGAGCATTCAAAAACACTTGGTCTCATCAAAACAAAAGAATCATCTTCTTGAGAGTCACGTAATCCACAAAAGATTAACTATCAATTTCTTCTATCTTTAAACATTATCCCAAAAATAGAAAGGGTAAGATAAAACAACTCTTCAAAAAGAAAGAATCCCATAGGAAGAGAAACTAATTTTAAATCTTCAAAGTTCCATGGTACTTCCCAAAGTTCATCATAGACCATTCCATAAATGACTATCCTTAAAATTCCTCAAAATAAACCAAACTAAGATTGAAACCCAATTATAAGAACGATCTCATAACATAGTCTTCCAAGATAGACTTTATCATTCATATCCAAACAACATCAACCACTCTTATCATCTTATAACAAAAGTAACTAACCTAATCACATTTTCCCCAAGATAGGATAATCATTTCCATATGTAACCTAAATTACTATAAGTTCGCCTTAAATTCATCGATTCTTCAAAATATAAGTCAACCTTTACTCCTCAAAGAAAATAACGTAGTAATCTATTTACCTCGATAAAATAGGGTTCCCAAAATAGTAAATGTCTTCCAAAATAATAATCATCTTTTAATCCCCTAATCACATTTTTTTAAGAAGAACAGCTTCACTACATCAACATGTGGTACACAAAAATAGATGTTTTCCTTAATGATATAAAATCATCTTAGGTAGTGACTCAATGATCATAGAAAACATAAAAGATATGCTCATAGAGCATGAACTAAAATACAACATGACATAGACAATTATTGCGAAGAAGTTACATGTACTTCAGTCATCATGATCCATCTCAACATAGGACTTTCATTGTTACCTTTTCCTCAAAGATTGTTGATGCTCATCATGATTCTCACCCATTCCAAGAGAGTATTTCCTTGGATAATGTCTAACTTCTCCACATTTACGACATCGAAATGTATATGGTACATCAGATCAAACCTTATCTCCATTCATCACATTATCCATTTTTTTAAAGTAATTGGATACTTTATACCCAATCTTCCCACACATAAAACATCTCCCGATTCATTTGTGACATTCTCCTTGGTGCCTCTTCCCACACTTTTTGAAAAAAAGAAATTGGCTCTTCTTTCCCTTATCAACTATATCAGATGAACATCGTTGAGACTATGTCTTCTTCTTCCTTGATGAATTTGGGAATTCAACTAGGTACCAATTATTAATTGTGATTTTTGATAGCTGGTTTGGCATAATCACAATATGTTCAACTTGATCTATCGTCATCTATGTCACATTAATAGGGAAATTGTCACAGTTACTATCCTATTGGTTGTTGGGACATGCTCTTCCATTTCCCGCCATTAAGTAAGAAAATAACGTATAATTAGGGGGCTTAAATACTTAGCCAATAATCATTAAAAGGAAACTTTAAGCATAGAAGGATAAACTTATAGAAGGAAAGTATACCCTAACTTGTGATCCCCTAGGTTCCAATCTAAGTTATCCATGATCATATATTCTTATGTGAATCTTTATTTTATTTTATCTTTGTTCCATTAATAATGGTTCATACTAAGCTTATGAATTTACCAAAGAATATCCCCCGGGAGTGTCGTAACCAAGAGTTCAGCAAGGCCCATTGTCATGTACCAGTTCCCATTCGGGTCTCTCTCAAAGCAGTGTTTTCGGGTTTTACCCCTATGTACATCTGTTCCAGAACCACCTCTACCTGCTCGTATCCCGACATGGATGTATTTGTTTGGCAATCCCTTACTCAATACTCACCAAAATACCAGGAAGATTTCCTATATTTAAAATTTTCTATAGGGTTCTTCCTAGAGTTTTGATATCCTAATTTCCACAAATAACTAAACCATCCTTTGATACCAACTATAGCATCCAACAATTTTATCACATAAACTTTCATTTCATTTTACAAAACCGAGGATCTTTAAGGTTTAGTGTCTTGGAAACTAGGAACTTAAAACATGAAAACATAAAACATCCTTCTTAAACACTTGAAAGGATTATCCTTATGTTCATACTAGGTTAATTACTACATCTCATAACCTGGGGACATACATCAAACTAAAGGGTGATCAGAAGGCCCAGTAAGGGAAACAAGGGAAACATTTAACATGTGAACTTGAGATACATCAACAATGTCATGAAAAAGAACTTTAAGACATGAGAAAGAAATCATGAGGCATATCATAATAAAAATAACGTATTTCATAACTTGAAGATGTGGCTACAAAATTTAACATTGGAAATAATTTCTGTTTCACCAAGGTCCATCCCCATGGTGTCATTAAAAATTACCAAGGTTATTCACCAAGGCACCGTTAAAAATGGTCATCTCTAGAGATTAAGTCTTTACCCAATGCATTGGAGCGCTATCGGGGATCACCCTTAAATTTGTCTTTATTATCATGTGATCCACATATATCATCATCAAAAATTTCATAAACAACCCATATAGCATAAAAGAAATGGGTTTCCTTTCATAATCATAACGTTTTAAAAACTGCTTTAAAGACATGATCTTTATGTCACTTTAAACCCACAAAAAAGGAAAGTGGGTTTCGTGTATGTAAATACCAGAATTAAAATAGAAAATTTTGATATATATGTGAATACATCTATAGAAAAATATCTTTGATTATTCACTTAATAAATTAAAAGAATTTGAGAAAAAGAGAGAGAGATTTTGAGACGAAAATTCTGCAGCATAACAGCTATGTTACAGGGTTTTAGAAAACATTGAAAAGAGAGGGGAAATGAGTCACCCACCCATAAATGATTCATAACACAGTATAGGGACAGAATAAAATGGATATAATAACATGTTAATGAAATTTTAAAGACATACCATATGAATTGAAAAACATTGAAGGAAGACAAAAATAAGATTTCTCTTATGAAAATTCGGCACCCTAACGGCGTCACTTAAAACTTCAAAAAAATGAATTGATGAGGTAAAATAGGGTATCTCATCATATGAACATAAAATATCAGTATGATATATACAGATATCATACCCCAACATAATAAAAAGTAACATTAAAGACTTGACATGAAAATAGATCTTGAAAACGAGAAGGGTGAAAGAATCCCTTAAAAATTCGGCAGCCTAACAACGCCACTTAAAACTTCAAAATACTGAATTGAAGAGATAAAATAGGGTATATCATCATATGAACATAAAATATATGTATGATAGATATAGATATCATAACCCAACATAATAAAAATGAACATGAAAGACTTGACATGAAAATAGATCTTGAAAACGAGAAGGGTGAAAGAATCCCTTAAAAATTCGGCATCCTAACGACACCACTTAAACTTTCTTAAAATGAATTGATGAGAGAAAGTGGGGTTATCTCATAATATGAACATGAAAAGGGCAGTAAGAGGAATATAAAAGATCATCCTCCAACATAAGATCATGGAGCATAAAAGAAATGACCTAAAAGAGATTACTTGAAAAGAAAGAGGGAGGTAGGATCCCTTACCTTAAAACGTATCTCTTAAAACTCAAAGGTTGGGACCTTGAGGGCTTGGGGGCACCTTGAGAGGACTCCTTGGGAGGAAATGAGACCAGAGCTTCGTTGGGGGAGAGTTGGGAGTGAAAAATAAAGGAGTAAAGGGTGGGTATTTATAGGGAATGTGAGGGGACAAGGCATTAATGGCCAAGGGACACCTCACAAGTGGTATTCTCAAAACCATGGGCTCTCCCATGGTATTTCGCATGGAGTTAGGCCACATGGGGACCACCATACAATAATTCATCACCTTTGGTCGGCCAAACCTTAAAATATCTCATGAAATCATCATGACACAATTATGATGTCATTAAACATACCAAAACCCTAAAACTGTATTTTTACTATTCACTGAAAATTCAACTTTCTCAGAAAAATACCAAAATTTTTCCTTAACCAAATATCAATGCTCTGATTTCAAAGATAAACTCCATTTTAAAAAAATAATTTTCTAAATATTTTTAATTTAATTTTTAAATAAAAAACACTATTCACCCAAAAAAACTAATACTTGACTAATAATTTATGAAACCGTTATTTAACCATTTTATTGAATCACATTACTTAATCAAGGTGCCTAGATTATATAAATAATTTATTTAAGTGATATTACTAATCCATTTGGTGACATTACTAATCCTAATCATAAAATCACTATTCATAATTTACTATTCATCAAAAATTAAGTTGATCTTATTAGACTCTAAATTTCGCACTAAACATAATTGTAGAAGACCATTTTTTGAAAATCATTACACATTTTTAATTATTTAAGGTTTACATAAACATTTTTAAAATTTCCTTTTTCTAAAATTGATAAAAAATATGCATACTATATTTATCCGGAAATTTTAAAATTCATAAACTTCATCATAAGAAGAAATCAAAAATTTTATTTAAAACAAAGGATTACACAAGGCAGTTACGGTCTCCTTACATAGCCCCTTATAACCCCAGCAAAGGACCTAAGTGTAAGGTGTGCTAAGGTGAGAGAATTTGAGGGTGGCTCAGACAACATTTCACAAGTAGTAATTTCTATCAGTTTGAACTTCTCGCGTAGGCGATTCCATTCTAGCTTCACACGATGAAGTTCGGATTGGGTTTGGTCTAGAGAAAAGCCTAGTGGTGCTACCTCCTTCCCAAGTTCTGTTAGATGGGCTTCGATCGGCCCAAGACTATTGGATGAGGCCATCAAATCTTCTTTATATATTAATTAACCAAGATCATTTGTATTTAGAGACAATAATCGAAATATTTAGTTCCAGCGGTCATATTGACCAATGGTCATATAACAATCAAAACCCAATGGTATCATTTTAATTATACTCATGTTATCAAATGAAACAGTTTTTTTGCGTATAAAAATAAAATAACACACAAAATTAGGAAATAAGATTTATTCAAAATTTCGGTCGTTACATGGACCTTTCCCTTCACCAGATCCCTCATGAAATCTACAAGCATAGTGAAATTACTGAGCAGGGTGTAGATATAAGACTAATTAGAACACTACCAATGCATCCTTATCCTAATGTGCTGAAGTACACAAGTTTATTCCATAATAATAATAAATTCATAATAATCATAGTAATACACAATCCAAAACTGAGCAATCATACAATAACCAAGACGCCATAAACCCATGACTGTTCCTTCATTGGCTCTATTCGAGAAGAAAAATAAAGTTTTCAAAGAGTCAAGGACTATCCATGAGGCTCATGAATCATGCAACTCAACATCATGTGGTTGTGCAACTCAAAATACACTAGGCCTCAAGGATGTGAAGTTCTCGACATTAAATAGTAATTAGGAGCTACTTGGATTTCACTAGGAATCGAGAACATACCCCTTGGAATCTTATAGGCATCAAGTGCATCACACAACATCGATGAGGCATACTTATATTCCTACCTCGTGTATAGGTCCCTCATAGCCACCGTTGAAAGTCATGCACACACCCCTTTTAAGGGGTAAACATGTCATGGTGGTCCGCCTACCTTGGGATCCAAGAATAATACCACAAAAGTAGACATAGCATGGTGGGATACATGATAAATCATATAACATCATTATAAGTAAGGAAAAATAATAATACATGGGATCAACATCAAACATGAATAATAATCTATAAAGTACCAATGGAAATATGTGTGACATAAGGTTCTCAGGGATAGAAACACTCCCAAATGTGATCATAATATAGCACAATCATCAAATATGTCTAAGTATAAATCATATTAAGGATTCATGTGCAACAAATCCCAAAAACCTAAGGAATTTATAACCTATAAATTGATCAATGTCAAAGGTAAGGATAAACCATCCAATGTGGTTTGATAATAAGAGTGAAAACCTCAACAGTCAATAAAACCTCTTCAAGACCTTATTATTGTAAACATCAACACATACAATATCATGGTTCTTCAAGGGTTTATATAACCAAAACCTATTATTTTATTTCAAAAAGAAATAAAATATTGCATGGGATGATATATTCTCTCTCCAGGATAATTCCTGAATTTTCATTCTAGGCCAGTGCATGCGCTCACCAAATTATTCTTAATAATAATTATATTTTGATAATTTCTCATAGATTATCCTTTTATAATCATCTTTTGTTAATTTATTATAAATTATCCTTTATAATTATCTTTTAATAATTTAATATAAATTATCCTTTTATAATCATCACTTGAAATTTATCATAAATTATCTATTTATAACTATCTATGATAATTTATCCTAAATTATCCATTATATTTATCATTTTATAATAAATTATATTTTGATAATTTTTATTTTATAAACTATCCTTTGATAATCTATTGAATATCAATTAATAATTTCAGAAATTATCCTTGATAATCTCATAATTATTGTTTTATAATTTAATAGTTATCATTTGATAATCTCACAATTATAATTTGATAATTTTTATAAATTATCCTTTGATAATTTATTGAAATTATAAAATGATAATTAAATGTGATTAATATTTTATAAAAACATTAGATAACTCAAAGAAATTATGATTTTATAATTCATTATAATTTTCTTTGTTAACCACACACAATTTCATTTTGTTAATTTTGTTTTAGAACATCCTTTGATAAATTTTAAATTATCCTTGATAATTTTTTTTGTGGAAATATACCTTGAAGAATCTAGGTTTTTTCATTTTAATAATTAAGTATTGATAATTAAAAGTAATTATTGTTTGATATATATTTTTTAATTATCTATGATAATTTATTATAAAAAATATCTTGATAATTCTAGGATTATCATGATTTTTTTTAAAGTTATCATTTTTCATTCCAAAATTTAAAAATAATTGAATAAGGAAATAAATGAAAAAATACTAAAATAAATAAAACAAAATAGTTAAAGATTCATCACCTAAAGATCCTACAGGGAAGGAAGATGACTGTTGGAATTCCTGGAGCTGCAAGAGGGGACTACCTGATACTTGATCGATCACACCCAAAGATGTTTTTTAGGTTGATCGTACACAATTGGATTGATGGAGAACCAAGAACGAACAGTTCAACTATATTAAAACCTCAAATCTATACCCGTCACCATTCCAAAACTAAACAAATAAATACACCATTTTAACCCTTTATTAAACTTAAAAATTTATGACGGATTATTTAAATCCACCCCATTAACGATTTTCCAATTTAATCAGGTCAAAAACACATTAAAAACCATGTTTCTAGTTTAACCTATGTGTAATAGTGAAGGTGGTTTGGTTTTTGGGGAGGATATTAATAATAATTAAATTAATAAATAAATTAGTAATATTAATAATAATATAATTATTAATTAACTTAATCTAACAAGTGACCTAACCAAACGCCTGACGTGCATAAAAGTTATGACCCACCTAGGGTAAAATCTATGTACCAAACCTATTGGTGGTCTCATATTTCTCACACGATTCATTATTTGGGAGATATTAAAATATTTTTAGAAAAAATAATATAATAAATATAATAAATATAATAAATATAATAAATATGTTATATTTATGAGTGATCTTACTGTAACAGCCCAAGATTTTATGAAAAATATTCTTTTTAATTTTATTAATGTCTTGTGTTGTACGCTACACCAAAAGGAGCTTGCACAACACGCATCCTTGACTTGCCTTGCATTACACGCAATCGCAACCTTCCTCGATAGTGTGTGTAGTACGCAATAACGAGTTTCACTAAACAACGATATGCTATTAAAACTAGCCGTTATGAATAGTAATAACCACTTTTTGAAATTTTGTAAATTTTATTTTTCAAAATGGATTTCATTTTTGGATTCGGAGTATCGAATTTAGCCTAAGGTGAAATTTTGGTACATTTCGGATAACTTTCATATTCTGATGAATAGTGAAAATTACTAAATTATAATTAAAAACAACTTTTTTAATCGAAATAATTAATAGTGATAAATTATTAATTTGAGTGGTTTTAAAGTATATTTAGAATATATTTTTACAATTTAATACAATGTTGGTCATTGGACATAATTTCACATTTAAACCTGACATAAACAAGTGTCAATCTTTTGATAGATATTGTTTCGTAAAAACACACTATTTGTTTTAATAGCGGGATTTAATTATAAAATTAATTAATTCAACTTATATGTTATGAATTTGGTAAAATAGACTTCATTTTTGAATTCGGAATATGAAATATAGCTTAGGATGAATTTTTGGCATTTTTCTGAAAACTTTCAATTTTTGATGAATAGTGAAACCACTAAGTGGTAGGTTAAAAACTGAATTTTGCATAAAACTTAATTTTACCACTTCTGTGAATGGAATTTCGAAAATCCGAGAGACACGGTTAATATCAAGGACTAAAATGTGGTTCAATGAGATGAAAATAATTTTTGGTGAATAGTAACTTTTTACTTTTTTTTACCGCGGTTAATAGTAAATAGGGTAACTAAGGGTAAATATGATATTACTATTACCCTAACACATGTCCTAATTCTATTGGACAAGTGTAATTCGACCAAAAACAAACTTAGGAATAAAATATGACCATTTAGGCCCACTTGGATTAGATTAGGACATTTATTATGAATTTATTTAAAGAAGGGTTAAAATAGTTAAAATCAAAGTTTAATAAGTAAATCATTTTTAATATGGGGTTATACATAAGATAAATTCGATTGTAAATATTCATTAGAAAGCTAAAAAGATTTACTACATGATGGTATTTTGTTTGTAATTTTTAGACATCAAATAATTTAATTTATTTATGACACAACGATGATGCAGTAATTATCTTATTAATGAAATATTGACATAATTGATGTTATAAACACCAAAATAAATGTAATTTGAGATTTTTTATGAATTACACTAATTTTCTAGGTTACTATGATATATTAATGTTGATTTAATCAACTTGGTTCGAACATATAATTCTGTTATGACTTTCACAAAAATCATATATCAAATAGTGTCAAAATTGACACAAAATAGTTTTTAAATCAAATATTATATTATTAATTGTTATTTTATTCCTAAAAATCTAAGGTTCGGACAAATGACTTAGATAAGGATATATATATTAATAATAAACAATTTTTGGTTCGTTTGGCATGTTATAGTAAGTTTATTAACCATATAGTGAAAGAAAACAAAAAGACACGGTAAAAGTTAAATTATTTAACTTAGAGTTAAATATAATTGATAAGGTTTAAAATAATATCCAAACATGTCTAAATTTGATTGGTTGATGAGATTACAACCCTATCTCATCTAATCTTCGAATATGAGTCATTTTTGGAGGTTTTTAAGTGGGGTTAGATTTATTATAAATTAATATTTTTAAGAATTCCTAAGGTGCCCCTCTCCTCCCTTATAAAAGGGCACCTCCTCCCCCTCCTCCTCACACCAATTTTGAGCACTCAAGCTCGGCCAACCCCTGCCATTTTCTCCTCTCCACTTTCCTAGAATAATCCTAGAGGTTCTGGTCTTCTCCAAAGACCAATCTTAGTTCCTTAAGTGGAGGATTCAAAGAGGCGTTCCAAAGAAGAGGTAATATCCATTACCGATCTTTTCAATTTCTTTCTTCTTCAACTTCTTCTTCTTTAGTTGTTTCATGATAAAGTAATAACATCAGTATTAATTACATACTGATATGTTATTATAAATATGAAACAACCCTAATTCACCTTCTATCCATCCTACGGAAAAATGAAATCACCGCGCGTGCGTACGTACGGAATACCGTCTCCACGCCGTGGTGTAATCTATTTTCCACCATCACCTTACAAGGATGGGTATAATGGTGTAATGAGTAACTACATATGATTATTATGAAGTAATATTGATACTGAAATAATATATATATACTCCAATACAATTCCACGATCATAGGAACGATATCATCACTCGTGCGTACGTACGGAATACCGTCTCCACGATGTGATGCGACTCGTTCTACATGATCTTCATTTCATAATGATTATATAAATGAATTGAATGAATGAATATGGTATATAATACACTAATACCATTCTGGAAATGAATTATATATAACCTAAAGATAAGAATAAGAATTTATTCGACAAAACACGCATAAGAACAAAAAGTTATAAAGACCCGAGTAACAAGTAACAATGAAATATTACTAACAAGAAGCTAATAATATGACCATATATGATATCATATCAATATGTATGATTCTGGAATAAGTCAATAACATTATTTAAACCATTATACAGGAGCTTCGGACACGTACAAAGCTAATCGGACCTAAGGTAAGGGAAATATCACAATCTCATTTTTATCCGAGATTGTTTATTCGTAAGTATTTACTGGGGTGTATTTTATCATCCACATCCATGTTCCCTCAATATGTAATATTGTTCCCATCCACTTGAAATAGTTTAAAATCCAATTTTACCCTTAGGTGAGTTTTTAGTAAAGAATATGAAAGGAATCTTTTGTCGTTTTTCCGTACGAGGTACTTTTTGACTTTTCCGACAAAAGTACGAAGAATGTTTTTTTTAACTTATACGGCATGAATAAATTTTTAAAACATTACTTCAAAGAAGATTCCTTTACAAGTTTTCAAGATTATTTTTAATCAACTTCTTTTATTTTAAAGTTGTATGACATGTTATGAAATGAAAAATGTTTTTGAAGAAGAAAGGATATTTTCCTCAAGAATTCAATTCAAGTGTTTTATCAAAATTATTTTACATCTAAGATAATAAAGGGTTCTGTTTCTATCCATATTTTTACATTGATTTGACTATGTTGTGATGGAATTATGTTTATGAATTCCTTTATCTTATATGAATTGATTCATGATGTCATGATGTTTCAAGAATCCCATTTTTGTTACATGTGTTATGCGATGATGTATGTTTTATGATTATGTGGCACACATAAGAAAGGATTCATTATAAGATGGGTGGGACCTATATCTCCCTCCAATGCATTGGGTAATGATTTTATATCTCATGAGATAGACATGGCTGGAACGGAAGGTTATTTCGGTTCAGTGATACAGGACTGAAACGAGGAGTGAACTCGGTTCAGAAAGGGACTTTGTCCACTAAGATAGTCTTGGCAATGAGTCATGACTAACAAGAAATGATTTTCCATGATTATGTGTGCATGCCACAAAGTTTCAAGTTTCATGTTATGATTATGGGGATCTCATTTTCACTTCTATGATTTGTTCCATGTTAAGATATTATGATCTCTTTTGCAGGTTGTGATTTTCAAAAAGATATGATATGATTTTTATTTCTTTTGTATACCCTTACTGAGCATTTGAGCTCACCCTTTTATGTTTTCTTTTCCCCAGGATATAAAGAAAGGTTTTAGGTAAAAAAAATGGAAGATCTTTACGGGAGATATTGAAGATCTTTCACCAGGATTAGAAGATTATGTTCCGAGTTTCCAAAGACACTAAACTATTACGATCCTTTAGTGTGTGTTTTTGTTATGTACTAAGTATTCCGCAAATGTAATGTAATGTCCATGTACGTCAGGATACGGGTCTCTACAGTTGGTATCAGAGGAAAGGTTTAGTCAACCTTTGGAAACTAGGATGCGAAAACGTTAGTGAGATCCCTAGAGATATTTCTAAGGTATGTCTAGGGATGTCCCTAGGGATAAGTATACGTATAGGTTGTAGTAATAGAATTACGCTAATGATCATAGAATTAAACCTAAGATGTTGGATATTGAAGGTACTCCCCCTTTATTATGTTGTTTTCCCTAGCATGATTTTTGCCTCTCACACTATTCTTTTTGGGTTTTAGACGATGGCTGGAACCCGAAGGAACCGTGTTGATCAATGCAATGGACAATGCAATGATTTCCCTCCTGAACAAACAAATGTTATGGGAGATGGAGTGCAAAATCTTATTGCTATACTTACATAAGCTATGAATCATTCTGGACTTCCAAATGAGCAGAGAAGGGAACAATATTCTATTGAGTCCTTCATGAGGCAACGTCCACCTTCTTTCAGTGGGACTTCCGATCCACTTGTTGCTGAACAATGGATCAGTACCACTGAAAAGATATTTTCAGTTCTTCAATGTTCTGAACATGATAAAGTCATCTTAGCAGTATATCGTTTGGAAGGTGAAGCTGATCAATGGTGGAATCTTATCAAGAATACGAGGCCAAGGGATGAAATTGAGTCCATGGAATGGGACGAGTTCAAGAACTTGTTTTTCAGTAAGTACTTCCCTCGTATTCTTCGAACAAAGATGGAAAAGGAGTTTATTGAGCTGAAGCAGAAGGATGATGAATCTGTTGGTATATATGAAGCGAATTTTACAAGACTTGCAAGGTATGCATCTGGCATTATCATCCAACCTGAAAGTAAAGTTGATCGATTTTTCAGTGGCTTAAAACCAAGTCTTCGAAGGGCATTAGCTATACGAGACTTCAGTAGCTATGAAGAAATTTTGCGTTGTGCTATCAAGGTAGAAATGGAAGTTGGTGTTACATATCCATCTCATGGTTTTGACAAGAAACGAAAGATGGAGTTCAAGGAGAAATCTCATAATAATGGTGAAAAGAAGATGAATGTTTCCTTATGCACAAAGTGTGGAAAGAAGCATGGTGGAGATTGTCTTAAAGGAACTAGAAAATGTTTTAAGTGTGGAAAAGAAGGTCATCGAGCAGCTGAGTGTCGAAGTAATGGAAAAAGGGTTTCTAATGATGTGAATAAAGCAAACACTGCAGAGAACGCACCGCCAACACTTCAATGCTTCAAGTGCAAGGAAATGGGGCATTATGCTAATAATTGCCCTAATCCAAGGGTTAGTGATGATCAACATGAGCAACCACTGAAGGCAAAGGACAAAGGGAAATCACATGCGATCACTATTGGCAATGTTGAATATGATAACGATGTGGTGGAATGATTAAGTGTTTATGTAATGGGATTCCAAAATAATGTTGTATCATGGAGTATTGGAATATTTATGTATTGGTTTAATGTGGTATTCAAAGTGATTGAGATATTTTTGGAAATAAGATGATATGCGCATAATGAAGGGAAAATAAGAAAATTAAATGTTTAACAATATTCATGAGCTCATGATTGATATAAGGACTAAGTGATATCATGGATTGAGTATATAGAATTTTGAGGATTTTGGTATGTGGAAAGTGTTAACTTTTAACTGCATTCATGTTTTCACTAAGGTATTCAAGATAATACATGATTAAGGACTTTGAATGTTTAGAATGTGACCAACAAAACATATCTTATGATATGTGGGGATCAATGACAGTATTAAATCTCTGGTAATCGTTGTCACTATATTATGAGAGTGGACTGCAGTATTATGGATAAGCCTAAAGATTGAAATGGATTATGTTGGAAATAAGTGAGTATTGTTTAAGGATCGAAGTTTTCTCGATATTATTGATGGGATGTTATAGTAATATAGTTTTAGAAAAAGGACAACCTGCAGGACGGGCGACAGCCCATCGCTTCGGACAAGGCTGTAGGAATCGAACCCACAACCGAAGTGCGACTGGCCTTTATCGCCTACCACTGACCTACAGGAAGTCCCTATTTAGTAGAAACTAGTTTTATTATATTAAGCAGTATGATATATGAAGTATAAGTCCATTTTAGGAACCATATATGATTAATCTCACTATAGATCGATTTATGCATATAATTTTTGCTAACCTTTTGTTTGAGACAGATGGAATGACCCGTCATTCTATCACATTATCTGCTAACACTTCACGAATAACAAATTCAACTTCATTTATTTAAGAGATGAAGTGGAAATTGTTCAAGGCACGAACAACAGTGAGATTGTACCAAAATAAAGTAAGTATTTATTCTAATTCAAATTTTCAACTTTAGGGAAATGATCTTGAAAACCAAAAATGTTGTCCTAGTGATCTTATACCTGAGGAATCAGATGGTACCTTATATCATCACAAATTTATGGATTTGTGATTTTTGGATTTTCCATAGCCATGTTCTCTACCACTCTCCATCAGAACATGATGGTTAGATTTTTCTTCCATATCCATATTTTTACCTATGTGGAAACCCAACAATTAGTTTATTTGGGTAATCGTTACATTTCATACTTTAGTTTTTAAAGCCAAGTTTTGGTATTCCTTTTTACGATGTGGGAAACTTTCGAATAGAAAACCATTTATAACCCCGACGAATTTCGAGGGCGAAATTCATTTTAAGGGGGGTAGAATGTAACAGCCCAAGATTTTATGAAAAATATTCTTTTTAATTTTATTAATGTCTTGTGTTGTACGCTACACCAAAAGGAGCTTGCACAACACGCATCCTTGACTTGCCTTGCATTACACGCAATCACAACCTTCCTCGATAGTGTGTGTAGTACGCAATAACGAGTTTCACTAAACAGCGATATGCTATTAAAACTAGCCGTTATGAATAGTAATAACCACTTTTTGAAATTTTGTAAATTTTATTTTTCAAAATGGATTTCATTTTTGGATTCGGAGTATCGAATTTAGCCTAAGGTGAAATTTTGGTACATTTCGGATAACTTTCATATTCTGATGAATAGTGAAAATTACTAAATTATAATTAAAAACAACTTCTTTAATCGAAATAATTAATAGTGATAAATTATTAATTTGAGTGGTTTTAAAGTATATTTAGAATATATTTTTACAATTTAATACAATGTTGGTCATTGGACGTAATTTCACATTTAAACCTGACATAAACAAGTGTCAATCTTTTGATAGATATTGTTTCGTAAAAACACGCTATTTGTTTTAATAGCGGGATTTAATTATAAAATTAATTAATTCAACTTATATGTTATGAATTTTGTAAAATAGACTTCATTTTTGAATTCGGAATATGAAATATAGCTTAGGATGAATTTTTGGCATTTTTCTGAAAACTTTCAATTTTTGATGAATAGTGAAACCACTAAGTGGTAGGTTAAAAACTGAATTTTGCATAAAACTTAATTTTACCACTTCTGTGAATGGAATTTCGAAAATCCGAGAGACACGGTTAATATCAAGGACTAAAATGTGGTTCAATGAGATGAAAATAATTTTTGGTGAATAGTAACTTTTTACTTTTTTTTACCGCGGTTAATAGTAAATAGGGTAACTAAGGGTAAATATGATATTACTATTACCCTAACACATGTCCTAATTCTATTGGACAAGTGTAATTCGACCAAAAACAAACTTAGGAATAAAATATGACCATTTAGGCCCACTTGGATTAGATTAGGACATTTATTATGAATTTATTTAAAGAAGGGTTAAAATAGTTAAAATCAAAGTTTAATAAGTAAATCATTTTTAATATGGGGTTATACATAAGATAAATTCGATTGTAAATATTCATTAGAAAGCTAAAAAGATTTACTACATGATGGTATTTTGTTTGTAATTTTTAGACATCAAATAATTTAATTTATTTATGACACAACGATGATGCAGTAATTATCTTATTAATGAAATATTGACATAATTGATGTTATAAACACCAAAATAAATGTAATTTGAGATTTTTTATGAATTACACTAATTTTCTAGGTTACTATGATATATTAATGTTGATTTAATCAACTTGGTTCGAACATATAATTCTGTTATGACTTTCACAAAAATCATATATCAAATAGTGTCAAAATTGACACAAAATAGTTTTTAAATCAAATATTATATTATTAATTGTTATTTTATTCCTAAAAATCTAAGGTTCGGCCAAATGACTTAGATAAGGATAGATATATTAATAATAAACAATTTTTGGTTCGTTTGGCATGTTATAGTAAGTTTATTAACCATATAGTGAAAGAAAACAAAAAGACACGGTAAAAGTTAAATTATTTAACTTAGAGTTAAATATAATTGATAAGGTTTAAAATAATATCCAAACATGTCTAAATTTGATTGGTTGATGAGATTACAACCCTATCTCATCTAATCTTCGAATATGAGTCATTTTTGGAGGTTTTTAAGTGGGGTTAGATTTATTATAAATTAATATTTTTAAGAATTCCTAAGGTGCCCCTCTCCTCCCTTATAAAAGGGCACCTCCTCCCCCTCCTCCTCACACCAATTTTGAGCACTCAAGCTCGGACAACCCCTGCCATTTTCTCCTCTCCACTTTCCTAGAATAATCCTAGAGGTTCTGGTCTTCTCCAAAGACCAATCTTAGTTCCTTAAGTGGAGGATTCAAAGAGGCGTTCCAAAGAAGAGGTAATATCCATTACCGATCTTTTCAATTTCTTTCTTCTTCAACTTCTTCTTCTTTAGTTGTTTCATGATAAAGTAATAACATCAGTATTAATTACATACTGATATGTTATTATAAATATGAAACAACCCTAATTCACCTTCTATCCATCCTACGGAAAAATGAAATCACCGCGCGTGCGTACGTACGGAATACCGTCTCCACGCCGTGGTGTAATCTATTTTCCACCATCACCTTACAAGGATGGGTATAATGGTGTAATGAGTAACTACATATGATTATTATGAAGTAATATTGATACTGAAATAATATATATATACTCCAATACAATTCCACGATCATAGGAACGATATCATCACTCGTGCGTACGTACGGAATACCGTCTCCACGATGTGATGCGACTCGTTCTACATGATCTTCATTTCATAATGATTATATAAATGAATTGAATGAATGAATATGGTATATAATACACTAATACCATTCTGGAAATGAATTATATATAACCTAAAGATAAGAATAAGAATTTATTCGACAAAACACGCATAAGAACAAAAAGTTATAAAGACCCGAGTAACAAGTAACAATGAAATATTACTAACAAGAAGCTAATAATATGACCATATATGATATCATATCAATATGTATGATTCTGGAATAAGTCAATAACATTATTTAAACCATTATACAGGAGCTTCGGACACGTACAAAGCTAATCAGACCTAAGGTAAGGGAAATATCACAATCTCATTTTTATCCGAGATTGTTTATTCGTAAGTATTTACTGGGGTGTATTTTATCATCCACATCCATGTTACCTCAATATGTAATATTGTTTCCATCCACTTGAAATAGTTTAAAATCCAATTTTACCCTTAGGTGAGTTTTTAGTAAAGAATATGAAAGGAATCTTTTGTCATTTTTCCGTACGAGGTACTTTTTGACTTTTCCGACAAAAGTACGAAGAATGTTTTTTTTTAACTTATACGGCATGAATAAATTTTTAAAACATTACTTCAAAGAAGATTCCTTTACAAGTTTTCAAGTTTATTTTTAATCAACTTCTTTTATTTTAAAGTTGTATGACATGTTATGAAAGGAAAAATGTTTTTGAAGAAGAAAGGATATTTTCCTCAAGAATTCAATTCAAGTGTTTTATCAAAATTATTTTACATCTAAGATAATAAAGGGTTCTGTTTCTATCCATATTTTTACATTGATTTGACTATGTTGTGATGGAATTATGTTTATGAATTCCTTTATCTTATATGAATTGATTCATGATGTCATGATGTTTCAAGAATCCCATTTTTGTTACATGTGTTATGCGATGATGTATGTTTTATGATTATGTGGCACACATAAGAAAGGATTCATTATAAGATGGGTGGGACCTATATCTCCCTCCAATGCATTGGGTAATGATTTTATATCTCATGAGATAGACATGGCTGGAACGGAAGGTTATTTCGGTTCAGTGATACAGGACTGAAACGAGGAGTGAACTCGGTTCAGAAAGGGACTTTGTCCACTAAGATAGTCTTGGCAATGAGTCATGACTAACAAGAAATGATTTTCCATGATTATGTGTGCATGCCACAAAGTTTCAAGTTTCATGTTATGATTATGGGGATCTCATTTTCACTTCTATGATTTGTTCCATGTTAAGATATTATGATCTCTTTTGCAGGTTGTGATTTTCAAAAAGATATGATATGATTTTTATTTCTTTTGTATACCCTTACTGAGCATTTGAGCTCACCCTTTTATGTTTTCTTTTCCCCAGGATATAAAGAAAGGTTTTAGGTAAAAAAAATGGAAGATCTTTACGGGAGATATTGAAGATCTTTCACCAGGATTAGAAGATTATGTTCCGAGTTTCCAAAGACACTAAACTATTACGATCCTTTAGTGTGTGTTTTTGTTATGTACTAAGTATTCCGCAAATGTAATGTAATGTCCATGTACGTCAGGATACGGGTCTCTACACTTACCGAACACCCAACGCACACCAATGCCATGTCCCACTTAGGGTAAACCCCACACCCCAGACCTAAAGGTGTCTTAGGATTTCTCATAAGATGAACCGTTTGGGATATTTTCAATTATTTTGGATTAATTATGTGTGCTTAATATAATTTATTTAGTATTTTTTATTTTGTCTCATTCGAGACTCCATGATCCTTAAAATCTTACACTAACTCAGTGTCTAACTCTAAAAAATATTCTATAGAATATTATAAGATGCTAACTAAGATTTTACACTTACTCAAATCCCTTAAAATAACTATTAATTTTTTTTATTGAAAAATTAATTTTTCATATAAAAATACTTATAATTTAATAAAAAATATAGTTTTTATTATCTTTAAAAATTTAGGATATTATATTGGGTGTATAGAGAAATTTGAGTGATGAGATTTATATAATAATTCTATTTTTAGATCAGGAATAGATCTAACACATAAAATATTAACAAATTTCAATATATCATCTTAATTGATGAAGTATACCAACTTCCCATTATTCACAAATTTGATTTAATTTTGAATATTCTTATCATTAAGATGGGAAATTTTTATTTTCTCAAATAAGGATGGTATGACAATAATTTAAAAGATATGTGATGTTTACCATTCCTTAATGATTACTACATACAATTTTACTAAATATATGAATATAGATCCTTTTGAATCGTCATTTTAGTTAAAACCCCATGATCTTTCCTACTCATTTTACCAACCACATTATTAGCCTTCCTAGGGTGGTAGTGTATTGAGAAATTATGATCCCTGAGTAGTTATAGACATCACATTTTCCTCATGTTATGATTTTTCTATGAGAAGATTTATTTATAACTTTTTTGATCTATATATATTTAATATTTTTAACCATAAAGGTAAGAAATCCAAATTTTCAATGAAAATATTACAGATTCTAACTCATGACCATTGGTTGTACAATTCTATTTATGAATCTTTAACTTCCTTGATTTATAGGCCACAAATCTATAATTTTTCATAAGGAAACACCTAAGCCCATTCTTTTATGCATCACTATATATAAAAAATCCATATATTCTTGATGGTAAAGTAGATATTGGTGAATTGAAAAATATCTTTAATTCTTAAAAATTTTCTTTCCATTCTTCTTACCATATTAACTTAACCCATTTACATGTCAACTTGGTCAACAAGATAGCTAATCGAGTATTTTTTAAAAAAATATCCAATAATAACTTTCTAATAAATGATAAATATTTACCTCGGTTATAATCATTGAAAATTTTCCATTCCTTCATTTTCTTTATCCTTGAAGGATAAATTTATATTCCATCCTTAGAGATAACATGGTCATAGAAAAAAACTCCATGAATCCAAAATTCACATTTTCTTAATTTTACATGTGATAAATTTTCTATAAGAGTATCAAGAATGATTTATAAATGAATATTATGACCATAATAACTTTTTGAGTATATAATTTTATAATTAATGAATTCCCTAATGAAATTATTAATATAATCCTTGAAAACTCTGTTCATCAGATCCATAAAAATAGAGGGTGCATTATTCAATCCAAATGGAATTACTATAAATTAATAATGCCTATACCTTATATGAAATTACATATTTATAATATATTCCTTATTTAATTGATGTTAATGATACCCAAGATGAAGATCAATCTTTAAAAAATATAAAACTCATTAAAGTTTATCAAACAAGTGTTCAATACAAAGTCAAGTATACATTTTTTTATAAATGACATTAATTTTACTATAATTAATGCATAACCTTATAAAACCATATTTCTTATTAATAAAAAGAATAGGGTATTCCAATAGTTAAATACTAGGGTGTATAAATACCTTGTCACACAAATCCTATAATTGTTTCTTCATTTTCACTAATTCCAATATGAAAATCCTATAGAAATTCTTAGATAAATGTTTATAATTGTGGATGAGATGAATGGAAAACTCAACCACATACTTAGGTGGATTTCCATGTTAGTTATTTAAGAAACAAATCAATGTATTCCTACATAATAGGCACATGATCTATTCTAAGGATACCTTTTCCATTCAATGGTTTCATCAAATCTTATTCTCTAATAATTTTATTATGGATATCTACTACAGTTTGATCCTAACATGATTCAAATGATGTAGTCTCCCCTATAAAGAAAAGGGATTACAAATCTCCATCATAAATCATAATCTCTTTCTCTTGGAAAATAATTTTCACAATATAATTTGGAAGAACATATATACCAAGGATTCTATCAAATTCAACCATTGCTATAATAATTAAGTTTTTAAATAGGGCATATCTTTATGTCATAATGGGAACAGACTAACACATCCTTATTTCCATGAGATTTCCACTAAGTTTCCTAATTTATAACTCAATTATTAATGTTCTATGGAAATATATAATTTTATTATAAATCATGGAAGATATAAATGAGTGTGAAGAAATAGAATCAAATAAAGTATTAGTTAAATTTGACGTTATGATCAATGTAACTGCCATAAAATCTTTAGGAACTTCAACCTTAGATGTAGTAATCGTATAATCATGTCCTTCTCTCCTTGGCTTCTTATCTAAGAGGTTCCCTTAAATCTTGGGACATTGGTTTGGATAATTACCCATCTATTTAGAGTTTAAGCATGGGATATTGGTGGTTTATTTATTACCCTTTCATTTAAAATCCTTCTGAACCCTTTCTTTAAACTTTTAATAAACTCATGTTCCCATTAATCAAGTACTTGAATGTTTCTTTCCACAATTATTAAATTTTGGAAATATCATCTTCCATTTATTCTTCATCAACACATTTATTTTTTCATGTTTCTAATCTAAACTCTTATTTTATTGATTTAATTTGAATATATAAAACATATAAAACTATTTATTTGTCTTGATGTAACTCAATACTATATCATCAGATGATTAAAACATTAGAGAAACTAGTGCGTTTATGAGACTTGTCTTAAGACCATCAAAGAAATGGTCAATATTTATTTTTTGGATTACATATGTAGTCTGTAGCCTTATTTGAAAATATTGTATAGTTTTCATTATAACCAACAATACATTCTTCTTCCTTAAAATTTAAGGTGAGTAAATTCCTCTCCATTTTAGTTAAAATATCTTTAGGAAAGTATTTCTCCAAAAATATTACTTTAAAAGTTATCAATTTCATACTTTCTATTTCATAAACAAATTTAGTTTTCTGGATCAATGACCATTATTGATCAACATCTTCTTTTAGACAATACACGTCCATAACAACATTTTCCCTTTCAGTACTTCCCAATGAAAGAAATATATTTTAAAGGGTCCTAATCCATTATTAAACTACCAATGGATAAGTAGTTACATTAAAAGATGAAGGATTATTTCACATGAAGTGATCCAACATTAGTGAATCATTCCATGGAACAATAATTTAATTCATAAGGGAAATGTTATTCATCATAACCTGATTCAATTTTCCTAATATGTTCATGATATAATCATCTCCAACACCAAAATTATTGGGTTTCTCTGTAGGGAAATCCCTACATTGAATAAAGGTGTTGGTTCCCTTTGGCTAGGTTCCATGTCTAAATAATGGAACACACTGATTTAGCTAATAAAAATCTTGAATATTGATCCATAAAATAAAAACATATAAGATGTTAAAAGTTCTAAAATACCCTAACAGATTATCAAAATTCTCATGTAAGACATGTTCATTTAAAATCTTTTTCCCAAGGTTCCTACTAAACCTCCCTTTGATACTTACTGTATCAAACTGACCCTAGTAACCCAGAGTCAGTGTTTACTTTATTACATTGGTACAAGATACAAGAGATCTCACCACATAGGATTGATCAGTTTAATAGTCTTGGAAAACTAGATAAATACATGATGCTTATATTAAACTATAAATATAAAATCATAGAAAATTAAAAATTCTTACATCCTTTAAATCACTCATAATATACCTCTTCATATCCCTAGGAAAGGAAAAAAAATAATGTGTGAGATTAGATTCTCATTTTAGGTTACATATAATGGTGGATATAATGAGTAAATATGGTATAGTAAATATGTTATACTGGATAATAAAAACAGATTCCACTCAGTCAAAAAATTTATTACAATGAATATCCACAACTTATATCAACCTAAAAATCACTTGAATAATGGAAAATGAATTCTTAATAAACTTAATTAAAATAATACCACATATAGAAGTGGTATATGGTTGATAAAACATCAATTAGTAGAAAAGATTTTGTTTAAATCCATTATTCTTAATATGTGGACATATAGGAGAAAATAATGTCTGATAAAATGTTGGAGCAAGATAAGGAATGTGATCATGGGAAAGTTAATGACCACAAAACCATGAATCAATAAAGGATAAAAGAAGAGCATCAACTCATCCTAAATGAAGCTTTTTTAGTAAAACAAATCCCTTTGGTAATATATAAGAAATTATAAGTAAACAATTAAAAATAAATTCTTTGTAACTTTGTGTAAAATTGATGTTATAAATCTCTTTTAAAATTATTTTCATTCCTTTAATAAAATAATACACATTTATTTTGGTAAAATAAAAATTCACATAAATTTGAGAAAAGTAATTTCTTTGAAGATAACTTTGGAAATTTTTTGATGAATATTGATAATGAATAATTTTTATGATAGTGTGAATGGGTGGTCAATCTGTATATGCTAAAAAACGTTTTTTCCACTTTTGTAAAACACTACAAATAAACAATATGGGAATGGGAAATGTTGAAAAGTTTAATTTTTAATAATTTGTAAATAAAGTAAGATATTATTGAAAAATACCTTTATAAACCTTTTAATAATAATTAAGAATATTCATGAAATATTTAAATAAACTTTGACAAATAAGAAAAAGAGTTGGAAGGAAAACATTAAAACAATATTTTTAAAAGAAATTCCCTTACATGTAACTTGCTTATTGATTATTAATAGAATAAGATAAGGAAAAGAATATAAACTTGCGAAACCAAAACATAACTAGAGGATAATAAAATATAATGGGATTAAGGGGTCAATATCATTTAATTTTCTCAAATGAAACCTAAATATAAACAATCCCAAAATAAAATTAGATTATTACCAAAATCCCATACCTTGGGTCTCTTCCTAGCCATATGTGTTTAATCCTCATGAATAACGAATTTAAATTTATTAAATAATTTATTAATATTTTTTATCTATATTCCCTTTTAGGATCATTTTATTATTATTTTAAATCTATTCATTGAATAGTTCTTTCTTAAGCCGACCACTTAAGGTTGTTATATCAATTTATACAAAATTACATCAGTATATTAACCATTTTGAAGGTATTTTTGAAATGGTTCTATAATATCTAGAATCTTTATAATTTCAAAAATATAATTTTTACTAGTTAAATACAATTTTATAATCATCCATGCTAAGTGGTAATAAAAAAATGAATAACATCGCTTCATGGTGGTGGTAGTCCACACTGCATGAGTGACACTATCATTTCCAAAAATATAGAAGAGTAAGAAGGTAGTTGATATATTATAATTAAAAAATTATAATTATTTCATAAATATAATATATATTCATTAATTTTATAATTATAACCATCTAAGTAAAATGGTGATGAAAAAATAATTATACCGCTACATGGAGACGGTAGGTCGTATGTATGCATGAGTGATGTTTTAATTTTCCATAAGATAGAAAGGAGGTGGGAAATGGTTATACCATAATCACCATAATATATAAGCATTTTTTTGATACTAGATTAATTATTTTAGTATGTATACCATATATTTATAGGAATTAAAATAAGAAATAAACTTTGAAAGAGACATGTAACACAATTACCTATTATTTGAGATACCTCCTTTGAATTACACCTTAATCCTTCTTAATATGGTCTTAGGGTAATACAATGACCTCTAAGATATGGAAAAATATTTTTTCAAGGTATTTGGGTAGGTCTTGGTTGATTTAAGTGGCTCAAGTAGTGTGGATACGAGAGGGGAGGAGGTTCTCTTTTATAAGTGAGGTGGGATGAAAATTTTTAAATACTTTAAAAATTATATATATAATATATGTATTACTCTAGTAAAGTGGCTAAAAATTGTCAAAGATTCAAATATTATAAGTTAAAATTTTAAATACAAAAAACCAATGAGGTTTATTCAAATATTTTTTATTATCTTGAATCCTTATCCCTTTATTTTAATACTTTTAACTCATTTTATCCTTAACTATAGTGCTAAATATTTAACATGGTTACTATTCATTATATAAAAAATTTTGTTGAAATTATTACATAATATTAATTATACTGATTCAAAATATGTATTCCATTATACATTATTAAACTGATAAATGTGGAAGAAATTACTTTTAATATAAGTTTGTAAAACACAACGAAAAGTGTTTTTAAAAAAATGTTTGTTTTTAGAATAAAAATTATTTTACAGAAAAATAAAGTATAATTCTTATTATAATGGAATTAATTGGATTATTTTATAAAAAATGAGACTGATTTGTTTTTAAAACTAAACCAAAACCAAAATTCACCTTGTAAATACTTGATTAAGATAGAAGAGCAAAAAACAAATTTTATTCGAACAAAAAAATTACTTAGATTTCCAAAATTTTAAACACATATTTATATATTCAATATTATATTTTTATATAAATTATATAAATTATAAAATATATATTTGTTCCATAAAAAAGTTTTCATACAATTTAGAGTTATTTTTTACTTTATTGTAACATCACAAAAGTGACATTTTTTGGTTAAATCAGTATTTTTCACCATTCACCCTAAAATAAAATATTTCTAAAAAATATAAAAAATTCACCCTAAGGAAATTTTGAAATTATGAATAAAAAAATTAAATTCATTTTTTCAAATTAAATTTATAAAATTTTGAATTTAGGTTTTAATCACATTCTTGATTAAAGTTATGTGCATTATGTTATAGTTTCTTTAGAAAGAAAAGAATAGATAGTATGACCAATGTTTTGGTGTTACAAAGGTGGAAATAATGAAATTATATATCTCCCTTAAAAATTTAGATCAACTCTTATAAATATGGAACTTATTTAATTTTCTACTTTGTTGTTTCACATTGACCCTTACACAGTTAAGAAAAGTCTCTTATACACCCATATCAAAAAATAAAAACTCTAAGTAGAAATTCGACAATCAAAACAAATTCATTATAGAATTAACATTGAAGTCATATATTTCAAAATGAGTTAAAAAGTGTTCCAAAATATTTTAAATAAATACATGTAACTTTAAAAAAATTATTTCCAAAAAATGAAATCCTTAAAAATTTAATTAAATTTATATTTCAATTAATAATCATAAAAAAATAGAAATGATTAATTTGAAAATAAATGGAAAATAAAGAATAAAACATTTAAATAATTTTTTACCAAAAACAATTTTTTTTAAAAAAAATTAATGAATTATATTTTCCACTCCAAATGATATTATTTAAATCATTTTTTAATTTAGACTCATTTTATCATAGAAAATACTACAATTTGCCAAATTAAATGTGGAAAAAATGTATCAAAATAAATCCACATCAATGAGGAATTTTAAATAATACCTAAAGTATTTCAAGAAATGTTGTGGAGTGTCCACATCATGTGCTAATTTTATAAAAATAATTTTTTTATTTTTAAAGGTATATGATACCAACGACATATTTTAGAATTGTTATAAATATGTAAGTGTTCAAAACCAAAGCAAAGTTAATGGTTGGAGCTTAAAGTTTCTTTTCTAGTGGTGAATAATAGGGTATCCATATCAAGGAGTTAGATTCAATGAATGAATTTAAAGCTCAAATTCATTTTAATATATACTGTGTATTGTATCTCATTTTATTTCTAATATATTATAGGATATTGGTTGTCAACATTGAGTAGTTTTAAATAAAATAAGATGGTTTATTTTAATATACATGTTTTCTTATCGATCCGAGTCTATAACATGATTTAAAATATGGTATGTATAAACATTTTTTATCCATAATAAAAGAGTTTATCCAACTATTTTTTTAAATAATAGAGAAAGAGTTTCCACCACCCAATAATGAAATATTATTTTCTGAAAATTACTCCATATTATATAATTCCATAAAATATTGGATTGTTAACTATTTATTTGTAAAATATTCCTATAATGGAAATAATGGGTATTTCTTAGCACAAACATTTTTGTGTTTTTGAAACATATTTTGGACAATACATAATTTCTAAGATACTAGTGGGTGTATGTTTGAACTTGAATAAGTTCAAAGTGTAATAAAAAAGTGATCATACCAGCTTAATTAAAATTGAAAGTAACTTTATATCCTAAATTACTTTTGAATAAATTTGGTAAAGAAATAAATTAATGTAAATAGTTATATTTAATTTGTTTACCAAATGACCACAAAGAAAATTTTGAATTGAAAATTAAAATTATGATGATGGTGAATTTAGAAAAAGTTCTAAGTAATTAAATCAATAAGAATTTTTAACATCATATCATTTGATATTGTGAAGTAAATAAGTTTGAATATTATGTTGAAAGAGTTTAACATGATGATTATAAATCCTAATCTCATATTTATTTAGATAAGATTAGTTTATATATTTTTACCCATTTAAGGTGTTTAATGAAAGAATTTATGAGATGGTCACATAGAGATGTATCATGAATTATGTTACGATTTAATGAGGCTAACAAAAATTTAAAATTATAACAAACTTGAGGCCTTTATAGTGGTATATTATATAGAATGTGATTAAGAAAGTTCATATTCATGGTTTTTTTAATATTTTTAATGGATTTTAATAATATAAAAAATGTATTATATTAAATAAAAAAGGTATCTCTACTTTATAATTCTTTCATGTTGGATATATATATATTACATGAAGTGAAATGATAATTAACCTCTAAAATTATGTATTTGAGTTTATACCTAATTAATGGTCATCATGGAGAATTATATGTTATTTTAAAAGTGAATATTATCCTAGATTGGATTTTATATTGATATATATAATTAAATAATGAGGTATAATCGAAATTTTGTGTGATAAATGACCCAATAAGTATAACACATAGAGTGTTAAACATTATGTATTTAACATTTTAGGTTTGTATGTTTCATATTAAATCACCATTACTCTAGGTTTATATTAAATCATTCATGAGATCCTTTATACATTGATACCTTTCACACACCAGCACCAAGGATGAGCTAATTAGTGGGTTGTTAGGTATGTTGTTGATCATGTCATTTGTTGAGGTTTAACCTAGATGAGTTTTTTTCCTCTCATATGATGAGTATGATATCTGGGTCCTTGATTGAGATATAATGATAAATCTTATGACCATGCATAGATAATATACATGTGATATATGTATCTATTTTGATGAGGGGAGTGTGATATACTCATCCATCTTGGTGAATTAAATATGATGTGATTATAAATATAATCAATATATACTCAGATAATCAAGAATGCATGAGTTGGATATAAATGATTAACATACATTATGTGTCATGGTTATTTGATATCTTAAAAAAGGGATTATATGATTACATATATTTCATATGATATATATAGTGGGAATAGTTATGGAGATACTACTAGGATTGTGAAACCTCTTTATATTTATAGATTCATTTCATTAGAGGTTCATGATTCAGTTCACCAGGATATGGATTATGAAACAATAATTCAATATGAGATAGATTTATCAAGAGGAAGTTTCAATGATTTCATCAAAAGTTGGATCACACATTGAGGTTGGGTATTCATGAAATGGTGATGCTCTAAGTCTACCAGAAGTATCTATTTGCATTGAGGATTGTTTAAGGATATCATCACTCACTGTTTCCAATAGTTGGAGGCACATGATTGTATGAGGTCAGTTTAAATGGAATTTCAGATTATTTCCATTTTAAATATAGAGTGATACAACCTAATAAAGTGGAATGTGACTTGGAACACAATTTATTTGTTAATTGATCTTTATGGTTGAAAATTCACTGAATGTATTATTTGTAGTTTTGATGAAATAAAACTGTTTCAGTGTTATCCTATGAACATTAGATGAAAATCTAAACCTTGATATCAAAAGTGTTCTTTACCTTTCCTTTTTTCTTTTCTTATTTAGATGCATGTGTGTATTTGTATTGTAAGGCCTTTCACATTTTCATTTTGGGTTTAATTATGATTCTTACATTTCAAAAACATTTAGTTAAGGAGGTGTGGCTTGCTACTATGCTTTTAGTCTATGTGGAGATAAACTTTTGGTGGATTAATCAACCCATTTTATAGTGGTTTAAATATAGGTTTTTTACACTTGTGCCCCTATTATCCTTAAAATTGGTATCAAAACAAGTTTCATGAAAAGGGATTACCCATATAACACACTAATATATATTAATTTTTAGTTTTTTCGTTGATGTTATTTTATTTAGAGGGAGTTATTGTGTTAGTGTATTTCCATCAAATGATGGAAAGATCTAGATCAATAAGTTTTATAGAAGGGACTATGGATTCTAGAGGATGTAGATGGAAGATTATCTCATCTAAAAGGACATGAATGTTCTATTAAATGTAATAAATACAAATAATGCGGATAAAGTTTATTGGGAATGGCTAGATCTCAAGGAACTCAGATTGGTCAGGAAGTTTTTATAAAATAATGTTTCATTAAATATCTAGGAAAAGAAAAAAAAATATAACTATTGATAGCCATGAAATACATGTACGAGAAACCTAAATCTTTAAACATGGTGTTTATAATGTGCAGGTTGTTCAACTTGTGATTATTAGAAGGAAGACGACATGAAAACCATGTTAATGAATATAAAATGTTCTAGAGTCTTATCTTTTTAGTAAAAGTCAGTTTCATGGATGATGTTTGGGAGTTTCTTCTATTTTTGTCACTAATAGAGAGTTGGGAGGAGATAGTCACTACTATATATAATTATACCAAAAAATACAACTTAGTATTAGAAGATGTCAAGAGTTTAATATTTAATGAATTAATAAGGTGGAGGGAAGCACATGAACCTACTAGAAATACATTGAATATTGAGGGTAGAGTATAATCTCCCAACCAGAAGTTGATTTGGAATAAATACAAGAGATATATTTATGAGATTTGTGGTAAATCTAATGGACCCATACCTACTTTCTAGAACTAAAATAATATGGGGAATCTAAATAAATCTTGAAAATACTATAGATTGTTTTCTACAAGAGAAATATCTTAAAGTTACAATTATTTGAATTCAATATAATATAATAATGTGTTTCTATTGAGTTTCAATGTTCTGGTATAATCACAGGTCATTGATTTTGTTGCCTCATTCCATTCCAAATCAGAACAAGGTTGCATAATGAATAGTGTATCCGGAAGATCTGAAAAGTTAAATTTGGGGGATGATGAGGCTCTTTAAGTTATTTTAAATGGTAATGAGAATGTATGAACACATAATGGAAACTTCCTTAAGTTAAATTAAGTTAGAAACATCCCCATTTTATATAAAAATATCATTTCTCTGGGATAGTTAAATGGAGAGGGCTATAGAATTTGCTTCACTAGTGCTGTATGGAAAATTACTCGATGATCAATGGTTGTGGAAAGAGTTAAATATCGGGCCTTACATCTAATTAGAAGTTCATATGGATGTTTTATAGATATAACCACAACTACTGAAAGTCCAAAGTTGTGGACCAATTAGTTTGGTTATATTAGTGAGAATAACTTGAGGGTTCTTGTAGTTATGGGTGTACTAAAGCTCAAATATACTGATTTTGGAACTTTTTGGAGTTTTATAATCTTGAAACATAATAAAGTTTTTTTTAAATTTGAATGGAATGAAACCACTTAACTATAAGCTTTAATTTTTTCATTCTGATGTTTGGGGACTAGCTGTAGTTTGATATTTGGGATGTTCCTTATATTTTGTTTTGTTTATTGATGATACCATGAAAATTTTATGGGTAGATTTCCTAAATAATAAATCAAATATGTTTATAATTTTCACTCAGTGGAAATACATAGTTGAAATAGATATTGTAAGAAGGATTAAATGCCTTAGGTCAGATAATGGTGGTGAATACAATGGAAGGGAATTCAAGTAGTACTATTGAAATAAGGAAATTGAGAATGAGAAAAATTTTCTTGGTATAAAATAAAAAAATTGGTGTGGTTGAATGGATGAACAAAAAACCAATATATAAGGCATGAAGTATGATGTTTCATTACAGTATGTCTAAATAAATTTGGTTGGAAGAACTAAATTTTACTATTTACTTAGTTAATAGAAGTCTATTAACACCAGTGGGGAAGGAGATTCTTGAGAAGTTATGGTCTGATAAACTATAAGAAATTCATTATTTTAAATATTTTAGAGGTCTTTCATATGTGAACATTGATTCTAAGGAGAGGGATAAACTCAAGGAAATATTATAGATTTTTTATTTATTATATATTGAGTTGATAAATTTGTTTATCGACTCTAGGATGAGAATCATTAGAATATTAACAAATCTCAAAAAATTATATTTAATGATAGGTTCTTATAAAAATATCATAATTTTGAAGAGGATAAATTTTAGTTTAAATAATCTATAAGTTATACTCAAGTTAATTTGGATGTGAGCTTCTGAATTTTTCATGTTCTGGGGAGTTTAGTTGTCAAACTAATTTTTATAGAAGATATATCAGTAAAATATATACTATAATTATCAAGGGATGCAAAGGGGTAAATAAGATCTCTATAATTTTAGACTATGGATGAAAGGAAATTATAAAATGTAGTATGAAAATGAGAAAAATCTCATATTGAATTGATAATATCTTCAAGAGATAGATGATTGGTAAAAATATATGGCCATAAAAAAACATTATCTAATTCTAAAAGATGTATTAGAACCTAAAATCTTTGAGTAAGTGACATCACTAAGTGATTCTCGTAAGTAAAAGATAGTCATGGAGGAAAAAATAGATTAATTTTATTATAATGAGACCTAGGAGCTAATTTATTTACAATAAGGAAGGAAAGAGATGAAGAATAAGTGGGTTTTAAAAATTAAAGAATAAATTAATGAATGATGAAGGTATAAGGCTAGTTTGGTGGTGAAAGGATTTCAAAAGAAAGATAGAGTGGATTTATATGAGATATTTTCAGAAGTAAAAAAACATTCTACCATCTAAATGGTATTAAGTTTGGTTGATATTGATGATTTGTGTTTAGAACATATTAATGTGAAGACAAAGTTTCTTCATATAAATTTGGAATAATACATTTACATGATTCAACCATTTGGTTTCAGGGTTAGTCAGAAGAAGGAATTGGTGATTAATCTTAAAGTTAGTCTCTACAACATGAAATGAGAACCACATCAATAGAATTTAAAATTAGTCTTTTTCATGGTTAAAAAGGGTTTCATATGAAGAAAATTAGATAACTATTTCCATCTAAATATTTTTATGGATGATTACTTCATTAGCAATATCCTATATATTAATGATATGCTTCTGGTAGGTCCATGCCTTCAGGGGATCTTGGAATTAAAGTATGAGTTGTTTGAGACTATCTTAGTGTTTTAAAATAATATCCTTGGTATGAGTAATGAAAGAGATAAAATCATTGGGAGTTTAATATTTTTTCAATAAATGTATATCTTGAAGGCCATCAAGTGGGTTGAAATGACCATATGTAAATGAGTTTCAACTGATATATCTAATAACCTTAATCCATCAAAGGAAAAAACATCATGATTGGAAGATGGGGTGAGATACATGGTAAATATTTTATTTTCTTTGATAGTTTGAAGTTTAATTTATGAGATCATTTTCACTTGCCCTAATATTTCATTTGTAGTGGGATACATTAACCATTATATGACAAATATAGAAAAAGAACACTAAGAATCTATGTAATGGGTTATCAGATATCTCCAATCAATGGAAGACACTACCTTATGTTTTTGGCTATCTGAACAATTGAAATAGTATGACAATATAGATCTTTGGGGATATTCCAATACCCACAAGAGTATAATGAGATTTATGTTTACATTTGGTGGAATGAAAATCAAATGGATGTATAAGTTAAAATCAATAATCACGCCATCTACTATAGAGGATCAATATAGATTTGTAATGTAAGTAGTGATGGAGATGGTTTGGTTTAATTGTTTATTTGTAAAACTCATATGAGATCTTGAAAGTAGTGTTCTTTACTATGATTTCCAAAGTGTTTTTTAATTAGATAAAAATATGGTGTTTCATTATAGAACTAAACATATAGACCATAAATATGATTATAAATATAATATTCTTGAGGATTGATAGTTGGAACTATGAAATATTTTTGGAAAGAAAAATTCAGCTGACATGTGAACTAAGGTTCTGATCCAAGAAAGTCTGACACAGTACCATTCCACATTGAGATTAAGGGTAACAAAAAGGTGGTGGAGTGAACTAATTGTATGTATAAGGAGGATGTGGAATTAAAATCTGTATAACTATTGAAGGTGTAATAGTAATCTTTGAAGTAGTATTAAAGTGGGTGTTTTTTAGAATTTTGATGCCTCTTATTGTCTCCAGATTCAGTTCATCAGAAGTTTGGGATTTTGTTCATCAAAATATGGATAAGGTAGTGAGACTTCATCATGATAAATATCTATTGGGATAATGTTCTCATGAGTTCATTATAAGTTGGATCTTGAAGCGAGGTTGGATATCTATGAAATGGTGATATGCTGAGTCTACTACAAGAAACTAGTCACTTTGAGTATTTACATAAGACATCAATGGTTATTATTTCTAACAAATGGAAGATTGTGACTATTAGAGGTTAGTGTAACTAGAATATTAACTAGATTAAATTAAAAATATATGGTGGTACCGCCTACTGAATTGAGATGTGATTTGTAATTTTTTTTACTTTCTTAAGTGATCTATGTGGTGTTGCGTCCCTTGGACCCAAACATTCTCCAACCTATATCCTATCTAAAGGCTGCATCTGCAGGGGGAACATGCAGTTCCCCAGTGATATGAGAAAGTGGTTTGGGCTGAATCCCCCCACTAAAGGCCCAAGGGTTGAGCTAAGGAGTCGTTTTGATAGTCTGGTGGATCAAGATCATGTAATGTCTCATGAGGAGAATGATTCAGGTGCTGATAGCTATATCCAAATCTGAGTGGGCAGCTAGGATCATTTCTAAGGGAAAGGTCCTCACAGGCTTAAAAGGAATAAGGGGCTAAAAGGAAAGCGTGACTCCGAGAAATGCAATGTGGTACAAGGGAAAAAACCAAAGGGATGTAAGGACTATTCTTACTTGCCAAAATCAATAGAAACTAGGTCAGACAATAAAGGTGGAAGTAAGGAAAATAAAGTCCTACAAGACAAGGATAATAGTGATCCAAACATAGAACCAGAGGGAATAGAAGAAGAGGTAGGAGAGTGTCTGAAGCTCACATTTCACTCCAAGGAAGAAATTATAGAGAAAGACATGCGGCCCAATGACTCAACTGAGGAAACTGCTAGAATTTATGAAATAAGGTTTCAAGTTGAGGACACCGAGGAGTAGGAAGCTTGGATCGACAAGAATGATCGAATAATTACTCTTGGTTTAAATCAAGGAAAAATATCTCTGGAAGAATTCATTCAGACAATGGAAAAGATGATCTCTCATCTCTAAGAACTTCTTAGGGAGGATTTAAACATACAGGTTATCACTTTGCACTAGGATTTATATATATTGGATGATTCAAATAACCTTATTTTGGTGTTTAATAACTTTGTGAGCTCCTTTAGCACATAATGGTTTTGATTTTTCGAATAATGGTTTCCCACTTGTCCTTAAAGTTTATTTTTAATAAAAACTTATATTTGGTGATGGTAAGTGATCCATTTGGTTGATAAGACACTTAGTGTAATATTTATACTGATAGAGAAATAAAAATATTTTAGTACTCTCCTATGGATGTAGGATTTAAATAAAAACCACATAAATTAAAACTGTGATTTAATTTATTTCTTTCCTTTTCTTGTTTGTATACATGTGTGTATATTTTTCAGAAGAGTTTTTTCATGGTGATTTAGTGTGCATTATTGATTCCTATGTTCTAGAGAAATTATTCATGGATGTATGGAATTACATTGTGTGTTAATTCTAGGTGGATTTTAACTTCTAGTAGATTCATCATCCTATTTCTAATGGTTTGAATCCAGTGATTTCACTCTTGTGCCTGTATTATCCCAACATATACATATGTTTGATGGTGATCATGCAAGATCCCTTTATAGATTGAGTATCAAAAATGTTTTTCTATAGAAAAATAATTTCTTATAATTATAGATTAAATAATTCATATTTTTTCAATTCTATAAAGGTCTATAGAGTCACATGTTTTGGTTGTGTGAATGATGATTAAGTTTTAATAAAAAGTGTTAGTATGGTACTTTGAGAGACACTCCAATTGTGTTTTAGAGGACATAAAAAAATAATTTCGGATACATTTTCATGTGTTGTTACATATAATGTAACATATGGTGAAAATTTATGATAACTTATAAAATTTTAGTTTAAAAATAAACCATAGAGCTGTAATATTAACCATTTCATGGTTTATATTAGAGTAAATCACCTCATGGTGAAGGTCACCATGTCATTATTCTATGCATGACAATACATTCATTATACAATAATGCACACTGATTGCTTATTTATCTTTATGTTAGAAACTAATTCAGCTAAAACACAATATGATGATGTTTAAGGAGTTTTGAATGTATATAATTATTTTTTAAATATTAAATAATTGATTTAATATTTTAACCTCAAATTACAAAGAGTTGTAAAATTTTGAAGCATTTACAAAATTGTACAAATATGGATGAATAAATTTGAGATATTTGAGTGACCAATTAGTTTCTTTATAAGAATATATAAATCGGTTCATTCCTTTTGTAATGATTGTACAAGATCTATTTGAAACTCCAAATATATAAATCTTATTTCTCTTCATCCTTTAATACCAAGACTCTAAAAGACTACGGATTAAAGAAGAATCCCTTCCATGTGTTGGTAGTTTCACAACAACCAGTGGATAACTCTTGGAGGAGGGATACTTTTTCCTTCGAGGGATCTCCATTAATCCCATGTGAAATATCATAGACAATTTTATGTCACACATAAAAGAGGTACATTATGAATTTATGTTATTTTCAATTCAAATGTAATTTAGATATTATATAAAATGGGTTTTAGTGGTTTGTTTCCATTACATATTGAAAAGGGTTGTCCCTTGTAAAACCCCACACAACCCACCCACACACCTCCCCACCCATCCACCCATCCTCCCCTACCCACCCACCTAGCCACACCCACACACACAACCACACTCACGCACACACCCACACCTCCCCACACCCACACCAACACCCACACCCACACCCACCTTCACCCTTATATACCCTCCATAACCACACCCACTCAAAAAATCACCCGAACCTACACCCAAAAACACAACCATCTCATACCCCTCATAGACCTACACCAACAACCACCCACCTATAATTTCCCAACCTAGATTCCTAAATAATGTCTAAACCAATGAAATTATACAACCTTATAAAATTTATCCCATGTTCCATGGGCTTACAACTAGTAGTGAGTATCTTTTGATATCATGAGGAGACTATAATATCTATTGGATAACTCTAAGTAACATAAAAAAATATCCATGATAACTAGAAAAATAAAAACATTATAGCTATAATATAATCATAAGTAATTATATCATATGTTATAAAAAAATATGAACCATATATAATGTCATACAAGAAAAACATATTGAACCATGATTTCCCAATGGGTCAATTGTATACATTAATTTATTAAATAAATAATAGAATAAAAATGAAAAAACAGGGTTTCAGTCTCTACTTGTTCCCATCCCTCACTCCTACCATATAACTTTCTCAACTATTAATCACTATGCCCTTTACCTTTACCCTACATCCCTAATGATAATGTCTACACACCCACCAAGGTGAACTTTCAGGGTGTGAGTAAAACTCAATAGGTCACCTCCAATGAATCCCCTAAATAAATCTAGTATATATATATATATATGTGTGTGTGTGTGTGTATAAAGTGACATAAAAAATAAAAAATCAGTAATAAATAATACGTATTACTTCACTAAGTGATAAATGATCCACTCAGTGAGAAACCCAACATGTTTCACACAGTCATGGGGTTAGTATGAACATTCAACCCATTATATAGTGGTTTGATATAACATCCACCTATATATCCGAAAGAAATAAATACAAAGATATAGGTTATAATAACATTCCAATCCTTTTATAACCATATATTCCAAGAATTTAGTTGGTCTTAAATCTAAATATATATTACCATTTATTCTCATGAAATTGGTTTCTATAACATCTTCCCAGTTAACAATTTAAATGAGTAAATAGGCATAACATCCCATCCCATATCCAATACATGGAATGGGTAATCATATCATATCATCCTGCTTCCAACTCCATGTATATTTTCATAGCATCCCATCCCATATCATAGATAAGGAATGGGTAGGAATGGAATCCCAACCCATATCCAAGTCTAAGGTGGATAAGTTTAATATATAACACCCTTTCAAATACCCTAGTCATGAGTTGGAATAATGTCCAATTCCATTTATATATAATTTATAGATTAGAATCTTATTAAAACCTCTTTACCTAATCAAAAATTCAGTAGTCTCTCACACATAATCCCCTTTTCTCATTCAAACCCAGGGTCTCACTTTTTTGGGGCTACCCCATTATAAGGCGATTAACCACCCACATTTCTCATAAGAAAAAAAGGAAAAAACTATCAAAAATATTAAAATATTATTATGAGGATAACACTATGATACACTCTCACATATATGATTTCCCTTTCACAAATGGATACACCAAGACACCTAATAAGGTCCACCAATCCATATCATATCAAAGGATACCCATATTGGGTTCTAATTTCAAGGTTACCTACACTTACCATTTACAAACATAGACATTGGTGGACACAAAACCAATGTATGATAACAAAAAGATCTCTTGTATCCCTTCTAGTTTTTATTAGACTCCCCATATACAAGGAGAAACATTTTAGTTATATATTAGGACATTATCACACACCCACTACAAACCACATATCGAATAGCTTGTGAAACTCATATAAATAACTATAAAAAAATCTAGGTACATCATACCTTATATAAGAAGGCTCCTACCCATTGAATATACCAAGGTGAATATATATAAAATAGAAGAAATCATAATAGTAGATGAAAACAATAATTTATTTATTTTTAGTGAAGAATAAAGAAACAATGAGAGATACCAAGAATAGATGAACATGTGGGATTAACCATAATGATTAGAGATGATCATAAATGAAGACAAATTAACTGGAAAATAATTAAAGGAGGAGAAATCCAAAAATCACTGAAGAATAGAAGAGGGTCTAGCCCAATATTAATGGAAATGGGGAAGGCCGAATTATGGTGTTAAAATAAGGGAAATTCCAAAATGACCACAATTCCCACCTTAAAATAAGGGGTAGGGGTTCCCACAAGAACTCTGGTGGGACACCAAGGTTCTGGTACACACCAAAGGACCCACAATATTAGGAGAAGTCCCAAATACCATATCTATCAGAATTACTATATCCTTTCACCATGCATCAAGTGGAAATATAATACTTAGGCATATTTTTTCCCATTGAACCATTTTTCACATATTTTTATCTCATGCATATTCCAACCACTTCCACATCAAAATTAGGAAAAAAGAAACATGAAATGAAAATAAATAAATCAAATATATACCTTAAAAAATTTAGGTGGTTATAGACTCCCCACTATATAATTTAAAATCCATGATATATTTCATTGAGACTCACCAATGAAAACCTTTGTCCATTAAACATTCTTATCCAACTCAATCTCCTAAGTTTCCTCCAAGATATGTGTTTATTCTACCACCTTACATGAAACAATGGGACTTTATTCCCTTTAAGAATCTTGTATCTCTAATCTTTTCTGTATACTAGTCATTCCATGTATGAAATGTCAAACTAAAAATTTACATTTTTGATATTAATCATGTTATAAGGATCAAAATGATATCTTTGAAGCAGAGATGTATGGAATACATCATATATAACACTGCATCTCTAAGGAAATTCTAGTTGGTACAACACCACACCAATCCTCTCAATAATATCAAATGGGCCTATGAATCTCAATGCTATGTTCTCTTACCTTTGAATACATTTGTGTCATAATCTTGTAGAATATCTAAATGAAAACCAATTTATTATCTCAAACTCTAAAGGTCTAACTCAAAACTTTGTATAAAATAATTTCCTTCAATATAAAGTCACCATCCACCTCTAAATCATTTGGATATGCTCTAAGGTCTCTTACCAGAGTCTTGGTCATACAATAGAAGACCCCCTACTTATTTTAGTAAAACATTTATTGACATGACCTTCTATTGACACATCAAAGGGTTCCATATAAATATACACATAGTAAATATTATTATATAAAAAATCCTCCCATGAACTAAAATAATTCTGTATGGAGGCACAAATAGTGTCCTTTAATGCAAAAATAATTTATTGAGGTGACCCATTTGTTTGAGGATGGCGTGTTGCACTCAGATTTACATAAGTTCCTAAGTCACATTGAAATTCCTATTAGAAATATGAAGTAAATTGAGTGATATAATCTAACATAACTATAAGGACCCAGACTTAAACCATACTTAATATTTAATTAAATGAATAATTCACATTGAGGATATTTTCAGGTTTAGAGTTTTAGAGAGTTAGACCATAACTATTACAGTTGAAAATATTACATCTCAAAAATTCAAAGTAGACACTCCTACTCAGTTTCATTTTTTTCATTAAATAAAAAATCTTGAAAAAAAGAGTCATGTATAATTCCATGTTTAAGACAACATGACTTTTCTTTGATCCCATCCTTGACCCTATTCCACATTATGTCCTGTGAAAAACATTTCAAAAACTTGGGATGAGCATAAAAAGTTCAGTAAGGGATACACAAAGAAGGTAAACTGTTAGTTTTTCAAAACAACAAGTAAACCACGAATACTTTAACATAAGTAATACTTTTCACCTTTATGAAGTAGTAAATACTCTTCACTGAATAAAATATCATTACTTACCCTTTTGTAACCAAAACATTACTATAAAACCCATATAAAGAACACATAACATTTAAAGTTAACTTGGGAAATAAACATACATAAACAGAATAACCAAACGGTAGACTTCCACACATATCACTAAATGGAATATCCATACGGCCAACTTCCATACCCAATGCATTGGAGGTTATAACATAACCACCCATCCTGGTATTCACGTCACCACCCGTCATTTGGTTTATCAAGTAGCCACCCGTCAAATGTCCAATTACCAATATAAAATCATATCACATACAACAAATATAAAGGAAAAAAAAGATTTCCACATTTCAATCAAAAATATATCACTTAAATATATTGACATAAAAAATCCATTTTCAAAACCATTTTCAATACCAAAATACATAAAATATTATATGGTATTTATTTTCTTTTAAAAACATTACGACTTGTTGAGGAAGCCAAGGATCAAATAATACTCGCGGCAGCAGAAAAGGTCATTGTCACCGCTTATGTTAAAAGAAACAATAATTTTTGTCATTTATTAAAATTATTTGTAGAAAAATATTCCTTTTGAAAATTCAAGGATGTTTATATAGCGTATAAAATAAAGTCGTGTATTAAAACAAAATATGTCTCAATGAAAGGAGATTGAGACGAAGTCCCTTATCTCCTGTCTGACTTGACTCGATCATTCTCTAATCTCCTTAATAAAAAACTAAATTTAATTTATACTTTCTTAAGAAACTTTTAAAGTTTATTATTCCTTTTATATAAATTATTACCATGTTATAATCATTATGTAATCATTTAAGATAATAATGTTCATTTTGTCGATATTTGGTACTTGAGTAAAAAATGAACACCTTATATTTACAAGTTGTCCATGTGGTCAATATTCCATTATATCCAGAATGATATTCATGATTTAGATATCATATATATCATATATATACAGTATATACATGTGTTTATAATAGTACATAAAATTTAGAGGTAATAAATGAAATGCACCGTTCATGGAGATGATAAGCCGTATGTACGCATGAACGCTACTTTCATTTATATTTCTTATTTTAATGGAAATAAAACATAATGATACATATCTATATTATAATTCTAATATAATATCATATATAATATCATCAACTCCATCCTTTATACATCCCACATAAGGCATTAATGAATCAAATCACTTTGAGGGGGCAGTAGTCCGCACTTCCTCAAATGAGATTATCGTATTTACCCACTATGGAATCCATAAAGGCGTGCTATAAATGGGAATTACAGAAGAATAAGGAAATCATAAACATAATATATATCATATATAAATAAATTTTCATCATAATGTCCACCATGAGAGGTGGTAATATGTAATTGAACAATCATCATTTCGTGAGGCCTTAGTTTTCCATCCACAGAAACATTATGTTCTTCATCCATTAGATGGAGGTGTGTGTATGTGTAGTTATAATAATTCTAATAAAAACATACTAGTATATTTATAATACTGTTTTTGTTACAAAATAAAGGAATAAAAAGAGTTTAGGGGTTGGAGAAGTAAAATAAAAAAAAACAATTTAAGAGAAACTGTTACCTTTAATTTGGGTAACTTCCTTTGGTTTGAACCAAAAAAACTTATTGAAGTGTCTTCTGCCTAAGGTAGGGATTCTAGAGGGAGGATAGGGATGTGGGGAGCTTAATTTGGTAGAGTTTGGACGAGACAAATGGCTTGAGAGGTGTGAGGAATTGGTTAGAAGTGGTATCCTTTTATAAGGGGGGGAGGGGCTCTTTAGGAAAGTGTGAAAATATTATTTTATTATATAATGATATTCAGTTTCAAAAGGTCCAAAAATAATTAAAGATGAATATAAGATAAATCATGGTCTAAATAAAATCATACAATCCGAATTGTACATGTTTTATAATCTTATTTATTTAAATCATTTATTAATGAGGTAAATACTGCATCATTATTGTGTCATAAATAATTTAATTTATATGATGTCTAAAAATTATAAAAAATTACCATCATGTTGGAAATATTTTTATCTTTTCAATGAATATTTATAGTTTAAAAGATAATTTATATAACCCCTTCTAAAAATTAATTTACTAAAAGATATTTGCTTTTGTCATTTTTGCCTTTACTTTAAGTTAATTAATCTAAATTGTCATTATCACTACCAAGTGGCACAATGGGGTCCCAAAATCCACCCAAGGATGACCATGGTCGGCCACTACTAATCCAATAAGTTTAGGACAAGTGTTAAGGTAATTTTGAGTTATTATAATATTCTTTTAACCTTGAATTACCCTATTTACCTTTAACCGCGGTAAATAAAAGTCAAAAGTTACTATTCACCAAAAAATATTTTCATCTGAATGAACCACATTTTACTTCATGATAACAACCATGTATGTCGGATTTTTTAAATTCAATTTATAGAAGTGGTAAAATTTCATTTAAATGAAAAAGTGAGTTTTTTTAACTACCACTAAGTGGTTTCACTATTCATCAAAAATTGAAGTTTTTCCGAAAAATACCAAAAATTCAGCCTAAGCTATATTTTATGTTCCAAATTCAAAAATGATGTCTATTTTTCCAAATTCAAAACATATAATTTTTGTTAATTAATTTTAAAATTAATTCCCATTGTTAAAACAAATATCGTGTTTTTATGAAACAATAACTATCAAAAGATTGACACTTGTTTATGTCCAATTTCAAAGTGAAATTAATTCCAATGACCAACATTAGATTAAATGGTAAAAATATATTCTAATTACAATTTAAAACTAATTAAAAAGATAATCTAACCATACACATAAAATATATTAAAAGGTAATTTTGAATTAAAATACAGTATTTTTCACTATTCATTAAAAATGAACTTTATCGGAAAAATTCCAAAAAATTTACACAAAGTAAATTTTGATATCCCCATTCTAAAGAAGGATCTTATTTGGTCATATATAATGTATTAAAGTTACCAAAACTATATTTAAAAAGGGTTCTCCATTAAAAGGTGATAAATTGGCCTTTTAATGTGAATTATGCTTAAAATTAGATTTATTCACATTTTAAGCCTCTAACTTTTTATTGGATAATTTAAATACATTTAACAATCATGTATAATCATATTGTAGTTAGTTTCATTCATTCTCGCCAATACAACGCCTAGGATTTAACTGCCATTTAAAATAATATTATTATATTATTAGTGTATAATGTAAGATTCCAAAGAAACTTGTTGTTGCGTATCGTGTACGCTATCAAACATAGAAACCCCATTAAAGTAAAATTAATATTTAATTCACAATATTAATAAATATAAAATATGTATTATTCTTCATTTACCTGAGATGTTACATCCTTCCCCCTTTTGGGAATTGCGTCCTCGCAATTTTTATTCACTTATCAAAATAAGTGGGGGTATTTATCCCTCATAGTATTTTTTGATTCCCACGTTGCCTCTTCAACCATATGGTTTTCCCAAAAAACCTTTACCTGGTGAATTACCTTATTCCACAACACTTGCTCTCTATGGTCAAGAATCTAGACTGGTTGTTCTTCACAAGAGATATTCTCTTCCAACTGAACTACCTCTGGGCTCAAAACATGAGATGGATCTGACATATAATTTCTCAACATCGAAACATGAAAAACATTGTGTACTTGGGATAAACATGGAGGTAAAGCCACTCTGTATGCAACTGATAAAACTTTCTCCATAATTTCATAAGGTCCAATGTACCTCAGACTCAACTTTCCCTTCTTACCAAAACGCATCACACTTTTCCATAGAGAAACTTTGAGAAAGACATGATCACCTTCATCAAAAGAAAGATCCTTCCTCTGGTTATTTGCATAAATTTTCTGTCTTCTCTGAGATGTTCTCATGTGCTTCTGAATCAACTGAACTTTCTCTGCCATCTCTTCTACCAATTCTGGTCCCATTAGCTTCCTTTCACCTACTTCATCCCAAAATGCTGGAGTTCGACAATGCTTTCCATATAATGCCTCAAATGGAGTCATCTGTATACTAGAATGAAAAATGTTATTATATGAAAATTCAACCAATGAAATATGTTGGTACCAACTTCCCTGGTAATCCATTGAACAAGCACGTAACATATCCTCCAATGTCTGAATTGTTCGTTCTAATTGCCCATCTGATTGAGGGTGAAAAGCTTTACTAAAATTTAATTCAGTACCCAACGACTTCTGAAGGCCTTTCCAAAAGTTAGAAGTAAACTTGGGATCACAATTAGATACAATAGAGAGGGGAACACCATGCAACCTAACTATCTCTTTAATATAAAACTGAGCAAGTTGATCTAAAGAAAAAGTATCTCTAACATGAAGAAAATGAGCAGATTTAGTCAATCGATCAACTATAACCCAAATTGCATTATTACCTCAAGATGTATTTGGTAATCCCACAATGAAGTCCATGGATATATTTTCCCATTTACATTATGGCACTAGTAAAGGCCGAAGCATTCCTTTTGGTAACTATCTCTCTGCTTTAACCTGCTGACAAGTCAAACACTTCATAATAAAATCAGTAATATCTCTTTTCATTCCATCCCACAAGTAATACTCCCTAAGATCTCTGTACATCTTAGTACTTCCAGGATGAACTGAAAACAGTGAACTATGAGCTTTACATAACAACTAATTCTTCAACTATGAATCACAAGGCACACATAATCTCTTCCCAAACCTCAAAACACAATCATTATCAATGTTAAAATCAGGAAACTTACCCTTCTGAACCAACAAAACCTTTTTCTGTAACTCACTATCTTCCTTCTGAGCTTGCTTAATTCTGTCTGATAGAGATGATTTCACTAACACCTGATACAAAACAGAATAATTTCCTGCACCAACAACTTCTATGAAAAAATTCATCAAATCAAAAACCAAAGGATCTCGTTACAAACGTAACATGTTTAATGAAGCATTAATTTTTCGACTCAAAGCATCAACCACTTTATTTGATTTTCCCAGATGATAAATGATCGTGCAATCATAATCCTTGATTAATTCCAACCATCTCCTCTGTCTCATGTTCAATTCTTTCTGAGTGAATATATACTTCAAACTTTTGTGATCAGTATATATTTAAAACTTCACTCCATACAAATGATTCCTTCAAAATTTTAAATCAAAAACAACAGCAGCTAATTCCAAATCATGTGTAGGGTAATTTAGCTTATGAGGTTTCAACTAACGTGAAGCATAAGAAATTACCTGATGATTCTGCATTCGGACACAACCAAGTCCTTTCAATGAAGTATCACTATAGATAAAAAACTCACCATTTTTATATGGTAGTGCCAAAACTGGAGCATTCACCAATCTTCTTTTCAATTCCTGAAAACAATCATTACATTATTTTGTCCAAATAAACCTAACACCTTTTTGAGTTAGCTTAGTCATTGGACTAGATAACCATGCAAAATTTTCAACAAACCTCTCATAATAACCTTCCAAACCAAGAAAACTACGAATCTGAGTTATATTTGTGGGTCTTGGACATTCTTCAAAGACTTTCGTTTTAGCAGGATCAATAGTTATTCCATTTTTTTGAAACAATGTGACCAAGGAAAAAAAATTGTTGTAACCAAAACTCACACTTGCTGAATTTCCCAAATATTTTATTTTCTTTTACGGTTTGAAAGAAAACCCTTAAATGACTTTCATGTTCCTACTTACTTTTTGAATAAACCAAAATATCATCAATAAACACAACTACCAAATATCACCTGAATCAACTGAGCCATTACTGCAACAAACTGTTCAATTCTGATTCTGACCATATCAGGATGATGATTTTGAAGGTCATTTCCCTCTGTATGCCTTCACTGCACAACTGCCATGTTTCCTCTAAGAAAAACCATTCTGAACACAGAAATATATTAGGCGAAGCAACATGGTAATCTGTAAATGCTATATCATTTCAATATTACCATAAATTAATTTATGGAAATTTATTTAACAATACCCTAACTCCTAAAGTTATCTAAACCGACCTATGATACCAAATATAAGGACCCATACTTAAACCATACTTAATATTGAATTAAATGAATAATTCATATTGAGGATCTTTTCAGGTTTAGAGTTTTAGAGAGTTAGACCATAACTATTACAATTGCAAAATATTACATCACAAAAATTCAAAGTAGACACTCCTACTCAGTTTCGATTTTTTTCATAAAATAAAAACTCTTGAAAAAAGGGTCATGTTTAATTCCATGTTTAAGACAACATGAATTTTCCTTGATCCCATCCTTGACCCTATTCCACATTATGTCCTGTGAAAAACATTTCAAAAACTTGGGATGAGCATAAAAAGCTCAGTAAGGGATACACAAAGAAAGTAAACTGTTAGTTTTTCAAAACAACATGTAAACCAGGAATACTTTAACATAAGTAATACTTTTCACCTTTATGAACTAGTAAATAATCTTTAATGAATAAAAGATCATTAATTAACATTTTGTAACCAAAATTTACTATAAAACCTATATAAAGAACACATAACATATAAAGGTAACTTGGGACATAAACATACATAATTTGAATAACCATACGGTCGACTTCCACACATATCACTAAATGGAATATCCATACGGATAACTTCCATACACAATTCGTTGGAGGTTATAATGTAACCACACGTCCTGGTATTCAAGGCACCACCTGTCATTTGGTTTATCATGTAACCACCCGTCAAATGTCCAAGTACCAATATAAAATCATATCACATACAAAAAATATAAAGGAAAGGAAACATTTCAACATTTCAATAAAAATATATCAATTAAATATATTGACATAACAAATCCATTTTCATAAACCATTTTCAATACAAAAATGCATAAAAGTGTATATGGTATTTATTTTCTTTTAAAAACATTACGACTTTTTGAGGAAGCCAAGGATCAAATAATACTCACGGCGGCTGAAAAGTTCATTGTCACCACTTACGTTAAAAGAAACAATCATTTTTTTTCCTTTATTAAAATGATTTGTATAAAAATATTCCCTTTGAAAAGTCAAGGGTGTTTATAAAACGTATAAAAGAAAGTCATGTATTAAAACAAAACATGCCTTAATGAAAGGAGATTGATACGAAGTCCCTTACCTCGTGTCCGACTTGAATCAACCGTTATTTAAAATCCTGAATAATAAACTAAAGTTAATTTATACTTGATTAAGAACCTTTTTAAAGTTTATTATTCCTTTTATATCACTTATTACCATGTTATAATCATTATGTAATCATTTAAGTTAATAACGTTCATTTTTTTGATATTTGGTACTTGAGTAAAAAATGAACACCTTATATTTACAAGTTGTCATTGTGGTCAATAGTACATTATATCCATAATTATATTCATGATTTAGATATAATATATATCACATATATCCATTATATACATGTATTTATAATAGTACATAACATTTATAGGTAAGAAATGAAATGCACCGTTCATGGAGATGGTAAGTCGTACGTACGCATGGACGCTAATTACATTTATATTTCTTATTTTAATGGAAATGAAACATCACGATACATAGATATATTATAATTTCAGTATAATATCATATATAATATCATTAACTCCATAATTTATAGATCCCACATAAGGCATTAACGAATCAAATCACTTTGAGGGGGCGGTAGTCCGCACTTCCTCAAATGAGATTATCGTATTTACCCACTATGGAAAACATAAAGGCATGATATAAATGTGAAGTACCGAAGAATAAGGAAATCATAAACATAATATATATCATATATAAATACAGTTCCATCATAATGGCCACCATGAGAGGCGGTAAGATGTAATTGAACAATTATCATTTCGTGAGGCCTTAGTTTTCCATCCACGGAAACATTATGTTCTTCATCCATTAGATGGAGGTGTGTGTATGTGTAGTTCAAATAATTCTCATAAAAATGTCCTATTATGTTTATGATACTGTTGTTGTTGTAAAATAAAGGAATAAAAAGAGTTTAGGGGTTGGAGAAGTAAAATAAAAGAAAACAATTTAAGAGAAACTGTTACCTTTAATTTGGGTAACTTCCTTTGGTTTGAACCAAAAGGACTTCTTGAAGTGCCTTCTGACTAAGGTAAGGCTTCTAGAAGGAGGAGAGGGATGTAGTGAGATTAATTGGGTATAGGTTGGAAGATCCAAATGGCTTTAGAGGTGTGAGGAATTGGTTAGAAGTTGTATTCTTTTATAAGGGGGAGGAGGGGCTCTTTAGGAAAGTGTGAAAATATTATTTTATTATATAATTATATTCGGTTTCAAAAGGTCTGAAAATTATTAAATATGAATATAAGATGACTCATGGTCGAAATAAACTCATAAAATCAGAATTGGACATGTTTTGGATAATATTTTAATCATTATAATCTTTTTTATTTAAATCATTTATTAATGAGGTAAATACTGCATCATTATTGTGTCATAAATAATTTAATTTATATGATGTTAAAAATTATAAAAAAAATACCATCATGTAAGAAATATTTTTATATTTAAAATGAATATTTATAGTCGAAATGATAATTTATATAACCCCTTCTAAAAATTAATTTACTAAAAGATATTTGCTTTGTTCATTTTTGCCTTTACATTAAGTTAATTAATCTAAATTGTCATTATCAATACCAAGTGGATCAATGGGGTCCCAAAATCGACCCAAGGATGCCCATGGTAGGCCACTAGTCATAAAATAAGGTTAGGACAAGTGTTAAGGTAATTTTGAGTTATTATAATATTCTTTTAACCTTGAATTACCCTATTTACCTTTAACCGCGATAAATAAAAGTCAAAAGTTACTATTTACCAAAAATTATTTTCATCTCAAAGAACCAAATTTTACTTATTGATAACAACCATGTATGTCGGATTTTTGAAATTCAATTTACAGAAGTGGTAAAATTTCATTTAAATGAAAAAGTAGTTTTTTTAACTACCACTAAGTGGTTTCACTATTCATCAAAAATTGAAGTTTTTCAGAAAAATACCAAAAATTCAGCCTAATATATATTTGATATTCCAAATTCAAAAATGATGACTATTTTTACAAATTAAAAACATAGAAGTGTCCTTAATTAATTTTAAAATTAATTCCCGTTGTTAAAACAAATAGCATGTTTTCATGAAACAATAACTATCAAAAGATTGACACTTGTTTATGTCCAATTCCAAGTGAAATTAATTACAATGACCAAAATTGGATTAAATGGTAAAAATATATTTTAATTACACTTTAAAACCAATTAAAAACATAATCTAACCATATATATAAATTATATTAAAAGGTAATTTTGAATTAAAATACAGTATTTTTCACTATTCATTAAAAATGAACTTTATTGGAAAAATTCCAAAAATTTACACAAAGTAAATTTTGATATCCCTATTATAAAGAAGGATTTTATTTGGTCATATAGAATTTATTTAGGTGACCAAAACTAGATTTAAAAAGGGTTCTCCATTAAAAGGCGATAAATTGGCCTTTTAATGTAAATTATGCTTAAAATTATATTCATTCATTTTTTAAACCTCTAAATTTTTATTGGATAATTTAAATACATTTAACAATCATGTGTAATAATATTTTAGTTAGTTTAATTCATTCCTGCCAATACAACGTCTAGGAGTTAACTACTAATTAAGATAATATTATTATCTTATTAGTTTGGAACGTAAGATTCCAAAGAAACTCGTTGTTGCGTATCTGGTACGCTATCGAACATAGAAATCCCTTTAAAGTAAAATTAATATTTAATTCAAAATATTAATAAATATGAAATATGTATTATTCTTCATTTACCTGGGATGTTACAATAACACTCTTTATCAATCAATGCAAGCATACCATCTTCTGTATGTATATATTTTCCAGGTCACTAAAAGTCTGTGTCTTTTGAATTGATAACAAATATGAAACCTTTACAATTGATCCACAATTACCCTTACCAAATTTCTACATTTATGTGACCTTGAAACCATTTCCAAAAATCTATAATCATCTCATAACATTTCTACCTAGGAATGTTTAGCAGGAAAGGAGGACCAGTGGGTCTCTAGTGCACACTCTTCACTTGTAAAGTGATCGAGTGAATGAATTACTTCACCTCAAGGTCATCTAGTTAGAACTTATGCTATATAAGATCCAATAGATATATCTTTTATGATAGTATGGATATAGGCTCCTAACTTACCACTAACTCAATAGTAAAATTGACCTATATATCTAGAAGAATTCATAAGAATTCCTTAAGAAAGATGTCCCAAAACTGATTAGTGATAAGAGGAAAGACCAGCCGTGTTACCCAATCCTCATAATTTAGTGTAAAACTTAAAAAGTAGACAATAATCATCCTTAATTACATATTTTCAAGTAAAAAATGACCTACCTAAAAATACCACACCCTAATAAAGGTATAATACTCATTTTATGAGGAATTGAAAGCCACAAATCATTAGTAGGAGTTGATGCATGCTTGATAGTGAGTCAATAAATTTATCCCAATGATAAAATTGAAACTATAAATCTCCAATAAAAAAATATCAAAGATTTATATAACTAATAATTATAAAAGAACACTAAAGAGACCACCGAATACCCTTTAATCACACCCCTAAGGTTTTATAAATGGTCATCACCCCATGAGATACTCCCTAACTAGACCCAAATAACCAACTAATTTACTATAAATTAATTATGGAGGCACAACCATATAAAAAATATAGAATAAAAGGTAGTTGAAACATTTATCATACCTCTAAATATTGATAGACCCTCTCCATTATCAGAGGGAGTCTTTTATATCATATGGAGAAGTTCCAAGCCTAATCCCCTACATTGTCCCATGAAATCTGGATTATTTGTTAGGTACCACTATATTCACACTATTTCCCCTACCCCTAGGAACTATTAACACCTATATTCTATGATTAACTAGAATATTCCAAAATACCACTCTGAAGTGATTCTTCTAGTCCTGCTCTTAACCCTTGAATCTGACTAGTGCCCTATCCACTCTCTAATTGGGAATTACTCTGATAAAACCACTATAGATTTCATATTTTTCTATAATATTAACACTCCACTATTGTTTTATTTCATTGAGATTAGATATACCCCACCCTACTACCATGATATCACTCAGGATTATTCCTTCCTCAAGGGGGAAAAGATAAACCAAAATCCTATATGACATAATTATCACCACCTTGGTGAGAATATTCTAGTAATTTCTTCTTACCCCCAAAATACTTATAATTAGGTCTAGGAAATGAACTTGAATGATATAGAATAAAACTCCCCACCAAGATAATTCTAGTTATTAGGGCTTGATTTACTACCTTAGTAAAGGATGTTAGGAAAATAATATTCACAAAAACTAATATCATATGTCTTAATCCATCCATAAGTCATATAATTCAAGTAGTCTCATCACCCACCAATATTGGTGAAAATAAAATATTTTTTTTGAATCATTAAATATAATAAAGCATATAAATGTACTCCTAGATAATATGCATGAAATAAAAGGCTCTATATTACCTTAGAGACTTAGGGAAGAATCAATCCAAGAAATAGACCTAGAAATGCTTCTAGGATATGAATTAATGTTATCCTGCTTGGACCTATACGTCCCTCCAATGTTTCATAGGTATTAATAACATATATATCATAAGATTCACCCCCTATTAAGGGGTGTCTCAATATTATTGAATATCATCCATAATGACTCTATCTAGAACATAACAATCTATGGGACACCCACAACCATAAAGAGATTCATATACTATATGTGGAACTCCATCTTCAAATAAAACATAGAAAACTTCTCTTTTGGATCCCTATGATCTATAAATTATATAAATAGAAGAAGGCTATATTAAATAGTTAATAAATAGTTAGTCCTAGTTCCATAGGAGGTTCTGACACCACTAATATTATGGAATGTTCTTCCCATACCTCTTGAAACTCAATTGGAGGTCTCAATGGTGGAATATCACTATAATTACAAACATATAACTCAAAAATAGATCAACAAAATTAATGATTTCATAGTTTAGTCCCACTACTCTATACACACTATATCTACAAAAAGGTATCATGCCACTCGGGAACTCTATAGACCCACGTATCATTTCTTAGGGTTAACTCCATAACACATATAAGTTTCAAATGGCTAGTCATCATATATTATTAGTAAGGAGAACAAATAATAACGGGTTTAGTCAAGTAAAGTTCCACCAAAAACTAATATATGGAAAAATTGTATAACTTTTTATTGAAACTTTAAATAATTTACATCCTTTTCGTAACTAGGATATCAAGAACATATAAGAATAATAATATTATTTGAATCCTACATCCTAAATATGATGCATTAATACACACCCTCTTCCACCCCAATCCAATATTAAAATAATAAATTTTAAAGCACACACTATATTCTTTGAAATCCTAAAATTGTAACATATTAAAAACAAGAACAATAACCTTATTCCTTATTAACATAGATTTTCCCTATATAAATATTATCTTAGCACAAGAATAGGACCCATTATCATTTTTAACCACTTAAATATCCTACTTAATGTCTAAAATTGTAAGAAAAAATCAAAATAAGGTTCTAATACCACTTTCTAATGCCTCAAATCAACTCACCTAAATAGTGACCAAACCAATGATGTCAAATGATGTTATTATAACCTCTCCATATTATAGAGGATTAAAACTATTTTTTAATGTCAATAAATACCATAAGAATTCTATACTCTATAATAAATAAACATAAATAACAAAATAATAATAATAAAAACACATCATCTATGATTAATAGTAAAATATAAACATTATATCTATAATTCAACCATAATAAAACATATCACATGATATAAAAAAATATGAACCAAATGTAATGTCATACAATACATACATATAGAACCATGATTGATCAATGGTTTAATCATATACAATATTATCCAAAAGAAACAAAAGAATGAATATATAAAATAAAAACTTGGTCTAAGTATCCAGTCAATCCCATATCCCACTCCTTCCATCTAAAATTATCCACCATCTATCAATATGACCTTTCCCTTTCTTGCATCCTTAATTATAAATTTTAGATACCCACTAAGGTTTACATGAAGGGAATGTGTTCATCTTAGTATGATACCACCAATGGTATCCCTAAATAAATCCATAATATGTTTGTGTTTGTAAAAAATGATATTCCAATAAATAATAAATAATATATACTTCCATTTTCTACACCTAGTGATAAATGAGATAGTTAGTGAGAAACCCTACCTTCTTTAGCTATTTCTAGGATTAGTTTAAACGTATCATCCATCACATAGAGAGTTGACATAATATCTAATAAAAAATTCATAATAAATTAATACAAGGATACCGATTAACATAACATTCCAATCAATCCATAACCATAAAGAGTATGCATTTTGTTAGAATGTTTTCCAACTAAAAATATCTATATATTCCGATGTAATTAGTTTGAATAACATCCAAACCATTATCAATGCCAATGAGTGAATGGGAATAAAATACCATCCCATATCCATGATAAGTAATGGATAACAATAACACCCCATCCCCCATATAAGTCCAATTATATTGGAATAACTTCTAATATCATAACATAGAAAAGGAATGTGTAGGCATAACATCTCATCCCACTTCCATATCCAAGGTAGAGAGGCATAAATTCAAACTCCCTTCCAATACCCAAGTCATGAATTCACATAATTTTTAATTAAATTTTATAATCAAGCATGGATTGGAATCTCACCTAAACCCTATTTCTAAATTAAAGTCTAGGTTGGATATCACACCCAACCCCCTTTTCTTATTCCTACCCAAGGTCTCACTTACCTGGGAATTTCCCTTTCCAAGATGAGTATCCCCTTAACCACATCATATGAACAACATGATAATGAATATTAATAATATAAAAATAAAATTTTGAGGCTAAACCCCTGATATACTCTCACATACATATGTTCCCCATCACTAAGAGATACTCTAAGACACTTAAAATGGTCGACTAAGCCAAATCATATCAATATAAACTTATCCTAGATTCCAATTTCAATGTTCCCCATTCTTACCAATTATAAAAATGACCATAAATGACTATGAAACCAATTAATAACACATATATAATCTCTCATAACCATTCAGGTTCTTATTATATTCTCTACATACAAGAAAACACAATTTTATTATATATCAAGGAATGTATACACACCCTCTATAAATTATATATTAAATATCATATGAAACCCATATAAAAAAATATAGAAATATTGGGATATTATACCTCATAGAAGAAGAGTCCCACTCATCAAATATATCTAGATGATTCGATCAAAAATAGAAGAAATCCTTAATGTAGACAAAAACCCTTAATTTAAGGGTTTTTTGGAAAATAAAAAAGAACAATGAGAGACAATAAGATAAAATGTCATGGGGTGATAACTTTATTGATTGGATTGGATCATGATTGAAGGTACTTGAATCAACCAAGAATTGAATGATGGGGAATATAAAATCACTAAGGAAGTATAGAAGGTTAGGATTTATATGTGTGGAAATGGGAAAGGCCAAAGAAAGGTGTTAAAATTAGGGAAAACCCTATATTAAAAAAATAAACCCTTAAAATGGTGGGTTAGGGTTCCCTTTAGAACTTTGGTTGGAACCTAAGGAATTATGGTGGGATATCAGGGTTCCAGTTCACATTTCTAGACACCCAATGGTGGGGACAATCCCCATTCCCTATGCCACTAGAATTATGGTGGTGTCCCAATGGGTTTAGGAAGAAAATATGCTCTTTAGGAAGATTTGTTTCCAACTGGAGCATTTTATTTGATTTTAATATCATGTCTCTTTTGTAGCACCCCAAACATTTTATTGTATGTTTTTCTTAAATACATTCGATTCATAGCCTATATTTCATAAAGCACTAATTTTATTTGAAACAACACTTGTTTATTTAGGAGATAGTCATAGCCTAACCATTGAACTTAAATTTTTCACTTGTGTGTTTTGAATTTTGAAAATCTGACGTACACAGTTATGTTTAGGATGATATTTAGAGTCTGATAGAATTAACTTAATTTTTGGTGAATAGTAAAAAACCTTTATGAATAGTAACCTACCCTTATGAATAGTAACTTACCATTATGAATAGTAATATGACTCTTATGAATGGTATACACACCCATGAATGTATAAATAAATTTAGGCACCTTAAAAATGAAGATAAATAATTTAAGTGTTTATATTTTTCGATTAAATAAGGATTTTAATTAAATATTAAAATAACCATATTTATAAAATTATTTTTAAAAATGGACTTCATTTTTGTATTCTACACGTCGAAAAATTGTTAGGGTGAATTTTTGGGATTTTTCTGACATACTTTAATTTTTTATGAATAGTAAAATGCAATAATTTACAATAAATGCTAAATAAGGGATTTATTGAGTCATTGATGATGATATTATGATGTAATAATAATTGGTTCGAAGTCACATGCATTTTTTACAGTTCTTCATCATGGAATACTTACTATTCCTTATCTTGTGAAGAAATAATAAACTAATGATTAAAAAATTATGAAAACCCCCCTCACTCCCTCTTCTCTTCACTCCTCTCAAGCCTTGTTCCTTTTCAATATTCTACCCAAATCTCTCCCCAAGATCCTCCCCCACGTCCAAAATCCCCTATCCTATTCAAAATACCAAAACCTCTCCACTTAAGAGGTTCTAAATGGAGGAATTCTCAAAAGGTAAATCCCTCTTTCCAATTCCTTCTTTTCTTTTAAGTTCTTGTCTTTTTGTTTCTTTTCTCACCCCCTTCACCCAAATAGTTTGATAATTCCAGTAACATAAATGTACTGGATTTTTTTTATTCTAATGGGATATTTCATTATCTTCTCTCCTTTCTCCACCTTTTATTTGAAAGAAAAGAAAGCACTGTTTGAGATTTGCCAATTTAGAACATTCAAGGAAAATAGTTTATCAATTTCTATTATTATCTTTAATTATGGTCATTAAACCATTTGTGATATGGTTGAAACAGATTATTATATATTTAATATATCCTATTTTTTGTTTTCTAATCCTTTTATAAAAATTGTATTAAGTTATTAAGAAAAACACGTTCTTTATAATCAAAACCACCGATTAACAAAAATAGTTGTCACTATGGTTTTATATAATAATTCGACTTCACTTAAAGTAACCAAATTAAATTTAAAACCATGTAATATCCTTTATGTGAAATAATAGAATATAACTTTCATTCTGGACAACCACTTTTATCTTACATGTTTATCCAAAAATGAATATAAGAGAACCAGTCATTAAAACCAAGTAAACAAACGAGCTCGAGCAATGAAATTGAACCTCATAACCAATAAAAATAGTTATAAAAGAAATTAAAATGATTATAATAAACCAATTAAATATATAATAGGTTCTTTAATTATTAATTAATAAACCTAATTTGTTTATTCAGATCTTTAATAAAAAGTGGATAACACCAACATATTTAAGGTAAGGGATCCTCTCTCTCACTTTTGTTCAAGAATCTCCCCTATGTTATGCTATTTTATTTTTAATACCTAATGATGGGGTATGTTTTAACACCAACCCCATACTTACCTTATTATATATAAATAATGTGATAACCCTTTACCTCTCATTAATCCCTTGTAAGAACACTCGTTACCATGCCGAAATGTTTGTAAGGGGTTTTCTCATCTCACTTTCAGTTCTGTGGGATTTCAGTTGTTCACCTCTTATTTATTATATGTGGTATAGGTGTACTTCAATTTGATATATATTATCATGAATAACTTTATATTCATGGTATTATATGATTCATTTTGTAGTTATTTACTTTTGGTCATATAACTCAATTGATTACAACATGGTAACGAGATTTGTCTCAATTTTCACTTCATTGTGACTTGCTTAGTATTGTGCACCTACTCTTTCTTATGTGGTGTACCTACTGCACATTTGAGATCACTTTAAATTTAAATTATATTAAATTTAAATGTTCATATTCTCATATCATGGATATTATTATTGTCTAAGTCGTATACCATTTTACATACGGTATTTATTTGGAATGTTGTTTTGACTGTGGAAATATAGTTGAATCTGTATCCTCTATTCTATAAAAATAATGTAAAGGAATATTTATCTTGTGTTGAATATATGTATAAATAATGATTTGGACATGTAGTGGTAGGTGGGGCCTTCTACAGCCCCTCGATGCATCAGTCGGTCTCATGAGACAAATCAGTTTGGTGACAAACCCTTCAAGTTTGTTTCTAAAAAAACAGATGAGTTTCTACCCACAGAACTAAACCATTTTTAACGGTATTATGGTATCATGTTCCAAATACATGACATCCAATTAATTAGAATTATATTTATTCATTATAATTTATTACTATCCATGAGGTTTTCACTATGAAAAAATCTATGGATGTAGTTTCATTCTCAATTTATTAATGGCGTGAGTTTTTCATTTACTCACCATGACATATTTATTATGTCAAATTGTTTACAATTAAATTTTTATTGATTCATTCTTATGATATTTGTATCCCTTACTTAGTGTTTGATCTCACCCCTTTAATTTTTTACTTTCAACATGTGATGAAGAGGAGATCTTTTATTAAGTTCTTGTGGATGCAGTTTTTAGTTTTTGTTATATACTGTATTTTGTAACCTTTTCCAATGTAATTTGAGTTAAATTTATGTATATAGTTTCTTCAAGAATACTAAAATGATTGTTACTTTGGGATTTATTTCCTTCTAACCATGCCAATATAACAAGTAATGCACCGGCTCCGGTCTAGAGGGTTCGGGGTGTTACAGTTGGTATTAGAGGAAGTTTAGTAGAAAACTTGGAAACTAGATTTGAAAATGTAGATTTGGAAACAAAGCCCTAAGGTAGTATTTGAGGAAAAACATACAATAATGTCCCGTTATTTTGGTATGGAAAATATTATGTGAATATTTCAATAAATAAATCCCTGTCTGGATATGAGCAGGTAGAGGTGGATCCGGCACAAATGTACCTAGGAGTAAAAGATCCGATAAGGAGTTTTGGGCTTGACCCGGGGTATCCTAGTACATGACAATGGGACTTAATGCACTATTGGTTACGACACTCTCGGGGGATATGCTTAGGATAATTCATATTTTCATTACAAGCCATTATGAAGGATTGAAATGTAAATTATTCCTTAAAGAAGCCATTTTTCTGATTATGGGATTAGCCATGCATAGGATCTCAATTTATGCTAAGTATTTTGTTAAGTTAAGATTCTACATTATGATTCATACCCTAATATAGTGTGTTCCATTATTTAGAAATGGAATATAATGTAATAAGGGGAGTCAATACTCTTAGGAAAAGTAGGGATCTCCCTACTGAGCAAGTCAATGCAGTCAATGTTGGAGCAAATCAGATCATGACCATATTGAGACAACTTACTTAGGTTGTGACGAATAACCATTCCACACCACTGTTGGATAGTTTCATGTGGAAGAAGTCCCCTATCTTTCAGTGGGACTACTAATCCAGTGGTTGTTGTGCAATGGGCTAGGTCCCTTGGAAATATATTCATGGAATTAAGATACAATGAAAATGAAAAGGTAGTACTGGAATTATATTATCTCAAGGGAAATGATGATCAATGGTGGTCCTTGATTTAGAATACCATAGTGGAAGAAGAAATAGAATAAATGTAATGGAGGAATTTTAAGGAAATATTATTCAAAAATCATTTCCCTCATGAGAAACGAACCTAAATGAAGAGGAAATTCCTTGGCTTTAAGAAAAAGGAAGAAGATAGTGTTGCAGAGTATGAGGCTACCTTCACAAGGCTATCCAGGTATGCCGTAGATTATTTACATGACTCAAAAGACAATATTTATCATTTCTTTGAAGTTATTAATCCAATTCTTCAAAAGGAATTTCCTTCTCAAACATTTTCATCATATGATGAAATTGTATCAAGTGCCATCAAAATGGAGAAGGAATTTTCTGGATCAAATTTGTTCAAGGGAAACCAAGATAAAAAAGAGGTACTCTGATAACCAAGGGAAATGTGAAGCACTAAAGAAGAAAAAGGGAATGAAGAAATTCCCAGTATGTGATAACTGTGGAAAGAATCATATTAGGAAATGCTTGAAAAGGCATGGGTGTTTTCTATAAGTGTGGAGAAAAGGGTCATCTATCTAATGAATGCAAGGGGAAGAAACAATTTGATGATGTTCAATGCTACAATTTTAGAGAGATGAGACACTATGAAATTGAGTGTCCTAAGAACCAAGGAAACATGCCTCAAAAAAGGCCAAGAGAGCATGGGAGAGCTTATGTGATTACAACTGTGGACGTTGAAGTTCTTAATGATGTGGTGGAAGGTACTTTAATTATTTCCTAAAACTTAGCCAACACTTTATTTGATTATGGACCATTACATTCATTTATATCTTCCTAGTTTTCCAAGAAAATGAGACATGTCCAATTTGATTTAATAAAGGAGTTATCAGTCAAAACTCATAGGGGAGGCATCATTGCAACAAAGTCATGTTAAATAGTCCCCCTTATGACACATAAATGTGTTTTAGTTTCTAACCTTATCGTCATACCAATTAACGAATTTGATATAATTATCGATATGAATTGGATATCAAACTATGATGCGAAGATTTATTATAAGAAAAAGGAAGTTTCATTTTTTGAAAATGGTGTAGAATCCCTTATATTTAGAGCAGAAACCTTGACACCTAATTCTTATCTAGATCCACCCCCATTAGCCCTACTTAATGCAATACTTAGAGAGGTAGGTAAACCAATATCTATGGGTGAGGAAAGAAATCTTAAAATTGAATATGTTCATATAGTGAAAGAATAAATTGATGTATTTCTAGAGGATTTACCTGGAAATCCTCAAGAGCGGGAAGTTGAGTTCTTTATTGATTTAATACCTAGTGCAAGACTTATATCAAAGACTCCTTATAGAATGGAAACTATGGAATTAGTTGGTCTAAATAAACAACTAGATGATTTGAGTGAAAAAGTATTTATTCGACCTAGTGTTTCTCCATGGGGATCCTCGGTCCTCTTTGTCAAGAAGAAATATGGATCAATGAGGCTATGCATTGATTATAGGGAAATCAATGCTATTAAAATAAATAACATGTATCCTCTACCTATGATTTATAATTTATTTGATAAACTTCATGGAGCTCAATACTTTTCGAAGATTGAACTTCGATCCAGATATCATCAGCAACGTGTGATAAAGGAAGATATTCCTAAGACAAAATTTCGAACCAGGTATGGGAATTACGAGTTTAAAGTTATTCCTTTTGGACTAACTAATGCACCCTCTATTTTCATGGATCTAATGAATAGTTTTTTCAAGGAATATCTTGATAAATTTTTTGTAGTATTCATTGATGATATCCTAGTATACTCAAAAATCTATGAAGACCATGAGAATCACTTGGGGATTATTCTGAAAAATCTTAAAAGAAATGAATTATATGGGAAGTTTAGAAAGTACGAATTATGGATTCAATCAGTTTATTTTCTTGGATATATTGACTCTAAGGATGGAATATTAGTTGATCCTATTAAGACAAAGGAAATCCAAGAATGGCCCACACCAACAAACATAACTGAGGTATGCAATTTTATTGGCTTAGTTGGAGACTATTAGAGTTTTGTTTAGAATTTCGCCCGAATGGATAACCCTTTAACCAAGCTAAAACTTAAAAGAGTTAAGTTTTTGTGGACAAAGGAATGTACATAATGATTTAAAGAATTGAAAAGAAGATTGGTCAATGATCCAATTTTGACTCTTCCATCTGGAAATGAGGGATTTGTGATATTCAGCGATGCATCAAAGAATGGACTAGGTTGCACCCTTATACAAAATATTAAAGTTATTTCTTATTAATCAAGACAGTTGAAGACTCATGAAAAAAATTATCCAACTCATGATCTTGAGTTATAAGCTGTAATATTTTCTCTGAAAATATGGAGACATTATCTCTAAAGAGAAAGATGTAAGATTTATATGAACCAAAAGAGTTTAAAATACATTTTCACACAAAAAGAACTCAACATGAGTCAAAGGAGATGGCTTGAGTCACTAAAATATTATGATTTTTCAATACACTACCACCCAAGAAAGGAAAATAAGGTGGAAGATACATTAAGTGGGAAAGATCACAAACTCCTGACCCAAATGAAGATTGAAAGAGATCCTATATTCATGGATCTACTAAATATGGATATGGGAATTGTTAAGTAATGGGAAACATATTTCCTATTTCAAATGATTGATAATCCATAATTATTAGATAAGATAAAAAGCTCTCAATCTGATGACGAGAATCTACACAAGAAAATTAATGCTGTCAAGGATGGGAGATTGGAAAAATTCGTGTATGAAGAAGGACTTCTGAAATTTGGGAATAGGTTATGCGTTCCATCAGTACCTGAGCTAAAAAGGTAACTATTAGACGATGCTCATATCTCAAATTTCTCTATACACCCGGGTAGCACAAATATGTATAGAGATCTGAAGGAATATTTTTGGTGGGATAATATGAAGCGGGAAATTTCAGACTACATGTTAAGGTGTTTAATTTGTCAAAAAGTGAAGGTAAAGAGACAACATCCTAGAGGAGTGATGAAACCTATACATATTCCTATGTTTAAGTGGGATAAAATTATGATGAATTTTGTCACCAGACTACCGAGGACACCTAGAAGGAATGATGCAATATGGGTAATTGTTGATCATCTCACAAAATTAGCACATTTCCTTCCTATAAGAGAGGATTTACCACTTGAGCTCTAGGAAAGACTTTATATTAATGAAGTTGTAAGACTTCATGGTGCACCTCTATAGATTGTGCCTGATTGAGATCCCCAGTTTACATCAAAATTTTGGAAAAGTCACCAGAAGGCTTTGAATACTAAGCTTCGTATGAGTACTGCTTATCACCCCCAAACTGAAGGACAGTCTGAAAGGACTATTCAAACTCTGTAAGACATGATGAGATCATGTTCTACTAACATCCAAGGTATTTGGCATAAATACTTTCCTTTTTTGGAATTTTCCTACAACAATAATTTCCATTCTAGTATTCAAATTTCTCCATATGAAGCATTATATAGTAAGAGATGTCAAACTCCAACTTGTTGGGATAAAGTTGGTGAGAGCAAACTTATAGGACCAGAAATTATTGAAGAGACCATGGTAAAGGTGAAGACAATCCAATCCCATATTAAAGAATCCCAAAGTAGGCAGAAGAGTTATGTTGACAACCAGATAAAGGATTGGTAATTCCAAGTGGGAGATCACGTCGTTCTGAAAGTATCTATATGGAAGGGTGTCTTATGGTTCGGTAAGAAATGGTAGCTGAGACCTAGGTACATCAGACCGTTTGAAATTATGGAAAGAATCAAAGATATAGATTACGATTTAGATATTCCTCCAAGTCTCTCCAAAGTTCATGATATGTTCCACATTTCATTATTAAAGAAATACATGCCAGACCCAACGCATATACTCACCTATGAATAAATAGATCAGGAACCTTATTTTTCATACTGTGAAGAGCCTATCAGGATCCTTGAAATAAGGGAACATGTATTAAGAAATAAGATGACTCTTATAGTAAAGGTTCTTTAGAAAAACTAGAATATGGAGGAAGAAACATGGGAACCTGGGGATGTTATGAAGAAGAACCACCCAAATCTTTTTGGTGGGATTTATAAATGAGAAATTTCAAGGAAAAAATTTCTGAAGGAGGGAATATGTAGCACCCTAAACATTTTATGGTACGTTTCTCTTAAATAAATTTGATTCATAGCCTATATTTCATAAATAACTGATTTTCTTTGAAACAACACTTGGTTATTTAGAAGATAGTCATAGCCTATCCATTAAACTTAAATTTTCCACTTATGTGTTTTGAATTTTGAAAATATGACATATACGGTTGTGTTTAGGATGATATTTAGAGTCTGATAGAATTAAATTAATTTTTGGTGAATAATAACATACCCTTATGAATAGTAACCTACCCTTATGAATAGTAACTTATCCTTATGAATAGTAATATGACTCTTATGAATGGAATCCACACCCATGAATGTATAAATAAATTTAGGCACCTTAAAAATGAAGATGAATAATTTAAGTGTTTATATTTTTTGATTAAATAATGATTTTATTTAAATATTAAAATAATCATATTTAGAAAATTATACTTGAAGAATGGACTTCATTTTTGGATTCTACATGTCGAAAAATGGTTATGGTGAATATTTGGTATTTTTCTAAAATACTTGAATTTTTGACGAATAGTAAAATGCGATAATTTACGATAAATGCTAACTAAGGTATTTATTGAGTCATTGATGATGATATGCTGATGTAATCCCAATTTTTTCTAAGTGAAATGCATTTATTATTTTTCTTGTTCATGGAAAAAGTACTATTCCTTGTCTTGTGAAGAAATAATAAACTAATGATTAAAAAATTATGAACCCCCCTCTCCCTCTTCTCTTCACTCCTCTCAAGCCTTGTCCCTGGCCAATATTATGCCCAAATATCTCTCCAAGATCCTCCCCCACATTGAAAATCTCATAGAATCTTCAAAATACCAAAACCTCTCCCCTTAAGAGGTTCTTAAAGGAGGAAGTCTCAAGAGGTAAATTCCTCTTTCCAATTCATTATTTTCTTTTAAGTTCTTGTATTTTTGTTTCTTTCCTCACCTCCCTTCACAAAAATAGTTTGATAACTCCAGTAACATACATGTACTGTAATGTTATTATGATAATGGGATATTTCATTATATTCTCTCCTTTCCCCACCTTTTATTTGAAAGAAATGAAAGCACCATTTGAGATGTGCCAATTTAGCCCATTCAAGGACAACAATTTATCAATTTCTATTATTATCTTTAATTATGGCCATGAAACCATTTGTGTTATGGTTGAACCAGATTATTATATATTTAATATATCCTATTTTTGGTTCTTTAATCCTTTTTTTACAAATGGTATTAAGTTATAAAGAAAAACATGTTCTTTGTAATCAAACCCACCAATTAACAAAAAACGATTGTCACTATGGTTTTATATAATAATTCAACTTCACTCCAAGTAACCAAATTAAATTTAAAACCATGTAATCTTATGGATGTGAAATAATAGAATATAAATTCAATTCTGTATGACCAATTTCATCTTACATGTTTATCCAAACATGAATATAAACAAAATGGTCATTAAAACCAAGTAAACAAATGAGCTTGAACAATGTAATTGAACCTCATAACCAATAAAAATGGTTATAAAAGAACTTAAAATGATTATACTAAACCAGTTAAATAAAAAATTGGTTCTTGACTTATTAATTAATAAACGTAACTTTTTTATTCAGGTATTTAATAACAAGTGGAGAACACCAACAGATTTAAGGTAAGGGACCCTCTTTCTCATTTCTGTTGAAGAATCTATCCTATGTTGTGCTGATTTATTTTTAATACCTAATGATGGGGTATGATTTTTCACCTCCCCCATACTTCCCTTATTATATATAAATAATGGGATACCCCTTTACCTCTCATTAATCCCTCTCAAGAACATTGGTTACCATGTCAAAATGTTTGTAATGGGTTTTCTCATCTCACTTTCAATTCTGTTGGATTTCTATTGTTCGCCTCTTATTTCTTATATGTGGTATAGGTGTACTTACATTTTATATATATTATCATTATTATCTTTATATTCATGGTATTCTATGATTCATTTAGTGGTTATTAACTTTTGTTCATACAAATCAATTGATTACAACGTGGTAATGAGCTTTGTCTCAATTTTCACTTCATTGTGACTTGCTTATTATTGTGCACCTACTCTTTCTTATGTGGTGTACCTAATGACCATTTGAGATCACTTTTAAATTGAAATTATATTCCATTTAAATTTCCATATTCTCATATCATGGATATGATTATTGTTTAAGCTGTAAACTATTTTACATATGGTATTTATTTTGAATGTTGTTTTGACTATGGAAATATTGATGAATATGTATCCTCTATTATATACAGATAATGTAAAGGCATATTTACATTGTGTTGAATATATATATAAATAATGATTTGGAAATGCAGCGGTGGGTAGGTCCCACTACAGCCCCTCGATGGATCAGTAGGTTTCATGAGACAAATCAGTTTGGAGACAAACCCTTCGAGTTTGTTTCCAAAAATCAGATGGGTTTCTACCCACAAAACTAAACCATTTTAAATGGTATCATGGTATCATGTGCCAGATACATGACATCCAATTAATAAGAATTATATTTATTCAATATCAATTATTACTATCCATGAGGTTTTCACTATGACATAAATCTATGGATGTAATTTCATTCTCAGTTTATTAATGGTCTGAGTTTTTCATTTAGTCACCATGCCATATTTTTTATGTCAAATTGTTTACAATTCGGTTATTCTTGATTCATGATTCTGCTATTTTTAATCCTTACTGAGCATTTGAGACCACCCCTTTCATTGTTTACTTTCAATAGTTTATGAAGATGAGATCATTTATTGAGTTCTTGTGGATGCAGTTTTTAGTTTTTGTTATGTATTGTATTTTGTAACCTTTTCCAATGTAATTTGAGTTACATTTATGTATCTAATTTTTCAAGACTACTAAACTAATTTTTCCTTCAAGATTTATTACCTTCTAACCATTCCAATATAACAAGTAATGCACCGACTCCGATCTAGAGGGGTTGGGGTGTTACATCTTCCACATAATCGTTCTTGTATATTAAGACCAAATACATATAAATTGGCTAAAAATAAATCAAATCTATACCTTATCATATGTGGGTTTTTACACACACACACACCCTGAAAAAACCCATTCCATAGAGACTCCACTTGGGTTGATAATTAGTCGAGTGTTCCACCCTAGGCACATATCCAATAGGTTAGAGGTTGGTGACAAGCACCATGAAGGCATATCACACACATGGGAGGAATTATCCTATAAAATAGTAAACATCCATATTCCACGATGACAATTTATATAACTAAGTAATAAAAAATATTTAAATAAAACAATATATAGACAATATCCATGTTTCTAAAGAAAATATACCAATAATGCAACACAAACTAAAGAAATAAATTAAGAAATATATAAAACCCAATACCCTATGATAATGACCAACCTCATAGAAGGGAAAATATTATCTCCACATAATAGAAACATTTAAATGATCAATTCCAACTATAAACATTGAAAATATATCCTATGTACTCTCACCACTAGATTCACTTTCTCCACATCCTCTGAAACCAACGCCAAACTATGCATCATCTATTTAGAGACAACAAGTCTGGGAACAAAGCCTATGTATGGGTGAGTATAAAAATACCTAGTATTATTCCCTTAAATAACAAATGAAAATAAGTATATAACATAATATTAACAAAATAAGTTCTAATATGCATTTAAGATAGTAGGTTGAAATTAATCATTCATCACAACTCAGATCTATTAAATCTATAATGAAAAGGATCCTAGAAGAGCCAGATCATGGTAGAGTCCAAATAATTTGAACCATATTAAAACTTTAAATTCTTTAACATATCTCAGAATAAGTAGTAAAGGGGGACCTATGCCTATCTATAAGACACCCCAGTCAAGAGGGTAATAGACCCCTATGGTGGGCCAATACCCTAGCGTGTGTAGTGTATATCTTCTGTGAGGGTTTCTAACTCCATGAGTGGATAATACATACCCTATCTATATGACAGGGTTAACCACTCTACTATATACAAAAAAATACTTATACCTTAGATATAATTATGTTATACGAAGGTTAACAAACCTATGGCCTCTCTAACCATCTTACTTTACACGATATTATCTCTATGAAGAGAAAAAAAATCCAAATTATATGAATATAAATGTATGGTGATGAAGATATATAATAAATTATTTTACAATTAGATAAAAACATATAATATACTACTCATACAACCAAAACAAGATTTTGAGTAAAAAAATATAAATACAAGATGCTCTATAGTACACGATGTGTAATATAGGGTACAAAATGTATTGGTACGCTTGAGTAGGCTAGGTTTTTACTACTATCATCCGACCCTTATGAATAAAGGTTACATGGTGTATCCTAAAGGGAACATAATGTGTCTATCTTCTTTGTGTACTTGTGTATGATCTCTCGATAGAGCCTATTTCAGGAATCTAGTGCATAACATGTTTTCTTAGTACATAAATTGTAGTTCAGATGAATAATTTTATATAATATTTTATATTACATATAGAAAATGAAATTCAATCCATTATTATGTATACAAAGATATATTATGTACACAAGTAATGTTCATGAAATGTGGGTATTTTTGTGTAGTCTGGGTGTGTATGTGATATACACATTGAGACACTTGATCTAGAGATACATAATGCGTGACATGGAGTCACAAGATTTCAAAATACCTCATCAAATTATTCCAAATTAAATGATGTTTCACCTTATTCATATCATAGAGACACATTCCACATGACATTAATTTCACATGGAAACTAAAATTTGGAAACATACAAAACATGTCACTTGGGACTATATTCCATGCAGTAATGAATTTCTAGAATAACACAATTTCATCTTCTTTCTATGAATGTTATTGCCACCTTTTCCTTCGGCCATGAATCCACTACCAGCCAAACCCACGACCTTCAAATTCATCATCACACCATACTGAGGTGGTTTTTGGGTATCCTTCATCATCCCCTCATTTTTTTATCTATTTATTGAACTATTCTTGGAACTAATGATTTTATTATTATCATCTATTATAGAATCACAAAAGTAGTAATGAACTAAAGTGAAAAGAACAAAGAACAATAACCAGGATGGTGATGGTTAGTTGATTACCTAAAAACCCAATAACAAGCTCATGTTTTGTTTTTTCAAAGAACACAAGTACACAATAATAAGGAATTTAATATTCCTGATGGAAAAACTCTCAAAAGATTATGAATATATGATTTATGTTGTATTTATTAAAGAATTAATTTTATCTAAGATATATACTAATTCTATTATGAATCAATTCCATGAAAAATATTAATTAGAAAATAAAACAAGGACTATTCTTGAAATAAATGTTTCTTGATAAAAATGGATAATTCATACCCATGTTTATCCCATGATATGAAGTTAATTAATTAAATAATTAGTCTATCATTATCAATGAAAAAATAATAATTTATGTTTAGATAATATTTTCTTTATATAAAAATAATTAACCAAATTTAATTATTCCTTCCATTATCCTTGCATCAACATAATTTTGATGTTATATAAACTCTCAAATAAATTAGGTACATAAATTAAGAATGACCAGATTAAGAATTTTTTTTGTGTGTCAAGAAAATAATAACATTTACAAACAATATTTTTCATTTTTATTCGATTAATAGGTTAGAGAAGAGAATTATTGAGGGCTGAGGAATGTGGAAAATAAAAAAATTGAAGTTCTACCTTGTTAGTTATACCCCATAGGTTTGATGACTATCCATTTGTCCTCATTCATAATTGATGCCAACACAGTGAATTACATTGAGAACATGAAGGGGGGTTTGTTCTTCATTGTTCCTAGAGATAGAGAGAGGAAAAAAGAGACAAATTATTTATTTTTTCACCAATAGAGAAAAATATACGGGATATGGTGCATGATTAGAAAATGGAGTTATCTTTCAGTAATTCCCATTATAAAAAGCCTAAATAAATTCCCCGAATTAAACAAAAATAAATCCCATCATAAATTCTAATATTTTAATTTTTTTAATGGTGAAGACATGCCAAGATTAGGGAGTTCTAGAATCTCCCTTGCTGTATAATCATCACTATGGCATGTAGCTTCCATGTTATCCTGACACATCACCTATTTGTTTCTATACATAACAAATGAAAATCATAAATTTATATTTATTTAGTTTCATTCCTAAAAATTATTAGACCTGAGTTTTGAAGACTTTCTATAAAAATTATACCACTCCTAGGAAAATACCCCTATCCCAAACACAACTTATGTGTCAAAATTTAAATTCAAGGATTCATTTCAGAGTTATGAAATATTCTTATGTTCATGATACAAACCAACTTCACAACCTCCTTCAAAATATTTTATTAAAAATTTTTAGATAAATTTTAATATAAAAATTCTTTCACTAAATCAACCATAATTTCGTTTATTTTTATCCTAAAAAGAATATTTCATGTGAAGAGATGAGGGTACTAAGCTCATACATAGTTCTCAAACTCCCATGATCTTTCCTACAAATTCCCATGTTGCTAGAAAACTAAAACTAGGGGAATAAATCAACCAAAAATGATATTCTTATGTTGATCCTTAATAGAAATAGGGTACCATATACATTTAGTTTCATCCTTGACATCAAACTCACCCTAATAAATAATTCATGGAAGGTCATGCATATATAGCCTCATCTATGACATATAGAAAACATTGTGTAACCTGTCCATTTGTGAATGTAATTTTAGGCAGTAAAAAAGATTTTCTACCCTACTTAGAATTTAGAATGGTATAAATAACATATGGGATATCTTTCCACCCTATAATAACATCCTCAAACTGCATCAAGGAGAGACCTTAAATAATATATTATCTTCCTCCTCAAACTCCAATGGAATCCATATCCTTTTCACATAGGACTACATAGGACTCTGAGTTATCCTCATGCACTCCTTGATCATCTGTACCTTATCAATAATCATTTACACTATTTCAAACCCTATAAGATATAAACCACATATATCTTTCCAGCAATGGGATGAGATACATGGTCTCCTATAAAAGCTTGCAACATATCCTCAAGAACATAGATGATTCTCTTTGATTATTCATCTATCTAGGGGTAGAATGTTGTACTAAAATGTAGTTGGGTCCCGAATTCCTCATAAAAATACTCTATAACCAAGTCATGAAAAAGTATCATGGTTGAAGATAAACATCGTGGGTAATCCATGAAATATTATAATTGAATATTTATGCACATTCCCCATTTTGTATGCTAAAATCTGGTCTTGAATGAGAAGGAAGTGAGCTTACTTTTTCATCTAGTCAAAAATCACAAAGAATTTGTTAGGACCCTTAACCGATTATGGGATAATTGCAACAAAATATTTTTATATAATGTCCCAATTACACTATAGAACCTTTATAGGATGAATCAAACATGTGAGAACCTAGTGCTGAGGCTTTACTACTTATTGGTGATTCACCTTGAAATGAATTCATCAACACACCGATTCATTCCTAACCACTAGAACTAATGCATAAGATCCTGATACATCTTCATCACATCAGAATGTACTTACAAAGTGGAGGTATAAAACCCCCTTAAAACCTCCTCAATCATATATTAAGAAACAAATTTTTACTCTTAAAAGAGGATGACATGTTCCCCACCTTTAGAAAATTCCATATGTACATCTCTAAAGAAAATCTAGTTTCTCAAAACCTCAGAATAGATATCTCTAAAACAAGACTCTTTTACTCAATGAATAAGTATAAGAGCCAACACCATCGACTAATAGAATGTAATGTCTCATTCCTCTACATAGCCCAACCAAATTGAAGCTATTTGATCAGACACTTCATCCATCTGTTGCACATGATATTTATAGCTAAGTGAACAAACTACAATATTTTTCTTCCCTAGAGTATATAATATCTCAAAATTATAGTTTTATAAGAACTATATCCACTATATCTACTTTTAATTGAGAAAAAAATATGAAATTGTGAACTTGAGGATTTTTTGATATTTATTATACTAAAAATTGATCACTAAGAAGATAGTTTCTCAAATTTTCAAGGAAAACAAGATGGTTTTAGGTTCCAATTCAAAGATCACATAGTTATTTTTGTGCGGTCTAAAATTACTTGAGCCATAAACAATGATAGATTTCTTTTAAATCACTATGAAACCTAATCTAGACTTTGAGGAGTTGAAGACACATTGTACTGCACCACTTACTTTAGAAACCAAATCACTAGGGCACTAGTTAATGTTTTATTCAACTCCTTTAAGGCTTCTTGATATTAATTATATGAAATTAAAGGCTACACCTTTTATGTAAGGGTTTTTATAGGAGATATAATAATGTATAAGGATTCCATAAACCTCTAGTGGTATCCTACTTTCCCAAGGACACTATGAACCTCAATCACTGTATTGGGTGGCTCCCATTCCCTCACTACCTCAATCTTCACATGATCGACTACAAATCAAACCTATGAAATGATTAGCTTGAAAAAGAAATTACACATCAAGAGCTTTACAAATAATTGATGAGCATGAAGTAATTCTAGGATAATTCTTAGATTATTATCACACTCTTCCTAATCCAAGAGTAAATAAGGATGTATTTGATAAAAATAACCATGAACTAGTCCATGTATGGATAGAAAATACAGTTTGTGAGTCTTATTAACACTATTGATAAGTTATCCACATTGAATGACATCACTAGGAACTCATAATGATAATAATGACACCATAACTCCATGTTTGTGATATCTTCATAACTAACCCAAAGCTGGTGATAATTGAACCTAAGATCAATATTTGAGAACCGTGTTTCTTCTTACAGCTATTGAAAGAGATCATCAATCCTTGGGTGATGGTATCAATTCTTGATTTTTACCTGATTCAAGTGATGATAATAAATATTGACCCTTATGATCCCGTCCACCTTATTTTTGAATATAATAGGATATTCCTAGATGATACACTAGGTATAATAAATTTCTTATCTAAAAGGTCCTATAATTTAACATTTAACTCCTTAATCTCAGTTGGGGATATCTGATAAGTCACTAAGGTTGTTAGTGTTGTCTAGGGGTATAATTTAATATAAAAATTGACCTCATGATAAGGGGGAATCCCTAGTATTTTCATTGATAGATGTATATGTACTTATCAACTACTACATGCAACTGACCCTTCACTATATTGGTGGAACATAGATATTAAATATCTATATGATGATTAATTAGATTCAATCTCCTATAGATTGGTTGGAATTGTCCTATTTGGGTATCCCATCACCAATAAAGGTGAATATTGATCCATCCATAGGATAATTTTTAACACTCCACTAATAGAAATATTTCTAGTTCTATACTATTGATAACCAGTCTATACAGAGTATTATTTTATAAGATCTCATATTTACTATGATTTAGTCCCAAGGTAATATCTCTTTGATAAGAATATGATCACACTAATGAAAAATATGATAGAGGGAATGATCACCACTATTAAGTGTCTCTAGAAAATGTTATTATTTTGGGATATCCAATATTATCTATTGATCAAAAAGGGGTATAAATAAATGAACGACTCATAGTGGTATAGATGAGTATAAGGGATAAGGTAGAGAAAAGACAAATCATACCTTGAACCATGGTTGTAAATTCCTATTCAAACCAATTTGTCACCTATATATATATTCTATAATATAAACTCTTACACCCTGAGCATGAAACAGCCAACCTAGAGGTGGTGGTGAGAGGACTGTATCATAACATTTCTCACCCCCACCTACGGATCAAAAATGGATATATCTAGGAGGGCCAACCTTCACTTATTAGTAAGGATCTTGGTCAGTAAGTTGCCTCTATCATGAAATTCCAATCACTTTATCACATTGGATATGATATTATTCCTTTCCAGAGAATAAAATTGGAGCCATATGATCTCTTTCAAAAAAAAAAGACAAGATATATCTTCTGGAAGGGTTAACCAACTTAAGAGTCCTCAAATACCTACTTCTAAGACCTGGACTACAAATATGTCGACCTATGGAAGAATGATCTTATAATATAGCACCAAATTGATGTTGTTGATGATTTTTATCTTGTTATTGGCTATGTTTCCATAGTAAAACACTCAATTCCTACTTCATGATCAAATACCCTGACATTGGAGGGGATTCAAATGGGTACAATCCCAGATTATTTCTCATGTGGAAGACCACGATTGATCTGATGAGCATATAGGTATTCATCACAAATCATATCTTGTTAATAACTCTTAAAGTTCATGAACCTAACTATTCACTTGGACACTATCATGCAACATTATTGAAGGTCTATCATCTTATACAATCAAATCATCCACAATGTCACTGGGTAGTACTCCTCTTTGAACAAACATCCTAACCCTACCTAGGGTAAGGTAGCCTCATCGCGAGTCTACATGATACATGATCACTAGCATCTTACTATTCTATAAAAATTCACTTTATAAGGACCACCCTCTAGTTATATGGTTTGATAACTAGAATTAAGAATCTATAAATTGACTCAATCGATTCCTATGATGTCTAAGAATCTCACTCACCTTGATATCTTGGAGGTCACTATCTCTGGAACCCATGAGGTGGATCAACCTATGATTAGTCTTGTCCTACTCTGTGATTACTACCATCTATGCTATGGGAGAGCCTTCTATTTAATAAACTAGTGGGGGATCAATCCTCTACTCCATTGGTGGGGGAAGAAACACCCTATGAATTCCATGAACTGAAGAAATATCACTCAATAAGTACTAAAATGGGGGATAAATAACTAGCATTGGTGCTATGTGACCCTACCTCTAAGGATGAACTATCTGTATATGGGGTGGCATCCTATGTTTAATAAGATGAACCTATGATTAATGAAGCATATCTTGAAGATACAACTCAAATAAGGTTTGAATAAATATACCACTGACATGATATATGATTCATGAACTATCCCTTTAAATGTATTAATCAATGCCTTACAGTTTTGAATCTATTAATAGGTTATCATTATCATAATGAAATGCTATGTTGGATTCCTGCACTAATCACTAGGTTCCCTAGCTCTTCGTTAAAACTCATAACATATTAACACCATTTACATAAGTATCCAAAACCAATCCTCACAATAATAAAGGTCCCAAACTCCATCTCTAATACATAATCCACTTTAATATCATTCTGAGATGACTCAACCAATTGGGACCCCACCTAGGCTGACAGAAAATTAAGTGTGCCATCCAAGTCTACCTTTATTAGGCCAAGGGATAACAACAATCACCAATATGGAATATCCTATACATGGTAGGCCTTATAATATAAACTTATAATAATCCATATACCAACATGAAAATTTATATAACTATGAAAGCTAAAATATATAAATAAAAAAACTAAAGTATAACATTTATGTGACCATAACAAATGTCCCAACAATGTAATAAAAACCAAATCTATAAATAAGACCTAGTAAAAAACCTAGTACCCCATGAAAATGAGAAACCTAAAATAGGGGAAAATTTAAATCCATACATCCCAAAAATACCAAGATGAATTCTATGAATAATAAAAATTGCCAAGATCTCTTATGTACCAACACTAATAACTCCTCCAAATCTACATCCTCTGAAAACACTAATGAAATGTATAACTTTTTCATAGGCACAATGTGTGTGGGAATAAATATAATATGAGGGTGATTAGAAAAATACCCAATAGGATTCCAAAAAATAAAAAATTTAAGAGAAGAATAAAAAAGTATCTTAACAGAAAAATTCTAAAAATGAATTTTAAATAACAAGTAGAAAGTCATCATTTGTCACTTCTCAACTCCACTAAAGTCTATCATAAGAAGAAACCTAGAATACCAAGATCTCTATAGAAACCAAACCACTAAAACCATCTTACATATATGTTTTTTACAATATTACACTTATTAATAGTATAAGGTGACTCGTACCTTACTAGAAGAAACCTCATTCAATGGGGGTAACTGACCCCTATGAAGGACCCATACCCCAAAGTGTGTAGTGTACATTATCCAATAGTCTTATCAACTACATGAGTATATTAACCTTATACCATCCCTAATAGAGGGTTATTTACTCATTTATATACATGAAGGACCCATACCATAAAGATAGATATGTTTAAAGAGGGTTACCAACCCCATATCTGCTTTAGTCATTCTTCTATACACATAATCAATTCTAGGAAGCTATAAAACCCCAAATTCAACTAATATAAATACCATATGATGAATATATATATATATATATATATAATGTTTTAATTATAATAAAACTTATAAAATACTACTCAAATTTCAAATACTATCTTTCTAGTGGAAAGATATAAAGAATACTGTATGGTACCTAGTACATGATGTGCCCAGCAGGGTACAAAATGTGTAGGTACAGTTGGGATTTCTTGCTATGTACTTACATCACCCAACCCATGAGATGTTAAGTTATATGAAGTTTTCTAATGGGTGCATAGTTTTTGGGTCTTCCTTGAATACTTGGATATGTGTTAGCGTCAGATCACATGTCGTGTATCACGTGCATGACATGTTCTCCTAGAAATAAAAAATTTAGTTCACATGAATAATATTATATATGATTGAATTTTATGTATATAGAAGGGAATTTAAGAATTTATTACATAGATTAGAATACATAGCATGTATAAGTGATATATATAATATAAGGGTCCTACCATATAAGATGAGTATATACATGCAGTACACGTTGACATAATTGGTATGGTGATATATGGCATTTGATCTAGAGTCACACACCATATAGTTTTCAAAATACCATATTTTATAATTTTGAGTAAAATTATGATCCACATATTGTGTATCATGGAGATATAATGAGTGTAACATTTATTTCACATGGAAATTGAAAGCTGCAAATATATATGGTGTGTGACTTAGAAAAACTTGTAATGTAGTCATGGAATTCTACAATATTAAAACATCATATTCTTTTTTAAAACACTACTTCATACATCACCTTTGGTTATGTATAAATTTCCATCCAAACCCACCACCTCTGAACTCATCATCACACCTAAATGGGGTGATTTTTAGATATCTTTCTTTACCCTCTCATAACTATTTTTTCCATTATTTTAACTACACCAAAACCATTGATTTTATAGTTTTCTTCTATTGTGGAATCAAAAAACCACCAATAAACTAATGTAAGAAAAACTAAGAACAATAATTTAGAAGATGGTCATTAGTGGAATACCATATCCCCCTTGAATGGGCTTAAATTCAGGTTCATTGTAGAATTATAGTACAATAAAAAGAAGACAGTGAATGAAAATGGTGGAAAAAATATCCATGGATTATGTATATAATATTGAAATTATATTTCTTAAAGAATTAATTTTATCAATGATAAATAATAATTATATTATTAATTAACCAAAAAAACATCATTAGAAAATAAAAATGGAAATATTATTGAAATAAATGGTTCTTGATAAATATGGAGGCTTTATCCTCACATTTATCCCATGCTTGGAAATTAACTAATTAAACCACTAGTTCATCATGATCGAAGAAGAAATAATAATCAAAATTTAGATAATATTTTTTTTCACATGAAAATAAGTAACCTAATTAAATTATTTTTTCAATTATCCTTACATACATATCATTTTGATGTTATAGAAACTCTAAAATAAACTACATGAGCACAATGAGAATATCCAAAATAATAAAAACATTATTTTTTCATGCAGGACTTGAATTTTGGTGTATTTATATATTTTTTGATGTATTTTTAAACATTTAATAGCTTTAGGTTGGTTTTAGGAATTTATATAGGGATTTAAAATGTTTTTAGGGATATTTAAATGCATCAAATTATAACATTTTTAGCAAAATAATTAAAATATTTCAATGTAAACCATGCAGTAGAAAATATGGCCTCTAGGAAATCATGCAGGTTGGGTAAAACATGCAATATTCCTGTGAACTAAGGTAAATTTTTATGCATTGTTATTCACATGGTTAGTTCATAGTTTGGAAAATCATGTAGCCAAACTATGAAACTTAGGTTATGTATTGTAGCAATCACACAGTTGGAACACAGTTTCCCAAACCAGGAAAATAAACTTTTCATGAAATTAAAAATCCATGAAAGCTAGGTTTTTAACTCAATTATCTCCCCAAACCTCGCATTTCTATCCTTACTTATAAGGATATTAATCTTGAGGTATTCCATGAGATATTTTGATGATACTATTTATTCTGATGCTTCATCTATTTTAATCTTGAAGTTTTTGACCTAGGAAACAAAGTTAAGACCTTTGTCCCTTTTCTCCTCTCATCTCTTCTTGTTTTTATTTTAGACAAACCCTATTTTAGTGATTTAATTCATGGAAATTTTGGTTAGGGTGTGTTTTTATGGGGATTTAGTTGTGAAACATCATACAAGGGTTTTGAGAGCCTATATTTTTGATTTCGTAGTGTGGTTTCATCTTGGTGACTTTTTGAGGCACATGTCTTCTCTTTCCCTACACTTATGTAATTAACTTGAAATATTATTATTTTAAAAATTAAATTATTATATTTACGGGTGATAAATTATTTTTATAAATATTGGGTGAGAATTCTCTTAGTGTAAAATGGTTTTAGATAAAGGTTGTGGGTTATTCCAACAACATTTTTATAAAATGAATATATTTTTGATGTGGTTTAAAAAATGGTGATTTGTGTATGTGATAAACTTATATTTTAAGAGGAGTTACTATGAGTGTGTTTTTTAACCACGGTGTTGATAAAATGTGTATTTGGAAAAGTGACTTGAGAAATATGGTTTTGGGAATAATGGTGACCTGAAATTATCATGATATGGAATGTGTTCATGATTTATATAGATGAGGCCTTGTTGGTATGGAATTTATTGACAATACTATTTATGTGGGCACATGGATTGTACCGCCAAGTGATGATTTAGGTTAGGGGTATGAGTTTACGCACTATTTTTTGATCTGTTTAGTTATTCCTGCTTTGATGGGGGATGTATTGGGTAGGTATCATGGATCCCATAGGGGAGGAACTGTTGCATTGAATAGGTGATCACATTCATGTCATGGGTGTGTGAGTTGTGGAATGGTTTTATTTGTGAAGACTATGTATTAAAATTGGTGTATTTTTGTGTGTGGGTTATTTATGTGGTATTATTTTTCATTTTTGATTTATATTATCCTTCCCTGTTATTTTATATAATATGTAAGCTTACATGTTTTTTAATTAGTGTGTGCGGTAAGTATTGGGGGTTTGGATACTGGGTTTTTATACTCACCCCTAAATATACATTTTTCTACATATGCCTATTCTGTTCAATGTGATGTAGCTATTGGAAAAACCTAATAATTCACTAGAGGGTAATCATGATAATGTGGTCATTGGTAATAGTGATAGGATATTAGAAAGAATGGTAATGTGGATCCTTATAGATTTTCATGATTTTCACATGTTCCTTCCATTGAGTTGTTTGGTATGGTGGTCTTACTTAGGGATGTTGTCAGTTGTTATTTTACATTTCTCTTGTTATATTATTATTTTGGTCTATTTTTTTCTAATGAAGAATATTTATATATTTCCTTATTGTTATTCTATTGAAATTTATGTCATATTCAAGGGTAAATCATCCCCCAACAAACCCTAGGAATTTATTTACAATCTATTTCCCCATGCAATACACATATGGCTAGTGTCATTCCAATCCCATATAAGTTGTTGGAGTTGGTTGGGAGGTTACAATTGGTATCAGTTTAGTATGGTATATCAGTTGGGATGGTATTAATTGTTATTATATTTGTTGGGACATGAAATATAGGATATATAAAGGCATAAATAACCTCTTTATACTAAACTTCAAGTTACTAGGACGTTTTGAGTATGAAAAGTGTTGCAAAAAACTTCTAGGTTGTTTTTAATCTCATAATCATTGGTTTATCTAATGAGATTTGAGAATAAAAAATTATTAAAGAGACTTTCCACTAGGATTACATTATTCATATGATATTTTATTGGTTATGGTTTGGTAAATTTTTACATGAAAACGTTTTCTCTGCATTCATTGTTTGTGCTTGTGGATGAAATTGAAAGCTTCTGAGAAATAGTTTCTAGAACATGGTAAAATATTGTTTCATTTGAATTGATTATTGATATCATTGATATATGATTATTACTACCATTTTCTTATATTCATTTAGGGAACATCAAACTAGTGTTGAATTCAAATTTTAAAAAGTGATGATTCTTATTGAAGGTTAATGATTACTTGGAAAATATAATTATTATTATTATAAAACCAAATTATAAGTTTGAAGATATTTTATTAAAGGTATGATTAAATGGTTAATTTTATATATTATCAATTATTGGTGACATTTCAATAGCTTATAATACTTTTTAACAAGATAAAGTGAACTATTTCAGCCTTAAATTTTATGATTTTATAGTATTCCATACATTAACCTGTATTTTAGATTTGAATGTTTATTGCATGTTGACTATGTTTAGAAAAAAATCATGCAATAATATTGAGTTATCATTTTTATCTTTAATTATAAAATATATTAAAATAATAACATGTTGTTGTTATTCTATCATAAGTACAAAATTAGCTAATCATTTTTTACATAATGAATAATATAAGAGGAATAACAGTTCATATGTTAAATGTGATAGCCATTCATAGTTTTTAATGTGTTTCAGGACTCTTAATATTATTAGTTCACCAATCATGTGATAATGTTGAAATATGTGACTGGTTAACTATATTTGTTTGATTTTTTCATTAATTGAACATTGTTGATTGGTAACAAAATTATTTCTAAAAAATGATTAAGTAAAGAGAAAAATGACATGAAATATAGAGGAAGAGTATGCTTCATAGAGATTATTCTATTCCAAGATATAATTTTTAAATTATTATGAATTTAGGAACATAATATAACTATTATTTTTTGTGAATATGGTATATTGATCATGATTTGAAACTATATTTGATAAATTTTCTATTAAAATAAAATAAGGCATGTTTATTGTTTAAGTGTTTCTTACTGAATTTTCCTTGATTTTTTTGATGAGGATATGTTTTTTTGGATAATGAGGTTTTTAAATTATATAATACAGTCATATATTTTTTTTTAAGAATTTGTGTTTTTATAATTAAATTTTATAAAAATAATTTTTTGGGATGTTTTATGGTGGGATTTGTTGGTGTTTGGATTCTAGAAATGATTTAATAGGTTTTCATTCAATGGAATTTTTTGAAGATATGTGTGGAAGGAAAAAACTATATTTATTTTTAACTATGTTGTTTTGAGTATGGTTTCTAATATGTATCATATTGTTTGAGTTACTGGGTGGTTTACTTATAATGTTAAACCAGAATTTATTATATAAAGTTTCAGTTTATTTGGAAATATGTCACATAAGAATTTTTATAATTGATATTTTAATTATTTTTTTGGGGTGTACATAGTCCATTGAAGGGGTAATAGGGGTTTCATGTTAAAATTATTCCTCATGTGATGATCATTATTAAACATCTCAGGTAATGGGATATGATGTGATTTATATTGGTCACGATGCTTAGTTATCATTGACATGGTCCATTTTTTATGGTGTTCACGATGCTGTTGATGGATATATTCAGTATAATTTTTGGAAAAGTAACTGGTTTCTTACATTAAAAATTATATTTATTTCTATTATTGGAGACCCACATTCACATATCATGATTGAGTTGTTAATTTTTCAAAGGGAAATGGGAAATGAATATGAAAGAGGTTGGAAACATCTCAAATCAGTCAATAGTTGAATTACATGAACCGAAGGTTCAATTATAAGAATTGTAAGACAAGGTTCACCTGTGTTTTTGAGAATCTACATGATTCAAACTTCATAGTTATGTTTTCTTATGCTGGATTAGTTTCTATATGGGTGACCTCCTAGGAAGTTTCTTGATTTGTGTTTGAGTGAGGAAAAACCACACTAATAGGACACGAGTTAGCTTATGATCATGATGACACTAAATTTGGTTCAAGAAGGGGGTTGTTTTTATAATGAAATATAGAAACCACTATAGTCATTATAAATACATAGTCATGCCATTTGTTCTTTTTGACATGAAAATTATATTCATGCAACTAATAAACCATATATTTTATAGAGAATTGAATAACCTTTATCTCCCATTGATAATGGTTATTACCAATACTTTGTTCACGATTCCTCATATTCAATATAACCAATAACTAATTTTATAAGTAAAAAAACTACATGATCAATATATCAGATCAAAATTTTCAAACATGAATTATATATCATTTTTGAAATAAACAACATAATAGTGATATAGTCTAGGATACAAAGGTTTAATATCTTGGGAAAATTAGGCTCATAAAATACTTGTACAAAATAAAAATTAAACATCATTTAAATCCTTATTATGTAACCTTCTTAAATATCTCACATTATCCTCAGTAAATGTAATCATCTAAGGATATTCATCAAAGGAAGGGGTGTTCTAAAATCCCAGTAAGGGGTGGGACAACAAAGAAGGAATAAGAGAATTGAAATTAATAGTATATGAGTGGGCATAATAATAAAAATCATGTTATAATAACAAGATAATATTTATAATCATGAGGGAAACATTTAATAAATTCATGGAATGTGGACTATTCATAATAATGAAACATCATAACATAGTGGTAAAATACCACACATGGTTGTGAATAGATCCAACATCATGTTTATATATAACACTTGTGCATAAATCATAACATTATAATTGTGAATGAATTTAACATCATTTTCATGCATAATACACATAATACCCTGAGAAATATCATATCACTCAATTTATTTGAGGACTATAGAATTCTAGGCCCGTCTTTTTTATCATAAAATTCTCATAATCATATATTCCACATATAAAGGTAAAAAATTACAATCATCGTAATGAAATAAACCCCTGGAAAGAAATGAGATTCATGAAGGTTTTATAAAACATAATTTATTGAAAAACCATTAGGGTTTCCAAATGAATAAGGGAAATCATATTTTTTCATAAAACATCATCATTCAAGAGTGTATAAGAAACAAATCAAGAGGAATAATTATAATGTTTTTGAAATCAATGTCTTTTAGAAAAATATTTGTAAATGGATTAGAAAAAAATTATAAAAATGAAAAAAAAACATATAACTAAAAAGAAAATATGAATAATAGTGTAAGTAAATTTCTAAGACATTATAAAAAAATCCATTTAGAAAAATAATGTGAATGTCGAGATTACCCAAAAAAAGGTGTTTGGGATCAAGAATCTCCTTACCTTAAATCCCACTTCATTTAATCACTTTTCAAACTTCTGAATAATAAATTTAGGTTTATTAAATCATGGAAACATAAGATTATTATTTTCATTTGTTTCAATCTTGATCAATTTTAGTCATTATATTTTATTCATTAATTCCCTTTGTTAAAGGCGAAACGTTTTGATATCACATTTTCCTTAAAATATCCCATCTTCCTTAGATTTAATAATATTTCTTAATTGTTATTTATAAATTATTAAGATTAAATAAAGATATTTATATCTAATTATATTTATATATTTTTAAGTTTTAAATAATTTATATTATTCATACATAATTTTTTTGATAATTATATAATTGGAAACATCCTCGTGGGTGGTTAACTGATCATTGATGGGGCATTGCCAAAAAAGGAGGAAAAGAATTATGAAATATAAATACTTTATAAATATGATCATATCAGTTTTTTAAAATCATTAATATAATGTTAACATACTAATTAATTAATATTATAATATTTGGGTTTTTTATTTATTTGGGAAAATAGGAAGAGGAGAGGAAAATGAGAAGAGATGTAAATGAAAACTTACCCTCTTCTCATTATTACTTCTTTTTTACGACACTTAAATTTTTGAAATATTGGAGTTTTATTACTCTAGAATTTAACTAAGGATTATAAGGGTCTTAATATATGGGATTTGGTTGTAATTTTGTATTTGGTAAGTAGAAGTTAAGTGGTTTTTCAAGGGAGGTGTGAAGGGTTATTTATGCTTGATGAGATGATCGTTTTTAGGATAAAATATTGAATAGATTATTATATGCAAGGTAATAATTTCAATAGTAATATTTTTGTAATTATGAAATATATTTGAATAAAATAACATGATTTTACTACTTTTAATCACTTTATAAATCAATTTTTTTTATTTTAATCAAAAGGAAATGAGAAAAATGAAAAAAAGTTTATTTAAAGGGATACATTAGAATTTTAGACTTTGGAAAATTCCTTTTAGGCTTGGAATTTTTTTTATTGTTTTTAATTGACCCATTTATCTTATTAAATTGATTTTGGTCTGAAATAGAAAATTTAACATTTATTAAGTAATTATTACACTATTATTATTTCCCAAAACAAGCCGTATTTCAAAAACAATTTTTTTACTATTCACATAAAAATGAAAGATTCTCATGAAATTATCAAAAAATCACCCTTTTGAAATTTCTATGAGATTATTATGAAAATGAATTTTTTTTTTCAAAATAATTTTCTATGATAACTAATTATAATTATTAACTGAAAAATTATAATTTTTATAAAATACATTAAAATATAGTTTATTAAAAAGTGTGTATAATTTATTTGAGTTGTAATAATTTTATTTATTTTATAGTATTATAATATTTATATATTTTCAAATTTATAATTATAAATATTATTTATATAACAATTTATTATTTATAGGTTATATTACTATTCCAACAGTCTAGTTACTATTCCCAACAGTCAAGTTACTATTCCAATAGTCACATTATTATTCTAACATTAACATTATATCCTATAGATAATAATTCATTACTTCATAAATTATTCACTGCATTTAATCTCAAGGTTATATATTTTAATTTTCTAATATATCAATTTATTTACTAATATTTTTTTTCTTTTCCATAGCGTTGTTATAGCAGTGATGATTCTAGAAGACCAGAGTGATATAAAGTTTCCCATTTTAGTTTTTCTATTTTCTATTTTTTATCCCATTGTAATATTTATAGTTTTCATGGGTTTAGTTATTGAATAATTTAATGATTCTCATTCCTAAAATAAAGTGTTGTTTTTTTCTTTGTGTTGTTTTTGTATAATACTATACTATAATATAAAACACATTTATTAAAAAAATATCATTTATAAAGTCAGGATCTTTACATTATTACCCCCATTTTAAAATTTCATCCTTGAAATTTCAACTCATATTTTTGATTGAGAATAGATTAGGGTACTTCTATTTCATCATTTCCACCAATTCCCACATTACCTCTTCATATTTATGATTCTATTAAAATACTTTGACAAGGTGAGTTGTCTTATTTTATAGAAAATTATCTCTATGTTCTAAGATATTTACTAGATTATCCTCATAAGAGTGATCATGCTCCTATTGTACCACCTTAAAATTCCGTACATGTGAGGGATCAAATATATACTTCTTATGGAAAGATACATTGAACACATCATGAACTTAAGCCATATTTAGTTGAAGTTCATGCCAATAGGCCACTAATAATACGCGATCAAGTTCATTGAAGGGGATAATGTACTTAAGGCTAAGATTCAATTTCATTACAAACAACATGAAACTCTTCCAAGATGATATTTGAAGGAAAAATTTGTCTCCAACTTCAAACTTGAGGTACCTTCGATGATTATCAAAAAATCTATTATTTTGACTTAGACCAATTTTTATATACTATTGGATGGATTGAAACTTTTGTGTTATCTCTTGGACTAGATCAATCATAAGTATAATTTGATCATGAAATTAATCCCAATAAGTAGGATTTATAAATTTGTTCCCATATAGATATCCATATAGATCCATTTGAATACTTGAGTAGAATCTTTTATTGTATAATAACTCAACCAATGAGAGATATTGATCCCATCCTCCTTTAAATTTCATTGAGAAAGATATCATCATTAGCTTTAGAGTCTAAATGGTCTTTTCATATTAGACATTAGTTTAATGGTGACAGGAAGAACTGAAAATCAATTTTTTATTTAGATCATGTTGAAGACTTATCCATAATTTATAAGTGAACCATGGATAATGATTAGAGATGATAGAAAGTGGTACCCCATGTTTCCTCACTGCCTCCTTTACATATATCATAGAAATTTGTTCAAGAAATAAATCTTTTTGAATAAATATGATGTATGAAGTCTTGGTGAGTTGATCCACCATAAACTATAGCACATTTCTTCCTTTATATGTCTTCAGGAGACTAGTGAAAAAGTCCATGATGATATTCTCTCATTTCCATATGGGTATGGGTAATGGTTTAATCATCCCCTTAGACATCTGTCACTCTGATTTAACTTGTTTACATACCAAGTACTTTGAGGTGTTCTTAGCAATCTCCTTCTTCATGTTGTACCAAAATAAGTTCTATTGAATATCACAATACATCTTGGTACTTCCAGGATGGATGAACAAAGATGATCTATGAGAATTATCCAAGAACTCTTTATTCATCTTAGGTGATATGGGTACACAAAGTCTAGTTCCAAAAATGAATGAAAATGTATTCATTGATGTGTAATTAATGAAGATTCCCTTTATATACTACTTCCACCTTCTTTTGAATCTCCATATTACCCCTTTGAGACTCCTTGACCTTCTCTTAGATTTATGGTAGGTAAATAATTTTTTAAAGGTAGAATGTATTCCCCAATATTATTATTTCTAGATCCATAATTTTTATATCCATAAGGATATGGTTGTTTTCAATCTATATTATGGATAGATTAGTGGGTTTTTCTTCTTCTAGGAGAATCAACTACCTTTCTTTACCTTTCTTGGATGGTATCATATAGAGTAATCTTAGTCCTTGGTCAGATCTAACTATCTTTTATAATGCATGTTGTGCTCTTTCTATGTGAATATATACTTTATAATCTTGTGACATGTATATATTTCACACTTCTCAATATAGAGGTAGTCTTTACAAATCTTCACAGTGAAGATCACAACTGCTTACTCCAGATCATGCAATGGGTAGTTTTACTCATGGATCTTTAACTGTCATGAGGCATGTGCTATCACTTTATAATTTTTCATGAGGACACAACCAAAGATTTTTTTTTAAAAAATCACTATATATCAAAAACCATTATCCACATGATGGAAGTGTGAGTACAAGAACAATTATTAGTATCTTCTATTCACCACAAATATTTCCACACAGTTTTCCATCTAGATACACTTTAACCCTTTCTATTTTAACTTATTTAGTGGGCTTGAAAATCATGTGAGAATTATCAAAAAACATTGATAATACCTAGATAAGCCAGGAAAAATATGGTTTTCTGTGAAACTTGAGTGTCTAAGACATTCCTCAATTTACTTGGTCATTGAAGCATATATTGAAATTTCCTCACTTATGATCATGTGCTTGATGCACGCCTATTGTAGGGTATGCAAAAAGAAAATTTATAATGGTTTCTTAGTGTAACACAATGGATGAATATGGATATATCACATGAGGATCTTAACATTTTGTTCACTTACTAATTCTAATTCATCTTAGAACAACTTCTTTTTGTTGTTTTTATTATTTTAAGAAAACAATGGAATTTGAGAAAATAAATGAAATGAATAAAAAAACTAATATGCAATAAGATATCGTGAAGAAAGAACTTAACCTTTATGGTTTGGTTTATGGGTTCCATTATCCTTCTTGTTGATGATTAAATTTAGTTTGACATCTTAAATATGAAATATCAGTATTAAAATAACATTCTTTTATTTAGTGGGTGTGAAATTTCAAACTCCTAAATAAAATTAATTCCACCTCCTCCTATAATCAAGGTTGACGACCCACCTTAATCGATAATATGAAAACTTCCCAGAACTGACTCTATCTTATGTCATTTCATGCACTAAATATCTCAACTTAGTCATATAAAGGATTTATGTTTATTAGAATAGTGGGAAAAGTTTTAAGCAATAGATTAAAAGTGATTTTGAGTTTAGTGTTGTGGTGGAAAATTGACACACCCATGAACATCACCCTTTCTCACCACAAAAATAAATAAATCATTAGAATTTAAGTGCATAATTTAGGAAAAACCACATACCTCCCACATTACAATCCATGGGTTAGCCCCTTATTTTCGAGGGAAGATTTCACTATAGAAATAATAGAAAAAATAAAAATAAAAAGAATAAAATAATATAAAAATAAGTGTGAGAAAAAAATAAAAATAAGAATGGGGATGATATATAATGAAGAAGAGAGAGAAATAAAGAATAAAAATTAAATAAAAGAGAATTAGAAAGAGATTAAAATAAATAAATAGAATGTTAGAATAAGAAAAAGAAAATGATGAATAATATGGGTGTAAGAAACAATTTAAATTAAAATCATGCATCAATTATATTAAAAATAAAATAAACTAAATTAATACTAAAACCAAAAATAAAATGAAAAAAAGAAGAAGTAAACAAAGAAGAATAAGTAGCCTTCAGCCTCTCCTCCTCAGTGGTCGATCTCTCCTCGGTAGTGGTAAGAGCCCGTTTATTTATTGATGGGAAAATATTATTCTTAAAAATCATAGTCAAGGGTTTCCCCTTATTTTTACATTTGAATTTGAATATTAGTTTGAATGCAGATATTTTAAATATATGATCTCTGAATCTCTGAATACATTGACTATTTGTATTTTTCTTCATCGCAAACTCAAATTGTATCTTGATTTCTCATATAAATGGGATCCATTGTCTGTGGAATGCATGTTGGTGCCTCTATAGGAGGTGGAAGTAGTGAATAAATTATGGTGAGATCCCCCTCTTTATTCATGGATTTGGTCTTCATTTAAAGGGGGGCCAATAAGGTGTCCCAAGATCCCTGAGGTGATCCAAAGTGGTCCAGGGCCTTGATAGTTCTTGTTCAGCTCATACCTGAGCTTCTTGGTGGCGGTAATGGAGTTATCTGATAGATATATGTGGTGGTGGGCCAGCATCAAGAAATGTTCGAGATAGAGGGTGGTGGTAGGTTGTACTCAATCATCGGGAAGGAAAAGTGTAGCAGGTTGACACCATCTCTCAAAGTAAGAATAGTTCCACTTAAGTTTCTATCCCACATAGAAAAATAATAGGGGAACCATTTTTTTCATTAATTATGTCTTAGAATCGACTCTTCAGAATCCCACTCTAAGATGAGATCCCAATTATTCTACACACACATATCAAATAGACCACACTTCACCATGTGACCCATGTGGGATTTATACTAACTATGATCCCTAGAGGCTTCTCCTAATGGCCCATGTTCCCTCACTACCCGAGAGACTCTCCTGGTGGGTTGACTTAGCTGGATACCCCTTCTAGGATGGATAAGTGGTTGGTAAGCCTACTTATTTTAGGTTATCTTGGGTTGGCTCAATTTTTTTAAGTTAAGGACTAGATAACCAGTTGGTCATCCTACTTGGTTAAGGGCTACATGGGTTGGCCCAATATTTTACCAAAAAATCATAAAATTCACATAATAAAAATCCAAAAAATATTCTTCAATAAAATGAATCACTAAAATCCCAAATTTAATCCACTTTATTTATTTAATTTCAATTTCTCACATTTTTAATAGTCAATCATTTATAAGAATATATTGATTAAAAACCTTTTAAAATAATTAGAATATGTTTAAGAATATGCCTAAAAGTATGAGTGTTTCAAATACCCCCATACTTAAACTATGATTTTTCTCAAGCATAAAATATCAACATCGAATTCAAGAGGTCTCAAATTCTACCAATAATAAAATTTTAATGAAATAAAATAAAATAATTATCAATTTCATATCAAAATTTTAAGTTCCATATAGAATATCAATTCAATTTAACATTTTTAAAAGAAACAAACAATTTTATTATTTTACTTTTCCCATTGAAAATGATGAAACTTCTTCTTTTATCCATTTAGGCACCTTAATTCATCATTATTAAACCTAAAAAATCACAATTTATCACACTGGATCTTTTCTCTCATCACTCATGATACAAATTCAGGTAGATTTATACTAATATCTTGAGAACATGATCCTTTTACATATGCCTATAAAGAAACTAATTTCTCCACTTTGTAAAGAAAAAAGTCATATAAAATCACCAGAGATTTGAAATTGAGGATTTAATGACTATGAGAATTAAGGTTAGTAGTAATTAATGTTTTAAAAATTAAAGTTTATAGAGGAGGTTATCTCTAAAGTATAAAACATGACATCAAAAGTAAAATCTCAACGAAATTTTTCCCTTCAAAATAACAACTTCAACATCCCAAGGTTAAAGTAAGTCCATAATCAATTGAAGAATAATGAATTAATTTCTCCTTCTCGATTTGGTCTCTACTTTTATAATTTTGTTTTCAAAAAACCTTTTCATATTTTATTTAGTTTTTTTTGAAATTTATGCTTAGAATTAATCTCACATCCACCACCTAGACATATATAATAAAAATAATCGATTTAGTAATGGTTATTTGTTTATTCTTCTAAGTCACAACCCATTCACATATATATATATATATTATTTTTTTTTTCAATTTTTTAATAAGGGGAAATAATAAAGTACAATGTATGAATCAATAACCATTTTAAATCCCCAATATCTAACATAAGATCCCAATAATTTTTCCTCACAGTGTAGTAAATCCATTTTACCATGACTCCCCTCACCCCATACTAAAACTTTAAAATATATTTCAAAATACTTAGAGTAGGGTAGGAATGGATAAAAATATCTTGAAATATGGATCATCCCAAATAGGGTCATTCATGGTATTTATGGGATTAAAAAAGATTAATGTATAAAGTGGTATCAAGGATATAGGATTTTTAATAAAAATGAATCAATCATTTGAAATGTGTTTTTTCATAGTCATTATCTTTGATAAGTTTCAATGAAAGTTTTAACAGGTGGAATTCCCTAAGATCACTCGAGAAATATGCTCAAGATAAAAAATAGGAATTACTTGGTATTTAAATCCTATATATAATGGGACATATGATATTGGGAAATAAATTATGGCATGAATAATAAGAACAAATTAATTCACATGAATTCTAGAAATTCAAAACATGAAAAAATGATAGGGAAATTTAATCCACTCGAATCAACTAATTCCCTCAAATTTGAGTCCTCATTTTAATATCCATGCTCCACTATAATAATTTAATTCTCTATATTAATTATTCAATATCATTAACATTGAAATATAAAACATGTAATCATAGGGTTCCTAACAAACTCATGTCTTCTAGATAAGTCAAGTAAAGTAATAATTCAAGTATGGACATGCAATTTCTTAGTTAAATCTTAGAATAGGTTTTTAGAAAAAATATAGTGAGTTTAAAATATAAACATTAAGAGTGTACTCCCTTTTCTCATGAAGATTTAGTAATCCTCATCCAATTTTTGTTAGTTTCCTTATGCCATCATGGACCTATAAAATATAATCAATCATTAAAACTTAAGGACCATGTCATTAAAGCTAAAAATGAAATATGGATCGGGGATGCGTACTAAAATAGTCTTAAGAATGAAATTAAAAAAAACTAAAAATAAAGTATGGATAAGTCTTGGTTTAATCCCCTAAGTGGCCCCTTAATTTTTATCGCCTCTTGATGGGAATCACCAGCTATTATCTGTAATCATTAGCTGGGTGGAGATTATTTGATTTGAAGCACAACATGTGGCTTTTCCCAATTTCCACTTCTCTTCCATGGTGAGTAATAATCCATCGATAGTGTACACTAAGTCCATCTACTTCAAAATAAGGTATAGATTTCATTGTGTTGGTAGGATGAAGTATGAATCATCATACTTATTGGTTACTACTTGTGAAACCTTAACTTTATTTTCCAATGCTTTCTCAATTTGGGATGCATGAATTGAATATTTAAAGGGAAATAAATCAAGTATTTCAATTGAACAAAATTTAAATATTTAAATCAAAAATAAGAATTCTCCCTTTTAAAGTGAGAAGACTATATCTTGGTTTCATCAGGATTAGCCACTTGTATTTACACATGGGATTCCTCTAATTTATGTTAATTTGAGTCAGGGATACCAATGTGTTCATCTAAAGTTGTAGGTGTTGTTGATTTATCTTTCTCTATAAAAAACATGGATTGGAAGAATATAAAAATTAAAAACATTGGGATATAATACTCAATTAATATTTAATAAACTAAAATGACATAGATAGAGTTTAAAATAATATCATCTCCATGAGTTTATTTAGCTTCAATATTTTTCTCAGTGGTAAGTGCCTCTTGAAGTTAGATCTCAATGGATAGAGGTAGGTAGTCAGGATACTCCATATTTTCTTTAAATTCCACTACATGGGTGTTGTATTCTTATATGGATAGAGTGGTATGTAATTGTTCTAAATATTTTAATTTTTAAGGAATTGAGAGATCACGTTATACCTCATACCGATTCCAGAAGTATTCTACATCTTATTGATCTCCCACACATAACTCCGAAGGAATTTCTTCCTCATCATGAATCTACTCCAGCTCATCATGGTCAGTTAGGATCTGAATCTTAAAATGGTTGGAATGATGATGGTTCTTGAGTTAGGCTGGATGTAATTAGTGAAATTTTGAAAGACTAATACTTCTTCCTTTGGTTAAGGTTCAAGTTTGTATTTGGATGCACATACATATGTATTCATCCATTATATTTTTCTCTCTAGTTGTTCTATGATTTATTTGAGTTCTTGAAAATGATCTCTATTATCAACCACTTTTTCTAGATATTTCACTTGAGGGGGTTCTTAAAAAAGTTTGGTGAATCTTGGGAAGGATTTACTAATGTCTTGGACACTTCTTAATATAATTATAGAATTTATTAGGAGAAATCAATTAGATCCTATGTCATGGATTCAAAAATCAGTTCCTGCATATCCTCCCTCAGGCCATCTATTAATTCTTTATATTCCTTCTCCCCATATTTTAATTACCAGAATGATATCACCTACCTAAAAAATAGATACATTATACTCCATATAAAAGTTTGATTCAATATTTGGTTTTGGAACTTGTGGGTAATTTTCTATGATTTAAAGACATTATAATTTGAAAACATCATGTAAAATGAATTTTTATGTGGTTTTTTATTATAAGAAAATGAAAAATATTTTCAATGTGAAAAGAAAAAGTAAATTGAAAACTGATTGTATCCCCAAAAAAGGCGCTAGTTTTGATGCTTTCCAATCCCAGGGTGTGGGAAAAGGAAATTTTAAATTATTTCATAGTACAACATAGTGGTTGACCGAGGTCGTATCACTTGAGGAGCTTTATATTTTTTCACAGCCTATTTATAATTCAACTAAATACTACTTCTTTTTGTTGTTTTTATTATTTTAAGAAAATAATTAATTTTTTTAAATTAAATGAATTTATAAAATATAATAATATGAGATGAAATATAGTGAGGACATAACATAGACATTATGGCTTGGTTTATGGGTTCCATAATTCTTATTATTGTTGATCAAATTCAGTCTCACAACTTAATTAAGAAATATCATTCTTAAACTACTATTCTTTTTTTTATGGGTGTGAAATTTTAAATACTTAGACAAACTTAATTCCACCTCCTCCTATAATAAAGGTTGAAGAAACACCTCAATAAATTATGTGACACATTCTAGGAAATGAATCCATTTTATTCCATTTCATCCACTAAACATATTAACTTCTTTGTATGAAGATATTATATTTAGTATAAGGGAGTGAAAAGTTATAAACAAAAAAATAGAAGTGATTTTGAGTTCAGTTTTATTATGGACAATCACCACACCTGTACACATCACCCTTTCTCACCATAAAAATAAATAAAACATTAAAATTTAAGTGCATAATTCAGAAAACACTACATAACCCCCATGATCCAAGCCTTAGGTTATCCTCTCATTATTGAGGGTAAGAGGTCACTATGGAATGAAGATAGTAAAAATATTAAAATAAAATAAAAATAAAGTTGATAATAAAATAAGAACAGGGGATGAGAGAGAATTATGAAGGGAGATAAAGAATGAGTTAAAATAAGATTAAGGATAATGAGAAAAGGATTAAAATAAATAGATAGAATATTAAAAGAAGAATAATAAGAAGAATAATTAGAAGAGTAATAATAATAAGAGTGTAAGAAACACATTAAATTAAAATAATGAATGAATTATATTAGATTGGAAAAAAACTAAATTAATACTAAATACAAAAAATGAATATTAGAATAAAAATATAATAAAGAAGGAAAAAAAAGAAGAAAAAACAACCGTTGACCTCTCATACTCAGTGTTCGATCTCTCATCAGCATTGTTAAGAGACCCTATATTTATAGATATCCTTATCTTCTTATTTCTAAGCCTGGTCAAGGTTTTCCACTTATTTTCTCATTAAAATTTTGATATTAGTTTGAATGTAGATATTTTTAATATCTAATATTTGAATCTCTAAATATATTGAGTGTGTTAATTTTTCTACAACATAAACTCAGACTTTGGTGTGACATCTTAGGTGCATGGGATTCAGTGAAAGTGGAATTCAGGGTTGTAATTCAATATAAAGTGACAATAGAGAATAAATAGTGGTGTCATGCTCCTCTTCATTCATGGATCTAGTCATCTTTGAAAGGGGTTCCACCAAGGTCACCCAAAGTTCCTAAGGAGATCCATGGTGGTCTAGGGCCTCAAAATTTCCTCTTCAACTCATACGTGATCTTCCTGGTGGTGGAAATGGAGTTCCCTGAAAGATGTAGGTGGAATCAAGCTGAAATAGAGTGGTGGCGGAAGTGGAGGGTTGTGTCATGTTGTATATGAGCATGGGGAAAGTGGAGTGGAGCGGGACAACGTCATTTCTTTAAGTATGAACAGTTCTACTTATGTTTCTGTCCCATGTCGAAAGATAATAGTGGTGACTTTATTTGTTATTAATCAAGTTGGGACATCGAATTGTTATAATCCCATTCCTAGATGGGATCCTAGTTACACATAACACACATATCAAATGGGTCGTACTGTACAACATGGCATGTGCAAGATTTGGCCCAACTATGCCCCCTTGGGATCCTCCCCACAGGCCACATTACCTCACTTCCCAAGCGGATATATTGGAAGGCTATCATGGTCAGCCTCCCCTTCTAGGATGACTAAGTCGTTGGTCAACATACTTGGTTGATGTATGCTTTGGATAAATCAATTTTTTACTTGAAAATCAGAAAATTCACATAATAAAAATACACAAATTATTCTTCAATTAAATAAATCACTAAAATACCACATTTTAATCCATTTTATTTACTGAATTTTAATTTCCAACATTTTCAATAAACAATAAATTATAATGTAATATTGATTAAAAACCTCTCAATATCATTAGAATATGATTAAAAATATTCAAGAAAATACGAGTGTGTTAGTTCCCCATGAAGGTGACTTATTGCTTCTAAAATCAACACTTGTTTAACTGAGTATAAATTTTCTACTTTCTTAATATCACAAGAATAATAATTATATTCTCTTCTTATTCATCATTTATCTTGGAGTAAATGAAAATATCATCAACAAATTCTACCGCAAAATTTTCAAGGTAGTATATGAAGACTCTATTCATCAAATCTATTAAGATTGAAGGGGTATTTGTAACATCATGCCCCTACTCATTGGATTGAAGAGTGATTGGGGAGATACTAGGACTTATGTGACATACCCAAGACTCCAAAGGCTGTAAATAAATACCAAGGGCCTTAAGAACATTTTGGGGATGATTTTTCCTTTGAAATATAAATCAATCAAACTATATAAACAATAACCAAACATAGCTCTATATAATGAAAGAGTAAAAAATAAAACCCAAAACAAACCAAACCAACAACCATATCAGATTACAAGAGGAAAAAAAGATATACTCAAAGTGGAACAAAAGACTAAAAAACTAAAACCTCAATCATAACATCAACAAGAAACACCCAACCCACTCCAAGATCAAACTCTACATGCCAAACCCATAGTATAAAAAAGAATCACTAAATAACTGAGATACCTTTCAATTATCCATGTCTCAATAGATAACATATGAAAATGCACAATAGTTTCCAAGAAGAGGGTGTGTAAAAAATCTGAAGTATTTCCCCAATGACATCCCAACTAATGTCATTAGGAAAAAACTTATTAGCACAATTTATAAATTACTTTCAAGTAGTAAAATCTTTTATAAAAAATCTATAACAATTTTCCATGGAAAGAAATAAAAAAAATCATAAAACCTTTTTTCAATCATTTGGAATACCTCAAAAAATTCTCCATATACACACAATGCATGGACAAGTAACAATTCCATACTCATGAGTAGTCTCAAATATATCTACCAAGTAATCACATAGTAAATAATACCACATTCCCCCACCAAACTTGCCTCTTTCATAGGGTTATGTCAAATGAAAATGAATTCACAACAACCATGTATGAAAAAATCCATGTAAAACCATTTCAAAATATTTTATTTATTTAAATAATTTCCACAGAAAATTTTTGTAATGCCCAAGATTTCATAATATATATCTCTTTAAAGTATTTCAATAGCTTGCGCCACACACAACACTGAGTTCAATCGCACCGAGACTTACCAAACTAACCGTTTAAAAAGCGGTTATGATTAGTATTAACTGAATTTTGAATTTTATATACTCTATATAATTTTAACATCCATATTATGTGTTTTTTAGACATAATATACGAACAAATTCAATTTTCTTGATAAAAGAAGTGTTTAAAAAAAATGCACTTTTACCATCTTTTAATGAAGAACCCTTTTTAAATACAATATTTGACACTTTTATATATTAAATTTGACAAAATAAAATTCTTCTTTAGAAGTGGGACATAAAAATTTATTTTGGAATTTTTTTTGGTTTTTTTTATGATAACTTTCATATTTTGGTGAATAGTAAAAAATGCTAAATTTTAATTGAAAACAACTTTTTTAGTCAAAATAATTTATATTGTTAAATTATAAATTTAAATGGGTTTTAAGTATAATTAGATTATATTTTTATCATTTAATCCAATTTTGGTCATTGGAAGAAATTTTACATTTAAATTGGACATAAACACATATCAATATTTTGATAGTTTTTACTTCTCAAAAAATAGATTTCTGGTTTTGTAAATGAGAATTAATTTTAAATTAATTAATGTAACTTATATGTTTTGAATTTGGTAAAATAGAAATAATTTTTTAATTCTGAATATCAAAATTATCTTAGGGTGAATTTTTGATATTTTTATGAAAACATTCAATTTTTGATGAATAGTCCAAAATACTACATAGTACATAAAAACTGCCTTTTTTCATTTAAAAAATTTTTTATTTAAAAATTTATCTTAAAATAGATAAATAATACATATAATAGTAAAATTTATTTCATTTGAGTCATTTTTTTAATAATATTATATATATAAAATTTTATTGAACTATTTTAACGTCTTTTTACCAACCTTCTGGGCACATTTACCCACATTCTAGGCACATTTTCAATTTTTCATAAAACCTAATTTTATTGATTCTGTGAATTGAATTTAAAAAATATGAGAGAAACGGTTGAAATCACTAATTAAAATGTGGTTTAATAGGATGAAAATAATTTTTGGTGAATTGTAACTTTTGAATTTTATTTACCATGATTAAAAGTAAATAAGGAAATTAAAGGTAAAAATGATATTATAATTACCCCAACACATGTCCTAATTCTATTGAATACATTTATTTAGACCAAAATATACCTTTGTACAAAAATATTATCCTTTTTGATCAAATTGGTTTAGATTAAGACATTTATTATATTTTATTTAAAGAAGAGTTAAAAGTGTTAAATTCAAATTTTAATTACTAAACCATTTTTAATATAGGGTTATACATAAGATAAATAAGGATATAAATATTAATTTGAAAGATAAAATTATTTCCTGCATCATTATATTTTATTTATAATTTTTAGACATCAAATAATCAAATTTATTTATGACATAATGATGATGCAGTAATTACATTCTCAATGAAATACTAAAATAATTGATATTATAAATATTAAAATAAATGTTAGTTGAAACTTTTGATGACATAAAATAATTTTCTAGGTGAATATGAAATTTTAGGGATGATTAAATATATATTTTTTTAAGTCATAAAGTTTTTATGACTTTAATAAAAACCAAATACAAAATAGTGTCAAAGATGATATAAATGAGTTTAAAAAAAATACTATTTTATTAAATGATATAATATTCCTAAAAATATAATATTCTAAAAAAGGACTTATATAAGGTTATATATGTCATTTATGAACCACTTGAGGTTCTATTTTTATTTTATAGTAAGTTTATTAACCACACAGTGTAGTAATACAAGAAGACATGGTAAAAGTTAAACTATTTAACTAAGAGTTAAATCTAAAAGATAAGGTTAATATGGTGACATAAACTTGTCTAAAACCTATTGGGAGAGATTATTTAGAGCTTTAACCACCTTATCCTCAAAATAATTCCATTTTAAGTTATTAGAAACCAAATATTATTTTATAATAAATTAATATTTCCAGATTTTTCTAAAGTGCACCTCACCTCTCTTATAAAAGGGTACTTCCCATTATCTTAAATTCACACCTCCAAATCCATTTGGATCAGCCAAAACCTGATAAAATATCCCCCCAACTACCCTAACTTTATCATAGAGTCATTACTTTGGTCATAAATCCATCCTAAGGACCCATTTTGTTCAAATCAAAAGGAAGAACCCGAAGAAGAGGTAATTATTTCATCACCTCTTTTAAAGTTCTTTTCTTCTTCCACTTCCTATTTATTTGTTGTTTCCATAAAAAATAATAACTATAGTACCTTATAAATACTATTATTTCATTATAAATATGGTAAATCCATATTCATTATTATATCCATCCTATAAATGACAAAGTCACCATATGTGCGTACGTACGACTTACCGTCTCCACGTCGTGGTGTAGTTTGTTATTCAACACTTCATTATTTGGATGGGTATAATAATAAGTATAATTGATGTAAATAATAAATATAACATGTTAATTATTCTGTATATATAATATAACATCCAATTACATATGATTTTATCACCAATATAAGGATATAATCACTCGTACATATGTACATCTTACCGTCTCCACGACACGATGAGATTCATTTCCACATTCACCATTCAACGATGATTATAAATATATATATTATTAATAAGTATGTAATATATGAAATAATAATTCTACTGGATATATATATATATATATATGTATGTATATATGTGTTTACATAAATATCATTCACTTACTTCTGTTCAATACGATTTGAAAATGGAAACGACATTTATGCGTACGTGCAACCTACCGTCTCCATAAACAATGTTTTCCATTTCATATATCAATCTATTATACACACTTATATTATGAATATATATGATGAATAAATATTTTTTTATATTCAGGAGTCAGTTAAATCATGATATAAGTTATATGATCAGGAATAAAAAGTTTAAACGCATATGATAAAGAAAGTGATTATTACCCGAAATGTTATTTTAACATAGAAATTATTTTTAAATTGGTGGTATAAATCCATAAATTAATCAAGTATGATATCATAAATATGAATATGGTTTTGTTATAATTTAATAACATACTATGGTCCCTATTCAGAAGGTTAAATGTACCCTCGACCAATGAAAAGTACAAGGTAAGGGTTAATTCCTCAATCTCATTATTATACGAGATTGTTTATGTGTAAGTATTTACTAGGAAATTTTTGTCATACATGTACATGATTCATAAAAATATATTTAAAATTAATATTTTAAGGTCTTTGGGAAGGGACTCCTGATCAATATCTACATTTTAAATGTTTTAATGTTTTATTTTTCTAAATCTTTTAAATTAATGTCCATGTTTTAATTTTTTTAAGGATTTATTTATATGTGCATGATTGTTTTAAAATGTTAATTCCTTTAATTTTTTTTAAATTGGTATGGGGAACTTTAATTCAAAAATCTATTTTAAATGACTTCATTTATAAATGCGTTACTTTTAAATGATTTCAAAAAATGGATATTTCTCTCAAAGAGTTTTTTGATCATTTTCAACTATGTCAATATCCTTTACTGGTTATTATTCTTGATTGAGGTTGATTTATTATAATACAATATTTCATATTGTATTGAATGAGTTATGATATGTTTGAATGTGGATGTGTTGTTTTTATACCTTTCATGGTTTATGGTTAAAGTATTGACATTTAATATGCTAGTTTTAATACGAATGTTTATGTTATGTTTCTATATTTTCATATAAAGAATGAATTGGACTTAGTAAGTGATGGGTGGAGCCTGCTATAGCTCCTCGATGCATCGGTAAGTCTCAGGAGACAAATTAGTGTCTTGGAACAAGGCCTTGACAAAATTTTTATTTGTAGTCTTGGCATGAGGCCTTGACTATGTGGTTATGATGTCCGACATTATACATTCCCTAGTTATGAAATTAGTTATTACATGTGATTATTTGACTAGTAGAATATCCATGTTCTTGTTTATATGGTAATGTTTGATTTATTTTTTCCATATTATGTTCAATTTTATGTTTAAATGGATTTTGTTTTTGTTACACATTTTCCCTTAAAAGTGTATAGCTTCCGATAAATTATTACCTTTACTGAGCATCTGATCTCACCCCTTCCTTATGTTTTGTTTTCCCAGGATTCCAAGAAGTGTATTATGATTGATATACAGGTTTAAACTAGGGGAATAATGACATTATCAAAGGATTATTTATGGCGTGTTTTATGTTTTAATGTGTAATGTAACATTCATGTATGTAATCTATTTTACAACACTACTAAAATGATCAGTCCTTCTGGACATGATTCCTTCTAATCATGCCAATATATTAAAATAATTGACTGGATTCAGGCTTCTAGGGTTGGGGAATTACAATTTCCATGTATAAAAAACAATTATTTTAAAATCAATATTTTAAGATCATAACACAATGAAGATTTCTAAAATCTAACCAATTTTTCTACAATTTCCAAATCCAAAAATAATAGATATTTTCTCCAAGAATCACACAAGTATTTCAAAACAATTTTAACAAAAACATTTAATTAAAATTAATAATTTTTGTTATAAATTATGTAGAGTCAAGAGAGAATCCACTTACCTGATAACAGTGGGAAAAAATAAATAACAACACCGTGAACCTTCAAGATCCGATCACAAATCATGATCCCTTAAATAGAACCAACAAGATATCATCATGTTATAAATAAAAATAAATAGATCTATCTATGAAGGACTATATCTATGGTTCTAATAGAGAGAAGAACCCAGGAACTAAGAATAATGTTGAAGAACATGAACTTATTGATGAATCCAGGCCTCCAAAACACTTTTATTCACATATGGATCACTTTCCAATCAAAGAGAATCATCTCTCACGACTTGAGAGAAAAAGGAATTCAAGTTATGGGATGATTAGGGGACAATTGAGGGTTTAAGGGGTTTATTCAGATTAGATCCAATTTTTAAGTAGGGATAACTATACGCTACACGGTTAGGCTACACATTTTGGGAAACCATGTTCCAACTGTTTGATGCCACTGTCTTAAGGCCATACCTTTCATGGTTATCTCACACAGTTATACAAACCATAAAAAACCATGAATTTCCCTATATATCAATAAAAACAGTTTCTTTTATCCATAATAATGCTTTTTCCAAACTGTGTGCCAATCATGCACCTTCCTATTACCCAATGTCTTCCCTTTTATGATTTCTTGGAGATTCTTCTTGGTTTCTACTAACCGTTAACAAACTATGAACCTCTATAAAATCCTCCAAAACGTTCCTACACCCCTTAAAACCACCCAAAAAATAAACCAAACTTTATATATAATCAAAATACATGAATAAAGGGTCCTTTACCATAAACTGAGGGTGATAAATTCTCCCCATAATAGTAATTTATATCCCTAGAAATGAAAAAACCCTATTGGTTTGGAAGAGTTCAATCCATTTCTCAACCATTTCCTTCTCACACTCCCATGTTTCTTCCTAAATCTAACCATGTTTCTATAAAACCAACACTAGACCGATGATTTTACCATGAAATATATTCTCCTCTGAACACATAATCCATATTATAACATGAATCATTGTAGCATATGATTCTAGGTAAACGTGATCACATTGAATCACATGGTCAGGATCATGTTGAAACTTCTTCAACTGAGATACATGAAAAACATTGTGCACTAAACTGATCATTAAGGGAAAATTTAACTGATATGACACCTTAGAAACTTATTCAAGTATCTGAAGAGGTCTTATGTGTCAAGGAGATAACTTTAAATTCTTTCCAAAATGTTTGTGCCCAAGCCTCATAGATATTCTGAAATACACATGACCACTCACATAAAACTAAAATGGTCATCAATGATGATCGACATATTATTTTTGATGACTTTGAATCATCTCCATTCTCTTTCTGATCAAATAAATCTTATTTATCATCTATTGAATGAGGTTGGGTCTAAGTAGTGAAGTCTCAACAATTTCTTCTCAATAAAGTAGAGAACGATAATGACACCCATACAATGATTCAATAGGATCTATATGTATTGGGGCTTAGTAATTGATATTATATAATAACTCCACTAATGGTAAATGATCTTATCATGAGCCACCAAAATACATTACACAATCCCCAATAATGTTCTTTAATGTTTTAATTTTCTATTTATATTGTCCCTCTATTTGTATGTGATAAATTTTACTCATAGTGAACTGTGTTCTTAGGTCATACAACAAGGATTTCCAAAAACAGGATGTAATCCTAGGTCTCTGTATGATACAATCAAGACTAGATTTCCATGTATCTTTACAATTTCTTAATTTTAAAATTTATACTTATATTCCAGTGAATTAGTTTCACAAATAAGGATTAAATGAGACAACATTGTGAGACGATCTACTATCACCCATATGAAATCATGTTTATTAGCTATCATTGGTAGACCTATTACAAAATCAATGGATATTTTCTCCCATTTCAACATAAGAATCAATAAAGAATTCAATATACATACTGGTCATTGATGATTCAGCTTTACCTGCAGATAGGTGAGGCATCTCGTTACATTATCCACTACAACTCTCTACCTGCCAACCCACTAAAACTATGTTTTCAATTTTTTATACATTTTATGAATCCTAGGGTGAACAACCCATCATGAATAGTTGTAGGCACTACGAATTTGTTCTTGATAAGCGAAAGGGATGACCATCCAATCTTCAAACCACAACACTAAATTCCCATTCATCTTTCATTATTAAATGTTCTACACACTATTGAGGTTGGACCTCATAGTAACACAATTAGAATCAAATGTATGAGAAACTCTAATATATTAAAAAAAATTAGAAAAAAAACAAACTAGAAAGAAAACTAGGATATCACCTTGGTTTTGAGAAATATGGATGCATATCCACTATAAATTACGTTACTTCCCATTAGTTTGAAGCCTCTTTATCCAATTAAGCATTTGAATTTATACTCAATTCATCTTCCATATATTCCCCTTCACCTAGTGTATACATCAAGTCAAATTCAAACATATGTGGATACTCCATCCATCCGTTCTATATTAAGTTCCAATATTTCTATGAGACAATGTGTTTCAAACTCTTATGATTTGTAAATACCATGAATTTCTCACCAAAGTGGTAAATATTTCAAGTATTTAAAGCATGGACCACAATAGCTAATTCTTAGTCATGTGTTTGGTGGTTCTTCTTATGAAACCAAAACTTCCATGATCCAAAATAAAATACATGGTCTTTCTGCGTGGGAACACATCCCAACCCATATCCCAATGCATCACAATAGACCATATAGACCTGTCCAGAATTTGGAAACATAAGGATAAGTGATTTTGTAATTCTAAACTTATGTTCTTGAAAGGATTTATGATATTTTTCATTCTATTTCAATGGAACTTCTTTCCCCATTAAAACTTTCATCAGTGATTCCAAATGTGAAAAATCATGTACAAATAGTCTGTAATATCCAACCAAACCAAAGAAACTATGTTTCTCATAGACATTCATTGGTGGTTTCAATGAGACAAAAACTTATATCTCTTTTAGATATAGAGAAATACATTTTTTTAGAAATGAAATATCCAAGGAACTATTTATCGTGTATCCATAAATAAAACTTTGACAACTTGGCATGTGGATGACATTCCCACAGGTTACCCAACACTACAACCAAGTGTTTCTTATGATCCACTTTTATCCTAGAACACACCAATATATCATCAAAAAACACCCCTATAAAGGAATATAGAAACCTCTAAAATATTAGATTAATAAATTTCATAAATACAGTTGGTTCATTCCTAAGACCAAAAGGCATAACTACATATTCATAATGACTATATATTTTTCTGAAATATGTCTCCGGAATATCCTCCTTCAAAAGTTTTAATTGGTGATATCCCAAACATAAGTCAATTTTTGAGAACAACTGGGATCAACTTTATTGACCAAACAAATCATCAATTAATGAGAGTAAATATATATTATTTATCATAACTTGGTTAATCTTACGATAATATACACAATGTATAGAAGTTCTGTCCACATTCTTTACAAACAAAATCACCGATGCCCTCAAAGAATTTCTTGGTCAAATGAACCCTTTGATTTACGACTCTTCCAACCAAACTTTAGACTCTCTCAATTTTATGGGTTCCATTCGATAATATATAAGAAAGATAGTACTGGTCCCCGACAGGAGATCAATTGTAAACTCCACTTCTATTTTTGGGTGGAAACCCTGAGAAAATTTAGGGGAAAATGCGAGGAAACTAATAAAAAATAGTTGAAAAATACCCATTCCCAATATCATCCAAATATTCCAAGGTATGATCTACCAAATAGATTTCTCCAAAAAACGGTTCCAAAAGTCTTTCTTTACTAGAAATTACAACCTAATCTTCTCTAAATAGATTCTCAATTCCATATAGATATGTGAAACTAACCTTTTGGTCATAACATCTAATACAAGACTTGAATGATGTAAACCAATCCATACCCAAAATCTAGTCATATAAATCCATCACAATCATAGAGAAATATCAAAGTAACTCATCCCCTTATATAGTTATATAAAAATATTTACACATAATGGCTCTACATTCTCTTTGACTAAGAGGAGTTTGAATTTTCAACATAGAAGGCTTCATCTCAACATGAAAACCCATATTATCAAAAAAACAAGAAGAAATAAATGAGTGGTATGTTCCCATATCAAAAAAATAATGTATAAGAGTACAATTAAAAATATTTATACCTCACACCACCAATGTTCTAGATTGATCATCCATGTCCATTTTCTCTACAACATACAATTTCTTACTCACTGTAGTTTTCTATTTATTACCTTAATGAAGTTGCAATGGTTGAGGAGTCATAGTGTTTATAGAATCACCTTGGATCACTCAATTATGATGATGACAATTATTCTATTTCACTCATCCTATCAAATCATACAATGTATGAGAACTATGAGATGTGTCTTTAGAACCCAACCATAGGGTACTATGACAATAGTGCCAAAGATGTCCCATATTGTTGCAGTCTTGATATGCTTCAGGTGGTTCTATAGAATATTTCTTTAATATTTTGGAAATAACCACATTGAAAACATCCAAAATTACTTTTGGATTGAGGAGAAATATTTAATTATCCTATGTTATAGAGACCCTATCCTTTTACACATATTATTATATTATTTTTATCATAACTATCGATCAAAAAGAAACCATGGATCATAAATTCTTATGTATTTTGAAGATTAGGTACATGATTTGAAAACATAAAACAAAAATAAAAGCATCTTTTAATTAATCTCAATAACGATCTCCTAACTTCCATTGAGCTCTTACATCTTTATAGGATAACTTGGGGAATACATGAACGAAGGGATGATCTAAAATTTCCAGTAAGGGAATAATCATAGGAATAAATCCTAGCACATGGGTTAGAAGGAATAACAAGATCACATAAAAAGGAATGGAACATGAATAAAAATATGTAATAATAAAATATAGAACATGGGATCAGCTAATCATGGAATCATAGGAATGTGGAAACAACTGACAACATGACATAATCATGAGTCAAGGCTAACAACCAAGACTATTTCACATTGTAGAGAAAGTCACATAAAGGAATATGGTTTATTACCTATTCAAATGTAACATCTCATGAGGCTAAACATTACTCAATTAATTGTAGAGATATCTTGGTGCACCAATCATAACATGTTCATGCATATGTGTCACGAACCAGGCCGGGTCGCTATCTGACCCGGCACCCGACCCGGTCCGCGACATGGCTCGAAGGGTGTTCCCGATCCCCACGGGCTGGCACAAGGGCCCGGGTATCAAAACAATACATGGGAACAATTTACCTGAAATAGTAAACACAAACAACCAAAAAGATTGATAAACTAAAATTGGAAAGTGACAACCAAACCGACCCTTAACAAAAATAAAATTTGAAGGTTTACAACTTGATCCAACATCCAAAATGTAATGACAACAAGAGTGACTAAAACTCTGACTCAAACCTCGAATCAACAAGAGAGGTGCGACTACCACAAGCTACAAACACTGACCTGCATGAGAAGACCATCCACAAACCAAACCACCATGACGGGGCACAATGTCACAACCTGGAATGCCCAAGAAACAAAGCCTACATACACCCAAAGGTGTATGTAGGGTGTGAGCCAAAATCCCAGTAGGATGTCACCCCAAAAAAGAAAGGTTCCACATATAAACATTAAATGAAAAATACATTTTCAGGATAAATAAATGAAAGGACACCAAAGATTGAACAACTTTAAAGAAACATTTTCTATAAAGAAAACACTTTTAAAGAAAACAACTTAAATAAAAATAAAACACCCTTGCAGTTAAGAAAACTCAAACCTTCAAGAGAACCCAAATGCTACACTGTATGATGACGGTGAGTGTATAGAAATCTAGGAGCACTAAAAGTGGGAGAGGCCCTATAGGTACTAGAAAAAGGAATTGGACCCTAGAACATCGCGTCTCGGTGAACAATAGTATAAGAATCACAACAAAATACGTTCTCGTGCATGAGACACTAGTAGGGCAACACATCCATAACCTAGTGTTCTCCAACCATCATCCAATGTTTAGTTAGTGTTGTAATCGTCAAACCAGCTAAGTGAAACTGGGCCAGAACCACTTTTGAATCACTAGCACACTAGATTTAGTCCGCCCACCTAGTACCTAGGCTTCCCCTTTTGTGCTCAAGATGTTCCAATTTCACATTTAATGTCAGACTCAGAAAAATAAAACAACAAGGGTGTTACATAAACCAAAAACCACACTTTCACACACACGGAAAACCATTTGGAAAAGTACGCACACCAAAAGACTTTACCCAAATCAATCAAAACAATTTGGGTATTACATAAACCAGACGCCACACTTTCACACGCACATAAAACCATTTCGCAAAGTACGCATGCCAAAAGACTTTACCCAACTCAATTAAAATAGTTTCTGCATTGCTAATAATTGTTTATTATAAACATATTAAATTTTTATCGTTAATAATTTTATTAAATCATATTAAATTATTTGTAACAAATTCTTCAAAAAGAAACATAACACAGCTTTAACATGAAAATCCAACTCAACCCTCTTTCATGAACAAACACCCCCAACGCTACATCAAGAACAAAATCTGAACACTTTTCACATTTTCACAAAACAAACACAAACTTTATAAAAACCCTAGAACACAAGCATTGCACTTTTCACATTTTCACAAAAAAAACACAAAATTTATAAAAACACTAGAACAAAAACATTACACTTTTCACATTTTCAAAAAACAAACACAAACTTTATAAACACTAGAAGACAACTCACATAGGTTTTTATAGCAACAACCTACTCAACCATTACAACACCTTCACTTATGACCAAGAACACACTACGCCATGTCAAACACAATTAGCACTACTTGCACAAATGAAAATCTAGCTGTAAACATAATTAAACACTAAAAATTAACTAAAGATAAGTTTTCAACCAATCAACGCACCCAACCATACTACACAATACCAAATAAATCTAAAACATGGAAGAATTCAAGAAAACAAAGTCTGCACACAAAATAATTAACCAATTAAAATTATAAACTATCAAAGCTAGAAAATGAATTCATTAAATAATGTTTAAAACGCGGAACCACCTTCCTTGGTGTAGGGAAACACGAGACTTCCGTGCGAAATCATCAGCGCACATCAAACGCACCACGACAACCCAAATAGAACCTAATAAATAACGCATCAGACCAATTATACCAAAATTGAATCAAACTCAATTCAAAACTCTAACTGCACTCAACCAGGATTAAAAAAAAAGCATTCAATAAAAAATGAACTTACAACAGGGGTACGGGAGGTCGGCTGGAGGTCGACAGAGGCTGCCAGAGTTGCGCGAGGAGGTGTGGGGCGGCTGACCGGTGGCACGAAGGGGTGTGGGGTGGATATCTGGCAGCACGAAGGGGTGTGGGGCAGCCAGTGTGGGGATGGCTGGTTGATGGGGTCACCGGAAGAAAACGGGTAGGCGACACCGACAGGGGTCGAGAGACGCGGTGGAGTGCGGGAGGCTGGCGATGGAGGGATAGCACCGGGAGCCGGTGCTGCAAGGGTCACTAGAGGGATGATGAGGCGGTCAGCTGGCAAGGAAAATGGCGGCGGCATAGAGGTCAAGTGGTTGGGCTGCACGGGTATGGCGCGATGAATGAGGGGAGGACGGTGCGGGGTGTTGCGGGGTGGCGAGCCAGCAGCTGGTGGCGGAAGGGGAGGCGCCGGTGAGCGGCGCACGTGGCCTAGGCAAGGGGGAGCAGAGGGGAGGATGGCCCGAGCGGGAGAAGTAAAGAAGAAGGGGGGGACCCTAATAAGGGGGAATAATAATAATAATAATAATAAAATAAAATAAAAATAAAATAAAAATAACATAAGATAAAATAAAATAAAATAAAATAAAATAAAAATAAAATAAAACTAATAATAATAATAATAATAATGATAATAATAATAATAATCTAAAAATAATTACAAAAACAATAGTAATAAAATAAAAGTTGTAACAATTATAAAAATAATGATAAAAATAACTATAACAATTACATCCTCTAAAAATATTATTATTATGGTCATTAGGATAATTTATTAAAATTTTTATCACATTAAATTTTATTTATTTATTATCAAGTCATTTTATTTAATTAATTGGACATTGGAAGGTCACCCGATGAACCAGGAGAGGCTGCACGGTTTCAAAATCGTGCCTCGCTCGAGTCGTGCGGTCTCAAACTTTCATTGTATTTTTATTTTTTTATTCATCGCGTATTTTCCATCTTCTTTGAACATCAGGAAGGCCGTGCAGTGAACCAGACGAGGTCGCGCGATGACCCAGGCGAGGCCATGCTACTTCGACTGTGGTGTGCTGGATGCAACCAAGAGCGAAACATTCATTTCTAAATAAGACCTTAGAAATTTTAAGTCAGGGATCGGCCCGAACTATCTTATGCCCAATAAAAATAATAATAAGAATAATAAAAATATAAAAAAATATAAAAAGGACGGTTGTGAAAATTCTCCCCACCATAAAGATTTCCGTCCTAGGAAATCCACAACTATAACCAAACCCTAAAGTAGAAAGCCACACTCCCTTAAGGTTCAAAGGGGATCCCCACAAGCATCAAGCAAAGAGAGGCAAAAGTATCATGCTCAGAGAGAGTGGCTCAAATACAACTTCAAGAAACTCGCAAAAAGACTTTCTGATATGTGTCTCCCTATCCAAAGAGCTAGAACACCTCCAGTTGACTGATCAAGGAAAAGAACTCTCGCACCCACAGAAACCAAATTAACAAGACAAAACAACTCAAGAACTATTAAAAAAAAACCACACCATTTGGCTAGAATGAACAAACAAGGTGAAACCACGTCCAAGGAACACTCTTATCACTTATCACCAAGTCATCTTTAGAAACAGAACCAAAAGGTCAACATGGGGAAACCTGAGTGGATCCCCACCATTAAGAACCTACCAACGCCCAAGGAGAGACTAGAAGACTGAAACGGGGAGGTCCAAGTGGACTCCTTGCCATTAAAGAAAAGTACAACACCGTTTCATTCCAGAGACATTCGTGTGAGACCCAACGTGGATATCCCCACCATTAGAGCTAACAGAAGATACATAACTTTGAAAATTTCCTGATGGTGACAAAACATACCACCACAAGGGGCAAGGAGGGAGGGGCCCAACTACTGGGGCATCAAAACCATGACCCAAGACAAACCAACATCTTCACATCCCCAGACGAGCACTATTCCAACTTTGAAACTGACTTACCCAACATATCCCATCAGGACCACTAAAGCGATTTCATCCAGTGGAATGCGACCCCTAAGACTCTAAGGCAATGAGACAGCCACACCTCTGCATAGTCACAGAATCCTTACGCGACCAAATGGTTCGTTTGGAATGGAACAACTAAAGTAATTGATTTAAACTACTTTGACTTTAAAAACCGATGACAGAACAAAGTCGGGGTCCCATACACTCTCTGGGTTCCTGGCCATGCGTCAGCTTCACTCTGAGGCCTATGGCTGGAGCCCTGATGTTTGAATCATCTCCTGCCTCGCAGTTAGGTGTCGAAGACTCCCAAATGGATCTTCTCCTTTTAGTGTCACAAGCAACCACACTGCAACCGAGGAAACACCAACAAACACAACACATTACGACATAAAACTAATCATACATGGAATATTCACCAACAAAAGAGCTGAAATGGTGCATGCACATCACCCTTTTTCACACTGAATGAGAAAACGACACCAAAAATCGTCACCTGAACATGACCATTGCTATAGAGAGGAACATTATATGGAGAGGGACTTCAAACTGAGTCTTAAACAACAAGCGATTTTTGCAATCGACCATATCATCCCCATGTGACTGGGTCTGCCACACTTGTGGCCTAACGTAGACCCTTTCTTAAATGAAACCAATGAAGGACCAAAGGTCATTTAGAATTGTGGCCAACACCGACCACTCTAGGATTCTTTCACCTTTACCCATTGGAATCTCTTTCACCGTCTCAAAACAGAACTTTCAAATTAATGAGTTCAAACTTCACCCTTGACAATCAAAGAGAACTCACACTACAAGACGTCACCAAAAATGACCCTTAAAGCCGATGAAAATACTACAAAGCCCTTCAAGACACTAGTCAACACTGATAATTCTAAACCACCTTCACCCTTCCCCATTGGAATTCCATTCACCACTTCTAAGGGGAAACCTTCAGACACAACGATGTCAAACTTCATACCTGACAACTAAGACAACTCAAAGAGACCAAAGTCCCATTAAAATCCTATCATGTCTATCATCCCACTACGTGAGGATCCGCTTAAATGAAAAGGACAAGGTACAAACTTATCACTATCGATCAAAAGGGAGAGTCCTTATTTTAATCAACTGGAGGGTTGGCCAACGATGAATTACCTGTGGCCGCACTTCAATCCCATGTTAACGCTTTATGGGGGGGCGTGCACTAGTCAAGAAGGAAAACCATGGACCCAATCAAACTGGTCCAATGGCCAAGACATATCGCAATCGAACACTAAGCCTGCATGGGGAACCACTACAAGGGCTTCCCGAAGCACTTTTTAGAAGAAACCATTAACCACACGCTTGGACTCCAACTTACAAATAAGAATTCAAAATCATGACACAAATCAGTTAGAAAGGATCCTCACCTCAAAACACCTAACACACAACATTTCCAAAACACAAGGACACACCTAGCAATCACCGGTTACTAAAACACAAAATTCTCATTTAAAAAAACTTTTTGAAAATAAGCAATGCTAGTGGGTTGCACAAACACCAATTGTGCCCCATGGACCTCACACACATGCATGTTCCCGTGCCACACTGGCACCCAACTCATATCCATCCAAGGACTCATCCACTCATTCCATTAACCCTTTCTCTTTTCATATACACTCATGTATGTGGTTTCCCACGAGGACACCAAGGATCAAAACCAAACCTTTCCATTTTTCAAAACCAAAACATTCAACCCAAAATTTTCAAACCATTCACATCATTTTATTTTTAAAGCGCTTAATTTCAAAACTGTCACGACCCGTCCTCGGGGCCCGTGCCGTGACTACCCCAAGCCCGCCTTCCATAGGCCAGGGGCTGGCGACTAGCACCAAGGCGTAAATCCCAACAAAAAGGGAAGGCATTGCCTTTGAAAAGTAAACAAGCACCACAGAGTAAGCAAGCAGAAAAGTAAACACTAAGTAAAACTATACAAGCTGTGCTGAAAGTAAAAAGGGGCCGGAAATACAAGCCCAACTGTAAAGTACAACTGAAAGGAAAAACAGCAACTGAAAAGGGAAAACTGCAGCGTCGAGCCGTCCACTGGAAGTCCCACCTGAAGGGTGGGTACAGATAGCCTCCACTGCTCCTCGGGTCCACCTAACCGCTCCGAGTACGTCCCGCCCAGTGGTCCACCTCCAGGTACTGTCCTGCTCCGCACGCCTCCTCCACGATCAGCGCTGTCCGTCGTCTGCAACCAACACCATGAAGTGCGGGCATAGCCCGTGCAGGGGTGAGTATAAGCTACTCAGTAGGGACCCCGAGACCCCCGAAGGTTTCCCAAAATCCACAAAGGATATATCACGAAGAAGAGGTACAATCACGAAGTAACATCTGACACGGCTTAGGTATATGCCCATACATATACCTAAGTCTGCAATTCCCCGATCGGCTCCAATGTTCGAGCCCAAGCACAACCCAGTCCACACAGGAAAGCAAAACGCATACCCACGCAGGATAGAACAACACAATCCACAAAGGAGAGTAAACAGTAAATCCACACAGGATAACTCAACACAATCCACAAAGGAGAGAAATACAAGATTCAGCTCACACATGTATACTTCTTCGGATGACGATAAAGATGATCATTGAACCATCTAAGTCGTCGGACCCACGAAGGATCGATAGGTACTAACCTTGCAGTGACCCACACAGGATCGGGCTCACGCAGGACCTGTAGGAGTTGGCTCACACAGAACCGCTGAGAGATGACCCACACAGGATCAGACCCACACAGGATCGGGCCCACATAGGACCAGGCCCACGCAGGACCTGTAGGCGCTGGCTCACACAGAACCGCTGAGCGCTGACCCACGCAGGATCGGACCCACACAGGATCGGGCCCACACAGGACCGGGCCCACGCAGGACCTGAAGCACTGATCCACGTAGGATCGCTGAGTGCAGTAGTCGTCGCAGTCCGCTGAGGATCTCTGCACAGTCGTCGCCGCAGTCCACTGAGGATCTCTGCACGGTCGTCGTCGGAGTCCACGGAGGACCTCTGCACAGTCGTCGCCGCAGTCCACTGAGGATCTCTGCACGGTCGTCGCTGTCGAAGTAGCAGTCGCAGCCAGCCTAGGGTTCCCGCACACAGCAAGCTCGTTCGGGAGGGTCCGCACCACGAGCCGAGAGGCTGATACATCAACTGACATGAAGTCCGAAGTTGATGTATCCAAAAGTTCCGTATCGTCAACAGGAACTCAACGTCGCAGACGGCGCGTCAATCGGACGCCCGGTCTGAGAGATATTGGCATTTTCGTCCCAGGGGCCCGGTTGGTTTTTAAGGAAAAACCAACCCGACCGCACTCCACCTGCGTCCAAACCTCGGGCGGAGTATGCCAAAAGATCCGTCTCACTTAGAGGAATTCAACAAAGCTGACGGCACGTCAATCGGACGTCCGTAGCTCAAGATATGAGCGTTTCCGCTCCGAGGGCCCGGTTGGTCTCGTGTACGAACCAACCCGGCCGAACTCAAAGTATTCTGAAACCTTGAGTGCGATATACCGAAACGACCGTCTCGATCCAAGGATCGCGTTGCCGCTGACGGAGAGTCGTTTGGAGGCACGAAGCTCAAGTTACGGGCGTTTGAACGAAAATGTCCGAAGAAGGGGGGTACGGGCCCGGGCCGACCCGGCCCGACCCCCCCTGGGTCGGCCCGACCCGGGTCTGACCCGGTTGGCCCGGCCCGGCCCGGCCAGGGCCGGTCCGGCTCGGCCGGCTCGGCTCGGCCGAGCGGCGCGGGTGGAAGCCGCGGGCGCCGACCCGCGGCCTGAGGAAGAACCGCGGCCCGCATTCGGGCCGCGCTGGTGAACCGCGGACGCGGCTCTGCCGCGTCCCACCTGAACGGACCGGACCCGCGCGGCCGCGGGTCCGTCGGCCGGCGCCGCCGCGCCGGCGGCTCGCGCCGCCGGCAGCTTCCGCGGGCCGCCGGCGTCGCTCCGGTGGCCCGTTTTCCTTCCCGTCTGCGCCGTTGCTCTTCCCGGGATCCGTTCTTTACTGCGGGATCGTCAAACGTCCGCTGCGGCACGTTCCGTCGTCATCCGTCAAAACCGCACAAAACGAAGAACGACGGAGGGTCGTCGGGCCGTGTTCGTTTGGCCCGAACCCTCCGCGTTAGAGATAAACAACCGGGAGAATTTTATTCCACACAGGAAACAACAATTTTAATAAGATTTAAAATTGTTCACAAAAATGGTTCTTTAATTTCTTTAAAGAAACATTGACGGGATTTAATTAAAAAAGGGGGTAAATCCCATAATGAAATCCCTACCTCGTCGATCGTCGCGCGCGGGCATTCTTCGCGGAAAGGATCGTCGCGGAAGAGAGGGATCGTCGCGTCGTCGCGGGGAGGCGTCGCGTCGTCGCGGAATCCGGAGTTGAGTCGGCGAGCTCAACGAACCAAGAACAACAGATTTAAATTATAATTAATTAAATCTGTGTTTAAAACCAAAAGAAAAGAACCTTGAGCGGAAATCCAAAATCACTCACCTCAAATGGTCGGTGATCGGAGATCGGAAGAACGTCTCGGACGAAGGCGTCGTCGATTTCCGGGTTCGGCGTTCTTCGCGTTCTTCGCGTTCTTCGCGTTCTTCGCGTTCTTCGCGTTCTTCGCGAGGGAGAAGAAGTTACGAGGGTTCTCTCAAATCTTCTCAAGCGAAAATAACCAGAGGTTGAGCGTTGGCCTTATTTTATTATTACGCCAACGAATTTGAAAAACTGGTTAAGAAACGATCCATCAATTCGTTGAATTAATTCAACGAAAGAAACGACCCATTTAATTTACGAAAGAAACAGCCCATTTAATTCACGAAATAAACCGCCCAATTAAATGGTCTGTTAAGAATTTAGAAAACGCGTCGGTTGACTTTCATTAAGACGGGTTTTCACGGGTGCGTTTCTTAGCGGAAAGAAACGGCGGGGCTCGTCCGGGCCCCACCTCACAAATATCCTACCAAGGGGGTAGGATATTTCTGGATAGCATCCTATCCAGTTCAACTCAGTTCAAGCCGCCTTTAAGTGGCTTCAAGTGGCTTCCAAGTGGCTTAAGTGAAATAAAATAAAGTTGTCGCAAAATTATTTTATTTCTTAACTTTAAGCCCGAAAATTAAAAACCACACCCGAGCAAATGCAACTCCGGAAGAGGCGTTTCTAAGCGAATACCGGCGCTGCGATTTCATCGATGCCCTCAGAATTCGATTCCGAGCACCAGTTCAAAAGTTAGAAAAACCCGCTCGTCCGTTCACTGAACGTACCCGAGCCAAACTTCGGAAAATGATTCCGGGCACACCGGGCCTCGGAATCAGGTGCCGTCAGAAACTGCGTTCTTGTAAAATTCCAAAGAAAATTAAGAAAAAAATTTCCTTGAAATTTACGGGTATTTACAAGAACACTTTCAAAGACCAAATCATTTTTACTTAAAAACCAAATTTCCACAATTCCAAAACAAAGAAATGAGAAATGGTGCAAGAGAAAACTAGTGTCAGTGGGTGACTGGAACATATGGTTGGCAGCCATACGCCAATAATGCCACCGCCACAGAGAGTATTCTAGGACAGCGTCCCCGGCTCCACATGGCTTGCCAAACCCTGTGAACTCACTAGGACCACTGACCCTACTCCCTTTTCATTTACCCTATACAAGATTAAGCACAAGATTAACCACAAGGACCAAAGACTTAGGAAAACCTCAACTTACCTTCATAAATCGAGTCCCGCAATGAGGTGTACTGGCCGGGCACCTTACTCGCAGCCCGAACGTCGAGTCCTGACAACCTTAACTTTGGTCTACACTGACTCTATCCCAAAAGAACATGAACCAAGATAGAAAAACTGTCCTCTAATACCATTTTGTCATGAACCAGGCCGGGTCGCCATCTGACCCGACGCCCGACCCGGTCCGCAACATGGCTCGAAGGGCATTCCCGATCCGCACAGGCTGGCATAAGTGCCCAGGTATCAAAACAAAACATGGGAACGATTTATCCTAAATAGTAAACACAAACAACCAACAAGATAGATAAACTAAAATTGGAAAGTGACAACCAAACAGACCCTTAACAAAAATTAAATTTAATCGCTTAAAAATTGATCCAACATACAAAATGTAACGACCACAAGAGTGACTAAAACTCTAACTCAAACCACCAATCAATAAGAGAGGTGCGACGATCACAAGCTAAAAACACTTACCTGCATGAGAAGACCGTCCACAACCCAAACCACCATCGCGGAGCACGGTGTCACAACCTGAAATACACAAGAAACAAAGTCTACATACACCCAAAGGTGTATGTAGGGTGTGAGCCAAAAGCCCAGTAGGACGTCACCCAAAAAAATAAAGGTTCCACATATAAAAATTAAATGACAAATATATTTACAGGATAAATAAATGAAATGATACCAAAGCTTGAACAACTTTAAAGAAATAGTTTCTATAAAGAAAAAACTTTTAAATAAAATAAATTAAATAAAAATAAAACACCCTTGCAGTTAAGAAAACTAAAACCTTCAAGAGAACCCAAATGCTACAACGTATGCCGATGGTGAGTGTATAGTAATCCAGGAGCACTAAAATTGGGAGAGGCCCTATAGGTACTAGAAAAAGGAATGGGACCCTAGAACATCATGTCTTGGTGAACAGGAGTATAGGAATAAAAATAATACGTTCTCGTGCATGATCCACTATTAGGGCAACACATCCATAAACTAGTGGTCTCCAACCATCATCCAATGTTTAGTTAGTGTTGTAATCGTCAGACCAGCTAAGTGAAACCAGGAGAGAGCCACTTCCGAATCACTAACACGCTAGATCTAGTCCGCCCACCTAGTACCCAGGCTTCCCCTTTTGTGCTCAAGATGTTCTAATTTCACATTTCATGTCCAACTCAGACAAATAAAACAACCAGGCTATTACATAAACCAAACGAAACACTTTCAAACACATAGAAAACCATTTCGTAAAGTACGCACACCAAAAGACGTTACCCAAATCAATTAAAACAATTTGGGTGTTACATAAAACAAACACCACACTTTCACACACACAGAAAACCATTTGGCAATTTACACACGCCAAAAGACTTTACCCAACTCAATTAAAATAGTTTCTGCATTGCTAATAATTGTTTATTAAAAACATATAAAATTTTTATCGTTAATAATTTTTTTAAATCATATTAAATTCTTTGTAACAAATTCTTCAAAAAGAAACATGACACAACTTTAACATAAAAATCCAACTCAACCCTCTTTCATGACCAAACACCCCCAACGCCACATCAAGAACACAAACTGCACACTTTGCACATTTTCACAAAAGAAACACAAACTTTATAAAAACACTAGAACACAAACATTGCACTTTTAACATTTTCACAAAACAAACACGAAATCTATAAAAAAACTAGAACACAAACATTGCACTTTTCACATTTTCACAAAACAAACACAAACTTTATAAACACTAGAAGACATTTCACATAGGTTTTCATAGCAACAACCTACTCAACGATTACAACACCTTCACTTACGAACAAGAACACACTAAGCCATGTCAAACACAATTAGCACTACTTGCACAAATGAAAAGATAGCTGTAAACATTATTAAACACTAACAATTAACTAAAGGTAATTTTTCAACCAATGAACACACCCACCCATACGACACAATACCAAATAAATCTAACACATGAAAGACTTCAAGAAAACAATGTATACACCCAAAATAATTAACCAATTAAAATTATAAACTATCAAATCACGCAAATGAATTCATTAAATAATGTTTAAAATGTGGAACCACCTACCTCGATGTAGGGAAACACGATACTTCCGTGCGAAATCGTCAGCACATGTCAAGCGCACCACGAAAACCCAAATAGAACCTAATAAATAATGCATCAGACTAATTATACCAAAATTGAACCAAACTCAATTAAAAAATCTAACCGCACTCAACTAGGATTAAACAACATGCAATCAAAGAAAAATGCACTTACAACGGGGGTACGAGAGGTCGGACGGAGGTCGACGGAGGCTGCTGGAGTTTCGAGAGGAGGTGCGGGGCGGCTGTCCAGTGGTGTGAAGGGGTGCGGGGTGGCTGTCCAGCGGTGCAAAGGGGTGTGGGGAGGCTAGTACGGGGCTGGTCGGTCGACGAGGTCACTGGAAAAAAGGGGAGGCGATGCCAGCAAGGGTCGGGAGATGTGGCGGAGTGCAGGAGGCTGGAGAGGGAGGGAAATCACCAGGAGGCGGCGATGCAAGGGTCTCTTGAGGGCCAACGAGGTGGTTAGCGGGTGAGGAGGATGGTGGCAGTGCAGAGGTCGTGCGGTCGGGCTGCGCGGGTGTGCCGCAGCAGATGAGGGGAGGGCGGGGCAGCGATCTAGTAGCTGGTGGTGGAAGGGGAGGCGCCGGTGAGCGGCGCACGCGGCCTGGGAAAGGGGGAGCAGAGGGGAGGACGAGCTGATTGGGAGAAGAAAAAAGGAAGAAGGGCGGGGGGGGGGACCCTAACAAGGGGAATAATAATAATAATAATAAAATAAAAATAAAAATAAAATAAAAATAACAGAAAATAAAATAAAATAAAATAAAATAAAATAAAAATAAAATAAAATAAAACTAATAATAATAATAATAATAATAAAAATAATGATAATAATGATAATAATAATAATAATGTAAAACTAATTACAAAAATAATAGTAATCAAATAAAAGTTATAACAATTATAAAAATAATGATTAAAATAACTATAACAATTACATCCTCAAATAATATTATTATTATGATCATTAAGATAATTTATTAAAATTTGTATCACATTAAATTTTATTTATTTATCATCAAGTCATTTTATTTAATTAATTGGACATTGGCAGGTGACACGGTGAACCAGGTGAGGCTGCACGATTTCAAAATCGTGCCTCGCTCAAGTAGAGCGGTCTCAAACTTTCATTGTATTTTAATTTTATTATTCATCACGTATTTTCCATCTTCTTTGAACACCGGGCAGGCCGTTCAGTGAACTAGACGAGGTCGTGTGGTGACACATGATAGGCCGTGCGGTTTCGACCGTGGTGCGCTAGACGCAACCAAGAGCGAAACATTCATTTCTAAATATGAGCTCAGAAATTTTAAGTCAGGGCTCGGCCCGAACTATCTGATGCCCAATAAAAATAATAAGAAAAATAAAAAAAATAAAAAAAATATAAAAAGGACGGTTGTGACAATAGGTGTTCCACATGAAAAATAAAACATAAATATAAGGTTACCCATGGGAAAAATGGGTATCATAATCATGTTAGAAGGCATAAAAAATGGGCGTATCATAAAGGTTTCCATTAAAGAAAGGATTTAAACCATTCATGGTCATTAATATGTGAAAATAAGAATAAATCATGATACATCATGTCCAAATTAAGTGAAAACATGTAAAAAGATTGTTTAAGAAACTTTAGCAATGAGCCACTTTAGTGCGGTTTGAGGGAAATATTAGAGTGACTTTAAAGAGGAAAAACGAATAATTTTTTAATAAAACAAGAAATGAAAAAAATATATTTTTCATGATAAAAAAAGTTATTTTAGTAAAATAGTTGTTTCTTAAAACAAGTTTTATATTTCATGTGAAAATGGGTAAGAAATGTGGAATTTTCTTTTTAACTCGTCATGCTTATTGGGAGGAATTGAGAAGAAAACCTTATAAAACATGTAATTACCCATAAAAGAAAAAATAGTTGATCTTGGTAGATATTTTTGGAACAAACACATAGAATTTTGGAGGATTACATAAGAATATTTAAGAATTACATTGGGGTAAACTCGAAGAAAAAATAGCGGTTCAAAGAGAATCTCTTACCATATGTTTGAAAGTGTTATGAACTTACATTTAATGCCATGTATAATTAAATTATATTAGTTAATAATTTAATTCAGAACTAATTAAACATTTATTTTATTTTTTATAATATTATTAAGTTCATTTATGGCCTTTTTTATGAGTTATAAGATTCAATTTCATCATTCAGGATTGTTTGTTTCCTTGTTTTTCCTGATTGGTCCACTTGTATACATGTATGAAAGGTCATGTAAAATGAGGATAGATATCTAGAATAGAAATTATATGTTATTAATTTACTTCTAGAATATTAAATGTTCTTATATATCATTTTTTCCAAATATTATGATGATTCATTAGATAAAATGTTAACGATGAACATTAGTTTATTTTGGTGAATTTTCAATTATCACAAACTAGTTTTGTTATAATTTAATATTATGTATATATATTAGTTTAAGAACATATTTTTTTAATATACATTTTAAAATATGTTTTAGCCATTCTAATGGTTTTATTTCCAGCCTTGAAGGCGGTATTATGAAACGAGAAATCATTATCCTCCAAGGTGGTGAATCGAGACCTCATAGACGATGTTTAAAATTTTAGAACAAAAGGAGAAGAGAAGAGAATTGATGATGGATATAAAATTAACATAATAAAATTCAAGTATATATATGTTACTACAGTTATCATGTTACTTTGGATAGGGGAGTTTAGGGAAGGATAAGAAAAGAAAAGAAATTGAAAGAGATAGAGGGAAGGTCTTGCCTCTTGAGTGTCATGTCATTAATAACCTACTTATGGGACTTCAAAATGATGTTTTGGTGATACCAAAAAGAAAAGAACATTGGGAATATGTTTGGTATAGTAATTTTTCAAAATAATTTCAATATCCGAGGCTTATAATTTTTGATGAGAAGAAGTGGCGAGGGGTAGTATTTATAGTTGGAGAAGAGGGGCGTTTTTGATTATTTTATTCATTAGTTTTTTCTTTTGGCTCCAGACTATCAATAGTATTGATTCTTATGAATAAATACAGTAAATAGAGAATTTGAGTTTGAGATATTTTCCACTTACATAATCCATGGATCAACCATGACTCAAATATTCATGTATTTGACTAAGATGTTAAATACAATAAATTATTGTATTTCACTATTCACCAAAAAATCAACTATTTTAGAGAAAATCCCAAAAATTCACCCTAATATTTTTAGATAGGTAGAATTAAAAAATGGACCCCATTTCATGAAAATAATTTTTTAAACATTTGAAATTTTATTTTTAATTGAAATCATCATTTATTCAAAATGTATCGATTTCAAAATTATAACTGATTTATGAAAATTTGAAAGAATAATTAGAGTCTAATAAAATTATCTTATAATTATAAGATAAAAAATATTAATTTATGAATATATTTTGTGAAAATAATTTTTCTTTTAAATAATTCTATTAATTATAAGATTATAAATAAACATTTACATTTCACAAAAATACCAATACTTAATTTAACATTTTTTAAAAAATATTTACTTATTCAATGATATAAATATTTTATATTTTTATTTATAAGATACCAAAATTTTATCTACACTTTAATAGGTGATACTACTATTCTATTAGTCATATTTCTATTTTTATGGCCATATTACTATTCCAAAGGTCAAGTTACTATTACATCGGTATAGGTTTATTAATTTCTAGAAAGAACCCTTATTTTATTCTTTCTTCATTTATAAATTTTCATTTTGTTATCTATGTTATTTTATATAATTTTTACTATATGACATAATTATAAGTAGGGAAATTTCATTGATAAAATTCTAGGTCGTTATATTCTTCCTCCCTTATGAAATTTCACCCTCAAAAGTTCATTTTTCAATCTAAGTTGAAAAAAGGGTGGGAACTTATCCTTCATTGATTCCTATGATACCCATTATCCTCTTCATACTTTTGGTTCCACTATAGAACTTTAATCAGGTGGGTAATCTTGTTAAATAGAACTTTATCTCTACGATCCAAGATCTTCATCAACTACTCCTCATAAGAGAGATCATTTTTCAACTGTACCTCCTATGAATTTTGCATATGTCAGGGATTTGGTATATTCTTCCTCAGGAGAGATATATGGAATACATAATGTAATTGAATCATGGTTGGTGGAAGTTATAGTCAATAGGACACATCTCTCAGCTGATGAAGAATCTCTAATGGGCCGATATACCTGGAAATTAGCTTTATTTTCTTCTAAAATCTCAGGACCCTATTCGATGGAGATATTTTGAGGAATACCATGTCTCCAACTTCAAACTCTATTTCCTATCGATGATTATCTACAAGGATATTTTTTCAACTTTGGGTAGCTCAGTTATGCCGATGAATGGTTTTAACCTTTTCTACCATTTCTTCGACCATTACAGGTCCCAATAACTTACATTCACTATCTTCATCCTAGTATGCCTGTGTTCTGTATCTTTTCCCATAAAGGTATTCATATGGAGACATTTTGATGTTTTAGTTTTGTAAGATAACTCAACCAGAGTTAAATGTTGGTCCCATCCTCTTTTAAAGTCCATATACTACACTCTCATCTTTTCTTCCTGTGTCTAAATAGTCTACTCAGATTGACCACTAGTTTGAGGATGATAAGCCATACTGAAGTTCAAATTAGTGTTTGGAGAATTTTAGAGACTTTTCTAGAACTTGGAGGTAAATCTTAGATCTTGACGAGATACAATAAATAGTGGTAATCCATGAAACCTCACCACTTCTATGATGTATATCAATGCAAGTTGATCAAGTGAGAAGTCCTATCGAATTGTGATAAAGTGAGATGCCTTTGTAAGATGATCTATGATGAACCATATATCATTATTTCCTTTGTATGTATAGTGACAAAGTCCATAGTTATGTTTTCCAACTTCCATGTTAGTATGGGTAATGGTTGCATCATATAATAATACTTTTGTCTTTCAGCCTTCACTTTTTGAGATACTAGGAAATTTTATATATATTCAGTGATCTCTTTCTTCATATTGTCCCACTAATAATGATCATAGAGATCTAGATACCTTTTTTTGTTCTTGGGTGAATAGAGTGAGTTGAACTATGTGGGTCATTTAGAAGATCTTTCATTATATCTGTATTAGATGTTAGACATATTCATGAACCAAATATTTTTACTCCCTCCTCATAAATTCTGAACTTTGAGGATTTCCCATTTCTAATAACTTACACATTTTTATAAATTGACTCATCATTTATTTGAGCATCCTTTATTTTATCCAAAAGGGATGGTTGAGAAATCATTTGAGAAAGGATTGATGATGTTCATTAGTTATTCCCATGTCCATCATTTAGAGGTCTATGAAGATTTGGACCTTCTCAATTCTCATCATTGGTAAAGTTAGAGGATCCTTTTTACATAGAGCACCCTCCTCCTTATTTTTTTACTATGATGGTAGTGGACGGAGAAGTTGTAATACTTGATCAGATCTAACAATATTCATTGTCACAAATTAAGCTCCTTCTATGTGAATATATATTTTATTCTCTTATGACTAGTATATATCTTCCAATTCTCCCAATAGAGATAATACTGCCAGATTTTTAATGTGAACATCACAACTGCTAACTTGAAATCATGTGTGGGATATTTTTGCTTAAGAATTTTCAACTACATTGGATTTTAGGCTATCAATTTATAATTTTTAATAAGTAAAAAACAAATCTTTTCATTGAATCATTTCAATATACCATAAATAGTTCCCCCTTGTCTATATTGTGAGTACTAGTATTGTGATAAGCCTATTTTTCAACTTTTTGAAGTAGTCTTAACATTCACTGATTGAGAAAACTTTACTCCCTTATGAGTATAATTGGTTAGTGGGGTTTAAAATCATGATAAGTTCCTCAAAAATTATCAATAGTACCCATATAGACCAAGGAATATTTTCATCTCTATTACATATGTTTTCGTGGGACACTCTTTGATTACCTTTTTCTTTGAAGGATGCATAGATATTCCTTTACGGGTGATAACATTACCCATGAATAATAATTCCTCTATATAGTACTCACATTTACTACATTTTTCATAGATTTTCTTCCTTCGCAAGGTCATTATCTTAATATTCAAATGCTCCTCGTGTTCCTCCTTGCTCTTGGAGTATATTAGAATTTCATCGATAAAGATTACCACAAATTTTTTGAGGTAATCTCTAAAAATCTATTAATTAATTTCATGAAAATTTATGGAGCATTAGTGAGTCTGAAGGGAATACCTAGAAAATCATAGTGTCCATACATCATTCAAAATATTGTCTTGGGAATATCCTCTTACTTAATATTTAATTGGTGATATCCAGACCAAAGGTCCAACTTAGAGAAATAATTGGCCCATTGTAGTTGATCGAACAAGTCATAAATATGTTGAAGGGGATACTTATTCTTTATAATGATTTTATTGAGATCATGATAATCAATGTTGAGGTGCATCAATCCATCCTTATTCTGGATAAAGAGGACCAGCTCACCCCATGGTGAAGCACTCGAGCTTATAAAACCTTTGTCTAGATTCTCCAATAATCACTTCTTTAATTATTCTAACTCAATGGTGGCCATTATATATTGTGACTTTGATATGGGGAGATACCAAGGAATAATTTCAATTGATAAATCCACCTCTCAGTCAGGAGGAATACAAAGAAATTATTCAAGGAATAAATTAGTTTAGTCCCTCACAATGGACATGTCTTTGAGCATGATACTATCCTTTATATGAATAATTAGATATTTATATTCTTGCTCATAATAAAATAATATCCACAATTGAGATGATGATTATGAAGGATATTCATCCTCCTCCTTAAACTTGTACAGAATTGGAGGATGCTTCAGGATGTAAAGAGTTATGTACCTTTCCTGAAATTTGATATTAGATTTGTATGAGGATAGAAAATTCATGCATAATATATCATAAAACTATTTTAAAGGAAGTAGGATAATATTTTATGGGAGTTTTAGTAAACAAAATTTTTTTTGGGTAGGAATTGTATACTTAGGATGCAATAATTTCCCCATTCACTATTCACCCAAATAACTCAACCTCTATATTTTGAGGTGGTATTTGAATAATTCTACTAAACTTAAAAGATATAAAAGAATGCAAAGAAGAAAAATCAAATAGTATATTCTATATTATTGAATGAATAACCAGTGTACCTATCACCAAATTATTATCGGGATCCACCTAAATAGTAGTGATAACATATTCACTTCCTTGTTATCTTAGAGGTTGTTGTTGTTGATTTTTTCCGAAAACCCATGGATTAGGGAAATGGGATGCATAATTCCCATGTTACTTGTAGTTGAACCATTACACTATAGTTTTTTTTCATATGAACTTTTCTTTATTCCTTCACATTTTTGGGATTATTCATCTCCCTTTAGAAAATATTTTCTACATGACTTTCTCTTCCACATTTGAAGCATCACATGGTTCCCCTTAGAGAGTTTCCAGGATGATTCTTCCCACACTTTGGACATGTGGGATGTTGGGTTTTATTCACATCATGGGATTTATCTATTGATCCTCCCATATTAAATGCCATTTACACTTTTTTTCTCCCGGCCCATGAGACTAATGAGAGTTTTTTATCTCCATTTAAACCTTAAGGGAATAATGAACAATCTCTTTATTGTTGTTAAAGTCTCGAATCACCAATGTTTTTATACAATTTTCTTTAGTCTACTAAAAAGTGATACACCTTGATTTTAGTGATCATGATAAAGCCAGAGGTGTATCATGAAAACATTCTAAAGTTTTACTTGAAAAAATTAATAGAATCATCTCCCTTTTCATTTAGTCCAAGGAAATACATTTCTATCTTAAAATGGAGTGTTTGGGGGAAATATTTTTTGAAAAAAATTTTCTTGATGGAATCCCAATACATGGAATAAATTTACCCATTTTACTTTGTTTTTTTTGAATTGTGTACACCACTTATAAGATTTCCCATCAAAATGATAGATTTATAGTACAAATTTCTCTACATCTAATCATTGAAGGACATAGAATATATTATAAATGGAGTTAATTCATTGTTCTGCAATGATGATATCAGAATCTCCAGTAAATATGGGAGGCCTTTGTCACATAATGGATTCAATCAAAACTTTCTCTTTATTAAGAGGAAAAGGGGGTTCCCCATGATTCAAGTTTTTATTCATAACTTGAGCCAGTTGATCCTATACCATCATGAATTTTTGACCTCACATTCCTATCATATTTTTTATTTCATTAGGGAGATCATCACATTTCCTATAACATTTATTTTTGTAATGGGTTATCCTATTTCTAGAAATTAACTAAGAAAATAAATAAGAATTAGTGGGGATTCAATACTTATCTTATAAGCATATTAAAATGAAACTTTTAATATATAAAGTTAAAATTGAAAATGAAAAGTATATCCTAACATGTGATTTCCTAATTTTCAATATCAGTTATCCATAGTGTTAGAATTATGACTTGGGATCTTACTAATGTTTTCTAGTCCCAATATACAAAAATAACTATTCCTTTATCTAATACCAACTATTGGGACTCGAACCTTTTAAACATATTCTTACATGATTTTAAGTATAATTATCCATTAAAAATAAAATGAAGGATTGTAAATTATACTATATTTGGAAGATTAAGTACATGATTAGAAAATGTGAAACCAAAATAAAAACATATTTTATTTAATATCTATTGTGTGATCTTAACTTCCATTTATCTCTTACATCTGCATAGGATAACCTGGGGATTACCAGAACAAAGGGATGATATAAAGATCCTAATAAGGGAATAAACATAGGAATAAATCATAACACATGGGTTATAAGAAAAAACACGACGACATAAAAAGGCATGAAACATGAATAAACATAAGGAAGAATAACATGTAGAATATGGGATCAGGTAATCATGGCATCATAGGAATTTCGAAACAACATAAAACATTACATAAACATTAGTCAAGGCTAACTACCCAGACTATTGCACATGTAGGACAAAGTTCCATAAATAAATCAAGTTTAATCTATATCCCAACCTAGAATCTCATGTGACTAAACATTACACAATCTATTTGAGGGATATTTTGGTGTACCAATAATAACATGTTCATGTGTTTGGTTTCCATATGGAGAATAAAACATAAACATAAGTGTAACCCATGGATAGAAATGGGTATCATAATCGTGTCATAAGGCATAATAAATGGGTGTATCAAAAAGGTTTCAATGAAACAATGGATTTAAAAAACACATGGACATTTATAAGATAAAATAATCAAAGATAGTGATAAATTATTTCCAACTTAAGTGAAATCATGTAAAAATAGTTTTTAATAAATTTTATAAATGATAACCATTGGCGTGGTTTATAAGAAATATTAAAGATACTTTAAAGATGAAAAATTATTATTTTTTGCATAAAAACAAAAAAATAGAAAAGATAGTTTTTAGGGATAAAAAGAGTTATTTTAGAAATATAATGGTGGCTTAACATATATTTTTATCATGTACTTGAAAATGGCTAAGAAATGGGTAAGTTCCCTTTAATCGGGCATGCTTATCGAGAGAAATTGGGAAGGAAACCTTATAAAACATGTATTTACCCATAAAAGAAAGAACAATAGAACTTGGTACATATTTTTTGGACATACACATATAATTTATGAGTATTACATAATAAGTTTTAATAATTACATTAGGGTAAAGATAGAGAAAGCGTAACCTGAAGGAAAAATAGTTGTTCAAAGAGAATATCCTACCTTATGTCCAAAAGTGTTCTGTACTTGCACTTAATTCCATTGATAATGAAATTATATTCCTTAATAATTTAATCAATAAAATATTAAACATTTATTTTATTTATTATAATTTTATTAAGTTAATTTATCACTTTTTTATGAGTTATAAGATTAAATTTCACCATTTGGGATTGTTTGTTTCCATTTTTTTCATGATTGGTTCACTTGTATAAATGTATAAAAGATCTTGTAAAATGGTAATTTTTATCTAGAATTGAAATTATATGTTATTAATGATATTTAAGAACATTAAATGGTCTTATATATTATTTTGTTTCCAAATATGATGACGATTCCTTTGATAAAATGTTAATTATTAAAGTTAGTTTATTTTGGTGAATTTTTTATTATGAAAAACTAGTTTTGTTTTATCATTTAATATTATGTATATATATTAGTTACAGAACATAAAAGAGTTATAAAATAAATTTTAGTTTTTTAACCATTATAATGGTTTTATGACCAGCCTTAAAGGTGGTATTAGAAAATGAGAAATCATCATCCATGAAGGTGGTGAATAGACACCTCACAGATGGTGTTTTCATTTTTAGAACAAAAGGGAAAGAGACATGAATTGATGTTGGATATACTATAAAAATAATAAAATTATATTATATATAATATAGTGGAGTTATCATGTTACTTTGGATAGGGTAGGTGAGGTAAGGATAAGAAAATAAAAGAAATTGATAGAGAGAGAGGGAAGGTTTTACCTCTCGAGTGTCGTCTCCTTGACAACCTCCTCAAGGGACTTGAAAATGTTATTCTGGTGATAACATCAAGACCAGAACATGGGAAATAGTATTGAGAGATAAATTAGAAAAAATATTATCAATATATATGGCTTTTAAGGTGTGACTATAAGAGGTGCTGAGGCGTGATATTTATAGTGGGAAGATATGGGTGTTTTTGATTATTTTATTCATTAGTTTATTATTTTGACTCACTACTATCAATTGTATTTATTTTTGTGACTAAATACAATAAATAGATCATGTGAGTTTGATATAGTGGCCAGTTTTATCATCCATTACTCAACCATGACTCAAAAAATCATGTATTTGGCTAAAATGTTAAATACCGTAAATTATATTATTTCACTATTCACAAAAAATTCCACTATTTTAGAAAAAATAACAAACATTCACCCAATTTTGTTTGAAATGTAGATTAAAAAAATGGAATCCATTTTTTTAAAATAATTTTCAAAATATAAGATATAATATATTTAATTAAAATCATCATTTATTAAAAAAATACCGAATTTAAATTTATAATTGATTTTATAATGCTTTTAAAAAATAATTAAAGTCCCATAAAATTTACTTATTATTATAAGAAAACAAAATATTAATTTATGAATCTATCTTATGAAAATAAATTTTCTTTTATGTGATTATATTAATTATAAATTTTTAAACAAACATTTACGTTTCATAAAAATATCAATACTTAATTTGACATTTTTAAAATAATTTAATTACTTATTCCCTGATATAAATATTTTATATTTTCATTCATAAGATAACCAAATTTTATTTACACTTTCATAGGTGAGGTTACTATTATTTTTCTTAAATTTCTATTCCTAATTGTTATATTACTCTTCCAACATACAAGTAACTATTCCATCCGTATAGCTTCCTTAATTTCTAGAAGTACCTATTATTTCATTTATTATTTGTTTATAAAGTTTTTATTGTGTTATCCATGTGATTTTATGTGATTTATACTGTATAAAATAATTATATTAAGGAAAATTTCATTGAAAAAATTATGGTTCATTACACATGGCATGATTATGAGGTGTACCAGCACTCTAGAAGTAGCTATCCCATTTACGGTAATCCCAATATTAGTATTCCACCTATTTTCATAGGAATAAACATACTACCCACAATATTATTTTATAAGATATCTATTTCTACCACCATATCTTTGTTGACCATTTCTATATAATCTATTATACAAATCATGAAAATCTTTGAGCAAATATCAGATCTTAATCTAGATTAAAAAATTCGTTTCATTAAGGAAGCACTTCTAAAAACTTCTATGTAAAAGAAGAATAAATTAATAAATATATCCACATACTATATCATTGATATATTATCTTTCTTTAAACTTAAAAAGTTAGTTGTTATAGAAATCTTCAAGGTGTGAGGATTGAATTTATTATTAATCAATTCTTCAAAATCCTACCATGTCATGCCTTGGTCTAATTTAGATGGAAATGATAATTCCCACCATTGGAATGTCAAATACTCCAGCATATATGTTTCTAACCTCTAGAGAACCAAGATTAGCATACATGTATATTATATCTTTTTATATGAATATTCAATACATTATAAAAACACATGCCCGAGGATCGTAATAATTTAGTGTCTTCAGAAACTTGAAAACCTAATCTAATAACAAGGTGAATGATCTTCAAAATATCACATAAAGATCACACCCTTTTAGTACTCTTCTAAATAACACCCTACTTAAAATGTCTCTTCATAACTTTGGGAATTGAAACATAAGAAAGGGTGAGCTAAAATTCTCAGTAAGGTTAATCAAGAAAGATACCCTTGAATAACATAAGCATAAGTGTATGAGAACATGAGAATAAAATTGGAAAATGATACCTTACATATCAAATATTATAAAAATGAAACATGAAATAAATATTGGCAGTTCATGAGACTTTAATCATAAGTAAATAAAGAAACATGAGTCATGAGAGCATGACATGGTATAAGACATAGACTTGGGGTATAGACATAATCATATAAAACCATTCCCAAAAAATCAAGGATCATTTCCAAAACTTATAAGGGAACTTCATGGACTATATGCCTAATAGGTGGGATATTCCACCATTCCCAGTCACGAACCTTTCTTATTGTGAAATGGATTGACACCCTAAAGCCTTATAATGGAAAAAGTCCCTTATTGTAATAGGTTTACTCCCTATTCCAGTGATGTCTTTCTACACTGATTTCACTCCTCGTTATAGTAATTTGTTACTAAATAAGGTTCACTCCTCATTCCAACCACGTTTATATCATTTAACCAATTTATTGGAGGTAGATATAGGTCACACCAGTCATATAATGAGATCATACCTATGTATTCCCCAAGATCATATACATTCATCATATAATATCCCATCAAATGAAATGGGTATCATAAAAATTTCATCATATCATAACATATGGAAAATAGATAGGTTTCATAATAATTTTATCGTAGAATAACCCATGAGAATAAGTTTTTTTAATAAGTTTTTAATCATGGTGTAACCCCTGGAAGAGAAAGAGGTTTCATAAATAACTTTTTATCTTAAAAATAAACCATTAAAATAAAGAATAAGAATGGTTTCCTTGGATCATATCCCTTGTAAAGTGTAAAATGTATAAAAGTATGTAATATTAAATAGAGAATGATTTTGAAAGGTCACTTGGAATATTTCTTATGGAAAACAACCTTTCATTGAAAACAATGTCCATAAAACATTTTCAAAATAAATTTCATTGAAAATAGCATTGGAAAATTATAAAGAAATATTTTAAAATTCATTTAAAATATTTCCTAGGGAAAATATAATTTTATCTTTGAGAAATTATTTTTAAAATGTAAAACCTTTTAAAAACTATTTTGTTTTAAAATAACCTTGAAAACTTATAAATTAAACTTTTAAAATCATTTTATACACTTTTTAAGCCTAAAAAATTTATGGAATCATTTTATTTGAAAAAAAACTTTGAAAAAATATAAAGAAATCTATGAAAATAAATTTAATACCTTTTAAAACATAAATATTTTATAAAATAACATTATTTGAAAATAGCCTTTGAAAACATATAAAGGAAGGTTTGAAAATAATTTTAAAAGCATTTCAAACTTAAAACGTTTATGAAATCCTTTTATTTAAAAATAAAATTTTAAAATATATGAATGAATATTTGAAAATAATTTTGAACACTTTTCAAAAATAAAGCATTTAGGAAATATTTTTCTTTGAAAATAACCTTTTAAAACATATAAAGGAATCTTTAAAATCACTTAAAAATATTTTTAAACATAAAAAGTTTTAAAATTACATTATTTGAAAATAAATTTAAAATAAAAATACTTCCAAAATAATTAATAAAAAATTTTATTTTGAAAATATTTTTTAAAACGTATAAATGAAGCATCAACAAATAGAGGGGTCATAAAGGTGGATAATTATGTACATGATGTATATGTAAAAATAGTGATTTCGTTCATATCATTAATAGAAGTCAAACGAGTCTTGATTGGAAAATGGCAAGAATATTCCCTTTAAAAACATTTTGTAAAAAGGTAAAACATGGGTGAAAATTCCTTTAAAAAAATTATAATAGTATTTTTGTTTTGAATTTGGTTTCCTCAGAAAATATGGTTTTACTAGAAAGCATATTTTTGTCCAAAGATAAATAAAGATGAATTTTCATAATTTTTTTTCATAATTATATTAAGTACCAAAGAGTGGAAAAATGGTTCCATAAATTTAATATATCATGAATAACCATAGTACATGTAATTTCATTGGAATTATTTAGATACGGATCATAATATTTTATCAATGGATTCATAATCATAAATAATCCCAATAAACGATGAGATTGTAGAAATAAATTCTTACCACTTTGTGAACTTTGAATAATAATTACCATGAAATAATAACACTAAATGAAGCTTAAAATATCCTTTAAATGAGTATATTAATGAAATAACATGTCAAAAGGGCACTATATACACCTCATTAAATAATATAGGTGCATAACAAAACATGTGTCTCAAAGAAGGAAGATTGAGACAAAATTCCCTTACCGCTTTGGTAACATTGAACAATAAACTCCATAAAAGAGAGATAATCAAATGGATATGTAGACAACAATAAATTTCAGAAGAATAATCATAAAATTAATCCATTGGTAGTATATACACCACATTAAAGAAACATTTGGTTAATATGGAATTTGTCTCACAGAAAATAAAAGTGAGACGAAAATCCCTTAACTTAAGTATCCACTTCTGTTATACTCATTAAAAAAATATTGTATAATAAATATAAGTTTATTATAAATATATCATAGAACAATATTAATATATAGAAATCCATATATTATTTTCTTATAAATTTATATTACCCATTTATTAACAATTCAATTTTAAAGTTACGTTTCGGGTTATAACTACTTTATTTTTTGTATATTCATTGACTTGTTATTTTTGGTCCTCTTACATTGACCATGAATTAAAAATTTACAGAATGTAAAACATGATATTAATATATTATATATTTAGTATATATGTATTTATAATAATCTATAGAATATAGAAATAGGAAATGAAATACACCTTTCATGGAGACAATAGGCCGTACGTACGCATGAACGTTGTTTCCATTTCCTTATCGTATTGAAAGAAAGAAAAGTAAATTATATATATATATATATATATATTATTTTTATAGTATAATTTTTATGTTATTTATGTCACATATATATACTAAAACCATCCTTAATGAATTCTTTGTAAAGAATTAAAGAATCACATCACTTTGCAATGAGGTAGTCCTCCGTATATAGGAACAATGTTATCACATTTACACAAAATTGAAAGGATGATAGTATGTGTTAAATAATAATTACAGAAGTATAAATACATAATAAATATCATATATTTCATGTCAGAACCCAAACCTTTCTTTTTCAGGTATGAGTTTTATTTTCAAGTTGTTTTTGAGGAAAAAGGAAAGAAGAAAATTTATAGGAGTACACGACGTGTACTTATTTGTACACATTGTGTACTCTGGAACCGAGACCAGGCCTTGTATGGATGTGTCATGATCACGTAAACGACTATGTAATGACATGGTAGGCATGATTAAGGTAAGGACTGGAAAAGACATATACACGACATCTTTCCTTAGAGAACATACCGTGTATTTTTATTTTTATTTGATAAATCAGACTGGGGTCGTGTCTTGTTCATAGAAAACACTTCTTCTAACATCGTATCTTCCTAGATCAACTGATGATTTCAATTATTCTCTGAGCCCCCGACCGACCATCCATTCTCCGAATAAACCACCGCTGATTGCATTGAAATTTCCACAGTGAGTTCATCCTTCTTCTAGAGCCTCATCCCTTGATTTATCCTCTTTCGTGAGATATTCTTGGTTCAATGTTTAAGATGTTTTTGTAGAACTATGGAATTATAGGCCGATTTAAAGGATAAGGATCAACTATATCGATCGTACAATTCCTAGGTAGGTGGTTTGTGCCTTTTTTTAGTTTTTATTTGAATTATATGTGCAAAAGTTCCCAATACCCTAGTTTAGGGTATTATGTGTTTAAGGAATTTAACCCTTTAATGCCTACTATGCCTTGATTTATTGAGTTAGGGATCTTATTTGAGAATAGGGTTTAATTACCTTACTATGGATGTGTTTTCCCATGTTTGAACTGATATTGTCTAATATGCCTAGTTTTTATTGTTAGGCTACTATGTTTTCCCTTCCTATTGCTGTAAGGATGGAGTGATATTATCAGAATTTCTTATGCCATGATTTATATGTGTTTATACAAGTAGTATATTTTTATTTACTTTGACTGAAGGATATTGTTTGTTCACGATTTACTTACATAGGGTTGTGGGAACCTAGTGTAGTTAGACCATAGGGGAAATGGATGCTAAGGGCTTTCCTAAAGTGTCTGTTATACTTTCATATTGTGAGACCATATGGGGGATGGAAGTGAGTGATCCCTTAGAGTGTTTATAGTTACATGTTGTGAGAACATAGGGGGAATTAGATGTTAAGTGCTTCCACAGAGTGTCTGTAGTTTACCATTATGAGACCACATGAGGAATTGATGGTGAGTTATTCCTTAGAGAGTTTTTGTTAAGCCGAACCAGAGCGGTTAGATTGTGAGAACTTCCCAGAGGGTTTCTTGAGATTGTTTAGTTGTTTATTTAATTAATGTAAATAAATATAGTTGCACATAAGCCTCATCCTGGTTGGTGAGGTCTCCTTAAGTGCATCTAGGTGACCCGAGATCAAATCTAGGCGGAGGCATAATTTCTAGGTTACTACAAAAGTATTGTATCTGGTACTATAATAGTACTATAGCAGAGACTGTAGCAGGTACTATTTGGCACTGTAGCATCCAGGACTATTCCCTTGTTTGGGCCTTCAGGCCACTGATTTGGTCCCCGAGTCCTTTAAGGCCTTTGGGCCACCCATGCAATAGGGTCAGTAAGGCCTTCAGGCCACCTCAAGGCCTTGAGGCCACCTTAAGGCCTTTGGTCCACCTTAAGGACTTTAATCCACCTTAAGTGTAGATGAAAACCATACAACCTATAAGGAACAAGCTTCAGAAAGAGGATGATAAAACATATTTCACCATAGTAGAAGCTAAATGGATTGCAAAAATGATAGGGTATGTCACTATACATTGGGAAAATCCTATGCATACATGAGAAATACTATCCAAACTTCCATGTGAAGGTGGAGAGATGATTTCATGATGAAGATGATGGGGAGGAGAAAGTTCCAAGTAGTAAGTATGGGTTGTTTGTAATTTTTGATTCCTACAGGCAATGAATTTCCCTAAGGCCAGTGGTCCATGTAATACTTATGCCTACGGGTCTTGTAAGGGTTCCACTTCACCCCTTGAAAAGTTGATTATCAAAAATCAATAAAAAATTAAGGCCTTTAGGCCATTGGAGGTGAATGTAGTTAAAACTATAGGATTGTTTACTTTTGAGTACTTACTTGTTTATTACTTCATTTTTCATATTTCTTTCCATATATATTCATTGACAGTTAGTCACATATCCTTGGGTGGTTGACTACTCAGATTCGTCTCACACCCTGTTTGAGTCATGATTTTATTCCCAAACAGATTATATTGTTGCAGGTATAGATAAGGGAAAGCACCCTTCTACTTCAGGTACTTGATTGTTTTGGATCTGGAGAGAATGGAACCAAGATAAGTCTTGCGATGCTGCTGAAGTTATTTACTTTTTTTCTTTGTAATTTGGTTTAGTAATATATTCCAGCATTGTGACTTGTTTGGATGCTTTCTTAGACATATGAGACAAGCATCTTTTATATATGTGTTCCAGTGGTTTATCTACTTTCAGTGTTCTTCTGTTTACTATTTCATGTTATTATTAATTCTTCCACTACTGTTACTTGTTTATTTCTACTCTGTTACTATGCCAATGAGGTCATGGTTTCCCCACTATCACACCCAAGGCCCTCGATGCTAGCCGACAGCCTTTGTCATTCGGGGAAATACACTTGAGGCCATGTGACCAACCGAGTACGGGGCACCTATGGGTATTCCCTAGAACCGGGACGTTATATTTCATATATAAATAGTATTTACATCATTATTACATACCTTTAAAGGTGGTAAGGGAGAAAAATGAATGACATCGGTTCGCGAGGCGGTATTCCGTCATACATAAGAACGACGATTTCATAAAATTATTTGATGTAAGTGTGTGGTTATAGGTAATAAATATAACATAAAAAAATATACTTTTATGGAATATAATGAGTTTATTGTATAATATTTATATAAAAATTTTTGAAGGGGTTTGAGGAATAAATAAAATTTTTTTGGGTATCTCGTTTTGGATTACCCCAAAGGGCCCTTCATGGATGGATTTATGCCCAAATTAAATATTATTGGATGATATTATGGAGGTTTAAAAGTAAAATTTTCAAGTTTTTGTTGATACTAACAAATTTAGAGGTGTGAAGAGTCTGGGAGTGTGAATTCCCTTTTATAATTGAGAAGTGGTATTCTTGTAAATACCCAATATTATTCAGTCTTGGGAGGTGTCCCTTACCTCATTTTCCTGAAAAATTAAAAAACTAATTAATGGTAGAGATTAATGGGTCGATAAATGCCTCTAAAACAAAAAATAAATTTATTTTTATCACGTTATTCCTTAGTCTTTAAGTGTACTCAATTTTATCATTATAGTTTTTACCAAGGTAACTTGTATCTTTTTATTTACCCAAGTAATTTATACATCAATATCACAATTAAAAATATATTTATTAGATAATTTTTTCCCTTTAATTCTAAAAATTAATTAAAATTTATTAAATAAAAATCCTATGTGATTGTAAATTTAATTTTAATACAAACACTTGTAATGCGCTAAACCATGCTCTAACCTTAATAATGTTAATTAATTTTATATATTTTCACTAATCATTATGTTAAAAAATTAAGTTGAACTTATTAAATAATATAAATAATTCTGATTAAAAATATCAAATTCATTTTTTGAAATTAAACTCCAATAAGTAGAATAATTAAATTTAAATTTAATATCATAGACATGATGAGAAAACATGTATTTAAAGGGAATTTTTTTAAATGTTTACAATGTTTTTATATCTTAATTTTATATGAAATTTATTCCAAAAAACAAAATTATATTAATATATTTATAATTTAAGTAATTATACTTTAAAACCAATTTAAAATATGATTTTACTATATAAATAAATTAGAGAAAAGGTTGTTTTCAATTAAAATTCATTTTTTTTCATTATGCATCAAAATATAAAAATTTTCATAAAAATTCCAAAAAATCTATTTAAGGTAATTTTGATATTACTATTTGAAAAATAATGTTTATTATTTCATATATAATTTATTAAATTTTCAAAAATTATATTTAAAATAATTTCACCATTTAAAGGCGGTAAAAGTACCTTTTAGAAAAATATATCTTTTTTTGAGATAAATTGGATTTATTCCTATATTTTGTCAAGAAAATAAATAAGATGAATGTTAAATATTTTATTGAGTATAAAATATATATATTTAATTAAAATCATTCATCGAAATTGGTTTTCCTAATTTATTTAAATAAAACATATTTGTACATGGAAAAATTGTTTTTTAAGAAAAGGAATTTCTTTATTATAAAATAATTATTACATTTATTTATAATTAATTTGTTACCAAAGAATTAATTTTTTAAACATGAATAAACCATATTTTAATAATTTAGTTAATCCTTTTCAAACATGGCATTCCAATGTATAGGTGATAACTATACTAATATTTTGATAATATGACATGTTTTGTTTAAACTCAGTGTTGTGTGGAACACAAGCTAAAATCAGTGTTACATGTAACACAATATATGTTAAGTGTTTCATGTAATGTAATCTAAAATTGGTATTTTCTGTAACAAAATTTAAACTCATTTTTTCATATATCCCAAGCTTAACATGATATTACACATAAATAAAGCTAAAATTTTTGTAGCGTGCATCAAAATTCATCAAAGAATTCTTATTTATTAAAAAAAATAATTCTAAAAAACTTGGGTTATTACACAAATTCACCTTTATCTCTTCTGCTGTACCAAAGAAACATAATATTTTACTTATAATATTCAACCATACTTCTAATTTTTTTTATCTCAGAAGCCTGCCAATAGATGGGTGTATTCTACTTTTAGAACTTAACTGGATGATCCAATCATTGAGTATCATCATTTGTATTACCCTTTTCAACATCCTGGAAATTATGGATAATTCTTTGAACCAGTTGTTAGTTCACTAGTTGTTTAAGTGAAACTGCATTTTCAATAGCTTCTTATGTCTAGTTTCTATGACACCTACCTGATTCCATCCACTAAAACCAGAGAAAAAATCCATATAGTCTCACTCATTAGCAACTAAATGCTTAACAATTTGAATCTATCACATAAACACATATCACAACATATATTTCCATAATTTTTCCATTATCAACATTTGATACATTTTGGAAAATACCCCAACCATTCTTTTTAAAATCAACCATTTTTTATATTTTAAAAAATCTTCACTTTTTGTCCATTTTATAACCCATTTTACTCAAAATGAACAACGAAGTCATATTGGAAAGTCTTACCATCAATTAATCTTTAGAAAAAATCATTGGCTAAACCCTTGATTATGAGGTGAAAAATTTCCTAGAAGTGTCTTAAAACAATCATGTACCCAAACACCCTAGTAATTTAAGTTAAGCACGAAAAGAATTTCTAAACCTTTTTATGCTCCATATTTCATGTTTTGATAATCCTACTCCTTGCTACCATCCCAAGAGATATACTGATACTATTTTCAAATCTTGGACCAAATAAAACTGATATTATTTCTTATGTCAAGAAGAAAAAAATAGTGATACCATTTTTCTTGAAAAGATGTTTTGACCAACCAATATTGACACCATTTGTAACATGCCTCCCCAACTCATTGGCTTTAGGAGTGATGGGGGATCTACTAGGCCTTAGGTGACATCCCCAAGACACTGAGGGATAGTAATAAATGCTAAGGGCCTCAAGAAAATTTTGGGGATAATTTTAACTTTGTAAGATAATATAAATAATACACATAAAAATACCAAACAATTCTCTATATGATGCATGAGTAAAAAATACAACCCAAAACAAAATAAACCAACAACAATATCAGAACATAAGGAGAAACTAGAAGAAATACTCTAAGAATGAAAAATGTCCAAAAACATAAAAAATAAAAAGTAACATCAACCATAAATACCCAACCCTCTCCAAGTTACAACTCCACATGCCATTCCCACAGTATCAAGAAGCATCACTAAAGAACTGAGATGCCTTTCCTTAACTTGTGTCTTAATAGATGACATCTGCTAACAAACAAGAGTACCCATTCAGCAACTGAGTCTAAACTCAATAGTATTTCCCTAATTAACTACCAACTCATTCCACTAGGAAAAACTTTTTAGAACAATTTATAAAATAATTTCAAGAAATAAAAAAGTTTGCAAAAAATATAAAAAAAATTTCCATGGAAAGTAATAAATGAATCATTTAACCTTTTTATAATCATTTGGAATACCCATGACCATATCTCCACAAAAACACACTATAAATGAAAATATGATAGTTCTATAATCATGATAGATCTCTCATAGATCTACCAAGTCATTACCAAAGAACCAATACAACATGTGTAGCACCCCGAGATTTTATGAACTATATTTTTTCAAATTAATTTAATCTTTTAGATATTTTTCATTTCACACAACACATAAAATAGTTTTTTTTAAATTAGGTTTCAGATATATGAAACACCAAGTTAATATTTCACTAAAGATAGCATAAAGTTTATATTTCTCTATATATAACATTGAGGTTATCTTACATTACATGCAAGACCTTCTTTCCTCTATGGCATGCGTAACACGTAAGACAGAGTTTTACTGAAAAATGATATATTATTAAAAATAATATTATTTAATATAATAAGATATAAACTAGCTATTAAGTTTGATATAATTAATAGGTTTAAATAAATTATGAAAATACATTGTTTAATTAACTGGTTATAAATTAATTAGAAATGAATATAAGAACTAATTGAATTTAAAGAGAATGTTTTTATAAAAACTAATTTTATATCCACAAAATAATTTTATCCTAATAAATTCAATTAATTAATATTTTTGAATGATATTAATAAAATATATACTTTATATATTCAATAAAATATTTTTTTACATTCATTGAATATATTTGATAGGTATATGATACGAACAAACCCAATATTACACATAAAAACCTAGGTTTTTATAAAACCAGTATTATTGCCTTTTAATGATGAACCTATTATAAATATAAAATTGCAACTTTAATAAATTTTATACATCAAAATAAAAATTATTTTTAAAAAAAAAACATAAAAATTAGAATAGGTTGATTTTTTTTCTATTTTTCTATGAAGTTTCAATTTGTGATAAATAATGATAAATAATGAATTTTAATTCAAAACTGGTTTTTTATAATTTATTTATATGTATAAATTATATTTATAATTTATTTTAAAGTTTAATTATATAAATTATTAAACAATTAATCCAATTTAGTGCATTGGAATCAATTTCACTTCGAAATTTTATATAAAATCTTACCAATATTTTAAACATTTTTACTTTAAAAACCCACTTTGTCATCCTGCATGGGGTATTAATTTTAAATTATTTTCTTCCACTTTTTTTATTATAATTTGGAAAAATGGATTCCATATTTTGTATTAGAATAATTTATAATTTATAATAAGGTCAAATTATTTTTCACAAAAAATATTAGTGAATGTAATTCAAATTAATCACAACAATTAAGTGGAAAATTTTCTTAACAATGGATGAAACCTTAAACTTAATCTCTAACATAACTTAGAAACATTTCCAAAAGCCACTAGATATTCATATTTGGACCCTATCCTACCATTTATTGAATTGGGTTCATTATTGGAACGACTTGACATGGTAAAAATGTGTTTGGAATTTACTTTTCCAAAATTTAAAAGAATGCCACTCCCCCTCCATTATAAAAAGGCACTCTCCCCCTTACTGAGGCCACTTAAGCCCTTTGTGTAACAACCAAAAATTTTATCAATGTAAAATACCTTATTTTAATTATTTAATATTTTATAGACCACATAAATTATTTTTAAAAACACAATGAAAACTTTATAAATCAAGAATGAATTAAATTAAAGGTATTTCTAGAAATTATTGAACCAATCCCGATGGAATTGTAACCAGACCCTTGAAATAGTAACATGACCATTAGGAATTTCAATTCATCCAATAGAATAGTAAACTAATCTATAAAATTATAAAAAATATTTATGCATATTACAAATGATAATATTATATAATTATATCATAGTATAAGTAAATAAACATTTTAAAAAATTATTATTTAAGTGCTGGTATTTTTATAAAACGTAAATCTTTATTTATAATTTTATAATTAACATAATTATTTAAAATAAAATTTATTTTCATAAAATTGATTCAAAAATTAATATTTTGTTGTATTATGATTATAAGATAATTTTATGAGCCCTTAATTAATTTTTCAAAGTGTTATAAAACCAGTTATAATTTTAAAATTATTATTTCCCATGTAAATGATGATTCTAATTAAAAATTATATTTCTCATATTTAGAAAATTATTTTCATAAAAATGAGATGGTTTTTAAATTATACACAATGAATAATTGTTAAGGTGATTTTTTTCTTCTAAAATTCTTTATTTTTTGGTGGATTGTAAAATACGATAATTTAAGATAAAGGCTAAATACATGAATTTTTGAGTCACTATTGATGTAAGGATGATTTAATCCCAAAATGTATAACTATCATTAATTATTTTAATATATTTAGTGGTAATGTTCAAACTATTCATTGTATTGTGCCAAAATAATGTACTAATAAATAAAATAATGAGAAAAACACCCCTCTCCACCTCTATTAATACCTCCCCTCACCACCTCTTCTACTCACAAAATCCAAGCCAAGAAGCTTATAAAATTTCTGAATTGTACACATGAGAAGCACCTCCCCCATGTCTAGGAGGTCTTGGTATCATAAAAAGACCAAACTCTTTTCCCTAAGGTGTTTCTCAAGGAGGATAAATTCAAGAGGTAAAATCCTCATTCTTTTTATTTTAATTTCTTTTAAATTTCATTTATTTTATTATCCTCTACCCACCTCCACTTATCCAAGTGGCATAAAAACTGAAGAATATTTTATATATTCTAATCTTATTATTTTAATGGAATAATTAATCTTCAAACTTCTTCCCTTTTACTTTTATTATAAAAGTGAAAATATTGTCTGTGGTCTGTAGATTTACCACCACTGTGGATGATGCATTTTAATTTTTATCTACCAACTTAAAGACTGGTCATAAATCCATTATTTTGGTTTAATAAGATTTTATTATACATATTATAAGTTGTATAATGTTCTAGTACCTATATGTATAAATATGATGATTTAAGCTCATAATGGTCATAAAATCCACCAAATAAATTACACCATTTTCATTAACATTCTCTCTAAAAATTCAACCTCATTCCATATAACCAAATTATATATAAAAATAATTAATTTTATTTATGTTCATTAATAACATATAATTTTAATTCTATATAATCTTTCTCATTATCCAAGAACTTTGATAATCATAAACAAGCAAACCAATCATGAATACTAAGAAAACAAACACTCCCGGAACGACTAAATTGAAGTCTATAAATCATCATAATAAACATAAACGAACATAATAAAATTATAATTAATAAAAAACATTTATAAAACGTTCTGGATTTATTATTTAATAAATTCAATTTGATTATCTTGGTTATTAAAGTGAATAAAGAATTCATACATATGGAAAAGGGATTATCGAACCCAACTCTCTTTCTTCAAGTTTTACCTCTTTCACTCCATTTTCAGAATATATGATCCTTTAATGTTCCTTAAATATCATTTATTTTTTTCATTACATTTTATTTTCTAGGATATACATGCTTATAATCAGATTTTATGACAAATGAAAATATTTTTTCCAAAAGAACTTTTATTTCTAGAAACTCATGTTTTATTTCTCTAGAGCTTGTTTCTTATTCACTCAAGGTTGATGATTATTATTTCAAGTAATTTATTAATTTTTTCTTTTTGGAACCATATGTTTTATTCACTAATGTATTCTTTTTTAAATTTTCATAAAACCCATTTCCTTTCCCTGGGTTATTTTATGTCTATGATTGATATACGTCATATGTGACATGCATGATTATGTAAATATTATGATGTGATGGGTGTGTAAAAAATTATATAGCACTCTAATTCATTAGTAAATGTGATTTATCTCATGAGATAATGTTTAATATGTGTAAAAATGATTCTATATTTTTCAGAATGGGGATGTTATGGTTATCCACATATGTTATGTGTGAACTTGATGCTATATGTTTCCACAACTATGTGTGGTAGTTGACCACTAAGACATGATGTTTCATTTTCTATGCATTTCCATATTACATGAATTTATCTAATGATTCCTATCATGATTATTATTATGATCATTTTTTATATTATAATGATGATGGTGACTATGGTCACCCATGTTTCATGTCTCTTATTCACCCTCTTATTGGGATTTTAGCTCACCCATTATTCTGATGTATATCCTCAAATAAATAATTATACTATAGATAACATGAGGGCCAACAAGAAGCTTGATAATAAGGAATTAAATAAACGTTTATATTTTATTATATAAAATTTATGTATGGTACAAATTTTCTCATGACACAAAACCTTTGGATCCTGGTCTTTTAATACTATCATATTGTTTTTCCTTAAAAAAAATGTAAGTATGTACGAAAAAGTAGGGTCACTATAGTTGTTATCAGAACATGGTTTAGTTAATTTGGTAATTAGGATGAGATATACTTAGTAAAAAACCTTAGTATGAGACTATATATATGTAAGAACCCCAGAATCATTGTCTTATAAAATAATAATCATAGGGATCACACAATATATACCTTCAGAATTTATTGAACAAATGAATAAATTATTTTTTAATTACTTGTTTACTTATTTTTTTCAAACCATTTCTATTATAGAAAATGGAGGGAACTAAGATAAATTAGGACTACAACCCATGTGAGGGGCAATACAGTGATTTCTTGAATGATAACCCTAATGCTCTAGGTGGTGGAGTTAAAAATTTCATGGAGATGCTTACCTGGTAGTCCTAACATGTGGAAAATTACCTAAATAACATGGAAAATCGTCTTTAGCCTAATAGATAGAAATTGGATATTGATTATTTTATGCGACAACAACCACTGGCATTTAGTGAATCTTCCAATCCACTAGTTTAAGAATAATTGGTCAACTTAATGGAGAATATCTTTTTAATGATTCACTATTCTAATATGGAGAAGGTGACTCTATTCGTTTATCATTTATATGGAGAGTCTGATCAATGGTGGGTGTTGATTAATAACACCAATCCCAATGATGAAATTGAAGAAATGGATTGGGGAGACTTTAAGAAAATATTTCTTAACAAGTATTTACTTCAAAATATTTGGAAGAATATGGACATAGAATTCTTAGAGATGTATCAAAAGGGAGGTGAATCTATCTCGACATATGAAGAAAATTTCACAGGGATTTCAAGTTACACCTTAGGTTTTGTCATCAAAATTGATAAAAAAATAGGCAGATTATTTATTGGTTTAAAACCACACCTCTAAATGGATATATAGATTTGAGTCTTTTGGATTTATTTATATGTTGTTTGATGTTCTCTCAAAGTGGAGATTGAGTTTGGAGAACTGTCCCATGGCTATGGTGATAAGAAAAAAAGTTGGATTTTTAAGATGGTGGATATAATGAAAATTGTGTAAAGAAAACTCAAGCACTCACATGTCAAAAATAAGGGTATAAGCATCATGGGAATTTCTTCAAAGGGATGGGGAAATGATTCAAGCGTGGGATAAAAGGCCACCAAGCTCATGAATGTCGATGTGACATGAGGAAGTTGTACTATGTGGTGAAGGAAAGGTGAGAACCACCTATGGTTAAATGCTTAAACTATAGGGAGCAAGGGCACTATGCAGTCCAGTCCACAAAACCTTAAGTCCTAGAGGGTAATCAGTATCATCAGCCACTAAAGCCAAAGGTGCAAGGTAAATATTATGCCATCACCACTTTGGAGGTGGATCCCAATAATGATGTGGTGATATTTAAGATGGTTATTAATTCAAAAATAGTGAATATACTATTTGATTTTTGTTCTATTCATTCTTTCCTATCTTTCACATTTAGTAGAACAATTCAAACACCACCTCAAAATATAGAGGTTGAATTATCTATGAGAACAAAAAATGGGACAATTATTTAATTCGGTTAATGTTTGTGGAATGAACCTACCAAAAAATATTTTATTACCTTATTTTTTGGAGTTTGATACTATATTGGTTATGGATTGGATGTATTTATATGAATACAACATCAACTGTCGATAAATGGAGATAATTGTTCACATCCACTAGCATACTCCAATTCTGTACAAGTGTAAGGAGGTTGATGAATCTCCTTCAAAATAATCCTCTCAAGTGTGTATATTATTTCCTTATGATCAAATATATCTATCTCAAATGATTGAGAAAAAGGAGATAATAATGCTCTATGACATGCCCATTGTAAGGGACTACAAAGATGCGATACCTAAATAATTACCTAATTTTAATCCTGACCGAGATGTTGAGTTATTAATTTGAATTATTCATGGATTATTTCCTATATCAAAGAAAATTTTTAGAATGGACACCAATGAGTTGGAGGAACTGAATAAGCGATTACTAGAGAATCTGGACAAGGTTTTTATACACTCGAGTGGTTCACCATGGCGTGGGCTAGTTCTATTCAAAAAAAAAAAATAAGGACGTGTCAACATGACTCTCCATTTATTGTCATGATATCAAAAATATCATGTAAAATAACAAGCATCCCCTAAAAAAATGGACTAATTTTTTGATCAACTACATGGTCCTAAGTATTTCTCGAAGGAGGAACTTTGCCCACGATATCTCCAATTAAAGGTGAGGAAGGAATATATTCCCAAGACTTCCTTTCAAATAAGGAGTGGACATTATGAGTTTATAGTGTTGCCTTTTGGAATCAGTAATTCTCCATAAATATTCATGGAATTAATGAATAGATTCTTTAGATATTATCTTGAAAATTTTGTGGTAGACTTTATTGATGATATTATGATATACTCCATGAGTAAGGCAGAACATGAGGAGTATTTGAATACTGTACTAAATATTTTGTGAAGGGAGAAACTTTATGCAATGTAAAGGAAATGTGATTTCTTGATGGAGGAAGTATCACTCTTGGGGAATCTTATCACCAGCAAAGGAATATTTGCAGACCCTTCAAAGTTAATGGAAATCAAAGAGTGGCCTAGGCCAACATCTGTAATAGATAACCTTATTTTCCTTGGTCCTAGCAGGGTATAACCCATGATTTTTGAAGAACTTATCACGATTTTAAAACCCACTAACCAAGTCGACCTATAAGGGAGGAATGTTTTTTGGACCAGTGAATGTGAGGATTGCTTCCAAGAGTTAAAAAATAGGCTCATCACCACTCCAGTACTCACACTTCCTAAAAGTAGGGAACACTTTGTGTTATAAAATGATGCTTCAAAGAAGGGTTTACAATGTGTATTGATGAAAAATTATAAAGTGATAGCCTATACCTCAAAGAATTTTAAAATTAATGAACAAAACTATCCAACACATGATCAAGAGTTGGAAACTGTGATCTTTGAATTGAAAATCTAGAAGAAATATCTCTATGGGGAGAATGTGAAATATATACCATTAATAAGAGTCTCAAATATATATTCATATAGAATGATGTTAACATGAATTAGATAATTTGGTTATATCTCATCAAGGATTATGACTTCTCAATCCACTACCATCCAGGAAAATCTAATAAAGTAGAAGATGCTATAAGTAGAACAAATCCTAAAACATTATAAATGATGGGAATTGAGAAGGATATAATCTTATTACATTTTTTGTGGAAGTACATGGGAATAATTTGGAAATTAAAATCACCAATATTTTCTTAAATTATTTCTCAACCATCCCTTATTGAGAAAATAAAGGATTCTTAAAGAAATAATGTGTAAATTCATAAGAAGAAGAAAGCTATAAGAAAGGGGAAGTCCTCAGAGTTTAAAATTGGCGAGGAAGGAATTGTATGATTTAGGTAATTACTATATATACCATATAATCGAGAGATAATAAGGGAGTTTGTGAATGACACACATGGCTCAAACTTCTCTATTTACCTAGGGAGGGAAAATATGCATCAATATCTCTAAAAGAACTATTGGTGGGAGAATATGAAGATGGTGATCCCTGAATATACATAAAATTTCATATAATTTCAGTATGTGAAGGCTGAAAGAAAAAAGTATAAGGGGATGATTCAAGAATTACCTATACCAACATGGAAATTGGAAGTAATCACCATGGACTTCGTTTTTGGACTTCCAAAGACATCTAAGAAAAAACTGAAATATTGGTTGTTATGGATCTTATTAAAAAGATACATCACTTTATATCAATTAGAGTGGAATTTTGACTAGGTCAAATTGCAAATATATTCATTAGAGGAGTGGTAAGGCCTCCTGGAGTACCACTGTTGATTGTATCCGATTGATATCCGAGATTCCCCTCCAAGTTCTGGAAAAGTCTAAAACATTTTCTAAACATTGAGCTAAACTTAATTACAAATTATCTTCCTAAAACTAATGTACAATTAGAGTGGACTATTAAGACACTAGAAGACATGTTGAGAGTATGTTATATGGAGTTTAAAAGAGGAAGAAACCAACATCTAACTCTAGTCAAGTTCTCTTACAACAAAAGTTTCTACTCGAGTATCCAAATGGTTTAATATTAATCCCTTTAGGAGAAAATATGAATAAAACATTAATTCTAGGATGAAGTTAGTGAAAGTAATCCACTAGGACCTCAAATGGTCAAAGAAATGGTGGAAAAGGAGAAAACCATTCTCCAGCACATCAAGGTATCCGAATTTAACAAAATAGTTATGCATACAATCATCAACACGCGCTAAATTTTAAGGTTGGAGATATGGTATTCTTCCATATATCTTAAAAAAATAGGATCATGAGATTTAGTAAGAAAGGAAAGTTGAGTACTAGGTATATCAACCCCTTTGAGATTATTGATATTGTTAGAGTTGTGGCCTATCAAATGGTACTCCCACACACCATGTCTCAATTACATGATGTATTCAATGTATCCCTATTGAGGAATTACATACCAAATCCCTTATATGTACTAAATCCTAAGGTGGTATAGTTGCAAAATGATCTTCTATTATGAGGAGCTTCCATTGAAGATCTTAGACTGTAGCAATAACATCCTACACAATAAGACTACTCACCTGGTCAAAGTACTATGGTGGAACCATAAGTAAAAACAAGAAACATGAGAACAGGAGGAAGTGATGAAGGAGAATTACCTTCACTTGTTTTCACCATATAATATAAAAAAATATTTCGAGGGAGAAATTTCATAAGGGGGAAGAATGTAACGACCCATAATTTTATTAATGGAAATTCCCTTCTTATAATTATGTAATATTGTACCAACCACATAAAATCACTTTGAGAGCACAATAAAAAATATATAAAATAATAATTAATGAAATAAGTGGTATTTCTAGAAATTAAGGAACCTATCGTGATTGAATAGTAACTTGATCCTTAGAATAGTAACATGACCATTAGAAATAATAATTAGGCCAATAGAATTGTAAAATTATATAATAAAGTATAAATAAAATTTTATAATGGTATAAATTATAATATAATATAATTATATCATAGTGTAAGTAAATAAATTTTTTCAAAAATTATTAAGTGTTCACATTTTTATAAAACCTAAATATTTTTTATAATGTTATAATTAATAAAATTATTTAATAAAAACTCCATTTTCATAAAATATATTCATAAATTAATATCTGGTTATCTTATGATTATAATAAACTTTTATGAGACCATAATTAATTTTTCAAAGAGTTATAAAATCAGATATAATTTAAAAAATTGTATTTTCAAAGTAAACGATTATTTTAATTAAAAACTAAATTTAAAATATTTAGAAAATTATTTTCATAAAATTGATTTCATTTTTTAATTATACTTGTTGAAAACTTTTTAGGGTGATTTTTTATATATATGTTTAAAATATTTAAATTTTTGGTGAATAGAAAAATATGATAATTTATAATAAAAGCTAAATACATGAATTTTTGAGTCATTATTTATGCAAGGATGATTTAATCCTAAAATATCATACTATCCTTTTTTATTTTAATATACTTAGTCATAAGGTTCTAACTATTCATAGTGTTGAGCCAAAATTAATAAACTAATAAATGAAATAATGAGAAAAACACACCATTCCTCGCCTCTATTTCTACTTACACCTTTCAATCCTTGAAGATTAATAAAATTTCTTCCCAATAAAATTCCCAAGACCCTCACCCATTTATATGAACGCTCGGTATCATCAAAATACTAAACACTTTGTGTTAATGTGGTCCTTAAGGAGGCGAAGTTCAAGAGGTAAAATCCTCTTTCTTTTTCTTTTAATTTCTTTTCAATTTTATTTCTTTTATTATCCTATGCTCACCTACACTCATCTAAGTGGAATTATAACTACATAATATTTTATAAATTTAAATTTATTATGTTTATGGAATAATTAATCTTCAAACCTCTACCCTTTTCATTATATTCTAAAAATGAAAATATCGTCCATAGTGTGTCGATTTACAACCACCATGGATGATGCGTTTTCATTTTTCACTACCACCTTCAAGGATGGTCATAAAGCCATTATTATAGTTAAATAATATTTTATTATACATATTATAAGTAATATAATGTTCTAGAACCTATATATATAAACATGATGATATAATCTCATAATGGTCATAAAAACTACCCAATTAATTAAATCATTTTCATTAACATTATATCTAACAAATCATCCAAAATACATATGAAAAAATTGTATATAAGACTAATTAAAATTAATTATGTTTATTAATAACATATAATTTCAATTCTAGACAATCATTATCATTGTACATGAACTTCTATACATATAAACAAGCTAACCAATCATGAAAACCAAGAAAATGAACACTCCAAGAACGCTGAAATTGAACTCTACAACTCATAATAATGACCATAAATGAACAAAATAAAATTATAAAGAAAAAAATATAGAAAATATTATTTATTTATTAATTAATTAATTTTATTTTATTGTCCTGGATATTAAACCAATGAAATCATTCAGATTTAAGGTAAGGGGATTCTCAAACCCAACTCTTTCTTTGGGGTTTCCCTCTTTCAATCCATTTTTAGTATGGATGTTTCTTTAATGATACTTAAATATTATTTATTTTTTCTTAACTTTTATTTTTTTGGGATATGCACACTTCCAATCTGATTTTTTGACAAATGAATAATTTTTACAAAGAACTCTTGTTTCTAAAAACACATGTTTTATTTCTCTTGATATTGTTTCTTCTTAACTCAACATTAATTATTCTTATACCAGGTATGTTATTACATTTTCCTTTTGGAAACTATAAGGTTTAATCTTTAATTTATGATTTTTCAAATTATCATGAAACCAATTTCTATTGCATGGGTTATTTTACAGCTAAGATTGATATACGTTCTATGTGGGATGCATGATTATGTAAATGTTATGATGTGATGGGTGTTTCAAAAATTATATAGTGTTAAAATGCATTGGGTAATGTGATGTATATCATGAGATAATGTGATATATTCATGAACATGATGCCATATGTTTTCGTAATTTTGATGTTATGATTATGCACATATGTTATGCTTGAAATTGATTGTTGATTTCTTCATAACTATATGTGGAAGTTGACCCATGAGACACGATGCTTCATTTTTATGAATTACAAATTACTTTAATTTATATAATTATTACTATAATGGTTATTATGATGATCCTTTTATTATGTTATAATGATGATGATTATTCTCACCCATGTTTCATGTCCTTTATTCATCCTCTTTATAGGTTTTTAGCTCACCCCTTCTCCTGATGTGTATCCTCATATGAATACTTGTACTATGGAGAACATGAGGGCCAATACGAATCTAGAGAATAAGTAATTAAATAAAATTTTATGTTTTATTATCTAAAATTTAGGTATGAACCTATTTTTCACAACACCCTAAACCTTTGGATCTAGGTTTTGTAGTACTATTATGTTGTTCATCCTTAAAATAATGTAATAGTCATGTAATAAAAAATAAGATATCTGTAATATGGATCACCTGAAAATGACTAAAATAATATCCAAACGACCCTACCTTCATCCTAGAAGATTAACCTTTTTAATAAATCCATACAGGGAGTCCCTTTCATTAAAACCAAAAGGAGTTACCCAAAGAATATGTAACATCCATCCTCAATCTCATTTTTTTTATTTTCATTATCAACCCCTTAAAATATTAATATTCCATGCTATATAATAACCTAAATATCCTTAATATAATGATATTTTTTTAATTATAATTGTTTAATCTATAATTACACTCACTTACAAATAATGGGCAACGATCTTACCATTCTTGTGTAAGGAAAACTACCGCCTCATGAAATGATGTTGTTTGTTTTTCCCTTTAACATATCTCATGGTTGGAAATTATGATGGAAAATTTATTTTTATATGATATATATGTTATTTATGATATATTTATACTTATGGAATTTTTATATAACTCATAACTTCATGATTTCTATTTTGTGTAAATATAATAATTATGTTTGGGGAAGTGTGGACTATCACCTCCTTAAAGCGGTGTGATTCATTCAGAATCTACATGAAATGTTTTAGGTATGAGTTTAGTGAAATTATATGATATATATGACATAATAATTATAAATTAACAATATTATTTATATATACATATATGTCATTTAATTTATTTCTTTCAATATGATAATAAAATGGAAACAACGTTCATGCATACGTACGACCTACCGTCCCCCTGAACAGTGTATTCCTTTACATATTTCTATATTTTATAGATTATTATAAATAAAGAAATAAATAATATATATGAAATTTATATCATGTTTTACATTATTAAAATAAGTAAATCATTATCTAATAGGATCAAGAACAATAAGTCAAAACATTTACAAAATAAAGCAGATATTACCCGAAATGTAACATTAACATGGATTTGTTAATAAAATGGTAATAAAAATTCCTAAAAAAAATATATGGTATTAGATATAAGAATATTTTTCTATGTTAGATTTATAATAAAATTATATTTATTATAAAATAGTTTTGAACATGTATAAATAAAGTAAAAAATTAAGATAAGAGAATTTAATCACACTTATTATTTTCATGAGATACATACCATAGTCACCACTCGCTTCTTCTGTGTGGTGTATATAATAACATATGAAATGTTATATATTTAATTGAATTTATTTAATGAAATTAAATTGTTTAATAAATTTTATTATATCATGGGGATTACGATTATAAAGTCACTCAAGTAATAAGGGTTTTCTCGTCTCACTTTTATTTTCCATGAGACATGAGCCATGTTCACCACCTAGTTCTTATATGTGGTGTGTTTAATGAACATATATGTGTTATTTGATTATTATAATTAAATTTAATGGTATTTAAATATCCATTTGATGAAATTTTTTTCACAGGGTTTATGTTTTACAAGTAACGAAATCAGTAAAATAATTTAATCTTAATTTTCATTCTTTAAGACACACATCATGTTATATACCAATAATATTTTATGTGGTGTATATGATACAATTTTAAATGTTATATTATTAAAATAATTCATTTATCGATATTTTAATATTCATTTAATTTCATTTCCTTTCATGTGGAGTATAATATAAAGTTACCAAGTGGTAAGAGTTTATTGAAACAATCTCATCGTTTATCGAAATAGTTTATGATCATGATTCCATTTATGACATATTATGATCCATATCTCAATAAATCTTTTGATTTTTCTTCTAATATGGTTATTAATGATATCATCATGTATTGGTTCCATTTTTCTTGTCTTTGGTACATAATATTATTAAGAAATTGTTTTTAATAATGTATGAATTCACCACTCTCTTTGATCACAAATCTGTGTTATTTAAAAATTGGATTTTCTAATTTTTTTTCTAAAATGTATTACTATTATACTATGATTTTAAATGAAACTTTTATACATGTTTTAACTTTTTTAAAATAGTTGTAAAATGAAACTTCTTGTTATTTTATGATCAAGGTACTTTTCTAAACTTTTAAGGTGAAAATGGAATGCTCGATATGTAAGGACTTACCCGCCGTCATGACTGACATTTTCATGAATGTTACTTTGTAACTTTACAATATTTATTTTTATGATTTTTTTTAAATATTCAGGAAATTCATTGTTTTCAAAGAACTTTTCATAAAATGTTTTTCAAAATATTTCTATTTTCAATAAGTGTTTTAAATTATTTTCAAACATTCTTTATATGTTTTCAATGAATTTTCAAAGAATAAGGTTTTAAAAATATTTTCAAGATTATTTTATAAGTTTTCAATGAATTTTTTTCAAAATGTTTTCAAGATTATATATAGTTTTAAAGGTTATTTTCAAGTAAAATAGTTTTCAGAATACTTTTTGTTTTAAAAAAAGTTTTTCATAGAGGGAAATATATTTTAATCAAGAAATGTTTTAAATGAAATTATAATGATTTATTTATAGGAAAAGGATTTTTAAACCATTTTATAAAATGGATTTTCAAAGAATGTATATTTTCATTAAAATATTTTTCATGTCATTATTCAAAATATTTCTCTATCTAAGATAACATAGTTTGATATAGTTTATGATTTACTGGTGTTATGATCCAAGAAAAAAATTAATATTCTTTCTTGAATGGTTTATGTCTTGATGGAATAATGTATGTGACACCCATTTCTCTTGCATGTGTTATTTGATCTTGAATCCCACTTGTTTTCATGGGTTATACTTTGAAAAAATGATCATTAGACCAATCTATTTTCAATAGGGAATGATATAAAGAAATTTTTTTGATACATATTTCATTTCATGGGTTATGATATGATGTTTATAAAACCCATATATTTTTATGGTTGATGATATGATGTAAGTTTTATTATCTTGTAGAACATTTATGCATGATTTTATTATGTGATGGGTGAGACCTATATCTCCATCCTATTCATTGGGTAATGATAATTGGTATATGAAATCAAAGGGTAGAGGGGTTGTAGCCTATTCCCAAACATAAGAAGGTACATGGGTTGTGGACCAAGCCTAAAAATAAGTCGGTATATGCTATGTAGCCCAAGCCTAAATAGAAAAGGGTACCCGGGTTGCAGCCCAAGAAAAAAAAGGGTTAATGGGTTATTAGTCCTAGCCTAAAGAAGGTATACAGGTGATTGGACCAATGATAACATTTTTGAAGGTCTTTATAGGTATCCTTGACATAAAATTTTATATGCTTATATGTGTGCCACAAATTCAATGTCTTATTACTATGTTATGGTTTCATGTCTTATGCTATGGATTCCATTATAGTTCATGTATTATGAACTGCCAATATTTATTCAATACCTCATGATTATTATCTCTGACATGTAGGGTATGATATTCAAATGATATGCTTCTGTTCTCATAGGCTTATTTTCATATTATGATTATATGATTCCTTTATTTACCCTTACTTATCATTTGAGCTCTCACCTTTATTATATTCAATTTTCCCAGGTTATGAAGAATGTTTTAAATTAAAGGTACTAAAGGAGAAGATATTTTTTGAAAAAATTGAATAAATTTTACAGGTTTAGAAGATTTTGTTCTAAGTTTCCAAAGAAATTAAACTATTACGATGCTCAGGCATGTACTTTAGTAACATGGTGAAATTTCATCTAAATTGATGTAATATCCATGCATGTTAATCCTGGGTTTCTATAGTTGGTATCAAAGGAATGATTTAGTCAACCTTTAGAAACTAGTATGATAAGTCTTTAGTGTGACCCATAAGGATTTTTATAAGGATATTTCTAAGGACGTCTCTAAAGATTAGTCTAAGGATTAGGAAATGAATAAGAAAATGTCTAGGAATTTTGGTAAAGGATAGAGTAAGTGGTTTCATATAAATATATCCCTTCTAAACACTATTAGTGGATATGGTTCTATCATATATGTACCTAGGAGTGACAACCCCGATAAGGTGTGATGGGCCTGACTCGAGTGTAACCTTGTACACGACAATGAGCCTTACTTCGCACCAGGTTTGACACTCTCGTGAGATATGCTTTGGGAATTCAAAAAATATTTATGAACCATTATGAATTATTTTAATAAAATTTGACTATTAATAACCTAATATAAACTTATGGTGTCATAGATTAAAAAACTTTTCCTAATTTAGACATCCTTTGAGTGTATTTTTAGGACTATGTGATTCCTCACTATGAAAATTGTTTATTACTCTATGTTTCTTGGTTTTAGTAAATAGATAAAACTAGAAGGAACCACATTGATGGTGATTACGATGATAAATCCAACAATATTTCTCAAGTGAATCCAAATTATATGGGATATGGAATAAAAAATCTCATTGCTATGCTCACCCACCTTTCTCAAGATATAACTCATGATGAGCTTCCAAACAAGAAAAGGAGGGAAAAAAATTATATTGAGTAGTTACGGAGGAAACATACACCTTATTTTAATAGATCTTATGAACCACTTGTTTTTGAACACTAGACTGTTAACAATGAAAATATATTCTCCATTCTTCTATGTTTGGAACATGAGAATTTCATTCTGGCTATTTATCATTTGGAAGGTGAAGCAGACTAGTAGTGGACTCTAATCAAGAATATGAGAAAGCAAGATGAAATTGAATCCATGGATTATGATTAGATCAAGAATTTAATCTTTAATAAGTAATTTACTAATTCTCTTCATATGAAGATATAAAAGGAGTTCATTGAGTTGAAACAAAAGGATGATGAATCCATCGGTACCTATGAGGATAATTTCACAAGGCTTGTGAGGTATGCTTTTGTAATTGTCATCCAACCATAAAGTAACGTTTATAGGTTCTTTATTGGCTTAAATAAAAGTCTCATAAGGTCATTGGACATAATTTAAATTAGTATCTATGAAGATATTGTGAATTGTGAAATCAAAGTTGAAATCAAGGTTGTATTTATGTATCAATCTTCTAGTTCTAATAATAAGAGGAATATAGAGTTCAAAGGAAAATATAAAAACCAAATATATATGAAGATGACCCTTCATTTATGATATAAGTGTGGAAAGAAGCATAGATGGAATTTTATTAATGGGATTAGTATGTGGTTATAGTGTGGAAAATAAGGAAATCGAGCGAATGAAAACTGAAGTCATTGAAAAAAGTTATATAATGATGAAAATAATGATAAAACTACATATAATAATCCTCAAAAAATTTAGTGTTTCAATTGTAGGGAGTTTGGTAATTTTTCCAAAAAATGTAAAAATACTAAATTTAATAATGGCGATCAGTTTCAATAGCATCTCAAGACAAAGGATAAAGAGAAATAATATGATATCACAATGAATTAAGTGAACAGTGATAATTATTTCACTCCATAATGGGGAATTTCTTTTGGGATTTTGTAAAAATAATATATTTGAACATCTTTTTGTTGATATAACTCTTTGCATTGAGTATCTCCATCTACATGAATTTTGGATTAATGAAATCACATTAATTTTCTAATATTTATTAGTATGGACCCAAGCTTCCAATATATATTTTTTTAGATAAGTACCTATTTATGTAATAAAGGGTGAATTATATTTTATAAGATTGTATATTTTCAATAGGGATTTATAGAAATTTGGGTTTTTACCATGTTTTAATAGAATACATGAAGAATGTATTCATAGGTTTTGTATGTGACAATCAAGAGCTACTCTATGATATATGGGGGATCAATGATGGGTTTTTTTGAGAAATTTAGTGACCTCTTTTAAATTTTATTGGATTTTGATCTTTCAGAAGGGTTATAAGGATAACCATTTGTGGAATGGTTTAGGTTACTATTAAGATGAGGTTTTATAGATTCATGTATTATCTCTCGATATGAGGATTTATGTATATTGGATAACCTGTTCTAACAATGTTTTTTAAATGGTAAGTAATGATTGATGGGATGAATTGTCATGGATCTCATGATATGTTAGTGTAGTAGGATTGAAAAATTCACCTTCCTTTTTAGATAAAGTGGTGAGGTGGAAATTTATAAAGACACAAAAAGGTTGATATTGTACTGAATCAAGTTAGTATATCTTCCCATGAAAATTATTCACCTTTAGGAAAAAGGATCTTGAAATTAAAAATGTTATCCTAGTATATTAATTTCTAATGAATCAAATTTCCTCTTAGATCATCACATATTTATGGCTTTGTGATTGTTAACTTTCTCATGACCTTGTTATATATCACTCTCTATCATAAATTGATAGTAATATTTCTCTTATAGGTCAATGTTTTCACTTCTCACCTATGTTATCCTATGTGGAAACCTAGTTATATGTTACTTTGGTTAACTACTATGTTTTAATATTTCCTTTTTTTTAAAATAAGTATTAGTATTCACTTTTATAATGTGGGTTTCTATGAAAGGAACTTTCAAGTATTAAAACTTTTTATAACCCTAACTAATTTTTATGGAGAAATTAATTTTAAGGGGGTAGAATTTAACACCTTATGATTTTTCGAAGTATTTTTTTTGAATTAATTTAATCCTTTTGATATTTTTTATTTCATGCAGCATTGAAAATTGATTTATTTTATAAGTTTTTATTGAGTTATATGAAACAAAAAATTTATCATATACTAAAATAACATGAATTTTAGTTTTCTCTACAAATAACACCAATGTTATATTACATTATATATAATATTTACTATCATTTATGGCTTGTGTAACACACAAGACCAAGTTTTACTAAATAATGATACATTATTAAAATATTATTATTTAATATAATAAGATATAACCTAGCCATTAATTTGGATATCATGAATGTGATTAACTAAATTATGAAAATACATGGTTGAATTCATTAGTTACAAATTAATTATAAATGAATATAAGAACCAATTGAATATAAAGGGAATGTTTTTATAAAAATTATTTTTATGTTCATAAAGAAATTTTATAATAATAAGTTAAATTTATTAATATTTTCAAATTATATTAATTAAATATATAATTTATATATTTAAAAAAATATTTTCTACATTTATAGAATATATTTGATTGGCATAATATTAGAACAAACCCAATATTACACATAACAACCTATATTTGTATAAAAGATGTATTACTATCTTTTAATGGAGAACATATTTTAAATCTAAATTTTGGAAATTTTATAAATTTTATATGTAAAATTAAAATTTATTTTTATAATAAAAACATAAAAATTATTCTGGGATGAATTTTTGGAATTTTTCTGTGATGTTTCATTTTCTGATGAATAATGAAAATACTAAATTTTAATTCAAAACTTTTTTTGTCTAATTTATTTTTAAGGATAGATTATATTTATAATTGGTTTTAAAGTATAATTATATCAATTATACATAAATTAATCAAATTTATGTTTTTATGATCAATTTCACCTTTAAATTAGATATAAAAATGTAGAAAAGTTTTTAACATTTTTACATTAAAAACCCACATTGTCATCTCCCGAGTGGGATTAATTTTAAATTAATTTCTGCCAATTATGTGATTATAATTTGGAAAAATGGATTAAATATTTGGAATAAAAATATTTTATAATTTTTAATAAGGTCAAAGTATGATTTTTAAAATATTAGTGAGTGTAATTAAAATTAATTACAACGATTAAAAGGAAAATTAGCTTAACAATGGACTATACCTTAATCTTTAGGGAAAAAATGACCTAGAAACTTATCCAGAATCCATTTTATGTTTATATTTATACCCTATCCTACCTTTTATAAAATTTGGTACATTATTTGGGCCACTTGACATGGGAAAAATGTGGGTGGAATTACCTTCTCCAAAATTTACAAAAATGCCACTCCTCCTCCACTATAAAAAGGCACTCAATTCTCCCCCTTAATCACCCATATCAAGCCATTTTTATCACCCAATATATTTTTAAATAATCTCTTAACAACCCTAAATTCATCCTATAAGCATCCCTTTGGGGAGAAATCCATCCAGGTAACCCCTTTGGTGAAAACCAAAATGAGTTTCCCAAAGAAGTGGTAACATCCTTCCTCATGCTCCTTTGTTTTATTTTCATTCTCCAACCCCTAAAATATTCATATTCCATAATTATATTATAATATAACTATCCTAAATATATTCATATATTTTTATTATAAGGTTTAAACCTAAAATTACACACACTTTCATCTAATGGGTAACAAATTTACCGTTCCTGTGTACGGAAATCTACCGCCTCATGAAATGATGTTGTTCGTTTTTTTACTTTACCACCTATCATGGTTGGGAATTATGATATAAAATATATTTTTATACGATATATATGTTATTTATGATATAGTTTTTCTTTTTTAATCATTATATAACACATACCTTCATACTTTCCTTTTTTTGTAAATATGATAATTTTGTTTCGGTATGTGTGGTCTACTGCTTTCTCAAAGCGGCGTGACTTGTTCAAACTGTATATGGAATGTATTAAGGATGATTTTAGTGAAATTATTTGATATATATGATATAATAATTATAATTTAATGATTATATATATAACTATATTCCATTTACTTTATTTATTCTAAATGAAAATAAAACGGAAACAACATTCATGCATACGTACAACCTATTATCTCCATGAACAGTGTATTCCATTTCATAATTCTATATTTTATAGATTATTTTAAATACATATATATACTGAATATATATGATATTTATACATTTTTTTCATTCTTTATATAAGTAAATCTTGAACCATGTAAGAGGATTACGAATAACAAGTCAAAACATATACAAAAATAAAGCGGATAATACCTGAAACGTAACATTAACATGGAGTTGTTAATAAATGGGTAATATAAATTAATAAAAAATTCATACATGTTATTAGATATAATAATTTTATTATTTTTTAGATGTATAATAAACTTATATTTATTATAAAGGAGTTTATAACATGTACAAGGAAAGTTAGGGATTAAGGTAAGGGAATTCCATCTCACTTTTTATTTCCATGAGATGCATGCCATATTCACCACTTTATTCTTTTGGGTGTTGTATATACTACCATATAAAATGTTATATCATTAATTTAATTTATTTAATTATATTAAAATATTTAATTAATTTTATTATTTCTTGTGGATCATGGTTCTAATGTTCCTCAAGAAGTAAGGGTTTTCTAATCTCAGTTTTATTTTCCATGAGACACAAGCCATGTTCACCACATATTTATTATATGTGTTGTGTTTGATGATCATATATGTATTATATGATTCATATAATTAAATTTATTTTTATTTCCATATCCATTTGATGATATTTATTTCATGGGGTTTGTGTTTCAAAAGTTACCAAATCGGTAAAGTAATTTAGTCTCAATTTTCCTTCTTTGAGACACATGCCATGTTATGCATCAATAATATTTTACGAGGTATATATAATGCCATTTACATGTTAAATAACAAACCTCATTATTTTCATTATATTTTATGCTTAATTTAAAGTCTTTTTCTTTTAAGGTTACTATAATTCAAATTATCGAGTAGTAAGTGTTTATTAAAACAATCTCATAGTTTATCGAGATAGTTTATGATAATACTTCCATTGATGAGATATTATGATCTATATATCAATAAATCTCATTAATTTTATTCTACTATGTTTATTTATGATATATTCATGTATTGGTACCATTTTACCACTTTTGTTACATAATATGATTAAGAATGTGTTTTAATTTTTTTTGATTTTACCTCTCTCTTCGGTCAGAAATATGTGTTCATTAAAAATTTTATTTTATAAAAATGTTTCAAAAATGATTTACTATTATCCTATGAGTTTGAAAGAATTTTTTACCAATGTTTCATCTTTTTAAAAATGGTTTTAAAAGTAATCCTCTTGTCATTTTCTAATCAAGAAACTTTTAAAAAATTGAAGGTGAAAAAATAATGTTCGACATGTACGAACTTACCCTCCATCAAGACCGTCATTTCCTTGATGATTCCTTTATATGTTTACAAGATTGTTTTTTAAGAAAAATGTTTTTTTAAATATTTTGGAAACTCATTTTTTTAAATTTGTTTCCCAGTAAATAGGTTTTCAAAAAACAATTTGTTCAATAAGTGTTTTAAATGATTTTGAAGCATTCTTTATAAGTTTTCCAAACATTTTCAAAGAATAAGGTTATAAAAATGTTTTCAAAATTCTTTTATATGTTTTCATGAAAAGTTATTTCCAAATGTTTTCAATATTATTTATTAGTTTTCAAGTTTATTTTTAAGGAAAATTGTTTTCAAAATACTTTTTATTTTAAAAATAGTTTTTATATTGGAACAAATATTTTATTCAAGAAATGTTTTAAATGAATTTTAAAACTTTATTCATAAGAAAATAATTTTGAAATGGTTTTACAAAAAGTATTTTCAAAGAAAAACTATTTCTCTTAAGAAATGTTTCATGTGAATATTCAAAATACTTATATATCTAAGATTAAATACTTTGTAATATTTTATGATTTACAGGGGATATAATCCAAGAACTCCATTCATATTATTTCTTGAATGGTTTATATCTTTATGGAATATTTTTTATGGAAACCATTTCTATTCCATGGGTTATATGATTTTGAAAACTACTTCTTTTCATAGGTTATACATTAATGAAATGAATAAAAGACCTTTCTGTTTTCTATAGGTAATGATATGAAGAAATGATTATGATACCCATTTCATTTCATGGGTTGGGATATGATGTTTATGAAACCCATATATTTTTTTGGGTCATGATATGATGATAGTTTTATTATCTTATAGCACATGTATGCATGATTTTATTATGTGATAGGTGAGACTTATATCTCCCTCAAATGCATTGGGTAATGATAAATAGTATATGATGTTAAGGGTACATAGGTTGTAGCCTAACCCCAATAAAAAAGGTACACGAGTTGTAGCCCAAGACTAAAAATAAGAATTTATACTGGTTGTATGCCAATCTTGAAAGTAAGTGGCTATATGGGTTTTAGCCCAATATTGAAAACAAGAGGGTACATTGGTAGTTATCCCAAGCCCATAGCAGGTACATGGGTGATTATTCCAAGCATACCATGTTATTAAGGTCTTGGTAGGTAGCCTTGAAATAATATTTTATATTATTATGTGTATACCACAAATTACATTTCTTATTATTATGTTATTATTTCATGGATTATGATGTTTATTCCCTTATGATTCATGTCTTAATAATTGAAAATATTTATTCCATGTATTATGATTATGATATTTGATATGTTGGGTATGATCTTCAAATGACATGCTCATGTTCTCATACCCTTATGTTCATGTTATGATTACATGATTCCTTTATTTAACCTTAATAATAATTTTATCTCACCCCATTCTTATGTTTCCTTTCCCCAGATTATGAATAAAGTTTTTAAGTAGAAGTACTAATTGGGAAGATCTTTGTGGGATGTATTGAAGATATTTCAAAAATTCAAAATATTTTGTACTATATTCCCAAATAAACTAAACTATTAATGTCCTAGGACATTTACTTTTTTAATATGATGAATATTCATATAAATTTATGTAATATCCATCAATATTAAGCCTGAGTCATAAAAACGTTTCCTAATGGCACATGCCCCTTCCAAAGAGCCATGCCTAATGAAAATGAACTCACACCAACCCTGTATGCCAAAATCCATGTAAAAATATTTAAAAAACATTTATTTCATTCAATTACTTAGAAAAATACTTTTATTAAAAAAAATAAATTAAAATCAACATTTTAAAATCATAACAAAAAACAGATTTCCAAAATCCAACATAAATTTCCACAATTTAAAAAACCAAAACCTATTGGGATTGTCACCAATAATAACACAAGTATATCACCATAATTTTAATAAAAAAATTTAATTAAAAATAATCCTTAAAGTTCTAATTCAAGTGGTTTCAATAGTGAATCAACCCACCTCACAATAGTTGGGGAAAATGAAGAACGACACAAGAAAATTCAAGATCTGATAAAAAATCATGTTCCCTTGACTAGATCCAACATAAATTCATCATAAAATAAATCATAACACATAAATATATCCATGATATACTATATTTATGGTTAAAATAGATATAGGGAGAATAACCATAGATAGAATTAGAACAAGGAAGAGCGAGCACTTATCGATGAATATGGGTCCCAAATGAACTTTAATTTGCTTATGGATCACTCCCAGATTGAATGGAATTTTATCTAAAGACTTGGTAGAAAAAATAATTTGAGTTATGGGATGATTATGGGAAAAAATTGGGATTAAGGTGTTAATTAGGATTAGATACACTTTTTAAGGTGGCCCAACTGTACTCTGTAGGGTTAGGCTGCACGGTTTTGAAAACCATGTGCCAACCGTCCGATGCTACTATCTTTAGGCCATAACACACATGGTTTGATCACATTGTTGTAAAAAAAATATTCTAATGGTGTATTTATCTATGTCTTAGGAAGTATGTTTTCTCCTAGGAATCTGTATAGTTTGGCCAAGACATGCACTAAATGTGTGCCTTCTTAGTGCCCACGGTCTTCCTTTCATGATTTCCCAGGGATTTTACATGGTTTCTACTTATGATGAATAAACTGTAAAACTCCAAAAAAGACTCTAAATCATAAAACCCCCATAAAAATCTCTATAAACTTTACTCGGACATTTTATAGACTCAAGATACATGAATAAAGGGCCATGTACCTAAAAATAGAGTGCTATAATATTTATATGTCCAAAGGGAATCACTATGAACTCATAGTGTCCATACCTTTTATGGAAGGATGACTTATAAATATCTTCTATCTTTACCTTTGGTTGATGATATAAAAAAAATCCACATTTATGAAGTATGTTTCTACTCATTGTTGATCAAATAAGTCATCAATCCATCATAGGGTATACTTGTTATTTATTGTGACCTTATTGAGATCACAATAATTAATACACAGCTTCATTGATCCATAATTTTTTCCAAATTCCCTAAAAACTAATTATTTTACACCTTCATTTAAATTGGGTTAATCCTATAAGGGATTTGGAGATACGAGTGGCTTTAGGTATATTTTATATTGAGAACTCTGCCTCATACTCTAGGTGAAGTCTATGTAACTCTTTGGGAATATATCAGTATGTTCCCTTATATTGGTAATTTACTCAATGTTGATAATTTCCATCAACCCAACCATATGAGAAAGGTATTATTATTTATTGGGAATCACCACACACACTAAAATGGGATTTTCTAAATGAGATTCATTATCTTACTTAAATTGATATAGGATCATTGTATAGTTTAGAATATAGATGAAGATTTCATTTTCTTGACAGTTGACATGAGCTCTATATAACAAGATCCAATCCATTACTAATATAGAATAAAATTATACCAATGGTAGGATTATGAGATTAACTATAAGAATACTGTCACATATGCTAAATGGAAAATATTGAAACACTTGGGATGCATTAATTGAAACACAAGGTGTTTTTATAGGTATCTATACTTTAAGATTTTAGTGTTTTAATTCAATAGTTATATAAAACATCCAGGATATAAAGGAATTCAATGAACCAGAATCAAATAAAAATTTTTCTATTCTTTATTGGATTGGAAGTATACTTTGTATGAATTCATATTCATGTTACACCTTAGAGGTAGTGATGAAATAATCTTTCCATTGCTCCTCTGGCTCAAGTTTTTGCTGGCACTAATTACCCTCAAAGGATCATGGTTTAGTTCATTGGATTTTATAGTTCCTTTGTTCCTTATGACTGAAACATTATTCTATGGATGGTTAATTGGGGGGTTCCTTCCTTTACTATATCACACTGTACAACTTCTTCATGTTTCTTTAATATTAATCAGCTTTGTGGTATTCTATCTCACACTCGAATCATTTACCTTTCCATTTGAGGCAATTCCCTTAATGATTCTCCATTTTTTTTTTCATATAGTTGGTTAGATATTCTTTCCTCCTTTTTAATTTTATTTGTTAGTTTGAAATTCTAATCTTATCTTATTTTATCTCTTTTTTGGGTCCATTCTATAAACTCCATATCTAGTTTTATAGAACATCAAACTACTTCTTCATAACTCCCAAAGTCTTAGATAGCTGGAGCCTTTTGAAGGCGTGGTTTTAAAACACTAAAGAATATATCCATTTTTCTATCATTATAGATATCAAAACTTGAGGAATATCCTAAACACCATTTTAAATTTTCCTTATAAGTTATTAAATATTCAACCTCCATTTTCTTTAGCTCTAGTAATTCTCTCTCTATATATTTTCAAAATGATTGAGGGATATAATTATTAAGAAATAACTTCAAAAATTCTTACCACTTTGTTTATTCTATTTCATCCTTTGGATTATTATTATATATCAATTCCCACCATTGATCATCCTATCTATCTAAATGGTAGATTTCATAGGTGACTTTCTCCTTCTCAAAATAGTAGAGCACAAAAAAATCTTCTTCATTGTGTGAACCCAATATTATATGACAAGTGGACTGAACGATATACCAAACATTGGTAGTAATTTCCGCATAAAGGACTTCGTGGATAGTTTATCCTTTTTGGGTGAAGGAATATGTTCCGCATGGTTCATGTTATTATTCATAACCCAAGACAACTATCTAAGAATCTCAATGAAGTTTTGAACTCCCCCTCCCATGATATTTGGGATGTCATTCAGAAAATCATTCCATTGTCCCTCACATGAGTTATTGGTTTGGTTTCTAATTTTCCCACTATTTTTTAAAATATAAAAGGTTTCAACAAAATATATGTTACCAAAGTCTGAAAAAATAATTTAATATCATGTTCAATTTAATTCCAAATTCATATATTATGTGATCCATATATATATTATTTTCTTCAGATAATAATTCTAGGATTATGTATTTTAATCATTTCCTAACATAAAAAGAAATAATTACTTTAGTTATTTATCTTTCATAATGGGTTGTATATATTTTTTGATTAACCAAAGTATATACCCTAGGAGTATCAAAATAGGTGTGTAACATAACCTATTTTTCGTGAGCCATGTGATGATCAATTTAATACTAAATCTAGACTTTTCTATGCTATTACCCTTGGGAACTACTATGCCAGATCCACATCCCCTTATAGTATCTAGAAATGGATTTCATTTCTCAAAAACCATGAACTCTTATACTTTACCAAAGATTAGGATGTTTACCCATAATTATAATTATCCTTATGTATTTACTAACATTTTCTAATACTAATTACCAAACTATCTTTACTTTAAACTGATTCCAAATATTAGGAGCCAACTTTTTCATGTATGACCATTATTTTTTTAAGATAAAAAACATAATAGTTATACAATCCATGATCCAAAGGTTTTGTATATTAGAAACATTATAATCATACAACACCTGTAAAAAATAAAAATTAAACTTTATTTAAATCCTTATTCTTAATCCTCCTAAAATATCTCAATGGGTGATTTAAAATCCCAATAAGGGGATAGATAACATATAAGGAATAAGAAACAAAAATAAATAGTACATGAGTGAGCATAGTCATCATAATTTTTTAATAATCATAGGATAATATTTTTAATCATGATATAATCATTCTATAGAGGAATGAAATGTGGCATTTTAATAATAATGAAACATTATAACATAGTTTTCAAATAGCACACATAAATGTAGACAAATCTATTATCATGATCATACATAATATATGATCATAAATTTTTACATCATAATTGTGAACAAATATATCATTATGTTCACTCATAATACACATAATATCCTAGGATATATCACATTACCTAGTGAATTTTAATGTTATATATTACTAGAACCAACTTCCATATCATAAAATGTTCATAACTATGCATGAAACATGGAAAGCTAACATATAACAATCACAGTCATGAAATAAACCCATGGAAAGGAATGAGTTTCATAAATGTTTTATAAAACATAAATTCATTAAAAAACTTTAATATTCCAAAATTAATAAGGGAAATAATATTTTGGAATAAAAAACCATCATTCTTGAGTGTATAAGAAACACCTCAAGTGGCGTTAGTGAAATATTTTGGAAATTAAAGTCTTTTCAAAAAATCTTTTAAATGGCTTAAAATGTTTCAAAAGGGAAGAAACACGCATATACCCAAAAAGAAAATGTAAAGAATATGGGAAGGAAATTTTAAGGACATTATAATAAAGGTGAAATGTTTTGATAACATTTTTTCCTTAAAATTTCCCATCTTACTTCAATTTAATGATCTTTCTTAACTACTATATATACATTTTTAAGTTTAATTCTTGAATCCTAGAAATAAATATATTTATAAATTTATATATTATAAATAATTTTTATCATTATCCATAATTTTTGTGATAATTATAGAGTTGGTAACATCCTCATGTGCGGTTAACTAACCATTGATGGGATATTGTCCAAAGAGGAGGAAGAGAATTATGAAAAAAATACATCATAAATATGATCATTTAAATAGGTTAAAATCATTAATATAATTTTAAAATAATATTTAACTAATCATATAATATTTGAGTTTGAATGGTATTTTGAAAAAGAGGAAGAGAATAAGAAATGAGAAGAGAAGTATATGAAAACTTACCATCTTCTCGATGTTGCTTATTTTTTACGATGCTAAACTTATTGAAATATTGGTTTTTGATTACTATAAAATATACCTATATATTATAAGGGTCTTAATAGAGGGTAATTTTTAATATTTTTGGATTTTTTAATTGGTTTTATAAATTATGGGTGAGGGGTTATTTAATCTTGAATAGAGGTTCATTTTATAGATAAAATACTGAATAGATTATTATATCCAAGAATAACCTTCAATGGTAATATTTTTGACATTATAAAATATATTTTAATAAAATAATATGATTTGATGATTTTTAATCACTTTATAATTCTAAATTATTGTTTTAATCAAAAGGAAAAGACAAAAATGAAAAAAATTCTTATTTATAGGGACACTTTTGACTTGTAGTCTTTGGGAAAATAGATTTTTGGTTATAAAATAAATTTAATATTTTTAAATAACACGTTTATATTACCAAATTTATTTTGGTTTGGAATTAAAAATTTATCATTTATTAAATCATTATTACGTCATTATTATTTCATAAAACATGAAGTATTTGAAAAAAAAATATTTTAACTGTTTACAAAAAAATGGAAGTGTCTCAAAAAATTATAGAAAACAATCCCTTAGGAAATTTAGAAATTTATATTATAATAATTACGTCAAATTTATTGAAATAATTTTTTATCATATTTAATTATAATTATTAATAAAAAATATGATTTTTATGAAATACATTAAAATACAATTTTTAAAAATATGTATAATTTCATTTTTTTAATCTTGTTATTTATTTTATGGTATTATAATATTTATATTCTCTTAAATTACTCATTATAAATATAATTTATTTTACATTTTATAATTTTTAGGTCAAATTACTATTCTAATGACCATGTTACTATTCCCAACAATTAGGTTACTTTTCCTTACAGCCAGGTTTCTATTCCAATGATCACATTTTTATTACAAGGGTCAAAAAAAATCCTATAAATACGTATTATGTACTTAATTAATTATTCAATAAAATTCCTCCTAGGGTTCTATAATTTTATTTTCTAAGATTTCAATTGGTTTAGTAATATCCTATTTCTTTTCTATAGTGTTTTTTGTAGAGGTGATGATTCTAGCAGATTGGGGTGATCCAAATATTCCCTCTATAGTTATTCTATTATATATTTATTCCCATTTTATTTTTTAAAATTTTCATGGGGTTTGTTTTTGAATAATTTAATGATTCACATTAATGATTTTTTTGGTTTCTCAATGTGTTTAATGTTTATAATAATATAGAATAATATATCACACATTAATTCAGAATAAAAATATCCTTTATAAATACCCGGTCATTAAAATTAATTTGGTGTTGGGTTCCTTACATCACAAGTCATATAATTAAGTAATTCATAAATCATATAGATAAAACCAATTAATGTGTGTAATAACTAATAGAGACTTGGTTTAAAAAGAGTAGGATGACGTCATTGTTTTCTTTCTTATGACTCTCATTTATGCCGTGGATGAACAATTAAAAGAAGATAAGAAATTGAAACATGGTTATTTTACCATTAGGTTAAACCTAAATAGTGTGGAGACCATCGATGGATGGATAGAGGATTTTAACTCTCTGCTATGTTTTTGAGATCTTATTATTATTCCTCCCATATTCTAGAACAGTTTCTTTCATCCAATCATCACTCAAGTGGGTTCTATGTCCACATATTGGAAGGATATACCACTTTTAGCGGTCATATAAAAATATAATGTTTTGTGATATTGACGATATGTTCCTTTCCAATCATTAAGTGAAGAAAGAACACTGATGGCCATTAGTCATATTTTAGTTATTATATACAGCTATTTGAAGTGGAATCAAATTTCAATGTTTTTTCATACAAAAATTATTTAAATTTTTTGGAAGAATGGTTGAATTTGGGTGATTTTTTTTCTAACTCACAAAGTGATCAAGCTTCATTCTAACATGGTATACTAATCCTATTGAAAATTTAGCAATGACGTATATTTGTGAATTAGTGAAGTTTCATGATGTACATTTTTCTATCATACATAATAGAGACCATATATTTCCCTCATGATTTTGGGGGTCATTTCAATAACCATTGAGAACCCAAATAACCATGAGCATGATATACCATCCTCAACTAGAAAAGAAATCATAGTGATCACTTGAAAAAATAGAGGACATTATTAGATCATGTGTAATGAAACTTTTTGGTTCCTGTGAGGATAATTATCATTTAATGGAGTTTTTATATAACTATATTCATATAGAAATTATTTTTATGAACTGATTTAGATCCTTGTATGGTCATTCATGTCAATATCCACTTTTCTGTGTGGAAGTTAGAAAAATTCTTTTCTAGGGTCACATATTGTGTGAGAGAATATTGAGGATATTTGGCTATTAAGGAAAAGAAAGACAATGGATTAGAGTTGTTATAAATCTTATTTGAATAATAATTTTTTATATAATCTTTATATGTGATAAATCATGTATTCTTAAAATAATTTCAATGATTAGGGAATTGTCGCCTCTGTAAGAATGGGTAGTTAGTATCTCAAAAAAATGGGAACTTGGAGATTGTAAAGTATATTAATGAGGTTTCTTATCAGTTAGAATTAATTCTTGGATTCAACATAACACATGATTATTTTAACATATCTCAATTGTATAAGTATGACCGTAACCTTGTTTATGTAATTATTTGGGATCATGTTATACTCAAGCTTGATGAAATTTTTTTTCAAACCCAGATTCATATCTTGTATAAGGAATAAAATATTATTTGAGGTCGACACATATATTTTTTAGATGTTTTATAACAATATGGATGAGTCAATGAGGAGACTTGTGGGTGGGATAATGTTTTGTTGGAGTAAGGACCTGATCTTTTTAAAGACACCATGAACCTTTAGTTTTATGAGGATTAAAAGCATAACGGTGGGAATAATGTAACTATAGTGACCCTATAATTTTAAACATATTATTACATGATTTTTAAATATAAACATATATTACTTACAACTAAATGATCATGAGGCCTAGTTTATTTGGGAGACTAGGATCACTATACATCAAATTGAGGATAAAATAAAACTTCTTTATTTTATTATCTATAATGAGCTCAAAAATCATTTAAAGCTCCTAAAATTTCATGGGATAACTTCAGGAATACATGGGAAAAAGGGGTGAGTTAAAAATTAAATTAAGGTAATAAACATGAAATGAAAATTTAACGTGTAAATACCCAGAATTCCCATGATTTTTTTTAAATACATGGTAATTTTACGAGTCCGTAGTTTCTAATGGTGCTTTATTCTGAGTCCTAGTGTGTCCGGAATCAATTTATGAAGTTTTGTTCTGGTTTGTTCAGTAAAAGTATGAATAGGTTTTTCTAACTTTTGAACCAGTGCTCGGAATGGAAATCCGAGGGCACCGTTGAACTCACAACGTCGGTAATTGCTTAGTGAGACATTCACTATAGTTTCATTCTGTCTAGATTAAAAGTTAGTTTTTGGATATTAAAAAATAATAATAATAAAATAAAGTGTATCCACACTTTATTTTATTCCAACCACCATGTGTGTGCGGTTAGTTGGAACCTCCCCTTGGGAGTTTGGAGTGGGACCAGCACACCCTAACCTCCCATGAGAGGTTATGGTGGTGGGGTCCACCCGAGCATAACCTCCTGTGAGGGGTTACGATGTGGGGACCACCCGAGACGCATAACCCCTCATTAATGAGGGAGGACCTCTTGACATCCTCTGTACAATTAATTGTGCCAATGCATGTGCCAATTAATTTTGCCAATGCACGCACCAATTAACTGAGCCAACGCGCGTCCCAATTAATTTCGCCAGTGCGTGTAAATTATTTATAGGGAGCTTCTTAAAATCCTCCAAATTAAGTGCGCCAGCTCTCGTGATGTTATTTTAGTGGAGATAATTAATTTTTTCTTCCCTTTTAAATTAAGTAACCACATCTTTGGAAATTAGGAATGTTCCTAATAAATGAACCGTCATAAATTCCACGATGGTTACTTACCTCTCCCCCTCTCCTATATAAAGGAATCTTGGGGAAATGTTTTGGGACGACTTCTTCAAGTGGTGAAACGCTGGAAAAGAGACGCGATTCCCAACCCTTGGAAAATTATTCCTCCAAAAAAGAACCGTCGCCCATGAAGAATGAAGAACGACGAACGCCGTCTTCATCTTTCTTCAACCGGGGTAAGAAAGGGAAGCCCTACCGCCCACGAAGAACGCCGCCGATGTCATCTCGACTAGTCTTCTTCGAACTCTTCTTCCTCCGACGTCAACGGAACGACACATGATTCCCATGACTTCATCAACGACGAACAACAAGTGAGGTAGGGGGATTTTTGATTTAATTTATGTATGAGTTTAAACCTCCATTCTTTGTCATTTGATGAGCAATTCGTTGCCAAATGCTATCACCGTAACGAGGAGGGCTCGGGCCGCATGAACACGGACCGAACCTCCCCCCTTTGCTTGTTCCTGATTTATGATGGCATAGGTGGCACACACGGTGACGACGACGAAGACGACGATCAGAGGCCGCGCTACCCATGGCGGCAGTGCACCACTGCCCGACCCCCATGCACCGCCGCGCGACACTCTAGTGGCGCGGCCCGGCGCCCCCACGCCGCTGCACCCCCCCCCCCACGCCGCTGCCCGACACCCCCGCGCCGCTTCTCGGTGCCCCCGCGCCGCTTCCCGGCACCCCCGCGCCGCTGCCCGACGCCCCACGCCACTGCCCGGCGCCCCACTTGCTGCCCGACGCCCGGCCCGACGTTCCGACATCCTTCCCGGCGCCCCCACGCTCGGCCCGGTGCACTCGTGGACTACCCGGTGTCAAGCCGGCTTGCCCACTGGCCTCTTGGCCACCATCCACCCAAGTCGACCCGCGATGTCCCCCGCGGTGTCGAAGGCCGAACCGGCCCCGTCTTCTGGGCCGAGTCACCGAGCCACCTAAGTGGCGACTACTAGGCCAAACCACCCTCGCGGTCCTCTGGGCCGGGCCCAGCAGACCGGGTCAAAACTTAGCGGGATGACCCACCCAATGGGCCGGGTCAGACCCAACGAGTATAACCAGATAGACCCAGACCGGGTCGGCCCAGACTGGGTTGGGCCGAGTCGATCCGACCGGACCCGAGCCCATTACTGACCCATTACCTTCTTGGGCTATATCTTTGGCATCAGACGTCCAGTTGACGAACCGTCAGCAGTGCCAGTATTCTTGGAGCACAACCATCCCTTTGAGTATACCCCACTCGAGTTCAGGGTATAGTCGAGTTACTGTCAGGTTGGTTCGTAGACGAATCCAACCGGGCCCCCAGAACTAAAATGTTAATAACTCATAGACCGGGCGTCCAATTGATGCGCCATTTGTTGCGTTGAGACCCCTATGACGTGGAGGTCCTTTGAGATACTTCCACGTGAGACCTCATGACACTTGTAGTTTCGACCAGTAGCTCGTGGAGCAGATCCTCTCGGAGATGAGCATACGCAGTGCAGAGACCTAGTAGCCGTAGACCTAATGACTGCTTGACCGATTCGACTCGGAGTGACTCAACTAGCCCAGTGGACGAAGCGCCCAGTTTGGCTACAGACCCATGGCAGATGGATTGCCTGGTAGTTGGCATCAGACCGACGATACTCGACAGGAGGAGTACCTCTGTAGGCTATTAGGGGGAGCGCCCGGTTTGGTGGTAGACCCACAGCGGACAGAGCGCCCGGTTTGGTAGTAGACCCGCAAAACTTGACAGGAGGAGTACCTCAGTAGTCCAAGGTTAGTGAGTAGCGCCTTAGAGTCGCAACAAGGCCACTATACTCGATAGAGGAGGACTTCTACAACAACCATTGTTTCGTTAATGAAAATCCTGGTTTGAACTGAGTCATAGACCATTGTGTTTTCCTCATGATTGAGATGAGTTACTTGATAACTTTGGTATATGTATGAGCATAAAACTAAGTAATGGTTGTCCATTGAAATCATACTTTGTGGTTTATCTTTGTTGGATTTTGTTAGACCTTGAGGATCTCAAGGTCCCACTGAGCATCGTTATACTCACCCCAGCATGGTCTATGCCACACCTTTTTGTGTTGGATGTGGAAGATAGACAATGATGATGGAGGCCAAGAGCGCCAGGACTGGACGGTACCTAGAGGAGGACCTTACGACGTATCAGTACACGGTGGAGTCTGACAGACGTGGAGTTCTGAGGAGGCCATATGTACCTACACTTCAGGTAGGATCCCCGGAGGACGATCCTGGAGATTCTTTCACCTTTCAGCTATTTTTCCCTTTTTAGTATTACTTTCTTTTAGTTGTATTTTTACTTTATAGTTGTGCTTGTATTCTGTCCCCCTTTACTTTCAGTACACTTGTTATACAACTTTTACTTAGTGTTTGCTTCCACTTGTACTCTGGTTGTGTGTTTTTACAATTTATAAAGGCGATGCCTTCCCAGTTTTGGGGAATTATGCCTTTGGTGGTAGTCGCCAACCCCTGGCCTATGGAAGGTGGGCTTGGGGTAGTCACGATGCGGGCCCCGGGGGACAGGTCATGACATAACGCATGATTCAAAGGTATAACATGATATCATAAAATAAAAGGATCGTGATTAATCAAATAGAATAATAACATAAAGAACATAGAATCATAATATCATGACATCATAAGAAAATTTGGAAACAACATATAACATGACATAAACATGATTTAATTCTAAATAACTAGACAATATCACATGGTGGAAAAAGTCACATAATGGATTTGTTTTACTCCCTACACCCATACATTTCATCTCATGAGACTAAAATCATTACCCAATGAATTAGAGCGCTATCTGGGTGCACCCATATTATAAGAAATATCAGGCTCACCTAGTGCTGTATGGGTGAACCCATTATACCATGTTTAGGATTTATTTCTTCCAGAAAAATAAATAAATCATAATTAAAAACATAATAATTAACCATAAAAATAAAATTGGTTGAATAATATTGTCTTATATCATAATAAAAATAAATTTCACAATGACGGAATTTTAGAGATAAACATAAGGCATGTATTAATCCATTAAATTTAGTGATAATAATCTAGGTATATATGTGAGATACATACATACAAAATTTTAAAGCAATTCATAACATCAAATGTTGTTATCATTGATGAAATCGTCTTTAAAATATTACATGTAATACTTATTGAGAAAAATATCATTTTCACATTGAAATAACTTATTCAAAATCTAATAATTTCTAAAATATTATTGAAATTTTTTTCTTTAAAAAGAACCATAGAAACTTATAATGGACTCTTCAAATATTTGAGTGATCATGAATGCTGTTAATTCCATACATGTGGTTATACTTAAAAGAAACATTCCTTTTTCACTATTATAGAAAGGTTAAAAAAGTGCCTCATTTGGAAAAATAAAATAATATTACTTTCAAACCATTTTTTAAAAGTCAATCATGGGTAAAAATTTGTTTAATAAATCTATTGTGTAATGTTTAAAATATTCTAGGATTTTTTTTAGAAAACATATATGTTGAAGAAAAAAATATTTTTGATCGAAGTTAGAAATGAAGTCATCATTTCATAAAAACATTATTTCAATTATTATAAGCACTAAAGAGAGGATAATGGTATTAGAAAAATTAATGAATAAATATAAGAGATTAAAATTAAATAATTTTCTTAGAAAATGATCAAATAATTTCCTATAATGTAAATTCAAGCATAAATAATCCTGAATAAAATGATATTGAAACATAAATCCTTACCACATTGGTAAGTTTTGAATCATAAATCCCATGGATGAATTAGATGAAATATAAAATAAAATATTATGAAGTATGGTGGATTCGTGAAATAATATATAAATGGGAATTATATACAACATTCAAAATAAATTAGGTGCATAACATAACACGTTTCTCAAAGAAGTGCATTTTCAGACGAAACCCATACCTCAAGTCCAAAGTTTTATATGTATGTATTTTATCACCTATAGAATAAAATTAAACCATTTTTTTATTAATAATAATTAACTGGTTAAATACCATATACGTAAACCATTTAATTCAATTATTTTTAATGTTGTGTTTGGTTACATAATAAGTTATGTTCACATCAGGTGTTTTAAGGATGCTCAGTTTATAACTTCAAAACGACATCGATTTTTTAATAGTGAAAAAAGTGGTCATTATTCCATTATATCTAAAATAATAATAATGAAATAATTATTATTTTTATACATAATTTATATTTTTTATAATAAACACAAATTAATGTTATAAAAAAGGAACTACATTACAATCATGGATACAATAGGCCATACGTACAAATGTATGGCACTTTCATTTTTCAATGATCATGATTAAAATAAGGTAAGTATTATTTTATATTTTGAGAATTATGATAATATCATAAATATCATATTATTTATTTAAATTAAATTTTATATTGTAAGACCTGGTTAATTAAAAATAAGAACACTATGTTAGATATCAAACACAACACACATCGCCGAGTCTAAACAAACCCCAATATACTATTAAAATATTATTATTTAATATAGAAATTATCAAAATGATTTTGTATTACTGGGTATTAATACTATTAAAAAATTAAAAAATATAAATATAGAGGCCGCACTTAATATAAATTTATTGATTAATTCTTAGGAAATCAGTACCCAATTTCCACTATGGTAATTTTATGCTCCAGAAATATGTTTTTTTCAAAAATAGTTTTTATTACTTTTTATGAGAAAATATTATAATTAATTTATTTAAATTATATAAATTGTTTTATTATAAAAATAATAAAATTTTAAATCATAATATCAAAATCATCTTAGGGTGAAATTTTCATATTTTTATGAAAACATTAATTTTCTATTGAATGGTGAAAAAAAATTTTTTTATTGAAAAATGTATTTTTTTTCAACTATTTAAAAGATAAATTTTATTTTAAAATGGTTTAAAATTAAAAATTATATCTATTATAATATTAATATTCCAATTAAATTCATTTTAATCAACTATATGTTTAAATTTGGTTGAAAAATATTTCAATACATAAAAAATATTTTTTCTAAAAAACTATTTTTATGCATGAAACATGTTTTTACATGGATCACTATTGGTGAATTATATTAATGAAATTTTTATATTATATATTAAATATTTTTTTCATATTCCTCTAATATTTTTACTATTCATGGAATAAGAATAAATATAGTTTGTGGTTAAAAACTATATTTTTCCAAAAACTGATTTTCGCTACATTTTACGGACTTATTTTAAAGTTAATTTATTCCACTAATTGGTAATGAATTTGATAAATTTTTTTCAATATTTATAATCAAAAGGTTAATTTTTTTAAATAGTTCACTTTTATTTTTGGTCAATAATAATAGTAAACCTAATAAAATTTATTAGCTTGGTAGAGGCTGAATTCCGTTAATCTAGCTTAAGACTGAGTGATAAAGCCAAATTTTGTCATCTTAATTTTTATTGGATGAATATAATTAGACCCTTATAACTTTATTCTCAAAATGGACTTGTTTAATAGAAAAATATCCATGAAAATGACCATTATAATATTTAAATAAAAAAAGTTACAAAATGTCACTCTCTTAGTTTTAAATATCTATTATGAATCCACATAGAGAAAAAATCAAGATATGAATGAACATAATTTTTTGTTTTAAGTTTAATGAAATTATTTTAATGATATAAATTATTTATATTTTTTATAAATTATATGATTACATTAAATGATGACACAATGCTGATGTAATAACTATTCAATTAATAGAAAAATAAAATAAATGTTATTTATTATATTAAAAGTGATATAATTTGAATGAGTTAAATCATCCCACAAGTTTTCATGATATGTATGAAATTATAGGTTAGTTTTAAAGGATTATATTATAATTCTCCCATTTTTTGATGTATTTAGATATAAATTAAATGAATAGTGTCAAAAAATCATAAATGATATTTTTTAATAAATAATATTTTATTAATTGCTTTAATTTTTTTTAAATTATTATATTTGAAGAAATGAATAGTATATGGGTTTAAAATAAGTCATGAAACATTTATGTGTTGTATTTAATTTGATAGTTACATTATTGACCCTTAAAGGGTATAAAACTTTAATATTGTGTTAATTATCAAAAGGGTTAACGAGAGGTTAAAACTAAAAGACAAGGATACAAACACAATTAAAACTTGTCCAAATTCTATTTTATGAGAGGATTTATACTTTTAATCCTATTATATTTTAATATTATAAATTTTTATCCATTTTTATATCAAAATAATTTTTTATTAATTTATTATTTTTAAGAAATTTCAAGAGTGCCCCTCACATTAATTATAATAGGGCATCACTTCTTTCACTTATTTACACCACATTGAGTAACATATCCTAATAAAACCATAAATATTCCTATTATAAACATCATTATCAAAGTTATTGAGGTTCTAGTCTCCCAAAAATAACTACCCTAGGTCTCTTAATGTGAAATCCAGAGGACTTTTATCGATGAAGAGGTAATCATCATTAACGAGTCCTTTAAGTTTATTTCTTCTCGTACTACTTATTAAAGTTCTGAAACCATACTAAAATAATAAATCCAATATCATAAATATATTAATATTTCATTATTATTATTGGAAAAATAAATTTAATCTATTTTCCATCTTAAATAATGCAAAAACATCACATGTGTGTACGTACGACTTATTGTCTCCACGTTACAGTGTAATTCATTTTTCATCACCACTTTCCATGGATGATTACAAATATATAACTAAGTATTATTTATAGAATAAATATTATTATTGAAATATATTATAATATTATACCTCCTTACCTTCCAATCCGTTAGAAAATGATTACGTCTCTCATGCTTACGTGTAGACAACCACCAACACGAAGTGATGCAAACAAATTTTCATTTACATTTTATGTGGATGGAAGTTATACATGGATGGAAATATGGATATATTAAATGACTATATATGATATATTAGATATAATAATTATTCTGGAATGATTAATTATTATTTACCTTTCTTTCACTCCATCCATCAAAAAGTGAAAATACTTTTCATGAATACGTACAATCTACCGTCTCCATGAACGATGTAATTAATTTTTATATCATTATCTATGTGGATGATACAATAATATATATATATATATATATATTTCATATATATGATATAAATTTTTAAATAAAAATCTATCGATGATGGAACCATGATAAATACAGAAGGACCCAAACTACCGAATCAAAACATACATGAAAAATAAAGCAATTAACACCCAAAACAATGATAATAATAAAATATTATTTAAAAAAGAGGGATAAAAAATTATGAATGGATAATATATGATATAATATATTTGAATAGGATTTTATAATTTTATTATAATACATTTAAATTTATTATATACGATGTTAGAGAAATTACAGGACAAGAGGGACCTGGGGAAAGGGATTTCATCTCAATTTCTACTCCCTTGAGACATATTTGGTATTATACACATATTTATTTTTATGTGGTGTATATAATTTCCATTTTATGTATTAAATATTAATATATATTTATTAATGATGATAAAATTTTAACTTAAGTTCACTCACTTAAATTTTTTCCATATTTTCTTCCAACTTTTCCTCTCTTTGGAACTTGAGTCAAGCAAATAAATGTTTAAAAGAAAAACAGATATTATTTCTTTTTTTATCAGATATATTTTACTTTAATATCAATAATTTCTCAAAAATATCTTCAAATATGTTTTTACACTTCTAAAATGAATTATCTAAATATATTTTTACCCATGTTTTACTTTTTACAAAACGGTTTGAATGTAATTTTCTTGTTGTTTTCCTAATGAGGTACTTTGTGACCTTTATGAAAAAAATTATATAAGGAATTTTTTTTAAACTTATGAAATATGATAATATATTTCCAAAATTCATAATTAATCTTTTATTTTAATATTTCAATACAATTTTATAATGTTATTTTTAGAACAAAAATATTTTACTTTAGAATCACCCAATTTTTTAATAAGTGATTTTTAAAAATAGAAAGGTTATTTTAATCAAGAATGATTTAATGATTTTTTAATAGAATTTATAATCAATAATGAAAATAACCCTATATTTTACTTATTCACCACTATATATAAGTTGTAATGATACCATGCATTGAAACATTCACTTACTTATGGTCATTGTATATTAATTTTCTATTAAATATCCATATTCACTGTATCATTGATATAATTATTTCCTTAACCATATACCATTTCTATATAATTTTTTTTTAATTTTAAAATATTTTATTTACTTGGTAATTATTGATAAATATGTAGTATTTAATCAATACAAATATTTTTGGATAAATCATATTGTTCAGTAATTAAATCAATGATTCCATATATAAAGAATGAATTAGACATGTAGTGACAGGTGAGGCTTGGATTTATATATCCCCTTGAGGCATCGATAGGTCTTATGAGACAATTGAGTAAGCTATAATTAAATGGGTTTTTGGTGTATTCATAACCATTATTTTAAACTATCATGGTACAAGGCCTTGATGATATAGATATATTGATGTCTAAGATCCTGAAATCCAATATTAAATATATCATTCATTGATAATTCATTTGTTATTATCTATGGGATTACTACATTGATATTATAGAAGGATTCATTTTGTGATACCGTTATTTATTAAACGTCATAGGTTTTTAGTTATTTATCTTGACATATTAACTATAAAATATTTACTCATGATAAATTACACTCTACGTAACCCATATTAAGCATCTTATTTCAGTATTTTATTTTTTTATTCTCCCCAGGATATGAAGAAAGATATTATGAATAATATAATGGATGAATGAAGGTTTTTATGTCATTTATTTTTTATTTACAATGTAATATGGGAGTCATGAATGTTTATAGTTTACCAAGACTAACAAAATATTCGGTTCTTTGGGATGTAATTTCTTGTATATTTTACCAATGTAATAAAGTAACCACCAGATCTGGGCTACTAGAGTTAGGGATGTTAAAATTGGTATCAAATAAAGTTTAGTAGAAACCTTAGGACCTATCTAACATGAGAATTATTAAAATCACTTATAATATTTGAAATATTTTACCATTATAGTGATTTTATTTTATGGTTCAACATTTATGATGATTATGAGCTAACTCGGTGTGTTCCATTTTTTTGTGATACAAATAGACAATGTTGGGATTTCTATAATGAGAAAACCAATATAGATGGTGTTTTAATTAAGAAGATAATGGCTATATTAGGGTAGTTAACTTAGGTTATGAAAAATAACCTTCATCATATGGAATAACTGATTATTCCACAGTGTATTTAACCTATGTTGGATCACATTATACAAATAAAGTATCCATATTTTAGTGTAACTACTAATCCATTATTATCTGAGAAATTAATTAAATTTATAAAAAATATAGTCATATATTTGAGATGTAATGAAGAAAAAAAGGTTCTTCTGGCAGTTTATTTTTTGAAAGGAGATGACAATCAATGGTATTTATTATTCCGGAATACTAAAGAGGAATAATAAAAATAATGTTTAGAGTTAGGAACATTTAAAGTTATTTTTTTGAGAAATAGTTCCCTCGAGATCAATGAGTTGAAGTGGAGAAGAATTTCATCACTTTAAATAAAATGGAAGAATAAAGTATGGTAGATAATGAGTCTATCTTTACTAGATGAGCCTGACATTACTCAGACTACATACATAATCTAGATAGAGAGATTCACTATTTATTTAATGGGATTAAGTAGAGTCTATGAAGGGAAATAGTTTATAAATTTATTTCATCTTATGATGATATGGTATCAAGTTCCATTAATATAGAGAAGGAATTTTCAAGATCATATATCTTCAAGGGAAATCAAGATAAGAAGAGGTTTACTAAGAACCCCCAAAAAGGAAAATCATCAAAGGATAAAAAAAGGAATAATATCCATCATATGAGAATTTTGGAAAGAAACACCCTGATAAATATTTGAAGGGTATAAGAGTTTATTACAAGTGTAATGGTAAGGTTATTCATGGTAATAACAAGTGTGCTTAAAGTACAAAGGGGCCGAAAATACAAGCCCAATAGAAAGGTAGAGCTACAACTGAAATAAATTACAACTGAAAGAAAAACAACTGGAAGATGGAAGCATCTCCTAGATCATCCTCCGGGTTCCTACCTGAAGGGTAGGTAGAGATGTCCTCCTCAGCACTCCGCATCAATTAGTCTGCTCTGTGTGGCATCACGCCAAGTTTCCACCTCGGGGTACCATCTAGTCCTCGTACCCTCTACCTCGGTCAGTGTTGTCCGTTGTATGCATCCAACACAACGAGGTGCGGGCATAACCCATGCAGGGGTGAGTATAGCAATACTCAGTAAGGACCCCGAGACCCTCAAGGCCTCACTAAAATCCAACAAGGATAAACCAAAAAGAAATATCTCAACATATAACCTTTACTTAGGAATATTCCCGTACATATAACTAATTTATCAAGTAACCCATATTAATCATGAAGAAAACACAAAGGACATTGACTCAGCTCAAGATATGGGCGTTTAAACGAATCTGGTCTGAAAAAGGGCGGTCTGGGCCCGGTCCGACCCAGCCCAACCCTCCACGGGTCAGCCTGAGCCGACTTAACCCGACTTGGGTCTGGGTCTGGCCCGACTGGCACGGTGCGGCGTGGCCCGGCCGGTGCGGCTCGACCCGCGTGGCCCACCCCTGCCCGATCGGGGGAAGATGGCTTGACCAGCATCCGTGAATGGGGAGGTGCGGCCCCCCCTAACTGGCGCATCATTAAGCCGTGCTCCCTATTTTTCCGGAATAGCTCTGCCATTCCGGATCAAACCTCCACCGCCGCTCAGCCGCAACGGTCTGCTCCGGAAGCGCACCGCCGCCGCCAGAGGCCGGCACAGCCGTGCCGGCATGGCGCACTCGCAGCTCCTTCCCCGGATCACTAGACGCGCTCTGGTGGTATGATTCACCGAACGTTTGTGCCTGTGGCTCTCCTGGGACCTTTTGTTCACTGCGGCGAATTCAAATTGCCGTTGCTGTCCCATTTTGTCTCCACCCTGGGTGCCTCACAAACACGATCATGAGTTATGCGGTCGACCACCTGTGGGTCTGGTCCTCTTGGACCTCTACGTCATCTGTCTACTGCCAGCTGCAGAAGACTCCGTTGCATGTCGAATAGTGGTAGGTCCCTCTACTGGAGTTTGCTCAGCAAGGAAACTATCCACTAGGAGGGCTCGCTCCAACACCTCGGTCTGCGTTGGGATGCTATGAGAAACAACTGAAGCTCTAATCTCTCGCCTGAGCCCCTGCTCGAAGGTCCGGGCCCTGAAGAACGGGTCCCATAACATATCTGTAGAGTAGCGCGAGAGGTTTGTGAACCTCACTCAGTACTGCGCCACCATCATTCTACCCTGATGTAGATGCATTAGCTCCTGAATACGCACCACTCGAAGGGTGGCTCAAACAAATGCCACCCAGAACAGGATCTCAATGTCTGCCCATAGAAGTGTCGCCTCATCGTGCATCTGGAGCATCAGGCTCCACCATCTGCCTGCTGCTACCTGTAGGAGGATGGAAGCTAGGATCACCATGAAGTCAACTGGTTTCCATACCAATCTAAAGACTCTCGCCACAACATCCATCCAATCCTCAGCTTCCTGTGGGTCTATCTCTTCCTGGAACCTGAGTGGCCTCTGGTGCTGGAACTCGTGTAGCACGCTCAATCGGCGTGCAATCTCTGCTGCTGGGGTTGGTGGCATCGTTGGCCCAATGGGTGGTAGTACCGCTGGTGCATGAACTGGAAGGGGGACCTGTACTGAGGCCTCGTTGCTCGGTGGGCTGTCAGTACATACAACTCTCGGGGCTCTAGCTGGTCATCTGTGAGTAGGCATCCTGAAAGAAACATATTCGACATGGTTAATAGACTATACCTGGTCAGGTGACCTGGTTTGAGATGACTTAAAGGAAAACTTTTGAAAGCACACACGCAATCATTATTTTCGTGCACTGAGTCGGACATCCGAAGTCAAGGTCCTGGTGTATGGATACGTCAGCCCCCCGCACCAACACTGGACTCCCTGAACTGAAGACCACACTTAGTACCCTTAACACTATTGCTTCACAGAATGAAAATATCAGAGTCCTATGTTCTATGGTATAACCAACTCCTCTGATACCAATTTGTCACGACTCATCCTCGAGGCCCGTTCTGTGACTACCCCAAGCCCGCCTTCCATAGGATAGGTGTTGGAGACTAGCACCAAAGACGTAAATCCCGATAAAAAGGGAAGGCATTGCCTTTATGAAACGTAAACACACACAACCAGAGTACAAGCGGAAGAAAACACTATGTAAATCAGAATAACAAGTGTGCTGAATGTACAAAGGGGCTGGAAATACAAGACCAATAGAAAGGTACAACTACAACTGAAAGAAAGTAAAACTGAAGGAAAAAAAGCTGGAAGATGGAAGCATCTCCTGGATCGTCCTCCGGGTTCCTACCTGAAGGGTAGGTACAAAGGTCCTCCTCAGCACTCTGCGTCAATCGGTCTGCTCTATGTGGCATCACGCCGAGTGTCGACCTCCGGGTACCATCCAGTCCTCGTATGCTCTACCTCGGTCAGTGTTGTCCGTCATTTGCATCCAACACAACGAGGTGTGGGCATAACCCGTGAAGGGGTGAGTATAACAATACTCAGTAGGGACCCCGAGACCCTCATGGTCTAACTAAAATCCAACAAGGATAAACCAAAAAGAAAGATCTCAACAGATAACCTTTACTTAGGTATATGCCCATACATATACCTAAGTTATCAAGTAACCCATCTCAATCATGAAGAAAACACAATGGTCATTGACTCAGCTCAAGTTATGGGCGTTTAAACGAATCTGGTCCGAAAAAGGGGGGTCTGGGCCCGGTCCGACCCGGCCCAACCCACCCCGGGTCGGACCAAACCTAGTCAACCCAACTCAGGTCCGGGTCCGACCCGGCCGGCGCGGCGCGGCGCGGCTCAGCCGACGCGACTCGACCCGCGTGGCCCGCCCCTGCCCGACCGGGGGAAGCTGGCTCTGCCAGCTGGCTGTGTGTGGTAAGGTGCGACCGCCCCCAACTGGCACAACATTAAGCCAAACCCCCTGGTTTTCCAGAACGGCTCTGCCAATCCGATTCAAACCGCCACTGCGGCTCAGCCGCGGTGGTCTGCTCCGGCGGCGCGCCACCACCGCCAGAGGCCGGCACCGCCATGCCGGCATGGCGTACCTTCATCACCTTCCACAAATCACTGGACGCACTCCGGTGGTCCAATTCTACCAACGTTTGCGCCTGTGGATCTCCTGAGACCTGCTCTTCACTACATTGGCTTCAAATCGCCATTTCAGTCCCGTTTTGTCGTCTCCCATCAATCCATGCACAATAGAGGAGGGTCATCGGTCCGTGTTCTTTTGGCCCACGCCATCCGCGTTAGGTGTTATCAATTAGACAAGTTAATCATGGTTTCACGTAGTAAGAATAAAAATTTATTCAAATAAAATTGAAACAAAAAACCCTACAATTCCCCCGCAAATAACCATTCCCAACCAAAAAAAGAAAACATCCACGGATCAACTTGATAATGAGTTGATCCGTGTTCTTTTTTTTAGAAGGAAAGAACATGAAAATATAAACAGACTCAAATTAAACCCCTACCTTGAAAAAGATTCGCGGTAGCCGAGCATCGTGAATGACGGTGTCGATTCCATCGTCATCAGAGGGTCCTCGAAGAAGTGGAATATCCCCTCTTATTGCGGAGAAAATAATAGAAGGTGCGTCGTCGTTGGCGAGTTCCCCGCAACGGTGTCTCCTCCCTTGATGCAGAGGAAGAAGAGAATTGGAGAACCAGTGAGCGTTCTTCGTTGAAGGTGGGTGTTCTTCGTCAGAGAAGAAAACCGTTCTTCGTTTGAGGAGATGAATACTTCTCTCCCTTTTCTCAAGAGATCTCACCCCAAAGCTTTTCCAACCCTACAAAGCTCCCGAAATAAAATATTAGGCTTGGATAATATTTTATTAACACATCCAATTTAAAATTAAAATCACTTAATTAATTAAATGAAGAGTTGTTTAATTAATTAAGAGATGGGTTGGCAAGAATTAATGGAGGGGAGATTTAAGGGAGTTTAGAGAAGATGAAAGGTTGGGGCTCGTGTGGGCCCCACCTATCAAATATCCACACATGGGAAGTTGGGTGGATGTGGGTCCCACCATTAACTTCCCATGGGAGGAATTAACCTCCTTAGATACATAAAATTTTTCTAACAATTTTATTTATCTTTTTAATTAAACCACAATTTATAAATTCAAACCCGCATAAAACGCAACTGTGGTAAAGGTCCCCTTATGTAATTACAGGCACTATGAGTTCATCAGTGCCCTCAGATTTCAATTCCGAGCACCAGTTCAAAAGATAGAAAAACCCGCTCATTTTTTCACTGAACGTACTCGAGCTAAACTTTGGAAATTGTTTCCGGGCACACCGGGCCTCAGAATCAAGTGCCTTCAGAAGCCACATACTTGTAAAGTTCCAAAGTATTTAAGAAAAAAATTTCCTTTAAATTTTCAGGTATTTACATTACTCCCACCTCCTGGATTTATGTCCCCGTAAAGCTATAACATAAACTAGGAAAACAAATGAGGGCACTGAGCATGCATATGAGCCTCCCTCTCCCATGTGCTCTCCTGGAGGTTCCTTTGCTGCCAACGAATGCGCACCAGAGGAATCGACCGTCCACATAGGACCCGCTCCTATTGATCCCCGATCTACACTGGGATTTCCGCAATCGTCGCCCCGTCATCAATGTCCAGCTCCCCGTGATTGATGATATGGGAAGGATCATGTACACATATCCTTAGCTGGGATGCGTGGAAGACATCGTGCACCTAGTGAAATTGAGGCGGAAGGACCAGGAGGTAAGCCACCTTGCCTACTCTACTGAGGACCTGGAAAGGTGTGATGAATCTTGGAGATAACCTACCACCCCGGCCAAATATCCGTAGACCTCATCAAATTGAGAACTGTATGAAAACGTTGTCGTCACCCTTGAACTCTAGTGGTCTCATTTCCTATCAGTATATGACTTATGTCTGCTCTGTACAGTCTTCATCCGCTCCTGGATGATCTGCATCTTCTCTGTCGTAGCCTGAACAATATCTGGTTCTACACGTGCTGACTGCATCACTATCCACAAAGGATATCTGAAATGTGGCCAGCTACTGTCTCGCCACTCCTAACAGTTGAATGCCTGATCTCCTACTAAGAGCATCTGCTACAATGTTCCCCTCCCTAGGAGTATAAACTATCTCGAAGTCATAGTCCTGGAGGAATTCAATCCATCACCACTGTCTCAGGTTCATGTCCTTCTGAGAGATGATACAACTGAGACTATTGAGTTGGAGAGAACCGTAAACCACTCGCTCAATGAACAATGTATGAGACTATCCAATTGTAAGAACTCATCTTCAACCTTCTTCGTCTATGTTCTACAAGAGCTGATGAGATTTCTTCTTTGACAAAAAAATAAATCTGGTCTCATCCCCTGAATGAACCATGTTCTTTGCCTAATACAGTCAATTCTGACATGAACGATACTTTCATGCCATAGACGACGTCGTAAGGCCTCAATGCTACTACCAAGAGATCCAACCGTTACTCTTGCCTCCAAGGTTTGAGTCTCACTGTCGGCATCAATGCGTGGTTACTGGGTCTCCTCCAGTAGGAATCTTGCAAGTGAGGGTCAAGTCAACAGTTTTAACCGGAACCTCTTAGTATCAAACATATAGAAAGAACAGGAAAGTAAACGTCACAAAGACAAGTGTCTTTTATTACTAAAGCTCAAAGTACAAAGACACATATCAACCACGAAGAACAACAACAAGGAAGCTAGAAGTGCCAAGAACAAAGGCCTTCATGCCTGGAACTAGCCCCACTCTTGTCCACCCACTTTTGGAGCTCCATAGTCGTATGATTCAGCTACTTGAAGCTGTGCTATACCATGTCCACCCATTCCCTATGGTCGGGGTGGACCTCCTGGTGGTGGTGGTGGAAACACCCCGAAGCTTCGTCCACCTCCAGCTGCACGACCAGATCCTCCGCCTCGATCGAACCTCTATCTCTGCCCGGGAGGTTCTTTGTCTACCTGCAGATTATCTGAATGGTGGGTTGGATAGTCACGTTCCATATGACCAAGTCTGCCGCAAGAGTAACACTGTCCGCTCCTAGAAATTCGTTCTCTACCCCGGGTGCCTCGCACACACGATCCTGAGTCATACGGTTGACCACCTGTGGGTCTGGTCCTCTTGGACCTCTGCATCATCTGTCTACTTCTAGCAATAGAAGAATCCACTGCATGTCGACTAGTGGTAGGTCCCACTGCGGGAGTTTTCTCAGTAAGGAAACTCTCTAGTAGGAGGGATCGCTCCAACACCCCGGTCTGCGTCGGGATGCTGTGAGAAAAAACTGAAGCTCTAATCTCTCGCCTGAGCCCCTGCTCGAAGTTCTGGGACCAGAAGAATAGGTCTTGTACCATATCTGTAGAGTAGCGCGAGAGGTTTGTGAACCTCCCTCAGCACTGCACCACCGTCATGCTACCCTGATGTAGATGAATTAGCTCCTGAATACGCACTGCTCGAAGGGTGGCTGGTACAAACTCCACCCGGAACAGGATCTCGAAGTCTGCCCATAGACGTGTCGCCTCGTCGTGCATCTAGAGCATCAGGCTCCACCATCTGCCTGCTGCTACCTATATGAGGATGGAATCTAGGATCACCATGAGGTCAAATGGTTTCCCTACCCGGTCTGCGTCGGAACCAGTGCAGCGCGCTCAAGGGGCGTGCACTCTCTACTGCTAGGGCTGGTGGAATCGGTGGACCAATGGGTGGTAGTACCGCTAGTGCCTCTACTGGTGCCTCAACTGGAAGGGGGACCTATTCTGAGGCCTCGTCGCTCGGTGGGATGTCAGTGCATACAACTCTCGGGGCTCTAGTTGGTCGTCCGCGGGGAGGCATCCTGAAAGAAATAGTTGCGACACGGTCAAAAGACTATACCTGGTCAGCTATCCTGGTTTGAGCCGACTTAAAGGAAATTTTTTGAAAAAACACATGCAATCAATGTTTTCGTGCACTGAGTCGAAAATCAGAAGTCAAGGTCCTGGTGTATGGATATGTTGGTTGCCCGCACCAACACTGGACTCCCTGAACTGAACACCAAACTTAGTGCCCTTAACACTATTGCTTCATGGAAAGAAAATATCAGAGTCCTAAGTTCTGCGGTAGAACCAACTCCTCTGATACCAATTTGTCACGACCCATCCTCGGGGCCCGTGGCGTGACTACCCCAAGTCCGCCTTCCACATGCCAAGGGCTTGAGACTAGAACCAAAGGCGTAAATCCCGATAAAAAAGGAAGGCATTGCCTTTATGAAACGTAAACACACACAACCGGAGTACAGCCAGAAGAAAACACTATGTAAAACAGAATAACAAGTGTGCTGAAAGTACAAAGGGGCCGGAAATACAAGCCCAACAGAAAGGTACAACTACAACTGAAAGAAAGTATAACTGAAAGAAAAATAGGTGGAAGATGGAGGCATCTCCTGGATTGTCCTCTAGGTTCCTACCTGAAGGGTAGGTACAAATGTTCTCCTCAGCACTCCGCATCAATCAGTATGCTCTGTGTGCCGTCATACCGAGTGTCCACCTCAGGGTACCGTCCAGTCCTCGTATGCTCTGCATCGGTCATCGCTTCCCGTCGTCTGCATCCAACACAATGAGGTGTGGGCATAGCCAGTGCAGAGGTGAGTATAACAATACTCAGTAGGGACCCCGAGACCCTAAAGGTCTCACTAAAATCCAAAAAGGATAAACCACAAAGAAAGATCTCAATAGATAACCTTTACTTAGGTATATGCCCATACATATAACTAAGTTATCAAATAACCCATCTCAATCATGAGGAAAACACAAAGGTCATTGACTCAGCTCAAGTTATGGGTGTTTAAACGAATCTGGTCTGGAAAAGGGGGGTCTGGGCCCCGTCCGACCTGGCCCAACCCACCCTATGTCGGACCGAACCTGGTCGACCCAACTCAGGTCCGGGTCCGGCCCGACCGACGCGGCCCAACCCACGTGGCCCGCCCCGGCCCGGCCGGAGGAAGCTGGCTCGGCCAGCTTGCCGAGCGTAGGGAGGTGCGACCTCCCTCAACTGGCGCGACATTAAGCCGCACCCCCTGGTTTTCCAAAACGGATCTGCTGTTCCAGTTCAAACTGCCGCTGTGACTCAGCTGCAGCGGTCTGCTCCGGCGGCGCACTGCTGCCACCGGTCACCGGCACCGCTGTGCTGACGTGGCATGCTGACAGTGCCTTCTGCGGACCACCAGACGCGCTCTGGTGGTCTTATTCGCCCAACGTTTTCACCTGCGGCTCTCCTAGGAACTGTTATTCATTGCAGCAACTTCAAATCGCCGTTGCGATCCCTTTTTGTCGTAGCCTGTCAATCGGCGCACAAAGGAGAAACCAGCGGAGGATCACCGGGCCGTGTTCATTCGGCCCATGCCCTCCGCATTAGGCGTTATCAATTGGACAAGTTAATCATGGTTTCACATAGTAAGAATAAAAATTTTAGTCAAATAAAATTGAAACAAACCAACCTACAATTCCCCCACAAATAACTATTCCCAACCCGCAAAAGAAAAAATCCACAGATCAACTTGATAATGAGTTGATCCGTGTTATTTTTTTTAGAAGGAAAGAACATGGGAATATAAACAGACTCAAATTAAACTCCTACTTTGAAAAAGATTCGCGGTAGCCGAGCGTCGTGAATGACTGTGTCGATTCTGTCGTCATCAAAGTGTACTCGAAGAAGTGGAGTCTCCCCTCTTATTGTGGAGAAAAGAATAGAAGGCGCGTCTTCATTAGAGAGTTCCCCACAGCGGTGTATCCTCCCTTGATGCAGAGGAAAAAGAGAATTGGAGAACCATGGAGCATTATTCGTTGAAGGTGGGTGTTCTTCGTCAGAGAAGAAAACCCTTCTTTGTTTGAGTAGATGAATACTTCTCTCCCTTTTCTCAAGAGCTCTCACCCCAACGATTTTCCAACCCAACAAAGCTCCCAACATAAAATATTAGGTTTGGATAATATTTTATTAACACATCCAATTCAAAATTCAAATCACTTAATTAATTAAATGAAGAGCTGTTTAATTAATTAAGAGATGGGTTGGCAAGAATTAATGGGGGGGAGATTTAAGGGAGTATAGGGAAATGAAAGGTTGGGGGTAGTGTGGGCCCCAACTATCAAATATCCACACATGGGAAGTTGGGTGGATGTGGGACCCACCATAAACATCCCATGGGAGGAATTAACCTCCTTAGATACATAAAATTGTTCTTACAATTTTATTTATCTTTTTAATTAAACCACAATTTATAACTTCAAAATCGCATAAAATTCAACTGCGGTAAAGGTCACCTAAAGCAATTACCGGTGCTGTAAGTTCATCGGTGCCCTCCGATTTCATTTCCGAGCACCGGTTCAAAAGATAGAAAAAACCACTCGTTCGTTCACTGAACGTACTCGAGCTAAACTTCGAAAATTGATTTCGGGCACACCGGGCCTCAGAATTGACTTCTGTCAGATGCCACAGACTCGTAAAATTCTAAAGTATTTATGAAAAAAATTTCCATGCAATTTCCGGGTCTTTAAATTCACCTCGTTCTGCATCGTTTGCGGGTATGCAGAGAGGATTTGGTCTCCGCGTGCATTGAAGGTGGTGACAGGATTCGCATCTTTGTCCTTTGGCGGATCATGTTCCGGTTCTATTTTTGGTGAAGGTTCTTATTTTATATTTTATTTTTCTGAGTTTATTTATTTTGGTTGGAGTTTTGTATGAGTTTCTAGTTCGGATCTCGATTTGTGATTTGTTGTTGGTCTACTTCAGTGTTGCAGCGACAATGTGGTTTTTCAGCGGCGACATTAGTTTCCATCACAACTTTAAATCTAAAAATGGTATATGAAAGGATTCATGTTGTTGATTGGTTTTATCTGTGAAGATTTTTCAGTTTGGTCATTGATCCTTTTTTTTGTGTGGATTGTATTTTGAGGGGTTTTACGATGTGGTTCTGCGATCTGCGGTTATTGGGGCAAGGCAAGTTGTTCATATACAGGGCTACTTCAGAATTGGTTTAGAGAAAGGAGTTTTAAATATCCATCGCTATTCGAATTTGTAAGTTTGAGAGGGTATGAAAATTGTCATCAGTATTAGGCTCGTGCAGTTCTACACGGGATGTTTGCTGAGAAGTGTTGTGATGGTGAAAGCTAGTCTTAACATGATTGATACTGGGGAGGAGTTATCCTTGTATTTAATTTGGTTGTTTTTAGTCTTGGGATCTTGGACCATGAGGGCTTGTTTGAATTTTTTAGTTGCTGAAGTCATGTTGGGTTCCCCCTTACCCTCAAAAGGGGGTTTATTCTAATAAAAAAATTAATTTTCACTAAATTAATTGAAAAATAAAATTAATGATATTAAAAGTATTAAAAGTGATATAATTTGAATGATATAATGTATTACATGAATTTTGTAGATGTATATTACATTTTAGGTTAGTGATAATGGGTTATATTATAATTATATATTTTTATTTATGTATCTAAATTCAAATAAATTGAATAATGTTTTAAAGAAACATTAGTCATATTTTATAGTAAATAATATTTTATTAAATGATTTAAAATTTATTAAAATATTAGATATGTAAAAATGAAAGTTATACGGTTTTAAAAATCTACCATGGTCCATTTATGGGTTTTTTTTCATTTTATACTAACATTATTAACCATTAAAGGGGAAAAAATGTTAATATTGCAGTAATTGTAAAAACGGTTAACTAGGGGTTAAAACTAAATGATAAGGATGAAAAAATAAACTTTTCAAAATTTTATTTGATGAGAATATTTTTTAATTATACTTATCTTATATTCTTATATTATAAACTTGGATAATTTTCAACATCAAAATTCATTTATATGAGTTCAATATTTTAATAAATTCAAAGAGTACCCTTTATATCAATTATAAAAGGTAACCCCTTACTTTACTTATTTACACCATATTGAGAAATCTATCTTAAACAAAACCTACCCATTACTCTTATAAATTTACTTATCAATGATCTTTAGGTGATGTTGTAATGACCCTGACCCCAATTGAACAGATTTATTGTCTACTTTATTACATTTACATAGAAAGAGTGGGCCGAATTCCAAGGGACTGATCCATTTAGTAGTTTAGGAGAACTAGATACATATATGAGGACCTTTTTACATTTAGAAAATAAAATAAAAAATTATACGTATAAAAATAAAACAAACTGGATCCTTTAAATATTTTTCAATGATCTCTTCTTCATATCATGTGGAAATGAAAAAAAATAAGGGTGAGCTCAATTTCTTATAAGGGATAAGTATAATGAAATATATCCTTAATAAATAAGAATAATAAGCATGGAAAGATAAATAAATGAACACACATTTTCATTAAATAACATGAATATCATGGTAATATAATTTACAATCCATATAGAAAGGTAAATAACTAAAAATATATGCCATTTAATCAATAAACTGAGAATTAAATGTACCTATAATATAATCATAGTGAAAATATAATTTATAATAATAATAACTGAATTATAATTGAGGAAAATGATTATTTATCAGACATAATGTCTAAGGAACAATAAAAACTCTACTATTAAGATCTATCATCTAGACAGCTTACAACTTTAGGTAGAAACATGTTTAATTTTGGCCAACTAATTTGTCTCAAGAGACTAGTCGATTTATCAATGGGACATATAAAGTACAATAACTAACCTTAAATACATTTATATATCATTCCTCATATATTAAATAAATTATTTAATTCAGAAATTATTTTTCCATATCATCAAATACATGTATTGAGTAAATGATACACATTTATCAATATTTCCCCAGTTAATTAAATAACTTTCAAAGTAATCACCATATATAAAAATGGTATATGGTTTAAGAAATAATTATTTCCATTAAAAAAATATGGAAATTTAAGATAAATATAATTTCTAATGAAAAATGATCACAAGAATGTGATTGTTTCAAGAGAAAATTAATAATCACAAAATAAAGTGAGATTGCACAATAACTTTTACCACTTGGTAATTTTAAAGAAAAAACTCCTTGGATTAAATAATTCAAATTCAAACTTAAAATAACATAAATTATGAATTAAAAATTATAATACATTTCAAATGGGTATTATATACACCATATAAGGGATATTAAGTGCACAACATTACAATATGACTCAATAAAGGGAAATTGAGATGAGGTCCCTTACCTAATGCTTCCTTTTGGTGAAAAGTTCTTTAAAATCTTGTAAATTATTTTTAATAATGTTATTAACTTATTATATAACCAAATTAATATTTATTATATCATATATTATCCTTTTTATATCATCTTATCACCCGATCGTTAAAAATATTTCATTATTTTCATTGGTTGGGTGTTAATTGCTTTTTTTATCATGCATGATTTGTCCTGAAATGTCCAGATATTGTTCATATTATATAGTAACATAACCTAAAAAATAATAATAATGATATAATTATCATATTTATACATTTATTTGACTTTTAAAACGCATCCGAAATTATGGTTTTGAGAAATTGAGTATGTTACGATCATGGATATGCTAGGTCAGACATCCGCATGAGTAAGGTTCCCATTTTTCAATGCACATTTTGGAATGATGGTAAGTAATATTTTATATTTAGATAATTATAATTATATTATAAATACAATATTATAAACTTATGTATATATCATCCATGTGATGTGTTGATGAAAAGAGAGTCACATTGCTTCATGAAGGCGGTAGTCCACATGTACACAAACAATGTTATCATCTTTAAGTGTGTGAAAATGCAAGAAATAAAATAAAATATTATCTTTAAATAATTATTAACATTTCATTGATATCTTAATAATTTCAGATATATCATATATAATAATTAACATTATCTTTATCACCTGCGATGTTATGTGTTAGTGAAAAATGAATCACAAAGCTTCGTGAGCTGGTAGTATACCATACACACGAGTGGCATTATCATATCCCATATGGAATGGAAAGTAGAAAAAACAATATATGACATAATTAATAAAAATGTATAATTGTTTTATAAATATCATACATATACTTTATATTCATCATCACACCCAACCGTGAGAGTCTTTAATGAAAAAATGAATGACATCAGTTTGTGAACCAGTAATTTTTCATACACACGAACGATGATTTCATAACCCATTTTATGGAAGTAGAGATGGTTTTTGGTAATGAATATATTCTAAAAACATAACATTATATGAAATATAAAATTATTATTATATCATAATGTTTTATTAATAATTCAATGAGGTAGAGAAATAAATAAAATAAAATTGCTCATTGAATAATGTTACTTCTTCTTTGGGTATCCTCCTCACTAAATCCCTAATAAATTGTATTAATAACCAAGATAATGATTAATTTATCAGTGGAGGGAATATTTTAAGTTATTTTTGAATGAATTTTATGAACTAAAAAGGTTTTAAGGTGTGAAGAAGAGTGGAGAGGGGGTGACCTTTTATAAGTTAGGTGAATGACACCATATTAATTTTTTGAAAATATCCAATCATACCCACCTTTTTACCTTGTAAAAAGATTCCAAAAAGGTATATTGTATAAAATAGAAGATATTAGGTCTAAATAAATCTATAAAATGGGTTTTTATAAGTTTTAATGTCATGTTTAACACTTATCCTCTTAGTTTAACCCCTCGTAAATTAGTTTTTACCTTATATTAATTAATTATTTAATATTTTCATTATTTATTTTGGTCAAAAATTGATTTGACCTTATTAGAAATTTAAAATTATTATTATTAAAAAAATGGAATAAATTTTTCTAAATTCAATTCACATAAGAGAAAATATTTAATTTAAAAGTAATCCCACAAATTGAACTAATCTTACTTTAAAACTAATTAAAAATATAATCTAACAATTCATATTATTTAAAAAAATGGAATTTTTTAATTAAAATTCAGTATTTTTCTCTATTCACCAAAAAAAGAATCTTTTCAAAAAAATAACCCAAAAATTCACCCTAATATAATTTTAGTATTTTTATTTAAAAAATTAATTTTATTTTTTAAATAAATTTTATAAAATTGGTGAAAATTAATTTTTAATTTTGTGCACAAAATGCGGCTAATTCATCTTTTAGAAAAATACAATTTTTTAAAAAACAAATATTTTACTTTAAAATGATTCTTATTTTATTTCAAGTAAATAAGTAACCATAATATTTATATTTTATTTATTAATATTCAGAAACTCTAAATTAACTACTAGATTATAATGGAAATCTTTAAATAATATTTTAATAGAGTATTTTAATTTAAACTCGGTGTTACACGCATCACAAGATATTAATGAAATTAAATTTATTATAAATGAAATATATTATAAAGTATTAAGGTGTTACATTATTTCCTCCTAAAAAATTTTAATCCTAAAAATTTTCTGGTTATTACCTTCTAAACATATGGGGTTATTTCTTGTTCATATTTTCCACCGGTTCCCTTGTTGCTTCCTCTATTTTGTTATTTCTCCAATGTACATTTACCATATGAGTCATTTGTTTCCACAAAAAGTTATCCCTATTATCAAGAATTTGGATAGGTTCTTTATAAAAAGATAGATAATATTCCAATTCTATTTATCATAGGTGAGAACATGCATTTGTTCTGGAATTTACTTCCATAAAAATGATATTTGGAACACATCATTTACTTTTTAGTGATTTGGTGGAATTTTCAAATGATAAGCAACAACTTAAATTATATCAATAATTTAAATGGCTCTAATGTACCTATAGTTCAATTTCCCTTTATTACCTTACTTTATAACACCCTTCTATATAGATACCTTTAGGAAAATATTATCTCCCACCTGGAATAACTAATATTCCCTACGATTATTGGAATAACTATTTTTACCACTTTTCAATACTTTAATGTGAGACTAAATAGTCTTTACCATTGTGGTTACCTCTTTAAGGAGTTCCGGTCCGACAATTTTCATTTCATCAATTCATCCTAGTAAGTTGGTGTGAAACATCTCTTTCTATATAATTCTTCATATCATATCATTTGAGTACATAAATGGAAATTACTATTATAGAAAAACTATACCAAAAGTAAATAACAATCCCATATACCTTTAATTTCAATTGATAATGACTTAAAGATGTATTCCATTATTTTAACAGTCTATTCAGGATATACACCAGTTTGAGGATGGTAAACAGTACTCAAATTCGGCTTATTATCAAGATATTTCTGAAGAGTCTTCCAGAATTTTGATGTAAAACGGGGATCTCAATGAGAAAAAATTGATAGAGGTGTACCATTGAATCTCAAAACATTATTAATATAGATTATTATAAGGTTCACACAATTTAAATATTCTATTATAGTTAGGATATGTTCATATTTGTTTAGGAAATCAATAATAACCCATATGGTATCATTCATTCTAAGAGTATTTGGTAGTCATGTAATAAAGTACATTGTAATTTCATCCCATTTCCACTTAGGAATCAGAAGAGACTACATGAATACTCTAGGATGTTGTCTTATAGATTTCACTTTTTGAAAATTGAAACATTGAGACACATAATTAAAAATTTCTCTCTTTATATTTTTCCAATAAACAAATTCCCTCTAATACATATACTTCATTATGCTACCATGGTGTATAGAGAAATTTGATCAATGTGCATCATCCAAAAATTCCATTTTTAGATCAAATATAGATAGAATACATTATCTCTTTCCAAATTTTAGAACCCCATCTTCACAAATGATGTTTGTTAATTTCCTGTAATTTATATCTTTAATTTTCTTCTGAAGGTTCTCATTAACAGATTGATAAATTTTTATATTTTCTAATAAAGATGGGTTTTCAATCATTTGAAAAATGTTTTATGTCTTCCCTTTTTTAATAATTCCCATATCTATCTTTACTAGATAAATGATCATAGGATCCCTCTCAATCCTCATTTGGGCCTAAAATCCATGATCTTTCCCATTCAATGCATCTGCTACTTTATTTTCTTTCCTTATGTAGTAGTGTAATGAGAAATCATAAAACCTGAGTAGCTAGATCTATCACCTTTTTCTCATATTAAACTATTTCTTTGAAGAGATGTATTTTGGGATTTTATGATATGTGTATATCTCACATATCTCACCATAGAGATAATGTCTCCGTATCTTCATATCCAAAATTACAGCTAGCAAGTCATGATAATGGGTTGGGTAGTTCTTCTTGTGATTCTTAAATTTCCTTGATGCATATGTAACAACATTATCATTTTTCATTAGGAAAAAACAATGTTCCTCTTTAATGCATCACTATATATCACAAACCCATTATTTCCAAATGGTAGAGTCAGATAAAATCAATTTCCAATAAACTATTCAGTTCATCAAAAAAAATTCACATTCCTTTATCCAAACATACGTAACCCTTTTACGTGTAAGCTTGGTTAGTGGGTTAGATAATTTGGAAAATTCTAAACAAATCGCTGGTAGTAACATTTTAATCTAATGAAATTATATACCTCTATTATGTTTGTTGGTGTAGGTCATTCTATAATTTTCTCTTTCTTCCTGAGATCATATGTGATTCCAAACTTGGAGACAATATGGATAAGAAAAATATATTCTAGAATCCAAAAATCAGTCTTATTAAATTTCATGTATAAATATTTTCTTCCAAGAATATCAAGAATGATCCACAAGTGATTCTAATATTCCTCATAGATTTTATAATATACCAAAATATCATCAATTAATACCATACCAAAATCATAAAGACATTCCTTGAATAATATTTTCATTATATCCATAAAAAAGTGCGTGCATTAGTCAATCTAAATGGATTTATTATAAGCTCTTAATGTCAATACCTTTTTGAAAAAGCTATCATTAGAATTTCTTCCTTATTTACTCACAATTTATTATATCTAGAATGTAGGTAAGTCATTGAAGAATTCCATGATCCATGAATTTTATCAAACAATTAACAAATATATGGTAGATGATAGTTATTATTCATTATAACAACATTTATCTCCCAATAATAAATGCAAAACCTCATGAATCCATATTTCCTATTAATTTATAGAAGATGAGATCCCCAAAGTGAAACACTAGGGAGAATAAATCCCTTATCTATCAAATACTCTTGTTGTTTCTTTAACTCCACTTATTCCATAGTGTCCATTCTATATGGAGTATTTTATCTTAGTCTTGAATCAGGGATTAAGTGAATGGAAAACTTTACTTCATGCTCTAGGGGATGTCTAGGTAATTTATAAGGAAATACATTGATGTATTTCTATACAATAGGTACATCCTAAATTTGAAAATTACCTTCTATATCTTTATATTTTGTTTTACCTTCTTCCCTAAGAATCCCATTTAGTATAGCTAGTGGGTGTAGATCTATATATGGCTCATATGATGAGGTATCTGCTACAAAGATAAGGAATTCTACATTTTCATCAAAAATTTTATTTTTATTCTTATTATAATAACTTTTTTGCATCATATTTTCAAATATAGTATATACCAAGGATTATATTGAATTCAACCATAAGTATGATAATAAATTCAGTAAATAAATCACAATTATGAGTCGTAATTGGTAGTTCCTAATACATCTTAGTTATAGTGAGACTTCCCTTAGGATTTTTAACAAATATCTCCCTTTTTAAATTAAATGAAAATGTATAATATTCTAGGAGAAATAGGTGTATATAAAAGTGTGTGAGGATCCATAATCAAATAAAACATTATATTAAATTTAATATAGTATTAATGTATCTGAAACCACATCATTGGATACTTCCACCATAGTTATAGTGTTCACATAAGCTTGGCCTTCTACCCTTGGACTCTTCTGGGGTAGATTCCCTTTATGCTTGGGGAATTTGTTTGTATAATGACCCATCTCCCTAGAGTTAAAACACTGCTTTTTTTTCTTTATTCCCTTTTCATTCTTTTTCTTGGTGAGCCTTTTCTCCACACTTATAATATACTCCCAATCTCTTTAGGAATTTTCCAGGGTGTTTCTTTCCGCATTTTTCACAGGGTAGAAATCGTTGCATTTTCTTATTATTATTTGAAACATTCCCTTTTTCATAGTGTTCAAATGACATAATATTATATTTATTTTACTTGAATATTTAATATATAGATAATTACTTCTCTATTTTGATGGTGTATAAAAAATTTCATTATATGATGAAATTTTTTGAGATACCAACACCCTTCAGAGTATTGGATTAAGCCCTTAAATGAAATGCCCAATATTAAATTGTAGGTTGTGTACGTAATCTGTAGAATTACTATAAAACCTTTTAAAGGTATCCCTATACTCCATAACACTTTATTATTCATTTTTCTATAAGATAAAAAATTCTCTCTTCATATAAATTTGTTTCTCACAAGGGATTTTTTTTAAGAATGTCTCCTTAAAATATTTCCATTAAATGTGTTCTATTTCCCCTTACTCCCTAGTATTATAGATCAATGACCACTATTGATAAACATCCCTTTTGAGATAATACAAAGAAAGTGTAACCATTTCCTTTTCCCCACATCCCAATTTTATAAATATATTCTATAGAGACTTAATCTTTTTCTTAACTACAATTGGATTATTAGTCTCACTAAATGTTAGGGTATTTTATCACATAAAGTGATCCAACATTGGATAATCTTACCATGTAATAGGTTTCTCTATTTGGGAATGGTTATTTTTCACAACCTTATTAGGTTAACACAATATAGCCATAATTTTATCTGTTCCAATACCATCTATATTATATTCCTTATGAGGGGAATATCTAAATTGGCCATGAGTGTTAACAGCCTTCTTCTTCCCAAGCCCCATTTATACAAAATATGATATACTGGATTAGCTCATAAAATTATGAATTTTAAATCACAATTTACACTTACAAATATGGTTTAACAAAGCCTAAATTAAAAGTCATGATTTATTAATCTCATAGTCATAAACTCAGTTTCTTTAGGTATATGTTTATTTTCAAATCCTTCATAATGGTTTGTGAAGGAAAATATGAATTATCCAAAGAATATACCTCGAGAGTGTCAGACAAAGTGCACGGTAAGACATGTTTTTTTCACTAGGTGATGATCAGTTCCATGATAATGTTTCATTTTAGAGTTATTACACTTATTTACCTCTATTCCATAACCAAGTCCACTTGTATTATCTATTCATGGATGCATTTTTAGAAAAAAACATATAACCTCCACCTTACCAAAACATTAGGATGTTCCTATATACTTATCCTCCAATCTTATAATAGGTTTATGTTCCATAATATCTATTTTCCTTAATATTTTTCATAATGTTTCTAATATACTTCCACTAATACCAAATTTAATGACCCTAAACATAGTAGCCTGAAGCCAATGTCTTATTTATTTCATTGGCATAGATACAATGGGTTGAATCCTAAAGGATAGATCGATTTAGTAGTTTTGGAGAACCAGATATATATGTGATACCCATTTTACATTGGGAAAAGAAAATAAAACATAATACCTAACAACAACAAATAAATTGCATCCTTGAAATATCTTTCAGAGATATATTTCTCATATTCATGGGAAGGGAAACACAATAATGGTGACCACACCTGATCAATAAGGGTTATAAAAATATATATTATAAATCAATAAGAATAATCAATATAAAAATGTAAATAAATGAACACAAATTCTATTTAAAAAACTTGACTGTCGTGGTAAGATAAGTCCAAATCAATATGTCAAGGTAGATAACTGAAAAAAATTCCATTTAATCAATAAAATAAGAATTAAATGAATTCACAGATAATGTCATAGTGAAATTCTCATGGATAATAATATTAACTAAATTATAAATGAAGAAAATTATTAATTATTGGATTTCATGTCTCAGGAACCTGAAAACATCTATTGTAAAGATCTATCCTCTAGACAGTTTAAAACTATATGCAGAAACCCGTTTAATTTTGGTCAATTGATTTTTATCAAAATAATTGTCCATGGATTGAAAGGATATATAATGTATGGGACCAACCATCACTATATATCTAAATAATTCCTCATATATCTAATAATAAATATAAATCAAGAATCATTGTACCAAATCATCAAATATTTGTATAGAGTAAATGATACAGATTTTTCAATATTTCTCTAGTTGATCAAATAAATTTGAATGTAAACTACATATATAAAAATGTAATAATTTTTTTGAAAGAATCATATCCATCACAAAATAATATGTATATTTTATGTAAATATAATTTATAATTAAAAATGATCCCAAAAAAGTGATCGTTTCAAGATGAAGTTAACAATCACTAAATAAATTGAGATTGCACAATAACTTTTACCACTTGGTAATTTTCAAGTCAAATACCCTTGGATGAAATAAATAAAATTTAAATATAAAATGAGATGAATTTTGAATTAATCACGATATTACATGTAATATGTGTAGTATATACACCATATAAAGGAAACTAGGTTCATAACATAACTATATTTCTTAATTAAGGGAAATTGAGATTAATTCCCTTACCTCACAATTACATTTAGTTGAACTTTTTTAACCTCCTGTATAGTGATTTTAAACATGTTATTAAATTTTTACTTAACAATATTAATGCTTATAGTATTATATATGATCCTTTTTATAACAACTTATCACCCTTTAATTAATAATATTTCATTACATTTATTGTTTTGGGTGTTAATTGCCTTGTTTTCTCATGCATGTTTCATCATGAAAGATTCGGTTATTGTGAGTATTATATAGTTCCATCACATACATAATAATAATCATGAATGAAATATAATATTTATACATCAATTTTAATTTTAAACCCAATCATGAAATACGGTTATGAGAAATGGAGTATGTTATGATCACAGAGATAGTAGACCATACATACACATGAGTAATGTACCCATTTTCCAGTGATCATTATGGAAAGGTGATCAGTAATATTTTATATTTATATAATTATATTAATATTTTAAATACTATATTATATAATTATATATATCATCCTTTTGTTGGGGTGATGAAAATAGAGTCATATCTCTTCGAGAAGACAGTAGTCCACATGTACATGAATGATGTTATCATCTTTAAGTGAGTGAAAAGGTAAGAATGAAAATAATATATTATATTTATGTAATTATTAATTTTTCATTAATATCATAATAATATCATTTATATCAAATATAATCATTTAAAATATACTTATAACCTTCCATATTACGCGTTAGTGAAAGAGAAATCACATCACTACACGAGGTAGAAGTCTGTCGCACACACATGCAATGTAATTGTTTCCCCAATGGATTAGAAAGTAAAAAAGGTATATATGATATAATTAATATACAGGTGTGATTATGTTATAAATATCATAAATATACTTTATTTCCATCATCATACCCGACCATGAGAGGTGGTAATGGAAAAATGAATGACATTGGTTCGCATGGTGATAATCCGCCATACACATGAGAGATGATTTCATAACCCATTTGATGGTAGTGGAGGTGTTTTAAGCCATGAAATTTTTATAAAAATATTCATTTATATGGAATATAATTTTTTTATTATGTAATAATATTTTAATATGAGTTTAATGAGGTGGATAAATAAATAAAATAAAAGCACTTGTTGAACAATGTTACCCCTTCCTCGGTATCCTCTTTAAGTTTTCACTAAATACTTTATATGTTTTATTTATACCCAAGATAAGGAATCTTGGGTGAGAGGAATAATGTTTGGAACTTATTAGGGTATGTATTGGATGAACCAAATTCGTTTTATGATGTGAATAATAGTGGATCCGTGTGACGACCCAGACTTTTATTAATGAAAATTCCTCTTGATGTAATTAAATGTCTTTTTTATGTAAAATAGTAATATAATACATATTAAATTACTTGGTTTTATGTTTATGGATTTTAAAATACTATTAATAATTTTTATCATTGTTAATATATCCACGAAACAATTATCACATGATTAGTATAAATATAAGTCTTTAACAAATCCAATTTACTCAGACAAAGGAAGCGGTGACCTCATCCAATATAATTGATTCATATGAAGCCCATTTGTTAGAGCATGTAAATGTGGTAGCATCATTGGGATTCTCTCTTGACCAAGCCCAATATGAGAATCAACATGTTAATCTTGATCATAATCTCTTATGGGAGAAGTGGAAGTTAATAAAGATTACCACTTGAGTGATGTTATCCGAGCTTCCCCATGTGTCTATAACCATCGCACACCTTACCCTTAGGTATTATGAGAGTGTTATAAGGGGTTATGTAAAAATAACATATAACAATAATTATGTGCATTATTTTTTATATAATAAATAATATACAGTCATTTTATGATTGTTACTTTGTAAATGGTTTTTAAATCACAAATAGTATTCTTAGTTAATATTCAATTAATAAATCTATTTTTATTAATTAATGTATTTTTTAATTAACTAATATTTTAAAAAAATATCATTACTAAATTAATTATTATCAAATATAAATGATCATATAATTTTTTATTAATACAATTGTAATTTTTATTATGGTTTGAAATCTGTTTTTGTCAAAACCTGGGGTCCCATTATCCTTGAAATACTCAACACACACCATTGGTAAATGGATCCTTCTCAGCTTCATGACAGCGAGGGTTCGACGGCGGTTCCTTTAGTGGATTCGGTGGCTGTTGTTGGAAGGGCTGGGGTTGGAGCTCCTTCTGGGGCTTCCTTCAAGGAAGTGTTGTGTAAGGGTATCTCTGGCGATGGTAGTGAGTGTCCTTCTTCGGTGCACTTGGCTTGTTCGGAGGTCCCTCTGATTGTGGTGGAGCCAAAGGTCCCTAAGAGGCTTTCGGAAATCCCTATGGTGAGCTTTTCGTCGAGGGAGCTTCAGGAGGCAGCGACTTTTCATGAGCTCACTTTGGTGGCGCGCTTTGGACGCTCCAAGCCGTCCCTTGGTTTTTTCTGTAACTTTTTAGATTCTTGGGGGCTATCCCAGCCGGCGGTGGTTTCAGACTTAACGAGGGTCTCCTTCTGTGTCCATCTTGCCTCACGGGGGGACTTCGTGAAAGCTTGGGCGTGGGGAGTTAGACGGTGTGGCGCTTGGCGATTCTCGTTGTCCAGGTGGACCTAGGACTGCCACCGTGGGTGGGAATCCTCCTCTGAAGCGGTGTGGTTATCGTTACCAGGACTCCCCCTTCATTTTCAGAACCCGACGATTCTGAAGGAAGTTGGGAACTCATTTGGTTCCTTCTTATGTGCGGATGATGACAAAAGGACGCTCAAGGCACCAGCGAGCCCCCAGATCTGTGTTGAAATGGACATGACGTTGAAGAGGCCTCCCATGGTGCAGCTTGAATCTGAGGATGGGTTTTGCTGGAAGCAGAAGTTATTTTATCAGCGGTTTCCTCATTTCTGCATGCTCTGTGGCTTTCATGGTCATGAAGTGAAGAGCTACCGGCGTCGGAGGGAGGTGGCGGAGACTTCCGGTAGTGATCTTGTTGGGGAACTGGGTTAGGAACCATTGGTGTCGGGTGGGTGCGGGGTGCTGGATACGTCCTTTATGCCCCGAGAGGTTTCAAATTTGAATTTACCCAGCGGAGTTGGCGAGTTGGGAAAGACAAATGGCGAAACACCGTCTGACATCCTCGGGCTGTGGTCGGATTTCCCTTATGGGAGTATGGATCTCATCTCTTAGTATCCGGGTCAGGTTTCGCAAAGGACGGCTTCAACCAGTGGAGGAAAAGACGTGTCCCAGAAAGAGTCAGAGGTTAAGATACCTTTCTTGATGGGAAGTCCGACCAAACTGATTTCTCCCCCTCCTTCTTCAATAGGTTTTTCGTCGCAGCAATCACCTAGGGCTATTCAGAACTGTCTGGCGAATAAGCTCTTGGTTTCTTCGGAAAAACATTTGGAGATGTTTAGTGCGAATAGTGGTGTGGAGAAAGAAGTGCAGACCTCGCGTTGGTCTCCGCAGAGAAGAGTGCTGTTGTCATTGTTCCAGGGAGAGATGGGTGCGGATTTTCCTCGTAGCCAGGCAGGAAGGAGACCACAGTTGGAAGAGTTGGATATTCTGAGTAATGAAGGTGTTTTATCAGTGAAACAGAGTAATGGAACAGATGGCTTTTCGGGGCGTATCACCCGCTCGAGGGCCAAGGGGAAGGGTGTGTTGGTGCACCCCAGTCAGGACCTTTCAACGATTCAGAGAGCTCGTAAGTCTGTATAGTGATGTTTTCCTCCATTATTTGGAATGTTTGTGGTCTTGGTGCCCAGGCTAAGAGGGCCTTTATTTCTTTGGAGAGTAGGAAATCCAAAGCTTCATTGATTGTGATTTTGGAGCCAAAACAGGATGCATGCAAGCTTCCTTGTATAGTTAAGAGAATGGGTTTCTCGAACTGTTTTCATGGTGGACCTGTTAACTCTCAGATTTGGGTTGGATGGAAGAATGATATTTCGATAGAGGTTGTTAGTGTCACTCCTCAGTTCATTGACTTGAAGATTGAGCCGAGTGGCTTTTTCCTTCTCTTTTCGTTTGTTTACGCGAGAAATAAGGCGATTGAAAGGAGGGAGCTCTGGACTCATTTAAAGTTGGTTCAATCTGGCCCTTTGCCGTGGTTCATGGGAGGTGACTTCAACACTATTGTGGATATATCTAAGAAGAGAGGAGGAAGGGGATGTAATTTGGAAGGAATGATGGATTTCATGGAATGCTTACTACATGCGGGTTTGCAGGATTTAGGCTTTGTAGGGTCAAAGTTTACGTGGTGTAACAACTGTAAAGGCCAGGAACGGATATGGGGTTGGCTGGACCGATGGCTTACCAAATTGCATGGACTGGATATGTTCTGAAAAACCTCGGTTACTCACCTTCCACGTATTTTATCAGACCATGCTCCACTGTTGCTAGAAATTAAACATGAAGCTGTGGTTGGAAAGGGTTTTTATTATTCGAGTGAATGGCATAAAGACACTGAGTTCATGCAGATGGTGAGGGCATCTTGGTTGGAGGAAGAGGGGGAGGGGTCTTGGGGAGGACTGGTAAATCGCCTCAAAAGGCTCAAGCAGAGCATCAGACAGTGGCTGGTGGAGCAACCAGATTTTCATAATGGGGTGACCAGCTTACAAGAGGAGGTTAGCAGGTTAGAGGAAGATCTGCAGGGTTCCTAGGATGAGGACGTTTTCTCTATTCTTTGTGATAAAAACGTGGTGCTAGCTGAGAAACTGTTAGATATGGAGAGGATCTTCACGCAACGGTCTCGTGTGCGGTGGCTTCAGGAGGGAGATCGCAACAACGCTTTCTTTCAGGCATGTATCAAGGAATGGAGAAACATGAAGATTAATATTAAATGGGAGGATGGAGCTTTCACCTCAGACGTTATGGTGGCTGGCAAAGTCGCTTTAAAACACTTTGAGGGTTTATGGGCAGGGGAGAATTCTTCTGGTTTGAACAGAGAGTCCTTAGGGGACTCTAAATTTTTGGAGTGTTTACCTTTGATGATAACTCAATCCAAGAATGAGTGCATGTCCACTATTCCTCAGGAAATGGAGATTAGAGAGGATCTGGGAAGCATGCCGAAAGAGAGTGCACCCGGACCTGATGGCTTCCCGGCTTCATTCTTCAATGCGGCTTGGGAGTTTGTGGGGCCATGTGTGGTGGAGGCTATCCGATACTTCTTTCGGGGGGCTCCCTTAATTAGGGGGATATCTTATTCAAGGGCGGTGCTGGTGCCAAAGACCAAAGACCCCTCGCTTGTTAGCCACTTCAGACCAATTTGTCTGTGTAACGTCTCATACAAAATTCTTACTATGGTTATCGGCAGGAGATTGGCCAAGGTGATCCCCAAGATAATTTCTGAAGAGCAACACGATTTTATCCAAGGGAGAAGTATACAAGGGGCAGTAGGAATTGCAAGTGAGCTGGTGCATGATTTGAACAAACAGACTGTTGGTTCCAATATCATTTGGCAAGTGGACATGAATAAAGCCTACGACAATCTGGAATGGAGCTTCATTTTACGGGTCATGAGGGGTTTTGGATTCCAGGAGCGATTTTTTGATCTTTGTTTCAGATGCTTTTCTTCTCCTTGGATTTCTATCTCCCTTCTAGGGAGATGTTTTGGCTTCTTCAAATCCGTGAGGGGAGTTCGACAGGGGGACCCGCTCTCTAATATCATATTTGTTGTCGCCCAAGATGCTTTATCCAAGAACCTAAGGATGAGTATGGCAGAGGGAAGTTGGAGGCCTTTTTACGGTAAAAGAAATTCAAAGAGTGTTTCTCATCTGCTGTTTTCTGATGATATTCTTTTATTCCTGAATGGAGGGAGAAGATCATTGAAAGATCTTAAGGGGATTATGACTGAGTATGGGAAACTAAGTGGACAGTCGATCAACCAATCGAAGAGTCACTTGTTCATTTCCAACAAATGCTCGGGAGGAAGGTGCAGACTTATATAGGATATCCTGGGCTATGGACAGAGGAAACTACATATTATCTATCTTGGAGTCCCTTTATCGAGTGGAAGGATTTTGAAGAATCACTTCAATGGGATCGTGGATCGCATTCTGGGAAGGATATTCAACTGTAAGAACAAGATGCTATCCTTTGGGGGTAGGATCATGCTTATCAATAGTGTCCTTCTGTCTATACTTATGCATGTCTTTGCTGTTATCAATCCACCGAAGGGCACAATGAAGAGGATTGAGCATATTCTCACGTCATTTATCTGGGATACGAAAAGGGAGGGGAGATGCCAGTGGGCATCGTGGAAGAGGATGGCTCGACCAGTGGAAGAGGGTGGGGGTAGTTCTTCGTGATATTCATGAATCTATTCGGGGGCTGCAAGCAAGATTAGCTTGGGAGGTGATTTCCGGCAAGTCCCTCTGGGCATAGTTTTTCAGAGAAAGATATGGTTGGCATGGAGATTTTTGCATGCGCGGGGCAACGTGCCTCGCCATGTGCATGGTCTCACATCTGGAGGTGCTTCATGACTACACCAGATGGGTGATTGGCCGTGGGGAGATCAGCTTCTGGGAGGATACATGGACGGAGGAGAGGCTTGGGTATGGGGGATGTCCTCTTCCTGACATCTATTTTAGGGAGGCATGCGAGAGGTATGAGTTTATACATGAAAACCTTAACCATTCGCAACTAAATCTCTTTAACAGTATTGTTATGAGCGAGGAACCAGACAGATGTTGTTTTACAGAAGTTGGGTCGTGGCATTTTAGTTTGAATGGTTACAGGAGAATTACCTAGAGGAATGTGAACGGGGTGACAGGGGATGTGGTCACTTGGTGTAATGTGATCCCAACGAGAATGAATTTTCTAGTGTGGCGGATCCAAAACCGAGATGTACCCATAGAGGAAAATATTCAGAGTAGAGGGGTCTGCATGGCATCGCGCTGCTACTGCTGTGAGAGGCCGAGCTCGAAATCAACGCTGCACTTGTTTTTTCAGGGGCGATGGGCAGCGTTCCTTTGGTCTAAGTTTTCTCAATACAAGTTTCCTTCTGGGGAGTGTTTGTCAGTTCGAGAGCATCTGGTGACATGGTTTTCTGCTGTTGGTAACAGAACAGGGGAGCGTACATCAGGTATTATCATTCTGATTTCTATATGCTGGACAATTTGGGAAGCATGAAACCAGGTACGGTTGGGAGGCAGGAGATCCCTGTTAGCTCTCCAGGTCTGGATGAGATCTATCATCGTGAAACTGTCCTCCCTTTTCAATAATGGAGTGCATGCAGGTATGCTGGGAAACTTCGTTACAAGACAGTGTACACAGATCTTGCAGAGAGGGAGATGGGTAAGGTGGCAGCCTCTAGCTCGTGGGTTGAAACTGAATGTGGATGGTTCATGTTTGGGAGGAATCATGAGGGGCGGTGGTGTTCTTAGGGATTGTTGGGGTTCAATTCACATTGCTTTCAGTGCTTATTATGGACCTGGTACTTCTACGGGCGCAGAGTTTAGAGCCCTACTCTCGGGTGTGACTCTTTGCAGGAGGAGAGGACTTCGGGTGACAGAGGTAGAATCTGATTCGGAGGTTTTGGTCAGATCTCTTCAGGGAAAATGTGACATCGCTTGGGATCTGGTGTATATTTATAGAAGATGCAGAGTGGAGACCAACCAGGGAAGGATGGTCCATCACAGTGTAAGGAAATCCAACTTTGCGGCGGATGCGATGGCTCGTGGGGGTAGGCCAGAGGAGACTTTGATAGTTTATGATAGTCTTAACTCTCTTCCATTTGAATGTGTCAATGTGATCCGGAAGGACTCACTTGGACTTCATTACTTCTGTCCTCCGTGACGTGTATCCCCGGGTTTTAAGGTTTTCATAATAAAAAAAAAATAACTTTCAGTCAAAACCCATGATTTTTTGATAAATGTATATTTTTATATTAAAAGTAAAAATTCACATATTTATAAAATTATTTAGATAAAATTAATATCATTTTTGGATTTAGGATGTCGAAATTATGTAATGGAAAATTTTTTATAATTTTCGGAGATAGTAGTTTTTGGGTGAAAATGAAATACCGTTTTAATATAAAATGTGTTTTAGGACATCATAATAACCTAATAGTGATGTAATAAAATAATATAAAAGGGATATCTGGACAATATATGTTTTACCCTTAATGTGATTTTAGATTTGTTTTATTAATTTTATGGTGCCTTAGTGGAACCTCCAAAACTTATAAAATATTTTAACTTTTTAAAATGATTTCCTTGAGAGCGTGACTTACCTCCACGTAAGCAATCCTAATATTTTAATAAGTTAGGACATTTTACTTATAAATTAATGTTTCCAGTCTAATTTGAAAAAAAAAACATTCTCAGAAACCATGTGATGGTTTGTGGTTTTAATTAGTTTAATGTGTAGTGTCCAAAACCTAAATAATAAAGAATTCCCTCTCCTTTCCTATATAAACCCACTCAATCCTCTATTCCAATTCTCTCAAACCATTTGGAGCTCAACAAAACTCTACAATCCTATATCTATAATCCTCCCAAGTCTCCCCAATCTCCCAAGAATCCTCTCTCAAGCCTATCTCTAGCCTTTGGGATCACACTTCCAAGTAAGGGATCCTCACTTTCCTTCCCTCCTTATTTATGTCCAAATTTACTTATATTTTTAATCCCTTTTACTTTTAATTAAAAATGTCGGGGTATTATTTAACACCTCCCATATACATTCATACTTATGTTTTAAAGCTTATATACCCCTTTATTTCTCATTAATGGCTCCCATGTACACCCGTTACCATGCTGAAATTCCGTATGGGATTTCTCTTTCCTCATTTACATTCAAGAAATTATTTTATATTTTTCATATAAATTCCACTAAACATTTTGGGATATTATGTTCCATGACCTCCTTACTTCCCATTTAATGTATAAATTATTAGAGACCCATTTCTCTCTCATCAACCAACGTTATGTTTTCTATTTGAGGTCATTATGCTGCAGAAGCTACACCAAAATTTACCTTGCCAAAATCATAATGTAAGTGAATACCATACCCATTTATCTATAAAGGGTATTCACCTTTATGAAAATTTACTTGTTGATTTAGGACATACATTTATGTATTCCACATATCTTATTCATGTAATAAATTATGATGTTTAATGAATCCATGTTGTATGATCTATGTGGAACACTTAAGCATGAAATGAAAAGATTAAGAATGGTGCACCCTGATTGTACTCCAATGCATTGGGTAAAGAATGGTATCATGATACACTATGTGCAATGAATTTTTACTCATTATAATTTAAGTACAATGAGGTTTTACTCATGCTCCATGTGAAATGAGCCTTGGTTCATTCTAATATGAGGTTAAATATTATTTCCACATTTTCATGTTTTGATAATCATTCTATATTATTCCTTTATGTTCATGTTTCTCTTTTTTTCCATTGATATTCCTATTTCCTAACATGTATCGTTTTATTCAGGTTATTTCATATTTAATCCCTTACTGTGCTTTATATTTCACCCTTTTCTTATGTATTTCCTCAGGTAATCCCATGCAATACTAAGTACAAAGGAATGTTGTGGTTATGTAAAAGAAGTTCTAAATTAAGATGTTGTATTTTATGTTTTAAGTTACTATGTAATGATATAAATTTCCCAAGACACAAGACCTATTTCTTCTTAGTGTTTTATTAAGTGAAATTTTATGTAATAAATCATGTTTAAGTGTGTAATAAAGAGCAAGGTTGTTATAGTTGGTATTAGAGGATAGATTTAGTGCTTTTTGGGATTATGATTAGAAAACCCTAGTAAAAGTCTTAAGTATTAGAATATTTATAAGAAAAACATCCCTATATTTTTGTGAGTATAGAGTAAGTGGTTTATCATGAAAATACATCCCTGTCTCAATATGAACTAGTAGTAGTGGCTCTGGCACATATATATCTAGGGGTAAAACTCGAAAACACCGCTTGGAGACAGATTTGAATGGGAACTGGTGCACGTCAATGGGCTTAGATGCACTTTTGGTTTGACACTCCCAAGGCATATTATTTGGTAAATAAATAATCTTAGTATGAAACATTATTAAGAGACTAAAAGAAAAACTTTTCTTAGAATATTTATTTGGAAGTAGATCACGGATAACATAAATTGAAGCCTATAAATTCATAAGTTAAGAAAATAAATGTAATTTATATGTTATCCCCCTTTTCATTGGGTTAACCTTTATGTGTTACCCCTAAGTTTCATTTTATTTCAACCAATGGCTGGTAATATGAGGACTCAGACTAAAAACCATTTTGTTGATCAATGTGACGACTGTTCTAATGAGATTCCCAATTCGATGGGAGTGGGAATCACAAACCTTTTCATGATACTCTCACAGTTGACACAAGTTATGAATGGAAACATAGGTCTAGAAGAATTTTCAACCCCTCTAAGAAGAAAATTCAATAATAGAGACCTTCATGAGGCAAGGGCCTCCTAGTTTTAATAGATAATCTGATCCCTTAATCGCTGAATAATGGATCAACTCCATTGAACAAATCTTTTCCATCCTTAAATGTTATGAACAAGAGAAGGTTCTGTTAGGATAGTATGACTCTGAGTATGATATTCTCTGTAATACCAATCATAGAATCGAATAAGTACAATGAGATACAAATACGAGAGGGGGGTGAATTGTGTAATTTTTAAAAAATTCCCTTAGTAAATTTTGGATAACCAAAATACACAACACCTCTAAGTTATAAAGACTTGCTTGAATCTGAAAAAGTGATTCTGGAAATGAAAATTTAAGAAAAGTTCACACTAGATAAGATTATACCTTTAAGCGTATGGAATCTAACTAAATCAAAGTACAAGTAAGGAAGTATAAGAAAATTATACTTTCCTTAACAATACAAAATGCACAACGGAAAACAAAGTAGTTACACTACAAGTAACAAACAATAACTCTTTTAACCCAAAGAGAAGGGTATCCAACAACCTTGGATAAAGGTCCCTTGATTTATACATTCAAGAAATTCTGTCTTACCCACACTAGGGTAATCCCTCAATATGAAGATTGGAGTCTGTCTTGCTATCCCCACATGGCCTTAATTATCAGGTAGTCGACACCTCTATCTTCCTCAGAAAGGAAGCCCTCAACTTCAAGGTGTTGGACCCTCTGTCTTCCTATCCCCGGAAGCCCTCGACTGTACACAGCAACAATCAGAGTCGCACGAAGCAAGTCTACACAAGGCAAAGTTTGAACAAGCTGTTCAAACTTTCTGCATGAAGCTTGATAGTTGATAAGAGCCTCTCTCTCTAGAAATCACTTCAACAACATGTAAGCACATATGTAAGATTTCTGTCAAAGTTGTTGTCGACTTTCAAATGAGCTCCTATTTATAGGCGATGCTCCAACAGTCAGATCCCTCCTCCAATGGTCATATTTCTCCTTGAATTTCAGAGGGACCTATACACGTGTCACTCAACCAATGGTTAGTCAATAACTGAAAGCATGACATCATTTTTTAATGAAACAAGTTTAAGTATAAGTAAAACTAAAGTTCAGAATGTAAGAAAATAAAAGTTCGAATTCTAACCAAAATGGAATTCGGAGTTTATAATAAAGAGATATTCGGATTCTATTTTGTAGGAATTCAAAACCTAAATTCTGTAGAAATCTGGAGTATGAATTTCTAAGGAAATTGGGAGTCTGGTTTCACTAGAATTTGGTATCCGAACTTACAGAGTTCAGAGTCGAACTAGTAGGAGTTTGGAGTCGAACTTATTAATGTTCATATCCATAATTTGGAGTAGAACTTTGTGAGAGTTAATATCCAGAATTCGGAGTGGAACTTTATGAGATTTCGTATCCAGAATTCGGAGTGGGACTTCATTAGAGTTCATATCCAGAATTCGGAATGGAACTTCATTAGAGTTCGTATCCAGAATTCGGAGTGGAACTTCATGAGAGTTCGTATCCAGAATTTGGAATGGAACTTCATTAGAGCTCGTATCCAGAATTCGGAATAGAACTTCATTAGAGTTCGTATCCAGAATTCGGAGTGGAACTTGATGAGAGTTCGTATCCAGAATTCAGAATGGAACTTTATTAGAGTTCGCATATAGAATTCGGAATGGAACTTAATTAGAGTCCGTAATCGGAATTCGGATCCTAAAATAGAATTCTTCATATCTAATTATTATATGATTCTGAGGTTTTAAATATGAATCCGGATTTTATACTTAAGAAAAATATTTATATGAACAATGAAAACATGGTAGGGGTAAATTACTTTGTGAAGGAAATTTTCTTTATAGAAGTAAAATATATATTTTCTTAAGTATAAGGTGTTTGTGATTTTAAAAACAAGAAGGAATGTAAAAGTTATAAAGAAAACATTTTTGACTCAACAATCTCCCCCCTTTTGGAAAGAACAGAACACCTTTCAAAAAAGAATATAAGGACTTCGAATTTTTTTTTAGACTTTGAAATTAAAACATATCTCCCTTTGTTCATAGATTATGGTGAATACAACTAACTCCCCCTTAGGATTTGAAACTCTAAGGATTGTATTCTGGATTTCCAAAATGGAGTTTTCATTATCATGGGAATGAAAAACTTCATAATGAGAAACTCCCCCGTACTTAAGGATAGTTCTTAACTTTGAAATGTTTCTTCTCCCTTTTATATTTTTCCTTCACCCCCTTTTGAGTAGTTATTTTTCATTCTCCTCCTTTGTGATTTTCAAAAATAATTTAAGGGAATGGGAAAACAATAAAGTACCTGAAATATTAGTAAAGACATACAAACAACACAAGAAACCAGATATTTAATTAGAGTTAAAGGAATTTTTACAACAAAAAATCATTACAACAAAAATCAGATTTGTCTATTTGTCCTCCTTTTCCTTGGGGATTAACTTCTTCAAAAGTGTTTTCAGCTTCTTCAAGTATTTCTATTCCTCATCATCTTGTTTTTATAAGGCTTTAATCCTTTCATATTGAGCCTTCAGAGCCTCAGACTGTGTGTTAAGAATTTTATCCTGCTTCACAAGATTTTCTTCGATCTCAATATGGAGATCTCTTTCCCCTTTCCAGTTTTGAGAAACTGAGTGAAGCTTCCCATTCAGATCCCTCACCTGTTGATTCTGAGTATTTTGCTCAAGGGTCAGTTTATCCTGAAGATTCTTCATCTTGGCATCCTCGGTGTCAAAAAATTATTTAACATCATTCTGAAATTGATCATGTTCTGCCATGCCATCATCAATTTTCTTTGACCATATAGTGGTTTTGCTGCATGACTTTCTGTGAACATCATAATTGATGAGAAAATTTCTATGTTCAGCCTCAATCTTCACACACTTATCCCTCACCATGGATACAGATTATGATTTCTGATTTAGGATGTGTTGAATCATCTGTCATCTAGAGTCTATGGCAGGAAATATCAGAATTGTATCCACCAACTTCTTCAGATACTCAACAACAAAATTGTGTCCCAGTGAAGATGACTCCAAATCCGACATCTTTCTAGGCGAATGTTCTTCTTCAATTTCCACCATATTTCTTCTTGAAGATCCATCAACATCCTTCTTCCTTATGATATCTTTTTTTGGGGTGTACATAAGCACTTGATTGCCCTTATCAACTTTCAGAATGGGTTCCTCATCAGGAGATTCTTCCTCACTTTCAGATAGTTGAACTATTTTGTCTTCATCAGGTTTCTCCTTCTCTGCTCCTTCTTCAAGAAAGTACATCTCATAGATTTCTTCCTCAAATAATTCATTCTCATTCTCTTATTCTTTTTCTTCATCTTTCTTACCTTCTTCCTCACCTCCCTTTCCCGGAGTGACAAGCTTTGAGGACTCGGCCTCAGATGTTCAGAGTGGTAGATTTTCTGATGGGTTTTCCTTCTCTTGATATTCCTCAACTTGTTTAATCAAGTCATCTAGATCACCACTATATTCTTCTAATTCTTCTTCTTCTTTTACTTCCTCCTATTCTTATACTCTTTCAACAACTTCTTTCTATTTAGGTTTTTCCAGAGTGAAGTTGTTCTTTCCAGGGGTCTCCGGTAATGACCCGACTAGGAAAGTTTCCAGTACGAGAATCTTCTCAGAGGATACTTTTGTGTCTATCAAAAGGGATTGTACGAATTCAGCTTCAAACATCTTCTTCTTCACCTTCTTCTATTTTTCTACCTTCTCAAGGTATTCAGCAGTCTTCTCTCTTAAGGATTTAGCTTCAGCAGGGTCCAATCCAAACTGAGGTTCCCCTTCTTTCCTTTTATCTTTATCTTCCCTCCACTTTGCATCTACCTCATCCGAATACGCTTTTTGTTTATTTTTCTTGGGAGGTACGGATTGGGTTTCCTTATCTTTAGGGGTCTTTTCTTCAGCCACCACTTCCTTCAGCTTCCTCTTCTTCCCTGCCTTCTTAGATGGTTCAGCTTTCTCTACATTTTCCTGAACAGCTTCTGCCTCCTCCTCTAGCAGATCATAAAACTCACCTGACTGTTTTGAAAAACCAACTTTCATCCTCTTTAAGGTGTCATAAACAATCAACATAACCTTACAATTCCTCACCTTAAAAGTGAAAGAAACCTTGAAAGAATCAAGACACCAGATAATAAGCTTGGAGAGAAGAGCAGGATACATAATAATTTGATCTTTTAAAGTACCATTCGTGATGTTCCGAACTGTAATAAGAATGTCCCTCATCAGATTGATCTTTCTTAGATTTTCCAAGAAATCCAAGATTTAAATATCACATTTCTTTAGGTTATTCTTATCACCTATTCTTGGAACAAAAAACCCTTGAACTCACAACTGCAAAATCCGGTTTTTGGTGGAGAGATGTTCAATATTTTCTGTTGTGTCATCTTTGAGTCCAAGGCATTCCATTGCCTTCACTTTATTGAAACTTCCCTGATCATCCAGAAAATTATGTGAACAAAATTCAACTTCAACATCGTATGATAATCCCACCAAGCTTGCAGCCTTTTTGTAAGAAAGCTTGTAAGTCTTTCCATAGCTCTTAAAGGAGAATTTTTCTCTGCCATCTTCTTCATAGAAGGAAACAGACTCATAAAATTCTACAAGAAAATCCGTATAAACAATATCCCGATCCTTTGTCTTTGATATGTAGAAATCTTCCCACACATTTAGCTTGATATTCTTAGAAATAAGAGAATTATACTTACTAAAAAAGTTCGGATGGACCAACCTTTCCCTGTAGACTAACCAACATGAGATTGTTTTGATAGTAGACATTTCTTGTGAAGTGGCTTCTACAGACATTCAGAATGGAGTAACATTGAAAGATTCAGAATGGGCTTTAAAAACTAATGCAAAGCTTCGACACGCGATGGATTTGAAATCTATGTGGGACAATATTAGGGGTCCCCTTTTTATAGGCATAGGAGGTGACCTTTCATCTTCCAAAACCAATCTAATGGTTGAAAAACTCTCTGATATGATCTGACGGTTGAAAACATACCCACAAAGAAATCTGAAATCCGATCTTTTGAGGTTTTAAAAACATTCGGATTTAGGAAGAAATGAATCTGAAAAATTTAAAAACAAAAGAAATGATCAGAAAGTAAAAGTGACTATGAAAACTTAATTAAGGAAATTATACGTTTCAGATTGGCTAGGAAGATTATTAGTAATAGGTGATATTCTTCTTGAAGAAAATTTTACTAAGAAAAACTCACTATGAAAAGGTTTTACTACGAAAAACTCACTACGAAAAAGTTTTATTGCAAAAGCTTTGATTATTAAAACTCAATTACGAAAAAATGAGTACGAAAATTCTCATTACGAAAATTCTCATTACAAAAATTTCCATTACGAAAATTCCTAGTATAAAAAATTCATTATGAAAAATTCTAGAATGAAAACTTCATTAAGAAAATTGCCAGTATGAAAACTTGATTACAATTTTTCTTAAAAAACTAACGAATATTTTACAAAATATACAAGGAGATGTACTCCCCCTATGAAAAAGTGTTTATTACTGTAAGGAGAATGGTTCAAAAAGTAGTTAATGATGGAAGATTACCTCATGGTTATCATACCTATCTTCTGTTTAATGTATTAAAATCTACCAGAGGGTAAAGATTTTATGAAAATATCAGAAAGTTGATCTTGTGTTCCAATAAACTGAAGAATGATATCTTCTTTAAGTGTGTGATCCCTAAGAAAGTGATGCCTAATATCTATGTGTTTTGCATGATAGTGATGTGCATGGTTTTTACTAAGGGAAATGGAACTTGTGTTATCACAAAAAATTTGAGTCTTAGTAGAACTCAAGCCACAGTCTGTGAGTGTGTGTTGCATCCACAACACTTGAGCACAACAACTTCCAGCTGCTATATATTCAGCTTCAGTAGTGGAGAGTGATACTGAGTGTTGCTTCTTGTAGGACCAAGATATTAATGAATCTCTTAAGAAATAAAAAGTTCCCAATGTACTCTTTATATCCATTATACATCCACCAAATTCAGCATCTGAAAAACTCTTTACAATAAAATCATTTCCATAAGTATAAAAGATTCCTAAATCCATGGTTCCCATTAAGTAGCGAAATTTTCTTTTCACTGCCTTTAAATGTGATTTCTTAGTATTGGATTGATATCTTGCACATAAGAATACTAAAAACATCAAGTCTGGATGACTAGCTGTCAAGTATAGTAAGCTTCCTATCATACCTCTAAAAGATGTTTGATCTACTGGTTTCCCAGCTTCATCAAGATCATGTGTGTTTAAGGTACTGATGGGAGTACTAATACTTTTAGTGTTGTCATATCCATACTTTTTAAGAAGATATTTAATATACTTAATATATAGATTCCTTCTGGTTTTTGAGAAATTTGAAAACCAAGGAAAAATGTTAACTCACCCATCATACTCATTTCAAACTCAAATTTCATTAGATCCGCAAAGGAATCATTTAGAGATTGCTGAGTTGAACTAAATATAATGCCATCAACATAAATTTGAACAATCAAAACATTTTTATTATCTTTCTTTATAAAAAGGGTTGGATATTCATTTCCTTTAACATAGTTATTTTGAAGCAAAAATCTTATAAGTCTATCATACCAAGCTCAAGGGGCATGTTTAAGGCCATACAAAGCTTTGGTAAGTCTAAAAACATGATCAGGGTGTTTTATGTCTTCAAATCCAGGAGGTTGTTTAACAAAAACATCCTCTTGAACATAACTATTAAGGAAAGCACATTTCACATCCATTTGAAAAAGTTTGAAATTGAAGAATGCTGTAAAGGCATGTAAAATACGAATAGATTCAAGTCTAGCTACTGGAGAATAGGTTTCTTCATAGTCTATTCCTTCTTGTTGATTATGACCTTTAGCAACCAATCTAGTTTTATTTCTAACGATGACTCAATTTTCATCACACTTATTTCTGAAGACCCATTTTACTCCAATAACAGAAGTTTCCTTAGGTATTTCAACCAAGGTCTAGACTTTATACCTTTCAAATTCATTTAGTTCATCTTTCATGGTTTTAATCCAATCATCATCACCTAAAGCTTCATTAGTGCTTTTTGGTTCCAATTGGGAAAGGAATTCTAGATGCTCTACTTCATTTATTAAGGAAATTCTGGTCCTTACAGGCTGATTCACATCACCAATGATACTATCACTGGTATGATTCTTAAGAAACGACTGGTTTGGGTATTGTAAAACATGTTCATCAACATAGGGTTGGAAATTTTAACACCCCAAGCTTCTACGGTACGCTTCTCTTTGAATAATGCAATAGCGTGTGTTGTACGCAACATCGAGTTCTAACACACACCACAACCAATCAAACTAGAAGTTATCAATAGTAATACTTAGTTTTTAAAATTTTATAAATTTTATTTCTCAAAATGGACTTCATTTTTGGATTCTTAATATCGAAATTAGCGTAGGGTGAATTTTTGGTATTTTTCTGAAAAACTTCATTTTTTTGATGAATAGTGAAACCACTAAGTGGTTGTTAAAAAAATTGAATTTTTCATAAAACTTAATTTTACCTCTTTTGTGAGTGGAATTTCAAAAATCCGAGAGACATGGTTAATATCAAGGAGAAAAATGTGGTTTAATGAGATGAAAATAATTTTTGGTGAATAGTAACTTTTTACTTTTACTTCCCATGGTTAAAAGTAAATAGGGTAATTAAGGGTAAAAATGATTTTAATATTACCATAAAACATGTTATAATTCTATAGGACAAGTGTATCTCGACCAAAAACAACCTTAGGAATAAAATATTATCATTTAGGTCCTCTTGGATTAGATTAGGACATTTATTATTATTTAATTCAAAGAAGAGTTAAAAGAGTTAAAATCAAAGTTTATTTACAAAAACAATTTTAATATAAGGTTACACATAAGATAAATTCGATTATAAATATCCATTAGAAATATAAAAATATTTCCTACATAATTATATTTCATTTATAATTTTTAGACATTAAATAATTTAATTTATTTATGACACAATGATGATGCAGTAATTACCATAATAGTAAAAAATTAAAATAATTGATATTATAAATACCCAAATAAATATAATTTGAGACTTTTTATGAATTAAAATAATTTTTTAGGTTAATATGACAAGTTAGGAATGATTTAATTAACTCTTTTCGAAGTAATCATTCTATTATGATTTTCACAAAAATCAATTTTCAAAAGAGTGTCAAAATTGACATAAAAGAGTATTTAAAACAAATATTATATTATTAATTGATATTCAATTCCTAAAAATCTAAGGTTGGGCCAAGAGACATATATCATGATAGGTGTATCATTAATGGACCACTTGGGGTTCTCTTGGAGGTATATAGTATGTTTCTTAACTATATAATATAAAAATAAAAAGTGACATGGTAAGTGTCAAACTAATTAACTAAGAGTTAAAACTAAAAGATAAGGTTAATATAATGACCCAAACCTATCTAAATTCTATTGGTTGAGTGGTTTTAGACCCATACCAACCTTAAAATTTAAATAATCCAATTTGGAGCCATTATAAACCGAATATTAATTTATTATAAAATAATATTTCTAGCTTTTCCAAAGGTGCCCCTCACCCCTCTTATAAAAGGGAACTCCCCCTTCTCATTAATTCACACATTCAAAGCCTTTTGGTTCGGCCAAACCCTTCCCAAATACTCTCTAAACTTCCCTCACTACAATATAGAGGCCTTAGTTTGATCATAAAGCCAACCTAAGGAGCCCTTTTGATCAAATCAAAAGGAATAACCCGAAAAAGAGGTAATGTTTTCACCACCCTTTTTCAAATTCATTTCTTCTTAAAATTATTCTTTCTTTGTTATTCCCATTATAAAATAATGAATCCAGTATCTCCTATATAATTTAATATTATTATAAATATGGTACAAACATATTCAGTATTCTATCCATCCTTTGAATGACATGTCACCATACGTGCGTACGTACGACTTACCGTCTCCACGTCGTGGTGTAATTGTTATTCAATATATTATTATTTGGATGGGTATAATAATAATTTTTAATTCATTTAAATAATAAATATAACATGATAATTATTCTGTATATATTATATAACATCCAATTATATATTATTTTAATATCAAAAGAATGATATTGTCGCACGTGCGTACGTACAGACTACCGTCTCCACGAACGCGATGAGATTCATTCTCCATCGTATCCATTCAAGTATAATTATCATTTGATGATTTAAAAATAATTTTTAAGAACTTGATATCATTCTGGATATGAATAAGATACAACCTATCCATAACAAACACGGATTATGTAACAAAACATATAAAATAAAATGAGTAAGTTAACACCTGAAACGACGATAATTCTAAGATATTATTAACAAAACAATGTTAAAAGATCATATATGATATCATATTAATGTATCTGATTCTTGTATAATTTAATAACAATTATTTCACCATTGTACAGGAGGTTAAACTACCCTAAACCAAGGAAAATTACACGTTAAGGGTTTATTTCACAATCTCTTCATTATCCGAGGTTGTTTATACGTGATTTTCTACTGGGACTTCTTTATCATCCACATCCATGTTTCTTAGAAATGTATTTCAATATTTTTTTTACTATTTACTAGAATATGGGTTAAGTCATTTATACCCTTTTTGACTTTTATAAGTGGTTTATAAATGAATCTTTCTGTCGTTTTCCAAACAAGGTCCTTTTTAACCTTTTCGACAGAATTAAGGTAAGAATGTTTTTTTAACTTATACAGCGGGTGCAGCTATTTTCCACCATTATAAAATCGTCGAATCTTCCCTTATAATCTTATAAGAATATTTTCAAAGAAAATGTTTTATATTATAGATATATGACTCTTAAATGATTTCAAAATAGAAAAAGATATTTCTCTAAAAATAGTTTTGATTTCATCTATGTCAACATCCTTTGATAGATTTTAAGCTTATTTGAAGTTGATTTATTATGATACAAAACCTCTATATAGTATTGAAGGTTTTGTGATATGTTTGACTGTGGATGTGTTATTTTTATACCATTCATGGTTTATGGATGAATTATTTACATTTTGTATGCTAGTTTTAATATGAATGTTTATGTTATGTTTAAACCTTTTCATATGGGAATGCATTAGACTTAATATGTGATGGGTGGAGCCCGATATAGCTCCTTGATGCATCGGTAGGTCTAATGAGACAAAATAGTGTCTTGTTACAAGGCCTTGACAAAATATTATTTTTAGTCTTGGCACAAGGCCTTGGCTTTGTGGTTATTATAGTCTGGCATTATGCATTCCATCATTATGAAAGTTGTTATTGATATTGCATGTGATTATTCGATTAGTAGAATATCCATGTGAATAAGTAAATGGCATTATTTTATTTTATTTTTGCCATACTATGTTGAAGTACAAGTTTGAAAGGCTTTTGTTTTGGTTATACATTTCCTTAAATGTTTATTCTTATTTATGAAAGTTTCCGCTATATTTTTATCCTTACTGGGCATTTGAGCTAACCCCATTTCTATGTCTTATTTTTCCTAGGATGTGAAGAAGTAATTTATGAATGACCTGCAGGGATAGTATGAGGGGATAAGAGTGTGGAATATGGAGACTATATTGTTGTAGTTTTCATTTTATGATGTAATGTAAACTTTATGAATGTATCTAGTTATCCCAAGGCAACTAAACTAATCAGTCTTTTGAGATTTGATATTTCTTGTGATCATGACAATGTTATGTAATAATGCACCGACTCTGGGTAACTGGGGTCGGGGCGTTAAAGTTGGTATCAGAGAAAGTTTGGTACAAACCTTGGAAGCTAGATTTAGATAAACTCTAATTAGAGCACATAGACCTAAGATAGACTTTGAGGATTAGTATAGAATAACTTCCTAGAATTTTGGTATTGTAGATATTTTGTGAGTTTTCTGAGCAATACATACCTGTCTAAATACGAGCAGGTAGAGGCGGCTCTGGCATAAATGTACCTAGGGGTAAAACCCGAAAACACCGCTTTGAGCTAGACTCGAACAGGAACTGGATCACAACAATGGACCTTGCTGCACTCTTGGTTACGACACTCCCGGGGGATATGATTAGGATAACTCTCATTTTCTTTACAAATCATTATGAAGGGTTTATGATTATATACTTCCTCAAAGAATTTTTTTTATGATTATGGATTATATCCATAAATAGTTCAATTTATGTGAAGTGTTTTATAAGTATGGAATTATGTATTTTTATTCATAAAATGATATAGTTTATGCCATTGTTTAGAAATGGCGCGTAGTATAAGAAATGGAAACCGTATCAATGCATGCACTCCATGTTGGGATTTCCCTCCTGCTCAAGATAATTATAGTGGAGTTGGTGACGCAACTGGTGCTGATCAACTAATCACCATACTGGGACAACTCACTCAGGTTATGAATAATAACCTTACCCGTATGGAGCACCCTGATCCACAACGTGGAGGATCAATGTTAGATCGCTTCATGAGGCAACAGACACCAAAATTCAATGGGAGTACAAATACATCGGTACCCGAGCAATGGATAAGTTTCCTAGAGAAAATATTTCAGGCTTTCGGAAGTAGTGAAAGGGAAAAAGTTATCATGACAGTTTACTGCCTCACTGGAGATTCTGATCAATGGTGGTCATTGATTCAAAACATGAAGGAAGATGATGAAGTATCAAATATGTAATAGAGGGTGTTCAACTATCTGTTTTCAGAAAAATACTTTCCTCGTGACCATCGAGCAGATATGGAAAGACAATTTATGAGTCTGAGACAAAAGAAGGATGAGAATGTCGCAAAGTATGAGGCTAACTTTACAAGGTTAGCAAGGTATACTGGAGATTATATACGTAACCCAAGAAGTAATATTGATCGTTTCTTTGATGGGTTAAAACCATTTCTTCATCGAGCATTAGTCTCACAATCCTTCTCATCATACGAAGACATTGTCTCATGTGCTATCAAGACAGAGAAAGAATTCTCTAAGTCATATGACTTTAAAGAAAAGAAAGAGAAGAAGAGATCTGCTGATCAATCTAGGAATGAAAATAAAGGGAATAAGGAAAAAGTTAAATATCCATCCTGCAGTAAATGTGGGAAGAAACACCCTGATACTTGCTTAAAAGGAACGAGAGTCTGTTACAAGTGTGGTGAAAAAATCCACTAAGCTCATGATTGCAAGGGGAAGAAGGAAGCTACCGATGTCCAATGCTACAATTGCATGGAGATGGGACATTATTCAAATGAATGTCCTAAGAATTAGGGGAACTTACCCCAGAAAAGGCCAAGGGATCAAGGCCAATCTTATGCTATCACTACTGCTGAGGTAGAAGCTCTGAAAGACGTGGTGGAAGGTAATTTAATGGTTTCCTCAAGTTTAATAAATGCATTATTTGATTCTGGATCATCTCATTGTTTCATATCTTCCCAGTTTTCTAATAAAATTAGATATTTCCAATTTTATATATCAAGGGAGTTTTCAGTTAAAACTCATAAGGGAAGTATCATTGCAACAAAGTTTTGTTTATCAGTCCCCATTAGAGCACATAAATGTTCTTTATCTGCTGATCTCATCATCATACCTATGATTGAGTTTGATATAATCCTTGGTAAGGACTGGCTTTTGGACCATGATGTAAAGATTTATTGTAAGAAGAAGGAGGTTATGATTTTTGATGATGATCATAAGGAACACCTTATCTTTAGAGCAGAATCGTCACCACCTAATTCTTATCTAGATCCACCCCCAATAGCTCAACTAAATTCAATTATTGGGGAGGAAGAGAATGAAATGAATGTTGGTGAGGAAAGTAATGTTCAAATAGAGGATGTACCTATTGTGAATGAATATGTAGATGTGTTTCTCGAAGATTTACCTGGACATCCTCCAGAACGAGAAGTTGAGTTTTCCATTGATTTAATTCCTGGATCAAGGCCTATATCGAAGACCCCCTATAGAATGGACCCTGTGGAATTAGTCAAACTAAATAAACAACTAGAGGAATTGAGTAATAAGGTATTTATTCTCCATAGTGTTTCTCCAAGGGGAGCCCCTGTTATTTTTGTTAAAACGAAAGATGGATCTATGAGGTTATGTATCGACTACAGGGAGATCAATGCTATAACAATAATGAAAAAGTATCCCCTACTTCGCATTGATGATTTATTTGACCAACTGCATGGAGCTCAATACTTTTCAAATATTTACCTTCGATCTGGATACCATCAGTTGTGTGTGAAGAAGGAAGACATTCTGAAGACATCATTTCGAACCAGGTACGGGCATTACGAGTTTACAGTAATGCCTTTTGGATTGACTAATGCACCCTCTATATTCATGGATCTGATGAATAGAGTTTTCAAGGAATATCTCGATGAATTTTTGGTGGAATTTATTGATGATATCTTGGTATACTCCAAATGATACGAAGATCATGAAAATCAATTGCGCATTATCCTGAAGACTCCGAGAAGACATGAATTATATGGGAAGTTTAGCAAGTGTGAATTCTGGATTCAGGAGATTTCTTTTCTTGTCCATATTGTCTCTAAAGATGGAATCTCAGTTGATCCTTCTAAGACCAATTCAATCCAAGAATGGACACACCTACGAGTATAACTAAGGTATGCAGTTTTATTGGTTTAGCAGGTTATTATCGACTTTTCGTCCAGAATTTTGCCCGGTTGGCTAACCCATTAACAAAGCTCACACGTAAAGGGGTTGATTTTTTTTGGAAAAAAGAGTGTGAAGAAAGTTTTTAAGAACTGAAGAGAAGATTAGTCAATGCTCTTGTATTGACTCTACCATCGGGGAATGATGGGTTCATTATTTATAGTGATGCATCGAAGAAAGGGCTTGGTTGTGTCCTTATGTAGAATGATAGGGTTATTGCCTATGCATCACAACAGTTGAAAATTCATGAACAAAACTATCCTACTCATGATCTCGAGTTAGCAGCTATGATCTTTTCTTTGAAGATATGGAGGCACTACCTCTATGGTGAAAAATGGGAGATTTATACTGATCACAAGAGTTTGAAGTATATTTTCTCACAAAATGAACTCAACATGAGGCAAAGGAGATGGCTTGAATTACTCAAGGATTATGATTGCACGATACACTACCACCCGAGGAAGGCAAACAAGGTGGTAGATGCTTTGAGAGACTTTTTGTATGAATATGGAATTTTTAAATTTGGGAAGAGACTTTGTGTTCCCGATATACCTGATCTAAAAAGGGAATTGCTGGTTGATGCTCATAGTTCCAATTTCTCTATACACCCTGGGAGCACCAAAATGTATAGAGATTTGAAGGAACACTTTTGGTGGGACAACATGAAGAGGGAGATTTCCGAATTTGTGTCAAGATGTATGGTTTTTCAACAAGTGAAAGCTGGAAGGCAACATCCTGGAGGAGTCATGCAACCTCTTCCCATACCGGAGTGGAAATGGGACAATATTACGATGGACTTTGTCATGGGGCTACCAAAGAATCCTAGAAGGAACGATGCAATATGGTTCATTGTTGATTGTCTTACCAAGTCAACACAGTTTCTTGCTATAAGGGAAGATTTACCACTTGAATGACTAGAAAGACTATATATTAATGAAGTTGTGAGACTTCATAGAGTGCCCCTATTGATTGTTTCCAATCGTGATCCCCGTTTTACTTCATGATTCTAGAAAAGTCATCAGAAAGCATTGGATACTGAACTTCATTTGATCACTACATACCACCCTCAAACAGATGGACAATCAGAACGAACTATTCAAACCTTAGAAGATATGTTGAGATCCTGCTCACTTGACTTTCAGGGTATGTGTGATCAATATTTACCTCTGGTAGAATTTTCCTATAACAATAGCTTCCATTTGAGTATTCGGATGGCACCATATGAAGAGTTATATAGAAAGAGATGTCGCACACCAACCTGTTGGGATGACGTTGGTGAAAGAAAACTTATAGGCCTAGAACTGGTGGAGGAAACAATGGAAAAGGTGAAGGTAATCCAAAACCATATAAAAGAATCTCAAAGTAGGCAGAAGAGCTATGCCGATAATCGAAGGAAGGATTTGGAATTTCAAGTCATTGATCATGTTTTCCTGAAGGTATCTCCATGGAAGGGAGTCATACGTTTTGGTAAGAAAGATAAATTGAGTCCTAGGTACATCGGACCTTTCGAAATTTTAGAACGAATTGGGGCTATAGCTTACCGATTGTAAATGCCGCCAAGTCTCTCCAAAGTTCACGATGTGTTCCACATATCTCTGTTGAGGAAATACATGCCTGACCCAACGCACGTACTCACCTATGAGGAATTAGAACTGGAACCCGATCTATCTTATTGCGAAGATCCCGTCAATATTCTTGATACGAGAGAACAAGTACTGAGAAACCGGACGACTCGTCTGGTAAAAGTCTTGTGGAGAAACCATAAGATGGAAGAGGTAACGTGGGAACCAGAGGAACTTATGATGAAGAACCACCCGAGTCTTTTCATGTGGTAGTATTCTAGAAATTTCGAGGACGAAATTATTTGAAGGAGGGTAGAATGTAACACCCCTAGCTTCTACGGTACGCTTCTCTTTGAATAATGCAATAGCATGTGTTGTACGCAACCTCGAGTTCTAACACACACCACAACCAATCAAACTAGCTGTTATGAATAGTAATACCTAATTTTTAAAATTGTATAAATTTTATTTTTCAAAATGGACTTCATTTTTGGATTTGGAATATCGAAATTAGCCTATGGTGAATTTTTTGTATTTTTCTGAAAAACTTCATTTTTTGATGAATAGTGAAACCACTAAGTGGTAGTTAAAAAACTGAATTTTTCATAAAACTTAAATTTACCACTTCTGTGATTGGAATTTTGAAAATCCGAGAGACATGGTTAATATCAAGGCGTAAAATGTGGTTTAATGAGATGAAAATAATTTTTTGTGAATAGTAATTTTTTACTTTTATTTACCACGATTAAAAGTAAATAGAGTAATTAAGGGTAAAAATGAAATTAATGTTACCCTAACACATGTTCTAATTCTATTAGACAAGTGTATCTCGACCAAAAACAACCTTAGGAATAATATATTATCATTTAGGTCCACCTGGATTATATTAGGACATTTATTATTATTTAATTCAAAGAAGAGTTAAAAGAGTTAAAATCAAAGTTTATTTACTAAAACATTTTTAATATAGGGTTACACATAAGATAAATTCGATTATAAATATCAATTAGAAACCTAAAAATATTTCCTACATAATGGTATTTAATTTATAATTTTTAGACATTAAATAATTTAATTTATTTATGACACAATGATGATGCAGTAATTACCATAAAAGTGAAACATTAAAATAAATGATATTATAAATACCCAAATAAATAAAATTTGAGACTTTTTATGAATTAAACTAATTTTATTGGTTAATATGAAATTTTATTAATGATTTAATTAACTTTTTTAGAAGTAATCATTCTGTTATGATTTTCAAAAAAATCAATTTTCCAGATACTGTCAAAATTGACATAAAAGAGTTTTTTAAAAAAATATTATATTATTAATTGATATTAAATTCCTAAAAATATAAGGTTCATCCAAGAGACTTATATAATGATAGGTGTGTCATTAATGGACCACTTGGGGGTCTCTTGAAGGTATATAGTAAGTTTATTAACTATATAATATAAAAATAAAAAGTGACATGGTAAGTGTCAAAGTAATTAACTAAGAGTTAAAACTAAAAGATAAGGTTAATATAATGAATCAAACCTATCTAAATTCTATTGGTTGAGTGGTTTTCGACCCAACCCCACCTTAAACTTTAAATAATACACTTTTGAGCCATTATAAACCGAATATGAATTTAATATAAAATAATATTTCTAGCTTTTCCAAAGGTGTCCCTCACCCCTCTTATAAAAGGGCACTCCCCCTTCTCATTAATTCACACCTTCAAATCCTTTTTGTTCGGCCAAACCCTGCCCAAATACTCTCTCAACTTCCCTAACTACAACCTAGAGGCCTTATTTTGATCATAAAGCCATCATAAGGAGCCCTTTTGATCAAATCAATAGGAAGAACACGAAGAAGAGGTAATGTTTTCACCACCCTTTTTCAAATTCATTTCTTCTTCAAATTCTTATTTCTTTGTTATTCCCATTCTAAAATAATTAATCTAGTATATCCTATATACTGGAATATTATTCTAAATACGGTACAACCATATTCATTATTCTATCCATCCGTTGAATGACATGTCACCATACGTGCGTACGTACGGCTTACTGTCTCCACGTCGTGGTGTAGTTGTTATTCAATATATTATTATTTGGATGGGTATAATAATGATTTTTAATTCATGTAAATAATAAATATAACATGATAATTATTCTTTATATATGATATACCATCCAATTATATATTATTTTAATATCAAAATAATTATATTGTCGCTCGTGCGTACGTACGGACTACTGTCTCCACGAACGCGATGAGATTCATTCTCCATCGTATCCATTCATGTATAATTATCATTTGATGATTTAAAAATAATGTTTAAGGACTTGATATCATTATGGATATGAATAAGATACAACCTATCCATAACAAACATGGATTATGTAACAAAACATATAAAATAAAACGAGTAAGTTAACACCCAAAACGAAGATAATTCTAAGATATTATTAACAAAGCAATGTTAAAAGATCATTTATGATATCATATTAATGTATATGATTATTGTATAATTTAATAACAATTATTTCACCATTATACAGGAGGTTAACCTACCCTCAACCAAGGAAAAGTACAAGGTAAAGGTTTATTTCACAATCTCTTCATTATCTGAGGTTGTTTATACGTGATTATCTACTGGGACTTCTTTATCATCCACATCCATGTTTCTTAAAAATGTATTTCAAAACATTTTTTTACTATTTACTAGAATATGGGTTAAGTCATTTATACCCTTGTTGACTTTTATAAGTGGTTTATAAAGGAATCTTTCTATCTTTTTCTAAACAAGGTCCTTTTTAACATTTTCGACAAAATTAAGGTAAGAATGTTTTTTTTAACTTATACGGTGGGTGCGGCTATTTTCCTCCATTATAAAATCGTCGAAGCTTCCCTTACAAGATTATAAGAATATTTTCAAAGAAAATGTTTTATTTTATAGATATATGACTCTTAAATGATTTTAGAATAGAAAGAGATATTTCTCTAAAAAGAGTTTTGATTTCATCTATGTCAACATCCTTTGATGGATTTTAAGATTATTTGAAGTTGATTTATTATGATACAAAACCTCTATATTGTATTGAAGGTTTTGTGATATGTTTGATTGTGGATGTGTTATTGTTATACCATTCGTGGTTTATGGATGAAGTATTTACATTTGGTATGCTAGTTTTAATACGAATGTTTTTGTTATGTTTAAACCTTTTCATATGGGAATGCATTGGACTTAATATGTGATGGGTGGAGACCGCTATAGCTCCTCGATGCATCGGTAGGTCTCATGAGACAAACTAGTGTCTTGGAACAAGGCCTTGAAAAAATCTTATTTGTAGTCTTGGCCCGAGGCCTTGGCTATGTGGTTATGATAGTCTAGAATTATGCATTCCATCATTATGAAAGTGGTTATTGATATTGCATGTGATTATTCGATTAGTATAATATCCATTTAAATTAGTAAATGTAATTATTTAATTTTAGTTTTTCCATACTACGTTGAATTTTATTTTTTAAAGGCTTTTGTTTTTGTTATACATTGCCTTCAATGTTTATTCTTATTTATGAAAGTTTCCTCTATATTTTTATCCTTACTGGGCATTTTAGCTCTCCCCTTTTATATGTTTTATTTTTCCCAGGATGTGAAGAAGTAATTTATGAATGACATGTAGGGATAGTATTTGGGGAAAAGAGTGTGGACTATGGAGACTATATTGTTGTAGTTTTCATTTTATGATGTAATGTAAACTTTATGAATGTATCTAATTATCCCAAGGATAATAAATTAATCGGTATTTAGAGATTTGATCTTTCTTGTGATCATGCCAATGTTATGTAATAATGCACCGACTCTAGGTAACTGGGGTCGAGGCGTTACAGAAATCTTCTGGGGTAAATGTTTTAGAAGTATCTTCTTGGACATTTTCCTTATCAGAAGGATTTTCTATTAAAGGTTGATAATCAGTTTTTGAAAATACATCCGAAGATGTTGGTTGGGGTTGTTTGAAAACAAAGGGATCATTTTCATCAAATTTGACATGTACTGTCTCTTCAACAGTACAAGTGTTTTTGTTAAAAACTCTATACGCCTTAGAAGTTATGGAGTAGCCTAAGAAAATTCCTTCATCAGATTTTGGTGCGAATTTGTGTAAATTATCTTTAGTATTCAGAATGAATACCTTGCATCCAAGAACCTTAAAGTAGGAAAGTCTAGGTTTTCTACCATTCCATAACTCATAAAGAGTTTTATTAAGAAAATTTATAATCAAAACTCGATTTATAGTATAACAAGCAGTACTTACAGCTTCAACCCCAAAATGTTTAGCTACATAATACTCACTCAACATGGTTCTAGTTATCTCTTAAATAATTCTATTTCTTCTTTCAACAAAACCATTTTTTTGAGGTGTTCTGGGTGCTGAGAAGTTGTGAGTAATACATTTTCTACTACAAAAAGTTTCAAAATCATATTTTTGAAATTCTCCTCCATGATCACTATGAATAGTTTTCAATGGAAGGTTTTTCTCATTTTAAACTTGGGCTCTAAAACTTTTAAAATAAGAAAAATCTTCAGACTTCTTTGCTAGAAAATAGACCGATGTAAATCTAGTGTAATCATAAACCAAAAAAATACATAGTATTTTCCCCAATGCTTCCAGTTTGGCTTGGACCAAAAAGATCCATATGCACCATCTGTAATGCATCAGTGGTTTAGACTTCACTGACTTATTTAAAACTTGATTTATGTTACTTTCTATATTGAAAAAGGTCACAAACTTTTGAAGAATCAAATCTAAGCTCCGGTAGATCCTTAACTAAACCTTTCTTAGAGAGTTTTCATAAGTTCCTAAGGTTACTGTGCACTAGACTTCTATGCCATAACCAAGAATGATCTTCCATTGCACTAAGGCAAGGTAAGTATTGGCTCCTAAGGTCTTCTAAGTTTAGTGTGTAAACATTCTCTTTCCTATTGGTAGAAAGAATAAAATCTTCCTTGGAGTTGTGTACTAAGCACTTATCATTCCCAAAATTCAAAAGGTTACCTTCATCACATAATTTACTTATGCTAATGAGGTTGTGCTTAATAACATTAACAAATAAAACATTTGAAATCAAAGTTTTTCCAAGAAGAACAATGTTACCTATAAAAATAATTTCTCCATGAGCATTATCGCTGAAAGTTACTTTTCCTACTTTCTTTTTGATAATCTTTTCGAAATAGTTTTTGTTACCAATCATATTCTGGGAACATCCACTATCCATGTACCATGTATTTCTATTGGTACTTTCCCTATTTTCCTAAAAATGAGAAAAAAGTTAAGTTTTTGGAATCCAGAAATTCTTGGATCCAGAAATTTCAGAAAGAAAATTTTTGGGTACCCACATGTTCTTAGAAAATAAGCCTTATGAAATCCTAAAGATTGAGTATTGTTTAAGGAAGAATTCTTTGCCCAGTGACCACCACATTGACACTTTTTGTAGAATGTGTCACTTTGAGGAACAAAGTAGTTGTTACTAAAAATCAATTTAGAACTTGTGTAACCAAAACCAGAAGTATTCCTTAGAGGTCATATTTGTGAATAAATTTTATCAAAATTTTCTTTACCTAGGGTAAAGTTTGAAAAACACTTCCTCAAAGAAAATATTTTGGATTTGAGTTTTATAACTAAGTTCTTGTCTTCAAAAAAATTTGAACTAGAGCTAGGTTTGAAAACATCTTTCTTAGAAATTACATTTTATATATCTATAAAAGGTGTAATCTTCTCAGAACTTTCTTCCGCAAGATTTTTTTTAAATACTTTCAAAATCAGAATTTTTCTTATCAAGATCTTTAGAAAGATTTGATATTTCCTTAGTAAGAATAATATTCCTAGAATTTTCCTTGTCATGTTTTTTTATGAGTTTTGAATTCTCATTTTCAAGAAGTTTGACAAACCTAGAAACTTATTCATAGGTAGGTATAGAATTATCTTTATCAGAAGAGGATTCTTCGTCCGAAGAGTTTTAATATTTAGTATCATTAGAATTTAGAGAAACGTTGGTCAATGATTCAACATTGTGTACCTTAACCATCAAGCAATTATTATCAATAGGTATCCTGGCTAAAAGACCAAGATTCTTAATCTGAAGATTCATCTGAGGAGTCTCTACCACTGGCACTCTATATGTCATTGTATTTTAACACGTTCTTAGATTTGGACTTGTAATATTTATTTCTATTCCTTTTGAGAATTCCTCTATTTTCTTTCTTTTCTCTTGAGCATAGGGAAATCAGGTCTTTTGTGTCCATCTCTCTTGCATTCATAGTATGTAACTTCAGAATCCTTCTTGTCTTTCCTTTCCTTATTCTTGTATTTATATTGGAAATTTCCTTGTCCAGCTATCTTGTTCATCCTTCGAGCAAGATTTTCTAATTCATTTTCTGAGGACTCACTTCCACTAGGTTCAGAATGGATAACAACCTTCTTAGATTTGGATCTAGTAACTCTCTCAAGTATCTTAACTTTCATATGATTGGAAGTAGTAGTAAAATATACACTACCATTCCCATTATTCTTCTTCACAATATCAACATCTCTCCTCATTCTAGTCTCATGCTGAAGAAGAGTTCCAAACATCTCATCTAGGGTAATATGAGTAACCTTTCTATTCTCATCAATTGCAGTCCTTTTAGATTCCCACTCATTTGACATGATTTCAAATGATCTTGTCAACAAGGGATTCATCATATAAACCTTTCTCACCCATTGATGGTAGGATATTCATGATAGTCCTGAATCTCTATTGTACTTTGTATATGGGTTCACCATAAGGAAAACTAAAACCATGATATTCAGCTCTAAGAATGGATCTTCTAGTCTCTATTAATTTGGAAGTTCCAAAGTGTGTAACTTATAGTTTCTTCCATAAATAATTTGCTGCTTCACAAGAAGAAATTTGGCTATATATATTTCTAGTCATTGAACAAAGTAAAGTATTGCGTACCTTATAGTTTAGTTGGTATTCATGATTTTCTTGATTAGTAAAAGCACTAAATTCCTTATCAAGAATTTTGCATCCACCAGTAAGCATAACAAAATCTTCAACCCCAGTGTTTATAATGAAAGTCTTCATGTGATCTCTCTAATATTCGTAATAATTACCATCAAATATTGGTGGTCTGGTTGGATTTAGATTGTCTATAGAACCAACATTTAAGCCTTCCATCCTTAATAAAAACTTTGTCACACAAACTTGTTATAAGTATCAGTATGTACACAAAAGAAAATATCCTAAGCAAGAAAAATTGTATCTCTAAGGAAAAAGTGAATCTGAACTATGATTCTAAAAAATAGATTCTGACAAGTATGAATCCAGAAATATGAATCTGAAAATATAAAGGAGAAGATAAAACTTCTGAATCTAATCGTGAGATTAATTTATATGGAACCAATGCTCTGATACCAATTGTTAGGATGGTATGACTCTGAGTATGATATACGCTGTAATACCAAATGTAGGATTGAATAAGTACAACGAGATACAAATACAAGAGGGGGGGGGGGTGAATTGTGTAATTTTTAAAAAATCCACTTAGGAAATTTTTGATAACCAAAATTCCCAAGACCTATAAGTTCTAAAGACTTGCTTGAATCTGGAAAAGTGATTCCGGAAATGAAACTTTAACAAAAGTTTACACCAGCTAAGATTCTACCTTAAATCATATAGAATCTAACTAAATCAGAGTACAAGTAAGGAAGTATAAGAAAATTATACTTTCCTTAACAATACAAAATTCACAACGAAAAACAAAGTAGTTACACTACAAGTAACAAACAATAACTCTTTTAACCCAAAGATAATGGTATCCAACAACCTTGGATAATGGTCCATTGATTTATACTTTCAAGAAAGTCTGTCTTACCCACACCAGGGTAAGCCCTCGATACGAAGATCGGAGTCTGTCTTGCTATCCCTGCAAGCCCTCAACTATCAGGTAGTCGGAACATATTTCTTCCTCAGCAAGGAAGCCCTCAACTTCAAGGTGTTGTAAACTCTGTCTTCCTATCCCTAGAATCCCTTGATTGTACACAACAATAATCGGAGTCGCAGCAAGCAAGTCTACACAAGGAAAAGTTCAAAAAATCTGTTCAAACTTTCTGCACGAAGCTTGAGAGGTGATTAGAGCCCCTCTCTCTAGAAATCACTTCAACAGCATGTAAGCACATATGTCAGAGTTCTGTCAAATCTGTTTTCAACTTTCAAATGAGCTCCTATTTATAGACGATGCTCCAATGGTCAGCTCCCTCCTCCAATGGTCATATTTCTCCTTGAATTTCAGAGGGACCTATATACGTGTCACTCAACCAACGGTTAGTAAATCACTAAAAGCATGACATAATTTTTTAATGAAACAAGTGTAAGTATAAGTAAAATTGAAGTTCGGAATGTAAGAAAATAAAATTTCCGAGTCTAACCAAAATGGAATTCGGAGTTTATAATAAAGAGATATTCAGATTCTATTTTTTAGGAATTCAGAACCTGAATTCTGTAGAAATCCGGAGTCTAAATTTCTAAGGAAATTAGGAGTCTGGTTTCACTAGAATTTTGAATCTGAACCTACAGAGTTCGAATTCGAACTAGTAGGAGTTCAGAGTCAAACTTTTAAAGTTCATATCCATAATTCGGAGTTAAACTTTGTGAGAGTTCATATCCAGAATTTGGAGTGGAACTTTATGAGAGTTCGTATCCAGAATTCGGAGTGGAAATTCATTAGAGTTCGTATCTAGAATTTGGAATGGAACTTCATTAGAGTTCGTATCTAGAATTCAGAGTGGAACTTCATGAGAGTTCGTATCTAGAATTCAGAATGGAACTTCATTATAATTCATATCCAGAATTCGGAATGGAACTTCATTAGAGTTCGTATCCAGAATTCGGAGTGGAACTTCATGAGAGTTCGTATCCAGAATTCGGAATGGGACTTCATTAGAGTTCGTATCCAGAATTTGGAATGGAACTTCATTAGGGTTTGTATCCAAAATTCAGAGTGGAACTTCATGAGAGTTCGTACACGGAATTTGGATCCTAAAATAGAATGCTTCATATCTAAGTATTATATGATTCCGAGGTTTTAGATACGAATCCAATTTTTATACATAAGAAAAATATTGATATGAACAATGAAAACATGGTAGGGGTAAATTTATTTGGGGATGAAATTTTCCTTATAGAAGTAAAATATTTATTTTCTTAAGTATAAGGTGTTTGTGATTTTCAAAGTAAGAAGGAATGGAAAAGTCATAAGGAAAACCTTATTGACTCAACAGGTTATTCTAGTTACTTATCGTATGGAGGGTGAAGCTAATAAATGGTGTATATTGATCAAAAATACAAATCCTGGGGAAGATATAGAGGTTTTTGAATGGAAGGATTTCATGAAAATGTTTTTTGATAAATATTTTCCATACACCCTCTGACTTAAGATGGAAAGGGACTTCCTTGCCCTCAAGCAAAAAAGACGATGAATCTCTCAAATTATACATGGAAAACTTCACAAGGCTTGCATGATATGCCTCTGGATTTTTTATTACCCTCAAATGAAAGGTTGACCACTTATTTGGTGGGCTAAAACCTAGCGTACAGAAAGCCCGGGTGATCCATGACTTTGATAGATATGAGGGAATTGTCAGATGTTCCCCCAATGTTGAAATGGAGATTGGAGAATCTCAGGGGTATCGTTGGGATAGGAAGAAGAAAGTCGAATTTAATTCTGGAGGTCTGATGGATAAATCCTATAGTGCTAAGAAATTACAGCACCCCACTTTCCAATGGTGCGGAAAGAAACACCCTGTAAATTACCTAAAGGGGATGAGGAAATGCTTTAGGTGTGGAAGAGAAGGGAACCTGTCCATTTACTACCATCTAGAAAAACCCGCTGCTATGACAAAAGAGAGGATCACTCCCTTCAAACGTCAATTCATTATTAATTGATTCAACTTCAAAGAACTTGAGCACTTTGAAAACTAGTTCCCTAAGAGAAAGGTTTTTGGAGGAAACCAACAACCTCCAAGGTATCAAGGGAGTGTTTTTTCCATCACTACCATCGAAGTGAACCCCAAAAACAATGTGGTGACAGGTATTCTAGTTATTCATTCAAGAATTGAGATTGTAATTTTTGATTCTAGTTCTACGCATTATTTTATAGTCCAAAAGTTTAGTAGAACAATCCCAACACCACCACAAATCATTGAAGTAAAGATGTTGGTGAGATCCAAAAATGGGGAAATAATTGCATCCCATGAATATAACTCCTCCCTTGTCACAATTTGTGAATTGAAATTCCTAGAGAACCTTATCATACTCCCTTTGGTGGGATTTTATGCAATTCTTGGCATGGATTGGCTCTCCCTATATAGAGCCAACAAAAATTTTCATGAGAGGGAAACCAGTTTTCATATCGAAAATCGAATCCCGATTCTGTACAAGTGCAAGGAGGAGGATGAATATTTTTTAGCACCATCATCTCAAGTGTGGATATTACTTCCCAATAAGAATTTATATCTTTCTCAAATGATTGAGTCTAAGGAAGCAACAATCCTTGAAGACATGCCTATTGTTAGGGAATTCGCTGAAGTCTTTCACAAGGAATTACCTAGTCTTACTCCTAGAATAGATGTTTAATTATCAATTGATCTTATACCTGGGGTGTTTCTAATATCCAAGACTCCATATAGAATGACTGTTTTGAAGCTTGAGGAGCTAAATTGAAAACTACAGGAGAATCTGAAAAAAAGGTTTATACACTTAAGTGCTTCACCATGGGGGGAACCAGTCCTCTTCGTCAAGATGAAGGATGGGTCAACGTGCCTTTGAATTGATTATTGCGAGCTAAAAAAACACGATAAAGATGAAGTATCCTATTACATGATTTGATGACTTGTTAAATCAGCTACATGGAGGAAAATACTTCTCCATTGTGGATTTGTGGTCAGGATATTACCAAGTAAGGGTGAAGAAGGAGGATATCCCCAAGACTACTTTTTGTATAAGGTACGGGCACTATGAATTCATAGTAATGCATTTCAGACTCACTAATGATCTATAAATCATCATGTAGTTGATGAATAGAGTCATTATAGATTACCTCGACTAATTTATGGTAGTATTTATAGAAACTATTATAATATAATTCAAAACCACGGAGGAGTATTTGGATAATCTAAGCACTATAGTGGAGAACTTATGAATGGATAAGATCTATGAGAAGTACATCAAGTGTGTGTTTTGGTTGAATGAAGTCTCATTATTGGTTCATATCATCGGAAGAAATGGGATATCTATGGATCCATCCAATATAGCTGTAATTCAGGGATGGACGAGGCCAACATCGGTGACAGATATCAATAGATTCTTGGGGTTAGCTTAATATTATCTATGACTTGTGATAAATTTGTCATGTCTATCTAACCCTCTTACCAAGCTAATCTGGAAGGGAGTCAAGTTTTTTTAGTGATGAATGCGAAGTTAGATTCAAGGAGTTGATAAGGAGGATTATCACTATTCCCAAGCTCACACTACCCACAAGTGGAGAAATTTTTCTGGTTTCCAGTGATGCTTTGAAGAAGCGCCTGAGCTGTGTGTTGATGAAAAATAACAAAGTCATTATCTATGATTCAAGGAAATTAAAAGTTCATGAGAAAAACTATCCAATAAATGATCTGGAGTAGGCTGTAGTAATATTCTCTTTAAAAATTTTGTGACAATACCTCTTTGGGGAGAGGTTTGAAATATATACATATAAAAAAAGCCTCAAGTATATATTCACATAGAAAGAGTTTATCATGTTCCAATGAAGATGGTTAGAGTTGATCCAAGACTATGACTGCTCAATCCATTTCCACATTGGGAAAGCGAATAAGGTGGAAAATGCTCTAAGTATAAAGGACCCAACGATTCTATCATTGACGAGAATTGAAAAGGATATAATATTATTAGATTTGATGAAGATGGACATGGGAATCATGAAGTAGGGAACATCATCAATACTCTCACAAATGATTTCTAAACCATCTCTTTTGGAAAGGATAAAGGATGATCAAAAGGATGATATAGGAATTCAGAAGAAAGTGGAAACTATAAAAAAGGTAAATCCTCAGAGTTCAATGTTAATGAAGAAGGAATTGTGATATTTGGGTCAATACTATACATTCCATCAAATAAGGAGTTAAAGAATGATCTTTTGGATGATGCACATAGTTCAAATTTCTTTATTCACCCAAGAAACACAAAGGTGTATCGATATCTCCAAGAGAATTATTGGTGGGATAAAATGAAGAAGTAGATCAATAATTATACATCAAGGTTCTTGGTATTTCAGCGAGTTAAGGCTGAGAGGCAGAAGCTCAAGGGGATAATGCAACCATTACCTATACCAGCATGGAAATGTGAGAACATCACCATAGACTTTTTCACCAAACTTCTGATGAAATCAAAAGGAAACCTTGCTATCTAGGTTATCATGGATTATCTTACAAAGAATGAAAACTTCATTATAATTTGGGAGGATTTCTTATTGGATAAACTAACATAGATATACATTAGAGAAGTGGTAAATCTATATGGAGTACCACTATCAATTGTATCCGATCGAGATCTAATATTTGCCTCTAAGTTCTAGAAGAGTCTCCAACATGATCTGAATACTGAGTTGAACTTCAGTATGGATTATCATCCTCAAAATGATTTCCATTCTGATCAGACTATCAAAACACTTGAGGACTTGTTGAGATCATGATCATTAGACTTTAAAGGAGGCTGAGATCAATATCTTCATCTGGTAGAGTTCTCTTACAATAACAATTTCCACTCAAGCATCCAAATGAATCCTTATGAAGCTCTTTATGGGAAGAGGTGCAGAACACCGACATGTTGGGATGAGGTTATTGAGAGAAGATTCCTAAGTATGGAAATGGATGAGGAAATGGTGGAGAAGGTTAAGACCATCCAACAACACATTAAATCTACTCAGAGTCATGAAAAGAGCTATATTTATAATCATTGACGTGACCTAGTGTTTAATGTTAGAGACATGGTATTCGTCTGTATATCACCATGGAAGAGAGTTATGATATTTGGGAAGAAGGGAAATCATAGTCCAAGGTACATCGGCCCTTTTGAGATCCTTGATCACATTGGAGCATCATCCTATCGACAAAAACTCCCACCAAACCTATCTCATGTACATGATGTATTCCATGTATCACCCTTTAGGAAGTACATACCAATCCAATTTCATGCACTCAATCCACAGGTGGTACCATTTTAGAATGACCTCTCCTATGAAGAGAAGCCCATGAATATTTTAGATCATAGGGAAAATTTTCTTCAAAATAAGACAATTACCCACATCAATGTGTTATGGTGAAACCACAAGTTTGAAGAAACAACATAGGAATTAGAGGAAGTGACAAAGCAGAGTTACCCTCATCTGTTTTAGTGTGGGAAAATAAAATTTTGTGAGATAAATTTTTTAAGGGGAGAAGATTGTATTGACCCAAAATTTTATTAATGAAAATTCCTCTTGATATAATTAAATGTCTTATTTGGTAAAATTTTTATATTCAACATATGAACTTCCTTGGTTTTATGTTTTTGGATTTTAAAATACCATTAAGAATTTTTACGATTGCTATTATAACTATTGAATAGTGATCACATGATTTGTATAAATATAAGGATTTAACAAATACAATTTATCAGACAAAGGAAGCGATGACCGCATCCAGTAGAATTGCTCCACACGAAGCCCATTTGTCGGAGCTTGGAAAGGAGATATCCTCCCTAGACTTCAATCTTGACTAAGACCAAGCTGAGATTCAACACATTAATCTTGAATAGAACTACCTACGAGAGAAGTGGACGTTGATAGAGATTTCCACCCAAGAGATGTTATCCGAGCCGGCCCAAGAGTCTGTCACCATCACACACCTTACCCTTAGGTATTATATGGGTGTTATAAGGGGTTATGTAACAAGATCCTAACACTATAATTATGTGCATTATTTTTTTATAGAATAAATAATATACATTAATTTTATTATTGTTACGTTGTAAATGGTTTTTAAAGCACAAAAAATATTTTTAGTTAATATTTAATTGAGAAATCTATTTTGATGAATTAATGGATTTTTGAATTAAATAATATTTTAATAAAGTATTATTACTAAATTACTTTTTATCAAATATAAATGATCGTATAATTTTTTATGAATACAATTATAATTTTCATTAAGGTTTGAATGCTGTTTTTGTCAAAACACATGAATTTTTGATAAATTTTAGTTTTTTATTTTAAAATAAAAATTCCATATTTATATTTTTTTAATGAATATAATTTTTGTATTCATGATTTAAAAATTATCTAACTGTGAATTTTTCATAATTTTTTGAGACAGTCCAATTTTTGGGTAAAAATTAAATACTGTTTAAATATATAATGTTGTTTATGACATCGTAATGACCCAATAGTGATGTAATAAAATACTATAAAATATATATTAATCCAATATATGTTTTAACATCAAAATAATGTTATTTTAGATTTTTTTGATTAATTTTATGGTACCTTAGTAGACCCTCCAAGACTTATAAAATATTTTAACTTTTGAAAATGACTTCCCTAAGAGTGTGACTCACCTCCACAAAAGAAAGCCTAAAATTTTTATAAGTTCAGTAATATTCCTTATAAAATAATTTTTCTATTCCACTGTGGAAAAAACCATTAGCAAAAACTATTGGATGCTTTGTGGTTTTGATTAGTTTAATGTGTAGTGTCCAAAACCTAAATAATAAAGAATTTCCTCTCATTTCCTTTATAAACCCTCTCAATTTTCCATTACTCTTAACTCAAACCATTTTGAGCTCAACCAAACCATTACCTACTCTCTATAGAATCCTCCCAAGTCTCCCAATATCCCAGGAAGCCTCTCTCAAACCTCTCTCAAGCCTTTGGGACCACACTTCCAAGTAAGGGATCCTCACTTTACTTCCTTCCTTATTTATGTCCAAGTTTACTTATATTGTTAATCCCTTTTATTTTAAATTAAAAATGTTGGGGTATTATTACAAACGTTTCCTATACTTACCTAATAATGTTTTAATGATTAGATACCCATTTATCTCTCATTAATTCTTCCCATGTACACCTGTTACCATGCTAAAATTCCGTAATGGATTTCTTTCTCCTCATTTACATTCAATAAGTTATTTTATATTATGCATCTAAATTACATTTCATATGTTGGTATATTATGTTCCATGACACCCTTAATTTCCATTTCATGTATAAATTATTATATACCCCTTTAGCTCTCATAAACCCACTCTAAAATTTCTATTTGATGTTGTTATGGTATCGAAGTTACACCAAAATTTCCCATGCCAAAATCATCATATAAGTGAATACCATACCCGTTTCTATATCAAGGGTATTCAACTTTATAAACATGCAATTGTTTGTTGAGGACATAAATTAATTTATTCCAAATATCTTATTTGTTAAATAAATTAATATGATTAATAAATCTTTGTTGTATAATTAATGTGACACACTTATGTATGAAATGAAATGATTAAGAAGGGTGCGCCCTGATAGCACTGTAATGCATTGGGTAAAGAATAGTATCATGATACGCCATGTGAATTGGGGGTTTAATCATTATAATTTAAGTTAAATGAGGGTTTAATCATGATACATGTGTAATTAGCATTGTCCCATGCTAATATCATGTTAAATGTTATTGCCACATTTCCATGTTATGATAATCATGCTATATCATTCCTTTATATTAATGATTCTCGTGTGCACCATTGATATGCCTATTTCTTAACATGTATTGAATTATTAATGTTATGCTTTTATTACTCCCTTATTGTGATTTATAGTTCACATATTCTTATTTATGTTCTTAGGTAATCCCATGCAATGCTAAGTACAAAAAAATGTTGTGGTCATGTAAAATAAGTTTTCAATAAAGATGTTGTATTTTATGTTTTATGTAGCTTTTTAATGATATTAATTTCCCAAGAAACAAGACCTATTGATAATTATATTTGTATTAAGTTAAATTTTATGTAATAAATAGTTTTTAAATATATAATAAAGAGTAGGTTTATTATAATCCTGGTGGCCTTTTATAAGTGAGGTGAGTGACACCCTTGTATTTTTTTTGAAAAGATTCAATCATACCAATGTTTATATCATTTAAAAAAGGTTTCAAAACAGAAAATTATCAAACCTAGAAGATATTATATCAAAATATGGATATAAAATAGTTTTTGAAAATTTTTATAGGTCATTATTACCCCTTATACTCTTAGTTTACCCTCAGCAAATTAGTTTTTACTATAACTGAGATAATTAATTTTTTTACTATTTTCACTATTATTTTTGGTTAAATATTATGTTTAAATTACTATAAATTATAAATAATGATTATTAAAAATATGTAATCAAATTTTACAAATTCCAATAAAATATTTGGAAAATTTTAATTTAAAAATAATCTCAAATACGCAATGAGAAAGTAGGTTTTTGAAGAGAAAATGTCCAAAAGTTTACAAATTTTTTATATTAAAAATAAGTATGAAATGTATTCAAATGATCTGAATTTAATTAATTGATATAAAATTATTCTAATTTTACTTTAAAAAAAATATAAAATTTAATTTAACATTATAAATTATTTAAAGAAAAATTCAGTTTTTAGTTAAAATTTAATATTTCTCACTATTCATCAAAAAATGATATTTTCCAAAAAAATATTGAAAATTAATCTTAAGATAATTTTGGTATTAAAATTTAAAAAATTATTCTTATTACTTAAAATAAATTTCCTAAATAAATTAAAAATTATTTTTGAATTATGCGTTCAAAGCATGACTAATTCATCCTTTAGAAATATACATTTTTTCACAAAACAATTATTTTACTTTAAAATTAATCTTATTTTATTTATAATAAATATATAACCATAATATTAATATTACACTTAGTACTATTCATAACCTCAAAATTAATGGATAATTTATAATGGTAATGTTTAAATAATATTTTAATTGAATATTTTCATTTAAACACGATGAAGTGTGCATCATAGGTTATTGATGAAATTAAATTTATTATAAAAGAGATATACTGTAAATTATTGTTGTGTTTAGATGGTATCCCAAAAATTCTTACCCTAGGACCCTTAAAGAGAGATCTAGAGGACTTCTACCAGAGAATTGGTGATCATATATACCGATTCCTTAAAGTTTAATTATTATTATTATTCCTCTTAAAGTATTGAACCCATAATGAAATAATAAATCAATTAGAATAAATATAGAGAGCTAGTATAATTGTTATGGTTAAACCATATTTCATCTTTTTTCCATCCTACACATAGTGAAAACATTGCCTGTACGTACATATAGTTTACTGTCTTAAGATAGCTATATAATTTGTTTTTTCATGACCTCTTTACTTGGATAGTTATATAGATAGAAATAATGAGTATTTACGATATTTAATACATAAATATTATTATGAAACTATAATATCATATATAACTTCTTACCTTCTAATCTGTTGGAAAACAATAATGTTGATCATGCGTATGTGTAGACCACCACCACCATGAAGTTAGGTGATTTGATTTTAATTTAGATTTTACATGGATGGAAATAAGGATAGATTTATTGAATATATATGATATATATGATATAATAATGATTGTGTAAGTATTAATTATTATTTACCTTTATTTCATTCCATCCATCAAAAAGTGAAAACATCATTCACACATACATATAACCTACTATCTCTAGGAATAGTGTAATTTTTTTATGTATTTTTCCATATAAATGATTATAAATATCTATTTATTAGATATATATGATATATATATCTGAAATAAATTTCTAGAGATTATGGAACCATGAGAAAGACACAAGGACTAAGACTATTGAATCAAAACATAGATTAAAAACAAAGTAGTTAAAACCCAAAATAATGATAATAATAAAATATAATTAACAAATGAGTGATAAAATTTTATAAATCGATCATATATGATATAATTTATATGAATAAGGTTATTTAATTTTATTATAATATGTTTAAATTTATTATAGAGAAGGTTAGAGAACCTACATGACAAGTCGTACCAGAGGTATGTGATTTCATCACAATTTCCTTTTTATTGAGATATATTTGGTATTATGCACATGTTTATTTTTCTATGGTGTATATATTTACCCTTTTAGGTATTTAACATTAATATATTTTTATTCATGATGATTAAAGTTAATTTCATGTTTACTCACTTAAATATTTTTCAAAATTTCTCCCAACTTTTCCCCTCTTTGTATCTTGAATCATGAAAATTAATGTTTAAAAGAAAAACCAATATTATTTCTCTTTTTATAAGATATAATTTTTTTTACTCTTTTTTTCAAAGATTTTTTTATCCTTCTATAATTATTTACAAAAATGAATTTTTATCCAAGTTTAACTTTTTACAGAACAGTTTGAAAATATTTTTTGGACATTTTTCAAATGCGGTACATTGTGATTTTTTCAAAAATATAATGTAATTAATGCTTTTTTAAAACTATATAGAATTATTTTATTTTCTTGACACCATTAATAATATTTTCTTTGAATATTAATTTATAATTTTAGAGGTTATTTTCAAAAACAAATTTTAATTTATAATTCTGATGTTTTTTTAAATAAGTCATTACATAATACAGAAATGTTATTTTCCTAAAAAATGATTTAATGATATTTAAGTGGAATTTATATTCATCATTTAAGAAACCTTTATTTTTAAAATTCACCACTGGGGATATGTTGTAATGATATTATCCTTTGAAACATTAAATTACTTTTGATAATAGGACATTAAATTTCTCTTATAGTTTCATATTCTTTGTATCATGGATATAATTATTACCAAAACCATATACCATTTATACATACAATGTTATACATTTAAATTATTTTATTTACATGGAAATTTTTGATAAATCCTTAGTATTTACTCAATACAGATATTTGTTGATAAGGAATATTATTCATGAATTAAATAGATCATTCGATATTTGAGGAATGTGTTGGAAATGAAGTGATGGACTGGGCCTAGAATAATATAGACCCTTGATGCATCAACAAGTATCATGAGAAAAATAAATAAGTTAGAATTAAATGGGTTTTTAGTGTTTTTTACTCATAGTTTTTAACTGTGTTAGAACAAGGCCTTGACATTATATATACCAGGATGTTTGAGATCATGGTGTCCAATATTAAGTATATACATCTTTAAGAATTATATTATTATTAAACATGAGTTTAATATACTGATATTATCCATGGATGTATTTTTTTCTCATGTTACTGATTAAATGACATGTCTTTTCAGTTATATACCTTGCCATATTGATTATGAATGATTTCTCATGATAGATTTCTCTGTACATAACCCTTATTAAACATATCAGATAACCATTTTATTTTTTTTATTTTAATTTGGATATGAATAAGGATATTATTAATAATATTAAGTATGTAATAATGTTTTTATGTCTTATATTTTTTATTTCCAATGTAATATGGGAATCATGAATGTGTCTAGTTTACCAAGATTTCTAAATTAATAGATCCTTTATGAAGTGTTTTTTAATTTATATTACAAATTTTATTAATTAACCACCATATATGGGATACTTTATTTGTGGTTATTACACATATACTATCATTTTTTATGTATTAATAAAAAAGTAATCACATTACTTCACAATGTAGTAGTCCACCGTATATAAGAAAAATGTTATATTTTTTTTCCATAGATGGTAAGGTAAGAAGGTATATGACATATTAAGTTTATATAATTATTAATATTTCACTCATATCATATATAAAAATTAAAACCATCATCAAGAATAGCTATGAGAGGAGATGATGGAAATAAATTACACTATTTTGTGAGGTGGTAGTCCGTCGTGTACATGAACGATAGTTTCTTTTCCCATATGATGAAATAGGATATAGATAAATGTTATTACATAACCATAATAACATATAAGTATATATGAGATGATTGTGTTTTTAGTTTTTAGTTTTGAATACATAATTGAAGGTGTAAAATGAAGTATAAAAAAGAAGAAGCTCGTTGAAGATGATTACCTTCTCTTATAAGAACCAATTTTGGATCTCTTATTAAGGATACTAAAGTTGGAATTTTGGAAAGACCATAAGCTCTATAATGTGTATAAGGGTGTTGTAGAGATATTTTTAAGGGTTATTTTTGACTAAAATGAATTTATAAAAGTGAAGAAGTGAGGAGAGTGGGTGACATTTTATATTTGTGGTGGAGTGACATTTTTATAAATACCCAAAACTATTCAATAATGGGAAGTCACTCTCAAGAAAAGTGTGTCAAAAAATTATAATTAAATAATTAAAGGGGTAATATAGTTTATTAAAACTACAAAAATTTAAAGGAAACCTATTTTAAATACGTTACTTCCTTTACCTCTTTAGTTTAACCCTAGTAAAATGGTTTTAATATTAACTCTGGTAATAATTTTTTAATATTTTTTCTGTTCATTATAAAACAAATTAAGTTGGAATTATTATATAAAATTAATTATTCTGATTAAAATTATTTAATCCATTTTATTAAATAAAATCCATATAATAGGTATAATTTAAATTAAAATAAAACTTGCATGCATGATGAAATGAGTTTTTTCTAAAAATTTATTTTAAAAGGAAAAGATAATATTATATTAACTATATGAATATAAATCATAATTATATGAATTAAAATTAAAAATATAGATATATAATCTATAAAATTCATTTAATTCATTCATAATTTTATTTTATTTTAATTAATTAAAATAGAGGAACATTATTTACATTTGAAAAGATTTTAGAAAAAATACCTTTTGAACCTAAAAATACACTTATACTTAAATCCATTATAAAGGTGATTTATATTTAATATATTTGATTATATATAAATAAACAATACTTATATTAATTTTTAAAATAAATTAAAATAAAAACAATACTTTTAAATTACTAATTATTTAAAAATAAATGATAGTTTTACAAAATTTATCATTTTTTAGTTTTCACTGAAAAATAAATATTTTATGAAAAATACCTAAATTTCACCCAAAGATAATATCGATATACTAATTTAGAAATTTATTTTCATTTTATAAAATAAAATTTCTAAGATTCCCAAAAATTATTTATAATATTTTCTCACAAAAATCAATAAAATTCATTTTTGAAAAGAATGTTTTTATTAAAAATTGAGTGATTTATCTTATGAATTTATAAATACATTTATATTTATTAGAAATGTTATAAAAATTTCATAAATTAGTTAATACTATTTATATTCACCAATTTAACATCTATATTATAATGAGAATAATTAAATAGTAATATTTTAATAATTTTCATAGTTAGTTTAATATTAGTGTTGTGTGCTGTATATTCTATCGAAAAATGTTATTTTTAAAATATTTGGGTGTTTCCTCCTACCCCATTAAATAAGTTGTTCCATCTCAATTTGAAATAATGATTAGTAATAAAGGGTTTGACTTTTGAAAATTCCCTTTTTAAAAAAATTCAAATAAAAAAATGGTTAATAAAACATCCTCTTATAAGAGGGAAAGGGAAATATGAAGGTTATTTATAATAACACATGAAAAGGTTTCCAAGTAGGATAACATTGATGGGATGTGAAAAAATTGACATGGAATAAAAGAATAAATAGTTATAGAGAGTGATATAGATCATTGATCGCAAGAAAGTGAATGATCAACAAAAAGTTAGCAACCAAAAAACTATAGATCTTTGATGAATTAGAAGACCGTCAATTCATCAGATATAAAGTCAATAGTATGAAATTTGGGTTTCAAGACCCTTTTCCTATAACTTAGGGGTTCATTTACTATCTTGATATAGAATAAAAAAACATAATTGATATATTTTTCTTCTATAATTTTTTTTAATAATTTCATTTTGCTTTAATCTATTTCCACTTCACCTATTACTATAAGGAATGAATATCAAATATATAATGTTTTTTATGCCTGAATCACTAAAACTCATTTTTAATGGATCATAAGACCCAAAAAAGATTAAAAATATATTTTTACTAAATTTTTTAAAACAAAATTGGTTATCAAAATGTTTTCTAATATGAAAAATTAATATGAATATATTAATCTCCAAAACTCAAAAAACAAACGAAAGGTTTAACAAAGATCATTCCTTAAATAAATAATCATTTATCCTAATTTACCTCAATAACCTATACATGAAAAAAGGATTTAACCACAAAATATCTCATACCCTTAAACTTTCATCTCCAAAAACATAATATCATTTTCCCCAAACAATCCATTATATTAATCCAAATGGTTATATATATATATATCATAACCTAAAAAAATGTTTCCCAAATTACGATTAATCAACTAAAAATCCTAAAAATTAAAAACAATTGATCCACTAATATGTTTTTCAAAATCAATATAAAATTTATCCAAATAATTATTTAAGTGTAAAAAATGTCATAATAACCAACACATTACATATTCTAGTGGTAGCATCTGCACACTTATCATCCTTTGATTGTGGGTTTGAGCCCCACAGCCTTGCCATATTCGAATGGTTGTAACCCAACATTGATGTTGTCCTTTTTCTAAAACCATATTTATATAATTCCAAAAACATTACAAAACATATAATGAACATACTCAAAATTTAATTAATATAAAATCAGTGTTTAAAAACTAAAGTCTTCTTTACAATTTATTTGTTTCAAAAAAAATAAAATAATCTCAATTGACTATAATTACCTAAACATCAAGTTGATGTCAAAGATTTTATTTCCCTAAATCATCAGTTTTTCAATAAAATAACTCCTTACCATTAAATAACCTTTCTAAGTCATTTTTACCTTTCAAAATATTATTTTAAATACTTAAATAAAAACTAATACAAAACAATCCTTTGAAGTTTCATGATTTTTATAACCAATATACTATTTATAAAAATACTTTAAAAACAAGATTAAAGAGTCTAAACAACTAAAAACTTCAATCATTACACATAAAGGATTTACATAACATAATTCCTTAGGAATTAATCCTTTTATTAGGGAATTTACTTGGATAATGACTAAGTTCACCACATCCTTGACATTGAACTATTTGTGGTGCCTTGGGTTGAACATTATTCTACTCCATATTGTTAACTATACTCTTCATTTTTCTTCATAAATTAGCTATGATGTGTCCTCATTTCACACACATAAATTCTATTCTATTTTCTTTAATTCATGTACCATGGTACCTCTTCGCAGATTTTTGACATGTAAGAAATTGAATCTTATTTTATTTATCATATTTGACACTTAAACTTCTATGAGACAATATCCTTTTTTTATGTTCTTGTAAATTCAACTATGTTCTATTTTTTAATCATAATTAGAGATAATTTCTTTTGGAATGATCACAATATTATTAACTTCCATTCCCATTAGGTTAGGCATCTCATTAAGGAAATAATTAAATTTCCCAACATATTGGTTGTTGGCATGATTTATTTTATTTATCATCATTAACTAAAAAGAATAAAAAAAGATAAGAATGTATTAACATAAAAGGTGAAACTTATAAACCTAGGAGGATTAAATTATAAATGACATCTATATCCTAACTTATGATTCTCTAGTTTTCAATTAATTTTATCCAAGTGAATGTTTCCTATTAGGTTTTTTAACATAACAACTTGGTCAAGTCCTTAATAATGGTTCATAAAGAGTTTTGTGAATTTCTAAAGAATATTATCGGGAAGTGTCAATATTGGTCTGTAGAAGGTCCTATTTTTGTGCACTAGCTGATTATTGAGTCCAAATCAGTGGGCCCATTTCAGAGTTACTACCCCTAGGTACAACTATACCTGAGCAATATTCACTTGTTATTTCCAGACATGGATGTAATTAATTAGACCCAACTCTATCAATATGTCACAAAAATTATTGGATATATTTTTTATAACTAGAATTATCCTTATAATTATCCATAGTTTTTTCACTAACTTATTGTAGTCCTAATTCCTCAAAATAACTATACTTGGATTAGATACCAACTATAGTGACTCAATTCTTTTACACATATTATTATCTGATTTTTAAATATAAACATATATTAATTACGACTCAAATATTATGAGGCCTTTTTAATTGTAACAATAGGTTTATGCTACATCAATGTGAGGTTAAAATAAAACTTATTTATTTTGTTCCCCTTACTGAGCTCAAAAATCTGTTCGAGCTCCTAAAACTACATTGTATTAAAATATCAATTTTAAAATAATAATAGAAAATTTGAGTCATATTGGTCACACTGTGAGTTCAATTGAGGTGAATCTTATTCCCAAAAAAAATACTCATGGATAATTTTTCTAATGTACCAAAATAATATGATTGTGTTTTCTCTGATTTTAGTATGTTAATTTTGTTTACTAAAATTAATGTAAATTTTGAATAAAAAGATGCATATGGATTCATACCGATTATACAGTGTGTTAGATTGAGGTGAGGTTGATTCCTACATATCCAAAATGACTTATGGATCATTTTACTAAAGTATAAGAACTATATGAATGTGTTTCTTGAGTTTCAAGTATGCCAATTTTTTTAAATAAAATGTCATTTTAAACTAGAAACAATCACTTTGAGTCATATAGGTTTCATAGTGTGTGGGTTTGACATGAGAATAATTACTACACATAAAAAATGAATTATAAATCATTTTAATAAATTATCAATATATTTTGAGAATATTTTCTCAGTTTTCAAAGTGTGACAATTTTTTATATTAAAATGTCTATTTTAAACTGACAACAAAAAATTCTAGTCATACTGGGCACATCGTGTATTAGAATGATGTGATAATTATTCATACACATCAAAAATGTCATATTGATCATTTTACTATAGTACCAAAAAAATACAAATGGGTTTTCTCAGTTTTGAGTATTTTAGTTGTTTTTTTCACTAAAATTAATGTTAATTTTGAATAAAAAGATGTATTTGGAGTCATACCAGTGACACCATGCATCGTATTGAGGAGAAGATGATTATAAAATGTCTAAAATGACTTGTGGACTTTTTACTAAAGTAGAAAAACAATATGAGTGCATTCCAATAGTTTTGATTATGCCACTTGTGTTTTTTTTACTAAAATGTCATTTTAAACTGGAAACATGTTGTTTTAGTCATAAAACTTTCATAATTTGTTGTTTTGACCTGAGAAAAATTCATAAACATAAAAAATTGATTATGAATAATTTTATAAAATTATCAATACAATCTAATAAAATTTTGTAAGTATTTAGTGAGCAACACGTTTTTGTATTAAAATGTCAATTTTAAACTGATAACAGACACTTTGATTCATACCAGGCACATCCTGTATCATATTGAGGAGAGGATGATTTCAACACATCAAAAAAGACTTATTGATAATTTTAATAAAGTTAAAAAAGAATATTAATGAATTTTATTCATTTTTAGTATGTTAGTTGTTTTTTTCACTCAAATTAATGTCCATTTAGAATAAAAAGACGCATTTAGAGTCACACCGGTCACACCATGCATCAGATTGTGGTAAAAATTATTATGAAATGTCTCAAATGACTTATGTATCATTTTAATAAAGTATTAAAACAATTAGAATGAATTTATTCAGGTTTGAGCATGTCACCTATTTTTTTATTAAAATTTTATTTTAAACATGAAAAAAACACTTTTAGTCATACAGGTTGCATCGTGTGTGAGATTTACATGAAAATGAATCCTATATGTCACAAATAAATTATGAATTGTTTCACTAAATTATCATGACAACATGAGAACAGTTTCTATTTTTCTAGTGAGTGACTCTTTTTTCTATTAAAATGTAAATTTTAAACTGATAAGAGACACTTGGAGTCATACAAAATACATCAAGTATGAGGTTGAGGTGCTGATAATTCCTATATATAAAAAATTACTTATGGATCATTTTCATTAAGGAAAAAAACAATCCAAATAATTTTTTTTGGTTTTGGGCCAGTGAGTTTTTTTTCACTGAAATTAATTTAAATTTTGAATAAAAGATGCACTTAGAGTCATACTGGTCACACTGAGCATTATATTGACCTGTTGATGATTCCTACACAGCCAAAATGAATTATGGGTCATTATAATAAATTATCAAAACAATAAAAATGAGTTTCCACTATTTTGGTAAAGCCACTTGTTTTTTGTATTGAAATGTAATTTTAAATAGGAAACACTCACTTTGGGTTATATAGGTCACATCATGTACGATTTTGACATGAGAATTATTTATACAATATAAAAATTAATTTTAAATAATTTTCCAAAATTATCAAGACAATCCAAGCATGATTGATAAATTTTCAACGAGTTACACTTTTCTATATAATTTTTTTTGTTTTAAGCTTGTAACAGAAAGTTTGACACCAACCCCCCTTGATGACCATGGTATATCAGTTTTGGGTTTCATCCAATAGTTATATCATACAACTATTGATTTTAATGGTTGATTACACACATATTTATTCAAAAATTTAAGTTGGATTCTATACATGTTTGATTATTAGTATTTGTACATATGTTTCTTCAATAACACTGTTAGAGAAATTGAAGCTCTGAACACAGAATGCTATTATAGATGGATTACTACCCTATATAAAATCACTTAAAAAAGTAGTGAAAAAAATTATTTCAATAAGACACTTGAAACACTTTAAAAATACCTCTTATATTAAGTGAAAAGTTTTGTGTGAAGTTTTGAAAAATTGTTATCAAACATAATCTTGTTATGATCCTCATTCTACTTAATTTCCCATAAATTCTATTTTTTGTAAGGCAATTCTTTTTCTCCTCCTATACCTCATTTTCTGCCTTGGTCTTTACCTCAAACTCCTCCTCCACATTGGTCTCCGATTCTGCCTCTACCTCTGCCTCCGCCTCCGCCTCTACCTATGACTCCACATTCACTTCTTCCTCTGATTATACCTCTATCACCATTATTTCCAAACAATTTTATAGTTTTCAGGTTAGTTCTTCTGGATAATTTTTTTCCCTCGATTACACTTATCCTTGAGAAAGAGATAAAAAATAATATATAAGCATTATGAAAATAATGTTTCACACCCCAAATATATTTCTACGGTCATAAATCATATTAGTTCACAATTATATCATTTAATCACCTAAATTTGTTGTCGACATATATTTTTTCCAAAATTACACTACCCACTCATCTATAAACAAATTTATTTCTTATTTTGAGTATCTAGGTAGTTAGAAATCTTGATAGCACTGAGAAAATATAGAAAAATAAATTATTAAGAAAAGTATTCAATGAAATTATAATTACCTTAATAAATTACCTATGGTTGGATTCTAGTCTTTTCATGCTTTATGATCTCTTTCATAAAATTTTAAACATAATATTGACAATCGACATCATTATATTTTTTTGGACACTACAGAAAAATTGAACAAAATAATTAATTTTGTTGAAATGTTTTAATAGTTTAATCTATCAATATATACCATAATATTTTTGCGTTTATAGTAATCCACCATATTTGTCCCTTTAGACACTGAATTTATGCCATGATTTAGCCAATATTTAGTAAACGCTCTGTCATAATAATATTATTGTTAAAACATAGACTAAAACATATAATTCTAATTTTATCTATAAAATATTGATTGAAGTGCATTAAAAATTCACAATACACATCATGTGTGGTTAGTTGGTTGGATATCTATGCATTGGATCCAAAAAATAAATATTTTGGGTGTCTAGATTGACTGAGATCAATATCCAGTTCACCGTAAAAAACAAAAACAATTAATTAATGTAAAAATTAAAAATATTTTTTTTGTTATTAGATTGTAGAGTTTTAACTTTTCATTGTAGGCATAAAAAATAGTCTGTTGTATGATACTTTTTTATTAATTGATTTTAGTAACTCATTTTTTATTTTCTTAATTTATTTATCTTCCAAAGTAAGTTTTCCCATAGAAATGATACAAGGATTAATGAATCAAAATCATGCTTAACATGATATTCCCTTTATATAGTTATAATATAAACATCTATAGAAAATATGAACAGTTATTAAATTTAATAATCATATTAGATCAAAATTTGAAAAAACAATTATGAAAATGCACCTTATGTATATATTCAAAATTAAGACACCCAACCATTCATGCTTGGGAATATCATTTAGAGTCTCGAGACCAATTATGTGTGTCAAGAAATTTACATGTATCTCTTTTTCATATTCTATGTAAGAAATATTTTTTTATTTAAATTTGGTCTTTGTATGAAGTTGTAATAATAATGAATGTTTCTATGGAAATGGCGTGAAGAAGGTACTCTCAGAAGGTTGTTTTTTTCTTGGCGATTCATTATATTTTCTTGATTTGACATTATATTTCTCCACCACTTTATCCATTTATAATGTTATACCTCACATCAGTCCTTCTATAACCAACTGTTATTGGGTTTTCATATGAAAGAGTTTCTTAAAGACATACCTAATGTATCTTTATAAGATTATATGACCATGCTATGAAATATCCAACATCATCATTGACCGTTGTAATATCTAGACCATAATGTGGAATAAGAAACTCAATAGTTGGCTCATGAGGTAACTCAATCCCCAATCTCTTGTGATATTTTGGGAGGTATTTATGGTTTAGCTTATCTCCTGGGATAATATACATTTTACGCATCACAACACAACATTGCAGGGTGTTAACAATTATAAATCACATACAATTGTACCCTTTAGAATTTTTGTAATATAAAGTTTTCATAAGTTGTTTGATTCAAATTTAGGAGAAATAGTAATGAATTTTTTTTTACCATGGGCAAGGTATATGGGTGGGGGGATTGACTAGCCTCAAATATATTGGGATAATTTGGTTTATGTGTGTATTGTTGCTCCATCGATGGTTCTCCTTGATCCTTTCTCACACATTGGTCTTCCAAGCAAGATATAACAATAATATCTTTCTATGAATCTATCTATGTATGAAATCATATCACCATATTATATGTATCTTAATGTGGTTTTATCTTCTCAAAATATGTTTGGGGGGAGAATCCAAAACCTAATCCTCAAATGTGACCATATTGTCCATGCCACTTTAAAGCTACTAAAAATATATTTTCTTCTGGTATGGTCATTTCTGATTCCTGTGTCTAAACCATATAAAAAAATTATAAACACAAATAGAAATTTTTGTGTGATATTGTTTTATATCACAACAAATTATAATTATTTCATACTTACAGATGTTTCCTTTACTATTTTTTTTGTTTTCATCAACTAATTTAAACTCCTTATTTATAGTAGCCACCTTCCATAACACATGATGTGGGATGGAAGTGGCTTCAGATTTTGATTCATCAATCTGCATATAAAAAATGGAATGTATGTTATTTCATATCACATAATTAGAATTTTGTTATTGATTTAAAATATATACCAATTTCTTCTCTAATGAAGCAAACCCCATCCTTGCTTTGCGATAGGTATACATTGGTTTTGATGTACGCTATTTATTTTCATCACACTTTTTATATTTAATAAATTAAATTTTTTGAATCAAGTTAGATGAAATAAATAATTTTAAATTATATATTTTTGACTGAAATACACCTGAATTGATTTATATTTATGAAAATTAATGAAAGGAGTCAATGTTTCTAATATTATTATGTGTGTGTAATTTACCGGTGCATGGGACATTACATTACCATTATCATACCTAAGATTTAACTTTGTAAGAAGAGTCCAAAACCCTATAGGGATTTTCTAACATACATTAAGATAAATTTCTTATGGAAATATTATAAAATAAATTAAATCTTTAATAAATAATGAAAATTAAATCAAAGTTTCATTATATAATTTTCTGTGAAATAGAAAATGTATATCATAACATTACCATTATATCTTTCCAAAATATTTCTATCATTATAGGTTGGATGGGGTGCCATTAAACAATATTAATTGACACTTTCATCTTCCATGTGGGACCAAGATAACTAATGAGGTCTGAATTTTTGGGGTAAATAGTTTGGCCGTATTAATTCCAACCAACCTCAAATTTTATTTCCTAACATTTTTCCTTGATAATTTTATTCAACACTATGATGTTGCTTCATCTTTAATTTTTTTAATCAACATGCTATTGATCCCATATTAATTCCACAGTTTCATCATCAAAAAACTTTTCTTCCTTAGGATTTGTAACATCACCATGTTCAGAATAAATGGACTGCCTGAGTAGTCAATCATTTAATTTGTCTTGAATAACAAAAATACCCTATATGCGTAAAATTACAAATTTTCATGCAAATTTTAGGAAAATTGTTTCTATCTTGAACAAAAATATAATAATTTAATAATATATTACAATTATCCCCCACTACCTTTATTTAATTTGTACTCAGATATTTGATTTTATTCCATCTCTTGATGATTTACTGGACGCCCTCTTTAAAACTAGACATTCTCCAATCATTGTGGTTCCATTTTTACTTGTTGATTTACCTCCTGAATAGTTATTATTGAAATTTGTTTCTTGATACCCACCCCCATATTTTTTGGACATCCACCCATGTTGCTTGAACTACTATAACCAAAAGTGATCCCATATAGGGTGTTGGTGATCATTTTGAATGACTATAACTCAAATTAGTTCAAACAACATAGAAGATATGGGGGATGAGTCTCAAGAAAAAAATGAAATAATAACTATTCAGGAGATAAAAGTACTTGAAATTACTATGAGAACATCAAATCATCCCCACTGAGATACACCAACTCTAACATATTTTACTATTCATGTTCTCTCACATGTTTCTCAAATATAATATTTTTATATCCAATGCAGTTCAAAAATAACCTAAATGAAATTTTAATTATGGATTCTGACATAATATATTTCAAAAATGAAGGAATGAACATTCAAATCCACATGACTTCCTCTCAAAGTCATTTACTTACACTCATAAACATTTACTATTTTCCACTTCCTTTGAAATTATTTTTTTGACAGGGCATAGAGGATATACAAACTTGTGGTGGTATTGGTGTTAGGAAGATGAGAGGGCTTGAAAACCAACCATTTCTCTATGATTCCAAGAGAAGTTATCCAAAAGATGAAGTCAAAAGCATGGCTAGAGGGTTCTTCTCATTGTGAGAGGAATACCTTCAAGAGTTAGATTTTCTCCCTTTTAAATTAATCAAGGTTGGAGGGGAAGGGAATCAAAAGGTGTGTTTGGTGTGTTTTTTTCAAGAAAAAAAACATTAGTATTTTTAGGTCACCTGTTGTATTTGTATTCACATCTATGTATGATCAAATTTGGATTTTTAATAGAATCCAATGTGACTTCACACAAATTAAAATTATTTTTACGTGAATTTTTTTTTCCAAAATTACCAGGTGAGTCGTATAAGAAATTGCATATCATGGAACCAAAAAAAATTCAATTTTGGTGTTTTAATTTATTTTTTGGTGTCATTATTTGTGTTCTCGTGTAGTAGTAAATAATAAGGATGAAAGGATGAAAGATCCTACAATTGAGTTAGGATATGCAGTATTGAAATATTTGGAAGTGGATTTGATGGAAATTAATGAATACAATTCAAGCGGGAGGTATTTCATCAAGGAACTTTGAAACCATAATGATGGGAGTAAGGCTAGTTTGAAAGAGGGAGTCCAATCCATTATCAAGATATGGAAGTAAAGAAAGAATATGAGGACATATTAAATAAAGGTAGTGAAGGTTAGTTGTACTGGAGTATTAAATTGTTATATATCTATTCCAGATAGTTACAATTTTCATGCAAGATAGTGAGAAATGTGGAATTTTATACATGCAGTGTATTTTATTATATATCTATCTAACATAAAGGAATACTTTTTTACACAACCATATTTGTGAAACCCATGATCTATTTTTATGAAAATTTATTTAGGTTTTTTATGACTATTATGTGTTTTATGATTCTTTCAATTATCATACATTAGGAATATTTTCATAAAAAAAATGAGATACATGGTTTTTATGTGGATCAGGGGTCTGAAAAATCATCATAGAAAACCTACCTTTTTACTTTAATTAACCACATTATGTTCATCTTGGTGAACATGTAGAATATGTTTCCTTGGGTAGAAGGTTGTAAGGATTAATTATTTATTTGAAGGGATAGATTATCAAATTATAGCTAGTGGAGACTTTTAGAGTTTGTGTCATCAATGGTTGTTTGGTTATTAGTATAGGGTTTTATTTTCACCTAGTATTTATCAATTTTTTTTATTATTTTTATGCATGTAGGCATTTATATTCATGGAATTCTATTGTGCACTATTTTACCGAGATTAACCAATCATGTGAGTTAGTTTTTTAAACTATTTATTAGGGATCATATTGAACACTTCATATTTATTATCAATATTTTGGAAGTCGGTTGATGGTTCCAAGGGTTGAGTAATATTTTGATTCAACCATAGTCAGGTTATGAATAGTAGGACTATATTGTGACATTACACTTTTATAAAAGATATTTTTTTGATAAGATAACACACACACAAGTAAAGAAAATAAATTTTCTTAAATCAGGTCACTTCATCAAAAATAAATTTATTTTTGGAGAGGAATTTATTTATAAATTTATTTGATAGAAAAGTAAACTCATATATAAAATCTTTTATATATGATGCCACATATGGAAACTCTTATAATAGAATCTGATCTGGTGTATTGTACTATAAAATATCTTCATTTATAAATTTTAAATAAAGGAAATTTATTAAATTTATTTACTATTAGGTTATTTAAATTCAAACATTATTTTAACTAGTTAAAAATTTGAAGGACTTGGGAAATTATTAGAAACCATTAATTGATAATGGAAATAAATAGTATCTCCTTTAATGATCTTTATAAGCCATTGAATATCATATTATCTCATAACTATAATGTTTTAGTGAATATATATTTTTATTAAATGTAGTAATATTAGGAACTAATAAATTAATTATAAACTCACCTTTTATTGACAACACATCACAAGTTTTGAGTATGGATCAAATAAAAAATTGATTTTTTTCTTATTTTGATTTTAATGAATATTTAAATTGTTTGTTACTATTTAATTATATCAATATTACACGTTGATAATGTTAAGAAATATAAATCGAAAAAACTAAACCTTAGTTCCCTGAATTAAATTAACCCATTCACATTAAAAAAATATTTATATTAACCCACATTATATTATTTTTATCAAATAATAATCCCTCTAAAATTAGTACAATATAATGTTAAACTTATTTTTTTCATTTTCATGGGCATGTCATAATGTGGAAGAAAGATTAAAATAGTTAAAACTGCACTATCTAAAAGGTAAAAAGAAATTCTATAATATAAATATTAAAGTAAATAACAATCAGCTTCAACAGTGGATAAAGAAACAGTTCACAGTAGTCTCGTAAGAAGCTGGAATGAGTTTACAAAGTAGGGGTGAAATTGTGTCGGTATTGGTAAGTGAGAGAGAGAGAGATATGATATGTAGTGTTTTTCATTGTTAAGAATAGTTAAAATATGAAAACCGCGAAACCCAAAAAATCAAATAATGAGAGAGGAAAAGGAGAAAGTAACATACATTGGATTCTAGCCCTGATTCATCTGTGAGAGCATGGAGGAGAACTAACGTTTCAACACTGATAAAGATGTTTTTTATGAGTGTTTTTAGCACTGATAAATCTAGATCTTTATTAGCACTAAAAAAGCCCTGATAAAATGAACATTTATTAGTACTAAAACATTAGCACTACTAAAGGATTTATAATTATAAAATATGAAATAAAAAGTTTGTAAAAATATTTATATAATTATATATTCTTTCATTATAACTTTAAAATTATTTAAATATGTAATTATTTATTTATAATTACCTTAATACTTTTAAAAAATATTATATTTTATTATTTATAATTATAAATATATAATTTTATAAATATATTAAATATAAATTTAAAAATATATATTCAATTATTTATTTATAATTATAAATATATCAATATCATTATATATATTTATATAATTATATATATATATATTTAATAATTATATCTGAATATAAATATAGTAAATATATTCATTATTTAAATATATTTATTATAATTTTATAATTATAAATATATTTATATCACTATATATATTTAAATAATTATATATATAATAAATATATAAATATATTAAAATTAAAAAATATTAATTATTTAATTATATTTATTTTAATTTCATAATTATTTAGATATATAGTTATTTTTTTTATAAATATGTGAATAATACTTAAAAAATAATTATATATTAATATATATAGCCACCAAGGTGCAACTTAGTGGTAGCTTCCCCTTTGTGTCTCGACGAGGTCTTGAGTTCAAATCTAAAAAATTATATTATTTAAATAAATTTATTACCATTTCATAATTATTTCAATATATATAATTAATAATTAATAATTATATAAATATTTTTAAAAAAAATAGTATTTATTTACAATAATTATCAATATATAAATTTATAAATGTTGTAAATATACATTTACAAATATATTTATTTATAAATAAATTTTTAGAAATAAAATTTTAACATTATTGGTGGATATATAATCTTAAAAACATGCATTTTGAAAATTAGTGAAATTGAATAATTCAAAAATCCATATACTTTAAAAATATTAAAAAAATGGATAAGTTTTTTTAAATAAATATAAATTATTAAATAAATGTTGATATATATATATATATTATAGTAAAGATGAATACTATAACACCCCAAGCTTCCACAGTACGCTTCTCTTTGAATAATACAATAGCGTGTGTTGTACGCAATTTTGAGTTCTAACACACACCACAACCAATCAAACAAGCCGTTATGAATAGTAATACCCACATTTTGAAATTTTATAAATTGTATCTTTCAAAATGGAATTCATTTTTGGATTTGGAATATCGAATTTAGCTTAGGGTAATGTTTTGGTATTTTTCTAAAAATATTCAATTTTTGATGAATAGTAAAAAAACACTGAGTTATAGTTTAAAACAGAATTTTTAATTAAATAATTATTTATTTTATTTAATTTTAATTAAGGTAAAAATAGATATATAACACCTATATAAGTTCAATGTAATTCATTGGAGTTAGTTTAGAATAATTTTAGATATATAAAAATTTTATTGAACTTTTCATCGTCATTTACCCACCTCCAAGGAGAATTTAGAAATTCACATAAAACGTAATTTTACCGCTTTTGTGGGTGGAATTTCAAAAATCCGAGAGACATGGTAAATATCAAGGAGTAAATTGTTGTTAAAAAATATAAAAATAATTTTTGGTGAATAGTAACTTTTTACTTTTATTTACCATGGTTAAAAGTAAATAGGGTAATTAAGGGTAAAAATGATATTAATATTACCCTAACACCTGTACTAATTCTATTGGACAAGTTTATATCGACCAAAAACAACCTTAGGAATAAAATATTATCATTTAGGTCCATTTGGATTAGATTAGAACATTTAAAATTATTTAATTCAAAGAAGAGTTAAAAGAGTTAAAACCAAAGTTTAATTACTAAAACATTTTTAATATAGTGTTATACATAAGATAAATTCGATTATAAATATTAATTAGAAAGATAAAAAGATTTCCTACATAATTGTATTTTATTTATAATTTTTAGACATTAAATATGTTAATTTATTTATGACACAATGGTGATATAGTAATTACATAATTAATTAAATATTAAAATAATTGATATTATAAATATCCAAATAAATGTAATTTTAGACTTTTTATGAATTAAAATAATTTTCTAGGTTAATATGAAATATTATTATTGTTTATATAATTTGTTTGTGAAGTAATAATGCTGTTATGAAATTATAAAAAACAAAATACCCAATAGTGTCAAAATTGACATAAAAGAGTTTTTAAAAAAAATATTATATTATTAATTGATATTCTATTCCTAAAAATATAAGGTTAGGAAAAAGGACTTATATAATGATAGGTGTATCATTAATGGACCGCTTTGGGGTCTCTTTAAGGTATATAGTAAGTTTATTAACTATATAATATAAAAATATAAAGAGAAAAGGTAAATGCCAAACTATTTAACTAAGAGTTAAATATAAATGATAAGGTTAATATAGTGACCCAAAACTGTCTAAAATATATTGGTTGAAAGGATTTAGACCCATAACCACCTTAAGATTTAAATAATCCACTTTGGATCCATTAGAAACCGAATATGAATTTATTATAAAATAATATTTCTAGCTTTTCCAAAGGTGCCCCTAACCCCTCTTATAATAGGGCACTCCCCCTTCCCTCTAATTCACACCTTCAAATCCTTTTGGATCGGCCAAACCGTGCCCAAATATTCTCTCAAATTCCCTAAATTCAACCTAGAGGCCTTAGTTTGATCAGAAAACCAACCTAAGGAGCCCTTTTGATCAAATCAAAAGGAAGAACCCGAAGAAGATGTATTGTTTTCACCACCCTCTTTCAAGTTCCTTTCTTCTTCAACTTCTTCTTTCTTTGTTATTTCCATTATAAAATAATAACTCAAGTATCAAATATGTAATATTATGTTATTATAAATATGGTACATCCATATTCATTATTCAATCCATCCTTTGAAGTACATGTCACGATACGTGTGTACGTACGACTTACCGTCTCCACGTCGTGGTGTAATTGTTATTGAAAACATTATATTTTGACGGGTATGATAATGATGTGTAATGGATGTAAATAATAAATATAACATGATAATTATTCTTTATATATTATATTCTATTCATTTATATATTATTTTAATATCAAAATAATGATATTGCCGCTCGTGTGTACATATGGACTACCGTCTCCACGAACATGATGAGATTCATTCCCCATTGTATCCATGCAAGTATAATTCTAATTTTATGATTAAAAATAATGTTTAAGGACTTGATATAATCCTATATATGAATAGGATACAAGCTATCCATAAAAACATGACTTATTTAAGAAAAGATATAAAATAAAACGAGTAAGTTAACACCCGAAACGACGATAATACTAAGATATTATTAACAAAGAAATCTTAAAATATAATATATGATTTCATATTAATGTATATGATTCATGTATAATTTAATAAAACTTATTTCACCATTATACAGGAGGTTAACCAAACCTCAACCAAGGAAAATTACAAGGTAAGAGTTTATTTCACAATCTCTTCATTATCTGAGGTTGTTTATACGTAATTATCTACAGAGACCTCTTTATCACCCACATCCATGTTTCTTAAAAATGTATTTAAAATAATTCTTACTATTTTACAGACTATGGGTTAAATTCATTTATACCCTTGTTGACATTTTATAATAAGCTTATAAAGGAATCTTTTTGTCGTGTTCCAAATAAGGTCCTTCTTAACCTTTTCGACAGAATGATAGTAAGAATGTCTTTTTTAACTTATACGAAGAGTGAGGCTATTTTATGCCATTATAAAATCATCGAAGCTTCCCTTACAGGCTTATAAGAATATTTTCAAAGTAAATTTATTATTTTATAATTATGTGACTTTTAAATGATTTCAAAAAAGGAGATACTTCTCTCAAATAGTGTTGATTTTATCTATGTCAACATCCTTTGATTTATTTTAAGCTTATTTAAAGTTTATTTATTATGACACAAAAATTGCATATTGTATTTAAGGTTTTGTGATATGTTTGACTGTGGATGTGTTATTTTTATACCATTCATGGTTTATGGAGAAAGTATTGACATTTCGTATTCTATTTTTAATACGAATGTTTATGTTATGTTTAAACATGTTCATATGAGGAATGCATTGGACTTAATAAGTGACGGGTGGAGCCCGCTATAGATCCTCAATGCATCGATAGGTTTCATGATACAACTAGTGTCTTGGAACAAGGCCTTGAAATAATATTATTTGTAGTCCTGGCACAAGGCCTTGACTATGTTGTTATTATAGTCTGGCATTATGCATTCCATCATTATGAAAGTGGTTATTGATATTGCATGTAATTATTCGACTAGTAGAATATCTATGTGAATAAGTAAATGGAATTATTTACTTTTATTTTTGTCATATTATAATGAAGTTCAAGTTTAAAAGTCTTTTGTTTTAGTTATACATTGCCTTAAATGTTTATGCTTATTTATGAATGTTTCCTCTATATTGTTATCCTTACTGGGCATTTGAGCTCACCCCTTTGTATGTTTTATTTTTCCTTAGATGTGAAGAAGTATTTTATGAATGACCTGAAGGGATAGTATAAGGGGATGTGAGTGTGGAGACAAGATGTTGTTGTAGTTTTCACTTTATGATGTAATGTAATCTTTAAGAATGTATCCAGTGATTCCAAGGCTACTAAACTAATTGGTATTTCGAGACTTGCTATTTTGTGATCATGAAAATTTTATGTAATAATGCACCGACTCTGGGTAACTGGGGTCAAGGCGTTACAAATTCATATTGAAAATAATAAAATATAGGAAATAAATATATATAAATAAATAATAGAAAATGATCAAATTCAAAAGTAAAATAAAAAATAAGAAATAAAAAATAAAAAATATTAAAAATGAATTAATAATACTGAAATGTAATAATATTAAAAATAAAACTATAAAAAATAAAATCGACCAATTAAAAACCTCATATATTAAATGTATCATGTTATAATGAAATTCTAAATTATTCTAAAATTTGAATAAATTACATAAATATTTGGTGCATGTGTTTATATATATATTAGATTTCATTAATTGTGTAAATATTTTAGTGCGTGTGTCTTATATAAAAATATATTAATTACATATATGTATGTGAAATAAATGTAATACACGACGTTTAATATATGCTAAATTGAAAAACCAAACAACATTAAAAATGAATAAGACATTAAGATGTTTTTAATTATTACATTGTATTCATTTTCTATTTATATATATATTTAATATATATTATTTTGTACTATTTATAATTAATATATATGTATAATACTTATTCATTTTTATTGATAATTGTTTCATTAATAAATTTAATTTTTTTTTGAAATCTATTCATTTATAATTTTTTTATTTAATTATTACAATTTATTCATTTATATATTTATATTTAATATATATTATTTATTAATATTTATAATCTATACCTATTTATATTTAATTTATTCATTTTTATCAAAAATTATTTAATTAATAATTTTTTTTAATGTTTTTCTTAATTTACTCATTTTTAATTCATATATGTTCATTATTTCATTTTATTAATTTTATATATCTACATATTTAATATATAGTATTTATTAATTTATATAATTTATATATATTTATATTCAATTTATTTTTTTTAATTTTAGTTATTTAATTAATTAAAGTTTCAATATATTTTTATTTTTTTAATTATTTAATTTTATTTTGGACCTTATCAGCGCTAAAAGAGCACTAAAAAAGGATACCCTTTATCATCGGTAAACATAAATCACTGATAAAGATGGCATTTATCAGCACATTTTTCTAGTGCTAATAAATTTATGTATTGTTAAAGGCCTCTTTTATAGTAGTATATGGAAAATAGGGACTCTAGAAAGTTACATCATTGGTGCACAGTTTGGGAAAATAATGGGATAACCATGTTCAAATAATGATTTTTCGAAGAGTGTGATTCCCAAAGTTGGTGCATGTTTTGAAATACATTGTGACCAAAATATGAATCCTATGTTATGTATGGTAACACTTATATTATTAGAGCACAGTTTCCCAAAACATGTGGCCAAAATATGCACAATATTAAAATAACTAGAAAGCTAGTATAAACTTTATTTCCCCTCTAAAACACTTATTTATCTCCTCCTTTCTAGGGCTTTCTAACTTAAAGGATACCTTGGGATATTTTAGTGATCCTCTTTATTTCAGAGACCTATCTCTTTGATTCTTCGAGTGTTTATCCTTAGGATTTATGATTAGGCTTTTTTACCTCCTTCTATACTCATTTCTTCCCATTTTTATTTGGGAGAAACCCTATTGTAGGTATTTCATTCTTTTATGTTGTGGTTACTATTTTTAGTTGGGTTTTTGTTTTGAACCATCCTGTGAGGGTTATGAGTGCTTGAATATATATGGGTGGGGTGTGGTTTCATTTTAGAGACCTTGTTTTAGGTAGGTGGATTCTCTATCTCTCTCCAATTATCTCAATAACTTTTAAATCTTATTGTTTTAAAAATTTAATGAATGAATTTGTGGGTACTAAATTATTTTTAAAAATCTTGGATATATTTCTATTAGATTTAAATGGTTTTAGACAAAGGTTGTGGGTGACACCCAAAATGTGTTTGATGAAATTTATATTTGGTGATTTTGTTTCAAAAATAATTTTTTTAATGTGATGAACACAGATTGGACGTGTTGTTAGTGTGATTGTTTTTGTTTAGTTATAGTGTTGATGAAATGTGTATTTACAAAAGTGACTTGGGAAAGATAGTTTTGGAAATAATGGTAACATGAAATTGGAATGATTTAGTATGTGTTCATCATGAATAAAGATGAATCCTCATTGGGATGAACTTGGATTCTTATTCTGTTTATGTAGACACGTTTACTATATTATATGTGCACTAAAATATTCATGTGAATGAATTATTTTTTCCCTATATGTTCCCTTGTGTTTTAATTGGTTATAATCCTATATGAATGAGTTAAAGGGAATACTTTATGAATATATTCAATTTCTTTCATTCATTGAAGAAATTCAATGAATAAATCTAATAGTAATAAACATATACCACTACATTGTAAATGGATAATGTGTTTCATTAATGTAGGCACATCAATGATGTCTATATACAGGAATGTAATTTGTCATGTTAGATACAACAAATTACACACAAGCATCCTGATTATCTCTTCCTCCCAAAATTAAATTTATCACTAGGTGAAGGTGCTTCAACCCTTATATGTTTTAGGATCCTTAAGAAACATTCCGGTATCCTTTGGCTGGTGTAATACCTCAGAGGTAGGAAGATTTCATTTTCTACTTTTATGATCTTCATCAAACATGCATTAAATAATAAAATATGGATTCACTAATTCATGTATGAATTTTAATTTATTTATTTAATTATACATGTTTATTACATCAAGGATAGATCACACAAATATGTGTTTTCTTCTACATCTAAGTTTTTATGATGAACCACAAGGACTCATTAGTGGTACCAGAACACTTACTACCTTGTCGAATCAACATGTTTCTTACATTGTAAAATGAAGAACACATTTTATGAAATAATTATTGGTTTTCCCCCTCAAAACACTACATTTTATTATAATAAGACATCAGGATCATCATGTGATCTTATATTTAATTGTTAATGTAATATGAAGTGGAAGTCACTACTTACGTAAAGCAGTTAACGTAATTTGCATCACTACTATGGGAAAATAGATAATTTTAGTTTTAGGTTATTAAAAAATTATTTTTAAATAATGGAATCATATACCTTGGGAAAGTTAATAGAATTTATAATTTTTTTTATAAATTAATTAACTATAAAATGTTTGTGGTTAATTGTTTTGGAAACAATTATCATAAATATTACTTTAATATTAATAATATCAATTTTTATTTTTTATATTTTATAAAATATTTTTAAATCATAGTAAAAGGTATTTTGGGAATATTTTATTTTATAAAGAGTTTATAAACTAATTATAAATAGTTTATAATTAATTATATAAACATTTAGGAAACATCTATTTAAATAATATTATAAATATTAATTTTTATTATTTAAAATATTTTTTGATAAATTATATGGCATGCCTTAAAATCTTGAAAGAAATCTTATATTAAGAAAATATAGGGTAATTTATAAAGAATTCATTAATTATATAAATAAGGACATAATATAAAGGAGATTAAAATTAATTATGAATTGTTCATAATTAATTAATTTGAATTGTTCATATTAAAATGGGGCCTTATTTAAGATATAATTTGGACCTCGTCACAAATTTTTTTGATAGATTTTTGTAGGGTTTAAATATTATTTATGTTTTTATATTTAGATTATGTAAATAGTGTACATTATAGAAATTTGATTATAAAATGTTTATAATTCACAATAATTCCATACATTTATAGTGAAATTTTCTATAATTAATAATATTGAATGTGGATATGACGTGTTTATATCCAAGAAAATAAAAATTGCATAACATGAAATGGTTTTAATATTCTCATGAAGCATGTTATACTCGTAAGGAATTTTAATTAAAAAATCATTTTAAATATGTTATAAATTATAGGTTTTGGGTTTAATAAAAATATATTTTATAAAACATTATTAAATATGATGTTTTTATATATATTTCATATTTTTTATCATATACCTATAAATATTAAGTATGGTTTTAATTAAAAATGTGTTTAATGAGCCTCTAATTGAATATGATAATTTATATTTATAACTAATTATTAAATAAAACGTTTATTTAATTATTTATTCTTTTATGTTATTCATGATTATAAAGGGCTCATATAATATTAATTACACGAATGATGTTAAGTAGTAGGTTTTATAATTTTTTTTATAATCATTTGTTAAATATGAAAATTCATATTTATTTATCATGAAAAATAATGTTTTTATTTAGTATTCATGAGTGTAATTTAATAAAAAAAATTCAATTACATTGATACAACTAAATTATAATTTTGTTTATAATTATATTTCTGATTTTTTTAATAAATTAATTTTTTATCGAATACAGGGAAATAACTTATTTAAATTTATTATTTAGACAAAAAAAATTGTGACAATAGAATTAAGTAATGTTTTAAATAAATTAAATGATATTTAAATTATGTAAAATTTTTACTAAATAGAAGTTAAATAAATAAATATTTATAATTCCTATAATATCATATGTTTTAATTAAATCACATATATTGAAATAAATAAGAAATAAGATATATTAAAATTTGATATAAAAGTATTTATGTATTTTCCATAATGTTTAACATAATTTTAAAATTATCATAGTAAAATATTATTTAAGAAATGTTCCTAAATTATTCTCGTGTTTAAATTTATGAAATGTTTATAAGTTATTAATTTATTGATTCGTGTTTATAATTTTTTATAGATTATGAATAATGGGTTTGGTTTATTTATGTAATGAATTGATTTTTGGAGACAGCGTCTTGCATTACATGCTTGGTACAACACCATCAAATGTAGTTTTTTATCTACCTTGACCTCAAATGTTTATTTGATTTTTGATCTTTAGAATAGTTTTTAAAAATATTTTGTGCATACTATGTGTTATAAATATTATGAATTGAATTCTCTCTTGAGTAAATTCTCCCCGAGTAGAGGGAATTAGGGTCGGACTACCCAATGGTCTGGAGGCTTATGCCATGTCAGAAAAGTGATGAAGCTGGCCATCTATTTCTCTAGGATTACTCATGAGGATATTTTAAATATCATATATCTCTATTCATTTAAGAGTTTAGGTAACTTATTCATATGATTTATATGAATATGTATGAATATTTTTGGCTTCTATATTTTTGTGAGTGAAAAAAATTGTCAGTTTTATAAGGAGTTACACATTAATTTAGTGTGAAATCATTTTAATATCCCAAAATTTTATAGAGTCATCTCGGTCATGATTCCAAGTAATTTTTTTTATCTTAGAACCTTTTACGTGAGTTGTGACTTGGGGTTATTTTGGGTGAAGTCTAAGAGAATTTTGGAGAAAAGGGGACTGTGCATGGTTGGAGTACAGTTTGAACAAACCTTGCAGCTGCCTAGGAGAAACCATGTGATCTCTAGTCTTTGAGATAGTAGCATCAGCATTGTTAAAGTACAGTTGGGAGGTTGCACAAGGTATCTGTGTGAAGTTCCCCCTTTAAGTAGTGGCAAATGCATGATTTTCACGTGGTTTGTCTAACCGTGAAACTAAACAATGTAAGAGCTGAGAGTGAGATCCTAAAATTGTTGATCTCACTCCTTTTCAAATTTTATTGACCTGTTTCACCTTCTATAAAGCCCCAACTCTAGATTTTACTTTCCTAATTGTAAATTAATGTTACCCCATCGATATGGAAGGATTCTAAGGCCTTACGAACACCGTTCTTTAAGATTGAAATCATGAATTAAAGATATTTTCTTCTCCCGATAGCTAGATTTCATCTAGTTGCTTCTCCCATTATTTCATCAATCATTCCTTGATATTTTCATGTAATATATCCTCTATTTCCTAGCATCTAAACCTATGTGGTGAGATCTGTATCTATGATTGTAGATCTAGATCTAGATATATGACATCTTGATGTCTTGGATCTTCATTTTGGTTTATAGATTTAGATCTGGAACTCATATCTACGTCATTGTTCTACTCATTTTTTGGGGATTTCCATTGGGAAAACATCTATCAAGAGATTCAGTTAGGCGGTATAAATCTAATTCCCATATTTTTGTATTTGATATATATAGGAAATATTGTATAATTGCGCGCATCCTTTAACAATTGATTTAATTGAATTGGGTTTATTAGATTGACCAATTAAGTAATAAAAGCTTTATTGAAATAGGTGATTAATTAGGGAATTAATCAAGAGAATAATGTGATTACATATTAGATAATTAATATGAGGAATTTATTATAAAAAGCAGGGGTTGTAATCTAGATAATTAGTTGGGGGATTAATTATGAGAAATTTAAATGGCTAAGTTGAGGTAATTAATTGTAGATTAATTATGTGCCTTTGATAATATGATCTAGGTAAATAATTAGGGGATTATTTATCAAATTTTGTGATTATAATGAAATAATTAATTTTTGAAAATTAATTAAGGAATATAAATTATAATATTGATTAATTAATGGATGAATTAATTAATAGTTTCAAGCACCTCGTTAATTGTTGAGTTAACTAATGGAATGAATGTGTTTAACTAATTGTTGAATTTGTAATCGGATTGGGGTGGATAATTAATTAGTAAATTAATTATGTGATAAATAATGGGAACATGGTCATTCTAAATTGAGAAGTACAGATGGTAACATGGTTGTCATACTTATGAGTAAAGAGAATGGGAACATGGTAAATATAAATTGAGAAGTATACAGATAACATGATCATTATACATATGAGTAAATAGAATGAAAACATTTTTATTCTATTGAGGAGTAATCATGAAAACATGGTCATATTACTTTTGTTTGTGATATTGGTAACTTTGAAAATGTGGCTTATCAATGTGAACTTATAGAATAGAAATAAGGGAACATTAAGTTATGGACTCACACGAGAATATTCAACTCCAACATGAGTCGAATGAGGTACTGAGATATCATATCACCTTGAATACTTTGATCATCAGCTAGAAGTGGGTATTAAGATATGGTATTACCAAGGGAACACTTTGGGATCTGGAATAAGATGAAGTAAGTATTGAGGTACATGTATCCTTGGGAACGCTGGAGTTAATGTAGTAAGATAAGAAATAAATGAAAATGTGATAAGATATTTATTATTGAATTATAATTATTTCCTTATAGAACTAAATGCACAATCTTTTTACTAGACTTGTTTTAGACACCGTTGGTGGTGGCCTACAAAGTTATACTCAAACGCTATTTGGTATGCCCGATCGGTACCCAAAAAGATTATATTATTGGAGGACTGGATAAGGGAAAAGGCCCTAGGATAGGTGGTTGATTGGTGATTGATCTTAGAGGAGGGAACATGACATGGTTAGGGACCCTCTTGGGATGCATTAGTGTCTTTATTTTTAGTATAATTATATACACTTGACACTTTTATTGACACGAATTTTTTTCCCTTTTAGTTGAGTATTGTTTTTCTATTTGATTATCTTATGCCATGAGTATTATTCTAGTTATATGTTCTTCTTCTTTTGTTCATTTATTTCTATTGGCATTTTACTCTGATAAATAAGGGTATAGTCTCCCCTTAAATAACATTCTTGGAATTTGATTATAGTTGGAAGAATCTAGCATATGGGGAGGGGCGCTTGAGGTCATATGGAAAACCAGCTTGGGGCACCGTCACATGGCTCCCGGGTCAGGACATTACAAAGCAGTATCAGTGTTCTAGTTTTCTTTATTTATTCTTTTGTATTACAATTTTGGGAAGGTAGACCGGAGACTAAGATGATTTAGGGATTTGTATTAAGCTCATGCATGGGAGTTTCAAACCAATGTATAGAAGAAAACCCAAGTACCAGGGTGGGATTGTTGTTATTTCTGTTTGCTGTTACAGTTTAATATTATTTCACATTGGGAGATACACTTTTGTTATGATGTGATTACTATTTCTGATAATTTTTAAGTAATTATTTTTGTCTTAGAAAGCCATGACATTTGATTCTGCATGCATCATTCTTGGAACTCAAGGTTATTGTGTCATGCATCATTTTAGGCACGCATGGGGAAACATGTTATAGGTAAGTTTTTAAACTTAAACAATTTTCCCTTTTTGTGAGATTTAAAATAAAAAATGGTGCCTAACATGAGTTTAGAATGATTTTAAAATGATACAAAATGAGAATAATTGGGTGTCTAAATGAGAAACCTGATTATGATAGTGTGTTTAACCTTTTTAACCAAAACCTAGGTGTAATATGGTTACGGGTAGTGAGAGCGCCTTAGTTTTGACCATGTGGAGAGTTTGGTGGGAAATACTTGTGATTATTTCCAATTATATTAATTTTATAAGGCTGTTTTATGAGACCTGAGATGTGTGTTTGGATTTGAAGAGAGTATGCCTCCATGACGCTTGTTGAGGGGATGATTGAGGGGTGTTCCTAGGAATGATTTTCCAATTAGGGAACTGGAGGCACCGATTGTGCCAGGTGAAGATGAAGTTAATAAGTTTCGAGAGAACTTCAATCGCTTCAGGAAATTCCGGGAAAGAGACCCAGGATGGGTTTTGAAAAGTATGTATGAGTTGATGAGGGAGTTTCAGTTGAAACACCCATTTAATTTTACTAGAGAGGGTGGACTTGAGGGAGCATAATTCTTGGTTGATTCCATATATACAATACTTGACCATTTGATGACTCTGGCAGAGTGGAGGGTCAACTAAGCTTCTTATATGCTATGGGGATCAATGAAGCACTGGTGGGACATTCCGAAAATGAACTATAAATACTGATAGTATGTTGTGGAAGGACTTATAGGAGAGGTTTTTGGAAATTTTTTATCCACAAACGTTGATACAAATGAAATCTACTGAGTTCATTCATCTCATACAAGGGAGCATATCAGTGATGGACTATACTTGATGATACACATATCTGCAATTCTTTGCTCGAACAATTGCATGAGATGAAGTAGCTACATAAAAATGGTTTCAAGATGGACTTAAGTGTGAGATTAAGTCCTAGGTGAATATATTCCAGCTAAAAATATTTATGGAAGTGATGGATTAGGCTCTCGTAGTTTAAGGGAACCCAAGGTAGGATTCTAGTGCTGGATAGTTAGTTGTTACTAGATGATAAAGTGGTGTGACTTGTGAGAGCTGGAAGATCCATTATGACAAATTTACTAAAGGAAGTGCTAATCAGAGTATGAAAATAAGAGGGTTAGTTAGACATCACCTTTTTGGGATGTTATATCATCTATTTGGTAGTCCGAGAAACTATCATCGACACTGTTACCAACCACTAGTGGAGTGTCAATCGTGCGGCAAGGTCAGACATCTATATAAATTCTATAGGTGACAACGACTAACTGGTACTAAAGGAGTAGGTGGGCAGAGTCCGAGTATTTGAAGATGATCTTCTACATAAAATCAGGTAGGAAGTTATAGTTATACTTGTTTAGGTGGTAGAGGTAGTGGATGTGTGTAACACCCCAAGCTTCTATGGTATAGTTCTCTTTGAATAATGCAATAGCGTGTGTTGTACGCAACATCGAGTTCTAAAACACCACAACTAATCAAACTAGCCTTTATGAATAGTAATACCCACTTTTTGAAATTTTTAAATTTTATTTTTAAAAATGGACTTCATTTTTGGATTCAGAATATCAAAATTAGCATAGGGTGAATTTTTGGTATTTTTCTAAAAAACTTCATTTTTTGATAAATAGTGAAACCACTAAGTGGTAGTTAAAAAACTGAATTTTTCATAAAACTTAATTTTACCTATTCTTTTAGTGTAATTTCAAAAATACAATAGACACAATTAATATCAAGGAGTAAAATTTGATTCAATGAGATGAAACTAATTTTTGGTGAATAATAACTTTTTTACTTTTATTTACCATGGTTAAAATTAAATAGGGTAATTAAGGGTAAAAATGATATTAATATTACCCTAACAATGTCCTAATTCTATTGGAAAAGTGTATCTCGACCAAAAACAACATTAGGAATAAAATATTATCATTTAGGTCCACTTGGATAAGATTAGGACATTTATTATTACTTAATTCAAAGAAGAGTTAAAAGAGTTAAAATAAAAGTTTATTTACTAAAACATTTTTAATATAGGGTTACACATAATATAAATTCTATTATAAATATTCATTAGAAATATAAAAATATTTCCTACATAATGAAATTTTATTTATAAATTTTTTACATTGAATAATTTAATTTATTTATGACACAATGATGATGCAATAATTACCATAATAGTGAAAAATTAAAATAATTGATATTATAAATACCCAAATAAATATAATTTGAAACTTTTTATGAATTAAACTAATTTTATAGGTTAATATGACATGTTAAGAATTATTTAATTAACTTTTTTTGAAGTAATCATTCTGTTATGAGTTTCACAAAAATCAATTTTACAAATAGTGTCAAAATTGACATAAAAGAGTTTTTAAAACAAATATTATATTATTAATTGATATTCAATTCCTAAAAATATAAGGTTCGGAAAAGAGACTTATATCATGATAGGTGTAGCATTAATGGACCACTTGGGGGTATCTTGGAGGTATATAGTATGTTTGTTAACTATATAATATAAAAATACAAAGTGACATGGTAAGTGTCAAAGTAATTAACTAAGTGTTAAAACTAAAAGATAAGGTTAATATAATGACCCAAACCTGTCTACATTCTATTGGTTGAGTGGTTTCCGACCCATCCCCACCTTAAAATTTAAATAATCCACTTTGAGGCCATTAGAAACCGAATATTAATTTATTATAAAATAATATTTCTAGCTTTTCCAAAGGTGCCCCTCACCCCTCTTATAAAAGGGCACCCCCATTATAATTAATTCACACCTTGAAAGACTTTTGGTTCGGCCAAACCCTGCCCAAATACTCTCTTAACTTCCCTCACTTTATCCTAGAGGCCTTAATTTAGTCAGAAAGCCAACCTAAGGAGCCCTTTTGATCAAATCAAAAGGAAGAACCCGAAGAAGAGGTAATGATTTCACCACCCCTTTTCAAGTTCCTTTCTTCTTCCACTTCTTCTATCTTTGTTATTACCATTATAAAATAATAACTCCAGTATATTATATATACATTTATGTTATTATAAACGTGGTACAACCATATTTCAGTATTCTATCCATCCTTTTAATGACATGTCACCATACGTGCGTACGTACGGCTTACCGTCTCCATGTCGTGGGGTAATTGTTATTCAAAATATTATTATTTGGATGGTTATAATAATGATGTGTAATTCATGTAAATAATAAATATAACATGAAAGTTATTATGTATATATGATATACCATCCAATTAAATATTATTTTTATATCAAAAGAATGATATTGTCGCTCGTGCGTACGTACGGACTACCGTCTCCAAGAACGTGATGAGATTCATTCTCCATCGTATCCATTCAAGTCTAATTATCATTTGAAGATTAATAATAATGTTTAAGGACTTAATATCATTCTGGATATGAATAATATACAACCTATCCATAACAAACATGTCTTACATAACAAAACATATAAAATAAAATGTGTAAGTTAACACCCGAAACGATGATAATTCTAAAATATTATTAACAAAGCAATGTTAAAAGATCATATATGATATAATATTAATATATATGATTATTGTATAATTTAATAAAAATTATTTCACCATTATACAAGAGTTTAGCCTACCCCAACCAAGGAAAAGTACAAGGTAAGGGTTATTTCACAATCTCTTCATTATCCGAGGTTGTTTATACGTGATTATCTACTGGGGCCACTTTATCATCCACATCCATGTTTCTTAAAAATGTATTTCAAATCATTATTTCTATTTTAAAGACTATGGTATAAATTCATTTATACCCTTGTTGAATTTTTAAAATAAGTTTATAAAGGAATCTTCATGTCGTTTTCCAAACAAGGTCCTTTTTAACCTTTTCGACATAATTAATGTAAGAATGTTTTTTTAAAATTATACGGCAGGTGTGGCTATTTTCCACCATTATAAAATCTTCAAAGCTTCACTTATAATCTTATAAGAATATTTTCAAAGAAAATGTTTTATTTTATAAATATATGACTCTTAAATGATTTCAAAATAGAAATATATATTTCTCTAAAAAGAGTTTTGATTTCATCTATGTCAACATCCTTTGATGGATTTTACGCTTATTTGAAGTTGATTTATTATGATACAAAACTTCTATATTGTATTAAAGGTTTTGTGATATGTTTGACTGTGGATGTGTTATTTTTATACCATTCATGGTTTATGGATGAAGTATTTATATTTCGTATTCTAGTTTTAATAGGAATGTTTATGTTATGTTTAAACGTTTTAATATGGGAATGCATTGGACTTAATATGTGATGGGTGGAGCCCGCTATAGCTCCTCGATGCATCGGTAGGTCTCATGAGACAAACTAGTGTCTTGGAACAAGGCCTTGAAAAAATCTTATTTGTAGCCTTGTCACTAGGCCTTGGCTAGGTGGTTATGATAGTCTGGCATTATGCATTCCATCATTATGAAAGTGGTTATTGATATTGCATGTGATTATTAGAGTAGTAGAATATCCATGTGAATAATTAAATGGAATTATTTCATTTTATTTTTTCCATACTATGTTGAAGTTATAGTTCAAATGGATTTTGTTTTAGTTATACATTTCTTTAAATGTTTATTCTTATTTATGAAAGTTTCCGCTATATTGTTATTCTTACTGGGCATTTGAGCACACCCCTTTTCTATGTTTTATTTTTCCCAGGATTGTGAAGAAGTAATTTATGGATGACCTATAGGGATATTATGAGGGGATAAGAGTGTGGAATATGGAGACTATATTGTTGTATTTTTCATTTTATGATGTAATGTAAACTTTATTAATGTATCTAGTTATTCCAAGGATACTAAACTAATTGGTCTTTCGAGATTTGATCTTTCTTTTGATCATGCCAATGTTATGTAATAATGCACCGGCTCTGGGTAACTGGGGTCAGGGCGTTACAGTTGGTATCAGAGGAAGTTTAGTACATCCCTTGGAAGCTAGATTTAGATAAACTCTGATTAGAGCACATAGATTTAAGATGGACTTTGGGGATTAGTATATAAGAACTTACTAGAATTTTGGTATTGTAGAGATTTTGTGAGTTTTTCGAGTAATACATCCCTGTCTGGATACGATTAGGTAGAGGCGGCTCTGGCACAGATGTACCTAGGGGTAAAACCCAAAAACACCGCTTTGACCTAGACTCGAACGGGAACTGGTGCACGACAACGAGCCTTGCTGCACTCTTGGTTACGACACTCCCGGGGGATATGCTTAGGATAAATCTCATTTTCTTTACAAATCATTATGAAGGGTTTATGAGTATATACTTCCTCAAAGAAAACATTTTTATGATTATGGATTATATCCATAAATAGTTCAATTTATGTTAAGTGTTTTATAAGTATGGAATTATGTATTTTGATTCACAAACTGATCTAGTTTATGCCATTGTTTTGAAATGGTGCCTAGTGGAAGAAATGGAATCTGTATCAATGCACACACTCCATGTAGGTATTTCCCTCTGGCTCAAGATAATTATAGTGGAGCTGTTGATGCAACTAGTGCTGATCAACTAATCACCATACTGGGACAACTCACTCAGGTTATGAATAATACCCATACCCGTATGGAGCACTCGGATCCACAACATAGAGGATCAATGTTAGATCACTTCATGAGGTAGCAACCACCAATATTCAATGGGAGTACAAATCCATTAGTAGCTGAGCAATGGATAAGTTCCCTAGAGAAAATATTTCAGGATTTGGGAAGTTTTGAATGGGAAAAATTTATCATGGCAGTTTACCGCCTCACCGGAGATGCTGATCAATGGTGGTCATTGATTCGAAACACGAAGGAAGATGATAAAGTGTCAAATATGGAATGGAGGGAGTTCAAAGATCTGTTTTTAGAAAAATAATTTCCTCGTGACCATCGAGAAGATATGGAATGGAAATTTCTGAGTCTGAGACAATAGGAGGATGGGAATGTCGCAAAGTATGAGGCTAACTTTACAAGGATAGAAAGGTATGCTGGATATTATATACGTAACCCAATAAGTAATATTGATCCTTTATTTGATGGGTTAAAACCATTTCTCCATCAAGCATTAGTCTCACAATCCTTTTCATCGTACGAAGACATTGTCTCATGTGCTATCAAGACAGAAAAGGAATTCTCTAAGTCTTATGAATTTAAAGCAAAGCAAGAGAAGAAGAGATCTGTGGATCAATATGGGAATGGAAATAAGGGTAAGAAAGGAAAGGTTGAATATCCATCCTATGGTAAATGTGGGAAGAAACACCCCGGTACTTGCTTGAATGGAATGGATGTCTGTTACAAGTGTGGTGAAAAATCCCACCAAACTCGTGATTGCAAAGGGAAGAAGGAAGATACCGATGTTCAGTGCTACAATTGCATGGAGATGGGACATTATGCAGATGAATGTCCTAAGCGTCAGGGGAACTTAACTTAGAAAAGGCCAAGGGATCAAGGCCAACTTATGCTATCACTACTGCTGAGGTAGAAGCTCCGAAAGACATGGTGGCAGGTAATTTAATGGTTTCCTCAAGTTTAGAAAATGCATTATTTGATTCTGGATCACCGCATTGTTTCATATCTTCCCAGTTTTCTAAGAAAATTAGATATTTCCAATTTGATTTAACAATGGAGTTGTCAGTTAAAAATCTTAAGGGAAGTATCATTGCAACAATGTTTTGTGAATCAGTCCCCATTAGAGCACATAAATGTTCTTTATATGCTAATCTCATCGTCATACCTATGATTGAGTTTGATATAATCCTCAGTATGGATTGGATTTCAGACCATGATGTAAAGATTTATTATAAGAAGAATGAGGTTACAATTTTTGATGATGATGATAAGGAACAACTTATCTTTAGAGCAGATTCGTCACCACCTAATTCTTATCTAGATCCACCCCCAGTAGCTCAACTAAATTCAATTAATGGGGAGTAAGAGAATTAAATGACTGTGGGTGAGGAAAGGAATGTTCAAATAGAGGATGTAACTATTGTGAAAGAATATGTAGATGTGTTCCCGGAAGATTTTCCTGGACATCCTCTAGAACAAGAAGTTGAATTTTCCATTGATTTAATTCCTAGATCAAGGCCTATATCGAAGACCCCTTATATAATGTCCAATATAGAATTAGTTGAACTAAAGAAACAACTAGAGGAATTGAGTAATAAGGGATTTATTCACCCTAGTGTTTCTCCATGGGGAGCCCCTGTTATTTTTGTTAAAAAGAAAGATGGATCTATGAGGTTATGTATCGACTACCTGGAGATCAACGTTATAAAAATAAAGAACAAGTATCCCCTACCTCGTATTGATGATTTATTTGACCAACTGCATGGAGCTCAATAATTTTCAAAGATTGACCTTCGATCTGGATACCATCAGTTGTGTGTTAAGAAGGAAGACATTCCGAAGACATCATTTCGAACCAGGTACGAGCATTACGAGTTTACAGTAATGCCTTTTGGATTGACTAATGCACCCTCTGTATTCATGGACATGATGAATAGAGTTTTCAAGGAATATCTCGATGAATTTGTGGTGGTATTTATTGATGATATCTTGGTATACTCCAAAATCTACGAAGATCAAGAAAATCACTTGCGCATTATCCTGAAGACTCTGAGAAGACATGAATTATATGGGAAGTTTATCAAGTGTGAATTATGGCTTCAGGAGATTTCTTATCTTGGCCATATTGTATATAAAGATGGAATCTTTGTTGATCCTTCTAAGACCAAGGCAATCCAAGAATTTCCAGCACCTACGAGTATAACCGAGGCACACAATTTTATTGGTTTGGTAGGTTATTATCGACGTTTCGTCCAGAATTTTTCCCGATTGGCTAACCCACTAACGAATATCACACGTAAAGGGGTTAAATTTGTTTGTAAAAAGGAGTGTGAAGAATGTTTTGAAGAACTGAAGATAAGATTAGTCAATGCTCTTATATGGACTCTACCATCGGGGAATGATGGGTTTGTTATTTATAGTGATGCATCGAATAAAGGACTTGGTTGTGTCCTTATGCAGAATGATAGTGTTATTGCCTATGCATCATGACAGTTGAAAATTCATGAACAAAACTATCCTACTCATGATCTCAAGTTAGCAGCTATGATCTTTTCTTTGAATATATGGAGGCACTACCTCTATGGTGAAAAATGTGATATTTATACTGATCACAAGAGTTTGAAGTATATTTTCTCACAAAAAGAACTCAACATGAGGCAAAGGAGATTGCTTTAATTACTCAAGGATTATGATTGGAAGATAAACTACCACCCAGGGAAAGCAAACAAGGTGACAGATGCTTTGAGCAGAAAAGACCATGGAGTTTTGAACAATATGAGAATTGAAAGTGATCCAATTTTCATGGATCTAGTGAAGATGGACATGGGAATAACCATAGAAGGTGAAACATCAATTCTTTTTCAAATGGTTACCAAACCATCATTACTAAAAAGGATTAAGATTTCTCAAACCGATGATGAAGAATTTCAAAAGAAGATTAAAGCTGTGAATGATGGGATATTGAGAGACTTTGTGTATGAAGAAGGAATTTTGAAATTCGGGGAGAGGCTTTGTGTTCCCGATATACCTGATCTAGAAAGGGAATTTCTGGATGATGCTCATAGTTCCAATTTCTCTATACACCCTGGGAGCACCAAAATGTATAGAGATTTGTAGGAACATTTTTGGTGGGACAACATGAAGAGGGAGATTTCCAATTTTGTGTCAAGATGTATGGTTTTTCAACAAGTGAAAGCTGGAAGGCAACAACCTAGTGGAGTATTGCAACCTCTTCCCATACCTGAGTGGAAATGGGATAATATGACGATGGAATTTGTCATGGGACTAACAAAGACTCCTAGAAGGAACGATGCAATATGGGTTATTGTTGATCGTCTTACCAAGTCAGTACATTTTCTTGCTATAAGAGAGGATCTACCACTGGAACGTCTAGAAAGACTATATTTTGATGAAGTTGTGAGAAATCATGGAGTACCCCTATTGATTGTTTCTGATCGTGATCCCCGTTTTACTTCAAGATTCTGGAAAAGTATTCAGAAAGCCTTGGATACTGAACTTCATTTGAGCACTGCCTACCATCCTCAAACAGATGAACAATCAGAACAAACTATTCAAACCTTAGAAGACATGTTGAGATCCTGCTCACTTGACTTTCAGGGTATGTGAGATAAATATTTTCCTCTAGTAGAATTTTCCTATAACAATAGCTTCCATTCGAGTATTCAGATGGCACCATACGAAGCGTTATATGGAAAGAGATGTCGCACAACAACCTGTTGGGATGACGTTGGTGAAAGAAAACTTGTAGGCCCAGAACTGGTGGAGGAAACGATGGAAAAGGTGAAGGTAATCCAAAACCATATCAAAGAGGCTCAAAGTAGGAAGAAGAGCTATGCCGATAATCGAAGGAAGGATTTGGAATTTCAATTCAGTGATCATGTTTTCCTGAAGGTATCTCTATGAAAGGGAGTCATATGTTTTGGTAAAAAAGGTAAATTGAGTCCCCGGTACATCAGACCTTTCTTAATTCTAGAACAAATTGGGGATGTATCTTACCGATTGGAAATGCTGCCAAGTCTCTCCAAAGTTCATGATGTCTTCCACGTATCTCTGTTGAGGAAATAAAAGCCTGACCCAATGCATGTACTCAACTATGAGGAATTAGAAATGGAACCCGATCTGTCTTATTGCGAAGAGCCAGTCAATATTCTTGATACGAGAGAACAAGTACTGAGAAACCAGACGACTCGTCTGGTAAAAGTCTTGTGGAGAAACCATAAGATGGAAGAGGCAACGTGGGAACCCGAGGAACTGATGATGAAGAACCACCCGAGTCTTTTCATGCGGTAGTATTATAGAAATTTCTAGGACAAAATTATTTGAAGGAGGGGATAATTTAACACCCCAAGCTTCTATGGTACGCTTCACTTTGAATAATGCAATTGCGTGTGTTATACGCAACATCGAGTTCTAACACACCGCAACCAATCAAACTAGCCGTTATGAATAGTAATACCCACTTTTTGAAATTTATAAATTTTATTTTTCAAAATGGACTTCATTTTTGGATTCGGAATATCAAAATTAGCCTAGGGTGAATTTTTTGTATTTTTCTGAAAAACTTCATTTTTTGATGAATAGTGAAACCACTAAGTGGTAGTTAAAAAAACTGAATTTTTCATAAAACTTGATTTTACAACTTCTGTGAGTGAAATTTTGAAAATCCGAGAGACACGATTAATATCAAGGAGTAAAATGTGTTTCAATGAGGTGAAAACAATTTTTGGTGAATAGTAACTTTTTACTTTTATTTACCACGGTTAAAAGTAAATAGGGTAATTAAGGGTAAAAATGATATTACTATTACCCTAAAACATGTCCTAATTCTATTGGATAAGTGTATCTAGAACAAAAACAACCTTAGGAATAAAATATTATCATTTAGGTCCACTTGGATTAGATTAGGACATTTATTATTACTTAATTCAAAGAAGAGTTAAAAGAGTTAAAATCAAAGTTTATTTACTAAAATATTTTTAATATAGGGTTACACATAATATAAATTCTATTATAAATATTAATTAGAAATATAAAAATATTTCCTACATAATGAAATTTTATTTATAATTTTTAGACATTAAATAATTTAATTTATTTATGACACAATGATGATGGAGTAATTACCATAATAGTGAAAAATTAAAATAATTGATATTATAAATACCCAAATATATATAATTTGATACTTTTTATGAATTAAAATAATTTTTTAGGTTAATATGACATGTTAGTAATGATTTAATTAACGTTTTTAGAAGTAATCATTCTGTTATGATTTTCCCAAAAATGAATTTTCCAAATAGTGTCAAAATTGACATAAAAGAGTTTTTAAAACAAATGTTGTATTATTAATTTATATTAAATTCCATAAAATCTAATGTTCAGGAAAGAGACTTATATCATTATAGGTTTATCATTAATGGGCCACTTGGGGGTCACTTGGAGGTATATAGTAAGTTTATTAACTATATAATATAAAAATACAGAGTGACATGGTAAGTGTCAAACTAATTAACTAAGAGTTAAAATTAAAAGATAAGGTTAATATAATGACCCAAACCTGTCTAAATTATATTTGTTGAGTGGTTTTAGACCCATACCCACCTTAAAATTTCAATAATCTAGTTTGGAGCCATTAGAAACCGAATATTAATTTATTATAAAATAATATTTCTAGCTTTTCTAAAGGTGCCCCTCACCCCTCTTATAAAAGGGCCCTCCCCCTTCTCATTAATTCACACCATCAAAGCCTTTTGGTTTGGCCAAACCCTGACCAAATACTCTATAAACTTCTCTAAATTCATACTATAGGCCTTAATTTAGTCATAAAGCCAACCTAAGGAGCCATTTTGATCAGATCAAAAGGAAGAACCCGAAGAAGAGGTAATGATTTCACCACCCCTTTTCAAGTTCATTTCTTCTTCCACTTCTTATATCTTTGTTATTACCAATATAAAATAATAAATCCAGTATATTATATATACTTTGATATTATTATAAACATGGTACAACCATATTTCAGTATTCTATCCATCCATTGAATGACATGTCACCATACGTGCGTACGTACGACTTACCGTCTCCACATCGTGGTGTAATTGTTATTCAAAACATTATTATTTGGATGGTTATAATAATGATGTGTAATTCATGTAAAAAATAAATATAACATGATAATGATTCTGTATATATGATATAACATCCAATTAAATATTATTTTAATATCAAAATAATGATATTGTCTCTCGTGCGTACGTACGGACTACCGTCTCCACGAACGCGATGAGATTCATTATCCATAGTATCAATTCAAGTATAATTCTCTTTTGAAGATTAATAATAATTTTTAAGGACTTAATATCATTCTGGATATGAATAAGATAAAACCTATCCATAATAAACATGGCTTACATAACAAAACATATAAAAGAAAATGAGTAAGTTAACACCCGAAACGACGATAATTCTAAAATATTATTAACAAAGCAATGTTAAAAGATCATATATGATATCATGTTAATATATATGATTATTGTATAATTTAATAACAATTATTTCACCATTATACAGAAGTTCAACCTACCCCAACCAAGGAAAAGTAAAAGGTAAGGGTTATTTCACAATCTCTTCATTATCCGAGGTTGTTTATACGTGATTATCTACTGGGACCTCTTTATCATCCACATCCATGTTTCTTAAAAATGTATTTAAAACCATTCTTACTATTTTAAAGACTATGGTATAAATTCATTTATACCCTTTTTGACTTTTTATAATAATTTTATAAAGGAATCTTCCTGTCGTTTTCCAAACAAGGTACTTTTTAAACTTTTCGATAGAATTAAGGTAAGAATGTTTTTTTTAACTTATACGATGGGTGCGGCTATTTTCTACCATTATAAAATCGTCGAAGCTTCTATTAAAATCTTATAAGAATATTTTAAAAGAAAATGTTTTATTTTATAAATATATGAATCTTAAATTATTTCAAAATAGAGAGAGATATTTCTCTAAAAAGAGTTTTGATTTCATCTATGTCAACATCCTTTGATGGATTTTAGGCTTATTTGAAGTTGATTTATTATGATACAAAACTTATATATTGTATTGAAGGTTTTGTGATATGTTTGACTTTGGATGTGTTATTTTTATACCATTCATGATTTATGGATGAAGTATTTACATTTCGTATGCTAGTTTTAATACGAATGTTTATGTTATGTTTAAACCTTTTCATATGGGAATGCATTGGACTGAATATGTGACGGGTGGAGCCCGCTATAGCACCTCGATGCATCGGTAGGTCTCATGAGACAAACTAGTGTCTTGGAACAAGGCCTTGAAAAAATCTTTTTTTGTAGTCTTGGTATGAGGCCTTTTCTATGTGGTTATGATAGTCTGGCATTATGAATTCCATCATTATGAAAGTGGTTATTGATATTACATGTGATTATTCGATTAGTAGAATATCCATGTGAATAAGTAAATGTAATTATTTCATTTTATTTTTTCCATACTATGTTGAAGTTAAAGTTTAAAAGGCTTTTGTTTTAGTTATACATTGCCTTAAATGTTTATTCTTATTTATGAAAGTTTTCTCTATATTTTTATCCTTACTGGGCATTTGAGATCACCCCTTTTCTATGTTTTATTTTTCCCAGGATGTGAAGAAGTAATTTATGAATGAACTGCAGGGATAGTATGTGGGGATAAGAGTGTGGAATATGGAGACTATATTTTTGTAGTTTTTATTTTATGATGTAATGTAAACTTTATTAATGTATCTAGTTATTCCAAGGCTACTAAACTAATCGGTCTTTTGAGAATTGATATTTATTTTGATCATGCCAATGTTATGTAATAATGCACCGACTCTGGGTAACTGGGGTCAGGGTGTTACAATGTGGCTCTTCTGGAAAGGAGCTCCCGCATCTGCAGATTGGTGCTATTCAGTGGATTCAAACAACATCATAGGGGAGAAAGGTATCACAATTACAGGAAGTACATCTTACATTTATTGATAGAGAGGCTGTACCATTGACAATGAGAGGTACTATTCTAGTAGCATCTAATTTAGCTAGTGCTTTTTTATATTGGAACCTCTCATTCCTTTATATCTACAAATATTGTTAATGGTTTGAGCCTAAGAGTGTATTTTTTGAGTGGGGTAAGGACTATAGATACACCATTGGGATTACGGTCTAGAGATATCATTCATTGCAAGGGATGCTAACCATAGATTGGGGAATATCATTTTCTAGGGGATCTCTATGTTCTTAATATGATAGGATTCAACCTAATCATTTGGATAGATTGGATAGTCACCTACTGAGCCCACATTGATTGTTACCCTAGAAGAGTTACATTTACATCTCCTCTGGGTGACCATTATATTCATTTTGGAGAGTGTGATATCTAGGCAGGCCAAGCATGGCCAATTACTCAACAACTAAGAGAGATCACAAACCATGTTTCTAGTTTTTGTTGGATGATAGGGGTATTAGGAAAGATATAATTCCACAAGTAGTGGAACTATTTTAGGATGTCTTTCCTAAGGACTTGTTAGGGATACCACTAGAGATAAATGTGGAATTCACTATTGAACTCATACCAGGGGATGATCCAGTATCTATTCCACCATAAAGAATGGAACTGGCTGAGATTCATGATCTTAAGACTCTGTTGGAGGAGTTGAAGTATATGATATTTATCCATCCAAGTACGTTTCCTTTGGGATCACCTATTTTGCTTTCAAATAAGGATTAAAAGAGTTTACATTTGTGTTTTGATTACTGGAAGTTGAAAAAAATGACTATGAAGAACTGATGTCCTCTTCCATGCATCGATGATCTATTTAACCAATTTAAGGGAGATTGTGTGCTATCAAAGATCGATTTGAGATCAGGGTTTCATCAGTTGAGAGTACAGACTTTTGATATATTGAGTATTGATTTTAGAAGCAGGTATGATATTTATGAATTTTTTGTGATGCTGTTTGGGTTGACCAATGCACCCGAAGTGTTTATGGATTTGATGAACAAGATCCTTCTTCAGTATTTGGATCAATTCATGGTGGTGTTTATGGAAAACATCTCATTTTACTCCAAGACTCATGACAATCATGACCAATATCTTGACATCATCCCGAGTACACTAAGAGAGCATCGTCTATAGGCCAATCTATCTAAGTGTTAGTTTTGGATTGACCTAGTACACTTATTGGGGAACATCATCTCAGAGGAAAGTGTTTTAGTTGACCCAGGGAAGGTTCAAGTAGTGGTTTCTTGGTAACAACCCAAGAATGTTTTTTATATCTAAAGATTTCTGGGATTAGCTAGATATTGTAGAAGATTCATCCAAGAATTCTACCATTTTCCAGCACTGGTTTTGGGCTTGAACAAAAAGGGAGTAAATTTTTAATGGTAATAGGATTATTAAATAGATTTTCAGGAGTTGAAGAATCACTTAAAATCGACACCAATTTTTATCCTACTTGAGTCAGGTGAGGAGTATACAATTTAATTTTATGCCTCTAAGATCAGACAAGGAGTTGTGATAATGCAGGAAGACTGAGTTGTGGCGTATGGGTCACAGAAGTTGAGGCCTCATGAATGGAATTACCCTATAAATGACACCAAGTTATCATGAGTGGTTTATTCTATAAAGTCTTGGTGATTCTACCATTTGGGATAAAATTTTATAGTCTATACAAATCACAAGACCCTGAAGTATATATTTTCACAGTGTGATTTGAATCTTCTGTAGTGGAGAAGGGTTCAACATATGCAGTCTTTTGATTTTGAACTGGCATATATGCTTGGGAAGGGAGATACTATGGCTGATTCCTTGGGCTTGTAAACTCAGACTCATATGGTTTAAGAGTCGAGTTTAGAGCGGAATATGATGACCTAGCTAGCCAAAATGCGTGTAGTGGTTCAAGAGAGTCTGGGGAAAATGACTCTGGTTTTAGTTGCAGTGGAATCTATGCTTTTGAGACAGATCATGGATAGACGGTTTTAGGTTCTAGAGTTCTTATCATTGAGGGACTTTTTTGATGGTGGGGAGACATCTTTAGGATGGTTTATAAATGGAGATGAAATAATCTATGTGAGGAATTGAGTTGTGGTACCTACGAGCATGCGAGAGGAGCTCATGCAAGAATTTCATACCTCAAAATGGGCAGTGAATCCAAGTATAACAAAAATTTACCATGACATACAATGAAATTTTTGTTGGGAAGGCATGTAAAAGGAGATAGAATGGTTTGTGACAAGATTCTTCACATATGAGCAGGTGAAGGTAGAGCATCAATGAACTGATGGTTTGCTACAATAATTAACTATTATAGAATGGAAGTTGGATGACATGACCATGTACTTTGTGGTGGTTCTTCCAAAGACTCTTAGGAAGAATGACACTATTTGGGTCATTGTGGATCGACTGAAAAAGGTAGAACATTTATTGCATATAAGGGAAACCTTTACATAAGAACAATTGGGAGAACTGTACATTCGGAAGATAGTACATCTACATAGAGTTCCATAGACTATAGTTTCATATTGTGTTTCACTATAATAGAAGGTATTGTATAAATCTCTTGGAACATAGGTATTGTTGAGTTTGAATTTCCACCCACATACGTATGGGAAATCAGAACGTACTATATAGGTGCTTGAGGATATTCTACAGGCATGCGTGCTTGAATTCAGTGGATCGTAAGAGAATCACTTGGATTTAGTAGAGTTTTCCTATAATAATAGTTATCAGTAATCAATAAATATGGAACCACACAAGGTTATTTATAGTCATCAATTTAGATCACCGATATTTTTGATAGAGTATGGTTAGTTAAAGTTGTTAGGACTAAGTGTCATGTAGGATAAATAAAAGCAAACATAGTTGTGTCGGGTATGTATGGATATGGCTAAGATTAGGAAGAATTCATATGATGATAGAAGAAGATGACCCCTAGAGTTTAAAGAGGGTGAATTTGTGTTCCTTTGGGTCTCACCAAGGTTGGTTCACCACAAGATACGCAGGCAGGGAAAGTTAGTGCCCAGGTTTGTTGGAACCTTTGAGATATGGGTGAGAATCTTACTGGTGTTATGTTGATTGGATCTTCCACAAAGATACAACACTATTCATGATATTTTCTATGTATCACAACTTCATTAGTATCACTCCAACCGTTCTTATGTGATCAATGTATATGAGGTTGATCTTGAGATAGATGTGTCCTTTGAGGAGCATTTGATACGTGTGATAGATCGCAGTGAGAAAGTTTTTTGAGGAAAGACTATTCCAATAGTTCATGTGTTATGGAAACATTGATGGGTAGAAGAGGAAACATGGAAAATAGTATAAAATATGGGGGATCAATGGACCAATCATTTTGGCTTGGAATCTTAGAAAGGTTTGGAAGTGTGGCTTGAGGAAGAGCTATTATAAGGTTGGGAGATTATAAGATCCCAAACTTTTCTTGAGTTATCTCATACACAATTATAGGTAATTTTTGTTTTTAATTAAGTAACTTTGATGAGAGTTGTGACTTGGGGTTAGTTTGGGGTGAGTCAAATAAAATTTTGGAGAAAAGAGAACTGTGTGTAGTTGGTGCATGGTTTGATCAAACCATATGACTACCTAGGAGAAATCATGCGATCTCTAGTCTTTGAAGTAGTATCTTTGGCATTGTTAAAGCACGATTTATGAGGCCATGTGAGTTATCCATGAACATTTCCCCCTTTAAGTAGTGTCTAAGGCATGGTTCACACACATTTTGTCTGACACTACTACAAACACGTCCTTTATCAGCGCTAAAAATGGCCTTTATCAGCGCTAGAAAAGTGCTGATAAAGCCAGCGTAGATAAGGGGGGGGGGGGGTACCCTTTATCAGCGCTCCGAAAAGGGCTGATATAGGACCCCTTTATCAGCGCTCAAAAAAGCGCCGATAAAAGTACCCCTTTATCAGCGCTTTTTTAGCGCTGATAAAGGGGTCCTATATCAGCGCTTCCTTTATCAGCGCTTTTAAAAAAGTGCTGATAAAAGTTAAAAAAAATTAAAAAAAATTAAAAAAAATTAAAAAAACTGCCAATCGGGGGGGGGGGATTTTATAGTGCTTGAACCCCCCCTTTTATAGCGCTTTTCGGCCCCTATACAACACCCCACGCACCCCACGCACCCCCCCCTCCCTTTAACAGCGCTTGCTCCAATATTCCCCATGCGCGCGCACCCCTACCTCCACCAGGATTTGAACTTGAGACCTCCCCCTGCGCGCCTAAGCCCTTACCACTACTCTATTTTGATTTGGATTCCAATTCATGATATCTCTATATATATATATATTTAGTTATATTTATTCGTATAGTAATATATATTTATATTAATAGATATATATAGTTATATTATAATATATAGTTATATAGTTATATTATAATATATAGTTATATTATAATATATAGTTATATTATAATATATATAGTAATATTAATATATATAGTGGTATTAATATATATAGTGTTATTAATATATATCTATATCTATATATATATATATATTTAGTTATATTTATTCATACAGTAATATATATTTATATTAATATATATATATAGTTATATTAACATATATATATTTATATTAACATATATATAGTTATATTAACATATATATAGTTATATTAACATATATATAGTTATATGAATATATATGAATATATATTTATATAGTTATATTAATATATATATAGTGATATTAATATATATATTTATGGTTATATTAATATATATATTTTTAGTAATACTAATATATATATGTAGTTATATTAATATATATATAGTTATTAGATTAATATATATATAGTTAGATTAATATATATATAGTTAGATTAATATATAGGTATATAAATATTCATATATTGGTATTTTAAATAAAATGGATGTTAGTTATTATTTAGATAAAGCTAATATATTTTATATGTAAATATATTTTATTATTTATGTTTATAATTAAATTTTTAGGTGTGAATATTTAAAAAATATGAATATATTGTTATATATTTGATTATAAATAGCAGTGAATTATAAAAAATGATGAAATTTCAAAGACATAATATCGATATGAATGTAATACCTTGGAATAAATTCATACCCCACCAAAACAAATCCAATAATACCCCCTTAAACAAGGGTGAAAATCCACAAAAAGTTAAAAAATTGGGGTACCCCGACTAAAAACTCAGTTTTGGAGGCCTTCTGAGCCTCTTTTGGCCTCGAAAATCGCTTAACGGGGGTCTCCCCCGAGTCCCAACGACGTAGAGCTCGTCGCAGGCTTCGATTTGATATGTGGTAGAGCTCAAACGGACACCCAGATCAAAGGTTATGGCCATTTGAAGTTTGAGTTGCGTTTTCATCATATTTTGGATCTTTTTTTAATTTTTTTAGTCCTCAAATTGTTATTAAATGACTATTACTCCATAATGATTATCAAAATATTAATTAAAAATATTTTTTTAATTTTTTAAGAAGTCATTTTCACTAAATATCTTATATATTAAGTATAATAAGTGTAAATGTACATTTATACTTATCTAAAATATATTTAAAAATTATATATTATATTTATATAACAATATAACTATATTTATATATTAATATATTAATATATGTTAAATTTTTTTTTGAAGCCGACACTTTATCAGTGCTAAAAAAAGTACTGATAAAGGCCCCCCTTTATCAGCGCTACTAAGCAAGCGCTGATAAAGGGGGGCCCTTTATCAGCGCTACTAAGCAAGCGCTGATAAAGGGGGGCCCTTTATCAGCGCTTTTTCTTTAGTGCTGATAAAGGGGGGCGCTGCGAAAAACTGTTTTTGTGGTAGTGTGACTATGCGACTAAACCATGTGAGGGCTGATAGTGAGATCCTAAAATTGTAGACATCACTCTTTTTAAAATTTTAATGACCTGTTTCACCTCTTATATGGTCCAAACTCTAGATTTTACTTTCCTAATGGTAAATGAAGGTTCCCCAATTGAGAAAGTGGGAGTCCAATTCTTTAAAAACACATTTATTTTAGATCAAAAGACTGAATTAAAGATCCAATATTCTCCCGGTAATTGGATTTCTTCCCGATGCTTCTCCCATTCTTTATTCTATCTTTACTTGATCTTTTCATGGAAGATATACTTCTCTTTACTTGTATATAATCATATTTGGTGAAATCTATATCTAGGATTATTGATCTAGATCTAGATTTATGTGATCTTGATGTATTTGATCATTATTTTGGTTTAGGGATTTAGATCCGGAATTCATGTCTACGTCTTTGTGCTGCTTGGATTTTGGGGATTTCCATTAGGAAAACATCCATCAATGAATTCAGGTATGTGTTCGAAATATAATTCCCATAGTCATGTATTTGACATGAATATGCAATATTTTATAATTTCTTGCGTTCTTTATCAATTGATTTCCTTGAACTGGGTTTATTAGATTGACCAATTGTGTTATCAATGATTTGTTGAAATGGGTGACTAATTGGGGAATTAATCATGAGACTAAGGGGATACCCTATTAGATAATTAATGTGGGGAATTGATTATAAGCGGTAGGATTTGTAGTCTAGATAATTAGTTGGGTGATTAATTATGAGAAATTGAAATGGATATGTTGAGATAATTAATTGTGGATTAATTATGTGACTTTGAAAATATGATCTAGAAAATTAATTTTGGGATTAATTATGGAAATTTGAGGGTAAAATGATATAATTTATTATAGAAAATTAATTAGGAAATATGAATTTTAATATTTATTTTTTAATTTATGAATTAATTAATGGTTTGAAGCACCTAGTTAATTGTTGATTTAACTAATTGAATGATTTTGTTTACCTAATTGTTGAATTAGTAATGGGATTGGGGTGGATAATTAATTAGTAAATTAATTATGTGATAAAGAATTATAACATGGTCATTATAAACTGATAAGTAAAAATGGTAACATGGTCATCGTACTTATGAGTAAAGAGAATGGGAACACGATCATTCTAAATTGAGAAGTATACATGGTAACATGGTCATTATACTTATGAGTAAAGAGAATGGAAACATGTTGATTCTATTGAGGACTAAGTGTGGTAACATGGTAATACTACTTATGTTTTTTATATTGGTAACTTTGAGCATTTGGATTATAAATGTTAAATTAATAAATATAAATAATGGCACTCCGAGTAATGGCCTCACACGAGAATATTAGACCCCGGGATGAGTCGAATCAGGTACTTAGATAACATAACACTTTGAATACTTCAAGATTCATCTAGAAATAGATATTAATATATGGTATTACCTAGGGAACACTTCAGGCTCTGGTATGAGATGAAGTTATTATTGATGTATGAGTATCCTTGTGAACCCTGGAGTAAATGTACTTAGATAAGAAATAAATGACATTGTGATAAGATTTTTATTATTGCATTGTACTTATTTCCTTATAGAACTACACACACTATATTTTGACTGGACTTGTTTTAGACACTATTGGTGGTAACCTACTAGGTTTTACTAAAAAAATATTTGGGTTTCCTGATCAATAATTGAATAGATAATATTTTTTCGAGAATGGATAATGGAAAATGCCTCGGGATAGGTGGGTAACTGGGGGTGGGGCTTGGAGGAAGAAATTAGACATGGTTTAGGACCCACTTAGGGAGTCACAGTGTTTTATTTTCAGTAGAATTATAGACACTTGACACTTATATTCACATATCATGTTTTCCATTTCATTTGAGTATTGTTTTCTTGTTTTATTATCTTATGACATGAGTATTGTTCTGTTTATATATACTTCTGATTTTGTTAATTTATTTACACTGGCATTTTAGATGGATAAATGATGGTATAGTCTCCCCTTTAATAACTTACTATAACCCCACTTCTAGTAAAAAACCTCTAGCATATGAGGACGTGTGACTAAGGTCATGTGGAGAATCAGCTCAGGGCACTATCATGTGGCTCACAGGTCAGGAAATTACACTTGTTGATTTGGTGGATGTAATAAGGAATCCAAAAATAAATCATTATAAGGATTCATACACAAGTGGAATAAAACTTGATAAGATAATGATTTTTAAGATGCAACAGTTGTAAATTTAAAATGAGTAGTATGTATATTAAATTTGTTATAGTAAGAAAACCCCTATAACACTTAGTATCATATTCCTTTGAAAGTAGCGCTTGTTAAGAATTTTATCATCCGACTAGGTAAGTTCTTCTAAAGCAGGGTGCCTCTGAATTATCTTGTGTAGGGAAATCAAGTAAAAGGTGAAACCAGATCATCATTAGGTAGGTTCTATAAAATCAAGGTTTTCTTGGATTGTCCTTGGTTATATTATTTTTGTTGTTTTATTTGGTCTAAGCTTAGTTGGGAAACCCTTTAGAAGGATACCAGACAAATAAAATTGACTACATTCATATAATGGATCTGGGTAAAGCTTTATCCTATCAATTCTACTTGAATCATAACTATTATGATTGAAATGATACCATACTACTAAATAGGTATCATTTTATAGTGAAATAAGGATCTTGAAAATCTAAATAGGTATCATGTATAGGGTTATCAATTTTAGTAGGAGAAATTTCATTAAAATTCCTTAATGAGAATATATTAAACACGATACTCATTTGTTAATAACATTAGTAATAGGTGAATATCATCATCATCATCATCAAACTTTACATTTCATTTACATTTTGAGAATGATATGATTAAATTATGGAAATCATAAGACCAGAAACTTAGGAAAATATTTTTAAGTAAATGAAATCTATTTTGTTAGAGAAATACATTCCCAAGTAACCATGTGCTCTAAATTTTCAACAAAATATTATAGACTATTTGAATAAGGATACTAAAATTTAATTCCAAATTAAGTAATAAATTTTAGTCTCCACTCACATACTCAACATCATTGAGTATGCTAATGACATGGTAATTCTAGAGTATTATTTATCACTTTTTATGGTTAATTAATTTTTTTAGCATTTCATCTATGGAAATATTCTGAAAGGATAGATGATTTCATGAAATGATAACCTGATACAGTGTTGAGAACAATTTTAATTGTATTATGATGTTTAAATTCTTGTATTGTATTGACAGTTAAAATGTGTAAAAAAATAAAAAATAGAAGAAATAAATTTATTTAGAGATTCTAATAATGTTTCTTCTAATATCCGAGGTCATTAAAACCTATAGTTATCAGGAAGGGGGAGTAATTTATTCCATGATATAGAATTTATTGAGATACTAGAAGTATTTTTTGAAACTCCATGGAATTTCCATGTTAGGTATCATTATTATAGAAATCATCTCCTCAATTTTGAAGGATATGATATATGAAATGTATAATTTCCATGTATTTTCAACATATAGTAGTTAAAAATATATGAAATATTTTATTGATATTATAGATTTCATTTAAGTGATGCTAAAAATAGTTTCTAATTCAATGATTTAAATGTAAACTAGTATATCAGGATTTGACAGATCTTAAAAGGATTTGTATCTTTAACAAATTTTTCTTATTGTATAATATTTATTTATTAATAAATAATTATTATAAATAATTGAATATGATTGATTGAATACACATGTTTCATGATTCATCAGATTCTAAAACATGTTTTGAAAGGAAGGTATGGATAAACGTGTTTCACACAAGGTAAAATGTTTATCTAGTTATTAAAAATATAGTGGAGTTGTTCTATTTAATTATTAATTATATATCATTAATGATTAAACCTTATTTTCAAGAAAATATTATAAACACATAGAATATAATACATGGTATATAAAAATTAGTTTATTAGTTAAATATTCCTATTAAAAGGAAATAAAAGTAATTTCCAAATATAAATATGTTTGTGTTGAATATTACCTAATTTTATAAGAATGAATTTAATGTTAAAGAGACTCCTTGGAGTATATTTTGACTTAGGTAAGTTTAAATTTAATAAATAAAAGATTGTTCCGGTATAATGTTGAGTGATTCTTCATTTAATTTCCTAATGAGTTAGGATATGTGATAGTAAATAAAAGTGTAAATAGTTAAATTTATTTACTATTGTAAATTTAATTTCAATATTGTGCCATTCTATTTACAAAGTAAATTTCACTTCATATCCGAAAATAGTTTAGGGTATAATGGTAAAGAGAAGTTTAAATGGTTACATTTATGTACCACAATGATGTGAATGTAACTCTATCATAAAAATGTTTTAAATATTCAGGTTATAAACAATGTAAATAGTAACATCAGTTTCAAAGGAAATGTTTGATTGTATAATTTCCATATGTGATGATGATTTCAAGGCTAGAAATAGTTCTAAATAGAAAATAAAATGTAACATCAAAACATATTATGTTTTATGGTTATGGAGTTTTAATATGTTCCAAGAGTTTAACATTGGGAATATGATTCATAAATATCACAATTACTCAAACAAGTTTTTTAATATATATTACTAACTAATGATTTTAATGGGATGGTTTTATCATATTTTTACTTATAGATGTGATAATAATTACATTTAGATTCTATGAGTTAACAAGTCCTAGAAAATATAACAAACATAAGGATAAACTGATAGTTTATCCTATGTGATATGACTAATAAAAACTAATGTATAGTTTTGTTAAATAATATTAAAATGGTTTAAGAATGTGAATTTTTTTTATGGATTTATAATAAAGGTTATCTCTATTTTATCATTAATTCATGTGTGTCATAACTTTACATGAATGATATAATGATAAGTATCCCCTTAAAATACTTTATCGATTTACCCCTAATTGTTGATCATTATGGAGTATTGACTCATGAGGTAATAAGTAGAGACTTATTACTTGGATTGAACTACTAAATTATATCTAAAAAAATCCCTTCCATACCCATTTCAAAATCCTTACATTATTAGGATGTTTGGTAACCCAGTGGTTAGGTTCTTGTGCTCAGATATCCAAAACATTGATTTGTGACATCTTGTTAACCCTTGCATGTGTGTCTAAGTAGATGTTTCAATAAATCCTTCTAATTTTTTTGGATTACAGTTGGAGAAGAATTTTGTTGTAGACAGAAGGTGGTGTTTGAATCTTGGGTTTATTTTTGCTCTGATTGCAAGTGGTTGAGACAGTCATCGGAGACATGTAGATTGGATCTAGAAAGTAGAGTATGATGAAGGGTGTGGGTGATGGTAGCATAACTGCTCATAGTGAACCACAAGTTTGTATTGGTTCTTCACAGAAGATGGATGTGGCTTTGGGAAATAATGGTAAGGGCCAAGTCATGGGATATTTTCCTGTTCTGGATGTACAACTGAAAAAATCTGTCCAAGGAAGTTTCATTCCTAGGAGTGGTAGTCAACAGAATATCATAAACATGGATTCATAGGATGAAGGGGATTCGCAGGCTCTGTATTGTCTACTAATACTATTGTAGGCCTGACTTTTAAAGGTGACCATTAAAAATTGGAGGCTCGGTCAGTTCCCCCTAAATCGAAGGTTACTAATATTTTTCATAAATTGAATCTTAATATTGGAGGGAGTTACGTTATTGAGTCTATGATCCTAGGAATTTAAAATGTAGAGGAACCTAATGGGGTTGCAATGGGAGTTGTAATTGTTGAGGATGATAATGAGATGAGGTAGGATATAGCAAGGGAACCTTCACTCGAGGAAGATGGTGTGATATGGGTGAAGGATATAGGTAGGGTGAGAATGGGAAGAATCAACACAAAGTTTGAATTTAATCATCAATTCGTGTTTCTTGAGGTTTATGACTCACAGTAGGAACTAGAGGAAGGTTTTCCTACTATTTGGGAGGTCCATTCAGCTAGTTTAGTCTCCCAACCTACTACTGCTGATCACCTTTCCTACCTCCCATCAATTGAGGTGAACGAACTTCACACTATACATTTTGATGGTGTGGCCTCTCAAAATGGGTAAGGGTTTAGATATTGTCCATAGGAGGTTGACCTAACCTCAAATATTCAGCGTAGTAACTTTCATAAAGAGATTTATGTCATAGTTTAGGACTTTGAAGGCGACTAGGTCAGGGCCACTAGGGATGGACAAAAGGGAATCCTTGAAAGGAAGGATTAATATTTATTTCCTCCTCAAATAGAGACTCAGTCGGTGAACAAATAAAATTAGATATATAGCTAGGGTAAGTTAGGTGATATGCCTGAACAATCCTTGGAGTTTCTCATGATCTCATAAGATGAGGTGAACGAATAGATTTTGTCTATCAATTCTACTAAAGAAGAACCTGTTAAAATGACTGGAACATCTTTAAGGATGACCCTAAATGAGAATAAATATACTTGGATCAAAAAATAGGACTTGATCTTTGTTGGGGGATTCCATAATTGTAAAATCATCCTTGAGGAGTATATCCATTCATGGGACAAGTTGGCCTTTCAGTTCTAAGATATTATAATGGATAAACCAAAAATACAGGTAAACAATATCTCTCAGAAATTATTTATGGAGTTTAACTATGAAATTCATGGACATGATTAGTTAAGTTCACATATGACGTTCTTAGAGACATATATGAGGGATATGTGGTGTGATCATTTTTTAGATGAATGACATGTAATGCATTGATCGACCAGGTTAGCCTATTTTATAGAATCTAGAAATGATGATTTGGCTTATACAATATTGAATTTTTCTATGCATCACGTTCACTCAATGTAATGTAAAAAGGTATTATATACGTATAAATATAATGTATATGATAAATATTTTGGTGCATATAGTTTTATAGTGATGTGATATGTTCGATAGATTTCACACCAAACCCCATAACAGATTGAGTAACACTGATGTTTTTCTATAGGACAATATTTTCCTACATATATGAAATATTGATTTCATTTTTATTATTAATCCTAATAATTCACCATAGGGTCATGAAGTTAGTCCTATAGAAAAGTATTTTGTTTTTAAAAAATTGGTCATTCCAAAATGAAGATAGTATGATAAAACCATATCCAAAATGATTTTTGGATAAATTCATCAAGATTTGGGATGTTTTATATGAAGTCTTTATGGGATCTTAGTGAAACTAGGAGATTGTTAGATGTGATATAAAATACACATATGAATGACATAAATTTCGGTGCATGTATCTTCTCACATCGTTTCCTTAGTTATAAACCATTATGAATGAATTAAATGGAATCCATTCTGAACGAATTAGATGAACTGTATTCATTGAAGAAATTTAATGAATAATTATAATGAGAATAATTATATGATGATATATTGAATATGGTAAATTAATTTCATTTAATGAAGCACATCAAGGATAGATATATAAATAGATGATATCCCAATCGTTATACATGAAAAGTTTTATACAAGCCTCCAAATTCTCTCTTCCTTACAAAATGAATTTTATCATTAGGTGATAGTTCTATAATTCCTTATACATTTTTGGATCCTTGAGAAACATTCTAGGTTCCTTTTTCTGGTTTAATCCCTTGGAGGTCGGAAGATTTCATTTTCTTACATAGTGGTCTTCATCAACCATGTGTCGAATAATAAAATATGGATTCATCACTTCAACTATACACATTATGTTCTTTAATAAATTATACTTATTGATTCTATTAAAGAAAAAGCCCAAAAATATGGATATGACTCCACTTCCAATTTCATATGATGAACTTGTAATTTATTTCCAACTTTTGGTGTCTGAGGGATACACCTAAGGCTGGCGGAATTCCTATCCTATCAAATTTTTTGGATGAGTTTGGATGTCACATTTCATGGGTAATTAAAAGAATAATATTTTTCATTTTTTTATTAATACCCATTAAATATTTTATCATGATTTTCATAGGCCCAATCCTATTTTAGTTGAATTTTAGATAAGATAATTGTTTTAGGTGCAAGGAATAAAGAGAATAGAATAATAGATGTCCAACCTCATTAGTAATATGTCAAAATCATTTAGGTTCATCCTTTAGTCCTTATTCATTACTGAAACCACCACCATGAAGAACACTAAGAACAATAAGGGTGGTTTTTCTTCATTGTGCAAGGAGTGAGGAAGAGGGAGAATAGAGGAATTATTTTATTGTTTCCACTAAAAAGAAAAATAGATAGGGCAAGAAGGAGGATTATAAAAGTGAATTATATTTCCATAATCCCAAATATAAATGGATTGAATTAATCTTCTTAATTAAATAAAAATAAACTACCCCATACATTTTAATATTTTCCCTTTTCTTAATTGAGAAGTCACACTAAAATTATAAAGTTCACTAATCTCCCTTAACACCTCATTTCCACTATGTCAGGTATACCCCACATCATTATAACACGTCACCACTATGTCAATGTGCACAAAAAATATAGATAATTATTATTTATTTGAATTAATGCCTATAAATTACCAACCCTATGTTCTGGAGACATTCCATAAAAATTTTACCACTCATAAGAAAATACCCTGATCTTGGACACAACCATAATGTAAAATTTCGATTAAGAAATCTATTTAGTATTTATATAATTTTCAAACAATAATGGAGAAAAATAATATACAAAATATATTATATAATTTCAAAACCTCACAGGGATAAAATTCATACATCCCAACTTCACAACCACCTTCTAAATATATATAATTAAAATTTTTAGAGGGATTTTTATGTAAAATTAGGGTCACTACACACCCACTCACCCACCCACCCACTCACCTCCAAGGGTGTATGTTCATAGTTTGACACATAAACACCCTAAAAAAGACTAACCTACACACACCCCTCCCCATTGCACTTGTGCACACACACACACACACACACTCACACACCCATTCCCTACCCAGCCCATGACCCAACCACACATTCCGCCATGCACATGCCCACACCCAGACCCATACACCCATATTCATTTTACTCAAATAAAAATTGTGTCAAGCATGCACATACACACACACATACACACTCAATTTTCCTTATATAATTATGTCAAGTATGCATATGTGTACAACTATAAAGGAAAGGGGGTTTATATTAGAAGTTTTTGACTTGTGAACAAATAACTCAATTTGAGTAATGAGTGATGTTTTCTTACCTTACTAGGAGATCCTTAATGAATGAAAATGCATAAATTTCTTACATGTGTGTTAGTGAAATCATGGGCAGTGTACTAACCATTGAGAATGGATAAGATAGTGGAGTTTGTTATGGAAGGTCCCGAAAACTTTCTTCTTTTGTACAGGATCACCATTGGTGATGGAAACTAATGTGTTTGGCATGAATCTCATAGTGTTTTTTGGTCCAATGGATTGTTTTATATAGTGTACTATGTTTAGAGAAATACATATTTACCATGTGTGTGGTGTTTTTCTCAATAATCAGTTTGATAGGAAGGTCATGTTTAGTCCCTACGTTCGATAATGGAATATTCTAGGTCTGAGTAGACTGATGTGAGTATTGAGACATGAATTTAAGGATACTATTATTGTGGGGAGATTCAACCAATAACATGTGGAATAGAAACTATTATGGGGAGGTCATGGTTTGTGTAATAATGACCGTTAGACATCATAGTGACTCTGAAGACTGATGTGTAGTGGACATGAGTATATCTGGTTCAATGTTGAATGCCTGATGTTGATTTAGATGTATCAATGGAAAATACCACATGTGGGATTCAAACTCATGAAAAATTACTGTGTAATATGAGCTATTCATATCATTGGTGAGTTGATTCATAGTTTATGGCCTTTTGTTTGGTGCAATTGGTTGAGGAATCAACCATAAAAATTCCTTTAGAGTCAGTTTAGACTTTAGTGAGGATGCAGAAAAGATTTAATGATTCCCCCACAACTTAAGGAATTATGATAAGTGGATTTGTGGAGTTTCGATTTTTTATAATGGAAATATTTGTAGGTTGATTTTTAGAAATTACCAACTAGAGTGTTTGTGTAAACCTAAATAAGGTGGGTTGGAATCATATATAACACTTTATATCGGTTATGAATTGGGTTCCTAATATCATTTGGGACCTTTTGAGAAAGTTCAACTTATTTGGGTTTCTTTTGTCAATACAGACTCATTTTATTGTTTTAGAATCATGAATTAGGGGTTGGTATCTACTTAATACCCATGTTCTATGTTGAACAAGTGGAATGGATTGAACAAAACGTGGTGTTCCATTTGAATTCCAAAAATTGTGAATAGTATGAAGATTCCTTTGATATGAAACATTCTTGTTCTATAAGAGGAATCTATTGAGGATACCATGGAGTGTTGGGTTTAGTGGATTAGGTAATCGACTTATCGATGTTGAGGATAATGATATTTTGGGTTATGTTCATTCTTGGAGACACAAAGTAGTGGCATGTTGGTAATTTTGGAGTGGAAACAACCTTGAGGCAGTTCTTGGTCTAAAGCGAGAGAACAAAAAAGAAATTATTAAGGATGAAGATCATGGAAGATTAGGTGGAATGTTTGATATGAAACCAAAACTTATTAGGGATAAGAAGAACTATAGTGGGGATATTGTGACCACCTGCTCCATTATGTGTTAGAATATCATAAGGATTTTTGAACCTTTTATTTAATCAATGGTGATATTTGAGGACCAGAAAATAAAAATATGTTTCTATGTGTTTAAATATCTCAAAATGGTGTTTTAGGTTGGATTTCAAGGTGTGGGTGTTACTTGGGGTCCAAAAGGCTACCAATGGATTGAACAAGGGCCCAAGACTACTATAAAGTATTATGGTAGCCCATTCACGTCTTGAATGGGGTATTCAAGATGTGAGCAGGGTTCATGGGATGGCCCGCGATATTTTACATTGTGAAAATGGGGCTGAGAGTCACTTCCTGAAAAATCATTGTTTGATACTTTGTGTCACGCATTGACACATGTTAGATATGTCTAATAAATGTTTTTTTTTCTGGAAAACACACAACATGAAACTATTTTTCATACAATAAGCTTCCCCTGGGATGTTTGATGGAGGTTTTAATGTGAGGGTGTCAATCCAAGACCCTAAAATTCATTCCCTTGAATATATTATTATAGTTTTGAAGGGTATGTGAAGTTTTGGATTCTAGGAGCTCCTATAATACTGTTCATTCAACAATTGAATCTCTATTCATTGTAATGTATTCCTCTTGGTAGTATTATACTTTTCAATCTATATATTTTACTAATTAAATTAAAACCTCTATCATTGATTTATCATTTATTGATTATGATTAGTGAAATTGAAGACAAATTCCACCAGATCGTGAAGGATTTGTTCAAGGGTGATGAGAATTTGGATCGACATGGAAAGAGGATGTTGTGTAATGATGAACATGGGTCATTGATTGGTGTTTCAGTAAAGGTATGTCATATGTTTAAATATTCTTTTTTTTTCAAATTTAATTTTATTAAATTTATATCTTTGTGTCACTGTGCATTAGGGATTTTTCATGGTTTTGGGTTGAATTACTATGACATAGATTCCATGGGTGGTTGGCTATGGTTAATCTATTCCGTGACATCCAGAAAGTCTTTCTTAATATGTTCCCTTCACCCTCGGTTGTGGGTTATTATTTTATTCTTCTAGTAAATTATAATTTATTTATAATTAATTATTTTCAAATTCTTGACCTTGATGTAGGAAACTGTGGTGCTCTATGGATACATAATGGACTTGGAAGACTCAAAAAAAGTTTTTGGGATTTTCTTGGCTTATATTTGACTCTATTTGAGGAAGTTGGTCTCATGTACTCTACCCTTTGACATTAATGAACCTTTATTGGCATGAGATATTTAGTTATGAACTTGGGATGAATGGCCACTAATTCATATAGTGTTATTAATAATTTATAATGCTTAATTTATTAATGGTACTCAAGTATTAATTCATTAATGGAATATGCCTTATGAATTTGGGAAACTCCCATGGATCATGTTGGTCCCCTCTGATCTGAGTTGATATTGGCCACTAATGGTCGAGGATTGATCATATATGAGTGACTTAGACTACATAGAAATATTGATGCATGTTGATGTGATACCTGGGACTTAATGACCATGATACCATGTTTGATACCTTGACCAAACGTGTATAGCATGTGGATCCCTATGAGAACAAGTATGTGGATTATGCCATGAGTATTATTTGATAGTATGATGGACCATATTTTATTTTACTCACATGTATAGGTTATATAACTCATGAGTATGTGCCAGGATCTTTTTATATGTGAACTATTTTTCCTTGATATTATACCTATATTGAAATAAAATATTGATTGTGCATTATTATGATCACATGTGGGTGCATGTGTTGTCCGTGTGACCCTCTATGTTGTTTTATTCCATGAGTGTTCCTATATAACTTGTTTTTCAATGTACAATAATGTTCAAATGTACTTATTTGTTACTAATAATTCTCATGATGTTATTCCATTATATTATTATCTTGTATTCTCTCAGAAGTTAGGATTGTTACCATGCCTTGAGAGACATAATTCTAGGTTCTCAGAATTTGTTTACCATTGTGACATGGTTATCCATTAGAGGTCTCATGTGAATGAATTGAAATGATTGAGAAGATGGTCCTACCAAAATTGTGGAGATATGATGATCCGATGGAATAGTTTCATGGAGTATGCACTCAATTTATGGATGCCAAGTACCATGTTATTATATTCCCAGTGCACTTCTGAGTAGCACAATTGATGGCTAGTATTTAGCCAGGTAACATGCTGTAATTGAGGCTTAGGGATTCCAAGTCACATTTATACATGATTACCTGCGGTCTTCAGAAAATAAATCTTCTAGCCCTATGAATCTCTTGGTTTCTCCTCAATTCCATTATGATTATCCCTCTAGCATGGAGCATAAGTAGTTATGTCTAGGGTTCATGGAGGCTTTGTAACTACACAAATAATTGGAATGTGGTTTTTATTTATTGCATGTGATTGGTGATTATATACTATATTGGGAATATGGATGTTTCTTTTTTAAATTTTTTGAGGTTATCATATGCACATACGCCAACTATTAATAGTAGGGTAATAGAATGTGTTAGTGGTGTCCTACTGAGTTGTACTCACACCCTGCTCTGGTGGCCATGACCCTTCGGTTCCCAAGTGGCCCTCACTTATTATAGGTGTATATTAGGTTGAGTGTATAGTAGGGTAACTAAATATGAGTCTGGAGACCAAGATGATATGTGGCTTAAAGTTGGATAAGAGCTACATGTAATTTTTCCTTTTCTTATTTGTATATGTGATCAGCCTAGTGGGAGATTGATTATTTTTTACTATGGTTGAGTATCTAGTTTCCACATACATTCATACAGTTGGTATGTTATTGGTTTCCAATTACTAAGATTTTATATTGTTATATTTTGGGTTATTTATTTCCAACTATTCACTTTGATAGAGGATATATTCTCACCGTGGTTTCACTTGAGACACTCACTACTTGTCTGTAATGTCTGACATATGAGGAGGTGCACCTGAGGTCATGTGGAATTAAAACTTAGACCTATTGATTTGATTCTAAATGTTACAGTCATAATTGTGAAAAAATATAAATAAATTAAGTTGAATATGCTCACTATCACTTAATTATAATAATTATTCCATAATGTTTTTTAAAATATTATGCATTCATTGGGAAGATGAAGAATCAACATTTTCAAATTTAATTACTTTTTAACAATTTTATTGTTAAGGAATTACTAATTTTAAACAATTTCCCCCAAGTTAGAGTGGATTGATTCTCAAGAAAAATTTTAAAATTCCATTGGAATTCAAATACACAAATATCTATCACTGTAGTTATGACCTCACTCAGGCCTTTGATCTATTGTTAATAAATGAATCGGTTTCTCACTGTGAAAATAATTATTCCCTAATTTAAATTTTGATTTATGATAAGAAAATAAATAAATAATTATAGTGATAGGAAACCCAAGAATAATGAATGAAAATAAAGAAAACCAGGAGAAATAATAATAAAGGTTATCAATTTGTTTCAATCTGACTCCTCTAGAAGTTTTTAACCAAAAACCATGTTCAATATAGGGAAATAAATTTTAGTTATTAAAAAATTTAAATAAATGGATATATAAGAGTTATAATGATAGAAATATTATTTTTTAGATGACCATACTCTCATCATAGCTCTCTATTAACATATTTTTCCCTTCTCTCGATCCACCACATTCATCCATCCCCCTGTATCTTGATGATGAATCAACTCTCATTGAATTAATACCCTAAAAAATGTGAATATTTTCATATAACATCCTCTTATCCCTAAACTCATAACTTACCGATCCATATCTCTACATGGAACCTTTGACAATTAATTTTCTTATTTGAAGTGATTTGAACAAACCCCCAAAACACACAATGCTCTCCCATGTGATTCCACGTTGACTCTAAGTTAGAATAATATTATTATATTCCTAACTTGATTCAATATTAAAATATTTTATAACTATTTAAAACCAAAATTTTTATATATATATTTTACATTTTAATATTTTAATATTCAATATATTTTTTAAATACATGTGCGAGGACCATAAATGTTTTGTGTCTTTGAATACTTGATACAAAATATTCTTATTTCATGAATGATATTAAATATTCCCACACAACAATCTTACCACATAATAATATTCTTTGAGATGCCCAACATAAAATGTTTATTTATATCTGAGGGAACGGAAATATGGTAATAGGTGGGCTCATATGCTTTTTAAGGGTAAAGAAGGGAGATATCAATGATAATTTAAAAAAACATGAGAATAAGGGTATGAAAACATGATATTATCATTTGAAAATCCTTACAAAACATATCATAGATCATAATAGTGAATCCTAGCATAAATATTGGCACTTCATAAAATATGATTCATAATGGAATCAAAGAACATGAGGCATGAGAGAAAAACATTGGCATATGACATAAGATTGTGGAATACACATAATAATAGAAAATATTTTAATTAGTCAAGGATAACTTCAAAGACTATCATAGTGTATTGGTTTCAGTCACCATTCCATCATATCCTTAGTTAAGCTGCACTCCCAATAATATCACAGTGGATAGAGTCCCTTATTGATTTGGGTTCACTCCAAATTCTATTCCTAGTTATCAAATGAGATACCATATATACCCAATAAATTAGAGTGATATATATTTATGAGACTAAATTTATTATAATAATAATCCATTCATATGGGTTCCATAAGTTGATAAATCATTTATCATATATCATAACCCTTGTAAAGGAAACAAGTTCTGTAAATGTTTCAAATTTCATAATAATATAACCCCTGGAAAATCAATGGGTTTCATAAATATCTGATCATCATAATCATAAACCATCTAGATAAATAATAAGGATGATATCATTGGATCATATCCTAATTAAATAATAAGTAAGATAAAAGGATGTTATCTAAAATGGAAAATGACATTAAAATACAACTTAGAATATTTCTTGAGGAAAACACACTTTTCAGTTTTGAAATCACTTATTTAAAATCTAAATAATTTCCAAATATTATGGAAAAAATATAATTTGAAAATTGACTTCGAAAGTGAAAAATAAATATTGAAATAATTTAGTGGTGATGATAGTGGAAAAATCTATTCATGTCGTGTATGATAAATCAAAGATCCATTTCACATTTTTGAAAAATTATAAAAAGGAACCTATTTCGGAAATGATAAGAAGATTCCACTAAGAAACATGTATATAAATTTAAATATGGTGAAAAATGAGTTAAAAATTAAAATAATAATATAAAAATTCTGAATACATTTTAAATAAAATATGGATAATAAAGAAAATATTCTTGACCAAAAAGGAAATAAAGTATGTTTTTTGTAAAACCATTTTTCTGACCATTTTAATTAGCAAAGAGAAGAAAATGGCACTATTACGTTAAAATTTCATGGATAACCATAAGCGAATAAAATTAAATGGGTTTATCCATAAACTATCATATAATTTACTCTAATATAAATTCAAACAAAAATAATCCTGATTAAAATGAGATTGAAATGTAAGTCCCTTACATCAAGTTTGACATGATTCGAAATCGAACTAACCTCAGGTATAATAAATTGAAATTTACTACAATTATATATAATAATCATGATCATACTTATAATATCATATATTATCCACTTATAAAATTTCAACACCTATTTATTAACAATTCTTTATTAAAATCATTTTATTCAGTGGTTAACTTTTTTTGTTTTTCATAAGAGGTTTAATTTGGCAGTTTCAGTCCTTGTAATTTAATCATGGTTCCATAATATCAAGATTATTATAAATGATATAAATATCATATATATATATATATATTCATTATATATATATATATATATATATATATATATTTATCCATAAAATGGTAGAGATAGAAAAATGATTTACATCGTTCACGGAGACAGAAGGCCATATGAATGAATGAACGCTATTTTCATTTTCTAACAAAAGAAATAAAATAATGATATATATTAATTTATAATTATTGGTCCGTAATTATATCCTAAATAAAATATATATAAATTAAATCCATTCTTATTTCCATCCATGTAAAGTGAAATAAAAACGAATTTGATCGCTTCGTGAAGGTGGTAGGCCACACATATGCACGAGTGACATTATCATTTTCTAATAGAAGGGAAGGTAAGAAGTGTAAGACCCCAAGATTCCATGGTACATTTCCCTTTTAATAATGTAATAGCCTGCATTATACGCAACTTCGAGATACTAACACACTACGACCAATCAAACTAGCCGTTAAGAATAACAATACCCACTTTTTGAAATTTTATAAATTTTATTTTTCAAAATGGACTTCATTTTTGAATTCGGAATAAGGAAATTTTCTTAGGGTGAATTTTTGGTATTTTTTTGAAAATAATCATTTTTGATGAATAGTGAAAACACTGCGTTATTGGTTAAAACCGACTTTTTATTTAAATAATTATTTATTTTATTTTAATTTATTTTAGGTCAAAATAGATACATAATATCTATATAAGTTCAATTTAATTCATTGGAGTCATTTTATAATAAGTTTAGATATATAAATATTTTATTGAACTTTTTACCGTCTTGGACCAACCTCCTAGAATCATTTTCAAATTTTCATAAAACATAATTTTGCCGCTTCTATGAGTTGAATTTCAAAAATCCAATTGACACAATTAACACCATTAGGAAAAATGTGGTTCAATAAAATGAAAATAATTTTTGGTGAATAGCAACTTTTAACTATTATTTACCAAGATTAAAAGTCAATAAGGTATCTAAGGGTAAAAATGATATCATAATTACCCTAACACATGTCCTAATTCTATTGGATAAGTATAATTCAACCGAAAAAAACATTAGGAATAAAATATTAGCCCCTTTAGTCCACTTGGATTAGATTAGGACATTTATTATTATTTTTTTTAAAGAAGAGTTAAAAGGGTTAAATTCAAAGTTTAATAATTAAACCATTTTTAATAATGGTTTAAACACAATATAAATACGTCTATAAATATAAAATAGAAAGATATAATAATTTACTACATAATAGTATTTTATTTATAATTTTTAGACATTAAATAATTTAAATTATTTATGACACAATAATGATGTCGTAATTACCTTGTTAATGAAATATTAAAATAATTGATATTATAAATATCCAAATAAATATAAATTGAGACTTATGATAAATTAAACTAATTTTAAAGGTTAATATGACATGTTAGGATTTTTTAAATAAATTTTATTCAACGTGATAAATTTTTAATGGATTTCAAAAAAATCAAATACTAAATAGTGTCAAAATTGACATAATTGAGGTTTTAAAACAAATACTATATTATTAATTGATATAATATTCATAAAAATATAAATTTCTTCCAAATAACTTATATAATTATATATATATAAATAATTAACCACTTGGGGTTTACTTGGCAGTTTATAGTAATTTTATTAATCATATAATATAAAAATACAAAGAGACATGGTAAATGTCAAACTATTTAACTAAGAGTTAAATATAAAATATAATGTTAATATGGTGACCTAAAACTTTATAAAACCTATTGGTTGAGAGGTTTTATACCCATGATCACCTTATCATCTAAATAAATTATTTTGGATACATTATAAACCAGAAACTATTTTATTATAAAATAATATTTCATGCTTTTCCTAAAGTGACCCTCACCTCTCTTATAAAAGGTCACTTCCCCTTATCACAAAATACCATCTCCAAAGCAATTTGGCTCAGACAAACTCTACCCAAATATCCTACCAAATATACTCCCTTCATCTTAGAGGACTTCCTTTGGTTAGAAATCCAACCTAAGGACCCCTTTTGATCAAATCAAAAAGAAGAACCCGAAGAAGAGGTAATTATTTCATCACTTCTTTCAAGTTATTTTTTTCTTCCACTTCCTCTTTCTTTGTTGTTTCCATACCAAAAAAATAAATCCGGTACCTTCTACATATTGTGATATTATTATAAATATGGTACAACCATATTCATTATTCTATTCATCCTATAAATGACAAAGTCACCATACGTGGGTACGTACGACTTACCGTCTCCACGTCGTGGTGTAGTTTGTTATTCAAACACTAAATTATTTGTATAGGTATAATAATGAGTATAAATAATTTAAATAATAAATATAACATGTTAATGATTCTGTATATATGATATATCATCCCATTACATAAGATTTCTTCACCAATATAATGATATTGTCGCTCGTGGGTACGTACGGATTACCATCTCCATGAACGCAATGAGATTCATTTCCCCATCATAACCATTCCAGAATACTTTTCATTTGATGAATAAAAATAATTATTATGAACATAATATCATTCTATATATTATTAAATACATCCTATCTATAACATAAATGGATTTTGTAACCAAGCATATAAAGGAAAACAAATCAGTTAACACCCGAAACAATGATACTACTGAAATATTATTAACAAAGCAATATTAGTGGATCATATATGATATCATATTTACATATATAGTTATTGGATAGTTTAATAACAATTATTTATCTATTATATAGGTGTTTGACGTACCCTCTACCAAGGAAAAGTACAAGTTAAGAGTTAATTTCATAATCTCTTTACTATCCGAGGTTGTTTTTACATAAGTATCTACTGAGACCTCTTTATCCTCCACATCCGTGTTTTCTTAAAAATGTATATCAATTTTTTAAATATTTACTAGACTATGGGTTAAAGTCATTGATAAACGTATTTTAACATATATGTTTTTAAAGTAATCTTTCCATCTTTTTCCAAACAAGGTACATTATGACCCATTTTGACAAAATTAATGTAAAAATGTTTTTTAACTTATACGACGGGTGTAACTATTTTCTGCTATTATAACATCATCGAAACTTCCCTTAAAATATTATAATAATATTTTCAAAATAAATGTTTTATTCTAAAATTATGTGACTCTTAAATGGTTTCAAAAGAGAAATATGTATTTCTTTCAAATAGTTTTCATTTCATCTATGTCAACATCCTTTGATGGATTTTAAACTTGTTTGAAGTTGATTTTTTATGATACAAATCTTCCATATTATATTGAAGGTTTTGTGATATTTTTTACTGGGGATGTGTTATTTTTATACCATTCATGGTTTATGGTTAAATTATTGAGATTTCATATGCTATTTTTAATACGAATATTTATGTTATGTTTCAACCTTTTCATATGAGGAATGTATTTGACTTAGTATGTGATGGGTGGAGCCCGCCATAGTTCCTCGGTACATCAGTAGGTCTCATGGGACAATTAGACATGGAATTGGCCAAGACCTTTCCCAATTTGATATATAGTTTTGTCTAAGGCCTAAATCATTTTTAGACGTCTTGGCTAAGTCCTTGAAAATATGTTTCAGAATGTCTATCATTATACATTCCCCCATTTTGAAAATAATAATAATGGTTCATGTGGTTATTAGACTAATAGAATACCCATGACTTTTTTTTATTATGGAATTATTTACTCAACTCATATTCCTGCAATAAAGTGTTATTGTTTATTATTTGTAAAGGCATGTGTTTTTAATTATTCCCCATGCCTAATGTTTATGTTATCTTACACTGTATTGCTTACCCTTACTGAGCATTTGAGATCACCCCTTTCTGATGTTTCATATTCCTTGGATATGAAGAAGTTAGTTATGAGTGACCTGTAGGAATAATCTTGGAGGCTTGGATGTTTCTAATGGAATAAATTAGTGTTGTATTTCTTTTCAAGTTGTAATGATGAACTTATGTATGTATCTTGTTTCCAATAATACTAAAATTATCGGTCTTTCGATACATAATTCCTTGTATTATTCCAATGTTATGTAATAAAGCAGAAACTCTGGGTAACTGGGGTTGGGGCATTACAGTATGTATCCGAGGAAGTTTTGTACAAACCTTGGAAACTATATTTAGAAAAACTATGATTAGAGAAAATTACCCTAAGATAGACTTTGAGGATTAGTATAGAAGAACTTCCAAGAATTTTGGTATTGTAGAGATTTTGTGAGTTTTCCAAGAAATACATCCCGGCCTGGATAAGAGCAGTTAGTGGCAGCTCTGGCACATATGTCCCTAGGGGTAAAACCCAAAACACCTCTTTGAGCTAGACTCGAACGAGAACTAGTGCACGACAATGGGACTTGCTGCACTCTTGGTTATGACACTCCCATGGGATATGATTAGGATAATTATCATTTTCTTTACAAACCATTATGAAGGATTTTTGAGTATATACCTCCTCAAAGAAAACATTTTTATTATTAGGGATTATGTCCAGAAACTGTTCAATTTATGTTAAGTGTTTTACAAGTTCAGAATAATGTATTACGATTCATAAAAAATTATATTTTATTCCATTGTTTATAAATGGTGCCTAGTGGAAGGAATGGAAACCTTATCAATGCACGTAATCCATGTAGTAATTTCCCTCCTACTGAAGATAATTATAGTGGAGCTGGTGATGCAACTGGTGCATATCATCTTATCACCATACTGGGAAAACTCATTTAGGTTATGAATAATAACCTTACCCATATGTAGCACCCTGATCCACAATGCAGAGGATCAATGTTAGACCGCTTCATGAGTAAACAACCACCAAAATTAAATAGGAGTACAATTACATTAGTAGATGAGCAATGGACAAGTTCCTTAGAGAAAATATTTCATGATTTGGGGAGTAGCAAAAGGGAAAAAGTTTTCATGGCAGTTTATTAGCTCACATGAGATGTAGATAAATGGTGGTCATTGATTCAAAACACAAAAGATGACGAAGAAGTATAAAAAATGGAATTGAGGGAGTTTAAAGAGATTTTCTTAGAAAAATGCATCCCTCATGACCATCTAGCAGATATGGAAAGAAAATTTACGAGTCTAAGGAAAAAGGAGGATGAGAATGTCGAAAAGTATGAGGCTAACTTTAAAAGGTTAGGAAGACATGTTGGAGATTATATACATAACCCAATAAGTAAGATTGATCGTTTCTTTGATGGGTTTAAACATTTTTCCATCGAGAATTAGTCTCACAATCCTTCTCATTGCATGAAGATACTGTGTCATGTGTTATCAAGACAAAAAAGTAATTATCTAAGTCTTATGACTTTGAAGAAAAGAAAGAGAAGAAGAGATCTGCTAAACACTCTTTTAAAGGAAATAAAGGAATAGGGAAGAAGGGTAGAGTTGAATTTACAGCCTGTGATATTTGTGGAAGGAAGCACCCTGATTCCTATCTAAAAGGAAAATAATTATGCTACAAATGTGGACAAAATGTCCATCTTTCTAGTGATTGTAAGGGGTTGAAATAAGCTACCAATGGTCAATGCTACAGTTACAGAGAGATGGGATATTATGAAAATAAATTTCCTAAGCGTCAGGGAAACTTACCTCAAAAAAGTCCAAGGGATCAAGGCCAATCTTATACAATCACTACTACTAAGGTTGAAGCTCAAAAAGATGTGGTGGCAGGTAATTTAACAGTTTCCTCAATTTTAGCCAATTCTTTATTTGATTCTGGATCATCACATTGTTTCATATCCTCCCAGTTTTCTAAGAAAATTAAATATTTCCAATTTTATTTAAGAAGGGAGTTGTCAGTCAAAACTCCTAAGGGAAGTATCATTGCAAAAAAGTTTTCTGAATCAGCACTCATTAAGGAATACAAAGGATATTTATCTACTGAACTAATCATCATACCCATGATTGAATTTGATATAATCCTCGGTATGGATTGGATTTCAGACCATGATGCGAAAATTTATTGTTAGAAGAAGGAGGTTACAATTCTCGATGATGATAAGGATTACCTTATCTTTAGAGCATAAATGTCACCATCTGATACTTATCTAGATCCACCCACAGTAGCTCTACTAAATTCAATTATTGGGGAGGATTAGAATGAAATAATTATGGGTGAGGAAAATAATGATCGAATAGTGGGCGTACCTATTGTGCAAGAATATGTTGATGTGTTTCTAATGGATTTACCTGGACATCCTCCTGAATGAGAAATTGTGTTTTCCATTGATTTAATTCCTAGTTCAATGCCCATATAGAAGACCCTTTATAGAATGGACACTGTGGAATTAGTGGAAGTAATGAAAAAACTAGAGGAATTGAGTAATAATGGATTTATTCACCCTAATGTTTCTCCGTGGGGATCCCCCGTCCTTTTTGTTAATAAGAAAGACAGGTCTATGAAGTTATTCATTGACTACAGGGAGATCAATGCAATAAAAATATTGAAAAAGTATCCCCTACCTCGAATTGATGATTTATTCGACCAACTTCATGGAGCTCAATATTTATCAAAGATTGAACTTCAATCTGGATATCATCAGTTGTGTGTGAAGAAGTAAGACATTCAGAAAAAGTATTTCAAACTAGGTATAGGAATTATGAGTTTACATTAATTTCTTTTGGATTGACTAATGCACCCATTGTCTTCCTGGATCTAATGAATAGAGTTTTCAAGGAATATCTTGATGTATTTGTAGTGGTATTTATTAAAGATAACTTGGTATACTCCAAAAGCTACGAAGATCATGAAAATCACTTGTGCCTTATTCTAAATACTCTTAGAAGAAATGAATTATACGGGAAGTTTAGAAAGTGTGAATTCTGGCTTTAGTATATCTCTTTTCTTGGACATATTGTATCAAAGGATAGAATCTCTGTTGATCCTTCAAAGACCAAGACAATCCAAGACTGGCCAGCACGAACGAGTATAACTGAGGTACACAGTTTTATTGGTTTAATAGGTTATTATTGACGTTTCATCTATAATTTTGCTCAGTTGGATAACATGTTAACCAAGATCACACCTAAAAGGGTTAAACTTGTTTGAACAAAAGGGTGTGAATAATATTTTGGAGAACTGAATAGAAGATTAGTTAATTCTCCTATCTTGACTCTACCATCAGGGAATGATGTGTTTGTTATTTATAGAGATGCTTCAAGGAAAGGAATTCATTGTATCCTTATGAAGAATGATAGAGTTATTGACTATGCATCACGACAACTAAAAATTCATGAACAAAACTATCCTACTCATGATCTTGAGTTATTAGCTATAATATTTTCTTTGAAAATATAGAGACATTATCTCTATGGTAAAAAATGTGATATTTATACTCATAACAAAAGTTTGAAGTGTATTTTCTCACAAAAAGACCTCAACATGAGGCAAAAGATATGGCTTGAACTACTCAAGGATTATGATTTCACTTTACCCAACCACCTAGGGAAGGAAAATAAGGTAGTAGATTCTTTGAGCAGAAACAGTCAGGGATTTTTGAACAAGATGAGAGTTGAAAAAGATCCTATATACATGGATATAGTAAAGATAGATAAGGGAATAACCATGGAAGGTGAAACATCAATGATTTTTCAAATGGATTCGAAACCATATTTACTAGAAAGGATAAAATGTTCTTAGACTGATGATGAGTAATTTCAAAAGAAAATTAAAGTTGTGAATGATGGGAGATTGATCGACTTCGTATATGAACATGAAATTTTAAAATTTGTGAAGAGAATTTGTATTCCCGATATACCTGATCTAAAATGGGAATTTTTTGATGATGGTCATAGCTCATATTTCTCTATACAACCTGGTATCACTAAGATGTATAGATATTTGAAAGAACTTTTTTGGTGGGACAACATGAAGAGAGAGATTTCTGATTTTTTGTTGAGATGTATGGTTTGCCTAAAAGTGAAAGCTGGAAGACAACATCCTAGAGGAGTCATGAAACCTCTTCCCATACCTGAGTGGAAGTGGTATGATATTAAAATGTACTTTTTCATGGTACTACCAAGGAATCCTATAAATAATGATGCAATATGGGTCGTTTTTGATAATCTTACCAAGTCATCACATTTTCTTACTATAATAGAATATTTACCACTTGAATGTTTTTCAAGATTGTATATTAATGAAGTTGAAAGAATTCATGGAGTACCTCTATTGATTGCTTCTGATTGTGATCTGAATTTTATATAAAGATTCTAGAAATGTCTTCAGAAATCCCTGGATACTAAACTTCATTTGAGCACTGCCCACCACCCTCAAACTGATGGACAATCAGAATGGACTATTCAAACCTTAGAAGACATTTTGAGATCTTACTCACTTGACTTTCAAGGTATGTGAGATAAATATTTACCTCTGGTATAATTTTCATATAACAATAGCTTTCATTAAAGTATTCATATGGAACCATATGAAGCATTATACGGAAATAGATGTCGCACACCAACTTGTTGGGATGATGTTGGGGAAACAAAACTCGTAGGCCCAAAAGTTATTGAGGAAACAATGAAAAAACTGGAGATTATCCAACCCACATCAAACCAGTCGAACGCAGGAAAAAGAGATATGTCGATAACCGAAGGAATGATTAGAATTTCACATAGGTGACCATGTTTTCTTGGTGGTATCTCCTTAGAAGGGTGTTATACATTTCAATAAGAAGAGTAAATTGAGTCCTAGGTACATCATACCATTCGAAATTCTAGAACGAATTGAAGTTGTTATCTTATCATTTGGCAATGCCTCCAAGTCTCTCCAAATTTCATGATGTCTTCCACGTATCACTGTTGAGAAAATACATGCCTGACCCAATGCATGTAGTCACCTATGAGGAAATTGAACTGGAACCCAATATGTCTTAGTTCAAAGAGTGTATCAGAATTTTTGATACCGGGGAACAAGTTCTGAGAAACCAGACGAATCATCTGGTAAAAGTTCTAGGTATAAACCATAAGATGGAAGAGGCAACGTGGGAACCAGAGGAACATATAATGAAAAACCCCCAAAATATTTTTTTGGGGTAGTATTCTATAAATTTTGAGAATGAAATTATTTAAAGGAGGGAAGAATGTAACACCCCAAGCTTCCACAGTACGTTTCCCTTTGAATAATGGAATAGCTTGCATTGTACGCAACTTCGAGATTCTAACACACCACGACCAATCAAACAAGCCTTTATGAATAGAAATACCCAATTTTTAAAATTTTTAAAATTTTATTTTTCAAAATGGACATCATTTTTGAATTCGTAATATCAAAATTAGCTTAGGGTGAATTTTTGGTATTTTATGAAAACATTCAATTTTTGATTAATAGTGAAAAACACTGCGTTATTGGTTAAAACCAGCTTTTTATTTAAATAATTATTTATTTTATTTAAATTTATTTTAGGTCAGAATATATACATAATACCTATATAAGTTCAATGTAATTCATTGGAGTCATTTTATAATAAGTTTAGATATATAAAAATTTCATTGAACATTTTACCATCTTTTACCCATCTCCCAGGAGAATTTTTAAATTTGCATAAAACTTAATTTTACCGCTTTAGGGATTTGAATTTATAAATTCCGAGTGACACAATTAATATCAGTAAGAAAAATGTGGATCAATAAGATGAAAATAATCTTTGGTTCATAGTAACTTTTGACTTACCACGGTTAAAAGTAAATAGGGTAATTAAGGGTAAAAATGATATCATATTACCCTAACACATATCCTAATTCTATTAGATAAGTATAATTTGACCAAAACCAACCTTAGGAATAAAATATGACCCCTTTGTTCCACTTGGATTAGATTAGGACATTTATTATTATATTATTTAAAGAAGAGTTAAAAGAGTTAAATTCAATGTTTAATAACTAAACCATTTTAATATAGGGTTACACACAATATAAATTAGACTATAAATATTCATTAGAAATATAAAAATATTTGCTACATAATTTTATTTAATTTATAATTTTTAGACATTAAATAATTTAATTTACTATTGACACAATGATGATGCAATAATTACATTATTAATGAAATATTAAAAAAATTGATATTTTAAATATCCAAATAAATGTAAATTATGACTTATGTTGAATTCCAGAAATTTTATAGGTTAATATGACATGCTAGTATTTATTACATAAATTTTATTTTAAGTGATAATGTTTTAATGGCTTTAAAAAATCAAATTCTAAATTGTGTCAAAATTGACATAATTGAGTTTTTAAAACAAATACTATATTAATAATTGATATAATATTCATAACAATATAAGGTTTGACCAAAATAATTAGATAATTATAAATATATTAATAATGAACCACTTGGGTTTCGGTTGGAAGTTTATAGTAAATTAATTAACCATATAATATAAAAAAACAATGAGACATGGTAATTGTCAAACTATTTAACTAAGAGTTAAATCTAAAAGATAATGTTAATATGGTGACCTAAACCTATCTAAACACTATTGGTTGTGAGGTTTTCAACCCATCCCAACCTTATCCTCTAAATAAATTATTTTTTAGACATTAGAAACTGAATATTTATTTTATTATAAAATAATATTTCAAGATTTTCCTAAAGTGACCCTCACCTCTCTTATAAAAGGGAACTTCCCATTATCTCAAAATCACATCGCCAAAGCCAGTTGGATCGGCAAAAATCTACCCAAATATACTCCAAAAATTCCTCCCTTAACACTATAGGCCTTACGTTGGTCAGAAAGACAGCCTAAAGAGCCCTTTTGATCAATTTAAAATGAAGAACCCGAAGAAGAGGTAAATATTTCATAACCTCTTTCAAGTTCTTTTCTTCTTCCACTCCCTCTTTCTTTGTTGTTTCCATACCACAATAATAAATCGAGTACCTTATACATACTGGGATGTTATTATAAATATGGTACAACCATATTCCTTATTATATCCATCCTATAAATGAAAAAGTCACCATACGTGCGTACGTACGACTTACCGTCTCCAAGTCGTCATGCAGTTTGTTATTCAAACACTTCATTATTTGGATGGGTATAATAATGAGTATAAAAAATTAAAATAATAAATATAACATGTTAATGATTCTGTATATATGATATACCATCCAATTAAATATTATTTTTCCATAAATAAAATGATATTGTCGCTCGGGCATACGTACGGATTACGGTCTCCACGAACGCGATGAGATTCATTTCCCCATTGTAACCATTCAAGAATAATTTTCATTTTGTGAATAAAAATAATGTTTATGAACATAATATAATTCTGTATATTAATCAAATACATCCTATCCATAACAAAAATGGCTTACATAACCAATCATATTAAGAAAAACGAATCAGTTAACACATAAAACAATGATACTACTGGAATATTATTAAAAAAGAAATATAAGAGGATCATATGTTGTAACGACCCGAGAAACCATGTTTTGTTTTTTTTTCAAGTGAACCAACAATCAATAACAAAATGCATCAAATGAATGAAAAACGTCTTTTATTCAAATGAGTAACACTTCGGCTACAACCTCCACTGACCAAACAAAAGGGTAAATTAACCCAAAATCCCAACTAAGAACCCGATTACAATAATGGGGAGACCGCTTAAAACTACTAAGAGCCCGAGAATGCGGTAGGGGTTTCGAGCGTCCATCATAATGAACATGAGGATGGCCGAAGCCACTGCAATCGTGCTCAGCACCAAGGGGATCACACAAACCATCATTCCATTCCTCCTTCAGTCACCTAGAGTGAGGAACACCCCAAGACCAGACCCTTTTATAAGCACTCTAATCTGACCGTTGAACCCCAAACAGCTATAAATTAGACCGTTGGTTTCCATAAGAATACAATGTTTTATTTTGACCGTTGGTTCCTCCTATCCTCTATGTTTTGTTTTTGACTGATGGAAATAGAATGGACTACCCCTGGATGGTTCGGAAAATTATTTTGTTTCAAAATGACATCAATGTTAATTTAGTTAATTTATCTCTTGTTTTCCAAAATGAGAATTTTATTTTATGTTTCAAAACGGAAAAAATTAATATTATTGTCTTTCTTCCACTATACATATTAATTTGAACAATTAAACTTTTATTTTCTAATTATATTAAAACTGATGGATTTTTACTTTATGAGTTATATATATTGAATCAAACCTTAAATTAGATATATTATTTCTTTTATAATTTGACCTTTATTAACTATTATGGAAACTACGTCAAATTATGGTTTCTTGTACTCATGTGTTTCGTGGTAATGATAATTATATCAACACACTTTTATGTATGATTAAATGTAGTTACGTTTAATAATAATCTTTAATTAAGAAAATTAAGGTAATCAACTAATAAAGGAAACTAATATATATATATATACATATGTATTTTCATGTTAGCATAATTATACTAAGTTACCATACTTTATAAAATTTTGCGTTCTTCAACGTAAAATGAAAATTTATTATTTTGAAAATTTGGGTTAAATAATCTTTTTTTAATAACATTTAGATATTGACATGTAAATTTAAATTTATATAAGTATCAATAAATAAAGGATAAGTTAAATTAAATTATATGTTTTGATAAAGGAAATAGAGGAAAAATGAAAATATAATTTATGTTTTAAATAGGGGTTTAACAGTTCAATATATAGGTGTATTAATAACCCTTGACTTAGGATAATATTAGTTTATTAATAAGGTTATAATAATGATTTTATAATAGGTTTAATAAAACAATAAAATGACTTTTTTTAAAGATAAAAACGTTGAAATAAAATAATTAAATATAATATGTTAATATGTTTAAAAAAAACGAAACCGCGTGTTTTTAAACGCCGCACCGAGTATGAGCCGTCCGATCTCTCCCCTCTAATCACAACCGTCCATTTATTTTAAATCCATGCTGTGTCTAAACCGTCCGATCAACCTGTGTTTGATCCTGACCGTCTGTTTTTTTCGCGTCTCTCTCTCTCTCGCGGTTCTTCCTTCTTCCTCGCGCCGCAGTACCAGTGTAGGCAGTGCCGTCTCCTTCTTAGGCTGGTGAGTGGACCCATATTCTCTCCTCATTTCCACGATTTTGGCCCCGTTTATTAATTACCCAGCCTCGGTTCCATCGACACCTCTCCATGCTTGTTTTTTTCTTCTTTTTAAACAGGGAGTTGCACCGAAGCAGGGGCTCTTCCTTCGGGTTTCTCTCCAAGCACCTCCTTCTGAAACCTTCAAGACCTCATCGCCGCCTCTTGCCTTCTTCCTCCCTAAGCTGTAAGGGTCGAACTATGTTTCTATTTTTAATAAGTTTTTATTTGAACTTCGGGTTTCTTTTATATAATTATATACGGGTTATATATATACGTGTATAACTCCTGTGTATACACCTTCGGTTCCCCTTGCCCCGTTGCTGCATCGTTCTCCTTCTCCTCTCCAAGAAGAAGTAAGGGGCATGTTCTGTTTTTTTTGGTTAAGCTTCGGTTTATATATTAATATATACATGTATAAACATGACATATTTATATTTCTTCTGGATTTATATGTTCGGTCTCTCTTTCCTCGCCCACTCCTCCTCTCCGGGAAAGGTAAGAAACATGTTTTAATTTCGGTTTGGTTTTGTCAAGTTTTGGGTTTAAATAAATATGTATATATATGTATATATATATGTATTATATATATATATATATATACATTTCTGTTAAGTGTGAACCTAAAGAACCGAATATTGGGAAAGAGGGAAGTCCTTCTCATCGCGTCCTACTTTTTATGTAGGTTTTATATAGTTATACACTTGTTGTATAATTGTGTATAATATATAAAGGACAATATAAACCTATTTTGACTACTCCTGGAACCGATCTTGTCGGCCCCTTTGTGAGAACCTAAAAGTGGGGGTAAGGGTTCGAAGGTTCTGTTTTTAGTTGGGTGCGGGTTCTTACTTTTCACACCTTGTGTTCATATATGTATGTATTTATATACATTTATATCCACATATGTAAAACCATGAAAGTGAATGAAGTATATTGTTGTATATATATATACATGTGGTTATATCAATGTGTATATACATTAATGTGAACATGGTTCCCATGTTTTGTAATTTATTACATTATAGCACGATGAAGTTTATCAAAAGAATTTACACAATTATATATATGATTTTCCAAAAGGTGGACTTGAATATGCACATTGTAACTTCAACTGCCTGTATTAAACACCCATGATATCCAATTATCGTCATATATGAAAGTTATGAATGACCATGCTTTAATTGGGTATCATGATGTATGGAATGTTAAAGTGTTATGTTTACTTTTCTTAAAACCCAAGTTTTCAAATGTAAACTTTTTATGAGCACAAAGCTTTATCATGCATGTCATAATGTTTTAACTGTTTGCATGTTATGGATATGTATGTGAAAAGGGGGTTGAGTAAGAATGTATGAAACCCTACGAATGAATGACCATGTCAAGATATGTGAGGGATGTATAGGACTTAAATGTTTATGGATGGGTCCGCCCGGAATTATACAGTGCTCCACTGCATTGGGTAAAGAAAGAGTCTCATGAGACGTTATGTGCGACGGTCTTGGCGAATAGCCTTGGCTTGTGCTATCATGTGCGACGGTCTTGGCGGTTAGCCTTGGCTTGTGCTACTATGGGAAACATGATTGGCGTTTGGCCTTGACCCGTACTAAAGTTATTTTTTAAGGTCATGACGCGAGGTCTTGACAAAGTCCAGTATTATACATTCCCTATGCATGTAATGATAATTGATTAACTAGGGGTTAGTTCAACTAACAGGATAACCCCTAGTTGAAAACTCCCATGACTATGAGAATGTAATTTTTATGTCAAGAACTATTTTTCATGTGGTGAACTGCTAGATAAATTGAATTGTTTCTCATGAACCATGTTATGAACGTATTCGATATTTAGTCACAGAATTATTTTTATAATTTAAGTAGCCTTGTTTGATTATTATGCATTGTTTAATCTTCGTATGTTGTGCTCTCTGATCATGTTTACTTTAAAACTTATTTCACGTACATACTTCTCTGTGCAAGTGGTTTTCAAAATGTTGGTTTCATGAAAAGAAAATGTTTCGTTTTTAGAAAAGTGCTTTATTCTCTTTAAAAGGACTCCTTTGAGAAAGAGTTTTCTTAAAAACGTTTTTAAAACCCCTTACTGGGCATATTTTCTCACCCTACGTTTTGTTTAAAATTTTTCAGGCATGGTCTGTACTGATGATGTTTATCAGAGCAGCTGGTTTCCTAGAATCCTGAGCCTTGCGATCTTCTGTAGTCATGGGACATGATATATTATTTGTAAATGTTGTAATGAAATGCTAAGTATATCATGCCTTATGAGGCACCCTGTGACTAGGGATTCTATAGTTGGTATCAGAGGATGGGTTCAGGAAACTCTGGAAAACCAGGTGGTATAAAAGTATTACTATGTTTAACTAAGTGAAAATGTTATAACTTTCAGATGGCTGATGAAAATGTACCTACCGACGTACTGTCTCAACCCACTGAGGCTCAAGAGAACATTATATCTCTAGCTAGCCGCGAGAACTTTCTAAACTATGCCCGAATTCACATGATGTGTAAGCACGTGTACGGCGTGTCAAACTCACCTCGGGTGCTTAGTCTTCACCAGGGATTGGGGATGGATTATATCCTAATGATGATGACCCAATTTCCCTCTTATGCACGTCGGGGAAGGTATCACGAAGGACTCTTCCGAGTGTTTACAACTGGCGAGGAATTTGGCACAATGCTTGATAACCATTTTCAAGAAGCTGTTGCTGCCGGAGACCTCCGAGCGGCTTACCTATGCCAAATTTTTCACTACGGCTTTTGGGGCCAGTTAATGGACTTTGGAGTGTTGGAAAATGAGTCCACACATGTGTCTCTTAGGCAAGAAGTATACACCAATGTTTCCCAACTCCACACCTCCCACGCTAAACTCAAGAGGCATTATAAATGTTCCCATGAGTTTATTCCGGTCTGTTCAGCTTGTGTTTGGTTTGAAAAGTTAGGAAGTTTTTCCACTCTTTGTGGCGTACGTCTTGTAAACTTAGACTTTGCCGTGTAAACTTTTTTATAAATGGAAGTTTCTTGTTTCCTTTCATGTCTCCACCTTATCAATGTTGTTAAGTGTTTCCATTCGATGTTTGTTTTCAGATGGCTGGTCAAACGAACTTCTCATCCCTACCTGATGAGCTAGTAGAAGTCATCTTGATCAAGGCATTCATGATGGATTATCCAACCTTTCTCCACCTGCGAGGGTCCTGCCAGCATTTTCTCGATCTAGGAAATGGTCCAGAGATCCTTCGTCTATGTCAAGAGGATGATCGCATCTTTCACCTCATCGCCGCTACTCAACTCCCCTGCTATAGGTGAAGGGGAATGTACTTTGAGGGCCTGTTCCAGTGTTTTACTCTGGCACAGAACTTTTCTACCAGAGCGTGTTTCCTCGTGGCCGCCCAGGATGGCCAGCTTAGTGCAGCCTACATGTTCCAAGTCTTGAACTCTAGTATCCTCAACCGCATCATTCCTCTCGACTACCTCGAGCACGATGTGGCCAGAAGAGTTACCAGAGAGTTCATCTACTCGGACGTTTCCGAGCATTGCATCGCACGAGCCTCCCTTTGGAAGCCCGTGTGCAGTACACATGAACAGGAGTTCAAGGAGCACTGTTTGAGGTGCATCTGGACTAGGGAAACAGAAGAGATGTGTGCCAACTTTGGTATCCTGTTAACCGAGCCAGATCCGCTGTTTCAGTAGAGTTGTACGTATGGGGTTTTCAGTTTTTCTTTTTTTTTTTTAATGATAGAATTGCGAGGGCGCAATTCTTTGAAGGGGGAAGTAATGTAACGACCCGAGAAATAATGTTTTGTTTTTTTTCAAGTAAACCAACAATCAATAACAAAATGCATCAAATGAATGAAAAAATTCTTTTATTCAAATGAATAACACTTCGGCTACAACCTCCACTGACCAAACAAAAGGGTAAATTAACCCAAAATCCCAACTAAGAACCCGATTACAATAATGGGGAGACCGCTTAAAACTACTAAGAGCTTGAGAATGCGGTAGGGGTTTCGAGCATCCATCAAAATGAACATGAGGATGGCTGAAGCCACTACAACCGTGCTCAGCACCAAGGGGATCACACGAACCATCTTTCCTTTCCTCCTTCAGTCACCTAGAGTGAGGAACACCCCGAGACCAGACCCTTTTATAATCACTCTAATATGACCGTTGAACCCCAAACGGCTATAAATTCGACCGTTGGTTTCCACAAGAATCCAATGTTTTATTTTGACCGTTGGTTCCTCCTATCCTCTAAGTTTTGTTTTTGACCGATGGAAATAGGATGGCTTACCCCTGGAAGGTTCGAAAAATTATTTTGTTTCAAAATGACATCAATGATAATTTAGTTAATTTATCTCTTGTTTTCCAAAATGAGAATTTTATTTTATGTTTCAAACCGGAAAAAATTAATATTATTGTTTTTCTTCCACTATACATATTAATTTGAACAATTAAACTTTTATTTTCTAATTATATTAAACCTGATGGATTTTTACTTTATGAGTTATATATATTGCATCAAACCTTAAATTAGATATATTATTTCTTTTATAATTTAAACTTTATTAACTATTTTGGAAACTACGTCAAATTATGGTTTCTTCTACTCATGTGTTTCGTGGTAATGATAATTATATCAACACACTTTTATGTATGATTAAATGTAGTTACGTTTAATAATAATCTTTAATTAAGAAAATAAAGGTAATTAACTAATAAAGGAAACTAAAATATATATATATATATATACATATGTATTTTCATGTTAGCATAATTATACTAAGTTACCATACTTTATAAAATTATGCATTCTTCAATGTAAAATGAAAATTTATTATTTTGAAAATTTGGGTAAAATAATATTTTTGTTTTAATAACATTTACATATTAACATGAAAATTTAAATTTATATAAGTAGCAATAAATAAAGGATAAGTTAAATTAAATTATATGTTTTGATAAAGGAAATAGAGGAAAAATGAAAATATAATTTATGTTTTAAATAGGGGTTTAATAGTTTAATATATAGGTGTATTAATAACCCTTGACTTAGGATAATATTAGTTTATTAATAAGGTTATAATAATGATTTTATAATAGGTTTAATAAAACAATAAAATGACTTTTTTTTGAAAGATAAAAACTTTGAAATAAAATAATTAAATATTATATGTTAATACGTTAAAAAAAATGAAACTGCTTGTTTTTAAACGCCGCACCGAGTATGAGCCGTCCAATCTCTCCCCTCCGATCGTAGCCGTCCATTTATTTTAAAGTCGTGCTGTGTCTAAACTGTCCGATCAACCTGTGTTTGATCCTGGCCGTCTGTTTTTTTGCCGTCTCTCTCTCTCCCGCAGTTCTTTCTTCTTCCTCGCGCCGCGGTACCAGTGTAGGCAGCGCCGTCTCCTTCTTAGGTCGGTGAGTGGACCCATATTCTCTCCTCATTTCCACGAGTTTGGCTCCGTCTATTAATTACCCAGCCTCGGTTCCATCGACACCTCTCCACGCTTTTTTATTCCTTCTTTTTAAACAGGGAGTTGCACCGAAGCAGGGGCTCTTCCTTCGGGTTTCTCTCCAAGCACCTCCTTCTGAAACCTTCAAGACCTCGTCGCCGCCTCTTGCCTTCATCCTCCCCAAGCTGTAAGGGTCGAACTCTGTTTCTCTTTTTTTTTTAAAGTTTTGTTTTGAACTTCAGTTTTCTTTTATATAATTATATACGGGTTATATATATATGTGTATAACTCTTGTGTATACACCTTCGGTTCCCCTTTCCCCGTTGCTGCATCATTCTCCTTCTCCTCTCCAAGTAGAAGTAAGGGGCGTGTTCTGTTTTTTTTGGTTAAGCTTCGGTTTATATATTAATATATACATGTATAAACATGACATATTTAAATATCTTCTGGATTTATATGTTCGGTCCCTCTTGCCTCGCCCACTCCTCCTCTCCGAGCAAGGTAAGAAACATGTTTTAATTTCGGTTTGGTTTTTTCAAGTTTTGGGTTTAAATAAATATGTATATATATGTATATATATATGTATTATATATATATATACATATCTGTTATGTGTGAACCTGAAGAATCGAATATTGGGAAAGAGGGAATTCCTCCTCATTGCCTCCTACTTTTTATGTAGGTTTTATATAGTTATACACTTGTTGTATAATTGTGTATAATATATACAGGACCATATAAACCTGTTTTGACTACTCCTGGAACCGATCTTGTCGGCCCCTTTGTGAAAACCTAAAAGTGGGGGTAAGGGTTCGAAGGTTCTGTTTTTAGTTGGGTGCGGGTTCTTACTTTTCACACCTTGTGTTCATATATGTATGTATTTATATACATTTATATCCACATATGTAAAACCATGAAAGTGAATGAAGTATATTGTTGTATATATATATACATGTGGTTATATCAATGTGTATATACATTAATATGAACTTGGTTCCCATGTTTTTTAATTTATTACATTATAGCATGATGATGTTTATCAAAAGAATTTACACAATTATATATGTGATTTTCCCAAAGGTGGACTTGAATATGCACATTGTAACTTCAACTGCCTATATTAAACACCCATGATATCCAATTATCATCATATGTGAAAGTTATGAACAACCATGATTTAATTGGGTATCATGATGTATGGAATGCTAAAGTGTTACGTTTACTTTTCTTAATACCCAAGTTTTCAAATGTAAACTTTTTATGAGCACAAAGCTTTAGCTTGCATGTCATAATGTTTTAACTGTTTGCATGTTATGGATATGTATGTGAAAATGGGGTTGAGTAAGAATGTATGAAACCCTACAAATGAATGACCATGTCAAGATATGTGAGGGATGTATAGGACTTAAATGTTTATGGACGGGTGCGCCCGGAATTATACAGCGCTCCAATGCATTGGGTAAAGCAAGAGTCTCATGAGACGTTATGTGCAACGGTCTTGGCGAATATCCTTGGCTTGTGCTATCATGTGAGACGGTCTTGGCGGTTAGCCTTGGCTTGTGCTACTATGGGAAACGGGATTGGCATTTGGCCTTGAACCGTACTAATGTTATGTTTTAAGGTCATGACGCGAGGTCTTGACAATGTCCAGTTTTATACATTCCCTCTGCATGTAATGATAATTGATTAACTAGGGGTTAGTTCACCTAACAGGATAACCCCTAGTTGAAAACTCCCATGACTATGAGAATGTAATTTTTATGTCAAGAACTTTTTTTCATGTTGTGAACTGCTAGATAAACTGTATTGTTTATCATGAACCTTGTTATGAACGTATTCCCTGTTTAGTCACAAAATTATTTTTATAATTTAAGTAGCCTTGTTTGATTATTATGCATTGTTTATTCTTCTTATGTTGTTCTCTCTGATAATGTTTACTTTAAAACTTATTTCAAGTATGTACTTCTCTGTGCAAGTGGTTTTCAAAATGTTGGTTTCAAGAAGAGAAAATGTTTCATTTTTAGAAAAGTGCTTTATTCTCTTTAAAAGGACTACTTTGAGAAAGTGTTTTCTTAAAAACGTTTTTAAAACCCCTTACTGGGCATATTTGCTCACCCTAAGTTTTTGTTTAAAATTTTTCAGGCATGGTATGTACTGATGAAGTTTATCAGAGCAGTTGGTTTCCCAGAATCCTGAGCCTTGCGATCTTCTATAGTCATGGGACATGATATATTATTTGTAAATGTTGTAATGAAATGCTAAGTATATCATGCCTCATGAGGCACCCTATGACTATGGATGCTACATATATGATATCATATTTATGTATATAGTTATTTTATAGTTTAATAAAAATTATTTAAATATTATAAATAATGTTAACTTACCCTAAACTAATGAAAAGTACAAGTTAAGGGTTAATTTCACAATCTTTTTCTTATCCGTGGTTATTTTTACCTACGTATCTACTGGGACCTCTTTGTCATCCACATCCATGTTTTCTAGAAAATGTATTTCAAAACATTTTTAGTATTTACTAGAATATGGGTTGAAGTAATTTATACCCTTATTTGACCTTATATTTTTTTAAATTAATCTTTTCTTCATTTTCCAAACAACGTACTTTATGACCTTTTTCGACAAAATTAAGGTAAGAATGTTTTTTAACTTATACGGAGGGTGCTGCTATTTTCCTCCATTATAACATCACCGAAGCTTCCCTTACAAGCTTATAAGAATATTTTCAAAATAATTATTTTCTTTTATAATTATGTGACTCTTAAATTGTTTCAAAATAGAAAGAGGTATTTCTTTCAAATAGTTTTCATATCATCTATTTCAACATAATTTAATGCATTTTAAACTAGTTTGAAGTTGATTTATTATGATACAAATATTCTATATACTATTGATGGTTTTGTGATATGTTTGACTTTGCATGTGTTATTATTATTCAATTCATGGTTTATGGTTAAAGTATTGACATTTCATATGCTAGTTTTAATACAGATGTTTATGTTATTTTTCAACCTTTTCATATAAGGAATGTATTGGACTTAGTATATGACGGGTGGAGCCCGCTATAGCTCCTCGGTGCATCGATAGGTCTCATGAGACAATTCTATGTGTAATTGGATGAGTCCTTTCTCAATTTGATATATGGTTTTGGCTAAGACCTAAATCATTTTTAGACTTCTAGGACGTGGCCTTGACAAGATGTTTCAAAATGTCCGTCATTATACATTACCTCATTATGAAAATAATAATGATGGATCATGTGGTTATTCGACTAGTAGAATACCCATGACTATGTTTTCTTATGGCTTTATTTACTCATCTCATATTCCTACCATAAAGTGTTCTTTTTTATTATTTTTAAAGGCATGTGTTTTTAATTATTCATCATTCCTAATGTTTATGTTATCTTCTGCTGTATTGCTTACCCTTACTGAGCATTTGCGATCACCCCTTTCTTATGTTTCATTTTCACAGGATATGAAGAAGTTAGTTATGAGTGACTTTCCATCATAATCTAGGAGGATTGGATGTTTCTAATGGAATAAATTAGTGTTGTATTTCTTTTCAAGTTGTAATGTTGAACTTATGTATGTATCTTGTTTCCAATAATACCAAACTGTTAGGTCTTTCGGTTCAAGATTCCTTGTATCATGCCAATGTTATGTAATAAAGCACCGACTCTGGGTAGCTGGGGTCAGGGAATTACAAGAAGGTTGATATGATATTATAATAAAATAATAATAATTATTTCATAAATAAAATATATAAACACTAAACCCACCATAATAATCGTCCATTAATTATGGTGATGGAAAATTAATTTTATCTTTATGTAGAGGCAGTAGTCCACACATATGAATAAGCATTACTATCACTTCTCATTTGATGGAAAAATGGTTGAATAATTGTAGTTAGATAACAATAATACAATTTATGAGTATTTAGGTTAAAAAATTTATTTATTTTATGATGAATAACATAGATTTATTGGAGGTATAAGAAGAAATACTTTTATAGAGGTTGTGTAAGCTGATTACTTTTACTTTGGATGACCTCCTATAGATCCCTTCTTAATGATCCTTGGAATGATTTTTATATAGAAAAATACCTATAATTTTTGGATAGATGTGTTTAAAAGAGTTTTGGTAATGATTTTTTGTATGATATATGGCTCAAAATAGTGTAAAGAAGTGAAAGGATGGATGTCCTTTTATAAGTGGGGGAGATAACACACATAAAATTTCTTAATATAATAAAATATAATAATGTCATAATCAATCAAAATACTTAAAACTGGGAATATATTATAAAGTGGGATATAGAAAGTTTTTAATAAAAATCAACATTTTCACTATTCACTAAAAAATCTATCATTTTGGAAAATTATCAAAATTCTAAACTAATATAATTTTAAAATTATTATTTTAAAAACGAATTAAATTTCCTAAAGTAAATTTTCTTATTGTATAAGTAATTAATTTAATCAATTTCTTACAAAAAAAGTAAATCCATTTTTGAGGTAATGTGTATTTTTGAAGCATATAAAAACTTTTTTGAAACTCAAGTACTTATTTATCAATATATTTTCATATATAACATATTTTTACATAATTTTAAAATAGGTTTTTTCCAATTCACTCCACCAATTTAATGGAAATATTATAATAGTATACTATGTTATGGCTCATTTAGACTCATGTTTTCTGGTATCATAAGACATCAAAGAAATTAAATTTATTTGAAGAGTAATATATCATAAAATTTTAGTGTTTTACATTATACCCCACTTAAAATTAATTTTTTCTTCAAAATTACATCACATTGATATAAAAAAATGATGTTGTTACTATTTCATCATATACATGGGTTCTGATGCTGCTTCTTCAAATTTATGATTCCTATATAGAACTTTAACCATGTTAATAGTCTTATTTAGCAGCACATTATCTTTATAATCGAAGATTGCTACTAGTTTTTGTTCATAGTAAAGATAATGCTGCCATGGTACAACCTATGAGTTCATTACACGTGGAAAATCTAGTATGTACTTCCATAGGAGAGATACATGGAACAAATCATTAACTTGAGAGAGGTTTAGTGAAAGAGGAAAACAATAAGATGCCATCCATACTCAATCAATAATATTGAAGGATAAAATATACCTAGGGATAAACATTCAATTATTTAACAATATAATAACCTTTTTAATGGATAAATTCATATGAATACCTTCTCACTAAATCTGAATTCTACATTTCACTGATGATTTTCAGCCAAAGATTTCTATCAAATATGAGATGAATTAATGTGTTACTAAGTGGATTTAAACATCGATGTCATTTACTTAGTTAACTAAATTCCCAATATATTTTTTCTCTAAATTCATCCCAACATGTTAGATTTCTACACTTCATTAAATAGAGGGATTCACAAGGATCCTTCTGAAATCTTGAGAGAAATATATTATTATAAGAAACTCAACTACAGGATAGTGTTGAGCCCAACCAACTTTAAAATTCATAAAACAATATATAAAAATATCCTTTAAAGTTTTAATGTTTCTATAAAATTGAATATATTTAAAAGTATGATATGTAGCACTAAAACATAACTCTGAATCCAAATCCTGCTAAATACTACACCAGAACTTCAATGTAAACATCAAATTCTGGTTAGATATAATAGAATGCAGTAGTTTATATAACCTCAACACTAAATTAATGTATATCCTTGTAATATTATCAAGAGACAAATATTTTCTAATATTAATGAAGTGTAATTAATTCATATGGTTATCAACTACAACCTAAATAGTATTATGTACTTTTTATGTTTTGAGGATTTTAACTACAAAATCCATGGTGATGTTTTCCCATTTCTATTCCGGTATGCATAATGATTTTAACATCCCCTTATAATTATTTCTCTCCATAATAATGTTATGACAAAACAACCACTGAAATATATACTTTGTAATACATCCCTTCATATTGTCCCACCAAAAATACCTTTTCTGTTCTCTATTCATCATTATACTTTCAAGATGAATGGAGAATGATGAACTATGAAATTCATCCAATAAATAATTGTTTATATATTATATAGAATATACACATACATGGTTTCTAGATCTTATTATTCAATAAAAATCAAGGTTCAACTTAGGAATATTTATTAATTTTTTTATTCTATATCTTCCTTATGAACCTCGTTAATATTATCTTTGATTGATGGTTTAACACTCATTTTAAAAAGATAATATTTCTCCTCTTCCTTCAAAATTTCCATATAAAACCTTCACAAATTTATAAATATTGCATCTTTTATGATCCTTATCAGAGATATCCTAGCATGATTCCTTAATTTCAAATCATTACCACCTTATTCAAATTCCTAGGGTTGTAATGTATTGAGTATTCATAATATTTAATCAACTCTAACCAACATCATTGGTGGATATTCAACTATTTTTGAGTGAAAATATACTTGTAAATTTAATGATTAGTATATATGTAACACCTTTCTCTATAAAGATAATTACTCCACATCTTCAATGGAAAAATTACTATATATAACTCAAAATTATGAGTTAGGTAATGTTTATCAAGAAAATTCAATTATTGTGAGGCATAAGCTATCAACATATCATTCTGTATGACGGTGTATCCCATTCCCTTTATTAATGCAACACTATAGATTATAAACCCTTATCCACTATGGGGTAGCATAATCATAGGTGCACTAACTAACCTTACCTTCAGTTCCTTGAAATTTTATTCACATTCATTATTCCAAGGGAACTTAAATCCCAAGTTAATATGGTGAGTGTATTAGATATATATGAGATATTATCCACAAATCAACCTTTATATCCCTCAAAACCATAAAAAAGAAAGATTCCAGTCATAGTGGTTGGTCTCTTCCAACATTAAATAACCTCTATCTTTGATAGATCCACTAATTTACCATTGATTGGGATTATATGACCCAAAAATGAAACTTCATGTATCCAAAAGTCACACATGGTAATTTTTTTTCATACAAATTATCCATCCAATACTATAAAATAGATCTATAAAAATGGACCTATACCAACGGTTTGGAAAACCATTGGTGTTAGTAACTTAAAGAGACCCTATACCCACAATGTTTCCAAAACCATTGGTAAATGTCACTTATATGGATGTATACCAATGGGTTTGGATAAAACTATTGGTATAGGTCCATTATAGAGACCCTATACCAATGGTTTTGACCAACAACTTTGGAATCGGTCCACCTTATGTGAACAGTTTTTCCAAACCCATTGGAATATCTAAAAAAATAATGGTACCTATACTAATGGTTCTAAAAATAGTTTTTATAGGTCTATAATAATGTTTTTGAGAACATTTTGAATAGGGAACCATATTTTTTTATGGATTTTACTATAAAATAACATTAAATACATCAAAAGTAAAAATACATGTAAAAATACATTATATTTATGAGATTATGTTTAAAAACGTAATATTAGGTTTTTAGTTACACCATTGTATAATAAATGGGGAGAGCTGGGATTGAATCTAAGATGGGTTTTATTTTTATTTAACTTATACAAATGGTGTTGTAAAACTGTTCGTATATGTTTTTCATATGACCTATACCAATAGTATTACAAAATCATAGGTATTGGAATATACCAATGGTTTTCCCAAAATCATTGGTATATGTCTATACTAATGACATAACATCCATAGACCCTCCAATCAATTGGTATTGGCTACACGAATTATTTGGATAACTATACCAATGGTTCCAAACCATTGGTAGAGAGTTTTTTTTTCTAGTAGTGATCCTTAATGTATTCAGTATGACCCTCACATGATCTTTATGATCTTATTTTATCTTAGAATATATATTAATATTAACTATAAAGGCTATAATAAACTAATCTTGGTAACATATGAAGACTATAATCATTAAATCAATAAAGATAGTTGGGCCTTAGAAAGACCTAATGATATCAATGTAAATTTATATTGTTAATAACTCAAATGAAATGCTATCATGGGTATGTATTCACTTTTTACCATCAAGCTATATTATCCAAATAAAAGATCAATCTTGGAAAAAATATCTAACTCATCATAATTTATCAAAAAAATCATCTATATGAGGAAGATGATACTTATTCTTTATTTCGATCTTGTTCAGTTTTCGATAGTGAATGCAGAGTAAAATTTATCCATATTTCTTCTAAAAAAATGAGTTGGTTCACCCCATGGTGATGCACAGGGATAAAATAACCTCTTATCAAGAATATCATGGAGTTTATTCTTTAATTCGTAGAACTCTATTGGGTCCATTCAATATAGAGTATTTGAAATAGGTGTAGTACCCAATATGAGTTCTATTGAAAACCTTAATTCATGATTTAAAGGAGTAATATAAAACTCTTTTATAAAAACACAAAAAAACTCCCATTCAATAGACATATAATTTATAACATGTTTCTCCAAACTATCTAAAATAAAATACCCCTTTTAATTTGAATAAAAACCCATACAATAGATTTAATTTTCCATTAGATGTTCTTATTTATAATTGCACTGATAGATGATCATAGGTTAGTTCCAAATATTAAATATTACATTACTTCCTTAGAAATTGATATAGGGTTTATATAAATAAATCCAATACATTCTCAAAAATAACATCTAATTCAACTATAGGGGGAATACGAAGATTTACATGAAGTACAATCCCAAAAATTTCAATCAAAGAAGAATCATATACTCAATATTTACTCATTGTAATACTATGGATTTTCACTAATAATTCAACTTCAAATTTTGAGGTGGTATTATGATAAAATTAGAAAATTATTTAGATATAAATAAGTAGGTATATCGAGAATAAAATAATGAATGAAAATAACTAAGTTCAATGGTAAGCTTACCTTTTACAATTTTTTTTATCATTCCCAATATTAGTAATAGTGATCATGTGAGATTTACCTTTTTCTTTGGACTTAAGAAGTTATTGAAATTGATCATCATCATTAATCTTCAAATTTGAGAATTTTTTAGAATATTTACCACACTCTTTACATTTGAGACACATGAGTTTGGGTGGTGAAATTTGTAGTGCTTTATCTCTATCATTATCTAACTTATTCTCCCCATCACCCTGACATTTGATTTCCTGATAAAATTCCCTTCCACATATAAAAAATTTACCAATCCAATTAATAAAATTTTATCTATGTTCCTTCCACACTTTGTGAATAAAAAAATTCTCATATTATTTTTCTTTGGTTCTTATTATTATAATTTTCGTTGAATTCAATATTTATTTTCACCTCAAAACCACGATACTTTTGGTTAAATCCGATATTATTTTCCACCATGATAGCACATAAAATGATTTATTCATATCTACTAAAGTCTGTTATGGAAAACTACCTTTATAGACCTTGTTTTAATACAATGAAGAATCGATCAATCTTACTTTTTGGTTAGATTATAATACTAGAAGTTTACTCCAAAAGTCCTATAAAATTTTTCTCATAGCTAATAATTTATTCATTATACTTATGATTTATCTTAAATAATTACTTATCCATTTTATTAAAAAGAATATGATGAATTTATTTATTTTAAAATAAGCTCCAAAACCCATCCAACTCTATTGATTCAATTTTTTTTATTGTCACATGTTCTTGATAAGTGTCCACCATTGATATGCTTCTCATTCTTAGTGAAAAATAAATAAAATAGATCTTTCATGAACCAAATAATAATTATGTAAAATATACTTTAAAATACACTAATCCATTATCTAGAAAATAGATGATCAGTATACCAAATAAAAATGGTGGATGTTTCCCCAGCAAGGACTCAATATAATTTTGTTCACTCATTTTTTCATTTGGATGCCCAACCTGATTCATAGAATGGGAATGTTTAATAAGAATAGAAAAAAAAAATTCATTCTAGTTCCAAAAACATTAGTTTTTCCATAGTAAAAACATTTCAATCTCTTTTAAATTTATCACTAACATTATTCCTTTGGTTTCCAACAATTTACTAAAACCAAAAATCACAATTTTAGAAACAATAATCATAATTGGAAACCACATAATCATGAAAAATCACTTATTGAAAGTCTAAATCATTACACCTTTATTTAGATCTATTAAACCTTTGGTTTAACCATGGTATTTAAACATCTATTCAATTCCTTCATAATGGTTCATAATTAAATGTGAATTAACTCAAGAATATCCCCTTGGAGTGTCAAGCATGGTGCGTAGTAAGGTAACACTCTTCATAAACTAAATTGATGGTCAAGATATACTTGACCAAATATTTTCATGTTTATAACCCCTTTATTAATCTATAGGAAACCCATAAGCAATTATAGTATCTATAAATTGATGTAATTTTAGGAAAACCATATAAAATCTACCTTATCAAAACTTTAGGATGTTATCATATACTTAGACTTATCCCCAGGGATTTAACCAAATTTATATAATACTAATCTGAAAAGATAGACTAAACATGGATCTAATACCAACTATAGTGTCCTATACTATTTAAGCATATATATTATATCTTAATAGATAAATATTCGTTATATTTTGAAAATATAGGCCTGAGGACTATAGATGTTTATTGTATTTGGAGACTAGATAAAAAATCTACTTATTTTATCTAAGATATTAAATATCTCCCACAATTATCTTCCAACATATTAATATTTTTTTACATACCCTACTTAAAACCTTTCTTCATAACTCAAGAAATTGAAATATAAGAAAGTGTGATCTCTTATGCTTAGTAAGGGTAAAAAAAGAGATATCAATGATCACTTAAATAAAATATGAGTACATGGTTTTGAGAACAAGATCTTGACAATTGAAAATAAAAAACCAACATATATTATATTATAATCATGAATCATTGAATAAATCTTTTAACTTCATAATACATGTGTAATGTACTGACCTTGGAGCCACCAGACTACGCCCCGAGCCGGTGGGACACTTGTCCTCAAGTGCACATCCTCATATGCCCTAGACTACTGACCAGTTGTGATGGTATAAGGTGGTGTAGTTTGGAAACTATAATATCTTATTAGAGAGGAAAGTTTGATATAAATAGACATAATATATCTCATAACCATATAAGATAACTAAAAATAATAAAAAAGTAGGGCAATAAACAACAACATAAATAAACATCCAAGAAACTATAATAATAATCAATATATATACTGATTCATATACAAAAATATATTGTGGTATGATGATATAAAAAAATGGAATACGAATGATATAAAGCCTAATAATATAAAACATGTCATAAAAATACCAAAAGACCAAAAGACCAAAATAAAGATCCACCATAGTAATGATCATACTCTCGGTCCTCTACTCCCATGCTCTATGATATTGGAAAAATAGATCATGCATTCCTGATAGGGTGCTTTCCCTTGTCAAAACCTACAACAAAAAATTATACTCAGTTACCAAGTGAATCCTGAGTTGGGTGTGAGATAAACTCATTAGGATACCACCAATTATGTCCATAATAATATAGTTAGTGGGTATTGAAGTTTTCTAGTGGTGGTTGATCATTTTCCAGATGTTTTTCTCATAAATTTCTCATGGTCTATACCTATGATAGAGGTAGAGATTACAATTGATCTACTATAAGGTAACAATCCAATTTCCCGTACATCCAATCAAACAAAACCAAAAAAGTTAAAGGAATTGAAATTATAGTTGGAAGAGTTGGAAATCAAAGGGATCATTCACCGAAGCACGTCTCTGTGGGTCGCACCGATCTTGTTTGTGAAAAAGGTGGGTATAAATATTTGTTTATGTGGGGATAATCATAATATTAACCAATATTTAGTAAATGATTGGTATCCAATTCCATATATTTATGATTTTTTTTATCAATTGAAGGCATATCAATGGTTCTCTAAAATTTAATTGTGATTAGGATATCACCAATTATTGGTTCAGAATTAGGATATTCCAAAAATAACTTTCATAAGTAGATATGGAACTTATGAAATTTTCGTAATTTTATTTTGTCTTATAAATTAACCAGAATTATTTATTGGACTGATTAATCCGATATTTTAGTGGTATATGGATTATTTTTGGGTGGTTTTTGTAGAGGAAATATTAGTGTATTCATGGACAATGTTTGAGATCAAGCATCACATAGTGACCGTGCCTGGAATCTTGAGAGATCATCGTTTATTTGATGAAAAATAAAAAAGTGATATTTTTAGACATAATAGGTATGTTTCCTTGGCCTTGTAATCTATGAAAAAGGTGTTTCTGTGGAGGAAAAAAATGATAGAAGCTGTTATCTCTTGGAAACTTATGAAGAATGTATTTGAGATACAAGGTTTCCCTAGTCAAGATGGTTATTACATAAATTTTGTTCATGATTTCTCATAACTATCATGAAATAGTATAGATTTTACAAGGAAGAATATTCCATTCCAATGGAATGAGGAATTCTAGATGTATTTTCAAGAGCTTAAAGCTCACCTTATATCAAAACCAATCTCGATCTTGCTAGAATCAGGACTGGGGTACATGGTGTATTGTTAAGCATTGGGATCTAGGTTTGGATGTGTTTCCACATAAAGAGATCAAGTAGTTTCCTATAGCTCAATACAGTTATGGTTTCCTGAGAATAAATTTTCAACACACTACTTGTAGTTAGATTCCATTTTCCATGCTTTAATGACTTGGAATTATTACATATTTGGTGAGAAATTTACTACGTCCGTAGACCATAAAAGCTAACTTTAGTTTCTTCTCACAAATGGATTTGAAACTGAGACACAAAATATGGATGAAGTATCTCCAAATTTTTGACATTAAATTCATGTATATGCTGGGTAAAGGTAATTATGTGGAAGATGAATTAAAGAAAAAGTCATAATCTTAGTTGGATAATGAGGCTTTTGATCAGTGGTAGTTGATGATAGTGATAGCATAAATAAACTTTGAAAGTGAATATCGAGGTGATGTTGTGGATTTCTTCCTTTTTTTATCCTAAATTTTTAAAGATGGTTAAATATATATAGACATCTAATTATGAATATGGGTCTTTGAGGAAAAAACTCATTGGTGGGGAGACCATTGAGGGATAGAAGCTTGATGAGAGTTCAGTGTTTTTATTTCAAAATGGTATTTTAGCACCTATGGATTTTGAGGAATAACTTCTTCAAACTTTCCACCATAAGAGAAGGTATTTTCATCAATGAATAAAAAGGGTGCATATTCTGTTTAATGCATAGTTTTGGTGGATCAATATGAAAAGGAAGGTGGAAAATTTTGATTAGAGATTCTTAACTTGTCAGTAGGTTAATAAAGAACATCAATGAACAGAATTTATGTTGTAGTCTTTACCTATTCCAATTGGAAATGAGAGTATATATTTGTGGATTTTATAACAGGTATCACGTGAATAGTTCAAACAAATGATTCTATATTGTTGATAGTGGATTGACTCACAATGTTGGACAATTTCATCCCTATTAATGAATCTCATATTGTGGTAGACTTGTCAAAAATAAATATTTGATTAGTGGTAAAGAGGAATGGAGTACCATTTTAGATAGTTTTAGATAGAGATATGTGGTTTACATCTCATTTCTTGAAATCCTTACAGAAATACGTTCAGACTCAGTTGACTATAAGTATGACATAATAACCCCAGATGGATGGGAAATCTGAAATGATGATAAAAAATTTGGAAGACTTGTCATGGGATTGTGTAATGGATTTTGGTGGATCATGGGAAGAGAAAGTACAATTGGTGGATTTATCATATAACAACATTTATCAATAATTAATACATATGGATCATTTTGATTAATTGTATGTAAATCCTTGTCATTCTCCGATTTGTAAGGTAGAAACCAGTGAGGCATCACTAGTTGGGCCAAGCCTTTTCCCAGAAATAATAGAGATAATTTAGTTGATCAGGAATAGGATGGAGACAACTCAGATTCCTTATATATCATATGAAGACCATATTTGAAAACCATTTTCATTCAAGGAGAGTGATCATGTGTTCTTAAGGATCTCTCCATGAATTGGGCATCATAAATTTTTGAATTAGGAGAATTTATCTCTTTGATACATATTTTGTTTTGAGATACTGTAATGGGTTGGTTAGGTGGAATATCAATTGGGATTTCTACCACGGTTCAATGATGTGCATAATTTGTTTCATGTATCTCATTTGAAAAAGTCTCAGCCTAATCCCGACCATGTGATTCGATGGGATCATGTTGACCTAGAGTTGGATTCTTCGTTGGGGTGCATACCAATACAGATTGTGGATAAGGAAAAGACTTTATTTCCTGGGAAAATCACCGGTGTTGTGTGGGTTTTTTGGAAAGATGGTTAGATTTAGGAAGAGACTTCGAAGCGAGAGAGGTAAATGATTGACCAATGGACCAAACTATTTTAGGACACCAGTGGTATTCTACGTTTTAGGGATAGAATGGATAATTATGGGGAGAATTTATCACCACTATTTTGATGTATGTAACACTTCCTTTATTCCTTTAAATTTTATAGAGTGTTTGGGTTTTGTTTGGGAGGGTTTTATAACCTTTTGGAATGTTTTTGTGGATTTTATAAAAGTCAAAAGATTGTAGAAACTGTGAAAATCCTATAGGAAACCATGAAAAGTGATATAGAGGCTAAGTGTAAGGTGCATGGGAAGGCACAAGGTTTGTCCAAACTGCGTGACCGCCAAAGAGAAACCACTGAAAGTGGGAAAGTAAAAATTTTCACTGTTGGAGCATGATTTTTCTAATCGTGTGGGCCAACCGTGCGAGGTACCCCCAGAGGTAGATGCTGAAACATGGTTGGCACATTATTTTCATAATAGTGTGACTATCCATGAACAGTTTAAAATTCAGCTCCCTAAATTTTTGATATAACATGTTTCACCCATAATGGCCTCATTTTTGGTTCCATTATTCCCCTAACTCAAAAATGATTCCTCTTAAAGGCTTGAGAACTTGTCCCCATCGAATTGGGAGTGATCTTGAGGCACTTCATGGTGCATTGAATCCTGATTCCCATAGTAAGTCATCAATTATGGTAGTATTTCATGGTTTTTTCATAGAACTACATTCCATGATCCCTTAGATTCAAATATCTAGTTCATTGTGTATAACTATAAGGTTTTTATTCCAATCATGGTTATATTTGGACATGTTTATTATAGGGTAAGAGATCTAAGGGATTTTTTTTGGATATTTCACCCAGTTTTTCGGGTGTTTTCATGCCATTCTTCATTGTCACCATAATTACTAAGGTTGGTGGCCTTACTATAGAATTCTATTGATATAAAATGATGGAAAGGATTACAATTATTTAAATTTCATGAAATTGGTTGTGAAATTGGTATCAAATTCATTGTATAAACAGTATTTAGTGATGGTTTTAGTTTTTTTTATGAATTTTTGGTGAAATTGTGGAACTGTGGAAAGTGGTTGTGAAATATGATTTATTTTCTGGATTTTAATTTGTTGATTTATAAATATGGTTTTGTTCGAATTTTGGTAAAAGTTTTAATTTAGATATTTTCAATATAATAATGGTTTTATTGAAGTGTTTTCTAATTGTTTTTTAGAAAGACTTTTCAATAAAATAATGGTTTTCTTGAAATGGATTGGAATTTTTGATTTGAAATGGTTTCGGAATACATGGTTTTGTGAGTTCATGATTTAGATGTGAAATAAAATAAAGGGCATGTACCATTTGGGTACAAAGGGATGTGACCCTGGATAAGGGGCATGAGTCATTAGGGAACGAGGAAATTAGACACTTTGTAATGAATTATTAGTTTTACGAGAAACCTCCCATTATTTTGGAACTATAAAAGAATCATTCATGTGGTGGTGTGTGGTGAATCCTGGAATTGGTATTCCAAGAAGGAATGTGAAATGGTTTAAGTTATTTTTTGGTTGGTTTTATTTGGATATTGTTTTAGCATTGAAAACTATCTTATTTTCAACTTCTTGGATTTGATATAAAATGCTTTCAATTGTTTTATATAAATTTTCTTATATAAATTTTCTATCATGATCTATCCTAGTGGAGTGATAAGGGAAGTACTTTGCGAAAATCCAACTGCTTTTCATTACTCACCCCTTATTTGGGACTTTGGTGATTTTATATTTTTTTATTGGTTTATAAGAAAAGGTAATGTATCACACTTCTCTAGTGGTTCATAGTGATACTTGGGTTGTCTTGTGGAGTTTGATCATGGAGGCTGGTCAGAGTTGTGGAGTTATGTCTTTGTAGACCTTGAGTTTCATTGGTTTTGTCTTCTGATGTGTACTTTGATATTGATAGTATTACGATGTGGTACATTTTTATAGTTGGTTTTTGTTATCAATTGTATTACATGAGTAATTTTACACAGTAATCTTACATCAGGTTGTAGTTATTTTATTATGGTATGTTGGGCTGGTTGTTTTATTTTAAAATTGAAAATCATCCCCAATTTTTTCATGATTTCCATGGAATTTATTTCGAATGTTTTATGTCTCAGGGATTTCACTTAAGGCCAAGTAATGTTATTCTATTTTCTCAGGTCAATGTGGATTGGTGGGATGTTACAACATTGAAGATTAGTGAAAAACATCTAGACACATGACCTTAAATTGTTCACAATGAGGGGTCTTGCGAATATGTCATCGATATTGCACCCATCCAATTGTTGATGCACATTACCGAAAGGAATCATGCCTCATGTTTATTGTGGGAACCAATTTTTCTAGTCTTAAGTATGAACAATCAAGTGTTTGATCCAAACTGTATATCCCGGTGTGTTGCATGATGGATCCACATGAAGGTTTGCGGCACACATGACCTCAAAGAGGTCTTGTGATGGATTCTGCTACAATGTGAAGGTCTATTTGTTGATGACACATACATTGGAAAGGGTGAAACCTTTAAGATAAGGGTTCATAAAATATGGGTCAAAAATACATATTTTTTTCCTTACATGAAAGGGGTGTCCACGGGGATGCTTTATGTCGAGGTGACCACTCCCAACGCCACATGCAGACATCAGAAGACACAAATTCTTATTGCACTAAAAAAATTAAGGGAATGAGTTAGGGGATATCTATCCTAGCTGTCAAATCCAAGGATGGAATCCTGCATGATCCCTAGTTTACAGAAATTTCATACACTATAGAGGGTTAGAATGAGGATTCTTTTCTCATGTAATTAATATTCCCTTAAAACGGGGTCTTTTGAGGGATCCTACGACCATATCAGGAATCTGTTATGGTCTATCATGCTAAGCCTTCAATGAACTAGTCTCTATGAAAGCACTAACTAGACATAAGACTGACGAATTTTCAAGATTGAGGGTTAGAATTACAGACATGGGATTCCTATCACTCAAAGGCCTAGATTATGAACCTTCTGAAAAATGTATCTTATGGTCTTTATATTTCCTTAAAAATCACATGATCAAGTATTGGATCATGAAGCTGGGGTTTTTGATCATATGTGAAGGATGTATATTGAAGAAACTATGTGCATGGGATAGGGTTTTCATTACATGGTGAAGAAAGGAATGTGTCATATGGAGGGTGTATGTCCCCAAGTCTAAATTGAAAGGATGATTTGGGGACACCGTGAGACCGATAGTGTCTCTCTTTCTCAAAACTAGGGTCCCATGAGAAGTTATTCTCTAAATACATTTATTTCAGAGTTTTTCTCGAGCATCATGAGACTGATGGAATTTAATCAGAGGATGCATGTCCACTAGTGTACTCTTCCAGATTTCATTAATGGTGTATTACATGTCCCAATACCTTTCCTATAATTTCTCATGAGTTTCTTTCACTCATGTGATCACATAATCTGAATGAATTTTGTGTTAGAATTCATGAAAATGAATTCATCGAGAGAACACTAGAAAAGAAAGTCTAAACAAGGGTTCTACCTTACGAGATCCTGAACCCAATGGGTCATCATGAAATCGTGTGAACACCTATTATGAACCAGGAATCAGATGAATATCAATTTTCATGTGACTGATTGATCTTCAAAATATCATATAGTTTTCTCTCGTGATCACATGAGGAAGTTCTCAGGTGATTTTCACCATCACATTCGATTCATCCACTCTTGTTTCTTTCCAGAGCTCTATTTTCTCCCTTCAAGTGTCACTTTTTTTGAAGGGTAGAATGGCATTTTTAGAACGTGGTAGGTCGAGGGTGGGGTCGTTTTTTATAGTGATTATGCCCCATGCATCTGATGAGGTGGTGCAGACTTTTTCCAAATCGTCAACACTCAACCACAAGGTGGATTCGTATTATATTCATACATTTGTATTCTTCTAGGACACTAAGTGATCTGATAAATATGAATTCATTTAGATTAAATCTTTCTGAATATGGAAGGTCTCTTGGTTATAAACACCTCACAATGACCCTTGTGATTGTCTCCTCTTTGACGGTATGATCAAAGGATGGTCATGTGTATGCCTCATTCGATGGTTGGATCTCTTGGGGAATTACACAGGTGTTCGTGATTGGATCTCACTGCATCTTGTGTTGGTTTTCTCAGACTCACTCATCTATCAATAAAGAATTACATATGGTGATCATGGTGATCACTGAGTGATCATGTGAACAGAATCAAGTTTTCATGTCAAACCCGTGATGCGAAAGGACTATAGTTGAGTGGGAGTTCAAAGATGAAGGAATTCCGTTGCGCAGGATCGGTTATGAATTTACACAGTCTGGGATCAACTCATTTCAAAATCATGATTTTTGGGATTGAAACAGATGGTTCATATCACTAGGATGCAAGATCTGATGCATTTTCATTCCTCGCATGAACAATACATGTGAACATGTTGTGACACATTGAATTCTCCAAGGTTCATCCCTTTAATATATAAATAGTTCCATGACTACTAATCGGTCGAGTCGGTAATGGGGTGCCTCAACTGTTCCACATGCACACACCTCCACCCAAGCTTTGGCCCCATGGGAATTGTTCCCACACTATGTGCTCCTTCATGATTGTGCATGACAGGACCTACCAATGGAACCACCCGCTTCCTATAGGGGAAATGCCTCCTGCTACCGATTAACTGATCTGACTGGCTCACACTGGGTGTGGTCGAATATAGTCTCACGTGGGCATATAGATGAGCCTTAGACTAGTTGGTTAGTGTATTTTCTTATATTTTTTGCAGTGTGAAACCCACAACTACTTAGAATTGAATTTCAAGATGATTTCAACAAGGTCCAAAGTTTATCCCCTTTATATAAACGACAATTCTTCAAATATTACATGCAAGATATATTTTTCTTTCCATATAGTCCTAAGAAATCTAAAACCATCAATTGAAAATTATAAAATGCACAACTATTGGTGACACCATATATAATTTTTTTCTTTCCATGTAGTCCTCTTTTTCTTTGGGTTTTGCAGGCCTTAATAAATTTGGATTTCACTTGGTTTCCACCAATGGTTCAACTGGACAGTGTGAGAGATTATGGGTTCTTTTTCACTCCTCCATTGGTAATGTTGACATTATATCCATCAATGAGAAGGTGATTTATTGCTCTTTTCACTGGCAGTCTGAGATGATGGATAGATCTTTTGTCTATGCTAAAAGTAGGTATCAAGATCGTAGGAGTATGTGGTGGGAACTTGACAACTTTAGGGGAATTTCTTCTCCCTGATTTATTGTAGGTGATTTCAATACTATTATTGGTTCCATTGAAAATATGGGTCATGTTCACTCGCAAAGTTCTCTTAGGGAATTCAAAGGTTGTGTTGATGATAATGACCAGACTGAGGTTAGTCTGGTTGGTGAAAAATACACTTGGTATAGAAGATATATCAACCGTATGATTTCTAGTAAGCTAGATCAGGGCTTTGTGAATATCATTGCCCTGAAAAAATGGGATTTCATTTCTAGTATCACTCTGCCTAAAATTTCCTCTGACCATCATCTGATTCTGGTTAGTTTTAAGGGAAGGGAATACCACATGCCTCTTCCTTTTTGTTTCAACAATGCTTGGGCTCTTCAAGATGATTGTGGTAGGATGATTAAAAATTCCTGGAATAGTATGAAAGGTGAAGATTTTCTCTTCAAATTGAGGATGATCAAGTGTACTTTAAAAACATGGAGTAGGGAGAATTATAGTGAGATGGAAAAGGAAATATTATGTCTTGAATCCTCTATCAAATATCTTCAAGATGAAGCCTCGAGAGTAGACTTCAATCTGGATTTTTCAGGGGAAGCTATTCTGGTTTCTAAATTGAGCTCTCTCCTTGAAATGAAAGAGAATAGTCTTAAGGAAACCTTCAAAATAAAATGGCTCCAGGAAGGGGATCGAAACACTAAATTTTTCATCTCTCTCCAAAGAATTAGGAAGGAAAATCGTCCCTTCTCCTATCTTAAGGTTGGTGATCAAATTTTAGATAACAAGGATAGCATTGCTAATTATATTGTTGATTATTTCATGGAGCTGTTCAATGGGCCCTCTTTAGGGGGTTCCTTGATGGATGGTATCATCCCTTCTTTAGTATCTTCGTCTGATAATTGCCTTCTCACTAGTACCCCTTCAGAATTTGAGATTAAGGATACTGTTTTTAGCCTTAATTCTTCCAGCTCTCCAAGTCCCGAGGGTTTCAACAAATATTTCTATCAGAAGTATTGGGACATTATTAAAGGTGATGTTTGTAATATAATCTTCTATTTCTTTTCCTAAGGTGCTCTTCCATAGGGTATCAATGCTCAGTTTATCTTCTTAATTCCAAAAGTTGAAAATGCTTGTGAGATTCACCTTTTTCAACCCATTTCCTTGGTCAACACTAGTTAAAAGATAATAAGTAAGATTATTTCTAGCAGGCTCTCAGTCATTGCATCAATTGTTGTTTCTTGGAATCAATTTAGATTTATTAAAGGAAGATGTATTCATGATTGTATTTTCTCTGCTTTAGAATGTATGAATATGCTCAGGAAACCTGTACGAGAGGGAAGAATTTCTATCAAGCATGATATCAAAAAGGCATTTGAAACTCTGTATTGGGGATTCTCTATAAGGTTATTGGGAGTTTTGGTTTCAATGATATATTTACTGGATGGATTGACACACTTTTTGGATCTGCTCATGTCTCAGTTTTTGTTAATGGTTCCCCGAAAGGGTACTTTTCTTGCTCTAGAGGGGTTCGTCAGGGAGATCCTCTCTCAGTCATAATTTTTTATATTGCTAAATATTATCTCAGCAGGCTAATCTCGCACATGGTCTCACATGGTCAGATCAAGACGATGCAGGCTTCCAGGTCTCTTCTCACTCCAACTCATCTATTATGTGCTGATGATATTATCATCTTCCTGAAAGGTAGAAAAAATAATATTCGTGTCCTGAAGCAACTTCTAAATCATTATGAGGGTGCTTATAGACAATGTATATGTTGGGATAAATCCTCCATACACTTTGGGAAGTGGTTTTGTTTCTCCAGGAAGCATTAGATTACTGCAGAGTTAGGAATCCGAGTGGGGGTCCTACCTTTCCACTATCTTGGTGTGCCATTATTTTGGGGGCATCCTAGAGCACCCTTATTTTCTGAAATTGTTGACAGGGTTAATGGAAAACTCTTAACCTGGAAGGGGTAGAGTCTATCTATGGCTGGGCGTTTAAGTTTGGTGAAGTCGGTTATTGTTTCTAAATTGGTGTACTTGTTCATGGTCTATAAGTGGCCGAGAGGACTTCTCAAGCATCTTAATATCTCTTTCAGGAACTTTATTTAGAGAGGTAATATCCATGAGAGGAAAATGGTCACAATTCCTTGGAGGTCTTCTTGTCTCCCTTCGCATAATGGTGGCATGGGAATAAAAAATATTTCTCTTTTCAATGATTCCCTTCAAGCCTATCTTGTTTGGAAGATTCTCCACAACAATTCTGAATCAATGGGTTTTCTTAATGCTCACTTTGCTGGTAAAATGAGTCAGAGAAGGAATTCTTATATTGATTCTTTATTATGACCATCATTTAAAGCTTCTTTTCAGGATATTATTCTTTTCTCACGATGGATTCTGAATTTGAACTCAACACTCAAATTTTGGGTTGATAATTGGACTGGTGCCACTCTCTCTGATAATTTCCAGCTCGATGTCCTTGATTCTAATGAGCAAGTCACTATTAAAGAGTTTTTTGATGCTCCTCCCTCGCCACTCCTAGATGAGCTTCATGATTTGGTTTCTCATTATGACTTTATTTGTGGACCTGATATTCTGTTTTGGAAACCTACTAGGAATGGACTTCTTACTAGCAAACTTTTCTATCAACATGTCACCAAGGGACATCATGCTTACTTCAATTGGTTACCTACTTTCAACAAAAAATGGATTAGGCCGTCACGTCTTACTCTTGTTTCGAGTCTTGCTTACAATAGGTTACCATCTGATGATGTTATTAAAATGTTTGGTATTAACCTTTTCTCTAGGTCTTCTTTATGTCACCAGCATAGGGAGGATGCGGAACATCTCTTTCTCAGTTGTGAAATGACCTCATCCATTTTGAAGGAGGTCCTGGAGGCTTTTGAGATGGCTGGTCGTCGATTTTCAGGTTTGCAAGCTCTCCATCGGTTATGCTCTTTCATCCAGTTATCACCCCAGGTACGTGAACTTCTTTGTGTGGCTGTAGCTGGATGTTTGCATGCTATATGGGGGAAACGAAATACAACAGATTTTTTGGGAAAAGGCTGCTATGTGAAGCTGGTCACGAAGCAGATTTTTTCTGCTATAAGAGATATGTGAAGCGCTAACATCGGGTATTGCAACAACATTCACAATTTTATTGTGCTGAGATACCTGGGTGTTCAGGGAAATCTCAGACCTTCTTTTGGGACTTTAGAAGTGTTTTTGTTGCGTCATGTTCTGTATTGGATTAAGGTGAATGCAGACGGTGCAACAAAGGGAAATCCGGGACTAATAGGGTGTGGTGTAGTTTTTAGGATGCATGATGACTCTATTAAGCGATGTTTTTATGGAAATTGTGGTGTGACTAGATCACTTGAGGCCGAGATTCTTGGAATAATTCATATTGTCTCATTTGCTAAAATGAAAGGTTGGAATAATATATGGTTGGAAAGTGACTCTAGAACTCTTGTGCAGGACATCAGAAATGGTGAGTCTCATATATCTTAGAGGCTTGCTACAAAATGGAGGGAATGTATGAAGAGCCTTATGAGACTGAACTTCATCATCACTCATGTTTATCGGGAGGCAAATATTGTTGCGGATGGTCTCGATAATATGGGAGTTGGTAAGAATCTAACCTAGTCAGATTCGCTTCCTGTTATCCTTCTCCCTCATTATGAGGTTGATTTTAATAAGTCCCCACATTTTCATCTATTGTAACATTATTTTATTTAATGAATAATAGCCTTGTCATCATGGTCAAGGGACATTTTAAAAAAAATGTTATGCGACTCTAGTTTGAAAGTTATATTCATCAAAAAAGGATTATATATCAAGGGAAGGGATTGAAATTACATAATATAGAGATAAATAATGGATGAAAATATATATTAGGAATATAATAAGGAAGAAAATTGTCTCGTTACTATATAAAGAGGGAAAATATCTACAGAAATAAAGGCTTTTCCATATTTATTGGATGAGTATGAGAAATTTAACAAAGTAGAAGGGTTCGGTTTGTATTATATGATTAAAGAGAATCAGAGAAAGGAAATATGGTGCATTCTTAAGGAGAAAATGGTAAAAAACCACTATTTACCAAATAATAAGTGGTCTTAAAATCTACTGGGTTTGGTCTAAATTTACTTATTTAGTCCAATTAGTTAATATGAAAATATTGGAGAAAAATATTGTGTCTTTTTAGTAGATGACTACAATAGAATATATTGTGATTGATTTACACATTCTATGAAAGAAGAATTAGATTTCATAAAAGAATTTTGAATAATAGTAGAGAATGACATTGGAAGAACAATGAAGATATGAATATTAGAAAATGGAAATGAATATAACCTATTATAAATGAAAAATTACATAAAGAAACCTAAAATAATACATGTTTTGTATTCTATAAGGACATCCAAATAGAATTTAGTAATTAAATATAGAAATAATATGGTAAAAAACAAAACTAAGACCTTGTTATTTTAGATTTTAAATTCACAACAATAATTTAATTAAGTTGTGAAAGTTTTATCTATACTCAAAACCAGAGTTATATTAGCCTTAGAGAAGGGGGAATCCATATGAAATGTGTTATTAAATGAAAATAACTTTTAATCAATTTAAGTATTTTAGATGAAAGGGTTTCATCCGAAATAAATAAGTAAATGTGGCTAATTTTATATATGTAGTGTATGAAGTTTTATTTCTTTAATACTCATCTAAGTGCATAATATATTAAATTTTCAGTAAAACAGTTAGTAAGATTGATGAAATAAGTTATGTAAATGTGATGGAAAATAAAGTTAATGGAATTTCTGGAGACTATATACTTTAAAATGTATGAAAATAAGAATAAAATGTTGATGTTGACAATGTATTATTAATTATTATTCTTAACGATGATGATGATTCTGAATTTTAATCATAGTACAATATTGGCATGGAAAAATTTATATCTATAACTCAAACAGGAAGGAGAAGAGTGGAGGTGGACATTAGAAATATTTTTGGAGATAAATCTATATTAATTAAATTCCAATGAATGTGAATTATGAATAATGGCACTCTTTTATCATAATTAGAACATATAAAATTTGAAAATATGTCAAATGATGAATCATGGGTGAAATCCATACGAAAAGAACTGGAACCGATTGAGAAAAAGGAGAAAAGATAAATTATTAATAAAACTGAAGTGGAAAGGATGGAATCAATTGGAATTTTCTTATATGTTCCTATTAAATAAGTCTTTAATTTAAAAAAAATGGATTTAAAGATGGAATTTGTAAATTTAGTTTAAAGGATGAATCCTATATAAAAAAATAATAAGATTTGTCATCATATATAATGATAAAAAATTATGTATATTGAAAACGAGTGTTTATAGGTTTCTTCAAGCACTATGTTCTTTGTATGCTTGGATGGAAACATATATAAGATATATAGATACTATAAGAGGTGGTGTATATCCAAATTATTATGCGAAAATATCATTTGTAAAGTAGTCTATGATAATGGTGTATGTGGATGTTATCATATTTTGTGTTAATAAGGAGAATTCCATTGAATGGTTTGAAAATTTGTTTTGTTACGAATATCACATGTCAATTATTGGAGAACTAACCTAATTCCATTGGCTATATATACATCAAAATTGAGGAAACATAATCATCTTACATATAAAGTATGTAAATGAATTGTTAATGCATTTTTTGGGTAAAAGACCTCATGCTGATTTCAACAATGATAAAAATTAGAATTAAATATTGAAATAATTAGAAAAACATGATAGTGGATTCAAAAAAATATAGAATAATTATATATATTTTATTATATCTCACTGAAACAAAACTAGTCATCTTTTTTTCTAGTAATATAGTTTTAGATTTGTCCGAAGGAACAACACCTCACAACTATGAAAAGAATAATGAGATACATCTAGGGAATATTGAATAATACATTGGTTATTAATTTATGGATATATCAATATTTGTTAGTCTTATTATATTTATACTAGCCTATAGATATTAAATATTAAAAATATATAATAGGAAGTTAATTTTCTATAAATTGAAATTTTCATGGATGGCTATGAAAAAAGAATTAATGTACATCTTTAAGCAAAAGGGAGGAAGAGTACTCATTATTTATTATGTAATATGAAATATTAATGGGTAATAAGTAAAAATTAGAAAATATGGGAGAGGTTTTGTAACAACCAATAAGGATTCATTCTAAAATAAGAGTGGCATTGAGTAAACCAATTCCAAAAAAAAATATTATCTCCAAAATATGGTCAATTTATTATATCACTTTGTAAACAAAAAATTATTTATAATATTTTGAATTTGATATTTATTAGTAATCAGAATCATGTGTATGAGTTCATTAAAATTCTATATAATAAACAAGTGTTTGATAAGCATCGATTGATCCTCAAAGTTCAACTAACTTACTCAAATATTTTGGTTTTAAAATTTCTCCTCTTACTAATACATATATTATACTGTTTTATTATGTGTATTTTTAGGTGATTTAATTAAGTTTCTTGTATGTTGAAATTGGGAGAAGTGGTCCTTAGGGTCTTGTAGTAAAAAACGAGATATGAATTTTAAATAAAAGAACTCAAAAATTGATCCAATATTACATAATGTAGATTCAATTAAGGAATGTCCTATATATCCAGATAATACTAAGGGAATTTAAATTTTCCATTACTTCTTACATGAATATTTTAATCACATAGGGTTAAATAATCTTCTAATAAATATTTTTTAAACCTTGGAAAATGGGATGAGAATAATTCTAAATTTTTTTAATGGGTGGTTTTGAAATATCAAAATTATTTTTAAAAGAGTGATCTTTATGGTTTATTTAGAATGAATAAATCTAGTAATGAAGATCCATTAAAGTTAATTTTTAAGGGGTGGGACTAGTGATAGAGGATAATGACTATAAGGCTCATGGTTGGAAGTGAGGAAGGAATTAGAAAATTGTTCATGGATTTATGAATGAGTTGATAAAAAATAAAAAGGGGAAATATTTCAACAGAATGATATAATTTTGGATATTTTATCAACTAAATTATTATAGAGTTATTGGTTTCAGTTATTGAAATTTATATAAGATTGATGTATTAGTGTGGAAAAAATAAATTTTTGTTGAAGTTTTGATGTTTTTGCAGTAAATTTTACAAATCAAGAGGAAAACACAAGGGGTATGTCACTGTATATGTTGTATAGGACTATAATAATGTATTGTAAGAGTAATATAGAATTTTTTATGATTTATTTATAATTATGGAAGATAAATTCAAGCTTAAATTGTTTATTAATTTCCTATTTGAAATTTTATACGAATAAAAAACCCAAAGTTTCAAAAGAGTAATCAAAATTGGTTGGGCATATTATTTCATAAAGACTCAATTTGTGCCACAAAAAACGTTTTATATGAAATTAAGGTATATGTATCACATGAAAATACACATATTTTTCTATGACATGATTTATTATCCCATAATGATCATGTTGGGAATATTTGTTTTACCTTTGTTTAGAAATAAAATAGAGGTTGTTCCATGAATCATTTTATCTGGAAAAATGAATTTTGTAGTTTATGAATATAGATCTTCAAAAAATATACATTTTCATAATTAAATTATCTTTCCCTTGATTATAGAAAACATTATAATTTTATTAGAATCAATGAATTTTCACTAACATAAAGTATTGGTGGATTTTGGGGTGACCATTAACTATGTAAATTGATATCATTTGTAGAGATTTACCTGCATATTATCTAATGGATGTAATTTTAATAATTGATTTTCATGTTGTTGATGAAATTGAAATTGAATTTTTAAGTTAGAATTATTTTGGGTGATATATAATGATAGTTTTTTTCGTGAAGAAACATAGAAGATAAAATATAGAAAATATGAGGATGAAAAGAATAAGAGAGATTATTTTACAATGACATTTTAAAAATATTCAATTTTTAGAGTGAGTTTTTACTAGATTTTATATTATTTAAGATCAATATTATTAGTGGAATTTGATTCCCATGCACTTGAAGATCAACCGTTGAAGATTAGAGCATCATAAAAACACAATTTTTTGTTTACTATTATTTATTTATTATATTTTTTTGAATTGAAAATATTTGTTGGTATAATCATTTATTATAACTATCTTATGTTTTTATCTTAAGAATATAGTAAGGTGATATGGATAGGGTAAGATTAGAAACCTTGTATAAATTATTGTAACAAAGAACTAGCTGAATTTTCATTATTAGTCCTGTTAACATATTATTAATATTTGTTATTTTGATATGTCCTAATATGGGTGAAGCAAGTAAAATATAATTATCCATAAATCTTACATTTATATAGGTTTCTTTATGGTTATTATATTAATGTATTAGATAATTTTTTTTCAAGAATAAATACTAGATCTAATAGAGCTTAAAACAAGAATAAATTTCTTTAATGGCCTAACTCACCCCCTCATATAGTATATTCATAGATCTCCTGTCATAGTAAAAAAATTGTTTCCATCAACAAGTTATAAAAATTCATGATCATTTTATAGTGTAACAAAATTTAATTTTAATGGAAATTCTAATCCATTTGTGGAGCATAAGTGGATTATGTTTTTAGGGAAGATGTACCTCACTTTGGGATACATGTAAGACATAAGAGAATAATAATGTATACAAGATGGGGGTGAATTTTAGTTTATAAAATTAAACCTAAATGTTTTATTAACCAATTTATGTAAAATTATTAGGTATAAATTTTATCAAAAATTTAAATTGTAAATCAGATGGATAGTTCATTAGAACACCATTGTTTAGAAATATTAAGAATACATACAACTATTATTATATAAATGCATAGTTGAAAATATGAATTGAAAAAACCAGTAACAAATGCCTTTATAAATTTGTAAAGAAAAACATATAGAACACTATAAAATATTGATTTATTCTTTAACATTTAGTATTAAGAAAGTATATAACATATAATTTAGATATAAATATTTTTAATCAATCTAGGATAGTTTTTTTACTTATGCAAGGAACCCCTCGAAAATATGATTGAGAGAAATGCATTTCCTAACACAAAGGAACATTCAATAATATTGTTGGACATGACCTCAATCTTTATACCCATAGAATCCCTTGATCATAAGATTGAGCAAACAAAAGAGACTAAAAAAGAAAAATGTTCTATGGAATTTAAAGTCCTCAATCATATTCCTTAGAATAAAATATTATCTGTAGATATAAAAAGTGAAAATAAAATTCGGTTACAACTTAGTAAACTTCATATGATTTGAGTTGAGAAATTATCAGAATATACTCCTTTGATAAACTTTTATTTATAGGAAAATTTCCAATGGTAATATTCCATGAATCTTGAAATTAGTTGAAATGACCGCAAAAAAAACAACATCCTAACAACACAATAGGTTTTTCGGATACTCATAATATTATACAGGAACATATTATAACAAGTTTTCATACAATGAAATGAATCATTCATTCTGAGAAAATTATATAACTTTGTCTCAAAGATTGCTGGAAAATCCCATATAGAAAAATCCCTTCTTTAGTCCATAAAATATTTGTCTGAAAGTCTTAATACATCTTAGTCAATATAGAAAATGTTATATTTTAACATAGAAAATTTTGAAAATATTTTCCCTAAAATATTTGTAATACTCTATCAAAAATTTATAAAATATTCGTTAGAATAAATAAATTTATTCCATATAATATATTAATATTCATCTATCCATAAAATGTTATTTGCTGGAAAACAATATTAAAACTAGGGAAGTAAAAAAGTTTTTAAATGGATACTTGTAAAGAAATGTATTATGACTTAAAAAATATATTTTATAACCATATAAAGTTTATATCAACTAAAAAATCTCCCACATTTTGGATATAAATAAATATAAATTTTAAAAAATAAAAAATTTAAAGAGAAAAACATATTCACCTATTGTTATACAACCTCACATTTATATTTGTATTCTTAATTTATTTTCCCTATTTGTTTTATTCCTTTTTTAATTATCATCCATTATTCTAGAATTATGAACTCATAATATTTTCCTTCTAAACATGTAAATCATTCTCCCACATGGTGAATTATGAAGATAATGAGCATATTGAAACAAACATGTGTAATTTATAAGTTAGGGAATAAAATTTATATATGATAAAAATATTTATACATGAAAATATTTATTTATACAAAATTAATTGGATGATAGGACAAAAAACATTGTAAACATCCATAAAAATTAATCAGGAAGAATATTTTGTCCCAATTATATACCGCCATTCAAAAATAATTTAATTTATTACAAAAATAATTCCCAAGAGTTCATAGAAAAAATATCATCATTTCTTCCTAAGGTGTTTCATGATAATATTTATCTTTTTAAAAACCTAAAAATATTTCTTTGACTCGGATAAGGTTCTTTTCAAATGTTTAACATCAAATTAAATAACATTGAACTTCTAATATTTATATTTGAAATAAAATATCTCTTCCTTAAATTCTTGTAATCTTGAATATTCAGTTTGAGACACTTGAATGACTTCTTCCTTTAAAGATCAGACTTTAAAACCCTTAGATTGATCAACTTCTTGAATTGTTGTTTCTTTTTTTAACATTGTAACTTGTTCTTCCATATCAAAAAAATTATTTTATAACATCACATATTTATAATCTTGATTCATTAAGACACATTTCAAACTAGACATGGCTCTCTTGTTATCAGATACATCTCCATGAAATATTCTTACAATCATAAAATATGTTTTTTTTAGCTGCAAATTTTTTCATTTATATCATCAAAAAATTTCAAATCATTACCAAATAAATGAATCCATATAATAACTTATTTAAATTATCTTTTATCATCTAACTAACTCTACCATTAAAATTTCTAAAATCAACTTCATTACAAATAAATTATTATGAAATATTTTTCACCAGACTTGAATTTTCCTAAATGTCACATTACATTGCATGTTAATATATCTTAATTGATTTTCAGGAACAATTTCCATAATATCATCCATCTATTGGATAATTTAATTAAAATAATTTAGTTTCTTTTTTATCTTATGCAATGTGTGGTAAGGGGTGAATTCTTAGAATAAGATGAAGCTATTAGAAGACAATACCTAGATGGTCAAGATGTTTCAATACTTTTAAGTATTTCTTGATTAATTCCATAATCATAATGTTTTAGCACCTATGATTACACATCCAGACCCGAATTACTACCTTTACTATGATCTTAAGTATAATAACTATTTAATTCACCCTTAGAAAAACATTAACACCATCACAATTTAGATTTTGAGATCTTGAATGTTAGTCAATTTCTATATAAGTTCATGAATCATGAAAATTTAATTAAATAATCTTCATCAAAATCATAGATAAATGGATTGGTTGATATCCTAAAAACTCATGAATATTTTTAATTCCTTCTATTCTTGTACTATTTTATATTTTCTCCTCAACAATTTTTTTTCATGGAAATATTCTTGGAGAAAACTATTCAGAAATGTATTTATCTTTCCCTGATTCCTCTTGATCTAGAATGATCACAATTGCATTTGATTTGTCCAAAAAACAAAGGTTTAATTGATAATGTTGTAGATTATAATTCAATAACTTTAGAATGATGAGATTCTTAAAAATATAACATATAACCAATGACATTTGTAATAGCTACTAATCTTACTTGAATAGATTCTGTTTGTTTATATAAATATCTAACAAGCCTCTATTTCCAATAATTTTCTAATTTCCCATTCTTCTTCTCTTATCCTCTTAGATTTTGAAATTTATTTTATTTCTTAGATAAATCCAAAGATTTATCCAGCACAAAATTTGTTTTGTTAAGATATTTATCCTATTTATTCTTCCATTAAAGATAATAATGCTTAATTGTCCAAATGATTATGTTTTTTTCTATGAATTTCAGGAGGCTTTTTGACATTAATCATTCTCTAAAATTATTATTTAGAATTTCCTATTATTTCTTCTAAACAAACTATTTTATTCTTCTCCACAAACATATTTTAAGAAGAACCATATACAAACCTAATATTCAAATTTTTTTTATAATGAGCCCCAAATATATTATATGTTATAGAAGTAGAAACACTTAATTTCATTACAATCATAACATTTACCAACAAATCATTGAGGGATAATAGACGACCCCATCCCTATATAAATATAATAGGGAGAGATAAGTTTTTGCTTTCTTTGATCTAATAGTTGAGATCAAATCCATTATTTTGATCAATATATCATAGAAAATCATAGAATAAAATATTTATGAAATATTTTTTTTATTTTATTTGATAAATAATTTTTAATGTTCAATGATTTTGTCTGATAAAATATAAAATTTTAATTTTTTGAAAAAATAATAACTAATAACATTAAATTGTTATAATATATAGAAGGAGAAATTGAGAAATTAGTGATTTTCCTTTTGTAGATGAAATTATAAACATTATACATAAATATCAAATAGAAATATGAAATTTTGGGAGTTTTTCAATGTAAATAATTTTTAGAAATATAATTTTGTAAGAAACTTTACTTCTTGATAATTTCATGAAACATTAATTTGAAAAAATTTGCAACAAAATATTTATAAGTAATATGTTGAAAACTAAAAATTTCTAAACAATATTTTTCCAATAAATTTTTATATGGAAAAAATTATAATGAATAATTTAAAAAAAAAATTGAAAGTAAAATTTTTAAGGATTTTTTATGGAAAATTTTAAAATGAAAAATTTTATTATGAACATTTCGCAAGGAAATTATATGAAGAAAAATATTTTAATAAATTTTTTTTAATGAAAATATTGTACATAATATTTTCTAAATTTTTTTTGTATATAACTTATTTTAATGAACTTTTTAAAGAACATTTTTTAATGAAAATTTTGTAACAAAATTTTTTCAAGGAAATGTTTTTATTGATTTTAAAAAAAAATTATAATTGAAATATTCTAACAATAAAAATTTTTAGGAAAAATTTATAACAAAATTTTTTAACAATAATTTGGTCTTGAAAAATATTTAATGATAGTATAATAACTAAAAGTTTATACCAAAACTAATTATAAAGAAAATTTTTATTTAAAAATAATTTAAATTAAAATATCCTTAAAAAATATTACCGAAAATTTATTTAACCTTTTTGTGATGATTTTTGAAGAACATTCCTAAAATATTTGATAAAAAAATTTTGATAGAAAAAAATTTGAAACAGAGAAAATATGTACTCACCCATTTTAGGGAGTTCATTGCTATAAGAAAATTATTTAAACAAGAACTATATACAAATGATAATTTATTATTGAAGATTATTAGATTCTGTTTCATGTATTATATTCTATTCTAATTAAGTGGTTTTAAAAAAATGTTAGCATGTTTTTCTTATGTTTTGATGGATTAAAAATGATATATCCAGATTGTGTGTGATTCTAAAGGAAATGGTGTCTGGTATATATGTTTATGGATTGTGAGTGATGTGATAGGATTTTAAATAAACTATTAGAACTTGGTTTGTCACAAATAATTATAATTTTACTAAAATTGAATCCAAAACTAGTGATTGTGTGTTGAATCCACAACAATTGAGCACAACACAATCCATCTAGAACATATTTTACTTAGTAGCTGAATTTTCTATAAAATTTTATTTCTTATGAGACCAAGAAACAATATATTCTCTTTTTAAAGGGAATGGTCTAGATGTACATTTTCTACCCATCATACATCAACCCAAGGCAACATCTAAAAAAAATTATTTCAAAATCACTTATATAAGAATAAAATAATCTAAAATCAACTGTTCCCCTAAGGTAATGAAAATTTAATTTTATATAATTAATATGTACTTATTTTGTATTAGATTAATATCTTGAACATATTAATACAATAATTTTTTTAGATGACTACATATTATGTATAGTAAACAACCACTCATTCCTCTAAATATATTTTGACCAATTGGCTTCTCAAATTTGATAATATGGAATTTATTTGAGATTCTGAAAGGAGTATTTATAATATTATTTTTTTATATCCAAACTAATGAAAAATATAGTGTGTATACATATAATGATATATAAAAATTCCTACTATTTTTTTTAAATTGAAAACCATGAAATAAAGTAACTTAACCCATTAGTCTCATCTCAAACTCATATTTGATCAGATCTAAAAAAGTAGTTTTATGAGATTTCTTAGTTGATTGAAATATAATTTCATCAAAATAAATTTGAATAATAATAGTTTTTTTGGGACCTTTTTTAATAAAAACTGATTAATCTTGAGCTCCCTTAATTTTTTTAATAAAATATTAGTTAATTTACCATACTAGGCTCTAGGGGCTTGTTTCAGTCTACAAAGTGTCATAGTATGTGTAAATAATTGATGCAGAAATTTTGTGTTTTCTTAAATAGGGTATTATGTACATAAAATTATTCCTATTCATATATATTTAGGAAAGAATACTTTACATATATTTTAAAAATATTGAAATTTAGAAATGTTGCATATTTTAGAACAATAGTCATATCTTCACTTCTAAATACAAAAGATTAATTTTATTTATCGTATATTCCTTCTTAATGATTGTATCCCTTTGGAAAATGTCTAAATTTATTAGAAACTATGATTGTATTTTCATTACATTTATTTTTAAAACCCCATTTTACATCAATTACAGGTGACTCTTTAGGTCATTCTACCAAATTAAAAAATTGAACATTTTCGAATTCGTTGTTTTAATATTACATAGATTTTATCAAATATTCATCACCTAAAGCATCATTAGGAATGTTAGGTTCAATTCATGATAAAAATGTACAATTTTCATCCACATTTCTTATGGTATTTGTAGTTCTTGCTGGTTGATCTACATCACTAATGATATTATCACTATAACAATTCATGAACATTAAATACTTTTCAGGTATGTTAAAACATCTTCTTCAATAGAGGGTTGAATTAATTTTTGTGGTAGAACTTATGGAGATATTTTTTCTATTTTTCTCTTATTATAAGATATTTATAATATGGTTTAAGATAATTTTTTAATCTAACAGTATAATTTTGGGTTGAGGTTGTTTGATAATAAGAGGATAAATTTCATCCAATTTAACATGATGTATTTCCTAAAGAGTACATGTATTTTTATTTAAATCTCTATAAACACTACAAGTTGTATAATATTATAGAAATATTCCCTCAACATATTTTACTAAAATTTATCTAAATTAAATTTAATATTCAAAAAGAATAATTTTCCTCAAAATTTTTTTAAAGTAAGAATGTTTTGGCTTTCTTCCAGTCCATAACTCATTAGAAGTTTTATTAATAAATGTCCTAATTGAAACATGACTTATAATATTGAAGTATGTTATAAATTCTTTATCCACAAAAAAAATATATTGAGCATTAAATAAACATTTCTCTAGTAATTTCTTGAGGAAATATATATCTTCTTTACACTAGACTATTTTTCAATGGAGTTTTAGGTTCATAGAAGTTATGTATTATAGATTTTTTTTTGTAAAAAATGTTTTGAATTCATAATTTATAAATTCTCCACCAAGATCACTAAAATAGTTACCATCGGTATATATTTCCCATTTAAAACATTAGAAAGAAACATTAAAACAAAAAAAATATTTCATCTTATTTTCTAAAACATAAATCCATGTATACTTAGTGTAGTAATCAACTAGAAAATATAGATATTATTTTTCACTAATAATTCCATTTTGTGTAGGAGAAAATAAATCCATGTGCACTAACTATAAATCCTAAAAATTAGGAACTTCCCTAATAGATTTGAAACATGAATTATGTTTCATTCCACATTAATGAGGATCAAAAACATTATAAGTATATAACTTAAGGTCTATAAGATCTCTAACTAGTGATTTATTAGAGATCTTAAATAAATATATAACATTACAGTGTCCACAATTTCTTATGCCACACTCCAGTTCACTATGGAAAGGTAGATCTTAGCTTCTAAGGTCCTCCATGTTTAAGGTGTTTACATTCTCATTCCTATCAACATAAAGTATAAACTTATATTCTGAATAATTAATAATCCATTTTTCATTCATGAAGTTCCAAAGATAACCATTATCTAATAATTTACTTATACTAATAAGGTTTTGATTAAGATATAAAACAAATAAATCATTTCAAATTAATACTTTACTATGAAAGAATAATATTTCCTATTACAATAATTTATTATTGATAATTATCACTGAAATTGAATTTTCCACATTCCATTTTAATAAACTTCATGTAGAAATACTTTTTCTTAGTCATATGTACATAAATGTCACTATACATGTACAAAATTTCATTATTGTTGGAACAACTACTATTTTCCAAAAAGTAAGCAGATTAGTTTTATATAAACCCATCCTGTTTGGGTCCTGTATTATTTGAAAATAATATTTTTGGGATGTACCTATGTCAAACATTACTATTATTATCTGTTGACAATTCATTATAAAAATAACAAATTTTAATGCCTAATGATTTTACTTTATTTAAGGAATATCTTTTTTTCATTTTCCTCCACTATGACATTTTTTCAAAGAATGAGGCTCTCTTTGAAAAAAATATCTATTTTTTAATTTTATTTTCTATTAGTATAACACATTACAAATACATAAATATGAGGTTTTATATATCTTTAATTTTTATCTAAATTTTAATTACTAGTAGCAAATTATGATTCTGAATTTCTCAGACATTAAATTTCATAATTTAGTTTTGTAAATAAACTATAACCACAATCGAGGTTGTACTATAATTATGATCTTCTATCTATTTTGAAAAATTATATTTCTTAGGATTATAATTATTTAATTTTTAGAAATATTATAAATTTTAGTATTATGTGTATATATTCTGGAATTTTATTTGGAAAGTTTTTCCTCAACATCAACATGTCTTTTTGAAAAATTTGCAACTTTGGTTTTGTAAATGTTTTAAAAATATTGAAATTTCTGTAATGATAAGTGATATATCATTCTCTTATAATGAAGTTGATTTTTATATAATGATACAAAAATATTTTAAATTTCACTATCAAGATAATTAGCATTCAATGTGTGATTTTTTGGTTTAATAAAATACCTTATAAAATATTCAATTTTTATTCATTAGAATTCATGTAATGAAAAAAATATTCTTCTAATATTCATTTTTACTATATGAGGAATTATCTTAAGAACTATCACTTCCACTACCTCCTGAAGTGATAAAAGCTTTCATACTTTTCTTAATTTTATTTTTGTAAAACTTCTCATAGCTCCTCTCAGAATTTTTATCCTTCTTATATTTTATCTCAAGATTAAGAATATCTAATCTTATATGAACATGATTATTACACTCATAACATATCATTTTCGAAGTTTCCATATTCTCACTTTGTTCCTTAACATTTTTATTATATTTTTATAAAATAATATTTATTCTCAATAATCTAGTTAATTATTCAAGAAAGATTATCTATCACATTCTAAGGATTTTAAAAAGAACCAAACTCTGTTTCAACTTAAAAATTCCTTCTTTTTGAATACATTGGAGCTTTATCTACAGATCTCACTATCTTAGCAATAACATAAGTAAAGGAAAAAACTAGTCTTTTTTTTATTTTTTTTATTTTTCATAATATATTTTCCATGAACCTCATAATGAATAATAGTACTAATAAAAGCATCTAAGATCAACTAGGAAATCTTAATTGTTTTATAAAAAGCTATTCTCATGGATTCCCACTCTCCTTATATAATCTTTATGATCTTTTTCAACCAAAATATGATATGTAAGATCATTATCACCCATAGACTATAAAATATTAATAATTTTGTTGAATATACGATGCATCCTAGCGACATATTCTCTATGTAGGAAATAAAATTCTTGATTATCTTCTCCATGAATTTCACTTTTAATTTATATAGCTGTAGAAGAACTAAAATTTTTAATTTCCAAATTCTTCCAAATATTATTGCATCTTCACAAGATGAAATTTTACAATATATATTCCTTTTATTGGAATATAGTAAAGTATTTTTTACACAATAATTCAGTTTATATTTTAGTTTATCTTGATTTTTAAAAGTAGAATCTTCTTTCTCAGATATTTGAAAATTCCATGTAATGATATAAATTTTCTCTACCCTAGTGTTAATAAAAATCGTTTTAATTATATCTCTCTAATATTCATAACCATCCCCATAAAAAATATGTGGTATTATAGGATTAATATTCTCCAGAATTCACCCATTCAAACCTGTCATCTTTTAAAAAAGTAATATTCTCTATCTACAAAAACGAGGTATTTTATAAATATTTTATACAAAACTTACAAGCATTATTTTACTAAAAAATTTATAATCTTTAGAAATTGAAGAAACATTCTTAAAATAAAAAAAATTAAATATCATGTTATGAAATAAAACCTACTATGATACCAAACATTTGATCGAATAGTATAATAGTGGGAATAAGTGGGGAGGGGGGAATTTTTTTTATAAAATAAAATACACAACATTCATCAACTACAATATTTAAAATTATTATATAGAAAGATCATCTGAACATTAGATTTTAAATCGAGTAATGTTTTTTTCCAAACATCAGAGTTTAGAAATTTTTAAAATATGTAAAACTATTTTAATTCATCTTAACATTGGAAAGTATGAGTTGTAAAAATAAATTATAAGATACTTTATAATTTATTAGAGGAATAGTTATTGAAAATTTTAAAACATTCATTTACATGTTTACCTCTAATATTAAGGAAGTTTATAGCCCATAATTTAGGTATCCACAATTTTAACCAAACTATAAAGGTATATTTTCTTTAATTAAGGAATCCAATGATATTGATATTGAGATAAATCTACTTCATAAGCCATAAGAACCTATGTCTTGAAGCTCGTACAAAACCTCTCTCTTTCTATCCCTAGAAGTCATCGATTAGAAGATTGGTGTACAATAACTATTATAAAAGAAAAATTTTATGAGGAGTTCAAATTATTTACTAGAATTAAATAGAATAAAAGACCCTATAAAAATTTATAGAGTTAAAATAATGAGAGTTTAAAACATATTAAAAATCAGATGAGTTGTATTGAAAAAGTTTTAATAACTCTTATTCAAACAAACTACAATTTTTTTAGGCAAAGTTCTAATGGATATATTCTTCGATTATTAAAGTTATTCTTAATGGACTTAGAACAATATTCATATTTATTGCTTAGAAATTTTATCCAATGTTTATAATATTGTACACCATCAGAGTGTGACATGTTTCCATTCAGTGGAATGTATTTGTTCATACGAAAAAGTATATATCTTCATCTCAAATATTTAAGAAGAATTACATCTTGAAAACTTCTATACTTCCATCGAAAAAATGTTTTTCCAAATTATTATTATAAAATTATCATTCTAGACTAATTTACAATCTATATTGATCACTTTTATAAATATTTTCATTGAAATATACATAACACTCTATCTAAATATTAGAGAAAGTTCATTAGAATACATAAATATATTACATTTGATAAATTAATATTCCACCTTTTGAGAAGAAGTTTTATAGAAAAACATACTAAAAACTAGGGAAGTGAAAAAAATAGTAAAAAAATACTTGTAAAGAAATGTATATTTATTTTGAAAAATAGATTTTAAAGTTTTCAAAGACATTTAGACTAAACAATATAGTGAAAGGATGAAGCTTATGATAGTTTTGTATCATTTAAAGGGAGACAATGACTAGTGGATGAATATTTTTTTAAAACACCAATATAGAGTAAGATATAGTAAAAATTTAATTAATGTATTTTAAAAATATATTCCTAAAGAAATATTTTTCCCTTTAGTAAAGAGTTGATATAAAAAGGAAATTTTTTAAATTAAGACAATATGAGAAGGAATATATTAAAGAATATGAGGATAATTTTATAACATTTGAATGATATGTGGGGGATTATGGATTCAATTATATAATAAATATTTATGACTTATTTTAGGGATTAATTTTATAAGATCATATCTATTTTCTGAGTTTCAAATTTTAGAAGGAATTTGAATTTTTAATTAATAGTTTAGTCAAATCTTGATCAGAGAATCAGAATGGGAATTTAATTATTGGAATGCATATAAATAGTGTTTATTGATTTGGTTTGAGTATTTGAGGTATCTAAATGGTTTCTATATTATTTTATGTGTGTGGGTAAGGATTATTATGTTTTGGATAGGGACAACCAATGGAACAAAATTAGAGACGATTTGAGATAACTATGTGTCTTAACCATGCAATCAATTTATTATAGGACCATGGTTTAAATAAATGTGTGGTAGGATAAGAGAGATCATTTGTGGGGAAAAAATTTAATTTTAAACATGTTGAACGGTGGTCACATGGTCTGTTAAACAGTGTCCTCCAATCATGTGAGGTGGAGGTGTTAAGGAAGAACCAACTATTGAGATGGTATGGAGAATGATATTCTCCTTAGATACCTAATGTAGGATCGAAATAATAATTTAGATTCTCAATATAAAAGAGGGGGGGGGGTGAATTGTATACTTTAAAAATTAATTGTGAACTTTTAATGTTGTAAATAAACATTTCTATTTTTTAACAAGGTTAAACAAATTAATTCACAAAACCTCTAGTTCTACACACTTTCTTGAATCCATAAATATGATTCTGAGAAAGTAATTTTGGAAAAGTGAATCCGGAAATGAAACTTAACAATAGTTTAGAAATATAAATATTCTATCTTAAAGCGTATAGAATCTTACTAAATCAGATTGTACAAGTGTAAGGTAGTATAAGATAGTTAAAATTTCCTTAACAAATAAAATGTAGTAGAAAACTTGAAACAGACAAGTAACAAGTAGTAAATCTTTTAACCCAAAGAGAAATGTACCCAAAAACCATAGATAAAGGTCCCTTGATTTATACTTTCAAGAAAGTTTATCTTACCCACACCATGGTAAACCCTTGATATGAAGATTGGAGTATGCCTTTCTATCCCTGCAAGCTCGCAACTTCAAGGTAGTCGGCACCTCTGTCTTCCTTAGCAAGGAAGTCCTCAAACATTAGGGTAGTCAGAACCTCTGTATTCCTATCCTCAGAAGCCATAGAATGTACTCAACAACATTCGGAGTCGCACGAAGAAATTATGAACAAGATGTTTAGTATGAACAAAGCATGAGAGTCTCTCTCTAAAAATCACTTCAACAACATGTAATCTCTAGAGTCATAGAATAGTGTTGAGCTATTTCAAATGACCTCCAATTTATAGGCACAACTTCAACAGTCGACTCCCTCCTCCAATGGTCATATATTTCCTTGAATTTATGAGGAACCTGTACACGTGCCACTCAAACAAGGATGAATACGACTAACTCCCCCTTAGGCATTTGAACACTAAGGACCATATTCTAGATTTCTAGAATGAGATTTTTCATTATCTTGAATACAGAAATCTTTGTAATGTAAACTCCTCCATAGATGAACACCCCCTTACTTAGGGAAATTTCGTCTTTACATAGAATTATTTTTCCTTTATCCCCCTTTGTGATTTTCAAAAAGAAATACAGGGAATGGAAAAGATAATATGGTACCTAAAATATTAGTAAAAAGCATCCAAAAGACAAGGAACCAAACATTTCTTTATGATAGGAAAAATTTATACAAGGAAGGAAAATATAACAAAAGATTGGATTGTGTCTAATCATCCTTCCTTTTCCTTGGGCATAAACGTCTTCACAATAGTTTTAAGCTTTTTGAGCTCATTGTGATCATCCTCTGCTCGCTTTAGAACCTGATCCTGATCCTCGACTTTCTTCTCTAAAGCTTTGATTCTATCATCCTAAGCCTTAAGAGCCTCTACCTTAGCCTTCAGAACTTCTTCAATCTTGACAAGATTTTCTTCTATCTCAATCCGACGATATATTTCTCTCTTCTAGCTTTGAGCCACTGAATACAGTTTACCATTTAAATCCTTTACTTCTTGAATCCGATAATTCCGTTCAAGATTCAACTTTTCTTCAAAACTACTTGTGAGATCCTTGATCTTACTATCTATAGTGTCAGAAGCATCCTTGACACATTCTTGAAACTCAACAAGAATTTTCATATCTTCTTTATTTTTCTTATACCAGGTGGTCATCTTCTTGAAGGATCTCTTATGGGCGTCATAGTTAATGAAAAAAGTCTTAAAATAAGCCTCGATCTTTACACATTTATCCATCACCATGGATACTGAATCCGCTTTCTTATTCAAGGTGTGTTGAAGCATCTGACATCTCGATTTAATGCCTGGAAAAATCGGAATGGTCCCAACAAGATTTTTCACTTACTGAACAACGAAATCATGTCTAAGGGATGATGATTCCGAATCTGAAACTTTGCTTTGTGAGGCTTCTTTTTCTGGTTCATCTTTCTTCCCCTTTTATGAAGCACCTAATTTTTTTTTCTTCTTTACAACATCTTTACCAGTTGTATCAACAACCAACTATTTTCCCTTATCACTTCTCGAAATGGCTTCCTCAGTTAGAGATTCATCTTCACTGTTAGACAGTTGAACAATTTTATCTTCTTCTATCTCTTCTTTATTAGATTTTTCCACATCATCCTTAGGATAAATGAAGTCATGATTAGAGCTTTTTTCCTTAGAGAGATTATTCACTTCATCTTATCCCTTCTTATCCTCTACTTTCTCATATTTCCCAGGTGTAGCCAACTTTGAAGATTCTGCTTCAGAATTTCAGATTGGGAGCTTCTCCGAGGGGCATTCTTTCTCATGGAAATCTTCCACTTGCTTAATCAAATCTGCAGTGTTTCCACTGGCTTCTTCTTATTCAACTTCTTATACTACTACTACTACTTCTTCTTCTATTTCATTGACTTTTTCCAGAGTCACATACTTTTTTCCAGGGGTTTTAGGTAAGGGTTATACAAAAAAGGATTATGGTACCAGGATATTTTCAGATTCTTTCTTAACAGCCTTCATAAGAGATTGGACAATCTCTGCTTTAGCCATCTTCTTCTTTTGATTCATTTACTTATCTTCCCTTTCTAGATTCTCAGTTGTCTTATCCTTCACAGATTTTGCTTCAACATGGTCTAGTCCAAACATGGGATCCCCTTCTTTCATACTTTTCTTATCTTCCCTCCACTTTTCTACAACCTCATCGGGTTATGATTTTTGCTTCATAGGTTTTGGAGGTACATATTGGATTTCCTTAGGCTTTAGAGTTTTTCATTACACTACTACTTCTTTTAACTTCCTGTTTCTTCCAGTCTTTTTCAATGATTCAGCCACTTCTTGTTTTTTTGGAACAACTTAAGCATCTTCTGGTAATTCATAAAATTATCTGGAATTTGTAGAAAAACCAATGTTCATCCTCTTTAGGGTATCATCACTGACTAGAATAAATTTTCAATTCCTTGGCTTTGAGCTGCAAGGAATTTTAAAAGATTCTAAGCACCGGAAAATTAACTTGGAGAGAATGGAAGGATACGTGATTATCTAAACCTTCAAGTTTCTATTCTTAATATTCTCAATCGTAATGAGAATATGTTTAACCAAATTGATCTTCCTTAGATTTACCAAGAAATCCAAGATATACATGTCACTCTTCTTTAATGTATCCTTGTCACCATTTATTGGAATGATGAATCCCTAAACCCATAATTTGAGAATCTGATAATTTTTATACAAGTGGGTGATCTTCAGAGTCTTCACATCCGAGAGTCCAAGACAAGACATAACCTTCTCCATAACAAGACTTCCTTTGAAATCTGGCAACTTATGGGAGCAGAACTCAGCTTCCCCTTCGTTTGGTATACCAATCAAATTAGCTGCCTTAGTATATGAAAGAGCATAAGTCTTTCCATAGCTCTTGAATAAAAACTTTTTTCTGTATTCTTCCTTGAAGAAACTGACTGATTCATAAAACTCAACTATCAAATCTGGATAAACCAATTTTTGAGCTCCAGGCTTCGATAATGAAATGCTCTCCCATCCATTCAGCTTAATGTTTTTTGAGATAATCAAATCATACTTTTTGAAGAAGTTCGGATGCACAAAGATTCCTCAATAGACCTTCCACTCCGAAAAAGGCTTGATAATAGACATATCTTTCAGAGAAGATTCTTCCACAAACATTTGGAATTGAGATACCTTTGAAAATCCGGAATGAGCTTATGTAAAAGGGCAGAACTTCATCAAGTACAAGCTTCAGAATCGATGTGGGACAACCATTTGGATTTTTTATATAGGTGTTTGAGGTGAAAGTTAATCTTCCAAACTCAATCTGATGGATGAAAATATTTCTAATCAGATCTGAAGGTTGATATGATAGCCACAAGGAAAACTTGAATCTGGTCTTTTGAGGTTTTTTTAATAAAAACATTCGTATTTAAGGAAAATAGAATTCGAAAAATTTAAAAACAAAAGAAAATACCAATAAGTAAAAGATGATTACGGAAACTCAAGAAAGGAAACATACCTTTCGGATTGCTAGGAATATTATTCGTATTGGGGAAAATTCTTCTTTGAAGAACTATAGATTCTGGAAAAAAAAATTGATTAAAAAACGAAAAATATCCATTAAAAAAATTTTAAGTAAGAAAATATTCATTACGAAAATTTAAAGTACGAAAATCTTTATTAAAAAAATTTTAAGTACAAAAATCTTCATTACGAAAATTTAACATATGAAAATCTTCATTACGAAAATTTTAAGTTCAAAAATATTCATGAAGAAAATTTTATGTAAGAAAATCTTCATTATGAAAATTTTAAGACTACAAAAAAATACTATGAAAAATTTTAGACTATGAAATTTTCTGAAAATCTTATTACAAAAATTTTCATTAAGAATGATTTGAAAAAGTATGACTACAAAAATTTCATTATGAAAGATTTAAAAAATATGACTATGAAAATTTCATTACAAAAATTTTGATCTATCTAACAAGAAAATATACCCCCCCTATGAAAAAGAGTTTATTACCCTAAGGAGATTTGTTTCAAAAAAAAAGTTAAGAAGCAAGATCAGCTTATGGTAATCATTCCTAACTTCTATTTAATATATTCAAATCTATCGAAGGGTAAAGATTTTGTGAAAATATCATCAATTTGATCTTGTGTTATGATAAATTTAAGAATGATATATCCTTTTTGTGTGTGAACCCTATGAAAATGATGCCTAATATCTATGTGTTTTCCCCGAGAGTGATGTGTGGGGTTTTTACTTAGGGTAATGACACTAGTATTATCACACAAAATTTGAGTTTTGGTAAAACTCATACTATAGTCTGTGAGTGTGTGTTGCATCTACAACACTTGAGCACAACAACTTCCAACTGTTATATATTCAACTTCAGTAGTGGAAAATGGTACTGAGTGTTTATTCTTTCATGACCAAGAAACTAATGAATATCCTAAGAAATAACAAGTTCCAGATGTACTCTTTCTAGCCATTCTACATCCACCAAAGACAACATCTGAAAAACTTTTTAGAAAAAAATCATTTCTAAAAGTATAAGAGTACAAGATCCATTGGTCCCTTTAAGTAGCAAAAAATCCTTTTCACTGCCTTTAAATGAGATTCCTTAGTATTAGATTGATATCATACACATAAGCATACCGAAAACATTAAGTCTAGATGACTAGCTATCAAGTAAAGTAAACTTCCTATCATACCTCTAAAATATGTTTGATCTACTGGTTTCCCAGCTTCATCTTGATCAAGTGAATTTGAGGTACCAATGGGAGTACTTATACTCTTAGTGTTGTCATATCCATACTTTTTAAGAAGATATTTAATATACTTATGTTGGGATATATATATTCCTTCTAGTTTATGAGAGATTTGAAAACCAAGGAAAAATGTTATCTCACCCATCATACTCATTTCAAACATAGATTTCATTAGATCCTAAAAGGAATTAGTTAAAGATTTCTGAGTTGAACCAATTATAATTTCATGAACATAAATTTGAACAATCAATTTTTTTTTCTTATCTTTCTTTATAAAAGGGTTGGATCTACATTTCCCTTAACATAATTATTTTGAAGAAAAAATCCTATAAGCATATCATACCAAGCTCGAGGGGATTTCTTAAGTCCATAAAAATCTTTTGTAAGTTTATAAACATGTTCATGATGTTTTGTATCTTAAAAACCAGAAGGTTGTTCAAAAAAAAACTTCCTCTTATACAAAACCATTAAGGAAAGCACATTTATCATCCATTTGAAAAAGTTTGAAATTGAATAATGCTGCAAAGGCAAGTAAAATATGAATAGATTCAAGTCTAGCTACTGGAGCATTGTATTATTAATAGTCTATTCCTTCTTGTTGATTATAGCCTTTATCAAACAATTTAGATTTATTTCTTACTAGGATTCCATTTTCACCACACTTATTTCTGAAGACCAATTTTACTCTAATAACAGAAGATCCCTTAGGTCTTTCAACCAAGGTCCATAATTTATTTCTTTCGAATTCATTTAGCTCATCTTGTATAGCTTTTATCCAATCGTCATCACCTAAAGCTTCATCAGTACTTTTTAGTTCTAATTGGGAATTAAATGATAGATGTTCTACTTCATTTCTTAAGGAACTTATAGTCCTTACGGGCTGATTTACATCACCAATGATACTACCACTGGGATGATTCTTATGAAACAACTGATTTGGGTTTTGTAAAACCTATTCATCAACATAGGGTAGGAAATATTCTGGGGTAATGTTTCAGAATTATCTTCTTGGACATTTTTATTTGTCAGAAGGATCTTTTATCATGGGTTGATAATCATTTTTTGAAAACACATCCGAAGATGTAGGTTGGGGTTGTTTAAAAACAAAGGGATCAGTATCATCAAATTTGACGTACATTGTTTCTTCAACAATACAAGTGTTTTTATTGAAAACTCTATAAGCCTTAGAAGCTGTGGAGTAGCCTAAGAAAATTCCTTCATCAGATTTTGGTGCGAATTTGTGTAAATTATCTTTATTATTCAGAATGAATACTTTTCAACGAAAAACCTTGATGTAGGAAAGTCTAGTTTTTCTACCATTCCAAAACACATAAAGAGTTTTTTTAAGAAAAGGTCTAATCAAAACTCGATTTATAGTATAACAAGCAGTACATGCAGCTTCAACCCAAAAATGTTTGGCTACAGAATACTCTCTCAACATGGTTCTTGTTATCTCTTGAAGAATTCTATTTCTTTTTTTCAACAACACCATTTTTTGAGGTGTTCTGGGTGCTGAGAAGTTATGAGTAATGCCTTTTCTACTACAAAAAGTTTTAAAATCAGAATTTTTAAATTCTCCTCCATGATCACTATGAATAGTTATCAAAGGAAGGTTTTTCTCATTATTAACTTGGTCTCTAAATCTTTTTAAATAAGAAAAATCATCATATTTTTGGATAGAAAATATACCCATGTAAATCTAGTGTAATAATCAACTAAGAAATATACAAAATACTTGCCTCCAATGATTCCAGTTTGTGTTGGTCTAAAAAGATCCATATACACTAACTATAATGTATCAGTGGTTGAGACTTCAACAACTGATTTTAAAACTAGATTTATGTTGCTTTCCATATTGAAAAGGATCACAAACTTTTGGAGAATCAAATCTAAGCTCTAGTATATCCTTAACTAATCTCTTCTTAGAGAGTTTTCATAGGTTTCTAAGGTTAAAATGTCCTAACCTTCTATGAAACAAGCAATAATGATCTTCTATTACACTAAGGCAAGGTAGATCTTGGCTTTTAAGGTCTTCTATGTTTAGTGTGTAAACATTGTCTTGCCTATTGGAAGATAGAATAAACTCTTCCTTCGAATTGTGTACTAAACACTTGTCATTCCTAAAATTCACAAGGTTACCTTCATCACATAATTGACTTATGCTAATGAAGTTTTCCTAAAGACCCTTAGAAAAAAAAACATTTTAAATCAATGTTTTTCCAAGAAGAACAATATTACCTATACCAATAATCTCTCTCTTTTCATTATCTTTGAAAGTTAATTTTCCTCCTTTCGTCTTGATAATATTTGAAAAGAAGTTTTTGTTACCAGTAATATACCGGGAACATCCACTATCCATGTACCAAGTATTTCTGTTGGTACTCTCTTTATTCTCTTGAAAATAAGAATGTTAGTCTTTCGGAACCCAATATTTCTTGGATCAAGAAATTTTAGAAAGAAAATTTATAGGCACCCACATTTTCTTAGGAAAATAGGCTTTATGAAATCCTAGAGACCGGGTTTTGTTTAAGGAAAAATTTCTTGCCCAATGTCCACCGTAGTGATACTTAGTGCAGAATGGATCACTTTGAGGAAAAAAATAATTGTTACAAAAAATTGGTTTAGAACTAGTATATCCAAATCCAGAATTATTCCTTAGAGGTCGGATTTTAGAATACATTTCATCAAAATTTTCATTACCTAAGGCAATGTTTGAAAAACACTTGCTCAAGGAAAATATCTCTGACTTTAGTCTAATAACCAAGTTCTTATCTTCCAAAACATTAGAACAATAGTTAGGCTCAAAAATAGTTTTCTTAGAAATTAATTTTTCTAGATCCTTAGAAATTTTATCCTTCTCAGTATTTAATTCCTCAAGATTTTTTGAAATACTTTCAAAATCACAGATTTTATTATAAAGATCTTTAGAAAGATCTGATATTTCCATAGTAATAATAGAAATCTTAGAATTTTCCTTATCAATCTTTTTCTTGAGTTTTGAATTCTCATTCTCAAGAAGCTTAGAAAACCTAGAAACTTATTCATAGGTAGGTAAAGTATTATCCTCAATGGAAGAATATTATTCATCAAAAGAGTTATAATATTTACTATCACTATAATTGGCATTTAGGGATACATTGGTTATAGATTCAGAATTGTGTACCTTATCCATTAAGAAATGATTTTCCATAGGTGGTCTGGCAATTAAACCAATATTTTTATGTATAGAAGATTCATAATTCGATGATTCATCTGAAGAGTCTCCGCCATTGTCACTCCATGTGTCATTAGATTTCAAAACATTATTAGCTTTAGCTTTGTAGTACTTCTTTATATTTCTCTTAGAATGATTTTGCTTATTTTCATTCTTTTTAAATAGAGCGCAGTCAGGCCTTATATGCCCAGCTCTTTTTCACTCATAACATGTGACTTCTGAGTCTTTCTTATCTTTCCTTTCTTTCTTCTTGTATCTTTATTGAAAGTTATTCTAGCCAACAATCTTGTTCATCCTTCGAGAAATATTGGCTAGTTTATTTTCTAAAGATCCACTTCCACTAGATTCGGACTGAATAACAATCTTCATAGATTTAGATCTAGTAACTCTTTCAGGAGTCTTGGATTTCATATGATTTGAAGTTGTAGTAAAATCAACACTGCCATTTCCATTATTTTTCTTAATATTATCAGCATCTGTCTTCATTCAAGTCAAATGTTGATGAAGAGTTTCAAAACATCCATCAAGAGAAATATGAGTAACCTTCCTATTCTCATCTATAGCTGTTCTATTGGATTCCCACTCACTTGGCATGATGTCTATGAACTTATCCACAAGAGCTTCATCATCTAATCCTTTCTCACCCATATATTGTAAACTATTAACAATAGTCATGAATCTTTGTTGCACATTACATATGGGTTCTCCATAAGGAAAGAAGAAACCATGATATCCACCTCTCGACATGGCTCTTATAGTTTCAATAACTTTGGAAGCTCCAAAGTGTCTAACTTCAAGATTTTTCCAAATACAATTTTCTGCTTCACAAGATAAAATTTGGATATATATATTTCTAGTCATTAAAAAAAACAATGTATTGGGTACCTTATAATTCAGTTGATATTCATTCTTTTCTTGATTGGTGAAGGTTCTGACTACCTTGTCAGGGATTTTATATCCTTCAATAAGCATAAAAAAATTATCTACTCCAGTATTGATAATAAATGTATTCATGAGATCTCTCTAATATTCGTAATCATTCCCATAAAAAATAGGTGGTCTAGTTGGATTTAAGTTGTCTATGGAACCAACATTGATTCCTTCTATATTAAATAAAATATTTCCACACAAACTTTGTTAGAAGTAAAGTTTGTAAACAAAGAAAATATAGAACAAGAATATATTTAAAAAAAATGAGTCTGAACATGTGAGTCAAAAAACTGATTCCGAAAATAATAATAAAAAGAAGAATTATCTTTTTAATCTAATCATGAGATTAATTCAAATTGAACTAATCCTATGATACAATTTTTTGAGATGGTATGGAGAATTATATTCTCCTTAGATACCAAATTTAGGATCGAAATAATAATATAGATACTCAATATACAAGAAGGGGGGTGAATTATATACTTTAAAAGTTATTTGGGAACTTTTAACGTTGGTAAGAAACCTTTCTATTGTTTAACAAGGTTAAACAAAGTAATTCACAAAACCTCTAGTTCTACACACTTGCTTGAATCCGGAAATACGATTCTGAGAAAGCAATTCCAGAAAGGTGAATCCGAAAATGAAACATAACATAAGTTTACAAAGATAATGATTCTACCTTAAAGCGTATATAATATTACTAAATCAGAGTGTACAAGTGTAAGGAAGTATAAGATAGTTACACTTTCCTAAAAAATCAAAATGTAGCAGAAAATTTGAAACAAACAAGTAACAAGTAGTAAATCTTTTAACCCTAGGAGAAGGGTATCCAACAACCTTGGATAAAAGTCCCTTGATTTATACTTTAAAGAAATTCTATCTTACCCAGACCAGGGTAAGCCCTCGATACAAAGATCAGAGTCTGTCTTGCTATCCATGCAAGACATAAACTTCAAGGTAGTCGACACCTCTCTGTTCCTCAACAAATTTTTTTTGAACTTTAAGGTAGTCGGCACCTCTGTCTTCCTATCCCTGGAATCCCTCGAATGTACTCAGCAACATTCAGAGTCGCACGAAGCAATTCTAAACAAGATGTTCAGTATGCACAAAGCTTGAGAGTCTATCTCTAGAAATCACTTCAACAACATGTAATCTCTAGAGTCATAGAATAATATTGAGCTCTTTAAAATGAGATTCTATTTATATGCAAAACTTCAACGGTCGGATCCCTCCTCCAACAGTCATATTTTCCCGCTAATTGCAGAGGGACCTGTACACATATCACACAAACAACAATTAGTTAGTAACTGAATGCACGATATCATTTTGTCACTAAAACATGAGTAAGCTAAAATATGGTTATATAAGAAAATTCATTTTTCCGAGTGTAAGAAAAAATAGTTCGGAGTCTAACCAAGAACACATTCAGTGTCTATAACACATAGATATTCAGATTCTATTTATCAATGGAATTTGAAGTCAGAATTCTATATAATTCTGGAGTCTGAATTTCAAATAAATTCAGAGTCTGAATTCATGAGAGTTCAGAGTCAGAACTTATAAAGTTCAGAGTCTGAATTCATAAGAGTTCGGAGTATGAACTTACAATGTTCGGAGCATGAATTCAAAGAACTCGGAGTCAGAACTCAAAAGAGTTCAGAGTTTGAAGTCAGAGAACTTGAAGTCAGAACTCAGAAGAGTTCGAAGTCTAAATTCAGAGAACTCGGAGTCAGAACTCAAAAGCGTTCAGAGTCTGAATTCAAATATTTCAGAACCTGAATTTGGATCCTAAAAATAAATGATTTATATCTATGTATATATATTATTCTGATGTTTTTCCTATGAGACCAATTTTTATACTTAGACAAAATGAACAATGAAAAATATTTTAAGGATAAATTTCCTTCGAGAAGAAATATTTTCCTTATGAAGGTAAAACATAGGGTAAATGAAATTTTCCTTAAGATAAGGTGTTTGTGATTTTCAAAACATGAATAAATTATAAATTCATAAGGAAACCTTATTGACTCATCAATATCCCCAATCATGAAGTAATGGAATAGTAATAAGGAGACCTTATTGACTCAACACCAACCACAAATTTGGCACACGGTTTGGAAAACCATGCAGCCTAACCATGTGGCCTATTAAAAGTGTAAAATGATCCTTTAAAGCAATGATACAAAAGGGGAAATCACTATATTTTCATTTTTATTATACCTCGCATGACCCAGGTGGATCCCTCCCCTCCTTAACTTGTTCAAACCCCACCAAGGGTGTGTTTTTATGGTCTTTCATGGAATCTAAATGAATGATTTATCCATCAAAAATTTTCATCGATATCCTAACATTATTATCGATCCTCAATTTACCCAATAAAGGGTTTCAATCATGATTCAATTATGGTAAGGAGGAATTAGATACCATTGATAGGGAATTTTATCTACCTTTGAAGAGGGTGGTATGGAGGCCTTGTTCACTTTACGACATGCAATTTCATTATTGTATGTCATCGTGGTTAAAATTTGAATCTTTAAATCATAAAAAAATATTTTAATAAGTGATTTGAAACCATTTGTTAGGTTCTATCGTAGGAATGGTGTCAAGGATAATCGACATACCTTCTACACATGGTATATTGAATTTAAATCAACCTACATGTGATCAGTGAGTTATCAAATGTTATTCCTTTTTGAATCTTATCTAAAAATTAATTTTTTAAAATTTTAATTATTTTTTTAGAATATATGTGATATTTCATCTATCAGGTAAGATATTTGAATTTGATAAATCTTTCCATAAATGTCAATATGCTTAGACCGAGTTGTCGATAGTTGTTTATAAATGTAAAGCATCTAAAATGTAGGTGGTCAGTCATACCTTCCCATTTTTTTATTTATTCATGTTTATGGTATTCTGTGTGTTCTTAGAATATCCCATGAGGATGACTCCTCCTTTTTACTTTTTTAATGGATTCTTTAATTAATTTATTTGGTTAATTATAGTGGATGAACACCATGGGTCACTAACTACCCATGTGTGATAGCCTTATGATTTGACCAATATTATCCAATACATAGATCTTGAGACATCATGTAGCCTCCATTTATATCAGGATGTGAGAATAAACTTAGTAAGGAATGTCAGACTTTGTATAGGCCTAAGTTGATGATTCTTAGGTAGACCCGAACTGGGTTGGGTGTGCAGATAGTCCCAGATAGGCCGTGGTATAGGATTAGATGTTCCCAATAGTGATACCTTTGCTTATGTGTGGATGTCGAGGTTTCCAAGTAGGATAAACTTTTATTTTGTTGATCTAGGGGACCATTGTGAGTTTCCTAGTAGTTGATCAACCATGACCAAGAAGATACGGGGTTGGGTAGAGATAATAACGGGTGTCACATATAACCTTTACCGATCTTCCAAGCCAGTGAGGCAGTGACAAAATTATTGTATTTAAGTGTATGGTCACCCTAACCATTTTATTTATGCTTTCACTAAACTGTTGTTGATGCATATATGATTATAAAATCTGGTTCCTATTATTTTTCCCATTGGACCAACACAATGCAGTATATCTCAAGGATTCCTAGATGTACTTATGGGGATCTGACTTCTAATCCTTTTATTTTATTGATGTATTATTCATATTCTCATACGTACATATGATATTTTGATTTTATGAATACATGATTATTAATATAGGTGTTTCTAGAGGTATTTCCTTGGATCTGGATTATGATCCTTATTTGACTATGGTGTCAGACATGATGCTCCCCATCATTGATTTGAGATACACATGTGGATGATTATGCTCTCTTGAGTAATTTTTAGAATTATTCCTTGGTATAGGTGGAAAAAATACTAATTTTTTTATACTTCTAGTAGTGGGATACTAAGACCTAAATTAAATGGGTACTATTAATTTACTTAAATTTAGAGAGACTTTCATGTAGATCACCTACAAGTTTTTTCCTAGGGACTATCTGAGTACGGATTTCATGACCTTCTATGTATCGGGATATAAGGATCACACATTGGAATGGATTTTCCTGGATTTAGTGGTAAGGAATAAATATTTTTATCCATTTATAGGATGTCTATATACTACCTTAAATAATTCATTATAGTGATTAGAGTTGAGTACGGGTGAACCTAGGGTTAGGACATATATCCCCCTATAGTGATGTGGCGTGCTTAGAGACATTTTCATAACTAGGTGAGTCAAGTATCATTGATCAAGATTATGAAACCAATGATTGAATAATTTATGCATATCTTGAGCGGCACAAAATACAACTCGATGCCTTATTCACAGGATATCAAGATGTTTGGGATTACATACCCAAGGATCTGCTATAGTTTGATTCATGTTACTTGTCACTTTACTCATATATATATATATATGGTTATATATATATATACATATAAATATATATACATCACACCAGCTTATTCCCTTCTCGATATTCCATTATATTGTAGTACTTGAGCAGACATTCACTTAGTTGCAGGCATGGGATGGGCTGTGGCCCAGGGATTTCTGAGTTAGATGGATGAGATTTGTATGTGGGTATCATGTCTATGGCATGGTTCAATGTATATAGTATATCCTTATACATTTATTTGTATTTTTTTATTTACTCATGTATGTGTATTATCATGGGTGATCAATGTTGTATGTATGACATAACTATTTAGGATTTTACACTATTTCCTTTTATTACAACATTGTTTATACTTACTTCTTCTGTACCCTACTTATTTCATACAATAGACACTAGTTTTTATTTACATGTTTTTCATACTCAGATATGTTAGAATAATATCTCCATAGATACACCCTAGTCCCTCATTGTATGTTGAAATCCTCTAGAGTATGGTGTCGTGTTCTTGAGGCCCTGTGGACAACCAGCTTGGGGGACCGTTTTTGTGGTTCTAGGGCCAGGATGTTAAAATTTTTCTTTAGAGGTGTTGCTTTTCTATTTTATTAATATTTGGGATAATTAAGACATGATTATAAGGAATTTCATAGAATATTTGATGGATATCATATTGGTGTCCTGAGAACACTTGCACTGGTTGGAAGTCCACATTACAATGGATATGGGATTTCTATTCTTGATATGAGATGTTGTAGTTCTATAAGAAAATCTCTTCGAGTTAGGCACATTATATGTGGAATTTATTATTTATTATTGATTTATGGATTTCATACTATTAGTGGTAGGCCAGTGATTGATTATCAATCATGTCAATATAAGACTAGAGGCATCTCATGCATCCTATTTCGCATGTAGGATTCACATGTAATAGGCCTAATTGTGTGTGATTTTGCTGATGATTGAGGATCTATGTTTAAAGTTTTAGAAATAAATTAAATATTTTTCCCCATATAGGTTATTTGTGGTATTTTACTCAACTGGGATGACTTATATATATTTCTTTATAATGGTAGGCTATTTACACCTATAGTGAGACATTCGATGTTTTGGATGATGACTCATTCCTTTGAAAAAGTGGTACGGTAACCCTAATATGTTGATATAAAATATGATTTTCTTCTACTAAAACCCTTCTGGGTGTTTATATTTATGTGTGGTTAACTAAAATTTGTAACAACCCACATAGAGTTTTCATATCCAGCTTACTATGAAATTTTAGTTCACTAATCATCATTTATGGTGATCTTATCAAAACCTCTTGTGCAATGTTGATAGGCAGCAAAACATTTATAATAAATTTAGGATCAAGGGGGTATTACCATATATAGATACCAGGTGAAAATCATTTCAGCACATTTTCTTTTTTCATATCATGAACATTCAGGGAGAAGTTCATTATGGGGATTCTTGTAGTATATTTCTGACCTAGTAGGATGATGTTGATAGTTTGGACCCTTGTAGGTTGATGTTTTCTCTACCTATTTTAGAGAAAATCTTTGGGTGATTTAGATGAATTATACTGAGATATGTTTGTAGATGATACCCCATAAGAGTTGTCCTTGGAGAGGTTCGACTTTTGGGCAATGTGGAAGGACCCAATGACCCATTTATGAGACTTGATCAATAAGGCTAGGTTGGAGACCTAGAGACCCTTAGTTGTTACTCAGACCCTTGTATATTGAAATATATTTTTATCAAGGGAATACAATGATAGGTGTTGGTCTAGGTTTATAAGAATTACTTTTTAGGTAGTGAGATATGTTATACGCATGTTTGAGAAAGATGTAAGATAAGTTCTCAGGTGTTTCAGTATAGAAATCTTACAACATTCTCTTGATAAGGAATTGCTTTGGGATATTTTTTTTTCGAGGCTTGTTTCGATAGGTTTGAATATTTTTGTTCCAATTCCAGTCGACCTGTAGTTGTGTGGTTGACACTTAAATTATAGAAAAATGACATTGAGTGATGGGCCTTCATGGAAATAATAATTGAATGAGTGTGTTTCCTGATTTTGAAGAGGGGTTATAAGGGAGCTAGTAGTTTAATGATATTTACGTGCCCTGTAGAAAAACAAGCATGGACTTGTGTGTTGCGAAACATGTAGGATTTTAATTCGGGTGATGAGGGTATGTATCAGCTATGAACAGTTTTATTGAGATCATATGTTAGTGAGTGATCGCGTGTAAGAAGAGGACCAATGGTTTTAAAGAAATACTATAAAAATGGTGTCCTATTATTTTTGAACTGGTGAGAAATGCACCTATGTGGTAGATGAGACCTATAGAATAAATTGGATTCTAGAATCAAGTTGTCCCATGGTCAGACCTCGACACACATTGTTGGTTGTTGGGAGACGTGGTGTTATGATTTTGTTAAAGTCAAGAATACTCTGGTTCTATGTGAGTGTGGATTTGTGGGACTGATACAATCTTATAAATGGAATATTTTTGTACTAATAGTTAGAGATGATGATTCATTATATCTGGATGTCATCTTGAGTATGATAAGAGTACATCAGTTATAATTCAGGATACCTATGTACCTTTTGTTGTCAGACAGAAGGCCCCTTGGAAGTGTGCTTGATGATTTTTTAAGTAATCCAAATGATACCTAGTACACCATTATCCATTTTATGGTGGGGACAATCATTTGGTTTTTAAATTTTATGATCACTCTGGGAACTATTCTTAGGGACTAAGAATGAGGGGAGGGAGATGTTCACATTAACGCTCGAGATGGGCGGGACCTAATCCATGCCTACTGTTTTGTCTGGGAGGGACATGTCATAATCTTCAGTGATCTGGTTCTCTTTTTATTAGAGAAATGGAAAGGATTATCCTTAAGTGTGGAGTGGGATGTTATTCACTAGTAGGAGACCCTCATGTGAGAAGTGTCATGAGATCATGAGACTAGTCATTGGATGGTATGTTGGATCTCTTATTCCATTAAATAATGTGACGTGTATATTACTGGATTCCATGGTGAATTCCTGGTACAGGTTGGTGTTGTGCCACAACAATAGAATTTGATGGGTAAGGATTGGTCAGAAGACATCACCAAAAGTAAGGTATGAGCTTTAGTGATCATTCTTAGAGACAATGCATATATTCTTTAGGATAATAGAATTTAGATATAGGTTTCGAAGGTGAATCAACTACGAGAGCTTAGAAGTTTTTAGGATAATCATCTATATGGGGTTCATTTTTAATTTTGACGTATAGTTGAATTTGGTCAGTGATGAACCATAATTCGCATGTTTTTGGGATGAGATACATGTAGTAAAAGGGTATGCCAGACCTTTTCAATGAAAATCCATCGTGATCAGTTTTAGTTTGATCAAATTTAATTCATTCACTCTCTCATATCAAGGATAATGAGTAGATAATTAATATATGATATGGTATAATGTGTTGAAAACCATTCCAAAATTGTCTTCAGGATGCTAGGGACACATCCCTTTAGGAAAATCCAATGATAGAAGTGTCTTAGCTTAGAATTTACTGTAAAATAAAGAACCAATATCTAGGAGAACCATAAGTTTTTGGTTGGAGTAGATAATTATGTGATCATGTGTATGGTTATAAAGTCGTTGATTACCACCATCCTAGTGATTCAACTTTATTTATGAGTCATTTCCTGATTTGGGTGGTTAATAACCGTATGATTAAATTAGTTCTTGAAGGCACGTTGGGAATTCAAAAATGAAATGAAGCCTTTAAAAAATAATTCATGACCTGTGTAGTTTGGAATATTCATTTTTATGTACAAAGAGGCTTCTTGGGGATGAGATGTTTTAATGTGGTAAGGTTATAAGATCCTTTGTTTTTATGAGTTTGAAATTTATAAAGGATTATGAATTTTCAATGACTAAATAGGTCAAATCTTGATCGGAGATTCAGAATGGGAATTGAATGGTTGGAATACCTCTAGATATTGGTTTTAGATATGGGATTTGTCTCAAAAGGTATCGTATATGATTCAAGAGGGTCTGTGGGGGGGGGGGGTATTTATTACTTATTCATGGTATTTTTATTGGTACAACCAATGGTGCATAGTTGGCATGAAATTAGTGATAACCCTAATGCCTAACCATGTGGGATTTTTTATAGGATCACCGTTTATGTAACCTTACAGAAGGCTAGTGGAGATCAGGTATGGGGAATGAATTTTTTTGAGTACTTTTCTCATGATTATCACATGGTCTATTAAACCATGTGCTCCAATCATACGAGGTGGTGGGGTAATGGTTGTGCCAACCACATTTCTGGGGCATTGTTTGGAAAACCATCCATCCCATTAAAGGGGTAAAATTCCCCTTATCTCATATTGTGAATTAAAGGGTAAATCCCCATCTTTCCATCCCTTTTCTCCATTACATGACCCAGGAGGCTTCCTCCTCTCAATCCCCACTTAAAACCCCATCATGTGGGGTATTTCAATTGCCTTTATTTGAATTTTATGGTATGATTTCTCTATTGTGAACTTTCTAGGCCTCTTATATCCATTATTTATCCTTGATTTACCTTATTATGGTTTAAACCCTAACTCCACTAGGTTGTGGTTGAATCAGATATCGATGGTAGGAATTTTACTCTTACTTAGAAGAGGGCGACCTCGGAGGCGCTCCACACTTCACCACGTTCCATTACATCGATGTATGTCGTCACATTGAAAATATAAAGATTTAAAGAGGAATTAAAATTATTTTAATAAATGTGTTAACACTGTTGGATAGGGCCTTTTCTAATAATTATTTATAGGATAACTAGTAGATCTTTTGTACATGGTTTATTGAATATTTATTGAGCAATGAGCACTAAGTGGATTATTACCTCTTATGAATTTTTGGATATTATTTTATAATTAATTTTTTAATGCTGTAATTAATTTTTTTGACTATACATGAGCTTTCCATTTCTAGATAGGATCTTGGAAGACGATACTACTTTTTTTGGACATCAGTGAGTTTGGATAGAGCTACTTTGTGCTGTTTATAAATGTAATGGTTCTTAATCGTTGGTGGTCAGGCATACCTTCCTTTTTTGTATTTATGCATGTTTAAGGTATTTTGTGTATTCTTGGGCTCTTCCCTAAGTGTGAATCCTGATGGTAAATTCATTCAATGTATTTTTCAAATATTTTTTTGTATAATTGAAATGGATTAATGACGTGGTTCACTAACAATCCCTATGTACTACACTCATGATTTGGCATGTAGTGGTCGGGGCTTAGCACTTGGGACATAAATTAGCCTCTTGAATTCTTAGGAGGTGATAATACACTTAGTAAGGCATGTCAACCAATGTATAGGCTATGGAGTATGAAATTAGGCATAATTGGTTGTGTAGATAGTCCCAGAGAGACCATGGTACTATCTTGGAAGTTACCAAGAGGGATACATCTACTTCCATATAGTCCTCAAGGATCCTGAATAGGATTACACTTAAATGTATTGATCTTGGGGATCCCCATGGGTTCTATAGTATTTGAGAAACCCTAGCGTATTATGTATGGAATTGGGCAGATATGGCAGCTATAGTCTGTTAGAAATCGTATTGAACCTTCAAGCCCAAGAATCTATGTTAGTAGTGATGGGTTTAGGTGTTCAACCACTGAAAATCTTCTATTGATGATTTCCCATAGCTAATGTTGATGCAACTATGATTACTAGAGGTGGTTCCTAGTATTTTGGCCACTGGGATTTATGTTAAGTGGTACATCTTAGGGATTCACATTTTCACTTCTGGGGATTTGGATTATGAGGCATTAATTTGATTGTTATATTATTTGGATGCTCAGAAGTACTTATGATTTCCAATAGTTTATCCTATATTATTTATATTATTAGTATGCCCATAGGTAATTCATGGGATTTAGATTATGAGACTTACTTGAAAATGGTGTTGGTTATGATGCTCCCCATCGTTGATTTTAGATACACTCGAGGATAATTACTCTATCTTGAGTAACATCTAGGTTTCTCCCTTGGTCTAGGTAGACACACCATCAATACACTCGCAAAACCTATTTGTGAGTCAGATACTGATCTATTTATTGAATGAATACTAATAACATACTTGAATCCATAGAGTATTTCTAATAAATCAAATAAGGTTCATCCCCTAGGGATTATCCAAGTCATGATGCCACAACCGCCTATAGAGCATGACCAAAGGACCATACATCAAAATAGATTTACATGAATTGAGGGGTATAACATCCATCTCAGTTCCCATTTACAGAATTTCCAGATACTACCTAGAATTATTCATTACAGTGATTGGAAGAAAGTATGGGTGAAACTCAGGTTAGGAAATGTATCCCCTTATGGAAATGCGGCTTTCTTAGAGACATTTGAAGAACCTACCAAATCAGGTATCATCAATCAGGATTATAAACCCAAAACTATAAGAAATTGAAGTGTTTTCGATGGGTTATTTATGACGGGATCTTGTCACAAAAAGTTATTTGTGATAGGGACCAATTGAAAATATCCCATTGTAGAAAATGGCCTCAAAAATGGGTTTTTTTTGCAAAGGATCATTACAAAAAACCATATTTAAGAAGGGACCTTTCATCATTTCAAATAGTTTAACCGAGTTTTTTAAAAATAAATTCTGGACGGGCACATCACAAATAAGTATTTACGATAGGTCCATCATAAAAAATCATAAAATTTAAAAATAAAAATTATAAAAAATATTAATATTAATAAAATTTAACAAATTAATAATAATAATAATAATAACTAATAAAATAAAAAATATAATTAAAATAAGTAAATGTTTAAATAATCAAAAACATAATATTTGTAACAACATTAATAAATAATAATAATAATAAATTAATAAAAATAATAAATAAATAGTAAAATAATAAAATAAATAAAAAAATAAATAAAAAAATAAATTTAAAAATATTAAGAAAATAATAATATAATAAAAAAATTCACAAAAATATAAAAAAACACTATATAGAAATGTAAATATATAGATTAATAAAAATACTACAATTTTTTGTACATTTAAATGTTTATCAGAAAAAATATATAAATCACTGAGGGGGTGGGTTATCTAGATGAGCGAGAGGGCATGATGGATGGAACTTCATCCCAAAATCATGAGTCAAACATCACATGTACTCCATCATCAGTTCAAGTTACTGCTGCTTCAATCAGATCATCTCCTGTTGCATCTGCATTCAACAGAGCTCTTGGTGCTCCATATCCAACTGCTATATGTAAAAAGTTGTGAAAAATGATTAAAAATAATCAACCAATTATTATATTAATAAATTAAGTAAAATTATTGAAATCTAACTATGATACACAACTGAGAATACATCCACATGCGTGGAATGATGTTGATACATGAAAATCACTTCAGGATAGGGTTAGGAATCATTAATATCGCAAGACCAAAACCCCTCTAAGTCATCACTAAATCATGAGTAGTCTGAGGGTCAAATGATGCAACATCATTCTCATCACTAGGTAGATTAGCCTCCCCCAACACACAAAACTGATTAGAGTCCATATGAAATATGAAATGACTATTAAAAAATAGATGAAAACAACTATTATATATAGACATATTTTGTATGTGATTTTTACCAACATTTAACGAAGTCAATCTTCATAAGCTCCTCCTCTTCCTACTTTTTTGGTCATTGACACATCCCATCAATCCCGCCCTATTTTTGGGGACCAAAAGAAATGTTTTGGCATTTTTTCCATAAATTGGTCTTTTCTAATTACTCTATGATTGAAAATTCCCAGATTTACAAAAAAAATTAAATCAATTATTTATAGTATTCAGGTGATGAAACCAATTTATACCATCAATTTCTTAGTTATTCATTACACCAATTTATGTCAACCATGTCCTATCATCGATATATCTCCTCATACTTCTTCTACTGATTCCATAGACATGTCACATCATGTTTGTTAAGGTTCACAAGATATAATGATAAATTTGGACATTGTTAGCAGATATTGGTCATTTCTAGTCACCTTAAGATTGGAAATTATATGATTTACTAAATGGTATAAATCATATAATTTACAATCACCAGGTGATGAATGTAATCTACAACAATCATGTCCAAATTTATCATTACACTGATTTATGTCAATTATGTCATGTCATCAGTATATCTCCTTATACTACTATTGTTGCCATCAACACATCACATCATATCTATCCTGTTACTAGTAACCTAATGAATGATTTTGATATGGTTGGTGTAAATTTGTCATTAGTTATTTGTATCAACCATGTATTTAAAAGTTTTTGGTTGGTGTAAATTAGACATTACTAAATTTTGTCAGCCTTGTATATAATTTTTTTATTTCTAATGGGATGATAATTATTACTCATTATTACTAATTATTACTAATCACTAAAAAATATTAATAATTAATAATAATTATTACTATTTATTACTCTTTATTACTAATTAATTGTTTATGATTGACTTGATATAAGAAAAATATGATCTAAAATATAGAATAGAATTAAAAATTTAAAACTGACTTGTAAATATTATAAATTTTATCTATTCATGATTTTTTCATACTAATTACTGCTAATATTAAGTCATTTTCTTAAAAATTAATTAAAATTATTAAAAATTACTACAAAGTTATAAAATATATTTTCAATTACTAAATATGTGTAAATCCTTGAATTTCATATCATCAGGTAAAGATAGCTGACTAATTTGTGTCAAAAGTGTATGTAACATTTGTTATTTCTCATGGACTAAAAATTGAAAACCTATTTTATTTTCACCATTATACTAATTTATAATAATTTCTATTATTTCATAGTGATTTATTGTAATTTTTTTTAAAAATTAATAATAATTTACACTAATTTATAACAATTTATAAAAAATACCACTAATTATTAAAAATTACCACTAATTATAACTAAATACCCCTAATAAGAATTATTTTCTATTGTTTTATAACAATTAATACTAATTAATACTAATGATTACTAATTAATATTAATTAATACAAATTATTACTAATTGTTTCAAATTTTTTTTACTTTTAAATAATTTTTACTAATTATCACTAATTATAAATAATTATTTCTAATAATTACTGATTGCTATAAATTATAACAAATTACTACTAATTAACTATAACTATTAATAATTTTTACTAGTTTATAACATTATATATATATTAATGCTAATTTTCAATAATTATATATATTTATCACTTTTTTTATGAATTACTGCTAATTAATACTAATTACCAATGTCTTTTACTAATTTACACTAATTATTACTTATTACATCAATTTTTTTTACTAATTAACACTACTTTTTACTAATTTATACTAATTATTTCTAATTACCACTAATTATTACTAATTATTACTAATTATCACATATTATTACTAATATTTATTTATTTATATCAATTTTTTACTAACTATTTCTAATTTTTGAAAATTATATTTATTTTCCGCTAATTAATACTAATTACCAATAATTATTACTAATTACCACTAAATATTATTAATTATCCTTTATTAATACTTATTCACGCTAGTTTTTCGTAATTTCCACTAATTATTTCTAATTACTACCATTTTTTTACTAATTACCACTAATTATTACTAATTACCACTGATAATTTCTAATTAATGACAATTTGTCCTATTTCCTGCTAATTATTACTAATTATGACTAGTTAGTAACTATTATCAATGCTTTTAATTTATTTATAACAACATTTTACTAATTATTGGCAATTTTTTATAATTATATTGATTTACCATTAATTAATACTAATTACCACTAATTATAAATATTTACTGCTGATTTTTACAAATTACTGCTAATTATTACTAAAAACAGCTAATTTTTTCATACTAACACCAATTACTGCAAATTACCACAAAAGATTCATAATTACGACTAATTACAACTAATTACTGCTAAATATTGCTAATTACTATCATGACCTGTCCCCTGGGGCCCACGTCTTGTCATACCCCAAGCCCCCTTCCGAAGGCCAAGGGTTGGCGACTAACGTCGAAGGCGTCAACCTGCCAATAGGAGACATTTTCCTGAGTACTTGTATGTAGGCATGCACAACCACGCCCCAAATATGGAAAGGTAAACATGCATGACACTAAACAACCACTATGTTAAATGTACAAACTATAGGTCAAATGCTATAAAATAAAAACCCACCAAAAGATAAACTGAAAGAAGGAAAATTCATTGGAAACTATAAAAAGAATTCAACTAGAAACCCCACGTGATGGGTAAGTACATAATTTCTACTGGAATCCATAGAAGTACGCCTTGCCTCCCTGGTCTCACTGCGAACCACCGGGTCCTGGGCCACCATGTCCTCTATCAAGGAGACGGTCGTCTGTGCTAGACATAACACGTGCGAGCGAAGCCTATGCAAGGGTGAGTAACAAAATACTTAGTAAGGACCCCAAAACAACATGGAAATACGACAAAGAAATCAAAAAACCAAGAAGCATGATCACCAAGCATGATCACAAAGCAAGACATCTCACACCAGGAATATTCTGGAGTCAGAAAGTAAGACCATTAGTCACATCATCGAACACTATGGTATGTTAAAGAACTCCTCCAAAATGAGTAATGTTGGACTTCTGAGTCACACAGAAGCTACTTCCCACTAACCTAAGACTACTATGGTACTCATCCCTGATGACTACCCTAGATATTCTAGGTCACATAGAAGCCGATCCCCACTGTAGGCATTCCGGTTCCCAAAAAATCCACTTCCCACCTATGGACATACTGAGGTACTACACTGGCCGAGTACCATGGGTCTGCAGGGTCACACAGAATCCACTCCCCACCGTTGGCCTTCCAGGTCACATAGAAGTAACTTACCACTAGGCCATAATATCCAATCCACATCGGGTCACTTGTCAGAAGTCTTTAGGTCTCAACCAAATGCATGGTTTCTGCACGTAGCACGTTTGATCTCAGGAGAACCACTCCCCATGCCCGTCGTCAAATTTCAACTTCGATGAAATCATCCATAGAGTATACAGAAAGATCATCCCCATCACCAGGGTTCCAAACCTAAAAATGTATCATCATTCAGATGCCCATTTTGAATGATATTATAGTTTTTCCAAAAAGGGGTTGGTTGGGTCTAGTCCAGTCCGACCCGACCCGGGTCCACAAACCCGACATGGACCAAGCTCAGCCTTGGTCAAGCCCGCTGGTGTGGGGTCAAGCCCGATTCCTGCCTGGTCTGACTTTGGCAGACTAGTTCAACTCAGCTCGAATGTGTGGCGCGTCTGGGGGTGTCAAGTAGCCAGTCAAAACCATCCATCTAGGGGGTCCACAAGTGTTTAGGGGACTGCGTGCTTGGAGAAACCATGACCCACTACTGCAGGCCGCTCTACTAATGCGGCTACTTAGACATGTACGCCTCCTCCATCTTTAGACATAATAGACGACCCTATCACTCCACCAGGGCCTAGGACGGTTGTGATGCTCCCCCCAACACCACATCGTGGCGCACCGCCGTGGGCCGCCACCACACCTGAAGGGTACTCTGCGGACCCCTGGATCCACTATGGTGGTTCATTCATCGTGCTGCTTGCGCCAATGGATTTCGGTGAATTTATTTCTTCCTATGATGGCCTCTATGTCCTCTTTCCACCATTTCAAATTCTCGTCCATGAAGAACACACCTGGAGGACTGGCTCATGACTTGTTCATGTCAGACCACGCCCTCCGCATTAGGAATTTTAAACAGAGGAGTCTTGGGATTACATTTCTATTAACAAAATAATAAAATCCCATATAGAATACCAAAGAAAGACACCCTTCTTCAAGAACACACGATCTTCAGATCAACCTATTCATGGTTGATCTGCATTCGTAATTTTAGAATAAGAGTGAGGACAACATAAACCAAAACAAACCCCTACCTCAATCCACATTCGTCGTTGGAGTGCTCTAACCTCGAGGATTCAAGACCCGTTGGCATTCGTCGCTTTCGGGTCCCATTTTTCATAAAACATCGATGTTTCAAGTGATCCTGTCAGCGTTCATCATTATTCATTGGAGGTAACCCTTTCCATAGGTTCTTTAGATAATTTCCATGGTTTAATTCTTATTCCCCCAACGTGTTATCCTATTGAAGGAAAACACATTGTAGCATTTCTATTACGCTACAACATCATGTCATTATGCTATTTCACTTATAAAACAACATATCTATTATGATGAAAATTACATGATACATTAAGGGAATTCCTTTATGCACTTATTTTCCATACCATAGTACCATTTTCCACCTCTTAATGGTGAGAAAAGAAAAGAAAATAACTTTTATTTTATTTTATTATATTCCAAAAATCCTAAAAACCAACTTTTTCATTTGACACTTTCTTGTAGAAGTTAAGTCCTTTCTAGAAGAATCCCATTGTTCTTAGTCCAACAATGCCCTAAGATTTTAGATCTGATCACTAGTTTAAAAGTTCAGAAAAACTGCTTGAATGTTACTTAAACAAACTTAAAAAAAGGTCAAAATTTCATTTCGGGATCACCGGGCCTCAGAATCACATACCGTGAAATCGTGTGGTATTGAAATAATTTCATAATTTTTTTAAAAATATATTTGTAAATTGCAAGACATTTCATGCTCCCTAACTTAGGGATTTACATCCCCGGAATCCAAATCAATGGCTAATCAAACAAATCAGTGTACTGAGCACGAATCTAAGCCTCTTTCTCCCATGTGCTCTCCTAGAGGTTCTCAGGCTTCCATCGAATACACACCATAAGAATCTATCATATTCGAAGGACCTTCTCCTATCAATCCTCTATCTCCATTGGAAACCCTGAAAAAGTCACCCCATCTTTAATGTCTATCTCGCCCCAGTCGACGACATGCGATGGATCATGCACGTACCTCCTCAGCTACGACACATGAAAAAAATCTTGCACCCGGTGCATCTGTGGGGGAATAGCTAGAGAGTATGCCACCTCGACAACTCTTCTGAGAATCTAGAAAGGTCTGATTAACCTTGAAGATAGATTTCTGCCCCGACCAAATCTCCTCAATCCCCGTCGGGGTGAGACCTTAAGGAACACATGGTATCCCTACTCAAACTCCAAGGGTCTCTATATCCTTTCAGTGTACAATTTTTGTATGATCAATATAGTCCTTATCCACTCCTGGATGATTTTCACCTTCTTAGTGGTAGCCCATACCAACTCTAAACCCATGAGTGCTGATTGCCCTGGGTTTTCCTAACAAAGAGGTGATCTTCATGGACACCCGTACAAGGCCTAAAACGGTACCATGCTGATGGTGGAATGATAAATGTTATTGTATGAAAACTCCAAAAGTGGTATGTGGTCCTCCCAACTATAAACAAAATCAAGGATACAAGTACGAAGCATGTCCTCTAAGGTATGTATGGTCGGCTCCGTCTGTCCATTTTTCTGAGGGTGAAAAGTTGGGCCCAAGGGCAGCAGAGTCCCGAATTCCTCCAACAATCCCTCCCACAACCAAGTTGTAAATCATGCATCATGGACTGAGAAAATCATCAAAGGTACCCGGTGAAGCTGCACTATCTTCTGGACTTAGAGGCTCACCAAACCCTCTACCAACCCCTACTCCCGGATGGGTAGGAAGTGAGCTGACTAGGTGAGTCACTCAATGATCACCCAAATAGAACCGTGGCTTATAGAAATGTGTTGTAACCCTATCATGAAGTCTATGTACATACCATATGACTTCCATTCTTGTACCTCAAGTGGATTTTCCAAGCCTGTTGGGACCTGATGCTCAGCCTTTACTTTCTGAGAAGTTAGGCATCATGAAATGAACTCTGTCACCGCTTTCATCATCCCTGGCCACCAATACTGATGTCGGAGGTCATGGTACATCTTCACCACACCAGGATGTATTGACAAAGTGGATGCATGAAACTCCCTAAACACTTAATCCCTCAACATCACTGGTACTATGGTGCATCCTCTAAAAAGGATGACCTACATTCCACCAATCGAAAATCAATAAGGAGCTTATCCTGAGTATAAGTGAGCATGTCGGGACACATAGTCAATATCCAAAAGCTGGGATCTCTAAGTCACTATAAGAGTGGGGGAGTGGTAGTCATTGATAGAAGGTAAGTTTCTCCATAACCATCCACAAAGGATATCTGTTTCATGGAAAGCGGCTCCGTCGCATCACTCTGCAACTGTAAACTAGACCTCATAATGAGCATGTCTTCCACTACGTTACCCTTTCCATAAGTTTAGACCATCTCAAAGTCATAGTACTAGATGAACTATAGCCATCACCTCTATCTCAAGTTCATGTCCTTCTATGAGAATATATACTTGAGACTCTTGTGGTCAGAGTAGATAGTAAACCGGTAACCCATCAAGTAGTGCCACCACATCCTCAAGGCAAAGAGCACTACTGCTAACTCCAAGTCATGGGTCACATAGTTCTACTAATTCTGACTCAACTTCGCTGAGACATAGGAAATCACTGCTCACTTCTACATTAGGACACTACCCAGTCTGGTCCTTCATTCCTCACAAAAGACAACATAGCCAACACCCTCTTCTGGTAGTCTCAAGATGGGGGCACTCGTTAGTCTCTGCCTTAGCTCCTGGAAACTATTCTATCACTTTTCCATCTACACGAAGGGATGTTTCTTCCATTTAAATGATTATGAAGGAAATGATACTCTGGAAAAGTTGGGCATGAACCTCTGACATTATCTATCGAACCCCAAGAAACACCACACCTCAGTCACACTTCTAGGTGCTTCCAAGAAAGCACTGCCTATATCATCGCTGGATCCACAGAAACTCCAGCCTCCGAGATGACGTGTCCCAGAAATTGGACACCCCAAATATTAATCCCGAACATCAAAATCTTACCTTAAATGTTGGTGATCTTAGAGTCTATCTAGGACCATCTGAAAGCGTGTAGCTTGCTCCTCCTCTAACATCGAGTACACCAAGATGCCATCAATGAAGACTGCGATGAAATGATTGAGGTAAGGATAAAAAATCCTATAAATGAGTCACATGAGCACTATTGGGGAATTGGTCATGCTAATGGGAATCACCAAGAACTCATAGTGTCCATAATGGAATCTAATGACTATCTTTGGTATGTCCACATCTTGTACACAAAGATGACGATAGACTGATATGAGGCCGATCTTTGAGAACCAACTCGCTCCCTTCATCTGGTTGATGATGTCATAAATCCTCATAAGTGGATACTTATTTTTTATGGTCACTTGGTTCAGGATTCAGAAGTCCACACACAACCTCAAACTTCTGTCTACATTCTTGGAAAACAACACGGGGGCTACCCATGGTGAAACACTCGGTGTCACTAAGAAATTCTCTTGCAAGTCCTCCAACTGTACCCTCAATTTATGAAGCTTTAAAGGAGATTTATAATATGATGGTGTGGATATCAGTGAATTAACTGGGAAACAATCGATGGATAAGTCTACCTATCTATGAGGGGGTAATCCTAGAACATCCTCAAGAAAGACATCCACATACTCGTCCACCACTATAGTAAATCTTGGAATCCTCTTATCCACCACACCAAGAGTGAGGATATCCAACTAGCGAGTGATCAGTTGCACCCTCCTTTGATAAGTTCCATTCTATGCTTTAAAATTTCCCATCTCACCAGTGAAGGAAATATTGTTCCCCTCATCGTGGACACACCGCACTTCACGCCTAAATAAAATATCTGAACATTGACTGTGGATGACTAGTCCATACCCAAGATGGCGTCGTAAGACCTTGACGCCACTAATAGGAGATCATAAATAAAGATATTACCTCCAAGAGTAATCTCACACATCTGGTACCAGTGTGTAATTGTTAAATATTCTCTTGTAGGGGTCTGTAATCATAAGGATCGAGAGAACGACTCCACCAGAATCATCTAGCCTCAAACAATGTCCAAGGAAAAGAAATAGTGAACAGAAACTGTGTCTATAATAACTATATATAAGGTGTAGAAGTCATAGGTTTTACATCTCTTCATCTCTGGAGCACCATGGTCATATGCATCCATCACCTAAAGCTAACCTCTCCCCTATCCGCTAGCTCCCTAATCCTGTGGTGGACCACCTGGGGGTGGTGGTGGTAGCACCTTGAACCATCATCCACTGCCTACCGATCGACTTGCTCCCCTACCAATTCTTCAACCCTGCAGACCTCCTTGCTTTAACATCTACTTCTACGTTGGCGATACCTCAAATGTCTACCAATCATCTGGGTGGCGGATCGGGCAGTCAAGAGACATGTGTCCCTACCCACCGCATGGGAAACATAGTCTGGTTCCCTACTGACTCCCTTTGCTTTAGGAGACCTATACTACCAACCCTGAGTCCAGGGGTCATCTCCTAAAAAACCTGACCAGCTTCCACCCCCCCGTGTCGGTTGTCTACTACTTACCACTGAAGAATCTTCTGCCTGGGTTCTACTAGTGGCTCTAGCTATCAGTTCCTTCTCTGCTAGAAAGATCTCCATAAGAAGGGCTCATTCCAGCACTCCAGCCTGAGTGGGGATATTTATAGTCACCATAGATGCCACGATCTTCACTCTAAGTCCCTGATCAAAGGTTTGGGCCCTGAAGAAAGAGTCCAACACCTTATCTACGGAGTATTTAGAGTGTCCTTTCAACCACACAGAGTACTCAACCACCATCATGTTTCCCTACTATAGGTGAAGCATCTTTTGTATGTGCACAGAGCGCAAAGTAGAGTGAAAAACACCTCTTGAAAAAGCCACTTGAAGTACGTCCAGGTGAGGGTTTCCTTGTCATGAGTTTGGATGGTAAAGATCCACCATCTCTCTATCTAGCCATGCAGAAGGCTCGCGACCAAGATTGCCATCGGGTCTAGTGGTGTCCTCACCAAGGAGAAGACCTACATCACTACCTCCATCCAATCCTTAATGATCTAAGGATAAATCTCTCCCCTAAACCTGGGAGGTATTTGTCTCTAAAACTTGAGCAAGGCACTACGTCTATGTACATAATCTACCAGAAATGTCAAAAGTAACTACTAATCAATTGGCGGTGGAAACACTGGTGCACCACCTTGCAGGGCCATCTTTTCGACTTGTCCCTCAAATGATACTTCATCTCTAGGAGAGCTGTCCACATGATCATGTATCGAAAGCCTAACTGGATATCTGTGTGGAGGCATCGTAAAATAGATCAAGATTTACCACAATCAGATGATTATACCTGGTGAGACAACCCTTATTCAAGAATCTCATATGGAGACACTTATGCAACCAATGATTACATGTATAGAGTTGAAAAGAATAATTATGGGTCTTGGTGTATGGATACATCAGCCAACGCACCAACACTAGACTCCAGAAATATGTAAGTCGAACTTGAAACATTAAACACTTTTTTCCCAAAACAAAACAATAGACTCTCAGCCTTTGAGGTTGAACTAACTGCCTCTGATAACACTTTGTCACAAATCTTCCCTCGGGTCCCATGCTGTGACATACCCAAAGCCCACCTCCCAATGACCAGAGGTTAGCGATTAGCACTGATGGAATCAACCTTCATGTGGGAGGAATTTTCCTGAGTACTTATACGCATGAACAAACATCATCACCCCATAACTGGAAAAGTAATCATGCATGACAATAAAAAAACCACTAAGTAAAAACTAAAAAACTGTAGGTCAAATGGGCCAGAATACAAGCCCAACAAAAGATAAATTGAAAGTTGGAAAATAAAAGAGAAAATATGAAAAGCCATCAGCTGGATACCCCACCTGATGGGTAAGTACAGGGTAGCTTCAAGAAGTCATAGAAGTATGTCCCACTTGCCTGGTCTCACTAGACTCCACCAGGTCTTGGTCCACCATGTTCTCCGTTAAGGCGACAATCATCTGTGTGAAAAACAACACATGTGTGCAAAGCCCGTGCAGGGGTGAGTAACAAAATACTCATTTGAGACTGTAAACAAATAAGGAAAGACCACAAAGAAATCCAAAACCACAAATCATGATAAAAAAAATGATCATAAAGAAAGAAAACGCATACGTTGTATATTCTAGAGTAGGAAAGTAAGACCATTAGTCACATCATCAAACATCATGGGATAATAGAGAACTCCTCCTCATTGAGTACATTGGGGCCGCTAGGTCACATAAAAGCCACTTCCCACTAACCTAGGGAACTTATGGTACTCATCCCTGATGAGTACCATGGGTATTCATAGTCACATAGAAGTCGCATCCCACAATGGGAATGCCGAGTCACACACAAGACAATTCCCTCATATGGCTATATTGAGGTACTCCACCTATCAAGTATTGTGGGTATGCTGGGTCATATAGAAGCCACTCCCCACCATGGGCCCACCGGGTCACACAGAATCCACTTCCTACTAGGAAATATTATCCGATCCACATAGGGTCGCCTATCACTAGTCATTAGGTTTCAGCCAACGGTAAGGTTTCTATATATAGCATGCTTAATATCTAGAGAACCACACCCCAATCCATTATTTTAATTTCAAATTCCATTAAATCCTCCAAAGAGTCTTCTTAAAGATCCGACTTGTCTTGAGGGTTCCAACACCACAAAAATCTCATCATTTGGACACCCGATTTGAAAGATATTGGAATTTTCCAAAAAGGTATTGGTTGGGTCTGGGTCTGGTTCGACCTGATGGTATCGACACAACCCAACATAGGTCCGCTAGCCTAACTCAAACCCAGCCTAACCTAGGTCTGGCCTGGCTCCTTCATAGTCCTCCCTTGGAGGATATGTTCGCCTCAACCCAGACGTGTGGCACATCCGGGGGTGTCATGTGGCCGGTCAAACCCGGTCACTGAGGGGGTATGCATGTGGTCAGGGGACCACAATCCTGGAGAAACCATGGCCCATGTTTATTAGCCACTCCACCGATGGGGCCACTCGGCCACGTCCACCACCACCGGGCGCCGACACAGCCGTTGGTCATATTGATCCGTCGTGGCCTAGGCCCATGACGATGCTCCTCTCAGCGCGCCGTTGTGGCATGCAACTCCCCAACTAAGGCCACCACCAGTTTCTGATGTTGGATTGCCAATAGTGTACTCTACATACCACCGTCTCTGCTCCAGTGGTCCATTATTCTTACCGCTTGTGCTTACGACCTTCAGAGAATTCCTTCCTTCCTACGATGGGCTCAAAGTCCTATTTCCAACATTTCAAATTCCCAGCCATAAAGAACACACAAGGCAGAGGGACTAAATCCTTATTTGTATCGGCCCACACCTATTTCTTTAGGAATAATAAATGGGGGAGGCTTGGGATTACAGTTCTATCAACAAAATAATTAAATCCAGTATATAAAACCTTAGAAGGACATCCTCGCGTAAGAATGCATGATCCACAGATCAACCTGCTCATGGGTAGATCCACAATCATCCTTTTATAATAATAATGATTTAAAATTTAACCATAAAACACCCCTACATCAATCGATGTTTTCCATTGGGGAGCTATGCCCTTGAGGATTCAAGCTCTGTTGGCGTTCGTCGGTTCTCGGTCCTGTTCTTTTTAAAGCATCAACATTGCTAGCAATCTAGTTGGAATTCATTGTTCTTTGATGGAGGTAATACTTGTCGTACGTTTTTCAGGTAATTTACACAGTTTAATTCTAATTCCCCAATGCATTATCTTATTAAAAGAAAATACGTCACACATTTTTGTTACGCTACGACATCACTTCATTACTCTGTTTCATTTATGAAATAGTATATCTATTACACTATACAAAAATGAGAAATTAATGTGATTAATTTAATGAGACTCATTATTTCATTGTTTCTCCATCATCTTCCAATCAATGAAGAGAAAATAAAATAAAATAAAACTTTAAGTTATTTTATTATTTTCTGAAATGTATAAAAATTAACTTCTTCGCCCATCCCTTGCCCATCGAAGTTAAGTCCTTTTTTAGGTGAATCACAACATTTTGAGTTCAATGGTGCCCTCAAATTTTTGATCCGAGCATTAGTTTAATGGTTAGAAAAACCCGCTTCCACCTCTACTTAAACAAACATCAGAAAAGTTCAAAATTTCATTTCGGGCTCACCAGTTCTCGGAGTCATGTACTGTAAATGCATGTGGTCTCAAAATAATTCTATTCAATTTATAAAAATTTATACGGATATTCGAGGACATTAAAATTACCAATAATTATTTATAATTACCGCTAATTATTGCTAATTACCACTAAATATTTCTAATTACCGCTAATTATCACTATTTATTTCTAATTATTTCTATGTATTTATAATTATTCCAAATTATTTCTATTTATTACTACTTATTACTATTAATTTCTATTAATTACTATTATTTTATGTTTATTTCTATTTATTACTATTTATATCAATTTATTTCTCTTTATTACTCTTTATTAGTATTTATTAATATTTATTACTATTTTTACTAATTATTAATATTTATTACTATTTATTACAATTTATTTTTATACACTACTATTTATTAATATTTATTACTTTTTATTAATATTTATTACTATTTTTTACATTTTATTACTACTTATTACTACAAATTACTAATTATTACTAATTATTACTAATTATTACAATTTTTTACAAATTATTATCAATTATTATAATGTATTACTAATTATTACTATTTCTTAATAATTATTACTAATTATTACTACTTAATACTATTTATTACTACTTATTTCTAATTATTTTTCATTATTACTATTTACTGTTAATTATTTCTAATTATTACTAATTATTACAATTTATTACAATTTATTATATATTACTACTAATTATTACTATTTATTTCTATTTATTACTATTTGTTACTATTTATTACTATTTATTAGTATTTATTAGTATTTATTAGTATTTATTAGTATTTATTTCTATTTATTACTAATTATTACTAATTACTAGTATTTATTCTATACTATTACTATATAAACTATTTATTACTCTTTATTACAAATTATTACTATTTATTACGATTTATTACTATTTTTTGCTAATTAATACTATATAATACTGAATAATACTAATCCATACTAATTTATACAAATATTTCAAATTAATACTAATTAGTAATAATTAATACAAATTAATACAAATTAATACTTATTACACATAATTATTATTAATTAATCAAAATTGAACCAAATTATTACAAATTAGTACTATTTTTTATAAATAAAAAATTATATCTTAATGAAACAACATAATTGTGAAAATAAATAATGCGATATAAAACTATCTAATTCCAATTTTATTTAATTACTTCTAAATAATATTGATTATTACTAATATAAATTAAAATGAATTAACTAAAAAATAAAAGTAACAAATAAATACCTTAATACTGAATATTTTGTGCGATGGAAGTCCTAAAAATAGATCCGCTATAAAATTGAAAAGATTTCAAAAATAGAAGAGAGAAATATGAGTGGAGAGAAGGAAAGAGGACTTTAGAGAATTGAGAAATGGGAAAAAATCGTAGGGGGTATATATAGGATATATCAATTGTGATGAGGGAATTTGCAATGCGAATCCCATCACAAATATTACTATTTACATTGGGTCTCATCCCAAATATTTTCCAACCGACTTATTATTTTCGACGGGCCGTCACAAAAATCTTTTTCTTGCGATAAGACCCAACGCAAATAGTTCACCAATTATTAATTGAGGTAGCGATAAAAGATAGTATTAGGGACGAGTCCCGTCGAAAATACTATTATGGAGACAAATTATTAGTGACGGCTTGTCACAAATATTATTGTGCAGAAACATTATTTGTGATGGGGATCCTCCGACGTCACAAATAAAAGAAACCCAAGAAAAGTATTTATGATAGTCTATCGAAAATACCACTTTTTGGGGACTATTTGCGACAAGTTAAAATTCCCATCGCAAATAGTCTCATTCGACACACTACTTATGGTGGCCCTAGGCCCCTCGAAATAATTTATTTTTTAGCGGTAAAGATAGAAATAATTATGAAAATCTTGAGTGGAACCATATCAACCTCAATTCTATATTCATTGGATGTATAGATGATCAGTGTTATAGACCCCTGGATCCGATGTGATTTGATTAATGTATCATTTCACCTAACACACACACACACATTTATGGGAATATATATTTATATATAGATATAAATATATATACATGCCAACACCTTATTCCCTACTCAGGACACCATTATACGGGTGTACCCTAGTATTCGTTCACTTGGTTGCAGGCACCAGATGGTCTGAGGCCTAGGGCTAATCAAGAATGATGGCTAATATATTTATGTGGAGATCAGGTACGTAGTATGGCTCAGTGTATGTAGTAGATACTTGTTCGTTTATTTATATTTTTTTATTTAATCCCACATTTGTATGGATGTGGGTGATTAGAGTTGTATGTATGACATGGATTTTCAGGATTTTATGATATTTTGTTTTATTGCTTCCTTGTTTATATTTAATTCTTAGACACTCTTCATATTTACCCACTTAGAAGATGTTTCATTATTTTTTCTTGTCGATTACTCAGATATGAGGTCATAGTGTAAAGACCCAAACATTTATTAAGTAAAATTACACATGATATAATTAGATGTATTATTATGTAAAATGGTTATATAAAATATGAACTTCCTTGGTTTTATGGATTTTAAAATACCATTAAGAACTTTTACTGTTGATAATATAGCTGTTGAATAGTGATCAATTGATTAGTATAAATATTGTTCTTTAACAAATTTAATTTACTCAAACAAAGGAAGTGATGACCTCATGTAATAGAATTGGTCCATACGAAGCCCATTTTCCGAGCTTGGAAAGGAGGTGGTGTCACTGGTCTTTTCTCTCGACCAAGCCCAAGCTGACCTTCAACACGTTATGCTTAAACGGAACTACCTACAGGAGAAGTGAAAGTGGATAGAGATTACCACCTGGGCGATATTATCTGAGCCACCCCAGGAATCTTTCACCATCGCAAACCTTACCCTTAGGTCATATGTATGTGTTATAAGGGATTATGTAACAAGACCCTAGCACTATGATTACGTGCATTATTTTTTTATAGAATAAAGAATATACATTCATTTTATAATTGTTACTTTATAAATAGTTTTTAAAGAAAAAATAGTATTATTAGTCAATATTCAATTAATATATATATTTTTATAAATTAATGGATTTTTTAATTAAATAATATTTTAATAAAATATCATTACTAAATTACATTTTTATTAAATATAAATTATCGTTTATTTTTATGAATAAAATGTAATTTTTGTTAAGGTTTGAAAGCCATTTTTGTCAAAACCCATGAAAATTCAATAAATGTTGGTTTTTATTTTAAAAGTAAAAATTAAAATATTTAGAAAATTATTTAGATAAAATTAATATTATTTTTTTTAATATGTAAATCGAAATAATCAAACGGTGAATTTTTTATAATTTTCTGAGATATTTTAATTTTTCGGTAAAAATTAAATACCGTTTAATTATATAATTTCTTTTATGACATAACAATGGCCCAATAGTGATGTAATAAAATAATATAAGTTGAATGTTCTACCAATATATGTTTTACCATTAAAATAATTTGATTTTAGGTTTGTTTGATTTATTTTACAACGTTTTAGTGGAACTTCCAAGGCTTATAAAACATTTTAACCTTTTAAATTGATTTCATTGAGAGTATGACTCACCTCTACATAAAAAGGCATAATATATTAATATGTTCAGCCATTGGTGTTATAAAATAATTTTTTCCACTCCTCTTTGGAAAAAACCATGGGCAAAACCATGGGTTGGTTTGTGGTTTTGATTAGTTTAATATGTGGTGCCCAAAACCTAAATAATAAATAATTCTCTATTTTTCCAATATAAACCCACCCATTCTACCACTTAATCTTCAATCAAATCCTTTGTATCTCTACAAACCTCTTCTCTCATCAATCTAGAATCCTATTAAGGCACCCCAATCTCCCAATAATACTCTCTCAAACCTCTCTAAAGCCTTTGGGATCACACTTCAATGTTAGGGATTTCATCCTTTCTAATTTTTTTCCAAAATTCATTAAGTTGTTATAAAGATTTGTTTTCAATTAAAAATTTTGGGGTTTTATTTATCACCTCCCCCATAAATTCCTCCTTATGTTTTAATTATAAGAGACCTCATTCTCTATCATTAATTCCTCCCATGTACACCCTTTACCGTGCCGAAATTCTGTAAGGAATTTGTTTCTCATTATTTACATTCAAGATACTCTTTTTTATTATGAATATAAATTCCATTAAATATGTGGGGAAATGTTTCTATATGACCCCTTACAGTCCATTTATTTTAAATATGATTATACAAGCCTTTATCTCTCATCAACAATTTTTATGAATTCTTATGTTACACTGTTATGCTGCTGAAATTGCACCGTGATTTTCAAGCCAAAGTCATTATGTCGGGAATACCATGCCCACTTCTCTATCAAGGGTATTATCCATTATTCACATATACTTATTGATTATATAGTTTCATGTATTAATTCCACATTATTTTATTGTTGAATAAATGATGATGTTTATTGAATCCATGTTTTATGATCCATGTGGTACACTTATGCATGAAATGAAATGATTAAGAAGGGTTCACCCTGATAGAGATCCAATGCATTAGGTAAAGAGTAGTATCATGAAACTTCAAGTGAAATGATGTTTTACTCATGATAATTAAATTTAAATAGTGGCGTACTTATGCTCCACTTGAAATGAGCCTTGTATCACGCTAACATCTTATTAAATGTTGATGCCACATTTCTATGTTATGATAATCATGCTATATCATGCCTTTATGTTCGTGTTTCTCTTATGCTCCATTGATATGTCTATTTACAAAATGTACTGTATTATTAATGTTATGACTTGTTTAATCCCTTAATGGGGTTTATAGCTCACCCTTTTAACATGTATAAGCTTAGGTTATCCCATGCAATCCTACATACGAAGAAATGTGTGTGGTAATGTAAAAGAAGTTATCAATAAAGATGATTATTTCATGTTTTAAGTTGTTATGTAATGTTCCTAATCCCCAAATACACTAGAACTCTTAATATTATATTTTGTATCAAGTGAATATTTTATTTAATAAATTATGCTTAAGTGTAAAATAAAGTGCAGGGTTGTTATACATTGTATCCCTATAGACACACCCTAGTACCCCAATGAAAGTCAACTGCCTCTGGTACACGATGAGGTGTGCTTGAAGCCTTGAAAAAAATCGGATCGTGGTAGCATTTTAGTGGCTCCTAGGTTGGGACTTTATAAAATAACAGTCTTATAAGTGAATTAATAGCTAAAACAATCCCATCTTATGAGGTGGTACTAGAATGTTCTTTCAATATTGAGAATGAGTTCTCCAAATCTTATAATTTCCATGATAAGTAATAGATGAAATGGATTTTTGATAATCATGTAGGGCGAATTTAGAAAAGGAGAATAATGTAATGATAGAATTTAAAACATGGACATTTTCTGGAAGGAAACCTCATCGTTCATGGTTGAAAGGCTTATGAGTATGATTCTAATTTAGAGATAATAGAAATCTAGGTCATCTGTGAATGGGAAAGAGAGAAACCACTAATATACAATTCATAGATTATAAAGATATTTCAATATGTGAATTTGGAATAAAAGAAATTATTTTTTACTAGATATACTAAATTTTGAGAGAAGTATTTGAAATAACTTCTAAAAATCCATTTTAGTAAAATTCAAGGAAAATATGAATCAATGAATGACAAGGATATTGTGAGAATAGAATATGTATCTATCATATGAGATTATATTTTTGTAGTTTTAGAGGAATTTCCTAGATTTCATGTTTTTAATGATTTATAATCCCTTATTTATCATTTCCCCGATGAAAAACCTATACAATACCCTACCTATAGGATGCATTTTGTGGAATTGGATGAATTAAATAAGTAACTACATTATTTTGTGATTAGTGATTCATATGTCCTAGTATTTCAATTTTGGTAGAACAAAAATAATTTGTGAATGAAAAGTATTGCTCCATGATGTCATGTAATTTCTATAGGGAAATAAATTCCATACCATTAAGAACAAGTACCGATTACCAAACATTGATAATCATTTTGTTGAAATTCAATAGTCTAAATAATTGTAAATTAATTATCATTATTCTATTAAAATTAGATAAATATCATGAAGGATGATATACCAAATAAGGATATTTTTACAGAGTATCTACATTTTTAGTGCATATTAATTACATTTCGGTTAAAAAATATACCATCATTATTTATGTATTTGATGAATAGTTTATTTAAGGATTGCCTTGATAATTTTTTTGGTACTTATGAGGATATCTAGGTAAAATCTAAGTGATATAATGAACATGAAAACCATTTATGGATTTCTCTTGAGACTCTAGGAGAGAAGGAAGGATCATGTAGTCCAATATATGATGAAGATGAATAAAGATTCAACAATAAAATATTTTTTAATGTTGGAGAAGGAAATTACTAGGGAATGAGAACTGTAATTATTTTTCTATGTAATTTCTTGAGAATCAGTACTAGATAAGATAAATAGGAACTATGAAAATGACAAGGGTTATTAAAATATGATTAATTGTTTGTAAGGTAGGATACATTAAAACATAATCTATATTGATTGGGTTCAGAATCTAGATAGAAAATATTAAAAAATTATTACTTTAGATAAGAAGAGGTATTATTGATAAATATATTAGCTCAAATATATTTATAAAAATATTATCCATGGATATTGAAGAATACTTTTGGTGGTATAACAGGAATTGGAAAATGGAAATCTATATGTATAAATTCTTGGAATACCTACTAGTAAGGGATGAGAGATAACTGTCAAAGGATATCATGAAACCTATCAATATTCCAATGTTGAACTGGGATAATATCAAAATTGAATTTTTATTGGGATTCATAAGTCATCCCAGAGTTATTATACTATATGGTTCATTATGGATCTCCATACCAAGTCAGTATATTCTATAGCTACATTAGAGGTTCTAACACTTGAGAATCATTCAAAAATATATATTAAGGAAGTGTTTGAGGTTCTTCCACTTTATAATCATACAAAAATCCATATTAATGATTATTTGGGGCTTTATGTGACACCAATATGATTTCTATTTGATTGTGTCCCCTATTTTACATCAATATTTTATTGGGGTATTGGAAAGGCACAGAGAACTATGATACAAATAGAGAATTTTCTATAATCATAAAATTTATGGTTAATAAAAAATTACAGTTGAAGTCATAGAGGACATGTTGAGGTCATACTCACGCAAAGACCAAGGAACATGTGACCATTATCCACTTATTGAATATTTCACAAAAAAATAATAGCTTTCAATCTAGTGTAAAATGGACCTCTATAATTCCTTATTTGAGAAAGTATATCATACTGTAGCCTATTGGGATGTATTTTGTGAAAAGAGGATAATTTTTTTATAGAACTCATTAAGGATAAATATATGAATGTGTTAGTTATCAAGAATCATATCATGATAACCTATGTTTGACAAAAGCTATGATGAAAATGAAAAGAAATACATATGATTTGAAGTATGCGATCATGTCTTTATGAAAGTATCAACACGAAAGGAAGATATATGTTTTTTTATGATGGGAAAGAGAAGTCCAATGCATGTTACTCTTTTTGATATTTTAGAAATAATTGGACTTGTGTCTTATTGATTGAATTTTTCACTAAACCTATTTATAGTGTATGATGTCTTCAATGTATTACAATTTTTTATGTATACGATAGACCAAATGAACATACTAAATATCATTAAAATAATGGTAGATCTTGGATTTTCTTATAATAAAGAGCCTATCTCGATTCATAACAATAGATATAATGTGTTTCAAATCAATACAACCCATTTGGTGAAGGTAGTTTTAAGGAATAACAAGATGTGGGAAAAGGCATGGGACAAAAAGGAGGTAATGAGGCTAAAATAATCATAACTATTCATGGACTAATGTGTATCCAATATTTCAAGGAAATAATTATTTAAGGGGGAGTGGATGAAAGAATCGTGGTTTTGATATATTATATAAACTTATTTTTCATTATCATAGTATAATTCACAATAGAAAATTACATTTAGTGCTAAAATGAAATTCCAAAGATATTATTAAAAATATTTAAACCTATTTTATATCATCATATTACAATTTACACTAGAAAATTAAATTTTCAATAACATCTATAACAAGTGCCACTAAATACTGAATAATATTGGGAAACGACATAATTTTTAACTATTGGGTATGATAACATAAAAATAATGAAAAATATATTGAATTATTATAACGAAATAATATTAAATTAAATATAAATAGAATAAGGACTTGGAGAGTGATATATAAAATTTTAGATGTTAGAATGATGTGTATATATAAGAAGTATTTTGGCCCTTGGATGGTTTAGGTGACTATTAGAATTTACCTATTCAGAATTATACCTTTTTAATAGTTATGTAACTATTATATAAACATATTTCTAGTAAAACATATAAAATGATTATTTAATAATATAATTAATAGATATTAATTATTTATATAAATCCATAAATAGTATTAAAATTACATAAATATATCTTAGAATAAAAAATATTAATTATTAAACAAATATTTTATGTATTTGGAGGTGAATACATAATTTTGAAATATACATATTGTTTTATTTAATATAAAATATCATTTTATTTTTTCAAAAAACATGGGACTAGAATTTTCATGTAAATCGAAAATTATTATAATGATATATGTTAATAATTACAAACTAATTATGATGTGAAAACATTTCATAGTTAATGTTATAAAATAAATAAAAAGAATGTTATTTTATTTATATAATTTATTTTAATGTGTTAAAATCAATTTACAAAACTACAATAGTCTTTACGAAGACTAAAATGGAAGTTAATTTTGTAAGAATAACATTTTGTTGAAAAATGATAAATCAATATACAAAGAAATATTTATAATAAATTTTAGTAATTTAACATAAAAGTTTCAAAAAATATGTCATAAATTTATAATAAAATGGTATAAAACCATGGTAATGATAATAGTTTTCAATTATCTAGAGCATTATGTCATAGAAAAATGGTTTGAAATTAACAAAAAAAACTCTACCACATTTTTTATAAATACCAACCCATCCTTGCATTTGTATTTAATAGAAAACATTGAACATAGTTCCCCTATAAAATTATCTTTCATGATTCTCTACAAGAAGTTTATAAGGTTCTAAGTTTATTTATCATGTTAGAAGGAGCTAATTTTGATGGTTAGGGTTACTAATATATTTTCTAGAATTATTTTCAATTTTTCATATTCCATTTTAATTAAATATGATCTATTGTTTTGCTTCATTTTTAAAAAAATTCCTTATTGTAATATTAATGAATCCTTATTATTTCCTCTCATTATTCCTCCTTCATATGTCATTATAATGTTAAAAAATTACCATATCCATGAGACTCCATTGTCTAAATCCTTATATATTCCATGTATTTGTGGTATTATGGATAGATTATTTCTAGAGGGGGAATTTTTTTAATGGATTATAACTATGAAATTTATCAAGAATCCTATATCTAGTACCTAATGAATTATAATTAATTTTTCATTGAATACACATTTTGTGATTAAATCATAGAGACAAAATGTTTTTCCATAAAGAAGTTTTATACCTTAACGTTTATAAAATATTTTTCTCTAAAACTCAATATTTTAAAATATAATTTTTATATCCTTTATTTATTGTCTTATAATTTATAAATATTTCATTTTGTTATAGCTTGCAACTCATATTCCTATATACTAAAACACTATTATAACACCTTGAGTGTTTAAATTATTAATTTCTATTTTAAAACCAAATGTGCTCAATAGCATGTGATTATAGCGATACAGAACTGAAATAAACCATGAAATATTTAAAAATAAATATCACCATTATAATAAATCTATAAATTAATTGAGTACAACTATAATTAACTACATTATGAAATTTATGATAAAGAAGTAATTTTATCAAGTAGTGGAATCCTTCCTTATAGGGAAATTTTCATCAATATTGGAAAGCTGGTAGCTTTACTAGCGATATCCATGAATCCATAACATGTAAATCTAAGAAATTTTTAATATGTGATAAATAATATGAGTGTTAAGTTAAATCCTATGGAAATTACTATAAGATCATTGCAGGCCTAATCACCATCGACAAATTTCATAAGAGCATATCTTATGCTAAGATCTTACATGGATATATTGTGAGGTTATATTAGTATAAATTAAGATGATATAAGCATTTAAATGTCATTGTAATTAATTATTTGTTTATCATATATATGTAAAAATTTCAAATTACTAATTTTAAATAAAAATAAAACTTGTTTTTAACACTAATTCATTTATAATATTGAACTAATAAATCTAAATAACAAATAAGACAATTTAATGATAAAACTGTGTTTTTTCTTAAATTTTATTTTTATGGGTTATTATTTAAGAAAATAAATATTTTTTATACAAAATATATTGTTTTTATGAATAATATAACAACCCAAAATAATTAGTAAATGGTAGGAAAAATGAATGAAAACATTTAATATTTCTAAAATGTCATTTTCCTATGAAAAATTTTCCATTATATTTCATTGTTTTTATATAAAATTTAAATTCATACATAGTAGAAATTTTATTTGACAAAATGAATCATATTTTTTATTATATAATAAAATTTTAATCTTATGATTATTTAGTTGTGCTTTTTATTAGATAACAGATTATTAAGTGAATATTGAAAAATAGAGTTTTTAAAAAACCATGAATTTTAGGAATTTATCATTATATAATAAAGACATAGAAAATAAGAAGAAAATTTATTTTATAAAATATTTATTTAATAAGTAATGATATATATTTTAAAAATAATATGTTGAGTTTATATATCCCATGTTTAAATTTTTCAAATTATGTAATATTTTTCAAATAAAATTAATTTTTTGTATGTTACTTTTAATTTTATTTTCATTTATTGAAAGTAGGTTTTGGATTAGAATTGCTATAAAATAAGTCTAATTTGGTTTAAAATTTTATAATTAAGTTCATTAAATTCAACATAATTGATAATTTTTTACCTAAACTAAACTTTTATGAATAATAATAAACTTTCCCTAAAAACAGTTTATTTACAAGCTACACACTCTTGCATTAAAATTAATTTTACATTTCATAGAACTATTATTTGATTTATATATTTTAATATTTTTAATCATTAGATAAAAATTATATAATATGTTTTATTTTATTTTTAGGCATTAAATGGTAATTACTTAGGTAAAAAGTAATGGCCACGTTAAAATAAAAAAAATGGTTTATGTAATAAAATGGAGCATGAAGGATATATAACATATTGAAATAAACTATTGAAATTAATATTTGTGGGATTATAGACCTTAAATAACCAAATTCCATTAAATTCTACATCATAACCACATTCTATGTGAAACATGTTCTCATGTTATATTAATAATTTATATGTAAAAAAATAAACTCCTCTTTGAAAAAAAACCAGCCATAAACACCCCATTTATCTACTTTTTATAAGGCCTTATGTGGACAAAAAAAATTCCCTAGGTTATCTGAATATCTATTTCCTCTTCCTAAATATTTATCCTCAAAAAAATTCCCTAAAAAGAATCTTTAAGTTCTTACCCATAGGAAAACCTCTAAAGGGAGAGGTGATGTTCTCGATTAAGAACTTTTAATTATTTTCTTCATCTATAAAAATAAAATAGATTAAATACCTGAAATTATGATAAAATACGTATTATTAATATTCATAAATTTTATTATACTAATTAAATATCCATTTTATACTGTCCATGAAAACAATTCAAAACATGAAGACATCACCATGTGTACGTGAGGACTAGTGCCTCAATGAATGATGTGTTTGATTTTTCATCAATGATATACATGGATGATTTGAAAAGTATATTTAATATATTAATATAATATTTATATCATTATTATGTTTCTAAAATTATAAATAATTTCATATATTCCTCCCATTATGTTTGAAAATTTTCACGTCGCTTGGGTATACATGTGCGCTACAACCTCAAAAAATGTAACATATTTAATATTAAATTGAGTCTTTTATTATTTATTAAAATATATTATATTCAGGTTCATAATCTTATAAAATTATACATAAAATCAATATGAATAGTAAATAATTATATTATTCCAAAACACTCACTTTCATATTCATACCCACCCATCAATTATAATATGTTGTTATTTGGGACAGTTTAACCACCTAGATGAAAAATGTTATAAATTTATATCTCGGAATACTATGAAAATGATTCCTAGGATGTTTTTTTATTTTAAGGATATAATTATGTTTTTATAGGTTTTAATTGTTACATTAACAATTTATTTATTATTAAGATACCACCCATTATTTGTTAAAATTATCGAATTATCACCAACTTCTTAATCAACAATCACTACTAAAATACATATGAAATGAATATATAAATTTATAAATCATTAATAGTCTTCTATTAATGTACCTATAATGAAATTATTATTATGAAATTTTAATATCTAGAAATTAATTGACACATCCATTGTGAAACTAATACTAAACAAACAATCAAAACAAATAACACCTGATGATGAAAATAAAATGAAACTAACTAACATATTTTTAGAAAATTAATATAAATGATTTTTGTTTAATATTATAAATATTTATAAGGTTATTAAATCTGTGATTAATATAGTTATTGTGATTATAAAAAATATTGATGTTCTTTCATGGAAGTCAGGAATTAAGGTAATGGTGGTTTGTCTCAATTTTCAAATTTCTGAGAGAAGTTTTATATTTAGAACTATGATCTATGTTATATCATGTGGCCACTTTTATATTTATTTCATGTATAATAAATATATTTTTTAAAAGATATTTTAATGTCTATTTAATGATATCCCCCTAATTTTCTTTTGATTCCTATTTTACAAATACTATAAGGGTGTTACATCTAAAAAATTATTCATTGACACATGTTTTGTTTTATCTAGCTAATTTCATAGTTTATATAGTTCCCATTACTTCATTTATATAATTAATTATATTTTTTTCATGGTATTTAATATTAAATTTGAAAATATATATATAAATAGATTTCGATTAAAATGATACCTAAACCCATAACATTTTGTTCTCTAATTTCATTTTCAAATAGGAATTTATTTTGAATGATAGCATATCTCTTGAATTTGAATGAAAATTATCTAAAAATGACATCAATTAATTCTCCTCTTGTGATTCATAGGGGTTTGAAAATATTATAAATATTCAGTTTTCCACATGTCTCATTGTTTTCACTTTTAAATTGAATCACACACCATATATTCTTTTCAGTCAGGAATTTTTTCATTCCATGTCCATATTAATTAAATTATTCTCGAAATGTACTTATTTATGATTAAATAATTTATTATGTTAATATTATACTATATATATATATATATATATTAAAGTGTTTTTAATGGAATTTTTAACTCCTTCAATGTGGGTGATTTTTTACAAACTGTTAAAAAATATTCAATAAGAAATTTCTATATAAATAAATTATTCTGAAAATATTTTATTCTTCAAAAAAAACACCCTCCCTAAATTTTCATAGTCTATTTAATAAATTATTATTCCCCTATTTTTATAATATAATTATATTGAAATAAATTATTTCAAATTTACAATGTTATTTCTTATTTACAAATAAACATTATTATTTTAGGAAAAATGTTTATCATCCAGGACTATACATTTTGACATATTTTTTGCATGTTCAAGAATATTATTGAAATTATGCCATTAAACATATTTATAAGATAGGATTATGAAATATTTGTTTATTTTATTATAATATTATATGAATTACTTTTTCTTTCCAAATCATCCACCATTTATAAACATGTGTTTCTTCCAATGACTCTCCTATGTAAATACTCTATATTTTGTTTCTTTGTTTTAAGGACGTTAAAATAGAAACCCATACATCAATTGATTTGGGATATTATTGATGAAACCATATAAATGTTTTCTATGAAGTGTTTATTCCATAGACCGTATAATCATAAATAAAGGGTTTCCCAAGAAATTTTCTGAATATATTTGGATAAAAATTTATTTTTGATGGGTTAATAATATCATGAATATTAACAGAATTTTCAAGGATATCTTTATCTGATTCCATTTTAAAAGGATATGAAACCAATTTTCATCCCTTAGGCTCATTATGATAAGGGATATTATTTATTTTTAGTGTCACTCATATATAAGGATACTATTGTGGGAACTCATTAAAACCCATATGAAAAACACCTTAAGATATCAAAATACCCTTTTATGTTAAATAAATATTTTCAATACCAACATAAATAGGATAAGGTAAATATGTTTTTTATTTAAATAACGTATCACTAATAACATTCTTGAGGAAAATAACATTTCTATTTCGAAATCATTTCATTTTTTTAAAAAATCACACTCTTTTAAATGAAATAATATTCATTGAAATTAAACATGTAAAATTTTAAAGGAAACATAAAATAATTAACAAGTAATTATAGAGGGAAAATATTGTTATTCTACATAATTAAAAAAACAAACTTTTTTATTTTGTAAAAAGTGTTAAAAAAATAAAACTAAAAGAGTATTTTTAAAATAAAGCCCCTTCCCCTAAGTTCGATTCATCACGTATGACCTTTATATTAATGAATAATAAACTTATGTTAATTTTATACTTTATTAATAAAAATATTCATGTTTATTATTCATTTTATATCACTTATTATTATGTTATATAAAACTACTTAATAATTTAAGTTTAGGTCGAATGTTTTGACAAAATTTGTTTTAGAAGTCCAAAATGACTTAAGTATGAGGACTATGGTCAAAGAGGTCCTTTTTTAACCATATAAATAATAATATTTATGAAATAATTATCATTTATGTACATAAATTATAATTTTAAATCCATCTATTAAATGATTTTATGAAAAAATGAACTATGATGCAATCATGGAGACAATAGGTTGTATGTGCACAGAGCGCACATCTGTTAAATGATGTTACGAATAAATGAACTATGATCTTAAAGATTTTTACAAAATTATAAATCTTTTTTATAAACCATGGTTTCATGATAACAATAGTTTTCAGTTGAAAATGCTATTTTTCATAAAAACACTATTTTTGAAATATTGAGTATATGAAGAGGAGAAAATGATGTGAAGACATTTATTATCATGAAAGAACTATAGGATTTGAAAATTCACTAAAATTATTTATATGTAGATTATAATATTTTTTCATTGGATACTTAATCATAAACAATCCAAATAATTGATTTTATTTTAATGTCAAAGTACTTCCACTTTTATACCTTTGAATCATGATCCCCATGAAAGTATAATAATAAATTAAAATTAAAATACCACAAGAATAAATAAATTCATGATATAAAAATTCATAGTGGATGTATATACACCTCATAAAAAAAGGTGAATAATAAGACATAAGTCTCAATGATAGAAAATTATGAGAAAATTCATTACCCTAATATTAATCTAGTACCAATCAAACAATCAAAACATATAACATTCAATGAAAGCTAAGAATTCCGGTAAAGGGTTTATTTTTTTCAACTTTTATATTGAAGAGAAATGTTTGATATTAAGAATTATAATTTCTTTTATATGGTGTTTGCAATAATATATTGATTTTATATAAAATAAATATAATTTATTTATTTATATTTTGAGGTTTGTTTCATGATCTTCCCCTCATGTTCTTGTGACTCAAAAATTAATAATACCAGACTGGTTTTTCATCTCAAATTTCATTCTGTTGAATTATTTTATTATATAAACCAAATTTCATGCTGTATACAGATAATATTTTATATTTTATATCTTTAATTATCATTCATTTATGGTATTTTGAGGTCACTTTCACACTCTTTATTTCACGGGGTTTTTATTAACATGTTACCCAAATATATAGGTTTATCTTTTCTAATTTCAGTTTTAATTCAAAAATTATTTAGAAATAAATTAAATTTAGGATTTTTTAAAATTTTATCCTTAAAATTACAACCATTTATTAACCTCTAATAATCATTAGGGGTTTATCTGTTTTCCCAATATTTCCATTCTCCTTTAGCCCAATATTTTCCATTTGTAGGAGAAATTATCCCCCCACTTATTTTTAGTTGGGTATCTTTCTATTCCACATCCATAATCATTGAATTATTTTCTATCTATTATTATTTATACATAAATAGTTGATTAATGTTATTTTATATTATTTTTAAAATCTAAAAAAAAAATTAAATGAAAATTAAATGTTTTTTATATGGAAATTTATCAATAAATAATTAAATGAATCTCTCTTAATAGTTTCTATATGAAAACATTATTCTAGTATTTTTATTATTCTATGAAAAATGCACTCTAGGATTATAATTTTTCTAAAATAAAATTTTATTCTCCTAATTTTATAAAATATATATATTTAAATAAATTATTCTAAAAGGAAATGGTTATTTCTTATTTAAAATGAAATTATCCTAATGCTCCTAAATAATGTTTTCCAATGTTTATATATTTTATACCTGATCAAGGTTATTTTCTAAATGGTATAATCCACCTTGTTTCTGTGTATGTATTTTTTAAATGATCTTTTCTATCATAATAATGATCTATCAAATATGATATCTTTTCTTACCATCAAATAGTTATGAACTTGTTTTTTCAATGACTTTCATTTATTAATACCTTATATTATATTTTTTTGAAGGGTGTTCTATAACGACCTAATATTTTTTAAATGGAAATCCTTTATTATAATCTTGCCTTATAGTATAGTCACATTAGAATAAACAATGAAAAATCATGATACTAAATACTATTTGATCATTTAGAATAATTTTTCCACTTCTATGTGTTGGATTTTGAAAATATGACATACACAGTTGCGATCAATAAGATGTTTGGAGTCTAATAGAACAAACATATTTTTTGGTGAATAGTAACATACCCTTATGAATAGTAATGAAGATTAATATACCCTTAAAAATAGTAACCTCAACTATGATTTTATATATGTATGATTTAAGTGAAATCATGATGTACCTATGTTTTGGAATATGTAAAAAAATGTTTAAATATTGTATTTTTCAAGTAAATTATGATATTAATTAAAAATTAAATTAATCATTTTTAGATTTTTTTTTAAAAAAATGGACTTCATTTTTGTATTCTATATATCGAAAAATGGTTATGTTGATTTTTTTTGTATTTTTATAGAATACTTGAATTTTTTGGTGAGTAGTAAAATACATTAATTTACCGTATAAATACATTATAATTTAAACCCACTATTCCGGACATCAAAAGTGATATAAGCACCAAAATATAAAACTAAATTTCCCTCTTTAATATTTTGGGTCATTGAATCATCACTATTTCTTATCTGGGTGGAAATTAATAAACTAATGGTTAAAATATTAAGAAAACCCCGCTCCCCTCCACTATAAATACCACCCTTCACAACCTCATTACATCACACCTATAAAGCTTCAAGCCTTATCTAAAATCTTCCGAAGAATATACGCTAGACCATTTCTTACATCCTAGAGCTTCTGGTCTAATAAAAAGGCCATGCCAAGGTTCCACAAGGAGGATCTTAATAGGAGGATTCAAGCGGTAATTTCCCTCTCTCTTTTCCTTTAATTTTATTTCAATTTCAAGTTATTATCTAAATCTCTCTACACTTATCCTCATCCACATGGAATGTTAAATCCAGTATCTCACATATACTGGAATGTTATGATACTAATTGGATAATATATCATACTTCTCCTCTTCTTTTTATTTTAGAAAAGAAAATGTTCTTCTTGAGGTGTTAATTTATCACCTTCAAGAATGACATGTTTCCTTTTTTTACTTTACCACATTTAGATCTGGTAATGAAACCATTTTGATGGTTGAAATAGATTATATTAAATGTATTGTATCTTATTTTATGTTCTAGAACTAACTTATGTACATATTAATAAATGATTAAACAAAACAAGTTCGTTGTGGTCGAAAAATCGCCTGAATTAACCCAAACGATCTTCATTAAATTTTAACTAATGATTCATCCACATGGTATATAAAATTATCAATTATAAGACAATATAAACTCATATAGTATCATTAATAATAGGTAATATCTGTTCTTTATTTTTACCCATGTTCTACATGAACTTCCATTTATGAATACAAGTGAACCGTTTAAGAAAACCATAAAAACGAACAATCCCAAACATTGGATTTAAACCCTATAACTCATCAAAAGGCCCATAAAATAACCTAATTAATCCATAATGAAACATATTCATGTAAAAAAGTTTCTTTAATTGTTAATTAATCAATATAATGTGGTTATGTAGTACTTTAATGTGATGAAATCATTCTCATAAATGGTAAGGATAAATTCTCAAACCTAACATTCTTTGATCAGGTTCTCCGTCTTTCACTCCATTTTTGGTATAGTCACCCCTTAAAAATAATTTTTTCATAATTATCTTAATTTTTCTGGGATATACATGTTTTACACTGGATTTCATGTCAAACAAATGTTTTCTAAAAGAACTCTTCTTTCAAAAACACACCTTTTTTTTCTCACTCAAGGTTGATGGTTATTGTATCAAGTATGTTTTTCTCACTTTCTTTTAGGAACCCAAAGGTTATGAATGTTTTCTTATGAGATGAAACACATTAATTTACATGGGTTAGATAGGTTCATTTTTGATATATGTTCTATCTGTCATGAATAATTATGATAATGTTATGATGTGATGGGTGCCCCCAAAATTATATAGCGCAATATGAATTTCTGAATGTGACGGGTGCGCCTGAAATTATACAGCACTCCGATGCAGTGGGTAAAGTAATGAATCTCATGAGTTAATGTAAAATGATTTTTGAACAAGATTATATATTTGTTCACAAGTTTTTTTGGCAGGTAACCACTAAAAAATGATGTTTTATTTTTTATGCACTGCCACATTTCAAGTCTTTTGTTAATGATTCCTCTCATGTTCATGATCCTTTGCCTATGTTATGATTATGATCACCCATTTTTATATTGTTCATATCAATACTCTTACTAATATTTTATCTCACCCCTTTTTATTTACATTCTTAGGTGAGTACATGTACTAAGGATAAGTCAAGAAGAAATAAGAAGCTAGAGAAGAAAAAATTAAATAAATTTCTATGCTTGATGTTGTAAAATTTATGTTTGGTCCTTGTTTTCCCAAGAAACTAAACCTATGGATCCTCGTGGTGTAATACTATTATGTTTTTTGTATTTATAATGATGTAATAGTTTCTTAAGAAAAGGTATTGGGTCGCTATATATTCACTTAGATACCCATACATAGATTGATTGGAGATATTATTTACAAAAATGTATACCATTTTTCTATAGAAATAAAATTCCAAACACCTCATAATCTTAATATAATGGTATTTACTGAGAAGGACATTGAATACTTTTGAGTACCCATTTATATACCATGGGTTAATCAGGTTATGATTATTTATGGGATTATGACTAAATAACTTTTTAAATTAAATTGAAAAAGGATTTGAAACCCAATTTATTCCAATAATTTTTTTATTATATGATGAATTAATTATTTTTATTATAAATCAAATATATTGATGATGAATGGTGGGGTTCTATATCTCCCTCTAAGGAATTTGTTAAAACATTAAATATCAGGAAATATGTATACAAATACATAATTAAACTTTCTCACAAGATAGGTTACATGTTTGTGCCACATGAATGTGATGGTTCTATATTCTAATTTTTTCCACATTTCTGTGGTATCTTGATTGTACACTATCCTTGATAATGTTTATGAAAAAATTTTCCACACACTTGATTTATATCTTATATTATCCAAATCCTTAGGCCTTGACTCATGATTTATGATCTATTATTATTGGGTATGATTCTATTATTTTATATTCATCAACATTCATTATACCCATATGCTCATTTTTATAACTTTTTATATTTGATTACTATCACTTATGTTTACTCTTTTAGAGTTTTTGTGATTAAACCTTCATATGTTTTGACATCCTCATGTTATGAAGGAAATTAATATGTATGATATTTTTAATGATTATCTTCTTTAGAGAACATAAGGGAAATTTTGAAGATTTATTGTAGATTCAGTGGTTATTAGTATAGATAAAAAATTTCCATTATTTGTGAATGACATAAGCATTATTCGATATTGATTTCCCAAAATTATCTAAAAACTGAAACATAAAATGTCATCAGAATGTATGTAATGAAACATTCACTATAAATTATGTAATTATAAGATGGTTTGATCCACGATGCTATAAATACTCTAATATTATCCCTTTGATAAAGAAACATTCTATCTCATTGTGAATATCATGTAGTTTCTTATTAAAAAAACTATTATTCAACTAAATAGAAATAATATTCTATTAAATGGGAAAATATTGATAATCTATATATCCATTATTTCCACATAGATAAATATTAATTACATAGACATGATTATGTATGAGGTTTCATTGAGAATATTATTAATACATTTATTAACTAATATAATGATAATATGGATACATTAGACTTATTTTCCAAGGGGTGGGGAGTATTATTATATATCACTTGGATGCACCAAAATTTCTCATAAGATAATATACCATGGGTATTTGGTGTATTCCTTCCCATTCATGTACGATATCATGTCCAAGGACATGGTTGTATTATTTTTATGTTTGGTTTCATGCATTCCATCATTATGAGAACAATAATTTTATCCATGTGACTCATTACACTATGTTTTATTTTATCCATTTACATATTATGACCATGCTATCAGTCATAAGACATTATTTGATTATTCATTTATTCCATATTATGTAAGACTTATTTATTTCATTATATATTTTTTGTACACTACCCCTTACTAAGCATCTAAGCTCACCCATTTATATTATTTTTCCATTTTTTATAAACATCAATATTACTACATGTGGCTTAAGAAAAAATAAAAGGAACTAATAATTATTAATGCATTTTTATAATGTACTTTTATTTTTCCAATGTAATGTAATGATCACGTATGAAAATAGTATCATAAGACAAAAACAACAGGGATGTGTTTATTGAGATCTTCATATTTTTTATAACTTTAACAAAATAACAACTATCTTTGTGTTAATAGAGTTTCAGTTGTTACAAAAATTAGATATAATATAATCATAATTATTCCATTATATAACATGTAACTAATTGGGTATCCGTTAATTTTAATTGAAAAAATTATAATGTTAGCATACGAGTTTCCATGATTAAGACTAAAACACATTGAATGTATTTTATATATTTTATTTTATTTAAAATAATAAAAAAATATGATTTTTTTAAAACTATGATATAATTTATACTCACCCATCTGATTCTTTTCTAAATATTATTTCATAATCATAGAAAAATAATTTCCTTATTTTTTTTCTATATATTAAAATGTACTATTATGTACATAAATTTAAGTAAGTAAAATATCCATTTAAAAAATATTATTGAATATAAATGGTTCATCCATACCCATTATTATTCCATTTAAAAAAATATTTTAACGGAAAATATTAGTCAAAGATCAATAAAATTTATTATGTCCAAACAATATTATTTAATTTTAAAAAATGATATGAGAAAAGGGGATGCATAAAAAGTGGTAGTTTCCTAGAGAAAATTGTTGAAGAATAAAATAACTGAGAAAAGAATATTCAACATTTATTTTAAATAAACTGAATTTAATAAAGGATTCATAATAAATGATTAATATAATAGAATATATAGTTATTGTAGGAGAAACTTTCCATAAAATTATATTTATTCTTCTTGATTCTAGTTTTATCCACTGACTAATATTTGTTTCTTATTATTACTATGTAATAATTAAAATATTTATAAAAACCTACTTATTATCCGTTATTGGACATTAATTTGTTCATTTCAAAATCTCCCTACACTTATTTACTTGAAACCTTTTTAATTTTTATTTTTTTTCATATACTCAGATTATCAAGCCATATATTTTTTAGGTGGGCCTCAATGGAAGTGGACTTAAGTCCCATCAATGGATTTTTTTTCAAAATAAACATGAAATATATGTTTAGTTTCATGATTTTTTAAAAAAGTATTGAGCTAATTATTTTCAATATATCCTCGAATTAAAATAAATAATGAGATAATTTTAGTATATTTTTCCATCTGAACAAATTTTTTTTTTCAAAAAAAACATCATTCACATTTTTGGCTCAAAAATTATAATCTTCAAAACCATGAAAATTAATCAATAATAAAAAAATTATCCCATAATTTTTATTACGTAAATTATTGAAGAAAATTAATTTATATGATCCAATATTATAGGGGTATGAAACTTAGTAATTTTTTTAATCAATCTTCACCATTTCAACCACATTTTACTGGAATAAAATGGTCAATTTTAATCATTTTTTACAAAAATAAAAATTATATTTTCCTTTAGTAACTTCTTCAAATAAATAATTTTTAAATAACTTATCTTATTATTCTATATCAAAGATTATTTCATTTCATCATTAATATGAAAAAATTATTATCTACATAAGAATTTAAAATTCAAATTTTAAACAATATAAAATATATAATTCCCCTAAATCAAGTCACATATAGTTATCATATCAATATTACATGAAAAAAACATACAATCACATAAAAATGATCTAAAGTATCTTATTACCCAAAAATATATATACATGAATAAACATTTCATTTCCATTTTAATAATCATTAAGCACATGGTTCTTAAAAAATTACACAACACATTGTAATTAATTATTCATATTATCCATAAAATATATTTTATAATATTCTTCATCATTATCTGTAATTTTTTTTAAATAATATTTTTAATTCATAATATGTGATAATATATTAGAAATTTTCTGTGCATTATTGTCATAACTTATTATTAATGGTAAGAATGAATAATAGAAATAGTTCAATAAATATTAAATGGGAATAATAAAATAGAAATGTATTCAAGGATAACATAATGAATAATATCCAGAATTTTTTGACTGAGTAATTCCATATATGTATAATATATGAACAAAACATGTCGATAAATCATATATTAAATGTAATTATGCTCCCATTTTCTATGTGTTTATATAATTATTGATCAAACTCATCAGATAAATATTATAATGCATTCCATTATAAAATTAATTTTTTTACACAATGATTTGAATAATGTTCAATAATGAATGAACTAAATAAATTGAATAATATTCAAGAAGGGATATATTTTATTAGTTTCCATGTGGAATAAATTAATATAAATACATTTCAATATTTTAAAACTGTCAGTCAAATGGTATGACTATATATGTGAATAATTCTCCACCAATGTAAAAAATTATATGGTTTTCATAATGAGGAGTATATTATAATCAATAATTTCATAATATGGATGCAAAAACTGATTATTAATGTAACAATCACATTTCTCTTAATGGAAGATGATTATAAGGAGAAGATACAATCAAAGACCATGTATATAATTAATATTAATGGGTTCTCATTCATTGGAAATATATACAGGCTCAATAACCCCCGATTACCTTGAATTATTATTTTTTATTAAATGTCTTTGTCTTCCTAAAATTGAGAGAGAGGTATATATATATTATGATGAAATTGTGTTCCCTTACAAAAATTTCAATGAAACAAATTTGACGCAAGTCATCATGATAAATCAAATATAGTGTAGAAAAAATGATATAAAACAATACCTAAATAGAAAATTTAATTTTGAAAGGTATATTATAAAATAATATCACATAGGAAAGATATACTGGGGTGTAATCCTTACATTTCTCAAATATTAATTATTTTTAAAACCCACTCTAATGTTTTTAAATATTTAATAAAATAGTGAACGAGATACAAAAATTATTTTTGAGATATTTTAAACTAGGATATATGGATATAAGATGAGTATGAAAGGATTTAGGATATTGAAAATTATTTGTGATATGGGAGAGGGTGTTGGAATAAAAAATTTAATATATTTCCTTATTTTTACAGAAGACTGTGAAAAGTGACGTTTCCCATGACTATGTGTAATAATTAACCTAAATAAGTCCTAAAATAACATGATCGCATTATATATAGTGTCTGTGAGAAGATATATATGGATTATTACAACACACACAAAAATACCATATTTCACTATTCAGATAAGTATTTTATTATTTGTGAAAAGCATTAAAAACATCCACTATAAAGAATGTTGATGTATATTAAAAAAATTTGATGTTTGTTTTGTAAAAAATAGTTTATTTTTCTTTTTCATGAACCATGGATTTTCCCCTAAATCCATGGAACCAAGAAATATTATTAAGTAAACTCGTACACTCAATGTACACGAGATATAGGTGCAAAAAAGAGGACATTTACCCCAATAGAAACATATAAAATATGCTCCTAGTAATAATGGATTATGTTAGCCTTATTGAAACATTTAGTAGATCCCTGGGCAAGACGAACACCATCTTGGGAAATCACCTCAGCTAGCTCAGGCGCATCATCGATCTACATAACTTTAATGGTAGGCCCTTTATGTTCATTTGCCTACCTAATTCTGGTAGAATCCAAATCCCTTGATTGGATGGAACCATACATTTATCAATTCTATTAATCATACTAGCCAATCCCTTATATTTTCCATTTTATAGTGAAACATCCACCCCAACCATATCTTTATACTGAATATTTATATTAGAGAACATAATAGTATATATAGCATTATCCACTAATTCTAATAGAGATACAATAAATTTATCTAAATTAGAGCTCAATAAATAAGATATTGAAGTATCCCTATAATTTAAAATGTGTTACATAGATTTGAAAAGTCTAGTTGACGTCTATCTTCATACCCAAAAAAATTAGGCCTTCTTATGGTCAATAGAGAGCATAGACATCTTCTTAGCTGCATAGGTTTAAGGTTCAAAAAGAGAATAAAAGTGTTCCAAAATATTGCAACATTAAATCCACAAATTAAATTAAGTATAGACACATGTATCAAAAACAATCCTAATGTTATGTGTGAGATCAAAAACCAATGTTTTGGTAGGTTTTTGACCTCCCCAACCATAAGGCCATCGACCTATCCAACATGATTTTGGTGGTTTCCATATATTTTCATGATCATAGTTATCCTCCATGTATACATATTCAATGTTCTAATTTACAACCACCATATATGTTGTTTTGAAACAATTTATAAAATTCAAATGCCTATATCGAGAATCAAATTATAAATTGAGTAATTTAAATGAATTACATGTAGAAACATGACTAACCACTTTCCCTTTTTAAGGTTGAATAAGGTCCAAAATTATTCTTCTAAGGTTCTGATTTGAGTATTGATATTCTTATAAATATTCAATCTTCTCAATTGAGGGGTTAAGACTATAATGTTTTTCACAAATAACACAATACGTGACTAGAGGGGTAGGACATACAGCCTGCAAAGGACTAACACCCTTCTCTATAAAAGCATGCAAGCCTTCTTTGAAGGAAAACCTTTCATGGGAGATCATTGATTTTTTTTACTTTCAGGCTCAATAATTATAAGAAGGGGTTGATTCCAAGAAAAATAGATAAACCGTGGATGGTATTCCTTTTGATAAAAAACTATTAACTTGCTGATTTATAGCCAAATTAGTTTCCACATACACTACCTTGGGCATTCTCATATCCTAATTCCTCCCAAAGGATGATTTCTCACTAGACTATACAAAAGTTTAGTCATGTGTATAAAGGGCACTGAGATCATCTTTCATAATTCTCAGATTTATATCAAAAGAAATTATAGCATAATTATGTATAGATTTTTTATTCTTTTTTCCTTTAATAGGTATCAATCGACATGGTTTTACTTTTTTCCATTTTAATTGGTTAGTTTTTTTACTACCACAATGCATTGTCCACATCATTTTTTTCCAACACATTCCTTGTCAATTTTTCTATCTTTAGGTAAATTATCAGGAATCCCCCCCCCCTCAATACCCCTGTTCAAAGCATCATAGAAAGATAATTCAACAAGTAACTTCTGTAAAATAAAACATCCGATTCTCTATTTCTCTATAACATTTCTATCACGTGGATTATAGTGTTTTTACATAAATCTAAGTATATGATAGTATTTTTGTTTGTTAAAGAATATGAGGTATGGGAGTTTCAAATTCTAATGGTGATATATATTTGATTATATATTTTAATTTTAAAAAATATGTTATGGTAAATTTAATTTTATAATCTATATCACAACACTATGATTTAACTAAATTATATATTACCATAAATGTTATAAAAAGTGTAGATTTTAATCGAATTTTTTAGTGTAAAAATATAAAAACCAAATTTAAATTTTGACATTAACTTCATTATTCATCTAAAAATTCAATTCATTACAAACTATGATTAAATAATTTTTCATTCTTTTAGTTTCTAAAGAATTAATGAAACATGGATTATAATTTATTATATATAGTAGCCTATCTCAAATTTTGGATGTTAATTTGAGAGTATATTGTAGGAGAGTTTTAAATTCTAAAAGCTTGATACATTTTTATGTTTATTATACTTATAGTTTTATTTATTTTTGTAAATATTTTTCTTATGTTTAGTAGATTGTTATGATTTAGAAAAATAATATTCTTTTATATATTTGTTATTGAGATAAATGAAAAATTATTATTTATTTCATAATAGTAGACCTACACCTTAAGATCTACCACTTTAATTATTTTTACCTAAAAATATAAATCATATATTACTCCATGAATAAATGTGGATAAATATTTATCATTAATTACTTAGGATCCCATGTCACTTCCTCTATTTTTAATTCCCTAATAGAATATTTATTAGTTGATTCATATTTAATTTCAACAATTTTATATCATGTTAAGAATTTTAATAAAATATTCATCATATGATATGTAAATATGAAGTTATATAGTATTAATACTAAGTACATGTTTGGTAGTTGACTTGTATATCCTTTGTAGAAGTGTTTAAAAGTCATTATGTACATTAAAAAAGACAAATTGCATAAAAAATCGATATGAAACTACTATATTTTATTAAAATTGAAAAAATACCTAATAGAAATATAGATTGGATTATATTTTTTATAGAATCCTATCACTCCACTATATGATGATACATTTAAAAATTAATAGTATATAATTTGAAATTAAATTTCCAATCAGTGGCCACCATATTAACTTTTTTTCTACTCTGCATGGACTTAAGGTATTTCATATTTATTTTAGATTATATGTTGTCTATTTAATTAGATTTTGACCCCATAACTATATTTTACTAGCTCCAACATAATAGGTTGATGTTTGAAATCCTTTTCCCCACCATTCTTTATAGGTCATCATTTTTAATATAGAGAGAAAACTATTATATTATGAAAATTCCACAACAAAAATAAATTTGAGGCATTAAAAAAATATATTTTAATTTATTTTTAAGGGGAAACTAGTTTGATATTACATTTTACTTGGTGATTTTTAGATTTTTTTAGTTTTAAATAATCATATTCATATAATTAAGTTTTTAATTATTTTAAAAGAAGAACCTAAAAAAGAACATATATAAAGATGATAATATTATCAAGGTTTTTTATAGTATTTTATAACATTAATTTTCAATTAAAAATAAAAATACACCACTTATCATGTCATCCATTAGAATGTGAAGTTTTTTGGAAAACAATAATCCATTACATTAGAGGATGAAAATCACATCTTGGTTCCTTTGTTTGGGATAATTGAAAACCAAGAAGATAATAAGATTACTAGAAAAAGAAATTACAAGGTAAAACCAATACTTTAGTTGATATATCTATTATATCATTATTTTTTATGTTGAATATATTTTTTATACCCTCTTGGATTAAAATTTTTAGAGATATATGAATGACTGATGTATGAATCTATAATGACCCTGATTTTTATAACATTACTATTACATTATTTTAATGATAAACAACATAAAAGAATTATGCCACCAGGATCAAAAGATTTAGTGTCTTGGTAAAACTAGGAACATACATCACATTTAAAAAATAAAACATAAACATTTATTTTATGCCTTCCCTAGATTCTAGTTATCCTTTTAATTCTCCTTAGTATATTGAAGTCACATGATGATATACATCAAGAAAGGGTGATCTAAAAGCCTAGTAAAAAGATAGATAAGGAAATGAAACAATATCACATGTGGTGAGAATAATAACTAATATCATAACATATAAGCAGTATCCTAATAATTAGAGGAAGCGTAATGAAAAGGCTTTAAATGTGTAAGTGAATAAAAATGAAAAATCATGTCTTAGTGGTCTACCACCACACATAGTTGTGAAAAAAGATAGAATCATGTTCAAACATATTTCTACTTTATCATGAGAAACATCACTTCACCCAATTAATTGGAGTGTTGTATAATTTCGGGTGAACTTGTACGATCATAACATTTACATTGCACTATATAATTCCGGGTGCACCTGTCACATCATAACACTTACATTATCATGCATTCTACATAAAACTTATATAAATATTGGAAAAAATAAAAAATGGATTAAAATGGGTTTCATTACATAAATAATACATTCATAAACATTGGGTTCCCAAATTAATGAGTGAATAACATACTTGATATAAGAATCATTAGAATTGAGTCAAGAAGAAACAATCTCGAGAAGTAAAGGGAATGTTTTTTGAAATAATAGTTCATTTTGAAAAAACAATGTTTAAAAAAAATAAAATTTGAAAATAATTATATCAATGAAAAGGTATGATAATGATGAATAAATCATATTTATAGTAAATCCATTTAGAAAGTGGGGTGAAATAGGGAAAACCCAAAGAAAGAGAGTTGGGTTCAAGAATTCCATTTACCTTGTGTCCAAATGTTGTCATCATTTTAATGTTCTATATAATGACATTATATACCTTAATTAAAAAATATAGAACCTTTTATCCATGAATTTTATTCTTTATGGTTTTATTCTATTCATTTATGGTCATTTTAATAAGTTATAAAGTTTAATTTCATCATTTGAGAGCATTCATTTTCATGGTTTTCATTTTTGGTTTTCTTGTATACATGAATGGAAGTTTTTGTAAAATGTTGAAAAATATCCAATTTTTTTATTATATGTTCTTAATGAGATTATGGAAGATTTAATGATTTTATAAAGAATTTTCTAATAACTTATGAGTATAAATCATTAGATACTAGTTAATGATGATCATTTTTTGATAATTTTGGCGGTTTTTTCGATCACAACAATCTCATTTAATTTTATCATTTAGTACTATGTATGCATATTTTAGTTCTTGAACATAAAAAGGGTTTTAAAATACACTTTAAAATCTGTTTCAACCATTATAATGGTTTTATTAATATCATCAATGTCATTAAAGGAAAATTAAAGGGCATCACCCATGATGTCCGTAAATTGACACATCAGGGGAAAAATTTCATTTTTAGAGTAAAAGAGAGAGATGGAGGAGTTCAATGATGAGTATTACAATAACATGATATAATATTTGTATAAAAAAACCGGATTTATCATTACATTTTTATTTTTTATGTTGTGGATAACAGAATAAAAAATATTAAATTGAAAAGAAATTCAATGAAAATGGATGAGGATTTAACCTCTTGGATTTTTCTTCCATGAGAACCTCCTTATGGAAAAGGTTTTGGTCATTTTATGAGACCAAGAGTCCCTAGATTTATTGGAGGGGATAGGGAATTGTATCAGATATAATTCTGGCATGGATAAAAGCTTGAGATGTGTGAGTAGAAGAGGGTGTGTGGGTGAAATTTATAGTAGAGGAGAGGTGTGTTTTACCATTATTTTAGTCATTAGTTTATTAGTTTGGATCAAGAAAATTAATAGTTATATAATTATAAAAAAAATAATAAAAAATTAGGGTATGTTTAAGATTATGGTGCTTACAAAAGCAATGAATTAATTAATAGTGTATTTAATTTTTAATGTATTTATACCGCAAATTATCTTATTTTACTATTCCTGAAATTCAAGTATTTCAAAAACATATATAAAATTAACCCTAAGATATTTCAATATGTCGAATTAAAAAAATGAACTCCGTTTTTTGAAAACAATTTTCTAAATTTCAGTAATTTATTTTTTAATTAAAATCAAAATTTACGTGAAAAATATAGAACTTAAAAATTTAACTGATTTAATAACACTTTGAAAAATTACATTAAGGTATCATTAAATCATCTTAAAAACATAAAAAAAATAATAATTTATGGAAATTTTTTACAAAAACTTATTTTATTTTAAATTATTAAATTACTCATAAAATTTTAATTATATATTTGTAACTTATAAAAATACTAGCACTTAATTAATAAATTTTATAATATTTATTTAGTTATACTATGATATAATTATATCATATGATCCCTTTTAAGATGGATATATTTTATTCATACTTTTATTAGGGAGCATACCATTCAATTTCCTGATTTACTATTCATAAGGGTCACCTTACTATTCCAATGATCAAGTTACTATTTCATCAGTATAAGTTCTTTATCTTATATAATACCTTTATTTTCTTTTATTAATTAGTTATAATGTTTTTATTATACTCATAATGTGATTTTATGTGATTATGATATATGACATAATTATAAGAACGAATTTTCTTTGATAAATGTTTTGGGTTATCACATTCTTCCCCCATTTTTAAATTTAGTCCTCAAGTTTTTGATTTAAATAAACAAGTGAGGGTACTTCTCCTTCATTTACTCCTTCGGTTTCCATGTTGCTTCTTCATACATATGGTTCCTCCACAACACTTTGATAGGGTGGGTTGTTTTATTGTATAGATCATTATCTCTCCAGTCTAAAATCTTTATTAGCTTCTCTCTATATGAGCGTTCATCTTCCAAATATACAACCTATAAGTCCAGTACATGTGAGGGATATGGTATATACCTCCTCTGGAGTGATAAATGATACACATCATGAACTTGAGCCTTATTTGGTGGGAGGTCAATCTGACAGGACACGACTCCGATGCAACAAAGGATCTCAAATGGGCCAATGTACCTTTGGCTTAACTTCCCTTTCATTCTGAACCATATAAATTTCTTCTATAGTGATATTTGAAGGAATACCTTATGACCAATGATGAAATCAATGTCCCTTGGATGGTAGTCAGCATAGATCTTTTGCCAACTATGAGGAGCTTTTATATATTTCTGGATAGATTGGACCTTTTCTATCATCTATTTCATAAGATCAGTTCCTAGTATCATTATTTCACCAACTTCATTCCAATAGGATGGAGTTCTATATCATTTTCACATTGATCTTCATATAGATCTATCTGAATACTTGAGTGGAAGATATTGTTATATGTGAAATCAACCAATGAGATATAATGATCCAATCCTCCTTTGAATTCTAAATAGTAGGATCTTATCTTATCCTCAAGTTTCTAACTAGTATTTTTTATTGGACATTAGTTTGGGGGAGATAGGCCATACTAAAATTTAATTCAGTACTAAAATAATATTGAATACACATCTATAATTTAGAAGTGAACCCGAAAACAAGATTAGAGATAATCAAGATTGGAACCCCATGAATTATCACTACTTCCATCACTTATATCACAACAAACTATTCAAGTGAAAGATCTTACTGAATAATGATAATGTGGGCAGTCTTGGGGAGACATTACACCATAACCCATATCTCATTATTTTCTTTGGATTCTTTCATGATACACATGACATAGTTCATAGTGACATTTTTATATTTCCAAATGGGTATTTGGAATGGTTGCATCATCCATTTGTACTTATGGTTCACAACTTTAACATTCTAACATATCAAAAACCTTGATATATACACAACAATATCCTTCTTCAAGTAGTCCCAACAAAAGTGTTCTCAGATATCAAGATACATCTTGGTACTCCCAATATGGATAGAGAATGTTGATATATATATACATTATCCAATAGTTCCTTCTTTATCCCAAGTGATTAAGGAACACAAAGCCTTATTCCAAAACGAATCCCACCATCATCGTCAATATGGAACTCTTGATGTTTCCATTCCATTACCGCATTCATCTTGTTTTATAACTCTGGATCATCCCTTATGCCTCTATAATCTTATCATGGATATATGGTTGGGAAATCATTAGGTAAAGGTAGGATATATTACCTTCCATTATTATATCTAAATCTATCCATTTAATATCCAACAAGAGAGGGTCTTTCTCAATATGTATCCTGAATAAAATATAAGGTTATTTTCTCCTAGAAGAATCTACAACCTTATTTTCCTTTCCATGATGAAAGATAAATTGTATTTTTAATTCGATATAACCACATACTTTGTTTCAGGTTGAACTCATTTTGTAAAAATATATACTTTAATCTCATGTAATCAATATATATGTCACACTTCCCACAATAAAGGTAGTTTCTCTATATTTTCAAAGAAAAAATCATAGGTGCAAACTCTAAATCACATGTCGGGTATTTCATCTCCTGAATCTTCAACTGCCATGTGTTGTAGGCTATCATATTATCATTTTTCATGAGTACACAACCCAAGCATTTCTTGGTAGAATCACTATATATCACAAAATTTCTCCACTTCTTAGTAATGTGAGTATAGGTGTAGTGATCAACCTTATCATTAGCTACATGAATCTTTCTTCACATTCTTCCATCTAAACATACTTTACCCCATTTCCTTATTAACTTATCGGGCTTGACAATCATGGGATATTTCTCAGAAAATATCGATAGTACCCTGTTACGCCACAAAAACTACAGATTTCTGTGACACTATAGGGTCTAGACCATTCCCCAATTTCCTTAGTTTTTAAGTGTCTATATAATTTTTCTCACAAGTGATCACATGTCCCACAAATGTGACTTGATACATCAAAAATCCATACTTTCTAAAATTGGATACAACTTCTCCTTCCTTAATGTCTCCAACACAAGCCTTATATGGTCTTCATGTTCCTCATTACTCTTGGAGTAGATGAGAATATCATTGATAAAAACTATCAAGAATTTATAAATGTAAATTATAAGGAATATATTCATCAAATCCAAGAATATTATGGAGGAATTAGTAACTCCTAAGGGAATCACCAAAAGAACATAGTTCCCATACATTATATGGAAGGCAGTCTTATGAATATCTTATTTCATCACCTTTAGTTGATCATATCCATAATTACAACCCAAATTTGAGATGTACTAACCTCATCACAACTGATCGAATGAGTTATCAATCCTTGGATGAGGATACTTGTTCTTTTTGGAGATCTATTTGAGTTTCGATAATCAATACATAACTACACTGATCCATCCTTTTTCTTAACAAAGAGAACTGGTGCACCTCAAGGTAATTCACTAGGGAGTATGAACCCTTTTTCCAAATTCTCTTAAAAATTCTTCTTTTACTCCTCCAGTTTGATTAGAGCCATCCTATAGGGATACATTGAGATAGGAGTATCTTCAGGCATGAGTTATATTGAGAACTCTAGATCACAATCTAGGGGATGTCTGGGTAACTCTTCAGGAAATAGATCACTATATTCCCTTATAATAAAAATTTCACTATAGTTGATAACTTCCTTTGACATAACCATTTGAGCGAGCTATGATTCTTTTCAGGGAATCATCACCCACACCAATGTTGTATTTTTAAAGGAAGAATCCTGATCTTCCTTTCATTTATAGAGGATAATGGGATGGTTCATAACATGAAAATATATTTCATTTTAATAAAATTTGATGTGTGATCTTTATAAAGAGATCCAATCTATCCCCAACATAGTATCAAATTCCACCAAGGGAAGTATTATGAGATTCAAAAGATTAATATTCCATCAAATTCCAATAGTAGTATATTCCATCAATTTTGTTGAAATTATTTCACCACTAAGTGTATTTATGCATATCTCTACTTCAAGGTTTTGGGGAATCGATTCAGAAATTTTTGGAGACATGCAAGATATAAATGAATGAATCGATCTAGAATTAAATAATACTTTTTCCATTTTAGAGTGAATAGTAAATACACCTTGTATGAAATTATTTTCGTTCTCAACATTATTTTTAGTGATGGAATAATCCATTCCATGATCCTTTGGCTTTAATGACCAATGGCGCTGATTATAATTGTGGACTTGAGGTTTAGTGCACTAGCTTGCATAGTTCTCTTTCTCCCTAAAGTTGTAGCACTAGACAATGGGTGGGTCTCTCCTTTCCTCCAACACATTTTCTTACTTCCTCATGTATTTTAAAAATTTATGAGTTATGTGGCCTACATGTCCACACATGAAGCATTTCACTATCTCTTTGACATAGTTTCATTGATTCTTCTTCCCACATTTTTAACATGTGGGGGGTTGAATATTCTTTCCACCATTCTCATTAGATCCTCCAACTTGAAAATTCATATTTCATTTCATATCACCATATCCATTATACCATTCTCCAAACTCTATGTCCACTTTAAATTCACATCAATAAACTTCTACATAACTCCTAGAGACTTGAATTACAAAATCTTTTCAATGGTGTGGTTTTAAACGACAAAAGAATTTATCAATTTTTATATCATTTTTGAAAACAAAACCAAAATAATACCATTAAATCCATGTGAAATCTGGTTTGTAGGATGTGATAGATTATACTTATTTTTTATTCAGCTCTATGAATTCTCCTTCCATCATTTTTTGAAGATTTTGTTGGAAATACTTTTTTAGAAACATTATCTTAATGTCTTCTCACTCCATCTCTTCATTTTAATCCGTCAGCTTGGTGTTCTTAACCAAATCCCCCCATTGATTGGCCTATCCATCTAAATGTTGAATATCTGGAGTCATCTACTCTATCTCAAAATAGTGAAGCACATAATACATCTTCTCCATTGAGTTGACCCGTTATTCTATGACTTGTGGATCAAAAGGTCTACTAAACGTTAGTGGTCATTGCAACATAAAACTCTCTATAGCTAGTTTCTCCCTCTTAGGTGAAGGTAGATGTTCCACATTATTTTTCTTATTATTCAAAAACCGAGAAAATTGGGTAAGAATTGCCATTAAATTTTGAACTCCACCTCCCAAGGTATTGGGGATTTCATTTTTGAAATCTCAAAACATTCCCTCACATTGGTTGTTTCACTAGTTTCATCTAGTTTCCACCATTTTCCAAAATAGAAAATTTTAGAAAAAATCATAATTGAACAAGTCATCAATAATTTATCTCTTTTTGAAATTAACTTTAAAGGATTATCCTATGGGGTACTTATATTTAAAATTTATAAATCAAATATTATTGGGTTCTTACTTTTACATAGTCTCATACTTAGGGAATTTACTAAGGTTATATAATCCTAATTATAAAATTAACTAAACCGTGATATATTACCAACTATAGTGACCTTGATTTTTCTTACATTACTATTACATGATTTTAATAATTAAAAACATAAAAGCACTAAAAACTAGGATATAAAGGTTTAGTGTCTTGGGGAAACTAGGACCATAAATAAATTTTTTAAAATAAAACATAAAAATCTATTTAATTCAGTTTCCTCTAGCTTCTTATTAGCACATGAATTCTCTTTAGTACGTGAAGTCACTTGAGGATATACATCATAAGGGGTGTGATAAATACTAGTAAGGGAAAAAAAGAACATGAAACATTATTACATGGTGTGAGAAACATAATTATCATCATAACATTGATATTTGATCATAATCATGAGAGGAATCATTAAGAAACAACTTTAAATGTGCCAATGCATAAAAATTAAACATCATGTCTTAGTGGTCAACCACCACACATAGTTGTGGAAAAAGACAACACCATATTCATCCATACTTCACATTTATCACTATCTAGATCACATTACCCAATGAATTAGAGTATTTTATAATTCGTAGTGAACCAGTAACATCAAAACATTTACATTGTGCAATATAATTCTAGGAGCACCCTTCACATCATTACATTAATATTTTCATGCATGCCACAAAGATCATCTATCAATCTTAGACATAAAATAACCCATGTAAGGGAATAAGTTTCATTTAATAAAGAATGAATTAATAAAATATGGGTTCTCAAATGAAATAGGGAATAACACACTTGTTATAAGAATCTTCTACCTATAGTGAAGAAGAAACAATCTAGAGAAGTAAAAGGCGTGATTTTTTTTTGAAAGAAGATTTATTTAGGATTTTTTTGTCATAAACTCTAGTAGAAATCATTTATATCATATAAAGGTAAGATAATAATGAATAAATTATAATTAAGGAATATCCATACTGAAAATGGGGCGAAGGAACCCAAAGAAATAGAGTCGGGTTCGAGAATTTCCCTTACGTTTTTTTGAATGCTTTCTTCATTTTAATGTCCAATATAATCACATTAGATTCATTAATTAACAAATAAAAAACCTTTAATAAATGAATTTTATTATTTATGGTTTTATTAAGTTCATTTATGGTCTTTTTGATGTGTTATAGAGTTTAATTTCAGCATTTGAGAGAATTCATTTTAATGGTTTTCATGATTGGATTGATTGTATACATGGATGGAAGTTCATGTAAAATGTGGATAAATATCCAGAATTCATAATATTTGTTATTATTGATTATATAGAATTTTAAATGATCTTATAATGAATTTGGATATTCGGAATGAGGACGAATCATTAGATATAAGTTAATAATGACCAATTTAGGTTAATTTTGGTGGGTTTTCGATAACAAAAAACTCATTTTGTTTTATCATTTAGTATTATGTATATGTATATATATATGTTTGTTTCAAAACATAACCAGGGTTATAAAATATAATTTGAAGTCTGTTTTCACCATTATGATCATTTTATTAACATATATTACGGCACAAAGGGAAAATTAATGTACATCACCCATGATGTCGCTAAATTAACACATCACGAGTGACAATTTCATTTTCAGAATAAAAGATAGAGAGGGGGGTTTTAATGATGGGTATTAAATTAATATAACATAATAATAGTATATAAAACATACTATAGTTATCATGTCATTTGTATTATATAAGGTGAGTAGAAGAGAAGAAAGAAAGTGAAATTTAAAAGAAATTGAATGAAAAACAATGAGGATTTGACATCTTGGATTTATCCGCCTTGGGACCCTATTAAGTAAATGGTTTTGAACTTTTTATGAGAATAAGAGATCCTAAAAATAGGGGTGGTTATAGGTAAGTTTATTGGTAATAGTTTTATCAAGGCTGAATTCTTGAGAGGTGTGAGGATAAGAGGGAGTGAGGGGTGGTATTTATAGTGAAGGAGAGGGGTGGTTTTCCATTATTTTAATCATTAGTTTATTGTTTTGGCTCCTGAATATAAATAGTTTTAGAATTATGACCAAAACAATTAAAATAATTCAGGGAAGTTCAAGATTATGGTTCATACATCAGTGCCAACCCAATGTTTTTATATTTAATTTATAATGTATTTATAACATAAATTATCATATTTTACTATTCACTAATAATTTGTGTATTCCTGAAAAAACACAAAAAATTACCCTAAATATTTTTTAGAGTGAAAATTTCAAAAATGAACAGATTTTTATAAAAATAGTATTCTAAATATGAGTAATTTAATTTTTAATAAAAATCACCATTTACTAAAAAAATACAAATTTTAAAATTATAACAGCTTTTAATACATTGAAAAATTTCATTAAGTTCTAATAAAATTATCTTGAAATCATAAGACATACAAATATTAATTTATAGATAAATTTTATGAAAATAAATTTTCTTTTAAATTTTAAAATTAATCATAAAATTGTAATTAAATATTTATAACTTACAAAAATACCAACACTTAATTAATAATTTTTAAAATATTTATTTACTTATATTATGATATAATTATATAATATTGACACTTATAAGATCGATAAATTTTATTCATACTTTTATTAGTGAGGCTACAATTCAATTTTACATTTTACTATTCTTAAGGGTCACGTTATTGATTCAACAGTATAAGTTCCTTAACTTCTAGAAATTCCTTTTATTTCCTTCTTTCATCATTTATAAAGTTTTTATTGTGTTGATAATGTGATTTTATGTCATTATACTACATGAAATAATTATAACAAGGGTATATCATTGATAAAGGATTTGTGTTTTCATGGAATCTTTGTCAAAATCTTAGTAAGAAATATAGTTGATTTTATTAAATATAATCAACATCCATAACCCACATCATGGAAACGACATATATTCAATTGATATAAATAATTATAGTGAAAATGATTTTGTTTCCTATGTGTCCTGGATAAAATGAAGTCCTTATGCATATATATATATATATATCATTCATATAGTTATTTTTTATATTTTATGATGTTTTGTTAATGTTTTTAAATAGTTATATTTTATTTAATTACTAGGGAGATTTCCCATGTATATAAGTTTGTTAAATATATTTTCATTTATTTTAATAAGAGTTATTATATATATATTTTTAATTTATTCTGTATAAACTTCTCTATTATTACTTTCTTATGTTTAGTTATTATGTTTTTTCAACCATGGTGATTGAGTATTACGAAATTACAAGAGTCTAGTCAATTGTGATGTAAATATTCATGAGAATAAGGGAGGGTCCATAACTATTTAATTCAGTTCATTTCCAATGACTGAATGACTTAAAGTCCTAAATTTTTATTTATTTTTGTATAATGCCCTGTTAAGGGTAAAGGGGGAAAACCACACATGAATTCACAGACATAGAGACTGATCAACCCATAAAATACTATAAACGAATCCCCGCCCCATCATCAACACATTTTGTAAATAATTCACCATTTCACGACTACTCATAAAACATTACCATGCAGAAAAGCATGGTCTAAGTACCGATGGCAGTGCCATACCCGCTCAATCTTCTAATTCCGAATATCCCTATATAGTAAAAGAAACCTACTCTGAATCATCATATGATCCTTCCTTGTAGAATGTCCAGAACAAGCCATAAAGAAAATAACAAAATCAATAGACTGGTTCCTCCTTCCAAGGGGAACTTAAAAAATCAAATGCCCCACCATCAGTGCTATCCACATCGCAAAACCATCAACCATGCCCCCTAAATCAATGCCATAGAAAATAACCCAAAAATACTTGATATGAAAAACCACCGCAGAATGTATAAACTAGTTCCTCCCCACTCTGATTCGCTCTGTAGCTTTTATTGAGCCACTCCAGGATGATGAAGCCCGCCGGATCTGTCGTCGGGCCGTGCCGCCACAGACATGAGATCCCGAATCCGAAACCTCGCTGGTGCCATCTCCAAGTCATCCCTACACTAGAAGCACTCCTTAGACTCCATATCCATCACTGATTTGAGGTCAACACTAGATCCAACTTTGATTTGAGATCTGTCAGATCTACCACCGAGCGAGGTCGAGATGGCCATTACTGAGTTGATGGTAGAAAACACCACCCGAGTGAAGCCATTGTTGATGAAGAAGATAAATTCGTTGTCTAGACAATAATTGTTGAGATCACGCAGACGTAAGGATGAGTTAGACGACACTGATCCATCAGACCTAAACCAGAAGAGGGGATTAGGTGAAACAAGTCAGAAATCCTATGCGGCATGCAAGGGGAGGATACTGATGCTTAGAGGCCTCATTTCTCGACTCATTCACAATGAAAAGTATTACGATTTAATGAAAAGTGTAAATTAGTTTACAAAAAGAAATTAAATTATTTTAAGTATTGTTGATGGATTTTAACTTACTAAATAAATTTTCAATGTCCAATATACAACGAATTAATTAAATGTATTTATGAATATAAGAGGTTATATAATTTTATCACACAAACGTTATTTGAAATTTATTTATATATTATTTTTTCATAAATAAATATTAAATTGTTTTTTAATTCAATAGATTAAACTTTTATTATGATATTTTAGAGATAAGGATTATATTTTGAAATTAGTGTAACAAATACTTTAGATTAATTATATCCATAGTGGATCAATCACAAACATATACTGAATTCCCATTAATAGTATTAGTATTAGTGAAGAAAAATATTTTTATAGTCATTGAAAAATTCAAAAATAAAATGATTATTCTTGTGGGTGCATCATATTTTTGGTTCCATTTTCAAGGATACATTAAACTCATTTTTTTTTATTTTGGAAGTAGGTTAAATAATAATTTTTTTGTTATTTTTTCGTTATAAATTTTATTCAATTTTATTCACACATTGTTCTTGTATTTTTCTTTATAGTTCGTAGTTGTATAATCCTTTCACCCTTTACTATATATATTTGTGTTCATAATAATTAAACTCATTATTAATTTTTTTATATATAGAGACACCAATGATAAAGAGGATCTAAATTAGTATACATATATATTTAATGAGGTTTGGATTTGTAATTTTAATAAATCTAGAAATCATGAATGAATATCCCATTATACGATGATATAGAGCTTTTATAAAACATTATTTGTTATATATTGATTTTATTTTGTCATTGAAATTTCAAACATATATTTATATCAAAATTTATTAGAAAAAAACTAGTATGATTGAAAGGAATATATGATAATTTTGTAGAATTCAACCCGATGATCCACATGAAAATATGTATAACTCTATAGAAATTTATTATAAATTTATGTATAATTGAGTTTTGGTAAAATTAATAAGATTTATTGAATTTTAATTATCATTTAATGATATAGATAAGGATTTTTGGAAAATTATACAATACAGTTCCATCACTAATAGCTAAACAATGTTCAAGTTTTTTAAAGATAAACAATTATCAAATTCAAATATATAGAAACTAAGAAACAAAATAAAAGTTTTATATAACATGAGGAGGTGTATAATTATAGGTATTTATAATGACTTAAATAGATATTAAGAATATTCTTACATGGTGAATTTTCATTTGGTTTGAAATGATTTTTTTGTAATATATTATACTCGAGTTCTATATTTGTGATTTATTTCTACATTAATGAATGTTTGATGATAAAAAAACTAAGTATCAGAATAGATAAACATTATTATATTTATAAAAATTTCATTATATGTAAAACTAAATTATTTCCACCACATAGAGATTTACATCGAGTGGAATAAATAATTCAGTTAGATTACTAAGCTTAAGAGTTGTTAATGAAAAATGAAAACATCCAAGGGGTAAATCATACACCTTATACAACCATTCACACTTCATAATATTATGAAATGTGTAATGGGACACATAATTATCATATGTATAATTTTCATTTGAAATTACTAGTGTATTGATGAGTTATTATTTTCTAATAGAATTTTTATTTTTTTTTCAGATCAATGGTTTTATTGAGAATATGGATTTCACTATTAATTAATAGACTTCAGGTATCAGTTGGATATGTTTATGAATATATATTGATGGGAATGGTGTTTTTATTGTTCTTTGGTGAAAATTATGAGATTTTATTGGTCATTGTAAATTAAATGAAGGGTTTTACCATGTCACATAGTTGGAACACAGTAAGGGGAAATTGTGCAAGGAAACCTTTTGAGGTGGTTTAGAATTAGGGTATATTCACAGTTGGCACACATTTGTAGAGAACCCATGGATAAAATATAGTTTATTTTTCATAGTGATTTTCAATCTTGTGGTATATTTTTGAAATCTGTGATAACCAAGGGGTGAAATATTATAATTTAAAAAGTGAAAAATTATGGTTTTCCCCTTGTATTATAATCCTTAACCCACCTTTCATCTTTCCCCAAAAGCAAAAAATTTACTCCTTCCCTTCCCTTTCATCCACCCTTGAGTGGGTCGATCCTAGATGCATTATTATGGTGGCTTACGTTAATTTAATCCATTTTTATATATATTAATACTCCTCTTTGTTATTCAATTTTTTCATAGTTGATCATGTTTTAGTTTGTATTTTATTGGATCTCAATGAAATAATCTAATAATGACATAGATTTTTATCAGTATGGATAAAGGGAATCCTTAGAGGGTGTCTACACACCTTTTATTTCTATTTTATTTTAATTGTATTTTACAATGTTTTTTGGAATTTTCATTAAATTGGATTTAAATTTACTGTGGAATCGATGTTGAGTTCAATAGTATTGTTTGATTATGGACAAACAATTCTGTTAAGAATGAACCACACCTCTTTGATTGAATTTTTTGTAATTAGATGTCACCCGGTGATTTTTTCTTCAATTCGTACATTTTTAATTAAATCAATAAATTAATAATAAATGGTGATAATTAATTTTTTTTATAGTGTCGCCTGAGATAGGGGATTCTGTGTTCATACAATAAAGGATGATGATTGGAAGAGGTGATGGTGTGGTCAAAGGGTTTTTATAAAATGATATGACATCATATAAGGTAAGTGGTCCATGTATATGTGTTATGGTTTATTCATATTATTTATGTGTCACTTTATAAGTGGTATATCCCCTAATATTAATTTTTTATTAATTTTAAACTATTTTTTTCAATTTTATCAGAGAATAATTCAAGTTCCAAGGGTCATGATTGATTCAAGGGTACTGAAATTATTCCTCACCACCAATGGTTTGGGAATTTATTATAAATATGTGTTAAGATAGATATAAACTTCTAATGGATGGGAATTAAATTAAATTAATGAATATAGTGAATTGAGTGATTGATTGGATTGGGACCAAGGATTGGATTTTGATATCCAGTGTTGTTATGGGATAATGATTTCAAACCAATCCTGTCGCTAAGGGGTGAATATATGAGGTGAATTTAGGATAGGACCATGATAGGTCTATGTGATTAAGATGAGATACCAATTTCCTAGATAAGTTCACTAAGGATAGTTTGGCACATATGATATGTTTAGGCCAAGTGATGACGGTGGGTAACTATATATAAATATATATATCTTTTGAAATGGTAATACCCTTCTGAGGATGGATTGAACTTCTAGAGAGTTTCATGAGTGGGATAGGTCCTTCAGGAAAAGATGATTTTCAATATAGAGGGTTTACTTCTGGGTAGTCTACATGAGAGTTCACCAAGGGGTTATATGATATGGGACACAAAATATGGGATGTGGGTCTTTTATTTGATGAATTGGAATGGTATTTTCAAAGGGATTAAAATGAGATATATCATGATGTATTTTGGGTAGTAGAAAATATTTTGATGAATGAAAATGGTTTGATATGATGCTATTATGTTTCTAAGATGATTTTGATGGTTGGACCAAGAGTTCGGGTGGATGATGAGTCATTAATTAAGGTGTGGGGATAAGACTGAGTAACCAGAACCCATGTTAAAATATGATGATCAAATAGATATTATTTTATTCTCGATGTGTGTGTGTGTTCTATGATGTTTGAATGGATAGAGGACACCCCCAATGTTTTACTTTCATATTATTAAGGGTTGGATCTGGGAAATCCCTAGAGTTCCATGTAGGCATACTTGTATCCTGTTAGATAAATGATATGTAATTGTGTTATTGATGATGGTACTTATTTCCATCCAGGTCACACATACACTTTATGTTTTTTTATGATGTGTTTATTTATGAGGAAGGCCTACAATTAACTTTTATATAACTTGTTTCCTAGTATGTAGGGGCATTCCACTTAGTTTTGAGATGATATTACTCAGTTACCCAATAGGTGATAGAATTCCCCATGGAATCAGTATGATATGTTCCTTGGGAAGGGTGCGTCTTCCCATATTTTACCAAAAGTCTTGTGTTTCTCAATTGGGAGAGTATACCCCAAAGTAACAGATGATAACATTTCTGTGTAGGGTGAACACATTTCTCTGGGTTTCAATATAATATTTTTTCTATTAGGTATCATATATGATATTGGGTAACTGATGATAGATTTATTTCTAAAATAAATTGAACATTGATTGAATCTGTTATGGTCGATCTTGAGTACCACCTTAGAACCTAAGGGTAAAAAATGATTATGTTATTTCATTTCCATATTGAATGTTTTTTATGTTCATATCACATGTGCACCAACTATGTTTAATGGTTATTTTGAGACCATTTTGGTAGTTCTATATGGAGTTTTACTCATACCCATATTGGGTGTGCATGACACCTGGGAATCCAATTAAACATCATTGTTCATATGTTCAGTTAGGGTAGAGGAAAAAAGTTTCCTGATTGAGCAGGTTAATTCGGATAGAATCATGAGATTATGATATTGTAAGGATTTGTGATGGTGTAGATCCTCATATTCCCTTGATTTTATTTTTAAATTATTTATATGGGGTAAGCCTAGTGGAAGACTTGTTCTGATATATGACTCTATTATTACACTTTAAATTTTATATAGAATTATTGTTTGGTTATTTGGTGTACTCCAATTATTTGTTTTTATGTGGATGTTTCATTGTTATTTTTTACTATTTTTTTACTCAAATATGATTATATATTCTCTATATAGTAAAAACAAGACCTTCACTGCTAGTCAACATATACTAGAATACAAATATATATATTTGAGGTCTTGTAACACCTTGATCCAATGAATATAGATTGGTAACAAATGGGGTATTACAAAGTGGTTGTCCTGACCAGTCCCTGGGGCCCATGTCGTGACCACCCCAAGCCCAAATACCATATGCCAGGGGCTGAAGATTAGTGCTGAGTAGGCATGTCCTACAAAGTGGAGGCATTTTTCTATGAACCTTCACACATGAACCCATCTCGAAGAAAAATTACTGAACCTAACAACACTGAGTAAACAAATATGAATCCCAATAAGACAAATACTGAGAGCAGTAGTACAAAGCTAAAAAGTAACTGGTCTAGAATATACGCTCAACTAAAATAGAATAGTGCAAGTTCATGGAACTCATTCATAGAAATACCTTCTTAATGTTTAGGAACACCAAGATATCTAAATGTCACTAAAGCATACCACATTTGTCGGGTCACCCTAAAGAACCACATATCTAAAGTCTACTAAGAACTCCATCAATGTTTTCAATATTCTTCAAAAGGCACGACACATGCTAGTGAGGCCCATGATGGGTTATGTAAAACAATAATTTGTAGGGTACCCAAACCAAAAAGTAAACCATAATTTAAGGAACAAAAAAAGAAAAGAAAAGAGGTACACAAAGTGTATCCTCTAAGAAGTGCAGTCAGGAAAGTCACTAGAGTCGGATCAAACTAGGAAACATACACTCATAATATCTCAAAATATCCAAAATCCAATGAGACAAACAGTCTTCTCATGAGATGTACTCTGCATCTCCCCATGATACCAACTCCATGCCCTCATAATAGACCTACCCCGCACACTCGTAAGAGACCAGCTCTGCATCCTTGCAGGAGACCAACTCCACATCTTCATAGGAGGCCAACTCTATGCCTTTGAAAGAGAATGACTCTTCATATTCATAGGGGACTGACTCTGTGTCTTTGTAGGCACCAACTTTTTATCTTTGTACGAGACCAACTCTGCATCTTCACAAGAGACCAACTCTGCATCTTCATAGGAGACCCACTCCAGGTCTTTACAGGAGACCTACTCCGCGTCTTCACTGGAGAAAATATCCACATCTTTTCTATATCCTGTCATAGGATTCCACTCTTATTTGTTTTTTCCAGGAGAACATACTCCTCAAGAAAATATGTCATATGCCAAATTCAACTAAAACACATCTAGAGTGTTTAAAATTGCGATATATTCTGTGGGCCATCGAGTTTGCTCCGGTGCTCTGATTCTCGATCTGAAAGTTGTTCCGCAATCCTCGGGCGGCCACCTTGACTGCTGTGGGATCAGATCCATACCAAAATCCATTCTAATTCAAGGTCACAAGTGCAATGATATCTTCTGCACTGCTTCAATCCATCTTTCACCATCTTCGTCACACCTCCATCGTGCCATTTGAATCCTTGATCGGTGATATCAGATCATTGTGCCAATAATCATTCATGCAATGATCTATCGATCGAAAATTATTGAGCCATGGACTAAATGATGAATTCCCATGATGAAAGAAGAATTAAGGGAGAAAATCCTGAACCAAAATGAGGAACAAACCATGATTGTTGTTCGTTTTGATCATAGTTCATCTCTATTAGAAATTTTTTTGTAATCTAGTAACAACTTTAAGATCAATATCCCACAACCCCAAAATAGGTAAAACCTATCCTATAATAATGAATGATTTGTAGGAAAATCAGTTTTTTGATTGGTCGATGTTCATTGTAGAATATTAAGAATAGGGGAAAGGAGATATAAAAATAAAAAACCCTACCTCATGGTTTGGATCTGTCTTTGTTGAAGAATGGAGCTATGCTACCATTGTTCATCGATCCTAGAATCTCGATTCTAGATCTACGATCTGTGATCCGAAGTTCGATGATGTTTGTTATTGTATATTGTTTTCCAATGAGAGGGAAGCTCTAGTTCCTTTATTCAAAGTTTCTATGTAATTCTTGGGTTACTCATTAACCCTAAATTCTTATTTAATTAGGGATAAAAGAAAATGAACCGTCCTATTGCAGCGTTTTAGTGTCACCAAACTATTTCATTTAAGAAATGAAATGGGATAACTCATCGATGTATCGAAGAGTCACAACATCGTTGTGAAGCATTTAAAGTGAAATAAAATACACTTCTTTAAGTTTATTTTATTCTTATTTAAAATGTTCAAAAATAAACTTTCACTATTGACCAACGCTAGTCGATGTTAGGCCCCGCCTAAGGAAAACGCTACATTATGAACTCAATAGTGGTATGATATTTCTAATCTGAGTCACCATTCATGAGAAATTAAAATTTTGAAATTAAAAAAATTATTTTATTATTGCATTTACAGTTACAACCTTTTCAATTTTTCTCAATGGAGACTCATGCCGACTAAAGTTATGTCATACTAAGGGTAAAACCACCATCCTGAATGCAATGGTGCATTCATATTTCTTATCAGATCACCAATTTAAGAGAAATTTGACTTTTTTCAGGAAAACCACTATAGCACATTATTAAAAACATAACATTTTTCGTTGAACCATTCCAGGAACACTCGGTCTCAGAATTGCATGCCGTCTCAGCACCTTGTCTCTGAATTTTCCTAGATTTTTTTTAAAAATAAAACCACAAAAAATCCGAGTCATTAAATTCTCCACATCATAAGGCTTTACGTCCCCAAAATCCGAAACAATGGATACATAAATAGATGATGGCACGAGTACAAACCTATTCCCCCCACTCCCATGTCCTCTTCTAGTGATTTTTGTACTTCCACCAGACATGCACTAATGGAATCAACTTTCCCCTAAGGGTCCTCTCTTACCAATCCTCGATCTCCAAAACTAGTATGCAAACTAATCATATTGATAAGATACTTTCATCTATGGGTTTCCATGGAGTCGAGCTATCTACTACATGTAGAGGCATCCCAAGCTCTCAACTAGAATTTTCTCTAGAAAAGTTAAGAAGAGTAGGACTTTTTGAGTTAGTCAACGATCACCCAGATGTTATTGTGTCCCATGGATGTTCATCATAAACCCATTATGATGTCCATTGATATCCTTTCACACTTATTTCCTGGTACTGTAAGGAAGAAAAGCGAATCCCCTTACAAGAATAGGGGATCGACACGGTGAGCTGAAAAACCACGAAACTAATTCAAAAAATATCTTGGATTTTATATCAACAGGTATGCCCAGCATCAACTTATTCCCTCATCCCCAATGTCTGCCTTGACACCCATATGCATATCCTGATGCATATCACCACTCTAGGAATCCACTTCTACTACCACATGTTCATTGAATGGGGCGACGTGCACCCTACCTTTAGAATATACATCTGGGTAATCCCCTATGTATAAATAAGAATGTAATGTCACATAGTCAGTATCATCGAGCCATGACCCTTGTCTCACAAGAAGAGTTGAGGTGAAAAAACCATCGACTAGAGGTAAGATTTATCATCTCAATCCATGAAGGATAACTTTGACAATAATAACTAAATCTTTGAATCATTATGCAACTACAAAGTGAATCTCTTATTGAGATCATCATCTACCCTGTTTCCCTTACCATGAGTATAGACTCTATCCTTGTCATAGTCCTAGAGTAACTCTAGAAAATTTCTCTACCTCATGTTCATAACCATCTAAGAGAAGATTTACTTGAGAATCTTGTGGTTTGTGTAGAAGATAAACTTCTCACCGATTAGGTAGTGTCACCATATATTCAATGTGAAGGATACCATTTATAACTTAAGATCATGGGTCATGAAGTTCTACTCATGTGGTATTAACTAACACAAACCATATAAAATCACCTCTTGCCTCTAAATTAGAGCACAACCAAGTCCGGTCCCTGATGTATCATAGAACACTATACACTTGAATTACTCCAGAAAAATCAATATCGAGGGACTCATCAAACTCTATATTAACTACTGAAAATCATGTGGGCCACTTTATATCCATTTGAAAGGCTTCCCATTTCTATCCATGCAAAAGGCTTCCCCTTTCTATTGATTTAAGTGTTCACCGACCCATTAGTAGTGGAAAATTATTCTCTATAGTCACTTGATTAATGTACTGGTAATACACACATAACCCCGAACATTGGGTTTTACTAATCCCATCCTCTGCAGGTCCCCCAACTGTACCCTCAGTTCACAATGCTCTATGAAATCCATCAAATATTCTGATGCTGATATCGATGCCATCTTAGGGTGTAGAAAAATAATCAAATGTCTATCCCCCTGTGAGGAGGTAACCCTAGAAACATTTTGGGGAATGATGTCCTCATAATCCAAAAATGACTATTGGGAACTGAAAACTCATAACATCCACTACCCCAAGGTTAAGTATTGAAGAACCAATAGTGATCAGATGCAACCTCATTTGCATGAGTCCATCCTGTGCTGGCTAGTTTTTTCTCTAATTAAGGAAAACCCCATTCCACCGCTACAGACATACCACAACCTTTTTCCTAAAATAATTAATCTGGGAATGGAATTTCTATTAGCAATCCATACCACGAATGATGTTATAAGGCTTCGACACTACCACCAAGAGGTTCCAACCGAAACTATAATATCATGGGTAAGATCAAATTGTCAGCAAAAGTGTGATTATCGAGTCTCCTTCCATAGGTAACTCCAGACGTAAGGGCCAAGTCAACTATTTATCTAGAAACTCTATGTCTTGAAAAAATTCATGACAGGGAAGAATTATTGGAACCTTTTTTCTATTAATATGGAATCTAGGATTAGACATAGATCATACCTCGAATCATTACTATAGACCTTGGGTCAAGAATAGATGTAGCCGCCCCTTCCCATATATTTCAGCACCCTGATCCTAGTGTGAACCACATGGGGGGGGGGAGGGTGACTTGTTGAAATGTATACCACCTCCTAGAGCTCCCCTAGATCCTCTGCCATGCCTTCTTCCATGCAGATCCATGAAAATAATTTCCTCTCTCTATGATGACTGGACCCACCCTATGATCCCTAAGATGTATATTCTTTGTCATATGATCTCTTCTCCTAACGTCTCACACATCCAAGTATATGATAATGACATAATATTCCTACTCTTGAGGTCTCTACTCATGCTTTCCCAGTACTGACATCCACAAGATATTTCCACTCATCCAAAGGACTTTCAACAAAAGGTTCACTCTATCACCCAAGAATAGTTAGTAATTCACTGAGGAATAACAATATCATGAATGTCTCTAATCATACTTTTCTCAAAGGACTAAACCTTAAATAACTAGTTGTGTATCATATCCATTGGGTACTTAGGAATGTTAGTATTCCATGATGAATACTTAGATACTAACATAGCTTCCTTCCAATGTTTTAGAAGCTCTAGGGAACACATATCCCTTAGATTTTATGGATTGAGACCCTTCTATGAGAAAGGTTTTCAATCTCTATCCATGGAAGAGTATCCCCATCATATGTTTAGGTAATCTAATCCCCACCATTGTTCTGGTCATCCACATATGAGGCCCACCACTAGGACCAATATCTAATATAATGATGTCCTAAATTGGTGGAAAAAATAGCCACCACCTCATGCCAGTCCTTAGCCACGTGAAAGTTGGGATTGCCTCAGAATTTGAGAGGTCTCTATCATTGAAACTTAGGAAATATGCTCAGCATGCACATCTCATCTTATGGTACTATGAGTACCATGTTCTACTCTAAAGGGGGTGGTATATCTGGTACATCACCTGGAGATGTTGTCTCTTGTACAAATCCCTATAGCTATATCTCGTCACCCCGTGCATCATCTTCCTGATCACGAAGTGGAATCATGGCTGACTGTCCTTGTGGAAGAATCTTGAAGAAAAAAATGATATACCGTGATAAATAGAGTTTATTTGGTGTGATGAATCAAGAAAGACATGAAGAATACAACCCATTCTTATAAGATGCATATATGATCATTTTCACTACAACTAGTGTTTTCATGTACCAAGTCAAAATACAGAATTAAGGGTCTTGTTGAATGGATACATCAGCTCACACAACAATGATGGATTCCATGGCATGAAATCCATACTCAAAACTCATAACACTATTTACAAAAAAAACTCATAGACTCTAGGTTATTTATGATAGAACAGACCTCCTCTTAAACTGCTCTGTCATGACCCATACCCTAGGGCCCATGTCATGGCTACCCCATAATCGCCTCCCATAGGCCGGAGGCTGGAAACTATCATCGAGTAGGCATATCCCAAATAGGGTAGGAATTTTTCTAAAAACCTCTACACACACACCCATATCCAAGAAAAATAAATGAAAGTAAAAACACTGAGTAAATAGATATACATCGCACTAAGAAAACAACTGAGAGTAATAGTACAATGTTGAAAAGTAAACAGTCCAGAATACAATCCCAACTAATACCGACAAGTAAAACCTCCCAGAAATCATCCATAGGAAACCCTACCTGAAGTGTAGGTATAGTAAGATATCTAAATGTATCAAAAGAATACCACATCATTCTGGTCACCTTGAAGAACCACCTTTCTCTAGCCCACCAAGGACACCGTCAAAGTTTTCGATCGTCGGCATGAGACATGAAATATGTGGCTGAAGCCCACTCTGGGTAAGTAAAATAATATACTATAGGGAACCTAAAAAAATGGAAAACTAGAAATAAAGGCAGAAAAAATAAAACCAAAGAGGTACACGAAGTGTAGCCTCCAAAAAGTATAGTCCAACGAGTCACTATAGTCACCTCACACCATGAGAAATATACTAAGAATGTAAAGGAATATCAAAATCCAACAAGACATACAGTATTCATATGAGACCTACACCACATATCTGTAGGATACCTACATGGCAACGTCACAAGACACCAACTCCGCTCCCTCACCAGAGACCAACTCCACATCCTCTCAAGAGACCAAATCCACATCCTCACAGGAGTCAAAGTCCACATCTTCACAGGACTCCAACTCCGCATCTTCATCAAATACCGACTTTGTGTATTTGTAGAAGACCTACTCTATATCTTTATAGGATAATGTCTATGCATCTTCATTGGATACCCCCTTTTCATCTCCATAGGAGATACACTCAGTATCTTCTCTGGAGACCAACTACTCATCTTTTCCATAACCTGTCACACGGTTCTTCTCTTAGCACACTCGTTTCGGGAACACTTACAACTAGATCCTACATGTCATACGACAATATCCACTAAAACTTACTTAGAGTATCTCAAAATTAAAGCCTCATCACAAGGGTTTCAACAAAGTAAATGTCTCATGAAATAGAAATAGGGTTGGAGAGTTATGAACTTTTTGTTAAAAGGGCCTGGTTGGGTATGGGTACGATCTGACCCAATTGGGATAACCGAACCATACTCAGTTTGGCCAGCTAGACCTAAACCGGTTCAGCCAACCTGACCCAAACTGGTATGATATGGGTTGTCCCAAACCGTCCCATCCAATTAGCTAGGATTGTTGGGCCGTCGGACCCTGGGTTGGTTCTCCAGGTCCATCTCACTTTGGGCAGGCATACTCTTCTAGATCATGGCCCGGTCCTGTGCCACATCAGCACTCAAGGGGCACGATACCCCCATTCAACCCATTATACTCATGTATATTAGACATACCCCATTCGGCTTAGCTGCATGCGCCTGGTCATCATGGGAATTTCTGTGGTGAACACGACAGGCCGCCGCATCCCACCGTTCCCTTGGCCTTGGCTCTAGGATCTAACAACCTCCTCTATGGGCTCCCATGGACGCCACCTGGGTGACCTTCCTCCACCACACTGGTATGAAGCTTCCACATCATGAACAATAATTCTCCAACAATGATGTGCCAGTGGCCCCTACCGTGGGCCACTAGGTTCGCTTTGGTTCTCCGACACTCGATTTGAAAGTTGTTCTATGATCCTCGAGCCACCACCTTCACTACTATGGGCTCAAACACATGCCATAATCCATCCCGATTAAAGGTCACTCAAATGGTAATATCTTCTGCACTTATGCAATTCAACCAACACCATTTCTGTCGCACCACTTTAATGTCATGTCCAACCTAGATCTGTGATATTATATCATTTCACTAAGAATCAGTCACAAAATGACCGATTGATCGTGAATTGTTGGGTCACGGGCCAATCAAAGAAGGACTGTGATGAATGACAAACATAGGGTGAAAATAATGATCAAACAAGGAGGGATGTACCTCAATCTTTTTTCATGTCGATCATGATTGGTTTCTCTTATAATGAAATTTTTTAATCCATTAACTAATTCAAGATAAATCTCCCATAACCCCACAAAAAGGTAAAACCCATCCCACAACACTGACTGATACATTGGCCAATATATTTTTGGATTGGTCCACATTAATCAAATAATTTTAAGAATGGGGGAATGTAGAAATCAAAATATGACAACCTACCTCAAGGTTTGGATCATCGATCCTCGATCCTCGATCTGTAATCCACGTTATACTGGCTTTCATATTCATTTGTCATTTGCCAATGGGACGGACCCACCAATGCATTTATCTAGATTTTATAGGGAATTACTTGGTTATTCATTAACTATAAATTCATATTTAATTAAGGATAAATTAAATTGTGTCAGCATGTTGTAGCGTTTTAGTATCACCATGTTGTTTCAATTAAGAAACAAAATGGGCTAACCCATCACTGCGTTGTTGTGTCACTATGTTGCAATGTCCCTATATCACAACGTCACTATGTCATTGCAAAATATTTAAACAGAAATAAAATAATTTTCATTAGCTTTATTTTATAAATCTTTAAAACATTTAAAAATTAACTTTTATAGTCAACCCGCTTCGGTCAATGTTAGGAACTACATAAGTAAAACACCACATTACGAACTCAATGGTGGTATCGGATTTCCAATTCAAGTCACCATTGATGAGTTATTAATATTTTTTTAAAAAAATTATTTAATTATTTTATTTATGGTTATGTCCTTTTTCATTTTTCTTACTAGAGACCCGCACGAATAGAATTTAAGTCGTGCCAAGGGTAAACCTGCCATCTTGAATGCAACCGTGACATTGGATTTCAGATCCGGGCACCCATTTAAGAGTTATTCCAATTTTTTAGGAAAAAAACATACCCACATTATTAAAAACATAAAAAATTTTGTTGAACCATTCCACGAACTTCGGTCCTCAGAATCACATTATGTCTCAACGCGTGGTAATGGAATTTACCCTCAATTGTTTTTCACAAAATGGGAAATGCCGAGTCATTATAGTAGTATCAGATCATTTTATTTGATCTTATTATTTTGGGATATAGTATAGATGTGGTATATGAATTGTTAATAGAATCTAATGGATGTCATACTTATTTATTAAGAATTTTGTTTTTGATAGGATTTCCGGTTTACCAGGGATATGATATTCTTATTCATGTTTTATACTAGTATAGTTTATATATTTATATAATTATTAAATGATTATTTGGTAGTGTTATTGTGGTTTTAACTACATTAATGTGGGATATAAGATATTATAAATACATAATATTCAAAAAAAATGTTTGAAATGATATTCACATTCTTTTGTGTGAGTGAAATCACTAATCTTAGAGGGTTAAGTTGTTTGAATTCAAAATTATTAATTATATGATGTCTGAAAATATAACATATTAGTGGAATAATAGGCAGTAGAAACACGTTATATTTTCTCTATAGGAAAGTCACATTTAATCTATAGAGGGATGAAACTTAACGATGACTATACATGATATCTTATATATTTTATAGATCTACCCTTGGAGAGTCTATATTTCCACTTGGTTCCTTGGTACAGATCATGATAGAATAATGTTTTGATTACCTTAAGTGTAAAAAAACCTATATGAGGTTTTACCATAAATAATCTTGGTGTAATTTTACATAACTGAACTGCATTTTCATGGGCTATTCAACGTATAACTTCATGGATTGATTTTATTATTATTACATCAATGAAATGATGGAACTAAATGGGTTAGTCAATTATGTGTTACCTAGTAAGGATTAGTTCCATGGTGTGGTAATGACTTCATATGTGATTCTTGATGTGTGTGTGTGTATATGTAAACCCTAAATTGGAAAATCTAGCATGTTAGATTCCATTATTTAATGATAATGGGAGAATGGTGGTTTACCACGAGCTATAACCATTAGTAGATTTGATTAAGGTGCTTGGTGGGAGATCATAGATCCCTTGTGATGTTTGTTAGGATATTGGTGAGATGAGTTCTATGAGGAATTATTATGCAGTTTTCTTATGGAGATAAAGTTGAGATATGTTATATAGGGGACACTCAAGATTGGGGTTGTCCCATAGTAGTAAATTTCATAGAGATGGGAAGTATGACTAGATGATTTGGAATATATGATCCACGAAAATGTAGTGAGACTGGGTATGTTGTATAGGAAATGATGTGCCTTCATATTTTGTGATGTAAATCACATCATATTTTTTTGCATTGAGTTATGGTTTTTCAGACTGAATCTATGGGATTTCTTACCCTATTAATTTTAGGTGGGGTTCCTAATAAGATATTGGATCCTAGGATTAGATTTCCATATCTAGGATTGATAGAAAGTGGCTAACCAATTAATTTTTAACATAATCATCATGTGATTAGTGATTATTTGGTAATTCCTAACATGAGTGAGTTTCTATCATTCCATTTAGATAAAGAACTAATTTACTTTTAGTTTGTTGAGATTAAAATCTAGTTAATATGTTTAGTGATATAATCATTTGACCATTGGATTAATGAGATATGATTCATGTTGGACTATAACTGATGATCAGGAAAGGTAGACCCTGGGTGTAAAAATGCCTGTATTTGTGTTATAATGGTAATGGTGACTATTGATAACCATTACAGAGGATTACTAGAATAACGACATCAGTTAAACATGAATAATATTATATTTCACGACCAACCTACTATGTGCCACCTGGTTGGATGTAAGTTGAGGATGAAACCCAATCCCAACTCTAATAGTATAGGGGTTGGTGATTAGCACTAAGGAAGAATATCGCCCAAATGAGAAGACATAGCCTAAAGTACCTTTATATAGTCCAACAACTATGTCCATGAAATTGTTAAATGATATAATAAAATAGAGAAACATCAAGATTGTGAACAATGCATCCAAGGAAATCTAGGAAATATAGAAAAGAATAAATGATTAACATAAAACATATAATGTAAAAAAAAGACAAATAAATGAGGTCCAAACCAAAAAAAAATCTGGAAATAGTTGAATAACTAATGTGGGCCTAGCTCTTATACTCAATGGCTAACCACAGAACAAGGTCCTCTCCGCTCTGTGACACTATGATCCTATAAAAACAGGTCCCCCAAGGTCTCCACAAATCATTTTTTCTATATAAGACAGGACATGTGTGGGAAAAATCCTATGTTTGGGTGAGTATATAAAAACCTAGTAGGATGCCTAAAAACCAGAGGTAGATATAACAATAGTTTTCTCAACCCATAAACCACGAAATAGAGGAAACTATTTTCTAAATATGTGAAAAAGAAACCAAAGTGATGAAATAACAGAGATATCAATTTCCCAATCCAGTCAAGAATGATGAGTCAACCTATAGCTGCAAATTATACATCTCTATTTCCCAACACCAAGTGAAGCCTCACTAGAATAAGTGTGGAGGGACCACTCTTTATCACATCGATCCACAATTGTGGGAGCACTAACTTTAGAAGTGACATGATCACCATCAGATCTTGATAATAAAGGAGTACTACTTTATACATAGAGGATCCATGCTCTAATATATTATTTGGGGGGGGGGAGGGGTACTAACCATAACTATGTAATTAGAATGGGTGTCTCGTTCCATGATGGGATAACCCCATTTCCAATATTCTCATCAAATCCAATCACTTCAACTAACTAATAATTTCTAAAAGAAGAATCTCAGTCATAAAACCTCGTGTTTTATCTATGATGCCAAATTGAAGGCTACCATCATGTCCTGCATAGAGAACTGCTCAATATAGGATGATCATGTTTCCAAATATGAGACTTCAAAAAGGATATGCATAAGGTATATGATCATCGAGAAGTAAATGTTGTGTTTTGGAAACCCTGGTATGCATGAGTCATATAGACCATGCCTGTGTACTTGGTCCCACAACCATGTACTATAGCCATGCCTATGTATCCTAGCCAGGACCTTGTGCTCTTGTTATCTCCCATTAAAGTGGATGTGTATATGATAATGTAGTTTGATCACTCCCATGTACTCTAATCATACCCATGTATCCTAGTCGTGGATGGGTTTTATGGCCATTTTCGGGTACACTAGACATGTTTGTGCCCATTTACTATGGCCTCGATCATGCAACTAGCCATTCCCATGCCCTTGTATCCCATGGTATATACTGGGTCACTATATAAGAATCACACAATTTGTGGTGATATTACAAGATTTGTGATATTTAACTCGTTGAAAAACCATAAATGCTACTGGTTTGTGTTCTTTCATATACACTATCTATATTGTGTTTTTTCATAGAAAGTTAATATGGTCCTCACATAGATTTTGCATATGTGAATTTTTCCACATTCCTTAACTTTCATTTTCAAAAAATATCCTAAAATCAAAAGTGTAATATTTTCATCTATTGATTTCTAGCATCTCGTTTCAAACAATTAGATATCACATGGGTTAGTTTTCATGCCTCTCATCAACGTTCAATGATTCCAATATACTATTCCATAAAATATATCTTGTAAAACCCTCAATCTATATGATAAACATATAAAAATACATCTTTCGTGAAATTTTCAGGCATATGAGGGTTCAATGTCACACTAATATTTCAAGTATATTTCAAATCACATACCCCATGGGCCGATGACGAAGAACGATAATAACAGTAGAGAGAATTACAAGAATAACACGGAATATATCATTTGATGGTTTGATTTTTCCAAATGATTATATAACTAAGGAAACTCATGGGGGGGGGATAATTGAAAAAATATAAAAAATTTAGTTAAAGAATAAAAAATAAAAAAGAGAAAATATGAAGAAATAGTATCACTATAATGTAAGATGTTTTAAAATACATGCCTAAAAAAGTATTCAATGGGAATATATATATATATATATATATATGAAATAAGGATCCCTAATTTAACAAATTATCAATAATTGGTGAATAATTCATCCTCTTGTGATGAAGGTGATGATCCTGCCACGTTCTACATCCATCTAACAATTCTCATTGACCGTTCTTCATCGATCAATGTCTCTGAGTCATCAACGAAAATGAATATCACATCATCATCTTCTATAATATCCTTTTGTTATGCAGTTGACTATGGATTTTATCAATCATAAAAAACATATATTGGAGCATGAGTTTTTGGTGAATTTGAATAAATTAAATAAACATCATTTTAATTAACTTAACACACTACCTACCATATTCCCTTAAATGGATGCCCTTTGCTGAACATATTTACGTCACTTCAATGGTAATCCCAATGTTTCAAAAACAACCATGGTCATATATTTTTTATTGGAAGTCCTGATTATTAGTAAGTCTATTTATTTTGAAAAGATATCTTAATGTTCTTTAAAATATAATAATTTTCTTTAATATTTCAATTTTAGTTTCTTACGATACCCAATCATAGTGTCAAATCCAAGGAAAAATAAGGATACACACACACACAATCACACACATATATATATTCAAATGATCAAACTACAAAAAACCATAGTTATTATGTTATTAGACTATTTGACGTAAAATAGTTGATGAAGTTTTTGTTTCTAGAATAATTTTTATAGTCATGGTTTCCCAAGGTTTTGGTGAGAATGGTAAATTTCCCTCATTGGTGAGATGTGAAATTGGAAAGATATCATGGTAAGTTAGCTTGTTGGATCTCGGTTTGTTACAAGATATCTGTTTCCTATAATGTTGAGAGTGGTTTAGATGGAGTGAGAGACGTTTGATAAAATAACCTATTGAAATTGAACTCAAGGAGAGTTAAAAGCAAACACATATAGTGAGGATCCCATCATTGGATATTAAAGTGATTTACCATTGTTATGGATTATATTTTGGGATATTATATGGATAATGATAATGGAGATCCCATAAAAGGTAAGGATTTATATTTTGTGATAAAACATGAAGATGACAGGGCTGAAAACATTGGGTCATTATGTGCAGTAATAGATGGAGTTTGGTTGATATAAATATGTATTTTAATTTATTAATGTGATGAAAATATTATCCCTATAGAGGTCAGGGTCTTATAAGTCATAGAATGATAACCCCATGATTGGAAAGGTCATGGAGACTATAAGGCTAGTCACTAGATGGTTAATATTCAAATTTGATTTCCTTGTGTATATAGACCCAATTTTATCTAGATCTTCGATAACATACAATATTTTAGCTTCTTATGAGGTATTATAAAGAGTTCATGCATTAGTGTAGAGCTCAGAAATGATTTGATATGATCCATACATGATTTATAATGGAGGTGTATTGGTTCTCTATATGAGAGTTTGATAATGAATTTTTTTTGGTCAAGGAAATGACCATGGAATTACACCAAGTGTTGGGGTTGAAAATTAGTTTAGAATGAGAAGATAATTGGATAAATTTGATTGTGAACTCATTATGATTAGGTAGTTTGAGATAATTTCAGTGGCTGTGGCTGGGAATATTTTGTAAAATTCTACAATGGGAGGTCCAAAAGGTATTTCAAAATAAAATTAGTAGGGAGAACCATGGATTATTATAAATAATTACAAATATAGATTTTTGATAATGCGTAGAATAAGACTAAGGATACATTGAATGGTGAAAACTTTGACTACTGAGATGGAAGTTTGCGATTGAGTGTCATCTTGGTATTTGTGAATGTAACAAGTGGGTGGTTTGGGTTTTCATTCATACAAAGCCACATGATTGGAGTTTCAAATTGGAGACATTTTTTCTCATCATGGAGAAAATATGGTGAATTGATTACTAATTTTTGTTTGAAGTATATTTGGTTTGATTCATGGAATTTTGATTTTTGTGGATTAAAATTCTTATGGTGGGGAATTTTGTAAATACCATTGTCTTTATGGGTTGTGAATTTTAGTGGTAATTTTATGTTTTTTGTCTTGATCATGGGTTGTTTTTAGAAATGATAATTAGATCATAATTATGAGAGTAATAATATCATTATGATATGTTTTTTTGGATATGGATCAAGCTTTGGAGGTATTTCTGAAGTCCAAGTGAATATCAGGAGAACCTGATGTATGTTTGAAATTTCAAGATGGGTTTTATTGTTCTATATAGTCGAAACAAGTTTTGGGGAAATTGATTTAGAAAACTATTATAGGTGGTTTAAAATATTTTTGTGGATTATATTTTTAGAGACACCATTAAAAAAAGAATTTCTAATTTATAGGGGCCCACATGGTTGGAACATTCTTTCAAAACCCATGTGGAAAAACCATTTCAGGGGGAGTAGTTTGAGATAATATGATCTAAAGTTTTCATGTAGGGTTTAGAAAACCTTTTAGTAACCTTTAAAATAATGAGAATTTATTGAAAGGTGTAAAATTAGGATTTTACCTTCAAAATATATTCTGAAACCCCTTTTTCATCCATTACATTGCATGAACAACCTCCCTCTCTTATCCTTCAATTCCCTAAAAATATTGAACTTATTCAATGAATTTTTTTGGAAGTTAAAGGTATGAACATTAGTTTCTCCCCAATTTAATCCAAGCACATGTTAATTGAAGATTTTATTGTGATATTATCTAGGGTTTTGGTGATGATATCTCTAGGTCAAAGTGAAATATGGTGAGAATGTTGTGGATTTTGCACAACATTGACAATGGTCATCTTATATGGGTTTTAATAAACTATGTCTTGTTTTCGTGTTGGAGGTATGGTCCCATTTTTTATAATCATTTTCATTAAGTTATATTTAGTATTATGTATTAATTAGTGTTAGGTTTCCAGAATATAGTTTCTTATTGGACTGAGAGAGTGTTAAGAGTAGACCAAACAAAATTGGCCGAGGTTTCAGAGAAGGGATATCACCTGGTTAGTTGTTATGTGAGTATTAATACTTGGAATAAATTGATAAATTAATTATAAATGGTTATAATTAACTGTTTTTATATTTTCTCTTGAGATTTGGGCATAGGTATTGACATGATGATGGATGAGTCTTGGATGATGTCAAACAATGGTCATGAGGCTGTGATTAAAGGAGAATACATTTTATGAGTTATGCGATTCATGAACATTCCTTACGGTTTATAATTTTTTTTGGAATGTGATATATAATATTATAAATAATGGGAGATAATAAAAAAAATTAAATTAAATTATTCTTGAGTACATGTGGATATAAAGAAAGTTCAAAGGTCCTTGAAGAACCCTTTGGAATTAGCATGGTTTTTCGACCGTCGATGACCATGGCCTTGATTTTAGTCATGATCTATGTGAAGTATAGAATCCTAATGTGTATGAATTAAATAAAAATAGTGAATATAGTAAACTGGGTTATGGGGTAACTTGATCCCCAGGATTCAATGGCATTTTTCTACTTTATGGGAATTTAGATTTCCAAACGACATTGTTTCCAAGGTGAAAATATGCTAGACGGATTGATGAGAAAAATGTGATTGGTACTTGGGACATAAATTAGAAAAAGACATAATAGGTGAATTTACCAAGTATATTTTGGAAGATACAAGAGTTTTAGGAATAAAGATGATGGTAGGGGGACTATATGTCTCTTGTGAAATAGTAACACCTCCTGTAGAGTGGATTGGGATGTTGGTGAGTGCCATGAGAAAGATAATTCTTTAGGAACTAAATGTGTTGGGATGATGTGGGTTTAACTTATCAATGTTTTATTTAGAGTTCTATTATGTGAGATATAATATGGGATGAAAGAACCCGGACCTTCTTTTCAAGTATGTTTTTGTTTTCTGGTCATTTCTGAGAAAAAGAGGAAATTATGGAGGTTGTGAAGGGGTGCACGGTTGGCACACGGTTGGCACACGATCTGAACAAACCATGAGGCCAGGCCAAGAAACCATGCAACCCTTGACAGTGGGCTCTACACGGGTAGTGCATGGTTTGTCAAACCATGAGGGAAATCTGTGAGAAATCTCAGGGTGAGGCAGTGGCTACTGCACGGTTGGCGCACAGTTTTCCTAGCCATGTGGGGTAACCGTGCGACCACATAAAGTTAGGGTTTTTAAGTATCGGTCCACTCAAGATTTCTCATTTCATCTCCAAACTCTCTCCCACATGAGCCTCACTCCGGATTTTGGGTTCTCAAAGGTTGAAGGTGCTCCCCCACTCGTTTTGAAGGAAAATCGATGGGGTTTCTTGGTGGATTGAAGGTGGTTCTTCTCAAGTAAGTCCCTCCTCTTAGTTTCTCCTTGGTTTTCCCTAGATATTCTCTTCCCTGTATCTAGGTTTTCTATATGTACATCCATTTCATGTAGATCTAGTATTGGGTTTTCCTTGGGTGTTGATTTTAAGGCTTGTGGATGATAGGGAAGGAGATTTAGTACAGTCTTTCATGAAGCGGTTGCCCGGATTTGTGGGTGCGGTTGATTCTGGATCGTTTTTGCTAGATCCTTGAAGGTAGGTGGTTTGTGCCTTTCCGTTTATATCTTTGATTATTATGTGAAATTTTACCAATACCCTTGAATGGGGTATTGCATGTTTACCGTTTTATCCCTATTGTTTTTCGGCCTTGCTTGTCTGCTTGATTAGAGGTCAGTTGTTGTGAATAGGGTGAATTACTATGCTTTGGATGTGTTTCCCATGCATTGTTCTGTTTATGACCGTTTGGTCCTGTTTAGCCTTTTTGGCCATATTTCCTGTTTTTCCAGGCCTTGAGATTGTAGGATGGAGTGTTGAATTATTACATGATTGAGATGTTGTGGACTATTTAGCCAAGTAGCTCTGATGTTTAATTTGGCCATATTTCATTGCTATGTGTTGAATTACCCAGGGCCGTGAGAACCAGTAGTAGTAGAATATAAGGGGATAGATCGAGTGAGCTTCCCCATAGATTCTATGAACATCACAGACTATATAGGGATAGACCGAGTGTGCTTCCTCTGAGAGTCTTTGAGGCTTATAGACTATGAGGGGATAGACTGAGTGAGCTTCCTCAGAGAGTATTTGTTTACTTTGAATTACATTGAAAAATCCTAGACTATAGGAGGAATTGACCAAGTGAGCTTCCTCAGAGAGTCTTTGACCTTGGGGAAATAAGGGGAATTGACCTTGTATGCTTCCTTAGAGATTCTTTGACTACCTTAGATTATTACGGGAATTGATTGTGAGGGCATCCTCAAAGAGTCTTTATGAATTTTTATGACTGAACCAAAGGGGATAGACTGAGTGTACTGCCCAGAGTTTTTCTTGTAATTGTTAGGTAGGACCAGAGGGAATGGATGTGTGTATTTCCCAGAGGGTTACCTTGTTTTTTAGCTGCCTACTTGACACATGGAATTGTTTACTACTGAGTAATTTCCTGTTTACTACTTTCTGTACTTTTACCTTCCATATATTCACTGACTATTAGGCATAGATCTTGGGGTAGTTTCCTACTGTGATTTATTCACACACCATATTTGTCTCATGCTTTTGGGATTAAACAGATTATATTGTTTCAGGGATAGATAAGGGCAAGAGGACTTCTACTTCAAGTACTTGACTTTCTAGGGAGCGGGAGAGCATGGGACCAAGCTTTGGCTTGTGATGCTGAGGAGCTGTTTATCTTTTTTCATTGTACTTGGTTTTAGTAATATTGTATTCCAGCATTGTGTTTTGTTTAAATCTTTTCCTAGACATATGTACCATGCATCATTTATATATGTTTTTTCTCCAATTGTTACTTAATTTCAGTCTTCCGCTATTTACTTTTGTATGGATTATTTCTACTTCCTCTATTTCTTTTGTTTTCTTCCACTGCGTACTCTTCAAATGAGGGAGTAGTTTCCCCACAATGAAACCCATGACCCTTGCTACCAGTCGACAGACTCTGGCATTTGGGGAAATGCTCTTGAGGCCATGTGACCAACCGGGTACGGGGCGCCTCTGGTTGGCTTCCAGATCTGGGATGTTACAAAGTGGTATTCAAGGATTCTTTTCTCTTGACTTACTGTATGGAGCCTATAGGAATGGATAGGATGTAATAGGTAGTTAGTAATAATTTGTGCCCGGGAGTATCTAACCCGTGTACAGGGAAAAGCTAATTTACCTCGATTATTGCATGTTTTATAGTTTTTCAATTTTACAGTTGATTCGATTTCACCATTGTGTGATTCACATGTCTTGTGCTGTTACTATTGATATTATTGAGGTTTTATTTCTGTTGAAACCTGATTAAATTAGGGTATTCCATCTCATGCATCATATAGGAACTTTCTAGAAATCACATGTCATGCATTCTTGCCATGCCAATTAGTGTGCATTAGAAAATTAATGTTGTTATGATAGAAGTTTTGTAGAATATGCATGCTATTGTGATACATGCATTGATAAAAATACCTATTTTTTGATAGGGTATTGTTTGTGTGAGGTTTTGTTTGAATGAACACCAATATTTGGTTCTTGAGGTGTTATGGGCCCTCATGGACCATAATTTGGTGGATCATTGACTTCATCAATTTTTTATAAGATTTATAATATTCCAAGCTTTGATTCACTGGAAGTATGGGCCCTCAAGGATCGGAATATGGAACCTAAATGTTCGTTTTCTGTGTTTTTTGGGCTCCAGAGTAGTTTCTAAGGATTAATATCCAGAGAAACCCAGACTACATGCCGTGTCACTAACTGTGTGGGCATAGACACGGGGTTGTGGAAATCTGGGTAGAACACACCGTGTACCGGATGTGAACACCATGTGTAGGGACCATGTATCCGGCTGTGTAAATAACAACATGGGTCTCTAATGATTTTTTAGTACACACCGTGTCAGGAAAGAACACACCATGTAGTTTTTTTTAAGGGAACTGTGTGGGTTAGTCGTGTAGGAGGACTCAGGCCTGGGAGTTCATGAATCCGGAGCAGGGAACTATTTATTTTATAGAGTACTCGTCTCGATTTACTGAGGTGTAGAATTTTACACCTATTCTATGAGGTGATGAGTTTTTCCTTGCACAAAAGGTTGAGGATGGTCTGAGGCATAACATCTGATTGTAGGTGAACATATTTAGGTTGACTTCGATATCATCCATCGTCAACAAAATGCTGATTAAAGAGCACAATCTGAGGGATTCTGGAGCTGTGAGCCAGGGTAGTTAGACATCCAGAGTTTTTATTCCTCATTCTAATAGAAGGAAGCACCATAGTTAGTCTGCATGAGGAGATCAAAGTAGGCGAGATGCAGCTTTTGGTAGCCAGGTGGTGTTCTAGCAGTGCTGGAGAAGCATGAATACTAGGCTGCAGTGCTAGAGAGACCCGATGGAGTGCCGATCTTTGTGGAAAGATTGTCCATATGCAAAATTTCTGTCAGATATTCTCACCAGCAGCTGGTGATAGGGGTTCGTATATGAATCCTCGTACAGGAGAAACCCCACTAGTTTCTCACCAGTCTGGGAACTAGAGTTCTTTTTTCCATTTAGGCCAAGGTGGAGGTCACGGCCATGGAGGCCAGTCTCTAGGCTATCAACGAAAACAATGTGGATCATCTCAGAGCAGCCACGAAGGGTCATAGGGCCATGGAGCAGGCCAGAATTTTGCGGTGGAGCAGACCTAGTAGAAGAAGGATCCCAGACCCTCTATAGTTCAAGGTACCATTCTTGTTTCCTCAATTTTATCTTCTTCTATTTTCGACAGAGGGGATTCTCATAGCTTTATACCTATTGCTGTATTGGAGAGCTTTGGGATTTGTATATTTTCCTCTATAGATATCATGATGTTATACACTCCGTTGGGGATGAGTACATCTAGTGTACGTCAGTCCAAGGAGTGTCCTCTTGAAGATGGTGGGTGTCACTTCCTTTGGGACCTCTATATCCTTGAGATGACAGGCTATGATGTCATCCTTGGAATGGAATTCTTGGTTCCCTTCCAAGAAGTCATCGATTACTATCACCGTAGGGTGAGATTCATATCACCAGAGGGTGGATATTTTATTCATAATGGATAATGGGATGTTCGGGTGCACAGAGCAGGTCCAAAGCATCATGGGTTATGTGGAGTTACAACCTTGATTTCCAGTCTATATCTAGATGACCAGGGGACTTTGCAGTTAGACTTTCCTTCAACAGTGGATCATTTCAGAGGTGTATTTACAGAGGACATTTCAGGTTTGCCTCTAGAGTGAGAGGTAGACTTTTGAATTGAGCTTGTTCCAAGAGCGGCACTAGTGTCCATTCCTCCTTATAGGATGGCTACACATAAGTTACAGGAACTCAAGAAGTAGTTGGAGGAGTTGCAGGAAAAGGGATTCATCCGACCCAGTACTTCTTCTTGGGGTTCGCCTGTCCTTTTTGCGTAGAAGGAAGACAATAATATTAGGCTGTGTGTGGATTATCGGAAGCTGAACCAGTTGATGATCAAGAACCGATATCCCTTTCCATGTATTTATGACCTCTTTGATCAGCTTCGAGGAGCCCAGGTGTTCTCAAAGATTGATTTGAGGTCCAGGTATCATTAGTTGCACGTTAGACCATCTGATATACTTCTTATAGCTTTCCAGAGTAGGTATGGTCTATATGAGTATATGGTTATGCCGTTTGGTCTCATGAACTATCCTATAGTTTTCAAGGCACTGATAAACCAAGTATTCCATCCATACATGGATACTTTCGTGGTTGTTTTTGTGGAAGATATCTTAATTTACTCTCACACTAGACACGACCATGCCACACAGGTTGAGACCATTCTGAGTACACTGAGAGAGAATCAGTTATATGCTAAGCTCTAAAAATGTAACTTTTGTATGGATTAGTTTCACTTCTTGGGTCATGTTACCTCAGAGATAGAAGTATTAGTAGAACCAGAGAGAGTGAGAGAACTAGTTTCCTGGGAGCAGACGAAGAACGTATTTGAGGTATAAACTTTTCTAGGGATGGCTGGATACTACATACACTTAATTAATGACTTTTCATGCATAGAATCACCACTGGAGGGCCTGAATAAGAAGGGTGCAACGTTATTGTGGTCATATTCATGTGAGTCAACATTTCAGGAGATGAAAGGGAGGTTGACTTCAGCACCGATACTAGTCTTTCCCAATCCAGGAAAGAGATATACTGTTTACTGTGATGCTTCAGGTATTGGTCTGGGAGCTGTGCTCATGCAGGGAGATTGGGTCGTTGCGTATGGTTCTTAGCAGTTGAGGCCACATGAGAGGAACTACCCAACGCATGATCTGGAGTTGGCTGCTGTTGTTCATGACTTACGCTATTGGAGAAATTACCTTCTGGGAGAGAATTTTTTAGTTTTCACCAACCACAAAAGTCTCAATTAAATTTTCACTCAGCATGATTTGAATTTGAGACAACGGAGGTGGGTTGAGTTCCTAAAGTCCTTTGACTTCGATCTTACTTATACGCCTGGGAAAGGCAATGCAGTGGCTGCTGTACTGATGAGGAGGACATAGATACAAGCCATTCAAAAGGCCATCAGTGAGAGGAAGGTTATGGAAATTTTCTTTGAGATGCATTTGGAGGCGCACAATAGACATGGTAAGACGTTTCTATCTTCGGTAATTGTTCCCTCTACTCTACTTGATCGAGTGCGAATGAGGCAGTTATCAGATTCTAAAAGCCTAGTCATGTGGGAAAGTGTGTTAGGAGAGGGCCCTATTCCTGGATGGACCATAGGTGAGGATGAGATCTTGCATTTCCAGGGGAGCGTATGGGTGCCAGCAGACATACGTGAGGAGCTGATGCGGACTTTGATTCCTTAGTTTGGGTAGTTCATCCTGGTGTCAGCAAGATGTATCCTTTTCCGCACCGTCATTATTGGTGGCCAGGTATGAAGAGAGATGTTGCTAGGCTTTTCATGAGGTGTTCCACCTATCATCAGGTGAAGGTGGAGCATTAGCCACCAGCATGAATTCTACAATAGTTACCCATTCCTGAGTGGAAGTGGAATGACGTCACGATGGACTTCATGACCAGTTTGATGAGGTCACCTCGAGAGAATGATATGGTATAGGTTTTCATTGATAGACCCAAGAAGGACACTCACTTCTGGCCGATCAAGGAGACCTTTGGTGTTGAACAGCTGGGACAGTTGTACATATTAGTGATTTTACGTCTACATTGGGTTCCCCACTCCATTATTTCAAATAGGTTACACATGTACTTTTGAGTATGGCATACCATCCCTAGGCAGATGGCCAGTCTGAGCCTACGATTTAGGTTCTTGAGGACATGCTTCAAGCTTATATTCTTGATTTTGGAGGTTCTTGGGAGAGACATATACCTCTAGTGGAGTTTTCCTACAACAATAGTTTTCAAGAAACTATTCAGATGGCATCTTATAAGGCATTGTATGGTAGGCCATGCCAATCACCCTTAAGTTGGCTAGAGGCAGGAGAGGCAGCTATGCTGGAAACTCGTCTTGTATAGGAGACCAAGAAACATATAGAGTTTATTTGGAAGAGGATGGCTACTGTAGAGTATCGTCAGAAGTATTATGCTGATCAATGGAGACGACCTCTAGAGTTTGAGGTCGGAGATCAGGTTTTTCTATGTGTCGCTCCGAGATTGGGGTACATAAGGATTAGAAGAAAGGGTAAGATTTCCCTGAGTTATGTCGTGCTGTTTGAGGTGTTGGAGAGAGTTGGGCTTGTTGCCTATCAGTTGCAATTACCTCAGAGGTACTAGGCTATGAATGATGTCTACCACGTTTCATAACTTCGACATTTCTTTTAAGACCCATCTCATGTCTTGCAACCTGAGGAGGCTGATTTAGAGGTGGATGCCTCTTTCGAGGAGCATCCTATCAAGATTGTCGATCACAATATAGAAGTTATTTGTGGCTGGTCTGTTCCTATGGTACGAGTGTTATGGAAGAACGAGCGAGTACAAGACGAGACTTGGGAGAGGGAGGACGATGTACGAGCACAATGGCAAGAATTTGTTGGGGTTTCATCTTCTATGCCTCCTTGCTACGGAAATTTGGGGACAAATTTCTTTAAGGGGTTATGTTTTTAAGAAAGAAGACCTTATTTTCAAGTATATTTTCCTTTTCTGGTCATTTCTGAGAAAAAGAGGAAATTCTGGAGGTCATGTAGGGGGCACGGTATGCACACGGTTAGCGCACCGTCTGAACAAACCATGCATTCAGCCAAGGAAACCATGAAACCCTTAACAGTGGGCTCCGTACGGGCAGTGCATAGTTTTTCAAACCTTGTGGGAAAGCCATGCGAAATCTCTAGGTGAGATAGTGGCAACCGAACGGTTGGCGCACGGTTTTCCAAGCCGTGCGGGATAACCATGATACCACTTAAAGTTAGGGTTTTTAAGTCCTGGGCTACTCAGGATTTCTCATTTCTTCTCCAAACTCTCTCCCACTCTAGCCTCACTCTGGATTTTGGGTTCTCAAAGGTTGAAGGTGCTCCCCCACTCATTTTAGAGGCAAACAGAAGGGGTTTCTTGGTGAATTTAAGGCAATTATTCTAAAGTAAGTCCTTCCTCTTGGTTTCTCCTTGGTTTTACCTAGATCTTCTCTTCCCTCTCTCTAGGTTTTCTAGATCTACATCCGTTGCATGTAGATATAGATTTGGGTTTGCGTTGGGTGTTGATATTAAGGCTTGTGGATGATTGGGAAGGAGATTTAGTGCGGTCTTTCATGAATCGGTTTCCCGGATTTGTGGGTGCGGTTGATTGTGGATCTTTTTCACTGAAACCCTAACGGTAGGTGGTTTGTGACTTTTTGTTGAAGTCTTTGAGTATTATGTGAAATTGTGCCAATACCCCTGAACGAGGTATTGTGTGTTTACCGTTTTAGCCCTATTGTTTTTCTGACTTGCTTGTATTCTTGAGTAGAGGTCAATTGTTGTGAATAGGTTGAATTACTATGTTTTGGATGTGTTTCCCATGCATTGTTCTATTTACAACAATTTGGTCCTATTTAGCCTTTTTGGACGTTTTTACTATTTTCCCATGCCTAGAGATAGTGGGATGGAGTGTTTAATTCTGACATGCTTGAGATACTGTGGACAGTTTAGCCAAGTAGCTCTGACGTTTACTTTGGACATATTGCATTGCTATGCGTTGACTTACCCAGGGCCATGAGAACCTATAGTAGTAGACTATAAGTGGATAGACCGAGTGAACTTCCCTAGAGAGTCTTCGAACATTATAGACTATAAGGGGATAGACCGAGTGAGCTTCCTCAAAGATTCTTTGATCATTATAGACTATAATGGGATAGACCGAGTGAGCTTCCTCAGAGAGTATTTGAAAATCATAGACTATATGGGGATATACCAAGTGAGATTCTTCAGAGAGTCATTGAGAATTATAGACTATGAGGGGATAGACCGAGTGAGCTTCCTCAGAGAGTATTTGTTTACTTTGAATTACCTTGAACCATCCTAGACTATAGGAGGAATTGACCATGTGAGGTTCCTCAGAGAGTCTTTGAATGACTTGGGCTATAAGGGGAATTGAGTGGGTGAGCTTCCTCAGAGAGTCCTTGACCTTGGGGATATAAGTGGAATTGACATTGTGTGCTTCCTCAGAGAGTCCTTGACTACCTTAGTCTATAAGAGGAATTGACTGTGAGTGCTTCCTTAGGGAGTCTTTATGAATTCGTATGACTGAACCAGAGGGGATAAGCTTAGTGTACTGCCCAGATTTTTTCTTGTACTTGGTAGGTAAGACCAAAGGGGATGGCTGTGTGTACTTTGCATAGGGTTACCTTGTTTGTTTAGCTACCTACTTGACACGTGGAATTGTTTACTACTGAGTACATTCCTGTTTACTGCCTTTTGTACTTTTACCTACCATATATTCACTGACTATTAGGCACAAATCTTGGGGTGGTTTCCTACTGGTATTTATTCTAACACCCTATTTGGGTGATGCTTTGGGCCCAAACAGATTATATTTTTGCAGGGATAGATAATAGAATGTGCCCTTCTACTTCAGGTACACGACTTGCTAGGGAGAGGGAGAGCATGAGACTAATATTTGGCTTGCGATGCCGAGGATCTATTTATCTATTTTCTTTGTACATGGGTTTAGTACTGTTGTATTCCAACACTGTTTTGTGTATGGATGTTTTCATAGACATATGTTCCATGCATCATATATATATGTTTGTTCTCCAGTTGTTCTTTACTTTCCATCTTTAGCTATTTACTTTTGTATAGATTATTATTGCTTCCGCTATTGTTTATGTTTTCATACGTTGTGTACTCTGTCAATTAGGGGATAGTTTCCCCACTATCATACCCATGGCCCTCGCTGCTAGTCGGAAGCTTCTGGCATTCCGGGAAATGTGCTTGAGACCATGTGACCAACCGTGTATGGGGCGCCTCTCAATGGCTTCTGGATCCAGGATGTTACATGGGAAAAGAGTATAGGTCATGGTTCTTGTCTAGATGACATGGTATATGAATATTGAGGGGCTCAACATTAGATTTCCTGAGATAGATTTGGTGTGTGGGGCCAAGATGTGATGAGGATGATGATGGTATAGTGTAATATTATTGTGTGATCGGGATGGTTTTTAGTGTTCGCGAAAGAGGCTATGAAGATATTGAGGCATTCCTTTGAAGGTGGGGATAGACAAGACTGTCTTATTCCCTAGTGAAGTTCTAATGATCTTGTCGAATGTATGGAAACCCATATTTTATTATACCTTTATTCATGATTTATTTAATAAATATTTACTTTATAAAACCCTATTAGATCACGAGGAGTAGTTTTTTGGGTAGTTAGGTCGATGAAATAATAAATTAAAATATGATTACAAGATCAATATTAAAATAGCTTGAAAAGTGACCTTAAATTCCATAGATCTTCTGAAACATCATGGGATAACCTAGGGACGTGCATAAGAAATGAGTGAGATATAAATTCCAATAAATACATAAAAAATAATAGAAAAATGTAAATAATTTCATGTGATATAAGAGTAAAATCATGGTAACATAAGAGGTGTGAGATTCATAAACATGAAGAAAAGGCACGATTTAGCTTGATAACATAAATGCAACCTAGGAATGTGGTAGAAAAATAAATATTTACATCATAAATATAAGTTAAGGATAAGCACCATGAAATCATAACATATTATTATTGCGATAACCTCCCTTGTACCATACATTTAATCTTATGATATAAAAATTATTACCTAATTAATTGGAGATCTATATAATTTCATGACCACCAGTCACTTTCATATCACATACATGCATAATTATTCCACATTGATCACATAAAAAATGCATGTCTTTAATCAATTTAAACCCAAATATTATGTACTTTGGGTTATATAAATGTATATCCAGAATCAATTAAGGATATTTATAACTAGTATAATAACCTTGTTTGGAAATTAGGATATCTATACACTAAAACTTGTCTGTAATGGAAGATCACATGACAATTTCAGTTTCTTAATGGAAGTACATAAAGGTTTATAGAATGTTTGAATGACAGAAAATGATATCTGTATTTACTGATAAATTATATGGATACTAATGGCCTGAATGGACAGAAGGCCTTATTTTTTATTTTATTATGGATAATCCCCTTTTTAAGGGTTGAAGGGGAACCCATACATGACCCGTAGGCCCAAGGCACAAGGCCCGACTGACCCGCAGTACATGACCCGAAGGCCCAGAGGCATACCATGCTCAATACATGATCCATAGGCCCATCCCACTTGAAGTACCTATCCCCAAATTCTAAATAATTGATCTCCTAGCTACCCACCTTGCATTTCTGATTGGCTAGCATTGCCTCGTACAAAGCTGCATGGTGCCTGGTCTCGATGGCGGCTGTCATACCCTCTCATTCTTACAATCCGGTTAGCTCTGCATCTGGTAGCTGCTACTCTTGTTGCTCTAATCCTCTTCTGGGGCTTGTTCTATGTGAACTGGGCTACTCCACAGTCTTTATGGCCCAAAGGCCCTATGGCTCGATGACCTTTTATGAACCGAATTCCCTTGAGAATCGTAGGCCCAAGCCGTTGGCCTGAATGCCATAATCGAGTGAATAGTTTCGGATGCTGTAGTACCGAACAGTAACTGCTATAATACTTCTACAGTACACCTACAGTACCCAGAAATTCTCCTCCACCCAGTTTTGAACATGGGTCTCTTGGATGCCAAGCCGGAGCCCTTACCACTCGGGTACGGGCTCATTGGATGGATACTAAGGGGGATTTTTAGAAACATATCCCTACTTGAAAAATTGTAAATGAAAGGGCAACACATAATGAGAGTTCTTGAATAAATAGGAGAAGGATATAATCAGTTAACTTGAGTGGGAACTTCTAAAATATAGTAAATATCTTCTTAAGAGATTGGGGATAATTGGTAGGGATCTAGAAAGGTAAGGTATGAATAAAAATATGCTCAAAGAGTTTTGAGTGAAGATGAATGGGAGGTTGGGTGAGTTTATATTGCTAAATAGAGGATAATTCTTAATTAATTTACAAAAATAGATTTTTGAATTTATATGATAAATTAATCAAAATCACAATCCTTTCCATGTTTTTTTTCATTTCTTCTACCAAAGAGGGGTTGTAGTAATTATTTTATAAGGACAAGTAATAGAACATAAAAATAACTACCCTGGAGACATGGAAGTGAGTCATGTTTAAAATTAATTTATTTTAAAACCTCGAAATATAAGATTGGATTTGAATGATTCATTAATTATTTAAAAAATTAATCAAATAAAAAAAATATAAAATATTATAAATGTAATTATTTATTTGGTCTTGAATACCTTTTATAAAATATATTACATAACTTGTGGGTCATTATGATGTCATATTACATAACATATAATTATATAATACTTAATTTTTACCCAAAAATTTGCATGTATAAGAAAATTATGAAATATAAAACATTGGACATTTTTTACATGTTGATTTAAAAAGATAGTATTTATTTTATCAAACCTATTTATAAATAAGACAATTTAGTCATATAAAACCAAAATTACCATTTGTTGAAAATATTGGTTTTTTGATAATAAAAATTTTCTAACCTTTATAAAAAATACATTTGACTAATAAAATAATAGCACCATTCTTATTTAATAATAATATTTTATTAATTTTTTTAAAAATATTGAATTCATCAAAATTGGTGTCTTGAATTAATATTTACATTTCACAGAAATAAACTTCAAATTTCATCATATAAAAATGTAATTTTTATCAAAAGTGTAATTAAATCATTTAAAAAGTATGAAAAAGTGATTAAATATAATTATTATTTTATAGAAAATAGAATATATTAATTCATACACTTAGGGTCATGATACATATCTTGTTATTTAGGTAGCAATTTCTTTGAGGGTACAGTGTGGAATGGTGATCATTTCTTAGTGTAGTTTGACCAACATGGTTTCTCCAATGATCTTGAGGATCTTGAACTTATCCCATAAATGGTATCATTTTTTATTTATAATTTGAATCTCATTTTGTGTAGAGCAAGGCCAAATCACATTGATCCTATCTTCTTCAAAATCTTTAATAAATAGGCTTCTAATGGTATGATCATAATAGTAGAGGCCATCACTTAATTTGTCTATATCAATTTGAATTTATCATAACCATTAATAAAAAAATATTAACAGTCACCCTTCAATGAATATACCATCAATGATTATGGTTCTTAATAGTAATTTAAATATGATATGATACAACCTATAATGGTTAAAAATATAAAAATTGGTTCATATGTTTTCTATAACATCATTTATTAGTAAGTAACTTATTCATTTAAAACATGGCATTTCATTTATAAATGTTAAAGCCATTAAATTGTTACCCCTTAAAAAACATTCCCTAGAAACAATCTTTTACACACTATAATAGGATATGTAACTTCTTATTTATCTCATATTTCAATTCCCTTGTCACTTCCTTAAACATTTCGCTCCCCCAAAACACTTTTATGAGGTGAGTTTTATTATAGCATTGAAAATTTTCTCTATGATCTATAATCTTCAGAGACTTCCCTACAAATGAAATATCATTTTTGAATGATACAACCTTTGGATTTAGTACAGGTGGTGGATCTCATATGTACTTATACAAGATAGATATACAAAGGAAAACTCCAATGTGATCAATGATATATAATAACATCATGTATCTAGGACTATGCATTCCCATATTCCCTAACCCCATGCCTTTATTCCATGGTGATATACGAGGGAACACTTCAAATTCAACCTCAAACTCTAGGTGTCATAAAAAATTATTTGCATATGTTTTATATTTAATTTTTGAGGATTTCATATGACACTAAATTTCTTGATTATTCTCATCATATCATGGATAATGATAGGTCACATCAACTTCCACTCCCTATCTTATTTTCATTATTTTATAGTAAAACACCTCCTCCTATATATATGCTCACAAGGATTCATTTGAATACATGTATGAAAACTATTCTAATATGATAAATCCACTAGGGGAAGATGATACTCCCAACATCCATGGAAATACACAGAATATGTTTTTGGCATGTCCTCCCTAGTTTTAATTGTTCTTTCAAACTCCCCATACATCTGTGGATAATAATAACTGACGAAGATTAGTTCTATAACCAACACATTCTAATGGATTCTCCAAAACATCATTGTAAACATTATATCATGATTATATATAACAAAAATCCTATATTTATAATGTCTTACCACTATACTTATGTATATCATGATGATTTGGTAAAGAGAGAAATTGTATAAGATAGAAATTAAATGAACAGACTTGGTAAGGTGATCAACTAACACCCATAAGGCGTTGTTTCCATTAGGTGTCCTGGGATGTCCTACAAGAAAAATCGATGGTTATGTTTTTCCCATTTCAATTATATTATGGAAAATGGTTTAACAATACCCATAGGAATCTATTGTTCATAATTTACTTTGTGGCATACCAAGGATCATGATATATCACCCATGATCTACCTCCTCATTTTATCCCACTAGATGTTTTACTTCATATATTTACACACCATAGTGGTTTCGGGATTAATATAGGTGGATGAGCTATGAACATCATCTATGAGATCCATTTTAAGTTATTTATTATCACGTGACACATATATTTTTTATAAAATTTATAAATTTATCTCTAGTAATGTTTATGTTATAAATATTCATTTCCTTCTTCCGTACCTACTCATAATCTCTATAGGCTTCCTTAAGCATCATAGGAATAGATGATTGAGAATTTATTTTTATAAATATATGATGAATTTTCTATTATTATTTAAATATTAAACCTTTTCATGTCCTATAATATTAGATATTTTTATATCCATTTCATGGATAGGGCTGGGGATTATTTCTACCCAGTACATATACCGATTTTTTTCCTTCCCAATATTATAATGGATAAAAAATAACAATCCTTAATCAGCTCTACCCACCATTTTTTTCTCATATAAATGTCTTTTTTTGAATATGTATATGTGGAATTTAAGTTCCATGTTTATTTCTCACATTTCACCATAACGATAACCTTTCCAAATCATTAAAATGAAGAATATTTATACCAATTCTAGATCTTGAGATTTGTAGTTTTTCTCATTGATATTGAGTGGACAAGAGGAATAAGCTATCACATTTTCATATTTCATGTGTTTGAAACCCAATCATCTTTTGGATGTGTCAATATATGTAACAAATCCATCCCCACTGGTGGGGAATGTGAGAACATATTTTGTGGTTAACTTTTTATTTGGGTATTTAAAAATTTCTCCACATTCATATCTGCATAATATGATGACTCCCTTATGAGTAATCTTGGTTAATGGGATGTATAATTTTGAGAACGTTTTCAAAAATATATGATAGTGCCTGTATAATCTAAAGTAAAATATGGATTTCCATAAAAAAATATTGGTCTGGTACATCCTATGGTTACCTCTTTTCTTTGATGAATCTATAGATATCCCTTTTCTATCATAACATTACCAAATATAGTTACATACCTCAATCAAAAATCACATTTACTACACTTGGAAACTATATTTTCCTTCCAAAATGACATTATTATATGACATAAATGATCCTCATCTTCCTCATTTATTTTGGAGTAGGTAAGAATATAATCTATAAATATTACAACAAATTTATCTAGGTGATCCCTAAAGACTCTGTTAATTATGTTCCTAAAGATTATTGGAGAATTAGTAAGTAAAAATTGCATCACTATGATATTTTACTGGCTGTATATTGTATAAAATATATTCTTGTTGATATCCACATTCTTCAATAACACATGATAATATCCCGATTGAAAATCAAAATTAATGAAGTACTGGGATCCATGTATCTGGTCATAAGAGTCATCTATCCATAGAATAGAATACTTTATCTTTTTTAGGATATTGTTGAACTCGTGATAATCAATGTAAGGCCTCACTAACCCCTACTTATTCTTAACAAAAATGTCCATTTCACCCCATAAAGAAGCACTTGGGTATAAAAACCATATATCCATATTCTCTTGTAGTTTCTTCTTTATCTCTTCAATTTCAATATGAGAAATTATATGTCGAGAATTATTTATGGGTAAAGATCCTGGAATAAGCTCGAATGATAACTCAACCTCTTAGCTAGGAGGAAAATTTGTAAATTATTCAAGAAACACATCAGTGAATTCACTCAAAATGTATGTTTCTTCAAGGATTATATTTTCCTAAGTCTCAATCATTTGATTTAGTTACACTTCATCATATTGAAATAAATCCATTCGTTATATGGTGATACCAATGGAGATTCATCCTCCTCTTTGAAATTGTATATAATCACAGGACGATCCATGATTCAAAGGATGATTTCATCCTATCAATGATTTATGTTGTATCTATATATGGAAAGACACTCCATACCTATTATAACATCAAATTACCCCAAGGGGAGAACCAAAATTGTTTTTCGGGAATTCTACACATAGATTTGTATAGGGGATGAGTTATATTCTTCAGATACCACAATTTATCGATTTTCCATCTTTAAAAATAACTCAACTTCCATGATTTGAGGTCATGTTGGAATATTTTTACTAAACATTCATGATATAAATTAATGGATTGAATAAGAATCATAGAGTACATTTTCTATCATTGAATGAATAACAAGCATACATATCCCCAATTTTTCTGTTGGATTCACCTCAACAATTGTGATGGAATATTCTTTACTTTTCTCTTTAGGCCCTAGAGTATTTTGTCATCACTTATCATTGATAAACCTTGGCATAGATAATTTATTTGAATAGTTTATTTATTCCATGTAGTTGAAACACTAGATATCAGACTAATGGTAGACTGGTGCATTACATTCTTTTATCACATTGGTGGGTTTCTCTAATGGGAAATCACTATCTTGGAATACTTCCTTCTCACAAAAAAATGATTCATTGTCTCTATCAGAAAATATTTTGGATTATTCTTCCTACACTTCTAAAAAGTGGGATCATAGAGTTTCATACCCTATATGAATTTTCCACCACACAACTAGAATTAAAATCCATCCTCAAACTCTTATCACCTTACCCGTGAGACTGTTGTGATTCACTAATATCTATATTGACATTCTGGGAAAATCAAAAAAATTCCCTCATAGCTTTCAAAGATCTAAGTGCCATGTATTTTCATATATATGGATTTATCTGAGCAAATACACTATCAACATTCACTTTAAGTGAGATGAAAAAGATGATGTTTTATCACGAATGTCTTACGATGTCTCCCTCATATGGCCCAATGGATTCATCATCATTTTTCATGAAGATAATAAAATAACTCTCCATTTAATGTTATGGAGTATAAGGAAAATAATTTTTGAAAAACAATTTCCATAATTTCTTCCTCTCTATCACTTCAATATCATCCTTAGGAATTATATATTTTACCAATGTCTTCCATTTATCATGTATACAATCCGTACTATAAATATTCTACATGACCATATCTTGCTTAGATAATTTAAGGATGGAGAAGATATATTGAATTTAGATGAACCATTTCTCAATGATTAAAGGATTATAAGATCCATTAAAATTTAGAGGCCTTTATCTTATAATTTTCTCCATTACAACTTTCTCTTTATTAGAGGTATTTTAGAGTTCCTCATAATTTATGATTCTATTAAAAACTAGAGTCAATGGAGAATTTATTTTCATGATTTTCTTGATTCTATCTCCCACCAAGTAGGGAAAACCGTTTGGGATGACATCACATTTACCCTCATATGGGTTGCTGACTCGTTTCTTCATATTTTTAGCAATTGGATAAAAAATGGAATATTGGGTTGAAAATTTATAAACTGTTAATCGCATTAATAGGCAACCATGAAAATTGAAAGGATAGATCATCAATGAAATATATTCCCTATCCTATGAAATAATTGGATTCAATATAATTTATCCATGATCTATTTCCTAATATAATACAAAATTCACAATTTTCCATTAATAGTGGTTAGTAAGGAGGTTTTGAATTTAACAAAGAATATATATAAAGATTATCAAAGAATATGTTCAATAAAGACCATTTTCATGAACTAGGTGATGATAAAATTAAACTTAATATTATGATTTGGTGTTATTACCCCAAGGTATATCAGTGACTGAGCCACATCCACATGTAAAATCTAGATATGGATGAAATTTACTAGACACCACATACTCAATATATTACTAACATTTAGGTATGTTTTACTTTGTTTACTCTTATTATTTAGTCTTTCATAGGTGTTTTATAATTATAATCCCTTAAAATATCTATACATTTCTTTGATTCCCACAATGAAAACACAAATTTTATTACACATCAATTCATAATTTATCACTTAATGATACAATTAATACAACTATAGAAGATCACAAACACTAGTTTCCTTGGGTAACTAGGTACCTAAAATAGTAACTTGAAAGATGAGTACAACATCATTGGTTAAAAACTCAGAAACACACGCTCATATTCCTAGGATCTTCTCAAAATAAAATGGATAAACCATGGATATATATAAGAACATGCTGATAAATAAATCCCAATATGTTAATAAAAAAATTAAAGCTTATGGTAATGTAGTACATGTTAGTAAATCACAATAAAATGGTAAAATAATAGTGGTGATTATTATAATCTTGAACAACGAGGAAAGATATAACATGATAACATAAAAGAAACATAAGAATGCAGATGTAATATAAAACAAGACATAATAAACATAATTCAAGGATAAATTCTAGGACATCTTAATATTATGTCCATTAGAAAATCTCATATCCATCATACATGTAATTTCATGAGATAAAAAAATTACACATTGCATTGGAAGGCTATATATCTATAGGAAAACACATAACTTTCATATCATTTACATGGATAATGATGCCATATAGATCATAAAATATAGGTATTTTTTAATCATTTTTAATACCATGATTATAGATTTAAGGTTTCATACATGTAAATCCCAAATAAATTATGTATATGTAAAATAGGGGAGTAATCTCAAGTCAAAATAGGGAAGGTAGTTCACTACAGAGATGTTTGGCATAGAACAGTACAGGAAAATTTCAACAATATAATGAGTTTACATAATGTTTTATTAAAGGGGTGAATGTGATAAAAATGGGTCTCTCTTGTAAAATCTAAATATTTTATGGTATTATTATTTTAAAATTTAGTATCTTATATTGTTTATGATTCAAATAACACCATGCTTAAAACCGTAATATACTATTAAATATGACTGTTGTAATAGTAATGGGACTATTAGAAATAGTTATATGAAAAATATAATAGGAACTACACCTATTAAAGTATTAATAAAATTAAGGTATCTTATAAATAAAAATATGGTATATTTATATCATGAAAAATGTAAACAAATGGTTTAAAAATGATAAATTTAGTGCAGTTATTTTTGTAAAACAAAAATGATTGTTCCCAATTTTATAATTATTATTATGATTTAAAGTAAAATTTATTTTCAAAAAATAGATTCATAAAATAATATTTTTTGGTCTTATATTTATATGTTAATTTAATGACACCTTAATGGAATTTTCAAAGATTCCTAAAAACATTTTTAATATTAAATTCAGTATTTTTCAAGTAAATGATGATTTTATTTAAAAATTTAATTTATGATATTTAAAAAATTATTTTCAAAAAATTTTGTTCATTTTTTTATTCTACACATCAAAAAAAGTTATTGTTGAATTTTTGGTATTTTTCATAAATAGTTAAATTTTTAGTAAATAGAGAAATACGATAATTTATTGTATATATATGTAAAAAATTAAAATACATAATTAATTGTTTCATTGGTGATGTAAGAACCATAATATCGAACTATAATTCCCTAATTACTGTATTTATTTACAATAATTAAAACTACCCATATTACTTATCCAAAATAGTAAACCAAAGTATAAAATATTTAAAACAACCACTCTCCTCAACTATAAATTCCACCCATCACCAACCCTTCTCATCAGATCTCCAAAGCCTTGATTATTGCTTATATTTATCCCATATCCTTTAAGAATACTCTCCCCCACATTATAGTCTTTATTTTCTCATAAAATACCGTATAATATTCCTTAACGAGGTTCTCATGGAGAGGAATGCAAGAGGTAAAATCCCCTCTTGTTATTTTTTTTTAATTTTAATTTCTTTTATTTTATTATCATTTACATAACTCCTCTATCCAAACATGCATGATAACTAAAATATCTTATATATACTAGTATTTTATTATTAAATTGGTATATTCACTATAAATTATTTTCACTTCCCATTTTTGTACAAAAAATTAAAACATTGTTTGTGAGGTGTTGATTCACCACATTCATTGATAATGATTCTTTCATTTTCAAATACCACCTTTCAAGATTTTAATAGAAAATGTTTTATAGTTACACCATATTATAATATTTATATTAAATATTATTTTGGTTTTATAAGTATTATATATATATGATATTAATTAATAAAACAAAACAAGTGTATGATGATCGAAAAAAATGAAAAAATAATCCAAACAGTAATCATTAACATTTTATCAAATGAATCATCCTAATATCTTAATGAAAATTATATATAATACCATTATATCCTTTTTATTTTTATTAATTAAATATAATTTAAATTCTGGACAACTATACCATTTTTGAAAGATCTTTCGTATATGTATACAAGTAAACCAATTGTGATGACCAAGGAAACAAGAACTTCCGAACGATGAAATTGAATATTATAACTCCTAAAAAAGACTATAAATGAAGTTAATAAAAGAATAAAAAATAAAATAAACATTGAATTTTTTAATAATAAAAGTATTAATTAATCTAATTTCATTATCTAGGATGTTAAGTACAAGTGAAGAATGCTTTTAGACACAAGGTAAGGGATTCTCCCCGAACCTTCATTTTTCATTCAGGTTACACATTCTATCTCTTTACATAAATGTAATTATTATTTATTTTTATATTATTATAAATTATTTTTAAATGTTCCATACTCATGGATCCTGGACATTTCATCTTTATTTTATGGGAGAGACATGTTTTATAAGGTTCCCTTTTCAATTCATCTAGATAAGCAAGACTAATTAAAGGGTACATCCCAATTTCTTACTTATTTTACATTACACTCCATAATTTTTTTAAGACACCAATATTTGTCTAAATTAAACTATTTTAATCATGAAGAAATAATGTATCTATTTTCTTTTTTTTATGTAAACAATTAAGCCTGCCCACTTAAAAGACTCTTATATTTTCTATTAAATTACAATGAAGTGACTTAATTCTATTGTTTCATAAAAACTATTTTTTTTCATATTTTCACATAAATTGTACATGATTTAGTCATAAAAAATAATTTCATTTTCCTTTTATTTCCATTCTCCAACATACATAATTAGACTCTAATTTTATAAAAATACCAATAATTTCTCTAAAAGAATTATTTTTTTCTATTATAAAAGAGTATTTCTCTCAATAATTTCTCAATGATTCTATTAGAGTATTTACATATATGTCACCACAGTCTGTTGAATCATATGCTTTATTAATGTTGATATCTTATGTTAACATAAAACATATTTTATTAAATGGTTTATGATTATTTTTGGGGATTTAATATCTTGATACCATTTTCCACATTACATTGGATGGTTTATGATATTTTTATTATTTCGGGAATGTTTTTAACATTTAATATACTAGTCTCTATATGAATTAATAGTTTGATTGTGTTTCACCCCTTTAATATAGAGACTTAATTCTGTATATTAGGTTATGGATGGGGAAAACTATATCCCTTTGATGCATCTATAGGTCTCATGAGGCAAATAAGAATTGGGTTTTACCCATTTATGTATGGTTTCTTTGCCGAAGCCTTGATGATATGTTTATGATTTCTATATTTTTAATTCCTTTATTATGATACTAGAAATTTATAATTAATGTGATCATTTGACTTGTAGAATATCCATATTTATGTTTCAGATTCCTGTGGTTATTTATAACTCATTATTTAATAAGCTATTATTCATGCCATATTATGCTCAGGATTATGTTTTTATTTCATGTGTTTTTATTTATTCACTTTAAATTAATTTTTTTCACTTATTTATGATATATTTCTTTTTGTATTTATTACCCTTATTAGGAATTTGACCTCACCCCTATCTTCTTTTTTTATTTTCCCCCAAGATGCGAAGATGTTTATTATGAATTATACAGAAGGATAATCTAGGACTTCATGGGAGATTACAATGGAGTGTCAATGTTACATTTCATTTAAAATTTTAAATTAAAAAATATGGTTGTATATGGTTTTACAAATGCATGAAACTAGTCAGTCCATTGGGATTCAATATCTTATTCATAGTACCAATGTAATTAAGTATGGCACTAGCTATGGGCTACTAGGGTAAGGGTTATTAAAGTTGGTGTCGAATAAATTTTATTATAAAACATGGAAACTAGATTTAGGAAACATATATTAGGGAACACAATCCTAAGATAGAAATTAAGGATAATCATATGGGAACATCCTAGAATTTTGTTAAGGTAGACATTACAATGGTCTTCTTAGAAATACATCCCTATCTGGATACTATAAGTGGACCTGTTTCTATCACAGATATACCAATGGGTAATAGATCCAATATGGTTCATCCATCCATACTCAAAATGACGTAGTACATGAAAATTCTCCATATTGTACACATAGTTTGACACTCCTAGTGGTTATGATTAGGATAATTTAAATTTATCTTTACAAAACATTACTAAGGGGTTTTCAAGTAAATATAACCCCAAATAACCCATGTTTATGATTATGAGATTAACGATGGATAAATTTACAAATTAATGTTTAGTGTTACATGTTTGAAATTATTCACTATGATTATTAATCTAATTTAGTATATTAAATTGTTTAGAAATGGTTCATAGTGGAAGGAAAGGAAATCATACAAATGCATGTATTCCATGTAGGGATTTCAGTCCTATGCATGATAATGACATTGCATTAGGAGTTGAAACTGGATTAAGAAACTTATAACTATACTAGGAAAATAGACTTAGGTTATGAAAAATAATCATACACATATGGAACTTCCTAATCCACAACATGAAGGAACAATGTTAGACCACTTCATAGGATAACAACCTCCATCATTCAATGGGATTACAAAACCATTTGTAGAAGATAACTGGTTAATTTCCACATATAAAATATTTAAAAATTTTGGAGGAAATAAAAGGGAGATAGTTATCATGGAATTTTATCATTTATCAGGAGATTTAGATTAATGGTGGTCTAAAATTCAAAATATAAACCTGGATGAAAAATTGAAAATACAAAATGGAAGGATATTAAAGAAATTTTTAAATTAAAATATCTCCATCATGAACAACAAGTAGACATGGAGGTGAAATTATTGAATATAAGAGAGAAAGAGGATGAAAATGTACCCAATTATGAATCCAAACATAAAAGGTTACCAAGACATGATACATATTATGTAACAAAACCAAACATAATGATTGATCAATTATTTGATGGTTTAAAATAATTCCTCTAAAGGGAACTAGTCTCCCCAAATTTCTCATCATAAAATGATATGGTCTTGTGTGCTATCTAAACAGAGAAATAATAATCTAGGTCATATAACAACAATGAGAAGAAAGAGAAGAAAATGAATGTTTATCACTCTAAAAAAGAAAATAATGAAAAGTGGAAAATAGATGATTTAACTTACCATGATGTAATAAATGTGGATAGAAACATCATGGAATAATAATATTCTAGATGTATGTTTGTTAAAAGTGTTTAGAAAAGGCCATAAATATTGTGATTTCAAGGCAGTGAAAGAAGAAAACAATAATCAATACGCTAATTTTAAAGATATGGGACATTATTAAAATGATTTCCATAAGAGTTAATGAATAGTTATGCATAAAAGGACAAGGGAACAAGGCTATGCTTAAGTTTTCCCAGAAGCTAAGGATGAAGTTATTAATGTTGTGTTGGTAGGTACATTAATCATCTCATCCGATATTTATAAAAATTTATTTGATTATGAATCCTCACACTCTTTTATATATCCTCAATTTTCGTTAGAAATAAGAAATTTTCAGTTATCCTTAACAAGGGAGTTATCAGAATGGAGTACTAGTAGAATCCTTTTTGCAATAATGATGCATTGAGAAGATCCAATTATAAGACATAAAGATTCTCTAAATACTAGTTTTATCATCATACCTATGGTTGATTTTATATATTCATTTATGTGAATTGGTTCTTGAAATGCAATGAAAAAATCTATTACAAAGAGAAGTAAATCGTGATCCAAGATGATGATATAGAATTTTTTATATTTAGGGGGGATAAATAATTATCTAAGTCATATTTGGATCTACATCCAGTAGCTCTTCTAAATGAAATTATTGGGGAGGAAGAGAAATGATCATCTCTGTATGAGGAAAGAAATGTTCAAATTTAATTTAGAATTATTGTGTAGGAATAAATTGATGTATTTCTGGAGGATTTACCTACACATACTCTAGAGAAGGAAGTTTAGTTCTCTATTTATTTAATTCCTCATGAAAGAACTATATCAAATACTTCTTATATAATTGAAAATATAGAATTAGGGGAGTTTAATAAAAAACTAGGGGAATTCAATGATAATGAATTTATTCCCCCCAAGTGTTTATCCATGGGGATCCACTATTCTTTTTCTCAAGAAGAACGATAGATACATGAATCTATGCATTGACTATATAGAAATAAATGATATTAAAATAAAGAACAAGATCTATTTTCCTTTTATTGATGATTATTTGATGAACTTAATAGATATCAATACTTTTCAAAGATTGAATTTGACATGGATATCATAAATTGTGTGTGAGGAAGAAAGATATTCCAAATTCAACATTTCATACTAGGTATGCACATTACGAGTTTAGAACAATTACATTTCCGATAACTAATTAACCTAATATTTTTATGGACCTAATGAGCAAAGTTGTTATGGAATATCATGAAGATTTTTTTTGGAATTTATTGATGATATATTTATATATTATAGAAGACATGAGGCCCATGATAACCACTTGAGTGTTATTTAGGAGGCCCTTAAAAGAACTTAGTTATATTGGAAGTTTAACAAGTCTAAATTTTGGTTTCAGATAGTTTCTTTTCTTGGCCATATTGTCTCTAAGGATAGAATATCAGTTTATTATGTGCATAAAAAGGAAATCCATAAATTTCATACAACAAAAAATATAACTATGGTATGTAGTTTCATTGGTTTAACATGTTACTATCAGCATTTTGTTTATAAGTTTTCATGATTAGATAACTCATTAACCATGATTACCCATAAAGGGGTTACATTCATATAGAAAAAATAATGTGAAAAAAGTTTTGAATAATTTAGGAGGTTATTATTGAATTATCTGATATTGACTCTACCAATAAGAAATGATGGAATTGTGATTTATTGTGATGAAAAAAAAGAAATGTACTGGTTTTGTTCTCATGTAGAATAATAGAGTTATTTCTTATGCATCAAGTAAGATAAAAAATAATGACCAAAACTATACAACTCATGATCCTGAGTTAGAATCCATAATATTTTCTCTAATGATATGGAGACACAACCTCTATGGTGAATGATGTAATATATATAAAGATCGCAAGATCATGAAATGTATCACCTCATTGAAGGAACTCAACATGATGAAAATGTGATGGCTTGAGCTACTCAAGGATTATAATTGTTAAATAAACTACCACCCATGGAAGGAGAATATGGAAGAGGATGCATTAATCTATAATAATCATGGAGTTCTGAAAAAAAGAGGATTGAAAAGGGTCTTTTATACATGGATTTAGAAAATATAGATATAGGAAATATGAATAAATTAAAAACATCATTAATTTTTCAAATAACTTCCACACCATATTTATTATAATGGGTTAAAATTTAACTATATGAAGATGAGAAATTTGAATGGAAAATTAGAGCTGTGAATGATGGGATGTTGGAAAGATTAATGTATAAGGATGGAATCATTATTGAGGGAAGAGTATTTTTGTTTCCACTATACCCAAGCTAATAAGGGATTTTTGTTTGATTCCCATAGATCAAATTTCTCTATAAACCCTAGTTGCACTAAGATGTATAAATATTTCAAGGAACATTTATGTGTGATAAAATGAAGTGGTAAAATTACAATAATGTGTCATGATATTTATTCTATCAACAAGTGATAGTTTAAGGGTAATATATTAGAGGGAGCAAGAAACTTATAACTATTATTATATGTAAATTCAATGGAAATACCATGGATTTCGTCATTGGATTAACAAAAAATCCAAGAAAGAATGATGAAATATGGGGGATTTTTTATCAACTTACCATATCTACCCATTTCATTACTATAAGAATGGACTTTCCAAAGGAGCACATTATAAGACCTTATATTAACAACGTTTTAAGACTTCAGGGAGAACACATTTTAATTGTGTCTATTCATTTTCCACAATTTACGTCCTAATTCTAGAAATGTTTTTTGAACACTTTAGACACTGAGATTCATTTGTGTATAACTTATCACCCTCAAATAGATGGCAGTCTAAAAGGATCATTTAGACATTATAGGGCATGTTAAGATCAAGCTCTATTAAAATTGAATGTATCTTCGATTAATATTTAACTTTGTTAGAGTTTTCCTTCTATAATAATTTCCATTCAAGTATTCAAATGGCACCATATGAAGCGTTGTATGGAAAAAGATTGTGTACACCAACTTGTTGGGATAAAGTTTGTGAAATGAAGCTTATAGGACTTAAAATTTAATAGGAAACCACAAAAGGTAGAGACTATTAAAACCCTTATCATTGTAGCTCAAAGTAGGAAAAGGATAAATTCCGATAATTGAAGTGAGGATTTGGAATTTTAAGTGGGAGATCATGTTTTATTGAATGTTTCTCCATGGAAGGGTGTTATACTATTTGGAAGGAAAAAAGAAAATTTATCCCTAGGAACATTGTTACTTTTTAAAATCCTAGATAGAATTGGAGCTATGTTTTATCATTTTTAATGCCACATAGACTTTCTAAAGTAAAAAAAATGTTTTTTACATCTCTTTGTTATGGAAGTACAGACCCGAGCCAATGATTTTTTTCACATCTAAATGAATATATTTGGAACTTGATATATCTTCATATGAATAACATATCTAGATTTTAGACATTGGTGAATAGTTGTTGAGGAATCAAACAACACATATGGTAAAAATTATTAAGAAAAATCATAAAATTGAAAAGGAAATGTGGCAACCAGTGGAATTTATGATGAAGAACTACCAAATCATTTTTATGAGGTGAACATGTTATAATTTTGAGGAAATATTTTTTGAATGAGGGGAGAATATAACACCCCAATATTTTATGGTAAATCTCTTTTAAAATTTAATATCTTTGATAGTTCATGCTCCACACAACAATGAGTTTAAAACCATAATATAATATTAAATATTTCCATAGAATATTAATGGGACAATTAGGAATATTAATATGACCAATAAAATAGTAACATCTTCAAAGAAAGTTAAAAGAAAATTTAGGTATCTTATAAATGAAAATATGGTATATTTATAAAGTGAAATATGTAAACAAATGTTTTAAAATTCATGAATTTAGTATTTTTATTTCTATGATTTATAAATTTTTTTAATATTTTATAATAAATATAATGAATAACATTAAGAAATATTTTCATAAAATATATTTATAAATTAATATTTTTTTATTTTAATTATAAATTTTTTTCTGAGACATAAATTGACTTATGAAAGTGTCATAAAAATTATTTTAATATTAAAATCAGTATTTTTTGAGTAAATGATGATTTTATTTAAAAATTAAATATATCATATTTACTAAACTATTTTCATAAAATTTAGTACCTTTTTAAATTATACAAGTCAAAAATGGTTGGTGAATAATTTGTATTTTTCAAAAATAGTTCAAATTTTTATATAGTTGTGAGGTTTGATAATCTATGGTATATAAAAATTATAAATTTAAATTCACTATTTATTTAGAAATTGCTGATGTGAGTACCATAATATTTAACTCTAATTATTTAATTACTATATTTAGTCACAAGAATTAGAAATATTCAAAGTTTGAGCCAAAATAATAAACAAATGAGTAAAATAATTTAAAAACACCCCTCGACTCCTCTATATATACCACTCATCACCACCTCATCTCCTCACAAATCAAAGTTCTTGAATCATGCTTATATTATCCCAATTTTTAGTCCAAATTCTATCCCCAATGTTCTAGTTTTTATAGTTTCATCAAAAGACCAATTTAAGGTTCACTAAGGAGGATCTCAAGGAGTGTAATTCAAGAGCAAATATCCCATTTCTATCATTAAAATTGCTTTCAATATCTTCTCATTTCTTATAATTTCCAAAACTAAAATGCTTAAAAATTCAGGATAAATTATTTATCTTATATATACTATAATTTTATTATGATAATGGTATATCCACCATAGTTTTTCTCTCTTACACTTGTTGTTCTAAAATTGAAAACATTATCCATGAGATGCTGATTTAGTACCTTCCTGGACAATGATTCTTTCATTCTACAATACCAACTTGAAGGATAGTAATATAATTTTTTTTTGTTAAAAAAAATTCTAATATGTATATTAAAACTTATTTAGTGTTATATAACCCATATATATACATGATATTAATTAATAAAACAAATCAAGTTCATGATGGTTAAAACAATCACCAAAATAATACAAATGGTTATCATTAATGTTTTATCTAATGAATCATCCACATATCTGGGAAAAAATGATACATAATACCATTTAATATTTTTTATGTTAATTAATAACATTTAATTTAAATTTTGGATAACTATTCACTTTTCACAAGTTATTTTTTACATGTATACATGTGAACCAATTGAAAAAACCAAGGCATCGAAGACTTCCAAATGATGAAACTGAATCTTATAACTTATAAAATATTCCACAAACGATTGAAAATTAATTGTTTTTACTATGATAACCGCCCATTTAATGGAAAAGGGGGAAACCTCCATGTAATCAATGAAATAGAAAAAAATGCCCCCAAAAATCCAAAATTCCATGAACATAAACAACCCACACTACATGAGAAATTCACTACCAAAATCCAATACATTGATCCCACCTTCTAGCTTCCACAATTTTTTGGAACGCTATCCCGTGAAGACGTGCATGGGCCTGGTACCAATGGCCATAACTATAACATCTAAAATATCCATTTCTAGATAGAAATTTTATAAGGGGAACTCCATTCTTTGAACCTAATCCAGAGTAGCCTCGTATAGATATAGTTGCATAATCCATTGAACTAGAGACTACAGAGGCCAAAGAAATAGTAATGCACCAAGAACAACATCAATGCCTCCATGTTTTACGCACTATGAAATAAGAACATAAAAACTCAATTTATATCCTACCTCTAGAATCCATCACAAACAATCCATATCTAAAAATTCCCACACCAACAAATTTCCATTGATGCCAATCAGACCTATCATCATTCAATTTGAATCCTTCTATATTGTTCTTCCACCGAATCAACATCCTGGTCATCGGATGAAGCTAGAAGAAACCCATACACCTGTTTGAGACTCCTCTAATGTCCCAACCATGCAAGAAAATGTGTATCCAAAGGGAAAAAGGAAACATTAAAGAGGTTCATGGTAACTTGTATCCAACAATGCCGAAAAACCTCAGATCATTATACATAAAAATAATAAAAGATCACTTTGAGTCGTGAAGACTGCCAAATTCCATAGAAGACCCGATTGCTTCTATCTAAATGCATGTAATACCACATTAGACCACACCACACACTCCTTAACTATAAATGAAATGAGACAACAACCCTTAGTGATGTTGGATCTTGAACCCTGTGCCTTCAGCATGCCGCTAATGAAAGACCAAACCAGTGAAGAAGGAAGTATGAGAAGCCAACCATTAAATATAGAGAATTGTTGATATGGTCGATACCATGAGGGCGATGATGAGGCCACTAAATTTACTGCTCACCATGACAAAACTGGGAAGGATCACTAAGAAGGAGGTGTTGTACCAATCCTGAGGTAAAGGAATGTAGGTAGCAAGAGGGGGAAAAACAAGCAGAGCGACACCCCTTACATGCTCATCAAAAAAATGAACTTTATAAAATTTTAATAAATAAAATACTTGTTTAGTAGGTTCTGAATTAAATTATTAATGAATATGATTTCATTATTTAAGACATTATGTAAAATCAAGGAATGCTTTTAGAAATAATGTAAGGGGTTATCCCAGAACCTCCATTTTTCATTCGGGTTACACATTATTTCTCTTTACACCATTGGAATTATTCTTTATTTTTATGTAATTATATAAAATTATATTTATATGATATGAAATCATGTATCCAAATCAGTTAATATTTCATTTATTGGGAATAAAAGTTTTATAAGGTTCCATTTTCCATTCTTCTTGATAAGTATGACTAATTAAAGGTAACTTCCAAATTTCTTACCCATTTTCATGTATACTATGTCATATATTTCAAGAGACAAATATTTTTACAATACCACACATTTTATTAGGAAAAAATAACTTTACTCTTTTCTAGTTTTATATAAAGAATTTACCCTTTTTCAATTTTAATACTTAATTATTTTCTCTTAAATTACACTAAACTGGCTCAATTCCAAAGTTTCATAAAAACTCTTTTTACATGTTTTCTCTTTAGTTTGAACTCATTTATCCCTTAAAAAATTTTTATTTTCAATCACTTTTAATTCTAGGATTTTTTTTCAATTTTATTTTATATAAAATATAAATAATTTTTCCAAAAGAACTCTTCTTTCCAAAGTATAACAGTATTCCACTAAATAATATCTCAATGATTCTATTAGAGTATTTTAATATATTAAAAAAAACTCAATTGACTCTTATTATTTATTAAATCTTATCTCCTATTTTACCGTATACTATATTTCATTGAATGGTTTTTGATTCTTTATGGGGATGTATTATCTTTATACCATTTTCCCCAATACTCTGAATAGTTTATGATTTTGTTTACTGTTTGGGGAATGTTATAAAACCTTTATATGATAGTTTTAAAATGAATATATAGGTTGATTATATTTCCCCCCTTTCATATGAGGAATGAATTGGAGTTAGTATGTGTTGGTCATGGGCCACTATAGGCCCTGGATGAATTGTTTTGGTCTCATGAGAAGAAATAAACAAGGTTTTTACATATTTTTGAATAGTTTCTTTTCTAAAGCCTTGATGGTATGTTTATGATGTCTGAAATTATGTATTACCTCCTTATGATACTAGTAAATGATAATCCATGTTATTATTTGACTAGAAGAACATCAATGGTTAATTTTCATACTCACATGATTAATTATATGGAATTATTTAATAAGTTATTGTTCCTACCATATTATGCTCAAGATTATGTTTTAATGGAATGTGTTTTTAGTTATTCACTTTTTCTTATTGTTTAGTATTGTTTATGATAGCTTATAGTATACTTGTTAATATTTCGGAGAAACTAATCCACCATTGTCCTATGTTATATTATTCTCTAGGATGTGAAGATGTATAGTATGGATGACTTTCAGGGGTAATATAGGAATTTATTAGTGTTTCAAATGGTGTTTCTATGTTGTATTCAATTCAAAATTGTAATTTAAAACTTATGTTTGTATCTGTTTTCACATATCTAATAAACTATTAAGTCTATAGGGATGTGATCTCTTATTCATAGTTCAATTGTAATTAAGGCATCAGCTCTGGGATACTAGGGTAGGGTATTTACATAAGATTAATTCAAATTCGGAAGCATAGTATGTCTGTTGTGAAAAAACGTATCCCAGATGGTAAAATTTGGAATCAAAAGGCATGATATGAATAAGGTTCTGAATAAATAGAACTAGGATGGGATCTGTTACATTTATAGAGATATTTTAAAAACTTGACTGGATAATATTAACATCTTGGGGGAACCTTGGGAGGGATCTAGGGTGGTAACAATAGTGTAAAATAATACTCAAATATTTTTTAGGGTGTTTGAATGGGTGGTTGAGTGGATTTAATAAAAAATATAGGATAATTCATTATTAATTTCAAAATTTAGGTTTTGGAATCTATATGATAAATTAATAAAGTCCAAAATTATTCCATAGGTTTTTAACAGTAGTTTCTACCATGTAAGAGTTTATTTATTTATTTTATAAGGATTTTAACTGAACACATTAAAATAAATATCTTGGTGATGTGGAAGGGATTTATATGTATAAAGATTTTTTTTTGAAAAATTAAAATATAATATATGCTTTTGTGGTTTCATTAAGTATTTATAAAATTATTGAAGTAACATGAAAATAATATATGATTTTGGAGTTTATGAAATATTTTTTTCTAATAAATTTAATTTTTATATTTTATCTTGCAATATGTGAAACTAAAATTTTAAAATAAGTTAAACAAAACATCGTGCCTATCTTGTGTTACACGTGAAAAAATGTTTTAACACACCACAATCTATTATAAATATTACTATTTATACGTGACCACTATAACCTAACCATTAAACACATGGATATGAATGATAATAAATATTTTCAAATATTATGTATAATTTATTTGTAAAAAGAAAATGTATTGATAAAAAACTACTTATTTTTTGGTAAATTCTTTCCATGGATCGAAAATAAAATATTTTCAAAAAAAATATTTTTTTTTATGAAAAATATTAAAACTAATTTCAGAATATTTTAGAAAATTAATATTTTGAATTAAAATTCCTTTTTGGAATAATCATTTCAAATTTTTAAAGGAATATATGTTTTGGATTTTCTTGAAATGTTCGATTTTTGTAATGAATAGTAAAAATTATTAGTTTTTATTGAATATTGAATTTCTATTCAAGGAATTTATAGGGTTAATTTAAAAAAATAGCTTTAAAAGTAAATTTAATTTAAATATATTTTTAATAATCCAAATTATTTCATTATAATCATTTTCTTATTGAATTTTGATACTAAAACTTTTTAAAATTTTGAACTTTTTCTCATTGAAAACCCACTTTCTAGTCATGTCTATGAGATTTATTTTAAATTAAAATTTCCAAAATATATGAAAATAAAATTTAAAATTGATTAAATATTTTGAATCCAAATAATTTAATTTCTCTAATAATTTAGGCTTAATTTTTTACCATAATGTAAAGTAAAAATTGTAAAAATTGTTTATCATCGTCAAGGTGATAATTTGTTTACCGTGTGGTTAGAGTAAAATGAGAAGTTTAAAAATAATCCAAAACACATCTAATAAAAATATTCTAGAAATATTTCAACCTTAGAAATTCTAGGTTCTATATGTTACCATTTTAGATCCTTTATTCATTTGTAAAATGTGGTTAAACATTTTACTTTTCAAAAATTACATTTGTGCCACTCACCTCACTTATAAAAAGCCACCCCCTATTGTATCCTCTTTAAACATAAAAAAACCATTGGATCAGACAATCCCAACCTAAATAACTTCCTTACTTCAATCTACTTAACCTGTAAGCCTTAGTTATTTCAGAAAGACTACAAATGAATCATTTTGTTGCAAACGAAAAAAGTTTTTTCCAAAGAGAGGGTAACGTCACTAATTGAGTGTATTATCTTATTTTTTCCTTCACATTCATAAATTATTATTAGAAAATAATTATTTAAAAAAATTATATTAATTTTTTTATAGGTTATTATATTAATTTAATAACCTAAATACTTCTCCTCTTCCATAACATGGGTTAAGAAATCATTATTCATGTGTAAGGAGGACTACCGTATCATGAATCAATGTTATCCGGTTTCCATCACCACATATCATGGATGGATACTGTGATTGGTTTATTATTTATACACTATATTTGTGATATTATTATGCTTTTGAAATCAGTATGCCACATTTTTCATTCATACCTTCTATTCTGTGGGAATTAGATAATGTCGTGTCTGTGTACAACATACTACCACCTCACAATGCGAGGTGATTTGTTTAAGATTTAAAAGGAAGGTAAAAGGATGGATTTAAATAAAATATATGATATAAATGAAATAAAAATTATTCAATAATGGTAATATTTTATTTGACTTTTTTTTCCATCTTTTCATGACGAAAATGGAAATAACTTTCATGGGTAAATAATGTATATCAATTCTACAAATGTTGTATTCAATTTTCTATCTCCATATTTTATAGATCCCCTTAAATAAATATATATTGAATATATATATATATATATGATATTTATATCATGTCTTGAAATCAATAGATAATGTAACCATGATCAATAGAAGGTGAAAAAAACAAAAAATCCTAACGTACACGAAAAACAAAGCAGTTATTGCCTGAAAAACAACTTTAATATGGAATTGTTTATAAATAGTAAATAAATGGTCATTAGTAAACCATATATGTTATTATATATAATTATAATTTTTTAATAGACGCATACTATACTTATATTTTTTATACATGTGGTTTTAACTTATTCGAAGAAAGTTGATACTTATGGTATGAGATCTTCTTTTGACTTATTTACTTCTGTGAGACACATGCCATATTCACTAGTTATTTCATTCATGTGGTGTACATAATTCCAATGAATGTAATTTATTATTATTATACTAAAAATTATTTAGATTTTAATATAAATTTTAGGATCATTATATCATTTGGTTGAAGGTTCAAAAGTTACGAAATAGGTAAGGGATTTTTGCATCAATTTTCCTTCATTGAGACATTTGTTATGTTATGAACCTATATTATTTTATGATATGTTTATAAAAACGATTTGAAATTTAATATCATAATTTTATCTATTCCCAAGGTATTTTACTTTTCATCTCATGTTACTATTTCATGGGGGTTGTGATTCAAAGCTAACAAAGTGGCAAGGAACTTATATTACAATACCATTATTTATCTGCATTTCTCATGATTATGTTCCCAATAATGAAATAATATGGTATATATCTAATTGAAATCATGTATTTTATTACACTATGGTTATTTCTATAGGAAGCCTTATTCCCTTAATTTTATTCTCTTTATTTAATCAATAGTTCAAAATAATATTTTTAGAAAAAATCATCTTTATTTCTCTCTTATATCGACACACATTTTTTCTATAAAATGATTTTTTGAAAAAAAATAAAAAACGATTCTTATATTTTTGAAATAATTTATTAATGTTTTTTTACCAAATGTTTTGAAAGGAATGTTCATGTTGTTTTCCTAATCATGTCGGTTTGATTTTAAAAAAATTGTGAAAGAACTATTTTTTAACATGTATGATATGAATATAATTTTATACCATTTGGAATATTATTTAACTTGAAGCATCCTTTATAAATTTTAAATGTTTTTTTAATTAAATGGATTTTCAAAATGTGTTCTCTTTTATTTTATTTTAAATTGGAAAAAATATTTTCCATAGGAAATGATTTATATGATTTTTTAAATCATCTTTTATAATATTCCAAAGATATTTTCAAATAAATGTATTTTGAAAATATTTTTTGTTTTAAAAAGTGTATTTTAAAGTTGAAAGGCTGTATTACCAAATAAATTTTACAACTTTTCTTTCAAAATCTTTTTCTTTCCATGATGAAATCTGTTGATCTGGCATATAATTTACTAAGGAAAAATTGAATGATACCATTGTTATTATTTATCAAAATAGTTATTTTTATTTTTGATTTCATGTCTATAAGACCCATTTATTTTTCATTTTTCATGCGACAATGGGTGGATGAAATATTTATGAAACCCATTTTCATTACACAGGATATGATGTGATGATATGAGGAATGATTTAGAAAATTGTGGCACAAATTAATATTTTTTTCATTATGAGAAATGGGGACCTATATATCATTCCAATGAATTATGTAATGATTTAAATCTCATCATATTATAATTGAAAAAAGGTATACATGATTGATCCACTATGTAACTCTAAGAACCCGTTTTTCCACTCAGATATGGATTCTTTAAATTTAATTATAAATATTTAAATCGGACATAATATAGAATCATAATGAGTTAGAAAAGGGATCAAGGGTTTATGAGGAATGTTTTGAGCCTAGAACACATATTTTTTGGGAAACTGGCCATGTCGTATGGTTACCTCGTGGTTGGCACACTGTTTTCCAAATCGGGCGGATGGTCTATTTTTTATAGAAAAATATAACATGATTGGAGAAATTTTGTGTAGCCTAACCATGCAAGTGAACTTTATACCCAGGTAACCATGCAGGGTTTGAACATGGTTTGTCAAAGTGTGTGGACAAACTCTGCACATGCCATTTTTCTGGATAAATTGTTCTTTTTTCCCATAATGATCTAATTAGACCCCTCCTTCTTCCTTAATTAAAAAACCAGTTAGATTAATCTATTTGGCTCTAAAAATGGAGATTTTCAAAGGCAAAATTTAGGGATATAATGATCTACTTTTTTGGGATCCGATCGATCTTTCGTTCATCATGTTGGATTCCCAACAGTAACTAATCAAGTCCATTTGAACCTTTCTCTTTCTTTCTTCCTCTCTACCTAATTATCAAGGTATGAGTGTTTTTTCACTTTTCATATATATAATCTGATTTGAGCCAAATTAAGTGCCAATACTGGAGGAGGAGAGTATTGCAAGCCTAAGGTGGGTGGCCTATAACTCATCCCTCATGTTTGTTGATTTAGGAATTATTGTGTGGGGCCCAACGATTTCATCAGGTTCAACTTATAGAACTTATATTCCATGCCTATAATCATTAGAGCTGTATGGATATGATCTTTATATATTTTTATTCAATTTTTGGTGGTAACAAGCACAAATAAATCCATCCATTGTATGATGTTATTCGATAATTGGGTTTTTAGTATTTGACATGTTTGAGCCACAAGTTAGGTGTGATATTTCTTGAAACTTATAAGGTTATGCGTTTCTATATTAAATGGATTGATTAATATTATGAATTTCACAATGGAAAGTACCATGTATTCTCACCACTTGACCCGCCTATGGTATGTGCGATGAATTGACAATAAAAATTGAAATGTGAATTAGAATGTATACTAAGTATATGACATTACCTTAAATGTAAATGAATAGTAGTTTTCCTATCTGTAGAACACCTTACCACATTAATGGAAGGTAGTGAAATGAACCTTGAATATAGAAATGTTTTAAATTGAATAAAATAATGGTATCATGCTACTCTACCTTATCACATGAATGAAAGGAAATTCTTTTACCAAATGACATATTATGACTTCATAATTAAATAGGAATGGATTGAATTAAGCTCACCTTGGATTCTGAATGGATAATTCCTTGAGCACTCGTGAAACCCATTCTGATTCATGGATACAGATTGATTTGGTTGAGAACAACATAGATCCTGATCCTTGTTTATTCTTTGGATATATAGTATGAAACCGCAGGATCCCTTAAATATCATTACTGGATTCCTTGGATACAGTACTTGGATCTAGAAATGACAAGTACTTGCCACAGTGAAATACTATCTGGCCCAATCATTATGTATACCCTTTTTACCTTGGATGAAGTCCTTGGACTCGGTAGGCGTATCATTGTGGAATGAAATAGACAATTCTACATATATTAAACTCTTAAACTACGCCATGATATAATTATAACTGAGTTGGTGACCCTTTTGGACTACGTCACCTTAGTTATTACCAAAGGAATTCATTATTAAATATCATTAAGGGTTTCCTTGTTACAACTTGGAACCATCATAATTTCTATCAAGTGAATTATTTTGAAACTAGTAATAATAAAATAATTAATTGTTTACATGTTTAGCTGCTAGATGAGTGATGAAGCATGTACTTGGGAATTTGGTTAATTGTATTGCTTTTACTTTATATATGTATGCTTTCACACTATTAAATTTTGATTACATGGGCTAGATATTATAGAAACCATTGGTGGTGGCCCACTAAAATATATCACAAACCCTCTCCAGGAACCATTTGGTACTCAGAGTATATTACATGGTTACGGGTGTTGACAAAGGGAAGAAAATGGATTCAAACACTTGATTGCTTGCACTTTATTATGGATCTTTATTGCATATGACCAAGTCAGTGCTTGGTATGCTTGGGATAGATTTTAATTTACATTATAATTATGTTGAACATGTTATTCCTAGAATATTATATCCATTTTTACCAGTTGTCTAGTGACATGAGATATCATCAGTTGTGGAATTATGTTCTAGTTGTTTCAGTAATTGCAACTATTATCTCTATCTTTGGATGAGCCTTCTATTTACTTATATTGAATTTTCTATTTACCGTTGTATATAATAATCCACTATGCTAGATTTATATAATAAGGGAACAGTCTCTCCACAGACACACCCATGGTCCTCTCTACTAGTTGGAAACCTTTGGAATTTGGGGAGATGCATTTGAGGCAATGTGGCCCACTAGGCTTGGGAAACCCATTAAGTGTAATCAGGTTCCATGATGTCCCAAAGTGGTATCAGATGAGGTTTATTTTCTTACTTTACTATTTGGAGACAATAAAATTGAGATTAGAAATGATAGGGATGTGGTCATAAACCATGCTGGGGAGTTGCGAAGCCATGTTTGGGTTAAAATCCATGTTACCCAAAATTATAATTCTCGTTCTATTTTCCCTATTATAGTTAAAATTATTTCATCATTGGGTGACACACATGTTGTGTGGTGTTGTGGATTATTCCTCTTTTTGAGATTTTTTCATCCCAATCCCAATAATATGAGGGAATGGTTCATTGATACATGCATCATTATTAGTACCCATATTTCGCTAGTCCTAAACATTGCCATGCCATATAGGTGAATTTCACTATTTTTCATTTCATGATATTCCAATGACTGTTGAGTGATGTTGTGATAGGTAGATTATGATTTCATTACTCTTTTAAGCGATTTATTGAATACATGTATCAATTCATGAGGTCTATTGGCCCCCCATGGATTGGGATAAGTAATTTAATTAGTCGATCCATTATGCTATAAATAAATCGGTGTCGTTTCGAGTGATAAGGGGTATAGGAACTGATTCACTAGAAATGAATATCCATAATAAAGTGAATCATGAATTCTAAAATGAATTGGTTTCACATCATTATCCCACCTTTCCACGTTTATGAAATGAAAAGTAGTGAACATGGAAATTAAATATAAAATGAAATGAAACTTATACTTGAGAACTTACTGATACCTGGATGTATAAGTGGACAGTTAGGGTAGTATTCCTTGCGTAGAAAGTTCTGTTGTGTTCAACTTCTACTAGTAATTCTATCTTTCTTCTTAAGCTTTTTTTGAGGTGTGTTATTTAAAATTATAAACTAAGGCTGCTACGACATCCCCAGGTCCTATAGTGCGAGGGTGGAAACAATAATTCTCCAAACGTGGTGGGCCCTGAGCAGCCACTATTACCTCTAGGAGAGCCACTCAAGGTACCACCTACTATACCTGATCTAGGAACTGATGTCCAAGTTATCGGTAGTTTCCTACATCTAATGTTTTCCATGCATGATGCTCCATGAGTTGCACCTACAATGGATGATTTGAATCCTGAGTTCCAACAATAGTATCCTCCTACTTTCTCAGAGGATGGTTATCCGTAGGCTGTTGATTCTTGGATAGAGGCTACCCTATCATTATTTGAGCATATTGAAATTAATCTAGATTGTATATTCAAACATTGCACATACATGATTTTGGATTTGGGAACGTGTTGGTGGGATGTGAATTCATAGGTTGTAATTCATCAAGGAATGTTATGTGATGAATTCTAGATACCCTTCAATGATATTTTATTTCCTCTAAACCTGAGAGCTGACAATTATAGAGAGTTCATGCATCTTGAGTGGTGTTATATGTCAGTTATGGAGTATTCATTGCATATCATGGAGTTGCAACACTTTGCACCACTTCTAGATGGTGATCAGATTTTCTGTTCTGGATGTATTGAGGATGGGCTACATTACACTATATATATAGAGGTGAATGTATTTTTCCTACCTACTTATTTTGAGATAGTCAATTAGACTCTTTTCAATTAGAGAAACATTAGAGAATGAAGTATAATTTGGTATATAGGATCAATTTCGTGTCATGACATTAGTTCTTCCGGTGGTAGGAAATGTTACCTTGAGTCTTCTCAATAGGGAAGTGACAACCATAGTGAAAATATTTATATCTCTAATGTCTTCCATCTATGGGGAAGAAGGGGGAATTTGAAGACTCAGTGTGATAGAGAGCCATTGGTGTGTTTGGATTCCCATTATATGGGGAATCTCCAATGTTACTGCCATAACTTTCAACTAACCTCAAGTGGAAATGAATCCACACTTGTTCAACCTTTAGGAGTGAGTTGTTTTATGCCACATCAGGAGGGTAGTTGGAAAAGAATAGGTAATTCTATCTGATGATGATATCAGGTCCATGGTAGATAGAACCCCGATCACCAGTATCACCAATAGATTAGTTATGATCACAGAAGTCCATCAGTTTCACATGTATGTGGCTCTGGTCGGTTGCATATAAAACAGTAGATACAAGAGGATTAGGCTGCAGGACCATCTACATTTTGAGTTAGTATTCTAGGGAAATCCACTATAGTACCTTCTATATTTGATACAGATCATTCATACTCTTTTATCCCTATATCTATCTTGTAATGTCTCAGAGTAGAGATACAATATTACTATGATGTAGTGACGGTTGATATGTCTTTAGGGGTACAAAAATAGGGTATATGACAGTGTAGGGATTTTCTCATTGAGGTAGGTAGTTACAATTTCTTTTGTAACCTCTTTTTTCTCGAGATGACATGATTTAATGTCATTTTTGGGATGGACTTGTTGGTTCAGTATCAAGATTTTTCAGACTACTATCACTATAGGGGAGTGTTTACATCACCTAAAGGTGACCATTATCTACATAAGGGTGAGTGGGATGCCTAGGAAGGTAGACCAGGACCGGAGCATCATGGGATAGGTGGAGTGACTACCCATCTTGAAAATCTCTTCACGGAGGATCAGGGTTTACAAAAAGTTTATTTCCCTCCAGTAGTAGACAATTTCAGGGACATCTTCCAAGATGATTTTTGAAAGACCCAAACTTTCATTAATGGAAAATCCTCTAGATCTAATTAAATTTTTATTATGGTTATATAAAATTTTAACATCACTGGTTTTATGTTTCAAGATTTTAAAATACCTTTATTAATTATGACCCTTGCTAATATGGCTGTTGAATAGTGATCATGTGATTAGTATAGATATACGGCTTTAACAAATCCAATTTACTCAGGCAAAGGAAGTGATGGCCTTATCCAGAAGAATTTCCCCAGACGAAGGCCATTTGTCAGAGCTTCAAAAAGTGGTGGTGTCATTGGGCTTCACTCTTGACCAAGCCCATGCTGAGCTTTAACACATTATGATTTATTGGAACCGACTATGGGAGAAGTGGAAGTTAATAGATATTACCACTCGAGCAATGTTATCCAAGCCAACCCAAGAGTCTGTCACCATCACACACCTTACCCTTTAGTATTATGTAGGTGTTATAGGGGGTTATGTAAAAAGACCATAACACTATTACTATGTAGATTATTTTTGTATAAATAATGTGCATTCATTTTATTATTGTTACTTTGTGAATAGTTTCTAAAGTAGAAATAGTATTTTTAGTTAATATTCGACTAAGAAATCTATTTTGATGAATTAATGGATTTTTGAATTAAATAATATTTTAATAATATTTTATTATTATTAAATTACTTTTTATTAAATATAAATGATCATATAATTTTATGAATGCAGTTGTAATTTTTATAATGGTTTGAAAGATGTTTTTGTCAAAAGCCATGAATTTTCTATAAATGTCGGTTGTTATTTTAAAAGTAAAAAATTACATATTTACAATATTATATAGATAAAATTAATATTATTTTTGGAATCAGGACATTGAAATTATCCTATGGTGGATTTTTTATAATTTTCATGAGAAAGCTGAATTTTTGGGAAAAAATTAAATACCATTTAAATATATAATGTGTTTTATGACATCATAATGACCCAATAGTGATGTAATAAAATAATATAAGCATTATGTTCGTCCAATATATGTTTTACCATTAAAATAATGTGATTTTTCATTTGTTTTATTTATTATACAAAGCTTTAGCGGACCCTTCAAGGCTTATAATACATTTTGTCTTTTTAAATTGTGTTCCTTGAGAGTGTGATTCACCTCCACATAAGCAACCCTATTATTTTAAGACATTCGGCCATTGGAATTATAAAATATTGATTTCCACTTCCCTATGGAAAAAATAATGGTCAAAAACCGTGCACTGGTTTGTGGTTTTGATTAGTTTAATGTGTGGTGTTCCAAACCTAAATAATAATGAATTCCCTATCCATTCCAATATAAACCAACCCAAGCTCCCACTTCCTCTACACTAAAATACTTTGAAGTTCATAAAACCCCTTCACTCCTCTCTCTATAATCCTCCCATAGTGCCCAAAGATCCTAATAATCCTTTCCCAGCCTCTCCCTAGCTTTTGAAATCTTACTTCCATGTAAGGGATCTCATCCATTCTCATTTTGTCCCATTTTCTTTAAGTTGTTATGCCCTTTTGTTTTCAATTAAAAATGTTGGGGTATGATTTCAAACCTCCCTAATACTATCCTATTTATGTTTTTATGATGGTATACCCCGTTCTCTATCATTAATTCCTCCCATGTACACCTGTTACCATGCCGAAATTCTTTGAGGGGTTTTCTATCCTATTTTACATCCAAGTAATTATTTTGTATTATGCATCTAAATTCCATTACATTTGTATGGACAAGTATCTATATGACCCCTTACTGTCCATTTAATTTATATATTATTATACACTTTTTTCTCTCTCATCAACCATTTTCATTAATCCCCATGTCACGTCGTTATGCTGCTAAAATTGCACCGTGTTTTTCCAAGCCAAGATCATTGTGTAGTGAATACCATACCCATGTCTCTATCAAGGGTATTCACCTTTATACACATATACATATTGAATTTTAATTTAATTTATTCCAAATTACTTAATCGTGGAAGAACTTATGATGTTGATTGATTCCATGTTATATGATCCATGTGGAACACTTATGAATGAAATGAAATATTTAAGAATGGTGCACCCTGATAGCGCTCCAATGAATTAGGTAAATCATATTATCATGATAGGTCATGTGCAATGGGTTTTTACTCATGATAATTCAAGTGAAATGGTTTTTTACTCATGCTTCATGTCAAATGAGGGTTTTCACATTCTCCATGTGCAATGAGCCTTGGCTCATGCTAATTCAATGTTAAGTTTTGTTTCCACTATTCAATGATATGATTATCATTCTTTATCATGCCTTTATGATCATGTTTCTATTGTGCTCCATTGATATTCCTATTTTCTACTATGTATTTCATTCCTCATGTTATTCCATGTTTATTCCCTTACTGGGCTTTATTGATCACCCTTTTCTTAACCATGTCCCTAGGTTATCCCATGCAATGCTAAGTATGAGGGAATGTAGTGGTCATGTAAAGGAAGTTTTCAATAAAGATATTGTGTGTTTTATCTTCTAAGAAGTTATTTAATGTTCCTAATCCCCAAATACACAATACCTCTCGATCTTCTATTTTGTATCAAGTGAATATTTTATGTAAAAAATCAGGTTTTAGTGTGTAATAAAAAATTGGGTTGTTATAGTTGGTATCATAGGATAGGTTTAGATATTTTTGGGATTAGGATTAGAAACCCTATTGAAGAGTTAGAGACAAAAATAAATATAATAAAAACATCCCTATATATTAGTGAGTATTGTTTAAGTGGTTTATCAAGAAAATACATCTCTATCTAGATTCGAGTAGGTAGAGGTGGCTCTGGCACAGAAGTATCCTAGGGTAAAACTCGAAGACACTGCTTTGACCTAGAATCGAACAGAAAATGGTGCATGAATACGGGTCTTGCTGCACTCTTGGTTAAGAAACTCCTGTGTGATATTATTTGGAAAATTCCCAAGCTTAGTATGAATGTAGACTAAGGGAATTAAAAAAAGTCTCCTAAGAATATATGATAGAAAGTAGATCATGAATAAAAAATATCGGAGCCTACAGATTCATAAGTTAAGTAAATAGAAGTTATTTATAAGTCATCAGTTTTGTCACTGGATTAACCGTTATTTGTTACCCTAAATTTCCTTTTATTCTACCCAATAACCGGTAATAGGAGGACTCAATCTAACAACCGATGTGAAGATCAATGTGATGACAGTACTGATGAAATTCCCAATCTGATGGGAGTGTGAATCATGAACTTTTTCACACTTATCCCTCACTTAACTCATGATTTTAATAGAAACATGGGTCAAGAGGAATGTTCAACTGCCCCTAAGAATGAACAAGTCTCTATCGAGAGCTTCATGAGACAAAGGACTCCTACTTTTAATGTATCATCTAATCCCTCAATCACCAAACAATGGATCAAATCCATTGAAAAGGTCTTCTCCATCTTTCAATGTTTTGAACAAGAGAAGGTTCTACTGGATGCTTATCATATGGAGGGTGAAGCTAATCAATGGTGGACATTGATCAAAATTACAAAGCCTGAGGAGGAGATCAATGTGTTGAAATAGAAGGATTTCTAGAAGATGTGTTTTGATAAATATTTTTCAGGCACACTCTGACTTATATTGGAAAGGGAGTTCCTTAATCTCAAGCAGAAAGATGACGAATCTATTGGAGCGTATTAGGAAAAGTACACAAGGATTTCATGATACACCTTTGGTTTTTTCGTTACCCCCAAATTCAAGTTTGCCCGCTTCAATAGTGGGCTGAAACCTAGCCTACGGAAAGTGCTGGCGATCCATGACATTGACAGCTATGAGGAAATTCTCCGATGTGCCCTCAAGGTCAAAATGGAGATCGTAGAATCTCAGGGGTATCATGGGGATAAGAAGAACAATGTGGATTTCAATTCTTGCGGTCCGATGGATAAATCCAATGGTGCTAAGAAGATCCAACACTCTACTTTCCAAAAGGTGTGGAAAGAAGAACCATGGAAATTTCCTAAAGGGGATGAGGACATGCTTTGGGTGTGGAAGATAAGGGAACCAAGATATTAACTGCTGATAAGAAAAATCTATGGCTGCAAAAGAGGAGAGGAATGCTATGTTCAAACCTCAACACATTGTTCATTTCTACAACTACAAAGAACTTGAGAACCCTGCAAATCAGTTCCCTAAGCCAAGGGTTTTCGGAGGCAACCAACAACCTCCAAGGAATCAAGGGCGAGGTTTTACCATCACTACTTCCAAAGTGAACCCCGACAATGAAGTGGTGATAGGTACGCTAGTTATTCATTCTATAATAGCAAACATACTTTTTGATTTAGGTTCTACACATTCTTTTATATCCCAAAATATTAGTAGAACGATCCCAACACCACCACAAATCACGGAAGTAAAGATGTCAGTGAGTAAGAAAAATGGGGAAATCATTGCATACCACGAATATAAATCCTCCCCTATCAAAATCTATGGATTGAATATCCCGGTGAACCTCTTTATACTCCCTCTAGAGAAATTTGATGCAATTCTTGGCATGGATTGAATTTCCTTATATAGAACCATCATAAATTTACGTGAGAGGGAAATCACTCTCCATGTGGAGAATCAACCCCCGATTCTATAGAAGTGTAAGGAAGAAGATGAATCTTCATTAGCTCCATCATCTCAAGTGTGGATATTGCTGCCCTATGAGAATGTGTATCTGGCTTTGATGATTGAGTGTAAGGAGGAAACCATCCTTGAAGACATGCCTATTGTGAGGGAATTTGCTGAAGAGTTTCCCAAGGAATTGCATGGTCTTCCTCCAAGATGAGATCTTGAATTATCAATTGATCTTATACATAAGGTGTTTCCAATATCCAAGACTCCATATATAATGGATGTTGTGGAGAAAGAGTAGCTGATGAAACACTTACAGAAGAATCTAGATAAAGGGTTTATATTCCCATGTGCTTCACCATGGGGTGCACCAGTCCTCTTCCTTAAGAAGAAAGATGGGTCAATGGACCTTTGCATCGATTATCGTGAGCTTAAAAAAATCACGATAAAGAACAAGCATACTCTCCCATGAATCAATGACATGTTTGATCAACTTTGTGGAGAACAACACCTCTCCAAGGTGGATTTACGGTCAAAATATTATCATGTAAGTGTGAAGAAGGAAGATATCCCCATGACTGCTTTTAGAAAAATATACGGGCTCTATGAATTCATAATAACGCCTTTAGGTCTCACTAATGCTCCTGAAATCTTCATGTACTTGATGAATAGAGTCTTTAGGGATTACCTAGACAATTTTTTGGTAGTATTTATTGATGATATTCTGATATACTCGAAAACCAAAGAGGATCATGTGGAGCATCTAAGAACTATACTAGATACCTTGCGAAAGGAGAATCTCTTTGTAAAGTACAGTAAGTGTGAGTTATGGTTGAAGGAGGTCTCATTCGTGGGCCTTATCATAATAACCAATGAGATATATGTGGATCCCTCTAAAATAGAAGAAATTGAGGGATGGACGAGGCCAACATCGGTACCAGATATCCGTAGCTTCTTGGGGTTAGCTAGATATTATCGATGATTTGTGAGAAATTTATCATGATTTACCTACCCTCTTACCAAACTAACTCAAAAGGGAATAAATTTTTCTTAGAGTGATGAATTCAATGAATGCTTCATGGAGTTAAAAAGGAGTCTTATCACCACACCCATGCTCACTTTACCCACCTGTGGAGAACATTTTGTGATATTCAATGATTCTTTGAAGAAGGGCCTGGGCAGTGTGTTGATGCAAAATAAAAAAGTCATTGCACATGCTTTAAAGAAATTGAAAGATCATGAGAAGAATTATCCAACACATTATTTGGAGTTGGCTGTGGTGATCTTTTCTTTAAAATTTTGGTGATATTATCTCTTTGGGGAGAAGCGTGAAATATATAAAGTCCACAAAATCCTCAAGTGTATATTCACACATAAAGAGTTGAACATGCACCAAAGAAGATGGTTAGAGCTGATCAAAGACTATGAATTCTCAATCCATTACCACCCTGGGAAAGCGAACAAGGTGGAAGATGCTCTAAGTAGAAAGGATCTGATGATTCTATCACTGATGATAATTGAGAAAGATCCAATCTACTTAGACTTGATGAAGATGGACATGAGGATCATAAAGAAGAAAACATCATCAATCCTTTCACAAATGATTTCTCAACCATCTATTTTGGAAAGGTTAAAGGATGATCAAAAGGTTGATGTGGGAATTCAGAAGAAATTAGAAGCTATCAAAAAAGGGAAATCCTTGGAGTTCAAGGTTAATATATAAGGAATTGTGAGATTTGGGAAAAGTCTACGTGTTCCTTCAAGTCCAGAGCTGGAGAAGGAACTTTTGGATGATGCACAAAGATCAGATTTTTCTATTCACCCAGGAAACACAATGATGTATCGAGATCTCCGGGAACATTATTGGTTGGATAGTATGATGAAGGAGATCATTGAGTATACATAAATGTGTCTAGTGTGTCAGCACGCGAAGGCAGAGAGGCAGATGCCTAAGGGGATGATGCAACCATTGACCATACCAGCATGGAAATGGGAGAACATCACCATGGAATTTTTCACTGGACTTCCGAAGACATCAAATGAAAATGATGAAGCAGAGTAACCCACATCTTTTTTAGTGTGGGAAAAATAAATTTTTAGGGAGAAATTTATTAAGGGGGAAGATTGTAACGACCCAAACTTTCATAAATTGAAATCCCTATTGATCTAATTAAATGTTTATTATAGTTATATAAAATTTGAAATTCAATGGTTTTATGTTTCTGGATTTTAAAATACCTTTATTAATTGTGACTGTTTTCAATTATAGTCACTGAATAGTGATCAAGTGACTAGTATAAATATAGGGATTTATCAAATCCAATTTACTCAGAAAAAGGAAGTGAGGGCCTCATCCAGTATACTTTTCCCATATGAATCCCATTTGGTAGAGCTCAGAAAAGAGGTGGAGTCATTGGGCTTCTCTTTTGACCAAGCCTAAGCCGATCATGGACACGTTAAGCTTTAGTGGAACCAACTATGAGAGAAGTGGAAGTTAATAGAGATTACCACCCAGGCGATGTTATCTGAGCCACCCTAAGAGTCTGTCACCATCGCACACCTTACCCTTCAGTCCTATGTGGGTGTCATAAGGGGTTATGTAACAAGACCCTAGCACTATGACTATGTATATTATTTTTGTATAAATAATGTGTATTCATTTTATTATTGTTACTTTGTAAATCGTTTTTAAATGTGAAATAGTATTTTTAGTTAATATTCAACTAATAAATCTATTTTGAGGAATTAATGGATTTTTTAATTAAATAATAATTAAATAATAAATTATTATCATTAAATTATGTTTTAATAAATATAAATGATCATTTAATTTTATGAATGAAATTGTAATTTTTATAATGTGTTGAAAGCTGTTTTTGTCAAAACCCATGAATTTTCGATAAATGTTGGTTATTATTTTAAAAGTAAAAAATTAAATATTTAGAAAATTATATAGTTAAAGTGAATATTATTTTTGGAATCAGGATGTCCAAATTATCCAATGGTGATTTTTTCATAATTTTCTGAGATAGTCAAATTTTTTGGTAAAAATTAAATACCATTTAAATATATAATGTGATTTACGACATCATAATGACCCAATAGTGCTATAATAAAATACAATAAACATTATTTTCGGACAATATAAGTTTTACCATTGAAATAATATGATTTTGGGTTTTTTTGATTTTTTATAGAAATCTTTAGCGAACCCTTCAAGGCTTATAATACATTTTATCTTTTTAAATTGTTTTCCTTTGGAGTATAACTCACCTCCACATAAACAACCCTGTTATTTTAAGAAGTCGGGAAATTGGACATACAAAATATTTTTTTTCCACTACCCTATTGCAAAAAACATGGGCAAAAACCATGCGCTGGTTTGTAGTTTTCATTAGTTTAATGTGTGGTGTCCCAAACCTAAATTATAATGAATTCCCTATCCATTCCAATATAAACCCACACAAGATACCACTGACTCTTCACTCAAAGCCTTTTAATTTCATACAACCCCAGACCTCCTCTCTTTATAATCCTCATAAGGTGCCCCAAGCTCCCAATAATCCCCTCTCAAGCCTCACCCCAGCTTTTGGTTTCCTACTTCTATGTAAGGGATTAATTCTTTTCTCATTTTTGTCCAATTTTCTTTAAGTTTTTACAGACTTTTTTTCAATTACTAATGTTAAGGTATGATTTTTCACCTTCCCCATACTTTCCTCTTTATGTTTGGATGATAAGATACCCCTTTCTCTCTCATTAATATCTCCCATGTACACCCATTACCGTGCCGAAATTCCTCGAAGGATTTATCTCTCCTCTTTTACATCCAAGTAATTCTTTGGTATTATACATCTAAATTACATTACATTTGTTGGTACATGTATATATATGACCACCTTACTATACATTCCTTGTATATATGATGATACACTCTTTTCTATTTGATCAACCATTTCCATGAATCATTATGTCACACCATTATGCTGCCGAAATTGCACCACATTTTTTTCAAACCAAGATCATTGTGTAGTGAATACAATACACATGTCTCTATCAAGGGTATTAAACTTTATAAACATATACATATTGAATGGTACTTTAATTTATTATTTCAACATTACTTAATCATGGAATAACTAATGATGTTGATTTATTCCATGTTATATGATCCATGTGGCACATTATGCATGAAATGAAATGTTTAAGAAGGGTGCGCCCTGATAGCGCTCCAATGCATTGAGTAATGTATAGTATCGTGACACGTCTTGTGAAATGGTTGTTTATTCTTTAAAATTCAAGTGAAACAAGGTTTTACTCGTGATTCATGTGTAATGAGGGTTTACTCATGCTCCATGTGCAATGATCCTTGGCTCATACTAATTCCATGATAAGTGTTGTTGCCACATTTCCATGTTATGATTATCATGATTTATCATTCCTTTATGTTCATGTTTCTCTTATGCTCCATAGATATTATTATTGTATAACATGTATATTATTCCTCATTTTATTTCATGTTTATTCCCTTACTAGGTTTTATAGCTCACCCCTATCTTATGCATGTCCTCAGTTTGTCCCATGCAATGCTAAGTACGAGGGAATGTAGTTTTCATATAAATAATGTTTTCAATAAATAAGTTGTGTGTTTTATGTTCTAAGCTATTATGTAATGTTCCTAATCCCCAAAGTAACTAGACCTCTCGATCTTCTATATTGTATCATGTGAGGATTTTATGTAATAAATCAGGTTTATGTGTGTAATAAAAAGAAGGATTGTTATAGTTTTTCTTTCTTACCTCTTGAGAGAGAGGTATAGATTACAATAAATCTTATTTCGAGATTAGCTCCAGTGTCCATTCATCCATACAAGAATAAATCTTTTGAGATTTAGGATCTCAAGTGGAAATTATAGTATTTAGAGTCCAAAGGATTTATACGACCCATTACATCCTCTTGGGGTTTTCCTATGATTTTTTTCAAAAAGGAGGATGGAACCACACATATATGCATGGATTACAGAAGGTTGGACTAGCTTATAGTCAGTAATGGATATTAAATGCCTTGAATAGATGATATATTCGACCAGATCTGAGGAAAAAGGTCTTATCTATGATCAACCTGAGATCATGCTATCATCAGGTAAATGTCATACCATAAAAAATACAGTGTACTTTTTTCTGTAGAGGGTATGTTTTATATGGGTACCTTTTTATTCGATTCGGTCTTACGAATTCACCTATCATTTTCATGGATTTTATGAATAGGGTTTTCCACCCCTATTTGGATTCTTTTTCCATGGTATTTGTGTAAAAAATCTTATTGTATTATCACTCATAGGGACCATAAAAAACATACTGAGAACATTTTGAGTACATTGAGAGTGTATACGCTTAACACCCTTCTTGCTAATTCCCACTTCTAGATCAAACAAGTTCACTTATTGAATCATATTATCTTAGAATCAAGCATATCTATTGACCCAAATGAGTTTTGTGGTGTAGTTTCCTAGGAGTATCCTAAGAATGAGTTTGATATACCAAGTTTCTTGGGCATGGATGGATATTACAAGCATTTAATCCAAGAAATTTACCATCGTGAATCACCTCTTACTGGTCTTAAAAATACGGGTGTCAAGTTTATATGGTCAGAAGAATGTGAGAAATCCTTTTAGGAGCTAAAATGGTGGATTATGTTTGCACTTATTCTGATTCTTTTCGATCTAGTTATAGGTTATACCATCTTCTATGATACATCAGGCACCATCCTAGGAGTACTGATGATGTTGGAAGATACATTCATTTTATACGAATCTTGGAAGTTGAGGCAACATGAGATAAATTACACAATGCTAGACCCTGACCTAACACTAATTTTCCTTATCTTACTTTGCTAGAGACACTATCTATTAGTTAACGGATTTTTGGTTTTCACACACCACAAAATCCTTAGATATATCTTCACTCAGACTGACTTCAACCACAAATAGCGGATATGTTTTTAATATCAACAATCCTTTGACTTTGAGCTTTCCCATCTTACTGGGAAGGGAAATGTAGTTTTATATGCGTTGTGTCGAAAAACTGAAACACATGACATAAAAAAATCTTGTGATGAATGGATATTAATTTCTTTATTTGCTAAGATATATTTGGTGTTTCAGGATATTCACAAGTTTTTTTATCTCCCATTCTTGAAAGTTACCTCTTCCCTCCTTGAGAAGGTGAATTATAGACAATTCTTAGATCCTGATGGTTTGGTTCTCTCTAAGAGTATCTCAAGAGATAAACCGACTCTAGATTTTTCTATGGATAGAGATGATGTTCTAAATCTACATGGAAATATATGGGTTCCTACAGATAAGATAGAGGATTTTATGAAAGATTCCAATGCCTCTCAGTGGGAAATTCATCAAGGCATCTTGGAGATGTATCGAGATATGCAAAACCATTATTGGTATCCTAGGATTAACTATTAGATAATAGGATTTATCACTTGATGTTCCACCAGTCAACAAGTGAAGGAAGATCCCTAGATACCTACCAGCTTGTTACAACCACATTTAGTCCCAAAATCAAAATGGGAAGATGTTTCCTTGGTTTTTGTAGTAGGTTTACCAAGGTCACTAATGGGTGGAGATGCTCTATGGGTATTCATTGGACATCTAAAAAAATCATCCCACTTCATTCCTATAGATGATAATTTCTCGATGGATGATCTAGGAAAACAATATGTATTTGAAATTATACGACTCCATGGGGTCTAGTGTACTATCATTTCAAATGGGTATAATCATTTGACATCACTATTCTGGTATAGATTCCATAATGATATTGTAACACAGGTCCTTATAATAACAACTTTTCACCCTCATACTAATGGATAATTAGAACATACAATACATGTTCTATAGGATATAATTCGAGTATGTGAAATGGATTTCTACAATTCATGGGAGAAACATACCACTCTTAGTTAGTTATCCTATAATAACCACTTCCATGAGACAATTTAGATGGCTTCATTTGAGGCCTTATATGGAAGGCCATTTCGTTCACCCATGTGATGTCTAAAGGAAGGTGAGGAATCCCTACTGGGTCCTCAACTTATTTAGGAGAATTCAGAGTAGGTTTAGCTGATCAAAAAGCATATAACTAATTCTCTGTCTAGACAAAAATCTTATGCTAATCTCCATTGATAAAATCTTGAGTACAAGGTTGGGGATCATTTATTTTATCAGGTATCACCCACGATAGGGCATAAACGATTACAAAATTAAGGAAACACGTCTCTTCATTATATAGAGCTATTTGAGATTATAGAGAGAGTCAGGCCGGTAGCCAATCAGTTGCTACTAAATCAGAGGTACTGTGAAATACATGATTTCTTCTACATCTCATAGCATCACCAGTATCACGTATATTCATCTCATACTTTTGATCCCGAGGATTTTGAGTTATAAGATGATGCTACCTTTGAGGAGTATGTAGTATGCATTATTAAATAGAGCATGAAGAATCTTTGAGGATGGTCTATCCCCTAGTATGGGTTCTATGGATGTAAAACCACATTCTTGATGATACATGGTAGTAGGAGGCTGATGTACATGATCAATAGATATAGTTATTATTAGAATGTTTTTCCCGACCCCTCAAAGGTGAACTCGGGGAAAAGTAATTTTAAGGGTGGAAGAACTGTAAGAGCATGGTTTTACACTAATGTATGGCTCCATTAAATATCGATGTAAATATTCATATTGGACATAATACTTATTACTAATGAGTTCGAAAAGGTATCAGGGTTTTCCGAGGCTTGTTCGGTGCTCAAAACCCGTCTTTTGGGGGAAATTATCCATGTGGAATGGTTAGCACATAGTTGGAACATGGTTTTCCAAACAGTGAGGGTGGTCCATTTTAGGACATTACCATATCGCATGATTATTGCACAGTCGTGCATCCTAACCATGCATCTGCCACTTCTGCCTCAGTAACTGAGCTTAGTTTTTCAAAACAAGTAGACATACAATGTACAAGATATTATTTCTAGTTAAATTGTCCATTTTCTTCTTAATGATCTAATTAGATCCCCCATTCTCCCTTTATCCAAGAACATATGGGATTAACCTATTTTCCTCTCAAATTGGAGCTTTTGGGATTCCAATGAATGGGATTGAAAGATATCATTTGCCCCAGATCTGATCAACCTTTTTTTCATCTTGTTGGATGCATGAAATTTAGTACTCGAGTCCGTTTTAACCTTTCTAATTCTCTTTTGCTCTCAACCAAGTTATCGAGGTGTGAGAATTTTTTCTATTTTCTTATATATACTCCAATATTAGACAAATAAAGTTCCAATAACTGATGAGTAGAGTCAAACAAGCCTAATGTGGGTGGTTTATAACTGATCCTTCAAGGTCATTGATTTTAGAATTTTCTTGTGGGGCCCACTGAATTCATTCAGGGTCATTTAATGAATTTATATTCCACGATAATGGTCATTATAACTGTATCGATATTATATTTCCATATATGTGATTAATTATTGGTGGTTATGACCACAACTCTATCCATACCTTGTAGGGTGCTACACCCAAAATTTGGTTTTTAGTATTTCACATGTCTGAGCCACCCATCGGTTGTGACACTACTTGACCCTTCTAAGGGTAAGTGTTACTATATTAAATGGAATGATTTATATTACGTATTCCATAATAGAAAGTACCAAGTACGCTCACCACTTGACCAACCGAAGGTAAGTTCTTCAAATTGACAAAAAAATGTGAAATACTAATGGGCATGTATACTATTTATATGCCATGGTCTTAAATGTAAATGAATAGTAGGCTTCATATCATTATAAACCATTACCAAATTAATGGAAGGTAGAAGAATGAAACATGAATATGCAATATAATTTAAATGGATTAAAATAAAGGTTGTATGCTACATGTAATTATCACCCTAATTAAAGGAAAGGCTTGAACCGAATTATATATTATGAATTTAGGTTTAATAGAAAAGGCCTTACTTGAGATCACCTTGGATTTTGATCGTAGAATTCAATGAGTACTCAATAACCCCAAAATGATTCAAGAATATGACTTTCTTATTTTGAGAACCACCTAGATCTTGATCCATGTATATTATTTGGATTCCATGTATGAAACTGTAGGATCCCTTCAATATCATTACAGAATTTTTGGTACACACTCCTTGGATCCACCATTGACAAGTAGGTGTCAGGGTTAAATCCCATCGGGACTAGTCATTGACTAGACCTGTTCTACCTTGGAAAAACCCATTGGACTCAGTAGGTGTCTCATTGTGGAATTCCTTGGACTATTATCCTTGGATTTCAATCTTACCCCATGCCAAGCTGCATTTATTACTGAGTTGGCAACCCATGAGGTCTACATTTCCTAGGTTATTACATTGGTACATCATTATAAAATATCCTTATTGGTTTTCTTTATTACAACATGGAACCTTTTAAATTTCTAACATGTGTCTTATTTATAAATTTGTAATAATCAAAAAATAAATTGTTTAAATGTCCAGATTCCAGATGAGGGCCGAAGAAGGAACTTCAATATTTAGTTACATTGTACTGATTTTATTTATATTTGTATGTTGGCACACTATTACATTTCCATTAAATGGGAAAAATGTTATAGACACTATTGGTGGTGGAACCTATATTTTTATCTCACACCCTCTTCAGGTTTGGTTTGGTACCCAGGGTAGATTACATGGTTGCAGGTGTTGACTAAGGGAAGCACACAACATCAAACAATTAATTGATTATATTTCTTATGGAGCATGATAGTAGATGACTGAGTCAGATCTCAGGATTCTGGGGAAAGTATTATACTTTTTATACTTATGCAGAACATATTATGAATTCTATGTTGTATTCACGTTTTCTTGTTTTCTTGTGTTATGAAATATCATCATTTGTTGAATGTTATTATAGTTTTTTCATTTATTGTTACTATTTTCTCTATTTTCCAATGTGTAATCTATTAACATATGTTGATTATTCTATTTAACTATATTTATAATCATCAATTGTGATACACAATTATAATGAGGTAATAGTTTCACCTTGGACACAACCAAGGCCCTTGATTCTAGATCATAGCCTCTGGCATTTGGGAAGATGTGATTGAGGCCATGTGGCCCACCGGGCTCGGGGCACACATTAAGTTGCATCAAGGTCCGAGACATCACTATAACGATCTATTCCGTGATGGTCCGTAAAATTTACTATTTTGGTTGTTGGAGGTGTTTTTTGGATGCTGAGAGGGAGTCTGGATAAGTTCGTTTGGTAAAGGCAAGAATCAGAGAGAATACACATCGTGTGAGTGGATTACATGATGTGAAATTCAATTTCACAGTTTTTTTGGAAATTTTATGTTGTGTAATTGTTTTACATAAAATGAAGAAGAATTTAAAATTGTGTAATATTTCGGGGTTGAAAAAATAAATTAAATTAAAGAGGTGAAAACTTTTATGTGGAAAACAAACCTCAGGTATTACACAAAATTAAAGAGGATTACATATCATGTAATACCCTAATGATTTTTTGTTTTAAAAATTAATTTCTAAACGAAACCTCATTTGTTCAAATATGATCTATTTTTTCTCTCATTTTGGGTTAATCTTGGGATTCTAATGAATTGTTCAATAACCTTTCCTCTTTCTTTCATTTATTGATCCTGGTGGTTGCTCATTGGCAATCCATGGTCAATACATGGTGAGTTCCCCTCTCATTTTTCATCATTTTTTTCTATTTTTTATCACTAGGATCCATTATGGTGGTGTTTCATTGGTATGGTTTATGTTTTGTGTTTTATTTTGATGGATACATGGTTTAGAATATGTTGATCCTCATTTTTAGTGGGGTGTACGTGGTTAATGGGTATTATTCTTCACGAAGTGTTGTACATCAATTAAAAGGAATCCTTATGGTAGGATTTACATCAGTTCTCTTTATTGTGCACCATGGAGGAAGGGATTTAATTCATTTTATCTATGAATTATTGTTGTTTCGGATTGAATTAAAGATAAATAATTATCCAATTTAATTTAAATGGGAAATGGGGTTTGATCCACTAGTTTTTATAGCTTGATATTTTTTGTTATATTATGATTGTTTGGGCTTAAAGCCCTACCAAAAATTGTGGTTGTTGGGGAATTTTTGTGATCTTTGTATATGTATTCTGACTATTTTGATTATCATGAAATCAATATAATTGGAAATTTATTATTTAATTATACATCATTTAGGAAATGGTTTCCTAATTTTTTTTGTATTATAATACCCCTAAATGAAAGTGGAATGTGATAAAATCCCCTTTTACATAATTAAATTGATCCTGTTGTATTCTGATGTATTGTTGTTTTTGGGGAATGGAAATTTTTAGGTGAAATGGGGTGTGTTGCATGGTGAGATTTTTTGGATGAATTATTTCTTGTTATATATAGTTTGTTTGTTTTATATGCCAAAGAAGTGATGAAATAATTAAATAGTGGTTTAATAGTGATCGTGAGTTCTTGGGTTGGTTTGGTTAATGAAATTAAAATGGTTAATGAAATATTAATTGATGGGTTTTTAATTAAATGTTGTTGATGCCAAATAATAGTATGAATTGGTGTTGAAAATAGTTGGAATGTGAATCCACTTTAATTTATCAGGGCTCTTCACCATTTGAAATAAATGTTTCAGATAATAAAAAATGCATTTAGAGTTGGCAGTAAAAGTGATAGAGTTTAGAGAAGGTTTGTTTGTTTTTGAATCCATTGGTTGGTCAGGAGTATTTGATACTATATATATATTTTTATATTCATGTGATTTCTATAAACAATTACCCTTGTTGATCACTATGTGCTGAACAGCAACATTGTCATGCAATGTTTTTTCCCAAAATCTGGTGAGGAGTATTGATGGTGGGGTACCTTATCTCTTTTATGATCTCTTCCAAGAGAGGTAGGTATGAAACATGTTCTGATGGATGAAGGATTTTTATTTCTTTATATTGTGGTTATGATGGCCCATGTGTCTTCAGGAGAGATGTGGTAACCAGGGTGTTTGTGGACGAGGTGGTTTGTGATATTCTAGGTGCCTTCTGGAATTGATTTGATGTTCTTTCCTAGGTTTCATCATCATTATATATGATGCGATATGTTATGAGTCCCATGTGGTACATGCATGATGTGTTATGATCCCTTGTTGTGTACGGGTGTGATGTGTTGTGAGGCCCAGGTGAGTGGGGATGTGGTGTGATGTGAGGCCCAGATGTGTGTGGGCCTGATGTGTTGTGATTCCTAGGTTTGTGCGTGTGTGATGTGTTGTGAGGCCTAGGTGTGTTTATGCATGAGTTGTTGTGAGGCCCAGGTGTGTGATAGTGGGATGTGGTGTGGTATATAAAAGTTATGGGAGCACTTTGATGTATGACGTTGGTTGGTGACAGGTTCCCTATCAGCAATGTTATTTACATTATATTATATTAGTTGGATTGTGTTACATTGTGATCACGCCTTGGCGATGTTTGGATTTTTGGTATACCTGTCTACATGTTGTTTGGCACTATAGTTTTCTTATAGGAGAATTAGTATACTTCTTTCACATGTGCACGAGAGACATTGGTATTCCTACTAATTATACTTGGGTCCTCACTCTATCTATATAAAACATCATTCAGTTTCCCATGAGGATTTCATGAATTATATTGGGCATTACTAGCTATAACCATTGAAAATATGTTGTTTCACATCCTTATCATTTATTTTGGGTATTTACATTGGATAATTTATATTATTTAGTGTCAGTTCAACATTTTTCATGCATGTGGGTTGGTTTTTTGATTTCTCTTTAATATTATTCCTTGGGATTGTTGTGTATTATTCGTTTTATCTCCTGATATTGTTTGTTATAGAGGGAAATTCATCCCATATTGTGAAATTTTTACACCTTTGGTACTAGTAGCCTACCTGAGGCCTACTAGAGGTGGGACTAAGGGGTCATTATCTCTCTCCCCCCATTGTGGTATCTTGGGAGGGTGGGGGTCATGATAGAGTGGTATTAGAGGTGGTGGTTGAGAGATAGGATAGATTTTCTAGTTAAACACAATGAGGATTGAATAGTATGGTATGGAAAATATTCTCTTTGACCTTGGTGCATGACATAGGTTAGTGAGACCAACTTGGACATGGAATTTTGGTGCCCCCCGTGATCCAGTGTACATGCTCTAAGGTTCTGGAATGATCAAGTTAGGTGGTACTTCTTGAAGGGTAGAGCCCTAGGAATGGTACATGTATCATAATAACATGAGTTTATGTTTGAATTAGGTTGTTTTGGAAAGTCTAACATGAAAAAAATAAACAAAATGAAATAAAATAAATACTTATATAAATTTATACTACTGCGATTAAGAAATCCTTGATTGCTTTTTAGCTACGGCCCCAAGTTTCCATCTGCATGTGGCTCCATCAGCGGAGGTTCAGTATGATGATCTAGTTGATCATAGTAGGGTTAATATATTTGAGGATAGTGATGAGTGACATAAGACATTGGATGATTTAAAAAGGACATCATTGTGTAAGTATGTGGGAAGTGTTTCATATGCGAATATGGAGAGATGGTTGGAGGAGCTTGATATCAATTTCTGTTTGATCTAGTATTCGATAGAGTAATGGGTCCCTCTGGTAGATAGTCAAATTTAGAGAGTTGTGCGTCAATGATGGATTCTATATTTCAAACGAAATATGTAAGAATAATTTTTGTGGGTCAATTTCTAGATTGAGTTCCTAGCAGAGTTCTTTTCATCGACCATGAAGGTATTAAATAGGTAGGAGGTTCTTTCTCACCAGTAGGGGAGCATATCAGTACAGGATCATGGAATAAAGTTCAAGGACCTTCTTCTTTTTTCCCATATCTCTTTCTAGATAAGGATCCTTTTGTAATAAGTCTTGATGAGGAAATCCACCATTCTATCAATTATGTAGTTACTCCATTTACATTACCGATGTACTTGGAGTTTCATAAGAATGTAGAGTGGATCGAGTAGATTCACTCCCAAGGAAGTCTATTATCGGATGTGACCTTGTATTTTTCTTAACGATAATGAGTTTTTAGTGGCATATCTCATGTACAAGGACCGTTGAGGTTTTGACAGGTAGGGAATCAATATCTGCATTTTCCTTTATGACCTTATGGTGAGAGTGGTTTTTGTTCTTTTCTTTGTGGACTTGCACCAATTTTTTTTTTGTTTTCAATGGTTTTGGTCCTTTTTAGAGCCACTGTGTATTAGTTCCCCAAGCTTAGTTTGGTGGATATAGACAGGTTTATTACCAGCCTTAGTAGTAGTTTCTAGTGATATTATTTCATTAGAAGTCCCACACATGGTTTTTCTTCACCAAGGGGAGATAGAATTGGTATAGGCCTACATCAATATGTTCTTAATTTTTACTGACTATGTGCTAATCATTGATACATAGGTTGTCTTCATTAAATAGGAATGGATTTAGGAATGGTTAGTTGCACGTAGTGGAGTCTACAATTCTAGAAAGGCCAGAGATCGTCAGAGGTGTGACCAGTTTCTTTAGAACCCAAGTTTGTTCCTTTTTTGATTTAGGAACATTTTACTCCTTTGTTTCACCCACTCTATACCATTCTCTATGAATATACTTAGATTTTATTCCATTTCCCCTAGTTTTGAGTATCCCAGTCGAAGGCCATAACAACTTGTTTGATGTGTTCTAGGGGTGTAGACTGATGATATGTCTACCTCAGTCACACGGGGATCATTTATTTCTATAGAGAAAACCATTTTATGTAATCATTGTAATTAATTAGTTATATTGCACATGTGAAGTTATCGACTATTTTTTGAGGATAATACATGAGTTTTCTAGAAGTATCGTGGCTTAGGGATACTATTTTGGTGGCCATGGATGAAACAGGCAGTGGTAGAGTATGTGTCTTTGTGAAACGTTTTCCAGGAGGTGAAGGATGAGCATCATGTTCTTGGTGGTTTCTTGTAGAACGTGGATGTTCCTGAGTGGAAATGAGATGATATATCAATGTATTTATTCATAGGGTTACCCAGAGACTAGGTAGATTTTGATGCTATCTTGGTGTTCATGGATGAGTTGATGAAATCATCCCACATCTTAGAGATCAAGGATTCAGACAAAATGGATGCTTTGGATAAGAAGTAAATGGATGAGCTAAGGTGGTTTCATGGAGTTACAAGGTCCATTGATTTAGATAGAGATTCATGGTTTACCTCAAGAGTCTGGAGGGGATTGCAACATGCTTTTGGAACTCAGTTACACCTCAAAATTACTTTCTATCCATAAAGAGATGGGTAGATAGAACAAAAAATCCAGATGTTGGAGGGTATGCATTGAGGGTGCATCTTGGACTTTGGTGGATCTTGGGTATGACACCTACCCTTACTGAAGTTTTCTTATAATAATATCTATCACTCTTCTATTGGAATGGCCCCATCAGAGGATTTTTATGGGAGACCATGTCTTTCATTGTTACGATAGAAAAAGGTTGGGAAGACAACCATTATTTGTCCCAATGGGGTGTAGAGCATGATAGATAATGTTAAACTCCTTCACGATAGGATGAGAGCATCCAAAGACTAAGAGAATCATAATGTCGATCGAAGGAGGAGGCCCTTGTAGTTTGTTGTTGGGGACCATTTGTTCATAATGGTTTTACCTTGACGTGGGTACTAGAGGTTTCATCAAGGGATAAACATTATCTTAGTTTTGTTGGGACCTTTTATGTGTTGGGGTGAGACGGCGAAGTGGTGTATTGGTTGGAATTTCCACCATGGTTGGAGAGGATCCACGACATCTTATACATCTCTCAGCTTCATCAGTACCTACACGGGGACTCCCATGTCAATGACTGGGGAGAGTTGGATATCGAGGATGACATGATTTTTTGGAGTGTCTAGATGAGATCCAAGATCATCAAGAGAAGACACTATTTGGATATACCATTCTTCTGGTTCAAGTATTGTAGATACATGGTCGTCTAGAAGAGATTACTTGGGAGTGAGAGATGCAGAATCATGCCCAGTACCCAGAGTTATTTTACGATTTTGGTTTCACTATTTTTCTGTGTAATGTGATGTTTGAACCCTAATTTATGTGATGTGATATGTTCATTAGATTATGATGTGTTTGGTGCGATGTTTGATAATGTCCTAACATTTAAAAAATGGAAGAACTGATTCCGTTTTAAGTCATATTAATTAAAATCCGATTAAACTAGTGTGGGTGAGTCTGTGATACCTAGAATGGATATTATCTTTACATTGAAGATGTAATCACCTGATTCTTTTGTTCGGGATGCTGATGTTTTTTGGTTGTGTGATTGTGTGGTTCATTGGTTGGAGTGGTTTTTGTTTTGATATGCATGGAGGTTGAAGTTGTTTTTCAGTGGTTGTGTGGAAGTGTGGTTGTGTAGTGGTTGTGAGGAATTTTTTAGTGTGGTAGTGGGGTTGTATGGGAAGATTTAGTTTTTAATAGTGGTTGTAGTGATGAGGTTGTGTCGTGCATCGTGTTACCTTTTGGGTTGTCTTTGGAATTGTGCTATCATTTGAGGTATAGCAGGTTATTTTAGTTGTATATCGCGAGGTGGTTGTTCGAACCCCATTTATTTCTGGTTTTGGTTTCAGATTCATGAGGGAGAGAATAATTTCATAGGTATATGATGTAATAGTCTATACCATAATAGTCTATTAATTTTTTGATTTTCATTTTTGTAGGTGTTAGGAGGAGGGTCATAGGGAGTCTTGAGAGGTTTGGAAAATAAAGGCTGGAAGTAGGGAGACTACATGTCATGTATGCAGATTACATGATGTGAAATTTAGTTTTATGGATTGTATGGGAAATTTCAGGGTGTTTAATTATTTTACATGATGTTAAGGAGAGTGTAACACCCCAAGCTTCCACGATACACTTCTCTTTGAATAATACAGTAGCGTGTGTTGTACGCAACTTCGAGATTCTAACACATTGCGACCAATCAAAGTAGCCGTTATGAATATTAATACCCACTTTTTGAAATTTTATACATTTATAATTCAAAATGGACATCATTTTTGGATTCAAAAAATAAAAATTATCCTAGGATGAAATTTTGGTACTTTTTAGATAACTTTTATATTTTGATGAATAATGAAAATTACTAACTTTTTAATAAAAAAAAACTTTTTTAATAGAAATAATTAATAGTGATAAATTTTGAATTTGAGTGGTTTTAAAGTATATTTAGAATATATTTTTACAATTTAATACAATTTTGGACATTGGACATAATTTCACAATTAAATCGTACATAAACAACTATCAATCTTTTGATATTTATTATTTCTTAAAAACATGCTTTTTGTTTTGACTGCGGGAGTTACTTTTAAATTAATTTTTGCCACTTCTGTATTTTGAATTTGGATAAATGGATTCCAAATTTGGAATCATGATGTCCAAATTGTGTAAATAGGTAACTTTCATTTTTAGAAATTTTGAATAATTACTTCGGTAAATATTTTATTTACCATGGTTAAAGGGTAAATCCGGTAAATAAGAGTAAACAAATAATATTATAATAATAATAAATTACCCTAAGACGTGTCCTAACCTTATTGGTTGATACATGTACAACCATGGGAATCTTTGTGTCGATTTTGGGACCCCATGGAGCCACTTGTAGGTGATAGGGACACTTTATATTAATTAACTTAAAATAAATACAGAAATGAAATAAGAATATATCTTTTAGAAAAACAATTTTTACATAGGGTTATATATGTTATATTTTCGACTATAAATATCCATTAGAAAGATAAAAAGATTTCCGACATAATGGAATTTTCTTTATAATTTTTAGACATTAAATAATTTATGTTATTTATGAAACAATGACTATACAGTAATTACCGTATTAATGAAGGATTAAGATAATTGATATTATAAATAACAAAATAATTATAATTTGAGACTTTTTATAAATTCCAAAAAAAATTAAAGGTTACTATGAAATATTAGTATTGTTTATATAAATTTTTTTATAATTAATATCAATGTTATAAATTTATCAAGAACAAAATTCCCAATAGTGTCAAAATTGATATAAAAGAGTTTTTAGAACAAATATTATATTATTAAGTTATATTCAATTCCTAAAAAACTAAGGTTCGGACAAGAGACTTATATCATGATATATGTATCATTAATGGACCACTTGGGGGGTCTGTTGGAGGTATATAGTATTTTTATTAACTATATAATATAAAAATACAAAGTGACACGATAAGTGTCAAACTAAATAACTAAGAGTTAAAACTCAAAGATAAGGTTAATATAATGACCAAAACCTGTCTAAATTCTATTTATTGAGGGGTTTTCGACCCATAACCACCTTAAACTTTAAATAATCCACTTCGGAGCCATTATAAACCGAATATGAATTTATTATAAAATAAGATTTCTAGATTTTCCTAAGGTGCCCCTCCTCCCCCTTATAAAAGGACACCACTTCCAACAAATTCTTCACACATTCAAAGCCTTTTGGTTTGGCCAAAACCTACCAAAATACTCTCTAAACTTCCCTCAATTCAACCTAGAGGCCTTAGTTTGATCATAAAGCCAACTTATGGAGCCCTTTTTATCAAATCAAAAGGAAGAACCCGAAGAAGAGGTAATTCTTTCACCAACCTCTTTCAAGTTCCTTTCTTCTTCAACTTCTTCTTTCATTTTCATTACCATTATAAAATAATAACTATAGTATCTCATATATAATGTGATATTATTATAAATATGGTACAACCATATTCAGTATTCTATCTATCCTTTGAATGACATGTCACCATACATGCGTACGTACGACTTACCGTCTCCACGTTGTGGTGTAATTGTTATTCAATATATTATTATTTGGATGAGTATAATAATGATGTTTAATTAAATTAAATAATAAATATAACATGATAATTATTCTTTATATATTATATACCATCTAATTATATATTATTTTAATATCAAAATAATGATATTGTCGCTCGTGCGTACGTACGGAGTACCGTCTCCACGAACGCGATGAGATTCATTCCCCATCGTATCCATTCAAGACTAATCATAATTTGATGATTAAAAGTAATGTTTAAGAAATTTATATCATTCTCGATATGAATAAGATACAACCTATCCATAAAAAACACGACTTATTTAACAAAACATATAAAATAAAACGAGCAAGTTAACACCCGAAACGACGATAATACTAAAGTATTATTAACAAAGCATTATTAGAAGATCATATATGATTTCATAATTATGTATACTGTTCTTGTATAATTTAACAAAAATGTTTTAACTATTATACCGGAGGTTAACATACCATCGACTAAGGAAAAGTACAAGGTAAGGGTTATTTCACAATCTCTTCATTATTCGAGGTTGTTTATACGTAATTATATACTGGGACATCTTTATCATCCACATCCATGTTTCTTAAAAATGTATTTCAAAACACTCTTACTATTTTATAGAATATGGTTTAAAGTCATTTATACCCTTGTTTGACTTTTTTTTATAAGTTTATAATGGATTCTTTCCGTCATTTTCCAAACAAGGTCCTTTTTAAACTTTTCGACATAATTAAGGTATGAATGTCTTTTTAACTTATACGGTGGATGCGGCTATTTTCTGCCATTATAAAGTAATCAAAGCTTCCCTTACAAGATTATAAGAATATTTTCAATGTAAATGTTTTATTTAATAAATATGGGACTTTTAAATGATTTTAAAAAAAGATATATTTCTATCAAATAGTTTTGATTTAATCTATGTCAACATCCTTTGATGAATTTTAAGCTTATTTGAACTTTATTTATTATGATACAAAAATTCGATATTGTATTGAAGGTTTTGTGATATGTTTGACTGTGGATGTGTTATTTTTATACCATTCATTGTTTATGGTGAAAGTATTGACATTTCGTATGCTAGTTTTAATAGGAATGTTAATGTTATGTTGAAACCTATTCATGTGAGGAATGCATTGGACTTAATAAGTGACGGGTGGAGCCCGCTATAGCTCCTCGATGCATCAGTAGGTCTCATGAGACAAACTAGTGTCTTGGCATGAGGCCTTGACAAAATCGTATTTGTAGTCTTGGCACGAGGCCTTGCCTACGTGGTTATGATAGTCTGGCATTATGCATTCCATCATTATGAAAGTGTTTAGTGATATTGCATGTGATTATTTGACTAGTAGAATATCCATGTGAATAAGTAAATGGAATTATTTCATTTTATCTATGCCATATTATGTTGATGTTCAAGTTTAAAAGGCTTTTGTTTTAGTTATACATTGCCTTAAATTTTTATGCTTATTTATGAATTTTTCCGCTATATTGGTATCTTTACTTAGCATCTGAGCTCACCCCTTTATATGTTTTATTTTTCCCAGGATGTGAAGAAGTATTTTATGAATGACCTGAAGGGATAGTTTGTGGGGATATGAGTGTGGACTATGGAGACTATGTTGTTGTATTTTTCATTTTTATGATGTAATGAAAGACTTATGAATATGTCTAGTGTTTCTATGTCTACTAAAATAATCGGTCTTTCGAGACCTGATATTTCTTTTGATAATGACAATGTTATGTAATAATGCACTGACTCCCGGTAACTAGGTTTAGAGTGTTACATTTGGTATCAGAGGAATTTTGGTACAAACCTTGGATGCTAGATTTAGATAAACTCTGATTAGAGCACATAGACCTAAGATAGACTTTGAGGATTAGTATAGAAGAACTTCCTAGAATTTTGGTATTATAGAGATTTTGTGAGTTTTCCGAGCAATACATCCCTGTCTGGATATGAGCAGGTAGAGGTGGCTCTGGCACATATGTACCTAGGGGTAAAACCTGAAAACACCGCTTTGATATAGACTCGAATGGGAACTGGTGCACGACAACGGGCCTTGCTTCACTCTTGGTTATGACAATCCCGGGGGATATGCTTTGGATAATTCTAATTTTCTTTACGAACCATTATGAAGGGTTTATGAGTATATACATTCTCAACGAAAACATTTTTATGATTATGGATTATATCCATAAACTGTTCAATTTATGTTAAGTGTTTTACATGTATGGAATTATGTATTTTGATTCATATACTGATCTAGTTTATGCCATTGTATAGAAATGGTGCCTAGTGGAAGAAATGGAAACCTTATCAATGCACGCACTCCATGTAGGGATTTCCCTCCTGCTCAAGATAATTATAGTGGAGGTGGTGATGTAACTGGTGCTGATCAGCTTATCACCATACTGGGACAACTCACTCAGGTTATGAATAATAACCTTACCCATATGGAGCACCCTGATCCACAGCGTGGAGGATCAATGCTAGATCACTTCATGAGGAAATAACCACCAACATTCAATGGGAGTACAAATCCATTGGTAGCTGAGCAATGTAAAAGTTCCCTAGAGAAAATATTTTAGGCTTTGGGGAGTAGTGAAAGGGAAAAAGTTATCATGGCAGTTTACTGCCTCACTGAAGATTCTGATCAATGGTGGTCATTGATTCAAAACATGAAGGAAGATGATGAAGTATCAAATATGGAATGGAGGGAGTTCAAAGATCTTTTTTTTTGAAAAATACTTTCTTCGTGACCATCGAGCAGATATGGAAAGGCAATTTCTAAGTCTGAGGAAAAAGGAGGATGAGAATATCACAATGTATGAGGCTAACTTTACAAGGTTAGAAAGGTATTCTGAAGATTATATACGTAATCCAGGAAGTAAGTTTGATCGCTTCTTTGATGGGTTAAAACCATTTCTTCGTAGAGAATTAGTCTCACAATCCTTCTCGTCGTACGAAGACATTGTCTCATCTGCTATCAAGACAGAAAAGGATTTCTCTAAGTCTTATGACTTTAAAGAAAATCATGAGAAGAAGAGATCTGCTGATCAATATATAGATTGAAATAAGGGGAAGAAGGGAAATGTTGAAAATCCATCCTACAGTAAATGTGGGAAGAGACACACCAGTACTTTCTTAAAAGGAATTGGAGTCTGTTACAAGTGTGGTGAAAAAGGCCACTAAGCTCATGATTTCAAGGGAAAGAGAGTTACTATTAACTTGGAATGCTATAATTTTAGAGAGATGGGACATTATTTAAATGAATGTCCTAAACCTCAGGGGAACATGCCTCAGAAACGGACAAGGGATCAAGGCAAAGCTTATGCTATCACTACTGCTCAGGTAGAAGCTCTGAAAGACGTGGTGGAAGGTAATTTAATGGTTTCATCAAGTTTAGAAAATGATTTATTTGATTCTGGATCATCACATTGTTTCATATCTTCCCAGTTTTCTAAGAAAATTAGATATTTCCTATTTGATTTAACAATGGAGTTGTTAGATAAAACTCCTAAGGGAATTATCATTGCAAAAAGGTTTTGTGAATCAGTCCCTATTCGAGCACATAAATGTTCTTTATCCACGGATCTCATTATCATACCTATGATTGAGTTTGATATAATCCTCAGTATGGATTGGATTTCAGGCCATGATGCGAAGATTTATTGTAATAAGAAGGAGGATACAATTTTTGATGATGATGATAAGGAACAACTTATCTTTAGAGAAGAATCATCACCACCTAATTCTTATATAGATCCACAACCAGTAGCTCAACTAAATTCAATTATTGGGGACGAAGAGAATGAAATGATTGTGGGTGAGGAAAGGAATGTTCAAATAGAGGATGTATCTATTGTGAGAGAATATGTAGATGTGTTTCTGGAAGATTTACCTGGACATCCTCTAGAATGAAAAGATGAGTTTTCCATTGATTTAATTCCTGGATCAAGGCTTATATCGAAGACCCCTTATAGAATGGCCACTGTAGAATTAGTGGAACTAAAGAAACAAGTAGAGGAATTGAGTAATAAGGGATTTATTCACCCTAGTGTCTCTCCATGGGGAGCCCCTGTTCTTTTTATTAAAAATAAATATGGATCTATGTGGTTTTGTATCGACTACAGGGAGATCAATGCTATAACAATAAAGAAAAAGTATCCCCTACCTCGCATTGATGATTTATTTGACCAACTGCATGGAGCTCAATAATTTTCAAAGATTGAACTTCGGTCTAGATACCATCAGTTTTGTGTGAAGAAGGAAGACATTCCGAAGATAGCATTTTGAACCCGGTACGAACATTAAGAGATTACAGTAATGCCTTTTGGGATGACAAATTCACCCTCTGTATTCATGGATCTAATGAATAGAGTTTTCAAGGAATATCTAGATGATTTTGTGTTGGTATTTAATGGAGATATCTTGGTATAATCCAAAAGCTACAAAGATCAAGAAAATCACTTTCGCATTATCCTGAAGACTCTTAGAAGACATGAATTATATGGGAAGTTTAGCAAGTGTGAATTCTGGCTTCTGGAGATTTCTTTTCTTGGCCATATTGTCTCTAAGGATGGAATCTCTGTTGATCCTTCTAAGACCAAGGCAATCCAAGAATGTCTTCCACCGACGAGTATAACTCAGGTACACAGTTTTATTGGTTTAGCAGGTTATTATCGATGTTTCGTCTAGAATTTTTCCCAGTTGGCTAACCCATTAACAAAGCTCACACGTAATGGGGTTAAATTTGTTTGGACAAAAGAGTGTGAAGAATGATTTGAATAACTGAGGAGAAGATTATTCAACACTCTTATATTGACTCTACCATCGGGGAATGATGGGTTAGTTATTTATAGTGATGCATCGAAGAAAGGACTTGGTTTTGTCCTTATGTAGAATGATAGGGTTATTGGCTATGCATCACGACAGTGAAAAATTCATGAGAAAAACTATCCTACTCATGATCATGAGTTAGATGCTGTAATATTCGCTTTAAGGATATGTAGAAACTACCTCTATGGTGAAAAATGTGAGATTTATTCTGATCACAAGAGTTTGAGGTATATTTTCTCACAAAAAGAACTCAACATGATGCAAAGGAGATGGCATAAATTACTCAAGGATTATGATTAAATGATACACTACCACCCAGGGAAGGCAAACAAGGTGGAAGATGCTTTGAACAGAAAATATCATGGAGTTGTGAACAATATGAGAATTGAAAGGGATCCAATTTTCATGGGTCTAGTGAAGATGGACATGCGAATAACCATAGAAGGTGAAACATAAATTCTGTTTCAAATGGTTGCCAAACCATCTTTACTATAAAGGATTAAGAGGTCTCAGACCGATGATGAAGAATTTCAAAAGAAGATTAAGTCTATGAATGATGGGAGATTGAGAGACTTTGTGTATGAAGAGGGCATTTTGAAATTTGGGAAGCGACTTTGTGTTCCCGATATACCTGATCTAAAAAGGGAATTGTTGGAAGATACTCATAGTTCAAATTTCTCTATACACCCTAGGAGCACCAATATGTATAGAGATTTGAAGGAACATTTTTGGTGTGAAAACATGAAGAGGGAGATTGTTGATTTTGTGTCAAGATGTATGGTTTTTCAACAAGTGAAAGCTGGAAGGAAACAGCCTAGTGGAGTATTGCAACCTCTTCCCATACCTGAGTGGAAATGGGATAATATCACTATGAACTTTGTCATGGGACTACCAAAGACTCCAAGAATGAACGATGCAATATGGGTCATTGTTGATCGTCTTACCAATTAAGAACATTTTCTTGCTATAAATAAGATTTACCACTAGAATATCTAGCAAGACTATATATTAATGAAGTTGTGAGACTTCATGGAGTACCCCCATCGATTGTTTCTGATCGTGATCCCCGTTTTACTTCAAGATTCTGGAAAAGTTTTCAGAAATCCCTGGATACTAAACATCAATTGGGCACTGCCTACCACCCTCAAACGGATAGACAATCAGAATGGACTATTCAAAACTTAGAAGGCATGTTGAAATCATGCTCACTTGACTTTCAGGGTATGTGGGATCAATATTTACATCTGGTAGAATTTTCCTATAACAATAGATTCCATTTGAGTATTTAGATGGAACCATATGAAGCGTTATACAGAAAGAGATGTCACACACCAACCTGTAGGGATGAAGTTGGTAAATGGAAACTCATAGGTTTAGAATTGGTGGAGGAAATGATGGAAAGGTGAAGGTAATCTGAAACCACATCAAAGCAGCTCAAAGTAGGCAGAAGAGCTATGCCGATAATCGAAGGAAGGATTTAGAATTTCAAGTAAGAGATCATGTTTTCATGAAGGTATCTCCATGGAAGGGAGTTATACATTTTGGAAAGAATGGTAAATTGAGTCCCAGGTACATTGGTCCTTTAGAAATTCTAGAACGAATTGGAACTGTAGCTTACCGTTTGGAAATGCCGCCAAATCTCTCCAAAGTTCACGATGTGTTCCACATATCACTGTTGAGAAACTACATGCCTGACCCAACGCATGTAATCACCTATGAGGAATTAGAACTGGAACCGATCTATCTTATTTCGAAGAGCCTGTCAGGATTTTTGATATGAGAGAACAAGTACCGAGAAACCGGGCGACTCGTCTTGTAAAAGTTCTATAGAGAAACCATAAAATGGAAGATGCAACGTGGGAACCCGAGGAACTTATGATGAAGAACCACCCGAGTCTTTTTATGCAGTAATATTCTAGAAATTTCATGGACGAAATTATTTGAAGGAGGGGTGAATGTAACACCCCAATCTTCCACGGTACACTTCTTTTTGAATAATACAGTAGCATGTGTTGTATGCCACTTCGAGATTCAAACACACTACGACCGATCAAAGTAGCCGTTATGAATAGTAATACTACTTTTTGAAATTTTATACATTTTATCTCTCAAAATGGACTTCATTTTTGGATTCATAATATCTAAATTATCCTAGGATGAAATTTGGTACTTTTCGGATAACTTTTATATTTCGATGAATAGTGAAAATTACTAAATTTTTATTAAAAACAACTTTTTTAATAGAAATAATTAATAGTGGTAAATTATGAATTTGAGTTGTTTTAAAGTATATTTAGAATATATATTTACCATTTAATACAATTTTGGTCATTGGACATAATTTCACAATTAAACCAGACATAAACAAGTATCAATCTTTTGATAGTTATTATTTCCCAAAAACACGCTTCTTGTTTTGAATGTGGGAATTAATTTAAAATTTATTTCTACCATTTCTGTGTTTTGAATTTGGATAAATGGATTCCATATTTGGAATCAGTATTTCCAAATTTTATAAATAGGGAACATTCATTTTTATACATTTTGAATAATTACTTCGGTAAATATATTATTTACCATGGTTAAAGGGTAAATCCAGTAAATAAGGGTAAAAAAATATTATTATAATAATAATAAATTTCCTAAAGACCTATCCTAACAATATTGGTGGATATATGTCCAAACATGGGCATCTTTGGGTCTATTTTGAGACCCCATGGAGCCACTTGTTGGTGATAGGGACACTTTATATTAATTAAGCTAAAATAAATACAAAAATGACATAAGCATATATCTTTTAGAAAAAAAATTTTTACATTGAGTTATATATGTTATATTTTCGACTATAAATATTCATTAGAAATATAAAAATATTTCCTACATAATGGTATTTTATTTATAATTTTTAGACATTAAATAATTTAATTTATTTATGACACAATGATGATGCAGTAATTACCGTATAATTGAATGATTAAGATAATTGATATTATAAATACCCAAATAAATTTAATTGGAGACTTTTTATAAATTAAAATAATTTTATAGGTTAATATTAAATACTAGGATTGTTTATGTATATTTTTTTAGAAGTAATAATGCTGTTATAAATTTATCAAGAACAAAATACCCAATAGTGTCAAAATTGACATAAAAGAGTTTTTAAAACAAATATTATATTATTAATTTATATTCAATTCCTAAAAATATAAGGTTCATCCAAGAGACTTATATCATGATAGGTGTATCATTAATTGAGCACTTGGGGGTATCTTGGAGGTATATTTTATGTTTATTAACTGTATAATACAAAAATAAAAAGTGACATGGTAAGTGTCAAACTAATTAACTAAGAGATAAAACTAAAATATAAGGTTAATATAATGACCCAAACCAGTCGAAATTCTATTGGTTTAGTGGGTTTCGACCCAGCCCCACCTTAATCTTTAAATAATTCACTTTGGAGCCATTTTAAACCGAATATGAATTTATTATAAAATAATATTTTTAGATTTTCCTAAGGTGCCCCTCCTCCCCCTTATAAATGGCACTACTGAAAAATAGCTCTATACCCACAGTTTTATGAAAAACCATGGGTATAGGGTACCCTATACCCACAGTTCTCCAAAACCGTGGGTATAGGGATAGTACGTGAACCTATACCCACGGTTCGCCAAAACCGTGGGTATATGCCACATATACCCACGGTTCTTCAAAACCGTGGGTATTGGGGTTTTTTTTGAAGCCCTATACCCACGGTTCTGGAGAACCATGGGTATAGCTTATGGAGGGGAATGAAAATTAGGCAGGACACGAAAAAAGATTGGCTGGAAGATATCTTTTCATGGATTATTTTAATATATTTTTATATATATAAATTTATATATTCTGAATTTCTGTAGCTCGGTTGGTCAATAGTGGAAGCGCGGCGTTAGGCTCGGGTTTGAATCCCGCGGTCTGAGTTTTTGAAATTTAAATACCAGATGTGGATTATAATAATATTTATACATATATGTATATATTAATAACAATAGAAAATCGTTTCTTGGTTTGTCACTAGGTGGTGCGCGGCCGTGAGGTCCCCCGTGAAACCCGAGTTCGAATCCCAGCCCCTGCCTTTTTGGATTTTAAGAGTATTAAATTAATATATATACGCTGATGTATAAATATATAACAAAAATAATTCGTAGCCTGGCTGGTCACTTGGTGGTGCGACGCCATAAAGCCGAGCATGAGACGCGGGTTTGAATCCCAACACCAGCGTTTTTTGTATTCTAAGTGGATTAAATTAATATAATATGTTAATTTATCATTATATATCACAGTGAACTCGTAGCCTGGTTGGTCCATTGGTGATGCACATTCATGAGGCGCCGCGAGAGTGTGGATTCAAATCCCAGCGGCTGCAATCTTTTGAATTTAAATACCCCACGGTTTTCAAACCGTGGGGTCTGTTGTCTTCCACACTATACAGCCGTGGTGCACACTTTGACCCCCATACACCCATGGTTCTACGAAATCGTGGGTATAGGTTGAGACCCATATAACGACGTCATTCCATCCCATAGTTCCCAAAACCATTGGTATAGCCTATACCCATGGTTTTGGGGGCTATACCAACGATTTTGAACAATGGGTATAGGTCATTTTTCCAATAGTGAGGGCACCACTTCTAACAAATTATTCACACCTTCAAAGCCTTTTGGTTCGGCCAATCCATGCCCAAATACACTCCCAACTTCCCTCACTTCATCCTAGAGGCTGTATATTGATCATAAATCCAACCTAAGGAGCCCTTTTGATCAAATCAAAAAGAGGAACCCACAGAAGAGGTAATGTTTTCACCAGCCTCTTTCAAGTTCATTTCTTCTTCAACTTCTTCTTTATTTTTCATTCCCAATAAAAAATAACAAGTCCAGTATCTCCTATATAATATTATATTATTATAAATATTGTACAACCATATTCAGTATTCTATCCATCCTTTAAATGACATGTCACCATACGTGCGTACGTACGGATTACCGTCTCCACGTCGTGGTGTAATTGTTATTCAGTATATTATTATTTGGATGGGTATAATAATGATGTGTAATTCAAGTAAATAATAAATATAACATGATAATGATTCTGTATATATGATATACCATCCAATTATATATTATTTTAATATCAAAAGGATGATATTGTCGCTCGTACGTATGTACGGACTACCGTCTCCACGAACGCGATGAGATTCATTCCCCATTGTATCTATTAAAGACTAATCATCATTTGATGATTAAAAGTAATGTTTAAGAACTTTATATCATTCTGGATATGAATAAGATACAACCTATCCATAACAAACATGACTTATTTAACAAAACATATAAAAGAAAATGAGTAAGTTAACACCTAAAACGACGATAATACTAATGTATTATTAACAAAGCATTATTAGAAGATAATATATGATATCATAATTATGTATATGGTTCTTGTATAATTTAATAACAATGTTTTAACTATTATACATGAGGTTAACATACCACCGACTAAAGAAATGTAAAAGGTAAGGGTTCTTTCACAATCTCTTTATTATCCGAGGTTGTTTGTACGTAATTATCTACTGGGACATCTTTATCATCCACATCCATGTTTCTTAAAAATGTATTTCAAAAAATTCTTACTATTTTACAGAATATGGGTTAAAGTCATTTATACCCTTGTTTGACTTTTTATATGAAGTTTATAAAGGAATATTTCCGTCGTTTTCCAAACAAGGTCCTTTTTAACCATTTCGACAGAATTAATGTAAGAATGTATTTTTAACTTATACAGCGGATGAAGATATTTTATGCCGTTATAAAGTCATAGAAGCTTCCCTTAAAAGCTTATAAGAATATTTTCAAAGTAAATGTTTTATTTAATAAATATGGGAATTTTAAATGATTTCAAAAAAGGAGATATTTCTCTCAAATAGTTTTGATTTCATCTATGTCAACATCCTTTGATGAATTTTAGGATTATTTGAAGTTTATTTATTATAATACAAAACTTCCACATTGTATTGAATGTTTTGTGATATGTTTGACTGTGGATGTGTTATTTTTATCCCATACATGGTTTATAGTGAATGTATTTACATTTCATATGCTAGTTTTAATACGAATGTTTATGTTATGTTGAAAGCTGTTCATGTGAGGAATGCATTGGACTTAATAAGTTACGGGTGGAGCCTGCTATAGCTCCTCAATGCATCAGTATGTCTCATGAGACACACTAGTGTCTTGGCACGAGGCCTTGACAAAATCTGATTTTTATTCTTGGCACGAGGCCATGGCTACGTGGTTATGATAGTCTGGAATTATGCATTCTGTCATTATGAAAGTGGTTATTGATATTGCATGTGATTACTAGACTAGTAGAATATCCATGTGAATAAGTAAATGGAATTATTTCATTTTATCTATGCCATATTATGTTTAAGTTCAAGTTTAAAAGGATTTTGTTTTAGTTATACATTTCCTTAAATGTTTATTATTATTTATGAATGTTTCCTCTATATTGTTATCCTTACTGAGAATCTGAGCTCACCCCTTTCTATGTTTTATTTTTCCCAGGATGTGAAGAAGTATTTTATTAATGACTTGCAGGGATAGTATCTGGGGATGTGTGTGTGGACTATGAAGACTATGTTGTTTTAGTTTTCATTTTTATAATGTAATGTAAGACTTATGAATATATCTAGTGTTTCCAAAGCTACTAAACTAATCAGTATTTCGAGATGTGATCATTATTGTGATCATGCCAATGTTATGTAATAATGGACTGACTCTGGGTAACCAGGTTCTGTGCGTTACAGAGAGTGTTAGGGTGTTTATTATTTCAAGGATGAAAAATAAAATAAAATTGAATAGGTGATGCAATTTTCAGTGGAAACCAAACACAGATTATTACACGACCTTAAAGAGGATTAAACATCACGTAATACCCTGATCATGTGCAATTTTAAAAATTATTTTCCAAGTAAACCCTCATTCATTCGTTATTTCTTTCAAATTTATCTAATTTTGGGAAAACCCTAGGTGACCCATGGTGTTCTTTAAGAGCTTTTACTCTATCATTGAGCTGTTGATCCCGATGGATGATTGTTTGTGATATGTAGTGGATCTGTATCGAGTTCTCCTCTCATTCCTCCATATTTTCTAGAATTAATATCCCAGGGATACAATGAAATTGGGTTTCATTGGTTAGGGTTATGAATTTTGTTTTATTTTGATAGATCCTTGGTATAGAATAGGTTAATTCTTGTTTCTAGTGGTGCAGATGTTGTTCATAAGTGTTCTTCTTTGCCTGGTGGTGCACATCAATTTGAAATCTTTATTGAGGTAGAAATTATTTCGTTTATCTTTATTGTGAATCATATAGGAGGGGATTTACTTATTCTTTTACGTGTATTATGGTTTTGATGGATAAAATTAATGTTATAGTATAAGTTAATTGAATTGAAAGGGGAAATGTGGTTTTGTCAATATGTTTTTATAGATTTTATATTTTTGTTATATTGTGATTGTTCACGGTTGATGCCCTGAAAAACATTTTAGTCATTAGGGGCTTCATTTTCGATATATATATGTATTGTGACTGTTGTGATTATTGGAATATCACTTTAAGTTAACATTTTTTAATTACTTATTCTTGGATACTAAAATCGTTTCCTTAGGATTTGGGTTTGGGTGATGAATCCCCTAAATTATTGTGTAATGTTATAAAACCCCCTTTGTAAATATGTAAACGGATCTTGATGTTTTGTGATGTGTGTCCATTATTTTGGGACGAAATGGTGTGTTTTCAATGGGATATTGGGAGGTATGTGGTTGTCTAAAATTTCTTTTTGGGTGGTGGGTGATAGTTTGTTTTTCTGTGCTTTGGTGGTGGAGAGGTGAGATTATTAGGGATTACTAGTTGCTTGTGATATGTGGTTTATTTGTGCTAGATTATTGAGTAGTGAAAGAATAAAAAAAATATAGTTTTCATAATTTTGGGAATGTCTTGGGATGGTTTTGTTAGTGAGATGATGTTGGTTAATGAAATATTAAATTATGGGTTGTGTAATTAAATGTGTTTGATGCTAAATAATGAAATGAATGGGTGTTGAATGTATAGGGAATGTGAAGCCACTTTAATTTATTAGGAAATTTCTCCTTTAGAAATGACTATTACATATACGAATAAATTCATTTAGAGGTTAAAGAAAAAGTTATAGTGTCGTGACATGGTTTGTTTGTTTGTGAACCCATAGGATGGGAGAGAGCGCTTGATACTATACATATATTTTTATATTATTTGTGAATTATATAAGCACCCAACCCATGTTGATCACTATGATCCGAACACCCACGTCGTCACATATGGGGTGTTTTTACCATCATCTAGTGAGGAGTATGGATGGACGGGTACCCTCTATTTTCTTAGATATCTTCTCAGAGAGGTAGGTATGTAATAGTCTACGATGGTTGGAGGTTTGTTATTTCTTTACATGTGGTTGTGATGGACCATGTGTCTTTGGGAGATATGTGATAGCCCATCTGTTTCTGGGTGAGGTGGTTGTGTTGTCCTATGTGACTTTGAGATGATATATGATGTGATGTGTTGTGAGGAAGAGATGTGTGCAAGAATTGTGTGTTGTGAGACCTATTGGTGTATGAGCATGATGTGTTTGAATGCTAAGGTTTGTGTAGGTTTGAGGCCTTGTGAGGCCTAGGTGTGTGCAAGTGTGATGTGTTATGACGCCCATGTGTATGCGGGCGAGATGTGATTTTGTATACAGATGGGATGTGAGTTCCAGAATGTACAACATTTTGTGAGAGTAGTATACTAGTGGGAATGTGGTACAGTGTACCCTATAATCTATGTGCCTTACTTTATATTATATTACATTTCATGTGTTTCGTGGTGATCATGCCTTGGTGTGTATGGGATGGTTAGTATAATTTTTTAGGTTCTCTTTGGTTCTGCTTTTTTCTCACAGGAGAATTTGTATTCTTCATTTACATTTCGACAAGATACTTTTTGTTTTCCTACTAAATTTACTTGTATTATCAACCTAGGTATGTAATATTACTTTCATGTTTCCAGGATGATTTTGTGGACCATGCTGGGCATTACAGGCTCGTACCTTTGGACAACTATTGTGTCACTTCACTATATTTTATTTTGGGTAATTAGTATTGTGAAATTATTGTATTTCTGTTAGTTCTAATTTTTTTATGCATGTGGGGGGTTTTTTTCATTCCCTTTTATATTATTCCTTATGGTTGTTATGGATGATGGATTATATCTCCCGGCCTTTTTTATTATAAAAGGTAATCCCTCCCATATTGTTATATTTATACACCCTCAGCACTAGTTTCAAACCCATGGCCTACTAAAGGTAATAATTAGGGGTAATTACCACTCTCCACTCATTGTGGTGTCTTTGGAGGGATGGGGTCCTCACACACTATGGGAAATAGGTGAGTCATGATCCACTATGGAAAACTGGTGAGTTGTGATCTACAATGGGAAACAAGTGCATCCTTATCCACTATAAGAATCAGGTGCATCCTAATCTATAATTAGAAATATGTGATAAATCATGATCCACTATATTGATGGTCATAGTATTTAACCATTTCATATGAAATGGGTTTTCAATATTTATGATGGTCCCATAGTTTTGTGAAATGATTTTATCATTAATGATTGATTTGTAATGTCTCTTCACTATTATGGGTCATGTTTTATTAAATGATAATTCCTAATTCTAGGAATTATGTTTATAATCAACATAAAATTAGGTAAGAACATCAGAAATTTTGTTAATGATCACATACCATTATGATTATCTTATAATTTCATATAATCATAGATTGATATCTCCCAAGTTTAGCTTTATTAAGAATCTGATCTCACGTTCTCTTTTGTTTCCATCCCCAGGTTGTAAAGAATGTTTCTGTTATGGTAATACTAAGGGGAGTACTATTTGAGAATATATTTATTATTTATGTTTAACATCTTCTATAATATAATAATATTGTGTTTTTAGCCTCCAAATACACTAAACTGTTAAGGTTGTTAGGTGAGTGATTATGAAATTTGTTGAATTTTCTTCGAAAATGATCTGATGATTATGTATAAAAACATGAGTCTCTATAATGGGGGAACCTTGGGAGATATATAGAGAGAGAAGGAAATAATAGCATCATGCTGAAAGAGTTTTTAATAAATAATAATGACTATTTGGGGTCATTTTTATAACAAAATATAGGAGAATTATATATTAATTTCCAACCCTATATTTTGGACACTATATGGTAATTTAATAAAACTAAAATACAAGAAATTTTTTGTTCCCCTGATTTCTTCAATAGTGGAATAGTTTCAATTATTTTATAATTTTAAGAACTAAACACATTAAAAAAATTCCCTTGTTGAATAGAATGTGAGTCATGATTTTAAAGAATTGATTATGAAACCATAAAGTATAATATTGGATCTGAAGGATTAATTAGAAGTTTATAAAATATATCAAATAACATAGAAACACATTTTATTGGGGAAATATGTTTTTCAAGGATATAGATGAGGGTACTTCATATTTCTCATCTATTCTGTTCCCACGTCACTTCCTCAAAATTGTGGTTCTGCCAAAAAACTTTAATCAACTATGTTATTTTGTTATTTTGTAATTTGTATCTATGATCTAATATATAAAATGATTTATACTCATAATAATGATTGTTTTCAATTGGTACCACACATTTTGTAGTATATTTGTAGTCTTAATATGTAATTCCACCCAAGGATAACCTGGAACACATCATACAAATAAGGCTGGTTATGTGGGTGTGTTATTTGATAGGCCAATTATCTGATGCTATCAAGGAACTCAAAGGGTACGATGTTTCTCAGACTAATATTTCCCTACTTCCCATACCCCAAAAATATCTTCCATGATGATATATGAAGAAAAACAATTTCTCTAACCTCAAACTGATTGTTTTTTTGAAAATTTTCCTCATACTTTTTCTATTTAATTTTTGTGTATTTCATATGAAACAAAATGGTTTGACCCTTCTCAATTATTTCTAAGATAAGATCAGGATTGGTTAGCTTCTATTATCTAACTTTATCCTAGCATGTGTGATTTTCATACCACTTACCTAACAGAGTCTCATATGGTTCCATTTTAATGATATAATATAAAGTAATATTATATGAGAACTCCACTATGGGTAGGTGATGGAACTAGAATACTTGTAAAACCATTTAAAATGGTGTCAGTATATCCTCAAAATTTTGTAACAATAATTTCACTTTTTCTATGCATTTGTGGGTGATACGAAGTGTTGATGATCAATTCTATATCCAATGATTATATATTATCCATAAAAATGAGGTAAACCTCAGATATCTATCAGATACATTATAATGGGGAACTCTAGGTAGTAACATCACTTCCAATGGGTTTTTATTTGAAATTTAGCAAAGGGATAAATCATTTTTGATAAAAATTTAATCTGATGACCTTGTATAGTTATCAACTGCCACCAATACGGAGTTATTTCCTATTGGTATCCAATGGAGTCTTTTGAAAAAAAATATTTTTATATTTTAGTATTTCTATACTGGTATGGGAAATTGTTTCATCATACCCAAAGATATCAGTCGTTTTGCCTTGAGTTTCTAGAGTACTATGTATTGAGCCAAAAAATCTGAATTCTATATCCTTATGTCATGGCACCATTTTTTCAAAATATTTATGCACCTTAGTGATTCTTGAATGTATTTATAAGGATGAGTTTTCCATATCAACTAGAAGTTCCCTATTCTACTCTGGTATTGATGAGAAAGATATCTAGGTTCCAACCCTTATATCTCAATATTCAGAAAATTTGAAATTCAAAATATTTTCTACATTCTTCTACTACAAATCATCATCTTTTTGGGAATTCATGATCCTCTCTTAAATGGATGTTTGAGTAGTTATTTGTGAAACATAGGATGATGTTTCTTTTATTACAGTTATTCCCATCCATTTCATGTCTAACATGTTTTAATCCCTTTTAGTTCTTATTGTGGATAGGGTTTTATGGTTCTTCTACTCAGAGCATCTAAAAATTTGTTTACTTTTATAGGTTGGTAATATATTGAACAATCACATTCCGTGATAATATCTAACTATATCCTTTTGTTCATATTGAAGTACTTTTGTCTAAATATGTACATTTGGATTTTATGTTTAGTACATATGTCACACTTCTCCCTATATAGACAATGTTTCCAAATGATCAATAAAAAGTTCACTTCTTCCAAAAGTAGATGATTTTATGTCTATTAATTATCATGGATCTTGAATTATAATGTTTAAAAGGATATCACATTTTCATCATTCACAAGTGAAAAACCAATTCCTATTTTGGAAAGATCACTATTGATAAAAAATACTTCCCAAATTGTGTTCAGTTTCATTAAAGATGAATTTATTAGCCACTTATTAAGTTCTATACAGATTTATTAACATTAGTCAGCCTAGAAAACATGTCCTCCATCAAATTAATCTAGTTTAAATGGAATTAAAATCATTATTATTTTTTCAATAATCAACTTTTGTACACAATTAACACAATGAAACTATAGATTTATATCACAAATTTTGTTATGGTCCATCTTTTGATTGCATTGTCTGTTGATAAATCCACTGACATCACTTTATTGGTGGTAAACTCTATTAAAAAATTTACTCATTACAAAGAAAACACAAATTATATATAATTTACATCTATGTGTAACTTATAAAAGTTCTTGAGTATATTAATTAATTGATCCCCATGTTTCACCTTACTTTTGGAGTAGATTAGAATATCATCAAAAAAAGTACAACAAATCTATTGATGTAATCCTTAAGAGATATATTTATTAACTACATTAATAATTCTAGATAATTAGTGAATTAAAATGAAATAAATATGAACTCATAGTGTATATACCTTATATGGAAGGCAGCCTTGTTAATATTCTCCTACTTTACCATTACATGATAATATTCTGACCAGAGTTCCACCTTAGAGACGTACTATGCTCCATATATCTAATTGTTAAAGCCATAAATATATGGAAAAGTATATTTGTTCTTATCTGGATCTTGTTATGCTCATCATAATCAATTTATTGGTTCATTTATCCATTCTTCTTCTTGATGAAGAGGACTGGTGTACCCCAAGGTGAAGCACATGCGCATATAATTCTTTTATAGAGATTATCTTGTAATTGTTTCTACAATTTTATTAGAAAAAAATGGTTATTATATATGGATTCTTGTATATTGAAAAACCTTCAGGTATGAAATTAATTTAGAACCTAACATCACGACTAATAGGAAGACTAATGTTTTTAGGAAAGACATATATGAATCCCCTTATAATGGGCATGTCAACAAGGATGATATTTTCTTTAGTTTCAATCATTTGAGATAGGTAAACTTTCTCACAATAAAAATATCAATTCTTGATATTTTGGTAACAAATAATATTTATCCATCTCCTTATACTTGTATAGAATCAATGGCTGATTTATGATATGATGTGTGATTTTCTTTTCCTCAGAATTTTTATTTTCATTATTCATAAAAGATAACAGATGCCCAAAATAGAATTTAATTCCACTAATTATCTTATCACAGGGATTTATGGTTTGTTTAGCCCCTAAATTTTTATTGGGGATTAGTTATTTGTATGGGATACAAAAATTGACCGATTTTCCATCTACAATTACATCTTGACATTCATGTTTTTTGGGCTATTTTTGAATAGTTCTATTAAATATTGGTGATATATATGAATTCATAGAATTAGAATCATATAGTATATTCCCAATAATTGAATGAAAAAATATTATACTTATCACCACTTCATTTTTTGGATCCTCCAGAGTCGTTTTGATAGAAAACAATAATCATTTATATCTAGGCCTTAGATGTTGTTGTCACTAGTTATCATCAAAAATTTCAGGGATGCTTATTCCGTCACTTTTTATAAGTGGTATACTGAAATTTTTACCCCTATGAGATTTTTATATCACATCACTTAAATTAAAATCCATTCCTTGATTATTATCTATATTTCTAAAAGACCATTGAGATTCACGGATATCCATTTCATCTTTTTTGGTCACATATAAAAATATATTCATTGATTTCAAGGCCTCTAAAAGAAAACCATTGTCCTAGATTAATCCTTAGGCCCAAAAATTAGTAATAATGTTTACTATAGATGATATTGATGATGTTTGGGGTGTCTCATGAAAGTGTTGTAATGTTTTCCTCATACAACAAATGAATACTTCATTTTTTTCTTAAGGATAAGAAAATAAATTTCCATTTTATGTCTTGGAGTAGAAGGACTGTATTTTTTATTAAATTTTATAGAATTACATCCACTCCATGGATTTTATATCCTACTTGGGTTTTTTTATTTTTGACCATCATTCCAAATTGATCAGCTTATTTCTATATATGATAATAAATCATTGTTTTCTTGTTATTCATAGAGAATTTAAGAATGAAGAATATATTTTCAATGGTGCTTCTCAATTACATTGTGATTAAAGGATATGAAGATGAATTTAAATATGGATGAATTTGTCACATAAAGGTATAAATTTCAACTTTTTCATTATTATGGGGATTTAGAATTTTCCTTTTATCTATGACACTATTCATAAGTTGGGTAAATTTAAAAATTATTGTATGAATTTCCTGAATCATTATCCCATCTGGCTAGAAATCTCATTTGGGTTGTCATAAAATTTCTCCTCACATTGTTTGTTCACTCAATTACATTTATTTTTAGACATTTACTAGAAATAACGGAAAAATATGGGTTGATAATTTTTTCTATTATAGACATTAATTGGAAAACCTAAAAATTAATGGGATAACTCATAAATGACATATTTTATTTAACCTATGAGTTTGTAGGTTTCAAAATATGTTATTCCTGATCTATTTCTTAATATAATTTTTTATAGTATTGTTTGTTAGCTTAGTAATTATTCATTAAGAGATTTTGAATTTACCATATAATATCACCCATTAGTTTCCAACCATGTGAGCAATAAAGACTTCAATCGTTCACCATGTGATGATAAAATCCATCCAAATGTTCCCTTTTAGTGTATTACCCTTACGTCTCACTGTGCATGATCCGTATCCACTTGCAGTATCAATGAAATGAAGAATTTTTATAGAAACCGCTTACATTATTCTTTACCAGATTCAAGGTATTTTTCATATGTTTTGTATTACCTATAATTCTTTCAATAGAGTTTTTTAATCATAATACCCAAAAATATTTATAATTTTCTATGATATCAACAGTTATAATCCATATCTTTAAAAAAATTATTCCATGTTTGATTATATATTGGTACACATAATAAGACCCCAAAATATCACAAGGAATAGTCTATTTATAAAATTAAAAACTTATAACAACAACATGAACCATGGTTACAACATCATTAATTAAAAAAATTAAAAAAATTCCTTCATATTCCTAATATCTTCTAAAACTGTACCACATAACATGGGACATTTCTTTGAAATGGGAGAGCTAGAAAATCTTGTACGGGAATAAATAAAACATACACTTATTTAATGTAGTAATTATGTGTTTAGTGGTATATCTAGGTAACATAAGTGGGGTAAGGATCATAATGTTTATAAACGAGGATGATATATCCTTATAAAATAATGCAACAGAGGAATCTAGAAATAACATAAAAGTTGACATCGTAAACATAAGTCAAGGATAACCAAAAAGAAAAAAATAACATAGTTTTCTTAGGATAACCTACCATGCACCATACATGGAATCTCATGGGATATAAACAATAACCAATAAATTAAAGAGATATATATTTCTTGGCCTATACGTCACTTTTAGATAATGTACATGCATAAGTGTTTCACATAGATCATAGAACATAAGGATGTATTTCATCAATTTTACCCCCACAAGTAAGGGGTATAAGATAACTACAAGTAAATAACATGTAAATTAAGTATAGGTAAAAAAATATGATGACCATAGAGTGGAAATGGATATGGGTTTTCAGTACCTATCTATTTGGTATCAGAAATCAATGGTAAGTTTTGGCAGTATAACAGATGTACATAAAGGATTATATATGGGGAGAATGAGAGAAAAAGGGGTCTATAATTACATGGGAGTCACAAGGAAATTTAGAGGCATAAGGATGGTTATTGAATAATGATGTGAATGGGAGAATCCCCTACCTTGAGAGTGAGCTTCTAAATTCTTAAAAGTAAATTCATTATGGTATGGGCGTAACAAAAGGATTTTTTCTGAAATTTGTTTTTCATAAAATAAATTTAATTTCTTCAATATGTTAATTTCAAAAACCACCATATTTGACTAGTGTTACATGCAACATCAAGTTTATCTTGTCTTTCACATGACCCTGAGTATAAACAAAAAATGTTATATTATTAATATTTTACTTTAAATGAGAACGATTTAATACATACCATATAATATATCAATATTAATGAAAATAAATAATTTTTAAGAAATAAATATAGTTTTTTATATAATAAAAACATATTTATAAAAAATACATAATTTTTAAAAAATTCATTCTATGTTTTGAAAATAATAATTTTCTAAAAAATATCAATTTTTTTGTGAACAATAATAAATTTTTTTTGTAAGGTTTTAGAAAATTAATTTTATAATATAAAATTCAGTTATGAAATCATCTTGTCAAAATTTTATTAGGAATAAATTTTATGATTTTTCTGGAATGTTTATTTTTTATGAATTGTTAAAAATACTAATTTTTATTTAAAAAAATGAATTTGCATTTAAATAATTTACAAGGATAAATATTTTTAAATGTATTTAAAAGTATTCATGGTTGAATAATATATTTATTAATATGATTTATGTAATTATAATAAATTTCATATTTAATTTTGATATAAAGACATTTTATTGATCTAATATATTTCACTTTGAAAACTCGTATTCTTATCACGTCTGCATGATTAATTTTTTTTAAGAAAATTCCCATTATATGAATTGAATTTGTAAAAATAGATTCAATATTTTTAATAATAACAATTTACATTATATAATTTTTACATGATATTTTTTATCATAAAGAATAGTAAAAAGAAGATAAAATTATTTATTAAAATTAAGGTAAAAATCAGTTTAGCGAGGGTTAAACTAAAATGATAAGGATTAAAGATGACCTAAAAATTTCCAACACCCAGTTTATAGATATATTTAGAACATATAGGTTCCATGTTTGATAAAGGAACATTTTTTAGCATTACGACATGTAAAAACATGGGTGCACCTTCTTCTATTAAAAAATTACAAGTATGAAACTCAAAAAACAAATAGGAGGCCACCCATTCTACTCTAATAATCACAACTATGAAAACCATTGGTTCATCTATGAACTACCATATCACTTCCTCAATTCCATACACTAATCATAAACGTTTTAGTTTGGTCAAAAACACAACCTTCATATATGGAATAGATCAAATATGGGAAATAAGTGAGCCCAAATCACCTTTGGAAAGAAGGAATCTCCGGATCCACTATGGGAAACATGTGAGTCCTGATTCACTATAGGAAATAGGTTTGACCTAATACTGTTTGTAAAATATGTTCTTCCAGATCCACAATGGGAAACATTTTATATGTCCTGATCCACTATATTGATGGTCATGGTAATTAACCTTTAGAGATGAAATGGTTTTCTTATCTTTACAGTGGTCACAATTTTATGAAACGTGCTTACAGTTAAGAATTTGTTTATGATTATTTATCACTTGTAGGGTCTATATTTTTTGTAAATGATAATGTTCAATGCCATGGATCATTTCTATGATCTATGATATGTAGGGTATGAATTTCCAAAGTTTGGTTCAAGATCATATACCCCTATGAATATCTTTTGATTTCATATGATCATAGATTCATTTGTCCTATGTATACACATAATAACCATTTTATCTCACCCTTACTTATGTTTCCATACCCATTTTTGAAGAAAGGTATTGATAGGGTATTCCTATGATGAGTACACTGTGAGAATATCTTTGGGAGAGATGTTGAAGATCTTTCATGAAATAAGAATATTATATTTCTTGTGTCCATATACACGAAACTATTCTGGTCCTTGAACATGTGTCTATGGAATTTATTAATATAATATGTTGTGATATTTATGTAAAAAATCATGGGTCACTATATTTGGTATAAGAGGAATGGTTTATTTAATATTCTAAGATGTGGATTATAGATACATTAGTGTGATGCAAAAGGATATGCCTATGTGAATGACTAGGGATATCTCAATGGATATTTTTATGAATATGTTTAAGTAAAATTCTATGTATTTGAATATATTCTAGAATTTTGGTTAAAATAGTGAAATGGGATTAAAATTTATTATATCACTATATGGATGTAATATGTGGATGTGGATTTGAAAAATAGGCACCTAGGTCTAATAACTATAAAAAGAGTGCATTTTGTTTGAATTAGTCACCACCTCGGGCATGAAAACATGCCTTTGTACACACCTGGTTTGACTCTCCTATGGGATATACTTTAGATTATAATAAAATATTTAAAAAACTTCATGATGGATTTAAATAATGACTATTATTGGACAAGGATAATCTGAAGGTTTCATAGATTGAAAAGAATATGTTTTGATTTAGACATCTTATAAATTGTTTCATGATTAGGCTGTTCCAAACTATTATTAATTTTTCTCATTCTATAATTTATAGTTTTAGTCAATAGCTGGAATATTATGGATCAATGTTAAAGCTGAGCTTGAGGTAAAATTAAATGATGGTCTTCTAGAACATCCAAACAGTGTGGGAGCTTGAATAAAAAATTTCATTGTTATGAATACACAAATATCTCAATATATGAATGTAAATAAACAGAAAAAGAAGTAATGGAGGAAACAAATTTATTTTGGGTCCATTGTGATAGAAAATACACTTTCTTTTAGTGGTTCATCAGGTTCACTAGTTATTGACCAATTGATCAGTACCAAAGACAATATATTATCAATTAATCAATATTTGAATGATGAAAAATCCATTTTAGTTATTTAACATATGGAAGGTAAAGTAGATCATTAATGGTATCTTTTTAGGAACATGATAAATAAGAACTAATTCAATATATAGAATGGAAAGTGTTTATGTTTATATTTCTTAGTATTTAGTTCCCTCATATTCTATGAAAAACATGGAGAAGGAATTACTTGAACTTAAACAGAAGGAAAATGAATATATTTTTACCTATAAAGATAATTTTAAAAGAAATTTATGGTACATTTATGGTATAAAAATATGACCTCAAAATAAAATCTATTGATTCTTTTTTGAATTAAAACCATATATTTGAATGGAATTTGATATAAGAGATTTTTTAGCAATGAAGAAGTTATTTGATGTGAACTAAATATAGAAATGGAAAGTGGATATTCCCACCGTACATATGGATTTAAAAAGAAATAGAAGACTGATACTCATGAAAACTCACATGATGGAATGATATTACATCTATATGTGTGCCAAAAATGTGGGAATAAGCATTAGTAGTATATCATGAATGGAAATTGTAGGTTTTTTTAAATAATGAAAGGTGGTTTATAAAGCCTATAAACACTGAAATGTGATTAATGGTCTTTTTAATGCAATGAGTGAGAAATGGAATGGAAGTAATGTGCTATCTATACCCCAGTGTCTCATTTGTAATTAATTAGGTAATTATATGAATCAAAGAACCAATCTAATGTTTATTGATGATGATATGATACAAAAATATATGAATAAAATTGTCAAAGTAAAATATTTTACAATCATAATGAATAAAGTGAACAATTATATTTAGGGCACACTTATCCTCCCCACCATAGATGTGAATTACTTGTTTCCTTTTGTATAAATGAGCCATATGAAAATTTTATTGATCATCCTTTATTGAATTTTCATGTGATTACCTCTGTCATCATGGATTTTGAAATAATGAAATAATATTTTATATTCGATTAGAATAAAAATTATCCCAGGATTATAATTGAATTGTTTTTATAAAATATAAGATCTTATATAAGAAAACATGGTGAGTAAACTTTAGGAACTGTATATGTCTCTATGTAAGATTGAATTTAGATTTATCAACACCATCATGGGTTTATGAATTATGTTTGATAATTTGTTTAAAATAATTTTCACGTCTTTTGGGGATTAATATGTATTGATATTATCATGATTATAGATATTTTTAGGATAATTTATGGAAATAAACTCCTTAGGTTTTTTTATCTTTTTAGTACTAACGTTATTAATGGAGAAATTCCATTATACATTGTTGAAATATTATTATAGTTTCAAGTAACAATTGGGTTTTATTTTATCATTTATATTGAGGTAATTATGTGTTCTATATGATCATCTTACGATGTCAGCAAACTTTATCACTATTAGTAAAGATTTATCATCAAATCCTATTTTTATATTATATAGTAAGAAATTTATAAGGATAAAAGAAGTATAATATTCAATTTTTTCTGATTGAGATTTGATATTTAATTTAATCTTTTGTTGAAGTCTTTAGAACAATCTTGGTACATAGTAGTATCTCAACTTTATGTATCATCCTAAGACTAATTTTCAGTTTCATAGAATAATTAAAACCATAGATGATATTTTAATAAATTATTATATGGATTTATATGTTAATTGGTATTAATACCTTCGTCTAAATTAATTATCTAACAACAATATATTTCACCCAAAAATTCAGATGGCTCCTTTTGAATCCCTTTATAGAAACAAGTATAGAACTCCAACATATTGGTATGTAGTAGAAGAAAGAAAGAAATTGGGACCTGATCTAGCTGATGATATGGTAGAGAAGATTATATCCATTAAGAAACAAATACAGAAAACATAGTGGAGATATAAATTTTATTCATATAATCATCAGAGTGATCTAGAATTTGAAGTGGGTGAGAAGGCGTTTCTTTGAATTTCTATATAAAATAAAGAAGGGGAAAATATTCCCTTGGTATATTTATCCCTTTGAAATAATTGATCATATTGGTAAAAATAAAATCATTTGGAACATATAATAATCATATAGTAGGTTCATTATCCATTCCATGTATCTCTCATGAAGAAGTACATACATGATCCGTCACATATATTTTACATAGAGCTCATACCACTTGAGAAATATCTTTCTTAAGAGGAAAATGGGTAGATATTTTTCATAATAAAAAGAATATTCTATGAAATGATAACAATAACCTTTAAATTTTTATTTAGAAAACCCACCATTTATACGAATTAATTCAGGAACCTGAGGACTCAATGAGATAGAAGTATCATCAGTTTTCAGAACTAATGTGACAAATTTCGAGGGTGAAATTCATTTTAATCGGGGCAGAATGTAACATCCAAAGATTATATGAAATACAATTTTTCTAATAAATTTTAATATTTATAAATCTCAAGTTACAAACAAATCATATTTTAACTAGTTATACATGAAATACCAAGTACATGTTATGTTACACGTGATACTGAGTTTTAAAAAACCCTGATATATTATTATTATTTAAATGAGACCATTATAACATGGACATTAAACATATAAATAGGAATAATAATAAATTATTATTAAATATTTTTTACAAAATTTTTATATTTAATAAAATATTGATATAAAATCACTTATTTTTTGGAAAATTCATTATATGTTTCAAAAATTTAATTTTCTCAAAAAAATATTTTTTATTTTTTTCACCGAACAATAATAAAATTTTTTGGGATGTTTTAGCAAGTTAGTATAATAAAATAAAAATAATTTTTGTAATGATTATTTAAAATATATTTAGCATGAGTATTTGGGATTTTGTTGGCGGATTACATTTTTGGATTAATAGGGAAAATACAGGTTTTTATTGCAAACCATTTTTTGTTTAAGGAATTTATAAGGTTCAATTTTTTAAAAAAATTTAAAAAATTTAACATTAATTAGGTTAAATATCACTTAATCTAAATTATAACATTTTATTAATTTTAAAATTGAATTTTCATAAAAACTTTATCAATATTTTGAATTTTTTCTCAATGAAAACTCGCTTTCTCATCCTCTTTTCCAAATTAATTTTATGATAAATTTTCCCACTTATATGAATTAAATTTGAAAAATTGGATTCAATATTTTTAATTATAATTATTTATATTATCTATCTTGGTAAACTTAGTTTTTTTCCATAATGAATTTTAAGAATAGTTAAAATTATTTCCCCGGTTAAGGTAAAAATTGGTTTATTGTGTGCTTAAAATAAAAAAGTATGGGATAAAATGACCCAAACAAGTCTAAAACCAATTTATTGGCCACATATAGAACATAAATATTGTATTAATTAATATCGAATATTTTATATTCTTTTTTTTATAAAATTTGGTTACAAATTTTCCTTTTTAAAAATTATAAGTGTGTCGCTCACCTTACTTATAAAATCCCACACCCTCTCGTCTCATTACCATACATCAAAAAAAATTATATTCAAATAAATACACAAATAAATTATTTAATCCCATAATCTCATCATATATTTCTTATTTAGGTCTAAAATATAACCTAATAATACTTTTTTGGAAAACCAAAAACTGTTTTCTGAAGAAGAGTTAATTTCCCAAACTTAGACTTATAATTCATTCCTTTCTCCACCACATTAAATTTTTGATAAAACATGATTTTTTAATAACATATTTATATTAAATATAAAAATATGTTATTATTTTAAATTAATAATAAAAATACTTCTCATCCTCCATATAATGGGTTAAGAAATCATCATTCATGTGTAAAAATGACTACCACCTTGTGAACCAATGCTATTTGTTCTCCATTATCACATATCATATTTGTATAAAATGATAGATTTATTAATTATATATTATAATTATTATATTACTATTATTTTTATATCATTATATTATATGTTCCTTCTTATATTTCTCTCCATGGGAATAAAATAACGTTATCCGTGAGTATAACAGACTACGACCTCACGAAGCAGTGTGATTTGTTCAGGATTTACGTGGAAGATATGAGATATTTTTTTAATTAAAATATGTGATATATATGAAATTAAAGTTATTCTATTTTTTTAACATATTATTCAACTTTCCTTATTTCTTCCCCTTGTGAAAATGGAAACATCGTCCATTCGTATGTACAACCTACCAACTCCATGAATTAAATATTTCATTTTCTATCTCTATATATTATGGATCACTATAAATACATATATATTAAATATATACTATAATTTTATAATTTTTAATATTCCAAAAGTTATTTATTTATTTTAAAGAAATATGAAAAAATTAACAATTCAAAAAAATATGAAAAATAACAATGTTATTGCCCGAAATGTGACTTTAACATGTAATTATTAAAATATTGGTAATAAAAAATATTAAGTAAATAATTTATGGAATGATATATATAATTATGGTTAATTAATACATATATTTTAAAATTATATTTATTATATATGTTTTTTGACTGTGTATGAAAGCAGTTAATACATATAATAAGGAATTTTTTCCCACTAGTTACTTATATGAGATAAAATCCATATTAACAACTCATTAAGTTTATGTGGTATATATGCAATAAAATAATTTATTTTAATATAATAATCCTGAAAATTATTGGTATTTATGTATCTAGTTTATTATCACTCTTTTATGGGGTTTACAGATCAAAAGATAAAAAATTGGTAAGGAGTTTTTGTCTCAATTTTTCATCTTCAAGAAATTTGTTATGTTATGAACCTATTTTAATTTATGAGATGTATATAATGAGTTATTACCTTTTAATATCATAAATTTTTTCATTATCAATCTATTATTTGTTTTATTTAAAATTACACATTCTATGAGTTTGTGATTCAACGTTACCAAAGTGTAAAAAGTTTTATTTTATAATTTTATCATATATCAGGATTGTGCATGGTTATGTTTCCAATGATGAAATAATATTTTCTAACTATAAAGAAACTAATTTATTTTGTTTTACTTTTAATTTATGAATAATACATTTTCCCCTCATTTTAATCTCTTTATATGTAACATACCGAGTTCTAAAAAAATACTATGTTCGATAACGTACACGATACGCCCATCAAGCATAAAAAAACAACTAAATATAGTTATTTAAATTATATCAATATAACATATACATAATTATTATAATTATGAACTATATTAACTAAATTAGGAAAATAGGGTTTACACATGTATAAATAAATAATTCATCGAGGTCTAATTAATTATAAATGAACATAAAACCCTTTCGAAATTAAATGGAAGTCATTTTATAAAAAATTATAATGCGAACAAGTGTGTTTATAAGATAATAAAATCGCTCTAGTTGTATTATACTAATGAAATATATATATATGTATATATATATATAACAATCAATCTAATATTTGATATTATTCATATATATTTTTTAGAAATGATAAAATAAGGAAACCTGTTTTTTTCATAAAATAACTATTATTCTAAAAACGTTATTTTTTCTCGTTTTGATGAAAACCTATTTCCTATATAGTTTTTGAAACATTTATAAATATTAATTTTTAAAAGGTAAAATTCTTATTTAAACCATATTTCTAAAATCAACATTGGTGGAATTTTTTGTATTTTTCTTAAAATTCTTATGTTTTGAAAAATAGTTAAAAATACTGAAATTTAATTTAAAAAAACCATTTCATCTTAATTATTGTTATTGTTGAATAATAATTTTTATTATTTTGAAATTATAATTATATCAATTTCATTATCACTTAACCTAATTTAAGTCATTGTAATGAATTTCATATTGAATTTAGATATAAAAACATTCTATTCTATTGAATGTTTTCACTTTAATTACCTATTTTCTCACTCTGTCGACATAATTAATTAAAAATTAATTTTTTTTTCCAATTATATATTTTTAAATTTGAGAAATGGATTCCATATTTTAATAGGATGTTTAAAATTTATAAAATATGTCTGTTTTTTTATAAACAATATGAATAATATCTTTAGTAATTTTTTTCTCGATAAGGGTAAATCATGTAATTAATTGTAAACACAATAATATAAATGTTATAAAATCACCTTAAAAGATTTCTGAATTTTATTGGATGAGTGATTTCCGACCAAAATCATCCCTGAGATGATATTTTGAGCTCTACGTGCAACTTTTAAGACAGTAATCCACTAATAGTATTTTATTCAACAAAAATTCAATGTTTTCATAGACTTCTTTTTAAGAAGTGAAAATGTTTTAATATGGTGTCATATAAGGGATATGTTTGACTATAAATTTTATTTTGAAATTTAATTTTTTTATCTTCATCATGATAATTTATTTTTAATTTTTATGAAATATATAGATATATTAACGGCTTTCACAATAATGATGTTGTAATTATTTAATTAATAAAAATATCAAATAAATGCTTTAAAAAATATTAAAATAAATATACATTGATATAATTAATATCATCCAAAAATTGAAAGTCTTATTTTAAAAGTTTTTTATGTGTTAGGAGAGGTGGTTCAAATATATCTTGTTGTTATAAGTTTTTTAAAAATTCAAGTAATAAATTGTTTCAAAATTAACATTAATGATATTTTTAAACAATTAATATTTTACTAAATGATATAATACCCATAAAAATATAAAACACTGGGAAATTAAGTAGATTTGGTCGAAAATGTCATAATAGTTACATTTTTTGCTCTTTTTCATTTTATTGTTATAATATGTATACATTACATGATATTAAAGTAAGAGTTAAAAGTGTTAAATAAAAATATAAAAAAAGATAAGGATTAAAAAATAATAAAAACATGTGTAATTTTTATTGGATGAATTAATTTTGAAAAATAGAATTTCTATATTTGAAATAAGTATGTTTGGAGACAATTTGAATAGAAATTAATATTAATTTATTTATTAATTTTAAAAATACCAAGAGTGCCCCTACTATATCTTATAAATGTAATCTATTCATATATAATAATAAAACATAAAAACAAATTTTTATTGTCCAATATATACCAAAATCTAATACTAGAATCACTCCCCACATTTTGGAGCTCTTATATAAGGAAAAAACCACCCTTAGTGGTCTTAAGGTGTTTAGAATAGGTGGTCGTCTAAAAAAGATATATTGTTTTAATCATTTACATCTTGATTATTTATTCTTCCACATCCATAAAATAATTTTAACCTTGATGAATTAGTAACTATAGTGTCCTCAATATACTAAGATGTTATAATGTTAATATCATTTCCAAAATACATCTTCACTTCCATCAAATAGAAAAATAACTAAAATTATTGTGTACGTCAGACTACCACCTTATGGCCCGATATAAATCATTTACCATCCCCACCTCTCAAGACCGACTATAATGAGAAAATTAATTTTTATAGATATATTATTTCTGACATGTTTATCATTATTATATAATAATATATCATTTATTTTCCAACCCTTCTATTCACATAAAAATGACATTGTCATTCGTGAGTACATGTGAACTATCCCCTCAACGAAGTGATGTGATTCATTTTTTCTAATCACATCACATGGATAATATATAAATATATTTAAATAATTAATGTTAAAATAATAATAATAATATTATTACTATATAAATATAAAAGAATAATTTATTTCATTCAATTGTTATCATTGAAATATGGAAACATTACTGATGCATAAATATTACATCTGTCTCCATCATTGTAACATAGATCATTTTTATTATCCATAATTAAGGGAATGAGATAAGGTTATAATTGATGTATAAAATGATTACTATTTCCATAATATTATTATGGACATGGTGGAAAAAGGACCACTTTGACTATTGGCATCATACCGATTTCATTTTAGACTCAAGTTCCAAATATCGTCAAAATGTCTCACATGAACATAATAAATAAATTAATTGTTATAAAATAATAATAATTGATATAAAATGAAAAATAAATATTAAAATGGTTTTAAAATATGTAATAAATTAATCTATGTTTATTATTCAGATAAATAAATATTGTAAGTGATGTATTTGATTTATGGAAAGGGACTTTATCTGAATCTCCTTTCATTATCGAATTTCTTAATGTTATGAAACTTTATTTTTTAATGAGATATATATAAAAACCATTTGAATTATCATATCATGAATTTATTCATTATAATGTTATTTATTAATTTGTTAAATGTTATTCCTTCATGTGGAATATGATAAAAATATTTTAATGTTTTATGGGACACTTTGATTTAAAAAATCCATTTTTGAAGATTAAAAGGTTTAATTTAAAAATATTTTCCACCATGTTTGTATTATTGATATTATTTTATATGCTAATATAAATATAAATAGTTTTAGAAATAAAATTTTATACCTATTTTTAGTTTTATTCAATGTTTTTCCAAAAAGAACAATTTTATATGTTTCATACAAAACATTTGGAAAAATGAAAAAATGAATGTTCTATTATTAACTTACATTGTGAATAAATATTTTCCACCACGGTTACTGTTATTTAATTTATATATTCCTTTGAAATATACCATGTCATCTTAACAGAATGTAATTATTTTCCTTTATAGGTATTTTGGAATTGATAATGTATTATTAAAAGAAAAGGGTATTTTTTTAGGAAAGTGTTCATTATATAGGATTAAAAGTTTTTTTCAATGATATTTGTGATAAATTATTTTATTCATGAAATGATACATGAGAATTATTTGAAATCAGTGATCCCTATAAAATTTATTAGAATGGTTGAACCCCATTATATCTCATAGATGATCCAAATAATTTTTTAATGAAGGGTTGATCCCCTTTATAGCTCATAGGTGAGCCTTATATAGCTTATACGTAGATATAATCCCCATTGTAGCACATGAGTGAGCCTGATATTGATTACAAAAAAGGAGATCCACCTTATATATCTCCAATTAATTATGTAATAATAATATAGGATGTTTTCCATATGGTTTTTCCAATTTGAAGTGTTTTTAAATGGTTTTATGAATATGATTATCTAATTCACCTAAAGGAGGTTTAATTGCTTGCAATCTATTTTGATGATTTTATTTGAGGAAGATATTTTCATTTTTTTCATTTTAAAATGTTTTGTTTCATCCTCTCCAACAATAATAAATGGGTTTTAATATTTTTAACTCGACTAATTTTGTCCTTTCTTTTCATGTCCCTTTCTGATATTTTGTGCTTCTCTGAATATATCAAATGTTTTGAATAAGGTTAAAGGATGAGTTGTGACCCAGATGAGATCAAGGAAAACTTTTTAATATATATCAGCATAATAAATCATGTTTTTTTATTTTTTTGTTTATGGGAAAAATAGATACTGAGTATAAGAATCCACTTGTAATTTATAGGTTAATTATTGAAGTGTTTTTTCTAATTCTCAAAAAAATAAAACTAAAAAATATTTGGGAAAAGAATGAGATTTATTATTTTAAAGTTACTAGAATATTCAATGTTTACAATTGGGTCCTTATAGTTGGTATAAGAGTAGGTTTTAGACAACGTTACTTACTAAGATGTTTTCTTAAGAGATATTAATATAATCATGGGTTTATAACTATTAGTATGATCATAATTTCAGTGTCTTAGAAACCTCATTATAGGCTTTATGTTATGAAATTTTAATGTGACTAATTGTATTTTTGGAAACATTTATTTTGGAGGTAATTGTGGGTTATTACTTTTTGGGATGAAAAATAAATGGTATGTGATTATAATCAATGTTATGACATATAAAGGTTATTTTGAGGATGTTTGTTATATTTATATAATTTTAGAAGGGTTATATTGATATAGTTTGAATAAGAAATATAACATGTGGGATGGGTGTCATCCCATCACATCCAGTAAGGCCACAAGAATTGAACCCACAACTGAAGGATAACCACGGTGCTTCAACTACCATAGGCCTAGTTAATTTCCAAGTTAGTATGAATTTTGATTTTATGTGAGATTATTTTATGGATAAAGAATATATATATATATTGTGAACTTAATCTTTATCTAATAGTTAACCTTGGTATTGGAAAATTATTTGGTGATTAGGTGATTAATGTTATTTCCAAAGATGTTTTCTATTTTTGAAACATTATATGATAATGTTAAATATAATATTGTGGGGTTTTATTGTTGTAATAAATTATGAATTTTACTTTTGAGTAAAATATGATTTTATGGTTATTCAGGTCTTTTATGTAAATTTATATCATATATCAGAATTATCTGATTTAGAACATTACAATTTTGGTTTAAGACATTATGAATGATTGACCCTATTTGGGGATAAATATTAAAATTTAACATGAAAGACTATGTTATCAAATCCTTATGAAGTTTGGGTTTCAATCAATGTTTTTAATATTCTGATGAAATTTAAGAACATTTATTTGATGAAAGGCCTATGTTTAACGTTGGATATTATTGTTAATTTTTTTGTACTGACGTATTTTTTCATCATATATACTTCATTATTATTGTGGAATTATATAGTCTTGAACTAACTATTTAGGGGATTGGTTAAATTTTAATGATAATAGAAATAGATAGTTAATCTTTTTTTGATCATGTGATTCTCTAGAAATTGATTTTAGTTCTCCATGAATGAAAAATTGATCTTGATTACTCATCATTTATAGAAATAGATGAGTTTGTGGTGGAAATTGATTAAATTATGAAACAATACTTTTAAACTAAGTATGATTCATTATTTTCTTCTTCCAAGTTGAAAAATAATTATCAACCAATATGAAAAACGTTTTGAAGAAAAAATGGTATCCATTTAATTCTATTTATATGAAATCATTGACCGTTTAACCTATTATAGATTTATGGTTTTTTTATTTTCAAAATTCTCATGATCAGGTTCTCTACCACTCTCCATTAAAACATTATTGTTATTTATCTTTTCTGTGTCTATGTTTTCCTACATGGAACCCTTGTATGTGTTATCTCTAATGACCATCATAAATTTCATTATTTATTTTAAAGTGAGAGTTATATGGACCATTGTTCAGTTGTAGGACTTCGATAAAGGTATTTTGAAAATTCAATCCTTAGTTACCGATAACGAATTAATAATTATGAGGACATAATTTAAAAAAATGGGGATAATATAACATCTGGAGTTAAACAAATGAAATACAATATTTGATAGAGAAAATGACATGCCACATCGAGATTAAAAAACAACTATATATTATTATTTAAATTATATAATTATACCCTATGAATTAGAGTAGTGGGTATGAACATAAATAAATAAATTATGAAAAGAGGGTTTATTAATTTTTATATAAATAATTATTTTGTGACCAATTAACTAAAAATTAAAATAAAACCCTTTTGAAAATAAAAGAATTTTTTTTAGAAAAATAATTTAATTGAAAACAACCGTGTTTATAGAAATATGAAATCACACTTGTTGAATTATTTAAATTATATATATATATATATATAATGAAATATATTTTTTTAAAACACATCTTATTTGATTTTTACATTTTATTTAATAACATAACCAATTTTATAAATAAAGGAAGTCTTTTTCTAAAAAGGTTGTCCTGCCACCTTTTGATGGAACACTTGTTTTTTATCTATTTTTGACACAATCATAAATTATAGTGTAAAAAATAAATATCATTTAACGAGTAATGAAAATTTTATTTTTTAGAAATTTTGGTATTCTTCTAATAAATTTTAATGTTTTGATGAAAAGTGAAGAAAATAAATTTAATTGAAAACAACTAATTTTTCTAAAAAAATTGAAGTGATAAATTATATATTTATTTGTTCTAATGTATAATTATATCAGTTTTATATCTTTTAATCAAATTTAGGCCATTTTAATAAAATTCACATTGAATTTGGATAACAAAAATGTGACTCTTTTGAATGTTTTCACTTTAATAACTTGTTTCCTCACCCCCTCAATGAAATTAGTTTTAATTAAATTTCAGAAAATTTTGAATTTTAAATTTTATAAAAATGATTCCATATTTGTAATTATAATTTTGGAATTTAATATATATTTCTATTTTAATTTAGGAAATATGAATATTAACTTTAGTAATTCTTATTACCATGATTAATTTTAAATCACGTAATTAAGCGTAAAATAATATCATAAATATTAGAACATTACCCTAACACTTGTCATAATTTTATTGGATGAGTTATTATCAAAACAAAAATAATTCATTGGAATAAGTTTTGAATTATTAAATTCAAATTTATTAATTTAATCCATTTATAGTGTTTTATTCAAATAAAAGTCAATTGTTTCATTATTTTGTTTTTAACAAGATAAATATTTTTAATATTTGTTATATAATGGATATGTTCAAAAACATAAATAATTTTGAAATATAAAAATTTTATCTTCAAAATTATAATTTATTTTTAATTTTTAGGGATGAAATAATTAAATTAAAGGCTTGAAAAAAGATGATTTTTTAGTTTTTTAGTAAAATGAAATATTGAAAAAATGTTATTAAAAATATTAAAATAAATATAATTTATAAAATTAATGTGATATAAATATTTTATATATTAATGAGACATTATAGTTAATAGTGAAAAGTTTTTTTAGAATATGTCAAGTTGCAATGATATTTTTAAAAAGTCGTGTAATGAATAGTGTCAAAATTGACATTAGTGATATTTTAATCTATTTAGTATTATATTAAGTGATAAAAAAATAAAAAAATATATAATATAGAAATATTATGGGCATAAGGTTCTGCAATTTAATCACTAACCAATTTTTGGTTCTTTTTTTAAATTATAGAAACAATATAATCTTTCAAAATTTAAATTACATGATATCATGGTAAGAGTTAAAAGGGTTAAATGAGGATTAAAACTGAAATATAAGGATTAAAAAATTATCAAAACATGTTAAAAATTATTAGAAGATATTATTTTAACCCATAATTATCCTATATTATAAAAAAATTAGTTTGGATCCATTCATGATATAATATTAATTTATAAAAATTTAATGTTTTAAAGAGTCCCAAGAGTATTACTTCCATCTCTTATTATAGGAAACCTCTTATTATCTATTATCCACTATATAAAACCAATTTTTTTCATCCTATATCATCCCAAATAACTTACTAATGTTTGTCCCTAGTTTCTAGAGAACTTATTTTAGGTGAAATCTTGGCATAGTGGTCTTAAGGTGTTATGAAAATGAGATCATCTGAAGAAGTGGTATTGTTTTAATCAACTATTTATATTTTATTTATTCTTCACTTCAATAATTTATTCTTATACCATGATTAAATAATTAATAATTTATAATCAATATATTTAGATGTTATTATGTTAATTTCATCCCCAAAATCAATCACCAATTCCACCAAATTGGAAGACAAATTACACAGCTTCATCGATGTGATAGTTCACACGTACGTACATACAAAATTATGATTTTTATTCTGAAATATAATGATTGTACTTGACAAGTTAGACTCATGGTAAGGGACTTAGTATCAATGTCTTTTCATCAAGTCATGTCTTGATGTTATGCACCTTTATTCGTTTATGATGTGTATATAAAACTCCTCTTACATAACATATAAATGTTATATTAATTCTCATGTTATTTCTTGTTTTCAATTTTGTATTCCCTCATGGGGCTTGTGATTCAAATATTTCAAAATTTAATGAGTGACTTTGATTAGAAAATAAATTTTTAAATATTTAAGGAGTTAAATTCAAAATATTTTCCACCAAGTCAATATTATTTATTTTATTTTATATGTTAATATAAATATAAAAGGTATTATATGTGAAATTTTATGTCTATTTTTAATTTCGTTCATTATTTTTCCAAAGGAATATTTTTATGTGTTATATACGGAATAATTTTACATACAAAAAATTGAATGTTCTATTATTAAAGATCATGATGAAAAAGAATTTTACACTGATTTGAATTTTTTTTAATTTTACATTTGATTAAAAGAATACATGTAGTCTAAATAAATTACGTATTTTACTTTTTGGGTATTTTGGAATCAAAATTGGGTTTTAAATAAATATGATTTTTTATATGAGGGTTTTTCATATGGGATTAAAATAGTTTTTCAAAGGGTTTCTTGATGAAAATTATTTATTCAAGAAATGGTATTTAGATTTATAAGAAAAATGTGAGTCTGATATGGCTTATACAACAAGTTTTCTCTATTATTGCTCATGGGTGAGCCGGATACTGCTTCTACAAAGGTATGATCCCCATTATATATCTCCAATGTTTTGAGTAATCTTAATATTGTACATTATCCATATGGTTATTCAAATTGGAAGGATTTTGAAAGGGTTTTAAGAATTTGATTATCTGAGTCACTTAAAAGAGTTTTAGTTTCTTACTATTGGTTTTAACTATTTTCTTTGAGAAAAACTAATGCGTGTTATTCCTATAAAAATATATTTTATCATTAACTTAGAGAACATTAAATAGGTTTCAATGATTGTTAACTAGACTAGTTATGTTCTTTCATCTTATGTCAATTGTTGATAATGTTTTTCTCATCCCTTGTTTTAAAATGTTTTTTCAAAGGTTTTAAGGATGATTTGGGAAAAGGATGATATAAATGGAAAATTGTTAAGATATATCTTTATATAAAATCATTTTTTATTTTAATGATTTATTGTTTCAGGGGAAAATGGAAACAAATTACAAGTGTCAACTTCTAATGTTTGAGTTTACTATTTAATAGTGTATTGTAATTTTCAAAAAATGTAAACCTAAATGAAATTTGAAAAAAATGTGATTTATTGTTTTAAAAAAACAACATTATGTAATATTTTGTGTTTTGTCTTTAGATTATATAGTAAATAGATCAAACAAATATTTTTAAGAAAAATCATCATTATTTCTCTCTTCGATCAAAAACCCTTTTTTCGCAAAAATCATGTTTTTAAAAAATGTTCTTAAAAATGTTTTTCATATTTTCAAAACAACTTATTATTATTTTTACCCATGATAGAATTTTTACAAAACATTTTAAAAGGTATCTTATAGTCCTTCACCAAACAATGCCCTTTTTTCATTTACTAAAAATGTGGATGGAATATCAGTTTTAACACGTACAACATGAAAATAATGTCCTTATATTATTATCATTAATTAATTTAAAGTTACCATTATATGTTTTCAAGGTAATTTTCAATTATAATGATTTTAAAAAAATTTTACGTTTTAATTTTTTTCAAAGTGGAATGGATATTTTTCGGTTTAAATGTTTTAAATGATTTTTAAAGATTCCTTTATAATATTTGAATGTTGATTTAAAAAAATGATTTTGAAATTCATTTAAAAAATTTATTTTATATTTGAAATGCTTTATTTAAGACGAAATGATTCAAGTGATCATTCAAAATCTTTTTTCCATCATCGATGGAATTATTTGATGATATTTATGCTTTACTAGGTATATGATTGAATGATACTGTCCTTGTTATTTATTTAAATGGTTAATGACAATGTTAATTAAATGTTTATAAATCCCATTTATTTTTCATGGGTAATCCTGTAGTGAGTTTATGTAATGTTTAAGAAACCCATTTTCTTTACACTGGTTATGATGTGATGATATGATGATTGATTTATGATATTGTAACAAGAGTAAATATATTTTTTCATTATGATATTAGTGAAAATAATATATTCATCCAACACATTAGTTAATGATTTAGGTTTCTAGTGATAAAAATGTGAAACATATAGATGAGACTGATCCACCATAAGAAATATGTGTGTCCAAATGTACTATGGGAAATATGAGACTCCTAATACACTATTGTAAACTTGTGCATCCTGATCCATTATTGGAAATAGGTTCATCCTGATCTACAATGGGAAAAATATGGTTATGAAGCTCGGTACATTTCATGATTGTGGATATGAACAAAAGAAGATACTGGGGCATAATTATAGATGAACATGGAATTTGACAACCTTAAGGATAGACAAACACAGTGGACTATCTAGGTATTGGAGGATATCCTCAGAGAATGTGTGTTTAACATATACCAGATTTGGGAGGATCCCTATCCATTGGTTAAGTTTGAATATAATAATATCCGCACTCAAATATTGAGAAGAAAAATTTTAAATCATTGTATTGGAGAACCTACAGGTTAAATTTATGGAAGACTGTGATTGGTGATAAATCTCTTATTGGGGAAGAGATGGAACATGTGATATTAGAGAAATTGAATGTGATATATTATCATATGATGACAACCATGTTTGGATATATATCTTACGTGGATGGTGACCAGATGCTAAAATTAATTAATTAATTCGTAAATTACAAATTTAACTAAATGGGGTAGAAAACCCTCCAATTTTCTTTTTGGGTTCCATGAATTGGAGAGAGAGATGTTTCTAGAGTGTGTGATTGATAAATGGAAGAGAAATTTGAGTAGAGACACCATTGAACATCATTCTTTATGGGGATTATGATTGGATATAGGTGCAATGGTTTTTTGGCATGGATATGAACCCATATATTTGTAATTTTTTCTAAGAGGCCAGAAGATTTTTTCTGTTTCAATCCATGTATTTTCATTTATGAAGTGTTTTAGTTCCCTTTAATGACTATTAAGGACTCTCATATGGCCAATTTTAGCATAATCAGTGAAAAAAGGGGATTCAAGAGGTTTACTACGATTACCCATTAAAAATACTAGTTACACAATGTGTAGGTTTCAGAAACCAACCATGAATTCTTAATACTGGGGTAATAATGAATTTAGATGAATACTCAACATGTGCAATGTGTAAAATTTTGTAGTGGGAAATGGCTTTATGTCTGAGAAGCTTGGCCGACACCCCATGTATGGGGGACATGACCATGTACATAGGAATATACACAACCAGGTACAAGGTCATGGGCCATTCAAGTGAGTTCAAGCTATGTATGTTAGGTACACACCATGTAATCCCACATAGAGAAAAAATCCATGTGTTGGAGATGACATGCACTAGAATATACAAGAGGGTCCATGATATGAAACCCAATTCGAATTGATGTAATTATTTTAGGATACTTACACCTTATCTATCTCCTTCCTTCGAAATATGATTTGAGCATGTGTGAATCTTATCATGAGTTTTTTCTACATTGTTATTTATTATAACCATTATTTGTAAATATAGTTTTGACATAAGGTTCTTTGATAACAACATTTCCATAAACTGTGGAGTTGGGTCTCCCTCAGCTATGGAGCGTAGTACTAAGAAACACCGCCAACCTTATTTTGATTATTTTTTCTTTTTTCCAGAAATTATAGATGGAAATTTGTATTGAAAAAATTAAGAATCATTATTTGATTATATTTATAGATATATATCTATTCTTTCTCTATTGTGATTATTTTTGAGTATATTTATCTAGGTTTTTATCACCTTATTGCTTATCGGTTGAGCAAAAACATGATCCATTTTTTCTATCCCTTTTATTTGGGGTTTTTGCGAACCTAATATTTATACACACACACACACACCCCTATGAAGACTTTTTTATCATATTGTGTCTTTTTAAAACCTTAGGTAGTTCAACGATGATCCTTATTTCGGTGGATCTTAGTGGATCTGGGTGCTTACAATGTTCGGGGGATGTACACATAGATTGTCAGTTGGGATCTCTTCAACCTCCCATCAAGAAATTATTTATAGTTTGTAAATATAGTTATCAGTTGGTCATGTAATATTCCCAATTTTTTAATTTGTACTACACTTCATTAATCTGATGTGTTTCTAGAATTTTCTGTATGCAAGGTTACTCTATATATAGTTAGGTTTTTTCGTTATATCTATGAATTTTAAAATTGAATGGGTTGTGTGCGAGTGAACAAGTACTTAAGATGATGATCCTCATATTCATTATTTTCTACTTAGAACTTATCGCCATACCAAAACATATTGGATGGGGCATGGTGTGTCCCACATAGGTTACTTTTTGTTAGGTGGGCCCTGGTTGATTAGTTCGTGACATGTAGGTATTTTTGGGATTTATATTAACAATCATATGGCTCAGAAATATAAATTATATATTATTTAAAGAATAATCAGATAGATTTAATGTGCTCTAGAAAGATAGTGAAAAGGTATTTATGATAAAATAGGTCGTAAAAAAATTTAGAAAAATTATCATAGGGAGTGACGAGAAACTAAAAACGAAAATTTATTAGTTTGATAATATCTTTTCTCATTGTATTCCAATTAAAATAATTTCCATCCTTATATTATAAAAATTTATCTTCCACACTAAATAATTATCTAGTCTCTTGAGATATATTATTTGATAATTGGTTTATTAGATCATCATGTATATGAATTAAAAATGAAACATATTACATTAATTAAAAGTCCAATTACATGAAATTCCATTTTTACCCCCAAATTATAAAATTGATTTTTACTATGAATTTTCAGATAAATAAAAAGGGAAGTTTATTAAAAAAAGAGAATAAGGAAAAATATGATATTAGCCTTTATTTTTCTTCTCTCACCCATAACGTTTTTGTTTCACATGATATTATATGTGAGGTTATTAACATTTATTTTTCTACTAGCCCGTGTCTCCTAGTCATGATCTCCCTATAGCTCACTTATATGATTCTAGGCTGTGATATTTATATCATCCAACTCATTAGTATATTTTTGTTTTCTCCAACCTTTCATTCATTTAAAATATCTTATAACCCTTTATTATCATTTCATGCATAAAACCAATACACATGTATGATAAAAATATATATCACGGAGTATGTCACATGATCCTCACCAATTACAATGTATAAATTGAATATGAAACACATGGCCCAAACTATTGATATATACAATTTTTTATAGATTAGTTCCCAATACATGAGATTTACTAAATAATTTTCTACCTCACAAATCAGTTATAATATTTTACAATATATATTATCTCATTCTCATTATCCGTGATCACTTTCAATGCTTCATGGCATATTGTGAAAATATTTCAAAAATATTTTCAAATATCCCAGTCATTTTGATATGATATTATAAAAAAATTAACAACACTCATAGTTAAGCCTCCCTTTACTCATCGTAACATTCATATTTAATAAACACAATTTACCAAAGTTCATATGAATTCATGGTAAAATTGATATTCACTCTAAAAAAATTCCTTGACACTCATAGAATTTTCAAATTCAAATTACTATAACTTATATCACCTCATAAAAACATATAGTGTGTCTCAAGAAATTTTCATGTGTTCCCCATTGAATCTATGTCTACATTCATTATGAAATGTCAAATATTAATAGTGAACATAATAAAATTTAATAATTTTTTTTAAAAAAATCAAAATTTATTTTTCCCTTGGACAATCTGTGATTTTAGACACATGATAAGGTTAATATAATATAATAGGAAATATGTTTTTTTTAAAAACCGAAATATAAAAATCACATAAAATAACCCAAATTATATTAATAATTTTTAATAAACTATTGTTTTCTTTTGGCATAAATTTACATAAATACGATTTTTTTGATGATATTTCTTAGTTGAATATATTGAAATCTTATATTTAATACCATGGAAATATATAGAATCATTAATAAATTTATGTTAAACATTTATACTTTTTAATAATGAAGTAAATATCAATTAAAAAATTACTAATAGAAAAGTTAACAAAATCCACAATCCATGGTCATGGATACCAAACCAATGCCCTTGGATATAGGTTATAGACAGAACCATGATGTGATTGGGTTCCTGGGGTGATAGCTACGTCTGCTATCTTTTTTCTTGAACCCATTCTTGTCAATGGATAAGGCTAAAGACCATGATCAGGTTCCCTTGGATAAACTCCCATGGATGTTTCCAAATTAATATCATTGATGGGCCTCATATCCATCCTAACACATTCCAAAAATAAAATAAAAGGTGGTAGGTTTTGTAGTGGATTTACAATTACCTGTTTTAGAATAAAAAATCATTTAAACCCCCCAATATAAGGATCACAGTTCATAGAATATATTAAATATATATTTATATTATTCAATAACACCTATAAGATGATTAAATTTTACTGAAGAGCTTATATATCACCTTTATTCCATTGTATGACATGACGTAGATCACCAAGTAAAAGAAAACTACATACCCTAAATGAAGAAATATCCATGGGTTCAATGGATCACATGGAATTTTTGTCAGACTCTTCTCCATTCGTGGTGTGCTTACACGTTTATGTGATAAGGGAGAATAAGATAAGAGCATCATGAATACCTGATTCAAAGACTTGTATCAACACATGAATCACACACTATCTTATTTCATATGAATGTGGTTTGTATAGATCCCTTGATTTCTCCCTGGGGATTCCCAAATTTACTCATGTGTTATAATGTACGAGATAATTCATTAAATAGTTCATGCATCACATGACTCTCTATAAGTCACTCCCTCATGTTACAAATCATGTAAATGTTCTAGTTTGTTTTATTTTTTCGAGTTTTAATCTAAATTGTAATGTGTTTTATATTTTGAAGATAGAATGTTGCAGCCTTTCGATATGAATCATAAAATTCTATTCCTGGGAAGTCATTATGTGGGAATTCATATATTCAAATGTCATAAAATATAATGATATGAATTAAAATGTCCAATTAATAATAATTTTCTATCGAGTCATATAGTAGTAAAATATCAAATTTCAATATCCCCTTTTAAAATACCAAATAAAAATCTATAACTGAGTTAGGAAGTGTTGTAATATGAATATCCATTCCCTATAATAACACCCAATTATATTCTATAATTGGCCTAAATTAAACAAAATAAAAGTCTTAAGGCACTAGTGTATGTCAAAATTCTTTAGTCTCCTATTTGAAATAAAGACTATAAGAATTTTTGATACTTCACAAAACATCATATATGATAACTCATGAACTCATATATAACCGACTTTTGGATATCATTCAAAATAGTATAAGAATTTTGTCATTAAATTTACCTTGAATAACATCATATGTAATACCTTGTGAATACCCATAAAAAACAATTTGATTAAAAATCTAAAAAACTTTTAGAGTATCTTTTATAGTCAAAATTAATATCCAATAAATCAACAAAAAATGATACCCCAAATAGATTTATAGCATAGAATAAAATATCAATAAACATATCCATAAATGTAATAAAATATAGAATTCTATAAATTAGTAAATAAGGATCAATATTTAATGGGATCTTGTGTGATCATAATCATTCACCTATATATTTTACCTATGTCCATAGGGAACATATCATGCTACCATAAATTCTTTAAAATTCACTTTTTGAATGATGTATAGTATCTATAGGATAGACTGTAAGTCAATAACATATATCTTAATCACACATTTTAGAATATTTGAGTATAGAGTGACTTGATCAATGAATAAAATACATTACATTCTTCTTGTAAGATGATATAATATTATACACTTATTTTGAAAAGAGTATCCAATCTTATGAAATTTATATATATGGCCCCACACTTCTTAGATTATCTTCATTAATGACCCAAATTTAATACTCATCATATAAGAGAAAAAATTACATCTTTGTTAATATCCATGTGATAATATGATCAAAAGTATACCAAATAAACCCCATATTAACTATGTTTAATTGAATTTTATAGGAATATTATCTATTATTGAAGGTTCTTAACATAGGTACCTCAAAAAAATTGGTACTGCGGACCTTATATGATCCATGCACCCATATTATATAAAAAACATAGGTTATGGAACTATATGTGGTTTTCCTAGTGGGTTATCCCATGCACATAAAATAACCACTCATGGATTAATTTATATGAGAATATTCCTTGTCACATAAAATACTCCTAATCCTGATAACCTTTACATTTCATTATAACGTATGAAAACCCATGATGGACATTGGATTTAGATAACTCAAAGTCATACATTTAGTATTAAATAATTATTAAATTTCATGAAATGTTTATATATATATAGACATTTATATATCCAACATGAAAGTATGATAAAACAATGATTACTTTTGATATGATATGATTTATATTATTAAATTAATTTTAATAATATTCAAGATAACCCAATATTAACATCAATTTATAATATCTTATACTCTAAATATCCAAGTTACTCTTTTGTTTTCTTCTCTATCTAAAGAAATGATGGATTTTTACATCTATCTAAAATTTAACAAAAACTAACATTGGATCTAATATATAATATTATATTTGATAAACCACCATATCAGCCTTTTGTTTTTTACATTTTTTGGGTATTTCTAACTAATTATATCTATATGTAATTCCCATTACATCTCTATATTACCATCAACTAAAATCACCCATGTTAACTCTTTTTTAGAGACGTATATAAAGGAAAAATGTATGAAAATGGTCATAATTAGGCATCATAGTCCAAATTTTTATCTCATTACACATATTAAAACTCATCAACATTACAATACCAAATTTTATGGTGCCAACTTTTATTTTTTTACATTAGACCATTTTTATGACTAAAATAAACATCTTTGAAACATATTCCATTAAAAATTTTACTTGAAATAATGAAACTATTTAACTTATCATTTACCAAAACAACCTAAAATCCTTTAGGATAATATGGAATTCACTTTTAATTGTCCAAATATGTTAGAAAATAGTGATATTCACCTTTTATGAAAAATAAATATAACTCTTCACATTTTTTTCAGCGTTATATCTAACCAAATCCATAGGGTAATTTTTGAGAATAACTTATTTTATATTATCATAAAATTTATTATATTAAATATGAACTTCTCTACATTTATACATACATCAAAAATCCTTTTTGAGATTAGATTCTCATTTGAATATCATGATAATATACACAAATTGTTTTTTCTTAAGAAATCACAATTATTTCCTATTTGTATGAATATTTAATTCATACATTTTTTTTCTATATCAAATTTGGTATTCAATGTTTTTTTATAATTTTTACCTATCGAAATAAGGAATTATCAAAAAATTCCACTGATGGCTAGATAGAATAATTTCCAATATACTATATCAATTTGGATGAAATCTATATCTATACAACAATTTTTTTCTTATATAATTCTAATTATCTCTTATAGAAATTAATGAATCACAAGGAATGTGTATATAGTTAATCATCTCTCTTTGTTCATAACCACATTTTTTAAATGATAAAATTTTGTTATCATATAATATAAATGAGATGATATGGAATAATCCTTTCTTAGAATCATTTGAAAATGAAAAATTCCAATAAATTTCAATACATAACGTTTCAAGCCTATCATACACTAGAGAAAAAAGGGTTTCTAATTTTTTTTTGGGTTTTAATGATGGATACATATTGTGGTTATTGTTGGAAATATTGTAAATTTATTTTTCACAAATGTTAATGTTAGTCGTTGTTAAAATCCCTTGATAACAATAGTTTTCTAAAAACCATTATTGACAATATATCAAATATACATAATTAAAATGTGTTTTTCTGACTATTTTTATATAACTAACATGATAAACTATTATTCACATCTTTTATTTAAAATAACCATTGTGAAATATATTTTATCACATTTTCCATATAAAAACCAATGTTAAAAACATTGTGTACCTGAGATAAACTCGGAGGTAAATCCACTCGGTATGCAACTGATCCAACTCTCTCTAGAATTTCGTATGGTCCAATGAACCTTGGACTCAACTTTCCTTTCTTACCAAATCTCATCACACTTTTCTAATGGGAAACCTTGAGAAAAACATGATCACCTACCTCGAAAGATAGATCCTTCCTCCGGTTATCCGCATAACCCTTCTGCCTGCTCTGAGCTGTTCTCATGTGTTTCTGAATCAGCTGAACTTTTTCTGCCATCTCTTCTACCAATTCTGGTCCCATCAACTTTCTTTCACCCACTTCATCCTAGAAAGCTGGAGTTCGACACCGTTTCCCATATAATGCCTGAAATGGTGCCATCTGTATACTGGAATGAAAACTGTTATTATATGAAAACTCAACCAAAGAAAGATGTTGGTCCCAACATCCCTGATAATCCATAGAACAAGCTCGTAGCATATCCTCCAATGTATGAATTGTTCGTTCTGACTGCCCATCTGATTGAGGATGAAAAGCTGTACTAAAATTTAATTCAGTACCCAACGACTTCTGAAGGTCTTTCCAAAAGTTAGAAGTAAACCTGGGATCACGATCCGATACAATGGAGAGAGGAACTCCATGTAACCTGACTATCTCTTTAAGATACAAACGGGAAAGTTGATCAAGAGAGAAAGTATCTCGTATAGCAAGGAAATGAGCAGATTTGGTCAAGCGATCAACAATAACCCAGATTGCATTATTACCTCGAGATGTCTTCGGTAATCCAACAACAAAGTCCATGGATATATTCTCCCATTTCCACTCTCGCACTGGTAAAGGCTGAAGCATCCCTTTCGGTAACTACCGCTCTGCTTTAACCTGTTGACATTTCAAACACTTCACAGTAAAATAAGCAATATCTATTTTCATTCCATCCCACCAGTAATACTCCCGCAGATCTCTATACATCTTAGTACTGCCCGGATGAACTGAAAACGGAGAACTATGAGCTTCGCACAACAACTCTCTCTTCAACTGTGAATCACAAGGCACACACAATCTCTTCCCAAATCTCAAAACACAATCATTATCAATGTTGAATTCAGGCAACTTACCTTTCTGAACCAGCTCTACCTTTTTCTGCAACTCACTGTCTTGCTTCTGTGCTTGCTTGATTCTATCAGATAGAGAAGATCTCACTGATACCTGAAACAAAACAGAAGGACTTCCTGCACCAACAACTTCTATTCCAAAGTTCATCAAATCCTTAACCAAAGGATCACTTTCCAAACACAACAATGTTAATGAAGCATTACTTTTTCGACTCAAAGCATCAGCCACTTTATTTTCTTTTCCCGGATGGTAATGAATTGTAAAATCATAATCCTTGATTAATTCCAGCCATCTCCTTTGTCTCATGTTTAACTCTTTTTGAGTGAATATATACTCTAAACTTTTGTGATCGGTATATATTTCACACTTTACTCCATACAAATGATGCCTCCAAAATTTTAAAGCAAAAACAACAGCAGCTAATTCCAAATCATGCGTAGGGTAATTTACCTCATGAGTTTTCAACTGTCGTGAAGCATAAGCAATTACCTGATCATTATGCATTAGGATGCAACCAAGTCCATTCAATGAAGCATCACTGTATATAACAAACTCACCATTCCTGGAAGGTAGTGCCAAAACTAGAGCATTCACCAATCTTCTTTTCAATTCCTGAAAACAATCATCACATTCTTTTGTCCAGATAAACTTAACACCCTTCCGAGTTAGCTTAGTCATTGGACTAGATAACCGTGAAAAATTTCTAACAAACCTTTGGTAATAGCCCGCCAAACCAAGGAAGCTACGAATCTCGGTTACATTTGTGGGTCTTGCCCTTTCGTCCACAACTTTTGTTTTTGCAGGATCAACAGTTATTCCATCTTTAGAAACAATGTGACCAAGGAAAGAAATTTGTTGCAACCAAAACTCACACTTGCTGAATTTCCCATACAGTTTCTTTTGTTTTAAGGTTTGCAAGATAACCCTTAAATGTTTTTCATGCTCTTCTTTACATTTAGAAAACACCAAAATATCATCAATGAAAACCACCACAAACTTATCCAATAACTCATGGAAAATTCTATTCATTATGTCCATGAATACAGCAGGTGCATTGGTTAGCCCAAAAGACATTACTACAAATTCATAATGGCTATATCTCGTACGGAACGCGGTCTTCGGAATATCTGCCTCCTTTACCTTCAGCTGATGGAACCCGGATCTCAAGTCAATCTTTGAAAAAAACTGAGCTCCCTGGAGCTGAACAAACAAATCATCGATATGAGGCAAAGGATATTTGTTCTTAACAGTGATATTATTCAAGGCTCTATAATCAATGCAAAGTCTCATAGAACCATCTTTCTTTTTAACAAATAAAACAGGAGCACCCCATGGTGATGTGCTAGGTCTAATGTAACCTTTCTCTAATAAATCTTGAAATTGCTCCTTCAACTCTAAAAGTTCAATTTGTGCCATTCGATAAGGGGGTTTTGAAATTGGCTTAGCATCAGGAACTAAGTCAACAGTAAACTCAACTTCCCGATCTGGTATTATTCCAGGCCACTCATCAGGAAAAACATCAGGATACTCATTTACCACTGGCACATCATTAATCTGAACAGTTCCTTTATTTTCAACGACATGTGCAAGGTAACATTCATTTCAATCTTTTACAAGTTTCTCGGCCTCTTGATATGTTATCAAAAGTAAGGGTTCATTCTTGTAAACAAACTGAAAGTCTTTCTGAAAAGAAACTTCTTTAGCTCTATAGTCAATCTTAGCATGGTAAATAGAGAGCCAATCCATACCCAGGATAACATCAAACTCTACTAGAGGTAGAACAATAAGGTTTGCAAGTAGGTTCTTTCCACAGATAAGGATAGGAAGATTCTTATAAATTCTTTTTGCCTCGACACTTCCCCCATGTGTTTTTACCAAAAGTTCAGGAGTCATTTCTTGAGATGGTATTCCCATTTTACTAGAAAAGGTTTCAGAGATGAAAGAATGTGTAGACCCCGAATCAAACAACACACTGGCATAATCTGAAAAAACAAACAAAGTACCTGATACAACTTCATTTGATGGCCCGACATCTGCTGAAGTAGTTGCAAAGGATTTCACCACCCCTTTCTGCTTGTAGTCTAACTGCTTCCCATCACTCAAGCTCCTTGTCGGACACTCGTTTGCATAGTGACCCATCTCATTGCACTTATAACATTTCACTAACTATAAATCAAATTTTTTATTACCTTCACCTTGATCCTTTCAGTGCAATCACGAGCCTTATGTCCCATATTACCACATCGGTAGCACTTCCCAGAATTCAGAAGACATTCCCCAGCATGCCTTTTGCCAAATTTATCACAAACTGGAAACTTAGTTCTCTTACCATCAGACTTTTTTGAAGAATTCTTACCTTTCTCCTGCCACCTCGGTCTCTTCTTCTGCTGGTTGTTATAGAAAACTTGGTCATCGGCAAACTCCATTTCCACCTTCTCAGCACATCGAACAAGATTTTCATAACTTTTAAACTCACGAGAATCTAATTCCCTTTGATACTTTGGCTTTAATCCTGAGTAAAAACGATTGATTTTACTATCAAGGTCCCGAATAAAATTTGGAGCATACCTTGCCAATCGAGTGAACCTTTCTTCATAGGAAGCCACTGAGTCTTTTCTTGCCTCAATTCCAAGAATTGCTTTTCCATCCTAAGTCGAACAACATTAGGAAAGTACCTCTCAAGAAACATACCTTTGAATTCATCCCAGTAAAGAGCATCAATCTCATCGGTGTCCCTGATATTTTTAACCATAGACCACCACTGATCTGCTTCACCCTCCAAACGGTAAATAGCAAGACTAAACTTTTGATTGTCTGAACACCCCATGACATCAAACATCTTCTCCAGTGCTTTAATCCACCCTTCAGCTAGCACAGGGTCAGATGATCCTCTGAATGATGGCGGATGTTGCCTCATGAAATGTTCCACCACTGACATGTTCCTCTGCGGTTGATCTGGCTGATCTCGTGCATGGATACCACCGCCATTTATCGCTTGAGTCAAATGCGCCATTACTGCAACAAACTGTTCAGTTCCAATTCCGACCATTTCTGGATGCTGATTCGGAAGGTTATTTCCTTCTGTATGCCTTCCTAGCACTGCTTCCCTATTTCCTCTGCGGAAAACCATTCTCAACAAACATGTCTTAGATGAAGCAACATGGTAATCTTTAAATGCTATATCATTTCGAAAAAAAATATTTTTGGATAATCATTTAATAGAATTCTAACTCCTAAAGTTATCTAAACCGACCTTTGATACCAACTATAAGGCCCCAGCCTTAAACCTTACTTAATCTTGAGTTATTACAAGATTACGCATTGAGGATCTTTTCGGGTTTAGAGTTTTAGAGAATTAGATCATAAAACTGGCATTACATTCCACATATAAACAAAGTGGTTACATAAAGATAGTATTATTCATTCCCATCAATGGAAACACATTTAAAATAAAACATGGATTATTTCTTGACACATCCTTGACTCTATCATCTTATCATGTACCTTTCCCTTGACCTGTGAAAAACATTTCAAAAAACTTGGGATGAGCATAAAAACTCAGTATGGGTTATAAAAAAAACATGGAAAGGAAACATGAGTTCATATATACATAAGAATGAAATCATACTTTACCCATAAAACATAGGCACTTTAACATACCTCATAAAATCATGAATAAATCATAGAAATCATAAGACATAAAGGTAACTTGAGGCATTCATAACATTCTTACGTAGGGAGTAACCCTCTTGGTTACGTTTGGAATACCCATCACAGTATATTCCCTAAAATCTCTTCGGAGAAACCTTAACGTTTCACTCCTTCGCGTTACCCAATGCATTGGAGAGCTATAACGGGCTCACCCGCCCTTAGTTTATCACGGAACCACCCGTCTTCTTAATAATGCCCAAGAACCATAACATAATCATATCACATAAAACATGCATAAAGGAAACATAAAATTTCCACATTTCAATCACGAGATATCAATACAACACATTGATATAAAAACATTATGAAAACCATTTTCAATACCAAAATAAAAGAAAGGTATAACATGGTATTTATTTTTCTTTTAAAAAGAAGGTATGGCTTGTAGAGGAAGCCGAAACTAAAATAACGGTCACGACGGCGGAGAAGTCGTTGTCGCCGCATACGTACGACAAAAACATTCCATTTTTTCGTTTAGTAAACGCTTCGTATAAAAAATATTCCTTTTGAATAAACGTAAAAGTCAAAGGGGTTTATACACCGTATAAAAGAAAGTTGTGTATAAAATAAAATATTCCTCAACGAAAGGAGATTGAGACGAAGTCCCATACCTCGTATCCGACTTGACCCGACCGTTCTTTAATCCCCTGAATAATAAACTTGAGTTAATCTATACATGCTTATGAATCTTTTTCAAGTTCATTATTCCTTTTATATCGTGTTATGAACATCATGTAATCAGTTAAGTTAATAATGTTCATTTTGTCGGTATTTGGTTCTTAAGTCAAAAATAGACTTCTTAAACTTACATGTTGTTAATTTGGTCATAGGTTCGTTATATCCAGAATGATATTAGTGATTTGGATAACATATATATCATATATATTCATCATATACATGTATTTATAAAATTACATCACATTTAGAGGTAAGAAATGAAATGCACCGTTCATGGAGACGATAAGCCGTACGTACGCATGAACGCTACTTCCATTTCTATTTCATATTTTCTGGAATGGAATCATAATGATATAAGAGTATATTATAATTACAGTATAATAACTTATATAATATCATTAACTTTATTCTTTAAACATCCCACATATGGTATTAACGAATCAAATCACTTTCAGGGGGCGGTAGTCCGCACTTCCTAAAATAAAGATATCGTGTTTACCCATAATGGAAACCATAAAGGTATGCCCAAAATGAAAAAAACAGAAGCTTAAGGAAAACATAAACATATTATATATCATATATAAAAATAGTGACATCATAATGTCCACCTTTGAAGGTGTTAAATGAGTGTTGAACAATCATCGTTTCGGGAGGCAGAATTTCCCCATCCACGGAAACCGTATGTTCTTTAACCATTTGATGTAGTTGTGTGAGAGTGTAGCTCAAATAAATATTATAAAAACATCCTTGTATATTTAAGATAGTGGTTTTGTTACAAAATAAGTAAATAAAAAGAGTTTTGGCCATGTTTAGTTCATAGATTTTACATTATCTTTCCATTTTATTTAAATCATCAAATAATGATGTCATCGCTGCATCATTATTATGTCATAAATAATTTAATTTATTTAATGTCTAAAAATCATAAAAAAAATACTATAATGTAGGAAATCTTTTTAGATTTCCAATGACTATTTATAATAAAAAATCTGATCTTTATAACCCTATGTAAAAATTGTTTTTGTAAAATATCTCTTCTTTGTGTCATTTTTACTTTAACATTTAATAAAAAGTTATTTATGTCATTTCCCAACCAAAATGTCTCCATGGGGTCCCCAAGTTGACCCATGGCTTGTCTTGGTCGGCCATGACACAACCAATAAGGTTGGGACATGTGTCTAGGTCATTTCATATTATTAAAACATTATTTATACCGTAAACTACACTAATTACCACCAATCCCGATTAAAAACTTAATAAGTTACTATTCACCAAAAAAATATTTTAACCTCATTGAACCACATTTTACTTCTTAATGACAACCATGTATGTCGGATTTTCAAAATTCAATATACATTAGTGGTAAACTTTCATTTAACTGAAAAATCAGTTTGCTTGATTACCACTTAGTGGTTTCACTATTCATCAAAAATTGATGTTTTTCAGAAAATTACCAAAAATTCACCCGAAGCTATATTTGATATTCCGAATTCAAAAATGAAGTCTATTTTACAAAATTAAAATCATATAAGTCACATTAATTAATTTAATAATTAATTCCCGCTGCCAGAGCAAATAGCGTGTTTTTACAAAACAATAAGTATCAAAAGATTGATACTAGTTTATGTCCAATTTCAAAGTGAAATTGATTCCAATGACCACCATTGGATTAAATGGTAAAAATATATTCTAATTTAACTTCAAAACCAATTCAAAACATAATCTAATCATATAAATAAATTAGATTAAAAAGCAGTTTTGATGTAAAATGCAGTATTTTTCACTATTCATTAAAAAATGAACATTGTCAGAAAAATATCAAAAATTCACACAAAGTAAATTTTGATGTCCCAATCATAAAGAATAAGTTTATTTTGACAAAAATAGTTTATAAAATTGTCAAAATATAGATTCAAAAATGGTTTGCCATCAAAAGGCACTAAAACAATCTTTTAAGAATATTAGTGTATTCCATGCATAAGATTGTATTTATTTTCATTTTAAGCCTCTATAACACTATCTTAATCATTAATAAACATAGATAAAAATATCTATTATTCATTACTTACTTGGGATGTTACATATTTAATGTCAAAATATAGTGACATGATCTATATGAAATGGTACTCTTAATAATATATCTATAACATCATACAAAATTACCCTAAGTTACTCCATATCTATTTTATGATGATTAATGAAATCCCAATGACAATATATAATCTTATATGAAACTATTATATGTTCAGTATCCTAGGAATATAATTGACTATATATTAGAAGTTGTAGAGTAGTAGGTGTTGGAGTTGGATAAGGAAAAGAGTGGGAGTGATAAATTATGGTTGATTACAACAAAAAACACATAAATTAGAAACATTTTTTTCCTTAACGATATTTAGAAACCTCACTAATTTATTTACCAATTTTTCTATAAATACATCATAAAATTTATTTATTTTTCTAAATTGGCGATGTTTACAAACATTTCTAAATTACATAAGTTTATAAACATTACTGATTAGTGACATTATTTAACATCTTCAATTGGAAACACCTCATTTATCGTTGTTTTTTAACAACATTAGTGAATAATAACAAATTTATCAACATTTCTAGAAAACCTTGATAATATTTTTTCTTGAAATTCAAGATTTTTTATTTGAAACAAATTTATAGAATTATAAAAAACATCAATTTTTTATTGATGGTCACACTAAAAAAAATTAAATTCCCTTCTTTTTCTCAGTGGGCCCTACTCTACTCACCCCTGCCCCTCTGCATGGCTTCACTCTATATATGACCATCCTCCCCCAATATGCCCCTTTGCAAGACATTTCATATCCCCAACAACCACCACACTCCTTGGTACCTTGCACACAACCTCCCTCCCCTAATCAACCTCTACACCTGACAGTGTACATGACCACTGCCAACACCCTAGTAAACCATTTATATGGGAATTTGAACCTTGTACCTCATTTTTTAAATGAAAACACCCAACAAACTCACCTATTACAATATTAAATACTTAATTATATTATGTTATATATATATATATAGATTTTAGTATTTGAAAATCTAATACATTATATATGCACACACTTATATACTAATACACATTTATTAATGTATATATACATATGCTTATATGTATATACGTTTATATTTTAGGTTTATTTTATATTATATATATGTTTATATTTTATGTTTATTTATATGATTATATATCGATATATATATTCTTATAATAAATGTGTGTGTGTGTTTATATTTTATGTTTATATTAATTTATATCTATGGGTGTGTTTATATATGTGTGGGTATGTGTGTGTAAATATATATGTCGATGTATACATATATATTATTATAACTATAAATTTAGATTATATTATATACAAATTTTTATATTTATATATGATTATATATATATTATTCTGCTTATATTATTTATATCTGTTTATATTTTATGTTTATTTATTTGTTTGTACTATATAAATCTATGTATATATTTTATATATATTATATGTTTATATATATATATATCTGTGTGTAAATATATATGGTAATGTAGACATATATATAATTATAATTATATATATATATAATCAACCACATTTTAAAACATTGGGAAAAATATCACTAAAGTAACTATGTTGTTTTAAAACATGACAAAATTCAAAATATGTATGTTTTTATATATATGAATATATGAATTGGTATATATATGTATATATATTAGTGTGTGTTTTTATATATAAATATATAATTATATATATATATATATGTTCATATGTTTATATATTTCAATATATATATATATATATATATATCTAAATATATATTTAAATAAAAATTGGGAAATGAGCTATATAAATATATATATTTTTAACGATGTTTTCAGAATAATGTATCTAATTGTGGGACGTTTATTAAAAATATAATTAATTTAGAAAATTTTTTTTATGAAATGATGTCAATTTAACAGTGTTTTTAGAAAATGTACCTAAATTTAAAGCAGCGACATATATATATTTATATTATTATATATATGTTTATATTTTATAACTATATATATGATTATATTTTATGTTATATATATATATATATTTGTTTTTAAATATAAATATAAATATATATATATATAAATGTTTATGTTTTATATTATATATAGGTATATATATTTTATGTGTTTATATATTATATGTTTATATTAATATATTTATGTTTACATGTATATGTGTGTGTGTCTATATGAATATATATTTGTATGCATACATATATATAATTATAATTATAACTATATATTATATTATTTATATATGTTTTAATATATATGTATAATATATATATATATATATATTAAATGTTTATATTAAAATATATATGTTTATATATATATATATGTGAATATATATATGTGTGTGTGTGTGTGCTTGTGTTTTAATATATATGTGCATAAATATATACATTTTTATATATATGTTCAAATATATGTGTCCATTATATATATATATTAATATATATTTATATAAATTCACATATCTAAATATATGTTAACATCAATGGGGGGAATTATCTATTTAAATAAACATATTTTTTGTGATGTTACCTAAAAAAAGAACTAATTTAGAAACAGTTTTGAGTAAAAGATTCTAAATAAGCAATTTTTTTTAGAAATCATTGATAATTTAGAGATTTTTTTATAAACCATAATCAAATATAAAATTATAGATTTATATATGTTTATATTTTAATGATAACGTTTTCTTCTATGTTTATTCTTTTTTGAGCTTTTGCTTTTTTTTTCGAGGGTTGGCAAGGGTTTTATTTAGGTTTGGGAGGCTTCAGAGGTGGTTGGATCTTTTATGTTCAATTGTTTGGCATGAAGAAGTCTGTAAATAATTTACAATAGGTCTAATTTTCTTACATTCTGTGTAAAATTTAATCAGAATAAAATGAACTAAAGAAATGGGTTTTTTCATCATAACCATTTAAAAAGAATTACACAACGTGTAATGGAATTACACACTATGAAATTCTACTAGAAATAATTTAATAAAGTGTATGTAGTTCATGTTGTTTTCCTTCCTTTGTGTAGACTTCCTTCTCTCAACATCAGGGTGAATCACAGTAGTATTGGATTAATTACATCATCTCTGATCATCATGGTTTGTGGTTGAATCCTGGTAAGTCCTTTCTGCATTGTTTTTCTTTCGTTTCTTGTTCTCCTAATGAAGCGTTGGAACCATTTGAACATTATTTGTTTTTTGTGTTCATCTTGAAACTTGGTTTTGAAACCTGACGTCATCTTCCTTAGTTAATCAGACCATTCATCATCAACTAGGGGTTGTAGTTGGGTGAGCATTTGTCAACGATCTTTAGGTAGGTGGTCTAAATGTCATTTCCCATTGTCTTGATTTTAAATGGGGGTATGAAATTTTGAAATTAAAATTTCCATATTCGAGTAACCACATTAGTAATTTAATTGATTAAAATGATTTTCAATGTGATAAAGAAAATGGTTTGAACATAGAGAAATTTAAATTTGTGGAATTAGGATTTTGAATGTACTTGATTAATGTGTTTATGAACTGATTGATAATGGAAATTAAGAGAGGGTTAGATTATCCTTCAAGGGATAATGGTTTATATTTCTAAATATTGATAAATGATTTAATAGTGAATTTCTCATATTATTTCACACGATTAATGTGAAGAACCATGGATAAATTGACAATTCAATAGGGCACTTTGATGATAATTTTTGATAAAAAGCTTAATGATGATTAACCTTGATGCATGTGATATCATGATATATGTTATTTTATGATAAATGTAATGACACGTGTGCGACATGGACTAATTTTCCAAAATAATATATATCAAAGAATGATATATGAATGAGGGACAAATAATGATGCTTTAAAATCACATATATCATAACTACGATTTGTGGGACACGGACGAATCCTTCAAATACCCACAAGATGATAGACATAAAATTATAGGGCCAAAATGTTTCCATTTTACCATGTATTCATGTAGTTGTGTTATAAATCAGAAAATAAATAGATAATCTTCTCCCATGTTAAAATAGTTTATGATTCTCTACATGATACGTTTCAGACTCCATCCAGTGCTGAAATAGGTATTCTAGTTTCAGGTGTCATCATGATCCCTTGAAATTTTTGTGGTTAATTAAAGAATAATAAAATCTGATAATTATTTATTTGTTTTAAATTATTCTTTATAGAAGTGAATACACTTTTATAGACTACATATTGTTTTCATTGCCGTTTTTGGTGGCCTAATATGTAGTGGTACCACTCTACTGAAGCTTCAAGACTGGTACCCGAATAGATATCATATTTGTTAGATAGGACAAGGGAAAGACCATTATATTAAATGGAGGAGTTGGGAAATATCAAGGTTAAGGGAACCAGACGTGACGCCAGGACCCGATTGGGTAGTGGTCGTTGTGTATTTATTTTGGGTTTTGTTTAGATGTTTGACACATATATGGGATGGAATATCTACTCTTTTGGATAAGATATTAGATTCTTGTTTGGGTCATCATGTGATTGTGTAACTATTCTGGGAATAATTATTACTATCTATTTGTAGTTTCTGTATTACTATTAGTGTGATTATTTGATAAAGAAGGTATTGTCTCTCCATGTTATATATATTTGATGCTAACTCCTATTCTGTAGCTTTTTCTATATTGGGAGGCATCCCTAAGGTCATGTGACCAAACAAATCGGGGAACCAGTGTGTGGTACCCTTGTTTGGATGTTAAAAAGTCATATCAAAATATTTTCTATTCTTTTTTTCATATATTATTAATTTGGAAAGCTAGATCGGAGGCTATGATAAGATGGAGAATTGTTATGTGCAAATGAATTTGAGTAGATAACCCTTGTATGGGGCTAAATCGAAGTACCAATGGTGGTATTACCATTATTAATTTGTGATATAACAATAGATTATTATTTCACCTCTAGTGATGGACATGTAGTGTGATTCTATTATATCTGAGATTTTCTAAAATTTTCTTTGTGGCATGTCATGGAATGATAGTTGTGTATAGATGAATCCATCTAGACACTCATGATTTATTGTGACATGAATCATTTTTGAATGAACCTAAAAGAAAGTTCTTGGTAAATAGTTAGTTGAAAATTATTTTTTCTTGTTTGTGTAATTTAAATTAAAAAGATCCTAATATGATATTTAAAAATTATAAATGAGGATAATGTGGTAAATTTAAATGTATAGAAGGGTTTCTAATGAGAAACCTGATTATGAATATGTCTTAACCTTATTGACCGTGACCTAGATAACAGATGGTTGAGGGTAGTGATAGAGCCTCAATTTTTTATGTGGGGTGGGATATGGGGGATATCCGGTAATGGATTAGGTGAATGAATCATTTCGTATGTGTTAATGATTTGTAATGTGTTTGAAGATGTTGGTGTGGAATTGTAGACATATTCCTCCATGATGATGCTTATTGAAAGGGATACATGAGGAAATGGATGGAAATGTGCCTCCAATAGTGGAACCTGAGACTCTAATTGTGATGAGTGAAGGTGATGGGTAGATGTTCTGTGAGAACATTTCTCACATTATATAGTTTATGGAAAGAGACCCCAGGTTTTTTTGTGAAAAGTTTGTCCGAATTAACATCAAAGATCTTGTTACAGTACCCTCTGACCTTTACAGGAGAGGGTGGAACTGAGGAAACATATTTTTGGATTGATAATATCTAAAAAAATCATTGTAATCTTTTGGAAACCTACTAATAAGAGACTCAAATTGGATAATTTCATGTTACATGTTTAAGTGAGGCATTAGTGGTACATCTATAATCAGGATGGATATATGGAGAACAATCTATGGAAGGACACTAAGGAGTAATTCTTGGAGAAATTCAATCATGAGATGCTTAGTTAGGAGAGGGTTGTAGAGTTTGTGAGGATGAACCAAGAGAGTATTTTTATGATAGACTATTTGGAATGCTTCAAATATTTTTATTACTACACTCTAGATTCGGATGTTTATGAGGCTACTACAATAAGGCAGTTTCAATATGTACTTATGTTTAAGATGAAGTCCCATGTTAAAATATTTCATCTGAATAAGATTTTAGAAGTGGTAATTGAGGCTATCATATCTGAGCTGAATCTGAATGATGGTTATAGTGAGATACTGGTGGTTTATGTAGGATGACTAGGTGATATGTCTTCCGAGATTAGAAAGAGTCATTATATGAATGTCTACCAGAATAGTGTACAATAGAGTGGTCAGGGGGATAGGTTAGTTACATATGACACTACATGAGTGATCTTCCACCAGTGTGTTAGGTCAGGTCACATTTTTTACATTATGACCCTAACCACTAGAAGAGAGTTTATATTTTGACAGTATTTGACATCTAAAATGGTTCGGAAGGAACCCATGATAGATGTGTAGTGGCAAAGGATATAGACAAAATCTGAGTTCTGGAAGGGGATATTCTACCTCATATAAGTCCAGAAGATGGAATTATAATGTAAATGGTTATAGAGGTGGTGAATGTGGTACGTTTGATAATGGGAGACCATATCACTAGGGTGTTTCACCTCATGGGACTCAATCTATGTCATCAGGATGAGGTTCGGGACAGTTCCATGCTGTTTAGCCTATACTTGTGGACAGTGAGGTTGGGAAATCGAAATTTAGAGGTTCTATTCTTATAGTATCAATAGTTTCAAGTTCCTTATTTGATACTCGTGCCTCTGGTTATTTTATATATACACTACTTTTGGAAAGTTTTAGACTGTTAGTACATTTTTTTAGGTTTATGTTAATTGATACACGATTGGGAGTATGGTTGTGAGACATCTATTTGCTAACGGGGTGTTCTCTCAATGATGTGGATTATCATTTTCTCTTGGTTCTCTACATATATGATATGACCAGATTAGAAATTATTTTTGGTGTTGAATTTTTATTTGTGTTCTGAAACCACATAGTTTGTTACAATAAAAGAGTGACCTTTACGAATCTTGAGGATAACAATTATATTCACCATGGATCATGGGATATCTATGATGGCTGTATTGGAACTATTTATCATCAAATTGGGGTGCTCATCACCCATATTCCATAATTTTTATATAGGATGGGGGTCTATAGAAGGATATATTTCCACCCATAGTGGACATGTTTCAGAACATGTTTCTTAAGGACTTCTTATGGATTCCACCTGAGAGATATATGGAGTTTACTAGTGAAACAATGAATGGAGCTAAGCTAATTTTCCTTCCACATCATATATCATCACCAAAAGAGATTTAAAAACTAAATACTCCACCAGAAGATATGATGTATAAGGGATTTATCCATATGAAACATCTCCTTGGGGTTCTCTAGTCTTATTTTCTATGAATTATGATGGGCCATATTGCTTAAGTGTTGATTACTATAAGTTGAACATGATGAAAATGAAGAACTAGTATCATATCCCACATATTTATGATCTCCTTGAGAAGCTAAGAGGATATTGTGTTTTTTCCATGATTGATATATGATCAGGGTATCATCAGCTGAGAGTTTGAACTTATGATATACCACATACCACTTTCAGAAGAAGGTATAGCCTATGTAATTTTAGCATGATACCATTTGGTATTACAAATGATCCTTTTGTGTTACTATCCTTGATGAACAATGTCATCCACCCATACCTATATCTTTTTGTGGTTGTTTTGGTGGATTAAATATTGGTGTAATCCATGTCGTGTAATGATCTTGGCCAATATCTTGATATAATCCTAAATAAAATGGGATAAAATTTTCTATACTCTATTCCTTCTATGTGTAAATTTTGGATCAATTATGTTCAGTTCTTTGGTTACATCATCTCAGAGGAATGTGTTTTAATGGACCCATTGAGGGTACATTCAATATTTTCTAAAGAGAATCCCAATTATGTTTTTGATATCAGTAACATTCTGGGTTTGTAGAGTTATTATTGAACATTCATCTCAGACTTTTCATATATTGAATCACCAAATTCAGGATTGACCAATAATGGAGTTATGTTGTAGTGGTATGGAACATGTGGAGATGAATTTTAGGAGTTGGAGAAGAGTTTTACTACCACTCTGATCTTGATCCTACTCAATATTGGGGAGGATTATACAGTTCTTCGGGATTCATCTGGGATAATAGTTTGAGAAGTTCTGATGTAGGGGGAACCAGTTCTGGAATACGGGTCACGATAATTGTGGCCACATGAATGGAATTACCCTATGCAATACCTCTAGTTAGCTATAGTGGTTTATGAATTGATGTGTTGGAATGACTATCTATTGGGGGGAAATTTACAATATATACTAACCTAAAAATCATAATGACTATATTTTTGTAGAGATAATTGAATTTATTACTGTGGTGGTGGGTTGAGTATATGAAGCCATTCGACATTGATATTGAATATACACATGGGAAGGGAAACATTGTTGTAGATGCTATGTGTGGGAAACTCATACTCAGTCAGTTCAAGAGTCATGTTTTGAGCGGAATATGATGACCTTGTTGGTTATGATGCATATTATGGTTCAAGAGGGTCAGGAGTAGATGGACCTTATCCCAGGGTCAATGGAATCCACATTTTAGAATCATATTAGGGAAAGGATGTACGATGATCTAGTGTGTTTGGACATGAGGGAATGTCTTGAATGTTTAGAGTTTCCTATATATTGGACTATAAATGAAGATGAGATAATCTATTTCATGAATCATGTTATTGTCCCAATAAGTATGCCAGAGGAAATGAGGCTTGAGTTTTATCCCTTGAAGTTGGTGGTGCATGTGTGTTTGAACAAATCTACCATGACCTACATCGATAGTATTGGTGGTTTGGCATGAAAATGAAATTTACATTTTTCATATCAAGATGGTACACTTATCAGTAGGTAAATGTGAACCATTAATGACATGGTGGTTTTCTACAATTGTTTCCCCTTTCCTATTGGTAGTGGGATGATGTTACCATGGGATTAGTGGTAGGTTACTCAATGATACCGAGAAAGAGTGACTCTATTTGGGTGATTATGGATAAGATAGCAAATTTTGTCAATTTAATACCTATGAGGGATAATTTATTAGTGGATCTGTTGACATACTTGTAGGTTTGGGTGATTTTCCGTCCGCACATGGTTCCACAAAATGAATATTCAAACCTTGAATCACGTTTTACTTTGTGTTTATAGAAAGGATTGCTGAATGTGCTTGGTACAACGATATATATGAGAAAGGATTTTCAACTACATATAGATGGGAAGTCATAGTGTACTGTAAATGTTTCGGAGGACATCCTATCGACATGTTTATTAGACATTGGTGGTTCTTGGGAGAAAGAATTAGTGCTCGTTGAGTTAAGATATTACAACAATTATTAGGAAACTAATTATATGAAACCCTACAAGGTTCTTTATGGTAGGTTATGATGATTATCTCGATGATGGATGGATGTAGGTGGGGTAGAGTTTTTGTGACTGAGTCTTGTGCAGAATACATGAGAGTGTGTTTAATTGATTTAAAATCATTTTGATAAAGCTCAATTTAGGCAGATGTCGTATGTTGATAGACATTGATGACCCCATGAGGGTGATTGTGTGTTCCTTTAGGTGTCACCTAGACTGGGTCACCATATAATCCTGAGGAAGGGATAGTTAGTGCCCATGTTTTTTGGACCTTTTATGAATATAAATTGAATCTGGCCGATGCCAAATCGATTGGATCTTCTATAGAAGTATAGTTCTATTCAAAATGTCAGTCATATGTCAAATATTTGGCGATATCACACTTATCCTTATAATATGATAGATTTTTATGACGCTATTCTTGAGACCAATGCATCCTTTGAAGAGTATCCATCATTTTTAATAAAATTTAAGGGGAATTATAATGATCATAGTTATAGAAATGTGGATAAATGGCCATGTTTTGGAGGCATCATGGGAGGGATAAGCATATATGTGGGCTTAGTGGCATGATCATTTCATCACACAATTTTAGAGTTTCTTGGGAGTAAATCTTGAGAATGAACTATTATAAGGCAGGGAGATTGAAATATCCCATTATTTTTTAGGTATGTTCCTTTATGAATTTTAACTTTTGTTCTTAGGTTGGAGAGGGATTGATTATCAGTTAGAAGGATTTGGAGGTTGTCAGATATTTTGAGTTTATTATTTTGGGACTGAAAAATAGTTAGCATAAAATTATCACACCATGTTAATATTTTTGATGATGTGTAATATTTAATCTTGGCAAAATAACCTTAGGTGAAGAGTTTTTCACTATAATCCATTAAATATATTTACACAACACGTAAGTGTATTACACACTGTGTAATTCCTCATTAATCAAAATTACAAGTGATGTATAGTTCATTTTGTTTTTATTCCTTAATTTAACCTTTCTTCTTTTTACCCTTGGGAAACTAAAATAGGTTCTTTCATAGATTTCTTCATATATGTTCATCACAGTTTGGTGTTTAAATCTATGTATGTCCATTTTGAGGAGGACTTATTCTTTTCCTTTCTTATGTTAGTGGCAACGTGGAAACATCTAACTATTTCCGGTTTTGGGGGTTATTCATTATCAAAGTTTTGGAAAACTGATCTCTTTATCCATTGTTAATCAGACCATTCCCCCTAAATAAAGGGTTGTTGTTTGGAGATCATTCTTCAATGACCTTGAGGTAGGTGGTCTAAATTAAAATTCCCATATTTTTGATTTTAATTGACTGTATTCAATTGTGAAATTGAAATTTCCTTAGTTAAGTAATTTCATATGAAATTCATTTCATTAAATTGAATTAACATGTGAAAATGAAATGGGTCGAACCTTGGGAAATTGAAATTGGTTAAATTTTGATTATGAAATTTGTTGATTAATGTTGTTATGAATTGATTAATAATGGGTATTAAGGGATTGTTGGGTTAACCATCAAGGGTTAGTGGTTTGTATGATGAATTTTTAAAAGTGGTTTAATGGGGAATTTTTTATATAATTATATGTGATTAGTATAATGAAAAATGATTAAATTGATAATTTAAATGAGTCACTTAGATGAGAATGTTTGATAAGTAGGGTAACTATTATTAAAGATGATGTAGCAGATATTTTGTAATGTATGATATTGTGATAAATGTGATGAAGTGTGTGGGACATGAAATGATTATTAAAAACACCTTATGTAGAATTACAAATATATGAGTGTGGGACACAAACTGATGCTTCAAAATAACCTATGTGATAATGGTAGGTTGTAGGACATGGGTTGATTCTTTAAATACCCAGAGCATGCTAGACATGAGGTTCTAGGCTTAAAATGTTTTCCTTTGACTATGGTTCCATGCTGTAGTGATATGAATCTTAAATTAAAAGGATAATGGATTCCTATGGTATAATGAATTGTTGTTATTTATGTGATACATTTTATACATTGGCTTCAGCTCAAGTAGATATTGATGGTTTTGGTGTCATCATAAAATCAGGTAATTTATGTGGTTAACTACAGAATAATTAAATGTGCTAACTGTTTACTTTATTGTAATTTATTCATTATACAACTGCATAAAATTTTACAAACTAGATATGATTTTAGACGTCATTAGTGGTGGCCTACAGAGTTATACTCACACTCAACATAGACTTCATTATCGATACCCGAATAGAAAACATGTTTGCAACATAGGATAAAGGAACGATTCCAATGATAGATAGATGAGTTTTGATGAAGTATGGATGAGAGAAAATGAAATGATTTAGGGAACCTCTTGGGGAGTTTTCAGTGTGTATTTATTTTGGGTTTTATTTAGAGACTTGAAACATATATGGCATGACATATCTACTATTTTGGTTTTGATATTTTATTCCTATTTTTATCTTCTTGTGATACTGGTATTATTAATGTTATGGTTATTATCATATGTTAATTGTTTCATTATTTCTGCTATTGTGATACTTTGATAATGAGGATGTAATCACTCTATGTTATATATATTTGAAACTCTCTGCTAGTCAATAACCTATAGCATATAGGGAGGAATGCCTGAGGTCAAGTTACTAACAGTCTTGGGGGACTGGTGTGTGGCACCCTTGTGAGGATGTTACAATATTATATATATATATATGTTTATATTTTATGTTCATATATATGATTATATTTTATGGTTATATTATATTATATATATATGTTTACACTTTAAGAATATATTATATATATATATATATGTGTGTGTTTTTATATTATAGGATAATATTAATGTATAAATGTTTATGCGTATTTGTGTGTGTTCGTTTATAAATATATACATGTATGTTTATATATATATAATTATAATTATAAATTTATATTATATATATATATATTTATATATATGTTTATATTTTATGATTATATATATGTATATAAGTTTATATAATATATATGTGAATATATTTTATATTATATACATATTTTTATATTTTTTGTTGTATATATTATATATATGTGTTTATATTTTTTGTATATTTATATTGTTAGATTATATATAAATGTTTATATATTTATATATATGTCTGTGTGTGTGTGTGTGTGTGTTTATATTATATATATATTATATATTTTAATATATATATGTTTTTATATATTTTTCTAGATGTGTGTGTATAAATACATATATATGTATATATAAATATTTATATATAATTATAAGTAAATATATATATATATATAATTTTCTATAGTCTAAAATACTAGTAAAATTTTCCATAAAATAGCCATGTTTTTATAAAAATTTGACTAAATTTAAAATATATATGTGTTTACACACATATATATATAATTGTCTCTATTTATATATATGTTAACATAAATATATATATTTATATATATATATTTATATATATATATTTATATATTTTGGTCGGTGTTTATATATATTGATATATATATATACATTTTCATTGATGTGGGAAAATGTGATCCACACACGCGCACATAGATATATATATATTAAATATATTTACTAAAAACAGTCTATAATTGTGCAACGTTTCTAGGAAGCATCACTAATTTATCAAATTTTTTGAGGATACATTGCTAAATTTAAAATTATAGATGTTTAAAAAAATGTCAGTAAACAAATGTCACTAAATATAAGTTTTATTTTAGTGGATGTTGAGGTGTGGGATATGTAGGTAGAGGTGGAGGAGATGTATTTTCATCCTGATACTATTTGTTTATGTCTGGAAACAATGAATGTTCTGAATATATAACTGTGTCCTCCACCATCTCACCCATCCCCTAATCATCATCTTGAAAAGATTATATTATCCCTTTATATACATTATCTATTAAAGAATATACAAAATTTCCAAACACTTTTTTATTGATACACCTACTGTGTATCCACATACATGACCTGGGTGTTCAAGATATTCCAATGAAGTCGGTAAAATATACATTTTACCCTCAGGTATGAAGGACCCATATGTTATTTACTTCATAAAGTATTCCAATATTGATTTTTAGGAAAAATCATTAGTGAATCACAATATATAAATATTTTAATTTATTTAAATTACAAAAATAAAATAAATTAATATATACAATTCTCTTAGCTACAACCCTCAAATGGCCCCGGGGGATAAATTTTCTTTTTTATAATTCCTGAAATCTTACATTTCTTATGTCTACCTAGGGGGAAGGGAAGGAGGATCAACCTCGATGGTTCCTAGATTCTCAGCTCTAATTTATTTTTATTTGTAAGCTATAATTAGTTATTCCAATTAATTATACCCTCCACTGGATAAAGACTGAGGGTATATGGTTCTAGATTGAGTCTTACGATGAGCTATTTTCATTCGTGTTAAAATAAGAAAAGAAAATGTTAATATAATCATTAATATAAATAACATATAAAATGTAACATTACAGATAGAAAAAATGATACTCATCTTGTACCTTTAAAAAGCCTCTCCCATGTATCTTCATCTATAGAAGGATACATATCAGTTGTATTTTTATATTCTCCTCCACAAAAAATTATATCTAATGGGATGGTGGATTTAAAATCCATCAATATCCTAGTATCCAAGGATACACATTTCTTACCGACATATCTAAATAAATGAATATCATAGGTCACTTAATAATAATTGGGAGAACCTGTATTAGTAAAAAAATTTGATTATAAGTAAAATAATAAAAAATTATCTTTTCATAATTTCCTTCCATAATTGAGTTACTGTCATTTTTCAACACTTCTCCAATCAAAAATTAAAACACTATTTTAGTTTCAATATTTCATTATAATAATAATAATAAATTATTTTGATTCATGACCCCCAGGAATATAATTATAATCAAACTCAATATGTATCCTCTAGTCTTGGATATGGGTAGCTGATAATTTTTGTAAATGAGTGCTTCTATGTTTTCCAACTGTAGAAATATTGTTTACCCTTATGGAAGTGTGTTGCTACTATATAGAATTATGAAGATTATCCCTAATCTAATGATGTTTATGATACTCTATAGAAGCTCATTATTAGTCAAATGCCTTATCTAACTACTTCCCATGAATCATAGTAACAAATTAATGTAGCAAACAATTAGTTAAAAAAATATAAAAAATCAACAATTACATAAAAAATTAAGTAAAAAATGATAAATGATCAAATAAATTTTAAATTAAACTAAAATAAATAATTTTTTATTAATTTTGTTTTATTAGTTAAAAAAATGATAAAAAATTAATGATAGATGAAATGAACTAAATGAAGGGAAAAATTACAACTATTATAAAAAATTTTGATTAATATTTTTCAAATGATACAATTTAAAAAAAATAATATTAAACAACAAACAAATAATTATATTCATGAAAGAATCCCCAATTTAATACACCAATTCAGAGTATAGTACATGTAAAATGGTCTTTTAATTGTAAAAATACAGTAATAGATTATAATTTTTTTACAGTATGAATAATATTAATTTAATATACTATTTTATACCTTATTTTTGTTTTGATTTTTTTTAAAATTTTTCCTATAAATTCTCCTTAAAATCAATAAGTATAGTATATTTTTTATTTAGTATCAATAATAATTAATTTAAATTAAATTAACTTAAATTCTATAAACACGTATATATGAATAAATTTATGAAAATATGAACATCTAATTTTATTAATGACCTTAAAAAACAATACTTTACTTAAATAATATTTATTTTAACCTTAGATAACTTTTTTAACCATATTTAAATTTATTTTACACTTATGAAAAAAATTTCTTACTTTTACACTAATTTTTTTACCATTTTATATGTTTTTACATTTACATAGCTTTTTATACACTTATATTACATTATTTACCCATAAATACACTGAATATATTTTTCCCATATATAATCTTCTATTAAACATAGTTAACAAATTTTTACCCATATATAATATTAGTTTTCCCTTACATAAATTTTTATTTACCCATACCAGACATTATTTAACCCTTACCATATGTTTTTTCGTACATAACTTTTTTTATCCTTAAATAACTTCTATTTACCCTTATATAAAATGTAATAGAAAAAATAAAACAAATCATAATTAAAAAACAATCAAAATACTATTGTTACATATAATGTTGAATAATTGAAAAATGAAACCAAAAGAACTAAACTAATATTAAAAGACTGTTTAAAGTATTAGTTATAATATGTGTTTTATGTAAGAAAATTATAACTAATATATCTAATATATTAATTTTTTTAAAAATTATAAATGAAATAAATATTTGTTATGGTTAATATTTTGAGAACACAAAAAGAATTTTTTCCCATATTACTTCCTAATGATTGTTCCCTATGTAAGAAACCAAAATTACTCTATATTCAAAAATATTCTCTGTGAATATTTCAATTAGAGTAGGGAAATCACATAAACTAGAATCATAATCATGTCTGTCATCACAATAATTTTAACATCTCTACCCTCATTATTTGTCTTGAGGAGTGATAGGTGATACTATGCCTTAGGTGACATCCCCAAGACCCTAAAGGCTCACAATAAAAGAAATGTTCCGCAAGAAAATTTGGGGGTTGATTTTCCCATTAATGAAAAAACATAAAAACTAGAATAACAATAAACACACTCTCCTCTATATGATTCATGGGTACAAAATAAAAGTAAAAACAAAAAAAATTTACTAATATCCGAGTACAAGTTGAGGAAAGGGGGAGATAAAAAAATTTCCTAGAGACTCTAAGATCCATGAATCCCAAAATACATAATCTTAAGAAATAAATGACGTAGCCCAATGATGAAAATATTTTCTGATGTTACAATAAAGTGTTAATAAATAATTTAGAATCACTACCTTTACCTGTGTCTTGATAGGTGATATCTAAAAATGAACAAAAAAACCTAAGTTGGGGGTGATTCTAAACTTAGTAAAATTTTTCCAATGACTTCCCAACTCATTCCACTAGGAAAAAACATAGTATCAATATTATATAAAATACTTTATATTTATATAAGACAATTTATATCAAAACCATAAACAATATATAATGAAAGAAAAATATAATGTTTTAATACCATTTATTGTTATTTTTAATACCCATAAACATGTCCCCACACACAACATGTATTCCAATGTGATGGTTCTATACTCTTGAGCGGTCTTCTATGGAACAACAAAGTCATCTCAAGGTTAAAAATACCTTGTGCCCCTGTGGAAAAATGCCTTTCCATAGGACCACATCTATGAATGAACATTATCTGACCCTGGAAACAAAAAACTATTCCAAAACCATTTATCATAGAAGCATCCTTTAACTATATTATTTAGAAAAAATACATTCCTCGTATAAAAAAATTACCACTAATATTGATTATTTAAAAATATAAACTAAGGGGGTTTTCCATAAATCCCCCAATTTTTTTTAGTTTTCAAAGCTAAATTCATGAAGGGTGTCCATCATGAATTGAACATTTATTTCAAGAAACCTTTAAGTAAATCATTTAATAAAAAATAATCCTTCATTTTACTTATCATTTAGATATAAGAGATAAGTCATCCACCTCAAAAAGTTAGAAAAGTTAATAATGGTAAAACCAAACTCTTGATCGATACATGGATCTCTATTAATTCAATAAATCAAATGATAAAACAACAATATTCCAATAATGGATCATGTATATATCCACAATAGTTCATATCTATAAATTTGGGTGAGTTAAAAAGGCTATATCCAAAAATAATGATGAATTATATGGATTACTAATCAATACAAGCGTCCAATGCACTATGATTCACATAAGAATCACTTTAAAATTTAAAGGAATCATATCTCAATCATATAGAGAAAATGGAATATGAAATTTTTGGAGAATAGGTTTTTAAGGAGGCTTATATGGCTTAATTAGGAATATATCTATGAATTTAAGGGTTTCAACTAAACACCGAAAGGTTAGACCTTACGGTCTGGGAAACCGTATGATATATGTGTTTTGATAATATCTCAAGCAAACAATTTTCATGGGTGGCACCAATGGTTAAAAAACAACAAGTTCCAACCATGAATTTCACTATATTCCAAGTTTTATGGTGTCTTTTGGGTACATGCACAGGTCGTCCAATATATGTTTAAACTGTTAACCTACTTAGTGTCCCCTTTCTTCCCTTGCATTTTTTCATAGAGATGGTTCATGGTTTCTACTAATCATTCACAAATAACTTACCACCAGAAATCCTACAAAAAAACCCTTGGTACTTCTCAAAACACATAAAAAGAAATAAACTAATGAAAAATAATTGAATAACAATTTATAAACCTAAAAATAGTGTTGATACATCCTCCAAAACATTGGTACTTCTATTTATAAAAATTATAAAACCATTCTTGTCATTGAAGATTTATGTATAATTATCCTGAATTTTTTATTCTCGCACTCATGGTTCCTCTTAAATCTTACAGTGATTTCATTAAACCCATACTAAACCAATGATTTTTCACATATGATCTTCCTTTTACTATACACAATGCGTACCATCATGTGAATCAATTCATCATATGGATCTAGGTTAATATGACCCCCTTTAATAACATTTCCTAAATCCGATTGATAATTTTTCAAATAAGAACATGAAACAAATTTTTCACGTAACTGATACTTGGTAGGAAATCTAACATATATGCCACATCAAAAACTAATTGAAGTATCTTAATATGGACTATATACCATGGATACGAAATTAACTTCCTACAAAAATAACAATTCCCACATTTCATTGAGATTCTCAAGAACACAAGGCCACTCACCTAAATTGTAAATGGTCACTAATGATGATCCACATAAAATTTGTGATGCCTATTTTCTATATTTATCCTATTTTTGAGCAATTGAATCTTAACTATTGTCTCTCTAGTAAGGAGACATTTAATTAGTGATGTATCACAAAATTCCAACCAATAAAGTGTATAATGATAAGAATAAACATATAAATCTTCAAGAGGGGCCATCTGTATCAATGCATGATAACTATTATTGTATGATATCACAACTAATTATATATGATCCTCCCACGAGCCACCAAAATCAATTAAAAATCACTATGAATATCCTCTATTGTTTGTATCACCGTTTTTATTTTTCTTTCTATTTGATAGTGATAATATGCACTCATAGTCAACTATTTTCAATGGTATTCTTGCATGGAATTTCAAAATCGCATTGTAAACATGTGTTCTTGGTCAGATACAATAAATAATTAAATTCCATGAATCATTAAAATATTATTAACGTTGATTACTGATTATTATAACACCGTATTATTTTTTTGAATTTGGATAATGTGATATGACTTTGTGAGTCGATCTACTGTCATACATTTGGCACCATTCCTTCTAACCATCCATGGAATAGCTCTTAAAAAATCCATGGATATCTACTTCCATTTTATACATTGGAATAAATTCATACTGGAACATCCCCATTACCTATTGATGGTATTCATTGACAAGATAACACATAAGGAATCTCAAAATGTATTATTCTATTGTGGGTTCATGAAATCACACAGAAATTATGCTTCCATGTTTTGTACACATTCTGTATTCCCAGAAGATTAATCCATATTTAATGGTGGTAGGCACTAAGATGTTGTTTCTGATAAGAAAAAGGAAAAACTATGTGATCTCTAGATTTCACCATTGAACTCCCATATATCTTCCAACACTCTATGGTCTCCCCACCCTTATGTTTTGACATCATAGTAACAAAATTAGTATAGTATGTTCCAGAAAATATAACATGATCAAAAAAATTAGGAACAAATGAAATTGGAAATAAAACTGCAACATGAGTTTGGTCCAAGAAAACTAAATGCATATACACTATAACTAATATTAGATTACATATGTCTAAACACCCTATAGAAAAAATGATAAAATGAATTCATAGTTAGTTCATTCAACATTAAGTTCCCATTACACAATGAATAGATTAGGTGGAAGTTATTAAAATTGTAGATACTATATCCATCTACCTAGCCTTAAATTCAAATATCGTTTGGTTAAAATGTGTTTATAAATATTAGTATCCTTCAAAACCATAAATTTATCACCTATTATATAATAATAATAGTCTTCTATGCATGGAACGTATTAGAAAATTATAAATCATATATTGGGTAGTTATTATCATGAATCCATAACTTTCATAATCCATATTAAATAACATGATCTCTCTACATGAGAAAACAACCCATTCTAGATCATGATGCATTATAATAGACTACATAGACCTATTAATTCTATAGAATCATGAAAATAAGAGATGATTTCTGTCTAACCATATATTCGCCAAAGGATTTTTGGAATTCCCAACTAAATTGGAACAGAATTCCACTACTCAACAAACATATCACCGTTGGTTACAAGAATGAGAAATCAAATAAAAATTTCTATAATATCCCACTAAGACAGTGAACTACATATCACCAAAAAGATATTCAGTGGTTTCTATAAGATAAAAACTTCTATTTGGTAGGGATCTATAGAAACACATTTTTCAAAAATGACATGGAAAAGTAAACATACCTCTTGTATCTAGAATTCAAATTTTGATAACATGGCATGAAAACCATGTTACTACAAGATACCCAATAATATATCAAAGTGTTTATCATCCCCGAATTTTTTAACAAAATAAAAAAATATATAATTAACAAACACCTCCAAAAAATAATAGGGATTTTGTTGAAATATTGTATTCATAAATTCCACAAATATTGATTGTGAATTCAAATGACCAAAATATAATAAAATTCCTTATGGATTAATCTAATTATGAATGATTTTTTTGTAATATCATTCATTTGAAATTGTATTTGGTGATATCCTAAATATTAGTGAATATTAGATAACCACCGGGATACACTCAATTGATCAAAGAGATAAATAATTCTTGGTATAAAATTCATATTCTTACCATTATTTGGTTAACCTTATTATTATCCACAAAAATCTATAGAGTTCTATCAGCCTTTTCAAAAACAGAACCAGTGTTTCCCATAAATATTTCTTGGTCAAATAATACCATTACATTCTAGTTATTCAAAATTAACTTTTAATTCCCTCACGTGATTTGGTACCATCCTATAACATATAAGTGAAATAGGACTGATACATAGAAGAATATCTATCATAAAATCAACATCTTTTTTCAATAATAGCCTTGAGAATTGGAATAGAAAAACCACACTGCATCCAACTGATATGGGATAGTTTGAATAATCCATTCAAATTTTCCTTCTCTATATGACTTTACCTCAAAATATCCTCTATTGAGATGATCGAATCCATATAGAGAATTGAAAGTATCCATTTGGGAATAATTGTCAGTGTGTGTCTTGAATGATGTTATCTAATCCATTTCCAAAATCATTTCATAAAAATCCATCTTAGGTATAGGGAAATAAAAAATAAACTCTATTATATTCATAGTAATACAAAAATATTTACACATAAATAATTGAAATTATATTTTATTAAGAGGAGTTTAAAGATTTTGCATTGATGGAATTTTTACATCACACAAACCCATTGAAAAATAGCATGAGAATAAATAAATGATTGTTATAATACCATATCAAACAATGATATCATTAGGGAAGAATTTAAAAGATTCTTACCTCTCACCATCAAAGGTCACAATTGATCATCCATGATCACTTTCCAAGATATATATAACTTTATAATCACTAAATCTTCTCTATTTGATACCCTGTTGATATTGCACTCATTGAAGATTCATGGAATTCCTTGAATCACCTTGGATTTCTCTATTCAGATGATGGGAATTGTTCTACAATACTTTTCATGTTGAATCGTACGATGGACGAGATACATGAAAAGTGTCACTTTCACCAAAACTCAGAGAATTGTGATAATAATACTGAATATTTTTCACATTTATTTAATTATAAAAATATTTAGGTGGTTCTATACAATATTTATTCATATTGTCAAAATTACCATTTTAATGACATATCAACCTATTTTTTAGTCAAGGATGCATATTTATTAATTTCATAGTCCAATTCTGAGAGTTCTCACCATTCTAGAAGTTTGTGTTCATGTTCCACAAATTCCCATATTTAGAGTTCACTCACATTAATATAGGGATAAACATCTCCCTACAACCTTATTTCCTAAGATGTCACTTTCTTCCACCATTTGTCTATTGACCATCTATGTATAATCCATTATAAAAAAGAAAAACAATATTTGTGAAAATCATTGGTTTTAACACTAACTCAAAAATTCATGCCCTAAATGATGCGCTGACACAAATAATTGGGGAATATAATATTGAATTTATAAATTTATCCCTATACTATTTCAACTTGAGGATCTCTTGCTTCAATCAAAAGAGTCTATTTTTTAGAGATCAAAATTGAGTAAGGATACAATTTCTTGTTAAAAAATTATTTATAGTACTATCAGGTAATTCCTTGGTCCAATTCATACAAAAATTATATATTTTCAATGATAAATCCTCTAGTATATTTTTTTCCAACATCAAATTACACAATGATTCCATCCCAATGAAATCAAAGACATGATTCATCCAATTTTACGAATCTACTACAATTTTTGGTTTAAAATCTCCCCAAAATATAGGTGGATGATTATTTTTGAACTAAAACGAATGGTTCACCAGCCCAAGATCATCATTTTAATTAAACCTATAAATGGTATTTAAATTAGAGATAATACTTTAGACATACTATTGGTTCACCTATGGTTATGGTGGAATGGATTTTTTAGAAGCCTCTTTCGATTGATTACTATTTATTATACATGCTTCCATTCAATATAAAAGGAAAAAAACTCCATTTTTTGTCACTCATTAGTATCTAAAAGATTATAGATTCCATTTCCCCACAAACAGACTTATCATAATATAACTTTTCACAATTCAACCATCTTCATCATTTCATCCATTTTTGAAAATAATTTACACATGGTTTTAAAAAATAATCATTTTCACCAAATATAAGAAACCATACATTTTTGGACATTTCATTATCTATTACACTCGGAATAAAAATATATGTTCTAATGGGAAGTCTTACTATCAATTCATTTCATGAAACTCTCAGTAGTTTGACACATGATGCTGAGTTGAAACTACCTAGAAGTGTCATCATGAACTTGTGTACCCAAACAACATGGTGACTTGAATTTCAACATAAAAATGATCAATACGCCTCTCTAATGTTTTAATTTACATGTTTGGAAAATTCAATCTCATATCTACTAAAACAACTCGTGGAATGAACAAGAATGATACCATTTGTCCCAAAAATAGAGATAGACTGACCAAGACAGATACCATTTCCAAGCCAAGAACTAAACAAGACGACACCATTTGAAACACCCCACCCCTCCTCATTATCTTGAGGTTTGATAAGCGCCACTAAAACATAGGTGAAATTCCCAAGACAACAATGGATGGAAATAAATGCAGAGGTCCTAAAGAACATTTAGAGTATTATTTCCAATTAAGATAAAACAACCTAACCAAAAAAACAATTAAACTCGAATCCTCTATATGATTCATGGATAAAAAATACTACTAAAAACATAATAAAATAATTTACCAATATCATTATATAAGAGGAAACATAAGGGAAATAAATAAAAAATTAAAAAGAGACTCCAGGATCTAAGACACCATGAATACATAATCCCATGAAATACACGACCAAGATCTGAGATCTATCACATCTAGATATGCACCGAAAATCAAAAATCATCACTAAACAACCATGATGCCTTTCCTTTATCTATTTCATGACTTGTAGAATTTGTAAATTCACAAAAGTTCCCATGCTGTGGGTGATTCTAAACTCTGTAATATTTCCCTAATGACTTCCCAAAATCACACTACTAGAATAAAAATTATTAGTACAATTATATAAAATAGTTTAAATTGGTTTTAAAAAAATTTCATCAAAAAATTATTAAATTTAAAATGAATCCAAATTATAAATTTCTAATTCAGTTTCATGTTATTTGGAATACCCATAACCATTTCCACACACACACACACCCGATACATGCCTAGGTGACAATTAGGTATTAATTAGTGGTCTCTAATCAATCCACAAAGTCATCAAAACATGACCAATACCAAGTGACACAATAGAACCCTCCCCTTCACCAATATCATATCTATGAATACACTCATAACAACTTTGTATTCCAACCACCATGCTGGTAATTTTTCTCATAAACCTTTCATTTCATTAAATATTTTCAATAATAACATTATATGAATATAAAACCAAACCATAATTTCAAAAAATATATTATAAAATTAAAAAAAATTGATGTTTTCCCAAAATCCATCCATTTCATAGAATTACCGAAGGAAAAATAAAAATGGATTTCTATAAAAATAAATTATGTATGTCACACAAATTTTAAGAAAATAATTCAAATAATCAAAGAATTAAAAGAACCTAAATTTATCCACCAATTATTTGATCTGAGATTATTAGAGAGAGAATAAGGATATATATAAAATTAAAGATAAAGAATGATGACTTTCCAATGAATCTGAGCCTCCAACATAGTTCGATTATGCAACGAAACATTTTCAGATCAAATGGTGACATCACTCAACTCTAGTTGGAATATAGAATTTTATATTTTTAGACAATTGGGGATTTATAAGGACTAAATAAATTAATTTAGATTATAACCACAATTTTAAGGTTACCAACTATAAACCACATGGTTAGGATAAACAATTTGGAAAACCATGCAATAACCAGGTGGTTCTCCTATTTAAAGAGGACCCACATCATGGTCTTCTCACAAGATTAGAAAAACGGTGTACCTAACGTTATTTTCCCTTTGTTCCATGTTTCAAATTTTCCCATGAGGACAGATACAATTTGGATAAATCATGCACCAATAGAGTACCTTCCTAGTGTCTAATGTCTTCCCCTATATGGGATCTTGGAGAAGTTTCATAGTTTCTCCTAATAATGCAAAAACTATTCACAACCATAAATGATTCCAAAATAAGAAACCCCCCCACAGAAACACCACAAACTTAACCATAGCATTAAAAACGTAAAGGGAATTGAATTAAGGGTGATATAAATGATATTCATGTTGTTAAAAACATTCTATTTTTTTACTTGTAAAACAATAGGCCACCACATATTAGATTGATAAAAAACAAATAAAATTTTACATTCATTAGTTTCAATGAAAAAGGACCAGTTGTGTATTCCAATATATACAGATTAACTAGTATTATAGTAATTTTTTAATGTTTGGCACTATTTTTACTGATAAACCATTTGAAATTAAAAATACAACATGAAATTTTACTTAATCAACCTCCAATATTTCTATAGGGACTTCATAATGTAAACATGACATGGAGTTTGGGTTTTTATCCTTAGAATGTGAAAATGCATTGCTTATGTTAACAAAAATGAAATATGGTTATGAACTACAATTTAGTTTTTCTAAAATTTAATATTAAATGTACATCTATTAAAGTCATAACTAAACCATGTCATATAATTTAGGCATGGGCTACCCACTACTCCTCTCAATGCATCTGATGAATATAATTTACAATGAATGGTCTCTCTAAAACATGGATTTTTTTGTTCTCATTCAATGTAATCATATATTTTTTCTTTTGATTAGATTTATTTTACACATTAATATTATATTTTTTATATTAGGTAGAATTATCTATTTTATTCAAGATATATGAATATATATTACTTATTTTTTCACATTTCACTGATTTTACTTTCAAACCAAAAATCTAATTTCCCCCATAATTAACTCATTCATGGCGAGATTTAAGCCAAAATATGTGATCCACTATTGAAAAATAATTTGTAAAATACTCTCGAACCTCTTTATAAATATATTTCTTAACAATGGAGTCTTCAGGTCAACGTGGATTCATAAAATACCCCTTTAATAACTTCACATAACATTTAAAAGGATACATCCAGTGTAGATATAAAAGTTTTTAATGATTTATTTTTAACACCAGATTAAACATGAAATAGACCATGATATGATTAAAATACGAGGAAAATACATTTTCTATTTACAATGTATATAAATTGAATCCTTCATGGAATTATACACTAAATTGAGTTCTATAATTTTTTATATATTTAATTGAAAAAATAGTACACCTTCATGAAAATTATTATTTTTAGATATGGAAAACCTTTAACGCAATTTAATTGGAAGGAGAAGTTTTTATCATGATTTAAATATCATGTGGGTTCTTTCCTATTAACATAAAATATTTTTTGGACACATATTTTTTGTAAAGACCCGAAAATTTCAAGGAAATTTTTTTTCTTAATTTTCTTTGGAATTTTACAAGAACGCAGTTTCTGACGGCACCTGATTCCGAGGCCCGGTGTGCCCGGAATCATTTGCCGAAGTTTTGGCTCGGGTACGTTCAGTGAACGGACGAGCGGGTTTTTCTATCTTTTGAACCGGTGCCCGGAATCGAATTCTGAGGGCACCGATGAAATCGCAGCGCCGGTATTTGCTTAGAAACGCCTCTTCCGGAGTTGCGTTTGCTCAGACGTGGTTTTTGAATTTTGCGGCTTTAAGTCAGAAATAAAATAAAGTTTGTGCGACAACTTTATTTTATTTCACTTAAGCTGCTTGGAAGCCACTTGAAGTCACTTAAAGACGGCTTGAACTGAGTTGAACTGGATAGGATGCTATCCAGAAATATCCTACCCCTTGGTAGGATATTTGTGCGGTGGGACCCGCACGAGCCCCGCCGTTTCTTTCGCTAAGTAACGCACCCGCGAAAACCCGTCAAAGTAACTGAAAAGTCAACCGACGCGTTTTCTTTAATTCTTAACAGACCATTTAATTGGGCGGTTTATTTCGTGAATTAAATGGACTGTTTCTTCGTGAATTAAATGGGTCGTTTCTTTCGTTGAATTAATTCAACGAATTGATGGATCGTTTCTTAACCGGTTTCGTGTTGGCATGTTTATAAAATAAGACCAACATAAAAATCCTTGGAAAGGATTTGAGATAATCTTCGTTCCTCCACCCTCTCCGCGAAGAACGCGAAGAACGCGAAGAACGCGAAGAACGCGAAGAACGCGAAGAACGCCGGCGACCGGAATTCGACGACGCACACCAAGATCTGCGACGTCGACGAGATCTACCCGCGACGTTCTTCGGCGACGTCTTTCTTCCGCGGCCGATCCTCGTTCGGCAACAAAGGTGAGAATCGGATCTTTTCTTCTCCCTTTTTAATTTCAATATCAACGGATTTAAACTAATTAAATCCGTTGATCTTGATCCGGAGATTGGCAACGCGACGAGCGATTCCGCGACGACGCGGCGATCTCCATCTTCCGCGACGAGCAAATCCCGCGACGATCCCCCGTTCGGCAACGACAAGGTAAGGGATGTTGGAATTCTTTTTAAAATCCCGTGTTTATTCTTTTGAAATATAGAACCCGATCACGAAACAATTTTAATTTATTTAAAATTGTTGATTGGTTTCTTTCCTGTTTCTCCCGTTGATTTTGACTAACGCGGAGGGTGCGGGTCTAAACGAACAAGACCCGGCAACCCTCCGTCGATCTTCCTTTGTGTGCGGATTTGGCGAGCGACGGCAAAAGCGCGACGCAAGGGCCATATGTTGATTCCGCAGTGAAGGACGCATCCCGGGAGGAACAACGGCGCAGACGGGAGGCAAATCGGGCCACCGGAGCATCTCCGGCGGCCCGCAGAAGGAGGCGGCGGCGCGGGTCGCCGGCGCGGCGGCGCCGGCGACCGGGGGCGGCGGCGCCCGGCGCGCCGCCGGAGGAGTCCGCCGCGGCCGAGCCGCGGCGGCGGCGAGCCGCCGGACCGCGTCCGCGGTCCGGCCTTCCAGCACGCGGCCCGCGCGGGCCGCGTTTTCTCCAAGCCGCGGGTTTGACCCGCGGCGGCAGCGCTTCGGCCGCTCGGCCGAAGCCGAGCCGGTCCGGTCGGCCGGGCCGCGCCCAGGCCGGACCGGACCCGGCCGACCCGGTTCGGGCCGGGTCGGGCCGACCCGGTTCGGGCCGACCCGGTTCGGCCGACCCCAGGGGGGGGTTCGGGCCGGGTCGCCCCGGGCCCAGTACCCCCGTTTCGGGCCCTCTTCGGTCTTTCGCCCATATCTTGGGCCTGGGACCTCCGATTGACGAACCGTCAGCGGCTACGCGATCCTTGGATCGAGACGGTCGTTTCGGTATATCGCACTCAAGGTTTCGGGTTACTTTGAGTTCGGCCGGGTTGGTTCGTTCACGAAACCAACCGGGCCTTCGGAGCGGAAACGCTCATATCTTGAGCCACGAACGTCCGATTGACGCGCCGTCAGTCGCGTTGTGTTCCTCTTAGTGAATCGGATCTTTTGGCATACTCCGCCCGAGGTTTGGACGCAGGTGGAGTACGGTCGGGTTGGTTTTTCCTTAAAAACCAACCGGGCCCCGGAGACGAAAATGCCAATAACTCACAGACCGGGCGTCCGATTGACGCGCCGTCTGTTTCGTTGACTTCCTCTTGATGAGACGGAACTTTTGACATACTCCGCCCGAGTTTTGGATACAGTCGGAGTATGGCCGGGTTGGATTGTACCCGAAATCCAACCGGGCCCCTGGAACGGGAAAGCTGATATCTTTCAGACAGGACGTCCGCTTGACGAGCCGTCAGCGGCGTTGATGGTTACGTTGAGTAACGGTCCCTTTGAGTTTACCCTATGGGAGTTCGGGGTACAGTTGAGATACGGCCGGGTTTGGTTTCGCTCACGAAACCAACCGGTCCCCTGGGACGAAAAGGCTAATAACTCACAGACCGGGCGTCCGATCGACGCGCCGTCTGTTGCGTTGAGACCCCTGTGACGAGACGGACCTTTGAGACACTTCTTCGCGGGACCTTGTGATACTTGGAGTATCGACCAGTAGCTCGTGGAGCGGACCCGTGGTACTTGACAGTGGTGGTGCGCTTGGATGCAGCAGCAGACCCTTGACGGTGGAGCGCTTGGTTGTAGCGGCGGACCCGCGTTACTCTACGGAGTGTGTACGCTTGGATGCAGCAGCAGACCCTTGACGGTGGAGCGCTTGGTTGTAGCGGCGGACCCGCGTTACTCTACGGAGTGTGTGCGCTTGGTTGTAGCGACAGACCCGCGACGGTGGAGACGTGCGTGCAGAGTACGGAGACCGTGTAGCCGGCTGAGACCTGACGACTGCTTGACCGACTCGACTTGGAGTGAGTCGACTAGCCCAGTGGACGGAGCGCCCGGTACTTGGCGGCAGACCCACGGCGGACGGAGCGCCTGGTAGTTGGCAGCAGACCCGCGGTACTCGACGGGAGGAGTACCTCAGCAGGCTATCTGGGTAGCGCCCGGTATTTGGCGACAGACCCTCAGCGGACGGAGCGCCCGGTAGTTGGCCGCAAACCCGCAGTACTCGACAGGAGGAGTACCTCAGCAGTCTTAGGTTAGCGAGCAGTACCTCGGAGTCGTGATAGGACTACTACACACTTCAGAGACGGGGCTCTTCAGCAGTTACGGTTTCGATAATGAAAATCCTGGTTTGAGCTGAGACCTTTGACCTTTGTGTTTCCTCATGATTGAGATGGGTCGCTTGATAACTTAGGTACATGTATGGGCATATACCTGGGTGATGGTTATCCGTTGATTTCATGATTTTTGTGTATCCTTGAGATTGGATGGGTTACTTGATGACTTAGGTATATGTATGGGCGTATACCTAAGTAGAGTCTGATGTTACTTCGTGATTGCTGCCTTTACTTTGTGGATATCCATGTTGGATTTGGTGAGACCTTAAGGGTCTCGGGGTCCCTACTGAGTAGCTTATACTCACCCCTGCACGGGCTATGCCCGCACCTCGTTGTGTTGGTTGCAGACGACGGACAGCGCAGATCGCAGTTGAGACTTGCGGAGCAGGTCGGTACCCGGAGGTGGACCACTGGGCGGACGTACCCGGAGTAGACGACAGGACCTGTGGAGTAGAGGAGCTATCTGTACCTACCCTTCAGGTAGGATCCGTGGTGGACGATCCAGGAGCTGAGCCATCTGTACCTACCCTTCAGGTAGGAATCGAGGCGGACGACCCAGGAGCCGCTTCATTCTTCCAGCTGCTGTTTTTCCCTTTCGAGTTGTACTTTACAGTTGGGCTTGTATTTCCGGCCCCCTTTACTTTTCTGCACTTGTAGTTACTTTCCGCTTGCTGACTCTGTGGTGGTTGTTACTTATAAAGGCAATGCCTTCCCTGTTATCGGGATTTACGCCTTTGGTGCTAGTCGCCAGCCCCTGGCCTATGGAAGGCGGGCTTGGGGTAGTCACGGCACGGGCCCCGAGGACGGGTCGTGACAAATTGGTATCAGAGGGGTCGGTTCTACCGCAGACTCTGATCGTCTTTTCTTTCTATGTGAAGCAATAGTGTTAAGGGTACCGAGTGTGGTTTTCAGTTCAGGGAGTCCAGTGTTGGTGCGGGCGGCCGACGTATCCATACACCAGGACCCTGACAACTGATTTCCGACTTTGTGCGCGAAAACACTGATTGCGTGTGTGTTTTCAAAGGTTTCCCCCCTTAAAACAGCTCAAACCAGGTCAGCTCACCAGGTATAATCGTTTGATCGTGTTACGTTGTTTCTTTCAGGATGTCTTTTCTCGGACGACCAGCTAGAGCCCGGAGGGATGAGCGTGCTGACAGTCTGACGAGCGACGAGGCTTCGGTACAGGGCCCTCTTGCAGTTGAGGCACCAGCGGAGGCACCAGCGGTACTACCATACGTTGGGCCACCGATGCCACCAGCCCCAGCAGTAGGCGATGCCCGCTACTTGCGCGCACTGCATGAGTTCCAGCGCCAGAGGCCACCCAGGTTCGGGGGAGAGATGGACCCGCAGGCGGCTGAGGATTGGCTGGAGGCCGTGGTGGGAGTCTTCAGGCTAGTGGGGACGCCGGCAGACTTCATGGTGATCTTTGCTACCAGCCTCCTTCAGGCAGCAGCAGGTAGGTGGTGGAGCCACTTGTTTCAGTTTTGCGATGAGATGGACTTCGCATGGGAAGACTTCGAGACCTTCTTCAGGGTGGAGTTTGTGCCAGTAGCTCTACACCCTGAGCGTGATCAGGAGCTGCTGCCTTTGCCACGTGTTTCTCGATCAGAAGCCGAGTCATCTGTGGGCAGTAGACAGATGATGCTGAGGCCCAGAAAGACCAGACCAGCAGTTAGACGGTCTCGGGTTTTACGACCGGTGGTGCAGGGCACCCGGAGTGGGAACGGAGCTAGCCGTGCAAGGAGTAGGTTGTGTTACTCATGTCGCGGAAAGGGTCATCTGGCACGTGACTGTCCGACTCCCGATCCGCAGGCTTTGAGGGAGCCACCGAGAAAGAGGCGACGACAAATGCTTGAGCAACAGTAGAACTCTTGGAGCAGGTGGACAGGAGCAGAACTAGTGGATACGTCTCTTGTACTTCTAGTTCCTTGTTGATGTTGCTTTTGTGTAGCGTCTTGTATTATGAGCTGCAATAATAAAAGACGCATCCTTTGAGATGTTTTCATTCCTGTCCTCTTTTGTGATGTTACTAAGAGGTTCCAGTTGACTGTTGACTTGACCCTCACTTGTGAGACATCTACTGGAGGAGACCAGTTACCACACACTGATGCCGACAGTGTGACTCAACCCTTGGAGGCGAGAGTAACGGTTGGATCTCTTAGTAGTAGCGTCGAGGCCTTACGACGTCAATCCTTGGTATGGATTAGTATCATCCATGTTAGGATTGACTGTTTTAGGCAAAGAATGTGGTTCATCCAGGGGATGAGACCAGGTTTCTCTTTTCGGCAAAGAAGAAATCTCGCAGCTCATGTGGGACCAGAGATGGTCCGGGCCACGTCAGAAGAGGTCCACGTCATCCAGGAGCGGATGAGGACAACACAGAGCCGGCAGAAGTCTTACACTGACAGGAGGCGGAGGCCACTAGAGTTCGAGGAGGGTGACCACGTCTTCTTGCGGGTCTCACCTCGACGTGGTAAACAGAGTTTTGGCCAAGGCGGCAAGTTGTCTCCCCGCTTCATCGGGCCTTTCCAGGTCCTCAGCAGAGTTGGCGAGGTGGCTTATCGCCTGGCTCTGCCACCTCAGTTGCACCGGGTGCACGACGTCTTCCACGTATCCCAGCTGAGGAGATACGTGCCCAACCCCCTCGCGTATCATCGACCATGAGGAGCTAGACAGTGGCGATGAGTGTCTTATACGGAGGTCCCGGTGGAGATAGAGGATCGACAGGAGCGGGTCCTACATGGGCGATCGATTCCTCTTGTGCGCAACAGATGGCGGCACGGGAATCTCCAGGTGAGCACATGGGATCGGAAGGCTCTGATGCGTGGTCAGTACCGCTTTGTTTCCCTAAGGTTGTGGTGAAGCTTTACGGGGACGTAAAGCCCTGTGGTGGGAGTAATGTAAAGACCCGAAAATTTCAAGGAAATTTTTTTTCTTAATTTTCTTTGGAATTTTACAAGAACGCAGTTTCTGACGGCACCTGATTCCGAGGCCCGGTGTGCCCGGAATCATTTGCCGAAGTTTTGGCTCGGGTACGTTCAGTGAACGGACGAGCGGGTTTTTCTATCTTTTGAACCGGTGCCCGGAATCGAATTCTGAGGGCACCGATGAAATCGCAGCGCCGGTATTTGCTTAGAAACGCCTCTTCCGGAGTTGCGTTTGCTCAGACGTGGTTTTTGAATTTTGCGGCTTTAAGTCAGAAATAAAATAAAGTTTGTGCGACAACTTTATTTTATTTCACTTAAGCTGCTTGGAAGCCACTTGAAGTCACTTAAAGACGGCTTGAACTGAGTTGAACTGGATAGGATGCTATCCAGAAATATCCTACCCCTTGGTAGGATATTTGTGCGGTGGGACCCGCACGAGCCCCGCCGTTTCTTTCGCTAAGTAACGCACCCGCGAAAACCCGTCAAAGTAACTGAAAAGTCAACCGACGCGTTTTCTTTAATTCTTAACAGACCATTTAATTGGGCGGTTTATTTCGTGAATTAAATGGACTGTTTCTTCGTGAATTAAATGGGTCGTTTCTTTCGTTGAATTAATTCAACGAATTGATGGATCGTTTCTTAACCGGTTTCGTGTTGGCATGTTTATAAAATAAGACCAACATAAAAATCCTTGGAAAGGATTTGAGATAATCTTCGTTCCTCCACCCTCTCCGCGAAGAACGCGAAGAACGCGAAGAACGCGAAGAACGCGAAGAACGCGAAGAACGCCGGCGACCGGAATTCGACGACGCACACCAAGATCTGCGACGTCGACGAGATCTACCCGCGACGTTCTTCGGCGACGTCTTTCTTCCGCGGCCGATCCTCGTTCGGCAACAAAGGTGAGAATCGGATCTTTTCTTCTCCCTTTTTAATTTCAATATCAACGGATTTAAACTAATTAAATCCGTTGATCTTGATCCGGAGATTGGCAACGCGACGAGCGATTCCGCGACGACGCGGCGATCTCCATCTTCCGCGACGAGCAAATCCCGCGACGATCCCCCGTTCGGCAACGACAAGGTAAGGGATGTTGGAATTCTTTTTAAAATCCCGTGTTTATTCTTTTGAAATATAGAACCCGATCACGAAACAATTTTAATTTATTTAAAATTGTTGATTGGTTTCTTTCCTGTTTCTCCCGTTGATTTTGACTAACGCGGAGGGTGCGGGTCTAAACGAACAAGACCCGGCAACCCTCCGTCGATCTTCCTTTGTGTGCGGATTTGGCGAGCGACGGCAAAAGCGCGACGCAAGGGCCATATGTTGATTCCGCAGTGAAGGACGCATCCCGGGAGGAACAACGGCGCAGACGGGAGGCAAATCGGGCCACCGGAGCATCTCCGGCGGCCCGCAGAAGGAGGCGGCGGCGCGGGTCGCCGGCGCGGCGGCGCCGGCGACCGGGGGCGGCGGCGCCCGGCGCGCCGCCGGAGGAGTCCGCCGCGGCCGAGCCGCGGCGGCGGCGAGCCGCCGGACCGCGTCCGCGGTCCGGCCTTCCAGCACGCGGCCCGCGCGGGCCGCGTTTTCTCCAAGCCGCGGGTTTGACCCGCGGCGGCAGCGCTTCGGCCGCTCGGCCGAAGCCGAGCCGGTCCGGTCGGCCGGGCCGCGCCCAGGCCGGACCGGACCCGGCCGACCCGGTTCGGGCCGGGTCGGGCCGACCCGGTTCGGGCCGACCCGGTTCGGCCGACCCCAGGGGGGGGTTCGGGCCGGGTCGCCCCGGGCCCAGTACCCCCGTTTCGGGCCCTCTTCGGTCTTTCGCCCATATCTTGGGCCTGGGACCTCCGATTGACGAACCGTCAGCGGCTACGCGATCCTTGGATCGAGACGGTCGTTTCGGTATATCGCACTCAAGGTTTCGGGTTACTTTGAGTTCGGCCGGGTTGGTTCGTTCACGAAACCAACCGGGCCTTCGGAGCGGAAACGCTCATATCTTGAGCCACGAACGTCCGATTGACGCGCCGTCAGTCGCGTTGTGTTCCTCTTAGTGAATCGGATCTTTTGGCATACTCCGCCCGAGGTTTGGACGCAGGTGGAGTACGGTCGGGTTGGTTTTTCCTTAAAAACCAACCGGGCCCCGGAGACGAAAATGCCAATAACTCACAGACCGGGCGTCCGATTGACGCGCCGTCTGTTTCGTTGACTTCCTCTTGATGAGACGGAACTTTTGACATACTCCGCCCGAGTTTTGGATACAGTCGGAGTATGGCCGGGTTGGATTGTACCCGAAATCCAACCGGGCCCCTGGAACGGGAAAGCTGATATCTTTCAGACAGGACGTCCGCTTGACGAGCCGTCAGCGGCGTTGATGGTTACGTTGAGTAACGGTCCCTTTGAGTTTACCCTATGGGAGTTCGGGGTACAGTTGAGATACGGCCGGGTTTGGTTTCGCTCACGAAACCAACCGGTCCCCTGGGACGAAAAGGCTAATAACTCACAGACCGGGCGTCCGATCGACGCGCCGTCTGTTGCGTTGAGACCCCTGTGACGAGACGGACCTTTGAGACACTTCTTCGCGGGACCTTGTGATACTTGGAGTATCGACCAGTAGCTCGTGGAGCGGACCCGTGGTACTTGACAGTGGTGGTGCGCTTGGATGCAGCAGCAGACCCTTGACGGTGGAGCGCTTGGTTGTAGCGGCGGACCCGCGTTACTCTACGGAGTGTGTACGCTTGGATGCAGCAGCAGACCCTTGACGGTGGAGCGCTTGGTTGTAGCGGCGGACCCGCGTTACTCTACGGAGTGTGTGCGCTTGGTTGTAGCGACAGACCCGCGACGGTGGAGACGTGCGTGCAGAGTACGGAGACCGTGTAGCCGGCTGAGACCTGACGACTGCTTGACCGACTCGACTTGGAGTGAGTCGACTAGCCCAGTGGACGGAGCGCCCGGTACTTGGCGGCAGACCCACGGCGGACGGAGCGCCTGGTAGTTGGCAGCAGACCCGCGGTACTCGACGGGAGGAGTACCTCAGCAGGCTATCTGGGTAGCGCCCGGTATTTGGCGACAGACCCTCAGCGGACGGAGCGCCCGGTAGTTGGCCGCAAACCCGCAGTACTCGACAGGAGGAGTACCTCAGCAGTCTTAGGTTAGCGAGCAGTACCTCGGAGTCGTGATAGGACTACTACACACTTCAGAGACGGGGCTCTTCAGCAGTTACGGTTTCGATAATGAAAATCCTGGTTTGAGCTGAGACCTTTGACCTTTGTGTTTCCTCATGATTGAGATGGGTCGCTTGATAACTTAGGTACATGTATGGGCATATACCTGGGTGATGGTTATCCGTTGATTTCATGATTTTTGTGTATCCTTGAGATTGGATGGGTTACTTGATGACTTAGGTATATGTATGGGCGTATACCTAAGTAGAGTCTGATGTTACTTCGTGATTGCTGCCTTTACTTTGTGGATATCCATGTTGGATTTGGTGAGACCTTAAGGGTCTCGGGGTCCCTACTGAGTAGCTTATACTCACCCCTGCACGGGCTATGCCCGCACCTCGTTGTGTTGGTTGCAGACGACGGACAGCGCAGATCGCAGTTGAGACTTGCGGAGCAGGTCGGTACCCGGAGGTGGACCACTGGGCGGACGTACCCGGAGTAGACGACAGGACCTGTGGAGTAGAGGAGCTATCTGTACCTACCCTTCAGGTAGGATCCGTGGTGGACGATCCAGGAGCTGAGCCATCTGTACCTACCCTTCAGGTAGGAATCGAGGCGGACGACCCAGGAGCCGCTTCATTCTTCCAGCTGCTGTTTTTCCCTTTCGAGTTGTACTTTACAGTTGGGCTTGTATTTCCGGCCCCCTTTACTTTTCTGCACTTGTAGTTACTTTCCGCTTGCTGACTCTGTGGTGGTTGTTACTTATAAAGGCAATGCCTTCCCTGTTATCGGGATTTACGCCTTTGGTGCTAGTCGCCAGCCCCTGGCCTATGGAAGGCGGGCTTGGGGTAGTCACGGCACGGGCCCCGAGGACGGGTCGTGACATTTTTAAAATTTTTTAATAATAATCTTGTAGATGTTTTTTAAAATGGAGGAACTGAAATTATATAATTTTCAACCTCTTAGATACTGTATTACTGGATGAAGGAATGTATGTTCTTCTTTCACTAGAAGTGGGGGATAACTCCAAGAATATTCCCACTAATACTATGTCTAATATTGCAGGAAAAGAATGTTGATCATTAATTAAATATCAAACATTTTTTCTATCAATTATTTATAGATATTCTTATCCACCTATATGACATCAATTTTATCTTTTTCCACATGATATGTTATAAATGGAATCCCAAAAAATAATGATCATTTCTTCCAAATATTTATATCATTGTAATATATTTGTTTCTTTCTGAATGTGACATCAATTTCTTTACCTTCTTAAAATAATGATCAAGGGTCAATGGTTTCATATATTTAAAAAATTATCGTGACCCATTTATGTCCTTTTTAATCTTCTATATGATTTATTCATAGACGAATAACTCTGGTAACCCATGTATATTTATTTTCTCCAATTTTTTGTTGATAATATGAAGTATATTTTTAAAAAATTTGACAAATATTATTTCCATTAACACTATATCCTGTCGAAATTCCCTATGTTTGGAAGTCATTTAGAGTGAAAAAATCATTGCATGTAGTTGAACATTTGTTATTTTATAATAATCATACACTTAAATACCTTTCTACCATTAGTATATAAATCCAAAATTAGTGGTTATAAGAAAACATCAATATCATATCTAGGATTTTTTCATATAGAAATCATTATAATCAACTTGGTAAATTTCCCCTTCATTCAAAATTTAGGATATATGTGGTAAATTAATAGAAATTGGAAATGAACTGTGTTTATACTAAGCATTAAATATAGATTAATTCCATACATACATAGTGAATGTTTATGTTTCCTAACATTATTTCTAAATGTCAAAATTTTTTGATCAATTTTCATCCAATGTGGAATAGATGCTAGAAAATGTATTTTTCCATCTAATATCTTCTCATCTACTTATAATATTATCTTAGTTCTCATAGTTTTAATATTTAAATATGAATTCAAAATGAGGAATTATAGGATGACCCTGAGATGCCTTTACAAGTGTCTTTGTAACTACTAATTCATCCCCTGACTATTCTTTTAACCTAAACTATGATGTCTCATATTAAGGACACACATATAGACATTCATATTGCTTAAAATATAACACACCATAATTAATGAAGAAAAGTATATTATTACACACCCAACCCATCATGAATAATATTTTCAACAAATTATAATGTTAATATTGATGGTTTCTATATTTATAATATATATTGTCGAAAAGTAGTGTAACCTATGTAAAATGCATATCACACCATCAATTTTTCCATAATGTTAATCAATATTAACATTATTTATAAAACAAGAAATTACATAAAACCAAAATATCATGGTTTTTCTACAACACCATATAGAATTTGAATTATATGTTCTTTCCCTATTTCTTCTACAAAAATAACATGAATCATTTGATTAATTTTATTAGACTTATAACCATGAAAATCATAATCATAAATAGATCTTGAATAATACCATGTTTTTCCACGACAAATCTAAGGGTTGTAACTAAGATTAAATCCTGGAGAAATTAAATGACCTTTTATTTCTATTCATTTTAAATTCTTCATATTTAAGTGTTTCATTCATGTAATGAAACATAGGTCATTGTTTGAAGCATTTCAATTTAATAATTACCAAAAATACTTCACACCATCCACAAATTCATCACTTGTTCAGAGTGTAGTAATCCATCTTTGGCTCATTATGTCACGACACCCTCCCACCAAAGATGACCCTCCTGAGCTGGCAATGGTGAAAGGGAGATAATGACCCCAGGTCTCGCCTCCACTAGGCCCCGAGTTGGCGAATAGCACCAAGGGTATGAGTTTTCACAATATAGGTGGCATTACCCATTTATTATTTTATGATCAGGAAATAGGACAAGTCAACCACCAAAAAAGAAATGAAAAAGTGTATAGAAATAAACCCAAACCAATCGCACATGCATGTTTAAATAGTTCTGAAATAAGGTAAAAGTAAAAGAAAGCTCAAAAGTACAATACCAAAAGAAACAAGTGTACAACAATAGCAACAACTCCAACTGTCCGACAAGTAGGGTCCCGGATGGCCCTGGTAGTCCTCCTGGAAACCTGAAAGTAAACCTAGGGTGAGCATACAAGTATACTCGGTAGGGAAACCTAAAGCACTCGTGAACAAGTGGGGAGACATCCTAATGTACCGTGAGAACAACAGAAGAAACCTAGCAAAGAATTCTACCCGCCCAACCTCACCAGCCACACTCACCAAAAACACAATCACAACAGGTATTAGTATATAAGAAGTAAGAGTATTGGCTACCCCACACCATTTCCCAGTAGTTAGTTGCTCTTCCTAATGGCGAACGTCCTGACGCTACCACACTCTCTCCGCCCGCACACACCTGGGCCTCACAAACCACACATCCTACCCGCACACACCTGGGCCCCACAGCCACGTATCCCGCCTGCACACAATTGGGCCTCACAACCACATATCCCGCCCGCACACACCTGGGATTCATCCCGAAGATTCTTGGGAAACAGTAGAACCTACCCTAAGAGTCTTGGGCTAAAACCACCCCAATCTAAACCTACCCAAAGTGTCTTAGGTGTAAGGTTGCCTCAAGCCATCACAGCCTAGGGGAGAAGGAGAAGGAAGGAGCTAGTAACTAAGGGAAAACCCCCTCTCCCATGAAATGGGAGTGTTCAACACTAAGTGCTCAACATGGGTGGGGTGCGATAAAACACAAAAGATACAGATATATATATGTATACCAAACACACAACCCAACCTATGGCTTCTAAATAAAGAAACTGAGTACGTGCCTCTGCACTGCTACTACGAAACATGCATACAAAAAACAACCCCAACCCCATTTAGGTTTTCATGTTTCAGCCGAATTCGTTTATTTAGTTCCTTAACTACTGGACAACTATCCACAACCAACCACATCGATCGTTCATAAAACATATCCCTGCCATCCACAAATCAAGTTAGGAAAACACAAGAAACACAACCAAGTCCCTTCTTATCAGCCAACCAACCCATTGATTATTAATCCCGTTCCATTACCATGACCCACCATTTATTAACTCTTACACTTTTTATTTATTATTCACAACCCATAGTCCGTTCACATTCGAACCCATCCCTGCAGCCCCACTTCCAACATCCATAACCACAACTTCACCGTACATCATTATCCATTTAATACCATTTATCACAGCCCCGCTACCCACCTGATCCACAATAACCCACAAAACAATGTTCGTGCCACATCATCGCCCCTTTTACATCATTTACCACAACCCTACTGACTATTTTATTCGTAACAACTCATGATTCACCCCTCCCTTTCACACACCAGTAACCAAGCCAAAACCCACATGTTCATTATTCCATTTTGTTTAACCGGGGTGATCACACTAGGGTTCCAGATTTTAAATAGCTATGTTTACGTGATTAACCAATTTTCACATTCCAAAAAGTTTCCATCCATAAGAAAATCTAGAAGGATAGAGAAACATTTAATTTCATCAGCAAAGGCCCCCAACAGCCATGATTCTCAGTAGGAAGAATCTCATTCAGTTCAAAACATAATATCACAGGATATAAATAATGTAACTACATTCACAAACTTCCTATCCCCGTTATATAAGCCAGTTAGTATCTTTATTAAACCGGTTCAAAAGTGATTCACATAAACAAGAGAACACCCACCCCGCATGATGCACAAATTAAGGAGACGAAGGTAAGATCCCTACCTCAACAGGTTCCGATGGAAACGCTCCCCCGGATCAACCTTAGAAGACGTCCGTCGGCGTCCGTCACTTCTATTGGGTCCCAAAAAAACCTCCTCGGGTGGAATTCGGAATGGAAAGGCCGAAGGAAAGAAAACAGATCTAATCTAGGAGGTTTTGCCTCGTCGTTACAATCCCGTGGCCACTGATGGGTCGTAAATCGGAGCTCGGACGAAGAAGTTATGGAAGATATAGCCTTCGACTCTCTTGGGAGAACTCTGCTCAGAGGAAAGGGGAGGAGATGGGTGAGTTGAAAAGGAGGAGGGGACCCCTCCTTTTATAGGAGAGAAAAGAAAAAGTACACGGTGTGTACTTTATGGTACACGGCGTGTACTCGGTTGTTTCACACGGTCTCCACGCGGCTTCTAAAACGGCTCTGCGGCCGTTGACTGGTCAACACACGGTTTGAGGGTAACGCATACGCAGGGAGGGACTACACGACCTGTAGTACTGGATACACGACATGTACCCATTTATTTCACATAGCAAGGACACGGCCTTCAACACGGGGTATACCCGGAAAGGGGTACATGGAGTGTACTCAAACTACACGGCATGTAGTTTCAAAATTCTGGAAAGTGTGGGAAAAGTCCATTTTACCCTCAAGAACACTTTGTGGCCTTCTTTTTGACAATGGAATGGGCCGGAGAGGTCCGGGACATTACACATTATTACCTATAAAAAAATATAAGGAATTTAAAATAAGTTACTATATTCAGAAATGTAATTTCAAATTTACATTTATAAATAATAATTAAAAATACCATAAAATGATTCAAAAATAAAATAAAGACAACATATCTGATAAAAAATGATCAAACTGAACATATTTAATTATCATTATTTTATAAAAAATTACATGTTATCATGAAATAAGAAGGATTTATTATATGTAAATCTTGAATAATCTGTATTGAAACTCCACAATCCAAAATATCTTTAAAACACTTGTTAATAATACAGACAAAAAATAAACCATAGAGACAAATTAATCGAGAATGTAGTATTATTTATAATAGTAATTCTTCAAATAATAATTTAATAATTCCATCATCTAAAAGTAACTATTCATCAATTAGAAAATATCATAGATTCATAAATTATTCTAATTTAAAATTAAAATAGTTAAGATAAGGATACTGTAATGTCAAATAAAATAGTAAATAATAATGAAAATACTTAAGTTGTATATGAAATTGAAACAATAAACACAAAATAAATATTGATATGAGAAGGGGGTGATTTAGAAGGAGAATATAATGAGAGGACATCACATATAGAGTAAATTTGGTGGCTGATGATGGGTGATGTTGGACGATGGTGGTTTATTCCTAATAAAAGGGATTTGAGGCCACATGATCAACGAATGATAACTTTCTAAACAAAAAAACCATGAATGACGAGTTATGGTTCTCCATGAGAGAAAAAAATACTGGATTCAATGTGAAATAATAAAATTAAGACTCCTCATCATGATGTTTAATATATATTTTAATTGTTTCACATCGTTCATTAAATAAAAAACATTGGAAGCATGGTTTTCAATTTCAGTTACTAAATAACTGATTTGTAAAATATAATTCCTATATTTTCACATGTGTTTTGTATAAACAACATGAAAAAAAAATTATAACATTAGTTACAAATAACTCATTCGATGAAATGAATCCTCATAAATGTGCTTTATAAGAGTGTAAATTACATGAGTGTAAACTAAAAGTTCCATTCATTTTTTCATGAATTTTAAACATCTATATATTTATTAGAAATTGAGAATATATATACAGTATTACATTCCACTAAAATTGAAGGGAAAATATTCTATAATATTAATACCTGATATTTTCTTCCCATAATTTTACCAATCTAATTTAGGTGATTTGAAAAATCTAATTTCATGTAATCATTATTTATTTCTAATAAAATCCATAGGTTTAGTGTTTGACATCTTAGAGAAGAATTATTTAATATTTAAATATATATTTGTTTATCTGGTTTTATCCATTACCCATTTGTACTATCGATACAACTTTACATTCTAGATATTATTCTCCTAGATAATCATATTCTCAACAATTTATAATTTTAGGTACATATTTATTTTAATACACTCATATTGTTTGAAAATTTCCATTAAAAAATATTAATAATTCATTAATAATAGTATACCATATATGAAATACTCAATCAAACTAGGAAATTAATATTTAATAATATTGACTATCATTAAAAAAACAATTATATTGAGTATGTGAGACTAAAATAGATTGGGTCACACTGTATCTAATGCAATTGATATATTTTGTAAACCCTTAAATGCTTTATATTGACCAATATTCACCTATTAAACAACTTCAAAACATCGTCACTCAGAATGGTTTAACTCTAATAGGCATAATCTTCCATTATAATTTATATTTTTTATGTTAGTAGTCTACACTAGTTTTTACATTAATATTTTCCTTCCTAATAATTATTCTAAAATTGTTATTTGATGATGATGATATTAATATTTAATTTTTTTATCAGATTTGCATTAGGTTTTATATCCATTCAATAAATTATCATTTTGAATGTTTTCCCACTAAAATAATGGCCCCATATATATACGTCATATTTATTAGTTGGGAAAAAACTATATTTCACTATATAATGAGTCTACTTTGGAATTACTCTCATAATTTTGTCATTGGGTTGGTAATCAACCTAATAAAATCATATATGACTCTTGGATAGTTGATTTTACAACTCATTATCTAATCCGTGACATTGATAAACTAAACAATGTTACTCTTATATCCAAAATTTCAGGGTTTTCCTAGCTTAGTTTTACCAAAAAACACTTGGAATTGTCTAACAGATGATAATCTCAGGGACCATCTCACATGAAAAACCTACCAAATGATGATCTAATGTTACCCATTACATTGTTTACTTATTCAAGACAATCCCAGGGAACGTCTCTTTGGTATAAGCATCCTGGTTAGATAATGGAGTCATGACATGTGCCGCTTTGGAAGGAATGTAGCTCTCAGAATTTTGAAGGGGGATTAATATCACCCTCTTATTCAATATTGTTCCCTTTAAATATTCATTCTTCTAGTGATTTTATTATTGAAATTATATTACATCCACCAGATCTATATGTTCAATCGATATTAACATCCTAATATTTAGGAAAACCACGATTTTTGATACTCAGTAAAATACTAAATCTAAATTTATTTTCAAATTTTAAAATGCTTCTCATGAATATGGTCTACTATAAGTTCATGTAATGTATTATAATTTAATGTGATTTATATTATAGACATGATTAATCCTAGTGTGGAAGATTGATGAAACCTTTAACATTTATAAAATACTACAAGGCATTATGTGGATGGTATTTCAACCATAAATAAATCTACCCATTGAGAATTTACACAATAGAGAATCAAATTCATCATAAATCTTGCATCAAATTTGGATAAACAATGTTTAAAAAATATATTCAATATCCTAACATTAATTTTTTACCATTGTATATGTATATGGAAACAATATCTTATATTAACAAACCTATCTTGTTTGAAGGGTTTTATTATTTATAATAATAATTTTTAAAAATTTAAACAAAATAATACAAAAAATATATAATTTAAGAATTTTAAAATCATAAACTCTTTGGGGAATAAATTTTAAGTAAATTAACATTTTATGTATTTAAAATAAGATAATAATTTAAGAACAAATATTAAAAATATCAAATTATAACCAATTTAGAATTATAAATTAGTTTATAATAGGGATTTCATAATTCTCAAATATAGAGTCATTATATTAATTCCAAAATATCTTTTTTTCATATTATTCACTATATGTAATTTTACATTATGTGTACATGAAATGTAATATATCATAAATTTTTTATAGTCATATCATTATTTTGTAAACATTGACAGAATCAAAATTTAATAAACATAATATTATTGAAACCATGATAATATTAATAATTGACCCATTTTGACGAGGATTAAATAACTTATGAATAAAACAATTTAAATTCTAAAAAATAAAATTAATTATGAAAAAATAATAATTTTTATAAATAGTATCATGTTATATTATATGCCATGTTTAATAGTTTATAAACACTTTATAAATTATCCATTTGGAATAAAAAATTAATAATTTATTATTAATACATTTTACATTCTATATAAACCTATTTGAAGGTATATACTATTAACATTTATTATATAAGTAATATTTATTAATAAGTACTTTATAAAAAAGTTTAATTAATTTTAATATTTTAACAATTAAATGATTTATGAAGTCTTTATGAATTAATATATTTTCCCATAACATAGTTTTAATTCTTTAAAATAATTTTACATATAAATAATTCTATTTATATTTATCAATAAAAAAACATTTTCCTACATATCATATTCTATGGTTGAAATTATACTTTCAGAAATGGAATCATGATTGTATAAGTTTTATTTTATGAATGATAATGGTTCTTCTCTATATAATATAGGATACCATATTGAACAATACACAACATATCATTTCTACAAAATGAATCTCTATTTTGGTAACAAATTGTGAGCCAATCATAATTAATGATGTTAAAAAAATTTATGATACAAAATTTAATATGTCATAAGATTTATACAATATCACCATATATGATATCTAATATTTTATGGTGTGAACACTATACACAAGATATAAAATAAATTCATAACTGAAAGATGAGATTTTTTTTAAATGGAATTTGTTTACTGGTAGAGATTTTTCATCACATACAAACCATCCAATATCATGATATAGATCACCATATTCATCTAAATGAAATCCACTCCATGGTTATATTTATCAATGTTGGTTGGATCAAAGATAATTCATTTGATACACTCCTTCATTAATGGCGAGCTAGAACCTCATAGTGGAAAGGAGGAGGAATAAAAGATTGTCTTGAATTTGTCAATTTCATCCAAGAATGTACACATGAATAAAAACAGGTTTCAATTGCATGGAAGTATTTTATATAGATCCAAAGGATTATCCTCATTGATTCCTACATTATCCCATGATTTATAATGTATGAGTTAATGCCTTAACATTTTCTTTAATTATATGAATGAATGAAAATCACTCCTTGTTACTTCTTATGTAAAAATACAATTATGATATCTTTGGTGGATGTTTGATTTGAACTTTAACTTGTTAATAATTTGAAATTCCTATTTCATTGCCTTTCCGTATGAATAGTAATACATGAATCATGGCTAGAAATTTTATTTGGATGGATGAATGTTAAAATAAAAACATATAATGATATTACACATGATTTTCTATAAATAACACAGTATTACTAAGTCCTCATGTAGAATTAAATCACATTTCATGCCCCCTTATAAAATACTTGATCATACTCTATGACTGAGTAAGGTAGTGGAGTACCATGGAAACATATTCCCTACATTATCACTATGTTATAGCATATTATTAGCCTAAATTCATCACATGAATATGTCTTAAAGATTTAGGGAATATCCAATTTATTTTAGAGGATATTTCCTAGAATGAGTACCCATAGCTATTTCTTAATGGATACACACATGGATTGACACCTGTGGTCATATCATGGAGAAATGAATTTCTCTATCATATTTGGATCTTGCAACGTGGAGATAATCAGCATGACAGTTTACCATTTTCCATGACACATTTTTGAAATATTATAAATTATATATATTTAAATATATATATATATACATATGAAATAATGAATTTATATTATTATCAATATTGTGTAATTTTTAATAAATATTCAACCATCTACCACCAGATGAACATATTACCCAAACTATCGGTGTCATATGATATTGAAAATATATAGACTTGGATATATGGGGTTGGTTAAATCATCAACCATTATAGGATTATATGACCATGACTATTGGGGTTTAGTTAAAATGGTAACACCCATGGTCATATATTCTTATTTAAATATGTGTTCTATTGACTAGAATACCTCTATCGACATATATCCCCATATCTATAGGGTTACAATCCAACCATTTACCTCTACAAGCATATATTCCTGTGTCTATAGGTTATTAGTTATATGGCCTTCCTCCATGGTTATCTAATCCTGTGGGTATAGGGATTCGTTTTAACTATGTAATGCCTTTAATATATATCCACATTGATACTGGTTTTCTATAAATGTCCATAAAAGAATAATTTTTTTTACCTTGGATGTAGAACCTTACTACCGTGTTCCCAATTAATTTTATTGCTCAAAAATGTTCATGCCTCAAACCTATAGCCACATTAAAGATTGTCATGAGAATATACCATCTAAAAACATGGGAATATTTTTCTTGGGGCCTTAATCAAAACTATGTCCCGAGGAATTCAACTTGTGACAATAAAACTATGGTCATAGATATTTTTTATAGTTGTGAACATAAAAATTAATTAATAAAATTGAAATTGTTAACTGTAATTAAATATAAATAATATAATTAAGAATTTGTTTGATCCTCCATATTTTGATGAAATAAATTTTCTGAAATCCTTAATCCATAAAGAATATTCCCCATGAAATAGTATAATTTTTCAAATTTTGATATCTATTTGGCTCACCTAATAGTAAATATTATGTCGTCTTTATTTATGAAAAACTGTGATATTTCTCCATACATTATCTTTTCATTTGGGTCCAATTTTTTTTTATGTTTTGTTTTATGTTTTATTATATTTTATATTCAATTGTTTTAAAACTATCACAACCATAATCATAATCATAACCGTCCTCCACCAGAGACTATGAATTTTCATTATGTTACAATAAAAAATGATATGATTAGTTTTTTTCTTTATTATTATTTTAAATCCCTTAAAAAACTAATCAATCTAATATGAAACCAAACTCGATTATATTTGTCTTATAAATGAAATTAAATTAACCACTATTGTATACTTGTTATACCTTTTTTTAATTTTATTGTTTTGTATTTCAATATATATATATATATTTCCATTTATTTATACAGACACATGAGATTTAATAATATTCAAATGTTTTAATAATTTTCATGAAAATTATCATTCTTCTACAACGTATTTTTTTAGATTCATTTTTTGAGTTAATTATTAAAAAAAATTTATAAATAAACTATTTAACTCTATTCATATCCCTTTAATACAAAAAATAAGGTTTAAAAATTATCATCTTTCACATTAAAAAAATAAATTAAAAAAAATGCCGACAAAAGAAAGTAATCTGCTACCTAAATTATATTGTATTCACTTCGAAAATGGAATTTTGAACCTCTTATATGTTAGTTAAACTCCATAACTTTCACATTTATATAAAACATTCCTCAAATTTCCACTCAAAAAACGGAGTCCACAATAGGAAATAAATATTTCTCATTAGGGACATATATAATAAAAATGAAAAAATAATATAATAATTAATTTTTTATTTTTTATTTTCATTAATAGTTTTATTGAATATATCACTTAAAATATTCCATTTCTACGATATTTATTAATTTAAAAAACAATAAATTAATTTTTGATATTGGAAGAAATAATTTAAAATAAAATATTAAATAAAAATACGAAAATCTAGAGGGTGGTTTTCCTTCTAATAAGTGCAATGTTTTATGTCTTAATATGAACAACATTAGTTTATCCATATATATTACTATGGTTGGATTTTCCATAGAATATCATATAGTTTATGTTTTCAAAATTTTTTATATAAAAAAAATGGTATTATTGAGGTACTATATAATTGATATTTTCTAAAGGATAGACCTTTAACAATTGGAATGGTCTCTACCATATTGACTTATATTTATTGAAAAACATTTGACCATATAATTAAATAACAACACATATCTTATTCGTTAAATTTATTTTTAATAGTTAATATCCTTAATTTCATTTGTTACATTGTTGAAAATGTTTATATTATCATAGTAAAGTGTTCTAAAAACTTTAATATACACTAATAGGTGAACTAATTAAAAAACCACTATTTATGGGGATCTTACAATGCATATTTTATAGGTTATTATAAAAACCAATAATATATTCTCTAGTATTGTTAAAAAGAACAATATTTAATTATTCATTATAAATTTTAAAAAAATATTTTTATACTTCTTTTACACCTCAAAATGTCTGGTAATATAAGGGTAGTATATAATCATTGTTTTATGTTTACACCCATACGTGGAAATCAAATCCTAGGAATGATGAATTTTAGGTGTGATTTTTTATCAATAATTATAGAACCTGGAACTGATATATATATATATATATATTCATCCTCCCATTATTGATAATACATAATCTAAAATTTGGAGTGAATGAAAAATGTTTTTACCACTTTAAAACAAAATTTACAAGTACAATTATAGATTTATTCCCATTAGAAAAATAGAATGATCCTATGAAATCGAAAATATATAGATAAATAAATTCTACATCAAGAATTCTATTATATTTATTCTATATTATCCTTCCAATATTTTGAGTTGTCTAAAAATTATCACATTCATAGATATAATTTTCTTATCCACTGAATTAGAGGTACAATATAATCATTATTTCAATAATTTTACTTTTATTTTTTCCAATCTATAATTTCCTCTATAAGGATATTTTTTAAATGATTTATAGTATGAGACACCACATTATTTTAATTTAATACTATTATTACTCCATTATCTTACCTTTTAAATAATTTTAGATTTTACTATAAATATGTTCTTGATTTATAAATACATAGTTTTCATTGAATCTAAGAGAGTTATTTTTTAATATTTGTATCTATAATTATTTTTATCATTATTGAATACTATGTAAAACACTTAGTTTTGAATTATTTTTATCTAAAAAATAATTCAATGTTTATTAATCCATGTATTTTGTCACTTTTAATCTAATAATGTCTGATTTAAACTTTTCTATAAACTTAAAATAAAAAAAAATCTCATTTTATGGGGATTCATAATTTATTTGGGATTTAGAAAACAATAATATTTAAATAAAAACCATATTCAACTTCTTATGTCTTCATTATCATAAAAAAAATCTCATAGAAAATTTTTATATATAATATTACACGAGATCGTAATTCCAAATCTAGGGAAGTGGTAATTGATTTATAAATTTGCATCATCTTACTAATTTATAAAGAATCTATTTTGATTAATTAAATTTAATATGATTCACTAATAATGAACACACTGGACTTGCAATTTAAGAAAATTACCTGAAAAATATCCAATATAGCCCGAAATCTCAAAAGCAATCCTCTTGCATCACAGATTTTAGGGGAGGTTGTGTGGACATAAATTTAATATGATAAATATTTTAGTTTAACTTATTTCCATGAAATTTGTTTCTATAATGAAATTAAAAAATTAACTATGAAATGTACATTTTCCTAATTTAATTCATTACTAATCCCATCAATACATTAATGAACAATTGACTAAATCTTAAATTATCTTTCAAAACTCAATCCCATCTATGATAATTCATACATGATAATCTAAATTAATTTCCCAACCATTTTTAATATGTCATTCGGATATTTATTTTAATTTATATAGGGATGGATATAAATATAATTTCATTATACATTAAGAAAAATTACAATAGATTCATGTAAATGGGGTTTTTTGTCAGTACACAAATGTTATTACAACTTAATTATAATTTAATATCATTATATTATATAATTAAATGAATATATATATAATATATCCCATAATTATTCTATTAATAGTAATGTAAAATGAAAAATTATTATGTATATGTTGTGTTTCTAATATTTAATGAGGGCTGTCATCCAAAAATAGTGTTAATATGAATAATCACATTCATTTCATTTGATATCATTAAAAATAATCCATTCATGGGAATATTTTTTTGGACACATAGAGGAGATATTATAAGTACGAAAAAGTTTCCTAACATTTAATAATTAGGAATTTTTATATTCTTCTACTTTATACATTCTTGCATTTACCATCATTGGAATGATAAAAACTTTAGACAATTACCATTATCCCACACATTTATACCATCAAATAAAAATAATTTCCTATGTTAAGGATTTTTTTAATAATTATAAACATTAAGAAACTTTTATTATTTCTCCTGGTTATGCTAAAAAAATAAAAAACATGTTCGGTTGTTTCTTAAAAATATACTTATATAATGAATGTGGGAATATATAAAAGAAAATATTTTGTGAGTTCTTGGAATAATATTAGAAAAAAGACTTTGGTGGTCCCATTTTTATATTACTTTAATGACCCATAATTCCCATGGATTTTTTTAAATACATGGGAATTTAACGAGTCCGCAGTTTCTGACGGCGCTTGATTTCGAGGCACGGTGTGCCCAGAATCAATTTCTAATGTTTTTTTCGGGTACGCTTAGTAAACGTACTAGCAGATTTTTATAACTTTTGAACTGGTGCTCGGAATTGAAATTCGAGGGCACCATTTAACTCGCAGCGTCTGTAATTTCTTGGTGAGACATTCACCGCAGTTGCGTTCTGTCAAGTTTGGAAGTTAGTTTTTGGGTGTTTTTAATTAAATTGAATAAAATAAAGTTTTAACTTTATTTTATTTGGGTGGTTAAAACCTCCAAGGGGAGGTTGGAGGTGGGGGCCACCACACTCTAACCTCCCATGGGAGGTTACGGTGGTGGGTCCCACCCACACATAACCTCCCGTGAGAGGTTACAATGTGGGGAACACCTGAGACCCATAACCTCTCTATTAAATTATAAGGGTGGGGACCACCCTACCCCTATTAATGGTAGAGGATAAAAAGTCCCTACTCTCCCTCTTTATTGAGGGAGAGCCGCTTTCCAATCCACCTAATTAAATGTGACACCTTTCATGAATTTAATTTGGTGGGGCCCACTCTTTTAATTCACCAAATTTGAATTACGTGCCAACATAATTTTAGACAAACCCTACCTATCGTATTTAATGGAGGCTTGGGGATGGATTTGGGATGAATTAATCAAGCAGAGAGATGCTCACAAAGAGACTCGACGCCCAACCCTTAGAGAATTATTCCTCCAACGAAGAACTGTCACCCACGAAGAACGAAGAACGATGAACGCTGTCTTCACCATTCTTCAACAGGGGCATGAAAGGGAAGAACTTCCGCCCACGAAGAACACCGACGACGTCATCTCGACTCACCTTCTTTGAGCTATTCTTCCTCTGACTTTGATGGAATGATGAGCGCCTTCCGCGACTCCGTCATCAATCATTGAATTCGAGGTAGGGAGTTTTGTGTTATTTTCTATTTGAACATAAACCTCATTACTCATCGAACAACGATATGGTATGAGAATCACCAATTTCTATCACCTTAACGAGGAGGGATCAGGCCACATGAACATGGTATGACCCTCCCCTTGTTTTTTCTTGATCGATGAAGATGCCTTGACAAAGAGGCGAAGATGAAGAATATGACAAACAAGGGTCGCGCTACCCGTAGCCTCCGAAAACCGCACCGCCCCCGCGGTGCCCCGGCGTGATTTCTGTGCCCTTGCGCGCTGCCCGACGCATTGACCGCGTGACCCGCGCACTGCCCAGCTTCGCTGGCGCCCCACCGGCGCACTGCCCAGCACCCTTGCACCCCGCCAGCGTGTTGCACGGCACCCTCGTGCTCTGCCGGCGCGCTGCCCGACGCCCCCACAGCCCACCGACATGCTGACCGGCGCCCTTGCGCCCCACCGGCGTGCTACACGACACCCTCAAGCTCCCCCGACGCCCTGCCCAGCACCGCCACGCCCCTTCGGTGGCCTACCCGGTGCCCGCGCGCCCTGTTGGCGGCCTAACCAATGCCCCTACGCCTTGCTGGCGTGCATCCTGATGCCCCCGCGCTCCTCCGGCACTGCCCGACACCCCGCACCCCACTGGCGTGCTACCCGAAACCCCCGCGCCCTACCGGCGGCCTTCCCGGCCCCTACAAGCGGCCTGCCCGACACCCCGGCATCCTGCCCTGGCACCCCCGCGACTTACCCCGCGGCCTGCCGTGGCCTGCCCGGTGTATCCATGGCCTGCCCGGTGTTCGGTTAGCCTGCCCGCGCCTCGCGCAGCCTGACCACTGCCCACCCGACCACCGGCCTCCCAAGCAGACCCACAGCGTCCCCCACGGTGACACTGGCCGAACCGGTCCGGTCTCCCGGGCCGAGTTACCGAGTCGCCTACATGGTGAATACGAGGCCGAACCACCATCACGGTCCGCTGGGCTAGGCCTGGCGGACTAGGAGAAAACATAGTGGGCTAACCCACCCAATGGGCAGGGGTAGACCTAGCGAGTCTGACCGGGTCGGCCTAGACTGGGTGGGGCCGAGTTGGTCCGACTAGGTCGGACCAGACCCAGGCCCATTAGGGACCCATTATCTTTTCGGACCATATCATTTGCATCCATTTGACGAACCGTCAGCGGTGCCAGTATTCTTGGAGCATAGCAGTCCCTTTGAGTTTACCCCAATGAAGATTGGGGTATAGTTGAGTCACGGTTAGTTTGGTTCGTACACGAATCCAACCGGTCCCCCGGGACTAAAATGATAATAACTCACAGGCCGGGTGTCCGATTTATGCGCCATCTATTGCGTTGAGACCCCTATGACGTGGCGATCCTTTGAGATACTTCTTGGTGAGACTTCGGGACACTTGAAGTTTCAAACAGTAGCTCATGAAGTGGATCCTTCTGGTGACGAGCATAGAGAGTGCAGAGACCTATTAGTTGTAGACATGATGACTGCTTGATCGATTCGACTCAGAGAGACCCGAATAGACTAGTGGGGAGCGCCCGATATTTGGAGGTATACCCATAGAGGATGGAGTGACTGGTAGTTGAAAGCAGACCCACGATACTCGACAGGAGGAGTACCTCTCTAGGTTATTTGGGGGAGCACCCGGTATTTGGCAGTAGACTCAAAGCGGACGGAATGCCTGGTAGTTGGCAGAAGACCAGTGGTACTCGACAGGAGGAGTACCTCAGCAGTCCAAGGTTAGTGAGAAGCATCTCAGAGTCACGACAGACCCACTGTACTCGATAGAGGAGGGGTTTCGTTCCATATTTCTCCAGAGTTGCAGCACTACTACCAACCTTGATGAAGAAGGGAAAACCCTTCGTGTGGTTGGAGAGATTCCAGCAGATCTTTCTGCTGCTAGAAGAGGCGATAGAGCAGCTATCTGCCTTATAGATATCTTTTTTGGATAGGGATGGAGCAGCCTATATTCAGTCTCTTACAGTCACATCTCCACTTCTTCATCGATTCAGGGAGGTGCGGCATGGGGAAGATGATTGCGTGACATGACGTGCTCAGATATCCATAAGGTAGACACCTGATGGATTTTTTGAAGGTGGGCAGCACATCATCCTATTCAGAGGATGTTCCATGGCACCAGTTTAAATTTAGGAGGAAGTGCTGACGGAGTTCCACACTTCCTCTCTAGCGGTTCATCTAGGAATGGAGAAGATGTACCAGGACCTTCGACGAGAGAACTAGTGGCCAGGTATAAAGAAGGAGGTAGCATAGTTTGTCTCATGATGCCTCACTTTTCAGCAAGTGAAGGCAGAGCACCAGGTACCAGCAGGCTTGGTTTATCCCTTAGAGGTCCTAGAGTGGAAGTGGGATGGGATATCCAGGGACTTCATAATGGGTCTTCCACGTACATCCATGGGTCACGATTCAATATTGGTGATCGTCGACCGACTCACCAAGTCATCCCACTTCCAACCGATCAGAGAGCAGGGCTCAGTTGAGAGAATGGAATGCCTATATGTGCAAGAGATAGTGCGTTTTCAGGGAGTACCTTCTTCTATTGTCTCCGACCGTGATGCACGCTTCACTTCCCGACTATAGAAGGGGTTGTAGGTGGATTTTGGGACACATCTACGTCTGAGAACCGCCTTCCATCCCCATACAGATGGTCAGACAGAGAGGACCATTCAGACCCTCGAGGGAATTCTCCGTGCATGTGTCCTCGACTTCGGTCGAAGTTGGGAGGACCACATTCCTTTGTTGGAGTTTTCCTACAACAACAACTATCACTCGAACATATGGATGGAACCTTTTGAGGCCTTGTATGGATGACCTTTCAAATCACCACTTTGCTAGACAAAACCAAGGGAGTCCGCACTAATGGGACCAGAGATGGTACGGGCTACCACAGAGAAGGTGAAGATCATCCAGGAGCGGATGAATACTGCACATAGTAGGCACAAGTCATATACTGACAGGAGACGGAGGCCTCTGGTGTTCGTGGATGGCGACCATTTCTTCCTAAGGGTCTCACCTCGACGAGGTCTATGGAGATTTGTCCAAGGAGGCAAGTTATCTATGTGGTTCATGAAACCTTTCTAGGTCATTAGCAGAGTTGGCGAGGTCGATTACTGCTTGACACTTCCTCCTCAACTGCAACGGGTACATGACGTATTCCACGTATCTTAGCTGAGGGGACACTTGCATGACCCATCCCACATCATCGACCATAGATAGATGGACATCGATGATGGGGAGACTTTCACAGAGGTTCCAGTGGAGATTGAGGATCGATGGGAGAGGGTCCTACGTGGACGGTCAATACCTCTGGTGCGCGTTTGTTGGCAGCACGGGAACTTTCAGGAGAGCACATGGAAGCGGGAGGCTCAGATGCGTGCTTAGTTCCCCAATTTATTTCCATAGTTCAAGTTTTATCTTATAAAGACATAAAGACCTAAGGTGGGGAGAATGTAAAGACCTGTAATTCCCATGGATTTTTTTAAATACATGGGAATTTTACAAGTTCACAGTTTCTGACGGTGCTTGATTCTGAGGCCCGGTGTGCCCGGAATAAATTTTAAAATTTTGTTTGTGTACGTTTAGTAAACATACTAGAGGGTTTTTATAACTTTTGAACTGGTGCTCGAAATTTAAATCTGTGGGCACCGTTGAACTTGCAACATCGGTAATTTCTTAGTGAGACCTTCAATGCAGCTGCATTCTGACGAGTTTTGATGTTAGTTTTTTGGGGTTTTTAATTAAATGGAAAAAATAAGGATTTTACTTTATTTTATTTGGTTGGTTAAAAGCTCCAAGGAGGGGTTGGAGGTGGGGGCCACCACACCCTAACCTCCCATGGGAGGTTAGGGTGGTGGGGCCCACCCACACATAACCTCCCACGAGAGGCTACGAAGTGGGGACCACCTGAGAACTATAACCTCTCTATTAAATGATAGGGGTGGGGACCACCCGACACCTATTAATGGTGGATGATAAAACCTCCCACCTCTCCCTCCTTAACGAGGGAGAGCCTCTTTCCAATCCACATAATTAAATGTGACTCCTCTCTCAAATTTAATTTGGTGGGGCCCACTCTTTTAATTCACCAAATTTTAATTACGTGCCAACGTAATTTTAGACAAACCCTCCCACTCCTATATAAAGGAGGCTTGGGGGAAGGTTTTGGGACGACATCTTGAAGCGGCGAAATGCAGGCAAATAGACGCGACACCCAACCATTGGAAAATTATTCCTCCAACGAAGAACCATTGCCCACGAAGAACGAAGAACGACGAATGTCATCTTCATCCTTCTTCAACTGGGGAAATAAAGGGAAGAACTTCCACCCAAAAAGAACACTGAAGACATCATCTCGACTCGTATTCTCCGAGCTATTCTTGTTCCAAATTTGACAGAATGACGACTGCATTCCGTGACTCCTTCATCAATCACTGAATTCGAGGTAGGGAGTTTTGTGTTACTTTCTATTTGAATATAAATCTAGTTCTTCGTCGAAGAAAGATGTGGTATGAGAATCTCCAATTTCTATAACCGTAACGAGGAAGGCTCGGGCCAAAAAAACACGGTACGAACCTCCCCTTGTTTGTTCTTGTTCCATAATGATGTCTTAGAAATGTGGCGACGATGAAGAATACGGCGAACAAGGGCCACGCTCCCCATGCCTTATGCGAAACGAGCCGCTCCCGCGGTGCCCTGCTGCGCTTCCCGAACCCTAGCACGCTGCCCCGTCGCACTGGTCGCGTGCCCCTCGCACTTCTCGGCTCCACCGATGCCCCGCTGGCACACTTCTGGGCACCGTCGCGCCCCACCGACGCGCTTCCCCGTTCCCCAGTGCTCCGCCGGCGCACTGCCTGGTGGCCCCGCGCTCCGCCGTCGTGCTGCCTGGGGCCCCCGCACTCTACCGAAGCCCCCACACCTCACCGGCGGCCTGCCCGGTGCCCTCGTACTCCCTCGGCACCCTGACTGGCACCCCCGTGACCTTCCAGTGGCTTGCCTGGCCCCGACCAATGTCCGGACCAGCACCTCGACGTCCTGCTCGGCACCACCGCGGCCTACCCCACGGCCTGCCGCGCCATGCCCGATGTATCCGCGGCCTGCCCGGTGTCCAGCCAGCCTGCCCGTGCCCAGCGCGGCCTGGCCGCTGGCCATCTAGCCACCGACCACCCGAACCGACCCGCAACGTCCCCCGCAGTGATGCTAGCCGAACAGGCTTGGTCTCCCAGGCCGAGTTACCGAGCTTCCTACATGGCGACTACCAGGTCGAACCGTCCTCGCGGTCCGCTGGGCCGGGCGCAGCTGACCGGGGAAAAAATTAGCAGGCTGACCCGCCTAATGGGTCGGGTCAGACCTAGTGAGTCTGACCAGGTCGACCCAGACTTGGTCGGCCCAGACTGGGTTGGGCCGAGTCGGTCCGACCATACCTGGGCCCATTACTGACCAATTACCTTTTTGGGCATATCTTTGGCATGGGTCATCTGTTTGTCAAACTGTCAATGGTGCCAGTATTCTTGGAGCATATCCATCCCTTTGAGTTTACCATAATGTGTTCGGGGTATAGTTTAGTCACGGTCAGGTTGGTTTGTACACGAATCCATCCGGGCCCCGGGACTAAAATGATAATAACTCACAGACCGGGCACCCGATTGACGCGCTGTCTATTTCGTTGAGAACCCTATGACGTGGCGGTCCTTTGAGATACATCTACGTGAGATTTCGTGACACTTAGAGTATCGAAGAGTAGCTTTTGGAGTGGATCCTTCTGGTGATGAGTAGACAGATTGCGGAGACTTAGTAGCTATAGACCTGATGACTACTTGACCGATTGGACCCGAAGAGACTCGACTAGCCCAGTGGGTAGAGTCCGGTATTTGGAAGCAGACCCATGGCAGACGGATTGCCCGGTAGTTGGCAGCAGAATAGTGGTACTCGACAGTAGGAGTAACACTATAGTCTATTAGGGGGAGTGCCCAGTATTTGGTGGTAGACCCATTGCAGACGGAGAGCCTGGTAGTTGGCAGCAAACCCGTGGTACTCGATAGGAGGAGTACCTCAGCAGTCCAAGGTTAGTGAGAAGCGCTTCGGAGTCACGACATGCCCACTGTACTCGACAGAGAAGGAGTTCTCCAGCAACCGTGGTTTTGATAATGAAAATCTTGGTTTGGGCTGAGTCAATGACCTGGGTGTTTTCCTGATGATTGCGATGGGTTACCTGATAACTTAGGTATATGTATGGGAATATACCTAAGTAATGGTTATCTATTGAAATATTTATTTGTTGTTTATCCTTGTTGGATTTTGTGAGACCTTGAGGGTATCAAGGTCCCTACTGAGTATCGTTATACTCACCCCTATACAGGCTATGCCCGAACCTCGTTGGGTTGGATGCAGACGACAGATAGCGGTGACGGAGGCTGAGAGCGCTAGGATTGGAAGATACCCAGAGGAGGACCTTACGACGTATCAGTACACGGTGGATTTTGTTGGACGTAGAGTGCTGTGGAGGCCATCTGTACCGGCCCATGACGTAGGAACCCCCGAAGATGATCCATGAACTACTAGACACCCTCCAGCTGTTTGTCTTTTTAGTTGTACCTATTTGTCCTTTCCATGTACTTTACTGTTGGGATTGTATTTCCGGCCCCTTTACATTCACGACACTTGTTATACAACTTTTACTTAGTGTGTTTTTCCTCTTTTACTCTGGTTGTGTGTGTTTACAATTTATAAAGCCATTTCCTTCCCAGTTTTAGGGAATTACACCTTTGGTGCTAGTCGCCAGCCCCTGGCCTATAGAAGGCGAGTTTGGGGTAGTCACAATACGGGCCCCAGGGGACGGGTCGTGACAATTAAACTAGTGAAATACTACCACCTTAAACACAATAAATTAATTGTTTTATAAAATACTGTTCTCAAATAACAATTCAAGCTTTGTTTTGAAAAAACATCTTCATGGTGGGTCATTTTTTTAAAAACCATGATGTTACCCTGTATTTTTGAAGAATGAAGCCTATGACTAACTTTTTAATCCATCTTTGACTTTTTTTTAATATTTGTTTTATTTTAAATGATCCATGAATATGAATATTAAAACATGTTTTATTTTTATTACATTTTTGGGAATGATATGCTCAATATTGATTAGGGTCACATTGTTTTTTATCAATGTTTATGAATACTCCCATATTATTGAATTGATACTCATGTGAGAGATGAATTTATGAAAATATATTGATATTTATTTTCTAATAGTGTTTGGTATATTTTATATAAAATAACATTTTGAATGAAATAATGATGATGAGAATCGATATATGGAGCTTCCTTAGATATGTGATCATTGGATATTATAGCAACATATATCTGTCAAATATAAAGGGAAATTCAAATATATATATATAAATAAATTATATGTTGGTGATTATGAAATTCATTTATTTACATAGGAAAACACATTGATGATAATGCATCATATAGAGGTTGAAGAGAAAGTCACATCTTGTAGAACCCTATAATGATCCGTGTTGTTTCCATTAAAATTTTAATTATATTCTCTATGAGTGATGGATATATCACACAAAAACCATCCAAACAAATGATGTGGTGTGAAGAACTTATGATAGGATTTTTTATGGATTATATCCAATGATTATGAGTTCATGGGACTATTTATCTTATATATATATGTTTGAGTGTGTGAGCCTGTTTTATATTTATGTCTTTCTATTACTCTTGGGATGATATCATTGGGATGGATTTTGATCATGGTATATCATATTCATATTAATTGGATGATGATGAGATTGAGTGTAAGATTTAGGATAAATATTTAACTTTTGTTGATATAATTTAGATGAATTCTTATAGTGTTTAAAAATGATTTTCGAAAATGATAATGGGGAAAAATAAATGTAAATAATGAAACTCAATGGAAAACTATGACAGAATAACTCATTGTGCCATGAATTTATGTCGTTCCCAAATTTAAATCTAATGACATTGAGTGAATGCATATAATAATACATAAACTCTAGATGGATTTATATCATTTCTTTAATGGGATAGGGTAAAAGTAATTTTTATAATTACATAAGAATTATATTCAAATAAATATGTGTTGTTTTGTGATGTTTATTCAAGGAATTATTATGTTTGTAGAATTCTATTATTGAAATGGGATAACGAACGATTATTTTTTACATGTGGGTATATTTTTCATGATCAATCATGTCATGAAAAAATCAATGGTGTTACATGGAAACAATTTTTTTTATTACAATAGGAGATGGGTGATTTGAATTTTTTGTGATTATTTTGGTAGGAGGAATCCCATATGTTGTATTGTTTTTTCTCTAGAAAAAAAGATTCCTAACATCAATATAAAGATATTTCTATTATAAATGTCATTTCCCATGATGAAATTATTTATTCCATAATATTGTAAAATCCATAGTATATTTGAAAAGAATATTAGGAGAGCTAAAACTAGAGAATTTTTTATTTGAGTTTGATTGATGATTATTCGACGAAACTAATATTTTGAATTTCTCATTTATATTTAACTATGAAAATAATAATCACTCGATAATAAATTTAACTATATAATAGCTCTAAAAAAATTCCAAAAATTTAGGGATATATTAAAAACCAAAATTAATGAATTCCAGTAGCATACCAAAAGAATTTAAATTAGGATTTAGTGAAATTTTTACCTGATGGATGATAAGGTAATCCTATAATTAGAGATTGATCAAAATAATTGAAAAAATATATAGATTTAAATTATCTGTCTAAATGGATCCTCTATGCTGTTATATAATGTTTTGATAATCATGTGTTGAATTTTCCAGTAAATTTTCAATATAACAAACTTAAGGAGAGGGGAACCAAATTAAGTCATGCATACGAGAATAATTTTCCAACCACCATCTATTAATATAAAGGAGCATGAGGAAGATACTGTATGGTTTTCAAATGCTTGTGTGCTGAAAGTATCTTTATAATTTGAACTATGTTTTATTTAAAATTGTTAAATATTTTATAGAAAAACTAATTAATATATATTCCATCTCATCCATCATTAATAATAATACATTTATGTTTCTAATGTGATGATATTTATTGAGAACTATATATTTAAACGCTTGATTACTGGTGTGAGAGGACACTGTTATACCTTGTTTCATGTGTTTTTTTGATAATAAAATCTCTATATTACCTCATCATCATCATTACCATTACATATTTAATGGATATAAATTTAATAAACATCATTAAGGGTATAATTTTTCATTAATGGAAAAAATAAAAATTAGTTTTTGGAAATAAATGGACCACTAAATTAACAATCGATATCAATGGATGGATATATGTAATTTGGAACATTCAGTTTGTATTAAATAATAGTTTTCTCAAGATGATATTTCTTGATTATTTTTATGTAATGTTAAAAATTTATTCATAAATTATAATGGTATAAAATATTTTCTTTAGTGGATGTTTATTTATATTTGGAAAATGATTGAAAATACATCTATTAGAACTATAATCGTGACATTGACTATTTTCATTAAAACAAACTATCACGAGAGGATTTGAAACTTTTTCTGAGGCCCAATGTGATTTTTAATTGAATTTTTTTTAATAAATTATTTACTGGTGTAATATTTTGTTTTAATAATATATACCATTATTTACAATGTTATTAAATTTATTATTTAAAATATAATATACAATTTTAATTTAATTTCCAATAGAATTTCTCATAACTTTTTATTATGTATATTTTTAGTGCATGCATAAAAATCAATGATAAATCAATGGAAATAGGGAAAAACTAAAGGATATTAATGGGTAATTTGGAAAATTCTAATTGTGTAATTTCAAAACATTCTATGTAAAATGAGTAAAAAATAAATAAGTTTCATACAATGATTTAAATTTGAAATTGGTTCCTTGATATGGATCATTTTATTTTTTTTATTAATAGATAAAATTTACATGTATATGATGAAATATATTCTTATAAATGTGAATTAATAAAATATGATTTCATTTTTGAAGTATAATGTGATGAATTAAAGGGATGAAAATGATTTTTTTCAGTGTAATATAATATTACAAATTATTTTTCTAATACAAATATATGAATATTAATGTTACATATTAATTTTTTTAGAATCTCAACCTAAGGAAATGTTTTTTTTCATATTATAGTGAGGGATAATTTCATAGTTATAGGAGAAGAGGTATGATTTTATATAATTATTTAAAAAAAATAATACTTCCAAAAGAGAGAAAAAATTAATTCTAATATAGAAACACTTAAATTTATTTTAATAAATCAAAATATTGGAATTTTTTTAGGTATGTGGGAGTGATTATGATTTTGATAACATAGAAAACAAGAAACCCAATTGTGATTGAGTTAAAAAGTAGGAGATGATTCTAGGGGGAAGTCTTAATGATTTCTATAATTAGAACTTTAAAAATAATATATGTGGTGGGAAGAAAATCATATAAGATGATGATAGTAATGTGACTTCAGTGGGAGTAACCAAAAAAGGGTCAAATCTTTGAATATCGGGATGATGTAAGATGATTCTGATACTATACAAAATCGATGTAAAAGTGTGTAACTCCTAAAATCCATATAATTAAAATTATTTCATATAGGAATATTTGATACATGTGTGTTTATTATAGTTATGTTTCATTGGAAATAAATTGTTGAATTTATTTTCCATAATTCAAGTTGTAAAATTATAGAATGTGAAATAACAACAATAATATAAATATAAGGAATTTTTTTTATAAATCATTCTTCACATGAAGATACATTTGGACCATGTAAAAAACAAAAAAAAAACATCCCAAAAACAAGTCTCAAAAATATGGTTGTAAAGAAATATTCAATGGTTGAAGATAATTCATATAAAATGTGGAGTAATAATAATGTTCAATGCATGGTATTTTAGGAAAATCTAGATGATATTAAAAAATAATTATAAAATCATAAGGTGGTGAAGAATTCAGTCATGTAAGGATTCATTGAATTTTTATTCATGGTTTAGTTAGATAAATATAATTGGAAAAACAAATGGTGATAAATTAAAAATGGATTAAATTCTCTAATATCCGATAAAACTGATGATTCTACTAAACACATAAATAAAACTATAATATCCTCTCAAAATGTTAGATAGATTAAGAAGATATTTTAAATAGATATAATGAACAAATGATGAATCCAATATACAATTAATGTGTCCAAGAAATAAATAAAGGGATTATCATAAATGGATTTACAATATGTGGTAAACTAAAGGTGTAATGGTATTTCTATAAATCATATAAAGAATATGTTATTCTATATGAGTGATCCTTGTCCAGTTTGAAAATATGGTTTATATTGGTAGACACTATTATATTATTTTTGATTTATTTAGTTGATGATATTTTGGAAATAAATGCAGTGCTTAAATTATGATATCAAATAGGGTATTTCAATTGTAATTTATTTCAGAGGATCTCTTATATACTAAATAATTTTTTTCGATTGATTACTCATGTTTTATATAACATGTTTTATCTCATAGGATAAGTTTTAGTAATTTTTTATCAAAAATTCAATTTTTTGGATTGTATAATTTATTTAGTAAGGATATTTAAATGACTAAATTAATTAATTATGGTCATGAGTTGGTTATTACCACAAAATTTAATTTTCATTATTCTTTCTACCTATGACATATGAAAATATAATAATTAATACAAAAAATGAAGAATTTAAATACATATTTATTTATCAAATTGAGTGTAAATAAATATGGGGTGAATATTCATGGATTGCCACCATGATAAAGGAGTTACTATCATATAAAGCGTGTAAAATTATCAAACCTCTACTCAGATAGTGAGATATATACCATACCATTCATGAACACACTTACTTTTTTCCATTTGAATATATTATCAAAGGGAAAAACATATAAATCTAAATAGAGTTCAAAATAAATCAAAAAGTTCAGTTTTTAATGGAAATTGATATTGAGTTTTTTGTTTATTAACATTATTTATAGTTATTTAATAATGTTTCAAAAAAATATAAATTACAATGATATATATTTATAGAGATCATACTAAAAAAATATAAAGGGGGATATTTATGTTCCAATTAATTTAATGAAAGATAAAATCCTTGAATGTATTCTTATATAATGTTATATTCATTTACATGATTTAATTAGTGTCAATGATTAATTATTTTTAAAACACAAGAGTTCTATATATGGAATACATTATTGTGGACGATTTGATTAAAAGATATTGAGGTAATATTGGATTGGTTTCCAATTTCCTTTCAAACTGAAGGAATCTACATTTAATTCACAGGAGGGAGAAAAAATTTTCATGTGATATGGATATATTTCTAATAGGTTTTTTAAATATATTTGATTTATTGATATCATTTGAAATCATCATGGAGATGATAATGGATATATGAACTATATTTTGAAGAATACCTTTTGAGATTATAGATTTATGTATTGGAAGGATTATGAATGAAATTAAAAATATTAAATAGAAATCCATAAGATATTCGTTTTTATAATAATAAATTAATGGACCATGAAAAAAAATCATATTTTAATGATAATGATATGTATTTTGAAAAAAATGTCAAATATTGTGACACATTGTGATGCCCTTAAAAGTTTCCATTAACCAAAATATTATATCCACATAAGGGGATGAATATCTCTCATAAAATATATCTAAATAGACAATGTCTTTTCACAAACCTCCAAAAATGAGTCATCTAAGGACTTATTCGAATGATGGTGGTTCTTTGATAGACTAACATTTTTTTTATAGATTTTTTATATTTTTTATTTTTTAGGTACTTTTGAGAAGACATCCTTGTGAATGATAGAGATATTGTAATGCAACATTCTTATGATTAGAGGATATTTAAGTGGAGTGGAATGATGAGGATCAAGATTGAATGTTGAGTTTTAGTTTCATTAGACGTATCTGAATGATTATGGAATATATTTTTGATTATGGATAATAAAAGATAAAACTAAATAGTTGGACATAGAGATATTATATGGAAATTATTTATAGAATAAATCATACTGTAATGGGTTTTTTATGGAATTATTTTGTTCTTAATAAATTGATTAAATATATATGCTAATGAATAACCCCATGATGGTGTACTCATTACACAATAATGTAGAGGGATTATTTACTCTCTTCTAGGAATCACATCATAATAAATTTATATTTTTCAATGTTTTTTCAAAGGAATCATAATATCTATCTTTTGATGATATTATAGTACGATTGTGAGGTATATTTTTTCAATGTTGGGAAATATTTCACATGAAAGATTATTATAAACCATGTTGGTATAATGTGACATATCATAATATATAATTTCACAATGAGTAGGTCCATGGTAAATATATTACCGAATTTCATTAAAGGATATACCCGTCACACTATAGAGTCCATTTCTCACACTATAACACTCATTTAATAAATATGATGATATTTGGAACTTGTGTCCTTATAAAATTATGTGATGATTCATTAAATTATATAGTCAGTGTTTGTATGTATTAAGGAATACATTTTTTAGATATCAAATACAAATAAAATTATAAGAGTTTGGATAAATATTTCCTTGTACAAAATAATATTAATTAGTTTTTTTCAATATGTTTCAGGTCAATAAGCCTAAATTTATAAAAATGTTCATCTAAGAATATGTTGATATTAAATTCCCTATATTTAGTGAATGAATAAGGCAATAAATTGATAAATCCCAATATCATATAATACAAAATTAAATCATGACTTAATAAGCATGTAACATTGAATAATATTTGCTAATCAAGGATTTATATATCGATTGTGATAGTTGAAAAATAGTTTTAAATATAAAATATCTTAATAAATTGATCATACAATTTTATTTTTTATGTTTTATAGAAATGAGTGATGCATTTTTGAGATAAGACATGATAGAACTAAATTAAAGATAATTCCTCCCAATGTTTTTATACTTGTGGGAAGAATAATGCACAAAAAAATCCAATACCATCGACACACTTTAAGAAGATATACAAAGAATGACACATGAAAGTGAGATCTTAACTGTTGATTTATTTACCTTGTATTATAAATAAAATTCTATTTTTACTACCAATTTATATTACTTATCAACAAATAATTTAATTCATCATTAACAATAATATAATATATTTGATAACAATATAATAAATGATGTACACTAAGTGAATAGTCACTCAATAATAAGAGTAAACCATGTGATCCCTTATGCCATGATATTTACATCCTTACTCTATTAATATCTCAAATTAATAATCATTATTTCGATTCCATTATTATTTAATTTACACAAATTAATTAAAATATAGGTATTGATGTTTTAAATATGAAAAATATTAAAAAAATATTTTTTATATAATACATCGACAATTGATTCACCCCCACATACTAGCCAAGAATGTCTAAATTGAGGTTATTAATTTTAGAAAATTTATTTTTAATAAGTAATTAATTTTATCAATATAGAATCAATTATTCAAATATTATAGTTTTTTTATTTCATGGAATACATCATGTTATTATCTATACTCAAATTTATTATTTAATATATTTGGTGTCACAATAATAAAAACTCATTAATTTGTAAGAAATGGTATTCTTAAAATTTTGATCAGATAATTTTATATCTCGATATGTTAAACTAGGAAGCCATTTAGATAAACTAGATTTATAATTATTACCAAATGTTATTCTACCCCCTTGAGGGGTATCTAATGGATCTAATGGCTAACTATATTTCAACGATTCCTGATTTTATCTCAAACATTCAGAGATTGTAAAAGACAATTTCTTGGAAAAAATAATTAATTTCTATGAGTTTAATTAATTTTATAAATATATTTTTCAACCAAACTCACAAAGTGTTTTCAAAATTACTATATCCCTCAGATAATGTGATTTTTCGTTGAATCACATCCCGAAACTCCTTTTTCGTTAGTTTTAGTATCAAAATAATTTCACTTCATTCGTTTAGAAATATTTTATTAAAAAATTCAACAAAAGAATACTTATTTGAAAAATAATTAGTCTATAGAACATTAGTCTATTATTGTGAAATATTAATAATTTTCATCTTTTTTCATTGTCATGCTCTCTATTTTGTGGGGGAAAATGAAATTGTGATTTGTAATTTTTCACATTCAAATAAATAAATTTAGTTATTATTATAACTAAAAAATATTCCTCTCTATATTTAATAATATTAACTTTATTATATTCTTTATAAATCTTCTCAATATATTATAAAATCCATAGGTTTTTTCTTTACCATTAGGATCATAAAAAATTATACATTTTCTCTCTAGTGAACATCCTAATTCTTATTATGATGTTCATAACCCCTTTTTATAGGACAATTCTCTTTGTTCTAGAAATTTTCCTTTATCTATTGAGCTATTCAACCTTGTTAAATAATAAATAAAATCTAAATAATTAATTCATGCATTTATATTTGTCAAAAATTTATCAAATCTAGAGTTAATTAAAGAAATATTTTTTTTTATTTTTTTTATTTTTTTCATATTTTGATGAATATAAATTAGTTTGATTTAATCCTTTTTAATTGATCTATAATTTTTTCACTTATTTATTCTAAATAAATAATTTTTCCCATAATTTTTCATCCAAATTATTGTTTAGTATTTAATATGGTTTAGAAGGAAGATACATATTTTATCAAGAATATGAACAAAAGGTTTTGGAACTTATTCTGGAGTAGAAATATATATGAATTGAAGGATGTGGTTGTCAAATGGAATAGTTTATATATTAAATTAAAGGATAAATTATTGAGTATCAAAAATATTTTCATTATGAATGATTATCGTTAGGATCAATTGTTTTAGAGGATCTCTACTAAGAACATTTACAATAATAATTTTATTGGATGAAGTTCATCAATCAACAGTATTCTTGGGAGACTCAATATTATCCCAAAAATATTTATAATTGAATCAACACGAACACACATAAGTGATAAAATATATATATATATATATGTAATCTATCGTGACTCCAACCTTATTTTTTGGAAATTAATATGTCTGGGGATTCCTCTAACTAAGGATTAATTTTCTCACACTAGACCTAGAAAATTGATATCTAAACCTTAGAATAATAAAAATGATTAGATATTCCTTGGATTATATTATTAATACTTTGTGTGAGGATATTTACGATTACAAATTCATTCACAATAAGTTCACTTTGATTTGGGAAACTCTAGGTAATGGTACTCTAAATTGAAAGATATTCTATAACTCCTCTAAAGGCCAACCCAAAACCTTGGATTCTGAGTTGGACAGCTTCTACAAGCCATAAATATCTCTTTTTTTGTTATTTTAATTTATGTAGAGCTAAATAAATTGGAATTAAAATGAAAATTACCCTCATATGGATTGTAATTCATCTCTAATCATCATGTATTTACAACTAAAAGGGATAGATTCAACTGGACATGTGTTTTTCTAATGACTTTTTTCAGAATCGTTTGGGTATTTTGTTAGTAATATTTTTAAAGTTGGAGCTTTTTGTGGTACTAATTTTCAATATACATTTTTTACTATAGTAACCATGAATGAAAACCTATGTTGTGTAATCTTTTGTGGAATATAACTGAAGTAAAATTTTAATTTACATGGTGGAATAGAGACACAAGAAGAAATAATGGACATTCTATCAATTTAAACACCATCACAACGAACATTTTTTCTTCCATTAGGGAGACAGTGTAAATGAAGATTGTTATGGCTATGAATTGTATCTAGTAATCTTATAACTATAACTAGGTGGGAATCTAATTCATCTATAAAATTTATAATTGATATATACATTTTTAAATGGAATTCCCTAATTAAATAATGAATCTATACTTACAATAATTGATATTCTAATGGATATGCATAAAATTTTTGGGTTGTTGGAATTTTCAAGTAATATAATAGTAGGAAAAATATCATATCACTAAATGTAATATGTAATGTAGATTTTATGGGAATAATAAATTAATGAATTGAATATAGTGATCTAGTTTGTATGATTTAACAATATGACCAATATTTTCCATGAGATAGATTCATATTTCATTGTTCGAGCAATCAAGAAGAACATTATCTTTCTGTCATAGGGGGATACACTAGCTTGGGAGGAAAAATGGATTATTATAGTGATATAATAATTGTTGTGTCTCATATCAATATATAAAGAGTAACCTAATTGATAACTCATTAGATTTTTTTTCTTGGGATATGAATATGTAAATAGATTTGGTCATTCCAAATTTGTTTGAGGAACTAATGTTCAATGAAATTTATAAACATCCATCTCACAACTATTTATATATTTTTTTGGGTTTTATTGTTATCCTCTGGGGTGGACTATTATTATCCATAGAACATGAAATATATAATAATTTATTCCTTTTTTCAAATTGTCCTGATATAGGGATTGTAATTTATTAAATATATATTATATTATTGGTGAAAAATATTCTTATTCCTTATATGATAAAATAGGATGAATATTTCATCTAGTATTGGATGTTATTAAATGGTATCAGTTTTATCTTCTGTTTTCCTCAATATTTTTCCATAAAATTTATATATCTCACATTTTGAATTATATTTGGAATAATGCCCATATCAAAATTAATTTAGTGGGATCAATTATATCCATAAATATAATTATGGAAATATTATTCATTGTTTTATAGAGTCTTTGATAATAAATTGTACACTTGTTTTTGAATATTATATAAATTTAAAATCACTTCAAGACCAACAAAAAAATTATTTTACAACAATCTACTTTCCTTAAGAACATTTTGTTGAAAATTCATGGCCATTAAAGTATATATTTTGATTATATAATTTTGAATAATATCTCTATTATATCCTCTAAAAACCATTTCAACATTGTCTAATTCCATAGTTGTTATTCAATTATTAAATAATTATATCAATATTGTGGCTAAAAATTGATGATGTGAAAATTATTGATAATACTCTATATACCCATACAAAGTATCATAGAATAGATCATTACCTAATTAAGAAATACTATGTTAGATCACATATATTTATCATTGAAAATAAAAGTGGTAGTGGTGAATTTTTTATTGTTACCTAAATAAAATACTGGTGGGTAAGATTGTAAAACTAAATTAATATTTTGACCAAAGATATATTATATAAAAAAATAAAAAAATTTGAAAGGTCACTATGTTATTGTTTTAATTAAATAAAACTACAATATAGTGAATGTTAGGAAACTATAGTTATGTTCATTATAGTTCATATGTTATGAGACAACAGGGGAAATTCCCATTTATTTTATTTAAATCTATCCATTGTGGTTCATCATTTTCAGATAGTGATGTAAAATAGTTTGACCATTTAAATTAATTTTACAAATGATAATTATTATTAAAAAATATAAAGTGAATTTATTTTAAAAAATTAACATTTTGAAATATGAAAAAATTATAGTTAAATATTTTTAAAAAATTTGTAAATACAGAGTGAATCACTTGAGGTGAATATAAATAGGTTAAATTATTGTGAAACAAATTCATGTATATGAATTTTATTATCATATAATATTGATTGGAAAATTATCCCTAATTTTTTTCATTCCCTTTAACATAAATGTTTTAATTTTATATGGGAATTAAATACAATCCAATATAATGTGATTTGTGATTCATGTTACTCTTGGACTTCCATAGGTTGACAGACTCTATTCGATTATTTTAATAAATTTCACGTTATCACTTTTGATGATTAGAAATATTTGTTTCATTGAAATTAATGATATTTCTTGTTTTTCATCTATATCATTCAATTAAAATTGAATAATTTTTAATATTATTGAAAATTATTTTAGTGATTTTTTTCTATTTTTGATCAAATTTCATCACCATTAAAACCCAACTGTGGTATGAGAGTGGCACTCATTTTTTGGATAGAATTGATACATAATCATGAAAGAGTTGTTTTTACAAATATAAATTATATTTTTTAAAAAAAGACTGGATTTATGATTATTTTCATAATAATGATTTATTTTACAACAAATTATTTATAGATTATGAAAATCCTAATACCCAATCATAGATTTATAAAAATGATCATGTAAAATGTTTTGATGAAATAGTGAATGATGAAATTAAATTTAATATGCAGTTTATTTAAAAAATTTATAGTTATTGTCTGTATGGGAATTATATATCTTACGTAAAACCAAATTATATAATAATAAAATCATGCATTGGTTTAAATTGTTATTTTTGAGGGGTTTTCCTAAAATTCATTTTATTGAGGAAAAAATCACAACTTTTATTAATGAAGACATTATCTTATGTGGATAATTACATCCTGGGGTTTTAAAAGAATTATGTAGAATTATTATTTATGAATTTTTAATATGTTCTAAAAAACCATTTATATAACTAGTTGAATCATAAGGGATATTTAGGCTATATAAGAACTTGTTTTATAAATGTGTTCTATTTTTAAATCTATGAATTTGTATGAGTGTTTTTATATTTTTAAATGAATTTATAAAGAAATGTTCATATATTATAATATTATTTTTTCTTCTTAAATGAGTTATTATAGATATTTATTTAAAAAATGATATCACAATTTTGGTTGATTTGACCAAATATTCAAAAAAATAAAAAAATATATGATTTTAAATTAATTAAATAAATTAACATTATTAATATCAATAGATTATTTTATAAAAAATATAAATGGTTTATATTTCACTAAGAATAATATATTTTAATATGAAAATCATCATATATATATGATAAAAATCTATGAGTTTATATTTGATATATAAATATATGAGGTTTATAGTATCATGTTATGAAATGCCTATAAAATAAAATTTAAATAATAATTTATTTACAATTTTTCTATTTATAAAATATCCATAACTATTTATCTCATGATTAAAAATATGATGTTTTCATTATTAATTTTATATATTTGTTTTTATTTATTAATATAATGTTTTTATATTATTAATTGGAATAGTACTTATTTTACATTTTCCAAACTAAGGGTTTTAAATGTAATATCATTTATTTTTAGAGTTACACACTAGTTATGATAGAATATTTAGTTTCACTTAACCATGAATATGACAATTTAGCATATAGATTCATTAATGAAGGATGATACTGATTTATAGATAATAGGTGTCATAATTTAATAGATAATATGATATCTTTAGTCTATTGATATATTAAGTGTATGACTTTGGGTATGACCTTCCAAAAACATAATATTATAATATTTATTTTAGAAATTTGGGGGGTTTGACCTTTCAAATGATTCTTGATCTTGAGTATATTTTATTTTTTATGATTCAAATCCTTTATATGGAAAGGATTCATGTACCATTAAAATCATATTAATTTAGAATTGGTTATATATTATGTGATATTTTTTAAATAACACAAATAATTAGTTGAATAATATTCTGTAAACTGATATGATTGGTAATATTAATTTAGATAAAGTTATTTGTTAAAAATATAAATTATTACCTTCATGAAAATATGTATATTTAATTCTTGAGTGAATATATTTTGATTTCAACAAAATTTATAAAAATAATAATTGATTCAATGTTGAACACATGTCAATAATACATTCCATCCATAAGGAAAACACTAAATGATAGATAACTATTGACTCTAATTTTTAATATATTAATTATTTTTATAACATTAAGAGTTATGTTACAATAAACCCTTGTGTGTTTTATGTTGAGCGTAGTTAGATATAAATTTTTTTATTAAACCAATGGAATAGAGATTGGATAATTCATATTGTATATTTGGGGAATGATTTAGCTACTAAAATATTTAAGAGTTATATATGATATTATGGAAATAATAATGACATGAATAACAGTTTATTTATAGAAATTATAAATTAGAATCAAATATTAAGAGAAATAATTACATTAGATCACTAATAATCATGAACCATAAAAAATAGGTTATCATTTTTGGGGAATAATATTTAATATAATCTCATACTAAAAACATAAAAGAAAATTACTATATGATAAATTTATATATTTTAGATAAAATGGTGTTATCACATATCTTTTCATTCTTGTTAATATTAAAAAAGGTAATACTCGATGACAACATTTTCTAGAACTAGTATGAAAATTTGTGAATTGTTATCAATTAAGAATAAATTTTTATTTACTATAGAAACCCTTCATGAATAGTTGGTTGATGAAGCAATTAAAAAAAATATTTTATTATTATTTTATAATTTACATTTTCTTGAGGTGTATATTATAATTACTCTTATATGGAAACTATTCTTCTAGATAATTGTGAAATCATAGATGTGTTCAAAATGATAGATAACCAAAAGAAGATTTATAAAGAATAAACCAGGAATGCATGAAATGATAATTAAAGGTAATTTTTTTTGTATAATGGTCAAAGTAACATTTTTATATAATTATATACAATGTATTATTGTTTATTTAAATTACATATAATTTTTGGGAACTCCTTTACTTTTCAATATAGCTAAAATTTTCATTATATGATGCTTTCCATAATGGTTTTCATAATTTATTACAAAATATAAAATGATGGAGTTTGATAAAACATTTATCAATTATATTAATGTATTGAGTATAGATAAATATGGAATGTGATGTATATGATATAGTTTTATTGATAATAAAAAAGGATATTTTTTTAGGCAACAAGAAGAAGATTTTTTTGTGGGTCCAAAGGTCCTCTTGGGTTTTTAAAACGTAAATGAGGTATCACAAAAGAAGGGAAAATGTTTTATTTTTTGATATTCTAGAAATTCAATATATATAATATAATAGAACACTATAAGTGTACTACTAAATACTATGGAATTTCAATCACATCTATTAACTGTTTAAAAACTAGTTCTTCTATTTTAAAGGGTATATGATTCCAAATGTATATAATTTTTTTTATGAATATGTATATGTGCTAAAAATATTGTATGGAATGATTAATCATGATGTATTTATAAATATATTGGAATTTTTACCTCTTTTTATAATATAATTAAAAAGAGATACATCAACTATTATGTATTTGGAAATAGTAAATATGATGTGTATTTATCAGTTCTTCATTTCCAAATCTAATTATAGAAATTAATGTCATATAAAATTTTATAATGAATTAAACAATATATTTATTATATAAGAATGTTTTTTCAATTTAATCTATTATATAAACTTGGATTAAAATAAATGATAAAATTATTTATAATTATAATAAAATGGTTTTGTCCAATGTATTTTTTAAACTTTTATAGTAGGAGTTCCTTCCAATAATAAGTGATATATTTCAAACAAATAATGATTTTATTTTCATAAATATTACATTGGAAACCTAAAATTATATATGAAAAATTATTTTTAAATAATAATTATAAAATATTTCCATTACCCTATCTTCCTCCCCCTTGTAACCCTTTGAGTTGGGTCATTCTGAAGGGTTTCTTCAAATTGATTCTAGGTTACATCTCTATTTCCCTCCTCTTTAATCTCCTCCAATATTTATATTCTTATTTTGGATCACTCATTTAGGATTTATAATATCAATTACACCAATGCGATGTCATACAATTTAAATTTATTGATTATTCAGTTTTGAATTTATGGCATGGTATAATGATGGTATGCTTTTCCTTTTGTTCATAATTTCTTAAAGGTATGCCTTTTGGTAAGTTTTAAATTTTTTTTTGAATTAAAAGATAAATTTTTAATTGGTATGTGTATATCATATTGTTATTTCTCATGTATTAGTACCAGGATCATGTGGTGAGGGGAATAAAAATACATTTCTTGGGGTTTATAAATTAAAAGACATTGGGGACGTTTTTTATCGATCAATCCATTATGATATATTGGTTTTGTGTTATTAGTTTTTTGACATATTAGTTCTTTGACATAGTAGTTTCTACAATCATGTTGGGTGCTTATGTAGTAAGAGGAAGTTTCCATGAGATTAGGATAATGTTTTGCATCATCAATTATGATAAGTGGCCATATTCATAAATCAATAAAATTAAATATTTGATTAGTTGAGTACATTTAATTTATTATTTGGACCCCTCCATGAATATAATTTTTTTCATAACTATCTTTTCCTATATAACTTGATTTTAACCCAGTTTTTAGTCGATAAAAATATAGTTACTGTGTGTAATTATTAAATTATATTTTCATTTTTATTATACATATGATGTGTTTGTTTAATAAAATAATGGAATTTCCAAAGAAATATGTAAATAAAGATGGTGTTGTGAAATAAAATAATTTTAAAAGGGAGGAAAGTCAGGTTTTTTGATAGTGGTGTACAATGTGAGGATGGTTTTGGTTTTCATATAACTAAAATTGTTCTTTAATTTTATTGAGGAAAATTTTATTAATAATAATTATACATTTATATTTTATTTTGGTAAAGTGATATTTATAAAAGTATATAATTTTTCTAAAATATAATTTAGAGTGTTTTTTGAATTCTAATTCATTTGAGTTTTAAGAGATAATTTTATAATTTTTTATCAAAAAAGTGCTTCAAAATCTCTTAATTATTACTTTTCAACAAGTATTTTGTAGAATGATATAAAAAATAATAAATAATGCTATGTTCAAATTTTAATATAAATTGAGTGTTTTTAAATTTTCACTTTTTGATGAAATATTATATCTTAACACTATTAAAATGAATCCTAATTGGTAGTGATGTTATATAGCTTCTTCTAACCAGATCAGTGTGTAAACCTATGCTGTGATTTTATACTATTTATTTCCACTAGTTCAATGCATTTTACAGAGAGAAGAAGTTACATTACTTCATTCTACCGATTTACTATTTCTTTCGGACTAGTGATGTGATATTTTTATAAATGATGGTATTACAACTAATGATTAGTGTTTAGAAGATATTATAATTTCTTCTAGTTTAGGGTGTTTCTGTGACTAGTTATGTAATATTATTTATATGATGGGACTTTGGTTTGTGGTGAGCTTACGATATATGTAAAAAATGATTGTTATGTATTTTCAAACTTTATAATGTTAGTTACCCTATGCTCACTTAATTGATGTTATATACATTGAATTTAATTCTTTTATTAACTAGATATTATTCTTATGTAATATAAGTTATTTCCTTTTTTCTACACGGATGTTATTTCTATTTACTTATGCTCCCATGAAGTTAATTTTTTTTTCAAAATTTTTTTCTAATGTTTTATCTTTTTTATGCATGACATATAAATTTTTACATTTTTAGATAATTCATATATTTTAAAAGTATAAAAAATTCTAGTAATTTTTAGTTTTTATTCCAAAAATGGTACCAAAATATGAATATTTCTTTTACTTAAAAAATAATGGTATTTTAAAATTTCTATTTTTTAATCATCTTTTCATTAAATTTATTATATATTTTAAAAATTATAAAGTGTTTTATTTTAATTTAAATGGGGGATTTTTATATGGATAAATAAATTAATGTTTTATTGAATTATGAGTTTCTTTTTTTAAATATGAAATATTTACTTTTACTGTTATATATTCAAACTCGCATGAATAGATTTATTATAAAATTTATTACTTGGTGTATATAGATGATACATTCTATGTATTATTGATCACACCTATATATAAGTCATATTCCTATTAGATCATGATTTGTCTCAGTTTTTGATACAAGTATAATGGTGTTGGTGTTAGGAAAATATAAACATATATGACACAAAGAGATGATATAGTATAGTATTTTTTTGATTTCATATATTTTTTGTTTTATTTAGTCTATTTTTTATGGATATTTTTTATATTAAGAATTTATATATTTTCCATTTCTGGTATTGGTATTTTAGTAAAACATTTTATTTCTTGTGCACTATTATTTGACATAGATATTTCATAGGCCAATCTTACGGGTGTAATTTCCATGGTATATGTATTTCCTCTTGAAAAAAATTCATAGTTGTATACATTTTATTAACATTAACCACTTTATTTCCTTGAGGGATTACGAATTCCCTTTCAGACTTATTATCATCCATCTTGGGTACTAAGATCAGGGGTATACTAGGTTGATTTGGGAACAAATTGTATCAGAGTCTATTTATGAATGATGTTGATTAGGTAGTCGTGGTAGGTAGGATATTGGATTCTAGGAATGTAAGAGGTAGTTCATGAGTATTTTCTTTGTCACCAACAATTATATATTCCCCTGAGTTTCTATGTGAATTAAAGTATTGTTAATTTAAAATTTGACTATTATTTATCCTTTTATAATGCCACAATTCAAGTTCCAAATGAAAATATAAGGGGAACCAACATATTGCATGGATAGGGTGGATGGGAAACAGACTATTAACATAGATGATGTATATCCAGACTCTATAGTTTCATTATGTTTATCTTTCTGAGAAGGATACATAATGTTTCACATTGATTTTATGTATTGATTTTTATTATTATTGGAAATGATTTTATGATTTCATGTTACTTTTTCCCAATTAAAATTTTATTTTTTAGGGAAATTTATATAATATCCTGGATTTATTATTGTTTTCTTAATTATGTTGGGTTTATTGTTTTTATTATAATCTATAGTATATACTATACAATACATATGTTCATTGATATTAATTTTTCTGTCCTTAAATTTAGGATGTTCTAAAAAAATTAATAAATCAAAGTGTGTAAATTTTATATTTGTATTGCTATTATGTTGATGGTGTTCTTACATAAAAATTATTTCAAATGAAATAATGTTTTCAATAAGGTATTTTAATGGGAATGATTAAATTCTGCTAATATTATGAATTTGAATACATGTGATGATAATGTTTTAGAAATTGAATATATTTAATTTTGTGTAAAATGATTTCCAAAATTTGGAAAATCTTATTCATATTTTTATTTTTTAATAGAACCAATTTTTAAAGAAAAAGAATGAATTATTGTGTTTGGTTGGTGAACATTATACTTTTATTGGTGGTAAAAGTTATATAATGAAGAAAGACTTATATCAATTTAGTCTTCATAAAATAATTTTCATATCTCATGATAAATGAATTATTTTAGTGGAATCTAATTTATTAGGTGAATAATGATCCATTTTAGGGACTTGTTAGTGTTAAATGATTTATTTTTATGTACTGGACTTAGGTTTTTGTTAACATTGTTGGTCTTTTTTTCATTATTCTTCATGTTTTGTTAAAATATATTATAATGGGGATGAATTTAATTATGGATCTATCTTTTTCGATTTTGTGGATAAGGGAATTAAACTGATTTATTTTGATATTACTTTTTAGAGTGATGTGTCTTGAATTTTTGAATGTATTTTGGGTTTCTACTACTGAATATATTAATTCTTTCTCATATTAAGAAGTTTTTAATGATTTTTTAATTATTATTTTATATATTATTCCAATTTTGGATTTTTAATTTATCATAGTGTCTCATTTAAGAGGATACTATTTCTATTTTTTGGTATTCTAGATCTTACTTTTATTTAAAATTTTCTATATTTTTATGGTTATGATTATTATATTATGTGTTGTGGTTAAGGGAATTTTATTAGTTGGAATGATTACATTATGACAAAGTTATTATTTATTGATGATTTTCACTTTTTAGTTTACATACTGATGGATTTTGTTTTAATGTAATTATTTTTATTTTAATTGGGATAATATTATTTTTTTTACTAATTTAAGGGATTTTATACGGGAAGAACCCATATTTTTTTGTTATTTTGGTCATCAATTTTATAATGTATTGTTTCAAGTCCTTCTAGTTTGTTGAATTTTCCATTTTTTTTGTAAATCTGTTCAAACATATGGATATTATAGGAAATTATGAAGATGAAATTTTTTTTATAGTGGGGAGTTTTTAATTATCTATGTCATTTTGGGTTGGTGTAAATATGAGGGTATATGAATTTTGGATTTGGACTGACAAATGGAAACCTTAACTGTATGTTAATATATATTTTTTATTCTTTGGGTCTATTTGTTTTTATGAATTTTTAGTAGGTGAAGGTTTTATCACAACTATAGTCCCTCCTTACAATGGTGATTGTCATGCGGGTGTAGGACCTGTACCTTCTAGAATTCACTCTTTGACCAGACTGGTCTAGACGTGAATGAGTCTATCTGGGGGAAGCCATATCTACCACGGGGATTATCAAGTTGAGACCTATATCAGTCATAATCTAACCATTATATTAGAAATTTGTAGGGGGGAATGAATTATTTTTTTTTTCAATTTTCAGATTAAAAAAGACATATTTTTTTCATCTTCAATGATTTTTGGATTGTATAGGGGGGCTGTTTCTCCCTTATTTTCTACATGGAATCCTAATTATTTTGGATCATTCATTAGGGTTTTTTAAACATAATCTTGGTAATATCAATCCTATTATAATTAATTTTTTTAACACATGTTTCAATTTTTATTTTAAATTTCCCAGTTATAGTTTAGTAAATATGATTCTTATGAGGTATGGTGGAATATAAATGATTCATAGAGATTTAATCTAATGTTTGTAGAGAAAGTCATGTGATGGTACTTTTATGAAACTATTCATATTTTCCTAGAGTTCTGTGTTTTTAAAATTTTATATATCATTTTTTATTGACTTTTTTTAAAATTTTCAGTTGGTTTTGATGTATTGTTTTTTGTATTGTCGCTCATTGTTTTTAGGTACAGTTTGGGAGTGGTCTCTAATGAAATTTATTATTTTTTAGTGACATTAATTTATCTGATAAGTCCATAATTTATTATTACATTTTGGGATTCTGATTATGTAAATTTGGATTTTTTGCGTAATTATGTTTGGGGAAGAGACAGGTTCTCATGGAGCCCAAGGAGGTCTCTATGAACATCAAATTATCTTATTGGCCATCAGTTTTGGTAGTTGGATCTATTCATATCTTAATAAATTTAAAAACACTATTACATGAATAATTTTAATCGATAATATGAACTCCTTTGTAAATATTGAAATAAATCTTACTTATCGTTTCCTACATCCATTCATTTTCATGTGGCTTTTATTTGAAAAAATTACTTCTAATTTTTGTTATATAAATCCTATTTTTATATAATATTTTTAGATGAATTTACTTTTAATGTATATTAAATTAGTTTTTAATGGAACTTGATAATAAATATGGGTTTTTATAATGCATCTAATATGGAAAAAACACACTTTTTTAAATGGGTTTTAAAAAATATGGATGGGCTTGGTTTTCTTAAATTTTTTTCTTTTGATTTAATGATTTCTCAAGAAATCTTAATTTAAACATTTTTTTATATTTAGAATTTAGCATGGTTGAGAAGTTTTTATAAACATTTTAAATGTATCTAAAATATATTTGAGATTGTTTTATATTTATCATTATAGGTTCTTGTTTATAACAAATTAATATGTAATTTCATTCCAAAATGAAAATTTTAAAGGATTATTTTCATATTATAAAATAAATTTTATGGATTGCGATATTTATTTTTTATTCTGACCTTGTTGTAATTTTCATATGAAAAGTGAATTTTCTTGAGGCACAATTTTTTTAATGAAATATTTATTGATGATACTTTTCCATGTTGTTTTCCAAGCTAGTGATGTTATAGTGTAACAACTGAACAGTTCAATGTAATTTCTTAACTATGGATGTTATCATATATTAATTGATTAATTATATGTTTCTTCTCGAATAGTTAAGTGATATTACTTAATTCCACATGTTCCATGTTTCTTCCAAAAAAACTGTTAACATGTATTGTTATCCATGATGGGACCATGGATAATGGTTGTTGTGCAGAAGTTTTTATCCATTCCTATAGTTCAATTTTAATTTATTATAAGTTAATTAATATGGTTATCTATGATTTGACTCTATTAATCCACATATACACAGATTTTATATATAGTTATGGGTTTATACTGACATTAGATTTTTATTCCACCATAACCATAGATTCCCTAGTGTCATTTAATGTTTTATAAATTTGAGTTTTATATTTTATTATTTATATATTTTTATTTATATATTTATTCTTTCAATTTAATCGTAGTGTAATGTATTTCTATTTAATTTTTATCCCATGTAGGTATTTCATTCTGGAATGATTTCTCTTGGTGTTAGATATTTTTTGGATGACATGTTAGTTTTTATCATTTTCAGTAGATTCTATTGTTTTAAAATTTTAAATTGTATTTGAATCTCTTTCATGGTGGTATTCATGAAATTGTTATTAAAAAATGGTTTGATTTTTATTATATAAAAAAAATTTGTTTAAAAATATCATGATTTGGTACTAATTATTTTCTTTAAAATGGAATTCCCTAAATTCAATATTTCAGAGATCAATTGTTATTTAATTTTGTGGATTTTTACTTAGATAAAATAAATTATTGGTTAAGTTTCTTATGATATGTTTTCAGTTAAAATATAATTTCTTATTTTATGGTTTTATTTTAAATCTACTATGAAAATAATTTATATTTATTGGATCTTCATGGGGTGTAGGAATGAAACCTACTGGGAATCAATTTCAGGCCTGTATACAATTCTTATTCATTTTAGGTTCTTATTGGGTAACATTTGGTATTGATTACTATTTCTGTTATAATTATTGTGGTTCTATGGGAATGTGTACTTTATTAAATAATGGTCATGTTAATCAGAGTCACTGTATTATTTCATTACTTTTATTTTGGTATCAAATTTAGGATTTCAAGTCATTGTTTTCTCAAGTTGATTTTATTTTATTTTTTTACTTCCTTGAATGTTTTTTATATATGTTGATATGTTTTGTTTATTAAATGTTTAGGACATTTTATTTATTAAAAATTATTATTTTTTATTTGTATTTATCTAAAATACAATGTTTTCATCTTGGAATTTCTGGTGGATGTTTCATGATATTCATATTTTTTGTGAATTAATTCTCCCTTGTATATGTTTAATTGAAATGTAATATTTTCTAGGATTTGAGAATTAAGAACAACCTTGTGTACATAACAAGGTTATGATCATCTATTCAGGTCCTTGTAAATACCTTCAAGTATATTTAGAACCATCAACATGAAAGGATCTAAGAATCGATTATACCAAAATCATGCCAACCTATTTACCTTTAGAAGTAAGAAGAAAAGACATCAGGTTTTCCTCTTTCCATGAGTTAATAATATCCACCACCATAAGTAGATTTTATATACACTATCAAATTTATTTTCAATTTAAATTTAAAAATACATGTTAATTCATTTATTAAAAATTATTAGTAATACTCTACCTTAGATAAGAAGATATTATAATTCATGAATAGGTGGATCCTAGATACATCACATGAGCCTCAACATTAACTAAATTACCCTCTATAATGGAGGAAGATAATTTTATGATGATAGGTCCATTTGTTCCATAATTAATATGAAACCTCATATAAGTCCATGATAACATGATCCATATGTAATGAGTTTCATACCTTGATGATGATCCTTACATTAAACAGCCAAACCCATATCCCATATCCTATGAGAATTATATCCAACTGAGTAGTTGATGAATGGAAGGATACCCTAAATTTATTGATGAAGACATAATTACATGTAATGATAAATGAATTAATGATGAAGGTATATGAGAATTGTTTTTATATACTGGATATCTAGTTTGAGACCCCCTTTTAGAATCAAATATTAGTCTCACATATCATTGAAAAACTAGTTGAAATTGAAATGAAAGAAGCTAGGGACTGTGTAAAAAATCCATAACTTATAAAGCCATATCACCTAAATTAATTTATCCTCATTTCCATCTCTACCATGAGTTCTTAGAATCCCCCCCAAGGGTTTATCACAAGTACATAACCTAGTCACTAATGAAGAAGTGGAACATAACTAATTAAAACATATAATAAGTGAGACATTTTCACTTATAGGAAGGGGAATGGAAATTCATTATGGGTTATTATTAGGGGGAAGACCTAGTTACAAATCCTACAAATGAGGGAGTTGAATTTAGAGGATATTTCATTACAATGGGTTCTAGGTCCCATCAGATCCCAATTTTGGAGTTGATTAATCATGGAGTAGATCCTATCGAATCTTATGTTTGATAAAAGGGAGGAAGTAATGAATCACCGATCATGGACATTAGATAACAATATGATATGAAAAAAAATTATGTTTCTAAATAATAATGAAATATGAGAATTTGAGATGTTATATGGTTGGTTTGAAACTAATATCATGAGCATGGAAACTAGGTATGAACATTATCATGTGCACAAATTTGTGATTTCTAAATGGGACTTCGCATTTGAACTATTTGGTAATGTGAGTTTCCATGGATTGGTACAGGGAGAACCAAAAAATTCACCATATATGGTATCCATAATTTTTATCATCCTACAAGATTTGGTAACATAGACACTTATTTTGAATGAATTTATTCAAGGCTTTGTTTTATTATATGGCCTTCTACCTGATATTATCCTATACAAACCACAAACACCCTAAAATACCTCATAGGATAATAATGAATTATTGAATTGGTCTAGATTTAAAAGAACAATTTTAAAAATGGTGTTAGTTTTATTGATGTGAGTCCAAAATGGATCTATTTATTATTTTTTTTTAATTTTTTAAATCACAGTCTTGAGAGGTATATATAAATAAAACATGTATCCGGGGATAGAAGACTGATCATTGTTGAAAAAGTTGATTATATATAAAAATTAATGGAATAATATTTTATAATTTATGATCCTAACCATAATCCTTTTTATGATGTTTTTATAATTATGGATTCAAAATATTCTTTTGGATAAGGTGAAAACCAAATAATGAATTGGCACTATTTCATTGGAAGAAAAATGTCTGTCTAGAATTAGCTTGGATCACATGGAATATCACTTTTTGTATATAAAAACAATGATTGTTTTGTTATTTATGCATTTACCAGAATTGTTATGGTATTAACTCATAATAAAACTATTGTTACAAATTTTATTAAAACTAATTTTGTGAAATGTACATAATGTAATCCATAATTAATATGTGTGAAATATGAGAGAAACCATAACTCCCTTTGAATTGTTATGTCCACCCCTATTTATTGCCTTTAAAGAAATTTATACTGATAACAACTTAGTAAGGAAAGAATATCTTGGAATTATATGATCCCTTTTTTGAAACCCCTAGGTAATTTGAAAAAATAATTATCTTCTCCCTGTATATGATATTACAAACCATCGAGATAGAAAAAATTCAAAGAAATGTCATTAACCAAATAAATGAATCTAATTTTTCTGTTAACATTAAGTAAATATAAAAATTATATCCTATCATAATACTTTTACATCCCTTTTTTATAATCACATTGGATCTTAACACTTTACAATCTAGATAATCCTAGATTTCTAGGGTGAGTCCAGTGGTACCCTGAATGCATACGCCTTTACGGAAACCATATTTTTCCTCTAAAATATTGTGTGGATAATAAATAGTTAGTCTATTATTATGTATTGTGGCTATTAAATTATATGAAATTATACATATTCAAATTGGTTGATGTTTCCCCAAATTGTTGTGTTATTTAACCATAGGAAGTAAAACCATAATGGATGTTGTGGTTACTGTACACAACGGAATGTCCATGAAATAGTCATGGTAGCACCAACAATATCCAATTAATAAGTTTCCATACATTAGTGTAAAAAGTAAATAGCACCCCATATGGTCTTGATGAACTATCATGATTAAGATCCATACTGGATTTAATTATTTCCTTCTTTTTTGGTACATTTAAAATCTTGTAATTATCCCATTCATTGACAATATATGGAATTTTTTGAAAGGTACAAATAGAATTTTAATAGAAATGGGTTGCAGCTTCTTGGTTCAGTATGGACCTGATAGGGATTACATGAAATATGTCACTTCTAAAGGGAATGTAATATAAACATCACTTTAATGAGATCCACATTATGGGATGATATTATTCCTTAAATTAAACCACTTCTCACAAATACTGGAATGACGATAATATGCATATCTAACCCCTTATGTAAGCCTTATAGATATGTATATCACCCTAGTAGTACTTTTAATTCTATAAAATCCATCTTATAACTATTTCCATTTTTTATAAAAGTTTTTATGTTTTTCCATCCATGTAGATTTTCGATTAGGGATCCTGCTAATTGATGAACACCTCAAGTGAGTTCAAACTCGAATCAAAACTGCTGCACTTATTAATCAATGTTATGATGACTCTTTTGAGTCATCTAAAATTGTTTATAATGGATACCTAAGAAATTCCTTATGGAGTAGGAAACCATGGGAGTTGGAAAATATCCTTAAATCATCCCATATTCATCAATCTATCAGCGTAAAAGAATAATTTTTTAATTCTTATAGTTTTTAACATGGAAGAGAATGGGGGAGTGATTTGAAATGGACCTAGACAGGTGAATTGTTTTAGATCATGAGAAGTGGGAGATATCTTGAATGTTACCTAGGAACCTACCAATCTGGATAAATATTATTTTTCTACATATTTGACCATTTGATCTAGTGAAGTCATCCCTTGAGTAACATACTTTAAGCACTGGTAACTTGTAAAAAATTATTGGAATTCATGCATTCCATTATTGAGAGAAACACCCCATATCTACTTTATATATGGGTATTCAATGTTTTAAAATCCCCTCCAATTGTCCTTGCAGATGAACAAGGATTAGAATTAGAAGGAAAGACACGTAAACCCCACCCTTGAACTTCCACAAATTTAGCATGTAAAAAAGCCATGATAAGATATATGTTTCCCTTAATAATAATAATTGATATACATTGAGGGTATAATTTCATACAACCATGCTGAATTTGGTTATTCTAAATATCCATATTTGTATATTGATTTATTTCCATTCAAATAGTAATTGAAGTGAAAAATGTGAGCAATAAACTTGATGGAATTAGATTGATATTTTGGTTTTAGAATTGTTGGAAGAGGTATAATATTACTATTAATTATTAACAAGAGATATTCTCTTTTATATGGGAATCAAAGGCCCATAAAATTGTATACGATAAAAAATATCAATGAGAGGGATATTTATAGCACTGGTGGACTTTGTTGTTTAGAGGTGAAAATTTAGACTTCCTTAAATTATCGATGGATAACAAGTGAGTCATGATGACGTTTGGTTGAGGCTTGGGATTTACCTTCCTTGAGAACCTTGAGTAGTGGTATAAAAGTAAAATAAATCTCTATGATCTACTAGGAAATGAATGGATTTTGTAGTTGGAGTAATCTCATCTCAGTGAGAAATATCATCTAAACCATTTGTTTGGATAGGAGAAGCCTGATGCGATGATACATCTATCCTTGTAGACTAGTAAATATGTGAGGTCGGTTGAGTATTAATAGGATCCAAACACTCATGTTTAGAAGTAGATAATGAATTAAGTAGTGGACTATGATATTAGTTATAATTAAGTGGCACAATAAGGACCTCAAGACTGAATACATAGATAGAACATCCGTCATATCTATAATTAACTAAGGGGCACTTCTGTGATGTAGAGTAAGAATGATAAGTTATATTAAATATCAATGGTGGATTATATAGTATCAAATGATCTTGATGAGAGTGGTCAATATTCCTACCTTACCTGAATCATGAAGCCTCATTACACACAGGTTATGCCTCACAAGGATGAGTAAATGAATATAAATCCTATGTGGGTTTGACTGTGGAGAAATATTGGAAGAGAGAAGAAGTTCCATGCTTCCTGATGACTATATAATAGTGACCATATCAAAATTAAATAACAAAAAAGCATTAATATCTTGAATAAATAATTGTTTTTAGAAGGTAAATTCATTTCCCTCAAAAAGTATAATCCATTATGGAAAAGGGATTCCAAATATACGTATACACAAACGCATTTTTTCATGGAGAGTTCTATAAAAAGAATCTATTATTCCGTACATGTTAACTAGAAAGACGAATTCCCTATAATCATAAGGATTTTTGGGTTATGGAAGTAGAGAAGAATCTGAGGGAGGTGAATCTATAGAGCATCCAATGAAGAGTCATTAAATTGATGAACAACCAAAAAATCATTTTAGAAGGAATCATATATGATTGAAATGATTAGTTTCTTTAGACAATTTCTTTAAATAATATAACTTCACTATATTGTGAATATATAATATATATTTACTGATGGTAGAGAGTGATTTAGGACTAGAGATCTCATAATAATCGAAAAATATAGTGAAAGATGCTACCAAAGGATGTGCCTATAATTTTTTTGTAAAAATATCCTTTTATTAAAATTAGAAGTCAAAAAAAGCTCTCCCAAGGTAAAATATATAATCATATTTCCCTTTTATAATTTTCATGCATTCATCTTTATTTGGATATGATAGATGGGGGAGGAGGAAAATAGCTGATATGGTTGTGGTCATATGAGTCCACCTCATGGAAATATTTTAAAGGGTGAAATGAGGTAAGAAAACCTAATGTTTGAGACTCTAAGGGTTCATGAGTACCAAACGCTAAAGAGAATACCATGAAACCCATTATAGGGGAATTCTATGAATTGAGGGGAATCAAAATTACCTCCAAGGCCTCTCCAATAATGAGAGGTATTAGAGCCAATATCAGAGGCATACAATATGAAAAACCATGATTCATCATTGAATATTGAGATTCTATCGTGGTGGCTCAATGATACTCTGAATTAATGTTATTTGGATATAATGTTTAATGCAATTATCATAACAATTTTGAATATTTTTATGAAGGTTATCTGAATGATTTCTAATAATATATCTGATCTCTATAAACTATTTTATTAGTATATTTTATCAAATTTCACTACAAAAAAAGTGACAGTTACAAACAGAAAATTACTAACAAATAATATATCTGCTGGTAAAAATGATTATTTCCAACAGATATTAAAGTCAGTTTATATTAACTATGAGTACCAACATTTATTTTTACCAAAAAATATATATGTTTATATTAGTATCTCAATAGCAACAAATCTTTTACCAACATTTAAATCCGTTTCTTTATCATAATAATATCAATAATTGATTTACTGATAAATTAATCTGTTTTTAAAATTATTATTACCAAAAAATATTTTACCATCATAAAAATTTATTGGTGATATATTATTCAATAATATCAAATATTTTACAAAGTATTGAATATATATATCTCCCACTACAAACATAGCATTTTGACAATAAAAAAATTATATATATGGAAACATCATAAAAATATTTAATAAAAAAATTATATTAATAAATATTAGTAATGTAAAAAATTATAGTGAAACAAAATAGTAAAAAAGTTATTAAAACAAATTAACTAAAAACCAAACAAATGAGACCCCCCACCAACACCGCCCCTTCCTCAACCCTAATGCCCTTTTCCCACCAGCATTCCTCACAGAACTCCTCACAGCAACCGCTCACTATTCCCGGACGGCGTTCCTCATTGGCATCTTCACAAGAATCCCTCCATCTTCATAGCCGACTTCCCCCTCAGATATCATCATGCAACCCACCTCCCTCTTCCCGGTCAGCATCCTCACGTGAAACCCTTCGTTGGACCTAGCTATTATAGGTATTCCAAGTCGCTGTCCTCGCTCGACCACCGTCGTCCGCATCAGATTCGACCGACATCCACATGCGACCTCCTGGTTCCCGGTGCCCTAGCTCAACACTAGTTGTGCCCAAAATCCCTTCCCATCGCCCATAGTCAATACTGCGGTACATTCAAAATCTGAATTATGATCTCAGTTTACAGAACATTCAAAATATTAATATTGAAAAATTATTAATACATTTCATTCCTGGACATGTAAATTGAATCCCTCGATAACAATGTAGTATATTTCCCTCTCTATTTTTAATTTCTATTTTTTCTTTTTGTTCTTCTAACTGAGATTTCTTGTATAATCTATTTTTGAAGAATATTTAAAGCTAGTGATTCTAAAATAAATTTGATACTGAAGAGTTGAAATATTTCTCTAGTATTGGTCTTTTTCAAGGACAATTTTTCTAATCTATTAAAAGAAATTGAATTTAACTTTTTAGTATCCATGTTCATTATGTTGACTCCAATTCTTGCACACACATGTCCCTAACATCAACTATCTCCTAAACTAAAGAATGATCACACACATGATAGAGACATTATTAATGACTGAAATGGGGACTATCTCTAAGAAGAAAATGTTAACATACTTGATGTATATTATTATGAGATTATCATGTTTAGTTTTGTTATAGCTTGTGTTTCAGTTTATAATTATTTATTTTTCTATTATTCCACAGTTTAGTTTTGAATTATTTTATTCTCTGCATTTAGTTTAATTGATGGTGTTCAATTAAGGCCATATCATGGCATCACAGAAGGGTTCATATTATGGCTGCTTACAGTTGGTTCAGGGTGCCGATCTATGCTTTCGCTGGCATGTATGTCACTATTCCCCACTGAATGGTAAGGTTTAGTGTTTTGGCAGTGATTTTTTGTATTGCCTATTCTTAAACTCATTCAACTATATGACTCACAATTTTGCAGCGCTAGGTTTATGTAGATTTTAATTCCATACTCCTTGAATTATAATACCGATACTTTGACCAAGCATGGGAATCATATGTGTTCATTTTTTTGTAGTGTTAGTTTACTTTGTAGAAATGGTAGATTGTTATTCACATTTCAAATCAAGTAAAAATGGTGATTAATAGGGTAATGAGATTCCTTTTTTATTATGGGAGTGTAAAACTGTCTTCTTTTTTTAATTTTCGAATATCAATGATCAACTCAATATCCGGGACATGTCCCATTTCACCTTGGACCTATATTTGGGTTTGGACTATTCCAAATCAAGAATGACAATATCTTATAGCAAAGCTCTTCCACTGCCCATTTAATATAGCTTATCCCCAAATATTTGAGCATAGAACCTATGGTTAGCCAGGGATTGTTCCTTACCAAAGGACCTGATTCTCAGTGGTAACTTGTTACATTTGAGGGGTTTTATGTCATTGATGAATAAAAATATTTATTGAATATAATATCTATATATTATTTATTTACAAGTAAATCCTTCATAGGCTCATATATTTAATGATACATGAACCTGTTACTTGGAATTCATGACACAATGATGTTCAAGGACATTGATTTCAATCTTGATGGGAATTAGGTGTGTGTAAAACCTATTTTTGAACAATCTGTCTTGTATTTGTTTACTTGAACCTAGTCCCTTACACCCTATCCTAGTTGTATGTATCTAATTTTTCTTTCAATGGTCATATTTCCCTCAACTTATCCAATGCTTCATAACATGTTCTACTTATAGAATTTATCACATGTAATGGGCATGCTAAAAAATAAGTGGTGTTTTTTCTATTTCAAAACACACATAAATTCCAAGAGAAATCCACTTAATAACATTGCAAAAAATCTGGTTCAGTGTGTTCAATAAGTGAGGGTGTGTTCAATAAGGTGAGTGTGTGCAATAAGGTGAGTGTGTGCAATAAACAACTCTTGATATGTTTCAGTAAGGGAAATCAGTTTCATCAATAGAGAGTGTAGAAGAACAATGACAATATATATTTGTGTTCTTCATGAAAGATTATGTGCACTAGAACACTTATGTTGTGACAAGAAATGGAACTCTAATGAGAGTGTGCACTAGAACACTCATGTTGTGTTTTAGTAAGGGAAATTAGTTTCATCCATGGATAGTGTGTGAATTAAGGGAGAGTTTGTTCACTAAAACACTCATGTTTTGTTTCGGTAAGATAAATCAATTTCATCCATGACGAGTGTTATAGTGTCATTGCACCTTACTGTGTTTTCGATGTTTTATCCATCACACTGTTCTGTTTCATCTATGATAATGTTGTGTTTTCATGAGTGTGTGCACTGGTACACACATGAAATGTGTGTGTGCAGAAAGGGAGTGTGTGTTATTCATGAACAACAGTCATGGAATGTTCTTTTAGAAACACTCTTCCTTTCTCCATATTCTATGTGCACTGGACCAATCATGATCATTACGAAACTGCACACACTCTCCCTTAATTAATTGCGATTTCCCTTACTGAGAATTATTTCCCTTACTTCACGCACTCGCTGTGAGTGTTCTAGTGCCATTTTTTTAAAGTTAACCCACAATGTTTATTCTCTATTACACTGCTTACTTTTGAATTTCCAACTGTATTTTTGTTAAATTTCAATGCTTTTTATTTTGTCTTCTCAACAGGAACACTCATGTTTATCCATGTATGTTAACTTTTATTTTAGGACAACGTTATTGAAAAAATTTAGGATTTTATTGTTGTCCATGTATGTTAATAGCTTAAGCTTGTGCAGATTTTTGACTAATGAAGTTGGTTCTTATCACCAATGTTGAGGAAGCTGTTGCAACTATTATTTTTAGTGTTTTTGATGTTGAGTTGATGTGTGGAGTTGACCTAAGGAAAAATGAGGTACTGGTTGAGTTTTCTCTCGCTATTTTAAATAGTTTTTGAGTTATATTAACCAAGATTGGGTCTGACTTTGTTGGACATAAATTGGATAGGAAATTCTATTTAGGAAATTCTTTCTTAACCCAGACTGTGAGATCAAACTAGACTGTGAGATGATACATGTTTTTTATTTAAAGTATATCTTAGAAATTATAGTTTTTTCTTCTAAGATATTATTTTAATTCATTAATGAATTATTTTTTACTAATCTGAATTATTTTACTTCTTCCTCATTTTAGGTGTTGTACTATCATAACTAGACTGAAGTATCCTTGGATTAAGGTCTATTTTCATTCCTGTTTTTCATTTCAAATCATTTATAAAATCAATTTATTTTTGTATTAAGAAGTATCAATGGAAGAAGATCCAAATTTGCTTATTAATTAAGAAAACGGTTTTCCTATTTACATAATTTGACAGATTGTGTAGATGAATAAAGTTATGATTTCTCACCAATCATATGATAGTATGATTATTATGATGAGGTCTGTGAGATTTATCATTATTTGTTTCTATTTTTTAATTTGTTCTAACTCATTCCCATTGCTATCCCCAGGTTCTTATATTGAATAATTTTGAATGGAAAGATTTGGTATTGATTTAGTTTATATTTGGGTCTCTCCTCTGGGTAAAATAATAAGGTAACATAATCATATGATATGATCCCTATTTAATTTTGGTAGTTAAATATTTATTTTGGATCTATATGTATGGATTTATTATATTCATGTTTTTTTGGGTGCTGAGGTTTTATTCATGTTTATTCATTTTCTTTGGTTATGGTATGATACATTTAACATCTAGAACCTTGAGATGAGGAATGAAAAATTACAATTCTATGCCGATCATTTTTTTATATTTTCATTTTTTTATTTTGGTTTCAATTAATTTTTGTATTTTCATTTATTTTTTGGTGTGATATTTTGTTGTGTGGTGTAGATTTTGAAGCTGGATTGTGTGGTATAACATCAACTTGAAACTCCCAACTGGCACTCGAGGTGACTTTATTTTTTTGAGATTTCATTCTATGCAGATAATTTTTTATACATTAGTTTTTTTCAATTCATGAAGATATCTTTCACCGATTTGTGGGTATGATTTTTGATTGTGTGGTGTAGATCTTAGGGTTGAAGGTTGTGGCATAACAACTTGAGGTTCCTCAATGGTACTAGAGTTGGCTGGGTTTGTTTCTTATAGTGGCCTACTTGGGGGGTGATGAAAGATATTTGGAAGAAGTAACTACCGTTCTATCATAATCGGTGCAAGAGTATTGTAGTTAAGAGACGACATGACAATGATGAAGGATTACAGTCAAGATAAGACATAGGTGGAGGTGGTGCAACGATGACAACTACATAGATGGATCTTGGGTTTTTTTTATATTTTTTTAGGTATCAATCAACATCAACTATGTATTTATTAATTTTGTATTAAATTCAACTATTAATATAAATAATCCATTTCTATGTTTGAACATGTATGAAAATTATCTTTAATTTGATAATTAAAACATGTGTATTATATATGATAAATTAATATAATATAAAATTTTACCAATAAATATTTAAATACCCAAATATAATATCTTATATAAAATATAAATTACAAAGATTAATTAATGGCATTGGTTTTGAAAATAATATTACCAACAGATAAATTTGTTATAGAAATATGTTGCTATGAATTTTAACCAACATATATATTATCTGTATGTATTAATATAATTGAAAAAGAATTATTTTATCTATTGTAATACTATTTAGTGATAGAGTTTTTACCAACAGTTTAGTGACATGACAATTTTTGTTGGTAAAAAGTTTTACCAATAGAAAATGAACTTTTACCAACAGATATACCCCTTTTGGAAAAAGACAACTATTTGGTAGTGTTTCTACAACGTGATAATGTAGTTTTTCCAAATAAATGTATCAGTCCTTACATGGATGCCAAACATGTTCGACATTCCCATAAAATATGTAAAATAAAATTTTATTTAAATTTCAGTTAATGAATTTGTTGATTTTTATGAATATGTATAATGCCTTTTTATTTTATTTAAATGAGTGTAGGAATATAGAAATTTATCATATTATACAAACAAATTTCAAATTTATTAGTGTTTTATAAAAAAATATTCAAATTATAGTTATAAGGATACACTTTTTGTTTGATTTGTAGTTGTCCCAATTTAATGCTCTTCATGGAAATTATTGTGTTCGGTAGGTCCTCATATAGATATTTAATGTTAACTCATGAGATGAAAATGGAGTTTTTTGTTATGAATATGCTATTAGAGTAAGACACATAGAGTTATATATATAGTGTAATTTATATGATTTGGTTAGTTGTTTCCAAATTTACCCCAATATATCTTTTTTAAAATGAAATTTCACTTTTGAAACTTTATTTTCAGTCACATTACATATTCCATCATTAAGTTTGAGATAAAATAGGTGGTTGGGCATGATTCTGATCACATTTTTTAGATTTTATTAATAACTCCATGAGTTTTCCACTTGTAAAATATTTATAATATATAAATATATATTAAAAATTGTCATGGATGTGTATAGAAATATAGAGAAAGGTACAATCTAATTTTCATATTTATTCAAGGGAGTTACATGTTTTCACTCATCTACATGGATGAATGAAATAATATATTGTAACAACTTGGCCCCACTAAATGCAAAAACACACCACCGTAATTGGACCATTGGGTCCAGACCTTTTAGGTACCAATAGTTGCCTCCTAGACATGTGGTCCCCTACCCGAGTCCCACCCATATGCATGCATGGTTCATTTGGCTAGGGAATTCCACCATAGTTCAAAACATGTTCATTGTAATGTGTTTTTTCCTCACTCACACTAACTCTAAGATACTTCCCACTCCTAACCTAACACAACTAAAAATGGAGTTCTAATCAGATTGGCTCCCAAAAAAATGGTGCACCTTATTGAAATGAATTATATCATTTAGTCATTTAAACCTTTATCATTATTAAGGGGTCACTTTCACCCCCCCTAGAGTACACAATCCTCATTTTGGATCCAATAACTCAACACATAAACTGCACCACACTTATGGTTGGGTACAATTAATGATACCAAATGTTATAACTAATCCATTCAAACAACACAAATACCCCATCGTAACATGGCTATCATGTCTTAGACTACTAGGTATCACCAGTTTCTATATTGACATGTTCTCCCCTACCTATGGCCAACCAACATTCAAATACGATTCATCTTACTAATGACTTTACACATAGGACAATACATGTTCTTTCTAGTGTGTATTGTTCTCACTCACACAAACCCTGACAAATATCCCATAAGGTCACCCACATTGATCACTACTACTTTACAAGAATCATGATAACAACTCCATTCCATGAGTGCCTAACTATGGAGTTTTAATCAGTTAGGCTCATAAAAATAAAGGTACACCTTATTGACCTGATTCGTATCATTTATCATTTAACACTTTATTATTCTGGGGTGTTACATATATATTCATCTATATTGTTTAGTATTAATTCAATTAATCACGAATATATATATAGTCCCATATCTTAATATCATAGTTCATGTGTTATGGTTATTAAATTCTACCATCAAATAGATTATGTAATTATTCATGATGTTTGTTATTTTGGTGGTAGACATCGGTATAGAGGTTTATGTGTTTGGTGGAGAACATTCTAGATCATCTTATTGATTTTGTAACCTTGACATATTTTTAAAGGACTTTTTTTTGAAAATAATTAAATAATAAAGAACTTATAATTGATTTAAATACTAAAAATTCTAATGGTGTATCACATTGATGTAGTCATAATGTAGATATGTGTTTTAGAAAATGTTTTTTTTGAAAATTTAGATATTAATTACAGATTGTTTTAAATTATTTTATTGAATATCTGAATATAATTTCTTATGAAATATCATGAATTGTTACATAATATGTGGAATAAGATGAGTTTTAACAATTTGGATGAGGAATTACATTATCTGGAACATTTAATGGAATATAATATATTTAAAATAACCTGTGGAATGGTTATTTTCACTAATGTGTGCTCTAATATAAAGAAAACCATAACTTAGTAAAATTAACAATGTCATGGTTAGGGTTTTGGAACTTTATGTGTTGTGAAATTAAAAAAATATTTTTTTCTAACATTTGGTGATATCAATTTATCATAACCCTTTATGATTCTTATTTCATATAGATAACCAAGCATTATTATTTTAATATTAGGAATTAAATGAATTGATTATATTTTGAAAACCTAACCAACCTTTTTAAGTTTAAGGAATAACCACCCATTTAAAATTGTTGGAATCACTATTCTTCCACAAAAAGGAAATAATGAATATTTATTTTCTCACTTTTTAATTTTGGTTGACATGATCGTATGTAATACAACGATTATCAAAATCATTTGCATTGATTTTTGAAACAAAATTTATTAATTTTAAACAAAATAATAATGAACAAATTATGCAATTAAAAGATCATGAAAATAATTTTAGTTCTGTAATTATCATAAACATGGATGTAAAAATTATTTACCATTTCTTATTCTCATATTATATATCTAAACTTCTATATACTTGATCAATTGAAGCCTCTACCAGGGAATAATCTCAATGATCATATTTTCTTTTATTACTGCATGATATTTAATTGGTTTTTATTATCCTTTTGGGGAAAATCATTAATTTTTACCTATATAATTTTTATTTCTAGATTCATGGATGATAACATATAAAAAATTCATACAATAAATATTATTAAATATTAAATAAATTATAGAAACAATAAAATTGTAGATTTTAATGGATGAAGTGATTTGGGTTTCTCTCCAATTGTGACATGACCATGAGTGGAATCTCATATTTATTTCAATATCCATATGTATCTTATTGGTAGATTCTCCATTATATTACACAATAGAAACCATAAATATATATCACTACATTCCCTCACTTCATCGGCATGAATTCATCTATTTTTTCTCCAATATAACATATATTATAATTTTAGTATAATATATTATTTAAAATATAATATATTAAATATTTTTCAATATTCTATCAAATGAAAGCCTATCATGGTATTGTTATCATCTTATAAGAAAATACTATAAATTTTGAGATTAATTATAAATTTAGTAAATTCTAAAAATTTCCATCATTTATTATAGAAATTATGGGAATATATTTTTGACAAATATATAATTAGTAAAAATAATTAAAATAAATCGTAACAAATATTATAGTACGAAATTATAAAAAATGGATAATATTATGTATATTGTGGGAATTGATTTATTCATATTCATGAAATGATATATCCATCATGTAGTAGAGGTATGAGTAAACAATGATGTTAACTTCCTTCATAGGATGCGTAATAGTATTGTTGTAATAATTATAATGTATTATACCAAACACTGTGATTATCAAAATATTTGGTACTGAAGTAATTCTATAAAAAATTCATATTGAATTTAAGATGTGGGAAAATTGAGTAAGTATTTTCTATATATAAAAAAATTTAGGTTGTAAAATACTTTACAAAAGTGTATGTATATTTTTGGTTTATACCATTTAATGTGGTAAAATAATATATGAGACATCCCTTCTCTACTAAACTCACTCAATTAAATCTAAGAAAAACCTAACTTCTCAAAGGTAGTAGGTCCATCCCTATGATCATCAAATTATAGAAATAAATATCAATATATATATTAATACTATTTGGGGGAAATTGTTCCTGAAATAAATATTATTTATCATGACAATATTCCCCTTTAATTTTGGTATATGGTACCCAAAAAATAAAAAAGACACCCTTGATCCGAACAAATAGTCACAAGAAAAAACACTATAGATAGAATAATATGATGGTTGATAAACATTAAAAAATATATATTACTAAAAAAAACTGACACCTTTTATAATGCATATAAATTAAAAAGATATAGATGTTTTGGAAACATTAATACATACCCAAAAAATATAGATCACCCAAAGGAATACTCCATATGAGATTATTTTTAAATTATCACATTGATCATCAGATAACTCCCAACCAACATAGTTCCATCTCCATGGATAGAAAGGAAAAAATATAGAAATATTTATATATGAGGCATACATGTGTAGTAAAAAACACAATCTAAAGGAATAATGATATATTCATAATGTGGCCAACCAATATAACTCAATAAAATATCCCGATGACTTCCAAGGAATACTAAAAATTGAAAATAAAATATTATTTAAATTAATTTTTAAAATAATTCCATTATGTAGGATGTTTCATGAAACCATTCAATTTTTTAAGATAATATTCGAAATAATATTTGCCCATAAATTATCAACAAAAAATATCACCATTCCATTTATTTTTACTACATCACCCACAAATAATTTCCATCATCCAAAAAATATATAGTGATAAATTTCCTTTTAATCAAACGTTGTGTACCACATACTAACTAAATGTGTAACTACAACAATTCAATCCTTTTCAAAATAGAAAGGCCCAAACACAGAAGTCAGATTAGAAACCATCTTCATTAATGTAATAAAGGTCCCCAAAAGGTTTTTTATTCTATAGTATTTTTTCAATTACATTAGATAACATAATATAAAAATATTAATTAGAATAATAATATATTATTTTATAAAATATATAAAATATATTCAAATATTTATATTGTATATCCATGAAATAGTATACATGTAAAAATTTAAATGAAAATATATTAATGATATAAATTTATGTAGTTTTAGAAATAATAATATTTATATTGCATCTCCCCAAAGGAGAATACGATATGATTTGGAAAATTAAGAAATTATATTGAAAACAATAAGATTGAAAAATTAGAGTGAAAGATATGAATTATTAAATTTCCCGGAGAAATGTTTTCTCAAATTTCTTTAAAATTGATTGAGGATAAATATTAATGGATTAAAAAAAGGATGAATTAATGTTTACTTATTATAAATTTTTAGTGATTCCTTCATGGAAATTTGAAAAATAAATCCTCAATATTAAAAAAATTATTAGATTTAAAAATGTTTGAATAAAATTTTAAAATTTTTTGTTGTATGTCACTATCTTATTATATATGTCAAATTTTTTAGTATGTTTAAATTATTAATATAGTGTTTACTAAAATTTATAGGATATAAAATAACATTGACTTGATGGTATCAATATTGAAATAAAAATTAATATCATGTATTCTATTAACAATAACTAAAATCCAAAAGATCACCTTTATATGGACATCGGAAGGTAACCGAAACTAATGTATCCACATAATCATCAGATGTATTACCTCTATACAACCAATCACCTATTATAATGCATCATCATCTACCATAATATGCATCAATTTTAATTTTTTGATATAATATATGAATATTTATATAAAATAATTCACATAACAATTTGAAATAATATATAATATAAATTCATGATATAACCCAGAAACCCTAAAAATACTATGACCAATAATTACTAATATGATAGTGTTCATCCAAATGAGATATCTATTCCACAAGTTTTCTTCATCAATTAAAATTCTCTATGACTCATGAAATTTATCCATCCATATCATCAAATATACCTAAAAATAATTAGAATAACATGTACGTACTCATTCAATAGACAATATAAGGGAACATATTATACCCATATCATGTAATGAGATAACCCCAAAAGTATATTTGATCTATATAAAAAAAATAAGTATTGGGTAGACAATAAAACATTTCCTGACATCATCACCAATATTATTAATGATCATGATCAATAATACCAAATAAATTAATGAGTCACTTTTATCACAATCAAAAATAAAAAAATTTATTGAAGAATAATGGTAATTTGGTGTCACATCCAATTATAAATTTACTCTCCGATAAATCCCCTATAATTTATTGGTTATGGGATTCTAGACGAAATAAAAATATCTATATAACAAGAAATTACTTGGAGAAATATCCATATCTAAATATTAAAACTATATACATGTATGAATACTGTAAGATATAAAATTTTTAGGGTAAAATATGTATATCAGAGAACACAAAAAAATTCACATCTCTAGATATATATATATATATCAGTTACTAATAAGACCCTGAGATATTTGTATGAGGAGAGATAATATCTATTTCATCATAATCCCACTTGAACCCTATTTTATGGTAGATGAGTGTCACCACCTATAAGAATTTTTTTGGACAACATTATCTACTCATGGATTTTTTATGAAATACCCATCTCCAACTATAAGAGATGTTGGAGGCATTATGCATAACTATATATCTCATAGAAATATCTGATAAAACACATCATAAAGATGTGTTTGGTTATAATAATATACGTTCTAAAGTCATTTCTGGACATTATCAAGATTATTAACTGATAAGGATTGTAATCTATCCTCCCACACACTCCTTAGTCAAAGGATATCTGCCAGCGATATCCACCATCACATCCCATTTCCAGAATCATCTATTTGTATCTTACTATATCATATACAAAATTATACGAGTACACATGATAATAAAATTAATTAAAATTAGGGATTCCACTACCAGTCACATAAGGCCTTACATAAATAAATCTAGCAAAACATCACCATCAATGGATTTTACCCTCTCAAACTGATGCTAACAAAATAATACATTAATGACTGATAATTTTTTTATTAATTTATATATCTCACCAAACTAGATGACAATTAATATTAGTTTCCCCATGTATTTCATTTTTAGATCATTATTAGTAACTTAATTTATGTCAACTATGTTTCACAATCATTTCCAATAGCTTACCTAAATATTTATTAGAGATATTCGTCCACCTTAGTCACCCATTATTATTTATCATCCCATATTATCATTCCAATAGTTATATTAAAATTATAATGTAATTTAATTCCTTCGAGATTATGTCCCAAAATTTAATGGAAGTCCCTTTTAAATGTTAAAAATTATTTCAATACGATTTATGAGTTTATCTATACTAACTGATTTCAATCTATATAATTCTATCTCTATTCCCATATTTATTATAACAATTTTTTTTATTTTTATCTAGACATACACAAATTAATATATAAAATAAAATCACCTATATAGAGTTCCATATTTAATAGCTCATTTCATTTAATAAGTTAACTAAAATAGTTGGACATGCATTATTGAATGTTCCTGTAATACCCTTTTAAATTAAATATTTCATATCATTAATTTTTATTCCTTTCATTATTACCATTCTCCTAGATCATATATGATAAATATCTAGAATAACATTATTCATAATGATTCTTAATCTCAGTTATCCTAATTAATTTATTGAAAGAGAAATCATTATAGTGTTTATATGATCCTCTTTCATTTTTTATCAATGTGAATTCATATATTTTCACACAATTATGTTTCAATAATTGACTTATAACCACCTCCCATTATTAATAAATTCACCACAATATATAGTTGAATATCCTCACTTAATAATCATCAAGAAATCAAGAAATTTTTTTATTTTGAAATAATTATACTAGTAATAATTCTATATGTTTTTTTGGGAAGATAAACTTATTGTGATATTTTTATTAATAATTTAAAAATATTTTTAAATAACAATGACCAAAAGTTTGAAAAAAATGACATCAAAATTTCACAATGTTTGTTCTATTTGGCATGGGGTGCCATATGGAGTCCAACTCATTTTATAGGGTCCAGAAAAGGTCCCTCACATACCCTTATGTACCTTAAAGTCAATATTCCAATATGAACGTTCCCTATGGAACCCTCCTTCATGTTATATATGCCTCATATAGTTCTCAACACTCAGGGTTATTCTCTACCATTTAATGACACAAGTCAAATAATAGGGTAGGGTAAAATCATTAGGATCATTAAATCCCAACCTAAAATCCATCATTAACTAAACATTATGATGGGATGGAAAACCTAAATTCTCATATAATTGAGGGGGAAGTGGTGTGACATAATTAGATCTCAGTAACTATATATATTTCATTACTAAACATGGAAAGTTTCATTTCAATTTATCGGAATCGTGATTTTTATTCATCCTTGTACAAACATTTTTCCTGGGGTTGTATCAGATCTAAGATTCTATGGCCCCCATCTTATTTGGGGACCTCTTTGAAACTCTCCTAATGTTTCCTTACACCCCCATAAATTGTTTTTTACTATATATTAATTCATTTAATGAATACAAAACAAAATACCGAAGTAAATCTTGGGCCCTTGATTTTAGATCTGTTATCCAATTATCCAAATCCAAACACCATATTTCATAATATCGTGAGAGAATTAAAAAATAATATATTATAATTCTACGATTTATTTAGGATTATATTTACAAATATAGTTTCTCTAAAGTTATTCTATTTGTATCATTGAGGCTATTCCAATGAAACATGAAAGGTCTCAGAATTGATTTCCATGCTCATTTTATTATTAAATTATTTATTTCAGCCTAAAAAACCTATCTAATTTATCTTCAAATCCAAGATTGGGATTTCAATATTCTCAAAGGAATTGAAGTTGTTTCATCACTTAGAAGAAAAAATTAGGTGGGTTATAAAAACATTTAGTATCAATCAGATAAACAATAATATATAATTTTAATAAACTAAATCTTATAACTAGGATTCCTAAAAATACGATCATTGGTTTAAAATATTTCAAAAGGTTATATGGTATTATGATATTGATGAAAAAATAATCATGATTGAGAATAGGATTTATATAATAATATAATAAATATTTATAGATAATATTAGTATGACATAAATAGCTTGTAACATAATGATCTATATTTGTCTCTAAAAAATACATTGATCTCAAAATAAGCCCCTTGGAAGAAGTGAATCCATCCATGGTGGTTTTTTTCACAATAAAACATAGTTTCCCCTTAAAATAAACAAAAAATTAATAAATTAGTTATTGGATTAGTCCATATGTGTATAATTAATTATTATTGATTTTTATAATTCTTTAAAAATTCATTACCAGCACATCACACAAACTCAAAATCATTTAATAATTGCACAAATATTGTCCTAAGGTAAACATAAAATTCTATACACAATAGAACGTTTCCTTATTCTATTTGATATATTTTTATGTTTAATTTACAATTTTAACCAATTTAATCAAAAGTAAATCTATTTTTCATAAACTCTCCATAGAAAACAATCAAAACCATAAAACCTGACCATTTAGCTCCAGTGAGTGTTAATATATCAAATGAAATAAGTTTTTTGGATTTCTAATCATATCGAATTTCACACCCATGTGAATAACCATGTTTCTAAATCCTCTGTACCCTAAAAATATTCACCTCCAAAAGGAAACAATCATAAATATCCTAATCAACACATACATTAAAATCTATTCCGTACCATATGAATGAATCCCATAATAAATCTCTATAAAATACATAAAAATTACTGAGAAACCAGAAAATATACCAGTACTACATTCAAACCTCCTACAATCATAGGAGAAGATAATAACACAAACATATATATCATTATAAGGAAAAGCATCTCAATACATTTCACTGTGACAAATTTAAATGTCTAAAGACACTTTATTTAAGGATTACATTTACAAAAACAATCCTCTTATAAATCACATCCATATCAAGGTTTTATTACATCAATTTTTTCAAATATCCATTTCAAAGAAACCACACCTACAACTACATAATAATCAATATTCTAGTTGTTATTGAAATGATTTTATAAGAGTGATAGTCTCATTGTATGAATTCTCTCATAAAACTACATACTATAAGATCCATCCCTTAGTAGTTAATAAATCACACTAAATTTAGTGAAATGATCATTGTATTCATAAAAATATATCAAATAAAAATTGACATCCATATCAAACATTCTTAAGGGTTTCCAGAAAACAAAAATATCATCCATAGTTAGAAAAGTATGATAAGGTGTTTCAAAATAATGTCAATCACATAAAGGATCATTGTCTAATCATTAATCAATCCTTTGAAACCCCTCCCCTGATGGTTGAGCTAAATAATTTATTTTTCATAATATATTAACAATAATTCTTTGCTTTCCCAATATACCCTTAAAGGTTCACATTAAATTATAAAACCTAGAAATTATAAAAAATAAAAAATTGTATTCGATAGTGTGTATTACATGCAACACCAAGAATAGAAGAAAATATAATATTTCAATACATTTGGAAATATTTATTTTTAAGTGAATTAGATATCTTTAATAGCTTGCAATTCACATAGCAATGGGTATAAATTAAATGTGATATATTATTAAAATAGTATTATTTAACATGATAACTATCACCATGCCATTGGATTTGAAGATGAATAGTACTAAATAAATATTATTATTTCTTATTATTTATTGACTATAAAAAAAATAATTATTTGAAATAAAATAAATTATTTTTATGAGAAACTAATTTGTTTCATCTAAAAGACGATTTAGTCACATTTTGAGAACATTCGATAATGTTATGTTTTTCCTTTTTTAAAACATTTATGAAATTAAATTAAATTCATTTTTAAATAATAATATAATAATTATCTTGCTGTGATTATTTGGTAATTTTTTATTGGTTTCATTTTTTTTGAATAGTGGAAAATATTAAATTTAGTTTAAACTATGTTTATGTTTAAATTATTTAAATTGTTAAATTATATTTTTGAATTAATTTTGAAGTAAAATTAGTTCAAATATAGATATATATATTAATAAAATTAAGTTCAATGGAATCACTTTGAAAATTAATTTTTGTATAAAACCATTATAAACTATTGAACAATTTCTCTTTAAAAACCTTATTTCTTATCACATCTGTAGGAATAATTTTAAATTTAATTTTTACAGTTGTGTGGATGGAATTTTGAGAAAGTAATTCCTAATATTTTATCATCATAGTTTATTTTGTCTAATGATGATAAATTGTTTTTTGAAAAATATGAATTGTTAAAGCATTGACACATAATTACCGTAGTTATGGTTAAAATTGATTTATAGGGGATTAAAAGATAAAGATAAGTGTTAAAATGACCAATAAATAGTTATAAAATTTATTGTATGGAATTTATTTGAGAATATAATGTTTAATTCTTGATAATACACTATTTTGGGCCCTTTTGGATAGTAAAAAACATGGGTACACCTTTTCCATCCGAGACCATACAAATGTGCCACTCACTTCACTTAGAAATTGACATCTACTATCATATATTATTCCCACCTTCACACCCTTTAATGTCAAACAACACCTACCGAAATAACTTTTGATCTTCCATAGAATCTTCTTAGAAGAACTATTTTTGGAAAAATCCATCATTGGAAGTCTATTGTTCAAAACTAAAGAGGTTACCTAAAAAATATTTAATGATCTTCAATGAGAATTTTTATTTTATTTCTTCCACTGTAACCTTAAATTATTATTAAACCATGTTGATATAAAAAATCTGTATATTAAATTTACGTAGATATTTTAATTTTAATTTAATGACATATATACATCCCCAATTCCATCAAATCTATTTTAAAATCATTATTCATGTGTACAATAGACTACAACCTCACGAACTGAGGTCATTAATTTTTCCATTGACACATCTCATGTTTTCTCAGGATGATGAATATAAACCATATATATGATATTTATAACATAATTATAGATATTTATTAATTATTTCATATATATATAATTTCTATTCCATAGTGGAAACGATAACGCTGCTCATGTGTATGACGAACTATCACCTCAAGAAGTGATGTGATTCAATTTTCACTAATGATTTACATGGAAATTAATAAAGATAAAGGTATAGAATATGTCTAATATAAATGAAATAATTATGAGAAAAATTAATTATTTTTCATTCTAGGAGGATAATGCATCATATTAATTTTACACAATAAAGGATAACATCGTTCTTTTATATGTGGACTATCACCTTTACAATGTGATCAGAATCTCTTTCATAACCACAACACACATACAATATATATAAAAGTATATTTAAATAAATAATATTATATATATTATATTATTATCATTCTATAATGTTGAAATATTACTTAACTACTTTCTATCATGATAACTGAGTAATGGAAATGTTACTAATGCATACGCATGACCTACCATCTCCATTAATGGAAGGTTGTTCATTTTACAAAACCATTTTTCATGATTAGTTTTAAAATTATATATTATGTATAAATATGAATGAAATTTCATCATTATTATTATTTATATGATGGGACTACAAAATAATCCCAATAACTGGAATATTAATGAAAAAACTAGAATGAGAAAACAATGTATTTATAATCCAAAACAATGAAAATAATGATTTTTTATTAATGAATGGGCGAACATATGTTATAAATGGATAATATATGATATTAAAAATATTAATATGGAACCTTTGTAATTTAATTACATGTTTAAAAACACTATATATTATTTTAAAACACATTTGACCTAAATTGAGCATTAGGTATGGGTTTCTCATCTCCATTCTCTTCCATGAGACATACACTAAATTCATCACTAATTTTTATAACATGTTGTATATAATACTCTTTTAAATGTTATATCATGAATTAATTTTTCTTAATTGAATTTAATATTATTTATATTATGGGTATTTTTATACAAAAGATACTAAAGTGGAAAGGGATTATTTTAAAATCTCATCTTTAATAGGGATTGCTTTTGTTTTAGTATCCCTTATAGAATTAATATATATTTAAATATTAAAATAAATTTTTTTCAATCTCCTCTAATTATTGATGATATTTTTCAATTAATAGTGACATTTTCCCACTCTTTTCTACCAATCATTATTGAAAAAATGTTTTTATCAAAACATGCTTTTATATCTCTATTCGGTTTGAAATATATTTTCGTAATACCCAATATCTTTATATAATACTATCAATTTTTTAAAACATAAAAAATAATATTTTTTCCACATTTTACCTTTTAATTTTTATTAAAAGAATAATTACGTAATTTTAAAGATAATTACCATTTGTAATTTATGTAAATTTTAAAAGGAATCATTGTTCAAATATGTAGACCTGGAAAAAATTATCTTCCATCATGACCACTCAATATTTTAAATATTGCAGTATATTTTTGAATGCTTATGTACAATGAAAAGTGATTTCAATTTCTTTTAGGACTTTTAGTATTAAAAGGTGATTTCCAAAATGAAATGTACATTTCACACAATAATTTTTTAAATAATGTTTTATGGTATTCTTTTTAATCTATGACATCAAAACTTTAATAAATGAATGACATTTTGAGAATATGTTGTATTGATATCATAATTATTTTTTCATTGGATGATTGATGATCATTTTAATATAAGATGTACATTTCTACTACCATTCACAATTGCTGAGTCTGGAGCACAGTGTTTACCCTAAGAGTGACCAAAAAGTGGTTAGTATGAGGCATTCAAACTCTTTGTTTTTTGCAGTATGTTCTACATATTAATTAATTGTTATGTTAACTAATAATTTCCATTATGACCTAAAATAATTTTAAAAATATATCATTATGAAAAAATTTATAGGGTTAGCCTTATTGTCTTGGAATTACCATTGATGCACTCCTTCCTCCTTAAATTGGCCAATCTCAACAAATGACAATGAAATTCTAGATCAGAGATGATCATATTGAAACAAACACAAAAAAAATCCCTTCAATAATTGGCGAGAATTTACTTCGATGAAGAAAATTCTAATATCTATGTATGAATCATAGATTAGTTATTTACACTCTCTAATTAAATTATTGAGTAGATAAAATATTATTCTTTGATCCATGTTCTTTTGTAGCCTTTGTACGTGCCTAGTTACAAAAATATATTTATTTTTAATTTATTACTAACTCAAGATGCCCGTTCTTGATTATTGTTCAATAAATATTTCTGATAAATGTTTAAAACTTTTATTTTTTTCTTTCCTACCATGTTTTCATTGCGTTCTTCACAGGTTGGACCCCACCATCCCAGTTTGACTCTATCAAGAGGTATCGAGCCAAAACAAATCCTCATAACTACAACAAATCAAGAAAAAACACTGGTGAATTAAATGTGGACATATTTGGGATCATTACAAGGAAAAGATGTTTTTCGTGGTGTTTTTAGGTCAAAGCTTCAAGGATACAATTCATGGGGATGTGAAGTTCATGTGATGAACTTCCGGTGAACGAATGCAGCTGATTACAAATGAATAATGACAAATCACAACAATTTTCAGACATATCCTCCATTTTCTACAAGATATAGGGCTAAAATCATATCTGTATGAACATATTCTTAAACGTAAATCAGATATGAGTGCTTTGTAGAAACCCAGACTATAAGACATGTACAAGGAAAAACAAGCAACATGTATCCCCCTTAGCAAAGATGGGTAGGGTTTTAAAATTTTTAATGATGACATGGTGTGTATCCCTTATATATGCCTTTTACCCCTTCCTGAGATGAAACAACTGTGTCCACGATCACATGGGTAGGAACCCATGTTGATGTACATGGCTATGTACTAGAGTATATAGACACAGGGTCTAGTTCATTGACATGACAAAGAGGACATGACCTTATCCTAGTTATCCTGGACAAACTTTGTAGTCGAACCACAAGAAAGATACTAATATATGAGTTGGGTTCTATGTTCCAGCCAATGACATGACCAGGAAGCGGAGTGGGACCACACGATGGGTGGATCCCCTATATCTCCATATACTCATTAATATAATTTGATAAATCTTCATGGTTCCATATCTCATTCATTTAAACCCAGATTTGTTCTTTTGAGTACCATATCCTGTGTTTTTTCCAATGTAGAATATCAGGGTGTTTACAATTGTCGATTTGAAGATATAATGTGAACTACTTTTTGCATTGTTATTGTTTTGGAGATTCTTAATTAAGGTAGTGATCTAGATGAATCACCAGTGGCTCCTGAGTTTTAATCTCTAATATGGCTAGGTAGTAGAGTCGTTGATGACTATAATGGAACACCCCATCAGCATGGGTGTGAGTCCTCTATAGAATCCTTCATAGTGGAACCACCCATTAGCATGGGCTTGGGTCCATGATGATCAGAGTGGATCCCCTAATCAGTATGGACAAGGGTACTCTATAGTTACCTTATGGTTGGAACCCACATCATCATGGGCGCAGTTCCTTGAGGTCCATAGTCGAATCCCCTCTCATACAAGGGTGCAGGTCCTCGACATTAGAGTGGAACCCCCCATCAGCTTGTGTGTAGGTTTCTGATGACTAGAGTGTAACCCCCCCTTATCACACTAGTGTACGAGTCCTCAACCATTAGAGTTAAACACCCCATTACCATGGGTTATAGTCCTATAACTTATCGAATGAAACCCGCTGATCAACATTGGTAATTGGTCCTCATGATACCAGAGTGGAGTCTCTCATATAAATGGGTATGATTCCTTTAGATATATTTAATGTGGAACCCCATTGAGGTACTATGGCATGGTCCTATATATTTAGTTTATTCCCACTCGACTATGCGACTATATGAAGAGGTGTGGCATGACGTCCATAGTTACTTCTAGAAGATGAGTGAGATGATGGGAATCATTAATGGATATTTTTATCTCTTGGATACTCTTTTTATTGGTATGTGTTATGATATGAAGATCCCCTTACTCTCCCAATAGGGATTCATCGACTGAGTGTATATATATATATATATTCTATATTGACACCTTGCATTTTGTTACTCTCCTTCTAGGAGAGGTGTTGATGTTTGGGGTATTCTATGTTCTCTCAATGTCTATATTATCATTATTTTATGACTCCAATATTCTGTTATTAGTAGAAAAGATTCGATATGTAGTTCATCAAGTCACAATGTCGACCCCCTTGTTCTTGGAAAAGGTTAAACTCCTATTAGATGGGTTGAGATATTATCATTGATTGTATCTTATATCTACTATCTTTCTAATCCTATTTTATTTCATTCTACTCCATCATTAGAATTTATGGTATCCTACAGCGTATGTACATATTAACCCATCTATGGGATTTTCCCACATGTGTGGTGTCTTACAAAGACGATGGAATATTCTCCAACTTCATTGGATATAATGGATACTGGATGCTTTCGACCATGTAGAGTGGTCACAACATGAGATTCTCAATATTGCGTTTCTTAATAGTTTACATTTCTATTTTTGTTTTGTTGGGACATATTTTAGATTAGTCATGTATTTTCCCCTTTTATTTTTTGTTTTAACTACCGTACACTATTTTTTCTTAGAGTTTACGCATTTTGGGTTTACTCTATAGCTATTGTGAATATTTTACACTTTCTCTATGAACATTATCATTGGTCTGGTAGTGTGAGTGCCTACAACTGTATAAGAAAATGCCTCCCAAGTTATTTTTTCTTCTATATTGGTTTATAGCCCTTAGTATATGGGGGCAGGATTGGGGTAGTCACAGCATGTGCCCCAACTTGGGATGGGTCATAACATATTTTTATAAGAGGTGGTTCAATCCATGTGATGTTGTTTATACTAGTCCCCATTAATGAGTTTCAGTTGTGTTTAGGGAAACAGTGTCAATGTGCCTTGACTGTGGCCCTCAAGCTAGGGAATACTATGATAGTGTGGTGGATGATATATCAATTCACTATAAACCACAAATCATTGCTTGACAACTCTCCATACAAAGACATTTGTTGGAGGGATAAATGTTAAATGCATTATATAGGATTGATTATTTGACTTCCCAGCTTGATTCATCTCACCATTGTTATATATATATATATGTATATATCTGTGATCATCAGACTATGGTACATCCTGATAAATATTCATATGGATTCATGATGACAACCACCAAATATACTAGCTCTAGATTGTGATGAAGATCAGATGAGTGACAAGGCATCACTTCAGGTTCTATCCTACACCCCCTTTCTCCAGGGGGATAATTAGGATATCCACTAACTATTGATAAGGAAATCATCTCAAAAGAGTAGGATGAGGATATGCACAGGATGGGAATGCTTTTGAGTTCTAGAACTAGAGGCCACTCTGGTTCTGTAATGATCAATGCCATCAGGATGTAGAATATTGGATAGTTCATTTGCCTATATCATCAAGCACATCCAAACCCCAACCGATCAGGTGTTTACAATGGACTATAGCATCTTCCACAGAGTAGTTGGCTTCTAGTGTATCCTTGTAATATAGATGAATTATTAGTTAACACTCTCATGTACCAGCATCCACCAACTGTTATGTCAAGAGTAATACACCTTATGTTTTCACTTAGTTTAGATTTAAGAGTTTATGAAGTAACAACAAGGAGGGATGACAATGGACGAGTAAACAACAAGGTTCAAAAACCTTACATATTACTCTTTTTACATGATCAGTGATGCCTACTACTGAGCACAAATGTTTGTGAAGGGACTCCTATGAGAGATCCATGCCACCATAGTTCCATTTTCCATTCCCACATGTTCTAGCTTACTGGAGAGGGAACTAGTTACTGTAATATTTATATCATAGGGATTCCATATATCTTTAACTGAATGTGGACACGACATAGAAGAGTTATCTGCAATAGATAGTATATGCCATGTTCCACATTATTGATACAGGAGACCTACCCATGATCTGAATAACGAATTTGGCCAGGGGAAATGTAGAGGATCATGGATTCCCAGAAACGGGAATCGATTCACTTGAGATAGGAAGGTTCACATAGCACATGACTTCCCGAATATAAAAGCTGAGTAGCATAGAAAATTATCTGATAGACCTCCATAGATGAGGCAAAACCATGACCCAAGATCTCTCACGATAGGGCATGGTCGTCCCTAGGGTGGCAATGCTAGAAGAGGAGGAGGGGGATCTATAGTTTGTGGATAAAGATATGAGATACTTTCACAAACACCACCATGTGGCACATGTATAGCTTAGGGAGAAGGATTTTGATTCCCTAGAAAGTTATTGGCTTTGAAGGTTTATGATCTTATAGTGCATGTGATGATTAGAGGTACGATCTGTGTTTATTATACTACTAACTTAGTATGGGAATAAAAATGGGATAGTCATTCCATAAAATCTATAATACCAATGTGGGTTCTAGAGCTCCAATTTAAGGCACTAGCCTAATAGCTTCATCTTGAGGTTCTAATAAGCAACAATTATTCTGTATCTATTTTCTACTAGTAGTGCGAGTTATCCCTTATTTTTTATATGGTCACATGGGACCTTTTTTTTTGTCACAATAGAACCCTATGATTTAATCTAGGAAATGGATCAAATTTTCATGGTCTAAGAACAGATTAACTATCACTATAGGAATTCCATATTCCTAGTAAATGATGGGATGTGATTATCCTTTTTAGATAGAGATAACTTATGGAAGGTAATTGAGTTTTTCAAGAACGAGGTTACATCCCATCACATGTCAGTTAGCGAGTGCAACAATTGGTATAGCAGGATCTTTAGGCTTCAATATTATTTTGGCTATGGGGGATTATATTTATATATTCCCTGAGGACATTCTAGGACTAACTATGAGGGGGGAGTTGTAGTTTTTCATTGGCTTGAATCCCTACACCACTTTGATATCTTCTGCAATATATCAGGCAACACCAACAGAGATCTGAGATCTATAGTTATAGTTGGAGTAGCTTTGAGTGAAGGGTTTCATTAGATATAGTGTATCCCCTGGGTATCATTTATGTTTTTCATGAAAAAGGTACAGGTAAAATGTGAATTTTTATAGATTATATTCAATTGAAAATGGCCATGAAAATGATCAAGTACCCCTTTTAGAGTATTGAAGAACACATTAACTAGTTATGAGGTGTAAGATGGTTCTTAAAGATCGATCTTAGGTTCAGCTACACCAAGACGATGGTTTTCGAGGCTGATATTCAAAAGTTGGCGTTTCTATGTGTCTAGGGACATTATGAGTTTTTATTGATGACTGTTGGTGTGAAGAATTTCCCCAAAATGTTTGTGGATTTGATAAACATAGTATTCCATATATAATTATACATTTTTTTTCATCTTCATCAACAACAAAATCATCTAATATGAATCAGAGGAGAATCTTGTAGATCATTTGATGATGGTATTAGATTTTCATCGAGAGAACCGGTTTTATGGGAAACTCTTAAATTTCTATTTCTAGATATATGAGGCTAACTGCTTGGGGCATTTCATTTATGGGCATGTTTTAGATATGGACCCAAAAATGAATAGAAAGGTTTGTTCTTGGGATCCACCCAAGAACATGTTAGACATGAGAAGCTTTCTTGGCTTGGAGGGTAACTATAGATGTTTTTTGGATGAATTCTATAAGATTTCATCCCCTTTAACGACACTAACATGAAATGAGAAGTTGTTTACCCAGTCATAGTAGTTATATAGGTCCTTTTAGAGGTTTATGATAAAGCTGAAGAGTGATCCATGTTAGACTACTAGAGGAAGGTGTAGAGTTCACAGTGTATTAGAATTCCTCGGGAGTTGGGATCATTTATTTATTGATGCAACAGTAGAAAAATATCTCTTACAAGTCGAGGTAGTCGAGACCCCATAAGATGAACAAAAAATATTCTGAGCTAGAGATGGAAGCAGTAGTCCTCACTCTGTAGACGTAGAGACACCACCTTCTAGGCGAGCACATTATGGTTCACTTATACCATCGAAGCCTCAGGTATGTCTTCAAATGGAGAGACTTGAACCGGAGACAACATCACTGGTTAGAGTACATATAGGACTATAACATCAATATAGTCTACAATTCATGGAAGGGTAACGTTTCAATAGTTCCCTTAATAGAAATTCCAAGACACACTTAGTGTTGGAGGCTTTAGAGAGGTTGTCCTCTCTATAGTTAACCCTAGTGGAGAATGAGGATATAATTTTTCTATACTAAATTGTGTTGAATCCTAAAATTATCATGTGTGACAGAGAGTCCCATCTAGTAAATATCATTACTGAAGCCTTACGTGATTATAAATCCATAGGTGACTCACCTAATGGGATACTCTAAATGAGGGAATCACATCATCCATTTGTAGAGAAAGATGTTGGTCACAATCACATTATAGGACGAAGTGATGAGAGGGTTCCACTCAAATCCTCTAGATATATATCATATTGTTGGTAAGATGTTTTTATTCCTTTAATGCTCTTTTTTCAAAGAATTACATGAGATAAAACATAAATTATTTCATCTCTAGGTGCCTCACTTATCAAAAAGTGAAAGGGGATCACCATGTTCGGGTTGGTTTGTTGTATCCCCTTGTTATCCCATAGTGGAAGTGAGAGGGAATATCATTGACATTGTGAAATAGATTCTATGAACAAAAAGGGACCATGAAACCATCACAATGATAGTTTACTAGATTACTAATTTGGGAAACCTCCTTTCCATTAGAGAATATCATTCAGTGGAGTGTTCTGTGAAACTATACATATGAGAGATCTTTCTTATTCATGGTGTTCCCTCAACAATTTTCTTTTGATTGTGACATTTGATTTACTTCATGATTTTTGAGATACCTGAAGGACGAATTTGGTTCCAAAATGGGGATGAGTACAGCCGTTCACCCCTGGATCGATGGGATGACTGAGTTCACAATCTATGTGTTATAGGATATGTTGAGGGTGTGTGTTTTAGAATTAGTCCAAAGATAGTAGGATCACATACCCATGGTGTAGTATTCATAAAACAATAACTACAACTCTACAATCAACATGAAACCTTCTTCGACCATGTACGAGAGACCCTGCAGGTCACCCTTTTAATGGAAAATGGTCGGCGAGACATCTCTTGTGGGCCCAGTGATGGTGCAGGTGATGACGTGGAAGGTCCAGGTTACCCATGAATGGGTGAGAATGTCCTAGAGAATAAATAAATCATAGTAAGGTCCCCATCATATTCCATTGGAGTTTTAGAGTGGATACAATGTTCTCATGAGATTCTCCCTTTGATGAGGATTGTTGAGGTTCTATTGGATATACAAATTATCCATGAGGTTCATTGGTCCATTCTATATTGTACTGAGGGTTGGTGAGGTATATTACTGAATCCCCATACCCTCACATATTGAGTAGGTAAATGACATATTCCACATGCCATAATAGAGGAGATACTTGCCATACCCTATACTATTCTTTGAGTGGGGAGAGAAGGGAATCAATAATGGATCCACCTTTGTAGAGCACGTGAGGGTGATCAAGGATTGATAGCATCTAACCCATTATTGATAGAACATCCCGTTTGATCACATGTTTTGGTGTCATGGGAACATAATAGTGAGTTCCTTGAAGTGTGAGGGCCAACTGCAGGCTTAGTATCCTATGTTGGTTTCATAGTTTTTATTTTTGGGGATGAAAATCACGAAGGAGGGAATGTTGTAGAGACCCAATTTTTTCCTTCTATGAATTTGAAAAAATTATATATATATTTATAGATCTAGGTGATGAGACGACATGAAATTACAAGGCATGGTGTGCCCCGAATTAATTTAATAAAAATATTTTATATATTTTATAATGCACGTGTGAAGAATTTTAAGTAAAATGTTATAACTCTTAAAAGGAATATAAGATCATCAAATGAGACCCCTATTGAGTCGGGAACGTGTTGTTTACCCTCAGTTTGACCAAAAATGTATTGGCATGTGTCATTTGGATTCCTTGCTCTTTGTAGGTATGTTCAATAGAATAATTAATTATTAGGTTAATTAAATTATTCATTTTGTCCTAAACAAAGTTTTATAACTGAATCTTCATGGAATAAATTACCGTCTTAGATTTATAATCCTTAAATCTATTGAAAATATCTCATTTATCCTTCAGTTAGAGGATATAATTAGACAAAGAAGAAATGAAGAATCATATATGAAAAGATATCAGTGTATTTAATGAAATCCTTCGAACAATGGCAAGTGTATTCTTTAATGAATAACAATCCAATCTCTAGAAAGGAATCATAAATTGGTGTTTTCTTCTCTTTGATTAAAAATATTGACTAGATCAGTCCTTGTCCTTCAATTTTTATGCTTTTAGAGTCTTTTCATGCACCTAGGTACATAAAAATATTTATTTTTAATTGATTATTATCCCTAGATGCCCATTCTTGATCATTATCCATGAAATATTGGGATATGATATTTAATCCTTTGTTTTTGTGATTTTTACTATTGGTTTATTTGTGTTCTTCAACAATTGGACCCCATGGACCTTGTTCGACTTTTCTAGGTGCTACCGAGCCCGATAAAACCCTTGAAACCATGAAGAATCAAGAAAAAATAACTATTCTATGATTTAATGACATATCTAAGAACATTTCAAGGAAGAAATGGTTTTTTAGTGTTTTGAGATCAAGGCATCATGGGTGGAATCCTTGGTGATGTGTGGTTATTTCGATGAACTTTCGATTAATGATCAAAGAAAATTTGTTGTGAACCATGGATATGAAACAAGTTTTTTACTAGATCCATGATTTTGGGATAGACATAGGACCAAAATAAAATTAGGATGAATAGAATTAGGCAAAGAAATTTGATATGATGATTATGTAGAAAACATGACTACACACCGGGTACAAGGAGAAACACATGGCATGTAACCCCCTATGGCGATGATTTTTTTTGGGAATGTTAATAATGATGCAATATGATTCCCTTCTATACACCATGTATCCCTTTCCGTGATAGGCAACCCATGTTAATGATCACACTAGAGGGAACCTGTGTTGATGTACACTGTGGTATACTCGAGTAGACGGACAAGGGGCCGATACACAGAAATGGCCAACAAGACATGACATGGTCCCTATTTTTTGGACACACCATATCATCCACCTGCACATCATTAACTACTACATTATATAGGTTCCATGTTCTAGCAGAGGACACGACTATGGTGTGGATTGGGAAATCATACCTTGTGGATCAACTAAAACATCATGTATACATTGTACCATTTTGAGGAAACGTAGATTTTCTATATCTTCTTCATCTGAACTCAGAATTTAGACCATGAGTAGACTATCCTGAGTTTTTCGATGTATTACGCGATGGTTACCTCAGTTTTTTATTTTATCATATGATGTGAAATGATTCGATCATAATGCTTGTTTAGTAAATGATTGATTTTGGAAATGATTTGGAATAGTCACCTAAGGATATAGAGTTGTACCCTCCAATGGTGTTGGGAAGTGGAGTCCTCGATGACTATATAATAACCACCAATTTGTATGGTCATGGGACCTATAAATCATAATTATGAGTGGAACCCCCAAACTACATGGGGACAAGTCACTGATTACCTGAGTGGAACCTCCATCACCATCAGATTAGGTCCACTACAATAACCTTCTGAGTAGTTCCCCCATCAGAGTGGGAATGGGTCCCCGATGACGAGATTTGGACCCCCTACCATACTAGGGAACATGTTCACAAATTTTGGGTGGAACCACAAATCAACATGGGCACGGGTCATAAATTAACATAGTGGAACCCCTTATTTCACCTGTTTATAGGTCCTCGATGAATACAGTGGAACCCCCCATCTGCATGGGAACATGTCCTCTACATTACCAAGTGAAACCCCCAATAATCATAGGGTATAATTCCTCTTGAAACAATGTGGAAAACCATATCAACATCTATACAGGTCCTATAAAGATACATAGAGTGGAACTCGCTTAACATACTAAGTTTTTGGTCATCTCCTTCAATTTTTTGTAAACATAACTATGAGGAACAATGATGAGGCATGGCATAAAATGAATAATTACTTATAAAAAATGTGAGATGTTAGGAATCATTGATAGGATTTTGGAAGAACTTCCTAAACTTACTCAGGGGATGAGTTATGGGATGAAGATACCCTTACTCTCTCATTTGAGATTCTTTGACTAAGAATATATAAATATATATTCTTATGTATCCACACCATGGTTCTGGTTAATCTTTATCCATGAGTGGTGAAGATGCACAAGGTATGCCACATGATTTCTATGTCATGTTTATCAGGTTTGGAGTATTATACTCTCCTTCAACTGGTGGAAAATATTGAACTTTTAGTTCATCAACTCGTCATGTCGAGACAGGTTGTGGTTGGACATGGCACCATTAACTCTTGGTCGACATGAGTGGTTTTCTATGATATTATCTTGTTTATACTACCTTTCTATTCATGTTTTGTATTTTAAAGCTCCCCCTTTATCATTTTGGGTGTTTTAAATAGGTATGTATTTACTTAATTGTGCATGGAATTTTACCACACCTGTCATGTCTTATGAAGATGAAAAATAAGTCAACGATGACATTAGAGGAACTTCAGGATATTGGGTTCTTTTTATTACAAATCGTGGTCATATCGAGTTATAGAGGAGATGGGTTCTCTTGGAGGATTAATTTTTTAAGTTTGGGGAATATTTCTAGTTGGGTGTGTATTTTTCCCCTTTTCATTTCAATTTAGACTACTATATTCTGGTACTGTCTTGAACTTATGAATTCCTAATTTACATTCTAGCTATATTGCATCTTTTATTATTTCCCTTTGAACCTTTTTATATAGATGGACTTTTGTGTGCATACTTGTACATAGAAAATCCTCTCTATATTAGTTCTGCCTCTGGCATTGGTCTCTATCCCCTTATATATGGATGTAGACTTGCAGTAGCTATGGATCGACCTTCGGCTTGGGTTGGGTAATGAAATACTCACCCCTTCTTCTGAGTAATTTTACCTTGGATACTAGGATGTATATTCTAATTGAAAATGGAAATGTTAAGGGTAATAATGCCATAGTCAATAAAAATTCATTGTGTATTTTATTTCTTGAAATATAAAGAGAATTTAAAGTATATATCTAGTTAACCATAATAAATAATCTATTCGATCATTCATGGGAAATTTCATGTAACTTATAATAGTATAATAAATCAGACATCGACCTCACGATTTTGCGGTTAGGGTCACTATAGTTGGTATGAGAGGATTTTTAGTAGAACCCATGTGAACAAGACATAGGAAAACATAGATTTAGAAAAATTAACAAATGATTTTCCTTCAGAATAAGTATTGTAGAAGATACGAATTGTTTTGTAAGAATTTAATGTTTTGGTCATTCCTATAAAATAAATCATTTTTTGGATACTATATGTATATGTGGTTCTAGGAAAAATGCATATATAAGTAATAACTCTAAAAAATAATTCATTACAAATCACTTGATCATCACATAGTTAACGATAACAAGCCCTACTACACACCAAGTTTTATACTCTTAGGGGATATTCTATAAATAATTCACATTTTTTGAAACATATTATGAAGGATTTTGAAATAGAGATATCCCTACTGAAACCTTGCTTATTATTATGAGATTATATATGAAAAAGTACTAAAGGAAAAACCAATTAATGCGACGGGGTATTTGAGATGGGCTTTATTCCCGTTGTAAAAACCCCGACGAAAAGCGTATTTGCGACGGGAATATATTCTCATCGCAAATGGTCAATTATTTGTGACGACAATACAGGACCCGTCGCAATAGATATGGAGTGGTTTGCGCGCCAAAACACAGGAAGCCTATTTGCGACGGTCACCTTCTACCCATCGCAACTACCCGGCGGTGGTAAATACTATTTGCGACGGGTAAATGGCCTCGTCGCAAAAAAATATTCAGTAGGTGTTATTTGCGATGGGTCCCGTCGCCAATACCGGCGGTGGTAAATAGGATTTTGCGATGGGGATATCCTCCTGTCGCTAATGGGATGCCAACAGGCAGCTATTTGCGACGGGCCAGTCGCAAAAAACCTTTTAACTGCTGCCCGTAATGAATGCGGGCGAAGGTATTTGCGATGGGGTCAGTCGCCAATACCGGCGGCGGTAAATAGGAATTTGCGACAGGGATATCCGCCCGTTGCTAATAGTTTGTCGGGAGGCAGCTATTTGCCATGGGCCCGTCACAAAAACCCATTTAACTGCCAACTGTAATAAATGTGGGCGAAGGTATTTGCGATGGGATACCGTCGCGAATAAGACCGTTGCAAATAATCTAACCTATATATATCCCCCACCCGTTTTTATCCAAATCATTTAGATATCTCTTCCTCTCTATCTTTAACTTTTAGTTCTAAGTAGAAAATTTCATTCTTTTTAATTTTTTCTTACGAGAAGAGGAGAGAAGGAGTTAGAAGGCGCAAATTGCTTCAAAATATCGAAGGTATTTATATTTTTTTATTTTTTAAATTATTTTTAATTGTTAATTTTTTTTAATTTTTAATTTTATTTTTAATTGTTAATTTTATTTTTTTTAATAGAATGTTTAGTAGCTATATAGTATAATCAGATTAAGTGGTTGTACCAAATAATCCTTTTCTGGATACCAACAAGTAGAGGCTGCTCTAGAACAGATGTACGTAGGAATGAAAACTCTGACAAGGTGTTTCGAGCTTGACTCGGGGTATCCTGGTACATGACAACAGGCCTTACTGCACTCTTGGTTCGACGCTCCCGGAGGATGTTTTGGTAATAATTAGAAATAAATATATTTAATTTGAAATAATTATAAATAGTTATATTTAATTAGAAATAATTATAATATTATCTAATAATTAAGAAATAATTAGATTTAATTAGATTTAATTAAAATAATTATCAAATAATTGGGAAATAATTAGATTTAACTGATTAGAAATAATTAGAACAATTAAAATAATTAGGAAAAAATTAAAAATAATTAGGAAAAAATTAAAAATAATTTGGAAATAATTAAAAATAATTAGGAAAAAATTAAAAATAATTAAGAAACAATTAAAAATAATTAGGAAACAATAAAAAATTAAGAAACTATTAAAAAAAAGGAAACAATTAAAAAAAATAGGAAACAATTAAAAAAATTAGGAAACAATTATAAAAAAGAAAACAATTAAAAATAATTCAGAAACAATTAAAAATAATTGTAAAAAATAAAATATAATTGGGAAACAATTAAAAATAAATGTGAAACAATTAAAAATAATTAGGAAATAATTAAAATTAATTAGGAAACAATTAAAAATAATTAGAAAACAATTAAAAATAATTAGGAAACAAATAAAAATAATTAGGAAACAACTAAAAATAATTTGGATACAATTAAAAATAATTAGGAAACAACTAAAAATAATTAGGAAAAAATTAAAAATAATTAAGAAACAATTAAAAATTATTAGGAAAAAATTAAAAATAATTAGGAAAGAATTAAAAATAATTAAGAAACAATTAAAAATTATTAGGAAACAATTGAAAATAATTAGGAAAAAATTAAAAATAATTAGGAAAAAATTATAAATAATTAGGATAGAATTAAAAATATTTAGAAAAAAATTAAAAGTAATTATGAAACAATAAAAAATATTTAGGAATCAATTAAAAAAATTAGGAAAGAATTAAAAATAATTAGGAAAAAATTACAAACAATTAAGAAACAATTAAAAACAATTAGGAAACAAATAAAAACAATTAGGAAACAATTAAAAACAATTAGGAAACAATTAAAAACAATTGGGAAACAATTAAAAACAATTAGTAAACAATTAAAAACAATTAGGAAACAATTAAAAACAATTAGGAAACAATTAAAAACAATTAGGAAACAATTAAAAATAATTAAGAAACAACTAAAAACAATTAAGAAACAACTAAAAACAATTAAGAAATTTAGCAAGCATGATTGACCGCTCATCTACCTCAATTTTTTTTCATTTGTGTGTTGAAGCTTGATAAGAAACTTCTGCCTCCAGATTTAATATTTGCTTTTACTATCAAAATTATCAACCTCATCGCCAACATAGAGGTGAGGAGGTTTATAATTTTGACAGTAAAAGAAAATAATACATGTGGAGGCAGAAGTTTCCTGTCAACCTCAACACACAAATGAAAAGAAAATTGAGGTAGATGAGCCGTCAATCACGTTTGTTTTTCTATTCAATGATTGATTTACCACCCAACCTATATGCATATCTTCCCAATAAAAAGTTTGCGTCAACCGTGTCCAATGTAAACTCTTTAATTGTTCTTTCTTAGTTGATCAACTTTCAAATAGAGTTGCAATAGGACAACCCAAGTCATGTCTTTCTCATCTATAAGAATCATATCACATGGCTTTTTACATAGACCTTTCTTTCTTGAAAATTTAAGGGAAAGATACTGAATTTCTCTTAATTTTTTAAGGAAGAATGATCTATGTAAAGGGTCATGCGAAATGATTCTTAAAGATGAGAATGACATTACTTGTGTTGTCCTATTGCAACACTACTTGTGAGTTGATCAACCATGTAAGGACAATTATAGAGTTTACATTGGACATGGCTGACAGAAACTTTTTATTGGGCATGACCTGAAAATTGACGAGCCTTTAAGACTTGAACATGTTAAAAATAGAGAAAAACTTGATGGAAATAATGAGATTTTTAATAATCAGTAATAATTAGTAATAATTAGCAATAATTAATCAAAAATCAAATAAATTCGAGTACATGGTTATAAATTGGCACAATTTCCAGCGGATTGGCGACTACCTTTTGTTCAACGTCGCATAACTTTGTTACTTTATTCCACTGAAATCAGTATAAAAAATATGCTCTAACGTAAGTCAGAGCATGTTTTTCATACTGATTTCAGTTGGGAGAAAACGAAAAAGAGATGAGCCATCGGAAAAGAGAGGCTCTTTTCCCTGACGACTCAACTCCGTGCAAGGAGATGAGTCGTCAGTCAAAAGAGCTGCAGACAATCTGATGGAAACAAATAAGAATAATTAGTAATATAATCTCCACAATGATGATTAAAAAATTTTATTTCATTATTCAAGCATATTTCATTTTTCCAAGTATTGGTAAGTATTGCTAAATTAACGATAATTAGTGGGGATGATTACAAACTAACTCTGTCGCCTATAATTATTGGTAATTACTATGAAATAACTGTAATTATGTATCTTCTCTTTTTAAGATATTGTTTTTCTTATATCAAATTATTTATCAACAATAATGGTTTTAAATTTTGCAGAAACATATATATAAATATGGAACAAGGAAATCGACATCAATCATTATTCAATGATAACACTTGGATAAATCAGCACAAAAATCCAAACAGTTCTAGTTTATATCCTGTATATATTGATGGTGTTGAAGCTTTCTTATCATTTGCGTCATCAAACCTGGAAATTGTTTCAGAAGGGACAATTAAGTTTCCTTGTAAAAAATGTGCTCTGAGAACGTTTGAGACATTTGACATCATTGGGCAACATCTATTGCGTTATGGGATTCAATCATATTATATTTTTTGGTATCAACATGGTGAACACAATTTTAGAGAGGATACTAATAATTTGATTCCGGATCTATCACCATTTCAGAATTTAGTACATGATGTTGCAGGGTCATCCATTCAACAAACTGAAATCGAGGATGATGTTGATTTACCTCCAAAGTTGGCACCATCTGAATTTGTTGAGTTGTTCAGGTCTGCTGAGGATGCATTATATCCTGGTGGAAAGATAAGAAAGTTAGAAGAAGTTGCAAAATTTATGGCTATTAAATCAGATAATGGAATGTCAAATAACTATTTTGATTAGATATTTTCTTTGGTTAAAGCACTGTTACATGAAGGAAATGTGCTTCCTGCTAATTATTATAAGAGAAAGAGACTGGTTCGTAATCTGGGCCTTAGTTATCAGAAGATCCATGAATGTTCAAACCATTGCATCTTATATTTAGGTAAAAATGAGTCATTGGATAGTTGTCCCACATGTGGACAATCAAGGTATAAATAAGCTCAATCAGGAAAGTCTGGATTTATTTCTGTAAAACAGTTGAGATATTTCCTGCTTACACCCAGGTTGCAGCGTTTATTTATGTCTCAGAACATAGCTACAATGATGTCATGGCATAAAACCAATATTTAAAATGGCAAAAGCTTGATTCATCTATCTGATGGTGATTCATGGAAACATTTTGATCAAGTGCATCTGTCATTTTCTATAGAATCTTGGAACGTGTGATTGGGTCTTTCTAATGAAGTTTTTTGTCCATTTGGGTCTCTTGGTAGTCAGTATTCTTGTTCGCCTGTCTTTATAACTCTGTACAATTTACCTCTATGGATGTTGATGAAAGAGACTTATATCATTTTGACATTATTAATCCCAGGACATCCAAAATAGAATATTTATGTTTATTTGAAACCATTGATTAATGAGTTAAATTTATTGTGGAGTCATGTTTTTGGTACATAGGATGCTGCTGCGAAACAAAATTTTGTAATGAAAGATGCTTTGATGTGGACAATTAGTGACTTCCCTGAATATGGCATGTTATTTGGCTGGAGTACACATGGTCTAAAATACCTTCCTTACATCATTGGAGACAACAAAGCATTTATGCTTGTGAATGGAAAAAAACCTTTCTATTTTGACTGTCATCGCAGATTTCTTCCAATCGATCATCCTTTTCGGAAGAATAAATCTCATTTTAGAAAAGGAAGAATTGAAATAGATGAACCTCCAAAAATGATCTCAGGTACAGAGTTACAATCAGTTGTATTTTCATTACCTTCCCTCACTTTTGGACCGAAAATAAACCAACAGAAAATTTATGGCTTTGGGAAAGAACACAATTGGACAAAACGGAGATTTTTTTGGTATCTTCCATACTGGTCTGATTTGTTGGTCCGACACATGTTGAATGTCATGAATATTGAGAAGAACTGTTTTGATAATTTATTTCATACAGTTTTGGATACACCGGGTAAAACCAAAGATAATGTAAAGGCACGATTAGATCTTGCCCAAATTTGCAGGTGACCAGAACTTGAATTGTTTGAAAATTTCAGATCACAGAGATTAATGAAGCCAAAAGTAGCTTATAAACTGACCATAGAGAGTCGCTTATTATTTTGTCAGTGGATTGCATATTTGAGACTTCCAGATAGATATGCTTCCAATATGGGAAGATGTGTTAAAAATGGTCATATTACCGGATTAAAAAGTCATGATTGGCATTTTATAATGGAAAGAATTATGACTATTGGTGTAAGAGGTTTGTTGAATTCTAATATTTGGGATTCGATAACATATATATCATATTTTTTCCGAGACATGTGTGCGGCGACAACAGACTACGACACACTAAGCAAACTGGAAGAAGCTGTTGTTGTAATTATATGAAAACTGGAAAAAATCATTTCGCCAGCTTTCTTTGACTCAATGGAACATTTGATATTACATTTTCCACATGAAGAAAAATGTGGAGGTCCAGTTCAGTTTCGATGGATGTACCCATTTGAGAGATTCATGCAGAAATTGAATAAAAAAGTACGTATAAAGCATCAGTTGAAGGCTCAATTTCTAAAGCTTATTTGCAAGAGGAAGTTGCTTTATTCTACTCTCATTATTTTGAATTTGAATATCCCTCAAAATTTAACCGCATGGTCCAGAACGAGGGGAATGTTGATGATGATATGAAAAATCAATTATTAGTTGTCAATCAGCCCAAACATGGCTTTGGTGGAGTTCATGATAGATGGATTTCAGATGATGAACATCATAGAGCTCATACATAAGTTCTACTCAACTGTGAACAAATGTCACCAATTGTACAGTGAGTGCTCCTATCCCTTATTCTATAGATTCTGTTACAGTAAATTAATAATATTGTATTTGTAGTTTATATGATGATAATATCAAGAAACAATTTCCACAAATTATAGCACCCGGATAAGAAGAACGTCGACAAATTTTTTTACCTAATGGTTTCAAAAACTGGTAACATACATTATTTTTTGGTTTTACATATAAAATAAATTTTTTATATGAAATAGTGATAAATGTTTTACAAATTTTCAGGTATCTGTACATGCTGATAAGTTTGATAGTCGATTGCATATATTGAGTAGCCCACCATCCAAAATGGTTATATCATATAATGCATATGTGTTGACTGGTTATTACTTTCATACACGTGCATATGTGGAATCAATGAAAACAATGAATAATGTTTTTTGTTTTAAGGGATCACATCATAGAGATAATAAAGATGACTTTTACGGCATGCTTGAAGAAATTATTGAACTGTGTTATTTGGGACAGAATTTTGTAACAATGTTTAAATGTTGATGGAGGGATACTGAGAGAGGCTTACATATTCATCTGACTCATAGAATTGTTGATATTAAACATAAAATTCTTCTTGCAGTAAATGAACCATTTTTATTGGCTCATTAGGCACATCAAATTTATTATGAAAAATATATTGCTACTCCAAAAGAGTTGGATGATTGGTGGAGTATAATAAAAGTTAAATCTCGAGAAACTCAGTTTACTCAAACTGAATGTGGTTCCACTGAAGATAAAGGAAATGAAATTTTTCAGGACACTCCTCAAAACACACCTTTTTCAAAAAGAGACATGAATAACGAGGATGAAACCCTACAGTTAGGGGTCGATGGTGATGATGTTTTCAATGATGTTACAACTGAATTTGAAATGACTAGAGATGATGAAAGAGAAACTAATATGGCAATTGATGATGTTGATGAGGAAGGTGAAGACATTGAAATTGAAAACTATGAAGATGATGATGAAGATGAACATTGACACAGTAAAATGATGGTTAGAATCATAACAAATATATATCTATACATAATAGTTATTTTCAACTGTTTTCTAATAACAATCATTTCATGTTTCAGATGGACGTAGAAACATATCGTCAGTTGGTGGAGGCTGATCTACCTATGGATGATGAGGTTCTTGAGTCATCTGACCCTCAGGCTATTGGCACTATAGGGAGCACTCGGAGGGGGCGTGGTCTTTCCAGACTGATGATTCCAGATCCTATCCCTGAGCGACGTCCACCTCTTGGATTCGATGCTCACATGCGGTGGTATGGTAACCTATGTATTTTAGTTATCTGTCATTATAATTTATTTATATTTTAATTATTTTATTATTTGTTCTTTTTCCAAAGTTTTACGCATATAGCTATTGGACAGGGGAGCGCTATCTTGCAAAATTATTTTTCTCAACCCTGGCTCACATGGGATTAGATTCCCACTGATGTGCAGGCTGCCATGTTCGATCATTGGATGGTACATAATTAAATATTATTTATTTTTAAATTTAATTTATTAATAACTTTATATTAGGGTTTATGGTATCCCATCGACGAGAGAATGCGTGCCACTATCCACACGGCATGGGTGGTGTCTATGCGTGACCGTTTCTGTCAGTTTTTGCATAATTTGAGAAAGGCGGCTGTGAGGAATGCCAGAGTGACAAAATTTGATGAGTCTTGTAGAGCCCACTGACCAAAGTACATTTCATCTCACGTTTGGGATGGATTATGTACATACTGGTTGGGTGGTGGGTTTCAGAGGAGATCTGCATTGGGTCGACTGAATTGGGGGAGACAAGAGGTGACGCATCAAGCCGATAGTCGTACATTCAGTGCGCATAGAGAGTGTATAGAAAGTACTTTTTTTTAATATTTAATACAACTTTAAATAAAAATAGTTTATTTTATATTCATATAGGAAGCCGAGCAGCCCGGTATTACAACACACGATGTTTATCGGAGGATGTACACTGATCCGGCTACTGGAGAGATTAGAGGTGACTACCAGAGTCAGATTGTGGTCAGTATTATTTTCTTTTCAGTTTGCAAATTAAATGAATACAATATTTTCATTTTTTTAATTTTTAATTGAATCTTAAGGACTAATATGAGGCCACAACCTATCAGACACAGGCTGAGAGTCAAGACGAGACAGGTGATCAGACTAGTGCCCACCATTTTGATGAGACGACATGGATGCAGGTGGCCCAGTATGGCTTCAAAAAAGGGCTGGGTAGTTGGTATCAACTCTCATTTGACTCCTGTATCTTATTATGGTGCTGCTACGATGTCGACGTCCGGCTCAAGAGGAGCTCGTGGAGAGACATCATCTTCTGCCTCAGAGTATCAGGAGTAGCTGCGTGCTCAGAGTGAGCCTATAAAGGATTTGCATTAGGGGCAGGAGCAGATGCGCCAGCAGCACGATGATGAGATGCGTCAAGGGCATGAGCATATGTGTCAGTAGTAGGATGAAGAGAGGCGTTGATATGAGGAGCAACATCAAGAGCAGATGGAGTATATGCTTCCTCTGACTCATAGTTTAGGGATGGAGTTTCCTCCACCACCTCCATCAGGTCCCCCAGATTATCCACCCCCAGTGATTTTTTACATGGAATAAACATTTGAGTTTGTAGTTTATTTTCATATTAACTATTTACAATTCCTCTTTAATATTTGTACGAATATTGTATGATTTAATTTGTTTTTATTTTTTTAATATTTTATTACTTATTAGTATTATTTTTAATGACTGTTTATTTTATTAATATTACATTTAATATTTTATATTTATTGTTAATATTGAGAAATTTATAATTTTATAATTTTATTAATATTAATAATATTAATATTATTTTTTCATTAATATGTATGTTATTTTAATAATAAATATATTATATTAATTTTTTATATTATTAATATTAGTATTATTATTATAAAATATTATTTTATTTATATTCATATTATTATTATTTTTTTATATTAATATTTCATAATTATATTATATATATTTTTTATTAATAATATTATAATAATATAATTTCTTTATATTATTATTATTATTATTATTATTATATACATAATTTAATAATAATATTATTATATTAACTTTTTATATTATTAATATTAGTATTATTATATAATATTATGTTATTTATATTCATATTATTTTTATTTTTATTAATATTTCATAATTATATTTTATATATTTTTATATTTATATTATAATAATAGAATTTTTTTATATTATTAATTTTATTATTAATTTTATATAATATTATACAATTTGTATTAATTGTTTTTTAGTATTTGTGATGGGGTGTCCCGTCGTAAAATATTTTTTACTGTCCCATTTGCGACGGGAAGAATACCCGTCATAAAAACTATTTCTACGATAGTCCGTCGCAAATACCTACGTCGCAAATATTTTTTAAATTTCCTACTTGCGACGGGTCGGAAACCCGTCGCAACTAATATATATGCGACGGCCCGTCGCACATACCTTTTTTATATATAAATGAAAAACAATTTGCGATGAGGTAAAATATCGTCGCAAATACTTTTTTTGCGATGGGACCGTCGTAAAAACAACTATTTGTTACGCCATTTTCTCCAACGGGCGATTTGCGATGGAGCTCCGTCTTAAAAGGTATTTTGCGAAGGGATCCCGTCGCAAATTTCCCGTCGCAGATATTCTGTTTTCTTGTAGTGAAAAGTTCAATTTTTGTTATGTATTTCACTAGTTTGAATATAATACATTATGTTTCATAATGATTTTATCATTTATATTTTATTCCATTTTTAGAAATAATGCTTAATAGAAGGAATGTGAACCATATAAATGCATGTAATAAAATGATTTAGAAATATCCCTTCATTGATGAACTTAAGTAAATATTTAAAAGGAATGTGGTCTCCCAATCAATCCCATCATATGAGGATATACTTCCATGTGCCAACAAGACTGAGAAATAATTCTCCCAGAATTATTTCATCGATGGAAATACAAAGAAGAAGTGAAAAACATAGAAAAAATGTATATGGGGGATAAGGGAAAGATTGTATTTTTATCACATTTTAAAATTGTGGAGAGAAACACATTAACGATTTCATAAAAGGAATGTGAGTTTCTTCATGTTTTTAGAGGAATTCCACCATACATGTGATTTAATCAGTACGAAAAAAAAATTCAATATGCAATTCATTAATTGAAAGGAGATGGGGAACTACACAAACTAATTCCTTATGTATCAATGCAACATACCTTACAAAAATTTAATGAACCACAATATTTATTTTGATTTATTTTTTATGAAGTGATAAAAATAATGGAATTTGTGTTTTGAATCAATAATTATATAATTGTAGTACTTTATTAATGATATCATGGTTATAAGATTTATGAAATGTATAAGGATTGTATTGTAAAAATTATTCATTAAGGATTTGAAAGCGTAGATTCCATGGTACTGATTTCTAAGAAGAATGATTTAGTGAAATGTCCAAATCAGGAAAAAACTTTTTTGAGGGAAGAAAAAACTCTAATAAGTCATAGATGTTGAGATAATTATGTTGGGATAAAGAGAAGATTAATATAAATAATGTAATTTATATAGTGATGATTACCATTTGATTGATTAATAATAACTTTAACAAGCTGTTTATTCTATAATTGACGGAGTTTACACAATTTTGGATTTAATTAATATATCAAACAATATATGTTTTAATTAATGAATATTGAAGAATAAATGTTTTCAAAAAGTTTTTATGGTAATTATGGTTATTTCCATTTTCTTAAAAAATACATGATGATGGTATTCACATGTTTGGTATGTGATGACTAATAGATACTTCATGTACGTTGGGTGATTAATGATATATTCATTTTTGAAATTTAGTGACCTTATTTTTAATGATGGGGAAATTAATCTTATGGAAGGGTCATAAGGTTAATAGTTTATGAAATGTTTTTTGTTGAACTTTGGATGAGGTTACATATATTAATGTACAACTAAAACACATTTATATTTTTATATATGGGATATCCAGAGCTAAATATTTTTTTATAATAATAACTAGAGATATAAAGAATGACTTATAATTATAATTTGGATATTATTATCTTTTAAAAGTGAACCTTATTTATAATGTCATAAAATTATTCATTTTTGGATGCTCATTGCTTATATTAATTGATGAAATGAATACTGATAGAAGCACAACAAAAGGATAAAATTATGCTTTTGAAATAGAAATGTATAATGTAAGTATATTTCCTTATATTTTTCGATAGTAATGAAATTCTTCAAATTTAATAATGGATCCTCAAATTTTTTTTCCCAATTATAATTATATCATATTAATCAGATATAATTTTAAATAGTCATTGATTTATGTTTTTGAGGTTGTTCAAAATCTAGTGAGCACTAAAATTGTTTTTATCAATGACCTCTATCACACACAATAATTTTTTATTATTTTCTTCCATGTACACACTTCACTTTCAAAAAATGTTTACCGAATTAGAAACGAAGCTATATGTTATTCCATTTGAACATTATACTTAAATTCTCTCCTATTTATAGGAATTTTTGTTAATCCTTTTTATGAAGTGGGTTTTCAATAATGGTGTTTCCAAATTTCAAACACCAGGTTACTAAGATAATGTTCAAATTTCAATGATGAATCTTATTTAAGGGGGAAGGGGGAATGTAACAAACAAACATTATAAAAAGAAATGAATTATTACCTAGAATGTATGACATGTAACAACCAGAATAGAATACAATATACCATCCTAAAACATTATTATATGTATATTTTTAAATGAAATCAATCTCTTTAACAACTTGTGATCCACATAACACTGGTTGTAAAAAAATTTGAAAAAATATTAATATATTTTTATTTAATTTGATAGATATCACCAAGATATTAGTATTTTGGGTATTAATAATACTATATAAATTTTGATAAGTATGGTCATCTATTGATTAGAAATAAAAAAGCAATCATTTAAAATAAAAAATAAATGTTTTATAAAAAATGGAGTTTTTTTATAAATGACGATTTAGTCAATCTTTTCAAAAATAAATTGAAATTAATTTTTAGCCACATTAAGAAACTTTATTTGATGTAATTAAATTAAATTTTTCCATCACAATATGAAAATCACCTATGGGTGATATTTTTTAATTTTATGAAAATTTTAATTTTTTGAAGCATATTGAAAAATAGACAAATTTAATTTAATACTTAATTTTAGATAAGATTATTTATATTCTTAGATTATATTTAAAAATTTTTTATGTTAAATTAGTAAAATTATATATCTATAAATTAATTTTTTTTCATCTGACTCGTTTTCATGTTGAATTTTTATATAAACAGATTTCATACTTTTGAACATTTTCAATTTGAAAACCCACTATCTAATCATGTTTTTGAGATTAATTTTAATTTTACATTTTACAATTTTATGACAGTAATTTAAAAAAATTTAATCCATGTTATTAATAATATTATTTTAGATATTATAATATGGTCAACATAATTTTTGACAAATTCAAATAGTGAAAATTGTAAATATTGATTACGATGATTATGGTAAGAATGGATTTACCGATGGTTAAATTAAAATTATAAGTGAAAGATAGATCTAAAAACTTTTATGGAGTGGATTTTATGGGAATATTTTTTCCATATAATTTATATGGCTCAATAATACTCTATTTTTAATCCTTCTGGAATGTGAAAAACATGGGTACACTTTTTCATTTAAGAAATTACATGGGTTCCACTCACCAGACTTTTAATAGTCCACCCACTCTCATATCTTATACAAAACTTATAACAATTATAGTAAAGTAAATAAAATTCCAATCAAATTACTAAATTCCTTATAATAATTATAGAACCCTTATTTGGGCATGAATCCATCATTGGAAGGATTTTGTGTAAATCGAAGGAGGTTACCAGAGAAGAGGTAAATTTCTTCAATGAGCATTTTTTTACATTATATTTTTCTTTTCATAATTATATTAATACTTAAACATGATGATATTATAACCAAATTATCTTAAATATATTAATATGTTTGTATATTAAGGACATAAAATATAACCATCCCCTGTTCTATCTAATGGGCTATGAAATCATAATTCGTCTGTACAGTAATCTACCACCTCATGAACTGATGTCATTATTTTTTCCATTACCAACATGGATGGTTGGGTTTTATTATGGATATAAATTATATAAATATTAAATATATAATATAATTTAAACATTAGATTAATTATATCATATATTCCCTTTTCTACTTTCAATTCTGTAGGGGAGAAGATAATATTGCCTGTGTGTGCGGTACGCTACCGCCTCAAGAAGCGATGTGATTTATTTTCCACTAACTAACTACATGGAATGTAATGGGGATAATATTAAATAATATACGTGCTGTAAGTTAATTTTTTTATAATAACGACATTTATATTATTCTGAAATGACAACATACTATTTCATTTAAACACTGGAAAATGAAATCATCTTTCGTATACATGTGGAATACCACCTTCACAAAGAGATGCTACTCTCATTAATCACCACCCCACATGGATGATATATATGAATATAAACTTATATAAAGATTTAATATGGTAGATATGATATTATTTTAATTTTTTGGGATAAAAAATAACTTCACATATTTCAATAATGATCATTTAAAAATAGAAATGTCACTCATTTTTACATGTGGCCTACCTTCTCCAAGATTGTAATATAGATAATATTTAGTAACCCTAATTTATTATTTGTTTTAAAATTATAATTTATGTAAAAAATATTATTACAATGGAATTATTATTAAATAGGTGATTATGGAACTATATAATACACATTAGAATAGGAACATTAATGAAAAAGTGTGGATGAGAAAACAAGGAAATTAAAATAGAAATCAATGATTGTAATGAAATATTACTAATGAACGAGTAATATGATGTTTTAATAGGATCATATATGATATTATAAATATTAATATCATTTTTATAAGATAATAACATTTTTGAACCACTATACTGAAGGTTAAACCACGTTTATCCAAAATTTATCGTGAGGTAAGGGTTTCTCTTCAATCATTTACTTCCATGAGTCAAATCCCATATTCTCAACTAATGTATTCTTTGTGGGTTATATACTAATTTTTGGTATGTTATATCTGACATAAAATTATTTTTATTTCATTTAATTTATTATTAAATGTCATTTCTATCATGGGTATTATTATATACACTTTTGGAATGTGTTAAGGATTTATTTTACAATTTCATAATTATTATAGATTATTTTTGCATAAGTCTCCCTTGGTGAAATTATTTGATATTTCTATATAAAAAGTAATTAATTTCTGTATAATCTAGTTATTTATTAACATTTTCATGTAATATTACCATTTTCCCACTCATTTTCACCTAAAATGATTGATATTTTTTTGAATAGAATTAGAATTTATTTCTCTCTTCATTTGAAAATACCTCATAATCATAACCCTTTTTTCTAAAAAATTTTAATACTGGTTTTTACATTTTCAAAATTGTTTCATAATTTTTTTAAAATTTCTTATATCTAAAGAAATTAAATAAATCTTCATATTGTTTTTATAATAATTCATATTTTGATTTTATCAAAAATGTGAAAAGAATATTTTTTTGAACATGTTCTGCATCAATGAAATTCCCTTGCATCACGACCAATAATTTTTTTAAATAATCCTTTTTATTTTTCAATAAATATTTTCAATGAAAATCATTTTTAAATTGTATTTGTAACTTTAAGTTCTAAAATGTGATTTTCAAAATGAAAGATATAATTTTTCTTAAGAAAGTTGTTAAATAAGCGCTTATCATACTTATATTGATCAATGACATCAACCCTTTAATGTACATATGATTCAAATGAGATATGATATATTGATATAATCATAATATTTTTTGTATGATTTATTATCAGCTTGATTTTGGATTTATAACTTTTTTACCATTCACAATTTTACTCTAAATTGTATATTATTTTGTTTAATGACTGAGGTAGATATTAAAATTTAGTTTTTTTGTCTGTATGAATGTATATGTTGATTAGCTTTCACCCCTATCATTTTTGAAATTAATTTGACATTGTAAGTGATTTTTGGGGCCTACTATTTTGGGTTGTAGCATCATCATGTCTCATGACACAATCTAGATATGGTTTTGGTAGAGGACTAACCGTTTTATGAAACATTATTAGCACAATCCTTAATGATATTTGAAGTATACAAAAAAGACTTAATGGTATTAGATTCCCTGATAAAAAATTATGTGGTATGCTTTAGTCATTCATAATTATTAATTCCATCGTTATGTATTTTACAGTTGATATTCCATGTTATTATTTGATTATCTAGAATATATATGGTCTAATTTCATGAATATGTAATTTTTAATGTGTAATTATTTGATCATATTATATTCCTACCATATTATGTTCATGTTATTGATAAAATGGAATTTTTTTAGTTATTTAACATTCAATATTGATTATTCCTTATTAATTCATAGCTTTTGTTGCATTCTTACCCATACATAGCATCTAAGCTCACCCTTTTCTTATGTTTTATTTTCCCTTGGACACCTGGCACTATTTTGTGATTGATATGAAGGGATTACCTAAGAAGAATAATGGAATTCTTAATAAAATTGCTTGTGTATTTTATATTTTAATATATAATTTGAATTTAATGTATTTATATAGTTTACCAAAACATGAAAATAATCATGTCTTTTAGAATGAGATTACTTTTATCTTATACCAATTTAATAAAGGATACACTAGTTCTCAAATACTTGGGTAGGGGTGGATAGAAATAATGTTCATCCCCTTCAAATAATATATTCTTCAATTTTTATGGGATCCCTTAAGGGTCCACTAATGTTGACCCAAGATGATGATATATATATTTTACATACATTTTTGTGAAACCAATGATGAAAGAAAAAACAAAACCACTTAAAAATTAAATTTTATTTTGTGATGATTAACTAAATTTTCATGGATAATTATATTTTATATGTCATCCCTACCCCTTTAATTTATGAAAAAAACACTATATAGACTACAATATAATTGAAGAAAATGAAAATATTCACCCCACTTCCACTAATATCCATGGGACATGATCAATATGTACTAAACAATCTCATCAGAGAATATTTTTTTTACAAAAAGATATAAAAACCTACAATTAATTACCTAACATGGTCATAATACGCATTCATCAATTAACATTATAAAATAATAATTTTTATCCATCAATTCAAAGTTCCCACCAAGCTTGATAATCACACTACATATCGTATTTCCTATTATGGACAATACACTAACCACTACTCTTATTCACTATAACCGCACAAGAACCTAATGTCCATGATCTTTATATCTATCATATCTTCAATCTTATAATTAATTTATCCTCCTCTATACTTGAAGATCCATGATTTCCTTGAAATATAGAGAAATATATAGTCAACTAATCATCACACTTACAAGGAAGCTACTATAATGATGACTCCAAATCTGAATCATAGTCTCTTGGCCGTGACATAAAATGGTTGGAAATTTATTATAACCCAATTTACTATATAAAAAATATTTATTATTATCCAATTACAAATTGTCTCAAAAAATTTATTATCGACCAAGGTAAATCACCAATATAAAGAAGGGTGACACTAATTATGTGATCAAAATACTCACCATACATATTCTCACAATCCTTATTATAATCACCGTAGTTAATTTCCAATAACTATTCAATGGATTTCAAATATACTATCTTGGATTTAAAGGTAATAATTGTATTGTATGGATAAGATATGCAGTATGTTTTTGTGGTCATATGGCCATAGTAGTTATGTTGTGGTATTGATTTGGTATGTTTATATAGAAGGGATATAAGTTACATGGTTCATGTTATTTGGGTAGAAGGATTACTACATTAGTTGGGATGTTGTTTCTAGGAACAATTCATGATATATATACTTCTCTATCATTTAACTACACTTGTATTATTTTTTTGTGATATATCATTTTTTGGGATGGGGTGGTAGTTGACAAGGTTAGGAAATGAGTTTATATCCACTTATTTATAGAGGCATTAATATTTTCCTTCTATATTATAACTATATTATTTGGGAGGTTCTTTTTATGTATAATTATACTATTACTACTATAATATATAATTTTTTTTAATTAAATTTATCTATTGGAGTTGGTGATTAGGTGGTAAATTAGATGACTGTGGTGATCATTGGATTTGTATTCAGTACTATAAGTGTTGATTTTTTTTGGTTGGAAGTTTGGGTTATTAAATACAGTACATTCAATTTATGATTTGGTTTATTTATTTTTAATTCTGATAAAGTTTACTGGATGCCTATTTTTATTATGCTATTTATTTTTTATTGTATTCCTTAAATATGTATGTTTTATATACTCGGTGTTATTCAAAATCAGTAAAACTATTGGTTTGTAGTGTCTTGGGATAAAATTGTTTTTATTGATGACCAAAGATAGGATTCTATAGAAATAAAAAATGATAGAATAGTGTTATATATTTTGTTATGATTTGATATTGGGTTTTTATTTATAAATTGATAAATATTATTTTATGTTGGTAGAGAACATAATCAATTTAAATTTTTTGAGAATGGTTTTCAATTGAGTTTATGTAGTTTATAGACAAGGAACAGATGATCCCATTGAAAGAACCAAAGGTTACTGATCATACTAAAGGGAGATGATAATCATTAGAAGGTAGTGAACACATTTTGGTTTATGTATTATATTTTTTTTGATAGTGTTTTAAATTAGAAGATATATAGGAAACTATGAAATAAATAAATTTATAGGTCTAAATATAAATCTTTTTTATATTATTATGAGTTATTATTTTTTATTATTTTGATGGTTGGTTGAAGGATTCACCAAATTGTTTATATTGGTGAAGTGAAATTCAATGATATAGTTTATCATATATGGGTTGATCCTAATTTTGGTGTTTCATAAATGAAGTGAATATGTGAGGTTTAACATCAGGTATTTATATAGTATGTCAAAATGTTATATTATTATGTAAAAAAGTATTGTTAAAGAATATCTAGTTTAATTTCTATTTGATTGATTATATTATAGAGTGTTGGAGTCCATTTACTAAAATATTTTTGTTAGGAGTGGTACATACATGATGGATTATATCTATTACAAATCTATATGATAAAAGTGTATCTTAAGAGAATTTTTATAACTACAAAAAAGTTGTTTTACTTTCATTAACATTGATGTGATTGACGAAAATTGAATTTTCCTTTCATAAATAGGGGATCATGAGTGTATGAGAGATTGGGTTCAATTCATGTATATAATTCAATATTAATATGATCATATCCTAGACAAGGTGGGTTGAGAATAGAATTTTGAGACTGTTTCTATCCCAAAATATATTTTAATTTCACATATTTCACATTACTAAAATATATTGACCTATTAGATATGTATGTGGTGGTAAATAAAATGTTTTCATAGATTGGTTAATATAAATAGAATATTTATGAAAACATAATGAGTCTGTGCATAAATAGAGATGTGTTTTGACACAGAATCCACTAAGCAGTGCCCCATGCCTATTGTACACATAACCACAATCTTGCCTTCCCATAAGCCAAAGGGTACTGACTAGAAGTGATGGCCTAGTATGTGTCCACGGGGAGAATATTACATCTTGATCAAAGTGCATCACAATGGTAATCAATAATGATAATAAATGTAAATAGTAATAAATAAGCATCATTGGAATATAAACTATATAGATAAATAAATAGAAGGAAGCTAAATCAATATGAGATACAAAAAATATGATCATAATATTATAATAGAAAAAATGGATGTACACAAGAAACATTGGTAAATTATTTAACAACATAGAAACAAAAATGAAAAATGAAAAAATATTTTTCTAACAGATTTATGATCATAGGCTCGGTCCTCGAGTCCTTTTCTCCATTCATGTAATGAAAAAGAATGATGCTAGGAACATCCATATGTCTACATCTATAGTCATGATGTATGTTCAAGCACCATAGGCTGCCTAAAGAGGGTGTGAGATATACTCAACAGGACAACAAAAATAGTGTCTAAAACTATATAGAATTTCCATATAAGATGAGAAGTGTGTAGGTAATCCTATGTGTAAGGAATAAAAAATACAACAGTTTGGGTCCCAAGTGGGAGACAAGAATAATACTACATTCTTTGGTCTAATAAGAATATCTACAATCCATGGTAAACCTGTGCATATGTGATATATAATGAAAATTATTATATTTATATAGACTTATTATATTTCTATTAACCTACATGTATGGAAAATATAATTGGGCCATCAATTGTCATGTGTCAATAAGAATCGTTCCCATGAATGTTCTTTGCCTTGGAGGTCATATTTTGATATTTTTAAATGTAATTACTAACATTTAATACTGGGAATCCAAAGAATATAATAACTTTCATCTTTTTCACAGCCATGTGGATCCATAAACTGGAATGCACATATCTCTTGAGGATCACTCTAAATACCAATCACTATAAGAGTCTACCAAAGGTTATCCATAATATAAATCTCAAGTGTTACCCACATTGTGGTATGAAATTTTTTCTACTGAGATTATGCACAATATAGCACATAGGTCACCCTGTATTTCTCATGTCATGGTATAACAATAATGTTCAGTGAGCCAGTCTGAGGTCCCATAGGCAACCATGTTTAGATCATGAGTACTATACATAAGGAATCTTTCTAGTGATCCCATTTATAGGATTCTATAAATGAATCTATGTATCATTGTTATAGTATTGATATTCATTTAAAAATATTAATTTCAAATCCTGATAATCATTTTAAAGGCGTCCTTTGGTCGGGACCTTTGTATCTACCTTGGTTTTTCTAATGAATCTGGGTTTTTCATTCATGAATGTTCACACAATATAGGAAAAGAACTACAATCAGTACAAGGTAAAATCCCACTTCTCAAATTGTGTACCTAATTTAACTATTTTTTTCATATTAGTTCTTTAATGTATTCACACAATTATTTATGTCTCATGATGAGGTGGTCAACCTTCCATGTTGTTTGTTGTCACTTGGAGTATTCTATGTATGTTACATCAATTTAATTAATTAATTAATTCTCTAAGAAGTATCACCAGAATGGTTTGGTGCATGGAACAATAGAGCACAATATAAATAATTAAATATCTATGAAAAAGGAAATAACAATCTAACATAGTTAATTAGAAAACCTGTCATCCATTTCCATCCATTGAATGATTATATATTAAAATAAATCATCATAATAGAAAATAGACCTAAAATAGTGCATTTGAGGTCACACCAAATTAGTTCTGAAGATGGTGAGATAAAAGATAGATAGTGGAAATAAGAGTGGAGGGATTAAAATTAGTGATCCAACATAACATATGGTGAAGTAATTGGATTCTGAGAGAGAATGTTACATTAAACCCTATATATATCCCTAGAGGAGAATCTTTGTACAGGAGGGGATTCTGTGCGATCCAAGGGAGAAAAAGAGAGGGTTATAACATTAAAGGAATTATGTAAAAATATTATTTTCTCCAAATTTTAAATGATTCATGTTATTTCCATATGTTCACTCAATCCATGTGCCAAACATTTTTCATTCACAGACCAAAGACACCACTTGCATGGGTTCAACGAATTGTTTGAACAACTGTGAGCATCCCGTGAAAAGATCATATTCCTATTTTCTATGATGAGTCACATAGCCATGATTCCTATGTAACACTGTTAGGGAAAACTATTTAGTCTTCTTCTATTCACTAGATCATTCTACAATGTTGAGTTGTACCGTAATATGTTACCATGCACTAATCATGCGACTCTATCTGCATCCAAATTCTGGATCTCAAGGCTCTAAATGATCCCCGAACTGTCATGAACCAATCCATAGCCTCTTTAGCACATTATTAACAAAATACATGAGGTTTAAATAGTAAAATAAATTCTTAAAGAAAATGTAAAATCAATGAAATTACTACCTACCAATCTTAAAAAAATTCATCCCTAACTTTCTGTTATGAGGGTGTTAAAGCAACAACTATGTAATATTTCAGCCACTGAGCATGTAAGTAATCCTCCCTCTCTAGGGTCACATCATGTATATAATTGTTTTTTAAGAGTACCCATACTAGGAAACCAAACTGACTTGGAGATTCATCATGCTCTAATCAATAATACGTATTATATACTCCCTAATGAAAACTTCTCCCTTTAACTCAATACCCTTAGTATGAAAAAAAATGATATTGATCGAAATCGTAAGGGATAAGTTGGGATACTAGGAAGACATCATGAATTGACTAATATTGTTTGGTTAAATCAAACTGATAGGAAACTGACCTACCTCTCTCCATTATTTCTAAAGGCTTTACGTAATGAGGTGATTACATTCCCAATCTACAAAACTGTCTATGTCCAAATATTTGTAAAAATCACAAGAAGATCTCATGTACCACCTCAAACACTAGAGGTTAGTGAAATTGATTAGCATATGAATTCTTCCAAGACTAATATATATCCATACTTATATAAATCAACTATATGTTCTATAATTTTCCTGAACATGAAACACCCCATAAGTGTTTCCACACCTACCATAACTAGCACAAGGTTGAAAAAAAACATCCTACCAAAAAGAACCACATATAGAGGAATATGAATCATTTACTAAATGATGTTGTTATACGAAATATCATCTATTGTGATATTTTTCTCCAATACTCCTAAAAAATCTGGGACACATGCTCAAATAATTTCTTATAACACCTATATCAAACGCATAGACTGATCTTCAGCATAAGGGTGATATGATGCACTCTAGAGCACCTATGAAACCGGTTCCTTCTACAACCCAAACTAGAACCATGATGTAAACACAAAATCTCAATTTGATACAACATATTATTTAACACCATGAAGGTGAATAGTCTTTTGACTATAATTCATTACTTGATCTTTCACTGATAAAGATTCTTAGACTAGTAGGAAGTGTGAGGCCTTAGTCAATATATGGAGAATCACCAATACCACAAAACTTCTATGAGGTGATCTCTGAATGTTTTTCACAAAATACATTGCTATGTCATACCATATCCAATCAGAAATCGACAAATTATTTAAAAGTACCACCGGTCATGAGTTCTCAACCTTCACCTACTGACACATAGAGCACATAGTAATAAAAATTTCAATCTTTCTCTTCCTGTCCATCAAAACTGACAAAATTCATCTCGATACATCATGGTAATCTTGTATTTTACTACCCAAATGGAGGAAAGATATTCCAAAATCAATTCTTCCTATATTTATGAATGAGCCCATATATGTCCATGAATGTGTATAATATAATCCATGTTGATATCCCAATCAAGAAGATGGTCTTCTTTTAAGACACTCTACCTTAGGAATTGGACTAAGAGATCTAAATTTGTATTCATCCTTACCCACTCTTGAATGGATAATGTCACATCCAATGCGGTTAAAATACGATTCCCATGACATTCCTAAATCTAATGGTGCACCTCAGATAACCAATCCATTAACAACCACTCACTATGGTCCTAATTTATATTCTATGTTTAAGTCTTCAGACATATATTTTGAGACACTAAATTCCCCATTTAGGGTGTATATGAAATACCATTTGAAATAACTATAGGTATTGTACCCACTATCAATACATAAGATTCAATTCAAGGAGTTTACAATGGTATTTGTGACGTTTAGGGACCATGTAAACAGTGAAATACTCCCCCCAAAAATAATGTTTCTAACAAAATAAATTGTGAACTGCAACTGAAAACTAGAGGTCAAGTGTAGTGTAATTCTGCTAATGAGGTCTTAGCTGGTGGGACCCATATGATATAAGTCAATATACCAACATTATATTCATTTCAATCCTAATTATAATAGAATCAAAATAAACTGTATAACTTCTTCTTGATTCATGATGAATTAGGATCATTGCTGAATCTAGTCTCCCTGTCATCTCCTAAAATGTTATTTCACGGGTTTCAACCCTACAATAACATCACACCCTATCTAGTCGAAGCCCATAATTGGGTTTTATAGGCATGATAGTCACTATATAAAACTCATGTATTATCAATCCAAGCTTAGTAAATTGTGTATGTCAAATTAATTCGTTTAAAATTTATAGGAAACTGAGGGTATCCCATTCTCTGGACCAATATACACTCCATCTTCTATGTTTACATGAAGTAATAAGTTAAAATTATTTATCTAAAAGAAGAATTTGGTGATATTATAATACATATGGTTCTGTATTTTGGTATTTAGTGCAATATCATGATTTTTGGCATAGTTGTGACATGGTTGAGAATACACCAATATGTCATCTATGAACACTACCACAAAAGAATATAGATATGGGTGGAAAAACCAATCATTTAGATAAATGAAAACTACCACTGTATTTTTAATGTCGAATGGAATAATAAAATATCTGTACATGTCATATCTTCTCTGGAAATCCACACATGTTTTATCTTATTATCTCATGTTCCCCAAATGGTAGCCCAACCCCAAATCATTTATAGAGAAAACTATCGCTTATCAGAGATGGTCGAAGAGGTTTTCTATGCGTGGTAGTGGATATACGTTCTTAACCATTAGTTGTCTCAACCATTATTATTCTATGCACAATCCATGTTTACCACTTTCCTTCAAGAAAAAATGACTAGTGATGCTGACGGTGAAGTACTATGTCATATAAAAAGGAAATCATACAATTCATACAATTGCTTCTTAAGTCCATAATTATTTATAAGAGACACCATATAATGAGGAATAGACAATGTTTTCTCCCTTGAAAATAGATCTATGGTGAAATGAACTTCTCACATGGGATTTAATCTATATTATTCTTTAGGGTGTCCTAGAAATAATCCACTGTTGGTAGAAATTATGTACATCATGTTCCTTGATCACTCATAATGTGACTATCCTTTTAGGCTATAAAACTTCTAATATCATGATTCTACTATCCAGATCTACATTATTAAACATACCATTCTCCATTATATACATAGTAAATTCCCTTGGGGGATGTATAAGACACCCTTTAGAGATAATAATCAATAAGGTAATGACATGGAACCAACTATTCCATCTTTATAATTACATCAAACCATGTTATCTCAAGGAAAAATTCTAGAGGATGTGATTTCAGTTTGTCTCAATAGAAAAATCTATGATCTTGGGTATTCTATATAACTTCTTTCCCAGGGGAGTATCTAGGGTTATAATAGTAGATAATTACTCTATATCTAGACTAAGGATTTGAATAATTATCATAGAAAAAATCTAGTGTGATGTGCTAGTATAAAATAAAGAAAAATTTTAAATTATATGCTACTAGAATAGTACCTCGAACTATAGAAGTCCCTGGACACTAATCCTTGGGTGTAAGATAAAGTACATAGATATGACCAGATTCGAGCCCAAGAGTTACAACCTGAATAGCTAAGAAGGTCCACTCAATTAGATTTGTAACTCTGACGTTTGACTACCTTAGCCACATCCACCTCCTCAAATAGATCGAATAGTAGAATACACTTTCCCAATATGATGAAGGGATAAAAATATTATACCCAATTGTGGTGTTTTTATATATCCCTTCTCAGTAGGCCCTGGAGGTAAATTCGAGTAGAAAAACAGACAGTGACCCATCCTACAGTAAGATTGGCAGTGGATTGAGTTACTATTACATTAGGGATTATTATGTCCTAACACAAAACATTACTATAGGTGAAAAACATTATGGTTGTGATACCCCTATAACTAGTCTCAAAATTATGTTTCATGCCAGTAGAAAAATTTCCTCCCAAAACAAAGTTGAACTACTTTGGCCCACACTACTAGCTTCCCTCAGATTCCAGTCAATGACGAGGGATCAATTTTTTATCTCTGAAACCATGGTTAGCTGGAAAAGATTGAACTATAATCAAATGGTGCACACTGTCATATCCTCAAACTATCGTGTAGTCAACAACTTGCCTCTGGATTGTGTCAGAGAAAAACACTATTTCTAGATGAAACGAACTAAATATTCCATCATGGATATAATACCCCTCTATAGGTGCATAAAAACTCTGGTATGGTCTCTTATCATTGTTCATGGAAAGATCTAGTTATATAATTCTTTCTAGACGTCTTCTAAGAACATACCATGATGATGATCAACCTAAGAGAAAAAAATACCATAAATTGTTTTCTGATTTATGGATAATGTATTTTGAGAGTCGTTCCCACCTCTATGTTTTTCTCTAAATTACATAAGATGGATAAAATTTTCTCTAGAATATAGTTTATAACAAGAGGTACATTGTCCCTAAAGAAGGATGGAGGATACTGCTATTAAATGCTTGTTCCAACCCTTCCATTATATGAGTATTTCATAGATCTCCCTATACGAACTATATAAAACTCATGAATCTCTATCAATTCTAAGCATCGAATCTCAGTGGAGAATGATCATGAGGTTCCACTAGTGGAACATATGAAGGTAATAGTGGTTCTTCAGGGCCCACCACCTCTAAATAATGCTCATCTCCACCCTCCTAAAAGAAGTCTATTGGAAGTCATGGTGGTATATATTTAACAATTCCTAACTCATGCCTCAAATAGTACTTAACATCATGTATAAACAAGATAAAAAAATAGGAAAGAAACAAAACCTTACAATAAATGTTTCACACTTCTATGCCTCATCCAAAATCATGGTCTATAAGAGAAAATGTTTTAGACAAGTGACAAGATATAGTACCTGCTACCCACTACCATGGACTAGCTATGGTCCCACATTATAATGTAGAGGATATTTTATATGGATTATCAATTTCATGGTATAGTGGAAATCACCATTTACTTTTCAATTGGAATCACCATTTAGCGATAAAAATTCCAATATAATTTTTTTCAGTTCATACTTATTTATATTCATATAATAATCACATGATAGTTATATGTGTGACCTTATCTAATTAACATGGAACCATACTGTTTATAAAATTCAATTGGAAAATTATGTAACTGTGTCATGGCCCTTAATTGTAGAATTAAGATGTAACATGTCATGTGAAATTATTTCATTAAATGAATTACCAATCCCAATTTATAGAATTACTAGTTTTATAAAGTGAATTTGGCATTCCTGTAATAAAAATGAACTACCCTTTCATCCCATAGAAGAAGTGAACCATTACTGAAATATTTAATAATTCGGTTGTTAGGGTTTCATTATCCATATATATAGGAAAACACCATTTATATTTTTGTAGATTCATTAATTAATAAAATTATATTATCCATAAAAGAAATGTCATTACATTTCAATATATAGTTATAATGGAACTCTTAACAATCACTAAAAATACAAGAAACAAAAACAACAAGATATACCTATATGGATTGACATAATGCATGAAATTGAATCCTCAAGTTCCTATAATAAAACATGAAATGATACCAAAATTCCATACCTGATCAAAGATAAATAATTTCTTAACATGAAAAAAAACAAATATAAGGTCAAAAAACATTTTTTTCCCGAATTGATGGAATCTGTATAAATTTTTAAGAGGAAAACCCTTAAAAAACATCCCAACACAGGTCATTTGGCCTTTCCCAATTATATGGGTTAGCTACTCCCAAATGTGTGATCAATACCAAATTATTATATGATCCTAGTCTCCTATCTAATTACCAAATAGTAAGGAAAAAAGAAAATAACCCTCAGATGCCACTTTATTGCATCATTGTATGGAATCCCCGAATCAGTTCCCTAAGATGGTTGTCAAGATGACCTCATGTTCACCTCCCCATAGACCATAGGAAAACAAATAGTAGTGAGTTCCTTGAGTGTGTCCATATGGAGACTATGATATCTTGAGAAGCGTGTAGTATAAATGCAAATAATAATGATATGAAACATAAATAGAAATAAATAACTATAAATGGAGGATACACCATAAAAATAAATAAATAGGTGGAATATAAATCATTATCAGATATAAATAATGATGACCATGCCATGATACAATTTAAAAAAGGTGTACGCATAATATATTATTGTAGGAATTTAAATCAAAATAATATAAGGGTAAAACTAAAAAATTTACATCCACTACTAACATGATCATGTGCTTAGTCAACTGGTCCCATGCTCCATCCTAGTGCTAAAAATCCAACATCAGAATCTACGTGCTTCCCTTTGGCTATACATATAGTTATGAAGTCTGTTTGGGTACCATAGGTGACACAAATAGGGTGTAAAATATACATTGAAGGAAACCAACAAAAGTGTATGGAAATATACAATCTAAGCATACAATATGATTAGTGTACTAGTATTTCTAAGAGTATAACAATAAATAAATAAAAACAATGGGCTGGGTTTATGAAGGAATACCTTAATGACACTGCCTTCTTTAGCCTATGATAGAAATCTCTAAACTAAGGTCAAGATGTGAAGATGCGGAAAATATAGAAATTTATAATATATATATATATATATATATTATATATCATTTGGATTATATTTATCAAAAACAAAACTAGGTCGCGAAAGGTTATGTGTAAACATCGACCAATCCAGAGCATGTTCTTTAGCTTTACAGTTAGCCTTTGAGATTTAAAACAAGAATTTAAAAAATTTAATATATTATATCCACAGAATTTAGTAAATGTAATCTTTATACCATTCATGATCATCCTTAAATAGGAACCAAAGTATATCTATAATATCACTATAAATACCCATCACAATAAGAGTCCATCTAAGGTGATCCATAATGAGAATCCCATGTATCGTCCTCAAAATGTATTAAAACATATGATGTTGACCTCATCCATGGTATACCATATAGGGAACATAGAATTCTTTGTGGAATAGAATATCATTTACTCTCATTGAGCCTATCTTATGTAATCCACTTGGGAACCATGTATCGCTCACAAGTAAATTACATAAGGCATCATCCTAGTGATCCTGTCTATGGTATTCTATAAAACAAACCACATATTATCTCTAACATATTGATATTCATTTAAAAAATAAAATCTTAAATAATGTGGTTCCAATATAAGGTTTCATTATTTCAAGACCCTTATATCACCATTTTCTTGTTAGAAGAATACATTTTTATCTCTCACAGAAGTTCATTCGATTTTTGAAAAAAACACTATAATCATTATAAGGGAAAATCGAACTCAACAAATTGGTTGATTAAATTTACTCATAACAAGAGGATTTTTAGTCTCTTAAGAGTGGAACAACATTATGGGTGGATCATATTTAGGTGGTCAACCAATGAGTTTTTTCATGGGTCACGAGGTGTATAATAATTATGGTATATTGATAAATTAATTTATTCTAGATTTAGGAGGTGTTGCAAAAAGGATATGGCATGCAATAAAAAAACCGATATTTATTTCACAACAATACATGATTTGTTACATAAAATTACCCTAAATAAAACCCAAATTTTGGATAATTATTGTGTTTTTCGGAATTAGTTACATAGAATATAATCTTGAACATGGGATTCCACACCCTTATCGAAAACATCAATATGATGACTTTAAAATTCCATGTCTTTTAAAAAATACACATGATATCATGGGAAAAACATCAGAAAGGGGTGATAAATAAGTCGTATTTATAAAATAAAAAATTCATAACATGAGGAAAATAATACAGGATAGAAAATAATAATTTCAATGAGTAATAAAAAAAATATAAAAAATATGGAATGATATAACATGATAATAATAATATGGAAAATGGGAAATAACTTATAAAATGAAAAATAAACAAATGTCAAGGATAAAAACAACAAAACAACTTGGTGAAAAATGTCTCATAAAAGAATTAGGTTCACTCCCAATCCCAAAAAATATGTATCATGTTACTAAACAATACCCAAATCATTTGAACACACTATAATATTTGGTACACATATCACATCCATTTCATTCTCATGTTTATGTATGCCACATAGATGATAAAACATGGATTAATTAATCATAAAAATTTATTCTGAGGACATGGAATGTGTATTAAATAAATCTACATCCCATATAAGTAAGAAGACGTACATAAAAGTGAATTAACTTAATATAAAAATAGGTATGGTATTCACTGTTCAATTGTTTTGGCATAGAAAATCATGGTGAAATTTTTGAAGCATTACAACATAACATAAAAATTAATAAAAATGGTCGATGAGAGTGATATCGGTCACTCATAATATATAAATAATTGGTAAATTAATAGGGAAATTTAAATACATTTCCCAAAATTAGTAAATTTATATTGAATAAATATGATCATAAATAATATTTAATAAAGAATAGAAGGAGAGGATCCCCATATGGGATTTTGACTTATTAACGTCGTTCGAAAGTGTCAAAATGTTTTATGATAAATTATTCATCATTATAATAACATAAATTTTATGTTAAATTGGTTTTTATAAATAAAGGACATTATAAAAAATGTCAATTAAGAAGACATATTTCAAAGAAGGTTTTTGAATTGAAAGGAGGATATGAAGGTCCCTTTCGTGAGTGTCTTAATTTAAAAGAAAATGAGGGGATTCATGGGAGGTTAAGACACCTTTTGTAGGCTCTAGAAAATTTAGGTTAGATCAGGGTCTTTCTTTATGGAGTTTTAATGAATAGAAATGGTATCTTCTATGGGTTTGTATAGGAAAACATGGGAATTTCTTTATTATTTTAGTTTTCGACTCTACATAGTAATATATCAAAAAAACATCCAATGGTTTTGACCACAGTTTATTTCCAATGAGATTAGTTTTTATTATTCTCTCATTAAATTGGATTGAAATAATAAAAAAAACCTTTTAAATGTAGAGATGTGTCACATTCTTAAAGAAAGGATTTTAAAACCTTAAAATATATTATATGTTTTGGTGTATTCATAAGGGATTTACAAATTAAATAGAATAAAAATAATATCAAATTATATAGAAATGAAAATATATTTGATCATGGATAACAATTATAGTAATTATTAAATCACTTTTGGGTCATTATGTTATCATAATACACAATGTATATTTATACAGTATTTAATTTTCACCTGAAAATTCTACTATCTCTACAAATAAAAAACAATTCAATATTCGATAATTTCTATTTCCATATTCCAAAGAGAATAATTATTTTATATTTATAATTTTCTTATTATGTGAATTTTAACTTTTAAAATTATATTGACATTTATAACAAGTATTTGTGTTTTTTACAATTATTGTTTTTGAACCCTTATAAAAATTACATTTGACTTCATAAAAATCATATGATAATTTAAAGTTGATAAAACTATATATAAAATATTATTTATATAAAAAATATATTAAATGATAATTTTATTAACCTAATTTGAATATTATCAACAAATACAATTCATTATTTATTGTATCAAAATTAAAACAATATATAATGTAACAATAATAAGAATAAAACATATTCATTATTGTGTAAAAAAAATTTCATATTCATATTTCTAGGGTCATGATACATATCCAATTAATACACCACAAAATTCCCTATCATCATGGTTCACAATGATTTATCTTCAATGTAGGGGTTCAGTGAACATGGTTTAGGCCATTATCTTGATGAGCTTGAACTTGTCCTCCAAACGGTTTCACCCATGCTTATGTTATTGGAATTAGGCTTGGATTGCTCAATGAAAAATCCCAGAAATGTCACCCCCCAGAAGTTTTGATAAATGGGATTCATAAGGTACTATCCTACTCATTGAGGCAATCACTTAATTTTCCACTTTCAATTAGATTTGTTAAAACCCTATATTTATTTTAATCATGTGATCACTTTTCAAAGGCTATATTATCAATAGAAATGATATTTTACAATATTTTAAATCAAAATGGAGAGAATAAAACAAAATAATATTTTATGTTTTCTTTGACAATATTAAAAAATATGAAATTTAATTAAACAATAACGTGTATTTTATTCATAACAGTTCGGGTCATTAAAATATTCCCCCCATTTTAAAATTTCCCCCTTAATTTTCATTTCCCACAGTAGAATATATGAGGGTAATTATAATTCATCACCTTATCTGGGTCCCACATTTCTTTTTTAATCAATTGATTCTCCAAAACACTTTTACAAGGTTCGTTGTCTTATATTGTAAAACATTTTCTCAATCATCTTATATCTTCATTGACTTCTCTTCAAAGGAAATATCACCCCCAATGGTACCACTACTATATTGAGTACATGTGAGGGGTCTGGCATGTAATTTCTCTAGATGGATACATAGAATATGTTATGTTCATGAGATAGGTTTGGTGAGAGTTCTAGTCGATTGGACACCACTATAATTTAATCAAGGATATAAATTGGGAAGATGTGTAACACCCTAAGATTTTATGAAAAATATTCTTCTAATTTCATTGATGTCTTGTGTTGTAAGCTACAACAAGATTTCCTTGCGCTATACGCAACACTGTATGAGCTTGCAGTATACACAACACTATTCTTGGATCTTGATAGTAGTTATTCTATGAAACATTGAGTGTGTATATATATATATGTTCGATGTATAAATGAAATATCGTTGGATTCTGTAATACGAAACAACGGAGGAGTCTTGCACAACATGCAACCCTGACATGGCTTGCATTACACGCAATCGCGACCTTCCTCGATAGCGTGTGATGTACGCAATACCAGGTTTCACTAAACAATGATATATTGTTATAATAATATTATGTACTACCCTTTATGAATAGTATTAACTAAATTTTGAATTTTATAACATTATTATTCATCTTACACATTTTCTAGAATATTGTATGAGAAAAAAATACATTTTTCGTGTAAAATATGTATTTTTAAAAAATTGCAGTTTTCACGCCTTTTGATGACGCACCCACCGTAAATCTTGTTTTTGACATGTATATAAGTTCAATTCGACAAAATAAAATTCTTATTTGGAATCAGGATATAAAAATTTACATTGGATAAATTTTTCATATTATTCTGATAACTTTCATATTTTAATGAATATTAAAAACACGCTATATTTTAATTAAAAACAACTTTTTTCATGGAAATAATTTATATGGATAGATTATATTTTTAATTGGTTTTAAAGTGTAATTATAATATATTTTTACCATTTAATCCAATTTTGTACATTGGAATTAATTTAAATTTGAAATTGGATATAAACAAGTATCAATCTTTTGATTGTTTTTGTTTCTTAAAAACACGCTATTTGTTTTGATAACGGGAATTAAATTTAAAATTAATTCATTCCACTTATATTTTATGAATTTTGAAAAATAGAAACCAATTTTGAATTCAGAATATCAAATAATTCTTAGGCTGAATTTTTGGTATTTTTCTGAAAAACATTAATTTTCGATGAATAGTGAAACCACTTAGTGGTAGTTAAAAAAACTGACTTTTTTTAATTTAAATTAAACTTTACCACTTTTGTGAATTGAATTTCAAAAATCCGAGAGACATGGTTAATATCAAGGACTAAAATGTGGTTCAATGGGATGAAAATAATTTTTGGTGAATAGTAACTTTTTACTTTTATTTACCATGGTTAAAAGCAATAGGATAATTCAGGGTAGAAATGATATTATTATTACCCTAACACATGTCCTACTTCTATTGGATAAGTGTAATTCGACCAAAAAAACCCTAGGAATAAAATTTGACCATTTAGGCCCACTTGGATTAGATTAGGACATTTAATATTAATTTATTTAAAGAAGAGTTAAAATAGTTAATAACAAAGTTTAATAAGTATATCATTATTAATATAGGGTTATATATAAGATAAATTCGACTATAAATATTAATTATAAAGAAAAAAATATTTCTTATATAATGGTAGTTTATTTATAATTTTTAGACATTAAATAATGTAATTTATTTAGGACACAAAGATGATGCAATAATTATCTTATTAATGAAATATTGACATAATTGATGTTATAAATACCAAAATAAATGTAATTTGAGACTTTTTATGAATTAAACTAATTTTGTAGGTTAATATGGCATGTTATTATCAATTTAATTATCTTTTTTCGAACTAATCATTCGGTTATGATTTTCACACAAATAAATCACCAAATAGTTTCAAAATTGACATAAAATAGTTTTCAAAACAAATATTATATTATTAATTGTTATTTTGTTCCTAAAAATATAAGGTTCGGCCAAATGACTTATATAAGGTTATATATATTAATAATAAACATCTTGGGGTTCTTTTGGCTTGTTATAGTAAGTTTATTAACCTTATAGTGTAAGAAAACAAGAAGACACGGTAAAAGTAAAATTTTTTAACTTAAGGTAAATTCTAAATGATAAGGTTAAAATAGAAACCTAAACTTGTCTAAATTCTATTGGATGAGAGGATTTTGACCCATCCCCACATTGGCTTCGAAAAAAAACAATTTGGAGCTATTAATAACCGAATATTACTTTATAATAAAATAATTTTTTAGTTTTTCCAAAGGTGCCCCTCTGCTCCCTTTTAAAAGGGCACCTCATCCCACTCTTCCTCCCACAACTTTGAGCCTTCTAGCTCGGCCATACCCTGAAAAATTCTCTTCTCCACTTCCATAGAAAAATCCTAGAGGTTCTGGTGTTCTTCAAAGACCAATTTTAGTGCCCTAAGAGGAGGTCTCAAAGAGGCGCTTCAAAGAAGAGATAATATCTGTTACCGATTCTTTCAACTTTATTTCTTTTCCACTTCTTCTTCTTTAGTTATTTCATTATGAAGTAATAAAATCAGTATAACTCATATAATGATATGTTATTATATGTATGAAACAACCCTGTTTCACCATCTATCCATCCTACGGAAAACGAAATCACCACGCGTGCGTACGTACAAAATACTGTCTCCACGCCGTGGTGAAATATGTTTTTCCACCAACACCTTACATGGATGGGTATAACGGTGTAAATTATAACTATATATGGTTATTATAACATCTTATTGATTCTGATATATTATACCATCCACTCCAATTCTATTCAATAATTATGGGAATGATATCATCGCTCGTACGTATGTATGGACTACCGTCTCCACGACGCGATGGGATTCATTCTCCATGTTAACCATAAATGAATGATCATAAGGTTTATATAATGAATAATAATGAAATATATGAAATAATAATGCTACTGGATTTATATATATATATATATATATGTATGTATGAAAACTATTTAGTTTCATTCAATTCAATAAGGAAACGAAAACATCGTTCATGCATACGTACGGCCTACCGTCTCCATGAACGGTGTATTTCATTCCTTTTATCTGTCTATAATATATATATGTATATGATGAATATATATTATATATAAATCATGTTTTACATTTTGGAATTATTTAAATCAGGATATAATTAATAATATCAAGAACGACAAGTCGAAACACATAAGATAGATGAAACGATTTTACCCAAAACGCTGCTTTAACATGGAATTTACATAAGAACAGGTAATATAAATTCATAAGTGAAACATATATGATATCATAACAATGAATATGATTCTGTAATAGGCCAATGAAATTATTTAAATCATTATACAGGAGGTTCAGATACGTACGAAGCATATCGGTCCTAAGGTAAGGGAAAATTTTGCAAATCTCATTTTTATCCGAGATTTCTTATTCGTAAGTATTTACTGGGGTTATTGCTATCATCCATGTCCATGTTTTATAAAAGTGTATTAATGTTTGTTTAAAGTCATTTTTTCCCATTTTGACTTTTACCCCATAGTATGGAAGGAATCTTTCTTTTATTTACCCTACAAGGTACTTCTTGACTTTTCTGACAAAAGTACAGGAAGAATGTTTTTTTTAACGTATACGACATGGAATTTTTTTACAGTTTTATAAAGCCTTATTTTCATGAAGATTACTCCAAAATATTTCATGACTAATTTCAACAAAATCCATTTCTTTTAAAATTTCATGACATTTTTTGAAAAGAAAATTATTTTGAAGAAAAAAGGACATTTTCCTCAAGAATTCATTTCAAGTGTTTTATCAAAACCATTTTCATCTAAGATGACATTATTTCACATGTGTATGTTTCATGTATCATGTCTCTATGATTTACATGGTTTCACTTTTCTAATGATGAAATGATATCCAATTGTTTTGTATGGATTACGCTGTGATGGAATGATGTTTATGAAACCCATTTTATTCTTGTGTTATGATGAATGATTTATGTTTATATTGTGTCACACGAAAGAATGATTTCAATATGAGATGGGTGGGACCTATATCTCCCTCCAATGAATTGGGTAAAGATTTATATCTCATGAGATAGACATGGCTGGAATGGCAAGTTAAACCGGTTCAGTAATACATGACTGGAACGAGGAGTGAACTCGATTCAGAAAGGGACTTTGTCCACTAAGATGGTCCTGGCAGTAATGCCTTGGCTAATATAGAAATCATAACATGTGCTTAATGGTTTCCACAATTACATGTTTTATTCCCATTCTATTTTATCATGCTTAATGTTTCTTTATGATCTATTCCTTACGTAATTCCATGTTTTATGCCATTGCTCAAGATTTTGATTTTTAGATTTTATGATCATGTTTCTTTTACATTAAAATGTCTAAGGATTGTTTTATGCTCTCCATGCTTACTCTTACTGAGCATTTGAGCTCACCCATTTTATGTTTTCTTTTCCCCAGGATATAAATAATGGTTTTAGGTAAGAAAAAAGGGAAGATCTTTATAGGATATGTGGAAGATCTTTCACCATGACTAGAAGATTATATTCCGAGTTTCCAAAGACACTAAACTATTACGGTCCTTGTGTGTCTATTTTTGTTATGTATTAATTATTCCACAAAAGGAATGTAATGTTCATGTAAGTCAAGCTTTGGGTCTCTACAAGATGTATCTTGGACTAAGATTTACCTTCTCTTATATCCTCATCACCTTATTTGATAGAGTTACTAAGAGGAACAACATGTGTATGACGTCAAACTCTCGGTATCATCGAAAATTGGTTGCATAGTTTTTATGTCAACTCTAGACAACATTGGTATACTTTTGTATGGTCTTAACCATCTCCACAAATTCCTTGACCATTTCAGGATAATGAAGTGTTAATTCCCCAACACCATCCCAACATTCTAGGGTTCTAAACCTCTTCCCATAAAGGGCTTCATATGGATCCATTTGGATGCCTAAGTGGAAAATATAGATGTTTGTGAACTCAACCAAAAGAAGATGTCGGTCCCATACAATATTGATGTCTCTAGAACATTCTTGCAACATGTCTTCTAGTGTCTCAATAGGTCACTTAGATTAGACATCAATTTGAGGATGATAGGTAGTACATTTGTTTAGTTCTATGTTTAGAGAATGTTGGAGACTTTTTAGAACATATATGTTAATCTTAGACCTCAATTGGATACAATCGATAGTAGCACAACATGAAGTATCACCACTTCACTAAGTTATATCTGTGTAAGTTGATCTAGTGAGAAATCATCTTAAATATAGATGAGGGATGAATTCACTATAAGATGATCCACCACAAACCAAATAAAATTGTTTTTTATATATATTCATAAGTTTGGTGAAAAATACTATAGAGATGTTTTACCATTTCCATGTTGTTATGGGTAATGGTTTCATTATACAATTATAATTATACCATTCATAATTCACTTACTAACAAACCATCCATTTTTAGGTATATTCAGCGACCTCCTTTTTCATATTATCCCACCAATCATGCTCACAGATATCTTGATACAGCTTTGTGCTTCTTAGTTGGATAGACAAAGACAAACTATGTTCATCATCAAACATTTCTTTCTTTATAATTGGATTCTAGAGAACACAATGTCTTGAGCCTAATATCATAATTCCTCCTTCATCAGTTTTAAACTCTTATGATTTTTCCTTTCTCATGGCTTCCGCATTATTCTAAGTTTCAACATCATTTCATTGATCATACTATATTTTTTTCATTAGGGATTATTGAGACATCATTTGAGAAAGGATTAATGATTTTACTTTATTAATAATTATGATTTCCATCGTTTGTAGGTATAGGAGGATTGGATATTTACTAATTCCCATCCTTTATAATTATATTTGATCCTTTCTACATAAAGAATCCTCTAATTCATTCACTTTACTAGTATGGTAGTGTATTAAAAAATCATAGTCCGTGATCAGCTCTAAATATCATTATTGGTGCATATTTGGATCCTTTTATGTGAATATATAATTGTGGTATTTTTGATCCATATATATCTGACACTTCTCCATATAGAGATAATGTTACCAAATTTTCAACACAAACATTATATCTTCAAACCCAGAATTATTCATGGAATATTTTTGATTATGAACATTCAAGTGCCATGAAGCATAGGCTATGAATTTTTCATTTAGGAATAACAAAAATCCCAATCACTTATTTGAAGAATTGCTGAATACTAAAAAAATTTATTCAATTACGGGTTGTGTGAGAACAGGGGTTGTGTTTACCCTCCTTTTGAGATCGTTAAGGATTTCCTCACATTCTTGAACCTGTAAAAGAATCAATCCCTTCTACTCTATCTTGGTAATAGGGTTTGAAAATAATGATAAATTCCATAAGATTAGTGATAAAACCCAACTAACCAGTGGAAACTTTAGATATTTTTCAGAGATGTTGGACTTGGAAATCTTTCAATTGAATTTATCTTTTAAGGGTCCATAACTATACCTTTTTTGTGATGATATGCTCCAATAAAAAGACTTCCTTCCACTATAACTCACATTTTATGTAATTGGAATAATGATCCATCTTCTGTAAGGTATTTAGAATAGTGACCAGATTCTCCTTCTTCTCTATATTTAATTTGGATTATATTAGAATATCATCAATAAATACTACCAATATTTATTTGAGGTTATCAATAATATATCAATTAAGCAAGTCTATAACGATTTTTGGAGCATTTTTGGGTCCAAATTTCATAACTATGATCACATAGTCCCTATACGTTGTAAGAAAAAATTTCTTTGGGATATATTCCTTACTCACTCTTACATGAAAATATCTTAACGGAAGATCCACCATGACGGAATATTGGGTTCCACATAGTTGATCAAACAAGTCATAAATCTATGAAGCATGATACTTATTCATTTTAGTGATATTTTTGAGCTCATGAAAATCAATGCAAAGGTTAATTGACCCATCCTTCATATTGATGATGAGGAATGGTGAACCCTATAGTGAAGAAAATGGTCCTATGAAAATAGTATCCAAATTAACCTATAGTTTTTTCTTAAGATCCTCATATTCCACAAAAACCATTCTATATGGATTCTTGGGTAATGAAAATTACCCAAGTATAAGATCGATTGAAAATTCAACCTCTAGTTTGGAGGAAGACCAGGTAATTTCTCACAAAACACATCATAACATTCCCTCACAATAGTTATGTCATCGAGGTTGTATATTTAATAAGTCTCAATAATATTATCTATATTAGTTTTATCATAGGGAAATAATATCCATTATTATGATTATAATGGTAAAGAAGATTCATCATTCTCCTCTCACTTCTTCATAATCACTGATCGATTCAAAATATGGAGATTTATTTCCTTCTTGTGGAAATTTTGGTTTGATTTGTTTAGCTAAAGCCAATACATGCCAATAATTTCATCAAATTCCTTGAAATGGAGTATGATAATGTTCACTCAGATGTTCATTCGGGAAATTATGAAAGGGGAGGTGTTATATTCTTGGGATGAAATAATTTTCCTATTTTCTGTTTTCAATGAAAATTGTACATACATATTTGTGGTGGTATTCAGTTTGTTCTAATAAATATTAAGGATATTAATTACTAGATATAACTAGAATGAAAAATTACATTCTCTATTCTTGAATGAGTTTCTATCATACCCATCACTACTTTTTTAACATGATTTTAAAATTCGATGGATTTTTAAAACATCACTGGATAACCTAAAGAAAAAATTAGAATGGGATGAGATATAAAGGCATGTAAGGTAATAAAAACTTCATAACATGAACAAAATAATAAATTTAAGAAAATAAGATTACCAATTAGGAATAAAAGTAAAATGAAAAATAATTCATGATAGAGTATGATAATCACAACATGGGAAATGTGCAAGAAACCTAAAATACTGAATTGTATACATAGGTCAATGCTAAAAAATCCAAGACAGCATGTTATAAAAATTACCACAAATTAATCAGGTTCAATCCCATTATCATTATTAAGTATCATGTTAATAAATATTATACATTTTTTTGGAGTTCTATATAATTTTGTGTTTACTCATCACATTCATTTCATTCTCATTATTATGTTTTCCACGCAACTCATAAAAAAATTATTCATTCATCATAATAATTTATTTAATGATCATGGAATTTTTGATAAATATGTTTATTTCCCCAAGAAATAAGTAAAATTTTATACATGTGAATACCCTTGATAGATAAATGGTTATGGTATTCACTATAATATTTTCTTTGCATGGAAAATCACAGAGAAATTTCAGCTTCATAACGATGTTGCATAAAAATTAATTAAAATGGTTGATGAGATTTAAATGGGTGAATAATCATTTAGAAATAAAATGGTAAGTAATATGGACATGGAAGAAGATGTAAAAAAATAGGAAATGGAAATATAATTCATATGTTCAAAAAGAAACATGAATATAGAAGAGAATGTGAGGTTCCCTTATAGAATTTCATCATAGTAATAACTAATTTAAGGATACAAATGTGGGATTATAATTTATAAAGCATTAAAATAAATCTATTGTATAGTAATTGTATCTTCATAATTAAAATAAAATATTAAAAATTGCAATTAAGAAGAAAAATTTCAAATAATGTGCTTGAATTAAAAGGAGGGGAGGAATGTACCTTACTTGAATGTGTGACTTAAAAATCATCAGCGGGGCTTCATGAGAGATTGAGAAGACTTGGGAGGACTGTATAGTGTTTATGGAAGATAAGTGGAATTCTCTATAGAGTTTTAGTAAATATAAATTTGTGATTGGGTGGGTTTATATAGGAAATGAGGGGGATTTATTTATTAATTAGGTTTTGGACACTACCAAATAAAATATCTGAAACGAAAAACCATCCCATAATTTTCCCCATCTTTTCATTAAAATGTTAGTGGTTTTAAATATTTTATAATCTATTGTTCTAAAAATAATTCCATAATCCCATTTCTTATGTAGAGGTGAGTCACACTCTTAAATAAAGGAATGGTAAACCATACAATATATTTTATGTTTTAGAGGATCCATAATGATCTTAAAAATTAAAAAAATAAATTAAAAATCAGATAATATTAAATGGAAAACATAAATTTGTTCTTGTAACCAATTTATAGTAATTATTACTTCCATTTTGGTTGATTATGATGTTATAATGCAGAATGTTAATTAATACATTATTTATTATTGACACAAAAATTCGATTTTCTCAGAAAATTATGAAAAATTAATCATTAGATAATTTAGAGTTTAATAATTAAAAAATAGTATTCATATTATGTAAATAATTTTTCAAATATGTGAATTTTAAATTTAAAATTAAAATTGACATTTATTAATAAAGGATGGATTTTGGACAATAATAGTTTTCGAATTGTAAAAAAATGACAATTGAAATCCTATAAATTATATGATATTTAGTTTTTAATAAAAATTATTTAAAATATTATTTATTTAGAAAATAAATTAATTCATTTATTCATGAATTGAATTTGAATATCATCTAGAAATACAATATCGGCTTTATTGTTTAAAAAAATCATTTATAAAGAAAGAATAATAAGATGACTATATATTCATTATTATATAGAAAAATATTACATATTCATATTTCTAGGGTCTTTATACATATCACTTTAATACAATAGAAAATCCTCGAAGAGTAAAGTGTGTGATAATGATACTTTCAGGGGTGGTTCGATGAACATAGTTTGGGACCTGATCTTAATGAGCTTGTACATCAAACATAAACAGTTTTTATCATTCATATGTTGTTGGATCTCAACATGGGTTTGGACATGGTAAATTTATAGAAATTAAATATCACTTATAATCTTTGAAAAATGGGATTTATATGATCTAATTATACAAGTTGGGGCTATACCATCATTTTTCATTATCAATTGGATTAGTTTAAATCTATATTTATAAAAATCACGTGATCATTGATCAATGACTGTATTATCAATGGTAATTATACTTAATGGAATTTTAAATTCTAGTGGATAAAATAAAAATAATGTGCATCTGTTTTCTATAACCATATTACACAATAAGACATTTTATTAATCATAAAAGGAATTATATTTATAATTTTTTGGGTCATTACATGCACAACACAATGGACCACCATATAAAGAGTCCAAATTTTTGGAAAAAGAACTAGAACAAATACTTCTTGTTAATAGACGACCCTCCATTTTTTGACCATGAAAGTGAGAAATAATGGATGAATGTATCAAAATGGAGAAAAGACCTAAAAATTTGGCATATGAGTTATCACTAAAATAGTATAGAACATGGAGATATAAATGATGGGAGGATGTAAGGGGACTGAATATCATACCCTTATCTTTTAAATGTAACCAAATGAAATATAAATAATGTACAAAAATGATGATACTTCAAAGACTAAGTTGATCCATGATGGAGAAGCCTCATTTACGAGGGGATGATGTATGGACCTTGGGAGGGAAAAGAGGGGAAAACATAAAATTAATTAATGGTAAATTATCATTTCCATATAATTGTATTGGTCACATGGTTATAAAAACCATGCTTAGATCATGTGATATCCACTACCCAAGGACACCACTCAAATGGGATTGGTGAATGGTTTGACTAACTATACACAACCCATGCGATGTAACTCTATCTCTACTCTAATAAAAGTTGTATGACCATGCAGCCTAGGTCGCATGGTTAGGGAAAGACGCATGGACAATTATTGTGCACTAGAGAATTATGCACATTTGAGTCTCATAGTCATCAATAACTATAAAATGTTCATACAACTCAATATTCCTTTCTAAATTTCGGCACTATAGCCTCTAAATGAGCACCCAAATCTCGTAGACCACTCATTAAACTCTTGATCACATTATTATAATAAAACCAAAGGTATTTTAAATTATCATAAGTGTTTTTAGATATTTGAAAATCCTGGAAGATACATATGGAAGAACCTATTAACCTATGAGACCCATTTTCTGCTAGTGGTGTTTTAATATTATTTGCTTTATTCTCATTTCTATCATGATGGTATAAATGAATCCTCTACTCGGATCCCATGTGTGGTTTTATTAAATTACATAATTTAAGGACACTAGGAGTTCTAGTGTATCACTGTTCATGGTGATTTTTATAGTATGGTTAAAATATTTATTATATATCATTAATATCTATTTTCATAGGGGACTTATCAATAAAATCTATACAAGGCGTTTTTTGGTATTTTGGGATGATATGAATCTTGTAGTGGAAATCCCTAAGATATTCCATACCCTCATAGACCAAGGGATAATAATTAATGTTATGGTGCACCAATATATGGGATGTAAGGATAATGTATAGGATGTGGTCAGCTAATTACCATTGAGATTCTAGTGGGATTTGTAAAAAGTTAATATTTGTACGATATATTAATCCAACAGATTGGTTTATGATTAGTTTTATTTAGGTGCTTTATAATCCTTCATTGCATGTACCCATTTCTATATCTATTATTTTTTATTAAGATTTATTAAAATCCCATGGTGTAGAATACATAAGTTAGAGGATATTTTAGTTTATTTAGGTGGCTTTCGTTAGTGGAGGATTTATGCATATTACAAAAAAACTATAAAATTTTGTACATGGAATTTATTGAAAATATATTTTTTGGGGTATGCTAGAATTATTTTATAAGAGTGAAATTTTCACTGATATTTATGATATGGGGACATTTTCCCTTGGTATGAAGGATTTTTAGATTGATCAATAATGTATAGAAATGGATATTTCTCATCTTGAAAATTTATTGTTGGGATTAGATAAATTTTATGCCATAATGTCCCTAATAGTTTATAAAATTATCATATATGTATTTTATAAAATTGTTTTGACACTACCGTGCGATGTTACAATAATACTAGGATATATTTGTAAACATCTGTCTCATAAATTTCAATATCTCCAAATAGAATTACATATTTTGAGTTGAGAGAGTTGAACATTCAGAGCAGTTATATTTATAGAAGGGGTTCATATGTCTCAGAGTTTTACAATGTTATTATCTAGTGGTTCTCCTGAAGAATATTGATGGTGGTTTTTGGTCATTCATTGATTTCTATTTATTGATTCACAGAAAAAATGATGAAATACTACCGAAACCAAAATATTGACAATTTATTTGGAATGTTTAAGGGATATAACAAGTTCATGAAAATTTATTTATTGTCTGGGTATCACCATATAAGGGGGAAAGAAGAATACATGAAAAATACGATGCTTAAGGGTAATTACAGAAAAATAGAGTCCATTTTATAATTTTTAGGATATGAAATTTTAAAAAAAACAATATGATAGAGAAAATAATTGTTTTATGAGTTTCTAGGATAGTTTTTTATATTAAATCATTGAAATCCATAAATATTCAGTAATAGTTGTGTATCATGCTTAATATTAGGGGTTTCTTCGATATTTACACTAATCATATCATCTATTTTTTAATTTAATCAAGTGTAAATTTTCTATACATGAGTTAAATATCTTTGGCTATGTGATATCTAATTAAGGATTTGGAGTTATTACTAGGATTATTTAGGTATTAGTTTCTTTTGATTCTTCCAAGAAAGTGATAAATATTAATATTTTTATTAGCCTAATAAGATATAATAGAATGTTTGTGCATGATTCACGTTGAATCATGACCCATTTAATATCCATGACCATGAATTCTCACACAATTATGGGTAATTATTTATGTTAGGTAAAGTTTGAGTACCTAAAAATGAATTTTTTTCAATTATTTATCATTTTTCTAAAAACGATAGTCATGATCAGGGAGTTCTTATGTCTCTCACCAAGTTTAGAGATTCATTTTATTACATTAAAATGTGTTGATAGGTTATGGTACTCTGCAATTTTGAACACATGGGTATTACTATGACACTCATGCTCTAAATCATGTAGTAGTAGTGGGATGTTAGAGCATGTGGATTCATTTACTTATAAGATAGGGATGCTTGGTCTTTGTAGATTAAAAGATCCTATAATGCATCTTCCCATACTATTATTTGAAACTAAATCAATAGTTTTTAATAGTGTACCAATATAACTTTGGATTTGAGAACTTATACAGATGAGTTAAAGGAAATGTTTTAGAATAATAACATAGGAAAAAGTCTCATGAAGATATTTTATAAAATTTTATTGATTAACATAGGATGATAGTAAATTCTAAAATAATTTTATGGATTGATTTTTTATTCTATCCAGATGATCTTGTTGGTTGGTAAGAGGATTATTCACTTCAAATTTTTAGGGAATATACTTTTTTCATTCATGATGAATGTGGGGTTTCTTCATGATTTTAATAAGAAAACTCAATCCATATATCATTCTATATCCAAGATATATCATACCCTGAGTAATCAGTTCTAGTGGTCAAGGTATAAAAGCATGAAAGTTAAGTTCATGTCATAGTATTTTTTATATCATAGGGTATAAATTGAGTATACAGTTCATAATTGGGTTTCTATAGCCATTATATGATTCTAATTTGGAATGGATGGACATTTTGTTTGTGTATTTTAAGAACTATCAATGATAGTGGGTTAGATGATGATGTCAACTCATATTTTTATGGATTAATGAGTTAACTATTATGGATTCATTATTGAGGATGTATATGGAAGGGTTGGTGTGAATTCATTGGATTTTAATGATTATAATATCTCATCATGGAAATCATTTTTAAAATGTTTTGTGAAAGGGTCAACAATTTGATTTCCCCTCAGTAATGGATTTAAAATTAATTTAATCCAATAAACTATTAATGGATTGATAGAATGGATGATCTAAATATTTTTGGGCATATTTCCCACATTTGTTCTATATTTTAATAGTTAATGATAAATGAATATTACTTTGGTTTATTTTTCTTATTATAATATATATAACTCATTTATTAGAATTAACCCATGTGAATATTTCTATGGGAGCCCATGTATATTTATTTTGTTTTTGGAGAAGGGTAGAGAGACATAAATTCATGGTCTATATTAAGTCCAGATGATGATTTAAAATGTTTAGGTAATGAATAATGTCATAATTAATGAGTTTATAGAGTCATTAAGTACATTAGTAGAAAATAAATATGGTTAAATTCCATGTACATTTGAATATTTGGTTCTAGTTAAAGGTCATTATTCACTTGATATATATATATATATATTGGGTTAGAGGAGTTATAGGATGTAAAACTAGGCTCCTTTATAAGAAGTTTGAGAGTTAGTATTTTTTAGTTTTTTAGGATACCTATAAAGGGGTCACATCTACCATTAAAACCAGGTACCCAAAAAAGGCTAATAGGTACTCACTATCCAAAAAAGTGTCTAGTGGTGACCTTGAGTAGCATATAGTATATAAATAGTTACTCATTAAGATCACTGGGGAATTTGTTTAGTGGGGGTATTTTTTATCATTTAATATTTTCCCACTATTTCAATCGCTTTATTGACTTTTAATTTTCATACCATCACAGGAAAATAGAATAGCCTCTAAGGATTCTCTTAGGTCTCTTATTCATCTTCAATATGTTCCATGACTTAGTTATCTTAGATATTTTTTTGAAACTCCAAAACTAAATGTAAACATCCCTTCTCTTCCAAGTTTGTACACATAAATAATTTTGGATATTTATTCTTATTTTATATAGTGAATAGAAACTTTATTACACTAAGCATGGTTGAATTCACTTCACCCCATGAGTGCAAGTCTCAATTTTTTTAGAAGGATCATGGGGATTTATTTCAAAAAATTATTTGTTTATTTAAAAGAATGGAATTCCCAAATAAATTAACATTGAGTTATTTGGATTTAAGGTGGAATTTATGGACTTTTAATTGAAAATATTTTAGTTATTTAGGATACTAAATTTCATGGAGGATTTTGGATAATAATTGTTCTTGTTTTTTTTTGGATTTTAGTTATATATTTATTTATGATGATTACCTATTAGTTTCAAAGTAAATAATTTTTTATGGATGATTCTTTGTTTATTTTTGAGGATATTGTAAATCGGTAAATCTCACCTTAATTTATCATAGGTGTACTTGAATCCAAGAGTGATTCTTAGAATTTTTTTGGAACTATGTATTGAAATACAATTACTTTTCTATTATGTAGTAAATTTACTCAAATAATTTTCATTTTATTGTTCCCATTTAGGACATGATTCTTATTCTGGATCGTCCAATGATATTTGGGTTGGGTATCCATTACACGAGACTTATCATTAAGCATTATTATCCTAGTGTAATTGACGCTCCCCTTGGTATTTTTTTATTTTATGAAATTTAAATCCCTAGTGCATCATTAGTCCAAAACCCCATTGAGTAAAACAATTACATTGATGTGTATTTTATATACCCCAAACCATATTTTTTATAATTCTTATAATGTTCATTCTATGATATCAAAACTTAATAAGGAAAATTTCATCACAATTTAAATAGAATGAATAATAAACCAATAAACCATACTTAACACACAGTAAAGATTTTGCTTTAGTGGTGATACATTGGCTGGGATAATGAGGTGTGATGAAATGATTCACCATGTAAAACCCAACTAATTTATAATCATATAAACTTTGTAGATGAACAATAAATTTTTTGGGTAGAAAAAATTATTCATGATTTTTTATGAAATCATTTTTGGAAATGTATCATTATTGGAAAAAATATTTTTAACTAGTTTTTATAACTTATATTTTCAACTTATTTAAAAAATTTACCATAAAATATATTTTCATGGGAATATAAATTAGCACTATTGAAGAATGAATAAATTAATTTTTTTGTTGATTATTACTTTATTTTATTTTTTTGTTCAGGACGTATTAAAAAAAGGCATCGAATATTCCAAATTGAATGAAGGGGTACTTTTTCTATATAGTACCATGATATTGGAAAATCCCTAATCATATGGCTTGAAAACAATAGATTTTATGGATTAGTATAGAAATATGTCTGCTTCACATAAACTTAGATCAAATTAATATAATGACAGAATGAAATAAAAATATCCATAATTATTATCTCCCATTTATTTTTTCAGGTCATGTGCATTAACCCCATGTAATTCTATTGGATTATCTTAATTATGTTTATTATTTCATGAATGTGAAAAATTCTTTCACTATATTAATGACTATATATTATTTTATATTAGATGATTGAAAATGTTCTATTCCATGTTAGATATCTATTTTGTTTTCTTAGATGATTTTGTTTATTTTTAGTTTACATAACTAATCATAGAGATATTTTTTTTTGTTTTAATGAGCTTGTTATTATCATGATGTGTAATGGGTTATAAGTGATATTTCTAATAATGTTTCCTGATGATGAATACATGATATGTTATTACACTAAATATATATATATATATAAACCAATATAAATCATATACATCATTTATATGGGTACAACCATAGATATGGGATTATATGCATTTTATAAAAATGAAAAGGAATCAAAAAAAAATAGAACTATAAATGATAAAATTATTTAATGAAGTAAGGAAAATAAAATCAATGAAAGAATGATAATATCTATGAAAATGAAAAATTAAATATGGTAATGTAGTATTGAATAATATATGAATAAAGATATATAAGGAATGATCTTCAAAATATTTTCTTGTTTGAAATTACAAATTGTACCTCTGTTCTTGTATCAAGATAATAAAAAATATATAATATATATTTTTAAAAGGGGTTGTGACACCTTATTTTCACATTGTGATAACAAATTCTATGTGAAATCTCTTTATAAAATTATTTATCAATAAAAAATAAGAAATTATTTTATCTACCTAATAACATAAAATTTTAAACCTTTTATAAAATATGATTTTTAGTTGAATCTTATTTTCCAAATGATACACTAGTTATTTCTCATCTGTACATTACCTAGTGTATAAATAGTGTTTATAGAGAATGAAAATATAGTCATAGAAAAAATTGTATCAAATATAGCTCTTCGAATAATACCACCTCAATTTTCGAATTTCTAATAATCGAGTGAAATAATTTTCAAATATAAGGAATATAACAAATAATAATGACTTTTTTTTCAAATTTTCATAAGAATCGTATAAAAGGAATACATGTAAAAGAATACCCAAGGTGAAAATAGAATACTATTAAAACATGATAAAACTAAAAAAAGTTTTTCAAATCAATTCAATATTATCTACTAAAAATATTTTATAATACATTTTCAAAATAAATGATAAGATACGTGAAAAACAACTCTAAAAAAGACTATAAAAATTGAATATATAAAAGGGATCTATGGATATTCTCTTCCTACATCAATATTGTCTCAAATAAAGGTTCCTCATAAATTACCACCCTCACTAACATCATATCCCATTATGGTATTCCTTAAATTCATTATTAATCTTCCTATAGTCACTTTAAAGGTTTCGATTTTAATTAATTCCCCTCCCCAAATTTAGTTCCATGAATTATAGTTAAATTTTTAATCATTCACTATACAAACAATATTTTAACAAAATTCATTTATTAAATATTCAAAGATAACGAATTGAATAAAAAAATATCCATTGATAATATTTTAGTTCCTCTATAACCTCTTCAAAACATCCCATTAAATTATCCTAGTTTCCCAAGAAACAAATCTATTATTATTATTTTTATCACATAAAATCATCAACCAAAAAATAATAATTATTCGATAAAACATGTTGAAATGTTTCAACTATGTCCAAATTTATGAATCTTTAAACCGTATTAATATCTTAAAATATCAACTTAATTTTTGACCAAAATGATTAGTGAAAAAGTAAAAATTATTTAAAATGGTTAAGGTAAAAATGGATCTCTGAATGTTTAAACAAAAATAATATTGGTAATGACTACTTAGAAACTTGTATAACGACTATTTTTTGGCCATATATTTACATTATAATTCCTTATTACTAAGAATAATCCGTTTTAACCCCTTTTAAAAGTGAAAATTATTGGTATAACTATATATTTTCAATATACAAAAGAATTCCACTTGTAATGGACCTAACAATTCTAGTCCTTTATAATGTGGAAATCTAGTTTTTGAGGTGTCCTAGGGAGTCATGGAAAAGTATTTCAAAACATTGAATAATTCCAAATTCATCCATGTTTTCCAATGGTGTCTCATGAAAATGGTTCCTTTACCTAGCGGTGTCACTCAGGTGATGTCACCCTGGCAGTGTAACCAGTGTAGTATCACCTAGTTTGTATCATCCTAGTGGTAGCTGATGCTGGTGTTGTGTCTCTCTAGCGGTCGTTCATACAAGTGGTTTCTCACACTGGTGGTCACTTGTAGACGGTGGCTTGATGATGGAGACTCACACTACGGTGCCTTATCCAGTGGTGTCTTTCCTCGTGGTGAATCAAACATAGTGGCATTAGTTTCACCAGACGGTTTCTTGACCATCAATTCCATGCCTAATGGGGGCATGTGATTGTTGTCCCATCGAGCAGTGCCTTATAGTGGTTCCTTATGTATATTGTTTTCATATTCTTCAATTTTTTCCCTTTTTACATATTTCCTTGATGTAAAACACTTTTAATATATTATTTGAATGGATTTTAGGATGATTCAAAGGCATTGAATCTTATATTTAAATTCTTAAGAGTTAGCGGGATTTTATTTGGTGAAAACATGTTATATAGACTAGATACACTTTTACTAGAAAATAAAAAATATATCTAAAGCACGAGACTCTATTTTTATCTTCTGAAAGATGAGACACCCTTACCCATTGTTCTTGATTCTATCCATCTATTCATATGGGACCCTAAGAGTTCTTCTTCCAAAATGGGTTCTACAGTCAGGCTGCAGCTTTTGGTTTGTGGTTCCTTGATGTTTTTCTTACATCATGTGTTCCCCTCTCTACTTGAAACCATGAAGTTCCAATGAACTTTTCCTCCAGGTATATTTATCCTTCGTCTTTCTTAATTGGGAATCATGTTGGATGGGTATATAGTTTTTTCCGCTTGTGAAAATATTTTATTACCAGTTAATAAAGCTAATTAAACTAGTTTAAGATTAATATATATAGCGCTTTTGGAAAATTGGTGCATGATATTTGTATGTGGTTATTAATTTTTATATGATGATTTGTATTGGATAACTACCCACTGAAAATCATTCCTGTTGGGGGTCATTGTTTACTCATGATATAGTTTGTGAGAATCATATTTGGTATTTATTTAATGCCTATTTATAAAAGTTGGTTAAGAAAGTATACTCAGCTAATAAATGGATTCTCCATGATTATATTATTTCTATGATAACCCATGAATTAAAAATTTGAATTATATAATGGATTCGTTATTAAATATGTCATTTTTTCTGTCGTGGTATGTGAGGCGATGTGATGTGTTGAACTTATATGGGTTGTTTGTATGGGGGTGTGGATGAGATGTGGTTTTGACATAGGGATGTGATGGTGGGTGTTGTATGGTTATGCAGTAGGGCTATAGTTTTTGGTTTTCCTTTGTTATGTTGGTAGATATGGTTGTTAGTTGGGGTTTTTTTGGGTTGGTATGGTTGTTTAGGTAGAATGACTTTAATGAAGATCATTTGTGATTAATTTGGAGTTTTCACCCTTAATAACATTCATATAGCTTCACCCAATATCTATAAGTTAGGGTATGATATTTCCATAATGTGAAGTTGCATTAATTTACCATGATTATTACTATGATGGATTAGTTTTTTGGGTAGTGATAGAATAAATAATTGTTTGATAAAGTCTATAATGTTTTTGAATGGTTTAGTTAAAGTGATTATTGTGTTAATGAAATATTAAAATTTTGAATATTTTTTAAACATAGTTGTTATTAGATAATTAAATTATTTGGTGTTCAACATAGGGGTAATGTAAATCCACATTTATTTATTAGTATCTCCACCTTCTAAAATAATGGCTATATATCCTAATAGTTTCTGTTTGAGGTGGAAACAAAGGTGATTGTGTAGTGAGTTAGTTGTATTCTTTATAACCCATTGGTTGGGCTAGAGTGAATGATAATATAAATATAATTTTTTATTTTTCTGATATCTATATGCACCCACACATTGAGAATTATGTGATGAAAACCTGTATATTCACATGTGGGGTGTCTTTCCCAACATCTCAGTGAGGGGATGGATGGATGGACACCCACTTTTCTTGGCTAACTCGTCCAGGTGATGATAGACCAAGCATCATTGTGAATGTTGGGATGTGGTGTCCTAGGTGTCTTTGGGATGAGTTGTGATGTGGTGTCCTAGTTTTCTTCAGGTTGAATTGTGATGTGTTTTGAGTCCTAGGTGTTGGTGGGTGTGATTTATTTTGTGAGGTCTCAGGGTTTGTGGGTGGGGGTGCTTTGGTATGTGGACTAGGTGTGTGCAGCTGCGATGTGATGTGTTAAATTTAGAAGAGGTGGGAGTGCCATGATGTTTTTCATTGGGGTGCGAGAGAGTATAATTAGTGTGAATGTGGCGTGGGTTACCCTATAATAGATTTTCTTTATATTATATTACATAACATTAGTTCCATGGTGGGTGTCTCTTGGTGAGGTTGGTATGGCTAGTATACTTATTTTGGTTCTTTTTGGTTCTATTGTATTCTCATTGAACAATTTGTATGCTTATTTAACACGTACATTAGGGACTTTAGTATTAATAATAATTACACTTGTATGCTCACCCTACATATATTAAATGGATTTCATGTTTCTAGGAGGATTTTGTGGACCATTTTGGGCATTACTATCTAAGACCATTTGATAGTTGTTGTGTCACATCATATTTTTTTATTAACATTAAATAATTTTTTTCTATAACAGTTTTATTTTACAAATGTATGAGGGATTGTTTTGGATTTTTTATAGAGTGTATTAGATTTCCAATGAGGATGATTCTTGTTATCTCAATTCTTGTTTTTCGGAAAATGGTACTTTTCCCCATATCGTGATATTTGCATACCATTGGTTCTTGTCGCCTTCTTGGTCCCTACATGAAGTGGGGATCATGGGATATTATTTTCCTTTATTGATTGAAATCCCATGATGGATATCATTGGAGGAGGGGGTTGTGACAGAGTGGTATTAGAGATAATTTTAGAGAGATAGGTTTGAGTTTAGAGTATGAAACTATGATGTTTTCACAATATGGTATTGAAATAGTTCCATCTGACCTTGGAATGAGACATATGATAGGGATACGAGATAGGAAATGATATTTTAGGCCTCACCACGATCTATTTCATGGACATTGAGATTATTGAAAGGCTAAGAAAGTGAGAAATATTTTCCAGTTAGAGACATTGGAAAGGAAAATTCATCACAATGACTTGTTTTCATGTTTGAATTAAGTTGTATTGGGATGGTTAAAATGAATAAATGAGATAAATTGTGAATAAACCTTTAAAAAGATCTATACTACTATGGTATAAGAAATATTTTTTAACCTTTCTTCTATATATTCTGGCCCTCGCCCATGTGTAGGTCATACATTGGAGGATATAGAGGTTGACACAATTGATCATGGTAGGGTTGATCCAGTTGAGGAGGATGATTAATAGTAGAGACATTGTGTGCTTTCTAGTTGTATGATTTGGAAATGTAAAAGGTTTTTGTTTCATATGTGGTGACAAAGAGCTTGCTTGTGGCACTTGAGTTCACATTTAGTTTGATCTAGTCCCAGATAGAGTATTGGGTCCCTTTGGTGGTCAGTAAGATGTAGAGAGCTACGAGTTTGTGGTGGATGTTGTATCTGGGAGAACAGAAGAAGAAAAATGATTTTTGGGTTGAATGTCAGAAAGAATTATAGGTAGAGATCATTTCATTTAATATGAATTATGAGAAGAAGTAGGAGCTATGCTACCTTTAGTTAGGGAGTATGTTAGTTTGGTAGTTGGGGATCAAGTTCAAGGACCTTATACATTTTTTCCAAACCTTTTTATATAAGAGGAGTCTCAAGAACGGAATCTTGAAAATGCAATATATCTCTCTATCTAGTATTTTGTTACTCCTTTAACTTTTCCAATGTGTTTGGACGTTCAAAAGAATGATATGGTGATTGATTGGATTCAATTTTGAGGAGGTCCACTACAAAGAGTGGACCCAATAGACTTTTTCTAGAGGTAGAGTTTTTAGTAGAGAATCTCAGGTTATAGGACCTTCGAGGTTTTGAGTGTCATGTTGATAACTTCATCAAATTTCATTCCATCCTTGTAACACCCGAGACTTTTATGAGAAATATTTTGTTTTTATGTTATATAAATCATCAAAGGAATCTTCCACTACACACATCACTTGCTTGGCTTGCTTTACATGCAATCACGACCTTCCTCGATAGCTTGCATCGTACGCAATACCGAGTTTCACTAAACAATAATATGCTATTAAAATATTATTAAAACTAGCCATTATGAATAGTAATAACCACTTTTTGAAATTTTGTAAATTTTATTTTTCAAAATTGGCTTCATTTTTGGATTAAGAATATTGAAATTAGTCTAGTGTGAAATATTGGTATTTTTCTGAAAGCTTTCAATTTTTGATGAATAGTGAAACCACTAAGTGGTAGTTAAAAAAACTAAATTTTTCATAAAACATATTTTTACCGCTTCTGTGAGTGGAATTTCAAAAATTTGAGAGATGCGGTTGATGACAGTAAGTAAAATGTGGTTCAATGAGATGAAAATAATTCTTGGTGAATAGTATCTTTTTTACTTTTATTTACCACGGTTAAAAGTAAATAGGGAAATTAAGGGTACAAATGATATTATTATTACCTTAACACATGTCCTAATTCTATTGGATAAGTGTAATTCGACCAAAAACAACCTTAGGAATAAAATATGACAATTTAGGCCCACTTGGATTAGATTAGGACATTAATTATCAATTTATTTAAAGAAGGGTTAAAATAGTTAAAATCAAAATTTAATAAGAAAATAATATTTAATATAGGGTTATACATAAGATAAATTCGACTATAGATATTCATTAGAAATCTAAAAAGATTTCCTACATAATGATATTTTATTTGTAATTTTTAGACTTTAAATAAGTTAATTTATTTATGACACAAAGATGATGCAGTAATTATCTTATTAATGAAATATTGACATAATTGATGTTATAAATACCCAAATAAATGTAATTTGAGACTTTTTATGAATTCCACTAATTTTATAGGTTAATATGACATGTTATTATTGATTTAATCAACTTTTTTTCTAACAAATCATTCTGTTATGATTTTCACAAAAATCAATTACTAAATAGTGTCAAATTTGACATAAAATATTTTTAAAACAAATATTATATTATTAATTGTTATTTTATTTCTAAAAATATAAGGTTCGAAAAATATGAGTTAGATAAGGTTATATATATTAATAATCAACAACTTGGGGTTCTTTTGGCTGCTTATAGTATGTTTATTAACCTTATAGTATAAGAACACAAGAAGACACAGTAAAAGTAAAATTATTTAACTTAATGTTAAATCTAAATGATAAGGTTAAAATAGGAACCTAAACTTGTATAAATTCTATTGGATGAGAGTATTTCGACCCATACCCACCTTATCTTTGAAATAAATTAATTCAGAGCTATTTAAAACCGAATTTGTCTTTATAATACAATAATATTTTTAGTTTTTCTAAAGGAGCCCCTCTCCTCCCTTATAAAAGGGCACCTCCTCCACCTCTTCCTCACACCACTATTGAGCCTTCAAGATCGCCCAACCCCTACAAATTTCTCCTCTACACTTCCCTAGAGACATCCTAGAGGTCCTGGTCTTCTTCAAAGACCAATTTTAGTGTCCTAAAAGGAGGTCTCAAAGAAGCGCTTTAAAGAAGAAGTAATGTCAATTACCGATTCTTCCAACTTTATTTCTTCTTCCACTTCTTCTTCTATAGTTGTTTCATTATGAAGTAATAACATTAGTATCACTCATATAATGATATGTTATTATATGTATGAAACAAACCTATTTCACCATCAATCCATCCTACGGAAAACGAAATCACTGCGCGTACGTACGTACGGAATACCGTCTTCACGCCGTGGTGTAATCTATTTTCCACCACCACCTTACATGGATTTGTATAATGGTGCAAATAAACAACTATATATGATTATTGTAAAGTGTTATTGTTTCTGAAATAGTATGCATACACTCCAATACAATTCAACGATCATGGGAACGATATCATCGCTCGTGCGTACGTACGGAATACCGTCTCCACGATGTGATACGACTCGTTCTACATGATCTTCATTGCATAATGATTATATAAATGAATTGAGTGAATAAATATGATATATATTACACTAATACCATTCTGGAAATGAGGTATCTATAACCTAAAAATAAGGATAAGAATTTATTCAACAAAACACGCATAAGAAAAAAAAGTAATAAACACCCGAATAAACACGTAGTAATGAAATATTACTAATAAGAAGCTAAGAATATGACCATATATGATATCATAAAAATAAGTATGATTCTGGAATAAGTCAATAACATTATTTAAATTATTATACAGGAGGTTCGGACACATATGAATCAAATTGGACCTAAGGTAAGGAAAATATCACAATCTCATTTTTATACGAGATTGTTTATACTTTGAAATTTACTAGGGTGGATTTTATCATCCACATCCATGTTTCCTCAACATGTAATATTATTTCCATCCACCTACAATTTTTTAAATACAATTTTACCCTTCGGTGAGTTTTTAGTAAAAGATATGAAAGGAATCTTTTGTCGTTTTTCGTATGAGGTACTTTTTGACTTTTCCATCAAAAGTACGAGAAGAATGTTTTTTTAAATTATACGACATGAATGGATTTTTAAAACATTATTTCCAAGAATATTCCTTTAAAAGTTTTCAAGTTTATTTTTAATCAACTTTTTTAGTTTAAAATTGTATGACATGATAAAAAAGTAAAATGTTTTTGAAGTAGAAAGGATATTTTCCTCTAGAATGGAGATCAAGAGTTTTATCAAAATTATTTTACATCTAAGATGATATAGGGTTCTATTTCTATCCCTATTATTACATGGATTTGATTATGTTGTGATGGAAATATTTTTATGTATTCCTTTATCTTATATGAATTATTTTATGATGTCACGATGTTTAAGATTCCCATTTTTATTACATGGTTTATGCTATGATGTATGTTATATGATTTTGTGGCACACATAATAATGGTATCATTATGAGATGGGTGGGACCTATATCTCCCTCTAATGCATTGGGTAAAGATTTCATATCTCATGAGATAGACATGGCTGGAATGGCAAGTTAAACCGGTTCAGTGAAATAGGACTGAAACGAGGAGTGAACTCGGTTCAGAAATGGACTTTGTCCACTAAGATAGTCTTGGAAATGAGTCTTGACTATTAAGAAATGATTCTCTATGATTATGTGTGTATGCCACAAAGTTTCATGTTTTACGTTATGATTATTGGGATTACATTTCACTACTATGATTTATCCCATGTTATGAAATTATGATTTCTTTTGCAGGTTAAGATTTCCAAAAGTTATATTCCTATGAATATGATGTGATTTATATTTATTTTGATTACCCATACTGAGAATTTGAGCTCACCCTTTTGTATGTTTTATTTCCCCAGGCCAGGAAGAAGGTTATTAAGTAGGATATGCCAAAAAGGTACTCTAGATATGATGAAATAAATGGGAGACAAAGTAGTTGCTTTATGAACCAGTTGTTTATGTTTCCCAGTTTCTAAAGACTCTATACCTATATTGTCCTTTCCTGGTTTTGTTAAATGTTGTAATAAGTGTGCTTCAATTATGAAGTAATAACAATGTATGTAAAGTATGGGTCATTAGAGTTTCTATCAGAGGAAAGGTATAGTCAACATTAGGAAACTAGGATGTGAAAGCATTAGTAAGAACCCTAAGGATAAGTCTAAGAATAGAACACAATCTTAGTGTTTTAGAAATGGCCATGAATAACCTAGGATAAGACCTTAAGTGTGAAATTTTATTCTTGATTATGTGGTTTTCCTATTATAATTACTGTTTCTCACACTATTCTTCTTGGTTTTAGTCAATGGCTGGAACCCGAAGGAACCGTGTTAATGCGGAATGCGACGGGCCATGCAATGATTGTCCCCCTGAGCAAACAAACGTTATGGGAGCTAGAATGAAAAATCTTGTAGCCATGCTCACACAACTTTCTCAAGCTATGAATCATGAAGTACTTCCAAACTAGAAAAGGAAGGAGCAACATTTTGTTGAATCCTTCATGAGGCAGCGTCCACCTTCATTCAGCGTGTCTACTGATCCATTAGTTGCTGAACAATGGATTAGTACTACTGAAAATATATTTTCAGTTCTACAATGTTCTGAACATGATAAAGTCATCCTAGGAGTTTATCGTTTGGAAGGTGATGCTTATCAATTGTGGAATCTTATCAAGAATACGAGTCCATGAGATGAAATTGAGTCCATGGAATGGGGAGAGATCAAGAACTTATTTTTCAATAAGCACTTCCCTCGTATTCTCCGAACAAGGATAGAGAAAGAGTTTCTTGAACTGAAGCAAAAGGATGATGAATCTGTTGGTACCTATGAAGAAAATTTTACAAGACCTGCAACGTACGCTTCTGGTATTATTGTCCAACCTAAGAGTAAGATCGATCGATTCTTTAGTGGCCTAAAACCAATTATTCGAAGGGAGTTATCCATAAGGGACTTTAATAGCTACGAGGAAATCATTCGATGTTCTATCAAATTCGAGATGGAGATTGGAGTAACCCATCAGTCATATTAGTTTGATAAGAAGAGGAAAATGGAATTCAAAGGAAAATCTAAAGAGCACACCGAAAAGAAGATGAGCTTTACCTTACCCTCAAAGTGTGGAAAGAAACATGGAGGGAGTTTTATTAAAGGGACAAGTAAATGTTTCAAATGTGAAAAGGAAGGTCATAGGGAATTTGAATGCCGCAATGATGGGAAGAAGATGTCTAATGATGCAAACAAAGGAAGGGATACACAGAATGAAACAACTACACTTCAATGTTTCAAGTGCAAGGAGATGTGGCATTATTCCAATCAATGCCCAAATCCGAGGGTTGATGATGATGGTCGACACCAACAAACTCTTAAGGCTAAAGACAAAGGAATGTCACATGCAATTTCTATCAGTGATGTGGAGTACGATAAAGATGTGGTGAAAGGTACACTTACCATCCACTCTAAAGTTGCAAATGTTTTATTTGATTATGGATCCACCCACTCCTTTATTTCTGAAGAATTTTCTAAGGATATCACTATATTACCTCAACAACTAGATGGTGAGTTAGCTGTGACAACCCCTAATGGCACAACAGTTGCATCAAAAGTTTATAATTCTTCTCCGATTGAAGTTTGTGGGAAAGTGCTTCCTGCAAATCTTGTGATCCATCCTATAGTGGAATTTGATGTGATTCTTGGCATGGATTGGATTTCTCTATATGGAGCTCATATCAATTGCCAAAGAAGGGAAGTCACATTTCATATTCCGGATCAATCTATGATCGTCTATCGATGCAAGGATGAACATAACCATCCAGTGGAAATTTCTTCCATCATATGGGTCTTGATTCCACTAAATAAAGGTTATTTATCTCAAAAGGTTGGTGAGAATCTCACGATTAAGAATATGCCCATTGTACGGGAGTTTTATGATGTATTTCCGGAGGAATTTTTGGGTCTTCCACCAATCGTGAAGTAGAGTTTTTAATAGAACTCATACCGGGTGCTTTTCCTATTTCAAAGACACCTTATAGAATTGCTCCAACTGAGTTGCAGGAATTGAAGAAGCAACTCCAAGAGAATCATGATAAGGGATTCATACACCCTAGTGCATCACCTTGGGGAGCACCTGTTCTATTTGTTAAGAAGAAATATGGATCAATGAGACTCTGCATTGATTATCGAGAACTTAACAAGATCACTATCAAGAACAAATATCCTCCCCTGTGCATTGATGACCTATTTGACCAACTACGCGGAGCTCAATACTTTTCCAAGATTGATCTTCGTTTAGGGTATCATCAATTAAGGGTCAAAAGGGAGGATATACCAAATACGGCTTTCCGTACAAGGTATGGACACTATGAATTTATAGTGATGCCATTTGGTCTTACTAATGCCCCTACTATCTTCATGGATCTAATGAATAGAGTCTTTAGAGACTATCTTGATCAGTTTGTGGTAGTCTTTATAGACGATATTTTTGTCTATTTAAAGAGCAAGGAAGAACATGAAGATCACATGATTATTATATTGAAGACCCTGAGAAAAGAGAAGATTTATGCCAAATTTACCAAGTGTGAATTTTGGCTTCAAAAAGTTTCATTTTTGGGTCACATAATCTCAAAATAGGGGATATCTGTGGATCCAGCAAAAACAGGGGTTATCAAAAGATGGTCGAGACCAACAAAAGTAACTGAGATCCAAATTTTTATTGGTTTGGCTGGATATTATTGAAGTTTTGTGAAATATTTTTCACGATTATCTAATCCACTCACCAATTTGACTCGGAAAGGAGTTCAGTTTGTCTGGACAGAGGAATGTGAAGAGAATTTCAAGGAGTTGAAAAGAAGGTTATCCAGTGCACCTGTTCTCACACTGCCTTGTAGTGGAGAACAGTCTGTGATCTACAGTGATGCATCCAAGAAGGGATTGGGGTGTGTTCTTATGAAAAATGACATGGTGATATATTATTCCTCACGACAGTTGAAAATCCATGAGAAAAATTACCCAACTCATGATTTGGAGTTAGCTTCCGTAATCTTTGCATTAAAGATTTGGAGGCATTACCTCTATGGTGAAAGGTGTGATATTTATACTTTTCATAAAATTTTAAAGTATATTTTCACACAAAATGAGCTGAATATGCGCCAAAGAAGACGGTTGGAGATGATTAAGGATTACGACTGCTCAATTCATTACCACCCTGGGGAAGCAAACAAGGTGGAAGATTCATTAAGTCGACAATACCATGCTATCTTATCCATGATGAGGATAAAAAAAGATCCAATATTTATGGGTTTACCAAGGATGGATCTTGGAATTATAATTAATGGGGAAAAATCATATCTTTCTCAAATGAATGTTCAACCATCAATACATGTGATGATTAAAGAGGCACAAAAAGAATAAGTCTAGTTACAAAAGAAGTTGAGAAATGTTCCTGAATTCAACCTTGATTGTGATGGGATAATAAAGTTCAGGAATCAGGTTTGTGTTCCTCCCATCCCCGAATTCAAGAAGGAACTGCTGGATGAGGCTCATAGTTCTTCATTCTCTATTCATCCTGGAAGCACAAAGATGTATAGGGACCTGAAAGAGTACTTCTGGTGGGATGGCATGAAAAGAGATGTTGCTGAATATGTCTCTCAATGCTTGGTTTGTCAGCAAGTTAAAGCTGAGAGACAGAAGTCTAAGGGGATGTTACAACCGTTACCCATACCCGAATGGAAATGGGAAAACATCACTATGGACATTTTCACCGGACTTCCTAAAACATCCAAAGGCAATAATGCTATCTGGGTAGTAGTTGATCGTCTTACAATGTCTGCACACTTCATTGCTATTAGAGAGGATTTCTCTCTAGATCAGTTTGCCAGGATATATGTAAAGGAAGTGGTAAGATTGCATGGAGTACCACTTTCTATTATATCTGATCAGGATCCAAGGTTTATCTCAATGTTCTGGCGAAGTCTTCATTATACTCTGGATACAGAGTTGAGTTTCAGCACTGCTTATCAGCCTCCGACAGATGGTCAGTCTGAGATAACAATTCAAACTCTAGAAGATATGTTGAGAGCTTGCTCTATGGATTTCAAAGGTGGTTGCGATCAACACCTACCTTTGGTGGGATTTTCTTATAATAATAGCTTTCACTCCAGTATTCAGATGGCTCCTTATGAAGCTCTTTATAGAAAGTAATGCAGGACTCCAACTTGCTGGGATGAAGTTGGGGAAAGAAAGCTATTAGGACCAGATCTCTTTGATGAAATGACATAAAAGGTCAGATCTATTCAACAACACATAAGAGCAGCTCAGAGTCGACAGAAAAGTTATGCCGACAAATGAATAAAAGTCCTTGAGTTTTAAGTGGGTGATAAAGTGTTCTTACGAATATCTCCCTGGAAGAGGTTCATGAGATTTAGAAAGTAGGGGAAGATGAGCCCTAGATATACCAGTCCTTTAGAAATACTGGATCGTGTTGGGAAGGTAGCTTACCGATTGGTTCTTCCACAGAATCTCTCTCAAGTTCACGATGTGTTCCATGTATCTCTCATGAGAATGTACATACCTGATCCTTCACATGTACTCAGCTCAGAAGTTGTACCGCTGGAGCAAGATCTTTCTTATGAAGAACAGCTGATAGAGATTCTGGATCGTAGCAAAAATGTCCTACGAAACAAGACCACTCGATTGGTGAAAGTTTTATCGAGGAACCACCAATTAGAAGAAGCTACATGGGAGCTTGAGGATATGATGAGGGAGAGGTATCCTCATCTGTTTGTTACAAAGTGACAAATTTTGAGGGTGAAATTCATTTTAAGGGGGGTAGAATGTAACACCCGAGGATTTTATGAGAAATATTTTGTTTTTATGTTATATAAATCATAAAAGGAATCTTTCACTACAGACATCACTTTCTTGGCTTTCTTTACACGCAATCGCGACCATCCTCGATAGCTTGCATCATACGCAATACCGAGTTTCACTAAACAATGATATGCTATTAAAATATTATTAAAACTAGCCGTTATGAATTGTAATAACGACTTTTTGAAATTTTTTAAATTTTATTTTTCAAAAATGACATCATTTTTGGATTCGGAATATCGAAATTATCCTAGGGTGAAATTTTGGTATTTTTCTGAAAACTTTCAATTTTTGATGAATAGTTAAACCACTAAGTGGTAGTTAAAGAACTGAATTTTTCATAAAACATAATTTTACCTCTTCTGTGAGTGGAATTTCAAAAATAAGAGAGACATAGTTGATGTCAATAAGTAAAATGTGGTTCAGTGAGATGAAAATAATTTTTGTTGAATAGTAACTTTTTAATTTTATTTACCACGGTTAAAAGTAAATAGGGTAATTAATGGTAAAAATGATATTATTATTACCCTAACACAAGTCCTAATTCTATTGGATAAGTTTCATTCGACCAAAAACAACCTTAGGAATAAAATATGACCATTTAGGCCCACTTGGATTAGATTAGGACATTTATTATCAATTTATTTAATGAAGGGTTAAAATAGTTAAAATCAAAGTTTAATAAGAAAATAATATTTAATATAGGGTTATACATAAGATAAATTCGACTATAGATATTCATTAGAAAGCTAACACTCTTTCCTACATAATGATATTTTATTTGTAATTTTTAGACTTTAAATAAGTTAATTTATTTATGACACAAAGATGATGCAGTAATTATATTATTAATGAAATATTGACATAATTGATGTTATAAATACCCAAATAAATGTAATTTGAAACTTTTTATGAATTAAACTAATTTTATAGGTTAATGTGACATGTTAGTATTGATTTAATTAACTTTTTTTCAACTAATCATTCTGTTATGATTTTCAAAAAAATCAATTACTAAATAGTGTCAAAATTGACATAAAATAGTTTTTAAAACAAATATTATATTATTAATTGTTATTTTATTCCTAAAAATATAAGGTTCGGCCAAATGACTTAGATAAGGTTATATATATTAATAATAAACAACTTGGGGTTCGTTTGGATGCTTATAGTAAGTTTATTAACATTATAGTATAAGAACACATGAAGACACGGTAAAAGTAAAATTATTTATCTTAATGTTAAATCTAAATGATAAGGTTAAAATAGGAACCTAGACTTGCCTAAATTCTATTTCATGAGATTATTTCGACCCATCCCCACCTTATCTTCTAGATAAATCAATTTTAATCTATTTAAAACCGAATTTGGCTTTATAATAAAATAATATTTTTAGTTTTTCCAAAGGAGCTCCTCTCCTCCCTTATAAATGGGGACCTCCTCCCCCTCTTCCTCACACCACTATTGAGCCTTCAAGCTCGGCCAAACCCTGAACATTTCTCCTCTCCACTTCCCTAGAGATATCCTAGAGGTCCTGGACTTATTCAAAGACCAATTTTAGTGCCCTTAAAGAAGGTCTCAAAGAATCGCTTTAAAGAAGAGGTAATGTCCGTTACCGATTCTTCCAACTTTATTTCTTCTTCCACTTCTTCTTCTTTAGTTGTTTAATTATGAAGTAATAACATCAGTATCACTCATATACTGATATGTTATTATATGTATTAAACAACCCTATTTCACAATCTATCCATCCTACGGAAAACGAAATCACCACACGTGCGTAAGTACGGAATACCGTCTCCACGCCGTGGTGTAATCTATTTTCCACCACCACCTTACATGGATGGATATAATGGTGCAAATAAACAACTATATATGATTATTGTAAAGTGTTATTGATTTTAAAATAGTATTCATACACTCCAATACAATTCCACGATCATGGGAACTATATCATCACTCGTGCGTACGTACGGAATACCGTCTCCACGATGTGATGTGACTCGTTCTATATGATGTTCATTGCATAATGATTATATAAATGAATTGAGTGAATATATATGATATATATTACACTAATAACATTATGTAAATGTGGTATCTATAACCTAAAAATAAGGATAAGAATTTATTCGACAAAACACGCATAAGAACAAAAAGTAATAAACACCCGAATAAAAAAGTAGTAATGAAATATTACTAATAAGAAGCTAAGAATATTACTATATATGATATCATAAAAATATGTACGATTCTGGAATAAGTCAATAACATTATTTAAATCATTATACAGGAGTTTCGGACACTTATGAAGCAAATCGGACCTAAGGTAAAGAAAAATATCACAATCTCATTTTTATCTGAGATTGTTTATACTTTGAAATTTACTGGCGTGTATTTTATCATCCACATCCTTGTTTCCTCAATATGTAATATTATTTCCATCCACCTACAATTGTTTAGATAAAATTTTACCCTTCGGTGAGTTTTTAGTAAAAGATATGAAAGGAATCTTTTGTCGTTTTTCGTACGAGGTACTTTTTGACATTTCCGACAAAAGTACGAGAAGAATGTTTTTTTTAACTTATACGGCATGGATAGATTTTTAAAACATTATTTCCAAGAAGCTTCCTTTATAAGTTTTCAAGATTTTCTTTAATCAACTTCTTTTAGTTTAAAATTTTATGACATGATAAGAAAGGAAAATGTTTTTGAAGTAGAAAGGATATTTTCCTCAAGAATGAAGATCAAGAGTTTTATCAAAATTATTTTCCATCTAAGATAATATAGGGTTCTATTTATATCCCTATTATTACATGGATTTAATTATGTTGTGATGGAAGTATTTTTATTTATTCCTTTATCATATATGAATTGTTTTATGATGTCACGATGTTTAAGATTCCCTTTTTTATTACATGGGTTATGCTATGATGTATGGTTAATGATTTTGTGGCACACATAAGAATGGTATCATTATGGGATGGGTGGGACCTATATCTCCCTCCAATGCATTGGGTAATGATTTTATATCTCATGATATAGACATGGCTGTAACGGTAGGTTAATCCAGTTCAGTGAAACAGGACTGAAACGAGGAGTGAACTCAGTTCAGAAATGGACTTTGTCCACTAAGATAGTCTTGACAATGAGTCTTGACTAATAAGAAATCATTCTATATGATTATATGTGTATGACACAAAGTTTCATGTTTTATGTTATGATTATTGGGATTACATTTCACTACTATGATTTATCCCATGTTATGAAATTATGATTTCTTTTGAAGGTTAAGATTTCCAAAAGTTATGTTCCTATGAATATGATGTGATTGATATTTCTTTTGTTTACCCTTACTGAGCATTTGAGCCCACCCTTTTGTATGTTTTATTTCCCCCGGCCAGGAAGAAGGTTATTAAGTAGGATATTCCAAAAAGGGACTCTAGATATGATGAAATAAATGGGAGGCAAAGTAGATTCTTTATGAACCTGTTGTTTATATATCCCAGTTTCTAAAGACTCTATACCTATATGGTCCTTTCCTGGTTTTGTTAAATGTTGTAATAAGTTTGATTCAATTCTGAAGTAATAACAATGTATGTAAAGTATGGGTCGTTATAATCCTTCTTGTTTTAGTGGTCTCTATGCCATTTATGTAGGGTCATGGACAATTTTCTCTTTATGTGGGGTTCACAACTGTCTTCAGAACCACTGGCTAATAGATACCTAAGACCATTTGGTTGGATGTGGATAGGCTCAGCATCAACCTCAGCAGCTGTGGTCAATGGGACCATTCTAGTAATAGGGAATGTAATATTTTTATCTTATGAGGAGAGATAGAGTAGGTTGAGGCCGACCTCAAGTTGTTCCACATATTAGGGAACACGACCTGATCATGGCCATTGAGTTGGTCATTAGCAGAGAGGTATTGGCGTTGTGAATGGTTTGTTGCATGTAGTTGAGGTAGTAGTCCCAACGGGGCCATAGACCATTAGTGGTAGGATCAGTTTTTTTAGTACCCATTTATGGGACTGGTTTGATTATATATATTCGCACTCCTTTTTTGAACCCTCTATAGACCATTCTCTTGGACCAAAAATTGAGATACTTTCAATGCCCAAGGTGTTGGGTATTCCAGTCAGAGTCTAGACGAGCTTGTTTGATGTATGTCATTGGTGTAGTTTGACAATGGGAATGCATCAGTCCTATGGGGATCTCTCCATCCTATAGATTCATCCATATGATAAAATTTTAGGTATTAATAGGTAATATTCCATACATGATGTTATTGAATAATTTTGTAAAAGAGTCGTGATTTGAGATGTGGATGGACTGTGTGTGGTTTTCATCAGTGAGCGGATTTTTCAGGTTAGCAGTCAGAATATGGATCCCTACTTCTCCTTGATGGATGAGTTTTATATAGAATCATTGGATGATGGTATGGGAATGGTTCCTAGGGTCATTGGAGATTTCCTAGATGTTTTTCCGAAGAAGGATATGATGATACCCCATGATGAGATGTTGAGTTCGGGATAGACTTGCAGCCTGGTGGTTCTTCGATTTCTATGGATCCTCATCGGATGGTACATATTGAACTGTCAGAGTTGATAGTTCAGATAGATGATCCGAAAAAGAAAGGTTTCATCCACCCATTGTTTCATCGTGGGGTGCATCAGTATTGTTCTCAAAGAAGGCAGATGGAAGTTTTAGGCAGTCTATAAACTACAATAGGATGAATTTGGTGATGGCCAAAAACCACTACCCTCTTATGATAATAGAAAACATATTTTACAAGATTAGGGGGATGATTTGATCTTCAATAATTGGTATTTAGTTTGGATATCACCTGTTAAGAGAAAATAAGGGTGATATCTTAAAGACTTCCTTCAGATGCAGGTATGGGCACTTCATGTCTATATTCATTCGATTTAGTGTTATGAACGCTCCAATGATGTTCACAGGACTTATGAAATCTTCCATCCATGTGTATTAGACAGGTTTTTCATTGTATTCATCGATAATATCTTAATATACTCAAAGATAGAATAGGAGCACATCTAGCATCTCAAAATTGTCCTGATGGGTTTTCGATGCCACCGGCTCTATGAAATGGGGCCCAAGTGAACGTATTTGACACAAGAGGTTCATTTTCAAGGCCATTTGGTGTCCTAGTAGGGTGTCATAGTAGCCCCTCAAGATGTTGAAGAATTGTTTTTATTAGGATTATCCCTTGAAAGTGGAATAAGATCATAGTTTTCTTGGTCATTCAGGCTATTATTAGAGGTTAATACATGAATTATCTTGAGATTTAGCCCATTTATGGCTTAGAATAGGGTTGAAAAGAAAATTGTGTGGAGTTATCAGTGTCAATAATCTTTCTATTACATGAGTTGGAAGGTAGTTAGTGCTCTATTTCTCCAGTTTTCTATTGAAAGTATAACTATTTAGGTGTTTTTGATGCTTTTTATATGTACTAGGATGTATTCTAATGAAAGAGAATGTAGTGATCTCTTAATGTAATTTAATGTTACATCCCCATGAAAGTAACTATTCCAACCATGACTTAAAGATAGGAGCCATATTTTATTCGCTGATGTTGTGGAAAAATGACCTCATTTGGGAGCATATTGTGGTCTTGATAGATGACAAGATAGTGAGGTATATCTTTTCCTAGCTTGACCTAAATCTTTGAAAGTGATGTTTTATCGATATTCATCAGAGTATGATTTTTAAATCACTTATATCTCAGGAAAGGTGAATTCCATGTCCAATTATTTGAGCATAAATCCGCATAAGGAGGTTGTTTGGGAATTTGCTTATGCTTGGAAGGAAATGGAGGTGTTGGTAGTTGTACAGTTAGATGAAAGAGTGGATGGTGTTAGAGGATATTTGTTTTAGATGATGTTTTAGTCTTTCAAAATTTAGTTTTGGTAAGAGTTTATGTGGGGATACTCAAAGGAAAAGGTGATTCATGATCATGTTAGCCATTATGATGCTTTAGAGGGATTGTCAGAAGATTGTTGAAACCAGATGTTATTTTGTGGGATGTTTTTTCATTTTGATGGTGAAGTGTTATTTAGTTCTTAATTAGTTTTGTAACTCTAATTTGGTGGTATAACCATGATAGTCCAAGACGTATTGTGGCTTGAGGATGCAATTTTGGTGGCCCAAGATGAAACGGGAAGTGGCAGAGTTTGTTGAAAGGTTTTTGGTGTACCAATAGGTAATGTTTGAGAATCATATTCCTTGTTGTTTTTTGATATCCCTGCATGTTCTCAAGTGGAAATGAGATGAAATTTCAATGGATTTTTTCATAGAGATACCCAGATATTAGGGAGGCTGTAATGATATCTGGGTGATAGTTTATTAGTTGATGAAATCCGCTCACTTCATAGAGATTAAGGAATTAGGTGAAGAGTATTATTTAGATAAAATGTTCATAGATAAATTGGTGTGTTTTAATGGATTTATGTGGTCCATTATCCCCAATATAGATGCATGGTTTACATCATGATTCTATAGTGGATTATAGTATGTTTATTTACTCAGTTACCCCTAAAAACTTTTTTCTACCCTCAAACAGATGGGTAGATGGAATAGATTATCCAGATGATGGAGGATATGATAGGATCACGCATCTTGGACATTTGTGGATCCTAGTTATGACATGTTCTATTAGTGGTTTCATTTATAATAATAACTATAACTCTTCTATATGAATCTCATCATTATAGTGTTTTTTAGAACACCATTCCATTCTACATTGTGCTAGGTAGAGGTTGGAGATACAGTTGTTCATGGTCCCGATGAGGTGCTAAGAATGAACTAGAAGGTTTATCTTATTCATGAGAAGATGAAAGTATCGTGGGACTTTCAGAAGTCTTATGCTGACTGTAGAAGGATTCCCTCAGACTATAAGGCTAGGGACCATGTGTTCCTAAAGGATTCTACTCAATGTGGGAAATGGATTTTTAGAAGAGGGATTAAGATTTCTTCCAGGTTCGTTGGGCCCTTTGTGGTGTTAGGGTGAGTTGAAATGGTGGCATATCAGTTGGAATTCCACCATGGTAAGATAGGAACCATGAAATCATTATTGTATTTTAACTTCAACGGTATATTCATGAAGACTACTATGACATAAATTAGGGATGGTTAGATATCGAGGATGATGTGATGTTTGTGGAGAAGCCAAGAGACATCTAGGATCGTCGGGAGAAGGTGATTTGTTGGTGGAAAATTTATTTTCTACGTGTTCTGGGGAGTCATTATGGAAACGAGGAGTGTACTTGGGAGTGAGAGACGCAGATGAGGTCCTTGTACTCAATGTTTTTCTGAGTTTCGCATTGCTTTGTTTCTATTTTTAAAGTTATGTTAAAACATTTTTTATATAATATCATCAAATTTTCAATTGGTTTTGATGTGTTTGGTATGATGTGTTATAAATTACTAACATATTAAGGGAGGAGGAGCTGATTCCAAATTCTCATAGATTAACCGTGATGCGCTTAAACCTTTTCAAGAGATTTAGTGCCTTCTAGAGAAGATAGTTTCTTGACATGAGGGATGATATTCCATATTTTTTTGTGTATAATATGGTGTTAATTTCATGAATGTGTGATGTGTTTGGTGTTTATTTTCATTAACATGATGAGTCCTAGTTTCCATGCGTTGTAGGAGGTGTTCTTGGATGCAAGGATTCCACTCCATCTATCAAACAACACATGGTGGTTTGTCATTGTACGTGATGTGTTTAGTTGTTAGTGGTGTTTCATGTATAGTGGGATACTTTAGAAGAATATTTAGATATGTTTTTTCAGAACCTTATTAGATTTTCCTTTAGGTACATTTTGAATTCTCAAGGATGAGAATAGTTTGAGAGGTATCTGATGTAATGTACAAAACCATTATAGCCCATTAAATTGTGGGAAATCTACAATTTGAGATGTCTATAAGGTTAAGGTGACTTTTTAGAACACTATAAAATTACTTGTCTTTTTCATGTTTTCGAACGGTGTCTCATGAAAATGGTACCTCACATTGGTGGTGTCAGCCTGGTGGTGTCACCCAAGAGGTGTCACCATATTAGTGTCACCCAGGAGGTAGGTTGCACTGGATGTGTTTCAACCTAGTGTTTTCTCATGTTGGAAGTTCCTCACTCTGGCGATCACTAATTGGTAGTGGCTCATTGTTGGTCACACGTCGAGTAGTGACTCGTCTAGTGGTAAATCATCCCGTGGTGCCTCTTTATGCGGTGAACCACTGATGGTGGCAGTCATTTCATCTTATGATCACTCGACCATCAGTGTGTCGCCCAAGGGTGACTCACAAGTGTTATCTTATCAAGAGGTGCCTCATAATGGTTCCTTGTTTACTATATTTATAGTTTCGTATATTTTTCCCCATTTAATTACATTTCTTAATGTAAAATGATTTGAAAACCTTTTTGAAAGTATTTGAGCCCGATTCAATGCCCATGAATCATTTATTTAAATTTATAAGAATCAAGGGGATCTTATTTAGTAAAAATAGTTTATCTTGACTAGCTCCCCCTTTAATGGAGAATCCAAAACATATCTAAAACCCATCACTCTATTTCTTTTTCCAAAAATTGAGTTACACTTCCCCCCTTATTCTTCCTTAATTATTTCTCTTGATTAGGGACACCGATTGTTTTTCATCATATAGGGGTCCTACGGTCGAACTGAAGTTTTTAGTTTATGTTTCCCAATATTTTTTCCTACTACACAAACACCCTTATTTTAGTGAAACCAGGAAGTTCTAATCATATTTTTTTCCATATAGGTTTCCCCTCTATCTTTCTTTATTATGCATCGTGTGGGATCATCAAATAGATTTTTCCCTTTGTAAAAATAGTTGATTATTGTTTAATAGATTTGGTTGGAACTGATTAATGATAAATATACATAGGGTATGGAGAAATTGATGCATAATCTTGTTATATGATTATTAGTTATGATATTGTGTTTTTCATGGTTTAACTGTGCACTAAAAATCGTGGCCATTGGGTGTACTTGTTTTTTTTTCATGGTATATATTTTGAGATTCATATTTTTTTTGTTTTTTTGAAAATGTGTTTACAAATAATGGTTAACAGTGTATACTCAAAAAATACTTAGATTTCCTATGATCATAATGTCTATATGATAACCCCTAAATTAACAAATGGAATAAAATAAGGGATACCTTATTAAATCTAAAAATGTATTTTCCTTATTATGTGAGGAGATGTGATGTGTGGAATATATGTGGTTTGTCTGTATAGGGGGGTGTGTAAAGGATGTGGTAGTTCCTTTTGGATACGATGGTGGGTGTGGTATGGTTATGTATTTGGTCTACAATTTCGGGTTGTTCTTTGTTATGTTGTTGGACGTGGTTGTGAGTTGGGGGTATGTTTTGGGTTGTTATATTGGTTTTGGTAGGATGAAATTGAGTAAGGAAATTTGTGATTAGTATTGTTGATTCAACATTAATATAATGCAGAAAGATCCACCCCTATCTATCGGTCATGGTACATTGGGTCCTAAATGTGAAGTGCACTAATATTCCATGATAATTAATGTGATTTATTACTTTCCTATAATGTGATGGAATAAATAGTTATTTGATAGACTCTATAATGACTAGGGTTAGTTTTTATAATGAAATGGAAGTTGTTAATGAAATAATAAAATGATGATTTCTTGATTGAACTTGGTTCATGATAGATAATGAAATCAATGGGTTTTTAACATTGTGCTAATGTGACGCAGCATTTCTTTTTATGATATTTTCCTTCTAAAATAATGGTCATAGATCCTAATAATTTAATTTATAGGTGGAATAAATGTTGATGATGTATTGAGTTGTATTTTTTCTTGAGAACCCACATGTTGGGTTAGAGTGTTTGATACTATACATATACTTGTATATTCATGTGATTTCTATATGCACCACACCCATTTGAGAACTATATACTAAACACCCAATTAGTTATGTAGGAGTTTTATTACCAACATCCTAGTGGGAGGATGGATGGATTTCCACCCCATCATACCTACTCCCTCTTCTAGGTGATGATGTCCCAAGATTCTTTGGGTGAGTTGTGATGTGGTTTCCTAGGTGTCTTTCGGATGAGTGTTATGTTGTGTCTGAGGTGTCTTTGAGCTTATTTTGGAAGTTATGTGAAGACCAAGAGTGTTTGTGTGGGGGTGTTTTGTGGTAAGAGGCCCATATATGTGTGGGATATTTTAGATGATATATTTTCATAAGAGGTGTGAGTGCCAACACCTTTACTATTGGGGTTTGAGTGTGGCTAATCACTGGGAAAGTAGTGCGGGGTACCCTATCATTGATATGATTTATATTATCCTTCAAAATGTACATTAATTGGGGAGTGTTACATACTTAGTTTGGGATAGTTCGTATACATTTTTAGGTTTTGTTTAGTTCTTCTACCTTCTCACAGGAGCATTAGTATGTTTTGTTCACATGTGAATGAGGGAATTTTGTTTTCTAGTGGGATTTTAGGGACTATAATGGGGGTTAATATCATATACCTTGGGATAGTTGATGTGTTACTTCCATGATTTACTTTAGGGTATTCACTTGGGGGGATTTTTTCTATAACAGATTAATTTTACACATGCTTGTGGGATGGTCTTGGATTTATTTTTATATCGTGTATTAGAGTTTCATTGTAGATGATTCATCTTATCCCTAAATACTGTATTTCTAAAATGGTTAATTCCACCCAAATTTTGAGAATTGTAAACCCTTGTTCCTAGTTTCCAACCTTTGGCCTGGTGGAGGCAAGGATTAGGGGTCAGTATCTCCTTTTATTAATTTCCAGTCACTTATAAAAGGCCATCCCTATCCTCTATTATACACACCTTAAAATCATTTTGGTTTGGAAAATCTATAAACAAATACCATCCAAACATTCATCACCACATCCTAGAAACCATATTTCGATTCTAAATACAACCTAGGAAGTATTTTTGTGCAAACCTAAGGGGGTTACTGGTAGAATATTTAACATTCATCAAAAAGTGTTTTTATTTTATTTCTTCCTCTGCCTCCATTAAAAACTATTAAACAATGATGATTTACAAATTTGACAATATTAGATATTGTGATATTTTATATGTTATGGGGATTACCTAACACCATACCCACATCCATAAATGCATTAAAAATCATTAATCATGTGTACAATATACTACCACCTCGTGAACCGATGTCATTAATTTTCCCATTTCCACATCTCACGATTGGGTATGATGATGGATATAATTTCAATATATGATATTTATAATATTAGTAAACATATTTAGAAACTATATAATATATTCCATTTTTTATATTCCATTTTTAATGGGATAAAATAACATCAGTCGTGTGTACAATGTAGTACCGCTATGTGAAGCGATGTGTTTTATTTTTCACTAATGTTTTACAAGGATGGTAATAATGATAGTTTTAATGAATATATGTGACATAAACGAAATTATTTTATTTTTATTGAATTATTTATCATTTTAATATAAAGATATTTCATTTAATTTATAACACTGAATAATGGAAACATCATTCGTGCATGTGTGAACTACCGCCTTCATGAAGCAATGTGAAACTATTTTTATCACAACACCACATTGAAGAAATATATAATTATATTAAAAGAAATAATATTGTTTTAATGATATTTTGATCATTATGGAAATATAAAATAGTACTGAAATGCTTTCCATAATTATCATTAAATAATAGAAACATTAGTCAAGTATAGGTACGACCTACTATTTTCAAGACTATAATGTAGTAATTTTTTTATAACAATATTTCATGAAATGTTTTAAAATTTTAATTTATATATAAATATTAGAATTTGGTAATTATTATTATTCTAATTATGTTTAAATAATGATCAATTTGATAATATTCAACCTATGAATTTTTTTTGACACATATGAAAAACATCACCAAAACATCATACATTTACTTAATTGATTACATAATCATATGTAATAAGGTAACAAGTAGAATAAATGAAAATATTAAATTTTAAAAGTTTATTAATGATGTAAATAATTAACAAGAATTTATTATTTAGGATAATAAACAATGCATGTGACGATTCAGACTCCAGATAATGGTTTCTCATCTCACTTTTACTTCCATGAGAAATATGTTTTGTCCACCACTAATTTCCATTGTTTGGTGTGTTTGTTGAACACTTTATATGATATATCATGAATAAATTTATCTTCATAGTATTTGAGGTTTCATTTTCTATAAATTATTTTATGGGGATCACTATTTAGATGTTACCAAAGTGGTAAGTTATTATTTCATAGTGACATGATTATTTGGGATTATTTATGTATACATCCCCCTTTGGGGAATTATTTTTTATTTCTATCATTAGTTCAATTTGTTTTCATCGCATATTGTAATTTAGGAACTTTTTCATGTAATAATACAATTTTTCCACTCTTGGGTACATAAATTATTTTTAATTTGTTTATGAAAATCCATCATTGTTTATATAATCTATAGAAATTTTTTATTTCATCAAACCACATGTTTTCTAAAAATATTTTAAAAAATGGTTTAACTAGTTTTAAAAAAGATTTAAGGAATATTTTAACCATATATTATTTTTTATTAATATTTTTAAAAGAATCTTGATGTATTTTTAAAAATAATGTTCTTTTTTATTTTACCAAAAAATATGAATAGAAATTTTGTTTTAATATGTATTACATAAAAGGTATTTTACACCATCATGACCAATAAATGTTTTAATGATTATTTTACACGTTTTAAAAGATTATTTTTGATGAAAAGTATTTTTAAAATATTTTTTTATCATTTTTAAGAAATATTATTTTCAAAATGAATGTGACATATTTCTAGAGAAATGTTTTATGGCTATTTTAGTGGTACTTATATTAAAAAAATTAACTATATATTTTACATATGAAACAATGAGGATATGTTGTATTGATACCATCATAACTATTTATTCTAATGGTTTATGATTAGTTTGACTATGGATGTTCAATTTTTTAACTAATTACAATATTACTTTGCCTGGTTTATGATTTTGTTTATTTATTGGGATAATTATTTAAATTCCGTATGCTAGTTTAAATATGAATTTTTTATCGAATTATGTTTCACCCCTTTAATATAAGAAATTAATTGGACTTAGTATTTGATGGGAATGGGCATTTATACACCTCAACGCATTGGTAGTTCTCCTGAGACAAAATATATTTGGTATTGTTTGAGGCCTTACCCATTTATATATATATATATTTACACAAGGCCTTGATAGTATTAGATATCTGGGAATGATTACTTGATCTTATTATATGTCCTAGAATAAGCCCTCAATGGTATGTTTTAGATGTCTAGAGTTATGAATTTTCAATTTAAGAATTAATTTAATTATTTACCACATGATTATTATAATAGTTAAAATATCCATTATTATGTTTCATGATCATAAGGTTATATATATGGGATTATTTCAATATAATTTATTTTGACTATATTTTTCTCAGGTATTTATTAAATGGATTGTGTTTTAGTTATTTACCTATCTAAATTGATTATGACTTATTTATTCATTGATTCCACTTTACACTTACACTAATTGAGGAATTATGTTCACCCCTTTCTTTGGTTTTATTTTCCCCATGATACTATGAATTATTTTATTATTGTCTTGGAGGGATGTGCTAAGGGGGGTAAAAATGTTATTAATGAAAATAATTTCTGTAATTTATATTTTAACTATAATTTTAAATCACGTATATCTTTAGTATACCAATAATAATAAAATAATTGTTCCTTATGGATGATATTTCTTGAATTTTATTGCATGTTAATAAATTACACTATAGCTCCAGGATTATGGAGTCCGGGTAAATAGAGTTTTTAGAGGAATCTTAGTAAAAACATCCTAAAATAGATTTTTATAAGCAAAGATTAGGTATCATGACCCTATGATATAATTTTATGATAAGTATAGAAGAACAAACTAATGTTATGATATGGAATATATTATGATATTTTTTATAGAAATTAAATCATTTTCATTATACTACTAGTGGATGTGGTTTTAGAAAAAAATTACATAGGGTTAATGATTTTAAAAAGAATGTATTAGGTATATCTCAATATTAATCTGGTGCATTGAAATTGGAAATATTGCACACTTGGTTTGAAAATACCTTTCGATATTCTTATGATAATTTACTTTTTCATTACAATACATTATAATGAAATTAAAAATAATGATATCCCAAGAAAAGATATTTACAATTATGAGATTACCTATGCATATATTTTTCAATTTATGATAAGTATGTCACTAGTTTTGGAATTATACATTATGTTTCGTAGTTTTATTATATAATGTAGTGTATTAAATCAGTTATAAGCCAATCCTATCAGAAGCAAATGGAACCCAATCAATATAGATAATCTAAGGATTAACAATGATCTTTTATTTTATGTGTTTAAGATAATCTTTCAAGGGGAAGTAGTCTCTCAAACATTCTCATTATATGATGACAAATTATATTGTGCTAAAAATATAGATAAATAATTCTATATGTATTATTGTTTTAAAGGTAAGAAATAGAATAATATTATGACCTAGAAAAAGGCATACATATAGAAGAAATAAATGATTGATTTTACAATATGTGATAATTGTGGAAAGAAAGATCAAATTACATTCATAAAGGGAAATGTGAGTTTTCTACATGTTTATAGAGAAAGTAAACCATGAACATGATTTCAAGGGAAATAAATAATACACAAATTTTTAATTCATCCACTATAAGGAGATAGGGTAGTAGGCTTTTGAATTACCCAGGCATTAAAGAAATATACTGCAAAATTAGATAAGAAACCATGATCATTAGTTTTATATTGATATATCTGACGTGGAATGATTGCATTGATTTTTTATTTGGATCTATTTAGTATTCTTTAAAAGTAATTAATTAATGATATTATCATTACCTGAACCATGAAACATTTAATGAATTTACTATAGGACAATCTATTAAAGGATTATAGAGCATATATTGAATGGAACTGAGGACTAAGGAAGTGATTCTATAATAGGTTTAACTTCTTAGAAAAAAAATGATTGAGGAAATGATAACTCCTAATTTTTTATTGCATTTCAGATAATGATGATTGGATAGAAAGATGATTGATATTGATAAAGTTAATTGAATATCATCGACAAACATGTAACATATTAATTATTTTTGACAATTTATTTTATGCTATCACTAATAGAGTTAACAATATTTTTTTATTTACATAATATATCAAATAATATATGTTTTAATTATAATGTAAAGAATAATTCATGTTTTAAATAAGAGTTTATAGAAATTAGTGTTATTACCATGTTTGAGGAGAATACAATATGAAGGTATTCATATATTTGTTATGTAATGATTAAGAGATTATTCAAGTTGTTTGAAAAATGAATGATATTCTTATTTTTGAAATTTATTGAAATTATTTATAATTTTTTGGATCTTAAATTTTATAAGGTCTCATGGGTAACCATTTGTTAAATGGATTTAGTTGAAATTTAGATAAGGTATTATTGATTAATGTATTATTCCACCATATTAATATTTATGCCTATTCTATAGCATATGAAAATCCTTTCTTATGATGGTAACTAGAGATAGATGGAATGAAATATCATTTTCATGATCTATTATTGATTCAGGCGAAAAAAATAAGTAATCATTTCATGGTGTAAGAGATGAAGTTGAAATTGATTAATGCATTACCAAAGGATGTGATTCTACTTTTGAAAAGAAATGAATTAATTTATGTCTGTATTATCATGATATTTTTTAAAAATTTGGAAATGGATCATGAAATAAAATGTTATTATATTCCATTATTTTCTATTATATCAATGATTTTTAAGATGTATTTGAATTATGGTTTTTTGGTCCTTAATCGTCGTTGGATCACACAAACTATCAAGATTAATGTTCTATATCACTATCTATTAATACTTAGGATTTAATATTCAATTCCATGTAGATTTTTTCATTTCCCACATATGTTCCCCAACATGAAAACCCCACTATGGTTTATTCCAAATGAATTCATTTATATTATTTTATCTCTTGTTAAGATGATATTTTATTAAAATTTGTTCATTTTCGGTGTTTTCAATAAGAGAACATTCAAATATCAAACCCTTGATTTATAAGAGAAATATCAATTTAATATTTTGAGGATAAAAGTTTTTTATAGTTGGGAGAATGTACCATTACTATATTTTAAAAAAAGAACATTAAATTAGATAGCTTGTGAAACATGCCTCCTTGATGATAAATGAACTGTAATATAGAATACCCATAGAACCTAGATTATAAATTACTATGTAAAATATGAAAATAATTTTTTTTATACAATTAAAAAAAATTCATTTTTTATAAATTGATAAAATAAGAATAAACTAAAAGAAAAATAGTTTTTTTCCGAAAAACTGCATTTTTATAAAACATGGTTTAGTCATGCCTCACCCACATAATTTATAATTAATTGTAATGAATTTAAGAAATTTAATTTAAAAACTAGAAATTAAAATTTTAAATGAAAATATTAATATTATTATAGGTTGAAATTTTTGAATTTTTCTAAAATGATTCTTTTTTTAGGATTGGTTTAAAATGTTGATGTTTAATTGAAATAGACATTTTTTCAAATTATTTGTATTTTTAAATTACCTTGTAAATTTTTATTAATTGAAAATTATTTCAATTTTATAATTATCCATCCAATTTAGGGGTATGGAATCATTTTCATATTTAATTTTTATACAAAAACAAAATATACTTTTTAACATTTTTCCTTTATAAAATCAATTCCTCATCATGTCTATGGGATTTGATTTAAATTAAAATTTTCCACTTATATGATATTGATTATAAAAATTTAAATTCCATATATTCAAAATTAATATTTTATATTATGTAAAAATTACATCTTCAACTTTGGAAAAAAATGAATATTGAGAACAATAGAAATTATTTACCATTGTTACGGTAAAAATGGACTTATCAGGTGATAAACTAAAATTATAAGGGATAAAATGACCTAAAAATGTCGAAAAATATATTTTATGTTATTATAGAATATTTTTTTATTCTATTTGTAAAATTTGGGTACACCATATTCCTTTAAAAAATCACATGTGTGCCACAAACCTCAATTATAAAAGGCCACTCTCTATCACCTTTTCATATCAACTTAAAAAAAATTTGGTTTTTTCAATAAATGACCAAATAAACAAAAAAATCTAAAAAAATTATCCTACAATCCTTAATATGGGAATAATTCCATCTTAAGAAGGGATCTGGTTCAAATCTATGGAGGTTACCCGAAGACGAGGTAACATTCTTCAACGAGTGTTTTTCTGTACTTTATTCCTCCACCTCCATCCATTGAATTCAAAAATAACTATATAATAAATTTTCTATTCTCAAAATAATTAGTTGTTTTTATGTAAATGAAATGACCTAAAACCATAAATAAATATATGAAATTGGCCATGAAATCATCATTCATGTATACAGCAGAATACCACCTCACTAATGATTCCATGGAATTTTCCCCTACCACATCTCAAAGATGTGTGTGCTGATACATACAATGTTTATATATGATATTTAGAACATAATTATTCATATGGATTGAATGTATAAATTATTATTATTTTACATGGAATTCTATAGGGGATATGATAACGTCACTTTTGTGTATGGTTTACTACAACTTTGTAAAGCGATGTGATTTGTTTTCACTAACACATTACATGGACGGTAATAATGAAAATTCAATTTTATTTTTATTTAAATAAAATAATTATTTTATTTATGACACATTTTTCATTATTTAAATATATTATTTCATTTTATTTCTAACATTGAAAATTGATAACATCATTCATGAATTTTTTACAACCACCTTCACAAAGCGATGCCCACATGTTTTCATCACCAAACTTCATTAATGATTTATATAAGTATATTTAATGAATTAATATACTATATATTATACAAATATTATTATTTAATGATAATATATTAAATAACTTATTTCATTAATGATTATTGAAATATAGAAAAGTTACTCATGTCTACGCACGACCTACCATCTCCATAATTGTAACACTATTCATTATTCATAATAATCAATCATTATTGGTTTCAAAAGTATATATTTTAAAATATAATAACTATTTCCTGTTTATTATTCTTTATATTAATAAATAATGAACACTTTGACCTTTTTCATCCTACCAAATTAATTTTTGACACATAAGCCAAATATTTCAAAAACATATGATGTCAAATGAATTGATTAGAAAATCATATATAACCTAGTAATAAGTTAAATAAAAAGAAAAATAAACATAGAAAAATAATTAACAATTAAATAATTAATTTTAGTTTATTATTCACAAATATATGAAATGTACCTGATGAGTAAGAGTCAAGTTAACTATTTCTCATCTCACATTTACTTTTGTGATACATATGTAGTATTCACCACATAGATCATTTGTGTGGTTAATATTCTACCAATATGAAATATAATATACTGATTACATCAATATTTATGGATATTAATGGTTAATTTTATGTAATTTGTTTTTTGGGTATTATGATTTAGAGTTTTCCAAAGTGATAATGGGTTATATCAAAATTTCATCATTACTCAAAATTGTTTATATTTACATCTCCTTTGGGGAATTAATTGAAATTTATATTTTAAAATAAATACATTTTCATAAAATATATTTATTAATCAGCATTTTTAGGTAATTTTACCATTTTACACTATTTGGTACTTAATTGATTTATAAAATGTTTTTATGAAAATGTAACATTATTTCTATAGTCGATCAAAATTCCTTTTTCATCTGAACCTATGTTTTATAAAAAAAATTAAAAATTTTGAAAAATATTTATTAATGAAAATATTATCAAGTTTTTATTTTTAGGAAAAAAACATTTATCAATATTCACGTCATTTTCAAAACAATTCCCTTTTTTTTAAATATAAATGTGAAAGGAATATTGGTTTAAACATGTAGGACAGAAGAATAATTTTACTACATCAAGAAAAAATCAATGTTTTATTGCTTATTTTACAAGTATTAAAATGTTAATTTCAATTAAGAGTATTTTCAAAATGATTTTACATCCTTTTTAAAGGTTTTTTCAAAATGGAAAAGGTTATTTTTCTAAAAAATGTGTTTAAGGATATTTTAATATTATTTTTTTCTTTATTAACAATGACCCACTATTTTACCAACGATACACTAGGGATATGTTGTATTGATTCCATGATTATTATATATCTAGATGGTTTATGATCATTTTGACCGGGGATGTACAATTTTATTACCATTCACCATTTTATATTGGATGTATTATGATTATGTTTATTTATTTTCTAAATTATATAGAATTATTATGGTATTTTAAATAAAAATATTTATGTGCATTACGTTTTACCAATTTCATTTGAGGAATGAATTAGAAATATTAAGTGAGAGGGAGGGCCCGCTATAACACCTTGATGCATTGGTAGGTATCCTATAACCTCCTATATTGGGTTTTGACTGAGGCCTTAGCCATTTATATCAATTCCATGGATTAATTCCTCAATATAATTATATATCTAGGCACAAGGCCTAAATTTTGTCATAGAACAAGGCCCTAACAGTGTGGTTTAGATGTCCTATATTATGAATTCTGTCATTATGATTCCAGTTATTGACATTTTATTTGATTATTTTATTTTTTAGAATTTCAATTGTTACGTATCATGCCCCTGAGATTATTTATTTGGAATTATTTAATCATTAATTATTACTTCCATATTATGGTTAAGTATTTGTTAAATAGAATGTGTTTTAAATATTTATCTCTCTATATTTGTTATGCCTTATTCATTCAAGGAATTTATTATATTCTTACCCTTTCTGAGTATCATAGATCACCACTTTCTTATGTTTTGATTCCCCAAGATAATGGGATGAGCATTATTATTGTCATGAAGGGCTATGATTAGGGGTATTATAGTGTTCTCAATGAAAATACATTTCGTATTTTATTTTGAAAAATTTAATTTTAATTCATGTATGTATCTAGATTATAAAGGCTATTAAACTATTTGGTCAACCACAATGTGACTCCTCTTATCACATGGCAATGTAATCATGTAGATAGTAATGTTGGTATATTTTGGTTCAAGTCACTAAAGTTTCATCGCCACTTGTTTCTCTACAACTATTTATTGGTCTTAAAAAGGTCAATTAATACTATTTATTTATTAATAAAATAAATAATTCAGAAATGTTGTATTCTATAATGAATCCATAATATTGATCTCTGTATATTTATTCCATCACAAATATTTATCAAGAAATGCATTCTCACACCATATAATTATTTTTCGTCCTTATCTTGTTTGAGATCCCTAATTAATTATTTTTAATAATACCCTTGGAGTCGTAATGGTATAAAATTATTCATTCATATGAATTAGACATTGTAATTTAATCATTACATTAACATATCATTATCCACCCATTTTATTGGAATTTTAATAAATTGAGATACACTTTTTCAATTTATAGCCAACTCCATTCTATTATTTTTTCCCTATTTATCATGAATCAAGATCGATATAAAATTTTAACTGGGTTTATAACACATCTTTCAAAAATTTCACACTCCAATGGTATTTATCATTTAGATAATAAAGATCAATCTCAATGAAAAAATTAATCAAGTTCCTTATCTACACTCATCCTATATATTGCACCTCAAAAATTCTAAATAATCAAGAAACCATTCATATTTTTAATCATTAACACAAAAATAACCAGTTATCACAATTTCTACATTACAATTTTCATGTTTCATCAATATTGAACCAACATATTTGGTTCACCCATCTATACTAATATCATCTACAAATAATTCCTTGATCCATATATCATCTTCAAATCCACATTATTGACATGTTTATTCAAATTCATTTTGATCAATATAATTCTCTAATTATGTCATTTAATATGGTTAGAAATACTAGATTTCAAAACATATAAATTTATATTTTGGTTCCATTTAAAATATATGATCGATTTCCTATGAATATAGATGATTCTCAAATTACATGTTATTGATTATTCATCTTATCCATTGGTTATAATGGGTTTATATATCATCTCTGAAGAATTGGTGTCCGGGTCCATTTTTTCTATATTCTGGTTTATCAAAAAATTATTAATTATTTATAAAAAGATACACTCTTTATTTTATCTAATGTTTGATATATATGATCCTCTTATGTATTAGAATACCAGGAAACCCCTTCTTTTGAATTTTATGGATTAGGGGGTTCCCAAAATTTTGATGAATCCCATCCTATTTTGTATATATAAATATGTAAAAGAAAAAAATTTATAATTTTGTCACTGAAGACACATATATGGGGAATATAATACATTGTACCATATCTAGGGGAAATTTCTATCTTAGGTATGCACTAAATTGGAAAAAACCACCAAACATATCTTTTTATGATTTCAAAAAATTATCATATTATGTCTTGACTCTATAATATTTGGATCACAATAATTTACAAAAAATTAATTTCTTATATATTATATATATTATGAAAGATCAAAATTCCATTATTTATTATAATTAATATATTAAACTCCATAAAAAATTCAATAATACTATAAATTAATATGTTCAAGATGTAATTTTAATATTCTACTAGAATTAAATTATAATATTTTAGGCATAAAATTTAAAATTCAAAAAGGTTTCATGATAAAGGATATTATGATAAAAAAATTAAAAAATTGAAATATTGAAATAATTTTGAAAAAAAACTAAAATGTTGTCTAAAATATTATTTTAGTGAAAATACCACAAAAATAAACAAATATTTTGGAGCATAAAAAATATGAAAATAAAAGAGACTATAATTTAATCTATTTTGAAAAAGAATCTAATTTCTAACAAAATATTCAATGAATTTAATTTTTAAAACAAGATATTGAATATTAAAAATATTATATCTTGAAGAAAATATTTTCATAATCAAAATAAGATTTAATGAAAATATATGAGGTGAACATGAATTGAAAAAAATCCTCATAAAATTACACTAGAATGAAATAATTTATTTAAGTCAATAAATATATTATACATATTCTATAAATTCCAAAAACATATTGAAAATGAGTGAATTTTACTTAAAAAAATATGTGATGTTTTATAAGTTTCCACCACATAAATTATTACATAAAAATTTATGATTTATGTCTTAAAAATAAAAGGCTTATCTAAATTAGGATATCCATTTTAAAAAATTTGACTACAGTTGATGATTTTGAGTTAATATTTACTATCATAATATTCTAATGAAAATAATTTTTTGAATTTATCTATTTCTCTAAGATAAACAATCAAAAATAATTTAGCGCACAACAAAATTTATCATAAATGAATGGATTTGTTTGATTAAAAATATAGAAAAAAAATAAAAGAATCATCAAGATTTTTTATCATAAATATAATATGATCAAACATGATTACATGTTATTTTTTATTCCAATTGAATGAAATTTTTGTTAGTATCATTCCAGAAAGGAATTGAAAATTTAATTGAATGTTTAAAAGAAACTCAAAAAATGTATCAAAAAATCATATTTTTTATCCGTGAAATGAAATAATGATGAACAATTAAATTGATGTAGAAATGAAAAAAAATCACCCAAATAAAATTTTCAAAACAAATACGAAATTATAAAAACAATTTCCACTATTCTATATAAAAACATATAAAAAAAGTTAATTTGAAAACATTTCGTTGTATTTTTAGGTTTATATTATGAAATACTAATTAATATAAAAGAGAGAACCCCCTTGAAAAATCCACACATTATCTCCAATGTTTGAATTCAAGGTGGGATATCAATTAAACCAATTTATATTAAATAAGTATTCCTATTTTATGGTTCAACGTAAAATATTATGGGTAAAATAGATATTCAAGAAATTTTTTTCCAAAAATTTAGAGCAATTTTAAAAAATATATTTTTAAACTTAAATGAATTTTCATTATAGATATAATTCATAGGTTTTTATGTAAGTTCATAAAAATAGCATGATTATTAATGTTTCCAGAAACTTATAACACATTTTAATAAACATAAATGTCTCTAAAACAATAAAAAAATTACCAGGTTACAAAAATAATATTTTAATTTGATTTAAAAAAGTTTTCAGGAATATAGATTAAATCATGTAACAACCCATCCGTTTATACATAGACTCCAAAAAAAGAATAACGTGTCAATTAAATAATTTTATCATAGTAAATAGTTCCTCAAAAATAATATATTCTATCCCTATTTTTCAAAAATATTTTAAAAAACACTGTATTTTTTATGAAATAAGATTCAACAATTAATAATTCAATAAAATGAAAGGGAATATTTTATTAATAGTTGACTATTGATCCTTATAAAACATAAAAATGATCATTCTATTTTAAAAATTAATAATCTGTTTCTAATCTCTAAATCATGTACCTTCAAGATTAATATAGATCAATCATTATGTTAAATGAAATAATTTAAAAAACATATTACCAAAAAACATATCGTGTCTTGAAATTGAAGCTCTGAGATATTGAGGACAAATTTTTTGATATAGAATTCCATATTAAAAAAATAAAAAACAAAGAATAATTTAGGATTATATTTTATTAAAAAGAAAACAATAACACAAGGACATGTTAAACCATATACTTCCTCCCGTTAAGAAAAATAAATATTCTCTCTATCAAGAGAACCCCCATTAAATTTATCCATAATCATTGTGATGAGGTATTCTCTTAATTTATTTATTTTTTTTATAATAAAATATTTGAAGGATTTATCATGTGTTTTCGGATATTATTAGAAATAAAATGTTTACATAAATTCCTAAAAAGTGTATGACATATCTTATTATCCAAATCATTTTAATTTTGAAATATATATATATATATTTCCAAAAAAGTGAACAAAATTGTCCTGAAAAACTAAAATAGATATGTATAAACATTCTCAGTGTGTCCCTGAAACATAGTCGATTGAAAAAAATAAAATGTTAAATAAAAAATCTAAATTCTTTTCAAAATTCTAAAACATAATCACCAAAAATAAAAAAATATATGATATTACAGTTGTATCACAAATTAATATTTGAAAATATGCATGAAAATACATATTTTAGATTCCTCACCAAACTCAAATGATGTAAGCATCTCGATTTAAAGAATTATAAAAAAAGTAACATCAACAATAAAAGTAAGTCAGATATTTCATTAGAGAATAATAACTTTACCATAATATGACATATCATTAAATTTTTTCAACTTTTTTAGAACATCAAACACTAAATTGATGAGAAAAAAATAGTGCTCATATTAGATATTTTATCAGTATACAATATTTTTTTTCATCTCATTTTGACGAGGAAGAATTTTTTGAGGTCATTTTGGACGTTCCTAATAAATAATGAATAAATGAGAACATTTTTTCATAATTTAATGAGAATGTTTTTATTTTAGGAGATCTATCTATATGATGATAATATTGGAAAGTTTAAAAATATGTTTGAAATAAGTTAAGATAAATTTGAGATATAAAAATAAAGGGTAATGGATTTTAAGGCATTTGATATTTAATAGAAAGGTATTTTATTTTGGCCATGAATTTCTAAGATAAAAATTTATTTTTGGAAATGAAACATGCGTTTATAGAATGTAAAAAAAATAAAAAACTCTTATCCAACTACACCTACCAAACGGCCTACTTGTTCATGAATAAAACATTGAGTTAGAAACAAATATATATAAAGTTCGTATGTTTTTTGAGTCAGTTTATTTTTGAGTGTTTTTGTCATCTTATAGCGGTGGGTGATGGTTTAATTTCTTTGTAACATATGAGTTACATCATTTTTTCAGATAGCATCAAATCAGAATGGAATTCATTATCACTTACAATAACCGCATATGTTTATAAAGGAGAAGAGTCTTTATATTTAGTAAAATGTGAGATATTCATATAAATTAAATTGGTAATCTATTTAAAAGCATATAGATATATGTATAATTATATATGACATGACTCAATATTATTTCTCTTCTAACATACACCATATGAGAATTTCCTACAGCTAAATACAATTTCTATTTCCCTGAGATCGAGATACCATCTCATCCTATGATCACTACACAAGATCAAGAGTAGTTATAGACATTTCCATGGATATACCACAATATATAGAATGAACTTCAGAATACAAAATGATGATACGAATAAAGGAATTATCCAAAATATAAATAGAAAAAGAATATGTTGATGCTTATGGTGTGGTATTAGTGATGAATTTTTTATGACAATTGGAAGATCATTTTAATTCAAGATTCATTGAAAAAGTTGTGAAGATTATGTTTCCACGTAGTATATAGATGATATTTATCATAATAACTTTATAAATTTGATATCAATGCACTACCTAAGGGTTATTATTTTTGAACCTTTTTATTGATTATTAACTGTTTAAATAAGAGTAATTTAAAAGAATTTAGTTCTTCATAATGGTATTCCCAAAATACTAGTATGATACGAAAAATCCATATTAGATGATAAATCTATGGTATAATTTAAATAAATATATTATTAGATGAATATGATACTGCTTATTATTTGAATGATACACCCAAATAATTTATTAAATTATGTGTTGTAATACTATTCTTCACTGCTAAAATATCACAATGCTACTCTGAGTTAGTCGTGATCTATGAAAAGGAATTCAGTGGTGGGGAATAATTTTGGATGATATATGATCTAGATACAGTACCTTTTCTAGTTAACAGAAAACTCTAAATTAGAGGGAACACACTATATGGATGTTTTTGGTCTTTGTAAAACTGATCAGAAGAACTTATGCACACTATTAGGGATCCCTTGTGGAAGAAAAATATAGATAAAAGTCTATAACTTCAAATAGTATTCCTAAGAATATGTTATATGACAATTTAATGACTTTTACATTTGGATAATATGGATTTTGGGAATATATTAAGACTCTATGATCTATATTTCCTTGAAATATTTCATTTTAATTTGACCATATAACTTTGAGTGTATGTCTTCATATCATATGAATCCTTGAAATAGATTTTAGTGGTGGAGAATAGTGATAGAAGACCTATGAGATTGAGCCAATACCATTTCCTAATAAGAGGAAACATTGAACTAGATAATAACACACCATATAGAATGTTCTGGTCCTTGTAAGAATGAAAAGGACTTCCTTGCACTATTAGAGAGTCTTTTGGCTAGAAAAAGGGTGATAAAAGCGTACACATTCAAATCATAATCCTTTCACTAAATCACATGATCATCTTATGACTAATACATCTTAATCATATAACTTCTTGTGATATATTATGATTCAATGATGTATATTCCCTGAATAATGTTCTTATGAATTTGACTATATATCATTTGGCATATGTCTTATCATCAAATGAAACCAATCGATAATTTTTTTTATGAATCAAAATATCGAATATTTTTATTAAAATGAGATATTTATAAACAATAATACTTTTGTTCAATGTTATAGATTCATGAATTAAAATATGCAAACATATGTGGATGTAGATATTTAGTGTATCAAAGGAAATATATTCTCATAATGAAAGAGAAGAAAATAAATTATATGTACATTCTGATTTATATTATTAGATATATGAATTTAATGGACCTGATATTATTAAATATTTGAAAAGGATAATGATAGAAATATTTTTGTGTTTATTGAACCAAATAAAAAATGAATTTTTACAAAATAATAATATAAAATACAGAGATATTTTGGAATCTACGATAATTTAGGACCATGATATGCCAATATATAAAGCCATTAAATTATTTATATTAAAATTCAAACACATTGAATATTAATATATTAAGGATTATAATTAAGTAAAAGGATTGAATTTATACTGTTGAATATTCTAAATGTTTAAGAGAGATAATCAAATATACCATATGCAATATCTATCATATATTATGAATTATACAAGGGATATAAAGAGGGTACATGTTCCACATGGGAAGGATTCATCATATACACTGAATAATAAGAAGAGAAATATTTTAGTGTAGATTCCAGATGATCTTACTACATACCACATCAAGGTAGAAGATAAGTTGAGTAATACAACATAAGATTGATTCTATTGATATATGAAGACCAATTGAGAGAGTTCATATGATTATTGTGAAAGAGAAATATTTACTATTATTTCATATTAGGGAATATATTATATTTATTCTTTCTTGTTCATAAATTAATTTTTCACATCAATACATAAATCCAGGTGGTACACTCCAATCCTTAGGTGTGGATAAGTATTTTGGTTTTATGAATTGTACGAGTCCAAGAAAATAACCTTTTTTCTATATTTTTAATTTCATATATTGGAATATATTCTCTAGGTATAATAAACATGAACTATTTTGGATAGAGTTATCAATATTATAAGAAAAACTCAGTATGATAATTTGGTGTTTGGTTCAATACTTATTGTCATTCATGCATCCTAGCTAAAGAATAAATATTGTGGAGTAAAATATATGGATAAAATCAAATCATAACTGTGGAGGTGAAAGAGGAAAAAAATTATTGGAAATGTAAATTTCACACTAATTCACCATCCCTCACAGTGTTGGAATATATAATTACAATTCATAAAATTATTGTCATATATATGGTCACACCACTTTTGGTTTATCTATTATGATAATGTGTTTATTTTTCTATGTTCTATTTGATAGTAGAAAATTTATTGAAAAATTAGAGGTCATAAATATACTATTTATTCTATGTATGCTTATTCTATGACTCACAAATATATAGGTCTGATAGATTTTGAAAATTTTAGTAAATAATTAGTGTTTTGTAATGAGGAATTTGATAAAATTTATACATGATGTAATTTTATTAGAGGTAATAATTTTATATAAGATGAATAATATATGATAGTACTACCAATTAATAAATCATTTGATAAATATTTTTAATATGAATCTTCAATATGTCAATATTACGAAGATGAAAATGACAAATATTGTTAAAATTTTACTCATTAAAACTATTGAACCCATGGGATTGATATAAGGACCCGGCCTTAAACATTAAATAATCTTGAATTAAATGAATAATTCACACTGGGGATCTTTTCAGATTTATATTTTTGGAGAATTAGGCCATAACCATTACATAACAACTTGAAAATTACAAGTAGACACTACTACTCATGATCCATTTTTTCATAAAATAAATACTCTTAAAAAGACACATGTCTTGTTCCATGTTTTAGACAGCATGACTCTTCCTTGATCCCATCCTTGGATCTATTCATCTTTAAGTTCAATGGAAAACATTTCAAAAACATGGGATGAGTATAAAAATCTCAGTTAGGGTTGTAAGATAAGGAAGGAAAACATTAGCCAAACAATAAATACAAATCCATGAAACCATACTTTTCAATCATAACATACCTTAAGAAATCATAATATTTATGAATAACACACACAAATCATAAATCATAGGGGTTAATTATGGCATACATATGAAACATACATTGTAGATATCACAAATACATAGCGAGTTACACTTGGAATACCCATCACTATATATTCCCTAAATCTCTTAAGAGAAACATCTCGTTTACCTCCGTTATGTTACCCAATGCATTGGAGAGGTATCTCTGGCTCACCTGCCCTAGGATTATCAAAGAACCACCCGTATACGTAAAAAATTCCCATTAACAAGAACATAATCATAACATATAACACATGTATGAAGGAATGATAACATTTCCACATTCCAATATATCAAATTAAGATATTGAAATAAACAATGTTTTATCAAATCATTTTCAAAACCTTTTAAAAAGATATTTTTGAATCAAAGTGTCACATACCACTTTTATGCTTTTAAATGTATTATCATTTGAAAAAATTAATGTCCATAGACATAAATCATAAACCCCATTTTGAAAACATGTACATTAATGATAAATATTTATAAAAATAAATCTTTAAAACATTTAAAACGATATTTTAGTTAAAGAGTTTTTTTAACAAAAAGAGAGAAACTTGATTACAAATAATTGAGGAATAAAATTTAATCAGAACATTATAATATCAAGAGAATAAAGTTATTCATGATATAATATGTCCAAGTACAGTATATACACCATATAAGAGTGAATTGGTGCATAACAACAATAAAGTCTCAATGGAAATGTAAATTGAGATGAAATCCCTTATAAAGATGGTATCCTAAAATTAAGGATAAGTCAATCACATAATTATGTGTGAAAAATATAAATACACCAAATATAATTGGATATTAAGTTTAAAACAATTATGGATCATTCACACATATTCATTGGATGACATATTCAATAAGTACATGTTGATCCCAAAGAATTGAAATTGGGTTAAGAAGTCCCTTGAAAAAAATTTACAACCTAATGTCGTCACTTTAAAATTCAGAAAATGATTTGATAAGATAAAAAGGGTATCTAATCACTTGGACATAATGTTTAAATAAATGGGGATATAAAAGAACATATCCCAACATAATAAGATGTAAATTAAAAGACATAATAAAAAAGTCTTTTAAATAGAGGAGGGTGAAAGGTTCCCTTACAGATTTGGTAACGTACAAAACATTTGCCACATGAAGAAGGATCATACAATGAATATTTAAATACTCATAAATGAAATCATATTACACAATGAGTACATTTATGGGCATTACATACACCACACAATAGTAAATAGTGGCAAATATTGCATGAATGTTACTGGAATAAAAAGTGAGATGAAAAACTCTTACTTCATTGTAATAAAATCGAGTCATATGACCAAAAGGTAATTACCAAAAAATGAATAAAATAATTCCATGAATATAAATATAATCATCATAATATATATCAATGGAAGAACACATTACAACACATGCAATAAATAAGTGCTGAACATTGGAAATCTCACGGAATTAAAAGTGAGATAGGAAATCCCTTACCTTGTGTCCGACTTGACTCGATCGTTCTTTAATCAACTGAATAATAAACTAAATTTGATTTATAATTTCTTAAGAAACATTTTTAAGGTTATTATTCCTTTTATATAACTTATTACCATGTTATAAACATCGTGTAATCATTTAAGTTAATAATGTTCGTTTTGTTGATATTTGGTACTTGAGTCAAAAATGGACTGCTTATAATTACATGTTGTTCATGTGGTCGAAGGTTCATTATATACAGAATGATATTCATGATTTAGATACCATATATGTAATATATATCCAGTATATACATGTATTTATAATAGTAAATAACATTTAAAGGTAAGAAATGAAATACACTGTTCATGGAGACGGTAAGTCGTACGTACGAATGAACACTACATTCAATTCAATTTCTTATTTTATTGGAATTAAAACATAATTATACATAGGTATATTATAATTCCAGTATAATATAATATATAATATCATTAGCCCTATCCTTTATACATCCGACATAAGGCATTAACGAGTCACATCACTTTGAGGGGGCGGTAGTCTGTGAGTCCTCAAATGAGATTATCGTATTTACCCACTATGGAAACCATAAAGGCATGCTATAAATGGAAAATACAGAAGAATAAAGAAAACATAAAAATAATATATATCATATATAAATACAGTTCAATCATAATGTCCACCATGATAGGCGGTTGGATATATTTGAACAATCATCGTTTCGTGAGGCGTTAGTTTGCCATCCACAGAAACATTATATTCTTCATCCATTAGATGGAAGTGTGTGTAAGTGTAGTTAGAATACTTCTAATAACAAAATAATAGTATATTTAGGATACTGGTGTTGTAAAAAAATAAAGGAATAAAAGAGTTTAGGGTTTGGAGAAGTAAAATAAAAGAAAATAAATTAAGAGAAATTGTTTCCTTTAATTTGGGTAACTCTCTTTGGTTTGAACAAAAGGACTTCTTTAAGTGCCTTCTGCCTAAGGTAAGGCTTCTAGGAGGAGGATTGGGATGTAGGGAGATTAATTAGGTAGAGTGTGGACGACCAAAAAGGCTTTAGAGGTGTTTGGAATTGGTTATAAGTGGTATACTTTTATAAGGGAGAGGAGGGGCTTTTTAGAAAAGTGTGAAAACATTATTTTATTATATATTGAAATTCCATTTCTAATGGTTCAAAAATCATTATTGTCGAATATAAGATGACTCAAGGTCGAAATAAAATAATCCAATAGGAATTTAATAGGTTTTGGATAATATTGATATCATTATAATCTTATTTATTTAAATGATTTATTAATGAGGTAAACACTGCATCATTATTGTGTCATAAATAATTTAAATTATTTGATGTCTAAAAATTATAAAAAAAATACTATTATGTAGGAAATCGTTTTATATTTTTAAATAATATTTATATTTGAAAATAAGACTTATATAACACCATATAAAAATTAATGTACTAACAGATATTTTCATTTCTAATTTTTGCCTTTACTTTAATTTAATTATTCTAAATTGTCATTATCACTCACAAGTGGCTAAATGGGGTCCCAAAATCGACCCAATGATGGTCGTAAATGAATCAACCAATAATGTTTAGACATGTGTTAAAGTAATTTTAAATTATTATAATATTCTTTTTACCTTGAATTACCTTATTTACCTTTAACCGTGTTAAATAAAAGTCCAAAGTAACTATTCACCAAAAACTATTTTCATCTTATTGAACCACATTTTACTTCTTGATAACCACCATGTATGTCGGATTTTCGTAATTAAATTCACAGAAGTGGTAATATTTTATTTAAATGAAAAAGTCATTATTTTAACTACCACTAAGTGGTTTCACAATTCATCAAAAATTGAAGTTTTTCGGAAAAATACCAAAAATTCAGCCTAAGCTATATTTGATATTCCAAATTCGAAAATGATGTCAATTTTTCCAAATTCTAAAAATATAAGTGGAATTAATTAATTTTAAAATCATTTCCCATTATCAAAACAAATAGTGTGTTTTTAAGAAACAATAACTATCAAAAGATTGATACGTGTTTCTGTCCAATTTCAAAGTGAAATTAATTCCAATGACCAAAATTCGATTAAATGTTAAAAATATATTTTAATTTCACTTTAAAACCAATTAAAAAGATAATATAAAAATATAAATAAATTAGATTCAAAGGAACTTTTGAATTAAAATACAATATTTTTCACTCTTCATTAAAAAATGATCTTTATTGGAAAAATTCCAAAAATTTACACAAAGTATATTTTGATGTCCCCATTATAAAAAAAGGATTTTATTTGGTCATATATAATGTATTAAAGTGACCAAAACTTTATTTAAAAAGGGTTCTCCATTAAAAGATGATAAATCGGCATTTTAATGTAAATTATGCTTAAAAATAAATTAATTCAATTTTAAGCCTCTAAGTTTTATTGGATAAATGTAAATACATTTAACCAACATGTATAATCATATTTTTATTAGTTTCATTCATTCCCACCAATACAAAATCTAGGAGTTAACTACCATTTAAAATAATAATATTTTATTAGTGTGCAACGTAAGATTTCAAAGAAACTCATTGTTGCATATCTGGTAGGCTATCGAACATAGCAACCCTTTTAAAGTAAAATTAATATTTAATTAAAAAATTAATAAATATTGAAAATGTAATATTCTTTATTTACCTGGGATGTTACATCCTTCCCACTTTTGGAAATTTCATCCACTCAATTTTAAAATTTCGGCTCGGAAACATTATTGAAAGTCCCATAGAGGAAAATAGAATCAGCAAAACTATCACTTTAAAAGAAAGAAAGAGAAGTACAATGGTCACCTGAGTTAACCCATACTAATATTCCATGAAAACATGGATATGGAGGAGAAAAAAGGGTCATGTTCTGATGGAGAGTGATAGGAAACATGATTAAGAGAAAGCTAACCACAAGAAAATCACAAACATATGATGTGTGTAAATGGTATTTGATTACCCAGTAGGAAACGTAAACCAACAACGTTTTTGTTTTACGATCCTTTTCATAATTTTGAAGAATTCATCTTCTACATAGAATAAAAAACTAAGTAAATATACTTACCTATAACTAGAGTTTCGTCTTTTAATAAGTTTCTACAAAAACTAATCATTTCTATAAAAAATGAGCATTAAAAAAGACTTGGTCACATCAAAAGCACAAGAATCGTCTTCTAGAGAATCACATAATCCACAAAAGGGGAACTATCTATTTCCCTTATATTTAGATATCAACTAAAACAAAAATTACTAGTACAAGATCAGATAATCACCAAAATGATAATCCTTTATAAAATGAAATACTACTCTTAATCTCCAAAATTCAACAAAAAGAACCCAAGGTTGAATAAATACCATTAAATAAACAGTTGTCCTTAAAATTATTCAATGTAATCCAAACTATGATTGAAACCCAAATCTCCGAAGGATTTAATCACATAGTCTTCCAAGGTAACTATTAACATTTATCTCCAAATAACATCAGTTACTCTTAAAGTATCATACAAAAAAGTAATTAACCTAATCACATATCCTCCATGATAGGTTAATCATTTTCATAGATAACCCAAAATCAACTTATTACTAATTCAGAAAATCATCTAACTAAAAATAATTAGTCATACTAACCAGGGACTTCATGTAGTCCAATGGTAGGTGATAAATACCAGTCGCACTTTGGTTGTGAGTTCGATTCCCACAGCTTCACCTGACGCGACGGGTTGTCACACAGTTTTCATCTTGTCCATTTTCAAAAACAACACAATTTTATAACATTCCCAAAAAGATATAAATTCCTCAAAAATAACCATAACAGTTTTTAACCACAAAGGTTATCTAATAACTTTTGTTTTGAATCCGAAAATGTATTAACCGGTTATTGCCTCAAATTGAAGGATCATATAAACACAAATGGTTCTTTATAACTATATCCACAAAAGAGAAGATAATTATTCCTTGAATAAAATTTTCATATATCAAACATCAGGATTACACATACTATAAAAATTCTTCTAATGTAATCCCATCATCTGAAGAGACTTAATACTTTTAAGAATTTCTCTATCCAAAATACTACCATAACTCTTGAATCCCTTATATATTGACTTCTTACTCATTCAAAATTAATCATGATAAATTAAGAAATCCTTTCCAACTTATTCTGAAATAATTCTTTCCTTAAAAAAATCATGAATCATATCCTAATATTTCAATAATAGGAAAACATATGTTAAGAAATAATCCATACCATTCATTGGTCATTGTCAGTTTCTTCATCCTCAATCAGAATGGAATTAGGCATTGGTAAACAAATATTTTTTTGATGATAGTGATCCCATTCCCAAGAAATCTTCCTAGGACATGTGTTTGCATAATGAACATGCACACCACATTTAAAACATTCAATTGATCTATCAGAAAGGACTTCTTTCCCATTCCTAGAGTCAACTAGATGCCTCCATTTTCCATGACAGGTTCGTGCCTTATGACCGTAATTTCCATATATATAACATCTTTCTGTCCCTTTGAAAAATTTTCCTAAATGTTTCTTTCCACATCTTTGACACATAGGTTTTTGAACACACTTACATTTATTATTATTTTCTGAACTTCCGTTGGGATTTTTTTCACGCATATATGATTCCTTATAAATATCACTAAGGTTCATGTAGTTAATAATGAACACATATAGTTGTTTGAGAATAACCACAAGTGTTCTCATTATAGATCCCATATCATTGAGTTCCTCGTTCAGAAAACCGTCACAGTTTTCATCACATCCACTGTTACTTTGGTGCCTGCTAGATCCAGCCATTTACTGAAACTGTTAGGACCAATAGGGGCCTATATACCCTGAGAGGGGGGGTGAATTAGGGTATGGATATTCTTTTCCAAAGTTCTTCCTGCCCCGCTGGATCTTGACCTCTTTGTTACAAGGGTCACGTTGTTTGCACTTGTGTGTATGTTATGATCACTGACTTTCTCCTTTATCTGATGATGCTGCTTTAAATGCAATGCAGGAAAATTAGCAGGCAGACGCAGAGATTTTTACTTGGTTCACCGCTAAGGGCTACATCCAAAGAGCATACGCCGACAAGTTTCCGGTTCGTACCAAATTCCACTAGACTTCACTAGCTGTGGATTACAATGTTCGGGCTAGATCACTTCTATGCCCAGGCTCACTGCCTATACAATGTTTAGGGTCAGCTCACTGCTTTCCCAAGGGTCACTCCCTGTTTCTCTCTCTCTGGCTCACTGCCGGTGGAGAGGATCACCTTTTTCCTCTTCCTAAGCTCATTGCTCTGTGAAGGGAATCAACTCACATTTTATAGACCTGTAGGTCTCTTCATTTGCATGAATACATGCATCCTTAAGTGTTGATGGATGCTCTGTTATAGTCCAACTTTCATCCACTGATGAATAGCACTTTGCCTCTGACCACTGGGAAACTACCTTTGGAAAGTACCTTCGCAAAGCACCCTACTTCGCGAAGTTCCCAATTTCACGAAGCTCAACAAGCCTTCGCGAAGCTCCTGCCTTTTCGCGAAGCTCACCCGCGAAGCACCCTCACGAAGCACTCTCGCGATGCTCAAGCCTTCGCAAAGCAACGACCCTCACGAAGCTAAGTAAGCCGACGCGGAGCTCGCAAGTTTCGCAAAGCTACAATAGCCGCCGCGAAGCACCTCTTTCGCGAAGCACACTGGCTCCGCGAACCACCTTCGCAAATCGAGAGAGAATGATCTTCTATGAAAATGCTCTCTACTTCGCTCGAAGGGGTCGGCCTCTATTTATAGGTGATTCAACCGACCCTCGAACTTTCCGCGGGAAGTCAACGCCACGTCATCTCAAATCGCGAAGCTCCAAAGATTCCGCCGGAATTCTGTCCAAATCGCGAAGCTCCACGGAAATATTTCATTCGCGGAGCTTGACGTAGTCGCGAAGAATCACCATCAACATAACTTCACGACTTTTCCACGAAGCTCCCTTGCGAAGCACAACATTCCTTCGCGCCTTCGCCGTGAAGCTCACTCGCAAAGCCCTTCACCGCCACGATGCGCTTCAGCCTCTGTCGTTCGCAAAGCTTGACGTAATCGTGAAGCATCACCGCCTCCATTCTTTTGGTCTTCGCGATTTCCAAACCATGCATCCTATCTTCGTGAAATTCATGCCTTTGCCATATTAAAATATGCTCTTCATGGAAATCCTATTTTCGCGATGCTCACCAAACTCCAAATTTTGGACCCCAAAAATTTGGCAAACACTGGGAAACAACGCCACCTTGTACTGCTCTTTTGTACCGCCTCCAGATCGTCCTTTCCTTTGTCATAGTTCTTTGTCAACATGTAATGTCAACAACTTCTCGGGAACTCGACAATTATCCATGGAATCCGACTTTTTCAACAAACACAACCAACCCAAAAACACTTCAATGTTACCTTGAGGGATTTTTTCCCAACAGAAACCAAAAAGGTCAGTGTGAGTATATCAGTAAAATCATCATATAATATCTTAAGATGTGGGTAAACACTAAGTTATACTTATTCATGTTATCTTAAACTCATTCACTTTATATAAAAAACTACAACTCTTTCTTAAATCCTAACCATTATGGTAGTGCCACTTATGCTTATAGAATTCCTTAACCTCTAATGTTATCTAAACTGACCTCTGATACCAACTATAAGGACCCGACCCTAGAAATTACATAATCTTGAATTAAATGAATAATTCACATTGGGGATCTATTCAGGTTTAGAGTTTTAGAGAATTAGGCCATAAATATTACATAACAACTTGAATATTACAAGTAGACACTACTACTCAGTATCCATTTTTTTCATAAAATAAAAAATCTTAAAAAGGCACATGTCTAGTTCCATGTTTTAGACATCATGACTTTTCCTTGGTCCCATCCTTGAACCTATTCATCTTTAAGTCCTGTGGAAAACATTTCAAAAACTTGGGATGAGCATAAAAAGATCAGTAAGGGTTATAAAATAAGGAAGGAAAATATTAGCCCAACAATAAATACAAATCCATGAAACCATAATTTTCAATCACAACATACCTTATGAAATCATAAGATTTATGAAAAACACACACAAATCATAAATAATAAAGGTTACTTATGGAATCCATATCAAAATTACATTGAAGCTATCACAGCTACATAGGGAGTTACACATGGAATACCCATCACAGTATATTCCATAAATCTCTTAGGAGAAACATCATGTTTACCTCTGTCACGTTTCCCAATGCATTAGGGAGCTATCTCGGGCTCACCCACCCTAGGATTATCACAGAACCAACCGTATACGTAAACAATGCGAAATAACCATAACATAGTCATAACATATAACACATGTATAAAGTCAAGATAACATTTCCACATTCTAATATATCAAAACATGATATTGAAATAAACAATGTTTTATCAAATCATTATCAAAAACTTTTAAAAAGAGATTTTTGAATCAAAGTGTCCCATAACACTTTTAAGATTTTAAATGAATTATCATTTGAAAACACTAATGTCCATATAAATAAATCCTAAAACTAATTTTCAAAACCGCGAAATTAATTAGAAATATTTAGAATAATAAATCTTTAAAACATTTAAAACGATATTTTAGTTGAAGAGTTTTTTTAACAAAAATAGAGACACTTTAATACAAATAATTGAGGAATAATATTTAATCAGAACATTATAATATCATGAAAATAAATGTATTCATGATATAATATGTCAATGTATTGTATATACACCATATAAGAGTGAATTAGTGTATAACAACAATGAATTCTCAATGGAAATGTAAATTGAGATGAAATCCCTTATAAAGATGGTATCCTTAAATTAAGGGTAAATCAATCACATAATTATGTGTGACAACTATAAATAGACCCAATATAATTGGATATTAAGCTTAATACAATTAGACGTCATTCAAACATATTCAATGGATGACACATTCAATATGTACATGTTGAACCCAAAGAATTGAAATTGGGTTAAGAAGTTCCCTTTTAAAAATTTGACAGCCTAACAGTGTCACTTTAATATTCATAAAATGAGTTGATAAGATAAAAAGGGTATCTAATCACTTGGACATAAAGTTTAAATCATTGGGGTTATAAAATAACATATTCAAACATAATAATATGTAAATTAAAATATATAATAAAAAGAAGTCTTTAAATAGAGGAGGGTGAAAGGTTCCCTTACTAATTTGGTAACGTAAAAAAGATACGCCACATGAATAAGGATAATAAAATGAAGATGTAAATACTCATAAATGAATGTATATTACACAAATAGTAAAATCATGGGCAGTATATACACCACACAAAAGGAAATGGTGGAAAATGTAGCATGAATCTCACAGGAATAAAAAGTGAGATGAAAAACTCTAACTTCATTGTAATCAAATCGAGTCGTATGACCAAAAGTTAATGACCAAAAAATAAATTACATAATACCATGAATATAAATATAATAATCATAATATATATCAATGTCAGTACCAATTACACCACATGCAATAAATAAGTAGCGAACAATAGAAATCTCACGGAATTAAAAGTGAGATAAGAAATCTCATACCTCGTGTCCGACTTGACTTGATCATTATTTAATCTCATGAATAATAAACTAAAGTTAATTTCTACTTGCTTTAGACCCATTTTCAGGTTTATTATTCCTTTTATATCACTTATTACCATGTTATAAACATTATGTAATCATTTAAGTTAATAATGTTCTTTTTGTCGATATTCGGTACTTGAGTCAAAAATGGACTTATTATAATTACATGTTGTTCATGTGGTCAAAGATTCATTATATCCAGAATGATATTAATTATTTAGATATCATATATATAAAATATATCCAGTATATACTTGTGTTTATAATATTACATAACATTTAGAGGTAAGAAATGAAATGCACCGTTCATGGAGACGGTAAACTGTACGTACGCATGAATGCTACTTTCATTTAAATTTCTTATTTTAATGGAGTTAAAACATATTTATACATAGGAATATTATAATTCCAGTATAATATAATATATAATATTATTAACTCTATCATTTATACATCCCACATAAGGCATTAACGGGTCACATCACTTTGAAGGGGCAGTAGTCTGTGCTTCCTCAAATGAGATTATCGTATTTACCCACTATGGAAACCATAAAGGCATGGTAAAAAATTAAAATAAGTTAGAATAATGATAACATAAACATAATATATATCATATATAAATACAGTTCCATTATAATTTCCACCATGAGAGGCGGTTGAAGATATTCGAAAAATCTTCGTTTCGTGAGGCGTTAGTTTTCCATCCAGAGAAACATTATGTTCTTCATCCATTAGATGGATGTGTGTGTATGTGTAGTTCGAATCCTTATCATAACAAAATAATACTATATTTAGGATATTGGTGTTGTTACAAAAGAAATTAATTAAAGATTTTAGGGGTTTGAGATGTAAAATAAAAGGAAACAAATTAAGAGAAACTGTTACCTTTAATTTGGGAACTCCCTTTGATTAGAACCAAAGGACTTCTTGAAGCACCTTTTGCCAAATTTAAGGCTTCTAAGAGGAGGATAGGGATGTAGGGAACTTAATTAGGTAGATTTTGGACAAGACAAAAGGTTCGAGATGTGTGTGGAATTTTTTAGAAGTGGTATCCTTTTATAAGAGAAAGAAGGGGATCCTTAGGAAAGTGTGAAAACATTATTTTATTATATATTGATATTCGGTTTCTAATGGTCCAAAAATAATTATTTTTTAAGATACGATGACTCAAGGTCGAAGTAAAATCATAAAATAGGAATTGGACAGGTTTTGGATAATATTGTTATCGTTATAATCATATTTATTTAAATGATTTATTAATGTGGTAAACACTGCATCATTATTGTGTCATAAATAATTTATATTATTTAATGTCTAAAAATTATAAAAAAATACTATCATGTAGGAAATATTTTTATATTTCTATTGAATATTTATAGTCGAAAATATGACTTATATAACACCATATAAAAATTAATGTACTAAAAGATATTTTATTTTTTCATTTTGCCTCTACATTAAGTTAAATAATCAAAATTGTCATTATCACTCCCAGGTGGCTCAATAGGGTCCCAAAATCTATCCAAAGATGAAAATTTTGGTAATTGACTCAATCAAAAAGGTTTGGACAAGTGTTAAGTTAATTTTAGAATTATTCTAATATTCTTTTTACCTTGAATTACCTTATTTATCTTTAACTGTGGTAAACAAAAGTCAAATGATACGATTCACCAAAAATTATTTTCATCTTATTGAACCACCTTTTACATATTGAAAACAACCATGTTTGTTGTATTTTCTAAATTTAATTCATTGAAGTTGTGAAATTTCATTTAAATGAAAAAGTCTGTTTTTTTAACTACCACTAAGTGGTTTCACTGTTCATAAAAAATGGATGTTTTCAGAAAAATACCAAAAATTCAGCCTAAGATATATTTGATATTCCAAATTCAAAAATGATATCTATTTTTCCAAATTCAAAACATAGATTTGGAATTAATTAATTTTAAAATTAATTCCTGTTATCAACACAAATAACGTGTTTTTAAGAAACAATAACTATCAAAATATTGATACTTGTTTATGTCCAATTTAAAAGTGAAATTAATTCCAATGAACAACATTGGATTAAATGGTAAAAATATATTTTAATTTAACATTAAAACCAATTTAAAAGATAATATAACCATATAAATAATTTTTTTTAAAAGAATCTTTTGAATTAAAATACAATATTGTTCACTAATCATTAAAAAGTGGACTTTATCGGAAAAATTCACAAAATTTACACAAAGTAAATATTGATGTCCCCATTCTAAAGAAGGATTTTATTTGGTCATATAGAATTTATTAAAGTTACCAAAACTATATTTAAAAAGGGTTCATCATTAAAAGGTGATAAATCGGCCTTTTAATATAAATTATGCTTAAAATTAAATTCATTCACATTTTAAGCCTCTAACTTTTATTGGATTAATGTAAATACATTTAACAAACATGTATAATCATATTGTAGTTAGTTTCATTTATTCCCGGCAATAAAACAGCTAGGATTTAACTACCGTTTAAAATAATAATATATTATTAGTGTGCAACGTAGGATTTCAAAGAAACTCGTTATTGCGTATCGGGTATGCTATCGAACATAAGAACCCTTTTAATGTGAAATTAATATTTAATTAAAAAATTAATAAATATGAAAAATTCATAATCTTTATTTACCTGGGATGTTACAATTGATCATAATATAGATGATTCAATAGATGAGTAAATTTTTTCAATCATATATTTTATAAAAATTTTATTTGTATCTATTTAAGTAGTTCAAAGATGAAGATAAATGACCATGAACATAAATAAAATAAAAAAGAGTGAGAAATAGAACATTATGTAACGATTTATTTAGATATATTTAAATAGTGTGATGAAAAAACAAAAAAAATGGACTTTCAGGACTAAAGATTCTATAATGCCCAAAATGATATAATATATTGTAGTAAAAATAATAGTCTTCACCCAACTTTAATTCTAATATTTATTCTAAACCTACCTCAATATGTATTGTAGGTTTTATCAAAAAACATTTAAAAGTATAAATGATGAAATTTGAAGTCAATACTACAGCTACGAACATATTGAATTAGTGAATATGTATGATCTCTGGTTCCCATAGAAGAGCTCAACCTATGGTGATGATAGTACAAAACATTATTATGTATAGATCTATAATTTATTCAATAAATAGTTAATAAAAAAGTTCAATGTTATGTAGTCTCTATTAGATATGTAATAGTTTTAGGCACATGGTAATTTAATTTTGAAATAATTTTTCAACCACTAAATGAATTTCCAGTCCAACATCATGAGGTAGTAAAACATGAATGATGAAGAGTTCATTGATAACAAATAGTGACATGTCTAGCTCAACCGGATTATAAAATATGAATAACATTTATGGGAATTTCAATCATAATAGTCAAAGGTGTTATACATGATTGTATAATTCAAAAAACATATTTAATAATAAATCTAAAAGAAATCATATGTGGAAGAAGGAAAGAATCATGTCTACATTTGGAAGGGTTTGATTGTATGAATCTTGAAGTACTTATACAAAAATGCTTTATGACAATTACTTAGAAAAATAATTATTTCTAAAAAACCATAATAGATAAAAAGGAATACCATACCAATGAAGAACAATATTGAAAAATTATATTTGTTTATAACCTTGAAGTATGTCTATGAATTCTGACAACATACAAAATAATTATGTAGTTATTTGGGTAATAGACTTGGAAAAATCAAGGAGAATGGATAAAACAAAACAAAAATCTACTATCAATGGGAAATAATAAGTTTAATATATATATATATATATATAATATTACGAGTGTTTTTTAACATGTGAAAATTTATTCTCTAAAGAAGAATCTTCTATGTCATGGATGTAGGTTCAACACTACTCAAATTATTTTTTAACAATCACTTTATCTCAAGAAGTGATTCAAAAGAAAATAGAAATTCTACAAAGATATACTTGTGACTTAATGTTTTAAACCAACAACTTACCACCCAAGTACAATCTCAAAACGATTTAAACTAATCATAAAACCAATGATTTTATTTAAATCCTATAAAATCAGAAATAAGAAGAATTATAAATACATACAAACCAAGGGAAGAGTGCCATGGTTGAGGGAATATTCTCAGTAATCATTGAATCATTAAGTAGATAATAAACTTCCACCTCATTCCCTTAATATTTTTGAAAAATATGATTCCTGTTCACAAACTGAGATTCATGGATGTAAATTAATTTGGAATGACTATTCTAGACTCGAATAAATCGCCATATTTGAATGATTTATCAAATTGTATTTTAAAATAAATATAGAGAAAAGTTCCACCTTGATAATGAGAAGAAAGATCCTGAAATATGAGGGGTAGTTATTTGAGAATATTCTAGAGTAAATAATTCAAAATCATTTTAATTGTAGATGGTTTTTCTGAGTTTTTGATGGAATGAAATTTTTTTTGTGAAAAATGACTAACATTAAATTAATCCAATGGAAATAAATATTTGGATCAACCAAATTTTTTTGATCCATCCGTAATTAAGTATGTTATAAATTTATAGAATTTGATATCACATAATAATTATCAACACAATTTTATTATCTAATTCAAAAATTGAATTTTAATTACTATTAGTGACTTGTGTATTTTGACTGGGATGCATAATGACCCTTTTTTTAATGAAATTAATACCACCCTTTTCATTTTATTTTTAATATTTTATTAGTAAGTGTCTCAGATAAAATTTATTGAATCAATTGATAAAAGAGGATATAATTTTATATAATGAATGAAAAATAAAAATTGATTAAAAATATTGAAATACAATTTTTTGGAAAGTGATATTAAGAAAATATATAGATGGGGAGATTGATGGACCTACATTGTGTTTCTAGGGTATTTTTCACAACATGTAATATAAGATTCTTTATGAAAATATATCAATAATTAAATTATGAGAGGCCATTTTCAAGACCCGTCTGCCACGGCCTGTGTCGTGACAACTAGAAGCCCACCTTTCATAGGCCAGGGGTTGACGACTAGAACTGAAAGGCATAACCCTGATAAACCGGAAGGTATTGAAATTTATACTACAAACATAGAGTCCAAGAATACAACGAGAACAACCCACGTAGTAAAACTACAGTAGTATAATGATGTGCATTGAAAGTAAAATAGTGATTACTGTAAGTAAAGGGGTCAGAATACAAGCCCAACTAAAAAGTACAATATCAACAGAAAAATACTCCCAGAATCATCCGCCAAGGTTCCTACCTCTAGGGTTGGTACAACTCACTGTCGATATTCACTATGGCACATCATATCTAATAGTCCACCTCCTAGCACCATCCAGTCCAGGATCCCAATCCCCAGTCATAATTTTCTGTCATCTGCACAAGATACAATAAGGTGTGGGAGAAGCCCATGCAGGGGTGAGTATAACAATAATCATAAGGATCCCTGAGACCACCAAAAGTCTCCCAGAGTTCCACAACTGAAAAACCACAAAGCAAGACCTCAATAACAGAGAATGAAGTAATAGTCAACTCACAATAGGATTAAAACTTAGAGATCAGAAATATAGATGATTAGTCACAAGCTATATCATCTTATTCCATTTATAACTTCCATAACTGCTCCAAAAAGAAGTCATTCTATTATCGATTCACTCTTGGACGTAAGTCGCAATCCCACAGAAATCCCATTTACGGATGGTCATCGTTGGGTCACACTACTATTGATCCACACAAGGTCTCTATAATGTTGATCCACAAAGGGTCGCTAGAATGCAGATCCAGACAAGGTCCCTAATGACGATCCACACAGGGTCACTCAATGTTGAACCACATAGGGTCTATATATGTTGATATTCAATGGGATGCTGTAAAACTGCTCCTCGTCGGGTAGCTATGATTATGATCCACATAGGTTCTCTATGATGCTGATCAACACAGGGTCAGTTCTTCCTGACAGCCACCCACGTGATTCTTTTCACCCGGTGAACCCGAGTTCCGTAGAATATTCACCTCGAGATATCGGTCAAACGTTGTCATCCACCAAGCTCCAAAAATATGTAACCCAAAGGGCTTCCATGTTGTAAGGGTTCCAACGGGACAATCCATGCGTCAATCAGACACCCGGTATATGAGTTTTAAGAATTTTAGTACCTAGGGCCTGGTTGGATTCGCTTTCAATCCAACCCGGCCGTACTCTAAATTTATCCAAAATCTGAGTGGCCAATACCAAAAGGACCATTTCACTCCAATGATCCCATCACCACAAGCGGTTCTTCAGAAGAAAATCTGGATTTAAATTTATGACAACTTAAGAGAAACTGGGCCTGGTTGAGTCCGGGTCAAGTCCGACCCGGTCAGTCCTACCTGGCCCGACACGGATTGGGCTGACCCAGATAGGGTCTGACATGGCCTAGACAGAACCAAACCTGGGCCCACCCAGTTGGATTGTCCCATGACGAGCTCGGCCCCCGATGGGGGGGGGGGGGGCTATAGGGGACGTGGGTCGACCCTTTAGGAGGGCACATCCCTATCCATAAGGGGCTGCGGCCTGACCTATAGGAGGGCATAGCCCAGCCTGCAGAGGGGAGAAGCTCGTCTCGTAGGAGGGTGCAGCCCAGCCTGCAGGAGGGTTCAAGGCCCACCCTAGATGGTACGAGGGGGTGGGGGGGAGGAATTTCCCCTATTTTCAGAATGGTTGTGTTATTCAGAATTGGAGTGGCGGCGCCCCATTGCGTTCCCAGGTCACTTCGGGACTCGAAGGGAGCGGGTCCCGTCTCCACCGCGGCTTCGAGCCATGACCCTCACCGGCGGTATGCGACGACGTGTCGCTCCGCCCCTACGGTCGGCCTGTGCCAGCCACGATCCTCGACTTCCGTGGAAGAAAATCCATACCCTCATCCCCTTGGGGCGCATGATGTCACACACCACCACCTATGTAGCCGATCGGTGCCGACCGTTCTGCTGACCACCATGGCCCAGTGGTGTGACCATCACCTGCTGCGCACGACGACGTGCCACCTCTACCACAGATGGCCAGTGCCAGCCACCGCCATCACCTATAGGCAGCGGTCGATGGTGATTCCCTACCAATGATCTTCCACGGGCCCCTTGGTGAGCTCCAGTTTTCAGTTTTTTCATCTGATCACATATACAGGCTTACCAGGTCATCTTCTTCGCTCCTTGAACCTCATATCTGGGTTCTGTCCAACCTGAAAATTCTCCAATATAGAACGCAAAGGTAAAACAAGTGGCGGAGGGACTGGTCCTTATTCATTTATCCAGTGCACTCCACGTTATCATCTAATCAAGGGGAAGATAAATGATTCAACAACTCTTGAAATTTAAACAAGACCAAATCCCTACCTCTTGAGTCATTGGAGTGAGTCCTACATTTGAAGATGGGTCAGTGTTCATCGATCCTGAAGAAAGACTCCAATGATTCTGCTCCATCAACGTTCTTTGGTTCTTGCTTCATAGATCCCTTATTCATCAAGGGGATCCTCCAAAATCCTCCTCTCCTTTGCCAATAAAAAAAACTCCAAAGAGGCAGAGGAGAGGGGAGTTATCCTCAAAACACAATTAAGAGAGGTTCATTAAATGGTGAAATTAATGTACCTCTTTATTAGCATGTAGGGTGGTAGAACATTTTTGTGTAACTGGGTATTTAATGTCCTACATTAAATGACCTACCACCCATTGTGGTCCCCACCACCAAAATCTATAGGGAGGGGGAATATGTTTAAAATAAATTAGTTTTATTTTATTATTCCTCTACAAAAACCCGAGAAACAAACATCCTCTCTCAACCAACTACGATTGAGGTTAGGGATCCCTTTAGTGAATCCCAGCGTTACGAGTTCAACGATTCCCTCTTGTTTCAATTCCAAGCACAAGTTCAAAAGTTAGGATTTTATTGGTCGGATGTTTTCTAGATGTACCTAAAAAATGTTTTGAAATTCATTACGGGCACACCGGGTCTCAAAATCACACACCATTAATTTTTAAAGACTCATAAAGACTCTATATAATTAAAAAATTACATGGAAAATATGGGACTTTATAGTCATTCTAAAATAACTCTAGAAATAATGATTAAATGGGAAGATATTGGAAGGATTAAATGACAAGTGTTTGATTGGAGGTGTTCAAAACATATGATTATAATCCATGAAAATGATGAATTATATTGGAAATTATTTAGTTGAAGTTAAGAATAATATATTAAGGTAAATAATATTGAATTACTACAATGTTTAAATTGTTGGATGTTATATTTTAGCAAAGTAATATTGAAGATCACAATATTATTTTCGAAAATGGATATGTGTTTATGGTAAGAAGGGAATAGTCCAACCATTATCTAGTATAACCTATCTAGTAGCCTATTTTACCAAGATTAAAAACATGACCGAGACAATAATAGAGAATAGACTACAAAACATCTATGTTTCATTAAATGTGTGACTATAAGAGTTGTTGTGGGAAATATGATGAAGGATTCTTAGTTCCATATATTCAAGACAACTGTGCAGGTTTTGGGAGAGGAACAACTCCCAATAGTCATAATTTATAGTTCTAAAAAGTTCAATTAATTATAAATATGTTACCTACCAAACTTTGTTCTGACATGGGATGCACATAAACAAAACACATTTCATCCATTTAATTGGATACCAAAAATATATAGTTATAAATGAGATAATACTCCCTTACTGATTTTCAATCATTAACCCAACATGATTTTTTACCACAAATTTCTAGCTATGTTTCCATGATATTGGACATTTAACTAATCCTTTGATCACTATGAATGATCTAGAGTAGTTCATTGCAAATCTAATTATTTTCCATAGAATTATATTTGATTTTTAGTACTATAATTTATGAACATAATGAGGGGATTATCTAGAATATAAATCCAAAATAAATTTAATGATTCATATGTTATGCTATTAATGATTGAAATGTTATGATTACTAGAAGATAATTTAAATTAAATATGAGTTGGAGATGATGATAAGATAATGTTTACACACGGTGTTTAAAAAATCGATATCAAGATGACTGTGTAAATATAACAACAATGATCTATAGAAGGGTTATTATTTTAGAACCTATATAAACATCATGAGTTGGTTACAAAAGTGAAATTTATAAAAATTAATTTTTGATAAAATTTATGCCCTGAATTCTAGTATTATATATAAGTGAAATTTTAATATTACACAAACTAATTTTGGATTTTTCATAGATATATTATGAGATTAATAAGATATATTAAAATATATAATCAATTTATTTAATAATGATATTATAATTTATTACCCATTATCAGAAATTCATGACGATATTATTCATTATTTTTTATTCAAGAAAAATAATTCTCTTGTGGATAATAATTATAGAAGAAATATTAGATAGATATAGTAAATTTACATGAGTACTGACCAAACTAGAGGAGAGGAGACCTTACACTAGAGAAGATTGTTGTTCCCAAAAAAAGAAAAAAAAAACGATTTCTCTATGCCATGGAGGAGACCATCGTGTAAATAATGGAAGATAAGAGCATAAATATTTGAAATAATTTGATATTAATTAATCCTTACAATCATCCTATAACTTTTTTACTTATTCCCTTATGAATTTTGAAGAGATTTTAATGCTTTATGGTGGCTATCACATTAAGAATCATGACATGAATGTATTTTTTTATCATTGATTGAAAATCATCTAACCATATGAATTCATTAAACATGTCTTTTTATGATGTATGATTTCAAATATATCGATGAAAATGGTTGATTTATACAAAGTAGTAGGTTAAGTGACACATCACAATTACATATGTTTGAAAAGTAATACATACATGGTTGAAGATTTAATGTTTTTAATGAAGAAAATTATATGGATGAAAAATAAGGAATTAAACTGGTTTTATAAGATGAATTAAAGAGGATATATTTCAATTAAAATTATGATACATTCATAAAATTTAAAATGATTAGAATTATGGGAACTGTGTTTTGAGTCTTCATCAATATCAAAAATAATAACATACCAAAAAGAAGGCTAATGATTAAGAATTTTTGGAACCAGAATATATTTATGAGATTAATATATTGAAATTATTTGGAATTATAATATTTATAATAACATTCTCCTAGAGTAAATAATAATATGTAGGTAATTATAATCAATAATATAATTAGTATGTGTACTTATGAATTTTCCGTAAGTTAAAGAAAGAGAAAAAGGTGACCCAACACCACAACTATTGAAGACCATGATGTATTAAAGATATATAATGAGGGATATTATTCTATATTAGAAATATTCATCTTATAAAATAATGAATAAAAATAATATGCCAATTATAAGAGATTAGATTTTGGAAACACTGAATACAGACCACATATAGTCCAAAGATGAGATGATTTTTATAGATTACCATATATACTATATAATTTTGACGATGAATGAAGAAAACCCCGATACACTCTATTATTGAGGTATACTGAATGATTATACAAATTAAGGAAGAGATCAATGTAATTTTATATAGGGGAATCAGGAATTTTTTAATACATTATATACATCAAGGAGATATAAGCCAAATCATGTGTGTAATGATGTTTAGTTATTTTCACTGCTTATATGGGTCAGAGGCAATACCATTTTCTAAAGTTTTTATTACAAAAACATGGATTTGATGTCAATGAGAAAATTACAATGACAAAACTAGGGCGTATTCACCAATCATATATGATATCCTCATTAACTATTTTTTTATCTCAGGTGATTTACATATTTCATTTGCATATATCAACAAATAAAAAAATATTATAAAGTAAAAGAGAGATAACAATTCATTTTGTATGTGAGGTGGTGAAAGAGGAATATGGTTTTATTCAAAAAATAATAATTTCACACAGATTCACCCCCTCTCAGTGAGGGAACACTACAATATGATCTTAACATCAATATCATATGAAAAATAATAAAAAATGTGATCAGCAAATTTTGGACAAACGATGTATAACTCTAAATATATATTGGGTTCTAGGGATGTGGGTTTCTTACAAACATATTATTGTGATTATTTTCCAATATCCCAAATGATACTTCTAAAATATTATTTTTTGATCTTTAAACAAAATCTAGATTTGTTGTAATGATTTTACTAATTCTTCTCTCCGCACATTATAATAATCCAAGTTCTTATATAGTGTCAAAATCACAAAATATATCCTGAAACTTTTCATTAAAATGTATTTTAATATAGTCATTGATATTTCAACAAGTTTTATTCTTAATATTGGATCTAAAATCCTCATTAGCTACATCAATCATATTATAAGTCTCATTCAGTGTGAAATCATTGAAAACATTATGTTCTTCATGGTCATCACTAACATAAAAAATTATCGTTAGTTTTGAGATATCTATAACCACCACACCAGTAATAAGTAATTTTTTACTGAAGAATATTGGATCATTCTTATCACAATCCATCTTAAGAACTCTGAATTCCATGGCCAGAATATACTTCACCACATTCACTAATAAGTCATCTACCCTTCCAATGGGCCATGTGATGAACATATTTGAAATAATGAGAAATTAAAGTCCCATTAAATTCCAAAATACATATTTATAAAAATAAATAATACATGGAATAAATAAAATTATATCTATTGTCAAACAAATAGATTTATTTGAAACTTTATCTTATTTTCGAGGGATTAGAAAATATCTCAAGGTCTTTAATTTTTAAATATATCATGATTTGTTGGAATAAAATAAATTATTAATCTAACTCTACAGTGGTATATTCTTCATATTGTATCTTTATGGATAAACACATTTTATAGAAAATAACATATGATGGGATTGTAATTAAACCCATGAGAAAGGGAATGCCCATGAAAAATTTTGGGAATATCTCAAGGAATTTGTGATAATCATGTTCATTATCATTCATTAAAAACCATTTCAAAAAGGGTATGGGTTGTGAAAATAGATATGGAACATGTTGTACCATTATTATTTCCACTACCATAAATTATTTTTCAATATTTTATGATTTTTAATTTCATATTTCCTTATTTCCTATTTCATTCATGTACAGAATAGAGTACCTACATAGTTTGGACTTTTCATTAATCATTTCAATAATTATTCCCATATATATTTTCCTTCTAAAAAGATAAATAATACTATATATCATATCCTACTAGAATAATCCCAACATATTATTATGTTTTTAGTATACTGTGTATAGTTAATATTGTAAAAAATTCTCATTGAAGAATTTCAATTACCCTAAGAAGTTTTCCATTGTCCCTTCCGCCTAGTTCTCTTGAAATTTGACTCACAAAAAATTTCTATTTTTTATAAAATGATCAATATAAAAATTGTGAGATTTAATTTCAGTTATCTGAAATTAATATGGAGACTTAATTATTCTTAACAATTTTTGTAACATCTTTAGCAAACATCATTGATAATTTGAGGACTCATCCCTATATTGATTTTGGTATTGGAATCTTGAATGTTGTTTCAATCTAGTAAAATTAAGATAAATGAATACTCCTTAATAAGTAAAATATTGGTTAATGTTATTTCTATAGTAATGGTTTTCACTATTTGAAAATAGATCATTATTACCCAACTATCTATCCCTATATTTCAAAAACTGATAAGTTTGATCCTACTAAACAGATAGATCAATATTAGGAAAAAAATCATCATATTTCCAAATATTTTACATCGAGTTCAATTATTATAAATTGAAATTTCTTAACTATCCTTAGAAATTATTGCATCATGATCATTTAATTCACACAATTGAATATCTCTTCTCCAGGAATGTTAATGATATGATTCTTAAGAATAATAATTAATGATTTTATAATTACTCATCCATAAAATCTTATGAGTGACCATCAGATGATTTATCATATATGGTGTTATTGTAAACAAGGATACCACTATTAAAATTATTCATCAAGTGGTAGGGATATAATTTTGTTTGGTAAAATAAATTTAAATATCTCTAAACCCATCACAATATTTGTGTCCTAGTTCCCCAAAACCCTGGTAAACAATATAGATCTAATGGAATGCATTAATAGTTTGGATAACTAGATTAAATTTCATAACTAATCTAAAAATCCCATGGTCATATGTATTAAATATATCATTATCTAGAAACTATAACTAGTTCCTTGAATTACCAATTGTGAAAATGAAACAATACTCATCCACATCTCCTCTACACTCAACCTTCATAATGTTAGATACAAATCAACATTATAATATTAAATAATAATTTAAGGAGTGTCTCTATTAGGTAACCAATTATAGCATGGTAAAATTAAAAGATTTAACTTAATTAGTACATAATTTAATGTCCCAAGAGTCAACCAAATGTAATAATGTATTTGGGAAAAAAGAAAGGAATAATAGTATTTTTTTCTAACTCAATCAATGAAAAAGATTCTATATTGAGATTGGTTGATGTTTTTATTAATATTTAAAAAATTCCTAAGGTATTTTTTAATATTGTATTTGTTTTTAACAATTATAAAATTATTTTCTATTTTAGGTTTGGAAGGAACTGGCTTTTTATACTGTGATATAGTTTATGTGCATGATTTTTTAGAAATGTTCCAAAAGGTCACACAAAGTATCCAAAAAGAGATTATGTTTTTTTGAAAATATATTTTTGTTTATTTTTTCTTTTTCTAAATTTTACACACATCACCTTCCCCAAAAATAGTGCTATAATTTGATTAGTCAATGTATTAAAAAATTTGTAATTTATGAGCCAACTTAATACATGTATAGTTTTGAGAAGGGTTAGATGTAAGAAAAGTGATATTGTGTGTTTCAAAGAAATAAAAAATAAAAATGAAATAATAGAAAACAATAAACTAATAAAATGATAGAGAGAACCCCAAAATGATGAAAAAAATATGGAATGATTGAAACATGTAAACTGAAATGTTTTAAAGTATCAGTAATATAGAGATGAAAATTTTTGTGTAGGTGATGACCCTAGGAAAGAAATATAATTTTAATCCATAAAATATTTTTTTATTATTACATAATGATAATCACAATTTTAATAATATTTGAATAAAATGGGATGGGAAACCTAACTATCTCTTGGAGATTAGCACTACACTATAAACTCTCTCAATGAAATCATTTCTCAATTTAATACTTTGTATATAAATAGATCTATCATTGTAAAGAAAAACCTAATCTGCTTCCAAATTATGTACATATGTTGATGATTATAAATCAAAGAATAAACTATTTTCACTTATTGGTGCATATAATATTAGTTAAATTATGAAAATGGGGAATATAAATTAGAACACAGAACATGTGGGTCACACTGTACATCTTATATTAAAACACACATAAAATTTTCGATTTATTTAGTGTGAAATATTTTTCCTTTTCTTAATGTGTAATAACCCTTAATGAATTATAATAAATTTTCGTCAATGAATTAAAATAGAGGCAAATAAAGTATACCCAATAAGCAATGTAGTTAAAAAAACATTAGAAGACCGATATAAATTTTTCAATTCATTTTAATCTAATATCCTCATATTTTTTAGAAATATGTGTTGAATATATTATCAACGATATAAAAAATTTCATCTTGATTATAGAAAAGAACAATGAAATTTATAAATGTTAAAAATTGGTATTCTCTAGTGATCCATATCAAATTTTGAAATCTTATTCCCTTTAATCGATCACCAACAACCACTAACCATACCTCATTATTATTTTTTCATTCATGTGTGAATTACCCCTAAGTCTCTAGAATGAATTCCATCATAATGAATTATCCCACGTAAATTAGGTCCACCATGTCTAGTTTATTTAATTATTCCTATTTAGAAATACTATTTCATTAATGGTTATTTATTAAAATTTCATATATTTTTTGGTCCATGCATAAGTATGTCAAATTTACTTCATCTAATTCCCCTATAGAAAAAGGAAAAAGCACCCAAAAAATTCTCCCCCTTGAATTCGATAAAAATTTTAGAAGGTATTTTTTTGGGTGAAATTATCAAGAAATAAATCATATTATAAAAAGTAGAAATTATTCCTGTAAGAAAAGTCCCAAACGGCTTCCACCATCTATTAACCCAAAAATTTAATTAGAATATTCATACACAAAAAACTATATTTATTCTTAGTTGGACTCGAAGAAGTAATTCTTCATCATTATCTATTAATTTAATCATTTTCTGGTAATTTTTTTTCCTTTTTCAATAATTTTATTAAATTGAGATAAAAAAACCTATTATGTCGGGCCTGTTTCTCAACCAGTGTCACATGAACTACTCCATACAAGGTCTCATATTTATATAGTTCAAGATCCCCGATATACACATCTCTAATGTGAAATAGAAACATTTCTTCACTAGGATCTATAATGATTTAAAAGAATTTCAATGGAAAAAAAATTAATTTTATCTAACATCAAATCATCTTCCCCTAATTTGATTCACATATTAATTATAAGGATCAAAAATTAAAAATTATTCATTGACTCTTTGTTGTGTCTCATAATAATGATTATTCTCACATCATGATTGAAATCCAAATTATATCATTTTGGGTGTGCATCTATCAGTAGTGGTGAATTTGAGTGGTATTTATCATCATGAAATTAAACTCTATAATAAATTAAATAGTTAAATGTTAATATAGTGTGATTTCATCACAAATCTTGAAGTTTATACATTTGGATGTATCAAAGAAACCTTCATAATCATAATTTAGAAAAAGAAAAAATAAAATGATCTAGAAAACAAATTTCTACTTTGACTCTATCAGGAAACCCCAAAATTCATCATGTTTCTTCCGTACACCCTTTAAATTCAATATATAATTTTAATGATTTGGAGTTTTGATGGAAATGTTCAAATAATCATTAACCGACTATTTATTCATCATTATTTTCTTCAAGATGAAGACATTATCATATTTGTTTAACATGAATCATATATTTCTACAATAAAATTCATAAAATTCTCATCTTCTGTAAGAATAAAGGTTTGAGCTCTGCTAAATAAAAATGAATCTTAAGTGACCTATATTAGATTCTTTGTCATTAATATTATTCCTTTTGGGTTAATCTTTCATTATTGTTGGCTTAGTGTTCATATTTCAGTTTTAGAGCATGATTCCTAGTAAACCTCCCTTAACATATCCTAAAATGAGCTCCTATAGGATTGAAAATAATTTTGAATAGTGTAATATTATTATGAATAGAAATAGGGGATAGATAATTATTATTCTTGATATGGACTCCCACCTTATTGAAAAAGTGCATCTTACTATGAATTTTAATCATATGGATAAATAATTCTTATTTCTATTCTCGTGCTGGAGATTCCAAGAAATTTTAAATCATATATAGTAACTCACTTTTTTGAATTAAATATAATATTTATCCACTAGAATAGAACAACTAACCTTTTACCTATTATTTATCTTTTCCAAAATCATTATCTTATGCATTAGTTTTGTATAAACTAGATGCAATGCCTTCTCCAAAAATAATATACCTTCATAGAATATGTATCTATTTTTTCTCAAAAGTATATAAATTATAAAATAACTCATATCAAATATTATGGTGTAATTCAAATAAACGTAAAATTTATCAATTTATGATTTAAAATTTAATAAAAATTAGAATTAAATAATGAAATTATAGATTTTAAAATGAGAATTTAAAAGTTTATTCTAAAAATTTATATTAATATAAAAACATGAAAATTTTATGTATTGACTTTAATTTATATTAACCATTTAGAAAAAAATCCAAAATATTAATTCAATGTAACTAAATATAAAATCAAAAAACATTTTTTATTCTAAAATATACCAACATTAAAGAAAAATGATAAAATTTATATTGAAAAAAATCATTTTCATTCAAATATTCAATGAATTTTATTTTAAACCAAAGAATGATAAATATTCAAAATTTTATCATTTAAATCACATTTTTTAATATAATAAAATAATTAAACAAAATAAATGTAGTGAAAATGTATTAAAATAAGTCCACAAAACTATAACATTACTATATTTTGTATGCAACATAAGGGGTATATATAAATTATTATAATATTTCAGTGATGGTATTTTAACTATTGACGTACAATATTGAATTGGATAGGATTTGACCACAAATATTTGAAACCACATCCCCATTCCTCAAATGGGACAGGCCCCCAGGACCCATTATCTATTATTCACTTTCCCATATCTAAAGATAGTGTTTTCCATTTGAGTAAAGTATGCTGATATTCCATGTACTTAGGTACTAGGGAACTAGAAATCAATTATCCCTACACTAATAAAATCATATTCAATATATTTACCCAGAGTGGGTATTATAGATTTCGAAACTTCTAACTTGGGGAGTAATATTTTTTGGAAACCATGTCTATTTTCTTTAGTTGGTCAATTATCATTTTCTATAACTTATTTCAATTATACATATATTTTCACAATGATAAATTGGATGCTTTTTTTATACTTATATAATTGATTGGACATGTACATATATAAACCATCAATATCAGAACTATAATGACTATAAGGCCCCAACCATAAACATTACATAATCAGGAATTAAATTAATAATTCACATTTAGGAACTCTTCAGGTTTAGATATTTATAGAATTAGTCCATAGCAATCACATTACTTCTAAAATATTACAAGGTAGACACTTATAATCACTATCATTTTTTTCATAAAATAAAAATCTTAAAAGAAAAAACAATTTCTTGATATAAATCTTCTTGAATTCTTCATTTCTCTTACCCATCCTTATACCCTATGAAAAATGCTTCAAAAACATGGGAAGAGAATACAAATCTTAGTAAAGGTTAATAAATAATGAAGGAAAACATTATTCCATCTATACATACAAAATATAATTTCATTAACATAACTCATGAAATCGTATGATTTATGAATAACACATAGAAATCAAAAATCATATAGGTAACTAGTGGCTTCCATATCATAATTACATTATAGCTTTCACAGCTATATAGGGATTTAAGTTTGGAATACTCATCACAATATATTCCCTAAATCTTTTTGTAGAAACATCAACATTTACCTCCATCATGTTACCCAATGCATAGAAAATCTATCTCGGGATCACTCACACTAAGATAATCACAGAACCACCTGTATTTGTAAACAATGACCAATAACCATAACATAATCATAACACATAACACAAGAATAAAATAAAGATAAAATTTCCGCATTGAAAAAATAATATATCATTTCAATATATTGACATAATCAATCAGATCTCAAAAACATTCTCTATAACAAAATACATAAGAATAGTATATGGTATTTATTTTCCTTTATAAAAACCTTATATCTTGTTAAAGAAGACAAATTTAAAATAATACTCACAGTGGTGGAGAAGTTTTTGTCACCGCATAAGTTCAAAATAGGCATTCCTTTTACAGTTTGGTAAAATGCTTCGTAGAAAATTTTTCCTTTTGAAAACCATTTAAAACATTTAATAAAGATATTTTTGAATTTTGGTGTACCATACCACATTGAAAATTTTATAATAATTAAAATTTTGAAACAGTAATTTTCCTATAAATATATCCTTAAAAACATTTTGAAAACATGGACATTAATGAGAAATATTTAGAAAATTATATATTTAAAACATTTAAAATAATGTTTTTGTTAACAAGTCTCTTACCACAAGAGAAAATACATGAATAACTATAATTAAAAAATAAACACTAACGAAACATATAATATCATGATAATAAGGATAAAAATGATATATTATGTCAATGTTCAATATATACACCTTATAGAATAATGAAAGTGCAGAATATCAAAATATGCCTCAATGATAGGATATTGAGACATATTCCTTTAAGAAAATTCGGCAGCCAGACGACATTACATTAAAATTTAAAAAATGAGAAGATGGGAGAGGAAAGGGACTCTCATCACTTGGAAATAAAATGTAAGACAATATGCATATATAATAACACATCCCAACATAATAAAATGTAAATTAAAAGACATAAGGTAGAAGAAGACTTTGACTAAAGAGGTGGGTGAAAGGTTCCATTACCTCGAGTCCGAATTGTCCCTTATGTTCCTTGTTCTTTTTCAATAATAAACTTATATAAATTTATACATGATTCCAAAGCTTCTTTAAGTTTATTATTATTTTTCTTCCCTTATTACCTTGCTATAAACATTACATAATTATTTATGTTAATATGAGTTGTTTTGCTGATATTTGGTACTGGAGTAAAAAATAAACATGTTATAATTACATATTTTCCATGTGGTAAAACATCCATTATATCTAGAATTGTATTAATTATTTAAATATAATATATATACAGTATATATATATTTATAAAATTCTATAAAATTTGGATATAAGAAATGAAAATCACCGTTCATGGAGACGGTAGTCTGTACATATGCATGAATGCTACATTCCTTTCTTTTTCATATTTAAAAAAATGAAAACTAAATGATACTTAGGTATATTATAATTCCAGTATAATATAATATTTTATATACATTACATATTTTCATTAACACCATCCTTTATATGTTACATGTATGGCATGAATAAGTCCCATCACTTTGAGGGGGAGGTAGTCTGCACTTCCCGAAATGAAATTATCATATTTATAAGACATGAAAAGCATAAAGGTATTTTATAAATGGATGTTATGGAAGAATATGGATAAAATAAATATCATAAATATCATATATTAAAATAATTCCATCATAATGGCCCCCATGAGAGGTTATAGGAGAATATTGAATAATCATCGTTTCATGAGGGAGTACTTCACCGTCTATAGATTCAGTATGTTCTATCCCCATTAGACGGAGGTGTGTGTAAGTGTATTTATAATAATTTTCATAAAAATAGCCTAGTATATATAGGATAATTTTTTTGTTATTTTATCAATGAAAAAGAATAATATAGGGAGTGTGGAAGGAAAATAAAATAAACGAACTTGAAAGAAGACGTTACCACTAAATTGGATAACTCCCTTTGATTTATGCTAAAAAGACTTATTGAATTTTCTTATTCCTAGGTTAAAGAATCTAAGAAGAAGTTTTTTGATAATCCAAGGGTCTTGATAGGTGTGTGTAATGAGTTAAAGGTGGTGGCCTTTTATAAGAGGGATGATTGTCTCTTTTGGAATGTTTGAAAATATTATTTTATTATAAAATGATTTTCATTTTCAAAAGGTCCAAAACTCATTAAATTAAAAGATAATATTAATGTATGTTGAAATAAAATCATCCCATAATAATTGAATAGGTTTGGAATATTGTTTTATCTTTATCTTCTTGATTTAACCCTTTTTTACTCTAACCATTTTGTCAAGAATTTTACACTTTGAGAATAAAAATAGTTACCCAAACATGAAAAATATCAAAATAAAGAGTAATTAACAATACTAGGAAAGTTGGGGGCAAACACATTTATTTAAAAAGAAAAAAACCCAAAAATTAATTTATTGGGAAAATAGAGAACCCAAAAGCCCATAATAAGCCCGTATTCTTAAGGGTACAAAGGCCTAAAATGCAATGGCTAGAGGGCCCAGTGCGACATAACCCATTACAAAACCAAAACCAAAAAAAGTCCACTGAAAAAACCAAGAAAACATTGTCTGGACCTATGGTCAACAGACCCATGTTAAGCACCTTCAAACCTAATAGATCTATTGTCTCCACCCGAGGCCGATTATCCTTCTTCTGAAGCCACAACACAAACCCCCAAAGAACGCTTCCAATGACGTCATCACCACAAGATCCCATCCTGCCGATGAATAACTACCCCGCACTTCACCCTTTGAAGCTAGAAGAAGGTCTTAAAAAAATCAATGCACCGCTGAAGAAACTCCGCCACATAGGATGTCGCCGCCGCAAAGCCTCGCCAACCGACAAAGTTCCAATGAGAAGCACGACTGTCATACCCGATCCACTACATCTCCTTGACCCAACAAAAACCGCGCACCGCCGAATCCAGATCTTATCCCGTAATGATGAAAACCTTCATCGCATTTTCACTGCCGCACCAGAGCCCGGCCTCCCCACACCCACTATGGAGCATCACACCTCCACATGCCACCAGTCTGCCTGGCCGATTGTTGAGGCACAATCACCTAAATCGTCCACAACTGGACGAGATCTTCTCGGTATGCCACCACACTAGATCTATGATTGATCCTCTCATACAACTGGCACAACACACCCACACGACACTAGATGCATTAAGATATGCAAAATTAGGAGAGGCCCATTAAGCATCCTTCCACTGCTTTGCGCAAGAGGAAACCCTATATGGGGATCTCCTTTAAAGAGTCATAAATAATATTTTTTTCTTATGATAACCATTTTTTTGAATCATATTTTTTTTAAAATTTTATAATATTTAATAAAATGATTTATATTTTAAAATATGAATTATGAAAATTTTGACAATATTCATATCAGTATTTTTTTTAAATATTCACAACAATATGATTACTATGAAAAATTTTCATTAATAAAAATATAACATGTATCTATCATCTATAAAATTCATGGAACGAATCAAAATAACAATATTACATTTATTTTAATATTTATAATGTCAATTTTTTAATCCGTTATTAATGAAGAAATCATAACATCATCATTGTTTCATAATTATATTTATTTATTTAATTAATAAAATTTATATAAAAATATCATGATGTATGATATATTTTTAAATTTATAATGAAATTTATAGTTGAATCGATCACATATATAACCCCATATCATTTTTTTGGTATAAGATATGTGTTAATGTTATATTTTATTTAACTTTAAATTATAATTAATTAAATGTCATTTTCAAACACAAGTGGCTCCATGGGGTCCTCAAATCAACCCAAGGATAACAATTGTCATAAATATCTCATGTAACATGTTTATGACATGTTTAAGGGTAATTTAATATTATTATAATATTATTTTTACCCTTATTTTCTAGATTTACCTTTTATCCATGGTAAATAAAATATTTACTCATGTCACAGTTCATAATGTGTAAAAAAAGTTACCTATTTAAAAAATATAGACCTCATAATTCAAAATATGGGATCCATTTTTTCAAATTCAAAACATAGAATTGGCACAAATTAATTTAAAATTAATTTATGTTGTCATTTTTAAGAAGTAACAACTACAAAAGATTGACATGTGTTTAAGTCCAATTTTAATGTGAAATTAGATTAAATGACCAAAATTGTATTAAATGATAAAAATATAATCCAATAATAATTTGAAACCAATTAAAATTTCAATCGAACTATATAAATAATTTAGATTATAAGGCAATTTTGACTTAAATTGTTGTGTTTTTCACTATTCATTAAAAATGAACATTATCAGAAAAAATATCAAAAAACTTACCCAAAGAAAATTTCGATGTCTCGATTCTAAGGAAGTAGTACATTATGTCAAATAAAACATATAAAGGTGTCCAAAACTAGATTTAAAATTGGTTCTCCATCAAAAGGCATTAAAACAGCATTTTGAGAAAAATAATTAATTTATCTGAAAAGAATGAATTTATTATTATATCACATATATATAACATATAAGATTAATTTAAAACATTACATTAAAAATGTGTCATATATTTTTAATTAAATAATATTCCATAAAGAGTGACATAAAAACAATATTATTCTCTTTTTAATAGGTTTCTATTAAAACACATCTATTATATTCAATTGGTTTTTATTTCCATTTTTAATAAATTTTTTAATAAGTGAAACATAATTTAAACATTTGTAAATCTTATTTCACAATTTTGTTGATATTATTTACTCCCTCCATTCCAATGACTTGGCATTAACTAACATTTAAAATAATATTATCATTATTATATTTTTTGTTATAACTCAATGTTGTGTGCAATGTAAGATTTCAAGGAAACTTATTATTGCGTGTTGAGTATGCTATCAGAAAAAGTGTCATATTTGACATAGAATTAATCTATTATTCATAAATATTGATATAAATTAAAAAAGTATTATTATATAAATACCTTGGTCATCATATCTTTCCTCGTTTCGGATATTGCGTCCTCCCAATTTTAATATTAGTCTTGGAAACATCATTGAAAGCCCCACATAGAAAACAATTCAATAAAACTATCAATTTTAATGAAAGAAAGATAAGTACAAACGTCACCCAATATAACACATACTATGATTTCATGTTGGAAAACAAGGATATGTAATAAAAACTAACCATCATGTTCTGATGGAGAGTGATAGAAAACATAATCAGGATAAAGTTAAATACTAGAAAACCATGAACATGAGATAGTTTATAAGATATTTGATTAACCTGTAAGAAAAGTGAACAGACAATGTTTTTTTATGTTCCTTTTCATAAATTTTCAGAATTTATTTATGAGATTTACTATGAAAATAAGGATATATACTAATTTTCAATTATAGTTCAATAAATTAATAAATTTATACAATAAATTTACCTTTTTTCCAAAATATGAGTATTACAGATGACTTGGTCACACCTAAAGTGCTAAAATCAACTTATAGAGAGTCACATATTCCAAAAAAGATGAATTATATATTTCCCTTGTCTTTATACAATAACCATAACCAATATCATTGTACAAGATCAGATGATCCAAAAATAGGATAATCCTTTATAGAATTAAATACTACTCTTAATCTCCAAAATTAAACAAACAATACCAACAGTTAAAAAAAGTCCATTTAATAAACAATTGTCATTAAAAATATTCAAAATAATCCAAACTAATAGTGAAACAAAAAATTCATATGGATTTGATCACATGGTCTTCCACGATAAATCATGACATTTATATCCAAATAACATTGACTACGCATAATGTCATATAATTAAAAGTAATTAACCTAAACACATATTCTATATGATAGTTTAATCATTTACATAAATAACCCAAATTTCTAGAAGTCCCCAAGAAAAAAATAGATTCATCCAAAATAAAATTCCACCATTACTCAACTAATTAAATCCCATAGTATTCTATTTTCTTTAGGCATATATTTTTCCTAAAAGATAGAATTTCTTCCAAAATAACATTTATCACTTAATCACCAAATCATTTTCTTATACTAAGGATATCTTTTTGATAAATCATAAGTTCCCAAAATAAACATATTATTGATCCATAAAATAATCTAACTAAAAATAATTAGTCATACTAACCAGGGACATAACGTTGTCCAGTGGTAGGCCATAAATTTAATCTGCACTTTGGTTGTGGGTTTTATGCCCACAGCTTTGTCCAACGCGACTGGTTTTCACACAGTCTATGTGTTGTCCTTTTTCATAAACTATATACTTATATAACATTCCCAAAAAGTAATACCCTGTAATTTCTTAAAATTAATTGATCATATAGTCCCAAATGGTAATTTATAACTATATCCACAAAAAAAGGAAAATTCTTCCTCAAATAGCATTTTCACATAACAAAACTGTAGGTTTACACATACAATATAAAAGTCTTACATAGTAATCCCATCAACAAAGAGTATTTATACTTTTAAATATTTCACCACCCAGATACCTAACATAACTCTCTGATTTCTAAAATGTAGACATCTTAATCATCATGCCTTCTCAATGACCCCTTAACAAAATTTTCAGCTTATTCCATAATACATATTTTTTAAAAACAAAATCATGTATCATATCCTAAGAATCAATAATATCAAAATATAAGCTAATAAATAATCCATACCTTTCATATGTCCTGACTAGTTTCCCCATCCTTAATTGGAATGGTATTTTGCATTAGTAACCATATATATGTATGGTACAACTGATCCCATTTCTGTACATTCTTTGTAGGGAATCTATTTGGGTAATAACCATGTAAACTAAATTTAAAACATTCAATTGATCATTTTGAAAGAACTTATTTCCATTTCCTAGAGTCAATTAGATAGTATATTTTTTCAGGGTAGGTTATTTATTTATAACCATAATTACCACATTTGAAACATCTTCCCGTAAATTTGAATCATTTTCCTTGGTGTTTCTTTCCACATACTTGAAACATAGTTTTTTAAATATACATACCTTTATGATTATTACCTGAACATACATTGGGATTCGTTTCTCTCATATATGATTCCTTAGAAAAATAAACAAGGTTGAAGTGTTCAATCATGAATCCAAATAGTTTTTTAAGAATAACTACAAGAGTTCTCATTGGAGCTTCTATTTCATTTGGTTTCTCATTCAGAAAACCACCACAGTTTCCTTCACATTCATTGTTACATTGATTCCTTCTAGATCCATACATTTAATAAAACCAAAAAGGTCACTTTTATTATATCAGACAAATCATCATATAATATCTTATGAGGAGGGTAAAAATTAAGATATTCTTATTCATGTTATATTAAACTCATTCAATATATCTAAAATAACTATTACTCTTTCTTACAATATAACCATTATGGTTATGCCACTTTTGATTAAATAACACACTAACCTTTAAAGACATCTAAACTGGACTCTAATACTAACTATAAGGCCCTGACCATAAACATTACATAATCTTGAATTATGTTAATAATTCAAATTAAGGATATTTTTTGGTTTAGTGCATTACATAATTAGGCCACAACTATTAAATTAAATCTCAAAAATTTAAAAGTAGACAATTCTACCCAGTATCCATTTTTTCCTAAAATTAAAACTATTAAAATAAAAAAATAATTCTTTTCTTGATATAAATCTTCTTGAATTATAAATTTATCATAACATTCCTTATAACTTGTGAAAAAATTTTAGAAGACATGGGATGAGCATAAAAAGACCATTAAGGGTTATAAAATAATGAAAGAAAACAACAGTCCGTCAAATACATACAAAACATAATCCCTTTATCATTCCTTATAAAATCATAATATTTATGAATAACACATAGAAATCATAAATCATAAAGGAATCTTGTGGCATACATATCATTCTTACATTGCATCTTTCATATATACACTGGGAGTTACATTTGGAATACACAACATATTATATTTCCTAAATCTAATAAGAGAAACATTAACGTTTACCTCTGTCACGTTACCCAATGCATTGTAGTGTTATCTTGGGATCACCCACCCTGGGTATATCATAGAACCACCAGTATATATAAAAAATTCCCATGAAACATTATATAATCATAACAAATAAAACATTTATAAAGGAACGATAACATTTCTATATGAAATCATAATATATCATTTCAATATATTGAAATAATCAATCCATTCTCAAAACCATATTATATACCAAAATACATAAAAAGGGTATATTGTATTTATTTTCCTTTATATAAACAAAAAAACTTTTTAAGGAATCCAAATATAAAATAATACACTTGGCAGTAGAAAGGTCATTGTCACCACATAAGTTAAAAAGAGACATTCCTTTTCTATTTTTGTAAAAAACTTTGTAGATAAAGATTCCTTTTGAAAAACATTTTAACCATTTAATGAATATATTTTTGAATCAAAGAATCCCAAACCACGTTGAAAATGTTATAGTAATTAACATTTTAAAACATTAATATCAATATAATTAAATCATAAATATTGTTTTAATACAAGGAAATTAATGAGAAATATTTAGAAAATAATATCTTTAAAACATTTTAAACTGTGTTTTAGTTAGAGTCTATTACCACATTAAAAAATACTTGATTAAAATTAATTAAAAAATAATATTTAAAAAAAGTAATAATATCATGAGAATAAAGATATTCATGATATAATTTGTCAAAGCTAAGAATATAAACCTTATAGGATAATAAAGCTTCACAATATCAAGATATTCCAAAATTAAAATAGATTGAGACAAATTCCCTTATGAAAATAATGCATCCTAATGGCATAAAATTAAAATTCAGAAAAAGAGTTGATGAGAGAGAAAATGGTCTCTTGTCACTAGGACATAAAATTTTAAAAAATAAAGATATAGAATAACATATCCCAATATAATAGAATTAAAATTAAAATATATAACAATTACGAATTCTTTGACTAAAAGAGGAGGGTCAAAGGTTCCCTTACCTTCAATCTGACTTATCTTGTATGTTTCTTATTCTTCCTGAATAATCATCATAACATAATTTCTACTTTCATCCGAAACTTTTTCATGTTTATTATTCCTTTTATATCACTTATTACTATGCTACAAACATTAAAAAATTATTTAATTTAATATCAATCATTTTGCTGATATTTGGTACTTGAGTCAAAAATGAACATGATATAATTACAAATTGTCCATGTAGTCAAAATTCCATTATCTACAAAATTTAATTCATGATTTAAATATCATAAAGATATAGTATATATGTATAAAGAGAATTCTACAACATTAAGATATAATAAATTAAAAGCACCGTTCATGGAGACGGTAAGTCGTACATACGCATGAATGCTACATTCATTTATTTTTCATAATTAAAAGAAGGAAAACTAAATGATAAATAGGTATATTATAATTTCAATAAAATATAATATTTTATATACATTACATAAGTTCAATAACACCATCCATGATATGTTCATGTATGGCATGAACGAGTCATATAACTTTGAGGGGGTGGTATTCATTACTTCCTCAAATTAAATTATCATATTTTTATGACATTGAAAAGAATACAGGTATGTTATAAATGAGAATTACAGAAGCATAGAGGTAAAATAAATATCATATATAAATAAATTTTCATCATAATTTCCCCCATGAAATGTGGTAGGAGAATATTGAACACTCATTGTTTCATTGGGAAGTAGTTCGTCGTCCACCAAAACAGTATGTTATACACCCGTTAGATAGAGGTGTGTGTAAGTGTAGTTTGAATCCAGATTATTAAAAAAACCTAGTATATTGAGGGAACTTGTTTTTTAATATAATCAAATAAAAAAATAGAATAGGGAGTAGAGATGGAAAATAAAAGAATATAATTTGAGAGGAGTCATTGCCTCTAAATCGGGTAACTCCCATTGATTTATGCTTAAAGGTATCCTGGAATTTCATTATTCATAGAGAAAAGATTCTTGGAGGAATAAGGGATGTTTGGAGCCTTATGGAGAAGAGTCTAGATGTTCCATGGGGATTTATAGGTATATGTAATGGGTTATATGTGTTGTCCATTTAGATGTGTTGTCCATTTATAAGAGGGAGTCGAAATAATATCATCAAAAAATAATTGGACTGGTTTTGGTATTTTTATCCTTATCTTTTTTATTTAACACTTTTTTACTCTTATAGTTTTATCAAACATTTAACACTTTGAGAATCAAAATAGTTACCAAAAAATTAAAAATATCCAAATAGAAGGTAATTAATATAATTTTAGACTTATTATAACCATTTTTCCTAACCTTAATTTTTTTTGAATTTTATAATATTTAATAAAATATGTTTTATTGAAAAAATATGAATTTTTTCAATTTTGACACTACTCAAATGATGTTTTTTTAAAATACATAACTTGATTACAAGGAAAAAACATCCTTACTACAAAGATAACATGTAACTATAATCTATAAAATTCTTTAATGAAATCAAAATAACCAAATTACATTTATTTTAACATATATAATATCATTTATTTGAATCCTTAATTAATGAGGCAAACACTACATCATCATTGGCTCGAAATTAAATTTTTCTATTTATTGTATGAAAATTATAAATAAAATACCTTTACATAGTAAATAATATTATATTTTGAATTACTATTTATAGTAAATGATATCACTTATATAAACCCATATAAAAATTGTTCTAGTAAAACATATATGTTTGTGTTATATTTTCCTTAACTTTAAATTAAATGTAATTAAATTTCATTTTCAAACACTAGTGGCTCCATGGGTCCCCAAACCGTTCAATGGATTCCCCTGGTTGGAAATTTATAATCCAATTTAGTTATGAAAAGTTTAAGGTTAATTCAATATTATTATAATATTATTTTTTACACATATTTACCAAATTTACCCTTTAACCATGGTAAATAAAATATTTAATGATGTTGCTATTCAAAATATATACAAATAATGGTTACCTGTTTACAAAATTAAGACCTCCTGATTTAAAATATGGAATCCATTTTTCAAAATTGAAAACGCATAATTGGCTGGAATTAATTTAAAATTAATTTCCGTTGTCAAAACCAAAAAGTTTGTTTTTACGAAGTAAAAACTACCAAGAGATTGACATGTGTTTATGTATCATTTCAAAGTGAAATTACATAAAATGACCAAAATTGGATTAAATGATAAAAATATAATCCCAATATACTTTATAACCAATTAAAAATATAATATAACTATATAAATAAATTTGATTAAAAGTCATTTTTGGCTTACAATGCAGTATTTTTCACTATTCATTAAAAAAACAACCTTTAGAAAAAAATATCAAAAATTTACCCAGAGTAAATTCTGATGTCCCACTTCTAATGAAGAATTTTATTTTTTCACATAAAACATCTACATTTGTCAAAAACTATATTTAAAAATGGTACACCGTCAAAATGCTGTAGAACTGCGTTTTTAGAAAAATAATTCTTTTAACTGAAAAGATTGAATTTCTTCTTATATCATATCTAGAAAAAATATAATATGAATTTATAACATTACATTGAAAATAAATTTTATATTTTTAATTAAATTATAATCCATAATGAGTGATATTAAAACACAATTATTGTCTTTTAAATAAGTCTTCATAAAAACAATTTCATTATATTCAATTAGTTTTTATTTCCATTTCTAAAAAATTTGGTAATCAATGAGTTATCATTAAAACATATGTAAACCATATATAAAAATTAATATGATATTATTAATTCCCTCCATTCAAACGGTAAGGCATTAACTACCATTTAAAATAATAAAAATATTATTTTTTAATTTTGTATTACTCAAAGTTGTGTGCAACCTAAGATTTAAAGGAATCCCGTTGTTGCGTGTTGAGTAAGATATCAGAAAAATTTCCATATTAAACATAAAATTGATATCTTATTCATAAATATTAAGATAAATTAAAAATGTTTTATTATATAAATTCCTGTTTTGTTCATTTACACACTATTGGTGTTTCCCAAATTGGTATTATATTCTCACATCATAGATATACACCTCATTGTAAATGTAACTCTTCTTCTGTTGTATTTCAAGTACTAATTAGAATAACGTTTGATTACATTAGTTGGTAGTTTTTATTTATTTAGGATAAAATATTGGGTCCCACATTATATTTTGAGCTTCTGTAATACAACAAAGGTTGTGATTATCTCATTTCCTATTCCTCTTAATCTAACCATGGTCATAGTCCATGTTTGGATATTAATTTATTATGAATTTTCAGTGTATAAGAGGTTTTATAGAAGATTTTTGTGTATTAATTCATATATAATGGGTTATTGGAAATTTATATTCATAAAAACTCTTCTTATTCCCCATTTAGTTTTTATTATATTATAGGAACAAAAAAAGTATAAATGGGTCATGACATTTTTTCAGTATAAACTAGTTTGGACATATATATATATAGATATTAAATTAGATAAAACAAATACTAAATATTCTCCATAGACCCATTTGAACATGAAACATACCTTGCGGACTGAGGTGTACCAAAATAGTAGAAACATATGAAATATGGTTTTTTCATAGGAATTCTAGTCATGGATGTTATGATATGATATTAGAGAATTATTTTTATGTTTTAAAGAAATAAAAATTTTGAGGTTTTTATAGGAACTATAACGATAACATATTGATATGTAATCGATAAAAATATGCCATGCACAATGTTATGGTGTAATAACAGGTTACTATTGGTTTAATAAGTACTTTCTATGTACTACGAGTTTATGTATGTAATTCATTATCTATCTATTGTATGATAGAATAAATCATGAGATATGAATCATTGACATGATTTAGAGTTAATAATTCTTCTCGTTAATGCACCATGAATGGTATTAATAGTTCAACACATGAATAATGTGATGCTATATCACATATTTTCTAATAATTTCTTTGTTATAGTCAGAACCAATACAGGTTTATACAAACTAAAATATCAAAAATATATATACATAGTGGTTATATATATATATTGGTGATAATTAGATTAATATGAACCAATTATTTGTTCCTTTGATTGAGATAGTCATACATATTTTAAGATAATTTTTTTTAATGTTGAATGTTTCATATTCTAAATATTGTATTTATTTATTGCTTATAATTCCACTATTTATTATTCCCTCCATTCTATTTGGTGATAGTTTTAAATCAGGTTACTTTCTTTTGTAATTGATGTATTTTATGATAATTCCATTATTCCTATATATATTTCGTTTTGAATCGTATATTTTTTTTAAAAAAAAATCATGTTTTGGGTCATGTTGTATGATTCTAATGTTTTAAATATTTCTCAGAATTTGATATCATAGTGGTGGTGATGTTGATTATTATTTATGAATTGAAATAAATCTAGGAATTTTTTTTAATTTAAATTAATAAATCATTCTAGAATTTCTCCATTGGTATCAATTCAACAACTAATTTCTTATATTATAATATATATTTTATGATGGGGGAATGATATTTTTATAAGGGAGATTAAATTGGTGGTTTATTTTGCATCAAAATAGCTTGTTTACTTTAAAACTAGTTCTTAGTTTTCTTTAGTGTTAGGAACAACACAGAGTTTTCCAGTTTAAGAAATTGTTTTATTTCATGAACTACAATGGGTTTATAGTGAAAAATATTTTTCCATTATTTTTTAAATTGGGTAAACGAATTAAAATACTAAAGTATATTTTGGAAGATGAACACGATTGTTATTTTGAAATGAAATTGCCTTTTGTTTGTAAGAGAAAATTCAATTCAACAAGTGTTTATTTTTTAATTTATATTTATATATAAATCTGTTTAGTTTTAAGATAGTATATATTGATATTGTTTATTTTGACTGCATTCATAAAATAAAATCATTTTTGTTATTTGGTATTTTTATGAAAAATCTTTGTTATATATTTCTTTAATAAATTTTTTTTTATTAAACTGTTTGATAAAATTTTTTCTCTCTTTGACAAAGAAGACATTTAATATAATCCAGAAAAAATATATATATATATATATATATATATATTAATTGGTGTGGGTTATCATAAAAATATATTTTAATAGTTTAATATATTAAAAAAGACTCAAAAATGATGGTATATTCACTAAAATTGGTATCTCATTAATGTTAAAATATTTGATTTGGTTTTCGAGTCACACATCAAAAGTGTGGTATATGATTGTGTTGCAGTTTATTGTTATAATTATAGATGCTAAAACATAATTTTTTTAAATAATTTGAATCCAATCCATGATTTATGAATTATAAGTGTGATGTAGTTGTTAATTTGATTTAGTGGAATTTTTTGGATCATGTTTTTTTGATATGAAATTGGTTCAATTGTTTTTTGTTTATAGTTGGTTCAATTTTGTGATTTTACGTGAGTTTGTAGGTTGTATTTTTTTATATTATTTTATTGTTTTGTGTATATATTTGATACTTAAGAGAAATTAGTGTTTACTTAATCAACTACATTAACATATTAAATATAATTAATCATCTGGTGGAGATTTTGTAATTATTTTAAATCCAATTAACTGAGTTACAATGTCATTTCTTAATGTTAAATCATTGTTCATTTTATTTTTGTGTTCTATGTGAGGGTATATTTTTTATTTTAGTAATTTTTTTATGTTATAAGTGTCTATGGATATATTAATAAGTAATTTTTCATGTGGTTGTGTTTCATGATGAGTGATGGTTTATGGGGTGACAATAAAGGTTTTAAATTTTCAATTTATATCTACTGGTGGTTCTAGGTACCCTAGGGAATTCACATTTTTTTCATAGTGATTATGATCCTTTCTCTTTTATAATTTTCAGGTGGGTTAATTTCATTCCATTAAATAAGGTTTTGGTAGAGAAAATTATGTTGTGAATTTACCATGATTTATTTGGTTTCATGGGTAAAATTTAATGTTGTTTCTTAGTGATTATTTTTGGATTTATGATATAATGTTTCTAGAATAATTTATGTTAAAATATTTTTATATTTATTTTATATTTTCACTAAATATTTTTTTATATTTATTGATTACTTTATAATTATATTTATGAATTTTAGTGGGAATATTTTTAGGTGATACTTGAGGAATTTTGAAACTGATATGGTTATGAACAATGTATGGGTGGTGGTTTCAACGGATCGAGTGATTATTTGGATGATATTGCAATATTCATGTCTATGTTTTTTAATTAAAAATGAATCAGATATATATGTGTATATATTCATGATATGAAGGAATATTTTCAAGGTTATGTTTTAAAAAAAATTAAATGTTTTCTAAATGGGACATTTTTCACGGCATAATTAAAACGAATTTATTTTTTATTATGATGAAAATTTATTAAATAATTTAATAGTTTTTTTTGAATAATGATATCATTTTTTCTTATTATTGAGTAATCCATGACATCTTATTATGATAACCCATGATTAACCATTACCATCTAACCCTATTATATCTACATGTTGTGAAATCTCAATGAAACTAATTATGGAATAAAATGGATTTCCATTGTTCATTATTAGTCAAAAAATATATTATGGACTAGTTATTCCATGAATAATATTTTAGAGACCCCAAAAAATATTATATTGTTAATATAACTCTAAAATTCCATTTTATGTGCTTTAAAAATATTATATAATCCGAACCACCAATTAAAAATTAATCCAAAATGAAATAAAAATCAATGAACCAAATATAATCCTTTATTAAGAGATTTCTTCAGTGTTGATATGCTGGTTGGGTTTAAGTGGGGGAATAAGTAATTAACTATTTATGTATAATAATTTTTTATTAAAAAAACCATGAAACATGAAAACTACAATAGTTTTTAAACAAATGGGGTTCATTAGTGTTTTTGAGAACTTTATTTGTAAATGGATATTAATTAGAAAATTATTTATATTTTTTAATATATTAATTCATTATTATCTGTTTAAATGTTTACCAAGATAGGTTTTTTAATTCATATATCATTTCTTATATAAAACAATGAATATAGAAAAAATTTATAATAAATTTTCCAAATTAAATCATTATACATAGATATGTTATTTGAAAAGATAAATTAAACCCAAATAAATTTATACATGAATCCATTATTACCATAGAAATATGTTATAGTCTATTCCTAGCTCAATGTTTTCTTGAAAATACATATTATACACTATATATTAGAGGCTATTAATATATATATACTTGGACATATCTCATAAAATGATTTTTTGATATATCTATTTCTAATAGTTTGTCCTCAATTATATGTGCTCGCGGTCGAGTTCATAAAAACCTTATGTCTCTTTTGGATTGTATTTATCATTTCCAGTTGCTACATGAATGTGACCATTTAATAGAAAAGTTTAATACCAAGAAATTATTCTATATTAGTGGTATACAATAATTTGATGCAACTCTTGATAACTTTAATATTTTCTTTCATGATTTTATATATCATTAGTTGGGTGAATTGAATAATTTTTTAGAATTGTGTTTGGAAAATTTATATTCATATTATGTTATCAAAATCCAGGTAATTTTTCTTTTTATGACATTCCTTGAGAATTAAAAAAAAATATAGAATGTTGCATATATTTTTGTGATATATATTCATATTGTTTGATGTAACTAGTTGTGATACAGTAAACATTGGAATTATTTTGATAATTTCCATATTTATTATAAGGGTATATGGTTGTTATAAAAACCTATTACAATAGTTTTATTAGAAATTAAAAAAATGATTGAATGAGATGGGTTTTAAATCTCAAATTTTTATACATATAATTATGCAACATTAAACATTATAAATTATAGTAATTTTAAAAATAGAAATCACATTCCAGGAAATTTTTTGTTTAATGTTTTAGAAAATTATGATAAACTCTTAAAAAGTAACCATACATTAATAATTTATAGTTATAATCAGTGTCCATTATCCCATTAAGTTAAATTATTTTAAATAAAACATGATTTATTTTCATGAGAAATATTTAATACATTCATCCTGACATGTTATTTTTACTTACTAATCACAAGACCTGTGAAAAATATTTTAAAACTTTTTATATGAACAAAAAGTGTTGTAAGGGAAATAAATAAAAAAACCATTTGTCTAGTGAAGACATATAAATCATTTCCTTAAAATATAACATTTTTTACCTTAAGAAGGAGAGCGTCCTTTAAAAAATATAATTATCTTACCTTTTGAAAATCACTTTTTTTAATAAAACTCATAAAAACATATAATATATATGTAGGTATCATGGGAAATAATTATATTGAAATGTAATAACCATATGGTCAACATCCATACGTGTAACTATTGAAAAATGAAATAGTCATATCACTAAATTCCAAACATGACATTCTTATAAATGGAATATCCATAAAGATGACTTCTATCCCCAATGCAGTAGATGTTATAACATAACCACCCATCTATGGTTTATCACATAACCACTCATCCATATCATAATACCAATACATAATCGTAACACATAAAATATTTTAATTATCTACATTTTTGTAATAAAAATTCACTTCAATATATCAAAAAAATTCTCAATTTTTTGAAAAAACTAATCCATTTTGAAAACCCTTTTAAAACATTAAAAATGAGTTTTTTGATTCATAGTGTCCCATACCACATTAAAAAATTTGAAAAAACTAAAAAATTAATATTATTTAAAAATTCATGCACATTAAAATAAATCCAGACAAACCATTTTGAAAACATAAACATGAAAGGGAATGGTTTTGAACAATAATTCTTTAAAACTTATAAAATGATGATTCAATTAAAGAGTCTCTTACATTGAATGTGACACATTATGTATGTTCTTTATCATACTGGATAAAAATTTTAGGTCAATTATTTACTTCATTTATAACCTTTTAATTTTTATTATTACTATTATATCACTTAATAACATGTAACAATTACTGGATCTTTTATTTTCATTTTAAATGTTTTTATGATGTTCGATACATGACTCCAAACTAACATTGAAATTGTGTTTATTTTCAAAGTGGTAATTAGACAAAAATCTCTAGAATAATATTAATGAAATGGTTATAATATAAATACATCAATTATAATTTGATATCTAAACATTATGAATTGTTATGCATAATGAACAATGCTATAATCCAAGAGATGGTGTTTTGTACGTAGGCATGAGTAGCGTTTCCATTTTTCTATGATCATTATGGAAAAAAGAAATATATTATTTTATCCCAAAAAATGATAATAATATAAATTATATCATATTAATAATTTATATATAATTATATATATTATCCATGTAATGTGGTGATAAAAAACGAATCACATTTCTTCATAGAGGTGCTAGTTCACAAGTACGCCCGAATGACGTTATAATTTTTATGTGCGTGAAAATTAAGAAAACAATTGATATATTGTTATATTATAATTATATATATTAATTAATATTATATATAAACATTAATAATATCATTATAATTAGTCTTGGGTGATAGTAATGGAAAAATAATTATACTGATTTGTGGAGTTGATAATTTATAGGTCCGCATGAATGATTTATTATTTTCCCATTTGATGGATGTGGTGATGGATTTAGGAAATGATATTAACACAAAAATTTATAATAATATTTTGGATATTGGAGTTATTATTTTATCAGTGTTTGATAATATTTTCACGTAGTGGAAGAAGAAATAAAACAAAACCACTAAATTGAAAACGATACAACTTCCTTAGACGACCTCCTTTGATTAACTCCTTAAGGCCTCTAGGGAGGATGTTATTACTAAAATAATACATGTATAATGTTAGGAGGGATTTTAAATTTGGGAATATTTTGGCTGATCCAAAGTGGTTTTCAAATATGATATATAGAGAAGAATGGGTTACATTTTTTAGGAGATTGGAAGGGCACTCTTGGAATTCATCAAAAACATAAAAAATAATAAAACTACTTTGTATCCAATGACATAAAAATGTACCGTAAATTAATAAGTGAAGATAAGTTAGACAATATATTATCACATTTTTTATTACACAATTCATGGGTATTTAAATAATTTAATACTATTTTAATTTAATAAAATATCATTTTGTCTATTTTGATAATATTAATTTTAATAGATTATAAATACATCAAGAAAAAGGCGGGAATTAAAAATTAATTATTTATAAAATTTATATTTCATATTATCGTTCTATAAAATTCATTTCAAACTATAAATCATTAATAATATGTCAAAATTAAAATGTTAATATCAATTATTTTATTATTATGTTAATTAAATAAATACTTTTTTTAGCATTGGGTAAGAATTTAAGGTAAATATAAAATTTATAAAAATAAAAAATAAAATTATATATAGAAAATGACTTCATTACTATCTAATCATGAATTTTTATTTGTTCATTTCTTGATTTTGTCCCTATGTGGACACAGAAAAGATATTAAATATAAAGAGAGTAATATTTTGTAACTATCTTTGCCTTATATAAAATATAATTATTTCTCATGTCCAAGTGTACATTAAACAACAAAAATTATAGATTATGTTTATAAGGGTATAATAAACCACATCTAATATTTTTTTAAATGTTTTCAATATATATATATCATTTATAAATTTTTTTTACGCTTATTTTACCCTTTTAACTCTTATAGTGTCATCATGTAATCTAAACGTTTTGGGTTAACCTAATTACTATAACATTTGAAAACACCAATAAATGAATAATTTTGGAAATTTAATTAATTATCAAAATTATTTGCATGAATATTGGTTTTTTATTTTTATATATTTTAAAAAATTATTATTTATATTAAAATACCAATAATGTCAATTTTGAAACTATTGATTTATTTAATTTTTAAACGTATTATAACAGAATCATAAATTCAATCCAATACATTCAAAAAGTCATTAACATGTCAAATAAATCTATAAAATTCTTGTATGACATGAATATCTCAAAATATATTTATTTTAGTATTTTTATTATCATATATTTGTTATTTACATTAATTAAACAATTATTGCACCATTATTGTGTCACCGTTTAAGTTAATATATTGTCACTAAAAATTGAAATAAAATATAATTATTTATATTACTATATTGGATTTATAAATCATATTTATAGTTTTAAATATCATTTATATAAACACAAATTAAAAATGTTTAACTTGTTGAAAACAAAAGTGTGAAAAAATTGACATTTCGGTGAATAAAATACTATAAATGACTTAAACTCATCAAAGTGGATCAATGATCTCAAAAAAGCTTCCCAAATATTATTTGGGACGAAATTAACTAAACTAATAGGATTTTGACATGTTTTAGGATAATTATATAACATAATTTTAATCATTAATTACCTGATTAACCCTTAACCGTGGTAATAAATATATTAACTGTAGTAACTATTAACATTTTCCAAAAATTATTTTGATCATATTAGATCATAAATATCACACCTATTAAATATATGTGCATAAATTTTTAAAAATTTAATTCATAGAAGTCTCTAAATTAGGTTAAACACTAATCCAATATATGTGTCGAGAATGCTGGTTAAAGTATAAATGTCCAAAATTTTAATAAGTTTTTATATATAATCTCATTGTGAAATTGATTCCAATGAAATACCTTAGATTAACTTATAAAAACATTATTTAGTTATACTTTTAAATCAATAAAATAAAATATTCAGCACTATAAATAAATTTATTAAAAAACAGTTTTCAATCAAAATGCAGTAATTTTTTTCTATTCATAAAAAATGAATCTAATTAGTAAAATACCATAAATTCAACCAAAGTAAATTTTTATAATAATATTTCAAAGAATAATTTTATTTTTTCAATTATAATATATATAATTTTCAAAAAGAGGATTTAAAATAGGTGCACAATCAAAAGATGGAAAACCTGCTTTTTTTAAAACAATATACCTATTTTATGTGTGAAATTGGATTTGTTCATATATCATGACCATAAATAACATAAATAGAATGTCTGAAATTAGATTTAATATATTATATACATATATATATATTTCATTAATATAATCCAATAAGAGATATTTTTTATTTTTTTGTATAAAAATACACTTTTCTACATTTAAATATGTATTTCAAAAGAAAATATTTTATTTTTCTAAGGGGTTTACATTCATTTATAATTAATTGGAAAATTAATAATTATATATACATGTGTAAAAAAAATTTCATAATTAAATCAATACTATTCATACCCGTAATTCTAATAGCTAGGTTATAACTGTAACATTTAAATAATAATGTTTAGTTGTTCACTTAAGCACAATGCGGAATATATTTTACACTATTGAACATAATGTTTCTTTTTAAAAACATTGGATGACACATTATAATCCCCATTTAATAAATTATTTCCCTGTAATTTTAAATTGGGAATGAAAAATAATAATTTGTATTTCAAAATTATTTTTCTAAATCCCAAATCAGAAATAGGATTAATAGAAAATCCACTATAAAGAAAAGAAATCGATGCATGACTGTCACCTAAAATAAATCCTGCTCAGGTTCCATGTAAGAAAACATGGTTATGGAATTTAAAACTAATGATAATTTTTTGATGTATAGTGATAGAAAACATGGTCTTGAAAATATTAATAATCAAAAAACCATAAATTTACAATTGGTTAAAACGTTATTGACATCTTAGTAAGAAAATAAATGAATACTGTTTTTAAGATAATTTTTATTTATTTTGGGAATTAATTTACTTCCAAGACTATGAACATAAATCAATATAATTTATTGAAAATTTGGGTTTCATACTTTAAAACATTTCCAACACAAACTGATCTTTTTATCAAAATGATATGTATTTATGATGAACTGTTTTCATGATTGATGTACTATAATTAAAATATATATATTCACATAATCCACAAAATATTTACTATATTTTTCTTCTATATTTATACCTTAACAGAAAAATTATTTAGTATAATATAAGACAATTCTCAAAAAATAATAAACCATATTTGAAGAAAAAATATTTCAATCTCCAAAATTCTATAGTAATATCCAACGTTCATCGTAGACCATTAAAAAAATAATTACCCTTAAAATTATTCAAAAATAGTATATCTAATAATAAAACCCAAAAAGTCAGAATGATTTGACCACATAGTCCTCCTAGATATATTTTAAGAATTATCTCTAAAAAACATTAGTCACATATAATTCCTCTTACAAAAATTGTACTTTAATAAATCATATAATCTCCAAGATATGATAATTTTTTCCAGAAATAACCTAAATCCATATAAGTATACAATATAATCATAGGTTCCTTGGAAATATTTTTCAACCTTTACTTCTCATATAAAATTCCATATTATTATATTTTCCATCATCATATAGGTTTCCCAAAATAATGCACATCTTCCAAAATAATATTAATCACTTAATAAACAGTCCTTTCCTAATCATATAGTTATCTATTAGATAAAAGTTATATTACCAAAATCATCTTATTATTTATCCATCAATTAATATAACTAAAAAAGAAAATCCATACTAACCAGTATATCACCTACACCAGTGGTAGGTGATTCACCATTGTCTCCCTTCAGTTATGGGATTGATTCCTGTGGACTTATCGGACGTGACGGGTTGTCCCCCATCCTATGCGTTATCCTTTTTCTAAAACTATATATTTCATATAAAATGATAAAAAATCATAATTAACTAAAAAAATTAAATAAAATTTTTTATACTCATATATTATCTCATACCTTTCCATTTGCATCCCAAAATTTAATAACCCATAATTACCACAAATGCGAATATATTCAAAAAAATATTAGTCATATTAAAATTTCACAACATAAATCCAAAAAATAGATTTTAATACATTTAACTTATAGTCAACCTTAAAATTACTATATCTTTTTATTATACTAAACTCTTTATTAAACGTCATATTATACAATGTTGTTTAAACTATCCGATAATACCAACTATTTGGACGCAAAATGATACGTTAAAAATTCTAGTCATTTTAAAACTAGATATTACATTAGAGGATCTTTTCAGTTTATAGTTTTAGATATTTAGCACATAATATTACAATGTAACCCATAAATTAAAAATTGACACTAATACTCAGAATCTAATTTTTCCACCAAAAGAAACCCTATTAAAGTAAAACATGATTTCTTTTCAAAAGTAATCATCACATTTATCATGAAATATTATTTCTCATTACCTATCTCAAGACTTTTGAAAAAAACTGAAACATAGAAAGGGAAAAAAATCTCCGTAAGTGATCTAGAGAAATAAAACCACTTGTCTAGTAAAATCTAGTAAAAAACTTCTTTAAATCATACATTTTTGCCCTAAAAAATATATCGTTATTTTAAAATGATTATTATCATAACTTATAAAATTAATAATATTATCCTGAAAACTAATAAGAAAACATATAATATATAATACATAACATAGGATATAATTATACAAAAAATGGAATAACCATATGTTCAACTTCCAATCTTTCCACTCTTACAAATGGATGAGGCATATGACTGACCACCATACACAATGAATTGGAGGTTATAACATAAAAAAAGTCCTTGGTTTATCACTTAACCAATCGTCCTTATCAAAGTAGCAATATATAATCATAACACATAAAATCTTGAAATTTTCCACATTTCACCCATAAAATTTTATTTTCACACAAATTAAAACTTCTCAATTTATTGAAATAACCAATACATTTTTAAAACCTATTAAATACATTTTAAAAAATATTTTTTTAAAGTGTCCCATAAAACATTGAAACATTTTAAAAAAACTAAAAAATATACAATTTTTAGAATATCGATTCCCATTAAAATACATTAATATAATCCATTTTCAAAAAATTAAAATTAAATGGAAATATATAGAATAATTAAAAACTAAATTTTTAAAAATTGGGTTTTAGTAAAATAGTCCATTAACTATATTATATTTTTTTTTAAAAATTTTAGGGTGTTAAATTATCCATCACATTAATAAATTTCATCCTTAAAATTTTAACATTATATCAACAATTATAGTTTATCCATTTAGAATTATTTTTTAAAACCCATATCATATAAACGGTAAATAAAACATCTACACAATGAGAGTGAAAGAGAGAGAGATCTATGTTGGTCATTTCAACAAATTCATAACTAGGTACCCATGTCGAAATGCTTTTGTGGTATATAAAGATATGGATAGAAAGTAAAAGTGTAATTCCCAAATAATGACGGATAGTGATAGAGATCGTTGATCAAAATAATGTGAATTTCCATGAAATACTTAACATACAAAGAACTATAATATAAAGAGGCGTGATAAATCCATCATTTCCTTATCAATTAAAATAAAATATTATAATTTTCATTTTCAAGATTATTTTCTAAGATTTATGTAATTCATTAGAACATGGACTAAGAAAATATATAAATACTCTAACATTATAAGATTATTTTTATCCATTAATTAATCTCTACTATAATATCTTCTTGTTCTATGTATATTGAATATTCAAGATGTATTTTTCACACATGAATCACTAAAACAAAATTTTGAAGGATAACATAAAAATAAAAGGATAATGACATATTCCTCCTGCCATTTGATATTATATAAAACCAAAAAGGTTATCTAAAGCTATATTAATTTTTAAAATGAATAATCCTTAATATACTGAAATAATATATAATCAATAAAATTAATAATAAGGACCCTTTCTTCAAACTAAATCATTTCATAATTAAATACTCTATTTCCAAAATAATATCAATATACTAAAACATAAATAGTTTTTAACATTAATTTTTATCTGATTATTTTCATATTTAAATACCAATAATATGGTGATGCTATTAAAAATTAAAATTAATCACTTATTTACCAAATCATAGTTCAATCTCTTGGTAATGTACATAATAAAATTTAGGTTCTATTTGTTACCTCAATATCAATGATCATATAAGACCTAATGTTTATCCATTCCATATACCATTTTTCTCAAAATGAAATGGAATAATTCACATTAAATAGAAGAATTAAATTTTATAATGTAATGAAACATCCTCTAATTATCTAATATGTAATTGAATATCTTATCACATAAAACATTCAAATATATGTCTTTGGAATTTTACATATGAAAAAATTAATCTCACAATCTCATTAAGGTATCTATAAATCTTAGTCTAACCTCTCATGAAATAATAATAATCTCCAAATTTATCTAAAGATAATTTTATACAAACTAAAATATACTTAGAACCACACTCTCAGTTCTAATGATAAATTCACAAACCTTACAAGTTTGTATTTAAAACCGATGAATGTGAATCTATTTCTCCACTAAAAACATATATATAAAAATGATATATTGTTACATATAAATACCCAATTAAAATTTATTTTTATACTTTTATATTTTTATAGAATGGGTAAACACTCTTAACAACATGGTTTCATATATAAATTTTTCATTAATATCTAAATCATATTCCACTAAACACAGGTACCTATATTTTATTCTATGTATCCACCATCTCTTATAGAGTTATTAAGAATATGAAAATTTCTAGACACAAATAATTTTACATAATTCTTCATAACATAGAGAAAATGGAAAATATAAAAGATGAAATCAAATTCTATTTATAGGTAAACATAATATTTAGTAAATATCTATCATCAGGGATAAAAGAATCATTAGGATACAATGACAAAAAAGAAAATAAGTATCATATAAGTTTATATATACCCAAAAATAAATGTATCAACAACTAGGAGACCCTAAATACGTACATAAGTTAGATAAGAGTCATTAGATTTCATAATATGATCATTTTGATGTCAATATTCATCAAAGGAAACATAAAAACCCATATAAAGCATAAGGAAAAAATGTTGGTACATTTGATCATTTTACCCTTATAACACATAAATATTGAATAACCAATGTGGTTGAATTACATATCATAAGAATCCAAAAAATTTAAGGGATATAATGGAACCACCCTTCCCTGAAATATAATGTAACCACCCATCCTTGGTTTAATTCTTAACCACCCATCATTGTTTTACAACATTACATCCCATCATTGGTTTATAACTGAACCAACAACCACCGTAATCAATGTTCAAGAAAAATATCATGAATAAGGTACATAATCAATCCATTCCTGGATAAATATCATAAAAACCCATTATTATATTCGTACATTTAACAAATTGTGGAAATAAAATAAGTTCTGTGAAAATACAATTAAATAACTCATAATAAATCCGTATAACGAACGATGATGGTATCATTAAAAAATACCCCCAATGTAGGAAAGAATAATTTTGATTTTTATGTTAGTAAATGTAAACACCAAAAAAATATTTTTAAAAACATTATAAAAGAAAACAACCTTTTCTTATTAGAAGTAACTATTAAAAACTAAATGTTATAAAAATATTGTGAAAAAACATCTCACTTCAAAAAGTCATGGAATCATATAAATGTTCTTTTAAAGAATATAATTTTCAAGATGGTTGTATAGACCAATCATGTTTTAAATGATAAAAAAATAAATTCTTTTGAACCAATTTTTATATAGAGTCAACAATTACCCATTTGGAAAAAATTAGGTAATTGAATTTTTAAAACCCTTTAAATGTAGTTAAAATATATTTTAAAAGAGAATTAAGAATTCATTTATTTTAAGGAATGTCAATTTTTATAACATCTTATAAAAAATAGACATGGAAGAGAATGATTCCCTATTTAAACCGTGATACATGATCAATATCACTTAGAATCAAGTATATTGATATTTCTAAAATCAATAAGAGGGGAATTAGAAATTAAACAGGTCAAACACATTCATAACTAGAGGAGAAGAAACTATTTTTGGTTCCTGAAAATAAGTTTATATTATTTCCTCTAAAATGAAATTCTATATATATAATCAAAAATAGAAATTATTCTATAATATAAATACATTTCCACTTTTCCAGCATTTAAAATTTGAGACTCATGAATGAATAACAACAAATGATACATTGAGTATCATAAAAAAATAAGATTAATGATATAACATGTCAAAGTGGAAGCATATAAATTATATAAAATAAAATAAGTTAATTTCCAAATTTTATTTCTCAAAAACAAATTAAGAAGATTATTACTTACAAATATCATACCCTTTAATTTGGGAATTAATCAATGAATCATAAATGTGTATCAAATGTAAATCCATATTAAATGGAAGAAAAAAACATAATATAATAAAAGTTAATTATACGCATAGTATTAGAGTATAAAATATAATTATTAAGAAATATAACCCAATCCAAATAAATTAATATATGAATTTATTAACCACTTGGTATCAGTCATGTTAAATATGTTTGAATGTAATAATTTAAATTGAAACATATAATAATATTATATTTGAAGAATTGATGATATTACATGTAAAAGGTGTTGTATATATACCATATTAATGAAATTAGTTTCTTGAAATTAAAGTTTACCTCAATTAATGGGACATATGATGAAGTCTCTTACCTCGATTTCACACATTCAATGTATTCCCTTTAACTCATTTATAATAAACAAATATAAATTATCTAAAGATTACATAAAGGTCATTTAAATGAAATATAATCATCTTATATAAACAATTTTATTTTATAATAACCATTTCCACATTTTATATCACAGAGTGGAATAATATTTTTAATTTATTATTAATATCATATTTAAATACATAATTTGTTAAGTCCACATACGGTCTTTCAAGGGTGCTCAACTCTTTGTTTCAAAAAAGCTCTAGTGATTTGGCTATAGTCAAAGTGGTCAACGAAAAATATTGAATAATCATCATCAAATATTTTTCATATTTATTCACCAATTATACTTATGAATTAAATAATATATGATAGTTTGAAAAAATTAACTACGTTATAATCATAGAGACCATTGTCCATATGAGAGAAAGAGTAACATTTCAATTTCTCAACAATAATTATAAAAATAAGTGAAGTATTATTTAATCATTATGTTATTATCATAATTTTATTAGTAACATCTTATTTTATAATATATATATATATATCATCCCTGTGATTTTTTGAGGGAAAAAATAATGACATCACTTCTTGAAGGTGATAGTCCACACGTACACATGAAAAAATATGATTTTTTAGTTAATGGAAATGTAAAAATTAAAAGCTAAATTATTATTGTAGATATATTAATATTTAATTAATATCATAATTCTTTCATATATATCATATATATTTATTATCTTTAAACGTTTTACCTTCCATGAAAAGTGCTAGTGAAAAACAAAGCACATGGATTCGCTAGGTGGAAGTCTATTATACACCCAAGTGACTATATTTTATCCCCTACATAGTTAAAATTGAGAATTTATATATGATATCATAAATAAAAAACAATAAATAAATCAAAAATATCTTATATATACATCAAAATCATCATTATAGATAGCTGTGAGGGGCTATGATGGAAATATAATTACATGAGTCAATGAGGATATAGTCATTTGTACACATGAATGACAATTTTATTTATCATTTTATAAAAGTGGAGTATTATGTGTTTTATAACATAAAAATAATAAAATATCAATATATTGGATATATATATGTGTTATTTAATAATATTATTTGATAAATTTTTGAAGTGTTTCAAAACATTATTTGATAAGAACGATTCATTTTCAACAGACCATTTTTTAATGGACCTAAATCCTTTTTAGATTGTATTTATGATAAAAAATGACTCTCAAAAATATAGATTGAAATAGGGATGGTATTTGGGATTTTATTGGCTAAAATAAATGGTTTTTAGAGTGTTAATAAGATTGGGAATGGGGTTGACTTTTATATGTGGGGTAGAGGACACACATGAATTTTTTTAAAAGTAAACATGATACCCAAATTTTCACATTCCAAAAAGATCCAAATTTGGACCATATTCGAATATACGTTATATAGGGTCCAAATATTTAATCAACAAAAAAATTTTACAATTTTTTGGTAATTTTACCCCTTATATTTTTTGTTTAACCACTTGTTAAACTCATTTTTTACTTTAACTGTGGTAAAATATTTTTGAATATTTTACTATTTAATACGATCTACAATTATTTATGCAATTTTATATAATATAAATTATTTTTATTCCAAATATTTAATTAATATAAATAAAAAAACTACAATAGTGTCTGAATTTAATTTAATTTTAATCGCCCATGCATGATGAAAAAATTGTTTTTCAATAAATGCATTGTTGATGAATAAATTGATATAATTTTAACAATATGAGAAGTAATAAAATTTTTGTTCATTTAAATTAATATTTAGGTATATAATATGTAAATTTAATTTATGATATGAATAATTAGGGGTATTCTAATTAATTAGAGTGGTGAAACATTAGGCACATAAAACCAGATTTTAGAGAAATTATGTCTTAATCCTAGAAATAAACAAAAACTAACATTAAATATAAAGATGACTGAAATTTAATTACTTAAATTAATTAAAACTAAATATTTCTTATATTTTATTAAATTGAAATCAAATTCTAGTGGTACATTTAAATTACATATTTTATTTAATGTAAATGAAAGTTTCAAAAAATATATATTTTTTAAAATGAGTTCGAAGACTATATTTATTTTAAAATTAAAGGCATATTTATACATTGGTAGATAAGGGCCCATTAAATTCACTATATTAAAAAGGAAATGTGACCCATTATACTAGCTTGATGGCCTAGTGAATTTCCATGACCCTATTATTTCTTATGTCACTGCCTGCTTGCATCACCACCTACATCATAAGCCTCTCCAAGGGGGATTCTAGTTTTCCCCTCTCTATTGGATGTAGGATTATGTATATTACCACTTATTAGACAACATAACAGCTAAAATAAATCATTATTTTTCATAATTCACTAGAATATAAATATTTTCCTAAAAATCCCAAAATTTCACCTGAAGAAAATTTTGATATGATGATTTAAAAAATGAAGTTCATTTTATCAAATAAAATTTTTAAATTATCTTGAAATTAATTATAATTTCTTATCAGAAAAAAATCATTTTTGAAGAAAAACATGTCTTTGAAGAACAACAATATTTTACCAAAATTTTATTGATTATTTACTAGTAATTTTGCAATAAATGTCTTTTGATTAGAATATATATATATATATATATATCATAATTTAGTTAACTCTATTAATAACACCCAATTTAATGGATATGTGATATCAATTGTATTATAATATATTTGATATGGTGACTTAACGATGAACTTAATTTTAGCAATATCATTTTTTATAGTCTCATGAAATTAATTATGATTTTTTCTGACAAAAAATATAAAAAAAATTAAAGAATTTTTTTAAAGAATAAAATTACGTTAATAAAAATAGATTTATTATTTCTTAAGAATTTATTAATAAATTTATTTTCAGTTGGATAAATATATATATATATATATATATGATAATTTTGCTAACACTATTCATACCTTCTGATTTAATGACTATGTTATAACAGTCATATTTTAATAATAATATTTCATCTTTCATTCAAGTTTGATGTTTCATATCTTGTATGCTATCTGTAATTGTTTTATTTTCAATAATCATGAACTATGAAACTTTTTTAAACAATTTATAGTGGGTGATACACCAAAATAGTCATTGTGGTTGGATAAAATGAGGGGCATCAATCCCATGAATGTAAATCATATTGAATATTTTTAAAGAACTATATGATAATAATATAGTAGGAATATTCATCCTTTTCAAAATACATGGTAGTCATTTGTTATAATATGAATCTTATACATATTATAGAATATGATTTTTTATTTATATAATAAAAATTACCTATATTTATGTTTATATCCATCAATTTATACATTGGGTCATGATTAAATTGGTTAAATAACATAATAATGGAAACCAATAATATTATATTTTGATTGGAGTAAATAATAAAATTATAAATAAATACTAATTCATGACAATATTAGTTTTAATTTTACTATAATAACAGGATTTCAAGAATAATTATTGTTGTTTTGGTTTTTTTGAATTTAGTGGAAGTACTTTTTGTTATTATTAGAATTATTTGTGGAGGATGTTTATGAAGATCATTTCTCAGGTGATTAGAGGATAAATTGGCGTTTTATTTGGTTGATGTGCTCGGTTTGAGTAGTATTTTCCAATGATTTGGTGGCGATGAATTGGTAATTGGTAGCATGATGAAATATTCGCAATGAGTAGTAATGTCTAGTGAAGAATTTATTTTAGTATTAATTTTTTTAAGGACGAGTAAGTGAATGTGTTTAATATGATATTTTTTACGCTAGAAATTATTATATGATCATCAAATTAATATTGTTGTTAAATTGTAATGATAGTTTAATATTATAATTAATGATAAATTGGATGAAGAGTATTGATGAGGGGATGTTGTGATATCTTATTTTGATTTTTTTTCTTTTTGTATAGAAAGAGGCGGAAACAATTTCTGATATATGGTGATGATTTTGTATGGATGATGTGTGGTTTTAGTATTTTTAGAATGATCTGTTTACTCTTATGTTGATGTTATACTGATATAATTGTAGTGTATTTTTTTATTTATTCTTTAATACCACCCCTAGAGTTGGGTATTGATACAAATACTAATTTGATGCTTTGAGATATTGTTATACCCCAAATATCCTTGTTATCGGGGTCCTGAATTATTTATTACTCCCCCTTTCATACTATCTCATCTATATATAATGTATTCCATTTTGGAACAATTTTCTAATAAGATGTTTTTACAAGATGATATGATGGGAATAGGCTGTGGTAGTTAGGATGTTGGGTTGATTTGGTGATTTAGTTATGTGGTTATATGATGGTTTGTGGTGTTCAGATGCGTAAGGAAATATGTTTCGATAGAATTGTGGTTGTGGCTATGATGTGGTAATGTTGATGTTTAATATTGATATTGAATACATGGTAGAACCAAGATTTATGCTATTTGGGAATGACGGTGAGTAGTTCTATTATATAGTTGGATTTATTTACTTTCCATGATATATCATTTTTAATATTTATTAATACACCTATTTGTGAATTTTTGTGAGAGAGTGTTGGTGTGGATGGGGTGGTAGATTAACTGGTTATGAAATGATTTTTCTTACTATTTATTAAAGGAACAATTTAATTTTCCATATTCTTTTCAAATAAATACTCACATTTATTATATAAATAATGTATTTTTGGTTTTCTATAATAGATTTTGTGATCATACATTCCATTATGAGTCTGTGGTGATCATTGTATCTTGATCCACTTGCACTGGACCAAGTATTATTTTCGTATTTTATTTAGTTTATGTATATAATTACATAAATTATGGGATCTTTATTATTTATTACTATCCTATTGGTTTTGATTGTCCATTTTATTCAATTATTTTATAATTATTGATGATAACACCTCTGATATATGTGTTTTATTATATTGGTGATATTAACTAGCCCTCTCCATTTGGTGGAGGTATTCCTAGGTCACCCATGTAATCAATTCCAGATAAAGGGGAATTTTCATGGTAATGGATAATGTCAAACATTATTCTCCCATTTTGATAAAAAATATTATTACAATTATATATCTTCAATAGAATCCTTTGAAATAAAATTAAATCCAAAAATTTAACTTTCTTCTTGTACAATACAATATGAATAATATGTAATTTATTTTTCTAACAAATTTTTTATTCATATATTTATCTACACAATTATATTAATTTTGGAGACTTTTTTTCATGAATAAATACTTCCTGGTTCCATACAGATAATCCCTGATAGTCAATATGGGATGAAATTGTTTCCCTAATGTTTTAAGTTGTTTATTATAAAATTTTTAAATAGTATAATTTGAGTAATGTTATGATGAAATTTATTTATAAAAAAGAATTAAATTATTTATAAATATATATAATACTGTACGAAAATAGTAGATCTAGGGTGGTATCAAATAAAAGATAATTAATTAATATATACCATATAAGTAATATTTCTAGAAAAAAGACCATAATTTTATTTTTATGTCATCCCGAGTTATTTAATACCAAAGATATTTTATACATATCTTTTTGTTATTTATGTTATAATCATGTACTCTATAATATTTCTCAAATTTTATTTCTTATTCTCTAAATGTTTTGTATGCCATGGTCAGGAAATTTATTTGATATGCAACACCTTGATAATCAATACTAATAGAATTTGTTGTCATTTTGGAAATCTGGAGGATTGAAGAATTATTTTATGCAGGAATATTATGTGATATAGAATCTAATTTCCTAATGAAAATATAACTCCTATATATGAATATTATCTCATAATGATCTTGGAACATTGCATCCAATACATGTTGTCTATGGTTTTTAGCTCCACATAATAATGACCATATAAGTACAGGTGTCCAAAGATAGGGATATCATAATTAGTATCTGATATTGTTTATTATAAACCTTGAAAACACAAATGAGATGAAAAATATATTAAAAAGTTAAGTTATTAAAGATTTTTCAATTGCAGTTATAAAAATCATGTTTCATGTTTTTTATCATCCATTAAATAATGCAGCTAAATTAACTATGTTATCTTGAAATGTAATTGGATTTAATATCATTAGGTGTATTTTTATAAAAAAAGTATAAATTATAAAATGAAAATAATAGTGTCTAAATAAAATTAGGAAAAGGGGAGGTATACTGGGGGATATAGAAGGAGACAAGAGAGAGGGTAGGGAAGGTGTAAGGAATAAATTTTAATGGATCTGAAGTACATAGATGGATTTGGTATTAGCATCTATATGTATTAAATTGTAATATAAATAAATGATTAAGGAAAATGAAGCAGGGATGAATACATTCAATAATATTATTGAAAATATAATTTCAAAACAATGAAATTATATAAAAAATTTATATTTACGAAATATGATGGCACATGATTTCCTTAAAATACTATAGCTACAACAGATAGTTCACTATGAAATACAAAAACAAGGAATACAATAACATTTTTGTAAAATAAATATAGTGAAACATGAAAGAAAAACAGTTTAATTAATAATGAACAATGTAGGTACTCTATATAGGTTTTCGACGGGTTATATTGCTATTATAAACTAGCGAACTGACAAGTGGGAATATTTTTTTTAGAATACTACCTTAGTGATTAGAATAATAACCTAACTATTATAATAGTAATATTACTTGTAGTATATATTATGAAGTAACCGTATAAGTATTTTTTATAATGAATTTAATAATTAAATATAACTATTAATATTTAATGAAAAAATACTCAATCATTGTGAATTTATTTAAGTATATGCATTTCATTTTGGAAAAACATTTTCTTGATTAATTTATAAGAATTCCTATTTGGATGGTAAAAATTGTTTAAATTAAAAAATTAAGGACTGATTTTATTAATACATGATATATTTTTAGAATAACCATGTATATATTTGATATGAGATAAATTTCATTAATTTTTAAAAATAATGAAATAAGGTTATATAATTATTAAGTAAAAAATAGATTTCACTTTATAACAAGGGAGTTAAAATAAAAACATTTCATCCCTCTTGGATATATAAGGACACAAATTATTTCTATAATAATTTAATAATTTTATTCATGTGGTGAAAAGAATAAATATTTATCATTTATAAGTAATAAATAACTTTATATTTTAATAAAAATCACTCTTCACACTAACATATAAATACAAACCCACATTACTAATTTTCGATTGCTTTTAAAAACCCATTTATTTACTTTTTTTTTAAAATTACTACCAAATACCTCCATGATATTTTGGGAAATTCATAGTCTAACTGTATAAATATTTCATTACTACTGGAATAACATTCTATATACGGTGTTTCAAAGAGATCATAAAATAGTATTATTCTCAAATCATTACTTTTCCTTCTCTTTTGACCCTATTTTTTTCTGTTATTATTAAAATAATTATATTAAAATATATGTATTATCATAACTAGAATAAATTACAAATGAAAATAATTATTAAAAATAGTGTTCACTATATGGAAGTTTAATACCAATAACATGGAATATGAAATAGTATATTCATTTTCTCCAACATAGTCTACATTCAAAAGTATAATTTTTATTTTATAATAAGATGAAAAAAATTTCACTCCATGAAATGATTTTTAATGATATACAATGAATTATATTAATTGAATTGTATATAAACCAGGATATAATTGTTTATTGATAGATATATGGACTGAAATTTTAACAAATAAGTGATAAGTGAGGTCATTCATTGAATTCTTCGATGGTCTAATAATAAAACATCATAGAGGTGTTTATAAACTATGGGTATTCTATATTTTCTATAATATAATATCTATAATTAGGTAGTGGATCTGGTATATGTATGAATTGTATTATCTTTCACTATGTAAAGTATTTAAATGAAAATTAATTATGATAACATAACATTCATTACTAAATTGGGGGGGGGGAGGTAGAAAAAAGAAACATTTGAGATATTCCCCATTTATATAACCTATCAATATCATCATCAATCGGAAATATCAACATGAATTATAATTTCATATATGATTTAATAAGGGGGATTTTATGTTATCATAGGATAAATATTTAAATATTTGTAAAAATCCACATATATTTCAATTTAAATGATCTATATATCATCATGGTGGGAGGATGGATCCTAGGTTTGTAGTCATTTGGGATAAACTATCAAAGAACCCTATTTAATTAAATACTATAGTTATATTAAATTGAATTGGGGGATATTTTTCTTTTTTATGTTGATCATTCACATTTACCCTAAAACATAATAATTCTACTCAAATTTGTGATATGTAGAGATGTTTTTTCATTTTTTATTGACGGTTAATCTTTATTAAGGGACTTAAATATCATTTTAAAATACATTTTTATTTAAAATTAAATGGTATTTTCAAAAAAAAATTTATATGGGAAATTATTTTATAATTATAGGATGATTTTATGTCATTATCTCATTCCCGGATCATTGTTTCTAGAGGGTCAAATAATATCTTATTTATGGATACTAATCCTTCTACAAGATCTCTTCACAAATCTAAATGAGAGGATAAATAACCAACTATTATAACCTTGTATCAAATGACCACGGTTTCCCCTTATCATTGAATCTTTTCGGAATGTGTGAAAACAAATATGGTGATATTGATGTATTTTTGGTACTAATATCTCCAATTTTTGTTGTAAGAGGATCAAATGTATAAGGTATATGACTCATATATACTGGCATGTTAGAGGTATGTGTTATTCCCTTCTATAAAAGAATATTAGTGGTGATTAGTTCATTTTTCAAACTTCTATATAATAAATATTACTCATATATGATAGATTAAGTTCTTATTGTTTTATAAAATCCATCAAATTATATTTTTTGTTATTTCATCTTATGGAGCTAAGAGAGATGGAATTTGAATCCCCTCTATTGTAGTTATACTTATACCACTTCCATGAAGGTAAGGTATATGAATCTGAGTTTGGATATATCTCAAGAGAATAAATGGATTTATATTGGATCCTAATATAGTGATTAAAAAGTATTTTATCTCAGTTACCCAAAGGGGATTATCCTTATTTCAATTATGGTGTCTTCTGGATTCCACTCATAGTGTCAACTATTTATAAAAATTATTGTATAACAATTAATGTTTTTAATATGTTTTTTGATAAGTTTTCTAGAAAATGATTAAAAAAATAACTTCCTAGAAGATTCATAGGCCTAGTGTGTTTGAGAAAAGATATATATTACCCATTAACATAAAAAATTAAGCATTATTTATTTAAAACTGTATAATGTAATATTAATTACCTTGGAACAATTTATACTACACATGATAACACACGATAATACAAAATAACGGGGTGGTCTATAACTCATTATATAGGAATTATAAAATCAGAACATGTTGATAAATATTACACATGTTTCATGAGGCATTTCATTGTATCATAGAGAGGTAAAAATCATAAGTACAGACTATGAGGCTTGACATGAGAAAGACAATTGTAAAACCATTGTACCATAGAAATGTGGAGAAAATATAAATTGAGAAATTTTATGCATGTATAATGGTTAATTAGAAATAAAGTATAACATGATGTCCATAGGCTAACTCCCATTGAATATAAAAGTTAATTGATTAGATTTAAACATTTCTCAATGCATTGGAGCACTAACGGGGAACAATCTTCAAATATTCTAATTTTTTTTGTGGTACATCAATAATATAATGTAACAATTCAATTCAACACCTTAATCACATATTTAATGAATTTATGTTTCATTCATATAATTACCCAATCAATGAGGGATGATTAAATCTAGGTGAATACCATTGAATTAAAATTTTTAATGTAATTCACAACAAAAATCATTGACATGGAAAATTATTAGATGATTTTTGTAGAATATATTATATTCTTAATAGTTCATGAATTGTTTTAATGAGATGGGAAGGTGGTCTATAATTATTTGGGAATCATATGTATGGTAAATTAGTGTTTATTACCACATAAAATCAGGACCAATTGAGATTAAAAAATGAATAATATATAGAGTGTTCATGAATGGAAAATTGGAGATAGAGAAACCCTTACCTTAACAAACTTTTAAAAAGATCATTCAATCATCTTCTAAAAACCATAAAAACTAAATTTGAATGATTTATAGAGGGATAGAGAGAGTAGTTTCATGATAAATGTGTTTGGATTGGAGTGTAAGAGGATAATTAGTGTTTATGTATAGAAAAAGAGATGGGTTTTTTTATTAATTTCAAAACATAGGTTTTAGACTATATGTGATAAAATATTCAAAATCATTTTCACATATATGGATTTGAAACATGTTTTTCTCGAAATATATGTGTTTTTATTTATTTTAATTGGTTATTAGTAATCTATAATTAAATATTCTAATTTATGATGTTGAAGGGATTATTTTCCATAAATAATTGTTTTTAAAATAAAAAATATCTATTAGGATCCAATATGATCCATATTGGTATGTGAAAATAATTTTCTGCCAAAAAATAATTAATTTTATTTATAAAACTATTTATGATTGATCCAAATAGTTTTCAAAATTTTAAAATCATGTTTGTGCCATTATGATGTCATAATGGAAATAATATATTTATAATGTATTCACATTTTTCCAACAAATTGACAATCTTGAAAATTTATGGAAACCCACTCATGGATAATTATGACATGATATTGTGAAAAATCACATTTATTCTACCCAAATAATATCCAAAATATTTTATTTTTTATTTTTTTAAATAAAATTATTGTTAATAACATGTATTAATTTTATTACATGATCTAATTTCTAATCTTTATAAAAACCTCCTTTATTTAAATAAAATAATATAGTTATCTAGAAATAATTAAATACTAATTTTTATAACATTTATTTAGTGATATATTTTCCATTAATTTCTGGATTTAATAATTAAAATATTTTAATAATAATCAAACACACACACATATATATATTTACAATTTTTTTCTTTGTAACAAAAATATATTTTACCATTTAAATTTTCTATAGTGGTTTTTTTATTTTATATAATTTTGATAATAAGTAAAAGAGAATGTGGAAAACATTTTTTAATTTTAAAAGGAATTTAATATACTATTATGGTATATATACATAGCCCCGTTTTACTCCAATACAAGCCCTAAGGAAACAGTATGTGATGAAATTATTTTCCTAGGGTTGTTCAGATAACATAGTTTGGGTTGTGATATATATAATCTCTAATATCTCCTATATATGGTTCTTCTGAAGTTTCACTTGTTAAATCTCATCTTGAGCTTGTTAAACGGTGAATCCTATTGATACCAACTATCAATGATTCTTTGATAAGCGAACCAAACAAGGTATGATACAACTAGTGAGGAAATCACATCATTTATATGTATCAATTAGAAATAATTATAAACCATATTATATACTTATAAAAATAGTCATAGTATGATGTCTACATTACCAATGATCATGAAATTTAATAGTATCAATTCCCATTATCATATTTTGTATATAATTTATAATGGTCCAAAATAAATATTAAATATAGATCATTCATTTTATATAGAACATTTTTTTAATATAGAATAAATTCATTAGAAGGTTATTTCAATTTAAAATGCCTAAGTCTTTACATTATTCACTTCTTTTTAAAAATATTCCCTTGAAATTTCATTTCATTCCAAAAAATAGATTAGGTAACTTCTGTTTTGTTTCTTCTTTTTGTTCCCATTTTTCCTTGTAAAATTTGTTATTCCAACAAAACATTTTGATATGTTGAGTTATATTGACTCACAAAGCATTTATTCTATGAACATTTATCTTAAATTACCTCCCCCGATGTTAATGATCATTATCTAATGGTACCAACATTATATTCAGTACATTTAAGGGGACAAGTATATACATTCATAAGAGGAAAATTTAGATTACATCATTATCATGAGATAGGTTAGGTGAGATAACTAGTCAAAAAACCACAACTCTAATGTGATAATTAATCACAAAGGGGGTGATGAATATTGGACTAGTCATTTTAATCTTCGAAACCATTAGGAAGTTATCCCATGGTGATATATAAAGAATCACAGAATCTATATACTCACACTATGAGTCCCATCATTAATTTTATATATTGATTTTATCCTAAATTTCCATGTATTTTGAATGAAAAATAAATTTTTGAACTTTTTCTATCCTCACTTGAACAAGATAATATACTATTGGATTATATTATCCAACTTCATCCCATCATGATAGAGTCTGAAATCCCTTCCCAAATTGAGTCTCATAAGGTTCCATTTTAATTATAGAATGAAAAACATTTTCATATAATAACTAATCCAAGTGAAGGTTAGGATCACAAAATCCTTGGAAATACAATGAACATGATCTCTTCATATCCTCTAGTGTTTCAATAGTTTTCACACACTAACTATCCTTCAATGGATGATATGTAGTGATTATACTTAGATTTGTATCTAGTGAAATCTTAATGATTCTCTAAAATATTGATATAACCCATGAATATCATTACGTTATAATAGGGGGTGGTACTCTATTATTTTATATAGCTTCTCTTATTTACATTATATTGGGGTTTTCAAGAGATAAATATTACATTATATCAAAATAATTCATTGAAATGGTAATGTGATCAGTTAACACTAAAATATAACTATTTATTAATAAATATATAAGTGAGTCCTACAATAATAAGCATTTTATGGTTTCCTATTCCCATAATGGTGTGAGAATTTGTGGAATACTTCTATTATTATTATATAAATTATCCACAAGTAGTTGGAAATAAATGAACCAAAATACCAATTCTGTAATCTCCCTCTAAATTTGATCCCACCAAGTGTTTTTCTTCATATATCCTTAAATTTCAGGGCTCCCTAAATGTATTTAAAAATACAGAATTTGTGATTAATAATGAAGTTTCCACTTCAGTTATGGTTTTAATGGGACACATATCTGGGTTCAAAAATTATTAACACCATATTTAGAAAATATAAACTCTATAATATTGTTTACCTTTATCTATAGAACTAGATCATCATTATGGTCAACCTTGATCATATCAGTAAATTGGGGTTGATAATTTCGTTGATAATGTTGGGATGACATTACAATTATAAATCCCATGTACATCCATTTCATGTACAATAAGATTGGATCCATATAATTATTTTTTTGTGGATGGGGATACATGATCCTTTTTTACTTAGAGAATCTATCTCTTCATTCAAATTATTTGGATTCTAATTGAATTAATAGTAAAACACCCCATTATTATAGAAATATAGCTATATTCAATGGCATATATGACATCAAAACACCAAGCCTAAATGAAATTTAAAATCGAACTATATGAAAATTATAATATGGTAATTAAATTGGAGTGAAAGAATAAGGTTAAATTCTTTATCAAATATTTATAATGGTATTTTCAATAAATTTTTTCTGATATTTTCAATGTAAATAATCCCTCATATTTTATTAAAGTCATTATATTCATCAAAAAAACATTTTCATCAAAAATTGGGTTTTATATCTTTTTTTGAGAAAATATCATAATTAAAATCTAGAATGTTTAGTAATTTTATTTGATTAAAAGTTATAATTTTCAAAATCACAATTTGAATATTATCAAAATATTAATTTTTTAACTTTTTAAAATATTTATTCATTTGTTAATAGTGAAAATTACATTTTTTGTAAAGAAAATATTTCGTTTAATTTAAAAACTGGCATAAATTTTTTGTTTTGATCATAAATTACTAAAACACTCCATTATTTAGAAATAATCCAATTAATTGTATAAAAATAAACATTTTATGTAATCTGTGTATAAAAAAAAATTAAAATTCATTTTTTCATAAAGTCATTTTCATTATCGTTTGTAGAATCATTAAAAAACATTCTACTAATTTAAGGGATGAGGTTTGGCAAAATAGATTCCAATTTTTGAAATATAATTATAATATTATATAATATGGTAAACTAAATTTTTTATCGTAATGAATTGTATAAAATGTTGTCACCAATAGGAAAGGGTAAATCCTGATAAATTCAGTTAAGAAAATTGATAAGTCCACCATTTTTCATCTTCAATATTATTGAATGATGTTTTTTATAACCTTATATCCTTAGGATGAATATTTATTATTTTATATGAAACTTTTAGTTGAAATGGACCAATATGATATTTTATGTAAAGAAAGAAAAGACAAAATGTCACCCACATGATTTTAAATATCTATTTTGTGTTCAGAAAGGAAAAAAATCGAGTTTTTAGTTAATATTAATAGTCAAACTAAGTATAATGAAATTATTTAATTATTTTAGTTCATTTATATTTTTTTATTTACATAAATATCTTAAAATCCTAAAACATTCTGAAAAAAATATATATTTAATATAGATGAAAATGAAAAAAATGATATTTAAAATATTAAAATTTGTATTATTTGAATGTATTATTGTATTCCACAAATTTTATAGAAAATTATAACATAAATTGCGTGTGGTTATGGTTTATTTTTTAATTTTAATTTTTCATTGTGATTTTAAATTCTATTTAAATGAATAGTGTCGAAATTAAAATAAATAATATTTTATAATAAATAATTTTATTAAATGAAATAAATTACAAAAAAATACAATCCTTATCCAATTAAATAATATATGGTTTATTATATAAACCATGGAAAATTTATGTATCATTTTTATAGTATATTTCTTTATCCATAATGAGTAAAATGATTAATGTCATGGTAATTTTAAAAAAGGATCAACACAGGTTAAAAATTTATATGGGTGAAAAATCTAAATATTACCGATATTTATTTCCTTATAAAATTTAAACTGAATTTTATATTATATTTTAATATTAAATTTTTTTCATTTATATTATAAAAATTGATTTATATTAATTTAATACATTTTCTAATTCCATGAGTTCCCCACCTATCTATTATAAAAGGAAACATTCTCTTCTTTTTTTATTAACAATTTAAAAAATTTATTTTTAAAATACCTTTATATAAATATTCTAAAATACCTACCCACGTCATAGTGGTATTCTCACAATAAAAAAATATAAATATAAAGGATTTTAATGTAAACCTTATGGGGTTGTCTAAGGAAGAGGTATCGTTCTTAATCTTGCGTTTTCATTTTATTTATTATTTTACCTACTAAAAAACATAATCAAATATGATTAAAAAATACCGCCAATATATTTCATATACTAATATGTTAATATGATAATGGAATAACCAATATACTTCTAAAATTACATCAAATGGGAAATGAAACCATCATTCACGAGTAAAACATACTACCGCCTCGTGGACCAATGGAATTCGTTATCCATCACCTCCGATAACAGATGTTTTTATTGATGGATTTATGAAATATACATGATAACAATTAAAAATTTATTACTATTCAAATATAATATTTCATTTACATTATTAACATTCCATTCACCAAAAAATAATGATGTTGTTTGTGAGTATGTGTGGACTACCACCCCCATTATGGGATAGATTCGTTCTTCATCACCACATAACAAGGATTATATATATAAGTAAATTTTATTAAATAATATTGTACTTTTTATATTATTATATTTCTATAAAGATAAAATAATAGTTTCATTCTTTCCATAATTATAGTTGAGGAATGAAATCATTACTCGACCGTATATATGGCCCACAGTCTTCATGATTGTAACATAATTAATTTTTGAGGACCATATTTCATGATTACTTTTTGAAGAATAATTTATTTTAAAATTTTATATTTATTTCATTATTTTTTTAAAGATATTAGAAAAATGAACACTTTGACCATATCCATCCTACTGAATTTAATTTGGATATATGAGTTGAATATCATCAAAATTCACGAGGTGGACTTAAATTGATTAAGTAGTTGATTATAAAATGGAAATAAATTGAAATATAAAATGTAAAAGGTTATTAATAAGGTAAATAATCATCATATGTTTATTATTCAATAATATTTATATTTTATGTGATGAGTCTGACTCAAGGATTGAGAAATTTATTAAAAAACATTTTTAATGATTCCCTTCAAACTCTTTTTTCCTTTGTAACCATGTTATTTTAAATGATTTAAGAAAATGAGGATAAAGTTATTATAATTTTCATTTTTAATTATATTTAATTTGATTAAATTTTCTTAAAAATGTAATTTTTTTACCGTTTTTGTATGAAACAGTTAATTTTAAACCCCCTTTTTAGATGTTATAATGATTTATTTTACATTATCATTCTTCTACATCCCTCATTTTTAAATTATTTTATGGATTTATTTATATGGAAATAAATTAAATATATGGTTAATGGATCTCAAAAAACCATCTACTCCCTTCAATGTGATTTAGTCGTCATGATCATGGAAAGACCCTGTCCAAATAATTTTTATTACTTTGTGAACATCCATATAACCTACTAGAGACCATTTTATTTTTCTGACACCTTATTATTTTTCCAAAAATATATGTTGTATGTTATTTATTTTAGTTGATTTATAAATCCCAACTCATATGCCACATTATGAAATGGAAATTCCAATAAGGACATAATGTTATATTATTTGGAGATATAGACACCATGATTAATGATAGAGGGGAAATAAAAATCATAAAAACCCCTTGAATTCTTGATTTAATGAGAGAATTATTTTTTCTATTCTATGTATAAAACCATATTGACTTAACATTAATGTGTCATATGGAAAAATTTCATATTCTTAAATATGATGAAAAATTATAGTAATATATTAGGAGAGAAGATTAATGAATTATGTGTTTATTAATGATATTCTGATACATTATAAATTTTATGATAATCATGAAACACTCATTATTATTATATAGTTGATTTTGATTTAAATTAATGGAAACATACGTTATATTTAATAGATATATAGGAAAACATTTGTAGTGAAAAGGATATATATTTTTTGAAAATTTAATTATGTACATAAGATAAAATGATAAATAAAACATTGGGTTAATGTGATATTAATGTTATGGAAAGGGTAATAAATTAATATCATTTGATGTTTTGGAAAAGTTTGTTGTATAGAAAATCATAATGGGTAAAAAGTGATATGATGATTAATCATATTTATTGAGATGTTCATCAAATTTTTGGGAATCATATATTTTATCTTATAGAAAACACATTTTTGAAAAGTGATGATGTGATTGAGTGACTTGTCTTATTTTAGAAGAACCTTTCCATATTGGGAACCTTATTTAATTATGTAAAATAGAAATATTATTTTATAGACTTGGTTCTGTTTGAGTAATAATTATTTTACTATCTTTTGGAAGAAAATTAAATTAGTGTGCCATTATGGAGATTTATGTTATTTATGGAAAATATAACCATATTTTGGAGAATATATATTTGAGACATATATATTTATGGTATATTACATTATGAGAGAATAATTATTATTGTATATAATTGTTAATTAATCATAGAATAAGATGTTATCAAACGTTTCTAATATTTTGGAATGAACATGGTACGAAATATTTTAATAATTATATATTCAGTTATTTATCAATTGATCAATATAGAACATTGAGTTTTATTGTTGATGAATTTTAGATTAATGTTTTGTTTCTTCACTTGAAGGTATATTCATTTTAGGAATTTTCTTATATTATTTTAGATGTTTTGGTTTTTGTTAATTTATAATTACAATTGGACTATCATGTCATCAATTTATGGATTCTATGACCCATTAGAATTTTATTTTAGATCTTGAGGAATAAATAAATTCATCTTGAACACTAATATTTTGAGGAAAGGGATGGGATTGTAGTAGAAATTGACTAAATGAATAATTTAATCATTTCATGTAAATTTTTTCCTAATATTATTATTTTATATGTCAATAAATTATTGAAATCGTGGAAAATGACCCTGAAATGAAAAATTTATCTTATTACCTTCTTTTTTATTGAAGCTATTTCCTTTTTAAAAAAATTTGGTTTATGAATTTTTAGTTGTTAAATTTATCTTGATCACTCTAATTCTTATGATAAATTATCTCTATCACTCTACATAATTATTTATACGTTTTATTTTTCTCTATGCCAACCTTTTTACTGCCAAATAATGTTCTCCATTTTGGAAACATAGCTAAAAATTATTCCAGTTGACCTTTATACATCCCATTCCATGTTTTAAGAGGTTTTTTTTTCTTTTAATGATGTCTGATTTCAATAAAGATATTTTCAAATGTAAAATTGTTTTTTAATGATATCATGTTAAAATTTTGAGGATTAAATTTTTTATGGGGATAGAGAATATAACAGTTTTGGAATTTAAAATGAAATTTATATTTTAGGGCTTATATGACATACAACACTTAGCCAAAAAATAATTATAATATAAAATTATATAATGTTTATAACCTATATTTTAAATTAATTATTATGAATAGAGTTAACTTATCATTGAAAAATATCAAATTTTCCTACTCATTATAAATGTAACGATACATGGTTTGTATATAATAAGTCTATTATTTATAAAGTTATTTTAATCTTCAAAATTAAGATTAAAAAATGAATTTATTTTATTTTTAGAGAAGATATTATAATTAATATTGGATATTTTTATAATTTTATTTCATTAAAAATATACAATTTTTTACTTTATAATCTCAAAATCATAATAATTTAAACTCTTTACATTTAACATAAAATATTAAATGTTCGGTGAACATTTGAAAATAAAGAGTGCTTTAAAACTATTATTTAGTTGCATTGAATAATACTAATAATAATTAGAACATGATACAAAATTAACATAATAATTATATTTTTATGAATAGTCTAATAAATTAAATAATAATTAACATTATGTGTGATACTTTTATAAATATAAATTTAATCTTAAAAGATTTTTTTTTCTTCCGAAAATTGATTTTCATCACTCTATAATTGACTGTTATAATTTTTTTTACAATTGTAGTGACTAAATAATGTAAAATTTATCCCATTTATTTAATAATTCTAATGAAAAATATTTAACATGTTTAACATAATTTTGTGTTATAATTAATAGTAAAAATAGTAAAATTTCCTTTCCACATAAAAATGATAAATCGGGAATAATTAGGCTAAAACTAATTGATAAGGGCACACATTTTCATATTTAATTTTATTGGATGAACTAATTTTTACACTTATCACCTTAGTCAAGATATTTATTTTTTATGGGTTATTTTTCCATGCAATTGACCAATATTATATTTTATATAAAGGAAAAGATTAAGTGTCACAGTTATGATTTTAAATATCACTTTTGGATTAAAAAGGGAAAAAAATTGTTAATTAAAAATACTTGTTATATTTAGAATAATGAAATTATTTTCATAATGATAAATTATTTCTAATTTTTAATATTTATATTACTATTATAATTTCTTACACAATGGTGAATTTTTTTAATTTAATGGAAACTAAAATAAAATAAACGAAATCTGGAATATTAAAATTACTATAATTTGAATTAATTATTATGTTCCAATAAATTTTTAGGTAATTAGAATATATTAGTGCTATATAAAATTTAATATTCCTTCCTGGCCCCTAATGCATAAAAACATTAATATCGTAATAATTGAAAAATTGGGTTATCACTAGCTAAAACAAAAATATAATTGTGAAAAAGTAAAGTAGACTTGTAAAATTGATCATGAGAGATTTTATAATTAGAAAATATTATATTTGAATTTTATAAATTTATATATATTTAAATATGAATATTAATTTTTATTAAATTAATAATTTAATAAATTCAAAGAGTTTCTCACCCTTTTCCTTTAAAATGGATCCTCATCTCCTCTTTTCATTGCACTTATACAATAATTTGAATTAGAAAATACCCACAAAATCCCTTTCTTAAAAATTTAATAATTCCTTAAATTCCTTATTTTGATCAGAAAATAAATTTATTAACACTTTTTGTGTAAACCATAACATGTTGTCCTAATAAAAAGAATAATTCCCAATCAATCTTTTTCATTCTATTTATACATATATCTCCTTAATAATTTCATAATAATTTATTATATAATTACAAAAAATATTTATGATATAGATATATATATTTATGTTAATGGAATAAATTATATCCATATCATCCACTATCAAATCAGAAAAAAAAACCCCACTCTTTTGTACGGTGGAATATCAGCTCACCAATCGATGCAATTCATTTTCCATCACGTCATAAGTTGTATTGATATAATTTTGGAAAAATATATATATATGTCTATATTTATTTTATTTACTTAATTGTTTTCAATATGAAATGATAATATTTTATTTAATTTCCTACACTACCATTCACATAAAAATGTTAAAATCGTCTGTTTGTATATGTGTACTATCAACACCATGAAGTGATATGATTAGTTCTCTATCACAACATCACATAGATGATATATATATATATATAAATTATAATTATGGAAATAATATGATATTATTATATGATTATCACCATATAATGTAAAAACTAACAATCGCCTTCTTTCTATAATGACCGTTGAAAAATGTAAACGTTAATATTTCGTACGTAAGAACTACCGTCTACGTGATTGTAAAGTAATTAATTTTTTATATCCAATTTTAATGATTGGTTTTGTTCATAAAATTTATGTAAAAACATGATAATTATTTCAAGACTGTTATTTTTTATATTTTGAAATAAGGACAACCTTGATCATATTTATCATTCTGATGTAACTTTGGACATATTAGCAAAATACCATCAATACACCAGATTTAATAAATAGTGATTATAACATGGAATGATATGGTTTAAAAAAATAAAAAATTCCTTATGATATTATAAAATCAAAATAATTTTATTATTAATGAAGATAAAGAGAATCTGTGATGATCCATTGTCAAGGAAATTGACTTTATTTTAAAAATAATCTTTTAATGATTCCCTTATACATGTTTTTCATCCATGTCCATGTTCTTCTACATTATTTATTAAAAAATGTTATTTATTATTAAATGGATTATAATGTTAAATTTTATCCAATTTTTAATCTATTTTTAAGGTTTTTGAGAAGAAATATATTTTTGGTATTACATAAGGGGTTCCTTTCATTAAACAAAATCACATTATATATTTTTTGGATTTATTTTCTAAATCAATTCGTTCCAAATAAAAAAAATTAAATAGGTTTTTGGATATACTTATATAGAAAACAAAATTATTGGATATTTTAAGAATCATTATAAATTATTTCAAAAAAATTAAAAGGAATCTTTTTGTTGAATGTTTTCACCTTTTTTACATAAGAAAAGTGGAATTTTTTACTTCAATGTATACAGAAATAATTATTTTTACTACCATTATAAATTTTATATGATTTTAGGATTTGTTTAAAATAATTTTTTGTTTTCATACAATAATAAACAACATTCCATATCTTCTAATAATTATAGTCCAAAAAATTTGTTTTAAAATAATGGTTATTTCAATAATAGAATGTGTTTTTCATAAAGGTTCAAAAGTTTTTTAAAGGGTTATGGGATGAAAATTTATTATAGTAATTTTTTATTCTCTATGTTTTACATGATAGTTCTATATATGAAATGGATTAGTCGAATACAAAATATTTGATGGGTTTATTCCCATTATAACTCTTCAATCCAGGTGATCCTGATATAGCTTATAAGATGGTCGATCCACAATATAGATCTATAATTAATTGCATAATGATTATGTTTTTTTGTTGAATTGTGTTAAAAATTGACCATATGAATATTCCAATTTTAAGGGTTTTTTAAAGGGTTCAATAAAGATTATGTCCCAAAGTACTTGTGTTTATTTTCAATGAATGATATTGATTTTTCATGAAAATTGTTTGATTTCAAAATATAAGATAAATACATATTTAATGGATGTGTTATACCTTTTTAGGTAAAATTTAAGGTTTTATGAAAATCATTTTAATGAGATCTCATGTTTTCTAAGGAAACCTATGGGTTATAATTTTTGTTTATATTTTCTTATAAATTATCTAATGCAAAACTATGGTCATTAAATATAATTTTATTAAGATCATTGTTTAAAGGAAAAACCTTTTTATGATATCATTGTTTTAAAATTTATTAACCATTTTATTTATATTTTTATATATTTTGATATGTTTTTTAAATAGTCTATATTTTAAATGGGTTTCGAAGGGTTTATTGATGATAAAAAACAAATAAAAAGTTACGTTGAATGTCATGATGATTTTTCTTGAAAAGAAAACATGTTTCGTATTTAAAATTTATTATTATGGTATAATTGAGAACAATTAGATGTTTTCACCATAAAAATTATGGTTTTTATATATGATTCGTGACGTAATTTACTAAAACACTAAATTGTAAGGATCCTTGAAATGTGGGGAAGTGAATTATTTTCTAAAAATGAAAATTATGGGTTGAATAAGGATAAATTCCTTACTTATTGTAATAATCCTTGATTAGATCTAACCACCATCAATTCATCATATACAGAACCTTTTGTTTAGATATAAACATACAGATTCTATAATTAAAATATGTTTCACATTTCTCCCCAATGTGACAATATTTCAAAATCATTAATTTAATGATTACCCATGCCATCACAATGTAATGAATGATGTAATTTTTCTAATGGATCATTAATTTTTAGTTGGTATAGTATATCACATTATTACATTTCACCAATACACCACCCAACACATTTACGACACTTCATTATAGATCAATAATATATTCTCATATGCTAGTTGTGGGATTATAATTGATTTGATTAGAATATTCTTTAACTATGTGAGTCTCGCCTCATATAAAAATGTCCTAATTGAAATTAGTTTCTTCAAATTTATCTTGTAATGGGGTATTCACAATCTTGTGTAATTTATCTCTGGATGATTATTGTACCAAGAAATTCAAAGAAAACTAAATATTACAGCTATATATTTCTCTCTATGACATTCCTAGACAACATTTATCTTTTAAGGATACCCATGTATCCCCTTTCATGTGATGAGATAACACATGAAGGTTTCGTTCTCCACACAAATCACACATTTACTCTATACCACATATATAATCTGAATTCTCAAATTATTTAGTACAGTATTTAAATACACTTACAATCCTCCATTTATTTGAAATATATGGGAATACATTATTTGAAGTTAACCACAAATTTATCTTGGTAATAGTTTAAGACTCTATTTATCAAATCCATGATGACTTTTGGTACATTATTGAGTCCTATTTTCATTACAATATACTCATAGTCTATATATAATGTATGAAAAAAATTATTTGAAATATCCTCCATACATACCATTACATGATTATATCATAATAGATTATTCATATTAGATATGTATTGGGTTCCCTATTGTTGATCTAATGAGTAGTTAATCCATGTAGGGGGGTTTTTTTAGTATCGTGTCCTTTTAGATTTCACTATAGTTAATGTATAGATGTATTGTTCCATCTTATTTCACAATGAAAGGGACCAATACACCCCATGTAAATGTTTATGAGCCTACAAACCCTTAAGAATTATTATCTTGAAGTTATATACTCAAATTTAATAGTTTAATTATATACATTCTATTTTTTTTGATAATGGAATGGATCAAGGTATTTGTGAAATTTATAAGTCAACCTCTTGATTAAGATGAAGATTGTATAACTCTTCAGGGATCAAATTTTTGTACTCTCTTACAATGGTCATGTCATAAAGTATATCTTTTTCCTTAGTATCATTATATTGATCTAGATACACATATGCATTGTGAAATAATACCAATGATTGATATGGAATTATCAAAGAGACTGATCATCCTTTGTGCATTTATATATGATTAGTGGTTGATTTGAGATACAAAAAGTTATTTCCTTCTCCAAGAAATTTATGTTGGATATATAAATTGAATGAGAATCAATGCCTTGAATAGTATCAAATAATTCCAAATAGTGTATAAAAATATTCTCTAAAAAATTCAGCAAAAAAACTACTGATTGGGAGGTTTCATTTTCATGAGATGATACAATTTCCCCATTTTTAGTTTTAACTGATAAATTAATGACCATATTTTTAGGTGGGGTTCGAATATATGTAAAAGTAACTCATGAAATTAAATAACTCATAGAACCCAAATATAATTGAATGTTCACTATTCTTGAATTAATTACTATAGTACCTATCGACACATAATTTTTTTATACTCATAATTAGTTGTGATAGTATATAGTTGTTCATTACCTCATGTTCATGGGTTGTTTTGTTGTCGATTATCTTCAAAAACCATTGGATTAAGGTATTGTTTTGTATAATATCTATGTTATTTTTTGTTAAAACATTATATAATTATCTAATGGGTGACCCAATTCTTTTTCTATTCAATCACTTCATTGGGATTCATCTATTCACTTATATAAAATACCGAATTAAAAAACCCATATTTTGATAATTTAGAAGTGTTTTTATTTGAAAATGTAAATTTTCAATAAAAGAACTAAATTAATGATTTAATGATCTTTAATTAGGGTAAAATCATAATTAACATCTTTTATTAATCAATGAAATATTTTTGGGGTTTGGAACTGACTTTGTGTGAGATTATGAGGTCTGAAAATCCACTTCATAGACGAAAAAAATATTAAATATATAATATTACATGAAAACGATTTATTCAAAATAATTTAATATCATCAATATGGTATATGTTAAGAGAAAACTAAAACTAAAACCACCACGAGGACTGGGATGTGGTTTTTACCCGAGATGGGGTATAAAATTTGTATTCATCGGGTGTTTGGTTGGCTCAATTGTGATTACAAATTATCTAATAATTTTTGTTTTAATATTTATGAAATCACAAATTGAAATTCATGTTTTCCCAATGATTATTTACCAATGGTTCAAAAAAATCATTGGTAAAGAAGCTCTTTCCCAACGGTTTACTAAAACCATTGGGAAAGGGGTGTCCAAGACACCGTTTCCCAATGGTTCTATAAGAACCCTTGGGAAATGGTCTCCCTTTACCAATGCTTTTTTTAAACCGTTGGTAAAGGGTCTCTTGGACACCACATTCCCAACGGTTTTTAAAAACCCTTGGAAAATCATTCCTCCAAATACTCAATTGGCCGCTCTCTCCCCCATTCACGACAGAACCCTAATCCTGTCCAGGGCTCTACTGCTCTCGCGAATTCTCCCATCCGAACCTATCAAACTACATCCAAATCATCTCAAATCAAGTATGTTATTATTCATACACATAAAATATTTAAGTGATACCTTGTTTTTATTGTTATTCATCTCATATTTTAGTTCTATGTTTTGATTTTGTAGTGTATATCATTTTCTTGTGTTTTTATTTAAGCTAGACTTTATCCATTCCAATCCGTTTAATTAATTAAATCCTTAACCCTCCATTGAAGAAGAAGCATCTCAAATTCATTGTTGTTGTATTCTATATTTTCTAAGTATGCGTTTTTATGCTTTTTTCCATCTTCTAATTAATTGTTACTTGGAAATTTATTTGTATGTGTTTAATAATTTTTAGAAAAGTTTTTATGAATGTTTTATTTAAAATTCCATGAGGAAAGTGTTTTATTAAAATGAAAATTTGTTAATAAGGCTTGTGTAATGTAATTTGTTATAGTACACTATGTGACTATTTTTGGTATTTAGTAACACATGAGATAACTGGTGTGTGAGAATGTGTTGTGAAAGAGATTCCATGGTTGGTTCAAGATTATATTTACGTTTTGAGCCAATTAATGAGTTGTTTTAAAGATATTTTGAGATATTTACATTATGTTTGTTGGTGAAAACTGGGAGCTGTAGAGATGGTTCATTATTAAGACATATAATTACTGCTAAAAATGTGGATAATCCTTGAATAGTAGTGAATTCTTGAAATGTTTGATGTTTTAATCCTTATTTATTTGGAGTTTCTTTTGATGGTGTTGTTTCTTATTGTTACCTATGATGGGAATTTATTTTAGTTTCTAAATCGGCTGATACTCCCCCACCATGCACAATGTATGCAACTTCTACCCTTATTTAATAATTCTGTTTACACAGTGTATGCTACCTCTACCCTCATTTAATCAGTGAACTCAAGTCATTAATTCAAGCCTTTATTCTCACTAGCATGTAAGAAATTGAATAATGTAAACCCATAATCACATGATTTCTTACCTTAGATAGTGTCCAACATATGAAATAAGAGCTTTTGAATTCATTAGTTAACCAGTATCATATATTCCAGTTACCCCAAGATGACTGTACTAATATAAATTTAGGGTTAATTAAATATGGTTCTCATTGTACGATGTATATTATGTGTCCTTCTTGGCCAATAATCACTTTTATGATGGTGGGGTTCTTTTCAGTACCCATTCTGGAATTTGTAGACATCCATAAAAATGTTAGATAAGTCACAAGTTTAATTCAGAAATGTTGTTATCAATGACATACTTTATTATTAATCTCAAATTTAAAAATAAATGTTTTGGTCTATACTTAATGAAATTAAATATTTTTACAAGAAATGAACAACCTATTAGTGTAGAAGACTAAAATTTATTCACCCATGGGGTGCTCTTGACTTGGGGAAGTAATTGGGTAATGAAAGGTATGGCCATGGATGTGCCAATAATGAGTTACTGAACATTAGTGAATGATTTGGGATGCCTATAACACATGATGGGACCTGAGGCATGTGCCTATTATATACCTAATGAAAATGAATATAAATAAATTTTAATTTAATTTATGAGTACTTGTTCTTTACATTATTTTAATAGTTCACTACATCAACTAGATACTTCTTCCATTATCATTTACTGAAATGTATTTTCTATTATAGTTCAATCCTATTGAATTGTTTATGAAAGAATGACTTATATAAATTCTTTTTACAGAATGGAAAAAAGTTGGATGAATGAAATAGATCGGATCTCAATAAATTTTCAAAACAATTAGGAGAACGATACATGGGTCATATGTGACATGTATGAACAACGCCACCTCAATCTGAGACGCGGTGTGGCAGGCACTACTCAAAGTGTCTATCTATTGTTTCAAAAGGATGTCATTTTAAGTGAAAAACATCAACTGGAATACAGAAAACCGACCAAACGCATTCGGATTGTGTTGATACTTTAGGAAAATGATTCATGGGTCATTTGAGACGTGTACGAGTCTACCCCGTTTAAATCGGAGAGGCGGTGTGGCCGACACCACTCTAACTGTGTCTCTTTTGTTTAAAATGGACATGATTATAAGTGAAAACAACAACTGGCATACGGAAAACCTAACAAATGCATTAGGAATCTGTTGATAATTTATCACAATGATCCATGAGTCATATGTGACGTGTACGGGCCAACTCAGGCTCAATACGAGTCGCGGTGTGGCCGGGAGCAGTCTAAGTGTCACTCTTTTGTTTAAAAAAGACAACATTTTAAGTACACATGAAAAAATGACCAAACACATTCAGTCTCCATTAGAACATTAGGATAATGAACAATGGTTCATATGTGGCGTGTACGAGTCAACCTTGCCTCAATCCGAAGTGTGGTGTGGCCGACAATACTCAAAGTGTCTCTCTTTTGTTTAAAATTGACTTCAATTTAAGTGAAAACAACAACTAGCATACGGAAAACCGACCAAAAGGATTCTGATTGTGTCGATATGCTAGAAAAACGATCCATGGACCATATAAGACGTGTACAATTCAACCCCTCATCAATCAGAGACACGGTGTGGCCGACACCATTCATAGTGTCTCTGTTTTGTTTAAAAAGGACATCATTTTAAGTGAAAACAACAACTGACATACGAAAAACTAACCAAATTCATTCGAAATGTGTTGATGCTTTAGGAAAACCATCCATGGGTCATATGTGATGTGCACGAGTCAACCCCACCTTAATCTGAGGCACTGTGTGGCCGGGATCACTCTAAGTGGCTCTCTTTTGTTTAAAATGGACAACAACTTAAGTACATATGGAAAACTGACCAAATGCATTCGGATTCCATTTTAACTTTAGTATAATGATCCATGGGTCATATTTGACATGTAAGAATCAACCCTGCCTCAATATGAGATGGGGTGTGGCCGACACCACTCAAAGTGCCTATCTTTTGTTGAAAATTGACTTCATTTTAAGTGAAAATCATCAACTGGCATATGGAAAACTGACCAAACATATTTTTATTATGCCAATACTCTAGAAAAATGATCAATGGGTCATATGTGATGTGTAAGAGTCAACCCCGATTCAATCTGAGACACGGTGTGGCCGACTCCATTCATAGTGTCTCTCTTTTGTTTAAAATGGACATCATTTTAAGTGAAAACAACAACTGACATATGAAAAACTGACCAAATGCATTAAAAATGTTTTAAGGCTATGGGTCAATGATCCATGGGTCATATGTGACATCTACAAGTCAACCTCGCCTTAATATGAGGCACAGTGTGGCCAGGATCACTCTATGTGGCTATCTTTTGTTTAAAATGGACAACATTTTATGTACATACGGAAAACCAAAAAAACACCTTTAGTTTCCATTGAAACTTTAGGATAACGATACATACGTCATATGAGATGTTTAAGAATCAACCCCACATAAATATGGGATGCGGTGTCGACGTAACCACTCAAAGTGTCTCTCGTTTGTTTAAAATTGACTTCATTTTAAGTGAAAACAACAACTAGCATACGGAAAACCGACCAAACGGATTCTGATTGTGTCTATACTCTAGAACAACGCTCCATGGGTCATATGTGACGTTTATGAGTCAATATTGCCTCAATCCGAGATTCGGGGTTGCTGACACCATTTATAGTGTCTCTTTTTTGTTTAAAATGGACATCATTTTAACTAAAAACAACAACTGACATATGAAAAACTGACCAAATGTATTCAAAATGTGTTGATGCTTTTGGAAAACGATCCATGGGTCATATGTGACGTGTACGAGTCAACCCCGCCTTAATTCAAGGCACGGTGTGGCCGGGATCACTCTAAGTGGCTCTCTTTTGTTTAAAATGGACAACATTTTATGTACATATGGAAAACCTACCAAACGCATTTGGTTTCCATTGAAACTTTAGGAGAACGATACATGGGTCATATGTGACGTGTACGAATCAACCCCACCTCAATCTGAGACGTGGTGTGGCCAGCACCACTCAAAGTATCTGTCTTTTGTTTAAAATTGACTTCATTTTAAGTGAAAACAACAACTAGCAGACATAAAACCGACCAGACTGATTATGAAAGGGTCGATACTCTAGTACAATGATTAATGGGTCATATGTGACGTCAACAAGTCAACCCTGCCTCATTCTGAGATGTGGTGTGGCCTACATCATTCATAGTATCTCTCTTTTGTTTAAAATGGACATCATTTTAAGTGAAAACAACAACTGACATACAAAAAACTAACCAAATGCATTTAAAATGTGTTGCTGCTTTAGGAAAATGATCCATGGGTCATATGTGACGTGTACGAGTCAACACTACCTTAATATGAGGCACGGTGTGGCTGGGATCACTCTAAGTGGCTCTCTTTTGTTTAAAATGGACAACATTTTAAGTACATTTGGAAAACTGACCAAACGCATTCAGTTTCCGTTGAAACTTTATGAGAATGATACATGGGTCATATGTGACGTGTACGAATCATCCCCGCCTCAATTTGAGATGTGGTGTGGCTGGAACCACTCAAAGTGTCTATCTTTTGTTTAAAATTGACTTCACTTTAAGTGAAAACAACAACTAGAATATGGAAAACTGACCAAACGAATTATGATTGTGTCGATACTCTAGAAAAATGATCCATGGGTCATATAAGACATGTACGAGTCAACCCCGACACAATCCGAGATGCGGTGTGGCCAACACCATTCATAGTGCTTCTCTTTTTTTTAAAATGGACATCATTTTAAGTGAAAACAACAACTGACATACGAAAAACAGACCAAATGCATTCAAAATGTATTGATTCATTAGAAAAACTATCCATGGGTCATATGTGACATATACGAGTCAACCTCGCCTTAATCTGAGGAACGGTGTGGCCAAGATTTCTCTAAGTGTCTCTCTTTTGTTTAAAATGGGCAAAATTTTAAGTACATACGGAAAACCGACCAAACTCATTCGGTTTCCATTTAAACTTTAGGAGAATGATCCATGGGTCATATGTGACATGTATGAATCAACCATGCCTCAACTTGAGACGCGGTGTGGCTGACACCACTCAAAGTGTCTGTCTTTTGTTTCAAAAGGACATCATTTTATGTGAAAAACATCAACTAGCATACGGAAAACCGATAAAATTCTTTTGAAATATGTTGATACTTTAGGAAAACGATCGATGGGTCATTTGTGATGTGTACGAGTTAACCTCGCCTCAATCCGTGGCACAGTGTGGCCGAAATCACTCCAGGTGTATGTATTTTGTTCAAAAGGGACATCATTTCAGGTAAAAATATATGGTATACAAAAAACAGATCAAATTATGAATTGAATTATTGATTCCACATATAATAGTCGTCTGAATTTTAAATTGAGTTCTACATAAATTATGTATGTTTATGAATTCTAATTTAATTATGGATGTGTATAGTTCCAGGATGCATTATATGTTAAATGTGGATGAATTTGTTCTCTATATTTTTGTGTTAGTTGGTTATTGTAGGTACAATAATAGTATATGTGTGTGTTATTTTATTGCAGGTACACTAATTGGATTAAAAATGAGAGTGAATTGAAATAACACACTAAATCCAACTAACACATACATATAGAAAGTGTCTTAGATTTATTTGAAATATAAAACATTTTAAATAAAAACAACAACTAACATTCAGAAAACCGACTAAACGCATTATGATTTAGTTGAAACTTTAGGACAACGATCCATGGGTTATATGTGACATGTACATGTCAACCCAGCCTCAATCTGAGGCACAGAGTGGCTGAAACCACTCAAAGTGTCTCTCTGTAGTTTAAAATGGACTTCATTTTAATTGAAAACAACAACTGACATATGGTAAACCGACCAAACGCATTCATATTATATTGAAACATTAGGAAAACGATACATGGGTCATATGTGAAATGTACGAGTCAACCACGCCTCAATCCGAGTCGCAGTATGGCAGGGATCACTCTAAGTGTCTCTCTTTTGTTAAAAATGGACAACATTTTAAGTACATACAGAAAACCGACCAAACGGGTTCTGATTGTGTCGATACTTTAGCACAATGATCTAGGGGTAATATATGATATGCATGAGTCAACCCCACCTCAATCCAAGGCACAGTGTAGCCGACACCACTCAATGTGTCTCTCTTTAGTTTAAAATGGACTTCATTTTAAGTGAAAAAACAACTGACATGTGGAATACTGAAATAATGCATTCAGATTCTGTTGAACCATTAGTACAACGATCCATGGGACATTTGTGACGTGTATGAGTCAACTCCGCCTCAATTTTAATCATGGTGTGGCCAGAACCACTCAAATTGTCTCTTTTTCATTTTAAAAAAACCTCATTTTAAGTGAAAACAATAAATGACTTACGGAAAACTGACAAAAGGCATTCGGATTCCATTGAAACTTTAGGAAAATGATCCTTGGGTCATATGTGACGTGTAAAAGTCAACCCTGCCTCAATCCGAGGCCTGGTGCGGGCGGCAACACTCAATGTGTCTCATTTTTTTGAAATGAGCAAAATTTTAAGTGAAAACAAAAAATGGCATAAGGAAAACCCACCAAATGCTTTCAGAATATGTTGATACTTTAGGAAAATGATCCATGGGTCATATATAACGTGTACGAGTCATCCCAACCCCAATTTAAGCCACGGTGTGGCCAGTATTACTCCACGTGTATGTATTTTGTTTAAAATGGACATCATTTTTAGTAAAAACAAATGGTATACGAAAATATGAACTAACGTATTCGGATTCTGTTGATAGTTATTCAGTTTTTTATGTATTTTATTGATAATTGATAATTAAATTATGTATGTATTCAATTTTGAATTGAATTCTGGATTCCACATATAATTTTCATCTATATTTTAAATGGAATTCTAAATCAATTATGTATGTTTATAATTACTTTATGAATTTTGATTTAATTCTGGATGTGTATAGTTCAAGAATGCATTATATGTTAAATATGTATTAATTTGTTCTCTATATGTACGTATTAGTTTTTTATTGCTGGTATAGTAATTGCAAAGGAGCAGAATGGAGGTTGGTGTGCAAAATTGGAGGTTGGTGTGCAAAATTGTAGTATGTTGTGCAAATTGCAGGCTATTGTGCAATTTTCACAGAAAGCCTATGTAAACAGTTTAAAACCATTGGCATAGGATTGTAATAAGCCTTTCCCGACAGTTTAAAAACCGTTGGGAAAGATTACTATGGTTTTTTTCCAACTGTTATCTTTGAACTATTGGAAAATATCATTCCCAACGGTTTTAGAACCTTTGGGAAAGAGTTTATTTTCACCAGTTTTACCAACGGTTTAGTGTAAACCATTGGTAAAACTTATGCCAACAGTTTGGTTAAACCGTTGGCATAGGTTAATTTTACTAACCTATACCAATGGTTCTTTGTAAACTGTTGGGATAGGTTTTCCTAATGGCTTACTTCCCCAGGGTTCGCAGAGTCGTTGGTATATGTTATACCAATGGTTCTATGGCCTTTCCCAATGGTTCTGAACCATTTGGAAAGTCCCCATTTCTAGTAGTGAATGAATTTAATAACATGAAAATGTTAAATCGTATGAAAATTATGACACCACCATTCTATCCAAAATGTGGGATTTACACCAGGTGAGGTATAAATTTATATCTGTTTGGTATTTGGAAACATATCACCTAATAAATTAGTTTTTTTACTTTTAATTATTTTTTTATTCTCATATATAATTAATAAATAAATAATATCTCCCAAACGGTGCATCATACATGAAATATGAGACCACCTATAAGTCTAGAATGTGTGATTTACCAAATATGGGGTATAATGTTTGTTTTCTTTGGACGTTTAAGTTAATTGGAATTGGAATTTTTTGTTTAGAAATTAAAATAATTAAAATCATTATATTATGGTTTTAACAAATAATTATTTTTATTTCGCTTCAAAAAATTTAAATGGAAATAAAGTTTGTAATTAAATTCACTTAATTAATGAATGACATTTCTCTATGGGTGGATATTTATTTAAGTGTTATATAATAATAATTATATTATTAATTCAATAACATTAATGTAATTGTGTGGTTAATAGAAATTTATAACCACATGTTATTTAATATGGGATTTTATTTAAAATATGAATGGGGGAACTGAAGTGAGATTCATAATAATAATATTAAATTTTGTTATTATTATTATTCTTATTATTAAATATGGAAAATAATATTTATGGGGGAAATAATTAAAGTAATTTAACAATATAATTTTGTTATAATTATTTATATTAATGTGAAATATTTAATAATATTAATAATTTTTGTTATTATCATGTTGTGAAAAATATTTTATTTGTTTTAGAAACCGAATTTTGGTCCTAACTCATTTACATTGTGTTGTATTGACATGGAATTAATGGCATTGTGACCCAAGAATTGATGTGGTCATTTCAAGACCAATGTTGGATACTTTATTATAGCTCATTGTGTAGGATTACGAATCACCCATTATGATGGTGGGTTGGAGTATGGAATTAATAGGAAATATTAATAAGTATGTGATGCAACTAAAATATTTTACTATATTATTTGATGAAAATGTACTATAAATTATATTTGGAGTGGTGCACATGACATATGTGGGAAGAAAATTGTTTCTCATACCTCTCCCCTATATCTTACTCTTTATCTCTCTTCTTTTTTTGATTCTTCTAAACTTCAATCCTCAACAAAATATTTGTTATTGATCATATTGATATTCCATCGATTTCATTAGATTCAGGTCAACGATATGAATTTTAATCCAATGTTTGTTTTGGTAAATAAATTATATGTTCAATCCATTTTTCACATTTTTTAAGGTATTATTTTTAAAAAATTCAAAATAAAACCTAAAAAAAATTGTCAACTGATAATTGGAAAATTATAACAGTGATAATTATGAAAAATTATAGTGTGATAATTGTAAAATTTTAATAGATGAAAATTTTCAAAGAGGATTATTCAATTATAAAGGATCATTTATAAGGAATATTTTTGAAATAAAATTATAAAAATTATCCACGTGTAATTATAAAAGAAATTATTGAGTGGCTGTGATGTTAAATTATTGTATAAAAATTATTCATTTATCATGAATTATTATATAGTTTTACTAAATAATAGTTATAATGAATTCCATATGTGTTCTAGAATTAACATAGAATTATAAATTATCAAATGTGGTTTAATAATTAATCTTAAATAGAATATTGAAAGCACATGTATAGAATAATAATATTAAAATTATTCATGAGAGATAAATTATAATCCCAAATATAAAATTATTTATTTTAGGAATGAAATAGATGGTTCTTTTTTAGGGATCATATTTGTGTGATCATATTTTTGGTTGGTGTGGGAACACGATCTGGGTGATGACACTATTGAAGAACTTTTTTGTTAACTTTGATGACATTGAAGTTGGAGGATCCATTACATTTTGGGATATGTTTATATATGATGTTATCATAATGTGATTTTTAAGTCAGACTAACCTATGTTTGTGATGAATTTCATGTTGTTGTTTGATTATCCCTAGGAGTAGTTATTTTATGGTATTTATCCAGAAATTGATCATGGTGTGCTTTATAATTCCTTACTACACCACATATGTTTTTCTGTTTCATAGGATTTGGATTTCTATTCTAGGATTGATGATACTGAGATGGATCCTTGGTGTTGGGAGTTATGTAGTATAGTGGCATGTTACCCAACCAAATAATGTCCTGATGTCTTTAAAGGTTGGAATTTCTACCCTTGTAGTGGAAAAAATTTATAGGTAACCAGAAGATACCACTAATATCTTCCAACGAGCGTGGGTTGTGGGTGTTGAAAATGGTTATGCAGGATGGGTAAGTATAGTTTTAGTTAGAATATACTTGTCATGGATTCCTATGGTCATTGTTTATGCATGTCTAAAAAGGCTTTGTGTTCCGATAAAGTGCAGTAGCTAGCTATAATTTTTTACTCATGGATTCCTATAGACTTGGGTGGTGGGTGATTAGAAAGGATAAACAAGTCAATGATTCAAAGTGGTTACCTGGAATATTCTGGTCATGGCATCATATAGACCCTGAATAATGGTATTTAAAGAGGTTAAATAGGTCGAGGATTAGATTGATAGAACAAGTGGTGTTGTAGTAAAAACCACCAGTGAGTTGGGGTGGGATTTTTTACATTTGTATAGGTATGTAACTTCATGACATTCTTATTGGAAAAGAGCCAATGTAGGTTAGGCCTGGGTTCATGGGGGATTGTTTTGTGCACGATGAATTGAAAAATATATGTTTACTAATAATTTACTTTAGGATATACAATGTAATATATATTTTTCATTTATAGTAAAAATGAATTTGTGGTTTCCAACAGATTCTTGTACACACACCATACTCGGGAATATTAGTGGACCTATAGATTCTAGGATCAGAGATTCATTAAAAGGAGGAGGACTTATGATGGACTGTTGAATTGTTTAGCATAGTTCTGGTGCATACCAGGACACACATTGGACTACCATCATAGATTCTTTTTATTTACATGTGTTTTATTTACTTGCTTCTAACACTCTTGGCAGACATACCACCATTGAACCAAGTTATATATATTTATGAACCTTCAGTTTCTACGTTCTACTCTAATTAGTATTAATTTTTTTGTTAATTTTTAATATTCTAATGCTCGGTGTCATGATAAAAATGTTATAGTCTCCCCGCTTTTAGATTTATACAATCGCTGCAAGTTAGCAACCTATTGCGTAAGGGGAGGCGTACTTGAGGTCATATAGCATCTGGCTCAGCCTAGGTTGTTCGGGTCGGGAAGTTATAAAATGGTATCATAGAATACTAAATAATATTTTATTTTCTTTCTTTGGGATGGGACATGTTGGAAGAGAGTTAGGACTATTGGTACTTAGGTAGGGGAACTATGTTAATGCCAAGACAACACACCACAGTGGACCTACAGGTTTATATAAATGGGAAATTGTGTTTTTTTTCTTTCATATTGATGAAATTTACCTTGGGGGATTCCCATTGTGTTTATATGTGATTTATGGGATTTTTTTGTGTTCTTTCTTCATGAATTGGAACATAGGTTCGAATTCCATACATATACCCATTATTAAGAAACATAATAATTTTTTAATTAAATGTATTTATTTAGGCTATTTGTGAAATATTGATTCTCCTTGTGTGATATATCTATTCTGTGTTCTTATGATATGTCATTGTTGGCAATAATTAGGCGAAATGGTTATGATGTTGTATTATTATATATATGTTGACTATGACTAATGTGTAGGGATGAAGACAATGGTTGATGCTAGGAGGGTTGTACCTTGTGTTATAGGAATAATCCTAGGGTTTCCATTGTGTGATCCCATGTATTGAATAGGAAATGTAATGTTTATATTGTTTCTCCTACTAAAAATATGTGAAAGAGGGGGTATGATGTTCGAGCTCATTGGTCAAAAAATTTTGAGCAAGACTGTTAGAGTTACTACTCTAGAATGATAATTCAATTGAGGGATACAATTTTCACATCTTGGATTTCTAATAAAAAATCCCTCTTATTGATAATTTATAATTTTTTATTGAAAAATTATTATTTTTAATAAAAAAGAACATATTAAATGTTTTTATTATATTTGGAAACAGTAAAATCCCAATTAACACCATAGAATAATCTATGGAATATTGCTTGAGTAAGATGCTTCGTTATATGAGATTCTAATTCCCGTAATTCCATTATGAATATGAAATACAAATATTAAAAATACTATATTATATGTTCATGATTAATTAAAAAAAATTTAATAACTTTAAAACTATGAAACAATGAGAAAACAGAGACCACTGATAGGTCCAGGGTATGATTTTTACCCTAAACGAAGTATAAAAACTATACATGCTAGAGGTTTGGATGCCACACTCATGAAAATAAATTACTTCATTATTTTAATTATATTATTTTATATATTAATTTAAAATATCCAACCAATTAATTGTTTGAGAAATCTAAGGCAACACATGGGCTCAGAACATGGGATTTACCCAAGGTAAGGTATATATTTTATCCATGATGGGTAACTGGAAACATCACACATGATAAAACCAAATGTTATTTTTAATTAATTTAAATTCCAAATTTTAAATTATTAGTAATTATTATCTAATAATTGGTACTTCATATGTGAAATTTGAGACAACTATTAGATTTAAAACTTGGGGTTTACCTAAGGTAGAGAATAAATTCTGTGAGCATCAGGCATTTATATTGTTTAGAATTTTACTTTATTGCTAAAAAATTAAAATAATTATAACAATCAAAATAAGTTTATAATATATTTTTATTATTAAAATTATTTTTTATCAATAAATTAAAATGGAAATTACACGTGTACTTAAATTCACTTAATTAATTAACGACATTAAAGTATGGGAGGATATTTATTTTAAGGTTATATAATAATTGTAATATTTTTAATTATCTATCATAAATGAAATTATGAAGTTAATATAAATTTATTCATTACTCAATATTTAATATTGGATATAATTTAAAATCTTAATTTTGAAACTAATTTTTGATAATTAATAATAATTATAATTTTTTGTTGTTATTATTATTATTTGGTATTGAAAATAATATTAAAGGTATAAATTTTGAAAGTGAATTAATAATTTATATTTTTTATTATAATTATTATTAATGTGAAATATTTATAAATAATTAAAAAATTAATTATTAAGTTGCGATAAAAATATTTTTTTTGTCAGAACAATATTTCTGTCGTAACTCATTCGTATAGTGTCAGATTGATACGCCATAAATAGAAACATGAACCTAGAATTGAGGCAGTCGTTTCAAGACCAATGATGAATATTTAAATTGGGTTCATGGAGTATTCATAGAAAGAAACCAATATGATGATGAGTTTGTGAATTTAATTACTATGAGATAATAATAAATAATTGACCCAATAAATAAATGATAATAAATTTATTTTTGAAAAGGTATTAAAAATTAGATTTTGGGTGGTGCGCATGTCATTGGTTGGAATCCAATTATTTCTCTATCTCTCCCCACTCTATTACTCCATCTATCTTCTACTTGTTTATTCTTAAACACATTAATCATTAATAATGGCTTTGTTATTGATCAGAATAGTGTTCTATATGTTTCATTGGATTCTGGTTGATGAGAGGAATTTTAATCCATAGTTTTTTTATAAGAAACAATTAATGTTTAATCCCTTTTTTACAAATTTTTTAATGGATATTTTATCAAAATATTTTATCAAAAGTGAAATTCATAAAATTATCAAATGATAATTGAATATTTTTTAATAGTGATAATTGTGTAAAATTATAAAGTGATATTTGTGAAGTTTTATGAAACTAAATTATTCAATTATGATTATATTATTATGAAGGAAAATTTATAAGGAAAAATAAGGGAATATAATTAATGAAATTATATAAGTGTAATTATAAGGAAAATTATCAAGTGAAAAAATACTAAATTATTGGATGATAACAATTCATTTTCAATGATTATTATATAGTTTAACTAATGATTAATTATAATGAATACCACTCGTGTTATAAAATTAATTTAGAGTCATAAACTATTGAATGTGGTATTACAATTATTATATATGGGAATATTTCATGTGAAAGTCTACAACGATAATACAGAAATTATCTATGAGAGGGAAATTATTTTTACAGGTGATATTTTATTTCTTTTCGAAATAAAATAGAAGGTTTTTGGTTTTATGAATCCTTGACGTGCGATCATATTTCTGGTTGGTGTGAAAACATGGTTCGGGTGATGAAACATTCAAAGAACATTTCCTTTGATGATGGTGACATTGAGGGAGGGGTTCCTCCCAATTTAGTGCCCTGTAGATATATGATGATACAATGATTTGATGCTTATGTTGGAATAACACATTTTTATGATGAATTGAATATTTATTTTGAGTATCCATGAGAATAGTAAGTTTTACTTTGATAATACCAACTTTGATCTTGATGTGGATAATCGTTACTTGGTACAACATGTATTATTTTGTGTTTTATTGACTATAGATATTTGTTGGAGGGACCATGATACTCAAGAGGTTCCTTGAGGTTATGAGATATGTGGATTAATGGATAGTTATACAATCTAATGTAGTACTAATGGCCTTAATGGTGAGTATGAGTACCTAGGAATTAGGAAAAAAGTGTATCTAGCATGTAGATACCATTAATGGATTCCAATGAATATGGGTTTTTGGTGTTTAAAATGGGTAAGCGTACTATGGAAGCATAATATCAAGCAGGAACAAACTAGTCACGACTTCCTATGGACATGGCAGTTGGTGTTTATAAATGTTAAGATGGCCGGTGAAGCATTGTAGCTTGCTTTAAGATACCATTCAAGGATTCCTAGAGACTTGGGTAGTGGTTTTTTAAATTGTTTTTGTGGGTTAGAGATTCAATGTTGTTAACTAGAAGATACTAGCCATGGGTTTCCATGGACATGGGTAGTGGGTGTTTTAAGATGTTAAGAAAGAAGGGGATCTTCTTGATATGACATGTAGTGTTCCTATAACATCCACCATAGGTGGAGATTTTTTACCTATGTGGTGGTACATAACATCATGGAATTTTTTCTGTAACGACCCGTAGCAGGGAAGATAGGGTTCACAATGGCCTGGTCAGCACCCGATGACTCAACACAAATATGTTTACAAAGAATTTACTTCTTTCATGAGTTAAAATATTATATATATTATTCACTTTTGTTAAGTATGAATTAGCTGTGTCCTACCAAGTTTCATACTCACACCCTAGATGTTAATTTTATTGCACTTGTAGATTTCATGTTCATATATTCAACAAAGGTGAAGGACTTATGGTGGATGGTTGAACTATGAAGCTTGGAAATGGAGAAGACAGAGACATACACCAGAGTACCCATTTAAATGTTCTTATATTTAATTTTCTCTTATTTACCAACTGCTTAAAATCAAGGAAGACTTACCACTTTGGAAGCTACTTTTATATGTATGTCATCATTCAGTTCTAACATTATACTATGATTATTTTGTAAGTTTTTTGTTATCGTTTTATATATTTATTCTTGTTTTCATGAAAAAGAGGGTAGAGTCACACCACTATAATATTAACAACCTAACTTTTATTTGAAAACCCCTTGAAAATGGGGAGGTTCACATGGGGTCACATAACATCTGGCTCAGTCATGATGGTTCGAGTTGGGATGTTATACCTTTACTATTCATTAGTGTTTTTTCTATCCATTCCATTATCAAACCATTTTCTTATCTATTTTCATAAAATAAAAAGTTTATTCTTCATAAGATTTTATGAAATTTCTAGGTAGTCTTTCAAAAAACTATGGTGTAACACCATGATATTTTTATATAATAAAATCATACTTGATAAGATTCCCTAGCATCCTAATAATATATGGATTTTGGAAAGGGAGTGGATGATTATGCATCTAGCTACCAAAGGTGATTCCAGCTTCATATGAAAATCGTATTTCCATCCTTGGAGGAAGAAGCGAGCTCCATTGAAACTCCGAGGCGCACTTGTCTAGGCTTTGATGAGGTCGTCCTCCATCATGAATAGAATAAGGATACATCTGTTGTCTTGAAAACCCACCGTATCCCTCTTTTGAAGACCCCAAGAATAAAACACATACCTATTGAAGTATTCGACCGATGGTATTCTCTATGGAAAATGAGTGATTAAACACAGATTGAGAAGTGTTGAGGCCGCATTGAACTCCATGATCTAAATCGGCAGATTCGGGTAACAACTATGGAGCTCAGGAACCTTAGGGCACAAAAAGCATTGTAGAAAAGGGGGAGGAAGCTCTAGTTTCGAACAAGCAGTAGATAAAGTCCCCACCTCATTACATGATAAAGAAGAAGAAGGTCCCTCCCTTGGCTGTGGGCGAGGGACTTGCACTGCATTCTCTGTCATCATGAAGGGTGAGAATTCGCCTCCATCGAGGTCTGCGGCCTCCCTAGCCAAACTCTACTAATGATGTCTTTTTTATCTAAGGTTATTTATATGTAAGTATTTACTAGGGAATATTTAACATCCATGACTATGTTTTCTATAAGTTTTCTATAATGTGTTTTATATTCCTCTATGTATGTTTAAAGTCATTTTTACCATTTTGAATTTTACTACTTGGTATGGAAGGAATCTTTAATTTTTTACCATAGGAGGTAATTTTGGACTTTTGTGGAAAAAGTTTGAGCATAATGTTTTTTTAACTTATATGGAATCAATGGATTTTTAAATCTTCATAACATATTATTTTCATGAAGCTTCCTCTATACATTTTCAACTGTATTTTCATGTAAATTTTTTATTATAAATTTGCTCAGAATTTTGGGAAAAGAAAATATTTTTGAAAAAGAAAGAATATTTTCCATAAGAGTTAAGTTCAAGTGTTTTATCAGTGTTATTTCCGATATAAGATGACATATGGTTATTTTATATCCCTATTATTAAATTTATTTTTTTTATGATGGAACTGTTTTTATGAAATCTATTTATTTTATATGGATTATGTTATGATGGAATGATGTTTAAGAGACCCATTTTATTTCTTTGATTACGCTATGAGGAATGGTTTTTTGTTTTTGGGAACATGTGTGAATGATTTCATTATAAGATGGGTGGGAACTATATCTCCCTCCAATGCATTGGGTAAACATTTATATCTTCTGAGATAGACATTACTAGAATGACAAGTAAATATTGTTCAGTAATATTGTCCTGGAATGACAAGTAAATCTAGATCAGTATTACATGGATGGAACGACAAGTAAAATCGGTTCAGTAATGGACTTTGTCCACTATGATGATCAGGGAAACAATGCCTTGGTTACTATAGATATCATATTATGCAGTTGTTATCATTCCAAAATTACATGTTTTATTCCAATGTTATTCTATCATGGTTAATGTTTGTTTTTTATCTACGCTTTACGTATTTGTAGGATTTATTTCATGAGTAAAGATTTTGATGTTTGGAGTTGATGTTTATGTTTTTATGTTCAAATGTTTATGTTTTGTTTAATGTTCTCCATGTTTACCTTCACTGAGAGATTCAGATCACCATTTTTATCTTTCAAATTCCCCATGATATAAAGAATGATTTTAGGTAGGAAAAAAAAGGGGAAAATCTTTAGGAGAGATGTTGAAGATCTTTGGCCAATATTAGAAGATTATGTTTCAAGTTTCCAAAGGAGCTAAACTAATATGGTCTTTGGGTGTATGTTTGTGTCATGTATTAAGTATTACACAAAATAAATGTAATGTCCATGTACGTCAAGCTAGGGTCTCTAAAGATCGTATCAATGAAAAGGTTTAGTCAAACTTTGGAAACTAGGAAGTGAAAACATTAGGGAGATCCCTATAGATAATTTTAAGTTATTTCTTAGGATGTCCCTTTGGTTAAGTATAAGTTTATGATACAGCCTGATAATTATGATAACAATCATGAATAACCTATGATTAATCCTATGATGTTATAGATTGAATGTACTCCCACTTGATTATGTTTTTTTACCTGTTATGATTCTTTCCTCTCACACTATTCTTTTTGGGTTTTAGAAAATGTCTGGAAACAGGAGGATTCATGTAAATGGAAAACATGATGCACAATGGAATGATATTCTACATGAGAAACCAAATGAAATGGGGGTTCATATAAGAAAAAAAATTATTATTCTTAATAATCCATATCATAATATAATTAATTATCTCAACATCGGTGAGTTTCCTGAAATAGAAAATAAGATAAAGATGGAGTTTCATGGTGATCAACGAGTTAAGAAAGTTAAATTTTCCCCATGTAAATCATGTGGGGAGATGATTCATAGAGAATGTTTCAAAAGAATTGGAAGATGCTTTGGGTTTGGAAGAGAAGGACACAGAGCCAGTAATGCAAAGGAAAAGGTTATGCTAACACAATGGACAATGATAATGTTTTTACTAAGACAACAACAAAAGGTAAATATTTTATGTTTGGAATGTATGTGCATTATAAAAATTTATTCCCTGAGGGAAAGTATCATAATGATAATCAGTATGGTTTTATGGGTAGTATTTATGTTGATTCTAATGAAGAGACAACAAAGAAGTGTTGAGGAAGAAAATTATGAATTTATGCTAATGGTTTATGAATATAATGGAATAATGTGTGGTACTATAGAATAAATAATCATCTATAGATCATTAAAGTACTACTTTTCCATAAGTATTTGAAAGTATAAGTTGAATGGTACTGTTAACCATGAAAAGATATTAAAATATTTTTTTTGGAAAGAACATGATATCTGCATAAAGAAGGGATATAGAAATTCCTGATTTGAGTATATATAATTTTGGAATATTGGTGTTGGAAAGTGTTATTTTTGAAAGAATTCTTGTTTTTAATATGTTTCTATGGAAATTCGTGTTACTATCATGTTTAAATAGAATACATGATTAAGGTATTCACATATTTGGAATGTGACTATGAAGAACTGCCAAATGAGATATGTTAGAAAAATGTCATGTTGATTTAGTTCACCTCCTCTTAATGTTTTATATTTTCAGTTTTTCAAAAGATTGTAATGTTATCAATTTATGCATAATAGTATTTTATATTCCAGTTTTGTTTGTGAGATTAATGTATTATCTCACTATAGGTAGTCTTATTCATATTGGATAACCTATGCTAATATTTTTGTTAAAACAAATAGAATGACATATAATTATATTTCATGATCTTCTAACACTTCATGAATGAAAAAATCAAATTCATTTAATAAAATAATAGATGATGTGAAAATTGATCAAGGCACAAACAGCTGTGAGATTGTACCAAGATCAGGTACGTATTTATTCTCATTAAAAAATAATCAACTATAGGAAAAAGGTCATGAAAAAAATGTTATCCTAATACTTTATTATCTAATGAATCTGATGTACCCCTAAATTATCACATATTTATAGATTTCCCTTAGTTAACTTTCTCTAAACTTTATTATCTATTACTATCCATCTGAACCTGATGGTTAGATTTTTCTCCAATATCAATATTTTCACATACCACATATGTTCTCCAATGGGGAAACCCAGTGATGTGCTATGTTGAGTAACAATTATATTTATAACATTCAATTTTGAAATTATGTTTTTGTATCTTTTCTTACAATGTGGGTTTCCATGAAATAAACTTTCATGTAAAAAACCATTTATTTCCCCGACGAATTTCAAGAGCTAAATTCATTTTAGGGGGGGTAAAATGAAACACCCCAATATTTTATGAGATAGATTATTTTTAATTTCATTGATTTCTTGTGTTTTATGGACAAAAATATTATCTTTAACTCTACTTAACACTATATTAGCTTACAGTATACGCAATAATGTTCTTCGCTTGTGTTGCACAAAATTTCATGTTCTTTTGATAGAATTCATTTCAAGTAACATTCAGTATAAATATTGTTCAATGTATAAATGAACTATGTTTTGATTATATTATATGAAAAACTAAAGGAAACTTTCAGTATACACATCACTGACTTTTCTTGCATTAAACACAATAGAGACCATCCTTTATAGCTTTCGTTGTACGTGATACTGAGTTTCACTAAAAAATGATTTTTTATTAAAATATCATTATTTAATGAGTTATAAGCTAGAAGTTATGAATATTATTATCAGAATATTGAATTTTATGTATTAGTAGAATTCATATAACACATTTTATAGAACATGATATGTGATCCAAATCAATTTTTCAGATAAAATAATTATTTTTGAAAAAAATGAATATTTACCGCCTTTTGATGGCGCACCTATTTTAGAAATATTTTTTAACACTTTTATAAGTTACATTTGGCAAAATTAAATTATTATTTAGATTATGGATATAAATATCATTTTATTTTTATTTTTTTTAATTTTATACTAAAATTAAAATTTTAATGCATTGTGAAAATACTGCATTTTAACTTGAAACTGCATATTTATCTAATGTATTAATATAATTATATTATCTTTTTAATTTTAATTAAAGTAAAATTGGATTATAATTTTATCATTTCATCCAATTTTTTTCAATCGAATTAATTTCACTTTTAAATTGGACATAAACACATGTTAATCTCTTGATAGTTATGAATTCTTAAAACCTGCTTTTTTGTTTAGAAAATGGGAATTAATAATAAATTAATTACTGAAAATTCTCTGTATATTATTTGTAAAAATTGATGCCATATTTTGGATCATAAGGTTCATTTTTTTAAGTAGGTAGCTTTTATTTTTGGACATTATGAATAGTAAATTTAGTAATTATTTTATTTACCATGGTTAAAGGTTAAATCTAGTAAATAAGGGTAAAAAATAATATTATAACAATTTTAAACTACTCTAAAATGTGTCCTAATCCTATTGGATGAGATATTTTTGATCATGGTCATCCTTGTGTTGACTATAGGACCTCGTCGATTCACTTGGATGTGAAAATGACATTTTATTAGAATTAATTTAAATTATTGATAATTATAACGTAATCATACATCTTTTAATATATCTATTTTAATATAGGGTAATATTACTGATCTATGTGTTTATAAATATTCATTAAAAATCTAAAAATATTTCTTAAATTATGGTATATTTTATAATTTTTAGGCATTAGATATATATATATATATATTTATTTATGACACAATTATGATGTAGTGATTACACGTTACTGAAATATTAAAATAAATGAATTTATAAATTTTAAAATAAATTTAATTTGAACATTTTGATGTCATCCACGAATTTTATCGATGGAATTAATCTATGATTTATGATTAAATGCCTTTTTCTCGAAGGAATCAGGATGTTATGAATTTTATAAAAATTCAAGGATTAATAGTGTCTAAAATTGTCATAATTCATAACATAAAACATAAAAGAGAATATTAAATGATATTAAATACATAAAAATCTATGATTTTTTTAAAATGGATAATATAAATACAAATATTTCATAAATAACATTTTTTTGGTCTATTGACATTATATGGTAATTACATTAACCTACAATGTGTAAATAACATGATATCACTATAATGTTTAAAAGGGTAAAATAAGGGTTTTACAAAAAAGATATAAAAAAAATATTCAAAAATTACCTAAAAATTATTGGATGATGGTTATTCGAACCAAAATCATATTATATTACAATTAAATAAGTTTTGATCCATTTTTAATTGAAATTCAAATTATAATAAATTAATATTTGGAGAGTTTCTTAAAATGTCCATCCTCTCGTATAAATGGGAACCTCCTCCCTCAAATATTCACTCTATTTTTAGCCTTCTTGCTCAGCCGAAACCTGCTCGTTTATCTTCTCAACTTTCCTAGTTAATATTTAGATATTTTTGGGTTCTAAAAATACCAACTCTTGTTCCCTAAAAAGAAATTTAAAGAAGGCTAGTCGAGGAAGAGGTAATCTCTTCTACCGATTCTTTCGAATTTTCTTCTTCTTCTACATTCTCTTATTTAGTTTTTTCATTATAAATTAAATACATAAATATAACTTATATAATGATATATTAATATATATATGAAATAAACATATTTCACCTTCTCTCCATTCTAGGAAAAATGAAATCACTCCGCATGTGTACATACGACATACTGTCTCCACACCGTGGTGTACTCTATTTTCCATCACCACATAACTTTGGGGGTTATAATGGTGAAAATAGTAACTATATATTATTATTATTATGTTATACTAATTCTAATATATTATTCACCATCCAATTTAATATCATTCAATAATTATGTAAAGGATATCGTCACATGTGTGTACCTACGGTTTACCATCTCAACGACACAGTAAGATTCATTCTCCATGTTAACCACTAAAGAATGATTTTAAGGTATATATAATAAATAATCATGTAATATAATAAATAATAATTCTATTGGATTTATGTATATATTTCATTTACTTACTTCCATTAAATGAAAATAACGTTCATGCGTACGTACGACCTACCGTCTCCATGAATTGTGTATTCCATTTATCTATTATAATAGATATATATATACTGAATATATATAATATATAATTCATTTTTTACATTCTGGGGTTAATTAAATAATAATCTAAGTAATAATTTCATTAATACAAGGCCTAAAACGTATGATAAATAAAACGATTATGACCGAAAACGTTGCTTTAACATGGAATTGACAAATGAAAAAGTAATATGAAGTCATAATAAGAATATATATGATATCATAAATATTATCATTGTTATTTTATAAGTTAATAATATGTTTAAACATGCTATACATAAGTTTTGGACACATAGGGAAGAAATATGACCGATTGTAAGGGATTATTTTGAAATCTCATTTTTATCTAAGATTGTTTGTACGAAAGTATTTACTGGGGGTATATTTATCTTCCATGTCCATTTTTTCTAACAATATTCTCATAATGTGTTTCATATTATTCCATGTTTGTTTAAATTCATTTTTACCATTTTTACTTTGACTAAATGGTATGGAAGTAATCCTTCTTTTTTTTACCAAATGAGGTACTTTTTGACTTTTCTGGGAAAAGTACGTAGAAAATGTTTTTTATCTTATGTAGAATGAATGTGTTTTTACATATTCAAATAACCTTATTTCCATGATGATTCCTCTACTTGTTTTCATGTGTATTTTCAAGTAAAATACTTTCTTTTAAAATTTATTGGCATTTTAAAAAATGAAAAAAAAAACTCAAGAACAAAGGATATTTTCTTTATGAATTAAGTTCAATAGTTTTATGAAAATTATTCCCCATCAAAGAGTACATAGGGTTATGTTTATATCCATATTATTAATTTTATTTGATTGTGTTTATGATGAAAATATTTTTATGAAATCGATTTATTTTATATGGATTATTTTATGATGGAATGATGTTTAGGAAATCCATTTTATTTCGTGGGTTATGCTACGATCAATAGTTTTATGTTTCATGGAAAATGTAAGAATGATTTCACTGTGAGATGGGTGGGACATATATCTACCTAAAATTAATAGGGTAATGATTTATATCTCATGAGATAGATAGGACTGGAATGAAAAGTAATTCTAGTTCAGTAACACAAGGCCGGAATGGGAAGTTAAACTAGTTAAATAATACATGGATAGAACTACATGTAAACCCGGTTCAGTAATTGACTTTTTCAATTATAATTCTATTGGAAAAAATGAATTTTCTACTATGGAAATCTTAATTTGTGCTTATTATAATTTCACCATTATATGTTTTATTCCAATGTTATTCGATCATAGTTAAAGTTATTTTATGATCCATGCCTTACGTACTGCCAAGATTTTTTTCATGACTCATGATTTTTTTGTTTAAACATTATGTTCATGGTTTTAAATTAAATTTTTTTTGTTTGTTTTATGTTATCCATGTTTACCATTTCTGAGAATTTGAGCTCACTATTTTAATGATATGTTTTCCTCGGGATATAAAGATTGGTTTTTAGGTAGGAAAATAAATGGGGAACTTCTTTATTGGAGATGTTGAAGATATTTTACCATTATTAGAATATTATGTTCCGAGTTTACAAAGGTGATAAACTAATAATGTATTTAGGAGTCTGTTTGTGTCATTTATTATTTATTCCGCAAAAAAATTGTAATTTATATGTATGTCATGCTTGGTTCTCTATAATAAGGACATCAAAATAATTTATTGTCTGTGCATTAAAATGATAATAGTTCACATATAAATGAAAGATGGAGACCTATTCCTAGAATGGGAATTTTGGGTTTTAAATAATTCTCATTACATATTCACTAGACTGATAATGGGGAATTATTTGGAATATTTAACCACTTTTAAAAAGTTAGGTCATTACAAGAACTTGGATTCTGTTACATATGTGTTTATATAATGTAAAAGTTATATCATTGTTTTTAAACATCATAATAATATTTCTAGATCAATGAATGTTAGATGATGTTTTACTACTTCTAAAAATGGAAAATATGACATTTAGTTTTTCCCACTATGTTTTTTTCTATCATGTGTATAATTGGAAAAGAATTATTAATGTTAGTAAAAAACTAATCAAATATATCGTTGGTCGAAATGCATTCATATTATCTTAAATAAATATAATGATATTTTAAACCATTCATCAGACATGGATAAAATTTAACTAATATCGATCATAAAAAAATAATTTCCTAAAAAATATATGATAAATTTAAAAACATTTAGTAATGTTGGCATGAGGTGCCTTTCAAAAACATGTCTCTTAACCAAAAACATCTTTTGAAAAATTATATAAATGAAAATAATAAGGAACAATAATAATTTAAGAACCTATTATTTAATGAGTGGGGTAATAATATAATATATATTCCTTAATTTACCAAAGAGGAAAATATCTTAGATAATCGTAATTAAAATCCTCAAAAATTCACATTCACAAAAGATTTCAAAATCATAGGTCCCCTATAAGATTATCATATCTCTTTATATCTCATAATATTTTTTTAATATAATGTAAGATAGTATTTTAGAGGCATTTAAGTGGAATATTTCATTAATATTATAACACAAAAATATCATGGAATATAATAAATCTAATACTGAGACCACCCCTAATTAGATTTATAATGAAATAGACATTAAAATATGAAAATTGATGTTTCTATAAGAACTAATGAAATCCTCATTTTTTTATCCATGTAATTTATTTTTAAAAAAATGAAGGAATATATTAGTCTTAGAATTTTTTAGGGCACTCATAACCTATGTATTTGTGTCCCAAAAAACTTATTTTCAACCCTATGAAAATCCACCCAAGAATCTTCTAATAATACAATCGTATCGACATATATATTTTCAAATCCTAAGTGGTCAATAAATTCTGTAATGACATAATCAAACCAATTCATAAGAATTAGGGTTTTAAGGAACAACATGTATTTATTCAGGGAGGATAATCAATAGTCTTATTTATATTTCATAATATGAAAAGATAATCATTACTGGAAGGAGATAGCATGATACATCATGATAATTTTTTATATGGAAAAGGAATATGATATAATGCATCATAAAAATATCATAAAGGTTATGAAATATATAAATTTCTCTAATAAGTTCAATGATATAGTGTTTTAATGATATTCAATTTCAATGTTACAAATTTTATTCAATAAATTAGATTTATTATTTTTAATTGCATTTATTTTCTATACTATGGACATCCTATAGAAATTGGTCTATCCAATCCTTTGAAAGATACCATCAGAAAAAAATTATAAATTTAATAACACAGGGTGAAAATATTCTATGGAATGAAAGTGGGGTTGTTGATTATATACCTTTTATTTTTTGATTCCATTATTATTTTGATTATTATAAATTTAAATAAATGTAATCATTTATTGTCACAATAAATGACTATGAGATAAAATGCATTTAATATACTCACTTCAATAAATGTTCCATTCCACTTTCTCCTAAATACTTAGAAGGAATACCCAATTATAAGTGAGATAAAGTGTCATATCAAAAAATTTATTACACTATAAATACCATGTAACTCGTTTTTAAAAAAATATTTAGATTTAAGAATGTTTATATACATAGTGGAAGAATTTATAGATGGATTCATAATTAAATTGTTTTCACCCTACCATGAGGTGAATGTTTTTTATTGACAAAGGGATCTTCTCCATCTAGAGTCACATTATTTAATTGATAGAAATTCCAGAAGCATTACTTTAAAAATTGAAATATTCTTTAAAATTTCCAATGTGATATATATTTGGTGACATGTCTTATGTTTATGTCTATAAAAAATCTCAAAATAATTAGTATAAGGTGAAATAAATCTCAAGAAGTCTTTATGTAGGACATTCATGAAAAGTTTTCTTAGGATTCTATTATGACCAGTATATGTGGGAAATCTATGTTGGAACAATTATGGGTAACTATTAAAAACTATTCACTATAAGAGGTAAAACCCAACATAAATTTAGTGAAATATTATATGGACTTCACCAAAAATTTTGTAATAGTGATATTGGAATGTTTTGAAGGGGGTATCTCTTTCGAGAAGGATAACTACAAGTGTATTATTTTCATAATCCATGGAATCCATACCCCTATATTTTTCATGATGATGACCATAAAACATTTCAATTTTACATGTAGAATTATAGAAAATAATAAAAAGGATTGGCTCAATCAAATAATTCTCATTTAAATAGATGATAATATCTTGTTAACTCTCCCATAAAATGATAAATTGTCTATAAAATATTTATAAAACCTATATAATATTTATCAAGGGAAAAAAGATATAAGGAAAATAAAATTATTATATCGATACTCTATTGATGTTTAGTTTTTCATTTCTCTGAGTACGTAATGGGTGGATGAACATTTCTTACTGATATATATAAAAGAGGAATCTCTTGGGAAATCAAATTTCATGGATGAACGTGTAAATATAATTATATTATGTTGTATTTTTTAATTAAAGGGGAAAATATCATTACACAAGTAGTAACTCACATGTCTAATAGAATATTGTTATATCTTTTTATTATTTGATAATTATATTTTATAATGTATTCAAAATAATTATCATCCATGATGTGAATTTTATCATTAGGCCATGGTAATGAAGATAAGTTTGCTAAAATTTATGGTTGGACTTAAAAAATTAAAGACATAGAGATGATCACCTTTCTAACCCTCATCATCATAGAAGTTCATTGTTTATAGGAAACCATGTATACGAGTTACTAGAAGCTTCCTCCACTGATCCCAAAAACTAGGAAATCATTATTTATATGTGTTATATCGTAATTCCATTTATTGAAATTAGTTTGTAGATCGACTACCAACTTCTTTAATGGGGTAAAAAATATTTTGAATTGGTTTTATGAACATGTATTCATGAATGGCGGTGTCTTTTACTAAATCTTTTGTGTGCCACGAACTAGTTCAAGATTTTATCCAACTCGACTCCCGACCCGACTTGAGACAAGGATTGTGAGGCATTCATGATTCTCCTAGGAAGGTGACTGGTGGTTGAAATATAATATATCACATTTTATAGAATTTATCCCATTAAAAACCATGAATAAATTATAATAAATAGAGAGTATATCATAAAAATTAATTAACTAATCATCAATAAATATATAAATAGGAACCATAAACAACTACAGATGAATAAAATATAAACTCAAAAAATGAAAAAAAAACTAAACCAGACACGACACCATATCCATGTAACCTATTGGTCAACACTAACCAGAATACCTAAATAATCTAAAAGAAATCTCAAACCAAAAAACCTGAACCTACCAAACATCTCTGATCTACTGACACTGAGTGGTTTGAGTAGGGTGTCATTAAAAAACAACTCAGTAGGTAATCACTATAGAACCCACATTCTAGAAAATATTCCAAAATTTCTAGAATGAAAAAAATTAAAAAAAATAAGGGTTGCATCTTTTAAAGAGTCGTTCACATTTTATCCTCTCATTTTATAACACAATTTTAAACCAAGTTCCATGTAAAAAATCTAAATAATGTAAAAAAAGAACCAATATAGAAATAAAGGGAACAATAAAGAAGAAGAAAACTAGCAGAGAAAAAAACATGTATAGTAGAATAAAGTATACAATACGTATAATATTCATTGTCATTTACAAAACATATCTAGATGAAATCCATGTATGTACTTTGGTCAAAACCACCTACTGAAATATGGTGCAACTTCATATTCTATAACCAACTGGCTACTCTAAACTAACCTCCCCAATAGAAACACCCTTCTGTCCACTAAAACATTCTATGGGTTACTTATCCAACAAATTGGGACCATAAACCAATTATCACTAGACCATCAATATTTCACCCAAGAATCCAATGATAGTAATTCATACAGAATTAGGAGGTCATCACATGTGTGAAATAAAAAAACCCACATTTATGACCATGATATCCTTACCCAAAGACTTATAAAAAATATGTGGATAAACTATCCTCATAGGGGAAAACATAAGTGTTGCAATCATATATCAAACCACAGAAAATGTTTAACCGGGAATACACATCATATATGTTTCAAAAATATTCCAAACACTATAACATACCTTCCATGACTTTTATATTTGTAAACTATATCCATTAATAAAATACATTTACAAAACTAATATTAAAGCATTTAACTTTCTCAGAAGGTTCCAAACAAGCCTTTATATCATCTAGTTACCATTTAAAATTCTATGTTACCAAACCGAATGAAATTTAAGAAACACATCTTAAAAAACATCTTTTTCATCATTTAGAACCCAATTATAATTATTAAAAACATTTATTTTAGATGTAACTTTTGAAACATGGATAGATAAGGGGGAAATAATGATAAAGGGAAAAGGTGTTTTTAATCAAAGGATTTAAGGTGAAAATAATCCATGAAATCAATTATCATTTATGTTCCAATCCTTGTGTGAACTCCATAAACCCATGGATATTCCTTCCACCAATGTAACATCTTTCATAAAACAAAAAATACCATAAGTTTTATGTTTTTAATCAATATGTAAATTTTAATTAACTAAATGATTCCACACAAAAATACCAAACCATAAATGTCACTAAAATAAACACAAAAGAGTCAATTCAAAAACCAACTAACCTACTAGGATATTACCAAGGATAAACATTACCAAAACTCATAATCTGACTTTAAAACTCAATTTTTTTTCAAGAAATAGTTTATATTCATATTGATATATGAATAGTTGAATTAATTCATTGAAACCCCATTTCACAAAATTTAGAACATTAAATATTGAGAATTAATCAATCAAACACTTTACAAGACAGATAATCACATTCAGAAAATAATTAAAAACACTCATGCATTGCATATAATGTTTTTTAAAGGAAATGGATGGAAACTCCTACCTCTTTAATATATGGAAGAAATGATATTCCCTGAGAGGGATAAACATAGTCCATGATACAACATACTCACCCCCAACATTCATGAAACATAATACAAACATCAAAACTAGCCTCTATTGCTAATATATGAGAGAACTCACCCCTAGAAAACCAAGAACCCATGAGTGGGAGAGAATAAAAGGGGTAAAATTGACCTAAAACTCAATTGAAATTACTTTATATCCTTAATGGGGAAACCATTGAGGGACGAGGACCAAATGAGAGGATCCTGGGAATCCCTATCATGTTCATATTTCATGAAAATAGGAGGAGAACTAAAAATATGTTAATTATTAGGAGGTTCAAATGTGGAAATTAATGTTTTTAATATATGTGGGTAAGACACATGGTTTTCAAAAAGTTTCTCCCACTATGTGCACTATAGTACAGAAAGAGCACAACCACACTGGCTAGCCACATGATTTCAAAAACTATTCCCCAGTAGTTAAAATTACCTCTATTAAAAAATGCATAATCATGTTCACACTTGTCACACTATTTCTCCTAGGCATTTTAAGCTATGTGACCTATCACAAACACCATCCACAAAACACACATTTTATCCTAGGCCTCCCACACTATTTCCAAAATTGTGAAAATTAATCCATTGATGAAAAAAATGATAGAAAAATCCCCATATTATTAACTATCTTCCTATTTTCTCATAAAATCACCAATAATCAGCATTCATATAGAAAAAACTTCATGAAACATCAAAAAACATAAAAATTATCGTGGGAAAATCGACCAAAACCACATCTAAAAGATCTAAAATCCAGAAATAAATAAAATAAAATAAAAAATATTACTACGGTGAGACAATTATCCCCAAAAAAAATTTATCCTCTATAATGTCACCATGCTGAATAAGGAATGAAACCATAATCTGAAACAGAATGACAACAAAAACACCACAAACCTCAGTGTGACATTTTAACTACCCACTTCACTATGGACCTTATAACAACCCTACTTTTATTAAAAACATAAACATGATTTATTACATAAACTATTCACTACATACAACATAGAAAATAAAGAGGTCTAGTCTTTTTGGGGCTTAGGAACATTACATAACATCGTAGGAAATAAAACACACGACATCTTTATTGAAAACTTCCTTTACATGACCACTATGTTACCTCGTACTTAGCATTGCATGGGATAACCGGACAACTATAAAAAAGGTGAGCTATAAAGCCTAATAAAGGAATAAACGTGGAATAACATGACGAATACAATATATGTTAGACAATAGGAATATAAATGGATCGTAAGAGAAACATGAACATAATGTAATGATAAAGCATGATAATCATAACATGGAAATATGACAACAACACTTAACAAGGAATTAGTATGATCCAAGGAACATTGCACATGGAGAATGAGTAATCCCTCATTACAAATGAAGCATGAGTAAAACCTAGTTTCACTGGAATTATCCTGATTCAAAACTCATTACACAAGACATACCATGATACTATACTTTACCAAATGCATTGGAGCGCTGTCAGGGCACACCCTTCTTAAATATTTCATTTCATGCACAAGTGTGCCGCGTGGATCATATAACTTGGAATCAATAAACATAAAATGTTATTACATGATTATGTAATGTGGAATAAATACATGAAATAATAATTCAATATTTATATCTTCATAAAGGTGAATACCCTTGATATATACATGGGTATGGTATTCACTACACAATGATCTTGGCTTTGAAAAATGATGTGCAATTACAATAGCATAATGACGTGACATAAAGAATCGTGGAAATGGTTTATAAGAGATAAATGGGTGTCTCAATATATGTACATAAAATGTATAGTAAGGGGTTAAAATAGATACATGTCCCAAAAAAATGTAATGGAATTTAAATGCATAATACAAAAGAATTACTTGGATGTAAAATAGAAGAGAGATATCTCTCACGGAATTACGGCATGGTAACGGCGTACATGAGAGGCATTAATGGGAGAGAAATGGGTATCACATAATCGAAAAATAAATAGTGAATTGCGGGGGAGGTGATAAATTATACCACAAAATTTTAAATTGAATACAAAAGGGCATAACAACTTAAAGAAAATTGGACAAAATGGGAAAGAAAGAAATCCCTTACTTGGAAGTGGGATCCCAAAAGCATGGGAGAGGATTGAGAGAGTCTTATTGGGAGATTGGGGAACCATGGGAGTATTATATAGTGGGAATGGAAGGGGTTGGTCTAACACAAAAGGCATTGAGGGAAGATGAAGTGGGATCTTGGGAGGGTTTATACAGGAAATTAGAGGGAATTATTTATTATTTAGGTTAGGGACACCTCACATTAAAATAATAAAAATCACAAACCAACACATGGTTTTTACCACGGTTTTTTTGGTATAGGGGAGTGGATAACAATATTTTAAATGGAAAATGGCCGAACTTCTTAAAATAATAGGGTTTCTTATGTGGTGGTGAGTCACACTCTCAAGGAAAACAATTTAAAAAGACAAACTGTTTTATAAGTCTTGAATGTTCCATAAACGATTTTTAAAATAAATTAAACAAAACTAAAATCATATTATTTTAAAGTTAAAACATAAATTGTCTGAAAATAATGTTTATAGTGTTTTATTACATCACTATTGGGTCATTATGATGTCATAAATCCCATTATATATGTAAACGATATTTAATTCTTACCCAAAAATTCGACTGTCTCTGAAAATTATGAAAAATACCCCATTTGATAATTTCAACGTCCTGATTCCAAAAATAATATTCATTTTATCAAAATAATTTTTTATGTATGTGAATTTTTACTTTTAAAATAAAAACTGGTATTTATCGAAAAATCAGAGGTTTTGACAAAAATAGCTTTCAAACCTTAATAAAAATTACAATTGAATTCATAAAATTATAAAATAATTTATATTTAATAAAAATTAATTTAATAATAATAATAATATTTTATTAAAATATTATATAATTAAATAATCCATTAATTCTTCAAAATAGATATCTTAGTTGAATATTAACTACAAATATGACTTGTGCTATAAAAACTATTTAAAAAATAAAAATAATAAAATGAATTCACTTTCATTATACAAAAATAATGTACATAGTCATAGTGCTAGGGACTAGTTACATAACCCTTTATAATGCATTCATATCACCGAAGTGTAAGGTGTGTGATGGTTACAGACTCTTGGTGTGGCTTGAATAGAATTTCTCTGGTGGTAATCTCTATTAACTTCCACTTTTCCTGTAGTCGTTTCTACTCAAGCTTAATGTGTTCATGATCAACATGGGCTTGGTCAAGAGAAATGACCAATGATTCCACCTCCTTTTTGAGATCCAAAAAATGGGCTTCGTAAAGGGAAAGTCTACTGGATAGGTATATCCCATCTTTTGTTTGAGTAAATCCTATTTGTTAAAGCCCTATATTTATACTAATAATGTGATCACTGTTCAATGTCTATATTAGCAATGATAACAATTATTAACAGTATTTTAAAATCCAAAAACATAAACCAATTATGTTCCCATATTATATAACTATAATTATATATTTAATAAGATCAAGAGAAATTTTCAATAATGAAAGTTTGGGTCATTACAATCTTCCCCCCTAAAGAAATTTTTCCCTCAAATTTTATTTTTCCCACACTAAAATAGATGTGGGTAACTCTGCTTCATCATTTCCTCTGATTACCATGTCGCATCTTGAATCTTTTGGTTTCTCCACAACATCTTGATTAGGGGAATTGTCTTATTTCGTAGAACTTTTTCTCTACGACCTAAGAACTTTACTGGTCGCCCCTCATAAGAAAGTTCATCCTCCAGCTGTACTACCTCTAAAGAGAGTACATGAGAACGGTCTGGTATGTAATTCCTTTAGAGGGATACATGAAAGACATCATGTACATTGGCCATGTTAGGTGGAAGTGCTAGTTTATAGGCCATATCCCCAACATGATCAAAAATCTCGAAGGGGCTGATGTACCTAGGACTTAAATTCCCTTTCTTTACAAACATCATGATCTATTTACATAGTGATATGAATAGAAATACCATGTCTCCAACTTTAAACTCAAGGTATCAATGATGGTTATTTTTATAACTCTTTTGTCAACTCCGGGCTGCCCTGATATACTGATAAATGGTTTTCACCTTCTCCGCCATTTCGTTGACCATTTCAGGTCCTAGCAGCTTACGCTCACCGACTTCATCCCATAATGACAGTGTTCTTCACCCCTTCCCATATAGGGCTTCATAAGGTTTCATTCGGATTATCGAGTGGAACCAGTTATTGTAAGAGAATTCAACCATAGGAAGATTTTGATCCCAATCTTCTTTAAATTACATTGAACATAATCTTAACATATCTTCATGTGTCTGAATAGTTTGCTTAGATTGGCCATAAATTTCACGGTGATAGGCCGTACTGAAGTTCAGTTCAGTATCCATTTCATATTGAAGACACTTCCAAAACATAGAGGTGAATCTTGGATCTCGATCGGATACAATAGAAATTGTTAATCCATGCAGCCTTACTACATCCCTGATGTATATCCATGCCATTTTTTTCAATGATAAATCCTCCTCAATTGAAATAAAGTGTGAAGACTTTGTAAGAATATCAAAAATAATCTATATTTCATTATTCCCTTTTGATGTCTTTGGAAGTCTAGTGACAAAGTCCACGGTGATGTTCTCCCATTTCCATACTGGTATGGGAAATGGTTGCATCACCCCCTTAGACTTATGCCTCTCTGACTTCACTTAATGACAAACCAAGAACATTGATGTATACTCAGTTATATCCTTATTCATATTATCCCACCAATAATGCTCTCTAAGATCTCAATACATCTTTGTGTTTATTGAGTAAATAGAGAAATTTGAACTATGTGCATCATCCAAAAGATCCTTTTTCATCTCTGAACTTGATTGAACACATAGTATTTTCCCAAACCTCACAATTCCCACTTCATAAACATTGAACTCTGAGGATTTCATTCTTTTGATAGCTGCCACTTTCATCTTAATTACCACATCATCCTTTTGATCATCCTTTAACCCTTCCAAAAGATACTGATGAATAATCATTTGTGAAAGGATTGATGATGTTCCCTTCTTTAAGATTCTCACTTCCATCCTCATAAAATCTAGGAAGATTTGATCCTTCTCAATTCTCATCAGTGATAGAATAATTGGGTCCATTATACATAGAGAATCTTCCACCTTGTTATATTTCCCAAGGTGGTAATGGATTTAGAAATCATAGTCTTTGATTAGCTCTAACCATTAGGGTTGGCGCATGTTCAACTCTTTCTGGATGAATATATACTTGAGGCTTTTGTGGTCTTTATATATTTTACACTTCTCCCCAAAGAGATAATTCCACCAAATTTTTAAAGAGAAGATCACCATATCCAACTAATAATCATGTGTTGGATAATTCTTCTCAGGAAAATTAAATTTCCTTGAAGAACATGCAATGAATTTTTCATTTTTGCATCAACACATAGCCAGATCCTTCATCAAAGCAACGCTGAATACCACAAAAAGTTCTCCACCTGTGGGTAAAGTGAGCACAGGTGCAGGGATAAGCCTCATTTTTAACTCCTTGAAACATTATTCTCATTCTTCACTCTAAAAAAATTTACTCCCTTCCGAGTTAGCTTGGAATGAGGGTTGGAAATTTGTTGGAAATTTATCACAAATTGTCAATAATATCCAGCTATCCCAAATAAGTTAAGGATATCTGTTACTAATTTTGGCCTCAGGAATCCCTTAATTACATCTATTTTGGAGGGATAAACATATATCCCATTGCTTGTGATGATATGGCCCAAGAATGAGACCTCTCTCAAAAAGAACACACACTTTTTGTACTTTTCATAGAGCTTCTCTTTCCCCATGGTCTCTCGTACAGTTCTTATATGCTCCTCATGATCCTCATTGGTTTTGATGTATATCACAATATCATCTATAAATACTACCAAACATTTGTCAAGGTAATCCTTAAAGACTCTATTCATCATTTAAATGAAGATTTCTGGAGTATTAGTGAGTCCAAAATGCACTACCATGAATTCATAGTGCTTGTATCTTGTATGAAAAGTAATATTTGGGATATCGTCCTTCTTCACCCTTACTTGATAATATCCCGACCATAAATACACCTTGGATAAGTATTGTGCTTCACAAAGCTGACCTAACAAGTCATTGATTCATGGGAGTGGATATATTATATTTATCATGATTTTTTAAGCACACAATAATCAATGAAAAGGCGCATTGACCCATCTTTCTTCACGACCATAAGGACTGTTGCACCTAATGGTGAAGAACTTGGGCATATAAACCCTTTATCTATATTCTCTGATAGTTGTTTCTTCAGCTCCTCAATCTCTATAACAACCATTCACTATGGAGTCTTAGATATTGGCATTGCCCCAGGTATAAGATCAAATGAGAATTCAACATCTCTCCTAAGAGGAAGACCTGCTAATTTCTCTGGAAACACCTCAGTGAATTCCGTCACAATAGGCATGTCTCAAAGGATGGTTGCCTTCTTAGACTCAGTCATCAGAGCTAGATAAGCATGGCCATGGGGCAGTAATATCCACACTTGAGATGATGGATCTAAAGAAGATTCATCTTCCTCCTTGCACTTGTATTGAATCGGGGGTCGATTCTCCACATGGAGGGTGATTTCCCTCTCACAAGAATTTATGTTGGCCCTATATAATGAAATCCAATCCATGAAAATAATTTCTTCAAATTCCACTTGATGGAGTATGTTGAGGTTCTCCGAGAAATTAAATACACAAATTATGAGAGGGGATGAGTTATATTCATGGGATGAAATGATTGCCCCATTTTCTATAATCACCGACATCTTTACTTCAATGATTTATGGTGGTGTTGGAATATTTCTACTAAACATTCAGGATATAAATGAATTTGTAGAACCTGTATCAAAAAGTATGTTCTATATTATTTAATGAATAACTAGCATACATGTCACAACTTTGTTGTTGGGGTTCACTTCTGTAGTTGTGATGGAAAAATCTCTCCCTTGCTACCATGGAGGTTGTTGGTTGCCTCTGAAAACCCTTGGCTTGGGGCACTGATTTGAAATATCTCCTTGTTCTTGGTAGTTATAATAATGAAAAATGTATTGAGGTTCAAACAGAGAATCTATCTCCTCTGTTGTAGCTGCATGTTTTTGTTGTCGGCAGTTAATAGCTAGGTTCCCTTATCTTCCTCACCTAATGCATTACCTTGTCCCATTCAAGCAATTTCCAGGGTGCTTCTTTCTGCACCTTTATCAAGTGGGGTGTTGGATATTTTTAGTACCATTGATTTATCAATCAGACCGTCATCATTGAAATACACCTTATGCTTCATATCCCCATGATACCCCTGAAATTAACCAATCTCCATTTTGACCTTGAGGGCAATCAGATAATTTCCTCATAGCTGTCGATGTCACGGATAACCTGATATTTTTGTTGAATTTTTTTCAGCCCACCAAATAAGTGGTCAACCTTTCAGTCAGGGGTAAAGACAAAGTCTAAGGTGTATCATGCAGGCCTTGTGAGGTTTTCCTTGTATTCTTTGACATATTCTTTATCTTTTTGCTTGAAGTCAAGGATGTCCCTTTCCATCTTAAGTCGGAGGGTGTGTGGAAAATATTTATCGAAAAACATATTCCAGAAATCCTTTTATTCCAATGCCTTGATCTCGTCCTCTTGCATCATATTTATGATAAACATCCACCATTGATCCACTTTACACCCTATATGATATGTATCCAGGAGAAACTTATTTTGTTCAGAATAATGAAGGATGGAGAAGAACATTTCAATGGAGTAGACCCATTGTTTAGTTATTGAGGGATCAGATGATCCATTAAAATTAGTAGGTCATTGTCTAATGAATCTCTCGATAGTGACTTGATCTTTCTTGGGGGGGGGGGGGGGTTGAATGTTCCACTTGACCCATGTTTTTCTCAAATATTTAGTTAATTGGGAGAGTAACATAACAATGTTCACGATTCCCACTCTAATCGAATTGCAAATATCATTAGCACAATCATCGCATTGATATTCACATCAGTTGTTAGACTGAGGCCTCTTATTACCAGCCATTGGATGGAATAAAAGGAATGATAGGGTAACACATAAGGGTAATCCATGAAAAAAACTGATGAATTATAAATAACGTTTTTCCTTGACTTATGAATCCATAGGCTTCAATATATGCTATTCATGATCTACTATCTAACATATATTCATAGGGGAATTATTTTAATTCCCATAATAGTGGTTCATACTAACATTGTGAATATACCATAGCATATCCCCCAGGTGTGTTATAACCAAGAGTGCAGCAAGGATCATTTTCGTGCACCAGTTCCCATTCGAGTCTATCTCAAAGTGTTGTTTTCGGGTCTTACCCCTAAGATACATTTGTTCTAGAGCCACCTATACATGATCGTATATAGATAGGGATGTATTTCTTTGATAAACCACTTAATCAATAATCACTAATACATAGGGATGTTTTTATAATACTTAATATTGTCCCTAATTATTCACTGGGGTTTTCTAATCCTAATCCAAAAAATAACAGAACCTATCCTCTGATACCAACTATAACAACCCTTATTTTATTACAAACATAAACATGATTTATTACATAAACACTTCACTTGATAGAACACAAAATATTGAGAGGTATAGGGTCTTTGGGGATTGGGAACATTACATAAAATCTTAGAATATAAAACAAACAACATCTTTATTGAAGATTTATTTTACATGACCACTATATTCCCTTGTACTTAGCATTGCATGGGATAACATGAGAACATGTATAAGAAAAAGGAGAGTTATAAAGCCTAGTAGGGGAATAAAAATGGAATAACATGAAGGATACAGTACATTTTAGAAAATAGGAATATCAATTGAGCACAAGAGAAACATGAACATAAATTCATGATAAAAAATGATAATCATAACAAGGAAATGTGGAAACAACAGTTAACCTGGATTTAGCATGAACCAAGGCTCATTGTACATGGTGCATGATTAAAACTTCATTGCACATGAAAAATGCGTAAAACCTTGTTGAAGATGAATTAGAATGAGTCAACACTCATTTCACATGATGTATCATGATACTATACTTTACCTATCTCGTTTGAACACTATCAGGGCACACCCTTCTTAAACATTTCATTCCATACATAAGTGTGTCACACAGATCATATAACATGGAATCAATCAACATAAAAATTTATTCCATGATGAAGTAATGTAGAATAAATAAATGAAATTACCATTCAACATGTATATGTTCATAAAAGTGAGTACCCTTGATAGAGACATGGGTATGGTATTCACTACACAATTATCTTAGCTTCGAAAAATGTGGTGCAATTTCGGCAGCATAACGGAGTGAAAAAAGTATTCATGAAAATGGTTGATGATAGAGAAATGGGGGTCTCATCATATTTACTTGAAATGGATATTAAGTTGTTCATATAGATACATTTCCAAAAAATTGTAATGGAATTTAGATGCATAATAGAAAAAAATTACTTGGATGTAAAAGAGGAGAGAGAAATGTCTCACTGAATTTCGGCATGGTAACAGGAGTACATGGGAGGAATTAATGAGAAGGAAAGGGGTATCCCATAATCCAAAAATAAATATGGTAGTATGGGGGAGGTGTTAAATCAGACCTCAATATTTTTAATTTAAAACAAAAGGGCCTAGCAACATATATAAAATTGGAAAAAAAATGAGAAAGGAAGAAATCCCTTACTTGGATGTGATATCCCAAAAGATTAAGAGAGGATTTAATAGAGGCTTCTTGGGAGCTTTGGGCACCATGGGTGGATTATAGAGAGAGGATTTTAGGGGTTTTTCTAACTCCAAAGTCTTTGAGTGAAGAGGAAGTGGGAGCTTGGGTGGGTTTATATAGGAGAGGAGAGGGAATTCTTTTTTATTTAGGTTTGGGTTACCTCACATTAAACTAATAAAAACCACACACCGGCCCATGGTTTTTTCCAAAGGGGAGTGAAAAATAATAATTTATCAGGACAATGGCCGAACTTCTTAATATAATGAGGTTGCTTACGTGAAGGTGAGTCACACTCTCAATGAAAACTATTTAAAATGACAAAATGTTTTATAAGCCTTGAAGGGTCCCCTAAAACTCTGTAAAATAAATCAAACAAATATAAAAACAAATTATTATAATTATAAAACATATATTGTCCGAAAATAATGTTTATTGTATTTTATTACATCACTATTGTGTCATTATGATGTCATAAACCCCATTATATATTTAAAAAAATTTAATTTTTACCCAAAAATTCGACTCTCAGAAAATTATGAAAAAATCGCCATTGGGTAAATTCGACGTACTGATTACAAAAATAATATTAATTTTATCTAAATAATTTTCTAATTATTTGAATTTTTACTTTTAAAATAAAAACTGACATTTATTGAAAATTCATGGGTTTGGACAAAAATAGCTTTCAAACCATAATAAAACATTTATAATTCTATGGTTTCAAATAGGCTGATATTTAAGAGAAACGTTTTCAAAATAACCATTGTGGTAATTTAGAATCCCAGAATGCTTTTTAGAGAATTTGGTCTATTAGAAGAACCCTTGGTAGAAATGATAGATAAGGGGGAAATTAAAGAAAAGTGGAATAAGGTTTTTGAAATATGATGAATTAATCTGAAAATTATTCAATAAATCCATTATCATTTGGGCTCATATACATCTGTTCACTCCATGTGAACATGGATATTCCCCTATCCAATGGGAAATCTTTAATAAACCATAAAATAACTTATGATTCAATTTATAAATAATAATGTACATTTCAATTTAGTACAAGGGTCCATAGAAAAATAGTAAACCATAAATATAACCAAAATGCACTCACAAGAGTCCATTCATAAACCAAAAACTATACCATGATATAAACAAGGACAAACATTACTTTAAACATCAAATTTTATTTAGAAGAAAAATTTGAATATCATTAAACTCATTTTGAAGAAATAGATTATGAATAATTTAGTAGATCATTTGAAATATAAATTTTCACCAAATTTAAACCATGAAAAAACAACAATTCATCAATAGAATGCATCAAAATATAGTTAAATGCAATATAAAATTAATTAAAAACACGTAAGCATCAAATGGATGTTATAGAAAGGAATTGATGGAAAAACCTACCTCAAAAGTGTGAGAGAAAAAAACGTCAATAGTGGGATGAAATTAGTCCAAGATATGATCCACAAAAACAAAAAAACATGACACTTTAGAAAAAAATCTACTCGATATTTTAGAATAAATCTAAGAGAGAACCCGCCCTTGGAAAACCATGAATATAAGAGAGAGAGATAGGAGGGGAAGAAAATAGACACAAAACTCGATGAAACATAAAATTGAACCATAGAGAAGAAAACATGGTGGGAGGGATAACAATGGAGGGGATCTTGAAAATCCGTATCTCCAACCTAGTTCAAATAAAGGCAAAGATAACTGAAAACGTGTTTAAAAGAAGGAGGGTAAATCTTGAAAATTCAACATTTCTAGACACCTCATCATTCTAGAATGTTTGGCCACATGGTTTTACAAACTAAACACTAACCTTTCCCACCATAGAGGAATGTGAGGACACCCACATAGGATGAACACATTGTTTTGAAAAATGTCTTCCATCCATTAAAATTGCCTCTCTTTAAAAAATGTGGAATCTCCTACGCATTTTCCATACAGTTTCTGCTAACTATGTCAATATTCTCCGCCATATCCGACACACCAACCACACAATGCACAATTTATTATCATCCTTGAACTATTTATACAAAGATATTCAATTCAAACCATACATTATAAAACCAAACTGAAAACTCCCCCAATCTCAACCATCTACATGGTTTCCCCAAAAAATGTGAACACTAATCATGCACACAGTCAAATACTACTCAAGACAACCAAAAATCCGAATTTTCCACAATAAATGTGACCCAAACATAAACATAAATATTCAAAATAATTAAAATAAAAAAAACAAGGGTCAAGATTTCATAGTGGGTATCATTATCCATATATGATTCTTAATTTTTTTCGAGATTGAAATTCACTCACTACAGAGGTCATGGATATGTATTGTAGGATAACCATCTATAGTAGAAGGGATATCTAGGTGTCATACATCAATGAAAATTTATCATTGATCATATTATCCCCTATATTAAGTAAAGAATAGTTATTTCATATTCTATAAGTATTAAGGAAATACAATGGCCAATTAGATTTAACTCAATTATTCAAAATATATGGTAGTACTGAAATATATTTTAATCCATATTTTCTCTAAAAGGTGGGGGGGATGGGGAGTACAGGATCTTAAGGATTATTTTGTATCTTTTTCACTATCCTGGTACATTATAAGAGGTGGTGTTCTATGTTACACTTATTCATTAATACATCAGTCATATATAATATATAATTATGGTGACTAGTTTAAATTTTAATCAAAATATAAACAATTTCGACAAGGACTATAGAAAATTTGAATCATACATAAATAATATTTTACCATGGATTTAAAAATACCCAAAAAATTAACATTAATCAAATTTCCCTTTAAATTAATGATATATAATAATAATTGGATGATAATAAGTGAGATGAAATTTTTTTCCTTAATATTTAATAGTAATTTTAGAATGTTTTTATGGTATAATAGAATCATATTATGTGACTTTATACTAAATGGATAGGAACACTCACACTCTCATCTATTTTGAATATGATATATATATATATCTACTAAAAACAATCTTTAATATACAATCTACATCATTATATATATGATTTTATTTCAATTCATCTTATTTAATTGTAAATATCTATTTCATTATAGAATCATTAAAATAATTTTTTTATCAAATAATGATGCATATGTTAGAGTTTTTTTCAAATACCAATAAAACATGTATAACTTCCCTCATTCCAAATGTAATTTTCTCATTTAGAATATTGAATATAATTTTTATAATTTTCTGTTTCTTTTTTTTGTACATATTTAGTTTGAATAAATTAGTAAGATCTGTTCTTTTCTCTCAGGTTATTAACCCTTTAAATATCATTAATAATAATAATTTTTGTCCAAATGGAAATTATTGTTGAGGTTATATAGGGTTTAAGAGTATATAAGGCTTGTTAGGGTCCCAAATCCCCTATTTTTTTGGAAGAACAACTAAGGCACGTGGATAAAATAAAGTTAGTGTTAACCATGATCCTCAACTGACATTCATCTCATTGGATTCTTCTCCATATGTGATTAAATCCAATTACATAAATTATTGTTATGTTTCAAAATCATCAGTGTTATGTGTGTGTATGATAATAGTCCATATATCTAGATTATTCATATATTTCTCTATTTTCTCACATTACAATAAGGATCTTAGTACAATACATGATGAGGGTTCCTCTTCCACTATAAGGTAGGACATCTATTCATTTTCCCTAAATGTATTTCCCATTTATAAGTGTTTCCATTTTTCTTCATGCTGAAATTACCATGTGATTCCATGTAATTCTGAAGTATGTTTATAAAATTTTTAATCAATCACCTATACCCTCATATTATAAAAATTGATTTTATTGGAAGTTGGAACGTCACTAATGATCACCCATTTTGGTGAGTCTTTATTTACATGAGTCCTCGACACCCATTACCCATGTTGGATTGACATTTAAAAGGTAATTTTATCAACATATAATAAAATAATAAATTTTATATTGTATAGAATATAACATTCAGTTTTCCCCTTATTTCATATATGAAATTTTATTTAAATGTAATAATTCAAATATGAACCATTGTGATTTTTAAATGAAAATGAGATATTTGAGTTAAATAAAAAGTCAAAGAGGCATGGAATGGCATATTGTGTATTATTATTTGAAAATTGATGCAATGTATTATGGTAAATTATCCTATTAAATGAGTTGTTATATATTAACTTTCCTTGGATTCATGGGGTAATACCTTGAGCATTCAGAGGATGTTACCCATAATCATTGAGTTAATTTTTAAGGGAGAAAACCACCTGAGAATTTAGTCAAAGAATTAGTTCATTAATTCCCCGATGTATTAAAAATAATTTTATTTATATATGAATATAATAATTCCATGGACTATCCCCATGGATTCAGGTTGACTTCTTTAGACATGTGACGCCTTGGATCATCACCTTGGGCACTTTTGATACTTAAAATGGGTTTTAATTTGAATGTAATACAAAAAAATAGTTTGAGATAATTCTTTATTGGAAGTCATGGGGTTTATCCCACAGATTACACTTATAACATTTTTAAAGAATGCATAGTTTTTAGTAGGAGCTTCCCCGATATCCTATTGTCAGAGATGTTTTGGTTTATCCTTGGTTCCTCCTTCAGAATCATTATTTCTGGATTTTTATTTTCTTATCACTGGGATGTAACAATTTTTAGGTTACTAATTTAGAGATATTCAGCTGAGGCTGATGCAGGTAAGCTGTGTCGTTCATCCCATGGAAACCGATCACGATGTGTTTTTTATTTTAGTTTCCTTAATAATGGTTATCACATTACCAATACACAACTATATTTATACTTATGAACTAGATATGTTATAGATGTTGTTGGTGGCATCCTATTGAGTGTTAATGAAACCCTGCTCTGTCCGACATTTGGTACCTACAAAGACATCATAGTATCATTTTAATGTAACGAAAAGTGGACGACATTCGTTTTTACCCTTGTGATAGGATAGAGTATCAGAAAAGAGGACCGAGAATAGGCATGAGATTCTTTTATAGATTAACCATTTTAAATTTCTATGTATTTTTTATAGTATGCATTGATGTCATACTACATCCATTTATTATATTGTATCATGAACTAATCATAATCAATATATTAATAGTATACTATCATTATTACTCAAATATATATATATATATATCATGTTTGTAGGGTTCATACTTTACAGTACATTTATTATGATGTTTCATATTCTTAATGTTTTTATAAACGGATGTGCTATATTCTGACCTGAGTGGATAGTCTCTCTATAAAAAACCCCTAATCCCTTTCTTTTATTTGGAACCCTCTGGTGTATGGGTATGTGATATAAGGTATTTTTTACTAATCATATTGGGGAACTTCTTATTGGATTCTAGGCTATGATTTCACAATGTTGTATGATTGCTTCTATAATATTTTCTCTTACTATTTGAGTTACTAGACATGATACTAGGAATGTGATGGAATTAGGTAATTATCATGTTTTATGGTGTATCTAACGTACATAAAAGGAAAAAAAGAAAAAAATTGGGATTTTATTTGATGTTTTGGTCTTTAGTTATAAACTTTGTATGGATTTCACTATTGTGTGATGCACACAAACTCTAGAATTTATTATTATTGTAGAATTTTACCTATTCTTGGCCCAATATTTAATAGAAATGGAATCTAGTGCATCATTAATGGAACTTGAGGAATCATATTCTAGTAATAATCCCAGACATATCTATTTTACCAATGTATTGGATGTATAATGTGTAGTGCTTTGACTATTATGTATGTTGTCTCACTATCATTTCTTCAAGATAAATGAAATAAGTAGTTGGATTATATAATTTTAATTCCATAACCTAAATGTGTATTACCTATATATATTAAAGGCTTTACCTTAATTATATAATTATTTAATTTTTATATATGAATTATTGGTTAGAAGAGCATAAATATTAGTTGGACAAAATTACGTAGATGCCAATGGAAATTTAAAGAGTGTGTGTGCCTCTACCTTTTGGGAATGGTGATTCATTTAATTGAACAATCATAATTCCAAGTTCTAGTTACATTTAGTATAGTTTTCAACTAACAAATTATAGGACTATATAATTTTGGAATGATAGATTCATCTAATTGGACATTTGTATATATATATATATATATTTGTAAAATATAAAAATTGATGCACTTATGGACAGTTGAGTTTATAATTTAAATGAATTTTTTTTCATTAAATAGTGACTCCATTTGAAACATAATATTTTATTTTGTATATGAAATGATATTGTTGTGTTGTATATAGAAACCCCTAAAATAAAACAAAAAAATGGACCCACACCAAACCATAGTAGTGGTATGTAAGTAGTATATCTTGTTTTTTCATATAGGCCTTACACCTCACCTAGTGATGGATATAAGAGTATCCAAAAATGGTTACTCTCATATAGGAAGTCATGCACATTTCTTATTACTATATATGTGATTTAAATCATTATAAAATCATATTTGATGCATGTTCTTCAAAATTGTATAATTATTCATCCTTAATAGCCATAGGTCGATTTCTAGGAATAGGGCGAAGACCGTTCTCCTGAGGTTGTGATATTTAACCCATAAGTATTTCCACAGAATGAACCACCAATTTTACCTTTTGTTATACCTAGACATAAAACTGATGCTATATTTTGTAAATGGTAAATATGATTAGTGTGGTCTATAGAGGGAGTTCCATGACCCACATAGAATATTTCAGAACTAATTACGGAATTCCATAGGTAACACCAACATAGTTTCTATGGAGGTGGGGGCACTTATGCTTCTAAATCTTATGAATTGGATATATTTTATAACCGTGATAATCTAGATAATACCCTAGAAATTTGATTCATGTATGTTCTAGGTGTAGTGGAAGTGCAGTTTGGGCGTATACCCAACATTGCAAATTTCCATTATTGATGATTAATCTAGGATCAATATGATGATGCAATTCAGTATCTATAGAATTGAGTCAAAGATAAAATAAAAAGAAGAGAACCCAGAACCAAGAAGAGATGATCAAAATATTTTTTTATAATTAATTTAATTAAATAATGGAATTATGTCTAAGGTGATTATTTATTCGTTGTTGTGTCCAACCACAGGTCCATGGTGTGGCTTTGGTGTGATGTATAATCCAAGGAAAGGAATCCTTATGTAGTGATCCACCTGGGCGCCACGCATCTCTAGAAGTCCCTGAATAAGGCCTCGAGAGCTAGCATGAAAGATCCTTGTGCTTACGATGTCCTCCTTATATCACCTTAAGAATTGCTTCCAAAGGGTTATCCTTATATGGTGGAGGAGGATCACTGTTGTTCTTCATAGCATTTTTAGAGAGGGAAGAGTGTTCTAGGATCAAGATATTTTCTCCAAAGATGTTGTGAACATAATGATTGGTCAGCCGGTGGAATTACCCCTTGGCATATATAGAGAATAATAATATAAAGGGGAATTTAATTCACTAGGTAATAATAAATAACTAGCATAAGTGTCATTAATTAATATATTATTCCTTGTGAAACCCCATGTCATATAATAATAGAAATTCTATTATTTCCATGACATGTGATTAAAAAATTTAATTCACTAGGTAATAATAAATAATTAGCTCAGGTTTCATTACATAATTTATTATTCCATGTGAAAACCCCATGTCAAATAATAACAGAAATCCTACTATTTCATTGAAATGTGATTAAAATTCACGTTATATTTAAACATTATTTAACCATATAATATTTAATATTACTTCTCAGAAGAACCATAACACAGTCCTCCAATCCTTCTCAATATTTATCGAGCCTTTAATAATGACTATTTTTTTATTAAATAAATATAATTGCATTATTTTCCAATAAATTAATATTATTCCTGAAATATATTATTTATAATAAATAGAAACGAAAATTATGTGATTAGGAATACTTTAATACTTATAAAACCACAACTAGGAATAATATTTATTCAACTCATCAAATAAATAAATTATATAACTAGGATACTGGCTACACTTAGTGTGTGACCTTGTAGGACTCTATCTCATTGTCCTAAGGTGGGCTTGGAAAAATTCAAGATTACTATCTTGCAATGGGTCATGTCACCCAAGAGAAATAATTTGATGTCACAACAAAATTTCACCTCATACGAATGATTAACATGTAATATAATCCCTTTTTCTTGCTATCTCCAATCAAGAGGGTTACATGCATGTGTGATTAACGCATCTTCTCGATCACTCAATATCTAAATTCTAAGAATTTAAAAGGCCTAGTGAACACCATGGTAATATATTTAGTTAGGCTATTTCATTTATATCAGAGGGAATGACCTATCTACTTCTATATAAGTGACAAATCCTTTATCACATTATTCATTAATGAAGTATTAGTTGTGATGCACCCAACATATCCTACCTCACCGCGAACATAGGTCATCACAATTTTCATCAATACATCTAAGTTCATGATTCATAATACCCATTAATTGTTATATTAATGTCTAAAAAAATACACACATCCACAGATAGGAACATCCAATGATACATATGAATGTGGATTTACTACTGGTGAGTATTGTTCTCATAATATCCTCCTGGATATTTCCAAGGGTACACACCACGAGAAGGTTCCTCATTGTTTCATGAGTCCCCACCCCTGATAGCTTGTATCATATGTTTCCCTTCAAATCATATCATCTTGTAATAGAACATATATTCAAGAATAGTGTTATGGAACTTCCAGCATCTCATCATAGTAGGAAACTGCTATGGCCTTGTAGTGTGGCATCAATTCATAAAACATTAACACATACTATGATACACATAATAGTAATCATTATTTGATAATTATTTTATTTAATATTCATCCCATGAGAAAAGGATTATCATAAAGTAAAAAAGACGTTTTTTTCTAGGGCACCAACTTCAAAAGACACCCACTTGCACTAGAGCCAACTACTAATAATAACCAGTCAACAAGATATCACATGATATTCATGATTCTACTGAGATAGGAATTTAGTGAAGGGGTCAGCCATGTTCTCTTACTTGGAAACTCTACTCACTACAGATTCATCCCTTTGATAGAAATCCCCGAAGAGGTGATACTTTCAGAGTATTTTCTTCATCCATTAATGTTACCCTTTATCTTTTTCAAGAGCAACTGTAGTAGTATTATGACAATACAATGTAATGGTATATGTACTATTAGGCACCACATAAATCTCCAAGAGAACGTTACAAATATTGATGGTATCCTTGATTACATCAGAATCCTCTATATATTCAGACTCCACTGTAGAATCAGAGACAACTGGTTACTTGGAACTCTTCCATCTTAAAACACATCAGCTGTGATAGAAAGTATATCTTGATTATGACTTTAGATCATTCTGATATCTATGAAAACCAGCATCTGCATACCCTATGATGACATGCTCCTCGTCTCTTCCAAAAACTGGGAACATATCCTTAGTTCTACTTAGATACATAAGGATAGTCTTTACTATAGTTAAATGTTGTTCTCTTGGATCTACATGATATTTTCTTACTATCCTTAGTGTATAAGAAACATAATGTCTGGTACATAACATTGCATACATGATGGAGCTTATCACTGAAGCGTATGGAATCTTAATCATCTTATCTTTCTCATGTTGTGTCGGGGGACACATTTTCATGGAAATATGTATACCATGTGACACTGGAACCAATAATCTATTTGATTGTTCCATAATATATCTATTTAGTATCTGGTTAATGCATGTTCTTTGAATCAGTCCAAGAATCCTCATGGATATCACGAATTATCTTGACCCCATGAATGTAGGCTTTTTTTTTAATTCTTTCCGAGAGAATCACTTTTTCAACTAGTCCTTGACTGACTGCAATATTGGTTTTTTTTCAAATAAGAAATATGTTTTCAACATACACTACTAGGATAGCGACCACATTCCAATTAAACTTATTTTAAACACATGGTTCACTTTCATTCTTAATGAACCCAAATTATCTTATGGATTCACCAAATCAAATGTTCTTAGATATTGATGATTTCTTTAATAAATAAATGGATCTATAAATCTTTTATATCCTTTTATCATCACATGTGGTCACAAACCCTTCTCATTGTATCATATAGACATCTTTTGGGAGATTCACATCATGGAATGTAGTTTGGACATCCATCTGCCAAATCTAATAGTCATGAATGTTGTTATGGAAAGAATGATTATTATGGATTTAAACATTGAAAATAGTGGATAGGATTATTTATAGTCAATTCCATGAAGCTAATTAAAACCCTTAGAAACTAGAGTTGCTTTATAGGTACTAACATGACCTTCCATACCCGGTGTCTTTTTGAATACCCATTGACACCCAATACTCTTTACATAAACATGTGCATCAACCAGAACCCAGAATTGGTTCTGATAAACTGAATACGTCTCAAAATTTATAGCTTGTAGCTATCTTGCAACTTATGAACTCTATATTACATCCTTCTTTGAAAGAGATTAATTTCTGTCCAACAATAATGAATCACCTTCCTCGGTGATAAGGAAACCATATATATTAGGTTCCCATACCTCTCCTATGCTCTTATTTAGTACTTGTGTTTTAGGAACTACCTCTTCCATGCGGACTTGGGGAACATAATCCTATAAAAACTCATGTGTATCATGACCACTAACTTCATTGAAGTAAATAATGCTCCCACTATCCTTTTGAGGATGTTCTCCCTCTCAAAAAAAGCATGCTGGGAAACAATCACTTTTTTGTTTGAGGGTTATATAGATAGTATCCCATTATTTCCTTAGGATACCCTATAAAGATACACATCATGCCTCAGGGTGCTAGTTTTTTACCTAAAAAAATCAAACACCTCACATCCCCGTAAACGTCTATGCAAGAAAGTGGTTTTCATTCCAATCTATAGATTGAAGGGAATTTAATTTTCCACCTTAGTTGGTACTTGGTTTAATGTGTATTCCATAGTTTTCAATTCATATCCTCAAAATGATAATGTAATATTTTCATGACTCACCATTTACCCATGTCTAACAAGGAATAGTTCACCACTTAACTAACATCATTCCACTACAGTGTATAAGGTCTAGTGAGTTCAGATTGAATCTCATGCCCCCGTAAAAGGTCGATGAACTATTGTTTAAAATATTCTTCACCTCGATCTGATCAAATCATTTTTATCTTCTTTCCATACTGATTATCTACTTCATTATTTAACTCTATTAATCTCTCAAAGTACTTAGAATTCTACCTCATTAAGTAGATATGGCCATACATACTCAAGTCATCAAAAAAAGTAATAATGTAAGAATATACACCTCTAGATTCTACTAGAGATTGTCCATACATATCAATATTTAATAATATAAAAAGTTCGGTGGCCCTTTCACCCTGTCCAAAAAATGAATGTTTGGTAATTTTCCATTGTAAACAAGCATGACATCTATCAAGTGGTTTTAGATCAGATGAGTCTAAATAAACATCTTGACATAGCATTGTCAGGTGCTTCTTGATTATATGACTATGATGGTGATGCCACAACTTGGTGTTGTATAAGCCATGTGATCTTGGTTTATTATAAATTTCCAATACATAGTTATCATAATTGTATACATACAAGGTATTATTTAAATGTGCATACTGTAACATATTTTTCCCTTATAAAAGTAACCTCAATTATTTTTGAACATTAAAATAAATCAATATCTATCTAAACTCGATAGAGAAATCATGTTCTAGGTAACACTAGGTACTTACTAGATTCCATGAAAAACCAAAATCATTCTTTTTAGCAATGTTTGGTGGTAGTCACCAATGGAAAGATCATCCATACTAACATGATTGGAAGCTCGTAGATCCGCCTATCCTCAGGAAATTCTTCAAAATATACTTGGTTCCTCTATTTGAATACACTAAGTGAGCCCCACAAGATTTATCTAATACTATATGTGTAGAAAAGAAAAGATAGAACTCGATAATGAACACAACATTGGCTTCCCTTAAACTCTAGGTGCAGTTTCTCTTCAATTTCCCTAACTTGCCACATGAAAAACATATTGCAACCTTTTCCATGCCTTGCCTTTGGATCCTCTTCTTCTTGATCGGAAAACGCTTAGAGGCTTTATATTTTTTATAAATCATAGACCCCTTTTCCTTTTCCTTCATCATATTATTCACCATAAGGACTGTGGGTTTTTTCACACCCTATGTCCTTATCAACATAGCGAATTAAGGTAAGAATCTTGGATAGACTCTTCTAATTATTTATCATATTATTATTCACAAGAAAACTAGATATGTTCATAGGAAACTATGATAGTATGATATTTGTACACACCTCATCTAATAATTTATTCACTAAAATTTCTAGAAACTCAATGTAGCCAATAAGATTGACTACATCTGGTCCAGCTGGTGTAGACTCTCTAAGCTTGGAAGTGAACAAAACATTGGAGATCACATACCGCTCTTATCTCACCTTCTATTGATAGAGATCCTGTAGGTGAGACATCATGCTATAAGAATCCATTTCTCCATGTTTCATTAAGATCTAATTGGTCATGGATAGTATCATGAGGTACTGAACATCCATAATGTCATTCAGATGTTTCTCAGATGTAGAGAGTTCCTCATCAATCACCTCATTTCCAAGCCTAACTGGAAAAGGATCTTCCATCCCATAAATTTTCCTATAATAGTGAACGCTAACCTAGATAGACATTTTCACCTCATTGAAATTAGTGGTAGTGGGAATTTTTTATTTTCCTATTATGGATCTCAATGATATGTTTGATGGAATTTTGATTACTGTATCTAAAAATTAGTATGAAAAGAGTTTTAGTACATTGTCTTGAAAATTATTGAGAAATAAATAAATTAATATCTATTAGTCTTCCCCTATTTTTTATAAACCCAATAGACATCACCATTAGCTTCAAACTATATTTTGGATTCTATATTCGAGTGGAAAAGATCCATATTTCCCTTTATATTACCCTTACTAGGGTTTGTTAGGAAACCTGAAAAGATTTAGGTAGGCATTCAAAATTCTGGATACAGTATCTCACAGCTCCATAATCTATTGAGTTGACTCCCCAATCCTTAAATAAAAAATTTTATATTTATTTATCCTCTACCTCTTAGTTACACAGTGTCCTCCAAGGGAAGTCAAACCTTGATGTTAACTATGTTAAGTCAACTGAAAACATCTAATTAGAATTCCCCAATTATTTAAATCACCCCTACTAGGGTTGTTCAAGAACCTCAAACTATGGTTCTATTCTAACCGAAGTAATGGAAGTCTATACCGACATAATATTTTATTGATATATTTTATCATTTATGCGTATACTTACACTTATTAAATTTTCACATGATTGTTAATGTTATGTGGGATATAAATATGTGATTGACCATGTATACATAAAATTTACACATAAGTCATTATTATTTTAGTTATATCTTTTATGATTGTTAGTTCATTAATTATGTGATCATGTTAAAAATACCTAATAAATAACCATAAAACTAAAAAATAAAGGGTTGTGATCATGAGCTTTACTATTGGACAGTTTATCTAGTAGTAGATAAACTAACCCTGGCCTGGGGAAGAAATACCTTAAACCATTTAAGGTTCATGTTTTCATCTTTCCACAAATCCACCTGTGTGTCTCCTTACACTAGTTTCACCTCACCTCTTAACTTGAACAACCTCTACTAGCTTGGGAGATCCATCCATTACATTTTCTTTTAACTCACACAAAGGTGAGGGGTAAAATGGGGTTTAAAAAAAGAATCCATGGGCCCACATGCCCTACATATTAATGAGGAGAGGGGACACATGATAAGAACATTAATTTAATTAATAAATTAAAAGGGAACCAATCACATAGAATGGTGTGGTATCACTCATTATCATCCATATACATTAAACAAACTATGAATTTAATAAAATTGACATGCAATTATAAAATCATTCTAATTAAGATACATTACGCTTGAATCAGTTAATCATTATCTTTAATTAATCAATACTTTTTTCCTTAATACTATTCTAAATCTCATTAATATAATCATCCTTTACTTTTTACATAACTTGTACCTATGTAGAAACCCAATGAATAACCGTCTATAACTACCCACCATGTATTTATACTTGTATAAACTTTATTCTTTGGGACATGTAGCAAGTAGACACAATTATAATTTTAATACAACTCATACAAGATGTGCAGATCATTGAAACTTTTATAGATGTTAAATGAAACTATATGTGTGTGTCTGTGTGTGTTTGTTTGTGTGTCTGTGTATCAAACACATATCACATGTTGTGTTCCAGCTTTACACCCATAAAAAGGTACATGTACCAAGGGTTACAAAATATAATAAAAAAATTTAAATATGCGTAATCTTGAAATAGTACACAATGTGCATATCCAACTACACAGTAGGTATTGTCCTCACTATCCATCTGAAGTACATACATGGTTAAATGATGTGTGAGGTGTACATTGAAAATATTTGGAGTACACGTTTTGTCTAGCGGCCCACACACCGTGTAGACTCAGCATTACACAATCACTAGCAAGGAAGGTCGTGTATGGGATACATGGCATGACCATGAACTAAAGGGACTACACTCTATGTTCAGTGGGCCACACAATGTGTAGTTTGAATAGTTTTGTGACTGTCTGTTCTAGTCAAAATGTGCAATAACAATTAACTACACAAACATTTCACTAATGCACATGATTTTAGTAATTTATAAATTATGTTTGATACCTTGAAAAAAAAAACGGTGTGTAGATCCAAATTCATGGTGTCTATTCTTGTGTTTTGTGGAATGAACCATCACCACCTCCTCAAAAAATCCTCGATTTAATTTTAGTTATAAATTTATTCATTTCTATTAGATCTATGGGATACAATATTGGAGGAACAAATATCATCATTCAGATTATAAGAAAAAATAATCAGGAATTGATAAATGTTATTATTAAATAGTAAATAATCAATGAATTATTTAAAGAATAATAAATGAATATATGATCGCTCTGATACCACTTGTAGGTTTTGGGTGTAGTGGAATTACAGTATGGTTATATACCCAACATTTAAAATTTCCAAAATCAATGATTAATCTTGGATTAATTTGGAGATAAACATTATTATCCACATAATTAAATCAAAAATAAAAGACAAAGGAGAGAACCCAGAACTGAGAAGAGAGGATCAATTTTTTTTGTTTATAATTAATTTAATTTAATTATATAATTACCCTTAAGATGAATATTTCCTTGTAATTGCATCTGACCATAAGTATGAGTTGAATCTTCATTGTGATGTAGAATCCAATTACATGAATCACTTAGCAGTGATCCACACATGCTACACTTTTCTCTGCACATTGCTGATAGAGTCTCCAAATTCTAGCACAGAAGATCCTTTATCTTGCGATATCTTCCTTCGATCGACATGAGAATCACTTCCAAAGTGTTATCCCTGATCTTTTAGAGGAGAATATATCTTGTTCTTGAGATCGTTCTTGGAGGGGGAAGAATTCCCTAGGTTCGAGATAATTTTTCCAAGGATGTTGTGCACACAATGACTAGTTAGCCAGTTGAATGGCCCCTTGACTTATATAGAAAATAATAATATAATGAGGAATATAATTCACATGGAAATAATAAATATTTATCACAAATATTATTACTTAATTTATTACTCAATATGAAAACCCCATGTCACATAATAATAGTAATGCTATTATTTCTCTGACATGTCCTTAATGAATTTAATCCACCATGTAATAATAAATAATTACCACATATGGAGTTACATAAATTATTATTCCATGTGAATACCCATTGTCAAATAATAAAAACAATGCTATTTTTTCCATGGCATGTGATTAACTTTCACATTATATTTTAACATTGATTAACCAAATAATATTTAATATCATTTCTCACTGAATCCAAAAATTGGTCCTCCAATCCTTCTGAATATTTACTAGGCCTTGAATAATGGCTATTTATTTATTAAATAATAATAACTACATTATTCACTGAGAAATAAATATTTTATTTTCAAAAAATTATCTTCAATAACAAGAGATGAAATAAATGAGATATGGCATACTTGAATAATTATTAATCCACAACTAGGAATAAATTTTTTGATATGTTAAAAAAATAAATTATTCAACTAAGATATTGGATACACTTAGTGTGTGACCCTCTATATTTATTTTTGGTTGGAATTAGGTGGGATTTTCTAAATTCAAATATTACAATCAATCAATGGGTCAAGGAACCAAAGATAATGAAGTTTATATCTCAACGACATATAACTTCATACACATTCTTACCATGTGATATAATCCCATTGTCCTCATATTACTAATCAAGAAGGTTTCATGTAAGTGCCATCAACCATTGTGATTGATTTCTCATTCATTGAATTCCTATAATTGAAAGTTTGTAGAGAACACCATTGAAATGGATTTATTTAGGAAATATCATTTCTAACAAAGGGAATAAAATATATACTTCCATAGAAGTGATAAATCCTTTCTTGTGTTATTCATTAATGGATAAATACTCATGATGCACCCAACATATCCTACATCACCGTGAAAATATATGGTAAGGGTTTTTGTCAATAAATATAAGTGTGAGATTCATAATACCCAATAATAATATTATTAAAATATAAGTACCAATACACACATCCAAATATAAGTACATCCAATGACACCTATGAGTGAGGATTTTCTACTCGCATGACTTGTTCTCATAATATCATCCTGGACATTACCAAGGGTGGAAACCATGAGAAGGTCCTCAATGTTTCATGAATCCCCACAACTGATAGCCTATATCATTTTTGACCCTTCAAATTTGATCATATGACCATATAAAATATATTAAATAATAGTGTCATGGCACTTCCAGGTTCTTATCATCATAGGGATCCTCTATGAACTTTTATGGTGGAATCTATTCTTTGGAAATTATCACATACTATGTCATAGAGAAGATCAATTGTGATATGAAAACTAGATTTTTTAATATTCATCCAATGAATAAAGGTTTATCATAAAGTAAAAAGAAGTTGGTTTCTAGAGAACCAACTCCCACTGTTCAATATTCTCTTGTATATTCTATGTGGCTCTACCAGTCACTGGCGGGATGCGCTAAATGAAGATGATCAACATTACGGTATGGTTTTGGGAAATTTAAAATATCACATAAATGATTAATTATATCCATATACTCTTAGATCGGACCAAGAATGAGATTTTATACATTGGGTATAGGTCACTATTTCCATTATGGAATATTATTCTCTTTTAAAAAAGAATTAACACTTTGTGCCAACTTTTTTCGATGATGAGTTGTCTAAAGAGATATGTTTTGATGATTTGATAAAGTATTAAATTCTATCATTTGTAAATATATTTTGACATACTATAATTTTATGGACACTTAACTAGGCCTTAATTACGAATTAAAGCATGGTGTAAGTTAAGGGTATATGGTTGGGTAGTTTTGTACCAAGGCATGGTAATTCATCAACATTTAGGAAGTGTGGTCTGGATGTATCTCCATATAGTATTAGTATTTAGATTATTAACACCAGTTTTTAAATTAATTCCATCATTTTTGAAGGAACGCTCATGTAAATTCTCAGTAACACTAAGACACAATCGAGATACAAATTTTTTTAAAAAATGGGAAATCATTAAAGGGTATTTTATTCCTTTCAATCTGTTACTAGTGAGAGGGGATCTACACCAACTCCACCTTCTAGATCAAGATTAGTAGCACCTCATCAAGAAAGTTGATAGAGTACCATCGTTCATACAAGCTATGTAGGTGGACATAGTCGAAGATGCTAGATCTAGGATGTGTAGCGCAAGTAGGGTGGACCAGCTTAGACTATTTAGGTTAGGTATTTGGTCCTATGATCAATCCAAGTATATAGAGTATATACTAAATCTAAGTACCATAATTCTTGACCATCTAGGATATGGGGTACAATCTTAGAATCCTTATATTTGGTATTTGATTTATTTGGTATAGGTGATTCACAACCTATTATATTTGTGTCTGTCATGAAAAGCCTTGGGTTTGATGTTTTTTATTTCTATGGAGTGATGGTTTATGATAATCCATTGGTAATTTAATTGAAAATTATACTCCAATAAATGGAATTACCCTTGGAGTTAGGTAGATATCATTTATTATGGGACCTCTTTATCCTCGAGATTATGGGATTTGATGAATATATTATAATGGATTTGAAAGTATCCAAACATTATTATAATAATTACTATCAACCAAAGGTATCCTTATCATCACCATAAGGTGGTATAAATATTAACTTGGTTGAATGTGATGTAAAAGAATATAGAGGTGGCTCAAAGCATCATTGGGGGGAAATAATTTCAGCCATGATTTTTATCATGTAAATGGATGATTAGGGGACACATCTAGGCACATCAACCTTAGCCTAATTGGTGAGGTATCCTTAAGTGGATCCACAAGACCCAGATTCAGAACCATGTATAGGCATATTTATGAGCACTGTAGCAGAATGGTAGCAGGACTGTAGAAGGCATGTGCACTGAGCGGGTACTATGCAGAATAATACAATGTACAAGTACTGTAGCAGATTGTACAATGTGTGGGTACTATAGCAGACTGTACATTGTATGGGAACTGTAGCAGACTGTACACTGTGTGGTACTATAGCAGAACTGTAACATGTACTGTTCGGTACTGTAGAAACTAGAAAAATTCACCTTGGGCCACAGGTTTGGGCTTGGAGTCCTTATGGGTTTTGGGCCACCAAGGCATTCAGGTCAGCCGGGATTTCAAGCCAACCTTAAGGCCTTCAGACCACATTTAGTTGCCTCAGATAGACCTTACAAAAAAAATCTACCCCAGAAGAAGATTCAGAGCAGGTGCACTCACCAGTGTATAGCCAAATGGATTTTATTTAGAATGTGAGGATATGGATATGCAATTGGGGCTAGCTTGTGGTTGCAAGAGAAGCCTAGCCAGAAGACCATGCAAAGGTGGAGAGTTACTATCACGATGTAGATTCTAGGGAGGGGATGTTCCTTGTAGATTGTCTGGATGAATTCTCTAAGACCTTCAGGTCATGTAATCTCCTAAATCCTATGGGTCATGTAATCTTGGAGCCTACATGCCTTGTAAGGGTTCCCCCATCCCTTTAAAGGTGGGTTATCACGAATACATAAAAATGAAGTTCTTTTGGCCATTAAGGTTGGGGTCACATCTAGCTGATGTTCCACCTATATTAGATCATCTTAGAGATGTATTCCCTAATAAGTTTTTTTTGAACTACGTCATAATATATGGGTAATTTTTACCATCAATATAGATCTGGTAGTAATACCTATATTCATTCCTCAGTATAGGATGTCTACTATTTTTTAAAGAATCTCAAGAGGTAGCTAGAGGAATTAAAATATAAGGGATTTATATGGCCTAGTACTTCACCTTGGGGTTCAGATAAACTTTTCCCAATATGGATGATAGTATGTTCAGGATTTACATGGATTGCAATTATTTGGACTAGCTTTTGGATATGAACTAGTATCTACTACCTTGTATCGATTACCTCTTTTCTAAATCTGAGGTGAAATCATTTCCTCTGTGATTTATTTGAGGTAAAGATATGCTCAAGTATGAGTTAGGCATTCAAAATTACATTTTATTCTATTTATAAGAAGGTATGGTCTTTATTAATATCTTGTTAAGTCATTTGATTTGATGAAAAAAAACCATCGTCGTCTTAGATTTGATAAATCATGTTATCCACCTCTATCAAGATTAATTTGTGGTTATCTTCATGCATGAAGTCGTGGTGTAATATAGTACTCAAATATACCATGATAAATAAATTTATATCTTGCTGAGTACACTATGTGAAAACGAATAATATTTTATGCTCACTAAAATCATCTTTTAGAACAACATGGTTCACATATTATGTCAAATAATCATAGATAATGTAGTATCTATTGACATAGAGAAGATGAGAGTGGTAGTTAACAAGGGTCATCATGTGAATGTTTTTGATATATAGAGTTTCTTGGGTGTTGAAGGATATTAAAATCACTTTATTTGGAAACATCTATTCATAGAATACACTCTCCCATTCTTAGAATGGTAGGGAATCAGATTTAAATGTTTTGAAGCATGTGGGAAAACCTTTTTGGAGTTGAAATTGAGAATTACATCAACAGTATTCCTAATTATTCCAAAACTCAAAATAAGCTATATAGTTTATTGTGATGAATCAGGAAATAGTCATGGAGAAATTATGAAGTAGGATGGTTGAGTCATAATATACGTGTCACATCAGTTGAGGACACATGAGAGGAATTAAGAAACTCATGATATTGTGTTTGTATATGTAGTTCACAACATACATTGATGGGGGAATTATTTTCATAAAATGTGTTTTAAGGTGTCTATAATAAACATGATCCTCTTATACATATTCATGCAAAATGAATTAAATATAATAAAGAAGAGGTGATTTGAATACCAAATGTCCTTTTATTTTGTTCTTTCATGTACACCAAGTGGCAGATACATTTTTATAGATGCTATATGACCGATGAATCAATCAAATGTAGTACAGAAGGCCAGTAGTGAGTGGAATTTTATATCCATGTTTTCTAAGATGAATTTAGAAGACTACATGATTAATGGACAACCAATACATAAAATTTAAGTCATGCACACATCAAATTAGAGAGAGAGAAAATAGGGACAAATTCTGAACCTGAGGGATTAGTCCCACGGGAAATTGTTTCATGTGAGGGCTTGATGAAAAGATAGATCGTTGATCGACATGAGAAACAATGCATTCATAGATGTGTCTGGGATCTGAAATAAACAAGGGAGGATTTTATTCACGAGTCTCATTCCTCTATTTGGTTTATATGTCTCAGTGTTACCAAGATGTACCATGGATTATAGCTCGTTTATTGGTGGATGATGATGAAAAGGTAGATAAAGGTTTTTTATTCCTTAGTGTTACACATGTAAAAAGGAGAAATGTGAAACCCTAGTGACTAGAAGGAATTTTAAAGTCATTTCCCATTATGTTGTTAAAATGTAATGATATCACTATGGATATTTTGACCTCTTTACCAATATCACCTCAAGAAACTTATGATATATGGGTGGACATCGAAAAGTTAATTACGGATGTTCACATTATTCATTTTCAGGATACCTTTTATGTTTATGAACAAGGGATGCTATATGTTTGAGATAGTCTCCATCATCATATAGTTCAAAAGATTATTTTATAACATTGAGATACTCAATTTACAACATTTTTCTAGGAGGGTCTATAAAGGGATCATTGTAAATAGGTACTTTTAGAGCAGTAACATATTCTCAGAAATCGAAAATAAATCCTTGCATGAAATATATATATTAGGGGACATGATTTGACCATTCATACATGATTTTGGTGGTTCATGGGAAAAATACCTATATAGGATTTCACATACAATTACTAAATCCATGAGTTAATACAAATTGATCCTTATGGGGCCTTTATATGGTAGGATGTGCCTTATACCTTTGTGATGGTTTGAAGAAGGAGATATAGCACTATTGGGACATCATCTCATTCAAGAGATGTCAGAGTAGGTATAAATTAATCATAATCATATGGCTTTGTACCAGTCTTGGAATAAGTCTTACAACGATCATCGTCAATGAAATCATGAGTATGATGTTAGGGATTTATTCTTCTTGTGAGTTTCAACTAGGCTTGGACATATAAGAATTGACAGAGATGGTATGTTGTCACCTCATCATGTCTGGCCTTTTGAGTTATTGGAAATATCTTGGTTAGTATCCTATCAGATAGAGCATCCTTCTAGGTACCATTCTATTCATGATTTATACCACATATCCCAGCATCAGCTTTACTATTCAGGCCCACATTAGGTTCAAGATCGTGAGGATGATGAATTGGGATATAATAATTCCTTTATAGACTTTCTTATACAACATGTTAAATCTAAAAAGAAGCCTCTGTGAGGTATATTTGTTCCTCTAGTATGGGATCAATGTATGCTTGATAAAATTCTAGGAGAAAGATTTAAGTGAGATGTATATGTACATGCCTCATGGATGGGGATGTTCTTAGACATTGTTTTACCACCTTCAAAATGGTAAAATCGAGGATGAATTTTTTTAAGGAAGGGATACTATAAAATCCAAACAATTCTAATAGGATAAAAACTATATAGATTTTAGATTCAATCATAATTTTATTCATAATTGAAATTCCTAATGAGTATATAGAGGGTTCTAGATCATTCAAGGCTTCTTCAGATCATGAATCCCTTGTTATGCCTCATAGTTAAGGATAACAATTCACCTCAACCTTGATATCCCTTGATGGGGTAACACAATTTTTTAAACCATCCACTATAGGCCACATGTCCATGAAAGAAATTATAGACCTATGATAGTGGATTTTTTCATGGGTAGTATACAATAGGGCTAACCATGTGCATAAATATGAAAAGGGGTAGTGCCCAAGGATAATTCTTTCACATGGTTACTTAATTGTTTTTTCATTTCTTCTTACAAAAGATGTGTCTCATTGAAGTGAGGTGAAACTTATGTTTTTCCCATATTTCATTACAACTCACCAAATATTTTTCCCCCTATATCTACACAAAGAACCCTACTCCCATGTAAGCTCTTCTATATCTTCATGCTGGGTAATGGTTTATCTTCTTTATGCAGACTTCAATAGGATCATTGTTGGTCTCGCAAGAATCCTATCGGTTAGTGCTTCAATACAATTTCTTCCTTTTTCAGTTTGTATCTTAATATTAAGATCCATATGCTAAAAATATAATATTCCTTATTTTCAAGGTATTCATCTATTTTTATCTCGTTTTATCCTTGATCAGAGGGAAATATATGAGATGGGGTCATTTACCACCATAAGTGAGGTGGTCTGTAGAGTTTACATCATTGTATTGCCTATTTATAAATGTTCCAACTGTGTTTCATGACATAGTCTCTATGGGATTCCCTAAAATTTGATATATATTATTTTATATGTAAAAATATGAGCTAGACCATCTGGTTATACCAATTCATATTATTTGATGTTAGAACCACATCAAGGATAACCCATTTATGTGTTACCATATTTAAATGAGTCATTGAAACCTATTACACATGTTTTATTGAAATTAATACTGGAATTTGATGTTTCTAATATAACTTAATAATTGAGTTATAGAATGGAATGTACATTTACATGGAATCTTGTTGTTTAAATAAAACATTATTTAAATGTAGGAACACCCTTACATACCATTTTTATTTGTAAAAGAAAAGGTAACAATTGAATTAAATGAAAAGTTTAAGAGCCATGTATTAAAATATGGACTATGGTTATTTATAAATGGAACTAATTATTTATGGTAATTTTTCTTAATAATATAGTGGTCAAATGTGATATAGCCTAATATTTCTAAGGGAATAAACTGAAATATCATAGAACCCCACCCCGACTCAATGAGATGATTTCCAAGGGGGATATTAACCATGGAATCAATATTCATCTTGGTATATGAATTTTTCATCAATGTAGTAGTTATTCCATTCATTTATATCTATAAAATATATTGGATTATATCATTGAATATAGCTTGATGTCTTTGGACATGTAACCTCATGGATCATCACATTGAGATACAATTAGGCTTATCTTATGATTTAAATTTTACATACTCCAAGGACACATCTAAAGATATTTTGATAATGTAATTTCAAGGTTGTATCCCTTGGATGACACATAGACCCTTTGGAATGTTTGCAAGGTTATTTATTTTAGATGGCCAAATGTCATATGGTCATGGATTCCGTAGTATCACCTTGTTCATTCATCATTATTATTACATGATTACCCTTATGATATCCATGGGCCATGATTGTTTATAAGCTACAACTTTTGATACATTCATCTGAGGAAAAAGTAGTTAGGTTCAATTAGGCTTCCCAAGAAATACTCAAACCCAGTGTCGTAATTATATCTATTGCACATATATTTGAGTTGAATTTTCCTACACACTATTAAATTTATACTCCCATATTGGATTTTTTATTGAAACAACTTGTGGTCGCTAACTGAGTTTTACCAATATCATGTTTGGGATATCTTTTAGTACTAAAAAAGACATAATTATTATAGAAAATGGAAAGTGAAATGGTATGAATTTATATATATTACCTTATGATATGATATAATATTGGAGTAGAGTATCGAGCATATTCTTATGATGTGTTTGGAGTTTATCCTTTTCATCTTTGTAAGTAGTTTTTATAGAATTTATTTATTTATTCTTGCTTCTAGTATTTTTATTGTATAATGAAATAATTATCATCTATATAGGATATGGATTTTATGGATTTTATTTAGTTATATATATATATATCATTTATGTATGGATGAAGAAAATTACTTTTCATTTGTTATGTTTTTTGGCTACTTACTATTGTTGTATAACTATATTCTACACTCTCACCTTACTGAATAGTATCCCAACAGGAAACAAATATGCCCTCACTATTAATAGACAACCTCTGGATTATGGGGAGGCACACATTAGGCCTTTTGGAAAATTTATTTAGGTGTCATCTTCGTGTCTTCTGGGACAGGATGTCATAAACCCCTTACTAACTTCCTAAAATTTTTCATTATATTTGATTTCATGTTTTTAACTTTGATTTTTTCATATATTATTTCTATCTCATTTAATAATATCATCATGGACTATAATATTTTCTTATATACTAACCTTTTAGTATCCATTATGATTTACTCCCTTCTTATTTTTGGTACTATTATGTTCACTTTTCTTTATATTTTTTTTGAAATTATTTTCCAATGCATTTCATTCAACTAATATTTGTCTATATTTATGATAAATATTTGATTTTGTTTCTTTCATGAGACCAATTGAATGAAATATTTTTATTTTACTGGTGGAATGATAAGTATACATCACCCAATTTATTGGGAAATTCTTACATCACTTGAGATATTTTTTTATAGTGCATGGATATTGAGTAGAATACACTATGTTTTGATGTCTTTGAATTGATTACTAACATATATTAATAAAGGAATGTTTTATTCCCTTTATGTATTTTAATGATTATAATATTCATATATTTTCTAAATATATTTAAATATTACCATTTTTTGTTATAATTTATTTTATAGAAAAAGTTTCAAATTTTATCCTAAAATGACTATGTTTGCCTCTATTATTCTTTCCCTCAATATGATTTTACCTCAAAATTTTAATGTATGACCCATGTAATGTGCCCAAATTGTGTATAAAATTTCAGACATTATATTGAATATAAAAACACGCTTTCAGCTGATATATGTGTTGTTTTCAAGATATAATGCACTAATTCAGTAATCATGTTGGGTTTCATGTTTTTTTAACCTATGAGACAAATCGGGATGGGTCAGATTAAAAATTCAAATATACATGGCATGTAATTAATACACATGCAGTGTACTATTTCCCCAAACACGGTTTAGAAGGACTAAATACATGCCCATGTTGCTGGCCAAGGATATACACACTGTGTTATTTCCATATACACATTATTTTATCACTTCTAGTACCAGTTTTGGGCTGAATATTGATATTAAACTCCCTGTGGGGAAACGTTAAATGCAGCGTACCCCCACAAACAAAGAAGCGCCACGTTAAATGTCAAGGGAGGTGTAGTAGCTCACCCACCAGTGGAGAAATATAAGACAATCCAAGTTGACATGAATACACACTATGTACTCTTTTGTACACACCGTGTATGTCCAAACATTTTAAACAGGAGGGATGCTCCTCCTAATTCAACACTCATTGTTAGTTACAAAAAGTGGACATTCTAGAGACGCCCGACGGGAGAAAAAGGAGGGAATATAAGAGAGGAGGTGATGCCACTACATCCCGAATGATCATCAATAAAAGGTTTGTGTGATATTTTACTCAGGTATCACAAGTTATTTAGTCACTAACTACACCATGTTTAGCTAAATCCCTTATATGCTGGGGTTGTGGATGATTATGGGTTTTTGATTGTCCATTGCTATACTATAATCATGTTTTTTATTTTCCCCATAACCCCTCAAAAACAATTTCTAAATACCACTGTAAACCCTGTATCAGACCAAAATGGCATTTCAAGGGATCCTATAAGGAATTACAATTATGAATATCCATGATCATTGTGTGAACATATAATCTCAAAAGGGGTTACAATTAACAAAATTAATAGAAACCAAATTCCAAACAAAGGAATTGGTTTCTACTAATTTAAACGAAATTCACCAGACCAAAGGAGTTCCATTATATCCAAAACCCAAATATGTGAGTTATCACGAACAAAAAAACCTCATAATAATATTGATTAATTAATTATACTAAAAAATCAACAGCCCTGATGCATTCTTCCCATTTATCATCCAGAGTCATGTTTTTGTGTTTTTCATTATATTTAAAAGTAAATAATGAAGAAATTGAATGTTTAATTACTCTATAATTGAAACATAAACACATTATCTCTAAATATTAGTAGAATTCCCAAATTTAATTACAAAGAAGAAAAACAAGATACAATAACTTAATCTCCATACGGATCAATATCATACTTTTAGTATACTAGTATTATGTTTGGGTAATTAAATTTTGATTGATGAATGTAACAATTCAACTAAAATGATACCACCATGGGATTCAAATATATTGAAAAATATACGATAAGATCTAGAATTATATTATGAAAAATAAAATAAAGGATTATATATTTCAGATTTAAAATTATTATATTTCATAGCTGATTCAACAGATTTTATTTCACCTATAAATTTTGAGTGAGTAGTTTTATTTGGTTTATATAAGATAATTAATAGTATTATATTTAATACTAATGGGAGGAAATTACTATAATATAGAATGATTTATTATTTATTGGGATTAGGGTAGTGAACATGATACAAAATCCTAGGCTAAAATATATCTTTTCATAAGTTATAATTTGTTTTTAATTCCAGAATTAACCAGTCAATTTACACAATTTTACATTTATTTAATTATTAAAATTTGTATTCTTATAAATAAACTTTACATGTTTTTTTTTCTATATGTAATTGGTACTTTGTATTAATGAAACGTGAGACGAAATAGTTCAATTACCCAAAATATAGGCTAAATATGATTTCACTGGTAGAATAAGATGTTATTTTTGAACTAACTCAATTATATAATGTTACAAATAATAAATTGAACATGTATATCATTAAACATATAATAAGGGGAAAATTTTTTTGTTGATTAAAATATATAATTATAAAAAAACAAATATTTTTGGATCATTCCTGTTTTTTACCATTGATAAATGGATACATTTCACTGATAATAAATTTAATATTTTTTAACAATCATAGAAATTGAATGTAATATTGTTTTTATCAAATGAAAACATAAGTAATTTTTTTGAACATTGTTTGATAATAAAAAAATATATATATGAAATTAACTCAATACATTAGGGAAAATTATTAAAAACAATTCTTTTAAAAATAATTAATCAAATATTCCATACTAAAATAAATAGGGAATTATTTCCATATAAGAAAGTGAATGATTAATGAATTAGTTATTTAAAGGAAAATGAACAAATTATTACTTGTTAAGCCTGCAGAATTATTATTAATCCTGAAGGAATGGTTGACTATTTCATTTTTTTCTTAAACTATCAAATTTATGAATATTTAAATATTTAGAAAATAGATAACTTTTATGGAATATTTCTATGTACCCTTATATTGAGGATAATGAATAGTTATTCTTAATTATCTCATTGGTCTAGAAATAATAATTGAGGAAAAAAATGTTATTTTTTTTAAAATTGAAATAATGATGAAAAAATTAGATTCAAGTAGAGAAATGTTTATGTTGGTGTAGGAGGGATTCATGAAACTACCTCAATGATATATAGAAATGATTCATGTATAGAAAAGTGGTAGCCTATGTTAATAATTTATAAGACTCAGGATGTATCATACTAAGATGATGAATGAATGGATTGTTCTACTCACAGCTATATCGATGGGATCAATTTTCAACTAAAAGGGTGAAGGACACTATATAAGTCAATATAACAATCCAAGGGTGATTAATAATAATTTATATGAATAATATGTAAATCTAATGGAATAAGGAAGATCTTATGTTATCACAGTTTCTACAGATGGCCATGAAAACAATGTAGTGATAGGTACATTAAAACTTTTCTCATGAATGATAAATGTATTTTTCATTTTTTTAATTACATTATATTTTTTTTATGATTTACTGAGTCATCTCATAAATCAATAAAGAGTATATATAAGTAAAAACAACATGTGATTTAAATAATTCACACAATGAATATAAATCTATCCCAAATGATATTTCAGGGATCCTTATTATTGAAAATAATTTTATTCTCCCATTATTAAATCTTATTTCCATTATACACATGTGTGAGTTAGCCATTTATAAAGAAAATATCAACGATGAATAAAGGGATGTCTAATCCCATATCCAAAACCATAAAATGATTATATCAAAATTTATGATAATTATTGATCTTCTCTATAAAATGTTTACATGTATGATTATTATTTTTTAAAAAGATTTTATATATAGCTAAAATGGTTTATCCCATAGAAAAACCCATATTTATGGAGTGTTGATTATAATGTAATTTGATATTACATTTCTTGAAGGGATTCCTGGTATTTTCCCTCATTGATGGGTTGATTTCAATATAGATCATCACTTAGAGGACATTTTATATTATATTACATATTTTGAAGAATAAAAATTCAATTGGATGTATTGAGAAAATATAATAAAATTTATAGAAGGGGTATAAAGTTCCTAATGCTTCACTATGGAAGTTATAAATACAAATTTTTACAAATATGTACAGGTTAACACAAAAATACCTTAATTATTATAGTGATTGTAAGATTATGATTGAAAATTATAATCTATAATAATTTTATGAATTCTTATGTTAGTTAAATGGGGTTCAATTGTTATAAAATGATTATATTCAATGAAGGCATCATTAATTGATTTTGGATATTTTGGAATATTTTAAGGCTAATTTTGACTATAGTTATAAACTATAAGACATCATAGAGATTCAAGTAAGATTCAAAAATACATAATTAATTTACATGTAATGTATATATAGATTCATTGGATACTTCTTCTATAAATTTGTGGAATTATTTTTATATAAAATTATAATACATTCTACAATAAATGAAGTAAATGGTAAAAGAAATTGTTTTAAATTAAATAATTTCCTAAATAAGAATTTATATTAATGTAAATATTACTATGACTTACTATAAGAGAAATTCACATTCTATGGGAATATTATAATGAGAAATATTACATATATATGGATACATAAAAGGAAAAACTGATTAATAAATATACTAAAACATCATATGTGATTTAGTTCCATAGTTTCCAAAGAAAAATTACATATTATTATTGTCTTGTGGAATCTCTCATTATTTTCAAACAAAATAACAATGTTGACATAAAAAATAGTATTGTTTTGAAAGGTAGAATAATTTTATGAGTTATCTGTGGTTTTATAGAAGTGGTCACTCAATTATCCAATTATTATACAATATATTATTAGAGAATGGTTTTTTATATAGAAGGATACGTTATTAGAGGTCTCGGGTGGTATCCCCATGAAATGTGATAATGTGATTTCCTTTCCATCATCTTTTTTTTGGTTTATTAGCTAAACACATAATACATGACTTTAAGGATGTAGAAATAATCTTATCTATAATGGTTTAGATTAATTATATCCATAATTAAATGTGTGTCATATATATAGATCATAAAATATTATAGTATATATTCACATTGAAACAGTGAAATAACTGATAAGAGAGAAGATTAGATTGTCTCAATGATAATGAATGGTTAATTAATTGCTATCCTAAAAATGAAAACATAAAAGAATATGATAAATATAGAAAACAACATAATTGTTTGTCTATGATGTGTATTGAGAGCGATAAAATCATAATGTGTATAAAATGGACGGAAACAATGAATAAAAAGGTAGGAATGACATCCTACATTACTCAAATGTTTATTTATTTTTCTATCACTAAGAAGGTTATGTTGACGCAAATAGATTTTGTAGAGATTCCAATGAATAGAGAATAAATTACTAAATTAAATTTATAATACTTCAAAGTTAATAATGACAGATTTAGATGATTTGGGACATGGTTTTTTATACGACCAGTTCTTGAGATAAATAAATATTTATATAAGTATTTTCGTAGAAAAATATTATATATTCACCTAGGAAGTACACATATATATAGAGATATTTGGTAGAATTGTTTTTATTAATAAAAAATATGGATATTACTTATTATACACCAAAAATCATTATGTCCAATTTATAAATGAAAATAAAAGAATCTCACGTAAATAATGAATAAATTACCTGTATTTTTATCAACAATTGTATAAAATTACCATGTATTTTCTCATGGGTCTTCCAAATACATCGGAATAAAGTATTTTCCAATGAGTTTTGGTCAATTATATCACAAAAACGACTCACTTCATCTATATTTGTGATTACACATCACTTGGTCAACTGTCCATTATATAAATATATAAATACACATGCACACTCATATATATATATTATATAATTAGGGTGAAAACACATAACACCACAATTTATTTTATCTTATCAATATCTATGGGTTTTTATGATATTTTAGACAATCCATATAATGGTATTGAATTCATATTGAATCTTTAATATGACATGTCACATTAAAATCTATGGTAATTCTGAATCGTCTATTCAAAGTACAGATGAAAAACTTATATCCTTCCTTATTTAATTCTACGAAGGATGTGATAAATATCTTTTTCTAATAATATTATCACATATTAATATATTTTCCTCACAAAATAAAATTCCTTGTAAAAATACCATTAAATTAATGGATGAAAAAAATAATATGATGGGATAAAAATGTAAAAAACCTATTGGGAAAATAAGAAGTTGATGTAAAGAAAGAGATAGTTCATGCAATTTGAAAAACTATAGAGGTAAAATGATTTGGAATAATAGATTTAATGATAATATATGATTATACTAGAGGATTTATTTTGGGGATAATGTTTTCGTTCAAATTTCGCTATTGAAGAGAGTAACTAGGTTTGAGAAAGACATAAAGATAATACATATGTAAATTTTCTGCATTATGAAAATAGATCAAATTATATTTTTATAAAATCAATTAGAACATACCTATACCTATCTCATGTGAATAAAATATTCTATTTTTATCATTTTAAAATGTATACACTTGTAGGACCCTAGTACACATATAGAGTGGTGGGCTGAAATAGGGTGTCAACATTTTATGTCAATTAGTTGGATATTTTCCCAATTTTGGTAGGAACATATAATACATTTCTAATAGAATCATTTAATTATTAAACACATATACGAGGAAATAGAAAAATTGTATTTTTACATGTATCACCACTAATTAGTAGTCCTAGGAGCATAGAATGATAGTTTTTCTATCCTAACTGAATCCTAAAATCATCAATATATATGAGGATTAAAAAATATCAGACAGAGTCACTCTATTTATGGGACAGAAAAATTTCAATAATTTTAGGGATAACACAATGCCTTCCTTGGATCAATTTCATTGAATCCTACATACTGGTTACCATGGTTGAAGTCTTACTCTATTTATAAACATGAAGGTCACATAAATAAATTGAGAACATAATCATTTTTTCCATATTTTAACTAGAATCTTCTTGCACCACAGAACATATTTAATGTACATGAATGCACTTTTCACTCAATCTAGAAATTTAAAAACTAATGTTCATAATTATCCCAACCATCACAAAGCCCAAAAAATTTATGGAAATAAAAATTATTGTGAAACTCTCAGCAATTGAGAAACTACTTTTTCACGAATTATTTACATTAAATTTGTTCTTAACCATTTTTTGAGAATATTGACTATTGGAAAATGTTAGGATTCAGTGTTGAATTAAATTCTAGTATATCCTTCAAAAAATTATTGAAATTAATCAATATTCCAACTTCTCTTGATACCTCAAATGCTAAACATATTCAAATATATATACATTTATTTCTTTACAATGAATTTATGATTATCGTAGACTTTTCCTAAACCTCTTCATTCTTGTTCCTAAAAATTATTTTTTCACAAATAATTTAGCATGATTTTTTGTTCATGAAGCATTATTTTAATTTTATAACAAACCATAATTAATTAAATCCTCTACCATTTTTTATGAATCCTATTTCGCAAACCATCAACCCACCATTGTTGAATATGGATCCATTATGATCCAAACCATTATGATACTTTAACATCTTCAATATCTAAGCCTTTCAATATTTTACTGTTCAGACATAGATATCCATATTTTGCGAAGCATGTCCAACCTTCCTGATTATGAGATTCAGAATGTTGGAAAACATAGTGAAATTGTCCTAACATCAATAATGAACCAACCCGAATTATATAATCACCTGGAATGAAAATTGCCTGATCAACCTATGGAGTGTTGTGATTAAAATCGAATTACATTTCTAGTTGTGGAAACCCTTAATTCCCACAATAGACTATTTGGGGTTTTTTGGGAATCTCCACATTAGTTAAATCAATCAGCTACCTGAAAAAACTAGATATGGAGGAAATAACTCATCTATCACTGTATTTTTAAAAAAGAATATCTCCGTGTAGGGAACAATCAAGTAAAAATATAATTTTCTTCCATTGGAGACCACTAACATATCATAATGACCTAAAATTAATTGAATTTAATTATCCCCCATTGTAAATAAACCTGAATAAAATATATTGCAAACTTAGTATGTAAGAAAACATATGCTAGATTGTATCCCACCCAAAGAACAACATCAAAAATATAAACAGATTAAAAATGATAAAAAAAAATACACATGGGAAAAACCATAACCTCCTCATGAAATATATGGTGGATAACACTGAGGATCAACCAATTATTCTAAAACATTGGTGCATCCAAAGGCATAGTATAAATGTGATCCTTTTTATCATTACTTCCAACGACATCTATTTTAATCAAACATTTTCAAAATTTTCATTGATGATGTGTTTTATGATAACTATATGTTATTTATGAGTGAGTTAAAATAGATTTTTTATGTTCTCAGACACACACAATTTTTTATAGAGTATAACCATTATTTTCTTAACTTCATATCTAATATCAGTAATTTTTTTCTTCATCGACAATATACGAGTTCATGAATATGTCAGAAAGACATATTCTTCTTCATCAGTACTAAGAGAGGATACATCCAATTTGTTTATAAAATAGCCCAAAAATTTGATAACAATGACAAATGTACCCCCACTTGTGAAATTTCAATCCAACGCATCTCCATCCCTTTCAACATAAAAAATTCCTACAATTCATTAGTTGTTCCTACTGAAAAATATAATCCAAAGGTGATTGTACCTTCAATATATCCCTTGATATTTTAAATTCTAAAAAATGATCTTCCATAGGAGTAATTTGGATGATATATACTAAGCATTTTGCAAAGATGATATATGGTTGTTTTTCATTTAAATATAATTATGTCTCAAATAACCTATTTTACAAGGTTGTATCGATATATTTACTTTCCTAATTCTTTTTATTTTTTATCCAAAATTATATCTAAGTCAAAATTGGATTGTATTCCGTTATGATGAATTTATATAGAACTCTCTTTCATATTTTCCTATGATACTACAGTTTAGTCCTCCTTCTAAACCACCTACTACCCCCAAAATTCTGTTATTTCACCAATCATGAAAATTTCAAATTCTGATTTCATTTTAGTGTAAAATTATTCAATTGAACAATGTCTGCTACCTCCAAATATAAAACCATTCACATAAAAAGCACTATAATGTGTTTCACTATGGATTATTCAAATGGATATTATGATCAACACCTCCACTTCTCTATTTTATATTCCTATATATGAGTCAACTCTTAAATACCATGATATTCATGCCTATCATAGTCGATTACAAGCCTTAGTTAATCTAAATACCTTTCTTCCATCATTGAAAATAAAAAATCCCACTAGTAGTTTAATGTAAACATTATCTTCAAGAACCAAATTCTATAATGTTGTTTTGAAATCCATATAAGTTTTTTACCATCATTAAATTAATATGGCTATGAAGTGACTAATCAACTCTTGTAGAGCTATTGGAGATATCATTTACTCAAAATCAATGCCATCAATCTATGTATTTATTTTACACACTATTAATTTTTTGTCTTTATCAAATTTCAATTTTATATAAATTGTTTCTGAATATCCTCATTTTTTCAATCACATTATGATTAAATATTATCCAATAATGATCTTAAGTTTTATTTTTATCAATATAATACAGTTCTTAATTCACGGTCACAACCTATGATTCATTATTTTCTACTTCTTCAAAAGTTGTTTGTTAAAAAATTTATTGGGGAATAGAATGTGATCCTTTCCACATTCTTCTTTTCTGTATAGGTGAAGTCAAATCCCTAAAAATATTTTATTTATAAACTTATAATCATCCATTTGTCTAATGAGATTCTCATAGATTTTCGTCTTAAATGGTTTCCTATTCAAATAAAAATTCTTAATCATCAAGATTTTCACATCACAAAAAAATGAGAAATCCTTACACAATTTATAAATTTAAATATGTCCCATTTCTACATTTTTTATCATCTTCAATCATGTTAATATATGAGATCCTCATTTAAATCATAGTTTTTCCCTCAGTGATCATGACATTATTTCTCTCAAAAATAAATCTCAATCATTTATTATTGAAATTGAGCTCATCACTATTTTTTGAATATCCAAGGAACATTACCTCATATTAATCATCACCATACCTTCCCTGATTTCCTTCATTTCTTATGTTGAAACATTTACTTCGAAAAACAAGAAAATTATTCGAGGAGACCATACATCAATTCTATAACTCATTTATTTTTATTTCCTCCCCTATACATAGCCTCGTTTGATTTTGAGTGTACACCACAACTTGAGTAGCCTCATTCTAGTAATGGTGAGAAACAAAACTCCCATTCTTCATATTTTGGGCCATATTATTCACCCGCCAATTACTATATTCAACAATACCATTTCATTGATCTATAATCATAAAAGAAAACTCAATATTGATACCTATTTTCAAGATAATTTCAAAATTTAATTTATATATGCTTAATGTTCCATTGTTATATCATAATATCTTTATTGTACAATAAGTTTCATTCTCAACACTTCATAAATATATCATCATGCAGCCAATAACTACCCATCTTCGCTGTATAAACATCACACGTGTCCTTATATCATTATCATCACTAATAAAATTATTTAGCACATTCCAAATGTTTCATCCACATTTACTGGTCTAGAAAAATCATTGTGGGTGATATTAATATGATTTGATTCACTTTTTTCCTCTACCGATAAGGATTTTGGACAATCATTACATACATGAAAGAATTTCATGTATTTTTTTCTCCTCCATTAGATTGGGAATGTGGAAAATAACCTTTATATTAGTCATGTTTTCCATGTATTTTTTATTATTATCACCCATCCTCTGGTGAGTTTTTTACCTCTTCAATTGATAAGAAACGTGTACTTTTTATAAATTATACCTTGTATATATTAAAATTTTAATGTATCCATTCATGATATAGTTACTTATATTCCCTTTGCTGGTTAAACCCTTTTTATTAAATGTCACTATTAGTCCTAAGTCATAGATTTGACTAACACTCAAGATATGGTGGCACATACCATCCATCTAGAAAACATATGTTTTCTTTATTTCATCATTTTGTTAATTATTAATTTCTAATACCTTTTATGATAAAGGAATCATCAATGCAGAATGTTAGTATTCCATCAATAGTTTCTTATCATTTTTCAATGAATTTTTATTTATTGTAATGTGGGTTATGTATCCCCTATCATGAATCTAGGTGTTACTATTATTTGTATATTTGAGATTGATTTATTTTAGGTTAAGATTTTCAATATTTTTCATGTATTTCCATGTGATACATCCTTTATTAGAGGAAAGACTTGTTCTCTCCAATATATTTTCAACAATCATGGTTGAATAAAAATAACATACGTATCACTAAAGAGAATACCTATTTTCATGGTAATTTTGGTTGGATGGCTAGTATTGACTTGTTTCGTAGTTCTGTAGTTATTGTTCTTACCTTTAGACTATCTGTAATGAATATATTAATGTTCAATGATAGAATAATGAAAATAATATTCATAGAAATTATTAATTCCATATGATGAAGTATGTGGTATCATTCTCTATTAATTAATTATAGGTTGTTCTTCAACCTGATATTTCCTTTATGCTTTATAGTAAGACATGGAATTGCCTATAAAGCCACAAAATTCAAATTTCACAAGAGGAAACATCATCCCTCTTCCATTCCTCTGCATGTCCCCTTACATTGAATATGTAATTTACAAATGATACACTTTGGATAATTAAGAATTATTTTCATATATCACCACTATTTGGTAAAAATATATCTATTATAAGACATCTTCAACAATTGTGATATTTCCAACATTACATTTCCTTTAGCCCATCCCATTTCCACATATTGGTGTCTCTATATCACATCTAATTCCACTTTTTATAAAAAATAGATATTTTATCATTAAAGGATTTATGAACTCTTTTAAACCCACTTTTAATGCCTTATAATTGTTACAATATAAGAAATATACAAATATTAACTTATTCCTCATTTCCCAGGATTTTGAATTAGTTTCTAGTTTACTCCATAAGGAAATTATATCTTCTTTAAAGTCTTACAACTATCATATAATTTTTCACTAGTTTTGATGTAAGGTAATTGATTAATTTATCTTACTCTCAAATGCTACATTTAATATCCAAAATTCCCTATTAAATTTCAAAAAAAATCAAATGTTATTCTATACCTCCTTTATGTCGATCAATCTTAACTTCAAGCTGATCTACATACTCTGATCACTCTTTCAACAAAGCGGAAACAGATCTATTTTTATTTATTTTAATTTCATGGTCATCCATATCACATGAAAGTTAAAACATCATATATATAATAATATTAGACTAATTTATTTCATCTTTCATTGTTTTTACCTTTTCAAATGTTTCCATCATGAAATCATAAATATTATATTCTATCTCTAGTTCTAAATCCACCCAAAATTCGTTATTATCTTTGTTCTATTTAAAAATTAATCTCATTATCGGTAATTTCATTCCTAATTTGAAGTCTCCATTTATAGGTAACCTTTTTAAAGGCCTATTCAAAAGATTTAATTCACTTTATTCATCATCGAAACTCATTGATTACTGAGTGGAAATGTACCATACTTTACCACACTAAAAACCATCCAAAAGGATGCCTTCCTTTAAATTTTAATTTTATAACCTTAAATTTATTGGTAAAAAGTGAAATAATTATTTTATCCAAATAATCGAAAACATCAATAAAATTTAAAATTTCATTTTTTTTAGTGAATTTTATTTCCATTTCATTTTCAACTTGAATTGTTTTATCTTCTGGTTTGACTCTCATTTCATAAGAAATAAAATAACTTATTATATCATCTAGGGAGAGTTTATGTAAATCATTTTCCTCAAGGGATGACACTTTTGGAATTTATAGAGGTGGAATACTTCTATATATTTTCTTCAAAATTAAAATATCATATATTTATTCTAAAATTCCTCATAATATCTCAGATAAATTTATTTATTCAATTAATGAAACTATCATCATTTCAATCTAGATGCATTTCCAAATCATCAAATTGATTGTGAAAAAAAATGTTTAGTATTCTATACTTCTTTATAACATTAGTATACATTTAAAAATTTCCCCACTTTTTATTTTTTATAGTGAAACTTGTAAACCATGAATATATATGATCATATGGTGCATCAATAAGGGAATTTTTACATTTTTCGTCTTCAAAATGAATTTTTCAATTAGTTTCAGTAATAGAAAGGCATTTTACATCCTTGAACCAAAACCATTAAGTTATGAAATTGAGAACACACATCCTAATAGATCATGTATGAAATATATCTCCCCATGTGATTACGATTTATTCCTTTTATAAAAAATTTATTTTTTGTGATAACTGAAAATGCATGCAACACTAGGTTTTAACAAATACACTATTTGGACATGTTTTGAATAGTCAACTAAATTATAACACATATAAAGAATTTATATAGTGAATTTATTAGTTTATATATAAAATAAAATATTTTTACACTCATCTAATACATTTTATAGTCATAAGAGAAGAACAAACACAATATTAAAAAGAAAAACTTATATATTTAAAAAAGAATATTTACCACCATTTAACGGAGAACATATTTTAAATAATTTTTTTTTGATAATTTATATAATCTAATGAAAAAATAAAATTATTATTTCAAACTTTTATATAGACAAGTACATTTTTGTAAAATTTGGTAATTTTTTGATATCTTTTATGTTTTGATAAATAATAAGAAAATATTGCATTTTAATTGAAAACAAATTTTTCATAAAATTTATTTACACATTTAAATTATATATTTTAGTTATTTTAAATTATAATTACATCAATTATTTATCATTTATTCAAATATATTTCATTGGATTAAATTTTACTTTTAATTTAGATACTAAGTTTGGTCAATCATTTGGATGTTTTCACTTTAAAACCCCATTTTCTCATTCTTTCAAGGGGATTAATATTAAATTAATTTATAAAATTTATTTTTTCTGAATTATAAATTTTTTGAATTAGAGGGTCTAAATTTACTAAATTGGATACATTTATTTTTGGATAATAGTAAAAGTAATTTTTTAAATTTTTATACCATGGTTATGGGTAAAACCACTAATTAAGGGTAAAAATAATATAATTTATATTAATTAACTAACTTAAAAGTTTAAAAAATTATATTTAAATAATTTAAATAGACCCTAAAAAAATAAATATAGAAATTTATTATTTTTATGGACACTTTCCCTTGAAAATGACTTAAATATAATTAAAGTCAAATAGAGTGCCCAAATGAGACACTCTTAATTTTAAAATGGATAATATTTTCTATATGGGGATAATTATAATATATGCTCGACTATATATATTATTATAAAATATAGAATTTTTATATTCATCATAAAAATTTATTTATAATTTTTAGTTTAAAAATAATTATCACAAATAATAATCAAATGATTATGGATTAAATACTCAATTAATAAAACAATCAATTAAATGTAATTAGAAACATTAAAATAAATAAAACATTACATAAATAAAGTGATATAATTATTTTATGGATTTATATGACATGTTAGGGGTCTGTTAAGTGAATTTTTTCCAAGTTATTTTTCCGTATGTCTTTTTTTTAAAGTCAATGTTATGAATAGTGTCAAAATTGACAGTTATAATATTCTATAAAAATAAAATTTTATTAATTTTTTTAGAAATCATAAAAATATTAAAAAAAGACAAGGCTATAATATATGGTCTTATATATAATAAATTTTCTATCTATAGTCAATAATATTATTTTTTATTAAAAATTTCATTCCATTAGTATAGGAAAATTGGTTACCATATATAAAATTAAACTCGGCTAATTAAGGATTAATAAAAAGATAAGGATTACAATTATAGAAAAACAAGTCTAAAATATATTCTGTGTTATATTACAACCCTATATAATATTATCTCTCAATAAGTAGACATTTTGAGGTATTTTGATGGATATTGAGTTCATTATAAATTAATCTCTTTAGAAATTCTGAAATTTCCCCTCAACTGCATGAAAAAAGGTCACCTCCTAGCTTGGTTCTTAACACCACTATGAGCCTTATATATCAAAAAAATAATTCAGAAATAATATCCTAAAATTCCTTTACAATTAATAGATTATAAAATTGGGATTCAGTTCCATCATTTTTTTTAAAAGTTTGGGGACGAAGCCTCATTTATTTTTAAAGTAATGGAATGTCCACTTTAATTGTGTAGAGGGAGTCCCATTACATAGACCGAATGCTCAGTGGGAATTTAGCCAATTATATGGCCCGTAGGCCGAAATTTTTGGCCCAAGGCCCATTCTGTGAATAGTACTTCTACAATACCCATCTGCTATAGTAACACACAGTACCCACTACTGCTACAATGCCCTACTGCTACAGTTCCTGCCGCCATTCCATCAAATGATGTCTTCTCGTATAAACCAAAAGTAGTTACCCAAAAATGAGGTATTGTTCTTCAACGATTACTTTAGATTTTTTCTTTAATAAATCCTTAATTTATTATTATTTCATGTTTATATAACAAAATAATTACAATAAATGTACAAAAAAAATCATAAGGTTCATACCTACACTCACACAGAATTCTATCTAATGGGTATTGAATATATAGATTACGTGTTTGATGAAGTACCAATTCAAGAAATGATGACTGTTAGTTTTTTCATTGCCACATCTCATGGATGGGAATTACTTTGGAAAATATAGTCATATATTATATATATTATATTATACTTATTTAATGATTTTATAACATATACTTTTATACATTCCATTTTGTGGGAATACAATAACACTGTTTGTGGAATTGTGGACTACCACCTACTCAAAGCGTTGTGATTTGTTAGCATAATAAATGGAATGTATAAAGTATTTTTTTAATAAAAATATTTGATATATATTACATATATGTGATAATATAATTATAAAATACATATATATCACTTATTTTTCATTTTTTTAATATAAAAAATAAATGAATGTGGAATTTATGCTTACATACGACATACCATCTCCATAAATGGTGAATTTAATCTCTTATATTTAAATGTTATAGATTTTTATAGATACATATATAATAAATTTTTATGATAATTACATCATTTTTTACATTATTATATGATTAAATCATGATCTAAGAAAAATGAATGAAAAATAACATGCCAAAATTTACTCAAAAAAGTAGACAACTAACACTTGAAATAGTGAATATCAGTAATGATTATTAACAAATGGGTAATAATACATTAAAATAAGTTCATATATGATATCATAAATATTTTTTATGAATAGTTTTGTAACATTCTTAAAACAATTATATACTATGTTTAAGAACATTCATACAAAAAAGAAACACAAGGTAAAGGATTTTGTCTCAATTTACATTTTGTTGAGACTTATTCATTATTATGCACCAATTAACATTAATGTGGACTATAAAATGAACCATTTTTTATTTATAATCATGATTCACTCATAATCTGTATTCCATTTTTATATACGGTGTATAATTTTATATTTTTTTTAATCTATGGAAAAATTGAAAAATTTGTATTCTTTATTCAACATAGTTATCTGAGAAGGAATATTATTTTTTTCAGTTATAAGATATCAGGAATAAACTGGGAATGAAATTATGGGTTGGGCCCAAGAAAAATATATCCCCTCATTGCATCAATATGTTCTCATCAGACAAATATGTTGTCTAAATTAAATGTGTTTTTACCATTGGATTAAACCATCTTATGGAAGGTCTTGAGGGTATTGGTTTTCATGTACCTCAGACATTACATCCAATAATTAATCGTTTACTTAATAGGTATTTGGGCTATTATTATTATTATCCATGTGATTTTCATATGATAAAATCTACGGAAGGAGTTCATTCTCATAGTTTGGATTAAATTTCATGGGTTTTAGTTGTTCACATTACCATATTTATTATTTCATATCTAGTTATTGGAATGAAATATTTTATCAGTTATTTACCTTAGAATGTTTATTTAATCTCATTTGATTATTATATCATTCAATTAAATTTCCCTTACATAGCATCTGAGCTCACCCTTATTATGTTTCCTTTCTAGGTTCACAGGAGGAGTATATTGAATGAGTTTCATGGTTGCAGACTTCTAACATGTATTAGGATTTATTTTATTCTCCCAATATCATATCGGTATAAAGTATGTAATATTTCATTCCTAAATATCCAAACTATTCGGTACTTTATGATTTGATTCATATTAACATTCCAATGTAATAAATAATATATAGGTTCTGGGATGATGGGGTTGGGGTGTAACATTTGGTATTATACGATCATTAGAAGAAAATTCAGAAACAATATTTAGAATACACATATTATGTAACATAATCCTAATATAGACTATAAGGATAAATATAGTAGAACATCTTATAATTTTTGTAAGGTAGATATTATATGGGTATTCCTAGCAATACATCCCTATCAAGATAATACATGTGTGCATGGCTCTAAAATATATATACCTAAGGGTAACAATTCCAAAGAAGGTACATCAGTCTTGACTCAATATAACCTGGTACACGACAATGGGCATTATGGAACACCTACTTAAGCATTCTAGTAGGATATTCTTAAGATAATTCACATTTTCCTAACAAACTATTATGAAGGTTTTAAAATTAGTGATATCCCAAATGTAATAAATTTTATGATTTATGATGCATAAATTTTTAATTGAAGTTTAGGGTTATACAATATTTGAAATTCATGATTTTTGTTTCTAATTAAATATCATCCATTATTTATAATTGGAAGTAGTAAGGAAAAATTCTATCAATACATGTGGAAATTACAATGGTTTCGCTACTAAGGAAACCAATATAGCTAGTTTTGGAATGGATAAAATAAGGTGATACTCGAGAAACATAATTAGGTTATGAAAAATAATGTTCCCTAAATTGACATACCTATTCCACATAGAAAATCTCCTATGCTTCATCATTTTATGCAACAAAAACCCACATCAATTTATAGGTCTACTAATTCAATTGTATTTGATAAATGTATCATGCCTTTAGATATTGTATATTTTGACTTGGGATGCCATGAAATAAAAAAGGTTACACTTGCGGTCTATTTCCTCAAAGGTGATGTTGAAAAATGGTTGAACTTCATCCTGAATACCATAGAGGAAGAAGAAATATAACTTATGGAATTTCAAAACATTTAGGAGAAATTATTTGATAAATAATTCCCTCATGGACATTAAATAGAGATGTAGAGTATCTTCCTTGGCTTAAAGAATAAGTAAGGAGAGTGGGTTTCAGATTATTAAGATACCATTACAAGGTTATTTGGGGTTTCAATGTATTATCTACACAACGTAGAATGCACTATTTATCCATTATTTCTATGCTTTAAAGAAAATAATCAAAGGATATAGTTTCTCATAAGTTTTCATCATATTATGAAAAAATTTTATATTGCATCATGATATAGAAGAAATTTTATAAAATTAATATTTTTAAGGGAATACAAGAAAAGAAGATGTCATATTATAACCATGAAAAAAGGAATTAAACAAAGAAGAATAAGAAGGTTGTGCAATTTTATTCTTGTCGAATCTATTTAAAAATGAATCCTTGGAAATGTTTAAAGGGACTGTGAGATTATTATATGTGTATATATAGGGTTCATTAGGCCCATGAATTTTAGGTAAATTAAAAAATCAATTATTTCTATTGCTATAGTTATAAATAGATGCAACACTATGAAAATTAATTCCCTGAGAATTAATGGAATCTACCATATAAGAGAAGGATGGGATATGGCCATGATTTTTCAATCAAAATTGTTGAGGTAGAAGTAAAAAATGAGGTTCTGGTAGGTACATTATTCCTATCATCAAATTTTAAAATGCCTTATTTGATTATGGATCATGAAACTCTTTTATATCAACATAGATTGGAAACAAAATTAGACATTTCCCATTTTATTTAATAATATAGTTGTCATTAAAATCACATAGGGAAGTATCATTGATAAAAATGGATATAATGGGTATTTCCCATTACTACACATAAATATTATTTACATTCATACCTCATTAGGATACATATGGTTGACTTTGATATAATCCTCGGTATGGAATTTCCCTAAAAATATGATGTTATTTTTTTTGCAAGATGAAATAAGTTATGATTTCTGAGGAATATAAATTATTGCTCATCATTAGAGTATAAGCTACCTCACTAGATTATTTTAAAGATCCATCTATATTATCTCTACTAAATGAAATTTTTTTTGTATGAAGAGAAAAAAAATAAAGTGATAGATAATGTAGTCTTCAAATTGAGGATGTACCTGTTATGAAGGAACACATTGATGTATTTACAAGGTAATTACTTAGAAATCCCCCAGAGAATGAATTTTCATTATACATTAACATAATACCTGATTCATGTATGATATCATATACTCCCTTACAAATAGCCCATATGGAATCGGTGGATTTGAGGAAGAAATTATAGTATTTGGGTAAAATATGATTTATTCTCCATTGTTTTTCACTATAGGGATCCCCTGTTATCGTTGTTAACAAGAAATATTGATACATGAGGTTTTGAATCTATTATAGGTAAATTAGTACTATTATAATTATTAAAAAAGTATCAACTACCTCACATTGATGAGTTTTTTTATCAACATTATCGAGCCAAATATATTTAAAAAAATTTCTTCAATCTGGGTATAAAGAATTGTGAGTATTAAAGGAAGAAATTCTAGAGAAATATTTTCCAATGAGGTATGGACATTTTGAGTTCATATTAATGAAATTTGGATTGAATAATGTGCCCATGGTTCGTATGGATCTAATGAACAATGCATTCAATTAATATCTTAATGTTTTTGTTGTTGTTGTAATTGATGGAATTCTGGCATATTCTAAAAAATATGAGGACCGTTAAAATTATTTTAGGTTTATTTTTTAGACTCTTAAAAGGGATAAGTTAAATGGTAAATTTATTAATTGAAATTTATAGAGTGAATATGTTTTTTTTTGGGAAATATTGTATCCATGGATGAAATATCAATTGATTATAAAAAGAAAAAAGAAGTTAGAGAATGTATTACACTAATAATTTAACATAGGAATGTTTTTTAATTTGTTTGGAAGGTCAATATCATCAATTATTATTGAATTTTTTCTATTTGGATAACATTATAATATAGATTACATGTAAAGGGGTTAACATTGTTTCAAAAAGGGAATGTGAATAATCTAATGATGAATTAAATAGATGATTTATCAATGCTTTGATTTTGACAAAACCATCCGGGAGTGATGGGTTTGTCATATATAGTGATTTATCTAATAAAGAACCTAGTTTAATCCTAATGAAAAATTATAATGTTATTGTATATGAATCGATGTAATTAAATTCTCGTGAACAAAACTATCCAACCTGCGATATTGACCTAGATCCAGTAATCTTTGACATGAAAATATGGAGAAATTATATCTATGGTGAAAATTTTGAGATATAATAAAATCCTAGAAATACTTATTCTCATATAAATATATCAAAATGATGAAAAATAAATGGACTATAATCTCCTGGATTATAATTTCTCAATACACTACAACCCAATGAAGGCAAATAAGGCACGAATTCATTGAGTAGGAATGATCATGGAGTTCTAACCCAAATGATGATTGAAAAGGTTTCTATATTCATGGATATAGTAATGATGAATATTTTGATTCACATTTAAGAGGTGAAATTAATTATTTTTTGAATTATTTAAAAACTATCATTATTAGATAAGATAATTAATTCTCAATCAGTTTATGAGAACTTTACTGAGAATATTAAAAGTGTCAAGGAATGAATATTATGAGACGTTGTTTGTGAAGTTGGTGTTCTAAAATTTTGAAAGAGACTATGTGTTACATCTATACATATGTTATAAAGTTAATTATAGGATAATTCTCATAGATAATATTTCTCTATACATGATAGTAGTACAATGATATAAATGGACTTGAAAGAAAGTTTTTGTGGGATAATTGATGCGGGAAATTGTAGATTATTTGTCCAGATGAGTCATTTTTCAATAAGTGAAATCTGTGAGGTATAATCCTAAAGGATTCCTACAACCTCTTCATATTAATGTGCTTAAATGGGATAAAATTAATGTGGACTTTGTTACAAGACTACCAAAGACTCCTAGGAATAATGACTAAATATGGGTTACCATTGACTACCTAACCAAATATGCACATTTCCAATCTATAATTGAGGACCAAACTCTTGAAAAACATTAAAGTATTTATAATATATAAGTTTTATGAATTAATGGAAAAGTAATATCAATATTTTCTGATAGAGATCACTACATTACATTGAAATTCTAGAAAAGTCTTCAGAAGGTTTTAAACACTGAGAATCATTTGAGCACTTCCTATCATCATCTGATAGATGGATAGTCTCAAAGAAAAATTACAAAAATGGAAGACCAGTTAAGTTATTTCCCGCATTAATTCTATGGTTCATTGGATTATTACTTACCTTTGGTGTAATTTTCCCTCAACAATAGTCTCCATTCACGTATTCCAATGGATCTCTATGAATCATTATATGCAAAGGGATGTCTTACTCAAACATATTGAGATGGAGTGGGAAAAGGAGACTCATTGGAATAGAACATTTTAAGGAGAAAAAACAATGGTAAATTGTAACACCCCAAGATTTCAGAGAATTTTATTTCTTCAAAATAATTCAATAACATCAACTACATGAAACACTGATTTCAAGCGCACCATGAATTAACAAACTAGCCATTAAAAAGTGGTTATGCATAGTATTAACTAAATTTTGATATTTATATAATCTTTGTAATTTTAGAATCCACATTATGAGTTTCTTACACATAACGTAAGAACCAATTCATTTTTTTAGATAAAAGTAATATTTTTCAAAAAAAATTGCAATTTTACCGCCTTTAAATGGAGAACCCTTCTTAAATCCAATATTTGAATCTTTTATATATATACATTACAAAATAAACTTCTTCTTTAGAAATTGGAAATAAGAATTTATTTTCAATAAATATTGTATGTTTTTCTGATAACTTCAATATTTGGGTGAATAGTGAAAATACTATATTTTAACCGAAAACAGATTTTTTCATAAAAATAATTTATAGTTTTGAATTAAAAATTTTAATGGTTTGGAAGTATAATTAGATTTTATTTTTTCCATTTAATCCAATGATGGTCATTTTAAGTAATTTCACTTTGAAATTGGACATAAAAAAGTGTCAATCTTTTGATAGTTATTATTTTTAAAAAAATACACTTTTTGGTTTTGACAATAGGAATTAATTTTGAATTAATTAATTAATAATCTATGTTTTGAAATTTCTAAAATATAATTCATTTTTGAATTTGGAATATGAAAATTATCTTAGCGTGAATTTTCGGTATTTTTTGGAAAACTTTCCATTTTTGATGAATAGTGAAAAACACTAAGTTATTGTTTAAAACCAACTTTTTATCTAAATAATTAATTATTTTATTTATATTTTTTTGGACAAAATAGATACATAATACCTATATTAGTTCTATTTAATTCATTGGGTTCAGTTTATAATAATTCTAGATATATAAAAATTTTATTGATTTTTTACAGTCTTTTACCCACCTCCCAGGAGCATTTAAAAATTTACATAAAACATAATTTTACCACTTCTATGAGAGGAATTTCAAAAATTATAGAGACACATTTTATATTAGTAAATAAAATGTGGTTCAATAAGATGGAGATTATTTTTGGTGAGAAGTAACTTTTTTCTTTTATTTACCATAGTTAAAAGTAAATATGGTATATAAGGGTTAAAATTAAATTATTATTACCCTAAATCATGTTATAATTTATTGGATAAGTATAATTAGACAAAAAAAACTTATGAATAAAATACAATCCTTTATATCCACTTGGATTAGATTAGGTTATATATTATTATTTAATTCAAAGAAGAGTTAAAAGTGTTAAATTAAAAGTTTAATAAATAAACCATTTTTAATATAGGGTTACACATAAGATAAATTCTACTATAAATATTTATTATAAATCTAAAAATTATTCATACATAGTGATTTTTTATTTATAATTTTTATACTTTAAATAAATTAATTTATTTCTGACAAAATGATGATGTAGTAATTACCTAATTAACGAAATATTAAAATAATTACTATTACAAATATCCAAATAAATGTAATTTGAGACTTTTTATGAATTCCACTAATTGTATAGGTTAATATGAAATTTTAGGGTTGGTTAGATGAATTTTCTTCGAAGTAATAATGATCTTATGAATTTGGAAAAAACAAAATACCAAATAGTGTCAAAATTGACATGAAAGAGTTTTTAAAATAAATATTATATTATTAATTTATATTCTATTTGAAAAAATCTAGGGATTAGAAAAAAGACTTATATAATGATAGGTGTATAATTAATGAACTAATTGGGGTTCTTTTGGATGTTTATAGTATGTTTATTAACCAGATAATATAATAATACAAAGATACATGGTAAATGTCTAACTATTTAAATAAGAGTTAAATCTAAAAGATAAAGTTAATATAGTCACCCAAACCTGTATAAAACCTATTGGTTGAGTGTTTTTCGACACATCCCCACCTTATCCTTTAAATAATTTATTTTGGATCCATTATAAACCGAAAATTATTTTATTATAAAATAATATTTCTAGATTTTCCTAAGGTGCCCCTCACCCCTCTTATAAAAGGGCACTCCCCCTTCTCTATAACTCACACCTTCAAAACCATTTGTCTTATACAACCCCATCCAAATACCCTCAAAAAAGTCCTACCTTAATTTTAGTGGCCTTAATTTAGGCATAAATCCATCCTAATGAGACCTTTTGATCATATAAAATGGAAGAACCCGAAGAAGAGGTAAATATTTCATCACCTCTTTCAAGTTACTTTCTTCATCCACTTCCTCTTTCATTGTTGTTTCCATTCTAAAATAATAAATACAATATCTTATATATACTGTGATATTATTATAAATATCATACAACCAAATTCATTATTCTATCAATCCTTTGAATGACATGTCAACATACGTGCATACGTATGGCTTACCGTCTCCACGTCGTGGTGTAATTATTATTCAATACATTTTTATTTTTATGGGTATAATAATGATGTGTTATTGTTTTAAATAATAAATATAAATGAAAATGGTTATGTATTTGTGATATAAAATCCAATTATATATTATTTTAATATCAAAATAATGATAATGTTGCTCGTGCCTACGTACGGATTACTGTCTCCACGAACACGATGAGATTCATTCTCCATCGTATCCATTCAAGACTAATTTTCATTAGATGATTAAAAATATTGTTTAAATACTTAATATCATTATGAATATGAACAAGATACCTCCTATAAATAACAAACATTACTTACGTGACAAAGCATATAAATGAAAACGAATCAGTCAACACCTGAAATGACGATAATACTAAGATATTATAACAAAGAAATGTTAAAAGATCATATATGATATCATATTAATGTATATGATTCATGTATAATTTAATAACAATTATTTAACCATTATACAAAAGGTTAACCAACCCTCAACCAAGTAAAAATTCTAGGTAAGGGTTAATTTCACGATCTCTTTATTATCTGAGGTTGTTTTTACGTATGTATCTACAGGGACCTCTTCATCATCCACATCCATGTTTTCTTACAAAATGTACTTTAAAACATTTTTAATATTTACTAGACTATGGTATAAAATAATTTATACCATTTTTTGACTATTTATAATATTATTTTAAAGGAATCTTTCCTTCATTTTCCAAAAAAAAGGTATTTTATTACATTTTTGCCAAAATTACGATAAGAATATTTTTTAACATAAACGGAGGGTGAAACTATTTTCCACCGTTATAACATCATAGAATCTTCCCTTACCGGCTTATAGAAATATTTTCAAATATAAATGTTTTCTTTTATAATTATGTGACTTTTAAATGATTTTAAAATAGAAAGAGATATTTCTCTAAAAAGGTTTTGATTTCATCTATGTCAACATACTGTGTTGGATTTTAAGTTTTTTTGAAGTTTATTTATTATGATACAAAACATCAATATTTTATTGAAGGCTTTGTGATATGTTTGATTGTGGATGTGTTATTTCATACCATTCATGGTTTATGGATAAAGTATTGACATTTCATATGCCAGTTTTAATATGAATGTTTACGTTATGTTTAAACATTTTCATATGAGGAATGTATTGGACGTAGAAAGTGACGGGCGGTGCCCTCTATAGCTCCTCGATGCATCGGTAGGTCTCATGGGATAAAATAGTGTCTTGGAACAAGTCCTTGAAAAAATCTTATTTGTAGTCTTGGCATAAGGCCTTGAAAATTTGGTTATGAAAGTCTGGCATTATGCATTCCATCAGTATGAAAGTGGCTATTGATATTGCATGTGATTATTCGACTAGTAGAGTATCCATGTGAGTGAGAAAATGGATTTATTTTGATTTATATTTTCCATATTATGATGAAGTTTATGTTGAAAATTATTATCATTTAGTTCTATACATTTCCTTAAATGTTTATGCTTATTTATGAATGTTTCTGGTATATTGTAATCATTACTAAGCATCTGATCTCACCCCTTTCTATGTTTTATTTTTCCAAGGATGCAAATAAGTATATTATGACTGACCTACAGGGATAGTATATGTGATCTCAGTGTTTTATATGGAAACAATATTTTTTTAGTTTTCTATTTTATGATGTTATGTTAGCCTTATGAATGTATCTAGTACTTACAAGGCTACTAACCTAATCGGTCTTTTGAGAATTGATCTTTTGTGATCATGACAATCATACATAATAATGGACTGACCCTTTGCGTCTAGGGTCCGGGTGTTATAGTTAGTATCAGAGGAAGTTTATTAAAAATCTTGGAAACTAGATTTAGCTAAACTCTGATTAGAGCACATAGCCCGAAGATAAACTTTGGGGATTAGTATATAAGAACTTCCTAAAATTTTGGTACTTTAAAGATTCTGTGATATTTCCAAGAAAATAAATCCCTGTTTGGATACGAGTAGGTAGGGCTGGTTTTGGAACAAATGTACCTCAGGCTAAAACCCTAAAAGACCACTTTGAGCTGGACTCAAACAAGAACTGGTGCACAACAACGGGCCTTGCTGTACTTTTGGTTACGACACTCCCGGGGGGATATGCTTTGGATAATTTTCATTTTAATTAAAAATCATTATGAAGGAATTATGAGTATATACCTCCTAAAAGAAAATATTTTTATGATTATGTTAGTATTAATTGAAATTCATAAAATGACCTAGTGTTTTCCATTGTACAGAAATTGCGCCCAGTAGAAGGAATGTGAACTCCAGCAATACATATGATCCAAAGAGTAATAAGTATCATATGTTTCACGATATTAAGACAACATTTATAAGGGAAATAGTCTCCCATGTATTCTCAACATATGAATAAATAGTATAATGTGTTAATAAGATAAGTAAATAATTCTATGAGTATTATGGATTTGAAGGGAAGCAAGAGAAGAAAAGGATGGAATAGAGAATGATGTATAAAGGGAAGAGGGAAAAGAAGGATATTCACATATGTGATAACTATGGAAAGAATCGCCATGGAAAATGCTTGAAATGAATGGGAGTTTGTTATAAGTGTATTGAAAAAGGACACCTTGTACGTGATCGCAAGGGTAAGAAAAAATATTCAAATTTACAATGCTTCATCTGCAAGGAGTTGGGACACTACATGAATCAATGTCCAAATCATCAGAGTATACCCCAAATGCTACTATAAGATAATAATAATGTTATGATACTACTGAATATGAATAAGAATGACTAGATTTGTTACATTGTTATTCAAGTATTGTGTCATTTGAGTATTGTATTAATGATGTACATGTTATAATAATTATAGAGTATATAAGGATTTTACAACAGTACTATTTCATTAAGGATTTGAGATTGTGTGGAACCAAGAAAAGTGACTCAATAGAAGGTTAAATTTTTGGAAAATATATGTTTGAGAGAAAGATAAACCATAATATGGTTCTGATACTGAAGTAGTGATTTTGGAATAATACATGATTGATTTGGATAAATTATATTGGATATTCTTGACTACCTTGAGACCGATTAATGATTTGTATATTCCATCATTGATGGAGTTTACAAAATATTTTTGATAGTAATAGAATATCTAGTATTCTATATGGAATAAGGGAGAATGAATGTAATCAAAAAGGTTTTATGGTAATTCATGATATTGCAGTGTTTTAAAAGAGTACATGATGAAGTTGTTCACATGTTATTACGTGGCCAAAAGAATATTCACTGTGTTTACCTTCGTCATAAATTTTGGACTATGAGTTTGGGCCAATGTATTTTGGATAATTATAGTTTGAGATTATTTTTGGATTTCCACAAAAAAGAAAACCGAGAGATCAGGTGGCAACCCGTCGCGTCCAGCAAGGCCGTGAGACTTGAACCCGCAACCGAAGGGCGGCACGGTTGTATCACCTACCACTAGCCAACGTGATGTCCTGGATTGAATAATATAGTTTTTCTAAAAGTTCTGGTAGATGAATTAAAAATTCATTTTTTTGGAACCCTATACGAATATAATAAATAGAGTATTTCATTAAGTTCTATTATATTTTAGAGTGAAAGATGAGTTTGTGGTAGAAATTTGTTAAATGATAGAACTCTACTTGTCAAGTATATATATATTTTTTCTCTTATTATATAAATAAATTAATTCTTAAACTAGAGGTAAGGGATCTTAGAAATAAAAATGTGTTATCCTAATACCTTATGTTTTGTTGAACTGATGATATATTAAATCATCATAGATTGATGGCTTTGAGGCCCTCAATTATACAATTGTTTGTGACTGATGACCTCAATAAATCCCTATTAATATTTACGTTTTCCTCCAATTATGTGTCTTTAATTTCCACCAATGTTCTCCAAATCGAGATAATAATTTTGTGGTGAATTTTTCATTCCCCTTTTCCTCTTATTTTGACTAAATTATATTAACCCACTTACGATGTGGGTTTTCCCCCAAAGGTATTTTCTATTTTTAGGATTTCATTTTTGAAAAACAATTTCAAATTTTGAGGACAAAATTTATTGAATGTGGGAAGAATATAACCCCCTGAGATATCATAGTACGTTATTTCTTTAAAATAATTTAATAACTTGCACTACTCGCAACACGGAGTTCAAACGCACCATGACATACCAAACTAGTCGTTCAAAAGCGGTTATTAATAGTATTAAATAAATTTTGAACATTATATAATCCTTATAATTTAAAATCCATATTATGAGTTTCTTAGACATAATGTAAGAACAAATTCATTTTATTTAGGGAAAAGAAGGATTTTTCAAAAAATGCAATTCTACCGCCTTTTAATAGCGAACCCTTTTTAAATAATTTATTTGAAACTTTTATATATTCATTTTGATAAAATAAACTTCTTCTTTAGAATCGGGACATAATAATTTAGTTTCAATTAATTTTTCGTGTATTTCTGATAACTTTCATTTTTTGGTGAATAGTGAAAAATACTATATTTTAACTAAAAACAACTTTTTTAATCAAAATAATTTAGTGTTGAATTATAAATTTTAATTGTTCAGAAGTATAATTAGATTATATTTTCACAATTAAATCCAATTATGGTAATTTTAAGTAATTTCACTTTGAAATTGGACATAAACAAGTGTCAACCTTATGATAGTTATCATTTTTTTAAATACGCATTTTGGTTTTGACAACAAGAATTAATTTTAAATTAATTAATGCAACTACTATGTTTTGAAATTGGTAAAATAAAATTCATTTTTGAATTTGGAATATCAAAATTATCGTAGGGTAAATTTATGGTATTTTTCTGAAAACATTCAATTTTTGATGAATAGTGAAAAATATTGAGTTATTTTCTAAAATTGGAAATTTATTTAACTAATTATTTATTTTATTTAAAATTATCTTATGTCCAAAGAGATACATACAACATATATATGTTCAATTAAATTCATTGGAGTCAGTTTAAAATTATTTTAGATATATAAAAATCTTATTAAACTTTTTACCATCTTTTACACACCTCCTAGTTGAATTTGAAAATTTACATAAAAACTAATTTTACCTCTTCTATGAGTTTAATTTCAAAAATAAAAGAGACACGGTTGATATCAGTAAGTAAAATGTGGTTCAATAAGATGAAAATAGTTTTTGGTGAATAGTAACTGTTTACTTTTATTTACCACGGTTAAAAGTAAATAGGGTAATTAAGGGTACAAATGATATTATTATTACCCTAAAACATGTCCAAATTCTACTGGATAAGTATTATTCTACCAAAAAAAAATTATTAATAAAATATGATCCTTTTGGTCCACTTAGATTAGATTAGGACATTTATTATTATTTAATTCAAAGAAAAGTTAAAAGTGTTAAATTAAAATTTTAATAACAAAAACATTTTTAATATAGGGATACACATAATATAAATTAGACTATAAATATTAATTATAAATATAGAAAGATTTCATACATAATTAAATTTTATTTATATTTTTAAAACATTAAATAATTTAATTTATTTATGACACAATGATGATGCAGTAATTACCTAATTAATGAAATATTAAAATAATTAATATTATAAATATCCAAATAAATGTAATTTGAGACTTTTTATGAATTAAACTAATTCTCTAGTTTAATATGACATGTTATGGTTGGTTAGATGTATTTTTTTCGAAGTAATAATGCTGATATGAATTTAGAAAAAACAAAATACCAAATAGTGTCAAAATTTACATAAAAGAGTTTTTAAAACAAATATTATATTATTAATTGATATTCTATTCCTAAAAATATAATGTTTTTCCAAAAGACTTTTCTAATTATATTTGTATCATTAATTAATCACTTGCGGTTCTCTTGGAAGTTTATAGTATGTTTATTAATCATATAATTTAAAAATACAAAGAGACATGGTAAATGTCAAACTATTTAACTAAGAGATAAATCTAAATGATAAAGTTAATATAGTGACCCTAACCTGTCTAAAACAAATTTTTTGAGTGTTTTTAGACCCATAACCACCTTATCCATTAAATAATTCGTTTTTGAGCCATTAGAAAGCGAAAATTATTTTATTATAAAACAATATTTCTAACTTTTCCTAAGGTTCCCCTCACCCCTCTTAAAAAAGGGCACTCCCCCTTCTCTCTAGCTCACACCTTCAAAGCCATTGGGCTCAGAAAACCCCTAACAAAATACCATATAAACATTCTTAACTTCATAATAGAGGCTTTACATTAGTCATAAATCCAACCTAGGGATACCTTTTGATCAAATCAAAAGGAAGAACCCGGAGAAGAGGTAGATATTTCATCACCTCTTTCAAGTTCTTTTCTTCTTCCACTTCCTCTTTATTTGTTGTTTCCATTCTAAAATAATAACTACAGTATATTCTATATACATTGATGTTATTATAAATATGGTAAAACCATATTCATTATTCTTTCCATCCTTTGAATGATCTGTCACCATATGTTTGTACGTATGACTTACCGTCTCCACGTCGTGGTGTAATTGTTATTAAATACATTATTATCAGGATGGGTATAATAATGATGATTAATTTACATAAATAATAAATATAACATGATAATTATTCATTATATATGATATAACATCCAATTATATATTATTCTAATATCAAAATAATGATATTGTTTCTCGTGCATATGTACGGATTTCCGTCTCCACGAACACGATGAGATTCATTCCCCATCATATCCATTCAAGACTAATTTTCATTAGATGATTAAAAATAATTTTTAAAGACTTAATATAATTCTTAATATGAATAATATATATCCTATCCATAACAAACATTAATTATGTAAAAAAGCATATAAAATAAAACGAATCAGTTAATACCTGAAACGACAATAATACTAAGATATTATTAACAATGAAATGTTAAAAGATCATATATGATATCATATCAATGTATATGAATCATGTATAATTTAATAACAATTATCTCACCATTATAAAGGAGGATAACCTACCCAATACCAAGGAAATGTACAAGGTAAGGGTTAATTTCACAATCTCTTTATTATCTGAGGTTGTTTTTACGTAAGTACCTACTGGGACCTCGTTATCATCCACATCCGTGTTTTATTAAAAAATTTATTTCAAAACATTTTTACTATTCACTAGAATATGGTATAAAGTCATTTATACCCTTGATTGACATTTTATAATATTTTTATAATGGAATATTTCCATCGTTTTCCAAACAAGGTACTTTATGAACTTTTCAACAAAATTAAGGTAAGAATGTTTTTTAACTTATACGGTGGGTGCAGCTATTTTCTACCGTTATAAAATCATCGAAGCTTCCCTTACAATATTATAAGAATATTTTCAAATATAAAGTTTTTTTTACAATTACGTGACTTTTAAATGATTTCAAAATAGAAAGAGATATTTTTCTAAAAAGGTTTTGATTTCATCTATGTCAACATCCTTTGATTGATTTTAAGTTTGTATGAAGTTGATTTATTATGATACAAAACATACATATTGTATTGAAGGTTTTGTTATATGTTGGACTATGGATGTGTTTTTTCATACCATTCATGGATTATGGATAAAGTATTGACATTTTGTATGCCAGTTTTAATTGGAATGTTTATGTTATGTTTAAACATTTTCATATGAGGAATGCATTGGACTTAGTGAGTGACAGGTGGATCCCGCAATAGCTCCTCATTTAATCGGTAGGTCTCATGAGACAAACTAGTGTCTTGGGTAAAGGATTTGACAAAATCTTATTTTTAGTCTTCACACAAGGCCTTGATTACGTGGTGATGAAAGTCGGGCATCATGCATTCCATTATTATGAATGTGGCTATTGATATTTCATGTGATTATTAGACTAGTAGAATATCCATGTGTGTAACTAAATGGAATTATATTGATTTATATTTTCTATATTATGATGATGCTTATGTTGAAAATGCTATTTATTTAGTTCTATACATTTCCTTAAATGTTTATGCTTATTTATGAAAGTTTCCGCTAAATAGTTATCCTTACTGAGCATCTTAGATCAACCCTTTCTATGTTTTATTTTTTCCAAGATATGAATAATTATATTATGAATGAACTACAGAGATAGTCTATGGGTTCTCAGTGTTGTCTATGGAAACAATGTTGTTGTAGTTTTCAATTTTATTGTGTAATGTAAACCTTATGAATGTATCTAGTACTTCCAAGGCTACTAAACTAATCGGTCTTTCGAGACTTGATCTTTTGTGATTATGCCAATGATACGTAATAATGCACCGACATTGGGATTCTGGGGTCATGGAATTACATAAATTCTATTTAGTCTCAAATTAAATAATCTCAACATATGAAAAAGGATTTTGCTGATAATCAAAGGAAAGACTTATTGTTCCAAGTGGGAGATCATGTTTTATTGAAATTATCCCCCTGGAAGAGTTTTATAATTTTCATTATTAAACGGAAATTGAATGCATGGTACATTTATCACTTTAACTTTAATGAAAGGGTTGTATTGGTTTCTTATCATTGGTTATTTCCTCCAAATCACTCAAATATACACAATGTATATCATATATATCTGCTAAGAATGTACCCACCTGACCCAATTCATTTGATCACCTATGATGACATAGAATTGGAACCTGACCATTCATTGATGGATGAAAAATTTCATATTATCGATACCATTGAGTAATTATTGATGACTCATATGACTCATCTTGTAAATATACATAAGAGAAATCACAAAATGGAAGAATCTCCATGGGAACCAAAACATTCTTTGTAAGTGAACAAGGAATTTTTTTAGAACATAACAACCCTAATATTATGGGGTTTAATTTTTTTAGAGGCTATAAGTTAGCACCCCAATACTTTATAATATTTTTTTAGTATAAATTTAAATTTTGTGCTAGAATACAGTGCACGCAATATTGGGCTTAAATAAAACACATTTTACTCATGTTTTTTGATGTCAAATAATTTATAACACAAATCAATAATATATATAGTGACTTTATGTGGTTTATATCCATTAGAAATTTTTTTATTCATCCAATTTATTTTATAGGCTTAATAAAAGAATAATCCCAATATTCCATAAAATACATATATTTTTATAAAATTATTTTTAATACATTTAAACAAAAAACATATTTTAAATCTAGTTTTTGGCAGTTTTAAACAAGATATATGTAAAAATAACCATATTTTTTCAAATAAATATATAATAATTTAATTTGGTTGATTATTTTATATTTCTGATAAGATTCATGTTTTGATCAATAGTGATAAAATATTGTATTTTAATTAAAAAACATATTTTTGTTAAAAAAATTTTGTAGTGTTAAATTATATATTTGAGTTGTTGTAATGTACAATTAGATAAAAAAAATATCTTTTAATATAATTTATTTCATTTGAATAAATTTAATGTTTAATTTTGGTATAAAATCATGTCAACCTTTTAGACTTTTCACTTTAAAAACACATTTTTAGTTCCACCAATGGGAATAAATCTAAGGTAATTAAAATAATTTATTTTTTTTGAATTCTGAAAAATAGATTTCATATTTGTAATTAGAAGGTATATATTTAGTAAATATGTCTCTTTTATTTTTAGTCATAATGAATATCAGGTTTGAAAATTTTAAATACCACAATTAAGGGTAAGTCATCTTATTAGGGGAAACAATAATAAAATAATTATTAGAAAACTACAATAACACTTGAATAAAAGATAATAGGTGAATATAATTCTACCCTTAAAACATAATTATCTAAATATTATATTTTAAAGTGCACATTACAATGAAAATGACTTAAATATTATTAAACTTAAAGGGAGTGATGACATATATCACTCTTAATTTTAAAATATATAATATTTTTAATATGGATAAAAGTAGAAGACCTAATAAAATATGAAAATTATTATGAAAGGAAAAAGTTCTATCTAAATCATAAAAATTTATATTTAATTTTTAGGGAATAAATATTAATCCTAAATAATAATAAAATGATGATGTAGTAATAACTCAATTAATTCAACAGTCAATTAAATGGAATTATAAATATTAAAATAAATTTAATTTGACTAAATTAAAGTGATCAAAAAACTTTTGGGGGTGGATATGAAATTTTAGCTGTGTGTTAAGTCAAATTTTCTGATATTATCTTATTGTATGTATTTTCATGAAGTCAATTTTTTAAATAGTGTCACAATTAACTATTATGATATTTAATGAAAATAATATTTTATTAAATTATTTAAAAAAATGAAAATATTAATTAAGAAAAATGGGATTTTAATGTCCCAGTTCTAGAAGCCGCACAGAGACGTCATGTACATAGTTGGTCATATGGCCTCAAGCGTATTTCCCCAAATGCCAGAGGATGCTGACTAGCAACGAGGGCCTTGGGTGTGATAGTGGGGAAAAAATGTCTTAATTGGAAGAGTAACACCGCGGAAGTAAAACACAAAGCAATAATGGAAGAAATAATATTACCATACAAAAAGGAAAAATGGAATACTGAATAAATAAAAAAACAAGAGAACATATATAATGATTCATGATACATATGTCTAGGAATGCTTCCAAACAAGCCACAATGCTAGAATACAGTACTAAACCAATGTACAAGAAAATAGTAAACAACTCCACAACATCACAAGACAATGCTTTGTCCCATGATCTCTAGATCCAAAGTAGTCATGTAATTGTATTAGAAGGGAACTTCCCCTTATCTATACATACAATAATATAATCTGTTTTGGCCCAAAAGCAGGGCCCAAATAGGGTGTGAGACAAAATCCCAGTAGGGAACCACCAATAGATATGTGCGTAACAGTCATTGAATATATATGGGAGGAAATAAACAAAATAATCAGTAAACATGGAAGTACTCAACAGTAAACAATCCTACAGTTTCAAATCATTCAAATACCACATATCAAGTAAGACGATAATGAAAAATAGTTAACCCTTTAGGAAGTACTCACATCCCATCCCATATGGTCCTACCTAGGATACACAAGCAACCCTCTGGGAGGCACACACAGTCTCACCCCTCTGGTTCAGCTTTAGAATAGACTCTCTGAGGAAGCACTCATCATCAAATTCTCTCTATTTTCAAGTGTGATCAAAGAATCTCAGAGGAAGCACTATCCACCAATTCCCCCTATAGTCTTTTAATGGTAACCTATATGCACTATGAGAAATCACTAACATCAATTCCCCATGTGGACTCATAACGTAACTATAAACTCTCCGAGGGAGCGCTCAACATAAATCCACCCTATGGTCTCGTAGCGTGATAAAAAATAAAAACAGTCTGGAGAAGCCCTTAACTCCCTTCTCCCAATGGTCTAATAAACCAGGTTCTCACAGCCCTATGTAAGTCAAATCAGCATAGCAATGCAAAGCAGCCAATGTAAACCTCAAGAACTATTTGGCTAACCAGTCTACAGCATAATAGCACGTCTGATATACAATCACTCTATCCTAACGGTACTATGAATAAGAAAAAAACAGCATCCTAAGAGGCAAACTAGACCAATCGGTCAAAGTAAGAAATCATGGGCAAAACCTCAATAGCAAGGAAATGTAAACCCTATTCTCAAGAAACAACCTCTATCCAAATTAACTAAGGAATATAAGGTAAACAATAAGGCTAAAACCATAAACACACAATACCCCGTTCTTGGGTATTGGGCACTATTGCACATAAAAATCAAAGACTATGTATGGAATGGCACAAACCACCTACCTCAGCTTTGGGAGATCAATATACTTGAGTCTCAGGCCTTGAATCTCCCAAGAAAACCGTCGATCTACAAAAATGATCAAAACGCTCAATTAAAGATAACATGAGAAAGAGGTGGAATCAGGAAATGATGCTCTAGAAGAAGGAATAACTTACCGAGGAGATCCCAACGCAATCGTCAATGTTTGATTCAGAGAACAGATGATTGGTCGGGGGCTCAGAGAAGTTCTGCAGTCATACGGTCTCTCTCGGACGAACCAAACCTAGAAAGAGAAGGTTTTGTCCGTCAGACGCAACCCCGATACGTTTAATGATTAAAACGAAAGTACACAGCGTGTACTATAGAAGTACACGACATATACTTGCCCTCACCGGACCCTGAATTAGGCGGTCTCCAGGTCACCATATAGGGTCGTGTGTATGTTCGTTACACAGGGATCACATGGCTTCCTGCGGTGACTGAGTACACGGTGTGTACATATAAAGTACATGGCATGTACTTCTACATATTTCAGAAATTCATCTTTTCCTCAAAAACACCAAAATAAAATAAATCATTCTGGAAAAATAGATATGTGTTATTATAAACTTCCCCCATAAATAAATTCGACACTAAATTTCCCTTAGAAAGCAGTGTAGAAGAAGAATCCTAGAACAACTCTAGCAATTGTGATCGTATATCGGCCTCCCTCTCCCAAGTCTCATCCTGTACTCGCCCGTGCTACCATAGAACTCATACCAGAGGAACAGACCAACCATAGAGAACCTTCAAACATCAATCAACAATCCAGATAGGATGCTCCTCAAATGCGGAATCCACCTCCAACTCAACCTCTTTAGGTTGAAGAAAATGAGACAGGTCTGAGATGTAATGTCAAAGCTGAGAAACATGAAAGACATCGTGCATATCCCATTACATATGAGGTAACTCTATCTAATAGGAAACCAGATCAACTCTCTCAAAAACCTCAAATGACCCGAAGTACCTTAGTGAAAGTTTACCCTATTTCCTTATCCTCATATGCCCCAACCTCACTGTGACACACAAGAAATCTTAATCCCTGACCTAAAACTCCATAGGTCATCTTCGATGATCAGCATAAGACTTCTATCGAGACTACATAGTATCCATCTTCTTCTAAATCAACTCTATCTGCTCTGTTGTCTCCTGGACAAGATGAGGTCCCAATAGAGCTTCCTATCACTACTAAAAAAACCACCATTAGCGACCGCCAATGGCGGTCGCTATAGGGCTCTAGCAGCCGCCCAGCGACCACCATTTGCGGTCGCTTTAGCCTCGTCGCTAAAGGCCTATAGCGACCGCCAATGGCGGTCGCTATAGTGAAATGTTTTTATAAAAAATATGTCCACTGAAATAAATAAATAAATATATATATATATATATATTAAAAAAAATTCACATATATACTATTAAATACAATATTTTAAATAAATTTATAAATATAATATATTTTAACTGTTTTAATATATATAATATTAAATATATGTATAATATCGAATCATTGTGCTATAATAATTTAAAACCCCCGATTTAAGAAATGCTATCATTTCAGGTTTTTCGGAGCACGTTTGCTCCGAATTCGATTGTCGCACGCCGTTTTGGTGTTTTATGATTTCAGAAACGCGTTTCCGGCTGCCGCGGTCAAACGGCACCTCCGATTGACGTTTCGTCTCTCTGACCATTTCACAATTCACGCAACAGATGTTGTCGTGCTGTTTCGTGGCATTCGGAGGTCGTTCGGGTGGTTTTGACCCCCCAACGCATCATTTCAGCGCGCGCCGAGCTGCTGAAAACGACGCATTCGGTCGTTCCGCGCGCACCGCATGTCCGATGGACGTGCCGCATCCTCCTACATCTCAAGAATAATATTCCTATCATTCTCGTGCGGTTTCATGTTTTTCGGAGCACGTTTTCTCCGAATTCGACCGTCGCACGCCGTTTTGGTGTTTTATGACTCCAGAAATGTGTTTTCGGCCGCCGCGGTCAAACGGCACCTCCGATTGACGTGACGTCTATCCGAACATTTCAAAATTCACGCAACGGATGTTTGCGTGCGGTTTCATGTCATTCGGAGGTCGTTCGGGTGGTTTTGACCCCCCAACGCGTCATTTCAGCGCGCGTCGAGCTGCTGAAAACGACGCATTCGGTCGTGCCGCGTGCACCGCACGTCCAATGGATGTGCCGCCTCCTTCTGCATCTCAGGAATAATATTCCTATCGTTCTCGTGCGGTTTCATGTCGTTCGGAGCACATTTGCTCCGAATTCGACCACCGCACGCCGTTTTAGTGTTTTATGACTCCAGAAATGCGTTTCCGGCCGCCGCGGTCAAACGAAACCTCCGATTGACGTACAGTCTGTCCGAACATTTCACAATTCACGCAATGGATGTTGTCGTGCGGTTTCATGGAATTCAGAGGTCGTTCGAGTGGTTTTGACCCCCCAACGCGTCATTTCAGCGCGCGCTGAGCTGCTGAAAACGACCCATTCGGTCGTGCCGCGCGCACCGCATGTCCGATGGACGTGAAGCCTCCTCCTGCATCTCAAAAATAATAATCCTATCGTTCTCGTGCGGTTTCAGGTTTTTCGGAGCACGTTTGCTCTGAATTGGACCACTGCACGCCGTTTTGGTATTTTATGGCTCTAGAAACGCGTTTCCGGCCGCCGTGGTCAAACGGCACCTCCGATTGACATGCCGTCTGCCCGTCCATTTCAAAATTCACGCAACAGATGTTGTCGTGCGGTTTCGTGGAATTCGGAGGTCGTTCGGGTGTTTTTGACCCCCCAACGCGTCATTTCAGCGCGCGCCGGGCTGCTGAAAACGACGCATTCGGTCGTGCCGCACGCACCGCACCTCCGATGGATGTTCCGTCTCCTCCTGCATCTTAGGAATAATATTCCTATAGTTCTCGTGCGGTTTCAGGTCGTTCGGAGCACGTTTTCCCCGAATTTGACCGCTGCACGCCGTTTTGGTGTTTTTTGACTCCGGAAACACGTTTCCGGCCGCGGCGTTCAAAAGGAACCTCTGATTGACGTTCCGTCTGCCTGACCATTTCACAATTCACCCAATGGATGTTTTCGTGCGGTTTTGTGACATTCGAAGGTCGTTCGGGTGGTTTTGACCCCCCAACGCGTCATTTCAGCGCGCGCCGAGCTGCTGAAAACGACACATTCGGATGTGCTGCACGCACCGCACGTCCGATGGACGTGCCGCCTCCCCCTTCATCTCAGGAATAATATTTCTATCATTCTCGTGCAGTTTCAGGTCGTTCGGAGCACGTTTGCTCCGAATTGGCCCACCACACGCCGTTTTGGTGTTTTGTGGCGCCGGAAACGCGTTTCCAGCCGTCGCGGTCAAACGGTACCTCCGAATGACGTTCCGTCTGGCCGACCATTTCAGAATTTACGCACTAGCTGTTTTCGTACGGTTTCGTGGCATTCGGACGTCGTTCGTGTGTTTTTGACCACCCAACGCCGCATTTCAGCGCGCGCCGCGTTGCTGAAAACGACACATTCAGTCGTGCCGTGCGCACCACACGTCCGATGGACGTGCCTCCTCCTCCTTTATCTCAGGAATAATATTTCTATCGTTCTCTGGCGGTTTCAGGTCGTTCAGAGCATGTTTGCTCCGAATTGGACCACCGCACGCCGTTTTGGTGTTTTTTGGCGCCGGAAAAGCGTATCCGGCCGCCGTGGTCAAACGACACCTCCGAATGATGTGTCGTCTAGCCGACCAATTCACAATTCATGCACCGGCTGTTGTCGTACGGTTTCGTGGCATTCGGAGGTCATTCGAGTTGTTTTGACCACCCAACGCGGCATTTCAACGCGCGTCGCGCTACTGGAAACGACACATTCGGTTGTGCCGCGCGCACCGCACGTCTGATGGACGTGCCGCCTCTTCCTACAGCTCAGGAATAATATTTCTATCGTTCTCATGCGGTTTCAGGTCGTTCGGAGCACATTTGCTCCGAATTGGACCGCCGCACGCCATTTTGGTGTTTTATGGCGCCCGAAACGCGTTTCCGACCACCGCGGTCAAACGACACCTCAAATGACGTGCCGTCTGGCTGACCATTTTACAATTCACACAACGGATGTTGTCGTGCAGTTTCGTGGCATTCAGAGGTCTTTCGGGTGGGTTTGACCCCCCAACGCGCCATTTCAGTGCGCGCTGAGCTGCTGAAAATGACGCATTCGGTTGTGCCGCGCGCACCGCACTTCCGATGGACGTGCCGCCTCCTCCTGCATCTCAGTAATAATATTCCTATCGTTCTGGTGCGGTTTCAGGTTTTTCGGAGCACGTTTGCTCTGAATTGGACCGCCGCACGCTGTTTTGGTGTTTTATGGCTCCGGAAACGCGTTTCCAGCCGCCGCGGTCAAACGACACATCCGATTGACGTGCCGTCTGCCCGTACATTTCACAATTCACGCAACGGATGTTTTCGTGCGGTTTCGTGGCATTCGGAGGTCGTTCAGGTGGTTTTGACCCCCCAACGCGCCATTTCAGCGCGCGCCGAGCTGCTGAAAACGATGCATTCGGTCGTGCCGCGCGTACCGCAAATCAGATGGACGTGAAACCTCCTCCTTAATCTTAGTAATAATATTACTATCGTTCTCGTGCGGTTTCAGGTCGTTCGGAGCACGTTTGCTCCGAATTCTACCGTCGCACGCCGTTTTGGTGTTTTGTGACTCCAGAAACACGTTTCCGGCCACCGCGGTCAAACGGCACCTCTGATTGACGTGTCTTCTACCCGACCATTTCAAAATTCACGCAACGGATGTTGTCGTGCGGTTTCGTGACATTCGGAGGTCGTTCGGGTGGTTTTGACCCCCCAACGCGCCATTTCAGCGCGCGCCGAGCTGCTGAAAACGACACATTCGGACGTGCTGCACGCACCGCACATCTGATGGACATGTCGCCTCCCCCTGCATCTCAATAATAATATTTCTATTGTTCTCGTGCGGTTTTAGGTCGTTCGTAGCACGTTTGCTATGAATTGGACCGCCGCACGCCGTTTTGGTGTTTTAAGGCACCAGAAACGCGTTTCCGGCTGCCGTGGTCAAACGGTACCTCCGAATGACGTGTCGTCAGGCCGACCATTTCAGAATTCACGCATCGGCTGTTGTCGTACGGTTTTTTGGTATTCAGATATCGTTCGGGTGGTTTTGACCACCCAACGCGGCATTTCAGCGCACGCCGCGCTGCTGAAAACGACACATTCGGTCGTGCCGCGCACACCGCACGTCCGATGGACGTGCCGCCTCATCCTGCATCTCAGGAATAATATTTCTATCGTTCTCGTGCGGTTTCAGGTCATTTGGAGCACGTTTTCTTGGAATTGGACCACCGCACGCCGTTTTGGTGTTTTATGGCGTTGGAAACACGTATCCGGCCGCCGCGGTCAAACGGCATCTCCGAATGACGTTCTGTCTCGCCTACCATTTCACAATTCACGCACCGGCTGTTTTCGTACGTTTTCGTGGCATTCGGAGGTCTTTCGAGTGGTTTTGGCCACCCAACGCAGCATTTCACTGCGCGCCGCGCTGCTGGAAACGACACATTCGGTCGTGCCGCGCGCACCGTACGTTCGATGGACATGTCGCCTCCTCCTGCATCTCAGGAATAATATTTCTATCGTTCTCGTGCGGTTTCAGGTCGTTAGGAGCACGTTTACTCCAAATTGGACAGCCACACGCCGTTTTTGTGTTTTATGGCGCTGGAAATGCGTTTCTAGCCACCGCGGTCAAACAGCACCTCTGAATGACGTGCCGTCTAGCCGACCATTTCACAATTCACGCAACAGATGTTGTCGTGCGGTTTCGTGGCATTCAGAGGTCGTTCAGGTGGTTTTGACCCCCCAACGTGCCATTTCAGCGCGCGCTGAGCTGCTGAAAACGACGCATTCAGTCGTGCTGCGTGCACCGCACGTCCGATGGACGTGCCACCTCCTCCTGCATCTCAGGAATAATATTCCTATCATTCCCATGCAGTTTCAGGTTTTTCGGAGCACGTTTGCTCTGAATTGGACTGTCGCACACCGTTTTGGTGTTTTATGGCTCCAGAAACACGTTTCCAGCCGCCACGGTCAAACGACACCTCTGATTGACGTGCCGTCTACCTGTCCATTTTAACAATTCACACAACGGATGTTGTCATGCGGTTTCGTGGCATTCGGAGGTCGTTCGAGTGGTTTTGACCCCCCAATGCGCCATTTCAGCGCGCACCGAGCTGCTGAAAATGACGCATTCGGTCGTGCCGCGCACACAGCACGTCCGATGGACGTTCCGCCTCCTCCTGCATCTTTGTAATAATATTCCTATAGTTCTCGTGCGATTTCAGGTTGTTCGGAGCACGTTTTCTCCGAATTCGACCGCCGCACGCCGTTTTGGTGTTTTATGAATCCGGAAACGCATTTCCGGCCGCCGTGGTCAAAAGGCACCTCCGATTGACCTATCGTCTGCCCAACCATTTCAAAATTCACGCAACGGATGTTTTCGTGCGGTTTCGTGACATTCGGAGGTCGTTCGGGTGGTTTTGACCCCCCAACGCGCCATTTCAGCGTGCGCCGAGCTGTTGAAAAGGACACATACGGACGTGCTGCGCGCACCGCACGTCCGATGGATTTTTCGTCTCCCCCTGCATATCAGGAATAATATTTCTATCATTCTCGGGCGGTTTCAGGTCGTTCGGAGCTCGTTTGCTCCGAATTGGACCGCCGCACGCCGTTTTGGTGTTTTATGGCGCCGGAAACGCGTTTCCGGCTTCCGCGGTCAAACGGAACCTCCGAATGACGTGCCGTCTGACCGACTATTTCAGAATTCACGCACCTACTGTTGTCGTATGGTTTCGTGGCATTCGGAGGTCGTTCGGGTGGTTTTGACCCCCCAACGCGCCATTTCAGCGCGCACCGTGCTGCTGAAAACGACACATTCGGTCGTTCCGCGTGCACCGCACGTCCGATGGACGTGCCGCCTCCTCTTGCATCTCAGGAATAATATTTATATCGTTTTCGTACGGTTTCGTGGCATTCGGAGGTCGTTCGGGTGGTGCAGGGGTGCGGGGAGCTGTTCGGGGGTGCGGGGGGGGGGGGGGGCTGTAAGGGGGGGGCTTTTGTACGGGGGTTCGGGGGGCTGTACGGGGGTGCGGGGTGCTGTACAGGGGTGTGGGGGGGGGGGGGCTGTCTGGGGGTGTGGGGGACTGTACGAGGGTGTGGGGGCTGTACGGGGGTGCCGGGGGGTGTACGGGTGTGCGGGGGGCTGTAAGGGGGTGCCGGGGGGGGGGGGGGGCTGTACGGGGGTGCGGGGGCTGTACGGGGGTGCCGGGGGGGTGGCTGTACGAGGGGTGTGGGGGTCTGTACGGGGGTGCGGGGGGGCTGTCTGGGGGTGCGGGTGGCTGTACGGGGGTGCCGGGGGGTTGTACGGGGGTGCGGGGGGGGGGGGAGGGAGGGGGGTGAGGCTGTACGGGTGTGCGGGGGGCTGTATGAGGGTGCGGGGGGGCTCTATGGGGGTGCGGGGGGGGGGGGGGGGGGGGCTGTACGGGGGTGCGAGGGGGCTGTCCGGGGGTGCGGGGGGCTGTACGGGTGTACAGGGGGTTGTCCGGGGGTGCGGGGGGCTGTACGGGGGTGCCAGGGGGGCTGTACGGGGGGCTGTATCGGGGTGCGGGGAGGGGGGGGGGGGGGTGCTGTACGGGGGTGCGGGGGGCTGTACGGGGTTGCGGGGGGTTGTACGGGGTGCGGGGGGGGGGGGGGGGTTGTACGGGGGGGCTGTATGGCGGGGCGGGGGGTTGTACGGTTGTGCAGGGGGCTGTTCGGGGGTGCGGGGGGGCTGTACGGGGGTGCGGGGGGTTAGAGTTTTTAAATGCACGCCTTAGATAATATTAGCTATCATATAATAAACAAAAAAAGAAAGAAATTATAAGTACACACCCTTCTAATTTAAATTAAATGAATAAACACAGTACATCAATGTCAACCCCACCAGTAAAAACAAAAAAACATATCTCGTGAATATATGATGTGTCACGCGTTGTCATCACTGCTACCTCCTTCTGGTGGGCCAGGGGCCTACAACAAATAAACATTATAAATATTTTAATAACAAAAATAATTTAAATTAAATAAATAAATACAGTATATGAATGCATCGTATGATCCCCTGCACAATCAGCTTGACACACATATTCCCGCAGTGCTCTAACCTCAGCTGTCAGTTGCGCATTTGCCTCCTCGGAAGCGTTCATCCGTGCCTCAAAATCTTACATCTGCTGTGTCATATGAGCAACAGCAGGACTGACAACCGCAGCGCGTGACACTACAAAACAAGGAATCCCTTCTCCATAGGTCAAACTATATCCATGCCCGTCCCGACCGATAATGCGATGAAAGATCTCATCCCGTCGCATGGGAAGCTGTCGCTGGTCCTCTGGCAGATGTTCTAACTCAGCTTCAAATTGATCCTGTGAAATATTTATATATATATAAAAATATATATGTTAATATATAGATTTATGTAATTATTGGTAAGTACAGACACTTACTATCAATGCTGCAACCTCTGGATCATTGCGATCACGAGTCCTCCTCCACACTGACATTTTATCAGTTGCTGCACCTTGCTCTCGCAACTGTATATTAAAAGAATATAAACACAAAACCATATTAATTAATAAATTAAAAAATGAATAATATATACCTCATGTCGAATCTAAGACACGTGATGAGTCCCGAGCCTGTGAGGTGGTCCCTGCAACGCCCGATTCTCAGAATGGCGTGTTGACACCTCCTACATTCAATTCATTCAAATTTCAAACAAATCACATATTCTTGAAAACATATATACACCAAAATAATTAATATACAAACCACAACACCCTCAGTAGACCAATATGCAACCAAGTCACGCCACTGAGCCGGGAGGACACCTCTCGGGACTTTTTCCAAAATGTCTAGGGCACCCACATTTGGTACCCAGTGGTCCCTCTTCACTTTGCCTTTATAATCCTTCCACATCTTATGGCATTTTCTCATACACACAGGCCGAAACTCTTCAGGTCATACTTTCAAATTTTTCTATAAAGAAAATAATCAAACATATTAGTATTCTTTATACATAGAAAATAAAGTAAAATGATTTTCTTACCTGAACCTCCCTCCATAGACGATCTAATGTGTCCTGAGGGATAGAAGCCCAGTCACGCGTGGTCAATGGAAATAGATGTGGGTCATGTATGATATGACCAAGCTGACGAATAAATGCCGGGGCATTCAGTCCCACAGGATGAAAAACCTCATCAAATGAAACATCTATCGTCGTGTCGGAATTCCATGATAATATTCCACGACCAGGGCCTCTCCTGCGAGAGGAAGAAGCAGCTGAGTCTGTTCCTGTTGAAAACAATTTTATATATAAATTGACAAATGTTATATATATATATATATATATATATGTATGTATGTCAATTACATAAAAAATATAGACAATGACATTCAAACATACCTCGACCCTGAGCCGTAGATGCCTCAGATGGATGATGTGGATATTCTGCCTCTTCCCCTGACATGTCTGCAGTCATAGAAAAAATCAGTAATGAGTCCAAAGTGTTTAAAATATAAATTGTATTGTTCTTTTAAAATCAAACTTGTACAACTATTAATCAAACAAAAAATGTATTGAATAATTAGTTGTGAATGAATTTTAAAAAATCAGAAAGTTAACAAAACAGATATACAAATTATGTAAAAAACTAGTCAATGCATAGCCAAATTTCAGATAGAACTAATAAAAATTCAAGAAGAACATGAATCAGATGAAGAATACCTCAAAGGGGTGATACACCGACCATAACATCAATAAATCAAGAGTAAAAACAACCTAAATATTTATTATTGAATTAACTTAGAAAAGTGAGGATTAAAACTTATAACGATTTATAAAATGATTAGATAATTTGTGATATCCTTGGAAATTCTACTGAATAGCGGGAAAACAATTATACCTTTCATTAAGCATGCAAATCGTCTGTTTCTCCTTCAACAGTCGCTCTGACCCAATAAATATCTTCTTCACGTTGAACTACGGTATGTTGATCAAGTTGTTGGTAAACAAACAGAACAGTCTCGGGTTCATCTTCCTTAAATAAAAACACCCCTCGCCGAGACATTTTCACAACAACTTGCCAACTTGGATCCGAAGGCAAAGTAACGAAGAATACTTGTTCCTCTTGTGATGTCAAAATGAAAGGTTCATTCTCAACTCGTTCATTATTTCTGTATAACATATAGTTAAAATTCACCAATGAAAACTGATATTGATCGACTTTACATCCATGCACTGGATCAACCCAATTACACATTAACAATATGTACTTCAAACTGTGTTTGTAACACCCCGAGCTTCCACGATACGCTTCTCATTCAATAATGCAATAGCTTGCATTGTACGCAACTTCGAGCTCTAAAACACTGCGACTAATCAAAGTAGCCGTTATGAATAGTAATAACCACTTTTTAAAATTATAGAAATTTTATATTTCAAAATGGACTTCATTTTTGTATTTTTAATATCGAAATTATCCAAATTTGAATTTTTTGTAATTTTCTATGAACTTCCAATTTTTTATGAATAGTGAAAAATACTTAAAAACAACTTTTTTAAACAAAATAATTTATAGTGATAAATTATACTATTTAGTGGTTTTAAAGTATAATTAGAATATATTTTTACCATTTTTTCCAATGGTGGTCATTAGAATTAATTTAACATTGAAATTGGACATAAACAATTGCCAATCTTTTGATATAAATTGTTTCTTAAAAACACGCTATTTGTTGTGATAGCGGGAATTAATTATAAAATTAATTAATGCAACTTATATATTTGGAATTTTGTAAAATAGACATCATTTTTGAATTCAGAATATCAATTATAGCTTAGGGTGAAATTTTGGCTTTATTCTGAAAAACTTCAATTTTTGATGAATAGTGAAACCACTAAGTGGTAGTTAAATAACTGATTTTTCGTTTAAATGAAATATTACCACTTCTGTGATTTGATTTTCAAAAATCCGACATACATGGTTGTCATTAATAAGTAAAATGTGGTTAAATGAGATTAAAATAATTTTTTGGTGAATAGTAACTTTTAAGTTCTTAATCGCGATTAGAGGTAATTAGTGTAGTTTAAGGTAAAAACAATGTTTTAATAATATGATATGAGCTTGACACTTGTCCTACTTCTATTGGATGAGTCATGGCCGACCAAGACAACCCATGGGTCAAATTGGGGACCCCATGGAGCCACTTTGGTTGGAAAATGACATTAATATATATTTACTTAATGTTAAAATTAAATTGACACAAACATGAGTTGTTTTACTAAAATAGTTTTTAAGTGGGGTTAAACAAGTCCAAATTTTGATTATAAATATTCATTAGAAATCTAAAAAGATTTCCTACATCATAGTATTTTTTTTATAATTTTTAGACATTAAATAAATTAAATTATTTATGACATCATGATGATGCAGCGATGACCTCATTATTTAACGATTTAAATAAAATGGAAAGATAATTTAGAATCCAAAGCGTACACTTGTCAAAAACCTATTGGATGAGTAGATTTCGAACCCTTATCTTCTTATCCTCGAATTATATAAGTGTGGGACCTCTAAAATCTGAAACTCATTTGATAATAAAGTGACTTTTCTTTACTTTCCAAGAGTGCCCCTCCTCTCCACTTATAAAAGGCCCCCACCTCTCCCACCTCATTTACACATTAAAGCCATTTGGCTCGGCCAACCTCTGCCCAAATACTCTCCCAAATTCCCCCTCTTACTCCTAGAGGCATCACTTTTGGCAGAACTCTTCTCAAGGAAGCCTTTGGCTCAAATCAAAAAGAGTTACCCGATTTTGAGGTAATGTCTTCTCTAATGTTGTTTTGTTTTATTTTTCTTCTCCAACCCCATAAACAATTTTTATTCATTTCTTTTGTAACAAAACCAGTATCCTCAATATACTAGTATATTTTTATAAGAAGGATTCGAGCTACACTTACACACACCTACATCTAATGGTTAAAGAACATACGGTTTCTGTGGATGGCGAATTTCTGCCCCACGAAACGATGATTGTTCAACACTCATATAACACCTTAAAAGGTGGCCATTAAGATGTCACTATATTTATATATGATATATAATGTGTTTATGTTTTACTTATGCTTCTGTATTTCTCATTTATGGCATACTTTATGATTTCCATTATGGGTAAAACGCGCTAATTTCATTTTAGGAAGTGCGGACTACCGCCCCCTCAAAGTGATTTGAATCGTTAATGCCATATGTGGGATTTATAAAGGATGGAGTAAATGGTATTATACACTATATTATACTGGAATTATATTATACATTTATATCATTATGATTTCGTTCCATTAAATATTAAATTGAAATGAAAGTAGCGTTCATGCGTACGTACGGCTTACCGTCTCCATGAACGGTGCATTTCATTTCTTACCTCTAAATGTTATGTAATATTATAAATGAATGTATATACTGGATATATAAGATATATATGACATCTAAATCATGAATATAATTCTGGAGATAATGGATATTCTACCACATAAACAACTTGTAATTATAAGAAGTTTATTGTTGACTCAAGTACCAATGATCGACAAAACGACTGTTATTAACTTAAATAATTAAATAATGTTCATAACATGGTAATAAGGGATATAAAAGGAATAATGAACATGAAAAAGGTTATTAAATAAATATAAATTACCTCTAGTTTATTATTCATGAGGTTAAAGAACGGTCGAGTCAGGACATGACGCAAGGTAAGGGAACTTCTTAACCCAATTTCTATTCTTTGGGTTAATCTCCTACATTCAAATTATGTCATGATATTATTATGTCTTATCTTGTATTTTTACATTATTTATGTGTACTTATAGTGAATACACATAATAGACCGACTTTATAAAAAAAATGATCTTTTTAAGGACTTCGTCTCAATCCCCTTTCATTGAGGCATATTAGGTATTATACACAACTTTCATTTATACGGTGTATAAACCCCTTTGACTTTTATGTTTATTCAAAGGGAATATTTTTTATACGATGCATTTTTCTAAACGACAAAAGGGAATGTTTTTATTTCCGTACTTATCCGGAGACAACGACTTCTCTGCCGCCGTGACCATTATTTGAGTTTCGGCTTCCTCTACTAGCCATCATTTTTTTTAATTGAAAAATAAATACAACGTTTTAACTTTCTTTTATTTTGGTATTGAAAATGGTTTTGAAAGCTTTTTTATTATATCAATATGTGGTATTGATATCTTGTGATTGAAATATGGAAATTTTATGTTTCCTTTATGCATGTTTTATGTGATACGATTATGTTATGGTTTATGATATGTTTAAACCTATTCATATGAGGAATGTATTGGAGTTAATAAGTGACGGGTGGATCCCGCTATAGCTCCTCGATGCATCGGTAGGTCTCATTAGAAAAATAGACGTGGAATTGGCCGAGGCCCTTTCCCAATTTGATTTATGATTTTGGTCGAGGCCTTAATCATTTTAGACGTCTTGGCCGAGGCCTTGACAAAATGTTTCAGAATGTCTGGCATTATACATTCCCTCATTATGAAAGTGGTTATTGATATTGCATGTGATTATTCGACCAGTAGAATGTCCATGTGAAGAAGTGAATGGCATTATCTCATTTTACTTTTGCCATATTATGTTGATGTTCAAGTTTAAAAGGCTTTTGTTTTAGTTATACATTGCCTTAAATTTTTATGTTTATTTATGAAAGCTTCCACAATATGGTTATCCTTACTGAGCATCCGATCTCACCCCTTTCAATGTTTTAATATTTTCCAGGATGTGAAGAAGTATTTTATGAATGACCTACAGGGATAGTCCGAAGAGGATAGAAGTGTGGACTATGGAGACTATGTTATTATAGTTTTTCACTTTGTGATGTAATGTAACATTTATGAATGTATCTAGTGTTTCCAAGGATACTAAACTAATCGGTCTTTCGAGACTTGATCTTTTGTGATCATACCAATGTTACGAAGTAATGCACCGACTCTGGGTAGCTGGGGTCGGGGCATTACAGTTGGTATCAGAGGCAGTGTAATACTAACCTTGGAATCTAGATTTAGATAAACTCTGATTAGATCACATAGCCCAATGATAGACTTTTAGGATTAGTATAGAAGAACTTCCTAGAATTTTGGTATTGTAGAGATGTTGTGAGTTTTCCGAGCAATACATCCCTGTCTGGATACGAGCAGGTAGAGGCGGCTCTGGCACAGATGTACCTAGGGGTAAAACCCGAAAACACCGCTTTGAGCTAGACTCGAACGGGAACTGGTGCACGAAAACGGGCCTTGCTGCACTCTTGGTTACGACACTCCCGGGGGATATGCTTAGGATAATTCTCATTTTCATTACAAACAACTATGAACGGTTATGAGTATATACTTCCTCAAATAAAACATTTTTATGATTATGGATTATATCCATAAATAGTTCAATTTATGTTAAGTATTTTACAAGTATGGAATTATGTATTTTGATTCATAAACTAATCTAGTTTATACCATTGTTTAGAAATGGCGCCTAGTGGAAGGAATGGAAACCGTATCAATGCACGCACTCCGTGTAGGGATTTCCCTCCTCCTAAAGATAATTATTGTGGATCTGGAGATACAACTAGTGCTGATCAACTTATTACCATACTGGGACAACTCACTCAAGTTATGAATAATAACCTTACTCGTATGGATCACCCTGATCCACAACGTGGAGGATCAATGTTAGACCGCTTCATGAGGCAACAACCACCATCATTTAATGGGGGTACAAATCCGTTAGTATCTGAGCAATGGATAAACTCCTTAGAGAAAATATTTCATGCCTTGGGGAGTAGCGAAAGGGAGAAGGTTGTCATGGCAGTTTACCGCCTCACTGGAGATGCCGATCAGTGGTGGTCGCTGATTCAAAACACAAAGGAAGATGATGACGTATCAAATATGGAATGGAGGGAGTTCAAATAACTTTTCATAGAAAAATACTTTCCTCGTGACCATCGAGCAGATATGGAAAGGCAATTTCTGAGTTTGAGGCAGAAGGAGGATAAGAATGTCTCAAAGTATGAGGCTAACTTTACAAGGTTAGCGAGGCATGCTGCCGATTATATACGTAACCCAAGGAGTAAGATTGATCGTTTCTTTGATGGGTTAAAACCATTTCTCCGTCGAGATTTAGTAACACAATCCTTCTCATCATACGAAGATATTGTCTCGTGTGCTATCAAGACAGAAAAGGAATTCTCTAAGTCTTATGACAACAAAGTAAAGTAAGAGAAGAAGAGAACGGGGGAACAAGAGATAGATAAAGGGAAAAAGGGAAAGAAGTATTTTCCATTATGTGATAATTTTGGGAAGAATCACCCTGGTACGTGCCTAAAAGGAATGAGAGTTTGTTATTAATGTGGAGAAAAGGGTTACCAGGCTCGTGATTGCAATGGAATGAAAGAGGCTGTCAAAGTTGAATGATACAATTGTAGGGAAATGGGGCATTATGCAAATGAATGTCCTAAGCGTCAAGGAATCTTACCTCAGAAAAGGCCAAGGGATCAAGGCCAATCTTAGGCTGTGACTACAGTTGAAGCGGAATAATTAATGTATTGGTGCTTTTGGACTCAAGGATTATATTTTGGTTATAAGAATAATGTGATATATATAAAGATTGTACTGCATTACTTTTTGATTAAGGTAATATGATTAAGGTAATCATATTTTTAGTATGTGACAATAAGAGAAACTTTTTTTTGGGGAATCTGATGTTACAATTGATTTTGGAATTTAGAGACCTTTTAGAGAAAGTCTGGACGGAGGCATTTTGGATAACTATTAAGGTTGGAATGGATTAAGTTGAACCATGGATAGTATTTTTTAAGGTTAAAGCATTTATGAAGATTATTTTTGGAATATTATGATACTATAGGTTTAGGAAAAGGACAACCTGCAGGGTGGGGCATAACCCGTCGCGTCGGACAAAGCTGCAGGAATCGAACCCACAACCATAGTGCGACAAGCCTTTATTTCCTACCACTAGCCTACAGGAAGTCCCTGGTTATTACAAAATAATTTTACTAATCTAAATGGTATGTGTTAACATTTGGAACCTTATACAATTAGAATAAGTATAATATTTTTTGAGTTCTATTATCTTTTTGAGTGAAAGATGAGTTGAAGGTTGAAACTCTAATTGTCAAGCATAAATATATATACCTATCTCTTATTCAATGAATAAATTATTTATTAAACTTTAGTAAAGGGATATTAAAACATGTGTTATCCTAATACCTTATATCTTGTTGAACTGATGATATTTTAAATCAACATAGATTGAAGGCTTTGAGGCCCTCAATTTGACAGTTGATTGTGATTGATGACCTCAATCACCCTTACAAATATTTACGTTTTTCCTCAAATTATAGGTCTCTAATTGCCACCAATGTTCTCCTAATCGAGATCATAATTGGGTGGTGACCTTTTCATTTCCCTTTCCCTCTTATTAAGGCTAAATTTTATTAATCTTATTTCCAATGTGGGTTTTCCTCAAAGGTATTTTCTATTTTCAACCTTTTATTTTCAAAGAAAAATTTCAAATTGCGAGGACGCAATTTATTGAAGGAGGGGAGAATGTAACACCCCGAGCTTCCACGATACGCTTCTCATTCAATAATCCAATAACTTGCATTGTACGCAACTTCGAGCTCTAAAACACCGCGACTAATCAAAGTAGCCGTTATGAATAGTAATAACCACTTTTTAAAATTATAGAAATTTTATATTTCAAAATGGACTTCATTTTTTTATTCGTAATATCGAAATTATCCAAATTTAAATTTTTTGTAATTTTCTGAGAACTTCCAATTTTTTATGAATAGTGAAAAATACTTAAAAACAACTTTTTTAAACAAAATAATTTATAGTGATAAATTATACTATTTAGTGGTTTTAAATTATAATTAGAATATATTTTTACCATTTGGTCCAATGGTGGTCATTAGAATTAATTTAACATTGAAATTGGACATAAACAATTGCCAATCTTTTGATATAAATTGTTTCTTAAAAACACGCTATTTGTTGTGACAGCGGGAATTAATTATAAAATTAATTAATTAAACTTATATGTTTGGAATTTTGTAAAATAGACATCATTTTTGAATTAAGAATATCAATTATAGCTTAGGGTGAAATTTTGGCCTTATTCTGAAAAACATCAATTTTTGATGAATAATGAAACTACTAAGTGGTAGTTAAATAACTGATTTTTCGTTTAAATGAAATATTACCACTTCTGTGATTTGATTTTCAAAAATCCGACATACATGGTTGTCATTAAGAAGTAAAATTTGGTTCAAGGAGATTAAAATAATTTTTTGGTGAATAGTAACTTTTAAGTTCTTAATCGCGATTAGAGGTAATTAGTGTAGTTTAAGGTAAAAACAATGTTTTAATAACATGATATGAGCTTGAAACTTGTCCTACTTCTATTGGATGAGTCATGGCCGACCAAGACAACCCATGGGTCAACTTGGGGACCCCATGGGGCCACTTTGTTTGGAAAATGACATTAATATATATTTACTTAATGTTAAAATTAAATTGACACAAACATGAGTTGTTTTACTAAAATAGTTTTTAAGTGGGGTTAAACAAGTCCAAATTTTGATTATAAATATTCATTAGAAATATAAAAAGATTTCCTACATCATAGTATTTTTTTTATAATTTTTAGACATTAAATAAATTAAATTATTTATGACATAATGATGATGCAGCGATGACCTCATTATTTAACGATTTAAATAAAATGGAAAGATAATTTAAAATCCAAAGCGTACACTTGTCAAAAACCTATTGGATGAGTAGATTTAGAACCCTTATCATCTTATCCTAGAATTATATAAGTGTGGGACCTCTAAAATCTGAAACTCATTTTATAATAAAGTGACTTTTCTTTACTTTCCAAGAGTGCCCCTCCTCTCCACTTATAAAAGGCCCCCACCTCTCCCACCTCATTTACACTTTCAAGCCATTTGGCTCGGCCACCCTCTGCCCAAATACTCTCCCAACTTCCCCCTCTTACTCCTAGATGCCTCACTTTGGGAAACACTCTTCTTAAGGAAGCCTTTGGCTCAAATCAAAAAGAGTTACCCGATTTTGAGGTAATGTCTTCTCTAATGTTGTTTTGTTTTATTTTTCTTCTCCAACCCCATAAACTCTTTTTATTCATTTCTTTTGTAAAAAAACCAGTATCCTCAATATACTAGGATATTTTTATAAGAATTATTCGAGCTACACTTACACACACCTACATCTAATGGTTAAAGAACATACGGTTTCTGTGGATGGCGAATTTCTGCCTCACGAAATGATGATTGTTCAACACTCATATAACACCTTAAAAGGTGGCCATTAAGATGTAACTATATTTATATATGATATATAATGTGTTTATGTTTTACTTATGCTTCTGTATTTCTCATTTATGGCATACTTTATGATTTTTATTATGGGTAAAACGCGATAATTTCATTTTAGGAAGTGCAGACTACCGCCCCCTCAAAGTGATTTGAATCGTTAATGCCATATGTGGGATGTATAAAGGATGGAGTAAATGGTATTATACACTATATTATACTGGAATTATATTATACATTTATATCATTATGATTTCGTTCCATTAAATATGAAATTGAAATGAAAGTAGCGTTAATGCGTACGTACGGCTTACCGTCTCCATGAACGGTGCATTTCATTTCTTACCTCTAAATGTTATGTAATATTATAAATGAATGTATATACTGGATATATAAGATATATATGACATCTAAATCATGAATATAATTCTGGAGATAATGGATATTCTACCACATAAACAACTTGTAATTATAAGAAGTTTATTGTTGACTCAAGTACCAAAGATCGACAAAATGACTGTTATTAACTTAAATAATTAAATAATGTTCATAACATGGTAATAAGGGATATAAAATGAATAATGAACATGAAAAAGGTTCTTAAGTAAATATAAATTAACTCTAGTTTATTATTCAGGAGGTTAAAGAACGGTCGAGTCAGGACATGATGCAAGGTAAGGGAACTTCTTAACCCAATTTCTATTCTTTGGGTTAATCTCCTACTTTCAAATTATGTCATGATATTATTATGTCTTATCTTGTATTTTTACATTATTTATGTGTACTTGTAGTGAATACACATAATAGACCTACTTTATAAAAAAAATGATCTTTTTAAGGACTTCGTGTGAATCCCCTTTCATTGAGGCATATTAGGTTTTATACACAACTTTCATTTATACGGTGTATAAACCCCTTTGACTTTTACGTTTATTCAAAGGGAATATTTTTTATACGATGCATTTTGCTAAACGACAAAAGGGAATGTTTTTATTTCCATACTTATGCGGAGACAACGACTTCTCTGCCGCCGTGACCATTATTTGAGTTTCGGCTTCCTCTACAAGCCATCATTTTTTTTAATTGAAAAATAAATACAACGTTTTAACTTTCTTTTATTTTGGTATTGAAAATGGTTTTGAAAGCTTTTTTATTATATCAATATGTTGTATTGATATCTTATGATTGAAATATAGAAATGTTGTGTTTCCTTTATGCATGTTTTATGTGATACGATTATGTTATGGTTTATGATATGTTTAAACCTATTCGTATGAGGAATGTATTGGACTTAATAAGTGACGGGTGGATCCCGCTATAGCTCCTCGATGCATCGGTAGGTCTCATGAGACAACTAGACGTGGAATTGGACGAGGCCCTTTCCCAATTTGATTTATGATTTTGGCCGAGGCCTTAATCATTTTAGACGTCTTGGCCGAGGCTTTGACAAAATGTTTCAGAATGTCTGGCATTATACATTCCCTCATTATGAAAGTGGTTATTGATATTGCATGTGATTATTCGACCAGTAGAATGTCCATGTGAAGAAGTGAATGACATTATCTCATTTTACTTTTGCCATATTATGTTGATGTTCAAGTTTAAAAGGCTTTTGTTATAGTTATACATTTCCTTAAATTTTTATGTTTATTTATGAAAGCTTCCACAATATTGTTATCCTTACTGAGCATCTGAGCTCACCCCTTTCAATGTTTTAATATTTTCCAGGATGTGAAGAAGTATTTTATGAATGACCTACAGGGATAGTCCGAAGAGGATAGAAGTGTGGACTATGGAGACTATGTTATTATAGTTTTTCACTTTGTGATGTAATGTAACATTTATGAATGTATCTAGTGTTTCCAAGGCTACTAAACTAATCGGTCTTTCGAGACTTGATCTTTTGTGATCATGCCAATGTTACGAAGTAATGCACCGACTCTGGGTAGCTGGGGTCGGGGCGTTACATGTTTGTATACAACTTCAATGATGTCTATCAATTGACCATAGTAATAACCAGAATCGACAAAGGGACAACGGATGACACTGTTTTGTGTTGCTCGTTTGTTGTCAACATCATTAATGTGAAATCGAAAACCATTAGCATCAATAGCTTTATAACAATGAGCCTTTATAGATGGACCCTCAGCCAGTTGGATAAATACTTTAGGTAGCATGGGGTCCCCTAACTCCCTCATCTTACGAACCTACATAATTTATAAAAATCAATAATGATATATGCAGAAATAATTAGTATAATACTTCACTCATAATGAAAATCAATTTATACATACATAATCCTTGAACCAATCATGAATTGACGCATAATGAGATTGTTGAATTTGCAACTCAGTCGCACGATGCATCTCTTCTTTTATCTCATTAATGTGTTTCCTACAAATGATAACGCGATGTTTAAAAGATCATCTTATGCAAAAAAACATGTAAAAGTTATACAAGCACATTGATAAGATACTTACTGCATTAATGGTGCAACTGATGAAGTATTGAACAAGATATGTCGATGTGCTTGTATCCACTCGATGTTGTCCATATCAAATGTGGTTCCTTCTCCAACAGGACCATCATGAATCTAAGAGGTCTTATCTAATTTTTTTCAACATCCGTAAGATATTCTGCACAAAAGGTAGTACACTCATCCATCAAATAAACATTGGCTATTGATGCCTCTGGACGAGCTCTGTTGCTGACAAACCTTTTCAATGTACTCAAATACCGTTCAATAGGATACATCCACCTAAATTGCACTGGACCAGCAGCCATTACTTCATCAGTTAGGTGCACTATCAAGTGGACCATAACATCGAAAAATGAGGGGAGGAAAAGTTTCTCAAAGTGACAAAGCGTAAGTACAATTCGGTCCTGCATACTTTTTAAATCACTCATTCGTTGATTTCTTAAACAAAGCTGTCAAAAAAAATTACTCATGTCAATCAAGGGCTGAACAACATTGGGGGATAAACAATCACAAATTGCGATTGGAATCAACTGCTGAAGTAATATGTGATTGTTAGGACTTTTCAACCCTTGCAATGTCTTGCTCGTCAGATTCACACACTTTGAAATATTAGAAGAATAACCATCAGGCACCTTGACCATCTTCAAAATGGAAAGAAATGTCTCTTTCTCCTCTGTAGTAATCTTATACTATGCAAAAGGCATATATGCCTTGTTTCCCTCAGCTGACTGTAAATGAAATTGTTTCCTTAAACCCATTTCATCCAAATCACGGCGTGCATTAACATGGTCCTTTGATTTTCCACTGACACCTAAAATGGCCCACAATATGTTATCACAAACATTTTTTTTAAATGTGCATGACATCCAAATTATGCCTCAATATGTTAGTTTTCCAATATGGAAGACTATAAAAAATACATTTCTTTTTCCAATTGTGACTGCACTGCCTACCCGCAGCACGAATATTACGTACTGGAGGAGCCACCAAATCCTAAATTTCATATACCGTGCGGATGTTTTCTTCCTCAATCTGCGATAACATTTCGACTCCTGTCATGATCTTTGGTGCTGGGCTGAACTCTCTAGAACCATCAAATGCCACTCTGTCCTTTCTGAATCTTTATTGAGGAGGGAGAAAACGCCTGTGACCCATGTATGCCCATTTTTTGGAATGTTTAATCCATACAGTTTTTTTACTTTTATTGCAACAAGGGAAAGCAAATTCCCCTTCCGTACTCCTGCCTGATAAATTTACATAAGCTGGGAAGTCATTGATTGTCCACAATAAAGAAGCATGCAGTTTGAACATTTCATTCATTTCGCAGTCATAAGTCATCACACAATCGCCCCAAAATTCATTCAACTCATCAATCAATGGCTGAAGGTAAACATCAATCTTATCCCCTGTACTTTTAGGTCCATCAATAAGAGTGGAAATTAATATAAATTGTTTCTTCATACAAAGCCACGGAGGAAGATTATATGGAACCAACACCACGGGCCATGTGCTATGAGTTGCACCAACGATAGACTTGAATGGATTGAAACCATCTGCTTCCAATCCAAATCGGACATTACGAACAGCTTTAGCAAAGTCGGGATGTCTCTTATCAAAATCCTTCCATGCATGAGAGTCTGCCGGGTGGGTTAACATATCACTTTCATGAACTCTTTCTACATGCCATCTCATTAAATTAGAAACTTTAGATGACATAAAAAATCATTTCAACCTCGGTTTAAGGGGAAAGTAATTCATTTTATTTACGGCAATCGGTTTCCCCTGTATCGCAATCTAACTTTGATGAGTATTATTTCCCATGTTCTCTTTCCACCTGGAAGCACCACAAACAATACAAATATCCAACATACAGTTGTTTGCACATGAATCTATGGTCTCATATGTAAAATCTAAGTTCTCTGTCAACATACGAGCATAGTAATACGACTCAAGAATCTTAGCGTTGACAGGAAGAACTTTTTTCAATAAAACCAAAAGCATGTCGAATGATGTGTCTGACCAGTTATTCAAAGTCTTCAAATGAAACAACTCCACGATAAACGACAGTTTATTGTAAGAAGTACATCCAGGATATAATTTTGTTTTCGCATCATCAAGTGCTTCATAAAACCTCCTCGAATCACGATCTGCACCAGAGTGAAGATTTATCTCACCGGTCTCAAGATTCTAGATGTCAATGCCTTCAAGATCAAACCCACATACCATTTCAGTATGCATTTCATGCATTGGATCAATCATCCTTGCATCAACATCCATCTGAGCTGCATCTGTATTTTGACAATGATCATATTCTTCTCCATGACGAGTCCAACTCTTATAATTTTTCAGAAATCCATTAAAGAAAAGGTGCTCCCTCACAGTATATCGTGTGAATTGATATCTGTTAGCACATTTTCTACATGGACAACTAATATAGTCACTTTCAAATCCTCTCGTGAAGTCAATAAACTGCATAATTCCATTGAAATATTCTCTAGACGTTCGATTTGGAAGATCAATCCAACTCTTATCCATTATTATATCTGTATAACAAACATTTACACAATACTTATTACATTTACATTTTTCAAATCAACTATATTTAAAATAAATATTAATCATTTGTTTATGAACCATTGATAAAATAATAATGTAACTAAATGACCATGTTACCTGATTGAGCTACAAACCTGAAAGGGAGGGGAGCCGAAGGCGGTGTAGCAAGAGAGAGGAGGCAGCGAAGGGGAGCCGGAGCCAAAGGCGGTGCAGCAAGGGAGGGGATGGGCGGCGGCGGTGGGGAGCTGGAGGAGAGGAGGCGGTGAGGGGACGGGGGATGGGCAGCGAGGGGGGGGGGGGGTGTCCGGGGTCGGGGGGGTGTTTGAGGTGTGGGGGGGCGTCCGAAGTGCGGGGAGCGGTCCGGGGTGCAGGGGGGGAGGGGGCTGTTCGTGGTGCCGGAGTCATTCGGGGTGGGGGGAGTTCTGAGGGGCGGGAGGGCGGATGGTGGAGGCAAGAGGGCGGAGGGTGTGCGGCGGGGGAGGCCGGGCGGCGGGGGAGGCAGGGAGGCGGGGGGGGGGGGGGAGGGGGAGGGCGGCGTCGGGGGGGGGGGGGGGGGGGCGACGACGGGGGGGGGGAGTGGGGTTCGATCGAGAGGGGGTGCGGGGGGGGCAAAAAGGCTCGGGTTTTTTTTATCAAGGCCAGCGACTGCCATTGGCGGTCGCTATTAGATATCTATAGCGACCGCCAATGGCGGTCACCCTATTCTGGGGTGCTTCAATGCCTCCTTTTCTAGTAGTGTATCCTACTTCTAGCTCATACAAGGGTGATCAGCATGGCCTACTATACAATGCCTCATAAGGTGCCATCTGAATAGTTTCTTGAAAACTATTTTTCTAAAAAAAACTTCACAAGAGGTATGTTATTATCCGAAGAACATCCATAATCAAGGATGCATTCTCGTATCATGTCCTCAAGCACTAGAATCATATGCTCGAACTGACCATCTATCTGAGAGTGGAAAGATATACCCAAATGTACCTGTGTACCCAAAGCCTTCTATAGCCCCTACCAGACCTGAGAAGTAAAACAGTAATCCCTGCATAAAACAATGGAGTGTGGAAATCCATTTAAACGTACAATATCATAGATTTACAAATGTCCCAGCTCATCAACACTAAAGGTATCCTTGATCGGTAAGAAGTGAGCAACCTCCGTGAGTCTGTCAACAAAAACCCCTTAATCATCATTCCCTCGAGCCAACCTTGGTGAACCTGCCACAAAATCCATCGAAAAATCATTCCACATCCACTTGAGTATGGGTAATAGATGCAAAAGCCTCATAGGTCACTAATGCTCTGCCTTCACCTGTTGATAGTTGAAACACTTCAGGATGAACCCATAAACATCTTTATTCATACCTGGCCACCAATACTGATTGTGTAGATCTCGATACATCTTGGAGACACTAGGATGAACAGCCCAAAGTGAGGAATAAATGTCCTGCGTCTACTCCTCACCTATGTCTGCTAACACCCATACGCACCCCTAGAAAGGCAAGATCCCATCCACACATATGGTGCATCCAGGAATAGGGTCCACTCCCGAAACACTCTCCCATAAGACTAGGCCTTCAAGATATGATAGCTACCTCATTCACAATCGATCAAGAAGAGTAGAGGTAACAACTACAGAAGATAGAAATGTTTTACCCTGACTGTCGTGCACCACTAAATTTATCTCAGAGAATAAATCCATAAGATTCCACTCTATATTGGCCTTCAGAACTGCCTGTATTTGAGTCCTCCTTCTCAATGCATGAGCTACAACGTTACCGTTTCCTAGTGTATAGGGAAGCACATAGTCAATGGACTGAAGGTACTCAACCCACCTCCGCTATCTCAACTTCAGGTCATGCTTGGTGAAAATATACTTGAGACTTTTTTGGTCGGTGAAAAACACAAAATTCTCTATGAGAAGATAATGCCTCCAACAGTGTAAGGCATGAACAAGTGATTCCAACTCAAGATCGTGTGTCATGTCAATCCTCTCATGTGGCCTCAACTGTTGAGACCCGTACGTAATGACACTTTATCCCTGCATAAGCACTGCTCCTAGCCTGATACCTGAAGCATCACAATAAACATTGTATCTCTTCACCGAATCTATAAATTATAATATAATTGCTTTGTTCAACTTCCCTTTCAGCTCATTAATGGATGGCTCACAAGAATATGAACACAAGTACTTCACACCCTTCTTAGTCATGCCAGTCAGTGGCGCTGCTAAGGGTGAGAAGTCTTGTATGAAACACATGTAGTATCTAGAAAGGCCTAGAAAAAATCGCACCTCAATGAAGTTCTTCAGCTGATACTAGGAAATTACCGCTCTCACTTTCTCTGGGTCCACTGATACTCTTGCCTCTAAGCTAACATGACCCAAGAAGTGAATCTAGTTCATCTAGAATTGGCATTTTAGAACATAGCATATAATTGATGCTCTCTCAGTGTACTCAAAATGATCTCAACATTGGTGGTATGGTCATGTCGAGTGTGAGAGTAAACCAAGATATAGTCTATGTAGACCACCATGAAGGATTCAAATTATGGGTGGAACACTCAGTTCATCAATTCCATAAAAACTGCAGGTGCGTTCGTGAGACCAGACGACATAACCACATACTCGTATAGACAATACCTGCTCTGGAAGGCTGTAAGAGGTATATCAGATGTTATAATGCACAAATAATGATAATATAATCTCAATTAAATATTTGAGAACACTCGAGCTCCCTGAAGTTGGTCAAAGAGATTATCAGCAAGGGATATCGGTTCCTGACCGTCAACTGGTTCAACTTCAGATAATTCACACAAACTCTAAGGGTATCATCTGTCATCTTTCAAATAGGATAAGTGAGCCGAAGTACTTGGTCTGATGAAACCATTTTATTGCAACTTATATAACTTTTTATTGAGTTCATGTAACTCTAGTGTAGCAATCCTATAAGGAGGAATGGACACTGGTGCCACTCCTGGCATGAGCTCAATAGTAAAGTGTACCTCTCTTTCTAGTGGAAATCCCAAAAATTCCTCTGGAAAGACATCTTTGAAACTATCCACCACTGGAGGAAATTACATCTGTGAAGTCTCCTGATCATCCAGATATAAACTGGAAATCTGGGTTGTAACTCCTCTCAACCCATGATGCTCAGGCCCGGCTCTGCTCACCTGGACATCCCATTCTCCCTTATGAAGAAACGATCCTCCCTATGGTGATGTGAAAATAACCCTATGGAGATAACTATTGAAAAAAACCTTGAAGGGGACTAATCAATCCATTATATGAATTAAATAATATCATATCATCTCTATGATATAATGGCCCCCAAGGAAGTGACATCTTGCATCCTCGAGAGGGAACTTCTTTCACTAATTTACACCAACCATTCTAACCCCCAACGGAGTGTCTAACATAAAGATATCAGTAGAGGAAAAGATATAGGGACCAAGGCTCTCCACAATAGAGACAGATATAAAGATATGGGAATCCCCCATATCAGAAAGTGCAAAAGCTATAACTAAGGGAACAAGGGTCTTACCTCAAACTATAGAGGGTCTGAAATCCTAATCCTTCTGGGAATGCATCACTGCAAATGTCTGACCTTCACTGCAGCCCTGTGACCCTTCCTGACCACCCTGAGTTGATCCACCATATTGTCGCTCAAATCCTAGTGACTGTCTTCCTCGACCACGACCTCCACCTCGGCCCAAATGACCGGAAGAACTCAAGTTACCAGACTAACGAGAAACTGGTGGTGCTGCCCCTAAACAAGATGTCATAGAAGAACCCCTATCACCAATTGCTGGTGAGAAGATCTGACAGAAGTGCTGAAGATGACCTATCTTTCTGCAAGATTGGCCCTCCCCTAGGTCTCTCATGCAATGTGGTCTTGTATGCATGACCTTCCCACACTGGTAGCATACCACCTAGCTACCTAAAGGTGCATTCTGCCTACTCAGATCTCCACATGATGTCTCCCTATGGCGTTTCCTGCTATCAACTGGTGAAGCACTAACATTGGATGCTGAACCGCCCTAGATCATAGCTCTAGAATCTATTAGATTACACTCTCCGATTAGTGCCTGGTTGAATAGATAAGATATTGAAGTCAACTTGAATATGTTCACATGAGCTCGAATGTCCTGCCAGAGACCATCCTCAATCTTCCTTGCTAGGAACAACCCATCTCCACCGTGAAAGGGTGTAATGAACTACAGCTTGCAGAAGAGAGTAGGGTACTCCATAACAGAAAGATTACCCTCATCCAAATTAATGAACACTTAGGCTCGATCATCCCTCATGGTATCCAGATAGATGTAATCGTAGAAGGTACGCAGAAACTCATCCTAGTCCATATCATGTTGGCGTCCCACATGTGAGATCAGATCCCACCATCTCTTGGTATAATCCATAAGCATATACAGAGCGAGCTTGACCCTCCTCTCCAGAGGCATCTCAAGGTTCTCTAAGATCATCAGCGTGGCCTCCAACCAAGACTATGTAGCCTCCAATCCTCCTTCCCCTGAGAATGTGGGAGGTTGCTGCTGCTGGAAAACTGACGTCAAATTTTCCACTGATGGGGCGGGGTGAGGTGCTCCCTGGAAGGTATGCATGAACGTCATAAATACCTATTGGAATTGGGCGTCGTCACCTGTTCTTGGATTGACGGTTGGTGCCAATATGGGCACAACTGGAGGATCTACTGGAAGTCCCTGGTCATCCATGTCTGTTTTCTAATCACTACCATGTAACTGGAATACAATCAGAGAAACTCTCGGTGGAATGACTCTGCAAGGTCAAACACAACCATTTGATCATGATTATCAAGGAATGAATACTAGATGGGTATGCTGGGAACAAGAGAAATAAAGAATCTAAGTTTTACTATACATGGATACATGTCGGGTATACTTAACTACACGGTGTGTTCCCTTATACCTTCAACATGGGTTTGTACTTCTGCCAAAACTAGTTATGTAACAACCAAAACACACGGTCTGTTGTCATAACACATGACGTGTACTTAAATCCTCTTCCCCAACCTGAGTCCTTATACACAAACAATCTACACGGTTTTCCGAGAACAAGTATACACGGCGTGTTTGTGCCAGACAAGGAATGTTTTAAAAGAGCTTCACTGAACCGTGTTGTTAGTGACACAGCTGAATACACGACTCACTCTACACAACATGTCCCAGACAGACACGACATGTACTAAAGGATATACACTGACCTGTGTTGTTAGTTACATTGATGGATTACTGGGATTACAGTACATGGCATGTTCAAGATTGACACAACATGTATTGCTTATATTTTTATCCATCCATGTCATTAGTCACATGGGAAGACACATGGTCTAAACACATGTCATGTACGTCTGGTACATGGTGTGTCCAACAAAATTTTCTCTACCCTATGTCCCTGTCAACACGACCATCGGCACTTTTAGAGACTACACGGCATGTACATAGAGTACACGATGGGTATTTTAGAAAAAAAGTTTCTTCCATAACATAAGAACATGTGGAATGTATTCAAAACTAAACGGCCAGTATTCTGGATTTTTCTAGATAGTAAGCCTCAGAAAGTATTCTGGAGCATATAAAAACACTAAAACGAACATTAAGTTCCAAATTCTAATCCGTGAGGGACTATACGCCCCACGAATCAAAGCTTGACATCTCTTACATGTCATACACAAGAAAAAGAAGGTAATGATCCACAAAATTATTATTCATGAGGGCCCATAACACCACAAGAACCAAATTTTGGAATTCATTAAAAAAACATTACACAAATCAATACCCTATAGAACACAAATTACAGTATCAGGGAATATATCACAACTGCAGGAATAATATGCACAATATCTATCACAAAAACTTGCAATCACTAATGCACTCTAAATGGCATGGTAACAATGCCTGACATCTGATTCCTAGAAAGTTTCTATATGATGAATGAGAGGACATAACCTCATCCTATCGGGTTGCAATAGAAATAGAACCTCAATAATATCAAAAATAATAGCGCAAAGAATGTGAATCACCCAATGGTGAAATCAAATCAACCATAAGATTCAAAACCAGAAAATTGCAATAAACATGGTAAATTGGCTTTTACGTGTACACTAGTCATCTATTCCCATGAACAACTTATTACCAAGTACATATTTCCATCATATCCCTTACTATAGGCTCAAAACAGTATGTCAAGTAGAAAATAACACCTTTGATACCAATTTGTAACGTCCAGATTCCGGAAGCAGCCTAGAGATGCCCGGTACCCAGTTGGTCACATGGCCTAAATCACATTTCCCCAAATGCCAGAGGCTGCTGACTAGATGTAAGGGCTTTTGGGGTGATAGTGGGGAAACGATGCCCTCATTGATAGAGTAAAACATCATAAGTAAAAAATAAACCAATAGAGGAAGTAGTAATATTATCATACATAAAGAAACAATGAAAGTGTGAAGAAATAAATAGATTAAGCACATATATAATGATGCATGATATTTATTTATATGAAAGCATCCAAACAAGCCACAATACTGAAATACAGTACTTAGAAAAAGTACTATAAAAACAATAAACAACTCCACAACATCGCAAGCCAGTGCTTGGTCAAATTCTCTCCAGATCCAAAGTAGTCAAGTATCTGTAGTAGAGGGGAACTTTCCCTTAACTATACCTGAACCAATATAATCTGTTTGTGGCCAGAAGCATGGGCCAAACGGGGTGTGTGACTAAATCCGAGTAGGAAACCACCAAGAGATCTATGCCTAATAGTAAGTGAATTTATATGATAGGAAATAAAAAAATAAGTAGTAAACAAGGAAGTACACAAAGTAAACATTCCAATAGTTTCAAAGAATTCAAATACCACATATCAACTAATAAGATAGTCAAAAATAGGTAACCCTATGGGAAGTACTCGCAACCAATCTCCTCTAGTCCTACCTAGCAAACACAAGAAACCCTCTGGGAAGCACGCACATTCTCACCCCTGTGGTTTAACTTTAGAATAGACTCGCTGTGGAAGAACTCATCACCAATTCCCCCTATAGTCACGTGTGATCAAAGAATCTCTAAGGAAGAACTGACCAACAATTCCCCATATAATATTTTAATGGTAACCTACATGATCTATGAGAATGCACTCAAAATAAATTCCCCATGTTGTCTTGTAAAATAACTATAGACCCTCTGAGGGAGCACTCAACATCAATCCTCCCTATGGTCTCGGAGCGTGATAAAAAATACCAACACTCTGGAAAATCCCTTACATCTATTCTCCCTATAGACTACAACACACGGTTCTTATGGACCAGTGTAATTTAAATTAGCATAGAAATTCAAAGAGGACAAAGTAAACCTCAAGAAATAATTTTCTAACCAGTCTATAGAATAACATCATGTCAGATAAACAATCACTCCATCATAATGCTATTAGGCATTGGAAACAAAAATCAGCCGAACTAGAAAATGAGACCAATCGATCAAAACAAGAAAAAATGGAAAAAACCGCAATAGCATGGAAAAGTAAACCCTATTCTCAAAAAATAACCTCTATACAAACAAACTAGGGCATAACAGGCCAACAATAGAGCTAAAACAATAAAGGTTAAATACTCCATTAATGGGTCTTAGGCACTTTTGCACATAAAACTCAAAGACTATCTACATAAAGGCACAAACCACCTACATCAGCGTTGGGAGATCAATATACATGAGTCTCGGGCCTTGAATCGCCCAATAACACCATAGATCTACAGAAAAAACTCTCAAAATTTTCAACTGAGGATAAATTTAAAATGATGAGGAATTTGGAAATGATACTCTAGAAGAAGGACGAGCATACTAAGTTGATCCCAACGCAATCATCGATGGTCTATTTAGAGAAAGGATTCCCAGTCTGGGGCTCAGAGATTTTTTGTGGATATACGGTCTCTCTCCGATGAACCAGACCAAGAAGGAGATGGTTCTGCCCATCAGACGTGACCCTGGTACGTTTAATGAGAAAAAGAAAGTACACAACATGTACTTTAGAAGTACATGGCATGTACTTGCCCTTACCAGCTCCTGTATTAGGCTGTCTCTAGGTCACCATACACCGTTGTGTGTATGGACATTACATTTCCATCACTAAGCTACCCACGGTAATCGAGTACACGTCATGTACTTCTAATGTACATGGCATGTACTTCTAAAATTTTCTTAAATTCCTCTTTTTCTCAAAAAACACAATAAAATGAAACATAACTGAAAAGAAGATCGAGGTTCTTATAGGGATGATATATGGCCTCATATTTTTTAAATTATCTATTTATGGTCCTATTTAAATTTATAATTAAAAAATTACATCCTCTTAGTGTCAAAATATTGGTTATGAGAGTAAAAATATAAAATGGGTTAAATTAGGGTTAATAAAAATGATAAGGATTAAAATTACACCAAAAAATATCTAAAATATATTTTCTAATAATTTGAAAACTTATTCTAGCAATATTTTTTAATAAATGAACATTTAAAAGTATTTGGACTGATATTTAAATTATTATAAATTATTCTTTGGAGAAATTCCAACAGTGCTCCTCACATTCATTATAAAATAATACATCTTCTGTCACTTCCTTACAAAACATTGAGCCTCTTATCTTATTCAAAACCATAACATATAATTTTAAAATTCCATATATTCCTCTTATAATCCTACCATTGGTAATAAAGTTATCCAATTAAGCCTTTTGGAATTATCTAAAGAGAGTTACCTAAAAACTTGGTAATGCTCTTCAACAATCACATTAGTTTTATTTGTTTTCCCACTTCATAGATTATTATTATGTAAGTTTTATATAATAAATTCATTATCATAGAAATATTTAGAGGTTTTTATATTAATGGTTTGATCAACATGTGCACACAATTCCATCTAATGGTTAGTCATCAAATTTTTTATGAGTATGGTGAACTACCGCCTCACGAAATAATGATTGAGTAGTTTTTTATACCACATATCATGCTTGGGAATTATGAAGGAAACTGTTTTTATATATGTTATATATGATATTATAGTTCATTATTTATTTTATTACACATACCTTTATACCTTCACTTTTTTTGGAATTCGTCAACATTGTTTGTGGAACTGTGGATGACCAGCCCCTCAAAGTGACATGATTCATTCAAAAAATAAATGGAATGTATAAAGGCTAGTTTCAACAGAAAAAATGTGAAATATATAACATAAATATCATAATATAGTTATAATGTAGATATATATATAAAATTATATTTTATTTTAGTAAATATGTAAATAAATGAATGTAGTGTTCAAACATAAGTACGACCTAAAGTCTCCACGAATGGTGCCATTAATTTCTTATCTTCAAACATTATAGATTATTATAAATACTTATAAAATGGATATATATGATAACTTATTCATGTTTCAAATTATTTAATTGATTAAATAATGATATATTTAATATGAATGAAAAATAACATGAGAAATCATACATGAAAAACTAGACAATTAATATCCAAAATAGTGAAAGTAATGAAATATTATTACAAAAGGTAAGAAAACAATATGTAAAGATCATATATGACCTTGTAAATTTGTTTCAGTAATATGTTTGTATCTTTATTAAAACCATTATACAAGATGTTAATAGTATTTCCTATAAAAATGAAACAAAAGGTAAGGGATTTCATCTCAATTTACATTTTTTGTGACTTATTCATTATTATATAGAAATTATCTTTAATGTGGAGTATATAATACGACATTATTATTTTAATAAGACAATTCACTAATAAATAATATTCTATTTTTAAAAATAGTGTATAATTTGATATTTATTTTACTATCTGGTGAAATAATGATATATCAATATTCTTCATTCAATACCGTTTTTTGATAAGGGATATTATTTACTTCGATTAATCTATATGAGTAGTGTATTGGATTGGAAATGAAAAGTGGCCCCTGGATTTTTTATAGCCTCTCAATGCATCATCGTGTTATAATGAGATAAATAATTTGGGAAAATTAAACAAGGATGTACTTGTGGTTTAATCCATCTTTTGAATGTTCTTGACGGTATAGGTTTTCATATGGCTCAGACATTATATCAAATAATTAAGAACATACATTATAGGTATTTTTGGTATTTTTATTTTTATTATTCATGATATTTTAATATTATAAAATCTAGGGATTCAATTAATTCATGGTTAATTTATTAAATTGCATGTGTTTCGGTTATTTATATTTCCACATCGATTATTCCTTGTAATGTTATTTGGGGGTTATTATTTTATCATTTACTTATTATTACATGCTAATTTTTAGTCATAATTTATTTATTTATTCCTTTTCACATACCCTTAATGATCATTTAATCTCACCATTAATATGTTTCCATTTATAGATTTTGATGAGGAATTCTTTGAGTGAGTTTCAAGGATGCTCAGTTTTTACTGGTGTTATTCTAAATTTAATTTTGTCAATGTATTATGGTTATCAAGAATTTAATCTAGTGTTCCAAATATAAAAAATTACTTTTTCCATTAAATATTTTTTCCTAGAAAAAATTAAAATGTAATATATAATGAACAAGCTCCAAGAATCTAGGATCAAGGTGTTATATGATATCTCATTCTATCCATCAAAATCTACAATTTTCATCCATAAAAATGTAGAATTCCACTAATATTGAATTAATTCTTCATGAAAAAATAGAGGTAAGATTTAAGACATATAAATTGTAACCACTTATACCCCTTGTTGGAATCAAGAACTCCATGATATAAGAGGGGTGAATCAGAGTGTAAAACTTTTCTTTCAATGAGAGTGATCCTTCCCCCATGTTGGTAGAAAATTATTAAGCATGTTTAATGGAATAATTACATTTATGAACACCCATATGGTGAAATAAAAATACAAAATATTAATTTTACATGGGCTACGACTTATTTCTAGTCTAATTAGTATATGTTGATAGTTTTCCTATCTTAAATAAATTGACTAAGATTCACTAGAATTTTTGAATTAAAAAAGATCTCACATTGTCACTCCATTCCAAGAACACTATCCCTATAAAAATGTTCTGGATAAAAAATTACCTCCCTCAGATCACATGAATCTACACATCCTTAATCACTGACTATGGTGAAATCATGCATAGTTTATCAGCATGAAGGACACATTAAATTATTTTGAACATAATTTAATTTATATGATATGAACAATACTATTCTTACATCATAGTCTTAAAGCGATGCACTTGATTCACTGTTCACTCAAAACAGATGTTCAAAACTACTATTCAGGATGCTCTCAGCCTACATGAAACACAAACCCATCATGGAACCTAGATCTATGATTTAACACATAGGCTTATAAAAACACACCTTTATAATCTTATATTGTGTCCATTACTTCATTACCGTTACTTTTCGAATCTTGTATTCAGAAAGAGATATTTATTTATGAAATATTTAGATTAATGTTAGATTTTCCCGAAATCAGAGTAATTTTCAAATTTAACAAAACTCTCTCGATACCTTATATGATTATTAGGAACGTATTTATATACATTTCCTCCTTTATGAAGAATTCATGAACACCATGGCCTTTTTGTGAACCTATTCCTTTATTTTAATGATTATATTTTCATTATCAAGGGTTTCGATAAGATTATCCATTCATGAATATTTCTTATAATCACATAAATTACCATATTTCCTTTCAATATATTCCATTATCCAGGATACCATTTTCATGATCTTTTAAATCCACAAGAAACTATAAGCCTTCTTGAAGTTACTCACCATTTTGTGACTCCAATATTTTTAAAATCCATTCCTTTTCAATATGTTAAATATTCTGTCCTAGAAAACCAAAATTTTCAATTCCTATATCTTCTAATAGATTTTGAGATCTCAATATTTGGAAAAAACTATGATGTTATACCTTGTTCAATATTGAAGCCACCTGCACTATAAGATCACCTTTATTGTAAACTCCCTGATCATCCTAATGTGGATTCACAATAAAAAAAAATTGGTTTTAGTTGTGATAAACCATAGATCCAACAACACAGAATTCAACATATGTAAAAAATCAATAAGTGGTATAGTTAAAATGTGATTTATCTTATAATGACTAAATAGTAAAGATGGTCGATCATATAGAAATTTTATACAATATTGGACAACTAACATTATAAATTTTGTGTAAAGAAATCGAATATACATGGATGAATCATGCGAAACAGAGGATTCCAATAAATAGAAATATGCTTACCTATTTTTATATAATATTTAAAATTCATATTTTCATGAATGAATCTTTTGAATAGTGATTAATGTGACATACTGGGTTTAAATTTTTTATTCCATATTTAAATTTATATGTTTTATAATTAAATGGGTTCTAAAATAAATTAATGTGTAATGGTTTATTACACAAAACTAATATACACCCTATAGAAAAATAATCCTTTTTATATATAATAAAATTACAAATGAAGGATGAAAAATATTTATACAATCAATATAATTAACACATGTAAACAACAGAATTAAATTTTGGAAACATGATATCTCATGGTCACCATAAAATAAAAATGTTATAAAATGTAGTATACAAAGAAAAAAACTAAAGTACCCAAGTTGATTTGTCAGTCTGATGTTGAATTTTTTTTCAAATTTATTATCATTAATGATTCCATGTAATGTTAATTTATGTTATATATTTAGGGGAGGAAGAAAAGACCTAAAATAACGAAGTGTGAAACTAATTTATTCGAGTTGGATAGATTTTATTTATCAGGTATTTCATCTGATGATTTTCTTATCGGTCATTATGGGAGATTATGCAAAGTTTGGAGATAATTAAAATATTACTTTTCTACTACAGTTTATAAGTACATTAAAACCTAAATATTGAATTTATTAAAGAATATATTTTAAATATTATATTAGAATAGAGAATAATGTTTTAATTATTTGAATGTTTCAAGCAGAGCTTGTAGGAGTTTTGGGATGACTGTCCATTAAATGAATATTTTAATGTGAGTTCAACTTAGTTACTAACATATATTGGATGATGTATTTAAGAATCTAATGTGAATAATAAATTTAATTGGTAATGAAGAACATTTATATACTTATTATTATGTGATGATAAAGAATAATAGTACTTGAAAAAAACTACAGTAGTTTGAAATTATTCTCATATTTAACAAAATTAAATGACGTTATTCAATGGTGACACAAATATTTCATGAAGACCAGAGTATATTTATATAAAACATGATATTATATGAAGAATTATTTAATTTTTTGTTGAAGATAAATTTTATATGTGTTTTAATTCTTTAGATTCATCAAGAGAAACCCTAAAAGATGACAATCACATGCAAAAATAAGAGAAATATAACACTTTATTGGAGCCATAATCATGAATGAAATAAATTCCTGATAATATAATAACATTTGAAGGTTTAATAAATAATTATAAATAGTAAATAAACATAATATTAGATTGATCTAGTACATCATAAGAGTCATTAGTGACTTTTTCCAATTCCTCATGAATTCGAATGAATCATTCCAATCATTAGATGGAGAATTCCTCACATTTTGAAGATGAATTCATAGTTTTTCTGGATCATACAATAATTATGTAAGGATTATCTATAGTAATAGTATGGATGTGTTTACAGTTCATGAGGTTCAATTCCATAGGTGAAAAGATAAATCCTTAAGATTAAATGAATACTAGAAAAGAAGCATTATCGATAGACCATAAGATTTATTTACATTAGATTCAATTCTAATAGACATTAATATTTATATATATATATATATTGATAATTTCCAAAAGAGATAATATTGAAAAATTTAAAAATGCAAAAAAATCAACGATTAAATTTTTTTTATCGTAAAATTTATTTTACGATGATAATGGAAGATTTATACAGTTCACTATATGGATAAATATTTTTTAAAACTTTGAAGATTTTAGAATATTTAATAATAAATGTAATTTGAATTAATATATAGATGAAAAAAGTAGAAAATTCTAATTCATAACATTCTGGATAAAATATTCAAGATTGTTTTTTAATCCATTATTCATCCATTTATTTATTGAATGTTAAATGAGAATAGGATGAGGATATTATAGTTCCATTAATCAATGATTTTTAAATATGGAAATTTGAAAATCATTATAGATGGTCAATGGTGAATTGATTATTTTTGGGAAATTAATGTTATTATTTTCAAAATATTATATATTGATTTAAATATCACAAATTTAGTGGGGATACAAAATATTAAATTTATAAATTGATTTTCTTGATTGAGAGTAAGTTGATAGTAATATGAAAACGTTTGTGATAACATATAACTTATTTCTGATTTTTATATTTATACTATCATGAATGTGGTGTTATGAGGCACACCATAACAATATTTTCGTATATTTTTTATATATAGATAAATATTCATTCATTAAAAATTATTGGTGTTATTTGAGGTGGAAAATTCTTCAAATTTTTTATGAATAAATGGTGTCTTATTTGGTTGGTATTTTAATGATTAAAAATGAATAAATATATTTTTTTGAATATTAGTGGAGATTGGGTTGAGGAAAAAGGAATATGTGGGATTATCAAGACTCTCCCTCATGAAATATATTTAGAGAACGAGCTATATATAAAGATAATGATATTCATTCCAGATTTAATGTATCAAAAACAATTATTATCTTATACTAGGATATAAAATCTAATGAAAAGAGTGTGAGAGACAAAGGGATTATCTCTCTATGACAAAACGGATATCTTTATAAGAGAAGAATGGTGAATATAAAAACAAGATAAATATATTAAAATACTATTAATTCTAATAAATATTATGACACTAAGATTATTATTTTTATCATATCCATTGAATTTAAGATAATGAAGACTAATAAAAAAGGAACACAACACTCTATATTATAGAAGTACAGAGGTGAGAGAAATAAAAATAGAACTACAAATGTAATGATCCATGTATCAAAATATTTGAATAATTTTTCAGAGATACTCAAATATTATGAAAAAATTTGACTATAGTTAGTATAAAGACTACAATAAGATTATACATAAGATCTAGGGATTTTTAGTTATGTATTCATAGTTGAAAATAATCTAGAAGATTATTTCATGAAAGTTGAGGTCTCTGATTGAGTTAAATAAGATTTAATTTTGATCATGTTGTGATGAATTTTCATGCATATTTCCAACACACTATTGAAATATGGCCAGAGTGTATTTAGGTTAAAACTATCCCAGTCTAATTATAGTCAATTATTACATTATTACAGGAGAATAAGTGAATATAACATCCTATTTTGAGGAAGAAGTATGTTTTGCTCATTGGGATAAAACCTTTAAAAATACCATTTAATATTCTTTACATTTACTTTCTTCGTTTCTTATTATATATTTTGTTGGGTAAGGAAGATAGTAGTAGTTTTATCCTAACCAATAATTGAGTATTATGATGTGATAGGGGAATATAAGTAGGTAAATATTATAAAAGGGTAGGTATTGATAAAATTTATCCATCCTTAATTCATTCCCCCACACAAGTGAATATACCCATTCCTATGAGAATCTCATGATTCATTATTAGATAATTTTTTTAGTAAATCTAAATGTTTTTCATACCACATTATTTATATGTAATTATATATAATTCATAATTAAAGAGTCTTATGTATTTCATATAATAGAATATTTAGTTCCCCCAATTGTTATTTTCTATATGAATGATTCTACTAAAAACATTATAAATATCTATCATAAATAAAAAATTTGAATAAAAATAGATACATTTATAAGTATGGAGAATAATATTTTTATGTTAATCCATGTCGTAGTTCAATATAAAAATCTATCATGAATCATCATCATGAAGAATCTAGTTTTGACAATGAATGTGATTGATTTACACTATTTTTTGAATATAATTTCTATGATGTAAATGATTACATAATGAAAGTACTTATTTTTTTTATCACTCATATTTTTTATTTTATACTATAATTATATTTTAATAATACACAAAAAGTAATAAATTTCATAGCTATGTAGGATTTTTTGGGTAGATAAATTGGAAGAGTGAAACTATATGAACATGAAATTATAAGTTAGAGAAAACTTGATTTAATACTTTGAGGAATAATATCCACTATATAATTAAGTATTTCAAAAATAAAATGAAATGAAATATAAGGAAAATAAATATTTTAATGAGAATAATCCTGATTTTGAATGACCACATAATACTACACTTGGTTTCAATGAATCAAAATTACATATCATGGTCCAACGAATTAAATTCCATGACTAAAAATTATATGAATTAAAATATTCATGAGGATAAAATTTAGAATATGAAATGTGAATTGGAATAAAATATTATATAATTTTATGTTTATATGAAATGTGAATCATTAATTTTTTTTTGAATCTTTTCAAGTAACTATGAATAGATATTAAACTATAGATGCATCTAAATAGAATATTTTTTTAAAAAAAAATCATAAAATATTTGGAAAAAATATTGTTGTTATATGTAGATTAGCATAGAAATATAACATCGATGATGGAACCCCATATTCCAAATAAATATGTTTTTTCTGATTCACATTTTATAGTTAGTGTAGGACTAATGCAAAAAATCTAGAAAAATATATCTAAATAAATATACTAAGAGATAAAAAACCTCATAATGGTTGGATAAGTCATGTATAATTATATAATCAACAAAAATTATACCAAAATTTTGTATTTCACTTACCAAAAAAATAATATGAATTCGAAGCATCTACGTGATTGTGAATGTGATTTACCAACAACTAATAATGTTGTTGTAGATTTAATTACAAGTTTGATTAAATTTTTAATTAGATTTCTTCTTATGAACTTGACTAAAGACCAAAATTTATGTTGGGTGAGAGCTTATGATGAATGAATATAAGATGGTCTAATGCAGTGTTCACAAAAAGAGATGTATTTTTCTATCATGAATACAGTTGAATACCATGAATATTTCTTTGAATATTTATAAAATTATGGAAAAATGTCATGAGTGATGGTATGTGACAACCAGTCATGAATAAAATATTTATGAGAAGATAAGACACCAAAATTTGAAAAATAATACTGGAAAACAATACAAGATTACGTTTTGGATTAAAAAAAGAAATGTTTCTTGAAAACTACTCCTAAGATTTCATTAAACAGACCAAAAGGGATTTTATATCTAGAAAGAGGATTAAATGGAACATTGGTTAGAATTTTCTAGTCAAGGATCATTATGAATAGTTGATCAAATTCATCAATAAAAGAGGTCATATTAAATCAATTTGGATGTAATCAATCATGTATAGAGATATCAATATTGATTTAGTTAGAAACTAAACGAATAATTTGAGAGACTTCCTAAATCTTTTTCCAAATTTTATTTAATATATATGTGGAAAATGAAAAATATTAGGGAATTCCAAAAAAAAAGTAAATAATATGGTCACATAGATTATAATAATTAATAAAAAATCTATATGACCTAATAATCATCGATCCTAATTAAATTTTTTATGTTACATGAATCAATGTTTACAAATTATCTCTATTAATGAAATTATTTTCATTGAAACCATTTAGATAAATATCATCATAAATGGATTTATTTATTATTCCCCAAGGCCTACATATACTTATTTTAATAGTTTTATTAGAAATTATTTTTACCCAATTAGAATTCATATCCTGAGGCAATTTCTATCACTTCCAAACCATATTAATTTATTCTTATTCATTTTTCATAAAAAATATGAACTATATTTTTTTAGAGTAAACTCGTTTATCTTTTTATCCGACATTTTATTTCCAAAATCCCATGCTAATGATTTCATTTATTCTACCCTTATTTTTTGTTCAATATGTCATGTAAATTTCTAACACACACTTCCATATAAAATATATTGTTGAATGAAGACACTTATTTATACTCATTTATGTAATGTGATGGATATATTAATGAAATTTTTTCTCAAAGGACTGATATTGGATGGATGAAATGGATAGAGGATACCGAATTGATGAATTTGAGACCAAAAGTTACCCCATTTACCAAAAATTATATAATAAAAGAGTCCACACATATGATGAATGTAGTGGATAATAAAAAAAATGTTCCTGGTAATATAGAAATACTTGTATGAAGTATCCTTCATGTTGGAGAAATATGAAAAGAATTGTTTTTATTTATTATTGTAAGTGAAAAGAACATTCCACCTATAAATAAATCCCAAAAGGAAAAAAATACATATGGACCAAAGTTTCACATATTTTGGATAATATAGGGTAAGTATAGAATAATTATTTCTAAAAAATAATGTAATTCAAATAAAATTGTTTATATGTTGAGAATAAAGTTTCAACCATGTCTCCCATATTAAAAACCTAGTGGTGAATAACCTTTTTCCCATACATATCAATTTGTTTTAATTTATACAATAAAAATATTGTACGAAAATAAAGTAAATAAATAAATTTATGTTGTCATGTTTAAAAAACATGAACAATAATAAATTTTGGGGAATATAAAATGGTATTATGGTGTTTACATATAATAAATCATTTGATATATATCAATTGGTATCAGACATTGACTATTATCATAAATTCATGGAAAATATTTTGTAAGAGAACAAACCATGTTGAATAATATATATGTTTATCCATTTACTGGGATCCCAGAAGAGAGATAGTCTAGATTTATTATCATTTTAGGAATATATCTTTAATATAGACATCCGTTAAAAATTTAAATTTATAGGTCTAGTCATAACATTCTCTAATGTACCTACCTGGATAACTTGGTACCTTGATAACTGAGCAAGCTTATGATGAGTGATGAATCTTTAATTTTAAAATATTTTGTTGTGTAATAAATTCCAAATAATCCCCCAATAGTTTTATTTTATGGGAAACTGAAATAGTTTTATTTTTTTATGATATTCTAATCTTAATTATGGATTAGAATTGCAACATCATTGTTTTCATTTATTTATATATGTTAGAAATAATTTTTTATAGAATTATTACAATTTTGAAATTCATTTTTTAGGCTTCCAAAAATATTGGGTCTCATTTAATCCATCTATACCCAAACCACATTCCATATTTCAATGTCAAAAAATCAGATCACATGTTATTCTCAAAAAATGTGAATATATCTAGAAAAATATAATATTGTGATTATATCTCAATTTTTTACACCCCAATGGATATCAAATAATACTTAGTTATATAAAAGGTTATGGGTAACAACATTCATTGAGGATGAAATGTGAGATATAGCTTTATTCAGTGTCATTTATTTATGGGAATGTGGAGAATTTGAATATGAAGAGTCAAATGGCTATAACTGATTTCATGGAGTATATTTGCCATAATCCTATATATGGTTATCAATATAGCTCCAATTTTTAGGTGAACTATTCAAAATAATAGGAAAACTATATAAAATAAACCAATTTCTAATACATCCATTAAATGGGGTTCACACAAGTAAATTTTTGGTTAATAGATTTGGATCCAAAACATTCACCCCCAACCTATAAAAGAGTGTCTTCTCTCATATTCAATGTGTTGGAAACATCGTGGTATCCTTTTTTGTGAATTTATAGTATTTTTTATGTATCAAATTTCATTAATGTTAGTTTTTATAATATATTATAGTTCTTATACATTAATATTTATTCCAATCCATTTATTTTATTTTTTCTCCCATAATTATCCATTCTCCACTCCAATAAAAATGGAGAACTAACCTTGGAGCTTGTTCAAGGGAGGGAATGGTTTCATGATTGATTTTTATTTTTCTTATGTTCATAATTACTCCAAATAAATACATCTTGTTATGGGGGGATAAAATTTCAAAAAATATGGAGAGGCATGACATGTATTGATCACCTCATTAAGATGAATAATGATATTGTTTTTGAACAATGATTTCAATCACCACGAACACCTAAGAACATTTTATTTCCTTATATATAATTTCATTATATTTTGAAATTAATTAATTTATATCTATATATATATATTATTTCATATCTCGTCAATTTTAAAACCATTATTTATATTAGTTTTTTAAGTTTTATATTAGATAAATTATTATTGTGATAATAGAAAAATAGTGTGTGGGAGTGGCAACATCGATAGATTGAACCTAGTTTTCACACTATATTTCATAATTAGGTAAATAAAATATTGATTATTGGATCATGGAAAAACCAATATCATAAATTTGTTAACATTTCTAGGGATTCCATGCACTTAAGTACACAGTTTTTCAAAGAAAGAACCAACTATTTCAAAATCATAAATAACATAATTTCATTGAATATCATTATTTATATTGGTAATGGATTACTTTAGCAATTTTCTATATGCATAGAATAGTAATAAGATGCCAATAAGGGAATATAAATTGATTCCACATGTGGTTAAATATTTCACAATGATTCATAATAATTCCATAATAATTGAAAAATAATGAAAGATAGTTTCATATCTTGGTGACGAACATGAAGATGTAAATGTTCTATGGTTGAAAAGAAAAAACAAGAGAACCCGAATTATGAAGAATGGGTAAATGAAAATATATATAAATTTGATTCTTTTGAAACCAAGGGAGACATGGCATTGCAACCTCACGATTCAAGCATCTCTCTTTGGACATCGGTTGAAGAGTTCCTCAAGATGTCTTGCTAGCTGATTGAACATTAAGAAGTCAAAATACATTGGGAAAAAATATCTAGATATTGTTGAATAACATATGTTAACTGATCCTCCTATTTTATAAAATGAATTATAATCTCATCTAAACATATCTCTTTCTATTGAAGATTATAAAGAAAACCCTAATGAGAAAGAATTTCTAGTAGTCATGCCAAATTAAATCAATATTCAATCTACATTAAATGAATGGTAAGATTACGTTCATCATTATAAAATTTTTAATTCTCTTAAACATGAACCTATCAATATCATTCTACTTGCTAAAATTATTCATGCCCCATATTCACCCATGAAAAACCTAGATGAATCCATCAATTTTTTTGTCTAAAGAAGATGAGGACTCATTCTTTATCCATCCCCAATCATTCAACTTGTAACACATTACAACATGGATAGAGCTAAGGTACTCAATATATGGGTTACTCCAAGAATTTTATATGATTAATTGAGCTGTGAAAAATAATTTATATTGTGTTTTGATGAATGAACCCCATTGACCATTCAATTTAGATTAAATAGATGCAACCACACGAATAGGGGAAGAAAAAACCTAGCACCCACTAGGGTGTTCAATCCAATAATTATCAATTTTATTTCCCCGTTATCATTACATTCCTTTATTTTTATCTTTTTACATTTATTTTTTATGTTTATATTATTATTAGCTTTGAGCATAACTCAGGAGACCACTTCAAAAATAAATATGGTTGTGTCTTTCGTTTTTATTTATTTTACTTGCTGCAAAATTAAAATTATGCCTGAAAAATATTACAAAATTAATGAAAAAGAGGGTGGTAAATGGAATAATTATAGGGGTATTCCTATATATTTTTATGATTTTTTTCACCCATTTTGTTTAAATGCTTTACTTTTCTGATTGTTTCATGTTTTACTTTTTAATTTTACTGTTTTATAGGATTCTTTAGTCGAATATAATTATTTTCTAAATTCAAACAATATTGGTATTTTTAAGCATTGAGTTATTTTATGATTTTTGTATATAAATTATTTTTTATGGGATTTTGATTCTTTATTTATTACTATTTCACTTGACGCATTTTGATTGATTGTGACTCTCATGTGCACTAGTTCTATCCCAATTGAAAATCCTTCCCAAACCGAGATGTTTATATACCAATTTGATATCTTCATGAATTATTATTTTTCTTTTGAGTCATGAGACATGTTCTTTGATCCACAATAACATGTATTCCTCTTTTTTAATGTTTTTAGAGTTCATGTAATTCATTGAGTATAATTTGAGTTACCACATGGGAAGTCCTTTTTCATTTATCTCTCATATTAGCCTACCTTTTCACTTGACCTTTATTAAGAAGTTTGTTTCCATGAAATACCATGTTACTATGCCACATTACAATCTATTTAACCCTTTAAAACCTTCCCTAGAAGTAAAATGGATGATTTTTTGATCTCGATTTGGGGGGGAGAAAATGAGATAGAATTCACTTTCCAGAAAAACCTATTTGAATTGAAATGAATAAAAAAGTATTTATATATTTATTACTTCTTTTTTGGATAAAATTTCATTATGTAAATATGGATGGTTATAGAAAATATCATTACATAATTGGTTTGGGTATTCATAAATGTATGAAGATTAAAATATGCATATATTTTTCCACAAAAATTTCTTCCTCAAGGAAAATTTTAGATCCGAATTCAAGCGGAAAAGAGACAATAATGGGGAATGTAGAAAAAAAATTATCATTGATGATTAAATTACTAGTTTTAACTTCTCAATGAAATCAAGCGGATTTTTGAGATTCATTTTAAAGATGATTGAGGAGCACACTATTCTTGAGAAAAATTGGTTTTATGAATTTACTTAACTTTTGAGCATAACCCTCATCATTCTACCTCTATTGATATTACATTTTAAATCTATTAACCATATGAATTAGAAAAAAATGGATAAAACAACATGATTGACATAGTTGTGACTCTGTTATGTGGATATATTATGAGGACGTCAGGTCTATGAAAAACACACATGTTCATGAGAATGAGAATATGTCCACATTAAAAATCATTGATTAAAGATATAAATATATTCCTAGGGAGGTAGGTAAAACACGAAAATGAGGATTAACGTGATGTTAAATAGATTATTATTATTTTTAATTGGTTATATATGTTTTATCCATTTAGGAAGCATTCTATTTTCATTATATGTGTTAATTGACATGAGTTTTCATTTATACTATTTGGTAATTTGTTTTGACCTTAGTATAAGATGATTTCCAAGAAGTGAAATTCATAACTATAGGCGAGTGATGAAGATAAAATTTTAACTTATTTTATAAAATAGTTAAAAGGTATTAATCCTACCATAATGTTTTTTATTATAAAGTGTCCCATATTTCTTTTTTTATGATATTTGAAAGATAATTAAAAAATGTTAATTTTTTTGATTTATGCCTTTTAATTAATTAATTTATAACGGCCATTAAATTTAATATAATGTTTGAAATTGTGAAAATACAATTTTTAGGATTCAAAATATATTTGTATCATTCAATAATTCTAGTCCTAAAGCTAAATCCATCTTTTAGAGGCCCAAGATTTAGAATTAATTTCTTTATAGAATAATAGAAGAAAAAAATACATATATGCTTGACAGGTAGAGGTCTATCCTTTAACTAGATTCTACCACAAAATCATCTTTCACTCTAAAATATAATAGAACTGAAAAAATATTCTATTTTTCCTATTTTTATAGGGTTCCAAAAAAAATAAATTTATAATTCACCTATCAGAACCTTTAAAAAACCACATTATACAATCCAAAGACTTCACGTAGTCCAGTGGTAAGCGATAAATCTCAATCGCACTATGGTTTTGGGTTCGATTCCCACAGCTTTGTCCGGCGCGACTGGTTGTCACACGGTCTGCGTGTTGTCCTTTTTATAAAAATCCAGAAAATAACCTTAACAATAGTATCCAATTTCAAACTTAATCCATTCCAAACTTTAGACTTATCCAAAATACTTCTATCCAAACTCACAGTCCAAAATTTATAAGGAAGTGAAATACAATGAAGATACTTTTTTCCATGTAATAACATGTGAACACCTTCATCATGTATTATTTTAAAACACGGTAACACCCTAAATTACTATACAACCTTATTTATTACATTCATGCTCCCTTATCCTTTATATAATACTGGATATATTCCTTATTTAAAAAAATATTGAATATTCCTAAAATGATGAAATAAACCAACTATTAATTAGTTCCAAGGAAGTCAAGAATATCCAATATAATTTATCCAAATCAACCATATCTTATTCCAAAATCACTATATCATTATCAAGACCATATTAAGGATTACATTTCCTTCAACCATGTATTTTTCCAAAATGTTTAGCTTACTATTAATTCACATTTCTTAGAACCATATAATCTCAAATCCTCAATAAAATAGTACTGCAGTACAATCCTTATTTATCTCTATAACGCATATAACCAGAATATTGTAGACAGAACACTCAAATTAACTAATTCATTAATAACAACATAAGTACACTAGTCATTCCTCTTCATATGAGGTTGTATCATAACATGATTATACTATAATGCCCTGACCCCAGAATGCCAGAGTCAGTGCATTATTACCTATCAATGGTATGATCACAAAAGATCGAGTCTCAAAAGACTGATTAGTTTAGTTGCCTTGGAAGTACTAGATACATTCACAAGGATTACATTAAATCATAAAATGGAAAACTTCAACAACATTGTTTCCATAAAAAAAACTTAGATCCCATAGACTATCCCTATAGGTCAATCATAATATAATTCTTCACATCCTAGGAAAAATAAAACATAGAAAGGGGTGAGCTTAGATTCTAAGTAAGGATAACAATATAGCCAAAACTTTCATAAATAAGCATAAACATTTAAGGAAATATATATAACTAAAACAAAATCCTTTTCATCATAAAATTCATCATAATATCTCAAATATAAATCAAAATAATTACATTTACTTACTCACATGGATATTCTACTAGTCGAATAATCACATGAAATATCAATATCCACATTCATAATGATGGAATGCATAATGCTAAACATTCCTAACCACATAGTCAAGTCCTTGTGCCAAAACTACAAATAAGATTTTTTCAAGACTTTGTTCCAAGACACTATTTTGTCTCATGAGACCTACTAATGCATTGAGGAGCTATAGTGGGCTATAGCTGTCACTTACTAAGTCCAATGCATTCCTCGTATGAAAGGGTTTAAACATAACATAAACATTCTTATTAAAACTGGAAAATGATATGTCAAAAAATTATCCCTAAACCATGAGTGGTATGAAATAACACATCCAGAGTCAAAAATATCACAAATCCATCAATACAATATGGAAGTTTTGTATCATAATAAATCATCTTCAAAGGAACTTTAAATCCATCAAAAGATATTGACCTAGATGAAATCATAATCTTTTTAGACAAAATATCCCTTTATATTTTGAAATCATTTAAAAGTCGCATAATTATAAAAGAAAACATTTATATTTGAAAATATTCATATAATCCTATAAGGGAAGCTTTGATGATGTTATAACGGTGGAAAATAGCCACCCCCACTATATAAGTTAAAAAACATTCTTACCTTAATTTTGTCGAAAAGGTCATAAGGTACCTTGTTTGGAAAATGACAGAATGATTTCTTTCAAAACATTTTATAAAATGTCAAAAAATGGTATAAATGACTTTAACCCATATTATAGTAAATAATAATTTTTTTTGGAATACATTTTTAAGAAACATGTATGTGGATGTTAAAGAGGTCGTAGTAGATAATTACATATAAACATCCCAAGATAATGAAGAGATTGTGAAATTAACCCACCCCTTTTACTTTTCCATGTATGAGTGTAGGTTAAACACTTGTATAATTGAGAAATAATTTTTATTAAATTATACAAGAATCATATAAATTAATATGATATCATATATGATCTTTTAACATTTCCTTGTAAATAATATCTTAGTATTATCATCGTTATGGGTGTTAACTGATTCGTTTTCCTTTATATGTTTTGTTACATAAGTAATGTTTTTTATGGATAGGATGTATCATATTCATATTTAGAATTATATTAAGTTTTTAAACATTATTTGTAATCATCTAATGAAAATTAGTCTTGAATGGATATGATGGGGAATGGACCTTATCGTGTTCGTGGAGATGGTAATCCGTACGTACGAATGAGAAAAAATATCATTCTTTTGAAATTATAATAATATATAATTGGATTTTATATCATATATAGGGAATAATTATCATGTTATATTTATTATTTACATCAATTACACATCATTATTATACCCATCCAAATAATAATGTATTGAATAACAATTACACCACGACGTGGAGATGACAAGTTGTACGTACGCACGTATGGTGACATGTCATTAAAAGGATTGATAGAATAATGATTATGGTTGTAAAATATTTTTAATAACATCATAGTATATAGAAGATACTGAAGTTATTGTTCTATAATGGAAAAAACAAAGTAATAGGAAGTGGAAGAAGAAAGGAACTTGAAAGAGGTGATGAAATATTTACCTCTTATTCAGGTACTTTGTTTTCATTTGATCTAAAGGGCTCCTTAGGTTTGCTTTAGGACTAAAGTATGGTGTCTAGGATTAAGTGAGGATAGTTGATAGTGTATTTTGGTAGGGTTTGGCCAAGACAAATGGAGTTGAAGTTGTGAATTAGAGAGAAGGGTGAGTGCCCTTTTATAAGAGGGGTGAGGTGCACCTTAGGAAAATCTAGAAATATTATTTTATAATAAAATCATGTTCGGTTTCTAATGTCTCCAAAATGAATTATTTAAAGTATAAGGTGTGTATGGCTCTAAAAAAACTCAACTATTAGGTTGTAGATAGGTTTGGGTCACACTATTAACTTTATCGTTTAGATTTAACTCTTAGTTAAATAATTTGACATTTACCATGTCTATTTGTATTTTTATATTATTTGGTTAATAAACTTACTATAAAGATCCAAGAGAACCCCAAGTGGTTCATTAATGATACACCTATCATTATATAAGTATTTTGGCTAAACCATAGATTTTTAGGAATAAAATATTAATTAAAAATATAATATTTTTTTTAAAAACTCTTCTTTGTCAATTTTGACAATATTTGGTATTTTGTTTTAGCTAAATTTATTAGAGCATTATTACTTCGAAAAAAATAATCTAACCAACCCTAACATGTCATATTAACCTATAAAATTATTTTAATTCATAAAGACTCAAATTACATTTATTTGGAAATTTATAATATTAATTTTTTTAAAATTTCATAAATTAGGTAATTACGACATCATCTTTGTGTCATAAATAAATTAAATTATTTAAAGTCCTAAAAATATAAATAAAATACTTTTATGTAGGAAATATTTTTATATTTGTAATGAATATTTATTATTGAATTTATCTTATGTGTAACCTTATATTAAAATTGGATTATTTATTAAACATTGAATTTAACACTTTTAACTCCTCTTTGAATTAAATAATAATAAATGTCTTAATCTATTCCATGTGGATCTAAAGGGTCATATTTTATTCCTAAGGTTGTTTGTGGTCGAATTATAATTATCCACCAAAATTAGAGCTTGTGTTAGAGGAATAATAATATCATTTTTACCCTTAATAACCATATTTACTTTTAACTACGGTAAATAAAAGTAAAAATTACTATTCACCAAAAAATATTTTATTCTTATTTAACCACATTTTACATACTGATATAAAGCATGTATCTGAGATTTTTGAAATTCAACTCACAGAAGTGGTAAAATTATGTTTTATGTAAATTTTCAAATGCTTCTAGGAGTTGGGTAAAAGGCGATAAAAAATTCAATGAAATTTGTATATATCTAAAACTATTATAAACTGAATACAATGAATTTAACTGAACTTATATAGGTATTATGTATCTATTTTGACCTAAAATAAATTTAAATAAAATAAATAATTATTTAAATAAAAAGTTGGTTTTAAACAATAACTCAGTGCTTTTCAGTTTTTATCATAAATTGAAAGTTTTCATAAAATTACCAAAGATTCACCCTATGATAATTTTTATATTGATAATTCAAAAATTAAATCTATTTTACCAATTTCAAAACATAGATGTTTCATTAATTAATTTCAAATTAATTCCCGTTGTCAAAACCAAAAAACGTATTTTTAAGAAATAATAACTATCAAAAGATTGACAGTTGTTTATGTCCAATTTCAAATTGAATTTACATACAATGACCATCATTGAATTAAATGGTAAAAATATATTTTAATTATACTTCCAAATTATTAAAATCTATAATTCAACACTATAAATTATTTTGACTAAAAAATTTGTTTTCAGTTTAAATATAGTATTTTTCACTACTCACCCAAATATAAAAGTTATCAGAAAAACAAAAAAAAATTACTGAGACTAAATTCTTATGTCCTGATTATAAAGAAGATTATTTTGTCAAATTTAATAGATAAAAGATTCAAATATGTGATTTAAAAGGGCTAACCATTAAAAGGCGGTAAAATTGCATGTTTCTGAAAAATAATTCTTATATCTTAAAAAAATGAATTTGTTCTTACATTATGTATAAAAAACTCATAATAGGGATTCTAAAATTATATGTATTATATAAATTTCAAAATTTAGTTAATACTATTCATAACATCTTTTTAATGGCTAGTTTGGTAAGTCATGGTGCGCCTAAACTCATTGTTGCGTGTAGTGCAAGTTATTGAATTAATTTGAAGAAATAACGTACTATGAAATTTTGGGGTGTTACATTCATCCCTCCATCAATAAATCCTTTCCTCTCAATTTGAAAATTTTCTTCTAAAATAAAATGTTGATAATAGAAAATACCTTTGTGGGAAAACCCACATTAGAAATTGGGTTAATAAAATTTAGTCTTAATAAAAGGAAAGGGGGAATGGAAAATTCACCAAAAAATTATGATCTCAATTAGAAGTACATTGGTGGAAATTATGGAAACATAATTAAAGGGAAAACGTAAAAATTTATAGGGAGTGATTGAGGTTATCAGTCACAAACAATTGTAAAATTGAGGGCCTCAAAGACATCAATCTATGATGACATAAAATATCCTCAGTTTAACAAAACATAAGGTATTTAGATAACAAATTTTTAGTTTTAAGATCCCTTAACTAATGTTTAGGAATTGATTTCTTCACAGAATAAGAGAAGAAAAAAATATATACTTAAGAAGTAGAGTTCCATCCTTTAACTAATTTCTACCACAAACTCATCTTTCACTCTAAAAGATAATAGAACTTAAAAAATTACATTTATCCTTTTCGTATAGGGTTCCAAAAATAATAATTTATAATTCATCTACCAGTCCTTTAAAAAAACTACATTATTCAATCCATGATATTACGTGGGCCATTGGTGGGTGATACACCCTTGTCGCCCTTCGGTTGTGAGTTCAAGTCTCATGGCCTTGCCGGACGCGACGAGTTGCCGACCGACCTCCAGGTTGTCCTTTTTGTGGAAATCCAAAAAAAAATCAAACTATAATTATCCAAAATACATCTTTCCAAACTCACAGTCCAAAATTAATATGGAAGGTAAACACAGTGAAGATCATTTTTTCCATGTAATAACATGTGAACAAATTCATCAGGTATTCTTTTAAAACACTGCATCATCTTAAATTTCTATAAAACCTTATCGATTACATTCATGCTCCCTTATTCATTATAGAATACTGGATATACTCCTTCTATCCAAAAATGGTGTAAACTCCATCAAATATGGAATATACCAATCATTAATCAGTTTAATGGTAGTCAAAAATATCCAATATAATTTATCCAAATCAATCATGTATTATTCCAAAATCACTACCTCAGCATCAGAACCATATTATGTTTTATCCTTCTCTCAACCATATATTCTCCAAAAATTTAACCTGCTATTGAGTCACTTTTCTTGGTTCCTGACAATCTCAAGTCCTTAATGAAAATTGTACTATAGTACAATCCTTATATACTCTATAGTTATTATAATAAGTAAATCATTAATACAATACTCAAATGACACAATACTTTAATAACAATATATGAAATCTAATCAGTCCTCTTCATCTTCGGTAGTATCATAACTTTATTATTATCCAATAGTAGCATTTGGGGTATACTCTGATGATTTGGATATTGATTCACGTAGTTTCCCAACTCCTTTCAGATAAAGAATTGTATATTGGAAACTTTTTTCTTACCCTTTCAGTCACGTACTTGGTGTCCTTTTTATCCAGACTACTACCATTCCCTTCAATAATTTACCATGGTGATTCTTTTAATATTTATCACATATGGGAAAATCTTCCTTTTCCCTCTTCCCAATATCCATCTTTCTCTATTCCATATTATTCTTTTCTTGCTTTCCTACAAAGCCATATGACTCAGAGAACTCTTTACTTATCTTATTAACACATGATACTATTTCTTCATATGTTAAGAATACTTGGGATACTATTTTCCTTCTAAATGTTGGCTTAGTTCTATGAAAGATATGATCCTTCTTACTCATGGGATCATACGTATTGATGGAGTTCACATTCCTTCTACTGGGCACCATTTCTATACAATGGCATACACTAGTTCAGTTTATGAATTGAAATGAATAATTCCAAACATGTAAAATACCTAACATAAATTGAATAGTTTATGGATATAATCCATAATCAAAAAAATATTTTCTTTGATGAGTTATATACTCACAAATCCTTCATAAATATTTGTAATGAAAATTAGAATTATTCTAAGCATATCATCCGAGAGTTTCGTAACCAAGAGTGCAGCAATGCCCGTTGTCATGCACTAGTTCCCGTTTGAGTGTAGAAAAAAGTGGTGTTTTCAGGTATTACCTCTAGGTACATGTGTGCTAGATCTGCCTCTACCTGCTCGTATCCAGATAGGGATGTATTTCATGGAAAACTCACAAAATCTCTACAATAACAAAATTCTAGTAAGTTCTTCTATACTAATCCTCAATGTATATCTTAGGGATATGTGCTCTAATCTGAGTTTATCTAAATCTAGTTTCAAAGGTTTTTACTAAACTTTCTGTGATACCAACTTTAACGCCCCGACCCCAGAAGCTTAGAGTAGGTGCATTATTACATATCATTGCTATGATCACAAAAGATCATGTCTCGAAAGACCGATTAGTTTAGTATCCTTGGAGGTACTAGATTCATATATAATGTTTACATTACATCATAAAATGGAAAACTACAACAACATTGTTTCCATAGACAACATTTTGATTCCTTAGACTATCCCTGCAGGTCAGTCATAATATACTTCTTCACATACTAGGAAAAATAAAACATAGAAATGGGTGAGCTGAGATACTCAGTAAGGATAACATTATAAAAGAATATTTAATAAATAAGAATAAACATTTATGGAAATGTATAGAACTAAAACAAAATCCTTTTCAGCATAAACATTATCATATTATGGAAAATATAAATCTAAATAATTCCATTTACATACTCACATGGATATTCTACTAGTCGAATAATCACATGCAATATCAAAAGCAACTTTCATACTTATGGAATGCATAATTCCAGACTTTCATAACCACATAGTCAAGGCCTTGTTCCAAGACTAAAAATAATATTTTTTTCAAGGCCTTATGCGAAGAAACTACTTTGTCTCATGAGACCTACCAAAGCATTTAGGTTCAATGGAGGGTTGCACCCATCACTTACTAAGTCCAATGCATTCCTCATATGAAAAGGTTTAAACATAACATAAACATTTGTATTAAAACTTGTATACTAAATGCAAATACTTTATCCATAAACCATGAATGGTAAGAAATAACACATCCACAGTCAAACATATCACAAAATATTCAATACAGTATTGATTTTTGGTATCATAATAAATCCACTTCAAACAAACTTAAAATCAAGCAATGGATGTTGACATAGATGAAATCAAAACCATTTTAGAGAAATATCTCTTTCTATTTTGAAATCATTTTAAAGTCACTTAATTATAAAAGAAAACATTTATATTTGAAAATATTTTTATAATATTCTAAGGTAATAATCAATGCTGTTATAACGGTGAAAAATATCCACACCCACCATATATGTTAAAAAAACATTCTTACCTTAATTTTTTTGAAAAGGACATAAGGTACCTTGTTTAGAAAATTACAGAAAGATTCCTTTCAAACCATTTTATAAAATATCAAACAAGGGTATAAATTACTTTAACCCATAGTACAGTAAATAGTAAAAATGTTTTGGAATACATTTTTAAGAAACTTGTATTTGGATGATAAAGAGGTCCAAGTAGATAATTACATATAAACAACCTTAGATAATGAAGAGATTGTGAAATTAACCCTTAACTTGTACTTTTCCATGGTCAAGGGTAGTTTAACCTCCTGTATAATGGTGAAATTATTTTTATTAAATTATACATGAATCATATACATTAATATGATATGTTGTGTGATCTTTTACAATTTCATTGTTAATAATATCTTAGTATTATCGTCGTTTCAGGTGTTAACTGACTCATTTTCCTTTATATGTTTTGTTATGTAAGTATTAGTTTTTATGGATAGGTTGTAAAATATTCATTTTCAGAATGATATTAAGTCTTTAAACATTATTTTTAATCATCTAATGAAAATTAGTCTTGAATGGATACGATGGGGAATGAATCTCACCGTGTTCGTGGAGACGGTAAACCGTACGTACGCACGAGCGACAATATCGTTCTTTTCATATTAGAATAATATATAATTGGATGGTATATCATATATATATAATCATTATAATTATATATTTATTATTTACATAAATTACACATCATTATTATACCCATCCAAATAATAATGTATTGAATAACAATTACACCACAACGTGGGGACGGTAAGACGTACATACGCACGTATGGTGACATTTAATTCAAAGGATAGATAGAATAATGAATATGGTTGTACCATATTTACAATTATATCATAGTATATTGAATATACTGGAGTTTTTCTTTTAGAATGGTAACAAAAAATAAAGAAGAAGTGGAAGAAGAAAGGAACTTGAAAGAGGTGATGAAATATTTACCTCGTTTTCAGGTTCTTCCTTTTGATTTGATCAAAAGGGCACCTTAGGTTGGATTTATGAATAATGGAATGATTCTAAGATGAAGGGAGGACAGTTGAAAGGGTGTTTGGGAAGGTTTTGGCCGAGCCAAATGGCATTGAAGGTGTGAATTATAGAGAAGGGGGAGTGACTTTTTATAAGAGGGGTGAGGGGCACCTTAGGAAAAACTAGAAGTATTAATTTATAATAAAATAATTTTCGGTTTCTATTGTCTAAAAAATGAATTATTTAAATACTAAGGTGGGTATGGGTCTAAAACCACTCAACTAATAGGTTTTATAAAGGTTTGGTTCACTATATTAACTTTATCTTTTAGATTTAACTCTTAGTTAAATATTTTGACATTTACCTTGTCTCTTTCTATTTTTATATTATATGGTTAATAAACATACTATAAAATTCCAAGAGAACTCCAAGACGTTCATTAATGATACACCTATCAATATATAAGTCTTTTTTCCGATCTATAGTTTTTTAGAAATAGAATATCAATTAATAATATAATATTTGTTTAAAAAACTCTTTTAAGTCAATTTTGACACTATTTGGTATTTTGTTTTTTCTAAATTGATAACAACATTATTACTTCAAAAACAATTCATCTAACCAACCCTAAAATTTCATATTAACATTTAAAATTAGTGTAATTCATAAAAAGCTTCAAATTACATTCATTTAGATATTTATAATATTAATTATTTTAATATTTCATTAATTAGGTAATTACTACATCATCTTTGTGTCATAAATAAATTAAAATATTTAATGTCTAAAAAATATAAATAAAATTCCATTATGTATGAAATATATTTATATTTCTAATAAATATTTATAATCAAATTTATCTGATGTGAAACTCTATATTAAAAAAGCTTTGGTTATTAAACATTGAAATTGACACTTTTAACTCATCTTTGAATTAAATAATAATAAATGTACAAATTTAATAAAAGTGGACCTAACAGATCATATTTTATTCCTAAGGTTGTTTATGGTCTAATTATACTTATCCAATAGAATTATTACAGGTGTTTGTGTAATAATATTATCATTTTTACCCTTAATTACCCAATTTACTTTTAACCGTGGTAAATAAAAGTAAAAAGGTACTATTCACCAAAAATTATTTTCATCTTATTGAACAACATTTTGCTTACCGATATCAACCATTTTTCTCTGATTTTTTAAATTCAACTCACATAGGAGGTAAAATTATGTTTTCTGTAAATTTGCAAATGCTCATAGGAATTGGGTAAAAGAGGGTAAAAAGTTCAATAAAATTATTATATATTTAAAATTATTATAAAATGACTCTAATTAATTAAATTGAACTTATATAGGTATTATGTATCTATTTTTTCAGAAAATAAATTTAAATAAAATAAATATTTATTTCAATAAAAAGTCGGATTTAAACAATAACACAGTGTTTTTCACTATTCATCAAAAATTGAATGTTTTCAGAAAAATATAAAAAATTTACACTAAGCTAATTTTGATTTTCTGAATTTAAAAATGAATTCTATTTTAAAAATTTCAAAATATAAAAGTTTCATTAAATAATTTAAAATTAATTCCCGCTGTCCAATTCAAAAAGCATATTTTTAAGAAATAACAACTATCAAAAGATTGATACTTTTTATGTCCAATTTCAAAGTGAAATTACAATGACCATCATTGGATTAAATTGTAAAAATATAATCTAATTATACTTCCAAACCATTAAAATGTATAATTCAACACTGTAAATTATTTTGATTAAAAAAGTTGTTTTCAGTTAAAATATAATTTTTTTTACTATTCACCCAAATATGAAGGTTATCCGAAAAACACCAAAAAATTATTGAAACTAAATTATTATGTCTCAATTCTAATGAAGATGTTTATTTTGTCAAATTAAATAAATATAAGTTTCAAATATTGGATTTAAAAAGGGTTCTCCATTAAAATGCGGTAAAATTTCATTTTTTTGAAAAATAATTCTTTTATTTGAAAAAATGAATTTGTTCATACATTATGTCTAAGAATCTCATAATATGGATTCTAAATTTATAAGGATTATATAATGTTCAATATTCAGTTAATACTATTCATAACCTCTTTTTAACATCTAGTTTGGTAAGTCATGGTGCGCTTGAACTCAGTGTTGTGTGTAGTGCAAGTTATTGAATTAAATGGGAGAAATAACATACTATTAAATAAACTCTGCATAGATCGGGACACATATAAATATGAGATTATATCTAGAATTAATCTGGTATAAAATAGCTCAAATTATACTAGGAGATATTAATTGGGTGGGGAAAAACAATAATAATGGGTTTAATGCATGATTTGTTATTATTAAGGGTCATTAATTCATGGGGAAGTGGAAAATTGGAATATGAAAAGCCACCTATCCAAAATTAATTTCTTGGAGTACATCTACCAAAACTCCTACATTTGATGCCTAATACATCTTACTTATTATCGGTGAATGTGGGTAAAGAAGACGAAGAAATTTGTAGAATCCAAAAATTACCAATTAATCCAGTAATGTATCATATTTTTCAGTGTATTATGATTTAAATATTATATGGAATTATTTTGGGACTAGACCTTTCGGTGACCTGAGATTCTGAGGTCCGGAGTACTGAGAATAAATTTTTGAAATAAATTAAAATTTTAAACAGCATGCATGAGTGGTTTCCCTGAAAAAGTGGAATATCATTTAAACGGTTGCCCGAATCAGAAATTTAAGGGTAGCGTTGCGTTCAGAGAAACAACTTTACCTTAGGTGGGGCTAAACATCAACCGGCGTGGGTTGGACTCAAAAGATAGATTTTGGCCATTTTAACAGGAATAACATTAGAAGAGAAAAAATAAATTAATAATTTATTCTAATTATAATAAAAAATTTCTCTTTTTTGTGCAGTTCCCTAATCCCACCTATAAGTTCGTGCTTATGGAATATTTGCAGGGTTAGCCTCATTACCCTGCAAAATGAGAGTGAGGGAGAGAGAGCCGCCTGGAGCTTTGGAAGAGGAGGACCTGTGGGTGGACAACGACGATGTGAGCAAACACCTCTCGGATTCGACGTATCCAACCAACAAATGCGACACGACGATCATTATTCAACTGGATTGAGGTCGTGGTTATTATTTTTTATTTTCATTCCCATTTTTGAATTTAAAAGACGAATGAAGATCAAACACAAACATGTAGATCCGCGGATTCATACTTTTTTAGGGAGGCTTTTATTGGGTTGATTTCACTGAATTAATCCTTGTTGAATTGTGGTTGATTTTTTCTTCGTTTGATCCTACTAATGGGATCTGATGAATGCTGTGACGAACTATGGCGGAGGTTTGTTCCTCAATTTTCTTATTGGATTTCTTCCCCATTTGTTTTCCTCATGAGTTCATTGCGTTCTTCTCAGGGCGAGGAACAACAGATCATTCCGCATTCTTTTTTCGATGCAATGACCCCATATTGAATATCCGACGTCACGACGACCTAGCGGAGCTAAGATGATGATGGCCGACGATGAATTAGAACGGATCGGGGAAGACCGTTCTTCGAGCATTCTTCGCACAGGTGGATCATTATGTGTTTTCGGATCGATCGGAGGCCCGAAAACAATGTAATCCGCTTCGTGGTGTCAGGGTGACCAAAACTCATGAGTTTCATAGTGATCGAATGACCGGATTGATGAACTGGGCAGCACGGAAGGCATGATGGAGGAAGTATACGATTCCAGAAATTTCCAGAATACACGGCATGTATTCCGAAGAACACACCGTGTGGACCGGCTCAGTGGAGGCTAGGGTTTCGGCCGTCACACAGGTATCACATGGAGTTTAACCCTAGTCACAAGGCATGTTAGTCCTTCCTAGAAGCTCGATGTGTATTCTGGGAAATACACAAAAACAATATGGACTACACGGCTTCACAACACAGTGTGTAGACCATATGCGGCATGTCAGAGGAAACTACGCAAGACTCGGCGTGTATCCAGGGGATACACGGACACAGGATGGAGTACACAACTGTGTACTCCACCACATTACCAGGAGAAGCCAGTAATGTGGGTCACCCCGTGTACCGATTACACGTATTGGAACACTTGGGTTGAGGCCGTGTATGGGAACATGGCCAGCGTACACTGAGTTTAACCTAGTTAGTCAGACATGACGTGTAATCTGTACCACACGTTGTGTACTAACATTTTCTATACTACCAGCCTTATGACACAGACCATTGAACACAGACAGTACCCGAGGTTATAAGATAAGGCGTGTAACGTTTCTACATGTCATGTACTTTTTTGGAAAATGGATAGGCCTTCTGGTCCACTGTATCTTGGACATTTTTCATTTGGGTTAGTGCCCGTTCTTCTCATTCCTCTAAAGGTCAAGCATCATTTCCTTCTACAAGAGTATGTTCCATTCTGCATGAATTTCTGTGATTGATTCAGGAATCCCACCAAGAGGCCCAGAGCGAGATCCACTATCCATTCATGACTTTAGGTAGAGCCAGGAAGCAACGTGACCAGCTCCACCAGGTATCGATACACTACCCTTCTGGTGAATTCGGATGAGTCGCGGTATACACCATGGCCCGGGCTGTGATCCTCATCTATGTATCATTATCATTACCACTCAAGAGTGTGTTCTCTAGTAATGAGTGTATCTATCTCTCAATGCTTTTCCTGATTAACATTACTTCTTGGAATTATGTCATCAGAGCTATAAGACTCATGGAATGAGTTCTCCCGGAATGAAATTCTTTCTCTAATTCCGATATGATACTATTTACCCTAACAAAATAGTCATATTTTATTACTCTTTATTTGAAATTATATGGGGTTTTGTTGGTGAATCCATCTATATGTATCTAAGGTTATTTATCCATTTACCATTTATAGGCAGCGACTTACATGTTTAATCCGTGTAACCTGATACACAGTTGTTTGTTACTAACTAGGGAGGTGGTTAGCATATCGTGGATGGGATTGATCCATTATGAGGAATCCAACATCTCATGTTTTATAACATGATTAAAAACAATGTAGATCATTAAATATGTGTAGTTTTACCACAAATGGAAAGGAAATATATTTCAGCAATTGGTCTTGATGTATTGAGATATATCCTTGATGAGGCTTCCTATGTGTCCTAGTTATGGAAGGAATTAGAGTTATCATAGTCTAGTCATTCCATTTGGACGGACTCCAAGGTGGATACCCCAAAGTTTTGGGTAATTATATCATACCACTGATCAAGTCTAATGGATTGACATTTCAATAGCTGTTGTAGATTCTTAATTCTAGTTATGTGATTATTGCAACTTCCTAAGGACACATGACCTATTCTCGATGTGAGAAAGGTGGATGGAAAATGAAATGTCTCACTAATTGTGAATGTGGTAATTATGTTCTTGGAATTCCATTTGGATTTTTATTATGGATTTTGGTCCCTAGGAAGAAATCCTACATGTTTTGATAATATCAGTATTCATTTTCATTGTCGTTGGATGATTTCTCAATCCTTTGGTGGATGAGGAAGGGTAATGAGCCCTCAGTAAAGATAGAAACTCGATCATCATAATTTTGAGGACATTGTGGGACTTAATTTAATGTGGAAGCCCATTTGAGGTCAATAAATAATTGTTTATTACTTAATGTGGTTATATAATTATTCATATTCCTCATTAATCAATTGGTTTGGGATTAAAAACTGAGTTACCGTTATATGTAGGATATATCATATTAAGAAACTAATCGTTTCTTGAACAATGAGGATTCCCTTTATGAATGATATAATCATTAAAAATTACTAAGATTGTGTGAGATATGCTTAGTGTGATAAACAAAGGATAGTAATTAATTAATCTAACTACTTAATGATATAGAAGTTATGTACTTGGAAAACCCTATGGGGGCCTTATATGGAGCTCAAGCCTTGGGAAGGAGTCACACTTATCCTAGATATGGAAGGATTCATAATATTCGTAGTTCTTTGGGTCATTACATACACACTAAAGTGACCCTTATAAGAAGTAAATATCAAATAATTCCATAGATCATGTCCTAAACATTGTGGTTTTCCATTATTAATGATTTAAAAATGGCAACTTCCATAGCCCATGTAAGATATGCTTCATGTGGGAAACAAGGGAAGGAAAATGACCAGTCTCACTGCATGTGGATGAAGGACTTGTGTCCTAGAAATACCCTTTGGAAGTTTATTACGAATATTGGACCTTATTAAGTTTTTTTATGTATCCATGTTATAGTAGGAATCAGATTCATCATAATTCAATTAAAGTGGTTCATTCACCATGAGGATGCCCTTTATGGAGGTTGGATAAGGTTATTATGTTTTGGGATACCCACGTGACATGGTCTACATGTCTACCTATTATATGTTGATTATATTATTGATATGACTGAAGGACCCTGGGACACCCTGAGAGGGGAGGGGTGAATCAGGGTGACAACTTTTTGTTTTAATGTGATTGATCTTGTTCCCAAATTGGTAGGAAATTGTTGAACCTGTGTGATTAATATGACTAGAAAGAAAACATTCATATGCAAAGAGAAGACACAACACTTTTTACATGGTTCACCACTAAGGGCTATGTCCAAGGAGCATACACCGACAGGTTGTCGGTCGTACCTAATTACACAAAACATCACTAGATTAGGATTACAAATGTTTGGGAACAATCACCCTGTCCCGAGATCACTGCCTTTACAATGGTTTAGGGATAGCTCACTAAGTCCCTTGAGTCACTCCCGTTGTCTCTCCCTGGCACACAACCATTGGGGAAGACCCGCTCAATTTATTGACGTGAAGGTCTCTTCATCATTGTTAAATGAATGAATCCTCTGTTGTGTGTAGATGCTCTGTTGAAGTCCAAATTTCACCCGTAAATTGATCTCCCTTTTCAACTAATGTATCGGTTAATTTTCTAGCTTTCGTGTAGCTCTAAGACAACCGGAAGGCTTCAACAATACCTGGTGCACATGTCCAAGCCTGGCACGCAATTTTCAAGGATGGCGAACAAGTTATAACTGCTGTGCAAGTCCACCTCCAACACTTGAGCGACTCAACATTATTCAATACCAAACTTGCACGACTGATCTTCTTTTCAACCCAAACTGATTTTGAAACACAAATGAAACCTATCGCGCAACTTCAATTCTGGCATGCAACTATTATCAAATCACCTGTGTGACTCATGGTCGAGCAGCAAACAACTGTCACGCTACTCCACCTTGTGTGACCCACCAACACTTGTGCGACTTCAACCCCTACGCGACGGGAGCTCTGAAATTTCTCTACGTCCAATCTTAATTGAAAATGAGGAGGGGTGGTCCTCTATTTATAGGAAAAAATGACACGCTGTGTGGTGGCACGCAAGACTCCTCCTAGGGCGCATGTTTCAGCACGCAGCTCCATCTTCCCTAGAATATGTCGTGCAACTCACCTGCGCGACCAACCCAATACTTGCGCGACCCTCTTTCCTTTGCCATATTTTGAAGATCTGATCATGAAATTCATCTGGTGCGCAACTTTCCAAACCTCCGAGGTACTGGCGTGCAAGTCCCTTCATGGCATGCAAGTCACTTGCGCGACCAGGACAAAACCTATGCGACCATTATCCCTTTTCCATTTTCCATTTTCTCATCTTGAAAAACATATGGCGCGAAATCTTCCTCTCCTTCAAGTACATGGAGCGCATGTCTCTTTTCCAAAAAAACTTTTCTCCATTTGTCGATTTTCAGGCCCAAAAATTTGGCAAACACTAGAAAATAGTGTCACCTTCAATACTGTAATCTGCTTGAACTGTATGAGAACATTTCTAGAACATATTCTGAACTTCCACTGAGTATTTACAACAAACTCAAAAAATACTCCAATTCATACAAAGAGGACCATGGTTCCAAAAATCTTCCCCTTTGGGTTTGTTGGCAATCATAAAATAAATTCAATAGATCCGCATCCACAAGTAAACCAGAAACTCAAGAATCAACTCACCCAACACTCTAAGTCTATGTGAGCAATGCTTGGTGTAGAAATAAGAAAGAAAGCTTGAATTGGGTTCCCATGTTTTGGAATTCTAAATGAGCCAATAAGAATTATAGGACCAATGTATTCCTTCTCACCTGAACATGCATGAATTTATTCCTTTCTCTTCCATTTACAAGAAACCCAAAGACCGGTAATGTGTTCATTGTTCAGCTCAAACCATACTCCCCCTAGATAGTATCTCCCCCACAAACCTGTATCACATCCATAAACAGATAAAAACATTTATCATAAACAGGGAGAGGGTAATTTCGTAACCTCTTTATGCACTAGAAGGTGGATGAACATTTAGGTTCAACCGATGCTTTTCAAACACAGCCTCTGATAGTGGCTTTGTCAGAATATCCACCACTTGCTCATCAGTTCCCACATGCTCCATTCTAATCACTCCTTGGTTAAATTTTTCATTGATAAATTGATACCTGATTTCAATATGTTTTGTATGAGAATGATGAACATGATTCTTCATATGATCAATTGTGCTCTTGTTATCATAGAAAATGACCATTGGTTGCTTTACCTCATAAACAATATCAGCTAGTTTTTGTTTCATCCATTGCAGTTGAGTACATGCCTTCGTTGCTGAGATATACTCAGCCTCTGCAGTACTAAGAGAAGTAATTTCTTGTTCCTTGCTTAACCAGACAACACATTTATTTCCAATATAGAAGGAACAAACACTGGTGGATTTTCTATCCACAAAGTCTCCAACCCAGTCAGCATCAGAAAATGCGGATAATTCACTATCTCTTCCTATAGAAAATTATAACCCACAATTGTGAGTACCTTGAATATACCTCATGATTCTATTTAATACTTCCATATGTTCCTCCTTTGGATTACTCTGAAAGTGGTCTGTAAGAAATGTGGAAAAGAAAATATCGATTTGTGTCGCTTTCAGGTACAGTAGGCTCCCAATGATCCTTTTGTACATAGTGGGATTTACAGATGCCACATCTTCATGCTTTCCACATTTAGTTCCAACCGAAATCGGAGTTGACATTGGTTTGGAGTCTTTCATATTAAACTTCTTCAGCATCTCTATTGCATAATATTCTTGAGAAATGAATGTGTATTCCTTGTTTTGAATCACCTTCAGCCCCAAGAAATATGTGATCTCCCCAATCATAGACATTTCAAATTATGATTTCAGGTGATTGGAAAATTCGTCCACTGATTTCTGCCTGCTGCCACCAAATATGATATCATCAATGTATACTAGAACCATGAATTGATCTTTTGGAGAATTGTTTACATAGATATTGTGATCTAATCCCCCTCTTTTGAATTCTAGCTTCTTGAGATACGAATCCAGCCGTGAGTACCACGCCCGTGGTGCCTGCTTCAAACCATATAGAGCTTTCTTTAGTTTTCAGACCTTTTTTTCATCAGTACCTAGAACAAAACCCACCGGTTGATCAATGTAGACTTCTTGTTCTAGTACCCCATTCAAGAATGTTGTCTTGACATCCATTTGATATACTTTATATCCTCTTTGGAGTGCAATGGAAAGGAAAGGATGATTGACTCTGTCTAGCCACTGTAGAAAAGGTTTCTTCAACCACAATGCATTCAATCTGGGAGTATCCTTTACATACCAGCTGTTCCTTGTTTCTGATGAAACTTCCATGCTCATCAAACTTATTTTTTAAGATCCATTTGGTACAAATCACATTGTGACCTTCGGGTCTCTAGACAAGATCCCATGTCTGATTCTTGTCAATCTGATCTAATTTTTCATTCATGGATATCACCCAAGATACATCCTTTGTAGCCGCTTCGAATGAGGATGGATCCTCAACTGAAAAAATGCAGATTGTGTGTTATTCCTCATCCTTCTTATTTGATTGGGTTCACTCCTGTCCCCAATTATGTTGGATGTATCAATCTCAACTCTTCGATTTCTCCTGCGAGGATCAGTTTCATTCTCTTCATCCACAGTTTCTTCTTCAGATTCTTCTTCTGAGTCAACATCATGATGTGACTACTGAGTGTTTTGTACAACTTCTTCTATTTATGTATTTTTATTTTCTCCGTGTTCACATTCTTCCTCACTTTCTATCACATCATCATATGACGTCCTTGAAGCATTTTTGGTTTTATCTTTAATTATCTTAACGCCACTGCTTTCCAAAATCCTTCCTAAATGCTTGTTGATACATTTGTAGGCTTTTCTGTTCATTGAGTAACCAAGGAAAATTCTTTCATCTTCATTGTCGCCATACATCCATTGATTTCCTTCTTTGTTCCTGATGAAGTATTTACATCCAAAGACACGAATGTATTTTAATGTGGGCTTCCTTCCATTCCAAAATTCATATGGTGTCTTCATCTCACCCATATAATGTCCTGTTCGATTCTGAATATACACTACTACTTGAACAAACTCTTTACAATAATGTCGTGTAATACGACTATCAATTAGCATAGTTTGTTCCTTGTTGTTCAACTATCGATTCCTACGTTCAACAACACTATTTTTTTGTGGAGTTCTCACAACTGCTACCTCATGCGGTATCCCATGATTCTCCAGATAATTTTCAAATTAAATGGACATGTATTCTCCTCCATTCTCAGATCACAACACTTTGATTGTTCGTCAGGTATCATTTCCGGCGATTCGCCGATATGTTTTCATGCAGTCAAGGACTTGTCATTTCCTTTGAATGACCATCACACATTTCATTCAACTTTAATCATCTACTAAAATGACAAAGTACCTTTCTCCATGAGTTCCAGCAACATTTATCGGCCCACATACATCTGTATGAATCAGATCAACTATGTGAGATGACCTTTTCTTCTATGGCCGATATGAACTTCAGAACAACTTCCCACGAATGCAAGAATCAAAAGACTTTTCACGCTCACGCTTCTGGTTGGGAATGTCCATGACAATCCCCAATTTTGATATTTTCTCCATGTCTTGTTGATTGATGTGTCCCAGTCACCGATGCCACAAATTTTTTTCTTCTTCAAGGGTCATGTAACAAAAAATTTCTTCACTATCAACCTGATACAAGTTCCCTTCTATTTTACATCCCTTCATAAGTGAATTTCCTGTCTTTCCCTTGATATTGAAACCTTTCTGATTAAAAGTAACTATAAGTCCTGAGTTACAGAGTTGACTCAAGATGAGTAGATTATGACGTAGGCCATCTATGTAAAGGACTTCAGTCTTATTTAGATCTCTATTAGCTAATTAGGTACTTCCACTCCCTTTTATTTTCATAGCTCCGTCATTACCAAATCGTAATATACCATCATCCTTCCTATTGATATCTGTTAACAGGCTGGAATTACCTATCATATGAGATGAACAACCGCTATCTAGAATCCAGTTACTGTTGTTATTTATTGCTTTGAGGGCCACCTCTACATGGTTATATTTCTCAATCTTCTTCCTTTCCTTCCATGAGACATTGGATTGAGTATAGAGAAATGATGGACTTTCAATTATCTCTTCTGCGTACCCAGGTTCTTCATAGTTGAAATCTTCTTTGAGAGGATAAAACCTGTTTGAAAAAAGAATCATTGTCTTGCTGACGAGACTTGACTTGTCTTGAACTTCATTATGAGGTGTCCATGTCCCTTCTCTTCCTGCAATTATCAGCCTTATGACAAAAGTTAGAACAACGAAAACAATATCCATATAAATAGTTTCTTCTATAAGAATTACGATATGAATTTTTTCGCCTTTGTTGAACTCGTATATCTTATCCATTTAGATATCTTCTTGCCTCTTCGAAATAAGACATGGTATGGCCCAAATATCCACAGAACTGACACTTCATGAGAGGAAATGTATTCTCACTTGAATTTCTCCTCATACCATGTTCTATGGGAGAATAGTTAGACTATATGTCATTTCTGAATGTTTGAGGATAATTTTATGTTTTCCTTTTAGTTGGATTGAGGGTTACTTTTTCAGAACTTTAGGCAACTTTTCAACATGTTCCACTTTAATCTTATCTTTCTTTTGGATATTTTCACTTCCAGCAGTTGATGTCCCAGCTTCACAGCCAATTCCACTCTTTCCCATGCAAGCGGGTATTTGAGCACTCAAGGTTTTTCCAACCCCATCTAAACCACACTTGGCTCTTACCAGTAATTCTACATCCGAGAATCTTCCAAATTGTATTTTATTCCTTGATTATTTTTGGAATTGATTCAGTCTCAAATGTACTCCTAAGAGTAACAACTTCTTCCTCAAGACCCTCACCAATCTTGGATTTTTCTTCTAGCTTAGAGGTGAGGTCATTGATGACCTTTCCTTTATCTTCAATTCTCAGCTTCAGATCCTCTACATCATCATTGCTTTCAAATATTTTAGATTGTACATTCACAAATTCTTCCAAATTTTCAATTTTAGCTTCATGTTGATCAATATATTCAGTTTATTCTTCTACAATTGATTTCCACTTATTGGAACTCTTACATTTAGTCTTAAGCTTACTAACAACATCCTTAAGTTGCATCTCAGGATCTGAACATGTATTCAACTGTTTTTCACCACGAGTATCTTCTGAATTTTCAACAGTGTACATCATAGAAACATGGTTCCCAATTTTGAATTCTGGTTCTTCTTCATCATGGAATTCATTATCATATTCTTCCTCTTAACAGACAAAACTCTTCCTTTGTATTTTCTTTCTAGATTCGAAGTCTCCCTTTTTCAAAAACCCTCTCTGAGGCTTCTCGATGCTTTCATCTTCACTATCTTCATCATTTATCTTTCTTATGATCTGAGAGGCAATGTGCCCAACTTTTCCGCAACGAAAACATGTGAGAGGTAACTTTCTTTTGAATTTCCCTTTTCCCTTCTGGAACTTATTTGTAATGAGAGAAGGAATTTATTTTTCTTTGTCATATTCACCACTACTATCTTTTGTAATTTTTAATTTATCCATGTCCTTAAATGCCATTTCCTTTCTCACATGAGTTGTAGCATCTTCTGGTTTGATTCTCATTTAATATGCTACTATGCTTCTTAGAAGGTCATCCAGAGAAATTTTTGAAAGATCTTTTTCCTCAAGGGCTGATAACATTTCATTGTACAGTGATGGAAGTATTCTAAGTATTTTCTTCACAATGTCAACATCTTTGATTTCTTTTCCTAGGACCCGAATTGCTCCAACTACTTCAATGATTCAATTAAAGAAGGAGTCTGCATTCTCATCAGGATGAATCTTCAAATCATCGAACCTATTGTGCAACACTTGTATTTTCGCCTCCTTCCCTTTGCAATCTCCTTCCTAAATATTCTCAAGTATACCCCACATGGATGTTTCTGAGGTGAAATTCATCACATTTAGGAAGATCTCATCAGAAAGGGATGTGATGAGTGCATTTTGAGCATTAACATCTGCATCAAGAATTTTCCTGTCTATGTCTGTCATAGCCAGGCCTGTTGGATCAGTGACTTGTATTCCTTGCATAGTAGAAAATAGAACATCCTTACAAGAGATCATATATGAGATCTCATTATGTTATTCCAGATCTAGAAATTACTTCCATCGATGTGAGGGACTCCCCTAACATTGACTGCATTCTCCATGACGACGAAGGACAGATTCAACACCAGCAACCTGGCTCTAATACCACTTGAAGGACCCTGGGACACCCTGAGAGGGGAGGGGTGAATCAGAGTGAATTTTTTTTCTTTTAATGTGATGGATCTTTTTTCCCACGTAAATAAGAAGTTGTTGAACCGGTATGATGAATATGATCATAAAGCAACCATTCACATGCATAGATAAGACTCATCACTTTTTACATGGTTCACCACTAAGGGCTACGTCCAAGGAGTGTACGTCGACAGGTTGTCGGTCATACCTAATTTCACTAAACTTCACTAGATGAGGATTACAAAGGTTTGGGAATAGTCACTCTGTCCTAGGCTCTCTACCTTTACAATTGTTCAGGGACAGCTCAATGCGTCCCTCAGGCCACTCCCATTGACTCCCTCTGGCTCACAGCAGTTGGTGAAGTCCCCCTCAATTTATAGATGTGAAGGTCTCTTTATCATTGCAGAATGAATTCATCCTATTTTGTGTATAGATGATCAATTTATGTCCAAATTTCACCCATAAACTGATCTCCCTTTGCAACGAAGGTATCGAGAAATTTTCCAGATTTCTTGCAGCTCCAAGACAACCAGAAAGCTTGAACAATACCTATCACGCAAGTCCAATCCCAAAGCGCAGGTTTCAAGGACGACACACAAGTTATAACTGGAGAAAAAGTTCACCTCCAACACTGGTGCGACTCAACATTCTTCAATACCAAACTTGCGCGACTGAACTTCGTTTCAACCCAAACAGATTTAGAAACACAAAGTAAACCTATCACACAACTTCAATTCTGGCGTGCAACTATCATCATATCACATGCGGGACTCCTGGTCGAGCAACAAACAACTTCCATGCTCCTCTACCTTGAACGACCCACCAACACTTATGTGACTTCAACCCCTGCGCGACGGGAGCTCTAAAATTTTCCTAAGTCCAAACTTCATTGAAAATGAGGAGGGTTGGTCCTCTATTTATATGAAAAAGGACACCCAGCGCGGTGGTGCGCAAGCCTCCTCTCGGTGCGCAAGTTCCGGCGCGCAGCTCCATCTTCCCTAGCCTCTATCACGCAACTCACCTGTAAGACCAAACCAATACATGCACAACCCTCTATCCTTTTCCATATTTTGATGATCTGATCATGATGATCATCTGGTGTGCAACTTTCCAAACCTCCTAGGTACTGGCGTGCAAGTCGCTTCATGGCGCGCAAGTCACTTGCGTGACCAGCCCAAAACCTACGCAACCCTTATCCCTTTTCCATTTTCCATGTTCTAATTTTGAAAAAAATATGGCACACAAGTTTCCTCTACTTCAAGTACACAGCACACAAGTCTCTTTTCCAAAAACAATTTTCTCCATTTGTCGATTTTCAGGCCCAAAGGAAAACACTGAAAAATGGTTCCACCTTCATTACTATAATCTTCTTGACCTGTATGAGCACTTTTCTGGCACACATTATGAAATTCCTCTAAGGATTTAAAACAAACAGAAACCATACTCCAATTCATGAAATGATGACCATGGTTCCAAAAATGACATGATTGTTTTCAATAAAAGTTGGGGGATTAATGCTTGACATTTCCGAAGACAATCACATGTCCCCGTTGACTATTCTATGGGAAATCACATAATCTCGATCAGAAGTCTTAAGGATGTCACATGACCAGGGATGACTTGTTTTGAGGACATGCACGACATAGATGGTAGATCATATAATCAATCACATGATCTCAACCAAATAGTGGGTAGGGTGTCTCATGATCATGTTGGCATACCTCGGTGGCATCATAAAATATGACTAACATTTTTGGACGGTGTCGTGAGAGATGATGTGACTCTTCTAGAGGGTGTGACATATCCAAGATGACATGTGCAGGTGTCATACTGTAATACATTGCTATATTACTAGGAAGAAATCGCAAGATCCATTTATCTTGTTTCAATTCCATTGATAGGCATATATGACTTTTACTGGTGTCGTCTTATGATATGGTTGACATGTCAATAGTATTTCATAATGTATGGATGGGAATCTCAGATAGTTTCATGAGACATGGGAGGAATACACAGTGTGTGCCATGTGACTTTCTTTAACATTTTTAGGGGATTTTTCAAGATCCATATATAAAAAAATGGAGCATTTTTAGATTTGAGAGACATGGCCAATGGTTTTCTCCTGACATGTGTGGTTCTTGGGAACACATAAAGATCAACATATATTTTCATCGCATAGGTATTTCAAATTGTTAGTCTTAGTATCAGAATTCTATTGATTTTTCCTTATATATTTTTGTGTCATGTTGTTTAATTAACATTTGACTGATCAAGTACATGGGATTTCCTCCACATAACATAGTATAAGTCCTATATATGATCATAGAGTGATCATGTGATGTGTATATTCATGTTTCTTGATGAAGTGGGTGACTTGACAGGTTCTTCAATGAGTTTAGAAACTCTTTCCATGGATAATATTTTGAAAATCCGTGATGGATATAGTGAAATGATTATCCATCACAAGTTTTCACAGTGTCTTATTGTAAGTTACCCTGGGGATTTTTTATAATTTCCAGTTGTCACCAAAAAAAACATTAAAATCCTCATTTATTAATTTATATGAAATTAGTGGGGTCATTCCTATTCAGGTGTAAATTCCACGGGACATTTATATTTTAATGAATAAATTTCTTGTGAAATTCACAAGATTTGTATTACTTATGAATAGATTTAGCATGATATAAGGTGAATTTTCGTTGACCTTTTGTTAGAAAATGGTGTCTCACTAGGGGGATTCTATGGTATCACAATTTATTGTTGAGGGTGTCTTACCAGGAAAATTATTATTGGTGTATCCCCCCAAATTACAATATACAATCATTTCCCATTTTATTTGCTCCTTTATTTTTTATAGGATGGGGAACTAGGGAGTTTGTGAAAATTCTATAAAAAACAATCACACTCCGCATTAGTGATGCATTGTGTGACAAAAAATTGGTCATTTGGTGACACATGATAAACTTTTGGTAACACCATTATATTTTTATTTGGATCAGAATGGGGCTTACACGACTGTCTAGACATGTCTAAGGTTGTACTCTTGGTGAGGGTGACCTGATATTGGGATTTTTTGAGATAAGGCAAACATTCCACAAGGTTTTTCATTGTTGTTAGAACTACATTGGTATGATAGGTGATATTTACAACTTTAATGGGCTCCCTCTATTTTACTATTTTAATTTACCTTTTTATCGTGTAAGGTAATGGGGTCTCAAGAGATTGATTGAATGTTGTCGAAGACATTCACTCTATCTATTAGTGACATTTAACATGACCAAAAAAGTGTTTTATGGTTATTAATGTTCATTATCCTAGGAAAAAACATATTTTTTTCATTAGGGATGAAGGTGGATTGCAGGACCACCAAGTCAATTTGATTATCATCACATGATGGCGGTGACATACTAGTGGGATCTTGGATGACTATGCGGACATGTCAACAGGGATTTCACATTGTATTGCAAGATGAATGGGCTCATCGATTGAGATTTATGACCTAAATAGGCTCCCACCATTTGAATATTTTTCCCAATTTCCAAATATTTATCGTTGGATTTTCAAGTATCTGTTGATTCAAATGTTCCATTACTCTAGGGTGTTCAACTAGAAGCCATTATATGATCACCAATTTTTTGTGATGCCATCGTAGGAACAAGGAGAGATTTTAATGGGGTTTAAAGGGATCTTATATAAGGATATGTACTATGAATGGTCATTCACATGACCATATGATATTCACACTATCTTGTGTCCTTACAAGGGTCACGCGATTAATGATTTCTAACAAGATTCCTCTTCCATTCCATTATGGGGACAATAATAACCATATTAAAGCATCTCTTAAATTTTTGTTTTTACAATGCTCATTTGGAGAGAATCCATAAATTCCCCCAGTGAAATAGCTATGTCCACTGGATAGGCACTCAGTTCCAAGGAATGAAATTTCCCACCTGAGGATTTGGCACTGTCACTAATTGGTGGCATTGGGCGATGCTTGTTTTATTGGAAAAATTTGGTATTCTATGTAATGGCCTATAAATAGGGTATAATAGAGTGGTTAATCACCATATACTCAAAATTAATATCTCTTTGACCCCACATCTGTCATGGAATACATTCACAAGGCCCTCCCACTATTTTGTGGCTCGTGTGACCATGTAAAGTCAAATGATATTGATTATTATAAGGGTCACATGGTATCATGATTTTATATCTGTTTTACAGTACATGAGATCATGATGGGACAAGAGATTCATGATTAATTCATGTGATAATGAATTCAATTGGTGATTCATGTGATGTGCATGGGGAAACCATAATTTTTTTTGACATTCCATTGATAATATTTTATTACTACTCACCTAACATATGCCACATACTACTAATCAGATGGATGTCCTCATTTAGTATAGTTCCTCCAATGTGGTTTATCAAGGGGTATTATTTTAATAATGTGATATTATTAGCCTTAATATCATGTCAATTTTGATAATGAGGTTCTGGAATGGATTCTTCTTTTCTAGATCCAAAATTATCTTTTATCACACCAGCTTCCTCTAAACATGTTTATATCGATGGATGATTTTTTTGATTCATTCTTCAGAATAAAACATTCCATATTCTTGGGTATAAAATTATATTGAATGTATTTATAAGATAATTGATGAGGATTTATAACTGTTTATAGCTCGATCATAAGGTTTTTCTTTTATATTAAATAAATCACATGTGTGTCCAAATGTTTGTGATCTCACTCCCCATCCCATTTCTCAGAGTTACTCAAGTATATTTGTCTCTGATATTTACAACCCAGGTGAAATATGGGTCTCAAAAATGGGATCTTTGACATGGTCAAAAATTTTGATGAATGTATGTGATGATTTATGGACAGGTAGCGATTCTTATAGTTTTTTGGCTATTTATATATTTTTAATATTTTTTGAAGTTGTGCGGGTTTCATGGTTCATTGATTATCATCAGTCTAACATTATTTGAGATCTAGATAACTATTATTTCCCTGACCACAACTAATTTCATTTGTCCCATGAAGAGGTATGAGTTAGTCTTTGAGATATCTATCAACTGTGTGGGATAGATCATGTTTGGGAGATTTATGATGAATTACTTCCTTCCACAGTTTAATGGGATGACCCTTTGAAATCACCATTCTTAGTGAGGGGATTGAAAAATAATGTATGAAAAATATATGAATGGATAAAACTATGCACTCATTTATCTCATTCAATAATTTAATCAATATTTTCCTTTATTAATGTAGAGATAGGATGTGTGATATACCCACCAATTGGTGCCCTTCCTGAATGTTTTGGGACATTGTGAGTTTTTATTTGACCCTTCCACAAACCAAGGATCATATCATTATAATACTGAGTGAAGCTAGATATATAACCATTACATAGGCTGGTGGGAATCAATTCCATTTTCCTAATCATGGGTCCTTTATAATCAAGGGATGTACATTATAGAATATAGGTCAATATGATGGTGCTGGGAGTGTGGATAGTTGAGGGATGGGTCCTAATATAGTGATGATGAATCTTGCAAGCCATTACCAACTCAAGGGCCACATTTAGTAGAAAATCATACCTTAGCAGATCAGTGGTCCTTTTTGGTTTTTATTTGGATAAATAAGGGAGAATGTTAATTTTTATAATTCCACAATGATCCATGGTGACTTATCTCATCCATTGTTTCTAAACATATCTAGGGTTGGTCTATGTCATTAGGCCATGATGGGGTTATCATTGTGTTCATTTAATAAAATAACTTTGATTTAACCCCTTATTCTTCACCATTTAGACCAATTATCGATAATGATGGTGGCTCTCTTGATGATTTTTTTTAAATAATCATATTTGGTGATGGGCACTTGGTAGCCATATTGGAGAGTTGATCATATTCATGCCATATACACCTTATCAGGTTTCTCGTCAGTTTGGGTACACCCGAAGGGTCTCCCAACACTCTTTATTCGGTGTGTGGGAAGAGAGGTATATCAAAACCAACCTCTAGTATTGGATTTTTTTATTGTGTGAAGACACCAATACTAAGATGAATAATCCATGAAATGATGTTCCTTCCTTTCATTCTAATGATTATGATCAGGATTGGGTTCTTTACTAATAGGTTGGTGTTCTATGAGCTCTACTCCACTATGTGGAAAAACCATTTTCCCAAATGACCCAAATGTATCTAGAATCTATGGAGTTGATTTGTGACATGTTTTAATAATTTAAGAAAGCGTCATTATCCTAGTGACGACTATCTTGATAGAGAGACAGAATTTTATAAGGAAATTATCCCTCTTACATAAGAAAGTGGTGACACCACTATTATGGGGATGATATATAGAGCCTCCTATCAAATACGCTTTCTAAATTATCTAGTTTATCCTCCATTTGGAATGCCCATCCCATCAGTCACCCAAGATCATACATGACACATACTGATCTAGTAATATATTTAAGACATAATTTCTAAGACTCTATTAGAAACATTTCGAGACCAGCATTAATTCTTGTGTAAGATATTAGATGACTTAGCGGAAGATGGATTTTATAAATAACCATTGTATTAATTAATGAGAAATATTATACTACCTTGGAATTATTTTACCAACAATGAGTGTGGTTTGTGTGATCTAAAGGACTTTGATCCCATTGACGAACAAATGGAGGAGGACATGGAGGCATGTGAGTAGAGGCACCCATTTAATTTTCATTTACAAGAATATAATTATTTCTAGATCATACCGATCTAGAGATATGAGGAAATAATATATTTCTTGAGTTTTGACCTCCCAGTTTCATCATCCTCATTTGAAACCACTCAAATAAGAGTGGAGTAGTGGAATACTTTACTTGAGAACCTCCATCATGGGGAATATGCAGAATTGGTAGGGTGATAGGCACTTCATTTTTTAATTCACTCTTCTTCATATACTCTTTAAAACTTTTCTAGGTCAGCCTGATAAATCTTATTGTACTCTCATCATTGACCTGACTTTTGTTTCTGTTTAAATTCTCTTTGAGATATGGATATGCAGAAATTCCCCATATTTCATGCAATCAATGAATATATCTGATGAAATAGATTTTTTGTTGTCTTTTTTTATTTTATTGATGATGTACATGAGACATAACAAATACAATGTTATATCAAATTCAAATGATGACCAACCTTTTCATAATATCAAGTAAACCTAAATGTCGAGATCCAAATATTTATATTATAATTCTAAATAACTTATTCTATATTCCCACTAATCATAATGTTCCTCATTGATGTATATGTTCCTATTTTCATGAAATTTACAATATATTCCATTCATGCACAATAAATTCTTATTGTAATATATTTTATGGTCTTTTAGGTTGGACTATATATATCATTTCAGTATAGGTTCATTTACCTCCTAACTTCTATCACTATATTTTGGGGTATTATTTCTAGTACCTTTGATCACAATAGTGCATAATATTTTAGCTCGAATCATCTGTCACTATATTTTAGGTTATTTTACCTTATATAGTCAATCATTTTAGTTTAGTGAATATTTTCTCATACATTGTATCAGTATAGTTTACTATATTTTACCATGAACATTCTATCATTGTAGTTTAGGGTATTTTACCTATAATATTATATCATATTAGTTTAGATTCATTTAGCTAAAATAGGATATAGATGTATATCAGGGTCTTTTAGAATATACCATATGTCATCTTCATTTAGGATCATTTGTATTAGACTTTCATTCACTATTGTTTATAGTCATTTATCTTGAACAATTTGATTCCATGAAGCTTAATTTCATGCTCCTAGAAATTGATTGATGATTTTGAGACATGGTGAAGAAATGAATTTAATTTCTCAAAAACACACTTGGATAATGAGTTCCACCGTGATGTTTCTGAGGCTCTTGAGGATAATATCTCTATTATTAGAAGGAGGATTTTCCTCTGGTTGGTATCTCAAATCCCTTATGAATCGGTAGAATTGTCAATCAGAGGAGACCCGACTCTTTTCCAGAGGTCATGAACGATTTATATGTGTGATATTGGTTGATGAATAATTACTAGTGTATATGGGTCTAAATATATAGTTGGAATGTGGATGATGTAAATCATACCTGAACCGTTTGAGTGAGTGAGTATTGGATGAGGTAAACATACTGGGGATGACCCATAATACCCTGAGGTGCCAGTTTTTTCATGGTGTCTCTAGGTCTCCCAAGGATTAGAGCTCCTTTCATGCATGGTTTAGATGCCTCTGGTTGTTAGTTCAATGATATTTTTTTCGATTTCATTGTCAATAAAATATGTCAACTACTCCCATCGAAGGTCCACGAATGTATTATGAAGACTCAAATGTCTAGATGATAAGGTTGTGTATGGAGGGAAAGCTATCTTGGAATGGTTCTGGAATCATAGAGCTATTAAAATCTTAATTAATAATCTTGACCCTTATTCCATGTGGTTACATTTAATGATGTGTGTGAAATAAAATGTTATAGATTGTAGTGTCACAATTTTACATTTAGAAAGGGCACAAAAAATAATGATGTAACGTTAATTATATCGAAACCAATTAAATAGTATATTTTTATGGATCGTCAATAATGGATAAAATTTAACAGTTTGAGAAAGGTAAGGGATTATTGTTCTAGTAATGAATAAAAGAACAATATAACATTGAGTTCTTTAATGGAGATTCCAGGATCACAAGAATCAGAATGACATTTATATAGGTCCAATATGACTCTCATTGTTAGGCCTAAGCTAATATGAATCAATATCAAGGAAAAAAAGATATCTATTTTAATTTAAAATGGATATAAAATGGTTGTGACAACTCAAGGTTCTTTAATCATGAAGTATGATTTTTCGAAAATGTGATTTTCATGAAGGTTTCGAGCACACTATATGTGTTGTCAATACTTTGTGATCATGTTATCACAACGAATAGATGTTCTAAAGGGTTACTCTAAAATTTTCATGGACCATGGGGACTAAAAGGAATACATTGTCTTTTAGTAGGCCGATAGTGTAGACCCGATTAGATTTATAAATATTTTATTTATAATGTAATTTTCATTAAACATGGTAAATGATGAGTTTAGTGAGAGAAGACATCATTTTTGTTAATGTATCACTTTTTGGGTCTTTATCCTGACATGTTTTGTGACTCCTTTGCCTCAATTTTTTGGTATTGAGATATGAACCATTATAGGTTAGTGTTTATGGTTATATAAATTTGACCAATGTGTAGGCAATTTACGGTTTTGATGCACTTGGACCTAATAATAGGGGATGATACACAAGGGACCAATTAGGATTCTCAGGGTCATGATCACTATGGGATCCTTCATAGTGGGAGGTGAGAATGTCGTAAATAATTGATAATGTTTATTTGTTAATGAGTAATGATATGAGAAAATCATACTGGAGATAGCCTAGAAAACTTACTGTTGCTGAGTTTTACCACAGTGACGTCAGGATCCAAAGGATTAGAAACCCCTCCTTATAGAGAAAACTCTCCTCTGGCTGGTAGGTCAGAGCCATTATTCATTTATAGTATGGTCAAGTATATATATCTCATTTACATTCCATAGGTCATGAATTTTTTTAGGAAACATGAGTTTCTCTAAACATGAAGTGTAAATTAAGAATTGTGGTGATTAAAAATGGAGGAAGCGCCTAGTAATCTGGTTGACTGAGGTGATCTCTCATTGTATTTTGATATGGATGGACGAAAATGAATTATGGTTTGTATAGTTTAACTTTATTTAGTAGGTATACATTTTCTTCCCTTTTGTTTAACATCATGTTTTAAGGACATTTTAATTTATATTTAATTCCATGTTGTAAGGAAACACTTGTTTCATTGCAGTTCTACATTATGTGGTAAGGATTTTGAACCGACATGAAAAAATAACGAAAGATATATATTAAATGATTAAAAATATATATGAATATCTAACACATAAATATGGAAAAATATTTTGTATGACTCATCCTATATGTATCTAGGGTACATTTTTTCCTCGTTTGTTATATTTGGGCCTGTGATTGGAGATCTAGGCATCACAACATATGACATGAAGATATGAATCAATCCAAACATTGTTATGGAAACTAGAAACTTTCTATGTATTTTCTAACTGATTTCATAGGTGTACATTGTTTCCACTTGTTATTATAGATATATATAGTTATGAGGATATGGGATTTAGTACATATCCTGTGAATATTGGAATGAAACCACACATAGTCCTTAAAGAACTGTATAACATATCATCACGATGCAAGGATGTACACTCCCTAACATGAATATATAATATTATCAATGGTCCCCTAGATGGTGTCACATAAATGAATTATATTAATATAAAATATTATTTAATTTCAATTCATTATATTTTTGGGGGTTGCCCAAGATTTTATGGAGGAATGGGTGAGTTTTCATTAATTTTTCCAAACCGTGAGCCCAATTCCATTTTTAAAAATAAATTTTGATTCCATTATAACTCCTTCATTTTCAATATTTTTCATCCATTCCAATTCCTTCTTGTCATCCCCTGACCTATTAAGACCACTATATTAATTTGGACCATTTAAGAATCTATAATCATGGTGGATACAAGTTTTTTTAAGAAATTGGGCCTGCCCGAAAGCTCATTTTCTGTGTTAAAAATATTTTTTAATTATTTAATATCCCCTTACATATTTACGTTTTTTGGTTATTCCAACTCTCCCCTGATCCCAAATACCCAAGGCGCACCCCATGCTCTCCTCCCCCTCTTTGGAGCTCGGTTGCATCGCGAATTTGGATGAAACCTATCTAAATTTCTCAAATCGCCCAAATTTGAAGAGGTAAATTCATTATTTCATAACTCCTTGATTTCTCACTCTTTTACCCCATTCCAGTTTCTCAATGATCTACTCAAACTTTTATGAGTCTCTCTTGAATTATTTTCTATTTTCAAATTCAGATAATTGTGTATTTGGGATGATATCTTCAATATTTTTTCATGGTAAGTGATTCCTTCTTGGTTTCTTCCTTTTCCTTTTGGGTTTCCTCCCTCTTTAATTATGTTCTAAAATTCCCAGAAGTTAGGGTTAGAACCTTGGGTTTTATTTGGTGTTTTTTTGGTCAAATATTTTGGTCTAGGGATAGATTTATCTTCCTTGTGGTGCTGCGATGGTGCGGTTGATGTTTTGCACCATGTTTTGTGGTATTCGACACTTTCGGTAGGTGGTTCCATGTGTAAACAATTATTGATGAGTTAGATTACTTTATTTACTAATTATTCATATACCTAAAATGTTTTATGTTGTGTGAAAACTTTTCATTATTGATTTGGTTAAGATTTTAATTTTATTGTTGCATTTTAGCTTGAAATAGGGTGTTTTTCCGATGTAACAGTTGGGGTATTATTTGAGTGTATTTTAGAAAATATGAAATTGGACCACTAAATATTTTTTGGGATACCAATTATGCTTTGGTAGGGTTATGGTGTGCCATTGGGTTTAAAATAGGGTTATAGAATTAGCTTTGTTGTGTAAAACATTGTTTTACTTCTTGAGAGCATTTTATGAAAATGGTTGTTTTCAATGGTATCTTTCGTGGTATTATCCAAGGTAATTTTATAAAACTTTAAAGTGGTTTTATAAAATCTCTTGGGATGAAAATTAGACTTTGGTAGTGTTTTGGTGTGGTTTTCTCCTTGAAATATGGTTTTGAAATTGGTTTTATTAGCAAATATTGGGTATACTCTTTGGAATTGTTTTATGAAATATTTGAATGATTCAATGATTTATGTAAGTGGTGAAACCATTTTGGAAAACTATTTTGGAGTGTGTATACTTTTAAATAGTTAATTTAAAATGTTAAAGGGTCTATTTTGTGATGTGTTCCAACTTGGAAATGTTTTATAGAAATGTTTGAAAGATTTACTAGAGTGCGTAAGAGATGTGAAAGTGACATGGGATGTTTTGTGTGAGTGTGATGTGAAAAATGAATTTTGGTTATGAAAAGGGTATTATATAACATTTCAATGGGCTCATATGTGAGTTTTAATATCTTGTATTGGTTTTATACAATTTTTTAATGGATTGTGGAAGTGTAAAAGAAATTTTAAAAGTGTTGTGCGCTATTTTGCTGTTAGTCGGATTTCAAAATCAATTTGATTGAATAGTCGACTTTTGTGACTTGTGTTGTATACATGTGGTTTGTTTGGAAAATATGTGATGTGGTAATGATATTTTAATATTCAAAGTATATTTATTGACTTTTTACACTTGTTTGATCACAAGGGGAAAACCCCAGTAACTAGGTGGGTAGACGTGTACTAGTATGCTAGTGAATCCGTGAGGTTTGGCCTCAGTTTCGCTTAGAAAGATTGATTCTTACAACTCTAACCAAACATTGATGATGATGACTGTGGACAACTAGGTTATGGGTATGTTCCCTACTAGTGTCACGTTCATGAGAACATATATTTTTTATGGTTACTCTCACTGAGATGCGAGGTACCTGGGACCCACAACTAGCTAGTGCCTGCGTGTTATTTCCTATTTCTTATGCGCATTAGATCTTTTATACTAACCAATGGCACACGGAATATTTGGCTGAAAAATATATTGTCATTTGAATTTATTTTAAAAGTTTTGATTATTTAAATTATCCCACACGAAAACTTGTTTTTCTTAAGTTGCATCTTTTAGAAACTGTAACTAGAAATTTCATGTTTTTTAAAACTTGTATGATTATCACATTTGAATGTTTATTTACTAGAATATCTCAGTGGTGTTATACTACTAGGATTTGGATCAAACCCTAATTACACATTTGGGTGTATGTAGACTTGGTTATTTTGCTGTAGCAGGTTTCAGTACAACCTTTGTGCAAATAGTTTGGGTTTTTACCAGTCGTTCGTGATGCAGTGTTGTGGAGATGGTCTGAGGGTGGTGCCTCTTTCCAAGTGGATCTTCTTGGGATGTCATTATTTGGTTTATTATATTTTTAGTGGTCTTTAAAAATATTATTAACTTATGTAATTCAGTTCTAAAATTTTGCAAAAGACAGTTTTAGTTGGAAAATCCAGATTTGTTTTATTGATTTTGTTTGTTGTTTAATGTTTATAAACTCAGGTAAATAATTCTAAAACATAATTTTGTGATACTCGGAAACTTTTTATAGCCTGTGGGGATTGGGAACACCCTTCGGGACTTGTTTTGGGCTGGGTCAAGGACCGGTTTTGATGGAGACCATATTCAGTTCCAGAAAAATGGTATCAGAAGAGGTTCACTCTCTTTGGGTCATGTTATTCGGGGAATAGTCAGGATATTATGGAGTTAGGATTGTCAGGACATGGAATTATTTATATGAGTAATGTGGCTGATCAACACACACCATGAAGGAATTCAGGTCACCAGGGGAGGTCAGGACTATTATGAGTCCTTTGGTTTTCATTGTTCAGTGATGATTAGGGGAAATGGAAAGAGAGTTGGGTTAATGGTCTCCGTGAGCTCGTAGGGTCTGGAAAACCATGTAGACCTAGAGATATTTCCCTTGGACACTATCTATGATGGTGAAGTGATTGTAGTATGGCCTACAACCATATGTCCAAGTCACCCACCAAAGTTAATTTCCCAATGCACTGTCTTGTGTTCATAAGTTTTGAAATCTTGGAACATTGGTTTTAAAGTGACTTGGTTTTAAGAAGTGAAACGTTTTTGTGAAATGATTATCTAATAAAGAGGGAATGGTTAGATTTTTTAAAATGGAGATCTGAATTTTCATAATTTTATTGGAATGTACAATGGTGTGTTTTCACCTTGTTTGAAAGCATGAACTATGTCAGGATTGGTTTGGAAAAATTGTTTCCAATAGCGTTTTCCAAACTATTGAAAGGTGTTTTAATGGGATGATATGTTTTGAAGTTAATGTGTATGACTTTAAAGTGAGTTTTAATTTAAATTATTGTTCCTTTCAGAAAATCTTGGTATGATGTAATTTGGGTTTGATTTCATTATTAGCGGTTTTGAGAAAATAGAGGTATTGGTTGACTGTTTTGGTTTTGAAAAGTGGAAAGATTTTATTATTTTAACCTTTGGTATTTTCATGAGCTAACACTTGAATGGGGTTATATGGGATGATAGATGGTTGATGTAATGGATGGATGAGTTCCGGGATGGATATGAGGAGGTAGCCCAGTGCTGCACAGAAACATGCATGTGTGAGGCCCATGGGGTACCATTGGAGGATACGCTAACCACTGAACCATTTATTTTCAAAAAAGATGATTTTAAATGAGAAACTAGATGCATTTATAACTTGTTTGGGATGGTGTGTATTATTCATTTTTTTAAAATGTTGATATTGTGGGATGTTTTGAGTCCAATAACCCCTCCTGTTTGTACTGTGATTTGGGTTTGTGTTTGGTCGGTATGATGTGTTGAAGGTCCGGTTAGTGGTCTCTTATGAGAAATGTTTAGGGATGCTTTTAGGGTTGTTCCTTTATGAGTCTGGATCATTGTTGTAGTATATCTTAACTAACGGACCATTGTGGTTGGGTCCTTGGGTTTAATTTTTGGATAAGGTATGCCCCGTTAAGGGTTAGTGCACAACTAAAGTAAAACCTGTATTGTTTTTCCGTTTGAAAATCCTCTAGTTGATCAATATATGGAATCTTTTTATAGATATTTTTAGATTGATTCTACACCCATTCTTTTCTTGGTTTGGTGTGTCCTCTTGTAGTAGGAGAGTGATCATGGAAGGTTGAAAGAGACCTTAACTTATTAAGTTTCATAATTTTCTGAAGGTGGAAGTGGTCTGGGGTTGTTAGCATGGATGAGTATCTAGATGGTGTCTAAGAGGTCCTATCAGTCCGTCGTAGTTTCTGAGAAGAAGGAGTTCACGTTAAACTATCGGTGTGGTAAATCTGTTCATGAGTGAATATTGTGGCCACTTTCAAGAATTGTGTGTTGTTTTGGGATGTTGTATCAGGCCCCATTCCATGCATGGTTTATATCAGTCTCCATGGTCCTGTTCAGTGATGCCTTGTGATGTCATGTGCTCGATTGACCATAAAGGTGAAAGTCATGCAGTCCTCTAAGAGTGTCTGTTATGTTTGGAGAATGTCTCACATGAAAAAAAAAACAAAATATTTCATTTTGGAGGATGTTGAGTATAGGTTTTCTTTACTTCTATAGTTTCTCACTCGAAGAAACATGGTGTGATGTGTGTGAATTTTCTAATCCCTTGTTTCAGTGAAATATCGAGTAAGGGTATAGTGAGTTTGTAATGTGTTAGGTCTTGGAAATATTTTTGGGGATTTTAGTGTAGTTGTTGGTGGCACCGAAAGAAGAATTCTCATCTAGGGGGTTTCCAAAGCCTAACTATGAGTTCGAAGATGATTCAATCATTTAACCTCTAGCCATAGGTCTCACAGAGAAGCTGACTCATAGTTAGGGGAAATATTAGGGTTGTATAAACTCTTGAACAATGATCTATCTTCAGTTTGAAATATAGGAAGAGTTTAATCATCTGGCGTCATCATCTTTCTTCGGTTGTTCCTATTCGGTGGAAATTGGTGGAGGGCCTTTTACCCATGTCATCACCTAATGTCATTCCATCCCCCTTTAGTTTCCATTGAGTCATTAGATAATGGTTGGAAATTTAGATAGATGTGATGAGGACATAGTTTGTGCATGATTAGTAGTGACCATGTTCTAGGAAGACATGTAGAATGAATGATCTATATAGTTGGTGCACTGTTTCCCAAATTGTGGGGACTGACCCTACGCCCTTCCCAGATATTCAAAACAAATTGTGTCTTTCTGTGTCAGCCCATGCTGTTCAATAAAGATGGATGGTTCTTATGGTGGGGAACCCACTATGATTCTCATGTATGTTCCTTTGTTTACTTTGAATGGAATTCTACCCTTTTTACTAGGTAGTTCGTTTAGGCCTCCCCCTGTTAGTGTCCTAATTCTATCTCGGAAAAATATAGGTTGCCTCTTAAGGTGGGGTGCCTATTTGTGTTCTCCCATACTAATAGCTCATATTTATTCATTATCTTGTCTTGGAGGTAGGTAGTCTCATTAAAACCTAACTAGATACCAAACTATTTCATGAGTAAACGTTGGTATTGGAGATCTCCAAATGTTTTAATAAAAGTAATGTAAGTGTAACATTGATTCTAAGTTGTTGTTCGTTTGGGTGAATTTCTGGAGTCTTGTTCAGATAGTGTTTGAGGAGTTTTATTTTTGGATTAAGTTTGAATGTGATTGACCATTTCAGGAAAGTGGTTTATGTTTGGGTTGTGAGATTAATCCTTCTATAATTTACCAATGGAGGTGTTTTTTCCCTTGGGGGTGAAGTTTGGAAAAGAAATACATCTTGGTTTATCAATTGGGTTTGGTTTTTGTATCTCATCTTGCTGTGTCTTTCTGAGGATGGAAATTTTTCATAATGGGGATAATTGTCACATAAATGACTTATTTTAAAGTAAAATATAATTAAATTTCCATTCATTCTTTGTTTTGGGGGTTTCACAAACTTTTATAGAGGAATTGGTGAGTTTTCTTGAATTGGGCCAAACCGTGAGCCTAATTCCAGATTTAAAAATAAATTTTGATTCCTTTATAACTCCTTCATTTTTCGACATTTTTCAACCATTCTAATTACTTATTTTCATCTCTTGAACTATTAATACCACCATATTAATATGGACCATTTAGGATTCTATAATCATGGCGGATATTGGTTTTTATTTATGAAATTGGTCCTTCCAGAAATCCCATTACCTACATTAATAATATTTTTTAATCATTTAATATCTCCTTAAATATTTATGTCTTTTCGGTTATTCCATATATCCCCTAAGCCCGAATATCCAAGGAGCGCCCCCATGCTCTCCTCCCCCTATTTGGAGCTTGGTTTCATCACAAATTTGGATGAAACTTCTATGAATTTCTAAAATCTCCCAGATTTGAAGAGGTAAATTGATTATTTTATAACCCCATCATTTTTCACTTTTTTCCACCATTTCAGTTCCTAAATGGTCTCTTAAACCCTGTTATAATATATCTTGAATTGTTGGACGTTTTTAAATTCAGATACTGGTGTATTTGGGACAATTTTTTCAATATTTTTCAAGGTATGTGATTCTTTCTTGGTTTCTTCCTTTTCCCTTTGGGTTTCCTTCCTCTTTCACTTTGGTATAAATTTTCCAGAAGTCAGGCTTCGAACATAGGGTGTGGTTTGGTGCTTTTTTGGTCAAATATTGTGGTCTAGGCATGGATTTATCTTCCTTGTGGTGTGGCGGTGGTGAAATTGAAGTTTTGCACCTTATTTTGAGGGATTCAACACTTTTGGTAGGTGGTTCCATGTATAAACAATTATTGATGAGTTATATTGCTGTATTAACTCATTCTTCATATTGCTAATATGTTTTTTGTGGTTCTAAAACTCTTTATGATTTATTTGGTTAAGATTTTAATTTTATTGTTCCATTTAACTTGAAATTGGGTGGTTTTCCTGTGTAACACTTCAGGTATTATTTGGGTATATTTTTTAACATATGAAAATGGTTTACTAAATTTTTTTGGGATACCAATTATGATTTTTTATGGTCTTGGTGTGCCATTAGGTTTGAAATATGTTTTTTTGAATAGGTTTTGTGTGTAAAACATTGTTATACGTCTTGAGAGCATTTTATGAAAATGGGTGTTTTCATTTGTATCTTTCGTGGTATTATCCAAGGTGATTTTATAACACTTGAAATTAGTTTTATTAATGTCTCTAAAGATGAAAATTATACTATGGTAGTATTTTGGTGTGCTTTTCTCCTTGAAATATGGTTTTGAAAAGGATTTTATCAGCAATGATTGAGTATACTCTTTGGAATTGTTTTTTGAAAGATTTGAATGACTTAATGATTTATGTAGGTGGTGAAACCATTTTGGAAAACTATTTTTGAGTGTGTATATTTTGAAATGGTACATTTTAAATGCGAAATTGGCTGTTTTTCGATGTGTTACATCTTGAAAATGTTTTATAGAAATGTTTCAAGGATTTACTAAAGTGTGTAAGAGATGTGAAAGTGATTTGGGATGTTTTGTGAGAGTGTGATGTGAAAAATGAATTTTGGTTATGAAAACGGTATTATGTAACACGTTAGTGGGATGTTATGTGAGTTGGAATATCTTTTATTGGTTTTATAAAAAAAATTAATGGATTTTTGGAAGTGTAAAAGAAATGTGAAATGTGTTGTGGGTGATTTTGGTGTGAGTCAGATTTCAAAATCAATATGAATTAAATGTGGACTTTTTTGACTTGTGTGGTATACATGTGGGATTTTTGGTAAATTTGTGATGTGGAAATGATATTTTCATATGAAAATTATATTTCTTGACTTGTTGACCTTGTTTGAGCTCAAGCGGAAAACCCGAGTGCCAAGGTTGGTGGACGTATCCTAGTATGCTAGTAAATCCATCAGGTTTGGCCTCAGTTTCACAAATCTATATTGACACATTCAACTATAACTAAAATATTATGATTATTATTGGGGAACACATGGGTATGGGTATGTTCCCTACTGGAGATCTTTCATGAGAACAGATATTTTTTATGTTTACTCTAAACGAAATATGAGGTACCTGGAACCCACTGCTAGCTAGTGCCTAGGGATTATTTCCTATTGATTGTGCTTATTATATCCTTTATAATAACTATCATCATACAACATATTTGGCTGAAAAATTCATTATCATTGGAATTTATTTTAAAAGTGTTGATTCTTTAAATTATCCCACTTGAAAACTAATTTTTTTAAGTTGCATATTTTAGAAATTATAACTACAAATTACATGTTTTTGAAAACTTTCATGCTTTTCGTCTTTAAATTTTTATCGCATGGAATATATTAGTGGTGGTATCCTAATGGGATTTGGATCATACCCTACTTACACCTTTGGGTGTAAGTAGACATGGTTATTTTGTTGCTGTAGGATTAGGTACAACTTTTGTGCCAACAGTTCGTGTTTTTACCGGTCATTCGTGATGCAGTGTTGTGGAGATGGCTTGAGGGTGGTTCCTCTTGCCATGTGGAGGTTATTGGGCTATCATTATTTGGTTTCGTACCTTTTTAATGGTCTTTAAACATAGTTTTATCTTATTTAATTCAGTTATGAAATTTTTCAAAAGATAGTTTTAGTTGAAAAATCCATATTTGTTTTATTGAGTTTGTTTGTTGTTTAATGTTTATAAACTCAGGTAAATCATTCCCAAAAATTATATTATGATACCTGGTCACTTGGTCTTACCAATGGGGATCTGGAATGCCCTTCGGGCCATGTTTTGGGCTGGTTGGGGTGCCAGTTATGATGGCGACCAGATTCTCTTCGTGACAAATGGACATATGGGTGTCACTATGTATCCTACAGTAATATAGATCATACCATACATACTTCTCAAAATAGTAAATTAATATTCCTGTATGACTTTTATATATGTAGGGATCATTTTTTTGATTATTTTTTGTGACAAGACCTAGGGTTAGAGATTTGGGGGTCACTTCATATCCCGTGATGTTTGAAATCAACTCACACATAGTTATTACATAGAGGTGTGGTAGGAGACGAGTCACCAACAATAGTTTTCCTACTGACCAATGTCCATGGGAAAGTGTATATAAATTCCATGCAATGGATATCAACCGTGCATTTTTACTCATCTGGAGAGGACTCCCAGTGCACCATTTTTTATCTTGAATTCAAGAGTATGATGAACCTGTTGTGAGGTGTTATTCCTTGTTCATGTGGGGAATACCTTCCTGAAATTCCAATGCTCAAGTGAGCTATAATCAGTGTGAGAAACAAGGAATGTAGAGGGGTTATCTGATCAATAATAGATGATTAATGATAGGAAAAGAGTATTTTAAATCATGTGGTGTATGGAATAATATATTGGATTGTGGAATCCCTATGTATCTCAATGAAGTTATAATATTGTTGTAAATAGATCTAGAAACCCGTGTATTTTAATTTCATACAACAAGGACATTAGCTATGAAATTTAATGCCTTTTTGTACAGAAATGGGTAACTCAATGTGAAAGGGAATAAATGTTGTCTCTAGACATTATAATATTGTATTTGGTGTCACTTGGTTTTGTATGATGGAAATAATCATGCAACACTTAGTTCATGGAAAACATTCGGTTTTGTGTTAGGAAAACAGTACACCATCCATGCATTTCAACGACTTATATTATGGAAGATGGTCACCCATTGTGAAAGGGAAGTAAAAAATTTTCTAGGCCCAAAAATAGATCTTCTATAATCACCATGTATCCTATTATGGAAGGAATAAAGACACATGTAGTTCATAGAAAGAGATATTTTCTATGTGGATGAGACACTCACACATATATGAGGGTATTTTATCAGTCTTTCACATAGATCTGTCTCAAGTGTATTGAATCATTCGTACCATATTTCATGCTTTATATAAAATCATCATGTGGGGAGGCTATTTTCGGGCTATTTAACATCTTGAAAATATGATGATTCTATATAGTTTAACATTATGTGGCCAAGATGCGAGACACGATACAGATTAATGTTTCGCAACAAGTACTTATTTGTGTGGTTAATCTTGATCCATCCAGGAAAACATCATATTGTTTAACGTTGTGTGGTCGAAACATTAAACACTTTTTAGTTTAATGTATTTCTTCTAAGACTTCTTTTGGCATTTTACAATAATGAAACTAGGATGAATCTATAGAGTTTCCAGAAATGTGGCCAGTATGTGAGACATTTTGTAGTTTAATGTCCTGCTACCACTACTTCTTGAGGATGTTTAATTTCACACAACCTGAATGTCTCAAATAGTTTAAGGTTGTGTGGTCCAGACGTCAAAAACTTTGTAGTTTAAATTTTCTCTCACAGGGCTTCTTTTTTCAGTTTGACATCATAAAATACTGATGAACATGTATCAATTATTTTCATGTGGTCTAGACATGAAATGATGTTTAGTTTAAGGGATTCCTACCAAAAAATTGATGTGAATCTTAAAATATTTCAAAATTTACGACTCTATATATTTTAACAATGTGTGGTAAGGATGTGAGATAATATACTGTTTAAGGTGTCAATTATAAAAATTCATTGTGCAGTTTAACATCATGAAACCAGGATGACTACGTAGAGTTTAACATAATGTGTTCAGTATATGGCATGAAATGTGGCATAAAGTATTTATTCTAGGTCATCTTTGTAAAATTTATCATCATACAACCAGGAAAAAAATTATATTTTGACTTTGTGTGGTCATGATGTGAGATATTGTGAATTTTTATGTCTTTATAACATGTATTGATAATTGATGACCACAATATATTGTATTTCTTGTGAAACATCACATTGGTGTGGGGTGTGATACATTCCCCATTCATTGTGGCCGGTGGGTAAGCTCCATTTTGATAGAACATTTTTAATGATTTATGGACCATCAAATATGGGGTCAAGCATTATAGGACTCTTCCCTGGTTTCAATAGAGTTATGAGAGAAACCAAAAGTTCCCCTTGGAGGAATTATTGTAGCCATAGCATTTAATTTAATTCCCGTGTGATCTGATTCTAATGGAAATTAATATTATACAATGTATTTATGCTATTCTCATTATTTAATTCTCATATATATAGGATACATTGTGATTTCTCATCATTAAATCATTTAATGAAATTTGAAATTTGATGTGAGATCAATAGGATGTCTATTAGAATTACTTACTTCGTTGTGTGCACCATTGAGTATAGTGATTCATGTGTAGTAGTATGTTTGGTGGTATGGTGGTCCACTAAAGCATGGTGGAGTTTTCATGAATAGGAATTCTTGTATTTTTTCACCACCATCTAGAGTATTATTTTCAATGTCCATTTGAAGACATCTATTTGTCCAGTATTCATCTCATGGTATTGAGATGTGTGATTTGACTTGATGTTGGACTCATGGTATAATTATTAAATCTCCATAGAAATAAATTGCTGCCATTCTATAACAACATTGTGTGGTGGACCATGAAACATGTGACAATATGTGATATTATAGTGTTGATGATATTATTAGTCATAAATTCCAAGAGGTGTATTTCGTCATCCCCTTTTGTGAATAATCTAGTATAAATGTGGATATACTTGAGTTGGTTAACTATGGACGGGGGATATGGGCTCACAATATCCATTTACAAAAAATAAAATGACCAATAATATCTAGATATATTAAGAAATTATGAGGGGTTTATGGATGAATTTTACAAGTATCTTGAATTCAAGATATTTCCTATTGAATTCCATACAGTCTAGTTTTATGGTTTTGATGGAGTATCCCAGCATGTTAATTTGGTGGGAGATCCGTGTCCTAGATTGATTATATCTGTAGGAGCCCATGCGGACTTCATCCATGATTCCATGAATCCCTCATTTTTCAATTAATTTGATGAGGATTCTATGAAAGTCTCTCTTATGGAGGAATTTTCTTTCTATTGGGACATTGTGAATGGTAAAGTCACTAATAAAGCATCGAATATTTTCCCTTCCATCTCGGTCGATCAGGGGAATCCCATTTTAGAGATAACACATTACGGGCTCCATCCATTCATGTGTGGATATTGGTTAATCACACTATGGGGATGTCTCGATCTGAATGGTGTATTCCATATCATAGACACTGATCTATGAGACCATTCCTTCATGTGTGATATGAAAGATTGCTTCTCTTGATTAGGGTTTTCTAGTACAATGGCTTCATTAGCCAATGCATGAGTATGAGAATTCAATGATCAGGGAACATGATGGAATGTGGGATCAAAAGAAAATTTTAAATTATTATTTTAACATAGCCAGTGATATGGTGCAATTATTCCTTTTTTAATTCATATTCACAACTGATCTTCTTTTTAACTAGTTCTGAATCCCCTTAGATATTCATTTAGGCTTTCAATATCTATAGGGCATGTTATAAACTAGTTATAACTACTTGGTATTCTGCCTCATTATTTTTATATCCATTATATAGTTTAATGAATAGAAAAATTAATTTGTGTAGAAAAAAATCCCTAATTCAAACATATTGAGCTTTTTATTTTCATTCTTTTACATAAATGACTTCAAGAGGTGCCATCAAAAAACATATACCATGTTTGGGGAGTGTCATGCACATATAAGAACTCATCATCAAGGAGTTCATTTTCAATTGGTGTATTTTTTAGTGTGGTTTGTTCTACAACAAAATCATCCATGGGATTTCCTTTTACCGACTTCTATGACAAGAATATGATGTCAATTGTTTGCAGAATGACTGCCTTCTTGGACTGATGGAAAATCAGCATGGGAAGTTCAAAGAATTACTTAAGAGGATCAATATGGTTGAATAGATGGGATTTGTGGTTCTGAAATTAATTCCTTATCTTAAGAACAAGAAATATGAGTGTTAGAATGTTCTTCGTGACATATAAGTATCATGTCTTAGTACATAGCATTGTTCTATTGAGGTTACAGATATTGTTTTCACTCCCTACATCGTTCTTCTAAATGAAGAGGTTTCCAAGTGATTTTTCCAATGTGGGAACATTTTTTTTAGAAATTATTACATTGGTTGAATTAGGGATAGGGGGTTCCATAGATACTACATGATATTTTTGATGGATTCTTGGCAGTACCCGTCCCAATGACAGGTGATTTCCTTCTTCATTATCCTAGTAAAAGAGAGAAATTTTCCACCCATGATGGATATGAAACTAAAAATATAAGTGAGGTTCCCTTTGAAGGGTTGACCTTGATTCAATAGTGGAATAAAAAAATATGAAGGAATGTCCACAATGTTTCTCCAAAATCGCATTGTAGTGGATTCATCTTCAGGTTGTGTTTTCTAAATGGGAAAAGACTGTTTTAATATCCAAGAAATTTACCACATAAATGTTGACATTAGAAAATATATTCATGGACATAAAATTTAGGTATCCTTTGAAGTAATGAAATAATGATATGATTCATCACACATTGATATGTGGTGGAAGAATTTATTAAGCTGTACAGAATAACCAGAATGAAAAATCTCCACATGGGTGATCTGAAGGTAGTAGATTATTCATCTTCAGTGGCCATCATTATCTATTTGTACCAAAAATACCCTTCCATGAAGAACGAGCATAGAAGATCGTAGTTGGATTGATCAAGTGTTTTGTGATTAAAAAAAGGAAATTCATCCTTTAGAAAATGCTTATTAAGGAATCAGATTTCAGTTCATACCTAAATATTTTCATTATTTTCCATGAAAAGAAAGATAATGGAAAATCCATCATGGATATTTCACTTCTTGGACGAATTTGGAAATGGTAAATTTGTAAAAACAATTATCTAAAATGGAATCATGAGAGGGTTACATCCTTAGTATTACCATCTTGATTCCATAATGGTCATTAGGTATTCTGAGGCCAAGCGTACCAACATCCGGATTTAGTACAAGAATTTTGGTATAGTTGTATGAGAACACATATCATTTTTTCTATATAAATGATATTTAAAAGTCTTTATATTTGAGGTTCATGGAATATCTAATAAGTGATTTTCTTGGGTCTTCATATTTTTCTTGATTTGTGTACCTAATTTCATCGATAGTGGTTGAGACACCTTCCTCAAATGTGTGATGTGTGTTCCTATAGTCATCCTCTTCTTCTTTCAACATTTAGTATATAGAGTATTTTTAATATATAGTCAGAAATTTAGTGGAATATCATTCACTATAATGGTTAGAGAGATCACATGAAATTTAATTATCATCCCAAACTACTAGAGTCACGGTAGATAGATGCTAGAGAAAATTGTGTTTTACTCATTTACCGGGGATAGGAGTGTCTTCGAACACTAGAACATGGTCTATTACCTCAACTAGATTTATGGGTAGAACATATCAACTATTGATCATACTCTAAGGATTCACAAGGAAATTTCTCAATCCATTTGGTGGATGAAAAATATATATCATCCACTATTATTGGTTTTTTCGTTTACTTTTTTAGAATCATACCTCAGCTTATGTTTCTGTTCATGATTTCAAGATATCACTGTCACCAGGTAGTATGCAAATATTTCCATCGATGGGATACTCCAAAAATTGATCAAATGTTGAGGGTACTTCCACATTAAAATGGAGAGAATGTATATTGTACATAAAATTGTATTAGGACTTTTTCAAGAGAACCATAAACTCCATGTGAGATGTGACATCCACAAATTGAGTGTTGGGATTGATAATCCAAATAGGTAATTGATAATGCCTATCATACCCATGAATTGGATGATTTGGTGTAGAATTAACATCTTCTCTATATCACAATCATTATACGGTTAGAATCTAGATGAGATTAATCCCAGAACTGTTATCAATCAAATCCCTATAGATATCAGACCTATCGATTCCAAAAAAAATATTGGGTCATAATGTTTCCCTAGATGGCCTCTTCATGATCCAGTTTTTTTAATGATTTCATGATATGAAATTCTATTAACATGGATTCCATTAAACAGAGCTCTGCTAAAATAACTGCTATCTCGAATTCGTGTGGGTTCTAGAAGGCTTCACGATAGACTCCCTCAATTATTTTGAACGATGATGTGCATCGAGGATTGATATCATTGATTGGAAAACTACCAACTATGTCAGAATGTAGTAATTTTTTTTCATGAGGTCAAGGCATCATGATTTGGGGTTTCTCCTTGAAAATTTTCATTGGAACTAAAAAAATTAATTGGACTGTACGAGTGATTTATAGAGGTTGTGGTAGAATCATAAGCTTGTGGTGTGGGTTATTCTAGCCCTCTCTATTTTCAGGTATGATCCAATAATCACACAACTTATAGGAGCTCATGGAAGTAATCTAGGCACAAAATACTCAATGAGGGTTCCAAGACACCTCCATGAATCAATTGGTCTTTCTCTAGTACTTTCTCATGGGTCGAAGTATCATATATTCCTATGTATGGATGTGACTAAAATATTAAGTTCAACCATGATTATACCATTCCATGAATAATTTTTTACTATGAATGTCATAGCATGTTCCCCAATAAGGTGTGGGGAACTCATACTCTATGGAATATTCATCATCAAGAAAGGGTTCTACGATGTGTATAACATTGAAAGAATTGATGTTGAGATCCTTGTGTTATTAGGGTTAAATTTGGTAGGTTGGATCCCATTAACTAAATATGACTCTTTCACTTCCTTCTATTCCAGTATTAGATGGTTATTTACACCATTTGGAGACATATTCTATGTCACCTTCATGGGAGGTGGAGCTATTTTGGGTATTCATAGATGTGCTCTACAGGTTCCAAGATCTCATTCAATGGTTTTCCGAGACATCCTATTGTGGAAAATCTATCCATGCATGTATGGAATATTTTACTAATCACCCCCATCTTCAAACATAGAAATGGTTATGCAGGGTACCTACTCTATGACATATCTGACAATACGTTCCTGGAATCACCCATTACTTGATTGAATTATCTAAACATGAATCATTCCAAGATATTATAAATAAACTTCTATGGAAATTCAGGTAAGTTTGTTGGTCAGTGAGGTTGACCTCAATGGGATTCGTGGGATGTAGTAATTTGAGATGGTGTTTTTCCATGGATGTAAGGAAATAACTAGGTATGTTCCTATTTTAATAGGAGTAGACATTATTCATATATTCATCAGATCCCAAGAGACACTGATTTCACTATTCCTCTTGCCAAGGGAGATATGGTAGTTTTTTCACATAAAAGCATTCACTAGGTGGTTTAGGACCTACATTGGTTCTTGAATGGGAATTCCTTTTATTTCGTGGGTAACAGTGGTATTTTCTTCCTTAAAGGTCCTTTTCTCTTGTGCTGAGGGTATAATTATAGATTTATCTTAGGTTAACTAGATAGTATATTCTAGGAATTGTTCCATTTCTATGAGCTCACTGAATAAATCTAGATAAATCCTTAGGATCAGAGGTCTATCCATCTCATCTTATATATATTTAGCATAGACTTCCATCAATTGTTCTTGTGATAGATTGATGATAGGAAAATAGGGTTAACACTTCTATCAGGATACGATGTCAGACACCCTATCATATTATAGTTTCATGTTGTTTTTATGTTTAAATATTTCTTTTCATTCATGTGGAGTTGAACTGATAAAGGACATGATGAAGAATGCCTTCCCATCCAACAAAATATCCTACAGGAAGACTACAATACCAAATAATGGCTATCCCAATCAGAGCCTTTCAAGAGAACCTCATCTTGGTCTCCTCATGCTGATCTTGAGGGACCATCATTAGACCACGTTTGGATATTATGTGAGTTAGATAATATTTTGGTTATCATAAGATTGCGATGGTAGAGAATATAGGATTTTGAAAAATTGGTGGAGGGAAGGAATTTCCCATCCATTTGGGACATGGAATCTTCCCAGGCATCATAGGTGCATTTCACTATTCAAAGGTTACAATAAGTGTATCCATGGGCTTGATGACATTGAGAAATTATGGAGGTACAACTATTTGAGCTTCCTCCAATTTACAGTGAGTGGGTGTGGCCTAATGTAGTGGCCTTGTTACTGTCTCATACGGATTATCAGTTTGTGTAAGGACTAAGTTATTGCTCTATCAATGGAAAGAATTTCACCTTAATGGAGGAATTTCATGATAATTTTCAACATCCTCATATATATATATATACTATATTTCAAGATATGGATATTGTATAATACTTATAAAATGATTTTACTAGTAGATCATCGTTTTTAGATGTATTGGAGAAGGGATGTTTTTCTATGTATGATTATGATACTATGACAAAAAAACTCACATTATTAACTCCTCATTGAGTTTTATGAGTTTTTTTCTCTCATTTTTATTATTATTCCATTCATTACTCCATGGAATGAAATTTGATTATTTAGGGAAGTGAATAGGATATATACACTCCATTTTCATTTTCATTGGTTTTTCTCCACTATAGAGGTGGCTAATCAATATTCCGAGGCTCTAAGATTTGGATCCTTCTCTCGTTTTGTGTGCATGTAGCCTCAGTGGGTGAATCTAAATCACCATCCTCTCAGGATTAATTTTTCTTCTTGTGTCCCTTTTCTTATGATTTTTGTTCCACATTTTCTATTGTACTGATGGTTTGGACATTTATAGAGGTGCATTAGGAAAATATTTACCATTACATTCAATTCAAGAGGATTATTCTGCTCTACCTTCATTTGAATTATTAAAAAAACGTTTTCCATATTAGGCCTTTTTTTTTGCAACCCCAACATGGTCTAATTTCCGTTTTCGTACACTACTCCTCCGTTATCCTACGTGTAATGAACTTGAGAGAGATTCCAGTTATGATTTCAAAACTATCACTGAATATAATATGATTTTCATGTAGAAGTGTAAACAAATAGGATTCCAACCATCAATATTCTCCTCCCAACCCAAATAAGACTGATTCTTTCTATAGTGATGATGATAGTGTTAATTCCCCCATCCCGGCAGGATGGGGGTATTCTGGGTCCAGAATTTTCCTGCATTAATCATGTTCCTAAGGATCTAATACTTATATTGAATAATTTAATGATTCATAGGATGATAATTGAGATATAAAGGCCCCACCACAAAGTAATGGTGTTGATTTGGAATTTCCTTTGGTTTCCATAGGACCTTTTCATGGTATAATGAACATAGTGATGGAAATTGAGATATAAGTAACCCCAACCTAGTGGGATAGGTTTTTTTAATCTTTTACCAATATTACCCAATTCCCCTGTGAATTTGATGTCTAAGGGGTGGAGACTATGGTAGATATTCCCTCATCCTATCGGGATATATTTTCTTCAAGATGGATTGTATAGAAGATGAATCTATTTCGTGTTTGTTGTGGTGTAATTGAGCTCATGTTGGAGTTGGTTGTAATGGTATCCCATGATATGATTTTATTTATACATGATACTTCTAGGTTGATTGCATCTTCATATTCCATTTCTAATATCCATTATCTATTCTTTATGGGGCCCAAATCTATTACTTGTTTCATATACTATTCATCCATTTGTGATGTCTGGGTATCATTAAAGAGTGATGATTTCATTGTAGTGAAAAACATCCCAAATAATTATAGTGTCCCCTAATATTACAAAGGTTATGAAATTATAGGATTCATTATCTAAGGGGTTCTTATCTTCCAAGGGTATAACAAAGTGTAATGCTCCAAACATTACCCATTATTAAATATAGATAAATGAAATGGCTAATGATATCAATTTTAGATGATGTTTTATGGAATGGAGGGAAGCACGTTACGAATTTTAGTTGTTCTTTTTTGGTTTTGGATCATAGGACATGGATATATTATCCATCTCTAGCTAAAAAATGAATATCATTATGTTCTGAAGGTGACCCTCATATGATGTATATGAGATGATTCTAGTATACAGTCAAATATGAGTTTCCCACAAATTTTTGTATAGATAAGGCATTCACACCTACTATATCTCATTCGCGATATGATATTTATAAGTGGTAAGAGGAAAGAATCTTCTGGGGAGGTTGTTTCAGGACAACTCTATCCATATATTAATATTGGATTCTTCTTTATAAAAAATAAACACCTCCATCAGATCAAACCATAGAAGGTGCTTCTTTGGGTCGCATTATTACTATAGTGGAGTTCTTGTTGATGTTTACGGGAAAATATATGATTTTTGGCGATGTTTCAAGAACCATTCTACATAGAGTCCTATTAATTTTGAACACCTACATTATATGAATGTGTCAAGTAAAAGGGATGGTTTCCTTTTCTGTGGTAGATATAACCAGAGCGAGGTTTAACATGGTAGAATTCATGAATAGAGACCATGTTATCCATCTCCACACTACCATGTGGAAGAATGATGTGGTGACTATAACGACCCATACTTTACATACATTGTTATTACTTCAGAATTGAAGCACACTTATTACAACATATAACAAAACCAGGAAAGGACCGTATAGGTATGGAGTCTTTAGAATCTGAGAAACATAAACAACTGTTTCATAAAGCATCTACTTTGCCTCCCATTTATTTCATCATATCTAGAGTCCCTTTTTGGCATATCCTACTTAATAACCTTCTTCCTGACCTGGGGAAATAAAACATACAAAAGGGTGATCTCAAATTCTTATTAAGGGTAAACAAAATAAATATCAATCACATCATATTCATAGGAACATAACTTTGGGAAATCTTAACCTGCAAAAGAAATCATAATTTCATAACATGGGATAAATCATAGTAGTGAAATGTAATCCCAATAATAATAACTTAAAACATGAAACATTGTGTCATACACACATAATCATAGAGAATCATTTCTTATTAGTCAAGACTCATTTCCAAGACTATCTAAGTTGACAAAGTCCATTTCTGAACCGAGTTCACTCCTCATTTCAGTCCTGTTTCACTGAACCGGTTTAACCTGCCGTTCCATCCATGTCTATCTCATGATATATAAAATCTTTACCCAATGCATTGGAGGGAGATATAGGTCCCACCCATCTCATAATTATACCATTCTTATGTGTGCCACAAAATCATAAACCATACATCATAGCATAACCCATGTAATGAAAATGGGAATCTTAAACATCGTGACATCATAAAAAAATTCACATAAGATAAAGGAAAACATAAAAATATTTCCATCACAACATAATCAAATCCATGTAATAATAGAGATAGAAATAGAACCCTATATTATCTTAGATGGAAAATAATTTTGATAAAACTCTTGATCTCCATTCTTGAGGAAAATATCCTTTCTACTTCAAAAATATTTTCCTTTCTTATCATGTCATACAATTTTAAAATAAAAGAAGTTGATTAAAAATAAACTTGAAAACTTGTAACATAATCTTCTTGTAAATAATATTTTAAAAATACATTCATGTTGTATAAGTTAAAAAAACATTCTTCTCGTACTTTTTTTCAGAAAAGTCAAAAAGTACGTCCTATGAAAAATGAAAAAATATTCCTTTCATATCTTTTACTAAATACTCACCGAAGGGTAAAATTGTATTCAAAAAATTGTAGGTGGATGGAAATAATAGTACATATTGAAGAAACATGGATGTGGATGATAAAATAAACCCCAATAAATTTCAATGTATAAACAATCTCGGATAAAAATGAGATTGTGATATTTTCCTTACCTTAGGTCCGATTTGCTTCGTAAGTGCCCGGACCTCCTGTATAATGATTTAAATAATGTTATTGACTTATTCCAGAATCATACGTATTTTTATGATATCATATATGTTCATATTCTTAGATTCTTATTAGTAATATTTCATTACTACTTGTTTATTCGGGTGTTTATTACATTTTGTTCTTATGCTTGTTTTGTCGAATAAATTATTATCCTCCTTTTTAGGTTATAGATACCTCATTTCCAGAATGGTATTACTATAATATATATCTTATTTATTCACTCAATTCATTTATATAATCATTATGCAATGAAGATCATGTAGAAAGAGTCGCATCACAACATGGAGACGGTATTCCGTACATACAAACGAGCGATGATATCGTTCCCATGATCGTGGAATTGTATTGGAGTGTATGTATACTATTTCAGAATCAATAACACTTTACAATAATCATATATAGTTTTTTATTTGCACCATTATACCCATCCATGTAAGGTGGTGGTGGAAAATAGATTACACCACGGCGTGGAGACGGTATTCCGTACGTACGCACGCATGGTGATTTCGTTTTCTGTAGGATGGATAGATGGTGAAATAGGGTTGTTTAATAATTATAATGACATATTAGTATATTAGTGATACTGATGTTATTACTTCATATTGAAACAACTAAAGAAGAAGAAGTTGAAGAAGAAATAAAGTTGGAAGAATCGGTAACGGACATTACCTCTTCATTAAAGCGCTTCTTTGAGACCTCCTTTTAGGGCACTAAAATTGGTCTTTGAAGAAGACCATGACCTCTAGGATGTCTCTAGGGAAGTGGAGAGGATAAATTGTCTGGGGTGGCCGAGCTTGAAGGCTCAATAGTGGTGTGAGGTTGAGGGGGAGGAGGTGCCCTTTTATAATGGAGGAGAGGGGCTCCTTTGGAAAAACTAAAAATATTATTTTACTATAAAGCCAAATTCAGTTTTAAATAGCTCAAAAGTGATTGATTTCGAAGCTAAGGTGGGTATGGGACGAAATAATCTCATAAAATAGAATTTATACAAGTTTAGGTTCCTATTTTAACCTTATCATTTATATTTAACATTAAGTTAAATAATTTTACTTTTACTGTGTCATCTTGTGTTCTTATACTATAAGGTTAATAAACTTACAATAAGCAGCCAAACGAACCCCAAGTTATTTATTATTAATATATATAACATTATCTAAGTCATTTGGCCGAACCTTAGATTTTTAGGAATAAAATAACAATTAATAATATAATATTTGTTTTAAAAACTATTTTATGTCAATTTTGACACTATTTAGTAATTGATTTTTGTAAAAATCATAACAGAATTATTAGTTCAAAAAAAGTCAATTAAATAAATTCTAACATGTCATATTAACCTAGAAAATTAGTGTAATTCATAAAAAGTCTCAAATTACATTTATTTGGGTATTTATAACATCAATTATGTCAATATTTCATTAATAAGATAATTACCGCATCATCTTTGTGTCATAAATAAATTAATTTATTTAAAGTATAAAAATTAAAAATAAAATATCATTATGTAGGAAATATTTTTATCTTTCTAATGAATATCTATAGTCGAATTTATCTTTTGTATAAATTTATATTAAATATTATTTTCTTATTAGACATTGATTTTCACTATTTTAACCCTTCTTTAAATAAATTGATAATAAATGACCTAATCTAATACAAGTGTGCCTAAATGGTCATATTTTATTCCTAAGGTTGTTTTTGGTCGAATTACATGTATCCAATAGAATTAGGACATGTGTTAGGGTAATAATAATATCATTTTTACCCTTAATTACCCTATTTACTTTTAATCGTGGTAAATAAAAGTAAAAAGTTACTATTCACCAAAAAATTATTTTCGTCTCATTGAACCACATTTTACTTACTGAAATCAACCGTGTCTCTCAGATTTTTGAAATTCCACTCACAGAAGTTGTAAAATTATGTTTTATGAAAAATTCAGTTTTTTTAACTACCACTTAGTGGTTTCACTATTCATCAAAAATTGAAATTTTTCAGAAAAATACCAAAACTTCACCCTACGCTAATTTCGATATTCCGAATCCAAAAATGAAGTCAATTTTGAAAAATAAAATTTACAAAATTTCAAAAAGTGGTTATTACTATTCATAACGGCTAGTTTTAATAATATTTTAATAGCATATCATTGGTTAGTGAAACTCGGTATTGCGTACGACGCAAGCTATCGAGGAAGGTCGCGATTGTGTGTAAACAAAGCCAAGCAAGTGATGTGTGTAGTGAAATATTCCTTTGATGATTTATATAACATAAAAACAAAATATTTCTCACAAATGTCTCGGGTGTTACATTCTAGCCCCCTTAAAATGAATTTCTCCCTCGAAATTCGTCACTTTGTAACAAACAGATGAGGATACATCTCCCTCATCATATCCTCAAGCTCCCATGTAGCTTCTTCTAATTGGTGTTTCCTCCATAAAATGTTCACCAATCGAGTGGTCTTGTTTTGTAGGACATTTTCACTACGATCTAGAATCTCTATCTGCTGTTCTTCATAAGAAAGATCTTGCTCCAGCAGTACAACTTCTGAGCTGAGTACATGTGAAGGACCAGGTATGTACTTTCTCAGGAGAGATACATGGAACACATCGTGAACTTGAGAGAGATTCAGTGGAAGCGCCAATCGGTAAGATACCTTCCCAACATGATCCAGTATTTAGAAAGGACCGATATATCTAGGGCTCAACTTCACCTTCTTTCCAAATCTCATGAGCCTCTTCCAGGGAGATATTCGTAAGAACACTTTATCACCCACTTCAAACTCTAGGTCTTTTCTTCGGTTGTCGGCATAACGTTTCTGTCGACTCTGAGATGCTCTTATGTGTTGTTGAATAGATCTGACCTTTTCTGCCATTTCATCAATGAGATCAGGTCCTAATATCTTTCTTTCCCCAACTTCATCCCAGCAAGTTGGAGTCCTGCATTTCTTTCCATAGAGAGCTTCATAAGGAGCCATTTGAATACTGGAGTGAAAGATATTATTATAAGAAAATTCCACCAAAGGTAGGTGTTGATCCCAACCACCTTTGAAATCCATAGAGCAAGCTCTCAACATATCTTCTAGAGTTTGAATTTTTCTTTCAGACTGACTGTCTATCTGATGATGATAAGCAGTGCCAAAACTCAACTCTGTATCAAGAGTTTGCTGAAGACTTTGCCTGAACATTGAGGTAAACCTCAGATCCCAATCAGGTATAATAGAAAGTGGTACTCCATGCAATCTTACCACTTCCTTTACATATGTCCTGGCAAGATGATCTAGAGAGAAATCCTCTCTAATAGCAATGAAGTGTGCAGACTTTGTAAGACGATCAACTATGACCCAGATAGCATTATTGCCTTTGGATGTTTTAGGAAGTCCAGTGAAAAAGTCCATAGTGATGTTTTCCCATTTCCATTCGGGTATGGGTAATGGTTGTAACATCCCCTTAGACTTCTGTCTCTCAGCTTTAACTTGCTGACAAACCAATCATCGAGATACATGTTCAGCAACATCTCTTTTCATGCCATCCCACCAGAAGTACTCTTTTAGGTCCCTATAAATCTTCATGCTTCCAGGATGAATAGATAATGAAGAATTATGAGCCTCATCCAACAGCTCCTTCTATAATTCGGGGATGGGAGGAACACAAACCCGATTCCTGAACATTATTATCCCATCACAATCAAGGTTGAATTCAGGAACATTTCTCACCTTCTTTTGTAACTCAACATCATCTTTCTATGCCTCTTTAATCATCACATGTATGGATGGTTGAACATTCATTTGAGAAAGATACGATTTTTACCCTTTCATTATAATTCCAAGATCCATCCTTTGTAAATCCATAAATATTGGATCTTTTGTGATCCTCATCATGGATAAGCTAGCATGGTCTTGTCGAATTAATGCATCTGCCACCATGTTTACTTTCCTAGGGTGGTAATGAATTGAGCAGTCATAATCCTTAATTAGCTCCAACCATCTTCTTTGGCGCATATTCACCTCCTTTTGTGTGAAAATATACTTTATACTTTTATGGTTAGTATAAATATCACACCTTTCACCATAAAGGTAACACCTCCAAATATTTAATGCAAAGATTACCGCAGCTAAATCCAAATCAGGAGTTGGGTAATTTTTCTCATGGATTTTCAACTATCGTGAGTCATAAGCTATCACCATATCATTTTGCATAAGAACACACCCCAATCCCTTCTTGGATTCATCACTGTAGATCACAAACCTTTCTCTACTACAAGGCAGTGTGAGAACACGTGCACTAGATAAACTTATTTTCGAATCCCTGAAATTCTCTTCACATTACTCCGTCCAGACAAACATAACTCCTTTCCGAGTCAACTTGGTGAGTGGATTAGATAATCGTGAAAAATCTTTCACAAAACATCGATAATATCCAGCCAAACCAAGAAAAATTCGGATATCAGTTACTGTTGTTGGTCTCGACCATCTTTCGATAACCTCTTTTTTTGCTGGATCCACAGATATCCCCTCTTGAGATTATGTGATCCAAAAATGAAACTTTTTGAAGCCAAAATTCACACTTGGTAAATTTGGCATAAAGCTTCTCTTTTCTCAGGGTCTTCAATATAATTCTCAAGTGATCTTCATGTTCTTCCTTGCTCTTTGAATAGACAAGAATATCGTCTATAAAGACTACCACAAACTGATCAAGATAGTCTCTAAAGACTCTATTCATCAGATCCATGATGATAGCAGGAGCATTAGTAAGACCCAATGGCATCACTATAAATTCATAGTGTCCATACCTTGTACGGAAAGCCGTCTTTGGTATATCCTCCCTTTTGACCCTTAATTGATGATACCCTGAACGAATATAAATCTTGGAAAAGTATTGAGCTCCACCTAGTTGGTCAAATAGGTCATCAATGCGCGGGAGAGGATATTTGTTCTTGATAGTGATCTTGTTATGTTCTTGATAATCAATGCAGAGTCTCATTGATCCATCTTTCTTCTTAACAAACAGAACAAGTGCTCCCCAAGGTTACGCACTAGGGCGTATGAATCCCTTATCAAGATTCTCTTGGAGTTTCTTCTTCAATTCCTAAAACTCAATTGGGGCCATTCTATAAGGTGTCTTTGAAATAGGAAAATCACCCGATACGAGTTCTATTGAAAACTCTACTTCACGATTTGGTGGAAGATCGAGAAATTCCTCCGGAAAGACATCATCAAACTCCCGTACAATGGGAATATTCTTAATCGTGAGTTTCTCACCAACAATTTGAGATAAATAACCTTTATGTAGTGGAATCAAGACCCATAAGATGGAAGAAATTTCCAATGGAAGGTTATGTTCATCCTTGCATCGATAGACGATCATAGATTGATCCGGAATATGAAATGTGACTTCCCTTCTTTGGAAATTGATATGATCTCCATATAGAGAAAGCCAATCCATGCCATGAATCACATCAAATTACACTATAGGAAGGATCACAAGATTTGCAGGAAGCACTTTCCCACAAACTTCAATCGGAGAAGAGTTCTAAACTTTTGATGCGACTATTGTGCCATTAGGGGTTGTCATAGCTAACTCAACATCTAATTGCCGAGGTAATATGGTGATATCCTTCGAAAATTCTTCAGAAAAAAAGGAGTGGGTGGATCCAGAATCAAATAAAACATTTACTACTTTAGAGTGGATGGTAAGTGTACCTTTCACCACATCGTTATTGTACTCCACATCGCTGATAGAAATTTCATGTGACTTTCCTTTGTCTTTAGCCTTAAGAGTTTTTTAACGTCGACCATCATCATCAACCCTTGGATTTGGGCATTGATTGGCATAATTCCCCATCTCCTTGCACTTGAAACATTGAATTGTATTAGGTTCATTATGTGTATCCCTTTATTTGTTTGCATCATTACACATCTTCTTCCCATCATTGCGGCATTCAAATGCCCTATGACCTTCCTTTCCACATTTGAAACATTTACTTGTCCCTTTCAGACAACTCCCTCCATGTTTCTTTCCACACATTGAGCATAAGGGAATTCTCATCTTCTTTTCAATGTGCTCTTTAGATTTTCCTTTGAATTCAATTTTCCTCTTCTTATCAAACCCATATGACTGATGGGTTACTCCAATCTCCATCTCGACTATGAGAGCACATAGAACGATTTTCTCGTAGCTATTGAAGTCCCTTATGGCTAATGTCCCTTGAAGAGTTGGTTTTAGGCCACTAATGAATCGATCGATCTTACTTTCATGTTGGATAATAATACGAGAAGCATACTTTTCAAGTCTTGTAAAATTTTCTTCATAGGTACCAACAGATTCATCATCCTTTTGCTTCAGTTCAAGAAACTCTTTCTCCATCTTTGTTCGGAGAATACGAGGGAAGTACTTATTGAAAAATAAGTTCTTGAACTCGTCCCATTCCATGGACTCAATTTCATCTCTTTTCCTGGTATTCTTGATATGATTCCACCATTGATCAGCATCACCTTCCAAACGATACAATGCTAAGATGACTTTATCATGTTCAGAACATTGATGAATTGAAAATATCTTTCAGTAGTACTAATCCATTGTTCAGCAACTAATGGATCAGTAGACCCGCTGAATGAAGGTGGATGCTGCCTCATGAAGGATTCAACAGAATGTTGCTCCTTCCTTTGCTCGTTTTGAAGTCCTGCATGATTCATATCTTGAGAATGTTGTTTGAGCATGGCTACAAGATTTTGCATTCCATCTCCCATAACGTTTGGTTTCTCAGGGAGACAATCATTGCATTGCCCGTCGCATTCCGCATTAACACGGTTCCTTCGGGTTCCAACCATTGACTAAAACCAAGAAGAATAGTGTGAGAAACAATAATTATAATAGGAAAACCACATAATCAAGAATAAAATTTCACACTTAAGGTCTTATCCTAGGTTATTCATGGCCATTTCAAAAACACTATGATTGTGTTCTATTCTTAGAATTATCCTTAGGGTTCCTGCTAACGCTTTAACATCCTAGTTTCCAAAGGTAGACTATACCTTTCCTCTGATACCAGATATAATGACCCGTACTTTACATACATTGTTATTACTTCATAATTGAAGCACACTTATTACAACAAATAACAAAACCAGGAAAGGACCGTATATGTATAGAGTCTTTAGAAACTGGGAAACATAAACAACTGGTTCATAAAGCATCTACTTTTCCTCCCATTTATTTCATCCTAATTAGAGTCAGTTTTTGGCATATCCTAACTAATAACCTTCTTCCTGGCCTGGGGAAATAAATCATACAAAAGGGTGAGCTCAAATACTTAGTAATGGTAAAAAAAAGAAATATCAATCACATCATATTCATAGGAACATAACTTTTGGAAATATTAACCTGCAAAAGAAATCATAATTTCATAACATGTGATAAATCATAGTAGTGAAGTGTAATTCCAATAATCATAACTTTGAACATGAATATTTGTGGCATACACACATAATAATAGAGAATCATTTCTTATTATTCAAGACTCAATTAAAAGACTATCTTAGTGGACAAAGTCCATTTCTGAACCGATTTCACTCCTCGTTTCAGTCCTGTTTCACTGAACCGGTTTAACCTTCCAATCTAGCCATGTCTATCTCATGAGATATAAAATATTTACCCAATTCATTGGAGGATGATATAGGTCCCAACCTTCTCATAATGATACCATTCTTTGTGTGCCACAAAATCATAAACCATACCTCATAGAATAACCCATGTAATAAAAGTGGGAATCTTAAACATCATTACATCATAAAACAATTCATATAAGATAAAAGAATATATAAAAATATTTCTATCACAACATAATCAAATCCATGTAACAATATGGATAGAAATAGAACCCTATATTATCTTAGATGGAAAATAATTTTGATAAAACTCTTGATCTCCATTCTTGAGGAAAATATCCTTTCTAATTCAAAAACATTTTCCTTTCTTATCATGTCATACAATTTTAAACTAAAAGAAGTTGATTAAAAATAAACTTCAAAACTTGTAAAGGTAGCTTCTTGGAAATAATTTTTTAAAAATCCATTCATGCCGTATAAGTTAAAAAAACATGCTTCTTGTACTTTTGTTAGAAAAGTCAAAAAGTACCTCGTACGAAAAACGACAAAAGATTCCTTTCATATCTTTTACTAAAAACTCACCAAAGGGTAAAATTGTATTTAAAAAATTGTAGGTGGATGGAAATAATATTACATATTGAGGAAACATGGATTTGGATGATAAAATACACCCCAGTAAATTTCAAAGTATAAACAATCTCGGATAAAAATGAGATTGTGATATTTTCCTTACATTAGGTCCGATTTGCTTCGTAATGGACGAACCTCCTATATCATGATTTAAATAATGTTATTTACTTATTCCAGAATCATACTTATTTTTATGATATCATATATGGTCATATTCTTAGCTTCTTATTAGTAATATTTCATTACTACTTGTTTATTCGGGTGTTTATTACTTTTTGTTCTTATGCTTGTTTTGTCGAATAAATTATTATACTTATTTTTAGGTTATAGATACCTCATTTCCAGAATGGTATTAGTGTAATATATATCATATTTATTCACTAAATTCATTTATATAATCAATATGCAATGAAGATCATGCAGAAGGAGTCACATCACATCGTGGAGACGGTATTCGGTACGTACGCACGAGCGATTATATCGTTCCCATGATCGTGGAATTGTATTGGAGTGTATGAATAATATTTCATAATCAATAAAACATTACAATAATCATATATAGTTGTTTATTTTCACCATTATACCCATCCATGTAAGGTGGTGGTGGAAAATAGATTACACCACGGCGTGGAGACGGTATTCCGTACGTACGCACGCGCGGTGATATCATTTTCCATAGGATGGATAGATGGTGAAATAGGGTTGTTTAATACTTATAATAACATATCAGTATATGATTGATACTGATGTTATTACTTCATAATTAAACAACTAAATAATAATAAGTGGAAGAATAAATAAAATTGGAAAAATCGGTAACGGACATTACCTCTTCTTTAAAGCGCTTCTTTGAGACCTCCTTTTAGGGCAATAAAATTGGTCTTTGAAGAATACCAGGACCTATAGGATGTCTCTAGGGAAGTGGAGAGGAGAAATTGTCAGGGGTTTTCCGAGTTTGAAGGCTTAATAGTGGTGTGAGAAAGAGGGGGAGGAGGTGCCTTTTTATAAGGGAGGAGAGGGGCACCTTTGGAAAAACTAAAAATATTATTTTATTATAAAGACAAATTTGGTTTTAAATAGCCCCAAATTGGTTTATTTCGAAGCTAAGGTGGGTATGGGTCGTAATAGTCTCATCCAATAGAATTTAGACAAGTTTAGGTTCCTATTTTAACCTTATCATTTAGATTTAATATTAAGTTAAATAATTTTACTTTTACCGGGTCTTCTTGTGTTCTTATACTATAAGGTTAATAAACTAACTATAAGAAGCCAAACGAACCCCAAGATGTTTATTATTAATATATATAACCTCATATAAGTCATTTGGCCGAACTGTAGATTTTTCGGAATAAAATAAAAATTAATAATATAATATTTGTTTTAAAAACTATTTTATGTTAATTTTGAAACTATTTAGTAATTGATTTTTGTGAAAATCATAATAGAATTATTAGTTCGAAAAATGTTTATTAAATCAATACTAAAATGTCATATTAACCTATAAAATTAGTGTAATTCATAAAAAGTCTCAAATTACATTTATTTGGGTATTTATAACATCAATTATGTCAATATTTCATTAATAAGATAATTACTGCATCATCTTTGTGTCATAAATAAATTAAAATATTTAAAGTCTAAAAATTATAAATGAAATATAATTACGTAGAAAATATTTTTATCTTTCTAATGAATATCTATAGTAGAATTTATCTTATGTATAACCCTATATTAAATATTATTTTCTTATTAAACTTTGATTTTAACTATTTTAACCCTTCTTTAAATAAATTGATAATAAATGTCCTAATCTAATCCAAGTGGGCCTAAATGGTCATATTTTATTCCTAAGGTAGTTTTTGGTCGAATTACACTTATCAAATGGAATGAAGAAATGTGTTAGGGTAAAAATAATATCATTTTTACCCTTAATTACCCTATTTACTTTTAACCGTGGTAAATAAAAGGAAAATGTTACTATTCACCAAAAAATATTTTCATCTCATTGAACCACATTTTACTTACTGACAACAACCGTGTCTCTCATATTTTTGAAATTGCACTCACAGAAGCGGTAAAATTATGTTTTATGAAAAATTCAGTTATTTTAACTACCACTTAGTGGTTTCACTATTCATCAAAAATTGAAAGTTTTCAGAAAAATACCAAAATTTCACCCTAGGCTAATTTCGATATTCCGAATCCAAAAATGAAGTCAATTTTGAAGAATAAAATTTACAAAATTTCAAAAAGTGGTTATTACTATTCATAACGGCTAGTTTTAATAATATTTTAATAGCATATCGTTGTTCAGTGATACTCGGTATTGCGTACGACGCAAGCTATCGAGGAAGGTCGCGATTGCATGTAAAGAAAGACAAGCAAGTGATGTGTGTAGTGAAAGATTCCTTTGGTGATTTATATAACATAAAAACAAAATATTTCTCATAAACATCTCGGGTGCTACAGTGACGATCATATTCAACATTTTTTGTAATGGGTATGGACCCTTATGGTATTGGGAATGTTTCTCAGACAACCTTAAAATTTTTTAATTATATATATATGTAATATGAACCTCATTATGCGTCCTGGGTAGAATATTTTGACCTACCTTCTATAATTTTAAATGGAAATGGACCTTTTATTAGACAGTTTACAGACCTTATTTATAAATGCATGGTGCTACGAGAGTATGGTCATGTTCAGGAGATTTTGTTGTAATAGGAAATTTATATTCTTAATTATGGAAAGGAATATGAGAATGTACCATGGCATGTTTCATGCTCACTTGGTGATTTTCATACAGAGTAGGAGTATGATCATGATCCATAGCCTTTGGAATATGACACACGTCTTCTGTGTTTAGGGTATGTGCATGCCCTAGAATGTTACACTCTCAATTGGTTGTCCCTAGATGTTGGGGGATGATGATCCCAATGAGAATATCATTTCCCCTTTGAAATACATTGATGGACCATCAGAATTGGAGAAGGGATATAAGCCCCCTCCTATAGAGAATAAGATGGAAACCTGTAACACCCGAGACTTTTATGTTATATAAATCATCAAAGGAATCTTTTTCTACACAACACTTGCTTGGCTTGCTTTACACGCAATCGCGACCTTCCTCGATAGCTTGCGTCGTACGCAATACCGAGTTTCGCTAAACAACAATATGCTATTAAAACTAGCCGTTATGAATAGTAATAACCCCTTTTTGAAATTTTATAAATTTTATTTTTCAAAATGGACTTCATTTTTGGACTCAGAATATTGAAATTAGCCTAGGGTGAAATTTTGGTATTTTTCTGAAAACTTTCAATTTTTGATGAATAGTGAAACCACTAAGTGGTAGGTTAAAAAACTGAATTTTGCATAAAACTTAATTTTACCGCTTCTATGAATGGAATTTCGAAAATCCGACAGACACGGTTGATATCAGTAAGTAAAATGTGGTTCAATGAGATAAAAATAATTTTTGGTGAATAGTAACTTTTTTACTTTTTTTTTACCGCGGTTAATAGTAAATATGGTAACTAAGGGTAAATATGATATTAATAATACCCTAACACATGTCCTAATTCTATTGGACAAGTGTAATTCGACCAAAAACAAACTTAGGAATAATATATGACCATTTAGGCCCACTTGGATTAGATTAGGACATTTATTATTAATTTATTTAAAGAAGGGTTAAAATAGTTAAAATCAAAGTTTAATAAGTAAATCATTTTTAATATGGGGTTATACATAATATAAATTCGACTATAAATATTCATTAGAAATCTAAAAATATTTCCTACATAATGGTATTTTATTTGTAATTTTTAGACATTAAATAATTTAATTTATTTATGACACAATGATGATGCAGTAATTATCTTATTAATGAAATACTGACATAATTGATGTTATAAACACCAAAATAAATGTAATTTGAGAATTTTTATGAATTCCACTAATTTTATAGGTTACTATGATATATTATTGTTGATTTAATCAACTTGGTTCGAACATATAATTCTGTTATGACTTTCACAAAAATCATATATCAAATAGTGTCAAAATTGACAAAAAATAGTTTTTAAATCAAATATTATATTACTAATTGTTATTTTTTTCCTAAAAATATAAGTTTCGGACAAATGACTTAGATAAGGATATATATATTAATAATAAACAATTTGGGGTTCTTTTGGCATGTTATAGTAAGTTTATTAACCATATAGGGAAATAAAACAAAAAGACATGGTAAAAGTTAAATTATTTAACATAGAGTTAAATCTAATTGATAAGGTTAAAATAATACCCTAAACTTGTCTAAATCCTATTGGTTGATAGGATTTCGACCCATCCCCACCTTATCTTCGAAATAAGACCCTTTGGAGACATTATAAACCGATTTTGACTTTAATATAAAATAATATTTTGAGGTATTCCTAAGGTGCCCCTACCCTCCCTTATAAAAGGGCACCTCCTCCCCCTCCTCCTCACACCAATTTTAGCACTCAAGCTCGGACAACCCCTTCCATTTTCTCCTCTCCACTTCTCTAGAATAATCCTAGAGGTCCTGGTCTTCTTAAAAGACCAATCTTAGTTCCCTAAGTGGAGGATTCAAAGAAGCGTTCCAAAGAAGAGGTAATATCCATTACCGATCTTTTCAATTTCTTTCTTCTTCAACTTCTTCTTCTTTAGTTGTTTCATGACAAAGTAATAACATCAGTATTACTTACATACTGATATGTTATTATAAATATGAAACAACCCTAATTCACCTTCTATCCATCCTACGGAAAAATGAAATCACCGCGCGTGCGTACGTACGGAATACCGTCTCCACGCCGTGGTGTAATCTATTTTCCACCATCACCTTACAAGGATGGGTATAATGGTGTAATGAGTAACTATATATGATTATTATGAAGTAATATTGATACTGAAATAATATATATATACTCCAATACAATTCCACGATCATAGGAACGATATCATCACTCGTGCGTACGTACGGAATACCGTCTCCCCGATGTGATGCGACTCATTCTACATGATTTTCATTTCATAATGATTATATAAATGAATTGAATGAATGAATATGGTATATAATACACTAATACCATTCTGGAAATGAAGTATCTATAACCTAAATATAAGAATAAGAATTTATTCGACAAAACACGCATAAGAACAAAAAGTTATAAAGACCCGAGTAACAAGTAACAATGAAATATTACTAACAAGAAGCTAATAATATGACCATATATGATATCATATCAATATGTATGATTCTGGAATAAGTAAATAACATTATTTAAACTATTATACAGGAGCTTCGGACACGAACAAAGCAAATCGGACCTAAGGTAAGGGAAATATCACAATCTCATTTTTATCCGAGATTGTTTATTCGTAAGTATTTATTGGGGTGTATTTTATCATCCACATCCATGTTCCATCAATATGTAATATTGTTTCCATCCACTTACACTGGTTTAAATCCAATTTTACCCTTCGGTGAGTTTTTAGTAAAGAATATGAAAGGAATCTTTTGTCGTTTTTCATACGAGGTACTTTTTGACTTTTCCGACAAAAGTACGAAGAATGTTTTTCTTTAACTTATACGGCAAGAATGGATTTTTAAAACATTATTTCCAAGAATCTTCCTTTATAAGTTTTCAAGTTTATTTTTGATCAACTTCTTTTAGTATGACATGTTAAGAAAAGAAAAGTGTTTTTGAATAAGAAAGGATATTTTCCTCAAGAATGGAGTTCAAGTGTTTTATCAAAATTATTTTCCATCTAAGATAATAAAGGGTTTTGTTTTTATCCCTTTAATTAAATTTATTTGATTATGTTATGAGGGAATTATTTTTATGAAGTCATTTTCCTTATAATATTTGTTTTATGATGTCATGATGTTTCAAGAATCCCATTTTTGTTACATGTGTTATGCGATGATGTATGATTTATGATTATGTGGCACACATAAGAAAGGATTAATTATAAGATGGGTGGGAACTATATCTACCTCCAATGCATTGGGTAAAGATTTTATATCTCATGAGATAGACATGGCTGGAACGGAAGGTTATTTCGGTTCAGTGATACAGGACTGAAACGAGGAGTGAACTCGGTTCAGAAAGGGACTTTGTCCACTAAGATAGTCTTGGCAATGAGTCATGACTAACAAGAAATGACTTTCCATGATTATGTGTGCATGCCACAAAGCTTCAAGTCTTATGTTATGATTATGGGGATCTCATTTTCACTTCTATGATTTATTCCATGATAAGATATTATGATCTCTTTTGCAGGTTTTGATTTTCAAAAAGATATGATATGATTTTTATTTCCTTTATTTGCCCTTGCTGAGCATTTGAGCTCACCCTTTTATGTTTTCTTTTCCCCAGGCCAGGAAGATGGATATTAAGTAGAATATGCTAAAAGGGACCGTAGATATGATGAAATAAATGTGAGACACTGTAGAAGATTTATGAACCAGTTGTTTATGTTTCCCAGTTTCTAAAGACACTATACCTATACGGTCCTTTGTGGTTTTGTCATATGTTGTAATAAGTGTGCTTCAATTTCGAAGTATTAACAATGTATGTAAAGTATGGGTCGTTATAAAACCTATTCAGTCATTCATTAGAGGATGTAAGAAAATTTTCATAGAACCATGGATCTACAATATTAATATAGGTAGATTAACTAATAGTGATATGAGACAAACTCAAGGTATGTTCCATTCCCACATTGTGAACCTTATAAAAAATGGTGACATGGCCCTGATCATGAGACATTGGAGTATGTTGATGGTCTTTTTCAATAGTAATATGAGCATGTCCTGAGGCATATGCCACTCTCACATGGTGATATTATTCCAGAATGGGGATACGAGCTTGATCCTAGGACTTTGTAATATTCCACTTGATTTTTTTATAGGAATGTTCCTATCACATGATGTATGTTCCACTCTTACTTGATGATCCTCTTATGGAATGTGACTATGAGCTTGGTCTGACACCACCGTCCGTTAGTAGAATATGATGATAATCCTCTTGTATGGGAGAAAGAATGTTAAATTTCTATGAAGAAACCCCTTGTTCTCAACGATCAGAGTGTTGAGCTACCCATGTTCTAGGGATAGAAATGTGTGCATGTTCATATATCTGTACTAGTTTTGGGATATTCTATAGAAGCTCTTCATATGTTTCTAAGATGTAATGGAATGATAGAAAAGTGTTTTTCAATGATATAGGCCAACATATTTTTATTTACCCACTATATATTAATATATACCTTTTATTGAAGCTATATGATCTCACTTTCTCCCTACTTGTGCCATCAGAATATACTGGTGGAATTCAAGATCAGGGATAGGGATATGCAATTCCCCTATGCCTACTACAATGATATGCACACATAAATTTTACGAGTTAGGAGGGTTATGAGCCTACTCACTTGATATTTTCAGAATATTTCAGTAGAAATATTTGTTGGGAGTGGGGATATGAGACCACTCATGATTATCTAGATTCTTCCATGCCTAATCTATCTTCTGTGATTACCATTTTTAGGTGTTATAGGTGGAAGTGTGTTGGGTGGTATCCGCAGCAAGATATTGAAGAGATTTCGTGAGATGGTTCTGGAAATGGTAGTTGATAGAATACCTCCTCAGTGGACCTTGATTCAGAGAGAATCCAAAATTTGGTCCTTGATCCACCATTATTAGTAACTGAAGGTGGTGATATTTTTTCTCTGATTATTAAATTCTCAAGCAGTTGGTTCTCGAAATGAGGGCCACTAACATCACTACAACTTTCAATGGAAAATGTAGACAAATCAATTTCCCAACATGAATACCCTAACCTGAAGCCTCATTGGTTGGGATCATACCATGTCAATGATATTCCCATATCATTTCATTCTTCACCCTATGAAGATGATTTGAAGTGGGCAAGGTAATTCTGTTTCCCATAAGGGTTGAAATAGTAGCTAATTTTCCAAAGAGGTTGATGGATGAAGACATGTTAGATTAGGGTGTTATTTTTGAGAGCAATAAGAAAACATGGAACAAATTAATTGATCACTACACTATTGCAGTATTGATATAAAATAAATTATAAATGCAAGGGTGACAAAATCTCTTTTTATTCTTGATATATCCATTCTTCTCTCATGTACTTGTCAAATCATGGATAGTCTTATTTCATCAAAATTCTATCTACATAGGATTTTCCATATGATACATGTCATGGTCAGCTGGGTAGATTTCTATTTTAGAGATTCACATCAGGTTCTCTATTATTGTGTGTGTATGAAATGTAAAAAAATATTCCTATGAATAATAACAGAAACATTCTTTTCTTTGTGAGATTCACATCTGGTTCACCATTTTTTTATAGGAAATTAAAAAAAATCCTGATATATAATAAACAAATAATATTTATCTTATGGATATTCCCATCATATTCATCAATTCTATTTCACATAGGTTCATAGAGATAATGACCCACTCATATGATGGGAACATAAATGGACGGACAAGAACTAAGTATTTTATTTTTTTAATCTTATGTTTTGTATTTTGTGGTTAAATGATTTCTCATCTAATTTTTCATATCTATTTCATTAAAAATATTTGGCTAGCTAGACCCGAATGATTAACTGTAGTGGGGGTTTAATTTCATTATACACTCATTCAAGTAAACAGTACCCGTTTTTATAGATAGAGGAAACTCTCATCATCTCTCACTACCATAACTGGGAATGGACATTCTTTCTAAATGTTAATGGTCCTTTGGGGTTTTCAAACCCAACTATGTTTAGGAACCCACATTGATAGATAGGATGGGAGGTTGAGCTCCTCACACCATTTTGGGTTTATTTTTATACTCCATGAATCTAGAATAGGTTTATGATTTTTTAATAATATATTAATAATCCGGATATCTGATCATTTACCCTCACAAAATGATCATATGTTATGTGTCATTATATGAAAATAGAATGGAGGGAGGTGTTGTTGGTGAATCCATACGTATGTATCCTATGTTATTCAACAATTTCACATTGGTGGGTTGCTAATTATATGTATAATTTTTTTAACCAGGTACCTAAGAGATCATTTCAATCTATAGAGTTTATTAATATATTTAGGATTAGATTTAGTCATTATGAGGCATCACACATATTCTATTTTTTCACAAGAATCAAAACTCATATAATTATTTACTACTGTGCGATTTAAGATATAACAACCCTTATCTTTATTACACACATAGAAATTATTTATTACATAAACTTTCACATAAAACAACATTGGGGTTCATGAGTTTTATTTTCTTGGGAAATTAAGAACATTACATGACAACATAAGACATAAAACACAACATATTTATTGGAAACTTATTTTACATGACCACAACATTCCATCATACTTAGAATTGCATGAGATAACCTGAGGACATGTATAAAAAAATAGTGATCTAAAAATACTTTTAAGGGAGTAAAAAAGAAATAAAATGAATAATATAGTACATGTTAGGCAATATTATTATCAATGGAGCACAAGATAAACATGAACATAAAGGAATTATAGAGCATGATTATCATAACATGGAAATGTGGCAACAACATTTAACATGATATTTGCATTAACCACGGATCATTGCACATAGAGAATGAGTAACCCCTCATTAAATATGAATTGACATGAGTAAGCATTAATTTCACTTTAATTAGAATTAGTAAACCCTCATTTCACTTTATGTATCATGATACTATTCATTACCCAATGCATTGGAGTGCTATCAGGGCACACCCCTTATAAACATTTCATTTCATGCATAAGTGTGCCACAAGGATCATATAACATAGAATTAGTCAACATAATCATTTATTACATGATAATGTAAGGTGGAATATATATATGAAACTTTATAACCTATAAGTATATGTGAATAGTGTATAATACCCTTGATAGAGAAATGGGTATGATATTAACTTACATGATGATTTTAGCAAGGTAAATTTTGGCAGCATAACAACATCAAATTGAAATCATAAAATGGGTAGATGGGAAAGTGGTCTCTACTCATTTATACATGAATTGGACAGTAAGGGGGTCATGGAACATAATATCCCAACATATGTACTGAAATTTAGAAACATAATATAAAATAAATTCTTGAATGTAAATGAGAATAGAGAAATTACTTACGGAATTTTGGTATGGTAACAGGTGTACATGAGATGCATTAATGAGATAACAATTGGTCAATCGTCATAAAACATACGGATGAAAATATGGGAGACATGTGAAATCATACCCCAACATTGTTAATTCAAAATAATAGGGTAAAAAAATGAAATTTGGACCCAAATTTGAAAGGATGAAATACCCTACTTGGAAGTGTGATCGTAAAGGCTTGGGAGAGGCTTGAGAAAGGATTTTAGGAAGCTTTGGAAGCCGTGGGCAAATTCTATAGATGAGAGTGAAGAGGTTGGTCGAGATATAGAGATTTTTAGTGAAGAGGAAAGGGAGATTGTGTGGGTTTATATATTAAGGGGGATTCTTTATTTAGTAGGTTTTGGACACTACTGATTAAACTAATCAAAACTACAAACCACCCCATGGTTTATTCCAAGGTTTTTTGCTAAATGAGAGTGGAAAAAGTTATTTTATAAGGCTAATGTCCAGAATTATTAAAATATTAGGCTTTCTTATATGTATGTGAGTCACACTCACAAGGAAATACTTTTAGAAAGTTAAAATATTTTGTAATTCTTAGAGGGTCCACAAAGGCACCATAAAATTAATCAAAAAAAATCTAAAATCTCATTATATTAATGATAAAACATATATTGGAACCAATTATTTTATTATTTTATTAAATCACCATTAATTCATTATAATTTCATAAAACCCATTATATATTTAAATGGTATTTAATTTTTACCCAACAATTCAACTGTTGCAAAAAATTATGAATAATTCATTGTTATATAATTTTGAAAATCTAAATACAAATATAATATTCCTTTTATCTATTTTTTTCTAAATATAAGAATTTTTTATTTTAAAATAAATACTGACATTTATCGAAAATTAATGGGTTTTGACAAAAATAGCTTTTAAACCGTAATAAAAATTATACTTGTATTTATAAAAATTATAAGGTAATTTATATTTAATAAAAAAAATTAGTAATAATTATTTATTAAAATATTTTTTAATTAAAAAATATATTTATTCAACCAAATAGATTTCTAAAAATACTATATGTGCTTTATGAAAATTTATTTATAATGTAACAACAATAATATTAATGTATATTTTTTATATAAAAATAATGCACATAATAATAGTGCTAGTGTATTGTTACATAACCCCTTATAACACCCACATAAGACCTAAGGGTTGGGTGTGCAATGCTGAAAGACTTTTCGGGTGGCTCAGATAACATCAATCAGGTGGTAACCTGTATTAACTTCCACTTCTTTCATAGACAGTTTCATTCCAGCTTAACATGTTAAAACTCAGCTTGGGATTAGTCAAGGGAAAATCCCAGTGATGCTACCTCATTTCCAAGATCTGACTAAAAGGATTTTTATGGAGAAATTCTACTAGATGATGTCATCTCTTCCTTGGTTTGAGTAAAATGGATTTGTTAAAAACCTATATTTATTCTATTCATGTGATCACATTTCAACAGCTATATTAGCAGTAGTAAAAATTCATAATGGTATTTTAGAATCCCAAAACATAAAACCAATGAAGTTAATATAATATATATAACCATTTTATATAATAAGACATTTATTTAGATCAAGAGTAATTTTCATCAATAAAAGTTTGGGTTGTCACAATCTTCCCCCCTTAAGAAATTTCGTCCTCGAAATTTACATTTGACACACTAAAATATATGAGGGTAACTCTTCTTCATCATTTTCTCTGATTCCCACATTTCTTTTTTGAACTTCTGGTTATCCACAACACCTTCACGTGGGGCACTATCTTATTTCATAGAATGTTTTCCCTATGATCTAAGAACTTCACAAGATTCTCTTCATAGGAGTGGTAATTATCCAATGGTACAACCTCAGGATTGAGTAAATGTAAAGGGTCATGTTTGTACTTCCTCAAGAGTGTTACATGGAATGAATCATGTACTTGAGATAGGTTCGGTGGGAGTGCTAGTCAATAGTCTATAGCTCCATTGTCATCAAGGATCTCAGAAGGGTTGATGTACATTGGGCTAATATTTCTATTCTTCTCAAATCTCATAACTCTCTTCCATAGTGATTTGTGGAGGAATACCATGTCTCCAACATAAAACTCTTTTCCTCATCGATGATTATTAGAATAGCTCTTTTGTCGACTCTGATATGCATTAATGTGTTGTTGGACAGTCTTAACCTTCTCCAGCATTTCTTGGACCATTTCTAGTCGTAGGAGTTTTTCCACCCAACATCATCCCAACATACCGGTGATCTACACCTATTCCCATAAGTAGAATCATAAGGATCCATTTAGATTATTGAGTGAAAAGTGTTATTTTAAGAGAACTCAACATGAGGAAGATGTTGATCCAATATTCCTTTGATGTCCATTGAACATGCTCTAAATATGTCTTCATGTGTTTGGATAGTCTACTCAGGATGTACATAAGTTTGAGGATGATAAACAGTACTGATGTTCAGCTCCATATGCAGAGTGTGTTGGCAGATCTTTTACAACATAGAGGTGAATCTTGGATCTCGATCGGATACAATCGATAGTGGTACTCCGTGAAGCCTTACCACTTCTCTGATATATATCCATCCCAGTTGATCCAATGAGAAATTCTATCTAATTGTAATGAAGTGTTTAGTATTTAAAAGAAGATCCACAACAACCCAGATAAAATTATTTCCAAGGGATATCTTCAGATGTCCGGTGACAATGACCATGGTTATGTTCTCCCATTTCGATGTTGGAATGGGTAATGGTTGCATCATCCTTGTAGAATTCGGCCTCTTAGCCTTCATTTTCTAACATACTAGGAACTTTGATGTATACTCAACAATATCCTTCTTCATGTTATCCCACAAATAATTCTCTCTATTATCTCAAAATATATTTGTGTTTCCAGGGTGAATAGAGAAATTAGAACTATGTGCATCGTCCAAATGTTCATTCTTAAACTCCAGATTTCATGGAACACATAGTCTTCTCGAAAATCTCAAAATTCATTATTCATTAACATTGAACTCTTAGGATTTCACTTCTCTGTTAGTTTCCACTTTCTTCTAAATTCCCACAACATCCTTTTGAGCTTCCTTTAAGAATTCCAATAAAGACAGTTGAGAAATCATTTGTGAAAGGATTAACGATGTTACATTCTTTATGATTCTCATTCCCATCAAAAACAAATCTATAAAGATTGGATATTTTTAAATTATAATCTATGATAGAATAGTTGGTCTTTTTCTACATAGAGCATCTTCCACCTTGTTCAATTTATCAGGGTGGTAATGAATTGAGAATTCATAGTCTTTGAACAGCTCTAACTATCTTCATTGGTGCTTGTTCAACTCTTTTTGTGTAAATATTTACTTCAGGCTTTTGTGGTCCATATATATTTCAAACTTCTACCCAAAGAGAAAATGTTTCCAAATTATCAAATAGAATATTATTGCAGCCAACTCCATATCATGTGTTGGATATTGTTGGTCATGAACATTGAATTTTCTTGATGCAAAGGAAATGAATTTTTCAGTCTGAATCAACACACATACCGTGAACTTCTTCGAAGAATAACTAAATACCATGAAAAGTTATCCCCTTATGGGTAGTGTGAGAACGGGCACAGTGATAAGCCTCTTTTTCAACTCTGTGAAGATATCATCACATTCATCACTACAAGAAAACTTGACTCTCTTCTGAGTTATCTTGGTAATAGGGTTGGGCAATCATGAGAAATTTCTCATAAATCAGTGCTAATATCCAGCTAACCCCAGAAATCTACGTATATCCATCACTGATTTTGTCCTCAGTCATCCCTCAAATACATTTTTATTTAATAGATATATATATATCCCATTGATTGAGATATTATTACCCTAGAATGATATTTATCCCAACCAAAACTCACACTTTCTGTACTTTCAGAGAGCTTCTCCTTTCACATGGTCTCTATTATAGTTCATAGATGATCCTCATGATCCTCCTTGGTTTTGAAGGAAATTATATTATTGTTTATAAATACTATCATAAATATTTGATGATATTCTCTAAAGACTCTATCTATCATGTCCATGAAGATTTCAAGAGCATTAGTTATTCGGAAGGGAATTACTATGAATTCATAGTTCTCGTACCTTGTATGAAAAGCAGTCTCGGGGATACCCTCCTTCTTTACCCTTACATGATAATATCATAATCGCATATACATCATGGATATGTATTGTTCTACTTGTAGATGATCAAAAAATTCATCAACTATGGGTAGAGGATACTTCTCCATTGTCATGTTTTTTTGTGCTCATGATAATCAATACAAAGGCACATTGACCCATCCTTTTTATTGACGAAGAGGACTGGTGCACCCCATGGTAATGCACTTGGGTATATAAATCCTTTATCTAGATTCTCATGTAATTGTTTATTTAGATCCTCAAGCTCCACAATAACTGTTCTATATTATGTATTAGATATTAGAAATGCCCCAGGTATAAGATCACTTGAGAATTCAACATCTCCTCTAAGAAGAAGACTAAAAAATCTCTCTAGAAACACTTCAGGGAATTCCCTCATAATTGACATGTCTTCAAGGATTTTTGCTTCCATAAACATAATAATATGATCAAGATATGAATTCTCATAGGGTAGTAATGTCCACACTTTAAATGATGGTGGTAAGGAAGATCCATCCTCCTCCTTGCACTTGTACAGAATTGGGGGTTGATTCTCCAAATAGAGAGTGAATTCCCTCTCACAGCAATTTAAGTTTCCTCTATATAGAAAAATCCAGTCTATGCCAAGAAGTGAAACAAATTCCACTAGAGGGATTATGAAAAAGATCGCTGGTAAGTTTAATCCACAAATTATTATAGGGGTGTAGTTATATAAATTGGATGCAATGATTTCTCCATTATCCGTTCTCACCGACATCTCTACTTCCATGATTTGTGGGGGGTTATGGGATTGTTCTACTAAACTTTTAGTATATAAAACAATGCGTAGAACCATAATAAAAGCGTGAATTTTCTATTCTTGATTGATTAACTAGCGCACATTTCACCAATTTGTTGTTGTGGTTCAGTTTGGCAGTAGTGATTGAAAAATCTATCCCTTGCTGCCTTATTGGATGTTGGTGGCCTCCAAAAACCCTTGGCATAGGGAATTGGATAGAAAAGTGTCGTATTTCTTTGTATTTGAAGAAATAGAATAGTTCGTTGGGGGCTGAATGGAGAATTACTCTCTTTTGCTTCAGTAGTGGGTTTTTCTTGCTGATATTTAATGTCTAGGTGTTCTTGTCTTGCACAGCTAAGCATTTCCTCATACCCTTTATGAAATTTCTGGGGTGATTTTTTTGGAACCCTTGGAAAGTGGGGTGCTGGAATATCTTTTCCCCATTGGAATTATCCATCAGACCACTAGAATTAATTTCCACTTTCAATTTCTTATCCCCATGATACCCTCGAGATTATTTGATATGAATTTAAACTTTGAGGGAAAATCGAATAATTTCATCATATCTATCAAAGTCACGAATCGCTTGGGATTTTCCGTAGGATTGGTTTTATCCCTTAAAAGAAGAGGTAAACCTTGTATTTGGGAGTAATGACAAAGCCATAAGGATATCGTTCAAGCATTTTTATTTTTTTCCACATATGCTATGATGGATTTTTGGCTTTTTTTCTAGAGAAAATGTATGTCCCATTCCATCTTAATTCTGAGGGGGTAGGGAAAATATTTATCGAATTTTTTTTGGAAATCCTTCTATTCAAAAGCCTTGATCTCTTCCTCATGCTTCATATTTTTTATCAATGTCCACCGTTGATCATCTTCATACTCTATATGATAAGAATCCATAAGAACCTTCTTGTGTTCGTAACATTGAAGGATGAGGACAATATTTTCAATGAGGTTGATCCATTGTTCAGTGAATAAGGGATCAAATGATCCATTAATTGTCGGGGTCCTTTGTCTCATGAAGCTCTTGTTTGTGTCTTATTATTTATTTGGGCGGGGGGGTTGAAAGTTCCTCTTGACCCATGTTTTAATTAAAGATATGAGTTAACTGAGAGAGTATCGTGAAATTTTGTGTGATTCTCGTTCCCATCAGATTGGGCATCTCATTAGAACAGTTGTTACATTGATCATAACATTGGTTTTTAGCTCGTGTCCTCCTATTACTGGCCATTATCTAGAATAAAAGGAATAATAGGGGTAACACATAAAGGGGAATCCAAATACAGAAATGGATAACTTATAAATTACATTTATTTCCTTAACATATGAATTTGTAGCCTTCCAACTATGTTATCCAAGATCTACTTCCCAACCTATATTCTGGGGGTGTTTATGATCCTAAATAATTGTTCATACTAGGGTTATTAATTTACCAAATAATATCCCCTTGATGTTTCATAACGAAGTGTGCATCAAGGCCCATTTTAGTGCACTTGTTCCTGTTCGAGTGTGGTTCGAAGTGGTGTTTTTGGGTTTTACCCCTATATACATATGTGCCAAAGCAACGTCTACATGTTCATATCCAGAGAGGGATGTATTTAATTGATAAACCACATACTCTTTACTCATTGAAATTTATAAATGTATTTATTTTACTTAGTCTTATCCCTAAGTAATTCACTAGGGTTTTCTAATCCTAACCCCAGAAATAGCTAAACTTATCTATTTAATCCAACTATATCAACCATGTACTTTATTACACACATAAACATGATTAATTACATAAAAATTCACTTAAGGAAAATATAAGGATAAATATGTCTAGTGTCCTGGGAAATTAGGAACATTACATGACAACTTAAGACATAAAGCACAACATCATTATTGAAAACTTCTTTTACATGAACACAACATTCCTTCATACTAATTATTTCGTGGGATAACCTAAGGACATGTATAAGTAAAGGGTGATCTATAAAACCCAGTATGGGAGTAAACAAGGAATTACATGATGAATATAGTACATGTTAGGAAATAGGTTTATCAATAGATCACAAGAGAAACATTAACATACATGCTTGATATAGCATGATGATCATATCATGGAAATGTGGAAACAACAATTAACATGATATTTGCATGAGAGAAAGCTCATTCAACATGGAGCATGAGTAAACTCTCATTGAACATGAATTAGAATGTTTAAACCCTCATTTCAGTTGCATTATCATGATTAAACCCTCATTCCACTTGATTTATCATGATATTAATCTTTACAAAATGAATTTGAGCGCTATCATAGTGCACCCTTTATAAACATTTCATTTCATGCATAAGTGTGCCACATGGATCATATAACATGGAATCATTTAACATCATCATTTTTACATTATAAACAAATGAAAAATTCATACATGAAACACTATAATCAATAATTATATGTTCATAAAGGTGAAAACCATTGATAGAGAAATGGGTATGGTATTCAGTTACATAGTGATTTTGACATGGGAAATCATGGAACCACAAAGACGTAAAATATAAATAATAAAATGGGCTGGTGAAAAAGAAATGGGTATATCATAATTTATACATGAAATGGTCAGTAAGGGGTTCATGGAACATAATATCCCAAAATATTTAGTGTAATTTAGATTCATAATATAAAATAGTTTCTTCAATGTAAATGTGAATAGAGAAATTATTAACAGTATTTTGTCCTGGTAACATGTGTAAATCGGAGGCATTAATGAGAGAGAATGATGTATACCATCATTAATATATAAGGAGTTAATTATGGGGGAGGTTATAAATTATACCTAAACATTTTTAACTGAAAATAAAATGGTAAAACAATATAATGAAATTTGGACTAAAAGAAGAAAGGAAGAAATCCCATACTTAGAAGTGTGATCCCGAAGGCTTTACAGAGGCTTGAGAGAGGATTATAGGGATATTGGGGTGCCTTGGGAGGATTATAGAGAGAGGAAATCAAAGGTAGGTTGATATCCAAAGGTTTTGAGTGAAGATGAATGGGATATTGAGTGGGTTTATATAGGAATGGAGAGGGAATTCTTTATTATTTAGTGTTAGGACACTACACATTAAACTAATCCAAACCAAAAACAATAACAAGATTTTTCCAAAAGGTTTTTAACCAAATTGAAGTGGAAATTTCTTTATAAGGCCAATCATAGAACTTATTAAAATATTTGTCTTTCTTATGTGGAGAAGAGTCACACTCTAAGAAAAATCATTATAAAAAGTTAAAATATTTTATATATTTTGGAGGGTCCGCTAATGCACCGTAAAATTTATAAAACAATTATAAAATCACAATATTTTAAAGATAAAACATATATTTTAGAAAAAATATTTACATTTTATTTTATTACATCACAATTGGGTCATTCTGATGTCATATAACACAATATATTTTAAATGGTATTTAATTTTCACCCAAAAATTCGACTGTCTTAGAAAATTATGAAAAATTATCCATTAGATAATTTCAACATCATGAATCCAAATATGATATTCATTTTAACTAAATAGATTTCTAAATATTTGAATTTTTACTTTTAAAATAATAACTGACATTTATAAAAAATTCATGGGTTTTGGAAAAAATATATCTCAAACCTTAATAAAAATAACAATTGTATTCAAAAAAATTATATGATCATTTATATTTAATAAAAAGTAATTGATTAATAACAATTTTTTATAACAATATTTCATTTAGAAGTCCATTAATTCATCAAAATATATTTCTAGAAGAACTATTTGTTCTTCCAAAAAAACCTGTACAATGTAACAGTAATAAAAAAAGTGTATTATTTATAAAAAAATAATTCATGTAATCATAGTGTTGGGGTATTATTACATTACCCCTTATAACACCATCATAAGACCTAATGTTAAGGTGTGTGGTGGTGAAAGACTATTGGGGTGGCTCAGATAAGATCTCATGGGTGGTAATCTCAATTAACTTCCACTTCTTTCATAGGCAGTTCCATTCAATCTTAACATGTTGAAGCTCGACTTAGTGTTGGTCAAGAGAGAAGCCTAGTGATGGTAGCTACTTTCAGAGATCTGACAAACGGGCATCGTATGGAGCAATTCTACTAGATGAGGACATCAAATCCTTTTTCCAAGTAAATTGGATTTGTTAAAGCCCTATATTTATTCAGATCATGTGATCACAATTCAACGACTATATTAGAAATGATAAAAATTATTAATGGTATTTTGATGTTCAAAAACATAAAACCAAGGAAGTTATTATGTTATATATAACTATTTTACATAATAAGACATTTAACTAGATCAAGATGAATTTTCATTAATAAAAGCATATGTCATTCCATAACATCCCATGGAAAAGACATATATATGGTCACATGGGAGCTTGGTATTGAGCTCGATCCTTGAGGATACTAGCAATGTTTCTTGGTTATGATATCAAGAAATGTTATCCTAGTTCAGTCACACCCCATGGACTGACCCCAAGGTAGATACCCCTATTTTGTGGGTAATATGATCATTCCATCGATCAAGTCTCACAAACTAAGGCTACCAAGGATTTAAGAGATTAATGATGCCAATGATTTTATCATTTCGACTACCTATTCCCTTGTGAGCTATGTTCGGTGTTGGTAACATGGAGGGAAAATGACCACTCCCAATACTTGTGAATGCTGAAATTATGTTCTAGTACATCCCTTTGGAAGATTATTATGGATCGTGTGACATAGCAATAATTCATACATATTATGGTCATAGAAGGAATAAGAGTCAATTTAGTTCATTTATTTATCAATAAATTTGTAGATAAAGAAGAATAATCATCCCATGGGAGTGATTGGCTACCAATGATCAGAATGTTAGAGACATGTAGGGACATACAATGAAGATGTTGTTCATTTTCTATTGGGACTATTGTAATAAATTCTACATGTCCGTGTTATGGTAGGAATAAAATTCTTTATAGTTCAATTGTATATGGATCACACACCAAGGTTTCACTTATAAACTATACATACTATATTATGCTACTAATCTGGGCGTACATACTGAGGTTTCCCAATGTAAATGATATAACCATTACAACATCCTTTTCTCATGTGAGATATTGTTTCTATGAGGAACAAGGGATGGAAATAATTAGTCTCACTAGTTATGGATATGGGAGTTGTGAGATGGGACTTTCCTATAGGGGTTTGTTATGGATCTCGGGCCTTGGGAAGTCATCCTACATATATTATTTATGATAGGAATCATAATTCTCATTGTTCATTATGTAGGGATTACACACTAAGTCTTTAATTATATGTAGGGAATACCATATTATGAGACTTATTAAGGATTAGACACTGAGTATTCATTTTTTTAATGATATGATGATTGAAAATTCATAAGCCCACCTTAGAAATGCTCAGTGTGGGAAGAAAGGGATTGAAAATGTCAAGTCTTATAACTTCTTGATGTTGAAATTTTTTAATAGGATATCCTTTCCGATGTTTATATTGGAGCTCATGCATTTTTATGGTATCCTATATAGTCTATTAATTACATGTATAAGAGTCATTTTTTTTCAATTAAACAGGGTCTTACACACCAAGGTTTCCCTTTGTGAAGGTTGTGAAAAGTTATCAAGTCCATGGATGCTCACATCACTTAGCCTGGTTGTCTATCTGACATATTTTGATTATCTTCTTCACATGACTTGATTTTATATTTTACAAGTTAGAGGATGTGTATTTGAAGTTTCCAAACACAATCACGTTATATAGTTGACATGTTTGATGGACATTACATAATTTGTAATGCATGTTTAAAGTCAGTCGCATTACCAAGGATAACATGTATAGAGGATATTACATGATCTATATGGTTCATTCATGAAGCCATTACATGACCATAGCTAACATTATCAATGGGAATCACATGATCAGGATATGTTTCCCTGGTTTCATCGTGAGATATTGATAAATTTCTTGGATGGTTCGATGAGGGTCTGTTGGATATGTCTGGAGGGTGCGGCATGTCGTGGATGACTTGTTCGTGAGTCAAAGAAAATGATTTTTTTGTCTTGTCTAATGAACATTGAGATATCCAATTGACTAGTACTGATTCCATTATAAGTCTTATTTGACATGTAATGGAGTATTATTACGATCTGGGAGGAATTTCTAGGGGATACTTGGTGGGTTGGATGGGGATCCCATAGGGTTTCTGAAGACATGGGTGGTGTACATGGGGGCTCCATGTGAGTTTCTCTAACACATATAGGGGACTTTACATGATCCAAAAAGTATACCAAAAAATTTTCACGTGACTTTAGTTACATGTAAGGGTTCATTCAAATGTCCTGGGGGTTCATGAAAAGGGCATGATAATCATATAATATGTTCTTTTTGTAAGTATGACATATTTGTATTCATAGTCCTATACTTTTATTGTATGTGATTTATAATTATTCACTAATATCATAAATAAGTCTCACAAGACTCATCAATAATGTGGGATTTACTTCGAAAAACCCACAAGAAGTCATTAGTATGATTTTTGAGTGATCATGTAAAGTTCATATGCATGTCACATGACCCGCTTAGGTGGCTCCCCTTATATTTCCTGAAAGAAAACTATTCTGATCATGCGATCAGTTGCTCTAGAAATCCCACTATGATCCTTGGGTGCACAGGTGGGAGAACCCATGAATTTCATTTTTTGATGATATGGTGGGGTATTAATATTTCTTTCCACCCTGATTATTCTTCTCATTTTGCAACACATTTCATGCTAATCTAGGATAGAGTCTGAAAAGGGCTTTGGTGTCACTCATTTTTTTTTGAGGATTTATTATAGTCCATCCAAGGTGAGTTTCCTGATTCTCAGCAATCACAAGACTTTAATTTCAATGCCTCACTCATTGGATTTTATCCAACTAATTGGGTATTTCATAATTAAAAATACATTTCAAGAGACATTAAAATTTCTAGGTTTCCATGTCTATGGACATTCACGATATAAGGATGCCTAGTCAAATGATATCGAATGATCTAAGGAAACTTGATGGGGACTTTTTTCGATCAGTGTGGGGATACCAATAGATTGTGCAGGTTTTTCAAGGGGGTATCATGTGATCAATGGTTATTGGAATATCCTCTCCTCACAAGAAGCGCCCATCATTTAGGTTTTTATTTCCATGTCTATTTTGTATGGTTTGTGGACAACATGATTTTGTGTGAGTTTTATTGAAAATAATTTCCCTCCCAATCGGTGATAGGTCGTGTGACACACAAATGGTCATTTATTGATTCATGATCATTTTATGATAAACTATTATATTGGAAATTATATCTAGAGGGGGATTACATGACTGGCTAGACATGTATTTGTTCATCCATGTATTGAGGATGAAATGGAAATACACTTTGGGATATAAGGTAGACATATCTCCAGGGGTTTGGGGTGTCTTGTGAACCACATGGATGCAACATGTGATGTTCATGACCACAAAAGGATCCCACAATTTCAACCTTTTATTTACCTTTTAATTTTACAAGGGATTAAGGTCTCATGGGATTGAATGAATGTTATTGAAGACAATGACACTTTCGATTGGTGATCCACAGTCGAACCAATAATGGGTTTCATAGTGATGTGAGAGAGTTATCATGGTAAAAGCATTCTTTTATTCTTTTGAGATAATAATGGAGTGCATGACCACATGGACAAGCCCATGTCCCTTTTCATGATGGGGTGTTGTTTTTAGTGGGCTCTTCTATGGGTAGGTGAACATTTCACTAGGGCTACAGTGGTGTCTCCCATGCTGCAAGGGTTTATCATGTTATTTTTACAACTACAATTGGCACCCAAAGTTTGGATATTTCATACAATTTTCTATGTATGTTTGGATATATTTTGAAGTATCCAGTAATTGATATATCACTTGGCACTGAGGTTCTCATCTAGTTACCGACACATGATCAATGATTGTTTGGTATGCCTTCGCATGAATGAATATGACATGATAATGGTTTTTTTATCCTACAATGGGATATGTGACACGAATGATTCTTCTCATGACATATCAATGGTCATGTGATCATGTGTCCACTATAGGATCACGCGATTCACAAGTTCTGGCTAACTTCTTTTTCATTTCCTTGGGGGTAAAATAATACCCTTTTTCAAGCATCTCTTTAATTGTGATTTTTTCAAGGCTCATTTGGAAGGTGTAAAAATGATATTAAATTTTATATTCATAATTATGTCATAAATAGAATAAATAAACTTCAATCCTCTCATAATAAGAATCCATGAAATATGTTGATGGAAAATGAATTGTATCACTATCTGGATTCTAAATTCCACATGTAATAACAAATTATACATTCACTTACCATTTTATGGAATATAGTAATATATTTGTGGTTCTATAATAATACTAAAATTTTAGTATATTAAGGATAATATTGTCATTTTTTAGGGTTAATACCTCAAATATAATAGACATAGAGGAAGAAATAGATTGAATGAGGTCGGTATGAGGATCACCAATCATTCAGTTAGTCTTCCTCAAAACGATACATAATGACATATAGAATGGTGAATCTATAATTATTAAATTTTTTAAATAATATAAATGTGGGATGTTTTTTTATAAGCGGTGGATAGTACATACGTTATATTTTTTTAAAGAATAAAATATAATAATTAAATTCTCATGAATTTTTTTTTAATTTGGCCATTGAATAGAATGTGGGATATGACAAGGTAAAAATATAGAGATCCAAAAGGATATACAAAATTATATTCTTCTTTATTACCAATATTGTTTTTGACCACTAGTAAACTTGTTTTAACCTTAACCACAATGACTAAATTTTAATTTTTTTACAATTTATTATGACAAAAAATGAATGTGGACACATTAAATAATATTGACTTGATTATTCCAAATGATGAATCCATTTTATCAAATTTATTCAAAAAAATTGGAATATTTTATTTTTAAAGGAAACTACCAAAACACAATAAAAATTTTCAAAAAAATATATTTCCTTATGTATACAATGTTTTTATATGAAAATTAAACTGAAATTATTTCTATTGAACATATTTAGAATAAAAAAAAATATAAATGAAATAATATTTTTTTTAATCAATTGTAAAATAAAATTTAATGTTTTTAAATATTTTATATAAAATATAGTTTTTAAAAAAAATTGGAATTTTTCACTATTCATTGGAAATTAATTTTTTCTAAAAAATATGAAAAATTCAATATAAGATAAATTTAAAATTTAAAATTCAAAAATATATACCATTTTTCAATTCTCTTTTTTTAAATAAGAAAATATTATTTGTAATATATTCCAGAAAACAATTAAAATCAAATTTTGAGGAAAATGTATTTTCAAAACATATATTGAATTTATTAAAAATGATCTACTTATATATTTTATTAATCATAAACTATTATAAATATCTGTAAAATGTTTCCATTCCTATTCATACCATAAATATAATGTGTAGGTTATCATGGTATACTATATTATGGATCATTTATAAAATGGGTTTGGTGTATTGAATGCTATTAGAGAAATTATTTTAGTAATAAAATATCAAAAAATCTTGAGTTGTTACAACCACTACAGGATGACTATGTCTGATCCGGTTGAAATATTATTATAAGATTAAAATTGGGGAAAATAAATATAAATAACCATGAGATAAAATTTATTGAATTATGAATTAACTAATTAAATGAAATATATCAAAAATAATGGGGTTATATAACATATTTAAATAGAAATATAATTGTTAGATTAGAAACCTGATCATTAGAGTAGACACCTAACTACAGGAATAATAAAATGGTTATTTTTGTTTTTGGTTATATAAAACTATATGACGTAAAAAACTAAACTAAAATATATAAATGTATTATAATATAAAAAAAGTACTCAATATATGTAACATGATTTATGAATAAGTATAGAATTTCTATAAAAAATGTATATTTATTAATAATATTTTTTTTGATTGACATAAAAATTGGATTTGCATAATTTAGATATTTATTTTATAGAAATCAATTTTAGTTTTTAATCATCATTAAATGATTTTATGGGGGTAATTTTATTGGTAAATTTAAAAAATGGTTAATTATATATTTTAATATAGAATTATGACAAAATATGTAATTTTATGATGTGGAAATTACATGAATAAAAACATCATCCATGAAAAGTTTATAAGAAATTATCATTTTTCAAATCTCACACATACTTTATAAAAATTAGTCAATTGATTCAATAATGTATATTCTAGAGAATAAATTAAATTAATCATTATATTATCTGAAAACAAACCTCCACATAACATACATTTATTACTCACCATTAACTAGTTCTCCTTATCTTATAAAAATTAATTCCTTTGATAATGATTTACCAAAATCAATTCATAAAACCTCTCAAAAAAATAGGAAAAATTCATGCTTTTATAAAAAATTTCATTCCATAAATCCATAAATCATATACCACTTGTAGCATCTCAATTAAAATTAATGATAGTCTTACTCACTCAATATTAAATTTATATATCTAATTACCCCTTCACAATATTTTTTATTATAATTATAACATGAAATATATAGTATAATTTTAGTTTAACATTATAAAAAAAAATCAAATTTTGACTACTAATATAAATCCCGATGGCATTATTGGTTTGTTTTATCTTAATTTTTTAACCAATTCATTGATAGGTAGATGAAAATTTAGATTTAAATAACTTTTGATTTAGAGTAATGGTTAAGGGAGAAAACAATTAGTGTATATATAGTAATAGAACTAGGAACCCTTTGCTATCACAACTTTTACATGTCTTTATCTCATAAGTCATATAGTCAAAACTACTGTTTCCACTATATACCAAATAAATTCTAATATGGATCTGGTAAAAACATGAAATTTTATTCTATGGGGGAGAAAATGGTATTTTATTTTAAAAAATAATCCCAAATCAATTGTTTTCTTTTGTTTCTTTTCCTTCATTTATTGTTAGTGACCCCAATTGCGTACTGTTTTCTAACTCTCTTTTTCATTATTTTGATTTTATTTTGATATTTTTATTAATTAATCCCTAATGCACTGAGAAGAATAATTTTATACCGTGTTATGTTTTAAAAACACTATTAGAATGGTTTACTCTATTTTTATAGCATTTACACGAGTTCCTATATTGTTTATCCATATAGTTTTTGAAAATAATAGTTTCTAATTCATTTTTTCCATAGTGTTGGTTTATGAGTTGATATATGATCATCTTGAGTTATGTCTTCATATATAATTTTTTTAATTATTAAGGTCATGTATTAAATCCATAAATCATTTCAAACTAGTTTTTAGGTATCTTCATGTCATGGAATATTTTATTCCTCTTGTGTTATGATAAGAATTCATCAAATCAGTTAAAATTTAAACATTTTATATAATATATTAATGATTTATATAAAAAATTTAGTATGTGGTAATGTGAGGAATAATGAGATAATTTATTTCACTGTAATTTTTTCAAATTATATTTTGATTATCCTGACTAAATTTGATAAATTCTTATTAATTCAAGATTTTATAAATATTTTTTAGTACTATTCAAGGATATGGTTATTTTAATTTCTCCTTATCAGTTCCATAAGAACATAAAATATATACATGATTCATTTAATCATATAATGATTAATACTTTTTATTTTTTCTATTATTGTTAATGAAATGTAATAAAAAATTATAGAATATATTTTAATGTTAGTATGATTTTTTTCATGATTTTTTAATCATTGAATTTATAATTGATATGTAGTGCCTTTATACTCTTGTTTATTTAATATATTGTTTTCTTGGACCTTATAATAGTTGTTATGTATTTTCATATGGACTCCCACAATGAAAAAGTAAATATGAATATAAAATTGTGTACCAAGTTTCTTAGGATAATTTAATTGTTAATGATACAATATTAGTGATAAGAATCCAATATTCCTAAGAACATAGTGTGTGAATAGTTAATGCATTAAAATATAAATAAAATAAATAAATAGCCTACATTTCAGCTAATGACCACAACCACTATTATAATCATTTTTGGATATAAAATATCACTTTGGAGAAATCAAAAAAATCTTGCTAGTTAGGTGTATCTAGTGGTTTAAATGAATCACCTAGTGCTTTAGAATGACGCTCTATATCCCCTTGATAGTCTACTACCATATAATAGGATAGTAGAGTAAGATAGATATATAAATATGGATAATCTCTAGATAATTAAAAAGGAACTGAATCATTTTTGAATTGGTTTCAGCAACCATTTGTAGCCTCTAGAGACACTCCTGATAAATATAAACATTAACTAATGTTTTTATATAATGTATGGTTTATTCATGCGATTTCAATCAATTTTTAACACCATAGTGGAAGTAATAGAATTTATTTTCATCATATGAAACACATTTTTAAGGATAGCCATCGTGTTATAGATATAAACATTTATTAGTAAATTGTTGTCTCTAATTTGTACCATAAGATGCTTATTTTATTTTATATTATGATTTAAATCATATTACAAAGTAAAACATGGTAAATTTTGTTTCATGTTATATAATAATATTAAATTTGAAATGCGTAAATCATTTCTTATAATATGTTAAAGGGACCACGTGCATAAATAAGTTAGGGAATGCCTCCTTCAATCTCCAACTTGAACTAAATAATTAGATATATCGTGTCATTTCAACATATTTTATATCATTTACAATAAATTGTGAGACCAAATAAAAAACAATTTTTTATATCATCCAAAACAATTATGGAATGAAATCATTAGCATTAACTTGTATCACGTCACATACAATATCATGTAAATTCCCATCCAAATTTCCTTTAGGTTATAAACATTAAAACACTTTTATAGAATCACCTTATGTATGACCTAATTTTCATTTATATAATAATTAATTGTGCTCAAATTGGAATTTATAGTGTTTATAATACGTATGAATTACCAAATTCAAAAATATATGCAGTGAGACACATTTAGAAAATCATATAAGTTTCTTAAAATTCAAATGGATCCTGCATGATCAATATCGAACTATTTTAATCTATATTCATATGAACAAAAGTTGTATCATATACTTTCATTCATTTTAAAATGATCTCCTTGTTGATGAAATCAAGTAACCATGATACATGACGTATTTAAAAACAATATATTAAAAACATTGATTCAAAACTTTTTGAGTGTAGACTAGCCAAGTTGAAGAACGCATCACATGTTATATATCATTATAAATAATAACCTCAAAATCTTGACACATGAGTAAATAATAACATCATATGTTGAAACTATTTATGACTGTATAATCTTTTATTCTATCAATTTTTAGGAACCATATATGATAATCTTCATATGATAGGATATATACCATCTTGTATGTACCCCTACCGATTACATGATCGAAAACATACCCAACTACCCCTTATTATATAAACCTCAAGGATTTCATATGAATTGTATTAATATACGATGTTTATAATTCTATATATATCTCCAATATTATGTATTGGGGACTCAAAATATGAACCACTCACCCACTTTATTTCAAATACGTTGTGCTGAACACTTCATATGGTATACTTCATGGGTCACCCAATCTATAAGATCTCTTTTAGACCTTATAACAATATTAATCATTCTAATACATGATCTTTAATCTCTATAAACATAAAATATCAAAATTTATAACAATCCATAATTAAAATTGGTCACATATACATCTAATCCATTATTTGAGTGGTCAATTATCATTTCACATCAAGAAATATATGTATAGATACATATGTCTACAACCTCAATGAAATATATTTTAGAGATTTCCTTTTGTATAAAATAATAAATTTTATATTATTTTATTATTTTATGGAAAAAATAAATATATTACATAAGTATAAATCTATGGCAAATATATTAAAAACTTCTATAAAATAATTTTATTTTCTACGCTTTCTAATATTTTATTACATCTGAATACAAATAATTTTAATTACATATTTTTATAACTATGAAAATATCATAAAAACACACCCTATAAAAACCTGAGTAAGTAAAAACATTGAAAAATTTTATATTGCGTAATATTGTGACAATGTAATCAAATTCATAGTGTTTATCTCCTTCAACTTATTTAATGTCTTAACTCCACAACATCCAATTTTATGAAGTTAATAACATCATTTTTATGATCAGAATGTTTTATAATTATATCATCATCATTTTAGGATTCCTTGTAATAAAATAATATTCTCTTTAATCCATTGGATAATTTATGTGTCACGACCCAACCCTACCCGGGCTCGAGCCGCAACTACCCCAAGCCCGCCCCCATAGGCCGGGGGCTGGCGACAAGCGCCGAAGGATAAACAACTTGGGGAGGCCTTTGCCTGAGTACCTGTACACACACACACGTAGCACACTCAATGAAAATGTGTAGAGTAAAAGAAAAGACATGTAATGAAAAGTGAAACTGCTATAAATAAACCACAAAAGTGCATCGACCACTAAACAGTACAAACAAGTCCTGAGGTAATCTGAAAAGAAGAGGGGAAAACACGCGCCCAACTAGAAAAGTGCCATAGCCCAACAATAGGTGAACAAAAGAAAAACATGTTGAAGTGTCCCCCACCTGGAACCTGACTACAAACACCGCACGCGGTCCAAGCTCCTGAACTCCTAAGCTCCACTGATGTCATGACCAACCTGTTCGTCATCTGCAAGGGCACACCATATACGGGAAAATACCATGTATGGGTGAGTATAAGAATAATCATTAGGATACCCTGAAGGCTCGAGGGAGAAACAAAGGTGGTACCAAAGGGTGAGCAGTAGATCGAACATGGGAAAAGTAAAGGAGTACAACCGAAAGTGCAGTAAAGAGTACAATAAAAAGTCCAGCTCAACCAAATAAGAGGAAAGAAGGTAGACTCATCCAAACACCAGGAGATTGAAATGGCGAGAAGTTGAACTTCATGTCGAGTCTTCGCTACCTATAGTAGGAGAGTAGACTCGACCAACTACGAGAAGCTAGACACAGAAAGCACATGACTTACCCCGTGCGTCTTCACCTCTCCTAGAAGGAGAGTAACCAAACCCAAGAAGTGGGTACTGGAAAAAGGTATATACATATCCATATGCTCAATCAAGAAGCCTGGACAAGATCATAAGGGGATCTCCATCCCGTATCTCTGCCCAAGAAAGTGAGTAGCCAACAGTCCCAGAAGTAAACACCATCATCGATGACCAACATCCAACATGTCTTCCCCGAACTGCAAGACCAGTGGCTCAAATCACCACACCTGAACACTATCCTCTTTGGCCGGCACTGACTTGCCCGCACGGTTTAAGGTGGCATCACAAGGACGCGTCTCAGTGGGGAAAGTGCCCCTCGTTCTTGAGAGATAGGGGAAATTTAACTACACCTCGTCACTGTCATACAATCAAAAAGTATTCTCGATGGAAAAGTTGTCCCATCATTGACCCGTACAACCAAGGATCCCGCTCAAGTAGTCACGGTGAAAAAGCCACAGACTAGCCTAGTATAAAGGACTATGTCTGAAATGCCAATGGGTGACCCACTGCCCAGCCCTACTTGAGGGTAATTCATAATAAGATATCGGGTAACCCACTACCTAGCCCTGCTTGAGGGTAAACCCTAATACATCATCAGGAGACCCACTGCCCAGCCCTACTGAAGGGTAGATCTGGAATAAGTCGACAGGAGACCCACTGCCCAGCCCTACTGGAGGGTAGACCTAGAACAAGACGACAGGCGACCCACTACCCAGCCCTACTGGAGGGTAGAACCTCAAGACGTCGGGTGACCCACTTCCTAGTCTCTGATGGAGGGTAAACCCTAAGTGTTCATCGGGTGACCCACTTCCCAGTCTCTACTGTAGGTTAAACCTGAAGAAGTCCGTGAGAAACCCACTGCCCAGTCTCTCCTGGAGGGTAAACCCGAAGAAGTCGTTGAGCAACCCACTGCCCAGTAACTACAGGAGGGTAAACCCGGAACTACTCTGGCCATCCCTAACGGATGGTACAACACTGGCCCACAGAACTCGGAGTGTTTATCGTGCAACCACCCAACTCCAGCACAAAACCAGGGTAACGTACTCAACCCTGCTGGTCTAAACCATCGTGAACAAGAGGACCCTCTATGTCGCGAGAGGTCAAAGGTATGCAAAGCATAACACGGCATGAAAATGGGGCCCACACGACGTGTGGTCCCAAGTCAACTCCAACCAAGTGCACAAACATTCTCAGGTACAACCACAACATGTAGCTCCAAGAAAACCCGTATACTCCCAGATTATACCACAATCCCATCCCAAAGGCTATCATGCACACCGCACCCAACGTCAACGTGAAGGCGTAAACGCAACAACTCCAACTTGCCACCTCATCGGCCTAGGCATGGCCGACCACATCTCTTCAATCATTTACTTCACTCTCTCGGGAGTGAACGTGATCACACGCCAAGGGTTCTCTACAATCACGGCAAGAAGAACCTCAACCGGTATACCTTTCATGCTTCAACACTAATAAGATCATGTAAGAGGCTCCACTCTCCTGAACAGATTACAAAGTTGTAGTCCTTGTGAAAAAACATGCGAGATCAACTACTTACTCACCTCCAATGGATATCCGACGGAAAAGTCGCCAACAACGCTTTACACCCGAACGGTGTCCCGTGATCCCGAGCCTCGACCCCGAAAATAGTCGGCCACATCGAACTATTGTGATCCCCTCGAGAAAACACGTCAAAAGGACTACTCACTTGAGTGGAACGGATAACTGGAGAAAAAAGATGCATTCTGGCGCACCGCACACAAGCGGTGCTTCATGGTACCTGCATCCCGGTCCCAAAACACAACGAATGGATCGCACTATTGCGGTCCTCTCGAAATAGTACACAAGATGGAATATTCACTTGTCCAAAATGGACACCCAGTGATAAAGCTGGAAATCACCGTCAACTCCGAAAACAGCCCTCGTGGGCCCCCCACTAGCATGAGAAATTAGAGCGGGCGGATTGAACCATTGCAATCCCCTCGGAAAAACACCGAAAGACGACTGCTCGCACGCACCGAACAGATGTCTGATGAGAAAGTCGCTAAATGATGCTCTCAGCACGAAGGATGGGCCATGGGTCCCATGCCTCGACTCTGGTTTCGGGGCCCGAAACCATATTAGAAATCGTTGTCTCAATTTCTGGGTTGCGACGCCACTGACAGTGCTCAAAACGGACTCTGGATGTGTCTGTGCCACCCAAAACAAGATCATCGGGAAACACGCAGAAGCACTTAACGTATGTGTTGTGCCACCGAGCCCCTCATCCTGGAAGTAAAAAAACATCGAAACCATTACAAAATGTCTGCCTTGATGTGAGGTCCACGCTTCCGCAGGCAGCACGCAAAATAGACGCCTGTACCTAAAGATACGGGTGTCCGAAGATAGAAGGGGAAAACCACTTGGACCGGACAGGCCCGGTCCGGCCGGTCCGCCGTACTTGGGCCGGCCCGCACCGACCCGCCCGCTGAGCCCGCGGCCCAGCCTCTTCGCGGCCTGGTCTGCATAATCGGCCTGCGACCCAGCCGCGGGTCCGGTCCTCACCGTCGCGGCCTGCTGGCCGCAGACTGATGCTCTGCGCGGCCTGACATCACCCGACCGGCCAGAATGTCCAGTCCAAAGCCCCACGAGGAGAACCGCGTTTTGCGGGTCTCTGTCCGCCGAGGTCGTGCCTCGACCCCAGTCGCCACTTCGTACCGATGAGCTCGGCCCGCCACGCCGCCTGCGTCGCCCGCGCCGCCGTCCTAGATGCCACCGCCGTCTCGGACCACCGTGATGAGGAGCTGCCGCCGCCTGCCGCCGTCGAGCCCGTCACCTGCCGGTCGTGCCGACTGCCCCTGGGAAGGCCGGACTGCCGCCACCCCAGGCCGCCACTGCCCGGATGGCCGGAAACCCGTCGGAAAATTCCAAAATCCCCGGAAATGGGTGTTTGGCCGGGAAACTCCCCGGGGCCACCCCAGGCGCCCCCAGGACTCCAAATTTAAATCTGAATGAACCGTTGGGATGCTCAAATTGGGTTTTACATTAATATGGGCTTCGCTTGACATGAAAACAACATTTGGATGTGATGATTTATGATCAATGTTTGCGGGGATTTATAAATGTAATTAAAACCTCCTACCTCAAGGGCGTGGCCCGATGATTCGCCGTTGACCCGCAGGAGTAGCCGCACCTCACTGGACTCACCTCGCCGGAGCTGCCTCGCCAGAGTGGAGGATGATAGGGGAGAATCTTTCCATGGGAGGTGGAAATGAGGGAGAAGAGAAGGGGGGTTAGGTTAATTAAATAGATTAATTAACTTAAACACCCTCCCGCGGCCATGTACCTGAACTCCCGATGGGGTGGGGATTAAGCCTCCCCTATGCTAGAAACCACGCTCTGAACGCAACAGAGGTCTTGTAATTTTAATCAGAGGCCTCGTTCAAAAGTTATAAAAGCAACTCCATGGGTCGTTAAATTACTAAAACGCCCATGGGCCCAGATTTCATAGACGGACCGCGCCCACGAAAATTACACCCCTCCTAGGGTAAACGGCACGTTCCGAACTCAACGGTGCCCCCATTTTTCCCATCTGAGCAACCGTTTAAGAGATACTTGAGTTTAAATATTAAACGAATAAATTAATTAATTAATTTATCCATTTAATGTTCCGTTAATAGGTGAGGGGTCCAAACATCCCGCGCAGACATGCTTTATGTTGTTCCTAGGGTAAACACCCCATTTCGAACCCATCCGTTCACTCAGATTTGGGATTTGAAGCACCGTTTATAAGTTATTTCATTTATTTGGCGTTCCTAGTATGAACACACTGAAAATTTAATTCCGGACACACCAAGGCTTGGAATTGAACGACGTCTGAAGGCGCTGCTCTGTAATATCATCAGGATTATTCCAAAGTCTTTCATAGAAAAAACCGGATTCTTACATCATTCTCTCCTTCAAGATTTTCATCCCCGAAAGGAAAAATTAGGGAACAATCAGGGTACTAAGCCCACACCTGGATCTCCCGTATCCAGAAGAACTCTTTCACAGTCCCGCGTCACCCCATAATGACCAAAGGGTTCGATCTATTCACGCGAGGTCTTCCATGGCTGATGTCATGCATAGGGGCACACACACTTCTTCTCGGGGGATTCACGTGGAAGACGTCATGCACCCAAACCAGCCTTTGGGGTTAGGGCAAGGCGGCAAGGGACCTCGCCATACCTTCGCACGTTCCCATATGTTTCGTAGGACCTCGGGGGTAGTTCACCTCCCTGATCGAACCCCTACGTCACACGCCACGACTGGAATCACCGTTTGGACCTGGGGCAGACACGGTGATTCCCTCCTTCAGAATATCAATATGGTGAAACACCCAAGGATAACTAGTTATGAACGATTTCACAGTCTATGTCTCGCAACCAAGACTCTCTTACATGCTCGGAAAGCGATGGAGTCGACACAATCGACTGAAGAGAAAGGTTCCACGCCTTTTACTCTATAGAGACAGGGCCACACTGATGCCCACATGTCCCCCTGGTAACACCTCAAAGAAGGTGCAGGGAGAAAAAGCATTTCACACGTAGATTCTAACAATTCTACTGCAAAAAGTGGAAGAGATGTAGAGATTACCTCTTATCACCTCATGCTATGCAGGATCGTAGACATCCAAAGCTTGCGGCTATCCGCGGTCCAAACTGTTAGCTCTTGGAGCCTGACGTGGACCTCCTGGAGGTGATGGGAGGACCTCATAAGGTCGTCCTCCACTCCTATCTCCTCCCGTTCCTCTTCTAGCACCACCTCTTTGGGTACTAGTCCTATCATGGTGATGCCTCCGTCGTGGTGGTGCACCTACTGCCTGCCTGAAGCTCTCCACATGCCTGGTCGGGCAGTCCTATGCCAAGTGACCTCGCCCGTCACACGCTTATCACCGACTCCCTCTAGGATGAACTGGTGGCCTCCGGTGCTACTGTGGTGTATGACCACGCCCCAGAGTCTAGTTTTCAGAAAGCCACCTGCGTCGAGGTTCTGCTTGACGACGCCCGCTAGCTGCAGCAGACGTCTCAGCTCCAACGTGCCGGCTGCCACCACCAACTCTAGAACATGACAGGAAGCTCTCTGTCACCAGCACCTGCTCTAGCACCCCGGCATATATGGAAATTTCCCAGGGTACTATGATAGCAAAAATATCAATGTGGAGACCCTACTCGAACTTGTGCGCTATGAATTTATCATCGTGGACCATGTCTGGGTAAAACCGTGCACAGTCTGCGAAACTAGCCGCATTCTCGGCCACCGTCATCCCCCTACTAGAACGGAAGGAGCTCCTGAATTCGAATGGAGCGCAAGAAGGAGGGGAAAGAATCCTCATGAAACAACAAGTGAAAGTCGCCCCACGAAAGCGATGACTCATCAAGAATCTGAGTCACCAGACTCCAGCAATGCCAAGATGCTCCACGGAAAAGGTTGTCGGCCAAAGCCACCATAAGATCTGTCGGTGTCTGCACAAGACTGAAAAGGTGAACCACTGTCTCTAGCGAAACCTATGCTGCCTGAGGGTCTGGCTCACCAGTGAACCCCAACAGTCCCTACCGATGGAACTCACGGAGCGCGCTCAACCTGCGCTCAAGCTCAGTCTGCTCTACAGAAGATGTATGCTAATCAACAGGTGGAGGTACTGCTATCGGCCCACTCGGAGAAAGGGGCTCACATGATAGGTCCTGGACTAAGGCCTCTTAGCTCACAGTGTCATCTTCACGAACCAAAGCTAGTATCATGTATGGCTGTCTTCGCGGAGACATCCAGAATGTTATCAAGGAGTGTCGCGATCAGATGAGCATATATGTATATAATAGTAACACAATGGGGATCTGACTCAATAAGGATAGTCAAAGACTCAATCCTATGTGATTCACAACCAAATTTTCCCCTACAATTATTGTCTCAGCATGTCGAGTCGACAGGAGGGTTATCAGGGTCCTGGTGCATGGATACGTCGGTTGCTGCACCATCACTAGACGCCATGGCCTGAGAGCTGCTCTCGAGACACGTTATCACTGTTGCCCTAATTCCAAACCAATTCCTTTTATTTTAGGTACATCCGAACAGCGTCCCAAGGAAGGAACCACCTCTGATACCACTTTTTCATGACCCGACCCTACCCGATCTTGATCCGCAACTACCCCAAGCCCGCCTCCATTAGCCAGGGGCTGGCGACAAGCGCCAAAGGCTAAACAACTCGGGGAGTCCTTTGCCTGAGTACCTGTAAACACACACATGGAGCACACTCAATGAAAAAGTGCAGAGTAAAAGATAATAAAATTAAAGAAAAGAGAAACTGCAATAAATAATCCACAAAAGTGCATCGACCTCTAAACAGTACAAACAAGTGCTGAGGTAAATTGAAAAGAAAAGGGGAAAAACACGCACCCAACCAGAAAAGTGCCACAACCTGACAACAGCTGAAGAAAAGAAAAACAGCTGGAAGGGTCCCCCACCTGGAACCTGACTATGACCACCACACGCGGTCCAAGCTCCTAAACTCTTAAGCTCCACTGAAGTCACGACCAACCTGTCTGTCGTTTGCAAAGGGCACACCATGTGCTGGAAAAGCCCAACCAGGGGTCAGTATAAGGATACTCATTAGGATACCCCGAAGGCTTGAGGGAGAAACAAAGGAGGTACCTAAGGGTGAGCAGTAGATCGAAAAGGGGAAAAGTAATGGAGTATAATCGAAAGTGCAGTAAAGAGTACAGAAAATTTTCTAGCTCAACCCAAAAAGAGGAAATAAGGCAGACTCATCCAGACACATGGAGCTGGAAATAGTGAGAAGACGAACTTCCTGTGGAGTCTTCGCTACCTATAGCAGGAGAGGAGACTAGTCCAAACATGAGAAGATAGACTCAAGAAAGCACATGGAATGCCCCGGGCATCATTGCCTCTCCTGGAAGGAGAGTAATCAAACCCAAGAAGTGGGTACTGGAACAAGGTATATACATATCCATATGCTCAAGAAAAAAGCCTAAAGAAGATAGTAAGGGGATCTCCATCCCGTTGCTCAGCCCAAGAAATTGAGTAGCCAATAGTAACAGAAGTAAACACCATTATTGATGCCCAACATCCCACACGTCTTCCCCAAACTGCAAGCCATGGGGCTCAAATCACCTCACCTTGACACTATCTGCTTTGGGCGGCACTGACTCGCCCACACGGTTTTAGGTCGCATCACAAGGACACGTCTCAGTGGGTAAAACACCCCTCATTCTTGAGAGCTAGGGGAAAGTCAACTACACCACTACACTATCATACAATTAAGATGTTTTATCGATGGAAAAGCTGTCACTTCACTGAACCGTACAACCAATGCTCCTGCTCCGGTAGTCACGGTGAAAAAGCCACAGACTAGCCTAGTAGAAACGACTGAGTCTGAAATTCCAACGTGTAACCCACTGCCCAACCCTTCTGGAGGGTAATTCATAATAATATATCTGGTGACCCACTACCCAGCCTTGCTGGAGGGTAAACCCTAATACATCATCAGGCAACCAACTGCCCAACCCTGCTGAAGGGTAGACTAGGAATAAGTCGACATGCGACCCACTGCCCAGCCCTGCTAGAGTGTAGACCTGGAACAAGATGATGAGAAACCCACTACCCATCCCTGCTGGAGGGTAGACCCTCAAGTCATCAGGTGACCCACTGCCCAGTCTCTGCTAGAGGGTAAATCCTAAGTGGTTGTCGGGTGACCCAATGCCCAGCCTCTATTGGAGGGTAAACCATAGAAGTTAGTGAGAAACCCACTGCCCAGTCTCTGTTGGAGGGTAATCCCGGAACTACTCTGGCCATCCCTACTAGATGGTACAACACTGGCCAACAGAACTCGGAGTGGGTATCATGCAACCACCCAACTCCAGCACAAAACCATGGGAAACTACTCAACCCTGTTGGTCTAAACCATTTTTAATAGGAGGACCCTCTATGTCGTGAGAGGTCAAAGGTACGCACATCATAACACAACATGCACATGGGGCCCACACGACGTGTGGCCCCAAGTCAACTCCAACCAAGCGCACAAATGTTCTCAGGTACAACCACAACGTGTACCTCCAAGAAAACCCGTATACTCCCAGAGTATACCACAATCCATCCCAAAGGATATCGTGCACACGAAACCCAACATCAACGAGAAGGCGTAAACCTAACAACTCCAAATTTCCACCTCATCATCCTAGGCATGGCCGACCACATCTCTTCAAACATTTACTTCACTCTCTTGAGAGTGAACGCGATCACACACCAAGGGTTCTCTGTAATCACGGCAAGAAGAACCTCCACCGGTACACCTTTCATGCTTCCACATTAAAAGGATTTCGTAAGAGGCTCCGCTCGCCTAAACAAATTACACTGTTTTAATCCTCACGGAAAAACATGCGAGATAGACTACTTACTCACCTGCAACGGATATCCGATGGAAAAGTCGGCAACACTGCTTTACGCCCAAACGACGTCCCGTGATCTCGAGCCTCGGCCCCAAAAATAGTCGGGCGCATCACACCATTGAGATCCCCTTGGGAAAACACGTCAAAAGGACTACTCACTTGAGTGGAACGGATATACAGAGAAAAAAGATGCATTCCGGCACACCGCAAACGAGCGGTGCTTCGTGGGACCCGCATCCCGATCCCAAAACACAACGAACGGATTGCACCGTTGCGATCCTCTCGAAAAAGTACAAAAGATGGACTATTCACTTGTCCAAAACGGACACCTGGTGATAAAGCTGGAAATCACTGTCAACTCTCGAAGCGGCCATCACGGGGCCCGCACAGGCACGCAGAATTAGTGCGGGCAGATTGCACCATTACAATCCCCTCGAAAAAACACTGAAAGACAACTGCTCGCATGCCCTGAACGGACGTCCAATGAGGAAGTTGTTAAACGCTACTCGAAACTTGAAGGACGAGCCCTGGGTCCCACACCTCAACTCCAGTTTTGGTGACAAAAACCATACTAGAAATCTGTTCCTCGGTGCCAGGGTCACGACGCCACTGACGGTGCTCAAAACGGACTCCGGATGTGTCCGTGCAGCCCAAAACAAGATCCTTGGGAAACACGCTGAAGCACATAACGTACACGTCATGCCACCAAACCGATCGTCTCGGAAGTAAAAAAAAACTACAAAACCATCACAAAATGTCCGACTTGACGTGAGGTCCGCGCTGCCGTAGACGGCACGCAAAACAGACACCCATAGCTAAAGATACGTGTGTCCGAAGATAGAAGGGGAAAACCCCTTGGACTGGACCGGCCCGGTCCGCCCTGCTTGGGCCGGCCCGCACTGGCCGACCCACTGAGCCCGCGGCCCGGTCAGCACATCCGGCCCATGACCCAGTCGTGGGTCCAGTCCACTCTGCCACAGCCTGCTGGCCGGGGACCGCCATCACCTGACCGACTAGAATGGTCGGTCCGCAGCACCACGTGGAGACCCACGTTTTGCGGGTCTTTGTCTGCTGAAGTCATCCCGTGACCCCGGTCGCCACCTCGTATCGGCGTGCTCGGCCCACTGTGCCACCAGGGCCGCCCACGCCGCCGTCCCGGATGCCACCGCTGTCTAGGACCGACGCGCTGAGGAGCCGCCGCCGCCTGCTGTCGTCGAGCCCGCTGCCGCCTGCGGTCGTCGAGCCCACCGCCTGCCAGTCACGCCGACCGCCGCTGGGAAGGCCGGACCGCCGCTGCCTCGGGCCGCCGCCTCCCGGCTTGCCGGAAACACATCAGAAAACCCCAAAACTCATGGAATTGGGTGTTTGGCCGGGAAACTCCCCGGGGCCACCCCGGGCACCCCGGGTCTCCAAATTTCGATCCGAAAGAACCGTTGGGAAGCTCAAATCGGGATCTACACTAATATAGGCTTCGCTCGATAGTAAAACAACATTTTGACGCGATGATTTAATCTCAATTTTTTCGGGGATTTAAAAACGGAAACAAAACCTCCTACCTCTTTGGCGTAGCCCGATGCTTCGCCGTTGACCGGCCGGAGTGTCTGCGCCTCGCCGGAGTCGCCTCACTAGAGCCGCCCTGCCAGAGTGGAGGAGGAGATGGGAGAAGCCTTCCAGGGGAGGGGGAAATGAGGTAGAAGAGACGGGGGGGGGGGTTAGGTTAATTAAATAGATTAATTAACTTAAACACCCTCTCGCGGCCCCGTACCCAAACTCCCGACGGGGTTGGGATTAGGCCTCCCCTAGGCTAAAAACCACTCTCTGAACGCAATGACGGTCTCGAAATTTTAATCCAAGGCCCTGTACAAAACTTATAAAAGAAACTCCATGAGCCGCTAAATTACGAAAACGCCCCGGGGGCTATATTTAACAGACGACCCGCACCCGTGAAAATTACACCCCTCCTAGAGTAAACGGCATGTTACGAACTCAATTATGCCCTCAGTTTTCCCATATGAGAAACCGTTTAAGAGATACTTGAGTTTTACCATAAAACGACTAAATTAATTAATTTATTTATCTGTTTAATGTTCCATTAACGGGCGAGGGGTCCAAACGTCCCGCTCCAACATGCTTTATGTCATTCCTATGGTAAAACCCCCATTTCGGACCCATACAAGCACTCAGATTTAGGATTTAAAGCACCATTTATGAGTTATCCCATTTATTTGGCATTCCCAGAGTGAACGCACTAAAAATTTAATTCCGGCCACATCGGGGATCGGAATTGCACACCGTCTGAAGGCGCTGATCTGGAATATCATCAGGATTATTCCAAAGTCTTTCATAGAAAAAAACGGGTTCTTACATAATCGAACCATTTATATTATTATCTATTTAAGACATCCAAATTTTTTAGACATTTTATTGAAATTAATTTTTATAGAAACAAGTTTCACTAATTAGAATTGATATTATTACTATCCAAATGTGCACCCTTTAAATTCATTGACACTATATTATCTTTATAATATCACACTATAATTAAAAAATACATACTTTTTATATATAACACTTATTTTATAATTTACAGAATATATAACAAGTAATATATTATTAAAATATAACTTACTATATATTATGTTTCTGGATAATTATCAAGAAAATTATATTATAATTTGAAATATTCCAATGATATTAGTGAGATCATATCACTCATATTTCAATCAATATCAAAATATATTATTTTATTTTCCATGAACTTTTTTAAATTTATCATGATCTCAATAGTGTTTATATAATTTTATGTTTCATAAATTATTTTTATTAAATCCATCTACTAAAATTGTTTATAAAAAATATTTTCATGTAAAAAATTTATATCATTATATAATAAAAGTATATAAATGACATATCCTTTATATTCAATCATCCAATCATAAAAAATTCCATTTCATTTTTATCCATATTACAAAAAATACTTGGCACATAAGAAGAATGAAAAATGCATGATTTATAAATGAATCCTTTGATTTTGATCACTTATATATGTCTAAAATATTTCCATTTTTATATGGTATCATATACCCTTGAAATTGATCTTATTAGTTCATATATAACTGATAAATAGTATGAATATTCAATTTATTTTTCCAAAAACCATTATATATTATATCAAATTACATCCAATGGTTTAATTAATCATCATCCTGATTACACATTTAGGCTTCAATGGCCTGCAATATCTATATGAATAATATGTTTGGACATTCAAACTAGATTTCCCACTAATGGTTTGAACATATATTAATATGTTTTTTAAATTATAAATCGTAAATATCAAATTACAATGATCACTAATACTCATACTTTTTACAAAATGGGGGAAAATATATTTAAATTCATTCACATTATCAGATCCTTTCCAATGATGATTCTAGAATGAATTCCATGGCTAGATTTATCTTTATATAAACCTTTGGTATTCGAAATTCATTGACCTAACCAATTATATTGAGTATATTTTTATTTAATAAAATTCATAATATTATCAAGAATCTAATGACTTTTGGTTTTAGAGTTAATCATTATCTGGTTCTTATAAGCCTCTAGATTCCATGTGTTTAACTAAATCAATAGTTTTAATCTCAATAAGGGGATCTTCTAACACAAATTATTACATATTAATGAGGATTTAATAATATTTAGAAATTTCTTTCATCATACATTTGAACTATGCATTTTCTTAATATGAATCATATATTTGATGATGATTCTTGTGTTATTTATCTAATATAGAATATTTTATCAGACCAGTATCATGTTTTATGATCATTAATATTGAATTTTATTAAATTATATCACAATAAAATGATGACCCTTTTTGATTTCATCATATAAATCAATGGTCCAAGATCAATATATCACTAAAAAATGATATTGTATTTTAATTCCTATCACTATATCATTATTTAGGTATGGAATTATTCCAATCATATCATATATGAATTATTGATGGTTGGGTGAAAAATCTTTTCCCAATGTAGTATATGAATAAACTCAACACAATTCGTCTTTATTCATAACTATTAGGGTATCCTTGTTATGTTTAAATGAACCAAAAATGACATATTTGATTACCTAACTCTTATGGTTATCCAAATGATCAATTACATATAAAAGAATATCCATGGGAATTGAACATTGACCGAACATACATGGTTGAATAATAATGCTCATGACACATGTTTCCATTCATTAGAATATAAAACATTATATTTTAATGGTTATTTAATCTCACTATGTTGTTTAATGATATTACATTTACATATATATATATATATATAGTTTTAATTATTTTTTAATCATATTCCATAATACTAATATGACCAAATCATCTTGACCTGTAAACATCTAGAAAATTGAAGGACATGTGTTACTAACCCAAATTATATGGAATCAATATTTGAAAAAAATCCAATTATATCCCACATGTTGTGTACATGAATACATTTAAAGTTATGGAAAAAATAAACAACATAATTAATGTGTTTAGCCATTTATATGGAAATTTGATGGTGGATGTAAAATATATCTATTATAATAGATAGAATATATTTCCTTAAATTAATTTATATTAACTTATAACTAATTTTATAACATTATCTAAAGAATAAACCTATTCATAATCTAATAGTTGTATTCAAGAATAATAAATAGTGGAATACATAGCCTCCAATACTTTTCATACATAGATATCACATCAGTAAAAATGAATATTCATTACATAACATAAGGATCTATTGCAAAATGATATTGGTCTAGAGCCTTTGGTAACATGGAAACATAAGAAACTAGTCATAAAATATTTTAGAAAAATCATACCTAGTACCTTTATTCATAACCCTAGTAAATGAAACATAATAAACAGTGTGCTCAAATTCTTAATAAGGGTATAAACAAAGATATCAGTGATCACTTAAGCCGAACATGAATATATGGGTACTATAACATGAGTATATGATTTGAAAATTCAATCCAATATTATCATATAACATAATCATATATTCTGAAATAAATCATAACAATTTAAAAGACATAATAATATTGGGAATTAATGAACATGAGCCATGAGAGAATATAATTTTCATATAAAATATGTTTTGGTACACAAATATACAAAATAATTTATATAGTAGTAAAGGTTCCATTATAAGACTACCTTTGTTTAATGGGTTCAATCCCCAAATGATTATAGAAGTCATGGTTCACTCCCAATACTATCATATTGGGAAATTTAACTTACTAAACACGGTTTACTATTCATTCCAGAACTATTTATATCATGATATATAATTCTTAACAACATTAATTGGAGGGATATATTGGTTTACCCATCCTTATTTATAACGTAACCACCGTCCTTGATTGTGATGTTATCATGATCCTCATTTATAATATAATCATTTTCCTTGGTTATAAAAAAAATACATAGTCTAATAAAACCATATTCACATAATAAAAACAATACATAAGTGCACTACCATGTCCTAAAATATATTCCATCTGTGTGCACAATAAAAAAAATTGGTTCCATATATATTTCATCTTTTCATAACTCATAGAATAGAAACAAGATTCATAAACATATTTCAAACATAAAGTTAAACCATTCAGAGAATGAATATGGATGTTATCATTGCATAATACCCCATATAAAACAATGTTGAATTAATGTATTGAATCTTTGGTAGAAAATGGTTTTGAAATATCATTGGGAACATTTGTTTGATAAAACTACACTTTAAACATTGAATTCACATAAACAAAATAAAAAAATTTCCAAAATATTATAGAAAAATATATAATTGAAGAAAAATTTGGAAACAAATAAAGGGATATTTAAAATTTTGAGTGTTCATTATGATATAAAATTCCGTTCACACTGTAATTGTTAAAAGGAAAAATTCCTTTCCTACCATTTTAAAAAACTAAAAAAAACCTCATTTGAAAAAATACTTGATATTTAATTATAAACCATTTTAAAAATTTTAAATGATGAGAAAATATAAATATTAAAAATAATTAGATATTATTTAAAATGTTTTTTATAACATTTATAAGAAACATGGTTATATAAGGAAAATATATTTTTACCAAATAGAAAAATAGAGTCGATTTATCATTACAAAATATTTTTATTCTCATGAGTACCTACGGTGAGAAAAATGAAATCGACAAATGTTTTTTATGGAAATAATACTATGATATGAATGTTCATAAGTTTTATCTTAGTTATATTATAATAATTCATCATAAAAATCAAAATTATAAAAAATCTTAATGACCAATGAGAATGTAACATAAAACCTTTACCATTGTGTTACATTTTGAATCATATGCCCCATGAAATAAAGAACAATATATGGATTTGAAAATACCCATAAAATTAATTTGAATCATAATAATATATATGAATTTTAATTCTATATACCACATAAAAATTGGTTAATATGACATATATCACTGATAAATAAAAGTGGGACTAGAAATCTCTTACCTTAGGTCCATCTTACATTATACATGTTAGAATATATTATATAATAAATATATACTTATTATAAATATATTATATAACCATAAAAAATATATTTTATTACATATTTTTTTTACTAAAAACCTTTCATCATATGTTTATTCAAAATAATTTATCGAAATCACTATTCCATGTGATATCGGCTTCGTTTATCATGCGAGTTTTGGTTCAACAGTTTTTATCATTGTACCTTGATCATGGTTTCATAATATCAAAAATATTAATAAAGATAAAAATTTCTTATAGATAATTATATTAATATTTAGATTAATTTATTATTTTAGATATGGGAAATTAGTTGCACCATCCATGGATATGGTAGGTTTTAAGTATTCTTGAATTTTGTTTTCATTTTTCCAATGGGTGTAATGAAAGAAATATAATTAATAAATAACCACTATAAAATAATTATTACATATAATATATAACATTTTTTCCTTAAATATATCATTATTATTATCCATGTAATATATAAAGGAAAAATGAATCACGTCTCTCCTTAGAGGTGGTACTCCACAAGTATGTAGAATTGATGTTATCATTTTCCAAAAGTTTGTAACTTAAGAAGGAATATATGATATTATAATTACATAAGTATAATTCTAACATAATTTTATTATTAAATAATTACACCCATCATAATACGCATCCCTAAAATATGGTGATGATAAATGAATTTTGTCATTTCTTGGAGATGGTAAGCCTTACATACACACAAGTGATATTTTCGCATCCCTTCTTGAATTTTCTGAAGGCCTTATACACTTATTAAATTTTTAATCAATATTTTCATGTTATAAGGGGAACCCTTTCATAGTGTGTAGGCCATGTGAAATTATAAAACCCAAATTCCTTAAGTGAATTCATCCCAGACTATGACTACTAGGAACTGGACCTCCCCAACATCTACATCGTGATGACAGCTCTCCACATTCACATGGATGTTCATCTAGTTGCCCAATGTAGAGATGAACATGCCCTATAAAAATGTTAATTTCCAAATCCAATTTTTCTTTCAAATCATTAATCTCTACTCTTTTGAAATCTTTTTCTATGAATCTGCATCTGGAGACATCTCCTCGTAGAGTCTATCTAGTTTTTCTACATAACTTGCGACACAAAGGTCATGAGGTGGAATGAAGGCCTTGAGGTGGACCGAAGGCCTTAAGGTTGTTTAAAATCATTACTGACCCAAAGGAATAGGTTTCCTAAAGGGATTTTGGAATTTATGACCAAACCAGTGGCCCAAAGGCTGAAATAGATGAATAGTTATGGCTACTATAGTACATAACAATAATTTCAATAGTACTTTCTACAGTACCTAGTACAACACTACTACAGTAACCCTGAAATATTCATCCACCAATATTTGATATATTATACTTATTATATTATTTTCAAATGAATATAATAGATATAGAGATTCTGAAATAATAATTAATATGAATGTGATCAGTTATAGGGATTAACAATTCCTTGATACTACTCCTTTAGATCTCCCAGAACTAGAGAAATACTTTTTATAATACCAGGGCCTCTATAACATATATATGGGATATGGAGAATAGAAAATTATAGATTTAAGTGAATATAAAAGGACAAATGTGGGTTTAATAATAAAAATTATGGGTGGTATTTTTTAATTAAGGGTAGGGGGACACAAAAAATATCTCAAAATATTAAATTAATATAAATAAATTTTGTGACCCAAACGCTTTAAAATTGATATTATTCAAATATAAAATTAGGATGTGTCTAAATACCATCATAAAATAATATATGGACAATAATAGATCATATTGTTACCATTATTTTTTTGTTTTAACCCTTGGATAACCGTTTTTACAATTAGTGCAATATTAAATGTTTCAACTATTTAAGGGTTAAAAATGATACCCTAAAATGAAAAACTAACAAAAAATATTTTATTTTCTATTAGAACCATATACCACTAAATTGGATCAATTTATGTTTTTTATGAATTAATACCATTTAATATATTATTATTTGTTATAAAATATTATAAATTTTATTAAAAATGTATCCATTTAACTTGACATTAAATTTAGCAAGTTATAGGAGGAATTATAATATAATAAAATAGATCAAAAAAATATTTCTTATTCATATTTATTTTACACATTAACTCCCTCAAATTATATTACTTCTAAATTTTTTCAATTTAATTATCTTATTTTAAAAGAAATAGAAATACTAGATTGGTGTTTCATAAGCATTTGACATCACTATGTAATTTAAAAAAAATTATAAATATAATTTTACAATGAATCAAAATTAATTATTCAAAAAAGTTTCACTTTTATCCATTCATAAATAGAATTTTTTTAAATATATAGTCATATAAAATATATTTAAATCTTAGAGAATGACATTTTTTAACTTTATTTAAATTTACAATATATAAGTCATTTTCTGGGAAATGTATCAATTAAAAACTAAACTAAAATTATACAATTATAATTGTATAATAAAATTAATTTAATATTAATTTGGATGAATAATTACAGCCTTCTCACTTAGTTTAGTCTTTGATTAAACATATTTTACATTGACTGAGATGTTAAATTACACCATAGATACTATCCAATTTTGAAAAAAATTAAAAGTGTCCTATTTTAAAAAATTTAAACACCAAATTAAAAATGTCAAATCCATTTTATAGCATTAAATACCTAATATAGGATGGAAATAATTATAAAATATGTGGGAATAATATGATGCAAGAAACTTTTAGAAAAATACATTTTTAATTATAAAACTAGATTTATTCTTATCCCATGCAAAGAAATATACTAGATGAATTTTTAAAATATTTTATTCAATTTATAATATATGTATTTCAAGGAAATAATTCAAAAATTGTGATTATTTTAATTTATTTATGTATTACATACTGTGTACATAAAATTATCTTCACTAAAATGCCTTTTTTATAAATAAAAGTATTTCATAATACATTAAAACATTATTTTTACTAAAATAAAAAAATAGATTTTTTGAAATAAAAGATAAAAAATTAAACTTTTATTATTTAATATATCTTTATACATTCTTACAACTAAATCATTATTCTAAATAAAAAACAGTATTTTGGCAATTCACTAGAAAATCAATCTTTTTAGAAAATTCTTATACATTATTGATAAGATTTATTTTATATAATGATTTCAAACAATTTTATTGTTTTATTAAATAAAAATTTTACCAGTTTCAAAATTTAAATATTAATTTTTCTCCATAAAAATAAATAAAAAATATTTTGAACGAAATTTTTTTCCATGAATAATATAGAATCAATTAAAATATGAGTACTTATTTCATAACAATTAGTCAATATATTTATTTTCAATAGGATATTTTTATATATATCATAATGTATTTTATCATATACAACCCTTCCAATTTGATGACCAGGTTACGAAAGTCTTGTAATAATATTTTAAAAATATATCACTATTTTTCAACATAGTGTTGCGTAAAACACATGCTATCAGCAAAATTAATTTTTTTTTTTAGAAAAACTATTTCATAAAATATCAATGTGGTATATTATACTTTATTAAAATTTATTTTTTTTAAATTCATCAATAAAACTAAAAAATAGGTTACCATTGATTCATTACTACCTCAACTTCACTTGTAGCATCATCAAAATTTTTATTTCTCCGGAAAACATTCACAAGGAAAGTAGTCTTATTATGCAATACTCAGTTTCTATGTACATGATTTATACTAGTTGTTACTCATAGTAATGATCATGTTCTATTGGTATGAATTATATGTTTATTACATATTATGGTTCAGGTATGTACTTCCTCTTATGAGATACATGTAATATATCATGAAATTTAAATTTCAAGTGATAAGAAAACACCCCTAATTAATCAAGAGTATTGAAATAGAAAATATAACTATGGATCTGTTTTCCCTTAATTAAAATTATAATTACATTATTTCATGGGGAAATTCATATAAAATCAATATCACAAACATTAAATTCTAATTCACATCAGTGATTTTCAGCATAACATTTTTACAGACTCTAAGATGCTTCATTAGGATATTGAATGGATCATAATTTCTCTATCATTTCCTCCACAATATCAGATCCCAATAACATTAAATTAATAATATCATATTTTGGTTGTTCTTTGATTAAATTACTCAACTTCTCGTAGCCAAATAAATTAATTTTTTTATATTAATTTATTATGCCTAAATCTCTATAATTTACTTTTACTGACTCATGAAATCCATAAGTTATGAGATATGCCTAAAAATATTTACAAAACAAATAAGTCTACAAACTACTGTCTAATAAGTTTCAGGGTTCAACATAATCAATTCCAAATGAAATTTAATTTTAATTCTACATCAAACTATGCTTGATCAAATTTGAATCCAAAAAATTTTAATGATTTTATCTCATATCCTTCCATGATTTAGATGATGATTCAACTGAAATAATTTTAATTTCATATAATGTATCTTCCAGAATTTTATATATGCTAATAATTTAACAAATAAATTCAAAATAAAACACTATATGCTATAAAATTATAAATCACCTTTTATTTTGTAAAAAGTCTCATTTCTAATCCAATAATTATTCCATTATAAGTTTGGGTTCATCCTTGTAGTTATAGATAATCATATGTTAATTCAAAATAGAAAATGGTACTTTTTTATTACATAATCCACGTATAGGGAGATAATAAATTCCCATAGTCTCTACATATTTTACTAATGTATAATCATTAAGATTTTAATAGGGTGTATTCTTGATAACATCATAATTAAATACCCTACATTGGAATAGAGGATAAATTAATCATAATTATCATGTCTACATTAATAATTGTGATTTTATAGGATTTCTCTTTTTACTATGTCTTCAATGGATGTTTGTTGCTGTTATTATCATTTTCCATTATATCAGTAATTTGTTCGAATAATGAAAAAACATTAGTATTTAAATAATTGGAGAGTGAGTGGTTTATTCTATGGAATTTTCTCTTTATTTATATAATTAATTATCTTCTTCACATAACATTAGAGTAATATTTATTAATGTCCCTTAATTACATAGATGATATATTAACTTATCCCCTTATGATAACTACTTCCATGGTTCTTTCCATATTTTGATCATAAAAGAATGATCACCTTCCTCTCAACATGGTTTTTAGATTTTCCTTTGAATTCAACCGTTCTTTTGTTATCAATACCACTCAATTTATGGGTATATCTGGTATCTATATCCACAATGAAGGAATATTTATTGATTAATTCATAGAAACTAATGTACCTTTTTAGTAATTCCATTTATATATATGGTATTAAGAAACTAAATAGTCAATTGAACAAACATTTCGGTGGTATAAAAATACCAAAATAATACCTCACATGTCATGGAAAATATGCCTCAATGGTTCCAGTGTATTCTTCATCCTTCTAATTTACCTCAAGTAATTCTTTCACCAATTTTATTCGTATAAAACAAGGAAAATACTTATTGAAAAATATTATATAATAATCAACCCAATCTATCGTATCAATTTGATCCTATTACCTCTTATTCATGTTAATATTCCACCATTAATATGAATATAAACCTAAATGTTAGAAAACCTAAATGATTTTTTATATTCTATAAATTGTATAAAGGAAAATATATTTTCAATGATAATTATGCATTTATCAAGAACTAGTGGATCAAAAAAACCCTAAAAAATCTGGTAATGGCCTCATAAAGTCATAATTAGAATGTTGTTCCTTCCTTTTCTCATTTAATGATAATCTTGAATCATAGCTTGAGAATGTTATATGAGTATATAAAACTGATTATATTTTCTAGATACCATAAAATATGTTTTCTTAAGAGGAAAATTATTTCATTTTCTATCATATTCATTATTAAAATTACTATGTAAGTTTCTATCCATCGACTAAAGACAAAATAATATAGTATGTAAAAAAATCTATTGTAAAACCATATATTCCTGAAATTTAACATATAATATTTCAAATCAGACACTGTTTTTATATGAAACCATAGGTTTAACCTAGTACCATCATGATGATTACAAAAAAAATGTACTTTATCCCATACATATTCTTATTTGGATGGTTCTAACTAATGTAATCTAAACATAGTTTTTAAAGGTTAACTAAAACCTTCCTTAATACCAACTATAGTTACCCATAAATTTTATACATAGATTTCACTTCTTAATGGATATATATTCATTTCATTATGTTACGATCGATGGCCTATTCAGATTGGTCTAGATCTATTGGAAACATAGTCCCAAAAACAACTAGTTTATAAAATATCTACATCCTCCCCCACTATGTTCCTCCCAACTACCAACCCTCTTATACATAACATACATAAAATCTTTACTTGGGTATTGGTAACATATGAAAGAGTTATATTATTTTCTCAAAAAGTATAAGAAAGGATGATATTGATGATAACATGAGAATAATAAGAACATAAGAGTATGATAACATATGGTAACATTTTAAATCATTCCCTTCATATCATTGATAATTATCACATTCCATGGAAAAAATAATAACAATTCAAAATTCATTTGTCATAAAAGGAATATAAAACCATTTCAATGAGAGTATAAAATTTTCATAAGAGATTTTTTATTAGCATAGACATAATAATAGCAATAAGAAATTTACATATTATTCATTTCCGATTTCCATATTTATCAAAGTTTAACGAGGTCACTCTAAAACAATAATAGCAGTCCAAGTACACTTCTAAGACTATAATAGGGTGAAAAGTATTTTACTAAAAAGTTCTCGCTCTCTATTGCATTAATTTTTATTTAATGAGATATCAATAATTATACAATGCATTGGAGGGATAATAATGATCCCAATTTACCATTTTTATTAGGTAACCACCATCCTTGGTTATAATATAACCACCTTCCATGGTTTTAATGTTACCACCATCAATTTTAATAATGTAATTACCATCAATGTTTATACATTAATCATCATCCATGGATATAACTTTACTAAAATATTCCATTATAATGTAACCACTAGAACACAATGTAACCCTAAATATTTGTGACATGCGATCATAAAAACATATCAAATCTAAACCAATGAAAATTGGGTTCCATAAACATTTCATTATATCCTAACATGTGGAAATGAAATTGATTTCATATACATATTTTCATAAAATTCACAAAACATCAACACAAAGAATAATAATTTTATATTTTAATAATATAGCTTTTAAATACTATATAACCTCTAAACTTGTCATCAAAAATGGAAAATTATTTTCAGATATTTCTTTGAACAATTTTGTTTGGAAAATAACCTTTTTAGTTTAAAATCACATATTTAAAATATTTAATTTTCAAGAAAATAAAGTATTTTTTATTGAAATTATTATTGGGAACTTGTAATGGAATCTTCAATGTATTTATTAGTCATGATGGTGGGAAATTTCATTCATACCGTATAAGTCAAAAGAAAACTTTTCATTCATTCCTATGTAAAAATGAAAAAAATTAGCTAATTTGGAAAATGATAATAAGATTCCATTTATTCAATTTAGTAAAATTTAATTCATGGATAAAATAAAGTAAAATATAATTTTATATAAGATAAAACCTTCATTAACTTATTTTATAAAACATGGATATGAAAGAAAATGGTTTTTTGACTAATGATATAAATAAGTTTATTTTTCATTAAAAACATTTTTTGTTCTATTGAGAACTTGTGTTGAGACCAATGAACCAAAAACATGTATTCTAATGAATTAAGTAGTGTAAATCACTACTAGAATGAAGGTTATACCAATGGTTTAAAACTATTGGTATAGGCTGGAAAACCGTTGGTATAGCCTATACCAACGGTTTTCCAAACCGTAAGGCAGTAAACCGTGAGGAAAGACCTATACAAATGGTTTGATCGAAACCATTGGTATAGGCCACTGTATGTTTTTATTTACCAACAGTTATAAGTTAACCGTTGGTATATGTTTTCATAGAATTTTTACCAACTTTTTTATTGAAACCATTGGAATATATTGTAGACAGAACACTATACCAATGGTTTTAGAACTGTTGGGATAGTTTTTAAATTTCGCTCAAAGTATACCAACGGTTTAAAACCCTTGGTATTGTGTGTTACCAGAACTATTGCACAGTAGCCCCTCTAGTAGCCCCTCCAGTAAACACCTGCGTAAAAAATAGTAGAAAAATACATACAAACAGATCTAAAATAGCATAAAAATACCTTTAATAGCCCAAAAAAACACATAAAACCATCAAAAACTTCCAACCATTTCATGTACTACAATTTCCTATTTCAATCTTTATATGACAACAATATTCTAGTAGAATTGAATAATAATTTCTATAACTCAAACATTATTTACACCCATTTCAATCTTTATATGACAACTACTCTTCTGATAGTAATTCACCTAAACCCTACACAACCCCCCCCCCCCCCAACCAGCACAACCCCCCACCTCCCCATAAAATTCTAATAGGTGGAATAGTAATAGAAATACTTATTAGAGATGAATAAGAGTTTTAAATTGGCTCAAATCCCAATTTTTTTTAATCATAGATTTAGTTATGTAATGATTTGTGATGAATTTTTCATTGAACTTGTATTTTTTATAATATATGGTGAAAAAGTATTTTTTTAGGAGTTTCGTCACATATGACCCCATGAGTGAAATTATACAACTCATGAAAAAGAGTTTGTGACTATCATTGATGAGTGGTACCGACCACACCATGCCTCAGATTGAGGAGCGATTGACTCTTACATGTCACAAATGACACATGGATCCTTGTCCTAATGTATCAACAGGATCCGAATGTGTTTGGTTAGTTTTTCGTATGTCAGTTGTTGTTTTCACTCTCAATGTTTTCCATTTCAAAGAGAAGTGAGACACTTTGAGTGGTTCCGGCCACACTGTGCCTCGGATTGAGACGGGGATGACTCGTACACGTCAAAAATGACCAATGGATTGTTTTCCTAAAGTTTCAACAGAATATGAATGCATTTGGTCGGTTATTTGTATGTCAGATATTGTTTTCACTTAAAATGATGTCCATTTTAAACCAAAGAGAGACACTTTGAGTGGTGCCGGCCACACCGCACCTCATATTGACTCTAGGTTGACTCGTACACATCAAAAAGGACCCATGGATTGTTTTCCTAATGTATCAACACAATATGAATGTGTCTGGTCGGATTTTGGTATTCCAGTTGTTGTTTTCACTTAAAATCCTGTCCATTTCAAATAATAGTGAGATAGTTTGAGTGGTTCAGGACACCCCGACCCTCTAATTGAGGTGGGGTGGACTCGTACACGTCACATATGAACCATGGATTATTTTCCTAAAGTTTCAATAGAATCCGAATTCCTTTGGTCTATTTTCTGTATGTTAGTTGTTGTATTCACTTAAAATGAAGTCCTTTTGAAACAAAAGAGAGAAACTTTGAGTGGTGTCGGCCACACTGCACCTAATATTGATGACTGATTTACTCGTAAACATTAGAAATGACCCATGGATCATTTTCCTAAAATATCAATACAATCCGAATGCATTTGGTCAGTTTTCCATATGCCAGTTGTTTTTACATAAAAGCGTATTCATTTTAAACAAAAGAAAGACACTATGAGTGGTACCAACCACACCATGCCTTAGATTGTGGAGAGGTTGACTCTCCAACATAAAAAATGATCGATGGATCCTTTTCCAAAATTATCAACATAATACGACTGCATTTGGTCAATTTTCTGTTTGTGAGTTGTTGTTTTCACTTAAAATGTTGTCCATTTCAAAGAGAAGTGAGACACTTTGAGTGATGCTATCCAGACTGCACCTCATATTGAGGGGGGGGGGTTTACTCTTAAACGTCAAAATGTCCCATGGATCGTTTTCCTAAAGTTTCAACAGAATACGAATGAGGTTGTTTGGTTTTCTATATGTTAGTTGTGGTTTTCACATAAAATGATGGCAATTTTAAACAAAAGAGAGACACTTTGAGTGGTGTCGACAACATTGCAACTCGGATTGAGGAAGGGTTGAATCTTACACATCCAAAATGACCCATTGATAGTTTTCCTAAATTATCAACACAATCTGAATGCGTTTGGTTGGTTTTCCCTCTGCCAGTTGTTGTTTTCACTTAAAATCCTGTCCATTTCAAATAAAAGTGAGACAGTTTGAGTGGTTCCAGCCACACCAGCACTCAGATTGTGGAGTGGTTGACTCATACAGGTCATATATGGCCCATGGATCGTTTTACTAAAGTTTAAATAGAATCTGAATTCCCTTGGTTGGTTTTCCTTTTGTCAGTTGTTGTATTCACATAAAATGATGTCCTTTTGAAACAAAAAAGAGTCAATTTGAGTGGGGTCATCCACACCGCACCTTGTATTGAAGAGGGGTTAACTTTTACACATCTCAGATGACCCATGGATCGTTTTAATAAAGTATCACCACAATCAGAAAGTGTTTGGTAAGTTTTCCGTATGCCAATTGTTTTTACTTAAAAGAGTATCCATTTTAAACAAAAGAAAGTCACTTTGAGTGGTACTTGCCACATCGTGCCTCGGATTGAAGTTAGGTTGACTATTACATGTCAAAAATGACCCATGGATCCTTTTCCCAAAGTATCAATATAATCCGAAAGCATTTTTTTGTTTTTCCATATGTCAGTTGTTGTTATCACTTAAAATGTTGTCTATTTCATAGAGAAGGGAGACACTTTGAGTTGTGTCGGCCACACCACGCCTCGGAAAAAGGTGGGTTTGTATCATAAAAATCAAAAAAGACCCATGTATAGTTTTCCTAATGTTTCAACAGGATCCAAATGCATTTAGTTGGTTCCCCATTTGTCAGTTGTTGTTTTCACTTAAAATGATGTCCATTAAAAAAAAAAGAGAGACACTTTGAGTGATGCCGTCCACACCGCACCTCAGATTGAGGTAGAGTTGACCCGTACAAACCAAAAATAACCCGTGGATCATTTTCCTAAAGTATCAACATAATCTGAATGTGTTTGGTCAGTTTTTTGTATTCCAGTTGTTGTTTTCACTTAATATCCTGTCCATTTCGAATAAAAGTGAGATAGTTTGAGTGGTTTCGGTCACAATGGCCCTCAGATTGAGGCAGGGTTGACTTGTAAACATCACATATGACCCATTAATCATGTTACTAAAGTTTCAATAGAATAAAAATTCCTTTGGTCATTTTTCCTTATGTTAGTTGTTGTATTCACTAAAAATGATGTCCTTTTGAAATAAAAGAGAGAAAAATTGAGTGGTTCCGGCCACACATCGCCTCAGATTGAGAAGGGGTTGACTCTTACACGTCAATAATGACCCATGGATTGGTTTCCTATTGTATCAACACAATCCGAATGTGTTTGGTCGGTTTTCTGAATTCCAGTTGTTTTTACCTAAAAGCATATCCATTTTAATCAAAAGAAAGACACTTTGAGTAGTAACGGCCACATCGTGCCTCAGATTGAAGAGAAGTTGACTCTTACATGTCAAAAACTGACCCATGTATCCTTTTCCTAATGTATCAATAGAATCCTAATGTGTTTGGTCAGTTTTCCATATGTCAGTCGTTGTTTTCACATAAAATGTTGTACATTTCAAAGAGAAGTGAGACACTTTGAGTGGTTCCAGCCATACCATTCCTTGGATTAAGGTAGGGTTGACTCATACATGTTATAAATGACCCATGGATCGTTTTACTAAAGTTTCAATAGAATCTGAATGCGTTTGTTTAGTTTTTTGTATGTCTGTTGTTGTTTTTCAATTAAAATGATGTCCATTTTAAACAAAAGAGAGACACTTTGAGTGGTGTTGGCCACACTGTACCTCAAATTGAGGCGGGGTTGACTTGTAATCATCAAAAATGATCCAAGGATAGTTTTCCTATTATATCTACATAATTTGAATGCATTTGGTCAGTTTTCCGTATGCTAGTTGTTGTTTTCACTTAAAATCCTGTCCATTTCAAATAAAAGTGAGACAGTTTGAATGGTACTGGCACACCAGACCTCATACTGTGGCAGGGTTGACTTGTACATGTTACATATGACCCATGGATTATTTTCCTAATGTTTTAACCTAATCTGAATGCCTTTGGTCTGTTTTCGTATGTCAGTTGTTGTATTCACTTAAAATGATGTCCTTTTGAAACAAAAGAGAGACACTTTGAGTGGTTATGGCCACAAAGCGCCTCATATTGAGGAGGGGTTGACTCTTATATGTCAAAAATGACCAATAGATAGTTTTACTATAGTATCAACACAATCTTAATGCGTTTGGTCAGTTTTATGTATGCCAGTTGTTTTTACTTAATAACGTTTCCATTTTAAACAACAGAAATAAACATTAGGTGGTATTAGAAACACCATTCCTCATATTGAAGCTAGGTTGACTCATACACGTCAAAAATGATCCATGGATCCTTTTACTAAAATGTCAATAGAATCCAAATACTTTTGGTCAGTTTTCCGTATGTTAGTTGTTGTTTTCACTTAAACTGTTGTCCATTTCAATGAGAAGTGAGACACTATGAGTGGTGTCGGCCACACCATGCCTCAGATTAAGGAGGGGTTGACTCTTACGCGTCAAAAATGACCCATTAATCATTTTCCTAATGTTTCAACAGAATCTGAATGCGTTTGGTAAGTTTTCCGTATGTCAGTTGTTGTTTTTACATAAAATGATGTCCATTTTAAACAAAAGAGAGTCACTTTGAGTGGTTTCGGCCACACCATGCCTTGTATTGCGGTGGTGTTTACTTGCACATATTACAAATGACCCATGGATCGTTTTCCTAAAGTATCTACACAATTGGAATGCATTTGGTTGGTTTTCCATATGCCAGTTGTTTCTTTCACTTAAAATCCTATCCATTTCAAATAAAAGTGATACATTTTGAGTGGTGCTGGCCACACTGGACCTCAGATTGATGCGAGGTTAACTCGTACACATCACATATGACCCATGGATCTTTTTTCTAATTTATCAATATAATAAGAATGAATTTGGTCAATTTTCTGTATGTCAGTTTTCGTATTCACTTAAAATGTTGTCCAATTCAAGGAAATGTGAGACACTTTGAGTGGTGTCGGCCACTCCGTGGCGTGTTGGCCTAGTCCAGCGACATTTGCGGGGAAGTATCTTCTTTCCATGATTGAAGGGAGTGGGAGGAAGTGGGGAAACATTCCGGCCATCGCACATTAACAATGGGTGGGTAATGTATATATAACTCTATCGAGGTATCATACATTGAATTCCGACAGGACTGCGAACCGCCGTGGGGTGTCATCTGGGATCAGGGGAAGATCATGGAATTACTGCGGCGTGGCCACGGTGTGACCGCAGCGTGACCACGGCATGACAACGGCTTGACCACGGCGTGACTTCGGCGTGTTTGATTAGTCTAGCGACATCCACGGGCAACATCTTCCGTATAGGAGCGAAGGGAGCGGGAGGAAGTTGGGCAACATTCCGGTCATCGCCTCCCTCCCTAATAACTATTGATGGGTAATGTAACTAAAACTATATGTAGGTATCATACAATGTATTCCGATAGTACTGCAAACCGTCGTGTGGTGTCATCCCAGAGAGGGGCCAAATCACGGCATTACCGCGGCGTGACAGCGGTGTGACCGCGACGTGACTGCGGCGTGACCGCGGCGTGACCGCGGCGTGACCGCGGCGTGACCGCGGCGTGACCGCGGCGTGACCGCGGCGTGTTAGCCCGGTCTAGAGACATCCACTGGGCATCATCTTCTTGCCAGGATTCCAAATAAATCTTATGTAGTTGTCCTTCACATTATAGAAACTGATCATATGTTATAGAAAACAGACTTTTGATTCGATATTGTGGTATGATAAAGATATATTTTTTATAATCTTTTTTAAGTGGTAGTAGGTAGTTCAAACTACTGATTGCGAGTAAAATTATGCAGGTGTATTACTTATCAATGGTATATGTATTTCATGGAACTCTAACAATAAAACATTATTCACCTTGAGAAAAATAGAATTTGAGTATATTTTAAAATCTCACAATGAAACACAAATATTATGGGAGAATTCATATATGTAAAAAATTATATGTGAATCGAGGCCAGGGAAACACCCCATACAGTGTTAAGATGATTCTTATGGTGGGGAGCACCATAAGCCTAACAAGTGTTAAACTATGACACCATTAGTGTTTTTAGATATATAGCCTCGGGTAAACACCATAAGGGTTGGCCAAGAGGCCATGCTAACATCCGAAATGGGTTTCTCCATAAGATAAGGTCACAAAAAATGTGATAGAACAAATAAAAAATTTAATATGTTATAATAATGGATCTTCGGAAGGTTGTAGTGAGCGGCACAATGATGCAATTTCTAAAGGGAAACGAAACAACAGAAAATAATCATACACCCTAAACTATCCCTATGAGTTTTCTCCGACACCGCACCTCTGTTGGAGGGGATTTATTACAAAAACATGACTTTATTTACCAAATGAAACAACTATATTAAAGAACACTTATTCAAGATATGCAATTCAATATAATTAAGCAGAATTAAGAATGAATCTAAATTCAATTTAAAGCACTCTTAAATTAAACGGGCTATGAGAGGGACTCTACCTCAAGGTGGAACCAATTCATCCACTTTGGATCTTGGAGCTTTCTATCTAAATTTTTTTGCTCCTCCATTGGGTATACACACCTTTAAACACATGCAAGAACACCTAGCCCCTATGAAAACACCTACATGGCCATGAGCATGTGCAAGGGGATCCTTGCACATATGCTTATATGCATATATCAGTCTCTAATCACATGCGTATGAATTTATATATATATATATATATATATATGTGGGCACACCAAGCCCCATACATGTATAATCACTGCCATGGGTGATTATACACGTAACATGGGAACCCAGATACATATACTTACTTACCTATGCACATGCAGGTGACTCTCCCTTGACTTGGAGACTAAAAACAAATGAGCAGGGATCAATGCACTACACTAAGGATATTAAAAACCTTAAAACACATGAAGGATGCTACATAAACATGGAGAAACCAACCAATGGCATTAAAGCCTTACATAGATTGGCAGTGGAGAACCAAATCCACCCGATCCAACACGAACAGATCCAACACCCTACTGAAAACATAATATGGAGTAAAAACACTAAATCCACAAATACATGTGGTGAGAGAAAAGTAGTAACCATAGAATCTTACCTCGAATCAGAGCCGGTGGATTGAATCAATCTGATCTATTTCTGGCACCCTTCACAGAATATAGATACCCTCTTTCCATAAAAGTAGTCAATGATCTATGTGACCAATGCGATAAAGAAAATAAAATAAAAACTAAACTAAAACATACCTGTCACCTGTGACTATACCTTTCACCACCCAACATATAAGTACCACAGTACCCCATGGGTCAAATCATGTTCCTGTAAGAAAATGGGAAACAGTTCAATGTTTCAAAATGATACTATCAAATAGTATATTCCTATTAATTAAAAATTTATCTTCTTATTAGTGGTATACAATAAATTTGGATCGAGTTTCAACTTAGTTTGGTTTTTTTCGATACAAGGGATGAGGTCTTATTATTCCGGGTTTCTAGGTTTACTCATGAGATATTTATTTAAAAAAGATGCATGTATTTGGCATTATTATTTAGGGTTTTAGTTCTTAGCATGTTTCCATGGGGCCTGTCCACATGAATAATTCATGGAATGTAGTTTTCAGTTGACATTTATGGTCTTTAATGTGATTGATGTCACTAACGATGAGGATTTAGATCATGTAAAATATTCCTAAGAGGATTGGTCCATGTAGTGATAGGTGTTGCAATTGTACATCTTGCGGTTGATGAGGAAATACTTATGAGGGTGGATTGGAATCTTGGTAGGTTCTTAGAGTGGGATGGTCCCTATGAGTATATAAAATGTATTATGAATGGTTTTACTCCATTGAATTATTCATGAGTTCAACTAATGAGATGAAGGATGAGATGCTAGTGTGGGTATTGGGTATTGTCTGACAGATTGGCATTATAATGCCAAAGGGATTGGTGCGATTTAGCTTAGGATGGAACCTGGTTAGTGGGTCTGGGTTATAATACATAATTTTGATGAGGTTCTTGACCGGATTATTGAGAATATAATGTAGATGTTTTTGACATGGTGTGATTTTGTGACTAGGACAATCATAAGGTGAATAATCCTCTTTGTCTAGTTGGATGTTGAGATGTGCATCGAGGCATGAGATAATCCTCAAGATATGATTCTAGACTATGTGACTGAGAGGATAGACTAGGATAGGTTTGATAGGATTGGGTGAGTGGCCAACCCATGCTAGTATGATACGATGTTTGGAGACACTTGGAGACACATGGGGTTATTTATGCTATCTCATGGAGACACTTGGGGTTATTTCATGACTCCAACATACTCCAGAAAAGTTACCACATTGTATTTTTGAAAAACAATTCCATATCAGGGAAGACCCCAAGGCTACTCTATCTTCCAATGTATCCTTAAACTCACACCTCATGGTATTACAGTATAATAGTTATCCACATCAACTAGTAAGGATAGCATCACTACCCTTCGTCCTTAGAAAGAAGTAAAATACCTACGTGGACAATGCGATAAAGAAAATAAAATAAAAACTAAACAAAAACATACATTTATCCTATGACTATACATGTCACCACCCAATATATAAGAAACACACTACCCCATGGGTTAAATCATGTTCCTGCAAGCAAGGGGAAACCGTTCCATTTAATAATCTCTTCATTTTTCATTATGTTATTTATATTGAACGTTGTTGGAAACACCATACTACTACACATTTCCATTGAATATGCACCTATGCTACATTATTTGAGTTAAAGATTGTTCACATAAGCCTCTTATGCTCCATCCTATGTCTTGTGATTAGTCACGCATCTGTAAGATGGTGATTCCCTTTATCTAATCATATAATCATGTAGTTTATCCGGGTACCCAATGGAATATCGAACAATATGTGAGATAAAATTCATGTAGGTGACCACCGAGAGGTCTATAAATATCTAGTCTATTTTAATAAATTTTTATTATAATGATATGATAAATTAAAGTAATAACTAAAAAATGTAAAAGGGTTTTCTATGGTTCTGGAGAAAAAATCTATTCACCTTCGATGGAGGGTTAAATATTTAATTAATTAATTGGATTTGAATGAAGAAATTCTTGGTTAAATCAAAACAGAAAAAACATATACACATAAAAAACTAAAAACTGATATATTAGATAAATTTCAATAAAAATAAGGTACCACATAAGAAAATACCTAGTTTGGGATGGACTGGATTGACATTCAGCAGGAGATTAATCAGTTTGGATTGAATGGAGGAAGAGGAAGACGAAAGATCTCCTAGATCGCCGAGAGGGAGGGGGAATTTGGGGGAATTGCTCTAGTTTTGGGTTCTGTATCACGAATGGGGGAGAAGAGGGGCTTCTGTTAATTGTTGGGAAACATTTACCAACAGTTTTTAAAAACCGTTTGTAAAGAATTTTGGGCCACACTTATACCAACTGTTCCTTAGAACCATTGGTAAAAGGTCCCCAATGCCATCCTTTTACCAAAGGTTCTATATAAACCATCGGTAAATGTTGTTTAGGAGGATATTTAACAATGGTTTTATGAAACCATTGGAAAACATATTATTTACCAACAGTTTTAATGAAACCGTTGGTATGAAAGTGTTGGAAAAAACCCACATTCCAGTAGTGAATGATTTTTTTTGATTTTAATTAGAGTTATATCATAAAATTTAATTATCATAAATGTAATCATATCCAATCCTGATAACCATTGAGATTATAACATAAAACACTTACTGCGTTGTTATCAAATTTTTGATAAGTCCCATGAACATTAGAACCACATATGGATATTTAAATTAATATTAAATTTTTACGAATAATCATTAAATAATTTTTTGGAAACAATATATACCATATAAAAAAAGGTGGGGAATGTGGCATAAGTCACCCAAAAAATAAAAGTGAGACAACAAATCCATTACCTTAAATCTGAGTTCCATCATAATTTTTGGAACATTATGTTTGAAAAATATAAAATAATTTTTAATATATTAACTAACCATAATCAAATATATAATAACATATGTGATTTACATATAAATTTATATCTCGAATTTGTAATCAATTCATTATTAAATCATTATTCTGGTTGATCCATTCTTTTTTCACTAACAATTTTGTTCTTTATTTTTATTCTTTTTACATTGATCAAGATTATATACTATCCATAAATTTAATCATTATATAATGATAATTTATATATATTATAGATATTTGGAGTCATTCATAAACATAGAAATATAAATATCAATTACATCGTTTATAGAGATGGTTTGTCATATTTAAATATGAACGCACAATTAATTTTTTGAAAGGAGGAACAAAATAAAGTTAAATAATAAATTAACTTCAAAGAATGATTATTATATGAATTATTTTATATATATTCATTAAATAAATCCTTATTACCATCCATGAAAAATAAAAATGAAAAAGAAATCTCATTGGTTCATAGAGGTGGTAGTCCACACGTATTTATGATCAAAATTATCATTTTACAAATGTTTTTACGGTAAGATAATAGATATGGTATTATAATTAAATAATTAATTTCTCTCATATCTATCATTTATAAACATTAAATCCATTATAATTCCCATCCATAAAATATTTTAATTATAAAATAATTGTATCACAATGTGGAGACGGTAAGCTGTACAAAAGAATTAGTGAAATTATCAGTTCGCATTTAATGGAATGAAGGTGAATAATGGTTTTTCATAAAAATAATAACATTTTATTATAACTTGGATACTGAATATGTTATTATATAAATAATATAATATATTTAATGAAGGTAAAATAAAATTAAAAAAGTTTATGGTTAAGTGGATTACATATTCTTTGAAATAAATCCATTATGGTTGGTATTTTGGGAAGATTAGAAACTATATAATGTGTCTAGGGATCTTTATAAATTATCTTTGATGACTTTTGTATAGCAAGAAATATCAATTTGGTGTGAATAACTGAAATGAGTGGCACCCATTTAGGGAGGGATACTTTTAGAATTTCATAAAATATTAAATTAATATAAATTAATATTGATGTTCAAATTACATCAAATTTGTAATATTTTAAGATAACATGATGATGTTTAAAAATTATTCAATGAATAAGATTTTTACATTTATGGATCACATATTTACCCTTATCATTTTGTTTTATCCCTTAGTTATCCATTCTAATAATAACCATTTTATTAAATATTTCAAATCATTAATAGATAATAATGTAACATTAAAATAAAAAATTACACATAAATGTATGATGATTTATTTTAAAAAACATACCTCTTAAATTTGTTGAAATATAATATTTTTATTAATATTTCATAATTAATAAATTTTTATTTGCTATAAAATAACATTAATTCCAGTATTAACATTATTAATTTAATTTGAAATTAAATTCATCATCAAAAAAGTGTAAATAAAATATTATTATTTAAAAGAACACTAATATTCCATATTAAATTAGTAATTTTAATATTTTTAATATCAATTGTTATATTTTTATTAATTGGAGAAATACTGCATAGATGATTCTTAAGCATTAAAGTTCATTCATTAATTTCTAAAAAATTACTAATAAATTTATACGATGGAAATTATCACAATTTTATCAATATATAAACATATTTTAATTAATTTATTTATTTATTCAATATGGGGATACATAATATATATTTAAAACTAATACTATTACATTTTGTAACTTTTAATGATCAAAACATTATAAAGTTCTATTTTACAGAAATATGTCAATTAAAAAACTATCTTTTATGTTATGGTGATAAATTTATAATTTACTTCATTAAATATGAATTTGGATGAAAAATTATGGCATTATCACCATGATTTAACCAAAATTATCATAATATACGCATTTTTGGGATGATAAATTTTTCTATACATACTATTCATATTATGGAAAAATATAAGGGGCATATTTACCAAATTTGAATCTCATGATTCCAAATAATGAATCAAATTTATCAAATTCAACTTGTATAATACATATAAATTAATGTTGATTTTTGTGTGAAAAATGTGTTAAAATCCCTTTTTAGATATATATTGTTGTAAACATAAAACTAGATTCATTGTTATCCAATTCCTAGTAAAACAATATTAATATAATGTTTAAAACTATTTTTTGAATAAATAATATATAATTATGATTAAATTATGTAACAAATATTGATTAAATTAATATAATTAGATAAAAATACATGAATGCAAAAAATAGTTTTTCAGGTAATTGCATGTTTAATAAAAAAGGTTGTTAATAGTAAATTACAAAATTAAATTGATTCTAATGAAAATAAAAGGATTATTTAATATAAAATATAACTAATTTTACATTGAATACATTTTAAAACAAAATTTCTGTTCATAAATGTCTGAAACAACAAAAATGTTTTCAATAAAAAGAAATATAATTCACTAATTACTGTAAAATATATATTTTTAGAAAATTATAAATAATTAACCCTAAGGAATGGTTGATATGATTGTTTTTAATATATATATATTTTTTTAGAAAATAAAAACCTAAAAAAAATCTCACAGTAAGAAAAAATACAGTCTTGTAGTAAATTTATAAGACCCCCTGATTTTATCAAAAATGTTTCTAAAATAAATTTATATTCGTAAATATTTTTCATTAAACTAAACATTGAGTCTTAAAAATGATACAAAATAATAAAATTTTCATGACCCCCTCCCAACAAGGTGTACCCTGCCAAGGCTGACAATGTGAGAAGGGAGATAATGACCCAGAGTCCCACCTCCAGTTGGCCCTGGGTTGGTGATTATCACCGAGGGTATATAAAACACAGAAATGGAAGGCTTTAAACTCTATGAAAACTCATGAAAAAGAGAGAGTTAGGATAGACACCAACCAACTCCAACTCAGATAGAAATATAAAATAAACCCCAAGTACAAATATGTAATGCCATGCCAAACAACTACAACTGAAAGGGGAAAAACTGTAAGTACCAAAAAAAGGAAAAACAACAGCAACCACAAGCCTGAATAGCTCTTGCAACCCAAAGCTAGTAATAACTAGCTTTATCTCCAACCTTGTAACACCGCAAGATTTTACGAAAAATAGTTTTTTTTAATTTCATTAATGTCTTGTGTTGTACGCTACACCAAAAGGTGCTTGCACAACACGCATCCCTGTCTTGTCTTGCATTACACGCAAGCGCGACCTTCCACGATAGCGTGTGTTGTACGCAATACTGAGTTTCGCTAAACAATGATATGCTATTAAAATATTATTAAAACTACCCGTTATGAATAGTAATACCAACTTTTTGAAATTTTATAAATTTTATTTTTGAAAATGGAATTCATTTTTGGATTTGGAATATCAAAATTAGCCTAGGGTGAAATTTTGGTATTTTTCCGAAAACATTCAATTTTTGATGAATAGTGAAAACACTGAGTTACTATTTAAAACCCGGCTTTTTATTTAAATAATTATTTATTTTATTTAAATTTACATTAGGTAAAAATTGATACATAATACCTATATAAGTTAAATGTAATTCATTGGAGTCATTTTTTAATAATTTTAGATATATAAAAATTTTATTGAACTTTTGACAGTCTTTTACCCATCTCCTACGAGAATTTGCAAATTTACATAAAACATAATTTTAATGCTTTTGTAAATGGAATTTCAAAAATCTGAGAGACATAGTTGATATCAGTAAGTAAAATGTGGTTAAATGAGATGAAAATAATTTTTGGTGAATAATAACTTTTTACTTTTATTTACAACGGTTAAAAGTAAATAGGGTAATTAAGGGTAAAAAAGATATTATTATTACCATAACACTTGTCCTAATTCTATTGGATAAGTTTAATTCGACCAAAAACAACCTTAGGAATAAAATATGACCATTTAGGCCCACTTGGATTAGATTAGGACATTTATTATTAATTTATTTAAAGAAGGGTTAAAATAGTTAAAATCAAAGTTTAATAAGTAAATAATTTTTAATATAGGGTTATACATAAGATAAATTCGACTATAAATATTCATTAGAAAGATACAAATATTTCCTAGATAATGATATTTTATTTTTAATTTTTAGACTTCAAATAATTTAATTTATTTTTGACACAATGATGATGCTGTAATTATCTTATTAATGAAATATTGACATAATTGATGTTATAAATATACAAATAAATGTAATTTGAAAATTTTTATGAATTCAAAAACTTTTCTATGTTAACATGACATGTTAGGGTTTATTTAATTAACTTTTTTAGAACTAATCATTCTTTTATGATTTACACAAAAATAAATTATCAAATAGTGTCAAAATTGACATAAAATAGTTTTTAAAACAAATATTATATTATTAATTTTTACATATTTCTAAAAATCAAAGGTTCGGCCAAATGACTTATATAAGGTTATATATATTAATAATAAACAACTTTTGGTTCTTTTGTCTTGTTATAGTACATTTATTAACCTTATAGTGTAAGAACAAAAAAAGACACGGTAAAAGTAAAATTATCTAACTTAAAGTTAAATCTAAATGATAAGGTTAAAATAGGAACCTAAACTAGTATAAATTCTATTAGATGAGAGGCTTTCGACCCATCCCCACCGTAGCTCCGAAATAAATCAATTTGGATCTATTTAAAACCGAATTTGACTTTATAATAAAATAATATTTTTAGTTTTCCAAAGGTGCCCCTCTCCTCCCTTATAAAAGGGCACCTCCTCCCTCTCTTCATCACACCACTTTGAGCCTTAAATCTAGGCAAACCCCTTCCCATTTCTATTCTACACTTCCCTAGAAACATCCTAGAGGTTCTCGTATTCTCCAAAGACCAATATTAGTGCCATAAGAGGAGGTTTCAAAATGGCGCTTCAAAGAAGAGGTAATGTCCGTTACCGATTCATTAAACTTTATTTCTTCTTCCACTTCTTCTTATTTAGCTGTTTCATTATGAAGTAATAACATCAGTATCACTCATATAATGATATTTTATTATAATTATGAAACAAACCTATTTCACCATCTATCCATCCTACGGAAAATGAAATCACCACACGCGCGCGCGTACGGAATACCGTCTCCACGCCGTGGTGTAATCTGTTTTTCCGCCACCACCTTACATGGATGGGTATAATGTTGTAAATAAATAACTATATATTATTATTTTAATGTGATATTTATTCTGAAATAGTATACATACACTCCAATACAATTCCACAATCATGGGAATGATATCATCGGTCGTGCGTACGTACGGACTACCGTCTCCATGAACGCGATGAGATTCATTTTCCATGATTATCCATTCAAGAATGATTATAAAGTATATATAATTAATAATAATGATATATATGATATAATAATTCCACTTGATTTATGTATATATATATATATATGTATGTATGTCATATACCCAATTCCATTCAATTCAATAAGCAAACGAAAACAGCGTTCATGCGTACGTACGGCCTACCGTCTCCATGAACGGTGTATTTCATTCCTTTTATCAATCTATAATATATATGTATATAATGAATATATATTTATATATAAATCATGTTTTAAATTATGTAATTATGTAAATCAAGATATATGTAATAATATCAAAAATGACGAGTCGAAACACATACGATAAATGAAACGATTTTACCCAAAACGCTCTTTAACATGGAATTTACAAAAGAACGGGTAATATAAAGTCATAAGTGAACCATATATGATATCATAACAATGAAAATGATTATGTAATAAGTAAATTACATTATTTAAATCATTATACATAAGGTTCGGATACATACAAAGCATATCAGACATAAGGTAAGGGATAATTTTTCAAATCTCATTTTTATCTGAGATTGCTTACTCGTAAGTATTTACTGGGGTTATTGCAATCGTCCATGTCCATGTTTTATAAAAGTGTTTTCATGTATGTTTAATGTCCTTTTTACCCATTTTGACTTTTATCCCATTGTATGGAATGAATCTTTCTTTTATTTACCCTACAGGCTACTTTTTGACTTTTCCGACAAATGTACGAGAAGAATATTTTTTTAACGTATACGGCATGAAAGGATTTTTACGGTTTTATAAAGCCTTATTTTCATGAAGATTCCTCCAAAATATTTCCTGACTATTTTCAAAAAAATACTTTTATTTTAAAATTTCATGACATTTTGTGAAAAGAGAATGATTTTGAAGAAGAAAGGATATTTTCCTCAAGATTTCATTTCAAGTGTTTTATCAAAACTATTTTTCATCTAAGATGACATTATTTAATATGTGTATGTTTCAAGTATCATGTCTCTAATATTTAAATGGTTTCCCTTTTCTTATTATGATATGATATCCATTTATTTTATATGGATTTTGTGATAATGGGATTATGTTTATGAAACCCTTTTTATTTATTGGGTTATTATGAATGATGTATGTTTATTTTGTGGCACAAGTAAGAATTATTTCATTATGAGATGGGAGGGACCTATATCTCTCTCCAATGCATTGGGAAAGGATTTATATCTCATGAGATAGACATGCCTGGAACGTCAAGTTAAACCGGTTCAGTAATACTGGACTGGAACGAGGAGTGAACTCGATTCAAAAAGTGACTTTGTCCACTAAGATGGTCTTGGCATCAATGCCTTGGCTAATATGGAAATAATATCATGTGCTTAATGGGTTTGACAATTACATGTTTTATTCCCATGATATTTTATCATGCTTAATATTTCTTTATGATCTATGCCTTACGTACTTCCATGTTTTATGTCATTGATCAAGCTTTTGATGTTTAAACATTATGTTCATGTTTTTAAGTTCAAATGTATATGGTATGTTTTATTTTATCCTTGCTTACCCTTAATGAGAATTTGATCTCACCCTTTTTATGTTTTATTTTCCCCAGGATTTAAAGAAAGGTTTTAGGTAAGAAAAGAAAGGGGAAGATCTTTATGGGAGATGATGAGGATCTTTCACCATGATTAGAAGATTACGTTCCACGTTTCCAAAGACACTAAACTATTATGGTCCTTGTGTGTCTGTTTTTGTTATGTATTAAGTATTCCACAAAAGTAATGTAATTTCCATGTACGTCAAGCTTTGGGTCTCTACAGTTGGTATCAGAGGAAAGGTTTAGTTAACCTTTGGAAACTAGGATGCGAAAATTTTAGTGAGATCCCTAGAGATATTTCTAAGGTATGTCTAGGGATGTCCCTAAGGATAAGTATACGTATAGGATATAGTCCTAGAACTACAGTAACGATATTAGAATTTAACCTAAGATGTTATATATTGAAGGTACACCACCTTTATTATGTTGTTTTCCCTAGCATGATTTTTTCCTCTCACACTATTCTTTTTGGGTTTTAGACGATGGCTGGAACCCGAAGGAACTGTGTTGATCAATGTAGTGGACAATGCAATGATTTTCCTCCTGGACAAACAAATGTTATGGGAGATGGAGTGAAAAATCTTATTTCTAGACTTACACAAGCTATGAATCATTCTGAACTTCCAAATGAGCAGAGAAGGGAACAATATTCTATTGAGTCTTTCATGAGGAAACGTCCACCTTCTTTCAGTGGGTCTTCTGATCCACATGTTGCTGAACAATGGATCAGTACCACTGAAAAGTATTTTCAGTCATCAATGTTCTGAACATGATAAAGTCATCTTAGCAGTATATCATTTGGAAGGTGAAGCTGATCAATGGTGGAATCTTATCAAGAATACGAGGCCAAGAGATGAAATTGAGTCCACAGAATGGGACGAGTTCAAGAACTTATTTTTCAATAAGTACTTCCCTCGTATTCTTCGAGAAAAGATGGAGAAGGAGTTTCTTGAACTAAAGAAAAAGGATGATGAATCTTTTTGTATATACAAAGTGAATTTTATGAGGCTTGCAAGGTATGCATCTGGCTTTATCATCCAACCTGAAAGTAAAATTGATCGATTCTTCAGTGGATTAAAACCAAATATTCTAAGGGAATTAGCTATAAGAGACTTCAGTAGCTATGAAGAAATTGTGCGTTGTACTATCAAGGTAGAAATGGAAGTTGGTGTTACATATCCATCTCATAGTTTTGACAAGAAACGAAAGATGGAATTCAAGGAGAAATCTCAGAATAATGGTGAAAAGAAGATGAATGTTTCCTTATTCTCAAAGTGTGGAAAGAAGCATGGTTTAGATTGTCTTAAAGGGACTAGAAAAAGTTTTAAGTGTGGAAAAGAAGGTCATCGAGCAGCTGAGTGTCGATGTAATAGAAAAAGGGTTGCTAATGGTGTGAATAAAGAAAAGACTATAGAGAATGCACCAACAACACTTCAATGCTTCAAGTGAAATGAAATGGGGCCTTATGCTAATCAATGCCCTAATCAAAGGGTTAATGATGATCGACATGATCAACCACTTAAGGAAAAGGACAAAGGGAAGTCACATGGGATCACTATTGGCGATGTTTAATATGAAAAAGATGTGGAGGAATGATTAAGTGTTTATGTAATGGGATTTAAAAATAATGTTGTATATAGTATCGTGGAATATTGGAATATTTATGTATTGGTCTTTTGTGGTTTTCAATAATTTTATGGTACCGGTAACCATGGAAAGTGATTGAGAAATTTTCGTAAGAAGATGATATGGGCATAATGAGGGGATAAGAAGATAATGAGATGTTTGATTGTATTCATGAGTTCATGATTGATATAAGGACTAAGTGATATCATGGTTTGAGTATAAATTTTTTTTAGGATTTTGGTATGTGGAAAGTGTTAACTTTTAAATGAATTCATGTTTTCACTAAGGTTCAATGGGTATTCATTCTTCAAGAGAATACATGATTAAGGTATTCCCATGTTTGTAATTTGACCAAAAAGATATATCTTATGATATATGGGGGATAAATGATGACATTCACGTGATTGTTATGTGACATTTCAAGTAATCATTTTATTTATACTATGAGCATGGACCGAAGTATTTTAGATAAGCCTAAAGATTGGAATGGATTATGTTGGACATAAGTTAGTATTGTTTAAGGATAGAACATTTTTCGATATTATTGATGGGATGTTATAGTAATATAGTTTTAGAAAAAGGAACACCTACAGGATGGGCGACAACCCATCGCGTCGGACAAGGCTGTGGGAATTGAACCCACAACCGAAGTGCGACTGGCCTTTATCGCCTACCACTGGCCTACAGGAAGTCCCTGGTTAGTAGAAACTATTTTTATTTTATTACGCGGTATGTTATATGAATTATAAGTTCATTTTTGGAATCTTATACGACTAACCTCTCCATAGATGGACTTATGTATATTTGATAACTTCTGCTAACCTTTTGTTTGAAACAGATGGAATGACCCATCATTCTATCACATGATCTGTTAACACTTCATGAATAACAAATTCAACTTTATTTCTTTAAGAGATGAAGTGGAAATTGTTCAAAGCACAAACAATAGTGAGATTGTACAAAAAAAGTAAGCATTTATTCTAATTCAAATTCATCAACTTTTGGGAAATGATCTTAAAAACCAAAAATGTTGTCCTAGTGCCCTTATATCCGATGAATCAGATGGTACCCTAGATCATCACAAATTTATGGCTTTGTGATTGTTTGATTTTTCATAGCCATATTCTCTACCACTCTCCATCATAACATGATGGTTAGATTTCTCTTCCATATCCATATTTTCACCTATGTTCTGCTATGTTGAAACACAGTGATTAGTTAATTTGGGTAACCGTTATGTTTCATACGTTAGTTTTTAAAGAAAATTTTTTGTATTCCTTTTTACGATGTGGGTTTCTATTAAAGAAACTTTCGAGTAGTAAACCATTTATAACCCCGACGAATTTCGAGGGCGAAATTCATTTTAAGGGGGGTAGAATATAACACACCATGATTTTACGAAAAATATTATTTTTAATTTCATTAATGTCTTGTGTTGTAATCTACACCAAAAGGATCTTGCACAACACGCATCCCTGACTTGGCTTGCATTACACGCAAGCGCGTCCTTCCACGATAGCGTGTGTTGTACGCAATACTGAGTTTCGCTAAACAACGATATGATATTAAAATATTATTAAAACTAGCCGTTATGAATAGTAATACTGACTTTTTGAAATTTTATCAATTTTATTTTTGAAAATGGACTTCATTTTTGGATTTGGAATATCGAAATTATCCTAGGGTGAAATTTTGGTATTTTTCTGAAAACTTTCAATTTTTGATGAATAGTGAAAACACTGAGTTACTATTTAAAACCCGACTTTTTATTTAAATAAATATTTATTTTATTTAAATTTATTTTAGGTCAAAATTGATATATAATACCTATATAAGATTAATGTAATTCATTGGAGTCATTTTTTAATAATTTTAGATATATAAAAATTTTATTGAACTTTTGATAGTCTTTTACCCATCTCCTAGGAGAATTTGCAAATTTACATAAAACATAATTTTACCGCTTTTGTTAAAGGAATTTTAAAAATCTGAGAGACACAGTTGATATCAGTAAGAAAAATTTGGTTCAATGAGATGAAAATAATTTTTGGTGAATAGTAACTTTTTACTTTTATTTACCACGGCTAAAAGTAAATAGGGTAATTAAGGGTAAAAATGATATTATTATTACCCTAACACATGTCCTAATTATATTGGATAAGTTTAATTCGACCAAAAACAACCTTAGCAATAAAATATGACAATTTAGGCCCACTTGGATTAGATTAGGACATTTATTATTAATTTATTTAAAGACGGGTTAAAATAGTTAAAATCAATGTTTAATAAGTAAATCATTTTTAATAAAGGGTTATACATAAGATAAATTCTACTATAAATATTCATTATAATGATAAAATGATTTCCTACATAATGATATTTTATTTTTAATTTTTAGACATTAAATAATTTAATTTATTTTTGACACAATGATGATGTGGTAATTATCTTATTAATGAAATATTGACATAATTGATGTTATAAATACCCAAATAAATGTAATTTGAGACTCTTTAAGATTTAAAAAACTTTTATATTTTAATATGACATGTTTTTGTTGATTTAATTAACTTTTTTAGCACTAATCATTCTGTTATTATTTTCACAAAAATCAATTACCAAATAATGTCAAAATTGACATAAATTAGTTTTTAAAACAAATATGATATTATTAATTGTTATATATTACTAAGAATCTAAGGTTCAGCCAAATGACTTATACAAGGATATATATATATTAATAATAAACAACTTGGGGTTTGTTTGTCTTGTTATCGTAAGTGTATTAACCTTATAGTGTAAGAACACAAAAAGGCACGGTAAAAGTAAAATTATCTTACTTAAAGTTATATCTAAATGATAAGGTTAAAATAGGAACCTAAACTTGTCTAAATTTTATTGGATGAGAGGATTTCGACCCATCCCCACCTTATCTTCTATATAAATCAATTTGGAGCTATTTAAAACCGAATATGACTTTATAATAAAATAATATTTTTAGTTTTCCAAGGTGCCCCTCTCCTCCCTTATAAAAGGGCACCTCCTCCCTCTCTTCCTCACACCACATTGTGCCTTAAAGCTTGGCCAAACCCTACCAATTTCTCTTCTACACTTCCCTATAAACATATTAGACGTTATGGTCTTCTCCAAATACCAATATTAGTGCCCTAAGAGGAGGTTTCAAAAAGGTGCTTCAAAGAAGATGTAATGTCCGTTACCGATTCTTTCAACTTTATTTCTTTTTCCACTTCTTCTTATTTAGTTGTTTCATTATGAAGTAATAACATAAGTATCACTCATATACTGATATGTTATTATAATTATGAAACAAACATAATTCACCGTCTATCCATCCTACAGAAAACGAAATCACCACGCGTGCGTACGTACGGAATACCGTCTCCACGCCGTGGTGTAATCTGTTTTTCCACCACCACCTTACATGGATGGGTATAATGGTGTAAATAAATAACTATATATGATTATTGTAAAGTGATATTTATTCTGAAATAGTATACATACACTCCAATACAATTCCACAATCATGGGAATGATATCATTGCTCGTGCGTACGTACGGACTACTGTCTCCACGAACGCGATGAGATTCATTTTCCATGATTAACCATTCAAGAATGATTATAAAGTATATATAATGAATAATAATGAAATATATGACATAATAATTGTACTGGATTTATGTATATATATATATATATATATATGTATTTCATATACTCAATTCCATTCAATTCAATAAGGAAACGAAATCAGCGTTCATGCATACGTACGGCCTACCGTATCCATGAACGGTGTATTTAATTCATTTTATCGATCTATAATATATATGTATATAATGAATATATATTATATATAAATATTTTTTTACATTCTGGAATTATGTAAATCAAGATATAAGTAATAATATCAAGAACGACGAGTCGAAACACATACGATAAATGAAACGATTTATCCCAAAACGCTCTTTAACATGGAATTTACAAAAGAACGGGTAATATAAAGTCATAAGTGAACCATATATTATATCATAACAACGAATATGATTATGTAATAAGTCAATGACATTATTTAAATCATTATAAAGGAGGTTCAGATATATACGAAGCATATCAGACATAAGGTAAGGGATAATTTTGCAAATCTCATTTTTATCCAAGATTGCTTATTCGTAAGTATTTACTGGGGTTATTGCAATCATCCATGTCCATGTTTTATAAAAGTGTTTTCATGTATGTTTATAGTCCTTTTTACCCATTTTGACATTTAGCCCATGGTATGGAAGGAATCTTTCTTTTATTTACCCTACAAGCTACTTTTTGACTTTTCTGACAAAAGTACGAGAAGAATGTCTTTTTAACGTATACGGCATGAAAGAATTTTTATGGTTTTATAAAGCCTTATTTTCATGAAGCATCCTCCACAAGATTTCATGAATATTTTCAAAAAAATAGTTTTCTTTAAAAATTTCATGACATTTTGTGAAAAGAGAATGATTTTGAAGAAGAAAGGATATTTTCCTCAAGAATTCATTTCAAGTGTTTTATCAAAACTATTTTTCATCTAAGATGACATTATTTCATATGTGTATGTTTCAAGTATCATCTCTCTATGATTTACATGGTTTCACTTTTCTTATTATGAAATGATATCCATTTCTTTTATATGTTTTATGTGATAATGGGATGATGTTTATGAAACCCTTTTTATTTATTGGGTTATTATGAATGATGTATGTTTATTTTCTAGCAAAAGTAAGAATGATTTCATTATTAGATGGGTGGGACCTATATCTCCCTTCAATGCATTGGGTAAAGATTTATATCTCATGAGATAGACATGGCTGGAAAAGCAAGTTAAACCGGTTCAGTAATACAGGACTGGAACGAGGAGTGAACTCGATTCAGAAAGGGACTTTGTCCACTAAGATGGTCTTGGAATCAATGCCTTGGATAATATGGAAATCATATCATGTTCTTAATGGTTGACACAATTACATTTTTTATTCTCATGCTATTTTATCATGATTAATGTTTCATTATGATCTATGCCTTACGTACTTCCATGTTTTATGTCATTGCTCAAGATTTTGATGTTTAAACATTATGTTAATGTTTTTAAGTTCAAATGTATATTGTATGTTTTATTTTATCCATGCTTACCCTTACTGAGCATTTGATCTCACCCTTTTTATGTTTTCTTTTCCCCAGGATATAAAGAAAGGTTTTAGGTAAGAAAAAAAGGGGAAGATCTTTATGGGAGATGATGAGGATCTTTCATCACGATTAGAAGATTACGTTCCAAGTTTCCCAAGACACTAAACTATTACGGTCCTTGTGTGTCTGTTTTTGTTATGTATTAATTATTCCGCAAAAGTAATGTAATGTCCATGTACGTCAAGCATTGGGTCTCTACAAACCTTAACCAAGTGACTTGAGAATCTATTTATATATACATATGGCGAGTATAACAGTATACTCAGTAAGAACATCTATAAATACTATCATAAAAAGTAAAGAAAACATGATAAAGCACAGAGAACAACAAGTGAAACCATCTCATCACCAGAATAGGCATAATAAGTTCCCAGCCTCACCGTGGCTACTCTCATCCAGTAATGTATACCAGAGTATATAATATAATAAATAATATCACAAGTACCCTGCAACTACTTCCCCACTGGTTTGCCACTTTTCCCCAAAGTTGCACGTCCTAAGAATATCCCTCTAAAAGGCTTACCCACACACACCTGGTAGAAGCTCGAGAACATGCACCTCATGCAAAAAAAACCACCACATCCACGCAAGAAAAATAACCAGGTAGTTATCTAGATCCACCATAGTTTTCATAATGTGTATCATACGTTCGACATTATACCTCAAGCCTTTATAGTACATACACTGAGTAAGGATCCTCAAGCCATCGCAGCCTATACACATTATACCTTTTGTAGTCCATAAGAAAATATATCTAAAATACATGTGTGTGAATAACCACTATCCATAATATCCCTCTACAAACATATATGCGGAAAACTAACCATTGTGCATACCAGTACAAGTAACTACCAAGAGCAGTGAGCGGGGCCAACGGGAGTAGTCAACCATCAATCATCCCACTAGAATGTTGGGGAAAACACCCCTAGGGCTTGGAATCCCCAGGGTGTAAGTTTCCCTAACTGATGGGGTAGAGTATCATATAGAAACAAAAAAAGTATAGAAAATATTATCGCTCACAACCACACTATGGGAATAAACTAGTCTTAGACACAACTACAACTAACATCTCTCGAACACCCAACTACCACTTCTAAGACTTGGTATCCTATAAAAACACAACAATTTATAGCGTTTTAATTCATTACTCCATTCCCTTTTTATCTGTTTCACTTTACATTAATAAATTCCATAAACATTAAAAAACCCATAATAATTGACATATTATATTTCATTAGAATCACACATAAAGTCCACTATTCATTTAAATTGAAACCTCATAATTTCATCCCCACAAGATCCATCCCCAAGGGTTAACATCATTTATTCAATCATTTATTGAAATATTATTACTTTCCCATATTCCCAAAAATTCTAGAAAACAATTCTACGCCACAAAACACTAAGGGGATGAACACAGTGAGTAGATGAACTACACATCAAGTCTTTTTCAACTATATCAAGATCATAGACACATCCTCTCCCAGGAAGCTAAACACTTAAATCACATGGCATACCCATGCGTCTTCGCCACTTTTTGTAAGGAGGGTAATAAAACTATCTATCTTGAGTAATGGGGAATGTAAGGAAGATAAATAACCAACAATAAACAACATTAATTCAAACATTCAAATCCAACCCGTTGTATCATCTATGGTTCCCTCCCCGACACCCACATGCATAAACCGATGTATCTTTCCACTCTGGGCATCAAATACTGCCATAACCAATAGGCCTCCCTACCCCCACATATCACAACAACCTTCCAGGATCACATCACAACACAGGATGCAAGAAACAAAAACATCATATCAGTTGGGATCTTGGCCCTTAAACAAGAAGGAGTGTAACTCATAACCCTACAAGGAATTATATTTTATCAAACAACAAATTAGTTAATCCATATTGAATTAACTGATTTATTATTCATAGGTTCCATCTTTGGAATAGAAAAACAGTAATCTATAAAAAATTTAATAAACATGATTTGTGCATCAATTTGATTAACATAAAATTAAAACAAGAACAACTAGATTCATTTACATTCCTATTTATCTTTAGCTACACAATTTTCAATTAATTCCCTCTTTACATTCATTACCAATTTCCATCAGGAACGAAAAGCTAACAAAGAAAGCATAGATATAACTCGATCTAGAAAAAAAGAGGTAATAACATACGATCGGTATCAATTTATTTATGATGTTCAAATATTTAATATGTGAATTCTATTGTGATCTAGTGGGTTAAAACAATACAACACTACATTTTCACGTAACGGAAAAGATAATAAACTAATACAATACCTCAAATGGTTCTTGACATTGTTTATATGAGAACAAGCCACACAACAGGTTACGATCTCCTCCCCCATGACAACTGTATCCACTCGAGGATGTAGAGACACCATCACACCGGTCAACACCCAATAAAATTCCATTATGAACATGGAGATACCATTCCATAAAAGGGAAATAATAAACCTAAGTAGATGAACCCAAAAGAATGACTATAGATCATTCCATATATTGAAGATTAATTGATACTTTATTGTTGCATCAAAACATAGGGGAATGAATCCAAGGATGAAATTTTTATTGCACAAATCCTATTAGATGGAATGGAAGTTTCAAGAATCTCACACCCAAGAACAAGGAGGAATAACTAGGGAAGAATATATATCATCTATATAGAAGATTTAAGGGATCATCGGTTTAAGATACAATGGTTTTTTCATTAAAAGTGGATTGAATTAAACCATGCATTTTGACCAAGTAAAAGCATCCCAATCTGTAAGAAAAATTAATATTGGGGTTATGGCCATTGAATCGGCCATAGAGTCCATAAAATGAGGCTTTATATGAATTTTACATCAATGGAAATGTCAAATGGGGGAAATTGTATGAAGCTAGAAAAACTGTTCATGAACACAAAATTTGTCCAAGGAAATAGAGGCTATTGTTGGGCTTCACCAATATGGAAACACTATTCATGAACTCAAAATTTGGAAAAGGATATAGAGGATACCATTAGACATCACTGTTTCACTATTCACATAAGTCTACCATTTCACTATTCACATAAGGCTACCATTGTACTGTTCACATAAGGTTACCGTTGCAATGTTCACATAAGGCTACCATTGCACTGTTCACCTAAGGCTACCGTTCCACTATTCCCATAAGGATACCACTGCATTTCTCACATATGGATATTGTTGTAGTGTTCACATAAGGCTACCGTTGCACTGTTCAAATAAGGGTATTTTTTCACTATTCACAGAACTGAAAACATTGTTCACGGAACTGGAAATTTGGAAAGGTGTTGGGGATATGTCACCTTGACCTCTCAGAACACCTCAAACACCAGATTTCAGCAAGGTAATGGGCCAGAGTGGTCTGGAAAATTACATCAGATACCTCTCAAAACATTCTCATCCTCAAGAATTCCAAACATGCCTAAAGGGAAACCAAAACGTGGTCTGAACACCCACCCATCGAGATACCTCTCAAAAGAGAGAAAGCCACAAGAAGTAAACAAAATAATTACATCTTAATAACACGAATGTTTTATAACCACAAAGGGAAAATCATTACATGAAAAGTGTTAAAAATCAAACAACTCTGGGTACTGAGGACGTATATGGGACTGATGTTCCCAGGTAATCTCCTCCATGACATTGTGTTGCCACAAGGCATGAACCAAGGTGATAGAACGTCAGCACAACACCTTCTCTCTACAGTCTTGGATCTCCACATGTTGCTCCTCTAAGGTCTCACCATTATAAACATTTATCTCTCCCCAATCAATGATGTTAGAGTCATCATTATGATAATGAAAGAGCTATGAAACATGAAAAACACTGTGTATCCAGATCATCCTTGGGGGAAGTGCTATTCGATACGCCATGAGTCCAACAAGAGACAACACATCAAAAGGTCCAAAAAAATGAAGATAAAGATTTCTCCCATGACCAATCCTTCACTTCCTAGGATCGAGAGTCACATTCAGAGACATTTGATCCCTAATATCAAACTCTAAGGGTCTCATACTTTGATCGGAATATGATTTATGACGATCATGCACTGCTTTCATCCATTCACGAATCAAATGAACCATATCTATTGTATTCTTCACTAGTTCCAATCCAAGAATTGTTGACTCTATGACCCCAGTCCTACACAATGGATAATGTTATGGTTAGCCATACAAGGCCTCAAATGGCACCACACTGATTGTGAAGTGAAAGCTATTGTTGTATGAGAAATCCACTAAGGGTAAGTGCCTCATCCATGAACAGCCAAAATCAAAGACACAAGAGCGTAACATGTATTCATGAATCATGATAGTCGGCCTTGTCTGACCGTCCGTATGAGGATGAAAAGTAGTTATAAGGCATAACTGAGAGCCAAAAGCATGTTGGAGACCTCTCCACAACCTCAAGGTAAAATAAGGATCTTGATTAGAAATGTTCCTGCTTAGGACTCAATTAAGTCTCCCCACATTCTCCAGATACTTCCTTGACAAAAAATCCAATTAGCATGAATCCTTGATTTCTATGAAGTGGGATGATTTTGTTAAATGAACCCCTATCACCCAAATACGGTCATATAATCCCTGTGATTGAGGTATACTAGTAACAATGTCCATTGAGATGTCTTCCCAATTCCACTGACGAACATCTAACTGCTGGAGTAGACCACCAAGAACAAGGTGTTTAGCCTTCACCATCTGGAAGACCATACATTGAGACACAAACTCTGCAACTTCATGATTTATCCCTAGCCACCAAAACTGACTCCTCAAGGTTCGGTACATCATTGTCACGCTATGATGAACCACTAATGGTGAACTAAGGAACTCTTTGAGAACCATATCCCACATTTCCAAAGGATTAAATGACCTTCCTTGACACAACACTCAGTGTTGTTCTTCCTCAGACCATCCATCAGGGGCATCCCCACAAACAACTCGGTCTCCCCAGACCTCCACCTCATGATCCCCCAACTGGGACTCTTCCACCTGCTGCACCAGATATGACTTCACCATCATCTGGAAAAGACAAACTCTATCCCCAAATAATCCCATATCGAGATGTAATGTTGACAGTTCTTTCATTATTCTCTAAGAATCCGCAGATTCATGCACTGCCTCACTACATGACTTCCGACTCTGCGCATCTGCTACAACATTCTCCTTTATAGTTTTATATGATATTTCAAAGTTGTATTCTTGTAGGTACTCCAACCATTGACAATTTTATAAGATTAATTTATGCGGGGAGAAAACATAAATCAGGCTCTTATGATTGGTGAAAACCATAAAGCCCATGCCAATGAGGTAATGTGTCAATTACTTCAGAGAAAACAGCATGGCCACCAACTCGAGATCATGGGTGGCACTGTTACGTTCATGGGGAAGTAACTACCTAGACCCATTAGAAACCACTAATATCTACTACATTAGAACACAACATAACCCCAGATGTGATGAATTGCATAAAACATAAAATTGAACTCCCTATAATGGAAGACAAAGAACTAAAGAACTTACTAAAAACTCCTTCCGATAATTGAAATCTACCTAACACTGATAAGTCCACATGAACACTTTATCCTTTCTTGTCAATGCTATTAGAGGAGTTGAAACTCAAGAGAAATTGGCTACAAACCTCCTGTAGTAGCTTGTGAGACCATGGAAACTTCACACCTCTAACACTGTCTTGGGGGATGACTAAGACTCAACTGCTTCTATATTTGATGGATCCATCGCAACTCCTTTCTAGGACACAACATAACCCAAGAAACGGATTTTTTGAGCCCAAAACTCACACTTTGACAACATCCCAAACAAATAATGTTGATGAAGAACTCCCAAAAATGACATGTAGGTTCCATATATGCTCCTCCTAAAATGTGGAGTACATAAATATTTCATCAATAAAAACCACCAAGAAAATTTACAAGAAATCATGGAACACAACGTTCATCAATCCCATGAATACTACTAAATCATTTGACACACCAAACGACATTACAACAAACTCGTAATGACCATGACGACAATAGAAAGAAGTCTTCGGGATATCTGCATCCTTCACATGCATCTGATGATATATTTACTGTATTTCAATCATTGAGATCCAAAATGAACCCTTCGATTGGTTGAATAAATAATCAATCCATGGAAGATTATAGTGATTCATTACTATCACTTTGTTTTTACAATGATAATCAATACACCACTGCAAACTACCATCAGCCTTCTTCATGAACAAAACTAGGGCACCCCACGGTGACACACTTGGATGAAGAAAACCACACTATAACAGACCATCAATTTGTATACGTAGCTCTGGTAACTCTGATGGGGGAATCTTATATGGATACATATAGATTGGATATGCTCCTAGTTGTAGCTCGATCTCAAAATTGATCTCTTATCGAGGGGGTAATGCTACAACCTCTTCTGGAAGGACATCATAGAACTCTTCTATGACCCTAGGAAATGCCAACTACCCAACCTCATATGAACTCATCATTAACTCATCCATCAAGGAAGATATGGAAGGAATAGGCCTCTGACCTATCAGAGGGTCTCACTCACCAACAAACATCATTGGCTCTCCCTCCTCATCGAATAACACAACCTTCCTCCTAAAGAAATCAACTATAGCCTTCACTGAAGACAACCAATACATGTCAAGGATTTCATCATATGGTTGTATTCTTAAACATAGGAAATCCCCCCAAGAGTGGTGATTTCGATCACTAGCTCACAATCTTTTCATAATTCAAACAAGTCATCCCGACCTCTAACTGGCACAGTAAATGCCAAGGGTGCTGTAACCCAATCCCACCTCAAGTACCAAATCATGGAAAAGGGTAGGATATATGAAGGATTGTGTCTCTCCTGAATCAAAAAAGGCATAAAATAATGTAGAAAACAATAATTTGGTACATTGAAGGACATCTGGATTTCCTGGAGATGGCAACGCTAAATCATGAAGCTAACCACGACCTCCTCCATGACCTCTCTGGACCAAATGATGACCACCACCATGGATGAACTCTACTCTTTAAGAATGGGGAGTGTCATGGGGCTGTCTTTTTTTTTTGCCCCATATACCATCTATTGATACAAAGCTGGTGCAACCTACTGCGGTTGCCTCAGCTGTAACTTCCTCAATGGAGGAACATGGAGTGGAACACATGGTGCACATTGACTTCTCTAAAAGGTCGGGCATTGTCACTACTAATGACCTCAACCACCAAAAAAAAACATGTTCCTAATCCATTTTCATATGCCTGAGTGTCGTTTCCCCCGAAGAATTGAGATATTGAGGATTGGTACCTAACCCCAACCAAATGGAAACTCTCCTTCCCTAAAAATGGGGAACCCTAGACCACAACACTTCATCACGAGGAATCATGTCAACTCCCCTCTCGTGATGACCTGGTTCTAGAAAAGTTTCTCTCAACGACCTGTACCCCTCTCTAGAACCTCATGATATGTCTTTAGCATAAATGGGGTGACCTGGCATTGGATCTATGGAAGCAAATCTTCCTCTAAGTGCCTCACCCTTGCCTCCTCATCTGAAAAAAGGTTTGAATCATATAGTAAAAGGTTCATGAAATAGATTCTAAACCCTCAAAAACTGGAGCTCCCCCATCGAAGGGTAATAAGATTCTAGATACTAGAAACCTTCACGGTCGAAGAAAGAAATTTGACTCTAAACTTATTCTGGAAATCCTCCCATGAGATCACTGACTCCTCGTGATCCCGGAGGAACAAGAACCACCACTTCCTCACTGCTCAACACAACATCGTCACAACCAAGGACACCCAATTCTCATTCCAAGAATGGATAGATCTAATTTGTATCAAGACTTCCTACAACTAGTCTTCTATGAATTAATCTGAAAAGGGTCCCTCATACTTCTGTAGACACTAGAATTGAAACTCTTAGAGTTTCCTCCTCTAAGTGTCATTTTCGTCAACCTCTACCCTGTGGTGATCAACTAGCACAACCTGATGGAAATATTCTATGCGATCCTGATAAGGACATTGACCTAGAGACATACCTGTAAAATAACATACAGTAAGATCTCCTAAAACCATAATATGTAGGACTCAAAATTAATCAACTAGTTGTATCCTTTTATTCAATTTAGGTTAACTTATCCCAAGGACTACCAATTCGAACACAAGATCAAAGAAGAATGATTCATGATCTTTTCCTAGGTCTCTACTTGGAAACTAGTATCACCTTGTTTAGTATCCATTTTAAACATAATGGTTTGTGAATCAGATCAAAAGGGGACCTAAAAACTTATGTCTCAACTAGTCTCCAGTGTTTACATCACTTGCTAAACATGACTAGCATTGTTTCCCTACCAACCCATGCAACCTCACCTATTCCTCACACCAAAATCCATCATATCCCTGAACCATAGCTCTAATACCACTATGATATGACCCCCTACCCACAAGGTGTTCACATCCTGGACCAGAAATGCGAGAAGGTAGGTAATGACCTTCCGATTCCAGCCTCCAGTGGGCCTCGGGTTGGCGACCAGCACTAAGAGTATAGTAAACACACAAATGGGAGGAATTTCCCTCTAAAAGAACACATGGAAAAGAGAGAGATACGATAGACACCAAATAACTCCAATTCAGACAGAAATATAAATGCAATACCAAGTACACATATTTAATGTCCTGAAAAACAACTACAAATGAAAGGGAAAGAACTGCAATTACCCAAAATAATGTAAAAATATCATCAACCATAAGCCCAAACAACTCCTACAACCCCAAGCTAGTAGAAACCTGTTTGATCTCCAACCTGGTCTAATTGACCGAAAAAATGTTTATATATACATAGGGTGAGTATAACAGTATACCCAGTATGATCCTCGCCGAAGCCTTTCATTCAAAAGTAAAGATTTATTTCTAAAGCATAGTGAATAGAAAGTGAACCTAACTCATCACCTAAATAGTTATAATTTGTTACGAGCCTCACCCTAGAAACTCTCTCCAAGTAATGAATATAAGATTACATAATATAATAAATAATATCAAGGGTACCCCACTATTACTTACCCCCTGGTTTTCCACTTTTCCTCAACATTGCATGTCCTAAGCATCTCTATCCAAAAAGTTTGCTCGCAGACACCTGGGAAAAGCACCAAAACATGCACCTCATCCAAAAAAACAACCATGTCCACAGATGAATATTAACCATGTAGTTTCCGAGATCCACTATAGATCTAAAACGTGTATCATACATCAAGCATTATACCTCAAGCCATTACAGCCCATACACCAAGTAAGGATCCTCAAGCCATCACAACCTATATATATTATTCTTATAGTACTTCAGAAGAATATATAACCATAATATATGTGTGTAAATAACCACAATCCATTACATCATACTACACACATATATGGGAAAAAATAACCATTGTGCCTATCTGCACAAGTAACTACCAAGAGAAGAGAGCAGGGCCAAAGGGGGTAGTCAACCATCCATAATACCACCAGAATGTTGGGGAAAACACCGCCTTGGGCTCAGAATCCCCTGGTTGTTAGTTTCCATAACTAATAGGTTGATTTAGCATATAGAAACACCAAAAATATAAAAAATACTATAGCTCACAACCAAACTATGGGAATAACATAGTATTAGACACAACTGCAGCTAACGTCTCTCAGACTCCCAACAGCCACTTCTAAGACTAGCTATCATATAAGCACACAACTACTTAATGCGTTTTAATGAATTACTTTATTCCATTTTTATTAGTTTCACTATACGTTAATTAAATCCTTAAATATTAAATAACCATTAATAATTTCCCCATTATATTTCATTTGAATCACACCAAAAGTTCACTGTTTTTTTTAAATTGAATCCTCGACATTGTGTCCCAACATGCTCCAACCCCTGGGGATAACATGATTTATTAAGTCATTTATTAATACATTATTACATTATAATATTACCAGGAATTCTAGAAAAACAATGTATGCTACAAAAAACAGGGGGTGATCAACACGGTGAGTAGATGAGATACCCATCGAGTCTTTTCCACCTATAGAAATAGCATAGACCCATCCTCCCTTATGAATCTAAACACAGAAAGCATGTGGCATACCCCACGCTTCTTCATCCCATTTTGAAAGGACGGTATGAAAACCAGCTACCTTGAGTAGTGGTGAATGTATGTAAGACAAATAACCAACACGAAATAGCATGCATGCAAACATTTACATTGAACCCGTTCTATCATCTCTGTTGTCCTCCGAAACACCCACATGCATGAACTGATGCCTCTCCCCACACTATGAAACAACCATTGCCAAAACCAATAGTCCCCCCTTCCCCCACATATCACAGCAGCATTCCAGGCTCACATTATAACACAAGAAGTAGGAAAACAAACAGAATATCAATTAGGATTTTGGACCTTAAACAAACAGAAGGGTAATTCAAAACCCTATATGAAATTATCTTTTAACAAACTACTAGTTCTTTAATCTATCTTTAATAATCCTATTTATTATTTTCAGCTTCCAACTTTAGGAAACATAAAAAGTAAGCTATCAAAATTTGATTAAACATTCTTACTGCAAAAATTTAATTAACATCGATTTACAACAAAAAAAGATAGAATCATTTACATACCTCTTTATATTTAGACATACAATTATCAATTAATTCTAGATTTTTGTTCATTACCAATTTCCATCATGAATGAATAGAAAACAAATAAATCATACATAGCACACTATCTAGCAAAGAAAGAGGCAATAACATATGACCGATATCAATTTATTTATCCATTTCAAATATTTAATTTGTCTATTCCATTGTAATTCAGTGGGCTAAAACATTCTAACTCTACTGTTGCAATTAAAAGAAAATAGAATCAATGAATATCCTTCCTCAAAATGTTCTTGACATTATTTATACAAGAACGAGCCACACGATAGGATATGATCTCCTCCCCTGTGACAACTGAATCCACCTAAGGATATAGAGAAACCACCACACCGGTCAACACCCATGAAATTTCAACTACGAACTTGAAGATACCATTCCATAAAAGGGAAAGGATAAAAAAGGAGATGATCCCAAAATATTGACTATAGATCATACCTTATATCAAATATTGATTGATACTACTTTGTTGCATCAAAATAGAGGGGACCCAATCCATGCGGGAAATTTTGATCGCACAACTCCTATGGGAGGGAATGGAAGCTTTGAGCATCTCACACCCTAGAACAAGGAGGAACTACTAGGGAGTTAGATACGTCATCTCATTAAAATATTTAATATAATAGTGGTTTAAGATGCACTATATTTTCCATTAAATGTAGATCACATTAAACCACACGGTTTGACCATGTAAATACATCCCACAACATGGGAAAAACTATTATTGGGGTTATGGCCATTAAATCATCCCTAAAGTCCTTAAAAAGTGGATTTAAATGAATTTTATGTCAAAGGAAATGTCAAATGGGCGAAACTGTAGGATGTTGGAAACATTGTTCATGAACACAAAATTTCGAAATGGAAATAGAGGCTACCGTTGGACCTCACCGTTCTGGAAACACTATTTTTGAACACAAAATTTGGCAAAGGAAATAGAGGCTATTGTTGGACGTCAACGTTGCACTGTTCACATATGGATATCGTTACACTATTCACAGAAGGCTACCATTCCACTGTTCACATAAGGCTACCATTGCACTGTTCACATGAGGCTACCATTGCACTGTTCACATAAGTATAATGTTTCACTATTCACAGAAGCCTACAGTTGCACTCTTCACATATAGATACCATTGTAATATTCACATAAGGCTATCGTTGCACTATTCACATAAGGCTACCGTTGCACTGCTCACATAAGGCTACCATTTCACTGTTCACATATCTGGAAACATTATTCATAGAACTGGAAATTTTGAAAAGTGTTGGGGATATGTCACCTTGACCTCCCAAAACACCTCAGACACCATATTTCAATAAGGGAATGGACCTGAGAGGTCTCGGCCATTAAAAAATATTATTATTTAATATTGTAGTTATCACCTTACCATTGAAAAGGTCTGATGAATTTGATTAACTAAATTATTAAAATTTATGGTTTAATCAATTATATAAAATGAATTAGTTTATTTAAATTTATTTTTAAATGGAATTTAAAAAAGTACTATTTTAAAATAATATATATCTTTAAAAAAACATATTTTATGCACACAAATGTTTTCTTCCACAAAATAAATAAGTCACTTTTGATTAATTATTTTAATGAAACATATGCATTTTTTAATAAAATGTTTAACATTCCAATTTTGTTATTTTTAGATATTTGATAAGAAGAAATCCATTTTTACACTCTATTTTAATAAAAATAAACAATTTCACATTTTTTCAATTAATTTAAATAATTTTTTTTAATATTAGAAAAATAATTTCAAAAAAGTTACCTCCATTTTAAAATAAAAATTTCAAAATAATATAATAATAAATTTTTTAGAATATCTAAAATGATTAATGTTTCTATGAATAATGCTATATATAGGGTTTTATTAGAAGGATTACATTTAATTCAAAGAATATAAAAGCTATAATTTATTTTAATATTTTTCTTAAAAGTTAAATTATTTTCATTATATATATATTAATCCAATTAATTTCATTAGAAATAAGTTATTATTGAATTTTTTGATAATAACTTTTTGAACATTTGATCATTTTCTCTTTGAAAAACATCTTTCTCGTCACATATGTGGATATAATTATGAATAATTTTTTTCCACATATATGAATGAAATTTTTGAAATTAGATTCCATATTTGGAATAAAAATAATATGTCTTAAATAATGAATTGAAATTAATATTTGGTCAAAATTAGTAGTGAAAAAATTATAAAATTAATTACAATAATGAAGGATAAAACATGTTTATTTGGAGGGGGTTAAAATAAAATGATTATAGTAAAATGGAATAAATTCATTCCCATCACCAATTTTAATTTAAAATATAATCATTAAAACCTATATGGTTATATAATGGCGCATTATGGAGATTTTTGGCATGAAAAACACAAGGGTACACTTAATTCTTTTAAAAAATCTCATCTGTGTCCTCTCCGCAACTTATAAAATGCCACCCACTCTCCTATCCACATGAAACATACAAAAACATTTGTATTGGAAATTATTTTCTCAAATATCTTCCTTAAATACAGACAAATGTCATACAGGGTTTGGTGAGATTGTAAATTCAATCTGGGAAGGATTTTGGTTAATCCTAAGGTGGTTGTCTAAATAATATGTATTACTTAGATCATTTCATTTATTAACTTCTTATAACTACATATTTTTTTTCAATAATGTGAATATAATTACACCGATATTGGAAATATAATTATTTGTTAGTATATTAATTTAATAACATATATTTTTCCTCTCCTATATCAAATTATTATCTATTTTGTTGATTATGGGTATGATGGACTATAGTCTGCAGAACCAGTGATATTTTTTCCAAAACCACCTATTACAGTAACATCCCAGGTAAATAATGAATATAAAATTTTCATATTTATGAATATTTGTAAATTAATTATTAATTTTACTTTAAAAGGGATGATATGTTCGAAATCATACCCGATACACAACAACAGGTTTCTTTGAAATCTAAAGTTGCACACAACATTGTGTTATTGTGAAAAATAAAAATATAATATTATTTTAAATGGAATTAAATGCCTAGTCATTGTATTGGAAATAATGTCCATAACTAAATAAAATATAAATATACATGTTGGTTAAATGTTTTTACATTTATCCCATAAATTTTAGAGGATTAAGATAAGAATTAATTCGATTTTAAGCATAAATAATCTAGTATTCATTAAAAGGTTGATTTACAGATTTTTGATGGAGAACCCTATTTAAATATAGTTTTGGTCCCTTTTATATTTTATATTTGAAAAAATAAAATTCTTCTTTGGAATAAGGACATCAAAATTTACATTGGTTAAATATTTGGTACTTTTCTGACAAAATTCATTTTTTTGACGAATAATGAAAAACTCTCTATTTTAATTCAAAAAATTCTTTTAATAAAATTTATTTACATGGTTATATTATGTTTTTAATTGTTTTTAAAGATTAATTGGATTATATTTTTACCATTTAATCCAATTTTGGTGATTATAATTAATTTCACATTGATGTTGTCCATAAACTTGTGTCAATATTTTGATAGATATTGTTTCTTAAAAACACGCTATTTGTTTTGACAACGGAAATTAATTTCAAATTAATTAATGCAAAATATTTGTTTTGAATTTTGTAAAATACACATCATTTTGGAATTATGAATTTCAAATATATCTTAGGCTGAATTTTTGGTATTTTTCTGAAAAATATCAATTTTTGATGAATAGTGAAACCACTGAGTAGTAGTTAAAAAACTGACTTTTTCATTCAAAGGAACTTTTACCACTTCTTTGAATTGAATTTAGAAAATATTACATTCATGGTTGTTATTAGTATTTAAAATTTGGTTCAATATGAATAAAATAAATTTTTTGATGAATAGTAATGTTTGACTTTTATTTACCACAGTTAAAGGTAAATAGGGTAATTCAAGGTAAAAAAGAATACTATAAAAAAACAAAATTACCTTAACACCTATCCTAAAATTATTGGATGAGTCATTGCCGAACATGGGCATCCTTGGGGTGATTTTAGGACCCCATGGAGCCACTTGGTAGTGATAATGACACTTTATTTTAATAACATAAAGTGAAGGAAAAAATGACATAAACAAATATCTATTAGTAAATTTATTTTTACATGGGTTTATATAAGTTATCTTTTCAAATATAAATATTAATTTTAAATATGAAAATATTTCTTACATCATGGTAATTTTATTATAAATTTTAAACATCATATAAATAAAATTATTTATGACACAAAAATGAAGAAGTGTTTACCTCAATAATAAATCATTTAAATAAATAAGATAATAAATATTAAAATAACATCTAAAACCAATAAAATTCTTATTGGATGAATTTATTTTAACCATGAGTAATATTATATTCAAAGTTAATGAGTTTTGGACCTTTAGAAACCAAAAAAAATTATATAATAAAATAATATTTTCACACTTTCCTAAAGAACCCTCTTCCCCCTTATGAAAAGCCCTAACCTCGAACCCATTACTCAATCCTCTAAATCCCCTTGGATCATCCAAACCCTTCTCAAATAATATCTCAAGATCCCTATACACCTCCTAGAAGCCTTACCTTAGGCAGAAGGCACTTCAATAAGTCCTTTTGGTTCAAACCAAAGGGAGTTACCCAAATTAAAGGTAACAGTTTCTCTTAACTTCATTTCATTTATTTTACTTATTCAACACCTAAACTTATTTTATTAAATTATTTTATCAAAAAAACTAGTATAAAAAATATACTGGGATGTTTTTATGAGCAAAATTATAACTACACTTACACACACCACCATCTAATGTGTAATGAATATATTGTTTTTGTGGATGGAAAACTAACGCCTCACCAAATGACGATTGTTCAATTATATCCTACCACCTCATATGGTAGACATTATGATGAAATTGTAATTATATATGATATATATTATGTTTATGATTTCTTTATGATTCTGTATTTTTAATTTATAGCTTACCTTTATGGTTTCCATTATGAGTAAACGTGATAATTGCATTACAGGAAGTGTGGACTACCTCCCCCTCAATGTGATATGACACGTTCATACCATACGTGGGAAATATAAAGGATGGACTTATTGATATTATATATTATATTATAGTTTAATTATCATATAAATATTTATCATTATGTTTTCATTCAATTAAAATACAAAATAGAAATGAAAGTAGCAATCTTGCGTACTTGCGGCTTATCGTCTCCAAGAACAGTGCATTTCATTTCTTATCTTCGAATGTTATGTAATGTTATAAATACAAATATATACTGGATATATATTATATATATGATATCTAAATCAATAATATAATTTTGGACATAATGGACTCTTGAACACATAGACAACATTTATTATAAGGTGTTCATGTTTTACTCTAGTATCAAATATCGAGAAAAAGACCATTATTAACATAAATGACTACATATTGTTTATAAAATAGAAATAAGTGACATAAAAGGAATAATAAACTTGAAAAATGGTTATTAATCAAGTATAAATTTACTTATGTTTATTATTCCAGAAGAACAAGGAACAAACAAGTCAAGTCTGACATGAGGTATGTGGTTTCTTATCTCACTTTTAATTCTGTGTGATTTACATTGTTCACCACTAATTTATTGCATGTGGTGTATTGTGTACTTCCATTTGATATATATTATAATGATCATATTTATATTTATTTATTCTGTGAATAATTTGGTGGTTGTTAACTTTTGGTCATACGACTCGATTTATTACAATGTGGTAAGGGATTTTCATATCACTTTTTATTCCCGTGAGATTAATGCTATATTTTCCACTATTTCCTTATGTGTGTTGTATGTAATATTAATGATTTTATTAATTTTGTAATATAATTAAATTTATGGGTATTTACATCTTCATTTTATGATCCTTCTTTCATGGGTTTTATGTTTCGTAAGTTACCAAATCGATAAGGGAAATTTTAACCCAATTTCCATTCCTTGGGTTAATGTTCTAATTCTTAAATATGTCAGGCTCTGATTATGTGTATAATCACTATTTATTTATTTATTTTAAAGTTTCCACTCCACTTTGTGTGTATATACTTTTGATACACATAATCACTCCAATAATAAATTATCAAGTCATCGTTATTAACTTGATAATAGTAATTTTAAATCAATTTTCATTCATTCAGTTAAACAACAATGTCATTGGTTTTGTCTTAAAAAGAACATGTGTGAATTTCCTATGATTAATTTAAACTGAATATCCAATCATATTGAGTGTATTTATATTTTTCACACAATATTATGTAATTGATTTATCCTTAATCTAAGGATACTGTTTTTATAAGGGATTATGTATCAATTTACACTCCTTTGAGACTTCATTATCGTTATGCACCAATTCACTTTTATTCGGTGTATATACATTCCATTGGAATATTATATCACGAATCCCTTTATTCTCATGATATTATAAAGTTCTGATCAAATTTTATTCCTCAATTATTTGTATTCAAGAATCTCTCAATTTTTTGAAAAAACACATTAACTATAATATCATTTTAAATGTTTTATTGATTTATTATTCTAACTATTTATCATTATTTATCATGTTTTAGAAATGTTTTTTAGGCCTTAATTATAGGAACATGAATGTTTTCAAAAAATAATTCATTAAAATCATCATAGTGGTAAGGGACACTTGGATTCAAAAATCTTTTTATTAAATGTCTTAAATAGTTTTGAAAATTGTTTGATAAAGGATTGTTTATTTCAATATCTTGATTTGATATATTTTATTGTGTAAATGTTATCTTTCTATTATAATTTTGTTATGTGTTATGATTATGTGATGGTTATTGGTTATTGTTTATGTATATGGGTTGTTCAGTGATAAACCAAGGACGAGTGAGCCTGAGATAGCTCTCCAATTCATTTGACAACGTGACAGAGGTAAATATTAATGTTTCTCCTAAGAGAATTAGGTAATACACTGTGATGGATATTCTAAATGTGGCTCCCTATATAGTTGTGATAGTTACAGTGTATGTATGTTATTAATGACATAAGTTACCATTATGATTTATGATTTTTGTGTGTTATTCATAAATCTTATGATTTTATAAGGTATGATATGATGGAAAAGTATGGTTTCATTGATTTGTATTTAAGGATGGGATAATGTTTTCCTTCAATATTTTATATCCCATACTGAGATTTTTATGCTCATCCCAAGATTTTAAAATGTTTTCCATATGACTTAAAGATTAATAGTGTCAAGGATGGGATCATAGAAAAGTCATGTTGTCTAGAACACTGAACTGGACATGTTTCTTTTTATGAGTTTTTATTTTACAAAAAAATGGATACAGAGTAGTAGTTTCTACATGTAAATTTCAAGTTGATATGTTATAGTTATGGCATAATTCTATAAAACATTAAACCTGAATATATTCTCAATGTTAATTCCTGAAATAATTCAATATTATGTAATGTTTAAGGTCGAGTCCTTATAGTTCGTAACAGAGGTCAGTTTAGATAACATTAGGGGTTAGGGTGTTATTTAATAAGAAGTTACATAACCATAATGGTTATCATATTGGAAAGAGTCATAGTTTCTTTATATAAATAGAATGATTTTATTATTACATGAAAAAGTATGTTTTCTTTTTTACCATCCTCATAAGATAATATATGTTGATTTTACTGATATACTCACACTTACCTTTTTGGTTTTAGTCAGTGGCTGGATCTAGCAGGCTTCAAAGTAACAATGGATGTGAATAAAACTATGATGGTTTTCTGAATGATAAATTTAATGAAATGAGAGTTGGAATGAGAACTCTTGTGGTTATTCTCAACCAACTACTTGGAATCAAGATTGACCACCCGAACCTTGGTGATTTTTATAATGCATCGTATTTGTGAGAAACAAATCCCCATGGGAGTTCAGGTAATAATCATAAAGGTAATTATATTCAAAAACCAATGTGTTACAAATGTGGAAAGGAACACATAGGAAAAGTTTCTAGACGGACGAGAATATGCAATTGATGTGGAAGTGAAGGTCATAAAGCAATAACCTACCATGAAAAAAGGAATCATCCAGTTGAGTATAGGAAAGGGAATGAAGTTATTTCTAAGGGATCAATTGAATGTTTTAAATGTTTTGTGCATGGTCATTATAAAAATATATGTCCTATGAAGAAGTTTCCTGAATAGGATCACCAGGATCGTACAAATATATGTTTACGAATACCTAATTCCCTTCAGATTGAGGATAAAGAAACTGACAATGACCAATGAAATGTATGGATTATTTCGTAACATATGTTTTGATATTATTGAATATTAGGACATGATTCATTATTTTGATTGTAGGAGAGATGTATTTCAGAATAATATGGAAGGTAATGGTTAATGGATCATGAAGAATTTTGAATAAGTATGAATTTAACATATAAGGGATTCATGATTTATGGTTGTTTTTAGGATGGTGAAATGTTTAATTGCATTAAGGCTATTTGGATGATGGGATTATATTAGACAACTATTTATAGTATTTGTAACCCTGAAGATTGATATAATAAAGTTTTATTCATGGAATAATTATCTTCTCTTTTGTGGATATAGTTATAAAGAAGCATCTTGGTTTATATGATCCTTGAATTTGAGGCCATTACTGGTTAATACATTTTGGGATGCAACACTAAAGTCATTAGATAATATTTGTGGTTAAAATCTGTTACAGTTTTTTGATGAATTTATCTCTTTTTTAGAATTTTATAAAATTATATAGTTTTTGAAAAAGGACAACACGCAAACTGCACGACAACCCGTCACTTTTGACAAATCTATGGGAATCGAACCCACAACCAAAGTGCAATTGGGATTTATCTCCTACCACTAGACTATGTTAAGTCCTTGGTTAGTATGGATAATTAATTTTAGTTCGATGATTTTATGAATCAATTATATGTTGATTTTGGTTTATTTATGGAAATGAATAACCTATCATGGAGAATATGTGATTATGTTATTTAGTTTTCAATATGAGACTTTAAGAGTAACTGATATTATTTGGAGATAAATGTTATGATTTGTCTTGAAAGACTATATGATTAAATCCTCGTGAGATTTGGGATTCAATATTACTATTGATTACTATGAATAATTTTATGGATAGTTGTTTACTAAATGGACTTGGTTGAACTTTGGATATTTTTTTACAAATTTTGGATATTAAGAGTAGCTTTTCGTTTTGTAAAAGATTATCCTTTTTAAGGATTATTTGATCTTCTACTAACCAATTTTGGTTTTGGATGATGTCTAAAGATATGGAAAATATATAGTTCACCTTTTGTAGGTTATGTAATACTCTAGAAGTTGATTCTAGAACTTCTGGTGTGACCAAGTCATCTTTAATAATTATTGATTTGTGAAAAGATAATTTTGTGGTAAAATTTTATTCAAGGATGACACACTACATGAAAAGTAATTATAATTCCTTAAAATCTTAGTCATGTTATTAATAAAATTCCAAAAATCTAAAAAAATGATCATGAAGTAAGAAAATTATAAGCTCTAGTTTATCATCATACTTTTACCGGACCATAAATTTATGGTATTGTGGTGGTTAAATTTCCATCATCAGGTTCTCTATCACTCTCTATTAATCTATGAGAGTTAGTTTCTCATCCATATCCATGTTTTTAGGGAATCCTAGTATCTATTATCTCACGTGACCTTTTTATATATCATTTTTTCTTTTAAAGTGATAGTTTTATTAACTCCTTTTCTGACGTGGGAAATTCAATAATGTTTTTGAGCCCAATTTTCAAATTGTGAGGACAGAATTCCCAAAAGGGGGGAAGGATGTTACATACCGGGTAAATAAAGAATATGAAGTTTTCATATTTATTAATATTTGTAAATTAATTATTAATTTTACTTTAAAGGGTATTCTATGTTTGATGGCGTACCTGATACACAACAACGGGTTTCATTGAAATATTACATTGCACAGAACATTGAGTTATACTGAAAAATAATAATATAATATTATTTTAAACAGTAGTTAATGCCTATCCATTGTATTGGAAATAATGGAAAGAACTAACTAAAATATAAATATACATGTTTTTTAAATGTTTTTACATTTATCCCATAAATTTTAGAGGCTTAAAATAAGAATGAATCCGATTTAAGCATAAATACGCTAATATTTATTAAAAGGTCGATTTACCGCCTTTTGATGGAGAACCCTCTTTAAATCTAGTTTTAGTCACTTTTATATGTTCTATTGTACAAAATAAAATTCTTCTTTAGAATTGTGACATAAAAATTTACATTGGTTAAATATTATGTATTTTTCTGATAAAATTCCTTTTTTTGATGAATAGTGAAAAATAATGTACTTTATTTCAAAACAATATTTTAATATAATTTATTTACATGGATAGATTATATTTTAAAATGGTTTTAAAGTGTAATTAGATTATATTTTTTCCATTTAATCCAATTTTGGTCATTGGAATGAATTTCACTTTGAAATTTGTCATAAACAAGTGTGAATCTTTTGATAGATATTGTTTCTTAAAACACACTACTTTTTTGACATCGAAAATTAATTTTAAATTAATTAATGAAACATCTATGTTTTTAATTTTTTTAAATAGACACCATATTATAATTCATAATATCAAAATATATCTTAGGCTGGATTTTTGGTATTTTTTGAAAAAAAACATCAAATTTTGTTAAATAGTGAAACCACTAAGTAGTAGTTTAAAAACGGACTTTTTCATTCAAATGAAATTTTAACACTTATATGAATTGAATTTTGAAAATCTGACATAAATGGTTGTAATTAGTAACTAAAATTTGGTTCAATAACATGAAAATAATTTTTGGTGAATAGTAACTTTGGACTTTTATTTACGGTGGTTAAAAGTTAATAGGGTAATTCAAGGTAAAAATAATATTACAATAATACAAATATATTTTAACACTTATACTAACCTTATTATATGAGTCATGGAAGACCATGGAAATACTTGGGTCGATTTTGGGACCCCATGGAGCCACATGGGAGTGATAATGACACTTTATTTTAAATAACTTATATTAAAGGCGAAAATGGCAAAAACAAATATCAATTAGTAAGTTAATTTTTACATGGGGTTATATAAATTATCTGATCGACTATAAATATTTATTTTAACGCTAAAAATATTTCCTACATCATGGAACTTTTTTTATAATTTTAAGAAATCATATAAATAAAATTATTTATGACACAAAAATGATGCAGTGTTTACCTCATTAATAAATCATTTAAATAAATAAAATTATGAATATTAAAATAACATTTAAAACCTATCCAATTATTATTGGATGAATTTATTTCGAACATTATTCATCTTATGTTCATCCTTAATGAGTTTTTGATCATTAGAAACCGAAAATCATTATATAATAAAATAATATTTTCACACTATCCTAAAGAACCCCTCCACCCCTTACAAAAATCCCTCCCCTATAACCCATTCCTCGCCCATCTAAAGCCCCAGGGATCATCCCAAACCTGTCCAAATAAGCTTTAATGATCCCTATCATCCTCATAGAATCCTTAATTTAGGCATAATGCAATTCAAAAATTCCTTTTGGTTCAAACCAATGGGAGTTACCCAAATTAAAGGTTACAGTTTCTCTTAACATTTTTTCTTTTATTTTACATCTACATCCCCTAAAATATTTTTATTCAATTATTTTATAACAAAACTAGAATCACAAATATAAGAGTATGTTTTTATGAGAATTATTCTTACTACACTTACACACACCTCCATCTAATGGGTGAAGAACATATTGTTTCTTGTCGATGGAAAACTAAAACCTCACAAAATGATGAATGTTCAATTATCTCATATCACCTCATATGGTGTCCATTATGATGAAATTGTATTTATATATTATATATATTATGTGTATTTCTTCTTTATGCTTCTCTATTTTTAATTTATAGCATACCTTTATGGTTTCCATTATGATTAAACACGATAATTTCATTTGAGGAAGTGCAGACTACCACCACCTGAAAGTGATATGACTCGTTCATACCATATGTGGGAAATATATAGGATGGAGTTATTAAAGTTATATATGAGATTATACTGGAATTATAATATAACTATGTATCATTTAGTTTTCATTCAATTAAAATATGAAATAAAAATGAAAGTAGCATTCATACATACGTATGACTTACCGTCTCCATGAACGGTGCATTTCATTTCTTATCTCCAAATGTTATGTACTATTATAAATACATATATATAATAGATATATAAGATATATATGATATCTAAAATTTTAATATCATTCTAGAGATAATGGACTCCTGACCACATGGACAACTTATAATTATAAGGTGTTCATTTTTTACTCATGTACCAAATATCGACAAAATGCCCATTATTAACATAAATGATTACATATTGTTTATAACATAGTAATAAGTGATATAAAAGTAATAATAAACTTGAAAAAGGGTTCCTAATCAAGTAGAAATTTACACACGTTTATTATTCAGGATGAATAAGGAACAAAAAAGTAAAGTCGGACATGAGGTAAGGGGTTTCTTATCACACTTTTAATTTCGAGAGATTTCCATTTTTCACCACTAATATATTGCTTGTTGTGTATTTTGTACTTTAATTTGATATATATTATCATGATAATATTTATAATCATGTTATTCTGTGAATCATTTGGAGGTTTTTATCTATTGGACATACGACTTGATTTATTACAATGTGGTAAGGGATTTTCATCTCACTTTTTATTCCCGTGAGATTCATGTTATATTTTCCACTATTTACTTTTTTGTGGTGTATGTACAACCCATGAGTGTATTAATTGTGTAATATAATTCAATTTATGGTTATTTACATCTTAATTTTATGATATTTCTTTCATGGGTTGTATGTTTAGAAAGTTACCAAATCGGTAGGGGAACTTTTAACCCAATTTCCATTCCTTGGGTTAATCTTCTAATTCTTAATTATGACATGCTATGGTTATGTGTGGAATCAATATTTATTTATTTTGTTTGAAATTTCGATTCCCATTTGTGTGGATATACTTTTTATACACATAATCACTCCATTTATAAATTCTCAAGTCATCTTTATAAACTTGATAAGAGTAATTTTAACTCAATTTCCACTCATTGAGTTAAACATCCAAGTCATTGGTTTTGTCTTAAAAAAAATGTTTGAATATCCTATTATTTATTTAAAATTAATATACAATCATATTTAGTGTACTTATATTTGTCACACATTATTATGTAATTGATTTATCCTTAATCTAAGGATACAATTTTGATATGGGATTTCGTCTCAATTTACATTCCATTGAGACTTCATTATCATTATGCACCAATTCACTTTTATATGGTATATATACTGTTATTTGTCATATTATATCATGAATCCAATTATTCTCATGATATTATAATGTTCTGATTCAATTTTATTCCTCAATTATTTTTATTTGTGCGTCCCTCATTTTGTTAAAAACTCATTAACTAAAATATCTTTTTAAATGATTTAATGATTTATTCTTCTAAATATTTATCATAACTTTACATGTTTTAGAAATTATTTTTAGGATTTCTTTATATGGAAATTAATGTTTTCAAATGATAATTCATTAAAAGAATCAATGTGGTATGGGAAAAATTGACTCAAAAAAAATTTATTATATTTTTTAAATGGTTTGGAAAATGATTTTATAAAGAATTATTTACTTCAATATCTTGATTTGATATATTGGAATGTGGAAATGTTATATTTCGTTTATACTTTTGTTATGTGTTATGATTATGTTATGGTTATTGGGAATTGTTTACATATATGGGTGGTTACATGATAAACATAGTGCGGGTGAGCCCGAGATACCATTCCAATGCATTGGGTAATGTGACAGAGGTAAACATTATTGTTTCTCCTATTATATTTAGGTAATATTCTATGATGGATATTCCAAATGTGACTCCCAATGTAGCTGTGATATATAAAATTTATTTATGTTATTAATTCCATAACTTACCATTATGATTTATGATTTGTGCGTGTTATTCATAAATATTTGGATTTCATAAGGTATGTTATGATAGAAAAGTATGGTTTCATTTATTTTTATTCAATGATGGGATAATGATTTCATTTATTATTTTATAACCATTACTTAGATTTTTATGCTCATCCCATGTTTTTGATATTTCTTCCACAGGACTTAATGATGAATAGGGTCAAGGATGGGATCATGGAAAAGTCATTCTATCTAAAACATAGAGCTAGAGATGTTTCTTTTGAAGAGTTTTTATTTTACGAAAAAATGGATACTGAGTAATAGCGTCTAAAAGTAATTTTCAAGTTGATATGTAATAGTTATAGCCTAATTCTCTAAAACTCTAAACCTGAAAAGATCCTCAATGTGAATTCTTGACATAATTCAAGATAATGTAATGTTTAAGGCTGAGTCCTTATAATAACATATCAATTTAATTATGGATTTAATGTGTTTATATTATAATTATTATAAAATTATACACCTATAATTATAATCCCACATATAAGTTCTTTCTTACTGACCCACTAGAAAAAACAATGTTTCTTATGTGTTCGATATACTAAAACCTCACGAACTGAAGTGACATGTTTTTCATTTCTACTATACATGGATTCTAAAAAGTATACATTAAAAAATATATGATATTTATATAATAATTATATTTCTATAATTATTATATCACATATATATTTTTAATTTCTATTTCATCGGTGATAGGATAACATCATTTGAGAATACAACGAAGTACCACCTCATAAAGTAATGTGATTCGTTTTTCACTAATGATTCGCATTGAAATTAATTAAGGTAAATTTAATAAATAAATATGATCTATATGAAATAAAAATTATTATAGTAATTTAATATATTATTTGACTTTAATTTATTTTATCCATCTATAAAATTTAAATAACATTCATGCATACACATGACCTAACATCTCCATGAACGGTGTATGTCATTTTCTATCTCTAAATTTTATGGATTACAATAAATACATATATTCTGAATATATAATATATTTATATCATTTTTAACATTATAGAAAATATGAAATCACGATAAATGTCAGATGAGTGAAAAATAAAAATAAAAACTAACCTGAAAAACAAATCACTAATTTCCCCAAACTTGATTTTAACAATGTTATTATTATAAAATGTAATAAAATATAACAACTAAATTTTAAATTTTTTATTATATATAATTATTATTATTTAATAGATTTATAATATAATTATATTTATGATAAAGGATATTTAAACTTGTATGATTGTTGTCACATATTGTGGATGATATTTTTTCTCAATTTTACTTAATTGGAACATACGTTATGTTATGAACCTATATTCTTTTATGAGATGTATATAGAGACCCATTGAAATGTTATATCATGAATATAATTCTATTAATTATATTTAATGTTTCTTTTTATTCTATTCATTAATTTTAATTCTAATTAAAATTTTATAGAAGTGTTGATAGTTTTATGATACAATCTAATCATTTATGATGATTTTTTATGTTCATACATCTGAGGATAATATATTATAAACCATATCCTAAGAAACATATGATTATTATTATAATTTAGATGTATTAGGAGAATTATTTTTTTTCTATTCATTTTAATTTCTCTATGTAATCTTTATTCTAAAATAACATTTTTATTGGGAACAAAATTTATTTCTCCCTTCAGTCAGAAAAACCTTTTCTTCCATATTCAGTTTTTCAAAATATATCTTCAAAATTGTTTTAATATTTCATCAATTTTTTTAAACTCATTTTCATTATAGATTCATTGTTTTAAAAAATTATTAAAAACAAATTTTCCTATTGTATTAAAAACATATCCCATTTTTCTTTTTCTAAAAAGTGGATATTAATATATTTTAACACCTATAGTATTTTTTGTCATTATGAACATATAATTGTTTTAAAGACTTATTATTTCATTATAAGTTCATTTTAAGATAAATTTATTTTGAAAATAATTTATATTTTAATTTTTTTTCAAAACTGAAATATTATTTTCCTCATGAATTATTTTTAATGTTTTTAAAATCATTATTAATATGATTCTAAGATCATATACAATGAATAATATTTTGAAAGTGGTTTTTTAAAGTCTTTTCAATCTGAAATTGATATATATATCATGAAATGTCCCTAGTGATCTTAATAAATCATTTTCCATCAAAGATAACATCTTTTGATGTTACTTATTCTTTATTAGGGATATGATCCAAGGATACCGTTATTATTCATTATCTGAATGGTATATGTTTATGATAAAAAGTGTTTTTAAAAACTATTATTTTCTATGAGTTGTGCTATGATGAAATATATTAGGAATCACATTTAATTTCCTAGGATGTTTTATAATGACTAATTAATGAATACCATTTATTTTCATGGGTTTTAACATGATAATGGATTTATGAACCCCATTTTGTTTCTCATATTCTGATATGGTGAATGTTTTTTGAACTTTTGAAATACTTATTTTCGGTTCTAATAATACGAATATGGTTATGTTGAAACCATGGATGGTGGTTACATTATAAAAAATAATGGGTGTGACATTTATCGTTATCCAATGTATTGTGTAACGATTAATGTTATATGATCTCATATGGTACACATGAGATTATAAAAATCCTAAAATGTGGTTACATGGGAGGTTATCCAAGCACACAAGTTGGTACACATTCTGTTATCCAAATAGTACATTTTATTAGTGGCATGGAGGTTTACCTATGGTTTTTATGGTTATCTGTATGCTCAAATTTCATATATTATGTCAATTTTATACTCTCATAGAATTCATTCATTGATTTACATATCTTTCATGTCTTATAGGGTGCTAATATTTATCCCATAACTCATGATTTCTCTTTTTGATATCCAAGGAATGGTTTTCATATATTATATATGTGTTTTCATACACTTATGGTCAAGTTAGGATTATGTATTTACCTTATTTACAATTATAGAGAATCTGAGTTAACCAATAATTTTTATTCATTTCCCCATGTTCTGATGATATTTAATATGTGTTATATGTTTATAAATGGTGATATTTATTAGAAACTATATGAGCAACAATGTTGAATTATTATAAATTATTTGTTTAGGAATACAAGTTTAAAAATGAACCATTCCATTAGGATTCTAAGGCGTGTGTTTGTGTAATGAAATAAATTTATAAAACATTTGCAATATATATTTATGAAAATTGGGGTCATAATAGTTGGTATAAAATTATAGGTTTTGTTAACCATTAGAAACTATGATGAGAAATTTTTAGTGGGATCCATATGTATATGTCAATAGATAAGTCAATGGATAATTTTATGTATATTAATGTAACTTATATTATTTTTGGAGGATATAGACAGTGGTTTCTACAAAATAAATATTTTTCATGATACTAAAAATGGTTGTGTTCAAAAATAGTTGTACCCATGGGTAATATCTTCAAAAAAGGCATGTTGTGATTGAATTGAGAGGTACATAGTACACAATAATGGGCCTTAATGTGCACCCTTTTTGACACTCCCTTGGGATATTAATTGAAAATTAAAAATATCTTTACAAACCATCATATCAGATTTAAACAATGTCCATTAATTACTTATGATATACCTTTGTTTCCATATTTTGAAAATAATGTGTCATGATTTAGACATCCAATGTGTTGTTTTTATTATTATGTGGTTTCTCACTACGATTAAAGCTTCTAACACAATTCATTTTTGTTTTAGTGAATGGAAATAGCTCTAAGGAACCAAAAAAATTAAATTTTCAAAACACAATTAAATGATTATTATGATGAGAATTCAATTGATTTGTTTTATAAAAAGAAATCACATTGTTAAATTCACACAATTTTTTCTAGTTATGAATCATGTAGAAAATCTAAATGGGAAAAGGTGAAATGAGATTCTGTTGATTCCTTCACGAAACTATATCCACATTGTTTGAATACTTCTAATAATCCACTAGTTATTGATCAATATATAAGTACTATTTAATAGATATTTTTCATTCTCAAGTGTTTGGTTCAAGAAAATGTCATTTTGGAAATCTATTATTCTAAAGTTAAAAAGGATCCATGGAGGAATGTTACCAATAATATGATACAATAAGATGAAAGTGATACCATATAGTGGGATGAGTTTAAGAACTTATTTCTCAATAGATACATCCCTTGTATTTATTTTAGGAAATTGGAGTATGAATTCCTTCTTCTAAAGAAGAAGGATACATAATGAATTGGTACCTATGAAGAATATTTTGAATGACACGTGAGATATTCATTTGGTAATATAATCCAACAGGAATGTAAAGTTGAATAACACTTTACTAGCTTAATACCAAAAATAAAAACGGAATTATCAAAATTGGACATTTATAACTATAAATAAATAATATGTTATGATATCAAAGTGGAAATGGAGATTAGAATAACCCATCAATCAAATGGTTTTGACAAGAATAAAAATATGGTGTTTAATGGGAACTCTAAAAGTCATGGAGAATTGATGATTATCATTATTTTATTCTTATATCATGGAAGGATACATGTTGAAAGTTATCTTAGAAGGACCAATTAATGTTTTATTTATTCAAAGGTAAGTACTCGAATAAATAATTACTAATGGGATAGAATGAAGTTTTCTAATGACACAAATAAATATAAATCTTAATAGAATATACCAACCACACTCCATTTCATCCAGTGGTATGGGTTTGGGAAATATGTGAATAAATGATCTAGTATAATTGATAATGAAGATGATAATCCCAAAAAGCCTCTAATGAGAATGTAAAAAATAGAAATACAATGAAATAATAATAGATAGAGTGATTCAAGATAATTCACGAACCCTTATACTCTAGTCATTTCTAGGAAATTTCATGTTTGATTTTATATGAAGGATAATTATTATTTTCTTGTTTATCCCTTAGTGAAACATTATGTGTGTTTGATAATTTTTTTTCTCTCTTTAGCTGATTTTTTGGTAATAAAATAAATTTATATATTCTCTATATACAAGTATTAACTGATGATTATAATGTAATTTTCATTGACTAAGAAAAAACATTATTTAAGGAATTAAGGGTGATTTTTTAATGATATTTACCATCATTTAATATTAACATAAGAGTTATGTAAAATATCATGATTTTATGAGTTAATGATTGATTATATTTTAGTAGTTTATAAAATCATTTTTAGTTTTTATATGTAGATAATTTTTTTCATAATGATATTTTGCGAAATAATTATGAAAATACAACCCTTTAGACATGTCTTAGTGAATGTGTTATTTGAGGAATAATGAAATTAATCTGTTGGACATATGATTAAATTCATTGGAAACATTTATAATTTATCTAATCATTGATGTTGATATAATTATAGATTATTAAAATTTTAAAATTATATAGTATTTATATTAATAATTTTTTGGAATAAAATATATCATCCATATTGAATGATAACCCATAACATATGGAAATTCCCAAGCTCTTAAACCCACAACCCAATGTAGACTAATTTATAGTGGATATCAATAACACATGTGAAAGAGTTTTTATTTTTGAAAAACATGAAGATAAATATCTTTTAGTATGTTTATCAATGCTTGGAATAAAAAAATGATAATGTTGAGAGATAAATTTTATTAGGGGATGCTCCAATCATTATTCATACCAGATTAGAAATGGAAAACATCACCATTAATGTTTTCAGTGAACTCCCCAAAAAATTTAATGAAACAACTCTATATGTGTTCTTATCTATCTCCTTCCAAAGTCATCATAAATCATTAATGTAAGAGAATATTTTTCATTGGACTGTCCTTATAGGATATAAATTATGTAACCTCTAATGTTATATTATTTGAAACAATTTATTTTATCTGGTTGGGATTTGTGGTTTACCAAGAGATTCTCAAGAATCCTTCTGCATGCTATTGTTGAAGAGTTATGAATTAGTATTTCTTATCATCATGTGAATTATTTTTATTAAGGAATAAAACGTGGTCTATATAATATAATATAGGAACAATTATATATATTTAATGGTGGTTTTAATTAACAACTTCATCTCATAGAATTTTCAAACAAAAATAGTTGTCACTCAATATTAAATGCATCCTTATGATTCCCTATATGGAAAGAATATTATAACTCTAATGTACTATAATGGTTCATTATAAAGAAAATTTTTTATACAAGATCATGATGATTAAATGAAAAAGATATTTAGAGGCATTTATATAGACCAAATGGTATAATAATGTTGATGTAAAAGATATGATTATAACTTTTGATGTAATTCAGAATTTGATGTTGGTGAGAACGAGTTTCAATGAATTTATACATTAAAAACAAATAACCTCAAAATAATACCTAGGTATATCTATCCCAATAAAATTCTTGATCATATTTAGATCATAGATTTTCTATTAGTTTTTTAAATAAACCTCCCTTAAGCCCATGATATTTTCCATCAATATAACACTTTGAAATTATAATGTATTAATGTCTTATTGGATAACATGTGTCACATGCATCATGAGCTGCATGAGAGAATAGAATATCCCATGAATATATAGTTTATTATATATTTTAAATATAAATAATATATTTAATATATAGAAATTCATTCCACGCCAATTTAATGTGTGTTATACATATGAGAATATTTTTTCGATAGCATTCATTAAAGGCAAGACTGAGTTTGACAGTATAACGATATATTATTAAAATATTATAATAAGGTATAATTAATCTAGACATAATATTTTTAGTTATGAAAAGGGTAAAATAACTTATGAAAATCAATTCCTTATTGAAAAATAAAAATATTTCATTGGTTATAGATTAATTAGAAATTAATATGCAGATTGATTGAATATAATAGAAAATATTAATATTTTTATGATCCCCATAATGATTTACCATAAAAAATTAAATTAATTACAATTATTTAGTTTTATTAATTGGATATTTATATTATATATTCAATAAAATATTTTTTATATTAATTCAATAGATTTGATATTCATAAGGTAAGAACAAACCCAATATTACACGTAAGACACTATAATTTTAATAAGGAATTTTTAACATAGTTTAATGGAGATCCAATTTTAAATCCAAATATTGAAAATTTAATAAATTTATTATTTCAAAATAAACTTCATATTTATATGTTAAACTAAAAAATTAGCTCATGTTGAATTTATGGTAATTTTCTGTGATGTTTTTGTTTTTTAGTGAATAATTAAAAATACATAATTTTAATTCAATTTACATTTTATTCTAATTTATTTATAGAGTAAAATGTAATTTTTTTATAATTAATTTTAAAGTAACATGATATCAAATACATATCAATTAATTTAATTTGGTCATTGGGATCAATTTCACCTTGAACCGTAATGTAAAAACATATCAATCTTTTAGACATTTTTACTTTTAAAACCCACATTGTCATCCCACATACTAGATGCATTTTAAATTATTTTTTCCACTTATATGATTATTATTTGAAAAAATTTATTATATATTTTGAATCATCTTAATTTATAACATCTTATAATACCGACCTAGTTTTTTTCCAAAAATATTATTGAATGTAATTAAAATTAATTACAATGATTAAGGTTAAACTATGTTTAATATGTTAGTAAACCTTATCCATAAGGTCCAAAACAACTTATAAACTTGTAAAAAAATATATTATAAGGCCCAATTTAGAACATATTCTCTTTTTTATATATTTTGTTTTCAATTATTGGATCCACTTTTGAATGTAAAAAACATGTTAGGAATTACATTGCAAACATATTACAAGATTATCACTCCTCCACTAAAAAAGGACACCACATCTCCTCATTCCCCATACCTCTCAAAATAATTAAGGTTAGATAATATTTTCCCCTTTAGTTCACCAAATCCCTCTCCTAGGATTTCAATCATCCCATTTTGATGAAATCCTTTTTTGTAAGCCTTTTTAATAAATGAAAACGAGTTACCTAATTTAAAGGATACATTTTACAACGATCAGTTTTCTTTCATTTTATTATCCACTCCCTATAATCTTATTATTTATATAAAAACCCCAATTTACTTAATTTAAAATGAATTATATGTCATTATGTACAACAAAACTTACACACACCACCATCTAATGGATAAAGAACATATTTTTTCTATGTACGGAGAACAACTGCCTCACGAAGTGATGATTGTTCATTTTTCCATTACAACCTATCATGGTGCCCATTATGATGAACTCTATATTTATATATAATATATAAGATATTAAAATTTTCATTATAATTCTATAATTTTTTTATGAACATACCGTAACCCTTTTTATCTAGTGTAAAAATGATAAATTTGTTCGAGATAGTGTGGACTACCACCCCCTCAAAGCGATGTGACTCGTTCATGCCATACAAGGAATGTATAAATGATGGAATTAATAAAAAATGTAACATATATATAATATTTATGATAAAATAATAATAATAAAATTATTTCATTTAATTATAATTCTTCTAATACAAAAAATTAATGAATGTAACATTCATGCATATGTATAGCCTGCCATCTCCATGAATGACACATTTCATTTCTTACTTAAAAACTTTAAATATTATTTATAATATATATGTACTGAATATATAATATAATTACTTCATGGAATAAATTATAAATATTATTTAATCATGATAAAATTAATAGGATTTGAAAATAAAAATTCAAAACATATTTGAGAAAATTATGAAATTAACACATGATATAGTGAAAATAATGCATGTTTGTTTACAAATGGGTAATAAGATGTCATACAAAGAAGATATATAATATTATAAAGATGAGTATGGTTATGGTATAATTTAGTAAAATTTTATAAAACACTATAAATAAGGATAAATGCCACACAAAAAAGTGAGGTTAAGGTATGAGATTTTTTTTTCAAATTACATTCAATTGAGTCAAATTGGTTATTATGTACCAATTCACTTTTATTCGATGTACATACATCCTTATAAAATGTTATATAATGAATATAATTACACTAATAATATTATAAGTTTCTTATAATATTATTCCTTCATGTGGATTTTTTATATGTTTCATAGTTGTATGGGACTCTTTGAAATGTTTAATGATTATTCTCTTAAAGAATGATCGAAACGAATAACATTGAAATCACACTTTCTTTTTGTATTGATATATTTATCTCCAGATAATAATATTATTTTACATATAGTGTTCCTGTGATAGTGATTTTAATGATTGGGGAATTATTGATAAATATGTATCTTTTATTCAATGTAGTTATTTGATAAATAATATTGTTTATTTATTAAATAAAATATTATCTATGAGGATATATTTTTATTGTTATGAAATATATGGGACCCATTTATAGATATATCCTCGATTCATCGGTAGTCTCATGAGATAATATAGTTTTCAAAAATTGATGTGTTTTTAACCGATAACAAAACCTTCTTGTGAATGGTCATGATGGTAAGGATTCCATATACCTAGGAAACATGGTATCTAAAAAAAAATCATTTACCTAATTTAGTTTCACTTATTATTAATCCATGTGATTTTACATCAACATATCTATAGGTAAATTTAATGTTTAGTTCATTGATTAAATAGTATGTATTTCAATTTCATACCTTTCCATATTGAATTTCCATTATTTTGTTATTTGAATGGAACATTTTATTAGTTATTTACATTTCCATGATGATTTATTCTCATTTCTCCATTAATTATTACACTTTACATACCGTTAACAAGTATTTGAGATCCCCCTTATTATGTTACCTTTCCCCAGATTACGAAGAAGACATATTTGAATAAGCGTTGAAGGATATAGTTTATTTTTTATATATCATGTTTTATTTCATATTTCTCAATGTTTTTTGGGAATCATATATGTAATATGAATTTAAAAATACCACTAAACTGATATGTACTTTTGAATTTGATTCCTTTTAAATAATCCAATTTAATAAAATAATACACTATCTCTAAGCTTCTGGGTTGGGGAGTTATAGTTTGTATAAAAGGTTGTTTAGCCTAATCCATGTTTACTAGATTTAGAAAACATAGATTAAAGAAGATAGAAATAGATATACATATAGGATATGTATATATGATGAACCTAGAATTTTTCAATGGTAGATATTATGTGGGTATTCCTAGAAATACATCTTTATATGGATACTAAAAGTGGGCGTGGTTCTGGAATAGATCTAACCAAGAGTAACAAATCTGACAAGGTGTCCCTGTCTTGTTTTCGTGTATCCTGGTACATGAAAAATAAAACATACTACCCACCTAGTTTGAAAATAAAAAGGGATACACATTTGATAGTTCACATTTTCATTATCTTCCATTATAATGGTTTTGAAAATAAATATTTCCCTGGAGTAAAAAATTATTATGATTTTAGAATTCAGGATGCATAAATTTATGTTATGTGGTATACCATATATAGATTTATACAATGTTCTTTACTTTAGGGTCTAATCCAGGGTCTGTCATTGTTTATAAATGGAACCTGGAAAGATGAATGGTGTAAATACTCAAGGAAAATGTATAGATTTCTCTATTGAAGAAACCATGAAAATGGGTATTGAAACAGGGGAAATCATGAAAATATTAGGGAATCTATATAATTACTAAAATATTTGTCAATGGAATTTCTCCCTTATTATAGTAATTTTATGTAGTATAAATCACATAAAATATCTTATAGACCATAAAAAATAATTATAAATGATAAATTAATGAAATAATAAGTATTTCTAGAAGTTAAGGAACCTATACCGATGGAATAGTAAAATGAACATATGAATTTTAATATAACCTTGATGAAATATTTACCTTTAAAATGAATGGTAGTCACACCCATGAATGTATAAATAAAATTTAAAATATTTTAATAAAATTATTATATAATTATATCATATTCAAAGTGGATATATCTTTTAAAAATTACTAATTAAGTGTTGTCATTTTGGAAATTCAAAAATATTTTACTTCAATTTGATTACTAATTTAAAAATTTATTTTCATAAAATTTATTCATAATATAATAATTTTATTTATTATTATTTTAAGCTAATTTTATGAGAACATAAGTTTTTTCAAAGTGTTATAAATCAGTAATAATTTTAAAATATATATTTCCAAAATAAACGATGTTTTTTATTAAGAAATAAATCACAGACATACATAAAAAAAGTTTCATAAAATGGAGCTCATTTTTTACTTCAAAATGTAGAGAAATATTTTGGGTGATTTTTGGGGATTTTTTTCTAAAATACAAGAATTTTTTATGAATATTAAATTACGATAATTTATTATAAATGCTAAATACATAAATTTTGAGTCATTATTGATGTAAACATGAGGTAAGAAACTTAATATATAATAATTCATCATTATTTTAATATATATATATAATTATAAAAATATTCATATTATTGAATGAATATAATAAACTAATGTATATAATATTGAGAAAATAACCCTCTCCTCCACTATAAATATTACCCTCACACCCTCTTATATTAGCACAAAAAATGCATTGAGCCTTATCAAATTCTAAAAAAATATCTCTAAGAACCTCCCCCACTTATAGGATATATTGGTGTCATCAAAAGGCCAAAACATTTACCTTAAGGATGTTCTCAAAGAATATAAATCGCAGTGGTAAAATCCCCTTCATTTTTATTTTAATTTCATTTCAATTTATAATCATTTTTTATTTTCTCCCCCCTTATCTTGTCCAAAAGAATAATAACTCCATTATGTTTGATTTACTATATTTATATCTTGTTAATTTAATATACATCATCAAACTCATTTCACAATCTCTTTTATTCTAAAAATGAAATCATCGCACATGATGTGTCAATTTATAGACAATGTGGGAAATGCACTTTAATTTTCCATTAATTCCATTAATGATGATAATAAAACCATTAATTTATTGAAAACGGATTATTAATTGTATGTTATAAAAATTTTTATGTTCTGGAAGTAACTTTTTTACATAATACTAAATGATAAATTAAAATGATTTTATTGTGATAAAACAACCGCCAAAATTAACCTAAACGATCATCATTAACATTTATCTAATGATTAATCCTCATAACATATAACCATTTATTTATAAAATATTTTAAACTTATATAGGATCATTAATAACATTCATTAACCCCTATTTATATTTATCCCAATTTAAACTAACTTCAATTCATGTATACAGGCAATGAAATCAAGAGAACCGAGAAAACAAATGCTTCCTAATGATGAAATTAAACTCAATAACTCATTGAGAGTATAATAAATTATCTAAATAAAATTCAAATGAATAAAATTCATGCATGTAACGTCTTTTATTTTATTAATAAATGAATATAATATGATTATACATGATATTAATGTGAAGGATGCTTTCTGACATTATGTAAGGGAAATTCTCGAACAAAACTCCATTTATTTTGGTTTTCCCTATTTCCCACCATATTCCATATGGATATTAATTAAATATCATTTTTTCATCATTAAATTATGTTTTATTTAATATTAATATTTTATACATACATTTATGACATACAAAATGTTTTCCCAATGCACTCCTCATTAAAAAAAATCACCTTTTAATTCTTGATATTGTTTCTTCTTAACTTAAGTTTGTTGATTCTTATTTGAAGTATGATATTCCCTATTTCATTTTGGAACCTAAGGTATTTTAATGTTTGTATTATTAAATGTAATATATTCCTTTCCATGTGTTATTTTGTCCTGATGGTTATTATATGTTCTCTGTGACATGCATTATAATGTATATGTTATGATGTAAAAGGTCCACCAAGAATTATATAGTATAATGTAAATGTTTTGATGTGAAATGTGTGCCCAAAATTATATAGTGCTCCAATGACTCGGGTATTGTGATGTATCTCAAAAAAATTGAAATATGAATGAACATGATGCTAGATTTTTTCATAACAACAAGTGGTAGTTAACCACTATGATATGATGTTTCATTTTTATGCATTACCCCATTTCAATCCTTTTCAATGACCCCACTTATGATTATGTTCCAATACCTATATAATCCTGATAAAAATTATTCTCACCCCAAGTTATATTGTTTAATTTATTTCAATCCTTTTAATGGGATATTATCTCACTTATTTTTTATGTATATGCTAAGCTGATTAATTATACTATAGAGAATGTGAAGACATCAAAGAAGATAATGAAGAAGGGAATAAATAAATGTTTGTGTTTTATTTTTTAAATGATATGTGTGGTATTAATTTTTCAAATACCCTAATCCTTTGGATCCAATTAATGTAATTATTTTAGTGTTTATATCATTAAAACTATATAATAGTAATGTAAGAAAAAATCGGGTTGCTAAAAACATAATAAAGTTATGAAAACTAACGATGCCCGAATAGAGAATCATATTACATAAAGTGAATATCATATGCTAGATCTCTTTATATGACTAAATATCCAATGATTTAGTGGGACTACTAATACAAATGTAGCTAAGTAATGGAGTATCTCTCTCGATAAGATATTTATGATCTTGGAATGTAGAGAAATGTAAAAGGATGTAATTGTAGTCTTTTTTATCCATGGTGATGGTGATAAATAGTTACCTCTGATCAAGAATAAAAGATAAAAACAAGAAATTGAACTCATGTAATGAAATTATTTTAAGGATACAATATTCAATAAATAATTACCTCATGATCAATAAATTGATACGAAGATGATGTTATTTATCTTAAACAAAGTTGATGAATATAGTGTTATGGGATATGAAAAAACCATTACATGGTTAGATAGGTATTATATGGATTATATACACAACATAAATGGACCAACCAATAGTTTTTTCGAAGTTCCAAATCAATGTATATGACGGAAACCGATTTCTCAATATATTTTTATCCTATGGGGAGATTGTTTTATTTTCCATCAACACCAAAAGGAAATTATAGATATCCAATGTATTCATGTGAAACCAATATGAGAAGATGTCTTCTCAAATCCTTGAAAAAGGGAATGAATCAAAGAATATGAGGGGAAATAATGATTTTCCAACATGTGAAAACTATTGAGAAAATCACACCTGTAAATTCTTGAAAGTATTTGGAGTTTTTTATATATGCGGAGAAAATCATCTCCATGAAAATAAATTTATAGTGAAGAATAAAAATGGTATAATTCAATGTTACAACTGAAAGAAGATAGATCAATATTCATACTAATTCCCCTAATGTCAAGAGAATATACCTCCAAATAATATATGATATTATGGTCAATCATATGTTATTTACAAAATTTATGTGGAATGATTACTGTACAAATGTATATGAATATATAAAATATGTTTTAAGATTATTTCATTGATGATGTTCTCATCATATTAATTCTGAAATCAAAATGGAAGGTATTGTAGTTTTTTTCAATAACAATTTGAGATCATAAACTGAATGGTATGAAGTAAAGTATTCATTATAAAGTTAAACATGTCATTAAACGCATTATCAAAGGAAAGGAAAACCCTTATTATGTTCTTAATTGTGTGATAATGATTATGAAATGATTGACTTTCACAAGGTCTAACTACCTTGGAACTGATTAATAACTTGTCGAAACGTGGTCCATTATATCACTGATGGTGTTCCCAGCACTTTTGTATATAATGAATATATCCAATTACATGTTTCTTACACAAGTTATGAGTTAAAATTTAAGTTTCCAATATGGTTTTATTGTAACGTGAGTTATTACCATATTTCAAGGGGATACTTGACGAAGTTATTTGCATATTTGGAGTGTAATAATTTAGATCTGCTTCATGTTGATTAAAGGCTATTGATATATTCAATTCCAAAATTTAGTGACCATCATTATAAAATGTCGGATCATGATATTTTGTAAAATTTAACCATATCTGAAATGGTTTATGTTTAAATTTGGATGTTTTTTAGAGATTGATATATTACATCACAATATATTTAATCATGCACTAAGAGATGAATTATATGTAGTTCAAGGCATGACCAAAGGATAATATTGTTCTTATAGAAACATAAAAAATAATTATATTTACATATATTCTAATAGAGTTAAATAATTCATCAACTCTAGAAAAAATGATCCTAAAACAAAAAGAATGTGTCCTTGTACATTCATTTCATAAGAATCTAATGAACCCTTAGATCATCATGATGTTATGTCCTTATTATTGTTTACATTTTCCAATCCATTTTCTATATAAATATACATCAAAACATTATTGATATATTTTTCTTCCATATCCATGTTTCCATTTTCAAACTGCATTCTACTACTAGGGAACCTAGTTACATGACCATTGCACTTTCATTTTTCTATTATTAAGAAGATGTGTTATTAAACTTATTTATGATTTCAGTTTTCAAAACAAAATTATTTTCAAACATCAATACCACATTACTAAGTTCTTGTTTTAATTATGATGAAACAATATTATTAATGTGTGGAGTATGAAACAACCCCAAATTCTCAATTAAAAACATTGTATTTGATAGCGTGGATCACATGCATCACCAAGTGCGTGTGAAAATATAATATAACAATAATTTATAGATTTTTTAGAATTTTAAATATGTTCTATATATTCAATATATTGTAATGCATGAAACAATGAGTCAGAGTGTGTTACACAAAAGAGAGGCTTTCCTTAATAACCTTCATTGAAAAATTGATGAGTTTTATGAGAATATAATCTATTCTAAATATATTATAATATAGTATAATAAATATAGATGTTAGATTGTTTGTTATGAAAATAGAAAACTATATTATGAAATTATATGTTTTATCTAAATATAAAATGATTTAATTGGTTATAAAGTAAGTATAATTGACTAGAATACCCGATTTAATACAAAGGAAAATATTGTTATTTTATACACATAATGCTCTTTTACCCAAAGAAAACAAATTATCTATAATTATTAAATTAAATTAATGTGATATGTATATTAAATATTCAATAAAATATTTTTTTACATTCATCCAATATATTTGATAGATATAAGAAAAGAACAATCCTAACACTTCACATACAAAATATTTTTATGAAGGCATTTTTATCACATTTTAGTGGAGAACCCATTTAAAATCCAAAATTTGACCCATTAATAATTCCAATATTCAAATTTACATCATATTTGGATACAGAATAGAAAAATTATCTTAGGTAAAATTTTTGGTAAATTTTCGGGTAGTTTCATTTATTATTTAATTGTAAAAATACTGAATTTTAATTGAAAACTATATTTTCATATAGTCTATTTATAGGGTTAAAGTTCATTTGGAATTGGTTTTTTTTATCATGTTTCATTTTTTTGTAAATTATTTTTGGGATATTATATGGTTTTATTTTTCAGCTAGGCTCTGAAACGACATGCGATTCCGAGGTTTTATGTTCCCAGAATAAATGTTTGAAAAATAATAAACCTTCAATATCACATACGAATTTTTTTATAAAAAACTGAAATAATAGTCAAACAATATCCCAGATAAAAAAATATGAGGGCACCGTTGAACTCTATATGAAATAATTATGCTAAGTGAGACATATCTTCAGTCAGCATTGATCGTTTGTGAAAACGCTATTGTAGGATGTCACATGAATAAAAGTGTTTAATAAAATTAATTTTGGTGAAGAAACCCCAATAATTAATGAAAAATATTTTGGATAATTTCTAGGGTTAGCCATATAAACCTATAATCCTTGGTGAACCATTATAGAGAGATTTGTGGATTCACTCTCAGGCGATGTTGACGAATCATGGATTGAAGACGAATGCACCTCAAATTCAAACTATCTTGACTAAGACTACGACGTAGTGGCCATTCTTTTTCAGAAAAAGATCCAAATTGAGCTAGGGATTATTATCTTGACTTGTTTTCCCTGTTCATAAATACCATGATGAATGACGACCAATCAAAAAATGGATTGATACACTATTTGGTCATATTTGGAAGTTGATTTTATTTGTGGGTTTTTATGGTTTATTATATCTATTTTTCTAACTTCAAGTACCCAATTCAGGATCATTGGCCATGAATTATTAGCCAATTATTCTAAACCATTTCTATTTTTCATTTTTCCCATAATTCTTCTTTTTCTTCACTATTGGAACAATGTGGTTCCTAGAAAAACATTTCCATGTGGCTCTGAACATGATTGGACCCATGGATTTGATCAGAATTGAAAACCAATGATGGATCAGTGTAGCACGAGACCCAATGATCTTAGATCTATGGACGTTTCATTGTTTGGGCATCAAAGGAGGCCTAGTGGTCTAAGGAAGGGACCACTGGCTTGAAAATGGTGACTGAAAATGGTGAAAATGGGGCATGGCAGCGAAGCCGCGTGCGGTAGTTGTGGCCAGTGGAGGCCACACAAAATGGTGGTGGGGGAGGGGACATCGAAGCATTTGTGATGTAGTGATGATAGTGGGACATGGGAGGTAGAAACGAGGGTTCCAATGGTTCTGTCAGAGGGGGTTGTTGTATTGAGCCGTGTGAGATGTCGCAGAGATGGATTGAGATTGTAAGGGCAGAGTTAAACTTGTGGGATATGTTAGGATGGTCGACTGGGCGAGGAGAAGCGAACTCAGGTTGAATTTGGGTTAGACCTGGGTCAGATCTTTATAGACCAGGGAAGAAATTGGGTTTGGTCGACTATGGGGCTACGACAACCCATGATTTCATGGGAACACCATCCATGATGGTTTACTGGGATTGTTTACCGTGGGTGGAGTGACAACATAGCCAGTTTAGGCGGTCCCTTGACTGAATGGGGTGGTAGGTTGGACCAACCATGGTAGTTGGTCTCCAGGCCCTAGTAGGCCTACGGTCGGCCTATCCATAATGAGAATATCCCCTACTCTAAATTCTCAATTTATGATCTATCTATGAATTTTGGACCCTGGCATTGAGAAGATCATTTTGTGACAAGTGGTGATTTTTTATTTTGGAAAATTATAGGTTGAAGGCATTTTCATTATCCTTTACTTGAGGGTTCTGTACGATATTACATCTACATTACTAGATTGTAATCCCATCTAAAGGTCGAGTCTCATATATATTTTTAAATCCCTCCCAAATAACGGAGTGTGATCCTCTATCACCCCTAGTGGAGTCTATTGATTTGTGTAAACTACATGATAAGGGTGTGGATCCTCCATCAACCAAACTGTAGTAGTTGGGTTAGTGGTATCCCCCAGTGTGTCTGAGCATGATCTCCTATGTAGCAGGTTGATCTGGATTGGGAATATTGTATCGCCCAGTGGGTGTGGATGAACTCTTTGGTGTCCCCCAGTTTGTTAAGGGCATGAGAACCTCTCTTTGTATCATAATATTCATTGACAAATATGTCCTATTTTGGTAGGGCCTAAACATGAAAAAACTCTATGTGAATGTCTCTGGTGATATCATTTATCATGGATTTAGTTCTCCTAGAACAAGCAGGATTCGAGTAGAATCGTGTGGATGACAGTTGGTCATGACTACCCGATGGTGTGCTGTTTCTCATGAGTATATCTGGATATTCTTCTTATTTATGTTTTATACATATATCTGGGAAGAGAGTAATGGGAATTCCTTTATGGAATTTCGTTGTGGTATTACATTGTGGAAGTCATGTATGGTGTTCCTTTGTGGTATTTTATTTTTTGGTTTCATGCAGTATTACTAAGTATTGTTATACTCTCCCATGCATGAGATTTTCTAGCACGTTTTGTGTCTTGTACAAATGATTGGCCTTTTTATAGTGTCCTAGGAAGACCAGGACAAGATGGTGCATAGTGAGACCAAAACGATTGGGGTGTGCTCTTGAGGATTTCAAGTAGAAGTATATGTACCTTTACCTCTAGATTGGACTTATGTTATAGACTCTTTTTGGTGGGATTTTATTTGGACGATTTTAATTTCTAGTACTTTTACATGCATACTCTGTTTTGATATCTTAATGGTATAAATGAATTTTTTTACTTACTGGTTTTTTTAAATTTCAATATTTTATAACATGGTGATTTTTTTGTGTACTGGTAATTTGGCTATTTCTTCCCATTTTTGAGATATTCCTACAAGGTGTTTTTCAGTAGCCACTATCCTATTCAAGGCAGGCTTGGTGTAGTCACGACATGGGCCCTTTGGGATGAGTTGAGATATAGTGGTATCAGAGAACATCAGTTCTACAATTGGACCAGGAGTTTGTGAGATTGGTTTGGGGAAACAATGTTATGAATTTTGAGTTCCTATATAAGGATAAATAGTCTAGTGTATGTGAGGAAGCGAGCATATCCATACACCAGGACTCCAATTTACTACTTTTCGACTCAGTACATGGAAAAACTGGTCGCATGAAAAATCACTGATACATGAATCATATAGGAATGATTTTGTTTTATATGTCCTTATTGGGTAAGCTCTCCAAATATACTCAATTGACTATGGTACATCTTGTTTTTTAGGATGCCTCCATGTAGATATCTAACCATGATTCCATTACATGATCTTGAGGATTATAAACCTAGTGATGAGGAATTGGTACATGTGAATGTACCATAGATAGAACCTCTCAGTGGATTAATTGCAATACACCCACACATCAAGAAGAAGATATTACATTCACTACTAGTTGAGAATCCACGCATGCTGAGTACATTACAAGAGTTTCAGAGGGAATGACCTCCTAGATTTCGGGGTGTTCCAAACACCCAATTTTTTGAGGATTGGATAGAGGCAAAAACCCATGTTTTCATCCCTAAGAGGACACTTTCCCACCAGATGATAGTCCATGTCATGAAAAATCTTTAGGGGTCTTTAAGTAGATGGGGGATCTTGGTGAATCTGACACACGATGAGACATAGCTCCCATGGATAGACATTGATTGTCTCATCAGAGAGGAGTTTTATTTGACGACGTTGGGATAAGAATACATACATGATCTTCTATATATGTAAAAGGGGATTATGATCATGGAAGAGTATTCAATGAGGTTTACATACCTTTCTTGCTACTCCATAGACATTTTATGAGACTAGATAATTAGGGAGTGAACTATTGATTATGTCTTACACATAGAAATTAGTGAATTAATGGTATCCATTAACATTTCTATCTATACTAGTGTTCTTTAGTTAGCCCTTCTAGTTTACTGTTCTCAAGAAAATAAAACAAATGTATAGGGAGATAGCGGTGAGTACGGTGTAGCTGTGACTTCATGAGTAGGCAATCGATGATAGCTATAACGATCTATATAGGTCAGGAGAATTAGGGGATGATCCCAATAGTCATAGGTAGTGGGGTAGGGGTCCCAAGGCAGCATGAGTTACCTTTTAGAAAGACATTTTTACTTTTTCGGCCATCAGGGACTTCAAGAAAAAAATTATCCAACTCATCAAATAGCTGATCAGGAGGCGGTTAAGTGAATTCTAAGGAAGAGATAGAGATAGTAGTAGGGTGATCATCATGGTGGAGGATGTGGAATAGGGTAAGGTTGGGCAGCCAGAGGTGGTCAGAGGAATGATATAATACAACCCCAACCTAAGGTTTTCTACTCTAGGATTAGGGAGATGGGGGAAGAGATGAGGCCACCTGCAAGAGATGGATGATTATGACCCCAAAGCTCTAGGAATGATATGTGGTATGATCTGTCACTATTGGAAATCCCTCCTTTACCAACACCCATATTTCAATTGATTAGATAAAATGTTTGTATAAGGTCCATATAACAAGAGTTTGATGAAAACCATTAGTATAAGTCTTTTTAGATAGTATTTTCCCATTGGTATCAAAAACCATTGGTATAGGACATGTTAGAGACACTTTTCCCAATGGTTTCACAAGCTGTTGGGCTATGGAATGTTTACATACACATTTCTCAACAGTTTCATAAAATTGTTGGGTTTAACACCACTTTTCAAAATGGTTTTTTCTAAACCCATTGGGATAGAATACAACAAATAAGAATATCACGATCTTCCCACATTATGCTGAAAATGAGAGCTCCCATAATTCCTAGTGTATTAACCCTTCTTCCCAACAATCTATTTTTTGTCCTTCCACATATAATTTGTACGATGTAAATGGTTTTTATGGTTTACCTCCATTTTTTCCTTTTTTCATTTTTATTTATTTAAATTCAAGGGTTTTTTTGTTTTTTGTATTGAGTATCTATAAATGATAACTCCCCTTTTCTCTAGGAACCCTTCATCCCAACTTTCAATCCATCCTTGATTCAAGTCATTGGCTGTACTTCCATGTCAAATTGTAAAGTTATAACTGATTTATATATTCTATGTATATTTGTTTTACTTTATTCATTTGAATTGATTTAATAATGGGTTTTCTTAGTGTTGTGATCAATAATTTTGGTTCTTGATGATTTATTTAGATTTATGATTATAATGTAATAGTTTTCATTGTAGTTATTTTAACGTATAAAAAAATATCGAATCCATGTCATGTGTTTAGTGAAAAATAAAATAGTAATTGGGTCTCTGGGAACTCAAAGAGGGGTATAATTGAGGGGTTATCTTAATTAAACCATTTAGTACCCAATATAGGTTTACTATGTATATTGTATATTGATGATATTTTAAAAATGAATTAATTGTATGAATTTTGTTTCTATGAAATACTTCATCCTCCTACACTCTTTTTATTCCTATCAAATATAGGTGTCACACATGTATCCCTATGCCTTTATTCTTATTTTTTATTCCTCTCTTGAATCTGGTTTTTTGTTAATCTATCTACATACTGAGTCTCATAGAAGTAATTCTTACTATGGGTATCCATTTTTTTATGGTTTATCAAGTCATCATTTTTTAAATCCTTTCAAATCCCAAATGTTTGTGGGTTCTAATATTCTAATATTATTCTTGATATCGATAGTGACCCATCACATTATAAAGGGAGGGTTTTCTCTAGATTTTCAATGGTGGATATTCTCTTAAATATTCTATAAACATATATTAATTATTATTCATGAAATTATGGTCATATAGGGAATGTGGGTTTATGTGAAAAGAAATTGAGTCAATATGGCATAAGAGTTCATGTATGAGTAAGTGAGACTCCATTGTAACATAAAATATAAGTCAAATATGATAAATCATTTTTCTTGTTGTGTTCCATAATTATGTTAAGCCACGGGGTATGAATATAATTGGTATTAGAACTCATAGAGGGTTTATGTCCCCAAAATTTTTCCCTTTTGAGGGAAAATCGTCTATAAAACTAGTGTGGAAGTACTTCTTGTGTACATTATATTAGAATTTATAATTTAAGTTGATAAATATTTTTTTACTAATCTTTAAACTCCCAAGAACATTATTTTAATAAACTATTTCTCTTCATTAATTGACATCAAGGTCTCTTACTAGTTACTATAAATATTATGAACTAGTTCATCATGTATTATACTAACCTCTTGAAGTGAACTGTCAATATCTTTACCTATTTTTATATTCACATTTTTCAATCCATGATTGAAAATCTAAATGAAATTGTATATATCCATAAATGCATTTAGTACTTATAAAAAACATTATATCTTCCATATAAATAACTATTATATGAAATCATTATTTAATTATAGACATATTATAACTCAAAATAATTGTTTTTTAACCATTTTATTTCACCAGATTTGAGAGGGTGATGTCTTCTAACTGGTTTAGCCTATGAAATATCCATTGAATAAAAAAGTTAACCTCAAAACATCCTCATTCCATACCTCCAGTATATCAAAAAGAAAACCACAATACGACTCGATTACCTCAATATAGCATTTGTTTTTTTTTACTCTTACATATATCTTTATGATTTCGATTGGGTTTCAACAAATAGAAACATGATATGATGTATTGAGATAGTATTTGTATTGACGTATTATATGTTTTTCCATCAGTAAGCTTGTGAATTTAATGAACCTCAAAAATTCCTTCATCTACTATGGACATTATTATGGATACCATAAGCTTCCCCAACCAAAAATCTCAATGAATTATCTAGATCATAACTAAATCCACCATTACAAGTAAAAAACGTCCTCATTATATTTCAAATAATTATAATCAACTTTTATCCACCCAATGAACTCATACTTCCTATTTGAATATTTCCTATTGAACTTGTCCATATCATTCCACTGAGCACACCACCCGCTAATAACACAATCTATCATACCTTCTCTAGCATAAAACATGATTACTCAAATTGAATATCTATTCAAATGATGATTCTATATATATTGAACTAGATTAATCACCCTAAAATCATAGTTCCAGGGTGCTGGTGTGTTATCATCTTATAGGCTCTCCCCAAGAGTTTCATATGTTGAATAAACATATGAAGATCCAACATTTGTCTATAAAAACCACTCTAAATCATAACCATAAATTATAAAACATGATAATTTTTATTTAATGCTAGTCTAATAATAACCCCACTCAATTTATATTCCCATGATCACACTAAAGTCACACTACAAAATATGTGACCACCACCAATACATAGTATCCACATAGTTTTCTATTCCATGTTTCCATCCAATCATTCAGGCTCAACCTAAATGAATTCACCCTCCAATATTAGGAATAATGATCTGACATATTGGTTCATATATAGAACTAATCTTACTCTATCCATGTAATCCATAGAGAAAACCATAATTTATTATCCATCCAATTATATTGTTGAAAATCCATTAATACATTGTGCGATTTATAGAGAACAATAGCTTTCAATTTCAGAAAAGTACCTCTGAAACTATGTTGTTGTCTTTATTAGATGAGAGATATCAATTACAATAAAAAATGGTATCATCACAACTTGATGCTATCCAAATAAAAAATTATTGAATTATTTGATGTACTTGGAATTATCTTCTCCCATTGAAACTCATCATATGTGAAATCAAGGAAATTTTTATCCTTTTCTATTACTCAGTCCTCTAGGTATAAACACATTAAGAGTCCAAATCTTTTTATATATATAAACATCATGAAAAATATTAGGTGATTTTAGACACAAAAACAACCATGTTGGTGAATTAAACTACTTCCTAATTATTTTTAAATGATTTAGATTCATGTTTATGTTATTACTAATGAATTATATTTTTTATAGAAATGTTTTATTTTGGAAAATTTATCAACATATACTTTCTATAGTATCAATATTTTTAGTGAATATATTACCATTTAATTAATATTTTACCATTAAATATAATCAAAAAACATTATCAAAATGCTTTATTAATAATCAATGTTCCTAAGTGTGTAATTTTGTAGTAGTTGATTATAAATTAGATAGAGTCTTAAATGAAATGGTTTCATGGAACATATGAAGGTAATTTGTAACTTCTACACAAAACTCTTTTATTTTTCATATTTATTATCACACCTAAGATAATGATTCATTGGATCATTTAATCTTATATAATGTATATATTTTAATATATTTCATCAACCCAAGTTGATCTAATACTAAGTTGTGTCAAAAACTCAATACACTATTCACCATCGATGTTTCATTTTACATTTGAGTTGTGCCAATGTTTAATGTATAATTAATTTTCAATTATCTTATTATTTAAAAGGGTTAAATATGTTACTTCATGTTCACTATTTTTAAAAATAGTTCACATGAATAACTATTGTAGAATAGTGTTTTATCATGGACTTTCTAGTGTGTAGTTATTTCATTTAAAACCTAATCCATGTAATGGTTAATTTTATTTTTTAAAATAAATGGTATAATTAGTGGGTTATTATCATGTGGAGGGGACTATGTTTTATAATGGAACTAAACATCATTTTTTTAATTCTATTGTGTGTCATTTTGTTTCTCTAACACAGTCCAAAAACAATGTAGATATAATACTATAACTTCTAATTCAATTTTTCAGCATATATTTACATATTTTGTAGTTTATGGTTTTTTAGAAAGTGAAAAATTCTCATTTATATAAATTTATTTTTGATTTAACATCAATTTTATTTAATTTATTTCATGAAATGACCCATTAAAATTATTTTACAGAATGAATTGAAGATGAATTTTTAAAAATAATTTGATTTCAATAAATTTTAAAAAAAGGAGAGATTTTTATATTTTTTATTTCATAATTCTTTAAATAATGGCCACATATACTCCCCGGATTTTAATTTTGTTGGAAGACCGTGGTTGAGCCATGAAGAAGTTAGCTACAATATAACCAAATATGGTTTTAAAACAAAATATTATGTGTGGGATCACAATGTGGTGAAAATGGAATCTAAAAATGACGATGATACAAATGATAGAACCATATTAATGAATTTTATATATAGCTAGTATCCATTTATTCGTCATCATGTTAAGGGAAGGATTTCGACCCAAGAAGACTTTGATATGGTCACACATGCTGTGTGCAATGAAAATGATGATGTGGACATAGTGAAAAAAATTTAAAAATGCTGCGATGACTCCAGAATATCAAGAATTTTGGTAAAATGAAAAAGCTCGAATTATTTATTTTATTGTTTTATGTGAAGAAATTTATGGGATTTCTAATAATAAAATCAAATACATTCATAAATTCTTTATTGAATTACTTCTAGATGATACAGATATTCCCTCAAACCATTATATGCCATGAAATTTAGTTGGATAACATGGATTTTCAATAAACTAAATTCATGCTTTCCCTTAAGATTGAATCTTATTTAGGGAGGAAAATACTGAAAGAAATGATTTCATCCAATGTGAATCATCTCGATGGAAGCCAAAAGTTGTTGAAACACCATCCAGTGCCCCATTGAAATTAATGCGGCTCATTCCATTGATCCCCAAACTCCAAAATACTTCATGTCTGATGAAAAATCATTAAAATTCAATTGGATAATACCAAGATAAAGAAGAATATTTAAAAATATTTTCACCCTAAATATAGATTTTCATTTCAGATATTTGATGTTTGATATCCTGATTTTGCATCTGATGGGAAAAATGTGATGTTGGGTCTTTCATGTGAATTTTATTCCATTTGGGAAGATTCTTAATTCACACAACACATGACTAGTTTTTATACACATTTATAACCATACAACATGGTTTTGTATTAACAAAATATAACTTTCATGTGTATACTTATATCAAGAATTTATAATCCTAAAAATGATATATACGTATACATGAACCCATTCATAAAATATTTGAAACTTCTCTCAGATATTGTTTTTCACACATATGATGCATGTTTAGAAGATATATTTCCAAAGTATGTTGTTCTTATGTTGAAAATCAATGATTTTCTTGATTATGCAATTATTTATAGATGGAGTAGGAATGGAAATTGTCTTGTCTTATTTGAATGAAGAATACTCGATCCAGAAGACACAAATACATATGTAGATTTAATTTTATGGGAAATCGACGATTCTTTCCAATGGACCATATATATAGAAGCAATCATCAAATATTTGACAATTCCCTATAGACCAATTATCTACCTCACTGTATGTATGGAATTGATGTGTTTAGTGAATTGAAATATTTCATTTTTTTATTCGGGAAGTGTCATGTGAAATAATGAAAGAGAAAGAATGTTTCCAATGATATCTATTACAATCTGAAAAAGTGGTGTATTTTTTTGGAGTATTCATATTAGTCAACCAAAATGTTATGTCAATGGTTAGACGTAATTCAAATTAAAATTAAAATATGGGAAATTTTTCTTTAAATTCTTCAAATTGTAATGGTGAATACAAAAGATGGTTTATGATCTCAGCATGACAGTGTGGATTAAGGAATCAGAATATAATTGAAACCTGGGTCTATGATTGAAAATAAATGGGAATTTTCATGTGCTTCTTATGTTATGACACCTTTAGAAATAAAATCTATTTCTGGAAGTTCTAGAGACTATTAGTATTCTTGATAGATATTCAAGCAATATATAAAATGGTCAATTGTATAGAGTTGAAACTGAAATATTTGATGACTCATTATTATCACGTCATTCTACATGAGTTTATTACAAGAGAAATATCTCCCCCTTTTTCCAATAATTTAAGGGTTTCATTTATTCAGTTGTTCCATTCGTTTAGAGATCTTTTTCCTAGGATGTTTTCCAGGTAATTATTTCCAAAAATGTTGCCAGAGACATCATTAATTTTGTGTGAGTTAGAGAACATAATTCCTCCTTCATTTATCACATGCATGTTACATCTCACTGTTTATCTTCCAACTAACATACTTCTCAGAGGACCTTGTTCTCTTTGTTGGATGTATCCAACTGAAATAAATATGTACGAATTGGAATATTATGTCCATTATAGGAATCATAATGAAGGTTATATCATGAATGGTTATTTGTCTCAAGAATGTATAGATTTTTCTCAATGTATATTTCATTTCTTTCTATGATAATGAATATACCAATAAGAAAAAAAGAATATTTGTATAAGAAAATGGAACTCAGTTTTCCATCACTTCCTCAAATTGGATGAAGTCATGGATGATATACATTAACGACATTAAGCCTTGAAGAGCGAGAGATGGAACATCACACATTTTTGTTCAACTATGATTTTTTCTACGACTACATCAAGTATGTAAATTGAACATGTATCCATTATCTCCTCTCATGTAATTTTACTTATCTATTAAACTATATCTATTTGTATCTACCCAGAACATAATGAAACGATAAATAAAAAGCATCATTCTTTATCTTTGAGATAGAGAGATACCTTTCATAGAAAAGAGTTTTCGACTTGGCTAAAATTAAGGTATAAATATTACTATAATAATTAAATAAAATCAACATTTAATTAAATTTAATATTTTTTTTATATTTCAGTTATTGAGTTTTCCTACAGACACTATTTATGAGGAAATAAGTGCTTTGGATTTTGGTCCTAATATCGTGGTTCATGAATTTAAGTAAATTGGGATCAATGGGTACAGATTTATTTTCACTAAACGAACAATGAAAAGTACAGCACAATATGATGGTGTAATGCTAATTTCCACAATAGACTGTTATGCCGGTTCATCAGATATTAGACCTCATTTTCAAAATTTATCTTATTATAGAGTTGTTAAGAAAATAAAAATATTGTATTATTACTCTCATGGCTGAGCCGCGATAATGAAATGCTACTGTTTTGATTCTATGACGAGTCATGGAACATTTATTGATGATTGTGGATTTTGAGTTATTGAGACGACTCACACTCTTTCTACTAATGAACCATATGTACTGGAATCAATGTTGAAACATTTTTTTTATCAGAGATCATCTTTGACCTAAATTTTCTTTCATTATTTAAGTAATTCCAAGACATGTTTTGGATTATGTTGATGATGGAATTTATACCATCCTTAATTCCAATAGAACCAATCCATTTATTACATATGATGACTCCAATAGCTCAACTTTTAGAGTTGATTGTGAACCCAAATTTTTTGTGGATAATATATAGAATCATCCATTAAAGTTCTCAATTATTTTGGTTTATATTAAAATAAGTTGTTATGGCTGGAACTATTAAAATTCATTTAATATTTATTACAAATATGTTTTATCTGAATTGACCATAATGTGAATTTATGATGTTTCTTTGATTTATTTTTATTTTAGATGAGTTTTATAATTTGGAATTGAACTATATTCAAACCTATGAAACCAAAAATTATAACATGGTGAAAATTAAAATTCATTATTGACAATGTATAAAATTAGTATAACATTAAGATCCCATCTAACAATTCCATTCTATATTGTCCTTGGCTGATTGACCCCAGAACCCATTAATCCCCTATCCCATCCCATATATTTTTTTGGGTAACAAATTACTTATTGTTTTTAAATTTTTACCATATGTTTTTTCAAATACAAGAAATAAAACTTATTAAAGAGATGAGATAAAAAATGATGATAGAAAACAATTTTCAAATGGCTGAGATTGGAATTCCTCCACTAGTTCATTTGGTGAGTGTTTTATGTCAAAAATATATATTAAAATAACAAATAATGGAAATTGATTAATTTTTTTTAAATGTTTTGGAGGGATCCAAAAATTAATTGATAGTTATTTGAAAACTCTCATAGTAGTGGTCCTAGTACTCAGGCCGGTGGTACAAGGGAGAGTAGTACGAGAGCAAGGAGATCGATTCAGCATACCCAATTTGACCCTTCCTCCCACTGATGTACCATCTATCCCACATTCTAACCCCAGTGTGTCATTAGAGACACACGAGATATTTAGGACTCTGATGTTTTCAACAACCTTTACATCCGAGCCTCCTCACATTTCTTTACCATGTTTGATGATGATTCCAACCCATTGTCTACATCATGCATTTGGCCAGCCAAACATGCCATCCTTATTTACTTATACTTCATTCTCTTAGAGAATATTTATTACATCTTATTTGACTATTTCTCAGCCCTAATATTTTTATGTGGAGAACACACTAGGGCCCACTCCCCCTTTATAGGGTGTTCCTTCAGTTTCTATAGATCCATTTGTGCCCATTGTTCATACTGCCATAGGTATATTTAAACAACCTTAAATAATTTGTATGCTATCATTTATTTTTCTTATAAAATGTATTGATATAATATTTTTTTTTCTTTCATAACAGATATATATACTACTAGGAGGCGGGGGTAGGGGTGTACATGCATGTGTGTGTTTTGGTACTGCTGCATGAAACTGATGGTGGAGTACAATGAAGACAATAAAATTATAAAACAAACATGGTATAAATATCAGAATGTTTTGGTGATGCTATCCAAATACACTAACATCATTATTGTTAGCATGCTCTCATGGATACAGTTGTCGAACTAAGTTAAGCATAATTCTTGGTCACATATATTTGTAAAAGAATCTTCTGGATTTAATGTTATATATTATTTTTGTATTTACATAATTTAATATATTTGTGTTAGCTTCGGTTTAATATTCCTGAGGGTGAGCATGCACATTCATCATGTCTACATGATTTATGTGTGCTTTGGAGAGGCTACAAACAATATTTGTATTTTGGTTGGTGTGCTAAAGTTGGCACAAAGTTAGTGGTGATACTTTTCATGGATTATTGTCTGGTAGAAAAGTATCCACAAATTGTTACTCATTGGATGACTACCAAGTTTAAGGTATTAATCCCATTTGATGGTTTTAAATGACAAGTTTCAATATTTTCGTTAATAATATATTTGGTATTGTTGAATATTATTTAGGAATCATCTTGAAAAAACAAACAAAACATTGATGCTAAAAAATACCTTCACACCATGGGATGTACTACGATGTCAGTCCATGAGAGGAAGTGGGTACTAAAGTTGTTTATATGTTTTTTAGGATAAGAACGTTATATTGATTCCTCCATAATTTATTAGATTCCTAATGTTTTGATGTAAATTAATTTATGAAATTCATTATTGGTATATTATTTTGTGCTATGATTTCTTACCCTTAATGTCATTTCAGAGGTTGATATTGAATATTGAAGAATTAATTCCTTGAGAAAAATTGTTTTGCTCGAGAGGAAATAAAAGATATGGAATTGTTGTTAAAAAAGAGTCACAAAATTATATTTTATTTTTTATATTGACGATTTAAAATTACAGTATCTATATATTTTTTATTAATCTACTTATATTTGTAATAGGATTCTTTCGTGTCCCTTGATGCCCATGAACCTAACAATTTTAGGGAAAATATTCACACATATCAGTTGTTGGGAGATGAGAACAGTAGAACAGTATGCTACTGACATGAGATGAGTATATTTCCAATGAGGCATTGGCCCTCTTTAAGTACCAATTATACTTCCACAAATTAGGAAAAGTTTATGGAACATGTATAAAAGGATAGAAAAGGGACACAAAGGTGGAATAATAAGTTGAAATGGATAACTATGAATTGATGAAATTGACGCAAGTTTTATGTCCATAACATCCACCAAAGACCATCACAACTCGAGATTCATATATATCATCGATACATTTATTATATAGTGAACCAGGTGGTTGTTCTAGTGAATGTCGGAATGATGTGACTTCGTGTGATAGTGATGGTGATGGTGAAGATGAGGTTGAGGGTGAGGATGATTCTGAGGACAAGGGTGAGGAAGAGGCCGAGGAGGAGGGAGAGGGGGAGTGGGAGGGTGAGAAGTAGGATACGGACGAGGATGAGGATTAGGACAAAGATGAGGATGTGGATGAGTGGGGGGGGGGGCGATGGTGGGGACATGGATGAGGATGAGAATGAGGATGATGGTGGTGGTGGTGATTTTCATTGTGAGGAGGCACATATTGATCTGTTACCTTTTTTACCAATATTGCTGAGATTTAATGATTAATGATTATTTGTGACTGAATATGTGTGTTATTAGGTTGGAAAAATTATATTTATTGATTTATATATAAATAATAAAACATGACTTGTCATAGAGGTATGGTTTCTATGAATTCTCTTTTTACATGGCATAAAATATATTTTAAAATTATATTTTTACATACACTCAATCTCTAAGATGAAGAACTTGAGTTTATTCATTTTAATTATACAACATCTTAGTCATCATTATATGATTCATTATCTTGTGATACTTGACATTATCAAACACTTGTTTTTAAATAGTCTTATTCATAGATCACGTAGTACATGATACTTTTTGTTGTTGTATTTTTTTAATAAAAATATTTTGATTTGCGGGAAAATTATGAATCTTATTGATCTATTTTGTATGGATACATCATGGTATAATGTTTCAGGATCTTATATTGTCTTTTTGAGGTATACTAGAAGTCATATGGATAGGGAATGTGTGAATTTCAGTGAAATATATAATTTTCTATATTCATATATGAATTTCTAGTATATAGGAATTTTATGTCTCAAAATATATAACATAACTAGATCTATTAATTGTTAAAAATTTTGTTTCTATTTAAATATAAACCCCATCGCTCATCACATCCCTCTGGAAATATCTTTAAAACCCCACCACAGATTTATAGATCATAAAAGATAAACCTATTAACTATCACATTTACTTTAATGAAAACCAACCCACATGAATCAATTTTGTCCTCCTAAGACTTTATTCATCAATTATGTTTCATATATGTCACCTTCATGTAGTTCACGTCCCAAAAATACATCACACAGGATTGTATCAATATATTTAAATATATATATTTTTACCTAATAATAATTCTAACCCCTTTAGGTTAGATTATGTAACCTATGATTTTTATTAAATCAATGTTTTACATTAGAATCACGGAATCCCATCCACCATGATATTCCCATATCATACATAATGGAAATTTATTCCTAAGTTCTAGAAGGTCACACCAAGATACATATTCACCATTATTCCCTTAGGCCCTAGTCTATTCACATGAAAAGAGATACTTATGTTTATAAATTACCTTATAAAATCCATTGAATCTACTTATAGTGTAATGAGATCATCACTATCAACCCACTATATGTCACGTGAAGTATTCACTGAATGTAAATATTTAATAAACCACTAGTATTCGTTATCTTCATGATTCCACTGTCAATCTACAAAAAATCCCCATCAGCTTTTATTGATTTCACTATGTTGTGGTGGAATGTTCATATAGTTCCTAGATGGACAACCGCTAAATCAATGGGAGGTTGGGAGAGAGTGAAATTGAGGGAGGTGGGGAGGAATCATACATAGAAATTACATATACACACCTCTAAAATAACCCTTAGTCAAGTAGGATTTAATTGAGAAATAGGGATATAAGGAGCTATCCAAATGGACTTCCATTTTGTCCCAAAACATCACAAAATTAAAGATGCGGTAAATATGGAATTTTAGAAATGATACAGTTTATAAAAAAATTTCATAAACCACATTGGTTACCATGTATACTACCCCTGAGTACCTAATGTCCATCCATGAAAGGTCACAAAATAGTTCAAAATATCACTTAATTGATACCCAACTGTTATATTCTCAATGTATGAGGAAAAATTTTTTGGACTACCTACACCTTACTAGGTACCAGGTATATTAACTCCAGGTACTCAGTGGTGTCTATTACACTTTGAAGAAACACCACACAACTGAAATCCCTAGTCAAATTTATAAAACACCAATTGAACCCATCATCATGAAAAAATAATCCTCTTTTTTATGTAAAATATTTATTGATTACATTAGAATAGAAAATTCAAACACACATTGGTTATGACTCTAGAAAATACAATCTTTCTTCAGTTATACATCTCTATTACAATATGAGTAGTACCATAATATTATCCATAAAAAATAAAATCCTAGAAAAGCATGTATAGTAATAACTCAATCTCTATCCCATCTACTAAAATCCTATATCATCATTTTATCATGATTGTAATGGAGGGATAATTTGTATATTAGAAAATTTCATCCCATTAAACTAATTTTTCAAAGAAAATTATAGATTCAATCCCTATTATGAACCCAACATTTTTGAAAATGATATTTTTGAATTAATTTATCCATTTCCATATCTAATTTCATTTGAAAAGTATTAGTCAATATTCAATCACACCGAATTAATCTAAAATCACCCAAGACTATGAACAACCTTTCCATATTGAAAACCTGATACATGATTTCCTTATATAGGGGTTATCATGATTCATTTTAACATCTATATAATACATATATTAATGAACTTATTTTATATTATTTTATTGAACATGAATATCTAAATCATGATCCATGCATGATTGAATCATTAAAATCTATACCTCATTAGTCACCCTATAACACATATCGTATCTAATTACCACAGATGATTGATAAAATTTAGAATTTTTAATGAATTATATAGGACCTATCTATTCCACATCCATAACCAAACTCAAAACTCTAATCACTCATTATTTATGTTAGCTATACAGGTCAATCTACACATTCATCACCCCTTATATGAAATTAGGGTCATACTCAATTATATAATAACCCATGAAGATCAACATTCCATATATGCGCCTAAAGTATCCTATGATAACAATACCAAGAACCATAATCAAAGGTATAAATACAAATATTTTCATGTAATAGTACATCCCTAATGTATTTTACTAGTTCTAAAAGCCATAAATTGTTTTTTGGTGGGCACATGACACTGATAAAATCCACCCACATATGATAGCGGTAATGAGTAACACTGACATGTAACACTGAATTATGTAAAGTGTATTGCCATTACAGAGGTAATTTACAGGTAATAACCTTCTGAATTCTAAATTATGTACGGGTTATTCTTTCAGTATGTGTTATACATGAAGGTAATTTCACAAGGGATGTAGGTAACTACCTGCTATTAGAATTGTATGCATTCTATTCCAATGGTATAAAAACTGTTGGTATATATGTGAAAACTGACTATATACCAACAGTTTCAAGTAAACTATGGGTAAATGTCTATACCAATGGTTTGTACAACACTGGTATAGACTTGTGTGCTCATTCTTTACCATGATATTACATAAAACCATTAGTAAAATTCTATTCCAACTATTTGAAAACTGTTTGGGTAGAACATAGAATTAAACTATTTTAATGGTATCACAATGTTGGTATAATGTGCTTTCCAGTGTCGTATACCAACAGTTATTTAGTAACCATTTTATTATGTCTATCCCTATGCCTCAATAGCCAACAGAATATTAAACTATTGGTATAGGTTATCCCAATAGTTTTCTAGCCATTACCAATGGTTTAAAACCATTGGTATAGAACAATTTTCATAATGTATGTTTCTTTTCCCTCTTACAAATAGTTTTTATAGACATTGTTTATAGTCACTCAATTCAATACATGAACCTTGTTTGAGACATGGAGATTAAAATCGATCTATTTAACTGAATATTATGCATGGATAATCTTACGGGAGAAGATTCATTTATCATACAATAATTCATACACTGTGACATACCTCTTTGGGAAAAAAAATTATGGTTGGGATATCATAGTAGAAACCTTATTTCATTACCACATCATTCATGGTATATACTAGTTATCAAAAATTTATGCATAGATTAACTGTTTTAGGAAGATATTGTGGTGTGTCCATTGTGATGGAACCAAGTATTCCTTTTTTAGTGACATAGGAAAGAGACAAGTGTAATATAGACTCTCACATTGGAGGGTGTATCCAATTAATCATCAGTTGGCTAGCCTCACTGTTGGTTTGGAGGATGATATGATTCATCAAAACCCTATAGTGGTGGAAGAGTATGATGATTTCTTTCTTGAAGATGTTATAGGTTTACCTCCCCACATGGTGATGGACTTGTACATTGATCTACACCCGGGGAAGTCACTGATATCTACACCTTCATATCAGATGGATCCCATAGTGCTTTATGAACAAAGGGTGTTGTTGGAGGACTTGCAGAGGATGGGCTTCATGAGACCCATTGTTTCACCCTATCCATCCCTAGTTCTATTATCAAAGATGAAAAACAATATTTTGTGGTTATGTTTGGATTACTAGTGGATAAACAAGGTGAATGTGATGAATAAATTTATATTTCAAAGGATCAAAAAACTATTTGATCAATTAAATGTTGTGTGAAGGTTCTCGAAGATTGACCTTAGATCAGGCTATCACTGCCAACGAGTATGATATGAGGATATACCAAAATCAAATTTCAGATGCCGTTATATTCATAATGAGTTCATGGTGATGTTGTTTGGTTTGATGAAAACCCCATCGATGTTCATGGAAATCATGAATTTGATCTTTCAGCCTTATATAGACTAGTTTGTGGTGTCCATCATCGATGAATTCCTACTATACTCTGCATCCAAGGAGGAGTAAGAGAGGCACAAGAGGGAGATCCTAGAAAAACCATGAGAGCTCCGACATTACATAGGGGCTCTTGAAGTGTCAGTTCGAGATTTGAGAGATCCATTTTTTGGGAAACTTCTTTTCAATGGATGGAGTTGTAGTGGATATAATGATGTTTAAGGCCATGTTTTATTGGGATCCTCCTAATAGTGTTACCAAGGTGCAGTGTTTCATTGGAATAGTAGGGTAAAATCAAATTTTTGTACTTGAATTCATTAAAATAACATCACCATTGAATGTTTTGAAATGAAAGGGAAATACATTCATATGAAAAGAGAAGTAACAGTAGTTATTTTAGTAGAAATGGTTGAGTATTATGAGAACTCCCATCTTGAGGATACTGGAGGAAGTCATCGAGTACATGGTATTAGGCGATGCAACAGAGATTAGGCTCGGTTGTGTCCTAATGTAGAGAAAATTAGTTGTTTCTTATGGTTGAAACCATCTATGGACAAATTGTACGAATTAAACAACCCTTGATCTTGAGTTAATAGTAGAAGTATTCCCTTTGAATATTTGGAGACACTACCCAATGGGTGAGTGGTTTATCTTATAATTTTATCACAAGTGTCCCTGGAATATCTTATATATGAAGGATTTAAAATTGAAACATAGATGATGGATAGAGATCCTCCAGAACTAAAACTTTGAGATTGTATATAATCCTGGGAAGGGGAACATTATGGAAGATTCACTCATTCAAAGACGTAGATTCTAGTTTATGAACAAGGCATCAAATAAGTTGGCCTCATTGTAGTCATCCATTGTGGATGGAGGTGGAGAAACATACCCATATTCGATGGTTGTCAATCCTCCACTCTTAAAGTTGGTTTGGGAGGTAGATCTTGTGGATACCAACTGTGACATGTCATGTTATCATATGTCCACATGGCATACTACTGATATATATTCGAACGGTGGGGACCAGGTTGTTCTTTTTAGAGGATGCACATTAGTACCAGTGGAGTTGTGGGAGGATATTCTGAGGGTTTTTCACACATCCCCTTTTTTTGTAAGTCCGAGTGTGGTGAGATTGTATAGGGACTTTCGACATCTATTTTGGTGTCTAGGGATGAATATAGAAGTTGCAAATTTTGTCACTCAATTCCTTACTTCCCTGCAGGTGAAGGATAAGAATTGTGATCTAATGTATTTAGATCAATCTCTTGAGGTTCCAACATAGATGTGGGATTCGATATTGATGGACGTGATGATGGGTTTACCATGTACGTCCTGGTGACACGATTCTATCAGGGTGATCGTTGAATCACTCACCACATCGACCCACTTCCTAGATATCTGGGAGTACAGTTCAGAAGAGGTATTGGAAAACCTTAATGCGTAAGAGATAGTTCATCTCCCTGGATTTCCATCGATGATACTTTCATATTATGATTCTCATTTTACATCGTGTTTTTGGATGGTATTATAGGAGGAATATGTGAACTACTTATGCTTGAGAAAAAATTTTCACCCATTGACAGATGACCAGACTATGTGGACCATTTAGGTTATGGAGGACATGTTTTGAGAAAGCAATTAAGACATTGTCTATAGTTGGTATGATCACCTACCACTAGTGGATTTTGTGTATAACAACAAATATAATTCCACCATTGGAATGAAACCATTTCAGACTTGTATGGGAAACTTTATATGTCACTATTTTACTAGACTAACCCATAAAATTCAAAACTCATGGGCCCAAATATGTTCCTAACAACTATGGAGATGGTTCAGATCATCTAAGAGAGGATGAATACTTCATAGGGAAATCAGAAGTCTTATGATGATAGACGGTGGAGGCCTTTAGAGTTCTATAAATAAGACCATTTGTCCCTTCAGGTTTCACCTTGACCTGTATTATATAGATTTTCATAGGGAGAAAAGCTATCTATGAGGTTCATCAACCCTTTACAGATACTACATAGTGTTGGTGAGGTGGCATTCTTCATGGTTCTAACACCACAATTAGATTGGGTACATGATGTCTTCCACCTTTCGTAGTTGAGGAGGTATATACATGACATATCACAAGTCATCGACTCGGGTGGTCTAGACATAGAGGGTTGAAAAACTTTTTCTATGTACCAAGAGTAGATTGTGGATCATAAGGAGAGGATACTTTTTGGATAGTCAAATCCTCTATTTTGTGTTTGGTGGAAACATGGGAATCTCCTAGAGACCTCCTGGGAGCAGGAGGCATAGATTCATTCATAATACCCTAATTTTTTGGAATACCTTTTTTGGCTTTCCGGGATATAATTCCCCATGTTGGGGATAATGTAAGATCTCATATTTTTTAAGGTATTATTTTTTGATATTATATTGTCTAATTTTGAGACTAGTTTCTAAGACCACGTGAGATTCTGAAAGTTCTAGTTTTCCAATAATAAATGTTTCGAAAATGATTATCTTTCAATTGTATGGGCTCATGGTTTTTAGAAAAGTATAAAATATCTTTTAAATGTGTTTAAGGATAAAAAAAATATGATGGCACCATTAATATCATATTCAAAGATTTACCCTTGGAAAAAATTTGACTTTTTTCGGAATGGGTATTTTGTGAAAAAGAGATCGCGGGATATAACTGGAATAAAATAAGTTCATTAAAAAATTGTTCACACAGTGGATGGTAATTGTTAAAAATATTATTTTGGAGACTTTACATGGTTATCCACATGACCTTGAAATCTATAGTGAACCATTAGAGAGATCATTGAGGATTCTATTTTCGTTGATGATGAAATATCATGAATAGATGACCACCGCACTTCGTATTCCAAGGATATGTACTATAATAAGGGTTCAGTGACCATTATGCATAAATAAGTGTTCCAAATGATGGTATGTATTTTTATCTTGATTTTTGTTCCCCATTCATGAATTCTATGATATACACTGACTAATCAATGAATAGATTGATTTTTAGTTTGGTCATATTTTGCGAGATGGTTTTTTTGTGGGTTTTTAGGGATTATTAAATCTGGTTTTTTAATTACAAATCAACCATTATTGATCATTGTACAAAAATAATTTATGGATGATGATAAAACTTTTCTCATGTTTTTTTCTCTATCCATTCTTCACATTCTTCCCTATTAGAACCCCGTAGTTCCTGGATCTATGTTACTATGTGGTTTTGAACATGATTGGACCCTTGAAAAAATGTATAATAGAAAACCAAGGCTTGATCTATTTAGATAAAGACCCATGGGGCTAAAATCTACCACTGTTTGATTTTTTAGTCATCGAAGGGGACATGGTGGTCTGTAGAAGGGACTATCAATGTGGAACCGGTTAATGGAGGTTCTAGAGACGATGGCACGTTGTGGTAGCCACATGAGATGATGGCAACGATGGGGAATCAAAGGTGGTAGTGATGGAGGCACGTAATATATGAAAGACACTAACACACTAGTGGGGTCATGGGAGAGGATACAATGGTGATGTAATGGGCCAGTCTTGGATAGTCAGATAGGCGGGACGGGTCAGGACGGTGGATCGAGTTAGGTGAAGTACACCAAGTTTGGATATATGTTAGACTGATGTCATATCTGGGTGGGACCCTACCGGATCTAGGTGGGACATGAGTCAAATCCAGGGTAGATACTAGTTGCGGTTGACAACAACAGTCAACCTCTAGTGACGCCTGTGGGGATTAAAAAAATTATGTTTCCAAGGATGCACTACTAATGATGGTGGACTGATGGTGTAGTGACCATGTGACTAGTCAGTGTAGTCCGTCAACTGACCATAGTCATAGGTCCACATTCTCATGTTGGAATGAGGGTGTTTTTCAAATGAGAATATATCCTAAATGGAGTTCCCAATTGATGACATGTCTATGACATTGAGACCCTGATGTCGAGACAATAATTTTTTAAAAAGTAGGGATTTTGGTGTTTGGATCAGTATAGGTTGAGTGTGTTCCTCTATTCCTTTAATAAAGGATTTAGTACTGTATGAAATCCACATAACAGGATTTGTAATAATCTCTAGTGGTTGAGTCTTAAATAGAGTGTGGCATCCCTCCCCAAAACTAGAGTGAGATCCTCTCTAACCCCTAGTGGAGTCTTTTGAATTGTGTAAACTCTTTGATAATGGTGGTGATCCTACATATAGAGGGACACATAATTATGGTTTGTGTAAACCACTAGTGTGTCCAAGAATGATCCACAATATAATGGATTGATCCAAATTGGCTATTTAGTATTTACTAGTAGGTATGGGCGTGATCTGTGGTGTCCCCCAATTAGTTCTGGGCATGACCCCATCTCTATGTATCATAATTTTCATTAACCATTACATCCTATTTGGGTAGGGACCAAATGCACTAGTCCCCTTTGTGAGTGTCTCCAATGACATCAAGGATTGCTGTGTTAGTTCTCCCAGAATGAGTGTTATTTGAGAAAAAATATTATGGCTGGAAAAATGGTCATTACCACCCTATGGCGTGGTGATTCTCATGAGTATATATGGACATTTTTGTTATATTTTATTTATGAATATACATGAGTAGAGGTGACTATAATTTCATCTATTTTATTAATTTGTAGTATTATTTTTGGTTAATCCATTGTGGTATTCCCATTTTGTGTTGCTTTTCATTATCAGGGTGTTCTACAGAGTATTGTTATACTCAAACATTCATACGATTTTTCCACATGTGTCATGTCTTGTGTAGATGATTGATGTTTTGATGGGGTCCTAGGAAGACTAGGACCATAAAGTGCATAGTGTGACCGGACATACTGAGGTGTGTTCCTATGGATTTTAGACAGCTATCCCGGTATATTTTCATCCATATTGGACATGTGTTACAAACTCTTTGGCGTGGGTTTTTATTTTCCCCTATTTACAATCCAGTATTTCTACTACCATTATCTATTGTATGATCTTAGTGTTATGCACACATTGTATATATAGTGTTTTTTTTAAAATTTCATCATTTTCCACATCGATATGAGTGTTTGTGTGTGTGTCCATGTACTTAGGCTAATTTCTCCCATTTTTGGGATATGCCTACTCGGTGCTAGTCACCACGCAGACCAATAGGAGGCATGGATGGGGTAGTCATGGATCGAGCCCATTAGAGATAATTCATGGATATTTTAAAGTAAAATTATATCTAATGTAAATAAATTAATTCAATGTTGGTCATTGGGATGAATTTTAGATTGAAATTGAATGTAAAAACTGGTCAACATTTACGATAGTTGTCATTAAAAACGTGCATTGTCGTACAACCAGTAGGATGAATTTAAAATTAATTTATACACCATATATTTTTATAGTTTGAAAAAAATGGATTCAATAATTGGGATAAGAATAAATTTTAATGTACAATAACACAAAATTATTTTTTAATCAAAACGTTTTGTGAATTTAATTAAAATCAATTACAACAATTAAGGTTAAATTATGATTAATAAGGGACTAAACCATAACCTTAAGGACCTAACCGTCCTAAAAAATGTCCAAAATTTATTTAATGTATATATTTATAACATAAACATCATTTTATAGAATTGGGTTCATTATTTGAGCAACATGAAATGTAAAAAACGTGGTATAATTCCATTGTCAAAATATTAGAAGAATTTCACTAATCCTCTACAACAAATGACCACCACTTCTATTCATTAATCGAAACTATAAAACTAGTTATGTTATTCCTTGATATATGAAAAATAAATCCCAACATCCCTCCCGTAATCCATGTTGACTCCTTTTAGAAATAAATATTTCCATGGATGCCAATTGGTATAAATAAAATTGAGTAACCCGATTTTAATGTAACTTTTTTGAATGATATATATTCATTAATTTGCTACTCCACTCCCTATAATATTGATATTCTATTCTTATATAAAAAATACTGTGTTCTATATATACTAGTATGTTTTTATTTTATGTTTTCTACTTAAAATTTCACACACCTCCATCAAATCAGTAACGAATACACTATTTATGTGTACAATGAACTACTGCCTCACGAAACAATGATTGTTCATTTTTTCATTATCACCTCACATAGTGGCCATTATGATTGTAAATATTTTTATATAAAATATATATGATATTAGCAATAACTTTATTCTTATAAAATTTTTATTTTCAACATACTTGTATACATTTCATCTAGTGTAAATATGATAATTATGACTGAGGATCTGTGGACTACCACCCCCTCAAAGCGATGTGACTCATTAATGCTATAACTGGAATGTAAAAGAAAAATCTTAATAAAAATGTGTAACAAAAATAACAGTGATATAATAATGGAATTATAATATACATATATCATTATTTTTAATTAATTTAATACAAACATGAAATGAATGCAGTGTTCATGCGTATGTACGGCCTACCGTCTCTATGAACAGTGCATTTCATTTCTTATCTCCAAACAATAATAAGTATTATAAATTAATATATAAAAAATAAATAATATAATTCATTCATTCTTCACATTTTGGAGGTGATTAAATCATGAACTACATAATATGAAATTAAAATGAAAAACCAAAACATACTTCAAAAAAAATTCAAATTAACACCTCAAATAGTGAAAATAATGAATGATTGTTAGCAGATAGGTAATAAGACATTATAAGAAGATAATATGAAATATTATTAACATGAGTATGATTATATTATAATTTATTAACATATTTTAAACATTTATAAAGTTAAAAAAATACCAAACAACAATATAATGGTTAAGGTAAGGGAATTTTGACTCAAATTACAATCTATTGGAAATTATTTGTTATTATGAACCAATTCACTTTTATTCGGTGTATAAATTGCCTTTTGACATTTTATATCAGAAATATACTAACAATAATGATATTATATGTTTCATATAATATTATTATTTTATAGAGATTATGATTTAAAAGTTTCAATGTGGTATGTGACACTTTGGAATGTTTAAAGTCTATTCTACTGGAGAATGTTCTTAATGGTAATCATTGTAGTATCACTTATTTTTGTGATTTTTATTATTATCATGACAAAATAAAATTTTTTAATCAGTATTAGTTGTAAATTTTTGTGAATATTTATATTCTCTAACATTAGATGTTAGTATTTCCTAAAATGTACATCATTTTTAAATACATTGTTTATTTGACTGTTATTTGATTAACAGAGGAATTATTGATAAATATGTAACTTTTATTCAACACATATATTAGAAAATGAATATTGTTTATGGATTAAATAAATTTTTAGATATGATGAATTATTTGGATAGGTATGACATGGGTGGGTTCTGGTTATAGATAGACCCTTGATGTTTCATTAGTCTCATGAGACGAAATAGTTGGATATAATAGATTGGATTTTACCAATTAGAAAAATTATCTTGTAAAAGTTCTTATCATTAATGGTTCCATGTACCTAGGAAACATAGAATCATATAATTATGAATTTTACTCATTTATTTTCATTTATTATTTATCCATGTTATTAGTATTCAACATATCTATGGAAATATTTAATTTTCAGTTCATTGATTCAATGGAATGTGTTTCCATTTATTACCTTTCTATAATGAATTTTCCTTATACATTTGTTTGAATAGAATTTTTTATCAGTAATTTAACGTTTAATTTTGATTTATTATAATTTATTAATTATAATTTATAATTTACATACCCTTACTGAGCATTTGAGATTACCTTTACTATGTTTCCTTTCCCTGGGTTATGAAGAATAAATTATTGAAGAAGCGTTCAAGGATGCTGGTTATTTCTTTTTATTATGTATCATGTTGGTATTTTATATTTATCCTTTTATTATGGGTATTATGAATGTAATATTGACTTAAAATACTACTAAACTGACCATTCATTTGGGATTTTATTCATTTTAATCAAGACAATGTAATAAATTAATGCATTGGCTCTGGGCTATTGGGGACGAGGAAATACTATGTATCTCCCTTGAGGAAGTATATAATGGATCCTTCTCATGTACTGAATAATAATGTCATTCCTTAAGATAATCATATTTTTTATATGGAACAATGTGTTGAGACTCTAGATCATACACATAATGTTATACAAAACAAGACTAGACACATGATTGACGTTTTGCGGTGAAGCCTGAGCTTGATGAAGCTATGTTGAGACTTGAGAATGAAATGAGTCATAATTATCCTCAGTTTCTAGTACCAAGTGACATAATATATGTTGTGAAATTAGTTTTATGGGGGAAGAATATACCACCTTGAGATTTATGAAATAAATTTTTTGAAATAAATTTAAATAATTCAATAGATTGTGTTACATAGAGAACTGAAACTTAACAAAACATAACATAATACTGAAATATAATTATTCAATATTATAGTTATCATCAATCCATTTTAAGGTAGTGTATGAATAATATAAACTAATTTATTACAATATATGTTTTGTAAATTTATATAAAATTAATCCTTAGGAGTCAAATTATTTAAAATTTAAAACAAAAATCTGTATGAAAAAAAAAATCAGAAATCTATATTTATGCTTAAAAACGTGTTTTATAAAAAACAATAATTTCCATTTTGTGATATATTTTCAATGAAATTTAAATATTATATAGTCAATCAAATTATTAACATTCATCATATGTGTTTTCTTGGAATTAGATAATAATAAATCTAATTTTATGATTTATTTGTCTAAAATGCTCCTTTGTCACCTTTTTTGCGCTTACATTAAAATAAATTTTTACTCTATAAAAATATTTATTATAAGAAATGATAATAATATTTGAAACCATAATATCAAAATTTTATCAGAGTTAATTTTTTATAATTTCTTGAAAATATAATGTTTTTTCTTGATTTTTAATAAATTATATTCTATACTAAAAAAATTTATCTAAAGAATTTAGAATCTAAATTTTTTTAAGGTAACTCAAAAGTAAAATTTGATAATTTATATGTATAGTAATTAAAATTATTTCATTCTAATGAATTTAATATTTATTTTTTGTGTAAAATTATTTTAATCTTTTGAACATTTTCTCATTTGAAAACATCTTTCTTGACACGTCTATATGTTTAATTTTAAATTAAAATTTTACACTTATGTGAATGGAATTTCGAAAAATAGACAAAATATGTTGAATAAAAATAATTTATAATATATATTATGGTTAAAATAATTTTTTGGTCAAAATTATTAGTAAACATCTAATATAGGAATGATTTAGGTTAAATCAAATGAGGTTGTCCGAAGAAGAGGTAATCATTTGAACTATGTGTTTTTGTTTTATATATTCTTATGAAAACATAAAATATACATAAAATATGATTATATAATAACTCCATTATATCCCATATACATATATTTTATTAGTTTAATTTCCTAACATTTATACACCTCCTATTCCATCAAATGGAAGACGAAACCATCGATCATGTGTGTGGAGGACTGCAACCTCACGAACCGATGTAATTATTTTCCATGAAAACCTCTCATAGATAGATATAATAATGTTTCTAATGATTATATGTTATATTTATGATATTTTTATACCTCTATAAATATAACAATCATCTACCTTTTTTACTTTCCAAGCTATTTAAAAAACAATATCGTTGCTCGTGTATACGGAAGAATACTGTCTCACAACCCGATGTGATGTGTATTTCATTTATTGTAAGATGGATGTTAATTAGGATATATTAAATGAATATATATGATATTTTTATCATAATTATAATTATTTTATTATTTTATTCTATATAACTTTTTTACTTTCCATTTCATTGGGGATGTGATAATGTTGTTCTAGTGCAAGATGGACTACAACATCATAAAGCGATTTGATTCATTTTTCACAAAAAATTTTATATAAATTAATTAGGGTAAATATAATAAATATATGATATATATATGAAATTAAAATGATTCTATAATGGTAATATATTTTTTACCATTGTTTAATTCCATTATTCTATAAAATGGAAGTATGGTTCATGTGTACTTATAACCTACTATCTCCATCAACGATCTATTTTATATTCAATATATAAATTTTATGGATTAAACTAAAAAAATATATACATAATATATATTATATTTATATAATTTTTAACCTTCATGGGATTATGGAACAATGATCAAATTATGTGTAATAAAAATTAAAAAATAAAAAAAAATACATGAAAAACAAAGCAATTATTTCCCAAAACATTATATTAGAAATGAATTTTAAATTTGTGGGATATAAAAGTTCATAATAAAAACATATATGGAATTATATGTATTTATGGTTATATGATATATGTATATAAAAAATATATTTATTTTACATGAGGTTCAATCATTTTTATTGAATGTCATGTTTTATGGTAAGTGATTTTTTTCTTAGTTTCTCTTCTTTGGGAAAGATGATATGTTATGCACTTATATAATTTTATGAGGTGTATATAAAATCTCTTATATATTTTTATCATAGATATCACTACATTAGTTATATTTATAGTTTCTTTTTATTTTCTTGTTTAATTGAGAATATGATTAAGAAGTTACCAATGTGTTAATGTTTTTATGAACCATTCTCATAGTTTATGGGGACTAAATATGTTTATTCTTCTGAAGATGAAATATTATGAACAATAACTGAAGAAACATTAAAATTTTATTCTCCTATTATTATTTATTGATAATAGTTATTTTACCTTAACATTCCTATCTTTATTTACTTGTTATCCCATACTAATATTTTTATAGAAAACCATCCTTATTTCTCTCTTCTATCGAAACCCCATTTTCTTTCACATCCATGTTATATAAAAATGTCATAAAAAGTGTTTACATATTCTTATTGAATTAATATGATTAATTATTAAATTCTTTATATTTTCAATAATGATTTAAAATAAATCTTCTTGAAATTTTAAAAATAATTTTTATTTTATTATTACCAAAAATGTGAAAGAATTTTTTTTTCTGTGTACTATATATTCCATCATCATGGGATAATAATTATTTTAAATATTAAATTGTGTGTATAAAATATTCTTTCTAATTATAATAATTTTGAAAAAGTATTTTTATTTTAAAAATATTTATTTATAATTTAATGAATTTTTTCCTAAGGAAATATGCTAGATTATTTGTAAATAATACATTATATTTTACAATGAAATTTTCAAATGAAAACATACATTCATAATGATTTTGGTTTAAAAATATGTTTTAAAAATAGAAAGGATATTTTGTTAAATAAATGTTGCTATTAATATATAATTATCATTTTCTACCTATTAAGGAATCCATTGATGTTACTTATGATTTATTTGGGACATGATTCAATTATACAATTCATATTATTTATTTGGATGGGTTATGTTTATGATTAGAGGATGTTTATGTGACCCAATTATTTTCCATTATTTATGATATGATGAATTGTTTTAATAATATAATTTATTTTCATGAGTTATTATATGATATATAATTTATAAATACCATTTATTTTCATGGGTTCTGATATAATAAATTTTCTATAAAGGCCATTTATTTTCATTAATTTTAATATAAGAAATGTTTTATGATCTTTTGGAATAATTATTTATTGTTTTTATTTTATTATTGTTGGTATGTTATAACAAAGTATGGTGGTTATTTTATAAACATATATTAATGGGACATATATATCCATCTTATACATTGTGTAATTATTAACATTTTTTGATCCCATAGGGTACACATGAGGTTATCTGAAGCTCAAAAAGAGGGTAGATGAGAGGTTATCCCAATTTCAAAGTTGGTAAATTGGTTTTTATCCCATGCCTAACATGTTATGAAATAAAGGATGGTTAGACATGACATATGATTTTCTATGCTAATTTGTATTCCATAATTCCTTATCTTATTTCACTGGTATGATTTCATGGCTCAAGTTCTTTGATTTAATTATGATTCATGTCTTATGAAATGAAAATATTTATGTCATAACTCATTATTTGATATATTATATACTATTTATAGTTTTCATATGTTATGATCGTGTTTCCATAAACTAATTATCACGTTATATTCACATAATTCACATTTTCAGTCTTATTGATCATTTAAGATCACCATTTATTATATTTATTTTCCCATGGTTATTATAATTGATATTATATTTTATTTTCATTAGTAGGGTTTCATTTATGAGTAAATAAGTTAGAGATGATGTAAAACTCTTATGAATAAGTTGTTTATGTATCCAGGATTCCAAAGGCACTATAAATTCATGATGATTAAGAAAGTGTTTATGAAATGAAATGTATATTCATATAAAATGTTATAATATTTTTTTTTTAAATTCAATGTCTCTTTAAAATCTATTTTTATTTCGTAATATAATTTTGATAGAAATTTTTATGACTATTTAGAATGAAATAATGAATACCTTTGTACTCAGTAAATTATATATATATATATCATTATGTATTTAATATTATTCAGACCTTCCAATATGAGAGCTAGGTTATAAGAATAACACAATAATATTTTCATAATATATTGGTGTTTATTTAACATATTATTGTGTATATCCCAAGATATTAACGAAATTATATTTATTTGGATTATAAATATTTTAAAAAGAACTTGCAGTGTTACAGAGTAGAAATACTTTGTGAATAATTTTTAAATTTAATCACGAGATAAATATTTATAAAAAAAATAAAAAAACATTGAAGAATTAAATTTTTTTATAATTTATATATTCATTATACACATTCAATAATAAAACAAACATTAAAAATTTATATTAATTATCAATATGAAATATTTCATATTAATCATTATCAAGAATTTAATTCAAATATATGAAATTTACAAAAATATAATCATATTATTTTCCACATCTATTATGAAAAAATTTACATAATATAATTAACAATTTTTTATTATTATTTAATCCTTTATCAAATGAAATTTGAAAATTATTTTGATGTAGTTTAATTTATATCTCAAATAAATATTTTAATTTGAAAATAACCCATTATTTAATTTATCATGATTCATAATATTAAATAAATACTCATTTTATATTATTATATATATTATAACTTATAATATTATATAAATCAAAAATAAAATATCCACAAAAAAATTATATATAAATAGTAATTAATTCCATAAAAATTAAGAATTTAATTTTTTAAATAATTTATATTATTTATTTACATTTATTAATTAAATTTTTCATAAAAATTATATTAGTAAATATAAACATTCATAATTAATTAAAAATTTTGAACTTTTATATATTAGTACATATTACTAAATAAAATTTTAGGATATTTTTATATATAATATGAAAATTTTAAAAACATATGTGTGAAATACTGTTAAACAATTTTTTGTTCTTCTATCAAATTAAATTACAAATATATATCCTAGGAGGTGATATCTCATCTGTGTAGGAATGGATCCACACTTATGAGCTACCATGTATTTTGATTTGACACCAATATACAATTAAAACTAATGTGTAGTCCATGAATAAATCAAATATATAAGGCCTTTCATTGGATTAGTTATGTACTCTTAACATACATATATATCACACAAATTAAAATATAGGTACATTTACTTGATAAAATAATAATCATAATTATGTACATAGGAAGAAACCAGTGGTAGAAGATGTAACCAATAATGGAACTGGATGATCCTCTAAGAGTTTTAATCTGATCTATAGTTGTCACAGGCTATGATAGGTCCTCATGTAACATAGCTTGTATGAGATTAATCAATAACTTTTGGGGTTTCATAAAAGTAATATCCAATGTTCTGGGGTGTTTTTAGAATAACTTTTATTCATTTCTTATGATGTATTTAAAATAAATAAAAGGTACACATGTTCTTGAATAAAACTAATACTAAATGAATTAATGTATTTTTACTTTGAAAAGTTCTTGCATTATTTTTAAACTATATTAAATTGAATTCTATTTTAATAAATTTTTTTACACAATATGAGTTATATGTCTCTATTTTTTTCATATAACTTAATCAATTCTGGAGAATTCCTTCATTACATATGATTCCCCTGGTAATCTGTTTTCCATTTTAAAACCCTGGGAATTTTCATGAGTTGTTGAATATGATACCACACATTATCTTATACAATTATTCTCAAATAAAATAATCAACCTAAGGGTAGATAATCTGGAAACATAAAATGAGATTGATCATAATTATATTAAAACAAAATTTCAAGAATAATTTAGAAAGTATGAGATCTAATAGAACTAATAATTTTCATATCATTGGTTTTCACATAAATTAAGATGCAAATGTAAAATAAAAGGTATAATATAAATAAAACCATGCATGAAATCCCAAAACCATAAAAATTTAAATAAAATTAATTAATAATATATGTAATTTATAACATTAAAACACTACCTCTCCCTTCATCAATTATGTTCAATTATTAAAACATACGATAAATCATATGATTAATCCTCTCATTCTGATATCATAGGATTTAATGAATCACAAGACAGTCGATCGGGATCCTCTCTATACTAATGATTTGACAGTTCTATATAGAGGCAATGGGTGGATAAGGATGATAGATATATGAATAGGAATATTATATGGTGGATGAGGAATGAAGGAACATGTTTATTAATGGTTTTCAACCACATTTTAAATCACCTCAAGAAAATTCCATTAAATCCATGAATTACCTCATATGATTATGTAATGTATGTGTGATTCATTTATTTAAAGCCATTCGTAACCCCATAATTTAATCAACTCCAATTAATTTTAAAATAATAATAAATTTATTAATAATATCCAAGGTGAAGGAGATCTAAACATTAATTATGTAATGTTTTTCTAAAATCTGAATCTTAGGAAGAAAATTTTATTTTAAATTACAATTATAACCTTGTCATATAGTATTCAATAATGAATGTATTGTCATGTTATCTAATATAATTTCATATGATATGCCAATATCAAATATTATGATATTTCTAAATGCATCACATGAAAAACATATATGAAGAATATATCTTTTACTATTATACCCTATAAAGTAGATATGATTCCAATGTTTGTTTGTTTAATTATAACTATATAGATATTGATTGATATATATATAAATTCAATATTTATATATGAGAGGCCTATAATTAGAATATGGATTCATACATATATATGACTACATTCCCAATAATATAAAGATAGTTCACCGATGTAAGGATGGATAAATTTATATATGTATTTGGCCACTTGTAGTGGGTGAGACTGTAAAGGTATTTATGGAGGCCCTGTTTCTTACATTGGAATAGTACTAGAACCTGGACTCTAAGGATGGATATAGGAACATTTAGTTTATTTCAATTTTTTCATTATTACTATATTATAGGGGAACAATTATCTTAATTATAGTACATTATTTAGTTTTTCAAATGGTATGTTATATTGTATTTTTAAGTATATTTTTCTACTATATATCATTAACCTTATGAAAGAGAGGTTTGGGAAGGGTTTCAAACATGTAAGGGGTATGATACACACCCACCGTAAATGTATTTATTTTGAAATGAGTAATGATCATGAAATGAATTATCATGTTAATGAAAAAACTACATTTCTGAATGAGTGTGGGTATAGTATCTATATGTCATGGTTTTATATAGAATACGATTATTACCCTTTATGGATAATGTTTTAGGTCTTCATAATTTTTTTAATTGGAGTGTTTTCATGGGTATTTCTATTTTATATATGTAGATATGAATCCATTTTTTTAGATCATGTATATTAATATTATGGGATATGTTTTGGTCATATTTTACTTTTGGTTTCTTTTATATAAATATTTTTGTTTTTTACAAAGAGTTGTATACATATAATATGTAGTTATTATTATTAATCTATATCTATATGCCCCCTTTTAGACATAAAGGTTAATTCTAATTATGGTAGGAGTTTATCTTTTGTTAATGAAAGATCCAAATACATCTAAGATCATGATAATTTCTCATCGGATATAATTGAGTATAATAAAAAGGAAAAATGGGGAATAATTATTTCAAATATTCCAAAATTATCCCTCAATATTCACACTAATCTCAAGATATTTAATCATCTTTAAATGTTTAATTGTTAGCTTATCTTGGTTATTAGGTGATCTAGATTATTTAATCTCAAAAATAGTATATGATAATTGTCTTGGGAAGTGGGAATTATATTATGTATAAGATATGATTGGTAGGAAATATGATTTATTGCATAATTCGGTATATCCAACAATATTATAGGGATTGATTGAGTAATAATGTGTGTCTACGATTATTTTTTTTCTTCCTGATATAACTATTTTTTGACCAATGAATCAAGCCTAGACTACTATAGGTATTCACATTTAGGAAATAAAAAAAAATTATATTTTTTAGTAAAATATAGAAATCATTTGATAACATATATTAATTGAAACTCAATGGTAAATAAGTATTGGATTTCATTTTACATACTAATTCTTACTAGATTATTATACATATTTAGGTAATATGATTTAATATTTTTTCATATTACATATGAATGTTTATGATAAAATAATATATTATAAAAACATTTTTAATTAATATTATATGTTTTTTTAAATCATAATAAATTGAAAAATGATAGATAGTGGATTATGTCTTTGTACCACTATTTTTATACTCTACATATTCTTAATTATGATAATACTGATTACATACTTTTTTATTCTTACTCATTAAAAATCTAAAGATATGTATGAAAGGGTTGATGATCAAATTCCTACTAGTAGAGTTATATGTAATACTTTGGTTCAGGTGGAGCGGTCACTACGACTCTTATCTATATGGAATGTGATTCACCAATGTGTAACTATAACAACTGTTATTTTATTTTATTTCTTTTTTCATTATCAATATTGTTTTACATGTCCAGTTTTACTATATAAGAGAGATTATTTTGGAAATTATATTTATTTTATTATTAAGGGGATTTTGAAAACATAGATGTACATTGAGAGTTAACAGACCATTATACATGATCTCATTACTTACAGATAGTGTTATGGGATATACAATTTAAAAAAGACTAGGGTTTGATAGATAATGTTTTTTGGAGCCTTTATTTATTAATTATATATCAATTTCCTTTAAATGGTTAAATAATGATATTCCATGGAACTCAAAAGGGTTTTGATGATAGTTATAGAGTAAATTAATATGTATAAAAATCTATACTATTTTATTACCAATATTAGTGGGGATGGTAGATCTCATGGAAGAATATTTAGGTTAAAATTATACTGTATAATTAGGTTATGTAATATAACCTCTCTAATTTCATGGAATTAATGAAGAATAGTGTTTTGGGAATGGAATTTTCCAAAGTAAGAAATTCACTTGGTCTCTTTAATTTTAACTATGCACAAGAGTAGTATATTTTAGTGTTTAGAAATGACATAGGGGTATATATGCTAAGAGGGTTCAATATACGGTCATAAAGGATAGAGTGACAGAAAATCCATATTCATCGATTAGATCATATATTTGATACATTAATTATGGATTTCTTATATATAATGATTAAATAATACCTTTGAGTTGGATACGTCATATGTCATATTTTTATGGTCATCTATTTATATTTCTTAGGGTTACTCATTCAGATATTGTTTTCTAGTGACCCTAGATGTCAAAAACCTGAAATAATTTTCATGTTGCCAACACTATTTGATAGAATTTTTGCTTTTATAAGTTGTAATAGTGAAAAAAAACATGAATTAGGTCCAAAAATAATTTATTCCCCCTTCAAGAAAAAGATTTAGTCCATAGGGTTATCATCATAACAACATAATCACCATTTTGGGGGAGGATTTGATAAAAAAATACATATGTATGTCCTTTTATATTTTAGGACACTATATTCATTATTATTCTCATTGTGAGAATAGAGTCTCATTTATTTATATATTATAACCAACCTATAATCATTTATTACAATCAAATAAATCATGTATTATCATGTGTATTGACTTTTCCTTATGTAAATGACAAAAAATAAATAATATATTAAATTATTTATTTATATTTTTCAACATTATTAAATTTCTATGTTTTTTTTCAGCCCATGTAATTAATATATTAATTATTATATTATATATGATATTATTAATCATTTTTTAATACCATAGATATTTTTATCTATTTTATATCTCATTATCATTTATTGAGGGTTCTTAAATGAATTTTATAGGATAATGATAATTCAATGTCCATAGACATGGAAAAAATTATTGGAATCATTGATTCATAGAAAAATAGATACAGATTAAGAGGCTTCTAGAAAATATTGTTTCTAATCAGATAACATTAACTTATGTGGATTGATTCCTTCCAAATGTATTTTCATAAGATTATTTAGGATTTCAACCTAAATTAGAGGAGGAATTGTAAACATATCTATCACTTGAAAATGATGCAATTTAAATTTCACCATACCAATGACACTATAAAATCATATAAAATTCAGAATTCATCTCATGGAATTTGATTAATTTATTTTTGAATGATCTAGCAGTCCTCCAAAAATTTCACCAATTCATTTTTCTTAGAATGGTGATGGAATCGTATGAAATTATGTTTAATAAAATTACAGATTAACAAGATAATACATTCATTATAAATTTACAAAGATTAATTTTTTTTTCATCAATTGTATATGGATAAATGGATTTTCAGTAATAACATATTAACAAGATATGATCAACTCTTAATAAGACCTATTTGTATTCTATAGATGGATCTATGAATATTGTATGGTAACTTTTAATGACTAAAAATTCCATTCCATTTATCAAATGGGCTTATGATTTTCATGTAAATGATGAATAATACATTTATCCTTTCATAGATACATTATTTATTATGTCTATGGATTAATTAATTTTATTACTATGGAAATATTAATGATAATTAATTTTAAATTATGGTTGTTCTTGAGAAATTTCTTGGGAATATACTATATTAAAATCATAAAAAATTCTATTATATATTTGAGAGGATAAATTATTTTTTAAAATCCAATAAAATACAAAATAGTGGTGGATCCAAATAATATATAGTCTACTCAATAAGTATAGTTATCCATGAATATATTAGATTATTATAGATACTAATATGTCTATATTCAAGAAATTTCTTAGATAACTACCCTAATTATTTCTAAAATAATGAAGGGGTACATGTTTTTTTATTCAAAACAATTAGTGACAGATTCTAGGAACTTAAAAAGTGATTTGTTGTGGCTCTAGTATTCACATTTTAATATTTTGGTAATGACTGCAATGTCTATTCATATGTTTCTCCGAGGGTCCACAAATATATTTTCATATTATTTCATCATGTGGGGGGATTTGTTTTTTGAAAATATAACCATCATCATGAAAAATCAATATTTATAATGACAATAATGATTTTAATTTGAGTATATTTAGAAATTTATAAAGGGATAGGTTATAGTTGATGCATTCAATAAAAAATATTACCATTAGATAATACATGGTGTAAATGAATAATAGGGATTCATGTGTCTATGATAGAAGAGATAAAATGTTATATCTAAAATGATTTTAATATATTTATTTCATATCAATCATACTTTATAATTGGTGGAATGAGTATAGGACTTCAAACTTTCTGATTATGATTGTGTATTCATTCATGATGTACTAAATAGTGTGGGTTTTTAAAAGACACTATCAGTATTTTAACTCTTTCCATTTTGCCCAAAAAATAATGGTTTTTTCATTTACTATGTAGTAAAATGTAATGGAGGAATTATATTCACAATGACATGAATTAAGCCCTATCATTTTGAGGATGTATCTTGATATTCATATCTAGTTTTGGACACATTTACTTAAATTATGAATATTTTTTTGTTTCCAAAAGCATCACATCAAAATGAGTGATATTAGAACAACATTATTCAAAGAGATAATTGAAAAAAATTCCAACATTGTTTTAGAAAATGGAGAATAAAATGACCATTTTTTCATTGGTATTTCCTTTTAATTTAAGAGGATGATATATGTTTTAAATTATTTTTTATTTACTTATTTGATAAAAAAATTTACAATATATTTGAGATTCATTTTTTGTGAATAAGAAATTTATGGAAATAAATATGGTAATAAAATTCATCACTAAGTGATGATGAATAATTTTATTATTGGTACATGGAGTTTACCACTAAGTTTCAGAATGGTTAAGAAAATAATCATAAAACTTAGGTTCATCTGACTATAACATGTCAACACCAAATACATGGTTAGTTAAATTGACCAGTATACTACTGATATACTATGTACTACATACTATTATCAATGAATAAAAAATTGATGACCTATAAGCGTAAATGTGTGAATTTTATTTAATTATGGTCGATCTGTTAGTGTGTTGACAAATTTATAATGTGGATGTGGTTATACAGGCCCTATGTTTATATTTTGAAAAAAACATATTTTGTGTGGGAAATATTACAGTGATAAGATGTGATAAATTATTTAGTGTCATGCTCCCAAATATCTAATGTTTGGTGATGGGGCTATGTTCCCCACCATCTTTATTATAGTGGGGGTTAAATTAAACTTCAGTTGAACAATATAATTCTTATTGGAATACATACACCATTATTTATGGGAGTTTTAGAGTAATTTTATTCATTCAAATTTGATTGAAAACCCCATTCATCACCTCCCTAGGAGGCTCAAATCATGATGTTTTCCCACTCTTCTCCCTTAATGGATTGGACACTACCTTCTTAGTTTTTGAATCAGTTCATGCATTACTATTAATGATTAAATATTAATTGTAAGGAATATACCCCATGACCTTCTATTTTTGTTTTAAAAATATTTTCTATATCTTCTAATAAACAAATATTAAATGTTTCATTTCCATAATAATTATAGATTTCTTAAATTTAATATGAATGTACTCATAGCCCCCAGTGAGTGGGTTTTGATGATAATGATATAGGAAGTCCATTTTTATTCATATTGTCTTATATAAGCTTAAAGTGATATTTTGATATTTGGTTATAAAGGTTGAACGAGACCGTGAAATAATATTGTGTTGGATTAATTTTTTATGTGGGATGTTTAATTTTCATTGATTTTTGTATGTTCATTCATGTGTTATGTTATTAATCCTTGGTCATCATTGACCGTGTACATAATGAAAAACATGTTGAACAGATTATATAAATCCAAGTAGTGGTGTTTATTTCTTTATATTTTTACCCTTTTTATATCTTTTATAGTATTCCCTGATAAATAAAAATTATAAATTATAGAGTATAACATCAATATATTCCCTTGGTTTTGATATTTTATTATTATAGATTATTTTAACATATTTTGGATGGGATGTGTATGTTTAATTATTATTTTGTAATCATCATATATGAGTGGTCACATGTATTTGTGAATAGGAATAGATGATTATATATAAAAATATATATCTGATGTTGATTTAAACATGTAAATGGTTATAATGCCAAGTTATTGGTAATATTGAAATATGACTTGAAACTATTCAAAAATAATCTTTTACAAAATATGAGAGTTAAATTTGATATATTAATTTCCAATATTTTCCATGATATGTGGCATACAAGTGATATGGAATAGATTATAATATTCTGAAGTGAATAATTGTTCTAAAAATAAAATCTTTATAAAATAAAATTTAATGATAATTGGGATTTTGGGAAATAGAATTATATTATTTGTAACATTGATTAGTAGAATTAAGCTTGACTCAATTAGAAGACAGTCACAATAGATCATATCCCCCACTAGTAGATCTAACACATGCATTCATCTAATGATGGTTCCACAATTGATGGTTTGGAGGTCTGCATGTTCATAAAATCTAATTGGTCACTAGGATGGTGAAAATTATGAGTTATACATGTCTCTTGATCCATGTTTTCAAGGGTGTGAGTTTACAACTTTATATGGGGTGTACTTAGTATTTAAATAATTAGAACACTCATCTCATAGTTTGGGGAAATAATGATTAACTATGAACTTTTAGGAGAACTAAGAAGTTGGTGTGTCATAGATAAAAACTATGTACAATGTGTATGGTGTAGTAACTACCTACTTCAGGTACACTAATTGAAAAGGTGAAATAAACTACCAGAGAATAATTTTTTCACTATACTATTACAATGTGAGAATTTCTAGTTCATCTCGATATTTGTTATCTAGTGGTCTATAAGTAGTACATATGATTCATTAATCTGTTGGTAGTTCACAAATAATTTTTTTTTGTAACACCCCAAGCTTCCACAGTACGCTTCTCTTTGAATAAAACAGTAGTGTGTGTTGTACACAACTTCGAGATTCTAACACACTACGACCAATCAAAGTAGCCGTTATGAATAGTAATACCCACTTTTTGCAATTTTATAAATTTTATCTTTCAAAATGGACTTCATTTTTGGATTTAGATTATCAAAATTATTCTAGGATGAAATTTTGGTACTTTTCGGATAACTTTTATATTTTGATGAATAGTGAAAATTTCTAAATTTTAATTAAAAGCAAATTTTTTAATCGAAATAATTAATAGTGATAAATTATGAATTTGAGTGGTTTTAAAGTATATTTAGAATAAATTTTTACCATTTAATACAATGTTGTTCATTGGACATAATTTCACAATTAAACCAGACATAAACAAGTATCAATATTTTGATAGTTATTATTTCTTAAAAACACTCTTGGTTTTGACAGCGGGAATTAGTTTTAAATTAATTTCTTCCACTTCTAGGTTTTGAATTCCAAAAAATGGATTCCATATTTAGAATCAGGATTTACAAATTTTGTAAATAGGTAACTTTCATTTTTAGACATTTTGAATAATTACTTCGGTAAATATTTTATTTACCATGGTTAAAGGGTAAATCCGGTATATAAGGGTAAAAAAATAATATTATAATAATACTAAATTACCATAAGACGTTTTATAACCTTATTTGTGGATACATGTCCATCCATGGGAATATTTGGGTAGATTTTGGGACCCCATGGAGCCACATGTATGTGATAGGGACACTTTATATTAATTAAGTTAAAACAAATAAAAAAATGACAGAAGCATATTTATTTGAGAAAAACAATTTTTATATAGGGTGATATATGTTATATTTTGGACTATAAATATTAATTAGAAAGATAACATGATTTCCTACATAATGGAATTTTATTTATAATTTTTAGACATTAAATAATTTAATGTATTTATGACACAATTATGATGCAGTAATTACCGTATTAATGAAAGATTAAGATAATTGATATTATAAATACACAAATAAATTTAATTTGAAACTTTTTATAAATTTAAATAATTTTTTAGGTTACTATGAAATATTAAGATTGTTTATATAAGTTTTGTTTGAAGTAATAATGCTGTTATAAATTTATCAAGAACAAAATACCCAATAGTGTCAAAATTGACATAAAAGAGTTTTTAAAACAAATATTATATTATTAATTTATATTCAATTCCTAAAAATCTATGGTTCGGACATTATACTTATATCATTATAGGTGTATCATTAATGGGCCACTATGGGGGTCTCTTGTAGGTATAGAGTATGTTTATTAACTATATAATATAAAGATACAAAGTGACATGGTAAGTGTCAAACTAATTAAATAAGAGTTAAAACTAAAAGATAAGGTTAATATAATGACCCAAACCTATCTAAATTCTATTGGTTGAGTGGTTTTAGAACCATAACCACCTTAAACTTTAAATAATCCACTTTGGAGCCATTAGAAACCGAATATGAATTTATTATAAAATAATATTTCTAGATTTTCCTAAGGTGCCCCTCCTCCCCCTTATAAAAGGACACCATTTCTAACCAATTCTTCACACCTTCAAAGCCTTTTGGTTTAGCCAATCCCTACTTAAATACTCTCTCAATTTCCCTCACTTCATTGTATAGGCCTTAGATTGATCATAAATCCATCCTAAGGATCCATTTTGGTCAAATCAAAATGAAGAACCCGAAGAATAGGTAATGTTTTCAACACCCTCTTTCAAGGTCCATTCTTTTTCAAATTCTTCTTTCTTCGTCATTACCATTATAAAATAATAACTCCAATATCTTCTATATATTGTGATATTATTATAAATATGGTACAACCATATTATGTATTCTATCCATCGTTTGAATGACATGTCACCATACGTGCGTACGTACGACTTACAGTCTCCAGTTCGTGGTGTAATTGTTATTCAATATATTATTATATGGATGGGTATAATAATGATGTGTAATTAAAATAAATAATAAATATAACATGATAATGATCCTGTATATTTGATATACCATCCAATTATATACTATTTTAATATCAAAAGGAAGATATTGTCGCTCGTGCGTACGTACGGACTACAGTCTCCACGAACGTGATGAGATTCATTCTCCATCGTATCCATTCAAGACTAATCATCATTTGATGATTAAAAGAAATTTTTAATAACATTATATAATTATTTATATTAATAATAAACAACCTATCCATAAAAAACATGACTTATTTAACAAAACATATAAAATAAAACGAGTAAGTTAACACCCAAAACGATGATAATACTAAAGTATTATTAACAAAGCATTATTAGAAGATCATATATGATATCATAATTATGTATATGGTTCTTGTATAATTTAATAACAAATTTTTAACTATTATACAGGAGGTTAACATACCATCAACTAAGTAAAATTACAAGGTACGGTTTATTTCACAACCTATTCTTTATCTGAGGTTGTTTATACTTAATTATCTACTAGGACCTCTTTATCATCAACATCCATGTTTCTTAAAAATGTATTTCAAAACATTTTTACTATTTTATAGAATGTGGATTAAAGTCATTCATACCCTTGTTTTACTTTTTATAAGAAGATTATAAATGAATCTTTCTATTATTTTCCAAACAAGGTCCTTTTTAACCTTTTCAACAGAATTAAGGTAAGAATGACTTTTTATCTTATATGGAGGATGCGGCTATTTTCCACTATTATAATGTCGTTGAAGCTTCCCTTACAATATCAAAATAATATTTTCCAAGTAAATGTTTTATTTAGTAATTATGGGACTTTTAAATGATTTCAAAAAAAGAGATATTTCTCTCAAATAGTTTTGATTTCATCTATGTCAACATCCTTTGATGAATTTTAAGCATATTTGAAGTTTATTTATTATGATACAAAACATCCATATTGTATTGATGGTTTTGTGATATGTTTGACTATGGATGTGTTATTTTTATACCATTCATGGATTATATTGAAAGTATTGACATTTTGTATGCTAGTTTTAGTACGAATGTTTATGTTATGTTGAAATCTATTCATGTGAGGAATGAATTGGACTTAATAAGTGACGGGTGGAGCCCACTATAGCTCCTCGATGCATTGGTAGGTCTCATGAGACAAACTAGTGTCTTGGCATGAGGACTTGACAAAATCTTATTTTTAGTCTTGGCACGAGGCCTTGGCTACAAGGTTATAATAGTCTGGCCTTATGCATTCCATCATTATGAAAGTGGTTATTGATATTGCATGTGATTATTCGACTAGTAGAATATCCATGTGAATAAGTAAATGGAATTATTTCATTTTATCTATTCCATATTATGTTGATGTTGAAGTTTAAAAGGATTTTGTTTTAGTTATACATTGCCTTAAATGTTTATGCTTATTTATGAATGTTTCTACTATATTGTTATCCTTACTGAGCATATGAGCTCACCCCTTGCTATGTTTTATTTTTCCCATGATGTCAAAAATTATTTTATGAATGACCTGCGGGGATAGTATGTGGGGATATGAGTGTGGACTATTGAGACATTTTTTTTTGTAGTTTTAATTTTTATGATGTAATGTAAGACTTATGAATATATCTATTGTTTCCAAGGCTAAAAAACTAATCGGTCTATCGAGACATGATCTTTCTTGTGATAATTCCAATTTTATGTATTAATGCACTAACTTTGGGTAACTAGGGTCGGGGTGTTACAATTGGTATCAGAGGATGTTTAGTACAAACCTTGGAAGCTAGATTAATAAAAAAATTTATTAGATCACATAGGCCTAAGATAGACTTTGAGGATTAGTATAGAAGAACTTCCTAGAATTTTGGTATTGTAGAGATTTTGTGAGTATTCCGAGCAATACATCCCTGTCTGGATATGAGAAGGTAGAGGTGGCTCTGGAACAGATGTACCTAGGGGTAAAACCTGAAAACACCGCTTTGAGCTAGACTCGAACGGGAACTGGGGCATGACAACGGGGCTTGCTGCACTCTTGGTTACGACACTCCCATGGGATATGCTAAGGATAATTCTCATTTTCTTTAAAAACCATTATGAAGGGTTTATGATTATATACTTCCTCAAAGGAAACATTTTTATGATTATGGATTATATCCATAAACTGTTCAATTTATGTTAACTGTTTTACAAGTATGGAATTATGTATTTTGATTCATAAATTGATCTAGTTTGTGCCATTGTTTAGAAATGGTGCCTAGTGGAAGAAATGGAAACTGTATCAATGCACGCACTCCATGTAGGTATTTCCCTCCTGATCAAGATAATTATAGTGTAGCTGGTGATATAACTAGTGCTGATCAACTTCTCACCATACTGGGACAACCCACTCAGGTTATGAATAATAACCTTACCCGTATGGAGCACCCTGATCCATAGCATGGAGGATCAATGTTAGATCGCTTCATGAGGCAACAACCACCAACATTCAATGGGAGTACAAATCCATTGGTAGCTGGGAAATGGATAAGTTCCCTGGAGAAAATATTTCAGGCTTTGGGGAGTAGTGAAAGGGAAAAAGTTATCATGGTAGTTTACCACCTTACGGAAGATGTTGATAAATGGTGGTCATTGATTCAAAACATGAAGGAAGATGATGAAGTATCAAATATGGAATAGATGATGTTCAAAGATATTTTTTTAGAAAAATATTTTCCTCGTGACCATCGAGCAGATATGGAAAGGCAATTTCTGAGTCTGAGGAAAAAGGAGGATGAGAATGTCACAAAGTATGAGGCTAAATTTACAAGGTTAGAAAGGTATTCTGGAGATTATATACATAACCCAATAAGTAATATTGATCATTTATTTGATGGGATAAAACCATTTCTTTGTTGAGCATTAGTCTCACATTCATTCTCATCGTATGAAGACATTGTCTCATGTGCTATCAAGACAGAAAAGGAATTCTCAAAGTCTTATGAATTTAAAGCATAGAAAGAGAAGAAGAGATCAGATGATCAATCTGGAAATGAAAATAAGGGGAAGAAGGGAAAATTTTAAAATCCATCCTGCAGTAAATGTGGGAAGAAACACCCCTTCACTTGCTTAAAAGGAATGGGAGTCTGTTACAAGTGTGGTGAAAAAGGCCACCAAGATCATGATTGCAAGGGAAAGAGAGTTTCTATCAATGTGGAATGCTATAATTGTAGAGAGATGGGACATTATGCAAATGAATGTCTTAAGCATCAGGGGAACATTCCTCAGAAAAGGCTAAGGGATCAAGGCCAAGGTTAGGATATCACTACTGCTAAGGTAGAAGCTCCGAAAGACGTGGTGGCAGGTAATTTAATGGTATCCTCAAGTTTAGAAAATGCTTTATTTGATTCTGGATCATCGCATTGTTTCATATCTTCCCAGTTTTTTACGAAAAGTAGATATTTCCAATTTGATTTAAAAAAGGATTTTCTAGATAAAACTCTTAAGGGAAGTATCATTGCAACAACGTTTTGTGAATCAGTCCCTATTAGATCACATAAATGTTCTTTACCCGCAGATCTCATCTCTATACAAATGATTTAGTTTGATATAATCCCCGGTATGGATTGGCATTCAGACCGTGATGCAAGGATTTATTGTAAGAAGAAGGAGGTTACGATTTTTGATGATGATGATAAAGAACACCTTATCCTTAGAGCAGAATCATCACAACCTAATTCTTATCTAGATCCACCCCCAGTAGCTCAACTAAATTCAATTATTGGGGAGGAAGAGAATGAAATGACTATGGGTAAGGAAAGGAATGTTCAAATAGAGTATGTACATATTGTGAGAGAATATGTAGATGTGTTTCCAAATGATTTAGGACATCCTCCATAACAAGAAGTTGAGTCTTCCATTGAATTAATTCCTGGATCAAGGCCTATATCAAAGACCCCTTATAGAATGGCCACTATAGAATTAGTGTAACTAAAGAAACAACTAGAGGAACTAAGTAATAAGGGATTTATTCTCCCTAGTGTTTCTCCATGGAGAGCCCCTGTTCTTTTTGTTAAAATGAAATATGGATCTATGAGGTTATGTACAGACTACAGGGAGATCAATGCTATAGTAATAAAGAACGAGTATCCCATAACTCGCATTGATGAATTATTTGACCAACAGCAAGGAGAAAAATACTTTTCAAAGATTGAACTTTGGTCTGGATACCATCAGTTGTGTGTGAAGAAGAAAGACATTTGGAAGACAACATCTCTAACCAGGTACGGGAATTACGATTTTACAGTAATGCCTTTTGGGATGACTAATGCACCCTCTGTATTAATGGATCTAATGAATAGAGTTTTCAAGGAATATCTCGATTATTTTTTGGTGGTATTTATTGATGATATCTTGGTATACTCTAAAATCTATGAAGATCATAAAAATCACATTCGCATTATCTTTAAGACTATTAGAAGACATGAATTATATGGGAAGTTTAAAAATGTGAATTCTGGCTTTAGGAGATTTATTTTCTTGGCCATATTGTCTTTAAGGATGGAATCTATGTTGATCCTTCTAAGAACAAGGCAATCTAAGAATGGCTTGCACCAATGAGTATAACTGAGGTATGCGGTTTTATTGGTTTAGCAGGTTATTATTGACATTTCGTCCAGAATTTTTCCCGGTTGGCTAACCCATTAACAAAGCTCACACGTAAAGGGGATAAATTTTTTTGGACAAAAGAGTGTGAATATTGTTTTGAATAACTTAAGAGAATATTAGTCAATGCTTCTATATTGACTCTACCATCGGGGAATGATGGGTTCATTATTTATAGTGATGCATCGAAGAAAGGACTTGGTTGTGTCCTTATACAGAATGATAGGGTTGTTTCCTATGCGTCACGACAACTAAAAATTCATGAGAAAAACTATCCTACTCATGATATTGAGTTAGCTACTGTAATCATCACTTTAATGATATGGAGACACTACCTCTATGGTAAAAATTGTGAGATTTATACAGATTAAATGATTTTGAAGTATATTTTCTCACAAAAATAACTCAACCTCAAGCAAAGGAGATGGATTTAATTACTCAAGGATTATGATTTTATGATGCACTACCACCCGGGGAAGGAAAATAATGTGGAAGATGCTTTGGGAAGAAAAGAACATGGAGTTTTTAAAAATATGAGAATTTAAAGGGATCTAATTTTCATGGATCTAGTGAAGATGGACAGGGGAATAACCATGGAAGGTGAAACATCAATGATTTTTCAAATGGTTTCCAATCCATCTTTACACAAAAGGATTAAGAGTTCTCAAACCGATGATGAAGAATTTCAAAAGAAGATTAAAGTTGTGAATGATGGGAGATTGAGAGACTTTGTGTATGAAGATGGAATTTTGAAATTTGGGAAGAGACTTTGTGTTCCCGATATACCTGATCTAAAAAGGTAATTATTGGACGATGCTCGTAGTTCCAATTTCTCTATACACCCTGGGAGAGCCAAAATGTATAGAGATTTGAAGGAACATTTTTGGTGGGACAACATGATGAGGGAGATTGATGATTTTGTGTCAAGATGTATGGTCTGTCAACACGTGAAAGCTGGAAGGCAATAACCTAGTGGAGTATTGAAACCGCTTCCCATACCTAAGTGGAAATGGGATAATATCACTATGGACTTTGTCATGGGACTACCAAAGACTCCTAGAAGGAACGATGTAATATGGGTCATTGTTGATTGTCTTACCAATTCATCACATTTTCTTTCTATAAGAGAAGATTTACCACTCGAACGTCTATAAATACTATATATTAATGATGTTGTGAGACTTAATGGAGTACCCCAATCGATTGTTTCTGATCGTGATCCCCATTTTACTTCATGATTCTGTAAAAATCTTCAAAAATCCCTAGATACTGAACTTCAATTGAGCACTGCCAACCACCCTAAAACAAATGGACAATCAGAACGGACTATTCAAACCATAGAAGACATGTTGATATCATACTCACTTGACTTTCAGGGTATGAGGGATCAATATTTACCTCTGGAAGAATTTTCCTATAACAATAGCTTCCATTCATGTATTCTGATGGCACCATATGAAGCGTTATACATAAAGAGATATCTCACACCAACCTGTTGGGATGATGTTGGCAAAAGAAAACGTGTAGGCCTAGAACTGGTGGAGGAAATGATGGAAAAGGTGAATGTAATCCAAAACCACATCAAATGAGCTCAAAGTAGGCAGAAGAGCTATTCTGACAACCAAAGAAAGGATTTTGAATTTCAGGTGGGAGATCATGTTTTCTTGAAGGTAAATGCATGGAAGGGAGTTATACATTTTGGAAATAAAGGTAAATTGAGTCCCAGGTACATCGGACCTTTCGAAATTCTAGAACAAATTGGGGCTGTAGCTTACTGTTTGGCAATGCCGCCAAATCTCTCCAAAGTTCACGATGTGTTCCACGTATCACTGTTGAGAAAATACATTCCTGACCCAATGCATGTACTCACCTATGAGGAATTAGAACTGGAACCCGATATCTCTTATTGCAATGATCCTGTCAGGATTCTTGATACGAGAGAACAATTGTTGAGAAACCGGACAACTCGTCTGGTAAAAGTACTATGGAGAAACCATAAAATAGAAGAGGCAACGTGGGAACCTGAGGAACATATGATGAAGAACCACCCAAATATTTTTATGTAGTAATATTCTATAAATTTTTAGGATGAAATAATTTTAAGGAGGGGATAATGTACCACCCCAAGCTTCCACGATACGTCTCTCTTTGAATAATACAGTAGCGTGTGTTGTACGCAACTTCGAGATTCTAACACACTACGACCAATAAAAGTAGCCATTATGAATAGTAATACCCACTTTTTGAAATTTTATACATTTTATATATCAAAATGGACTTCATTTATGGATTCAAAATATCGAAATTATCCTAAGATGAAATTTTGGTACTTTTCGGATAACTTTTATATTTTGATGAATAGTGAAAATTACTAAATTTTTATTAATAACAACTTTTTTAATAGAAACAATTAATAGTGATAAATAAGGAATTTGAGTGGTTTTAAAGTATATTTAGAATATATTTTTACCATTTAATACAATGTTGGTCATCAGACATAATTTCACAACTAAACCGGACATAAACAAGTATCAATCTTTTGATAGTTATTATTTCTTAAAAACACGCTTTTTTGTTTTGACAGTAGGAATTAATTTTAAATTAATTTCTTCCACTTCTGTGTTTTGAATTCAGAAAAATGGATTCCATATTTCGAATCATGATATCAAAATTTTTTAAATAGGTAACTTTCATTTTTAGACATTTTGAATAATTACTACGGTAAATATTTTATTTACCATGGTTAAAGGGTAAATCCGGTAAATAAGGGTAAAAAAATAATATTATTATAAAAATAAATTACCCTAAGACGTGTCCTAACCTTTTTGGTGGATACATGTCCAACCATGGGAATCTTTGGGTAAATTTTGGGACCCCATGGAGCCACTTGTAGGTGATAGGGACACTTTATATTAATTAAGTTCAAATAAATACAAAAATGACATAAGCATATATCTTTTAGCAAAACAATTTTTACATAGGGTTATGTATGTTATATTTTAGACTATAAATATTCATTAGAAATATAAAAATATTTCCTACATAATGGTATTTTATTTATAATTTTTAGACATTAAATAATTTAATTTATTTATGACACAATGTTGATGCAGTAATTACAGTATTAATGAATGATTAAGATAATTGATATTATAAATACCCAAATAAATGTAATTTGAGACTTTTTATAACTTCCAATAAATTTCTAGGTTACTATTACATATTTGGATTGTTTATATAATTATTTTTTATGTAATAATGCTTTTATAAATTTATCGAGAACAAAATACACAATAGTGAAAAAACTGACATAAAAGAGTTTTTAAAATAAATGTTATATTATTAATTTATATTCAATTACTAAAAATCTAATGCTCGGCCAAGAGACTTATATCATGATAGGTGTATCATTAATGGACCACTTGGGGGTCTCTTGGAGGTATATAGTAAGTTTATTAACTATATAATATAAAAATAAAAAGTGACATGGTAAGTGTCAAACTAATTAACTAAGAGTTAAAACTAAAAGATAAGGTTAATATAATGACCCAAACCTGTCTAAATTATACTGGTTGAGTGGTTTTCTACCCATCCCTATCTTATCATATAAATAATCCACTTTGGAGCCATTAGAAACCGAATATTAATTTATTATAAAATAATATTTCTAGATTTTCTTAAGGTGTCCCTCCTCCCCCTTATAAAAGGACACAACTTATAACCAATTCTTCACAAAATAAAAGCCTTTTGGTCCAGCCAACCCCAGACCAAATACTCTCTCAACTTCCCTCACATCAATCTAGAGGCCTTATTTTGACCAAAAATCCAACCTAAGGAGCCCTTTTGATCAAATCAAAAGGAAGAACCCGAAGAAGAGGTAATGTTTTCACCACCCTCTTTCAAGTTCCTATCTTCGTCAACTTATTCATTCTTTGTCATTCCCATTATAAAATAATAAATCCAGTATCTCCTATATACTGTGATATTACTATAAATATGGTATAACCATATTCAGTATTCTATCCATCCTTTGAATGACATGTTACCATATATGCGTACATACGGCTTATAGTCTCCACGTCGTGGTGTAATTGTTATTCAATATATTATTATTTGGATGAGTATGATAATGATTTGTAATTAAAGTAAATAATAAATATAACATGATAATGATTCCTTATATATGATATACGATCCAATTATATTTTATTTTAATATCAAAAGTATGATATTGTCGCTTATGCATACGTACGGACTACCGTCTTCATGAACGCGATGAGATTCATTCCCCATCGTATCCATTCAAGAATAATCATAATTGGATGATTAAAATCAATGTTTAAGAAATTTATATCATTATGGATATGAATAAGATAAAAACTATCCATAAAAAACACGACTTATTTAACAAAATATATAAATGCAAACGAGTAAGTTATCACCCGAAACGATGACAATACTAAAGTATTATTAACAATGGATTATTAGAAGATCATATATGATATCATAATTATGAATATGGTTATTTTATAATTTAATAACATTTTTTTAACTATTATAAAGGATTTTAACATACCATCGACTAAGGAAAAATACAAGGTAAGAGTTATTTCGCAATCTCTTCATTATCCGAGGTTGTTTATACGTAATTATCTACTAGGACCTCTTTATCATCCACATCCATGTTTCATATAAATGTATTTCAAAACATTCTTACAATTTTACAGAATATGGGTTAAAGTCATTTATACCATTTTGTGACTTTTTATAAGAAGTTTATAAAGTAATCTTTCCGTCGTTTTCCAAACAATGTCTTTTTTAACCTTTTCGACAGAATTAAGGTAAGAATGTCTTTTTAACTTATACGGTGGATGCGGCTATTTTCCACCGTTATAAAGTCATCTAAGCTTCCCTTACAAGATTATAAGAATATTTTTAAATTAAATTTATTATTTAATAATTATGTGTCTTTTAAATGATTTCAAAAAAAGAGATATTTCTCTCTAATAGTTTTCATTTCATCTATGTCAAAATCCTTTGATGAATTTTATGCTTATTTGAAGTTTATTTATTATGATACAAAACATCCATATTGTATTGAAGATTTTGTGATATGTTTGACTGTGGATGTGTTGTTTTTATACCATTCATGGTTTATGGTTTAAGTATTTACATTTTGTATGATAGTTTTAATACAAATGTTTATGTTATGTTGAAACCAGGTCATGTGAGGATTGCATTGGACTTAATAAGTGACGGGTGGATCCCGCTATAGCTCTTCTATGCATCGGTAGGTCTCATGAGACAAATTATTGTCTTGGAACGAGGCCTTGACAAAATCTTATTTGTATTCTTGGAACGAGGCCTTGGCTAGTTTGTTATGATAGTCTGGAATTACACATTCCATCATTATGAAAGAGGCTGTTGATATTGCACGTGATTATTTGACTAGTAGAATATGCATTTGAATAATTAAATGGAATTATTTTATTTTATCTATGCCATATTATGTTTAAGTTCACGTTTAAAAGGATTTTGTTTTAGTTATACATTGCCTAAAATGTTTATGCTTATTTATGAATGTTTCTTCTATATTGTTATCCTTACTGAGCATCTAAGCTCACCACTTTCAATTTTTTATTTTTCCCAGGATGTGAGGAAGTATATTATTAATGACCTGTATGGATAGTATGTGGGGATATGAGTGTGTACTATGGAGACTATGTTGTTATAGTTGTCATTTTTAGGATATAATGTAAGACTTATGAATATATCTAGTGTTTCCAAGGCTACTAAACTAATCGGTCTTTCGATACTTGATCTTTCTTGTGATCATGCCAATGTTATGTAATAATGCACTGACTCTGGGTAACTAGGGTCAGAGCATTACATGTTCCCCCAAAAAAATGGTATCAGAGAACATGTTTATTTCTCATTGTTTATCACACCAGTTGTAGTTTAGGAGTGGCATTATTTGATTGAATGATCAAGATAGATAAATTTAGTAGGTCATATTTTGGATATTTGAAAACTCTGATTGAAAAATATCTAATTCTAAAAGTCATAGAAGTTCCTTTTTTAGGATTGAATCCAAAGATATTAGAGAAATTTGAATTAAATATATTAGATAAGAATGTCCTCACACTGGTAACATGTTATCATACACGGAATGTTTTATTAAACATTTTGGATATGAACACTATAAGGGATGTTCTAAAGGTTTTATAAGATATGTATGAAAATCCATGGGCCTTGGAAAATGTTTTCATGTTTAGAAATCTGTTTGGACTATGGATTCATGAAGGAATTATATAAATAGATTATGTTATTTAAATCAATATGATTCCTTAAAAGCATTGTATACAAAGGTAACATTCACTAATGATGCACACAAATTTCTTATTTTATGTTCAGTTATGGGGATAGATTACTCAATTCTCACTAGATTTTGAAACAAAAATAGGGAAGAAAATGTTGTGTGTCAAAATATCTTGAATCTAGTACTCAATAAAGATCATTATCGAATGAAAATACTGCCTCCATATTGTAGTGTTCTTAATATTGAAGAAAGTGATAGCTCACGCCATCTTAAACACATTTACCAGAAGAAGGCATTAGTTGGAATGTATTAGGAAAGGTAATGTTAAAAGATACAGGGAATGTCTTTCAGTCATTGACTTACCTACTGGATGTGTGGAGATAATGAAAACCTCATTAAGAATTGAAAACTTCACAAGGATAACACTAAAAATATACCAACCATTGGAAATTCATACTCTATAGTTCTACTGAATTTCATAATGATTGGTTTCTATATAGGAATGAATCTGTAGTATCTTCGGTGATTGGATCTAGATGAATTATCATTTCAATGGGAGTTCAATGTTAAATTTGAAAATATACATTAGGGATTTATTAAAAATAATTCCCTATAGTCAATGGTGAAGTCCTAAAAGTTTCTAAAAAATAAGATGTCAACATTTAAATATTGTGTTGTGGAATATGATAATTACCTAAAATATCCATATAATTTTTTAATTATTTGAGAATATTATGAGACCGTGAAATCATACTTCACGTGATTCCGAGGCCCGGAGTACCTGGAATGATCCGTCAAAAAAGTGTTAAGCTTAACATAGTTGTGTGAATAGTTTTACTGAAAAGTGAAAAAATTCTTAAAAGGGTGCCCAGATCAGAAATCTAAGGGCACTATTGCATTCAGGATGGAAATTTTACCCTAGGCGCGACTTATGTTTAGTTAGCGCATGCCTCCATCGAGAAAAACCCAACATGGAAAAACCGTAAATAAAATAATTAAATAAAATTATTTCATTTTTAAAATCCTTATAACTCACAAATGGTGACTTAGATTAAAAATCAGAGACCACCTCTAAACTCATGAGGGTATGGTTTCCATAGGAAGAGACTAACATTGGTCTAAATAGCCCACCTGTGGATGTTAGTTTTCAGCTGTAAATAAAATAATTAAGTGGAAATTATTTATTGTAAAACCTTAACATCTAAACGATAACATGGAATGAAAATCTGAGAGGATTGTTGATCTCGTGATGGGTTTTCCCCTTAGTCAGAGCCTAGCCTTGACTGGCGCATGTCGAGGGTGACTGTTAATATTTTTTTAACTTCATTTAAGTAATGTTCAGTAAACACGCGAGTTAGATTTTATATCTTTTGAACCGGTGCTCAGAATTGAAATATGAGGGAACTGTTGAATCCATAGTGCATAGATTTTCATAAAGGAGGATTAACTTCGACAGTAGTTGGTCGGGTGAAAAAGTTAGTATTTGCGAGATTTAAATAAATAATAAAATAACATTGATGTTATCATTTTATTATTATTTTACAACCACCTGTTGAGTGGCAGTGGTGGGGACCATGGAGGTAGTCAGAAATGTAATATGGTATATTAATGCTCAGTTACACTTTGGATGTGTAACCATGCCTTGTAAAATTAATGAGGCATATTAATTATGTCAATTAATGAACCTCATTAATTTCTCGTTCATTACTCACCCTTTTTCCCTCTATTTAATTGAGGCCCGAGATGAAGTTTTGACAGGTCTTCACCAAGTGAGGATCCTCTAGTGAAGTGATGCGACACCTTCCACTAATTGAGATGGAAGCCCAGTCGGCAACGAACAAGGAATGACGAACCCTAGTGGCTTCATCAAAGTGTGGATTATCCTCCCACCACTGTGATGACTCAAACGATTCTTGGGGAATGGGTTTTCTTTAAAATCATTAAATTCCCACAAATATTCTCCTTTTTCTTGATTTTGCTGGTGGTCATTACGGGGGATTTGGATGGGGTTTATCATTGTTTTTAATTTAATGTATAAATTACTCCCTCTTGTTAAAATGTAAAGGAGGAGGGAAAAGCCAAAAAAAAAGATCAGACCCTCTGCTGCATGATTTTCATTGCATTATTTAGATATGGGTTTTTACAACATTGATGAACCTTGAAACCGGGAGATACACAATGATGGTGGCATCCTGGGAGGACTGCAGGCACATCTAGAAGGGGGAAAGGACCACCGGAGCTCACCCAGTGGCCCGCGGAGGATCTGCTAGTGCGACGACACTGAAGACCGGTGCTGGTAGCAGATGAGGAAGTTGGAGCTCGCTAGTTTTGGAAGGGGGCAGCGCCGCCTGGCACCATGACAGACCCTACGGGGCGGCTGGAAATCGGCCAGCCACATTGGCGAGGTGGTATGTCGTCGCTCACCATGGTGAATGGGCCATGACATCGAAGCAGCGGCAGGAGAGAACCATCTCCCTGCAGGTCTTGTGAACCAAATGGAGGTGCTAATTGAAGATCCGAACAAATTTTCTTCAGTCATTCGGGTAGCTGGAGGCTACCACGCTGGCGAGTTGTTCCAGCACATGGTTCTACGTCACACGGTGGGCCCTTCCCATCCAGTAGGCCTGGTCGGTCCGCATCCCAAAGGGCCAAGACCTCTCTGGCCTTGCCCAACTAGGACAGCCCATGCTCATCCAGGCTAGGCCAAGATGGACCCAGACCTGGTCGGTTAAGCACAAGTCAGGTCGGAGTGGACCTGAACCCATTCTGGCCCAAATACGCATAAAATGCCTTATCATGCGAACCGAATGTCCATTTGATGAACCATCTATGGGATTCAGATCCTTGGAGAGAGATGGTTCTTTTGAGATACTCCACATGTATTTTAGAGAAATTTGGTATTTGGATGGGTTGGATCGTACCCAAATACAACCAAGCCCTCAATACTTAAATTCCTATAGCTTACATACCATATGTTCGATTGACACACTTTCTATTGCATTGGAACCCTTATGACATGAAAGATCATCAGGTTACTTCATTGTGTAATTTCATAGTGGTTGAGGTATGACCAATAACCGGAGGAGCATAAGTAGGGAGTTTCTTATAGTGAGAGTTTGGATGGATAATCACATGATGATTCAAGGCGTGTATATTCCTTAATCATCTACTCCAGTAGAGATGAGACTCCCCACATCATGAGTGTGGGTTCATTTCTCTCATATTGGTTTCTCTACCATTAGAGTCTGTACTCCCCTAGTGGACTACGGTGTGCGTCATCCATACTTAACTCACATAGAGTCATGTACTCACCTACCGTGTAGGGTGCGGGTCCTCTTTGTTAGGAGTATGTACTCCATTATCAAACTAGGGTGCGGGTCCTCCTTAAGCAGTGCTACAGTAGAGTCGGTACTCCCATGTAATTCTAGGATGAATGTAGACTAGCCTGGGGTCAGTACTCCCCAGATGTACTAGGGCATGATTCCCCCACAACAAAAAAACTACCGTATTTATACTCCCCTATCGGTTTTGGTGTGGGTCCTCTCATATAAAGTAGGTACACCCATACCATTCCAGGGTGTGGGTACTCTAGCCTAGGGTCAGTACTCCCCTGATGTACTAGGTAATGGTTCCCTCACAGCAAACAATCTACCATAGTTGTACTCCCCTACCGGGTTGGGTGGAGGTCCTCATATATGGAGTAGTACTCCCCAGTCTCCAACTAGAGATGGAGAGTGGGTCCTTTAGGGGATTTGGTGCTCCATAGACTACATGACATTGTGTTGAGGAGTTAAACTCTTCACATGGTTTCCCTTGTTCTTTCCTCGGGCGTAAGACTGGGACTATGAGACCTCTAGTGTCGGGCACTAGAGACAGTTCTGGAAAAAAATTTCCAAGGGAGAACATATTTTTAGACATATCATTAGGAAAGGTGGAGTTGTACGTGATGATGTAAATCTCCTAGATAGGTTCCATCAAGGATGGAAAATTCATGGAGTTTGTATTCCTGATCCTTAAGTTAATCTTTGAGCCTTCTTTGGAAATCATAGAAAAGGCTAGAGGTCGGGTCATTATTTCCTGTGTGGATGAGATTATTATATATGGTTTTAGTTGTGTATTTTTCATTGTCCATTGTGATTGAGATCATGCTTTGGGGTTTTCCTTTGTCGAATTATAATAGACGTTCATGGGTCTCAGAGTCCCTATTGGGTATTGTTATACTCACCCCCACATAGGCTTCACCCGAACCTCATTGTGACTTGTGCAGAGCACGACCAGCTTGGTTGAGACTCGAGGGAGCCTGTAAGAGGCATTAGACGAAGGAGACTGGTTGGTGTGGAGAGCTATGGAGACGAGCTGTACCAACCCTTTTGGTTTAATTCCTTATAGATGATGACTGGAGTTGTTTTGTTTTTTTAGTTGTAGTTCTATATTTCAGTTGGGAGTGTATTCTAGACAATTACATTTGGTACTCACTTGTTCTACTGCAGTTTTGCTTCGTGGTTACATCTTGTTGAATTCTTGGTTGTGTGTTTGTATTGAATTAAAATAAAATGCCTTCCCATTTTGGGGATACACCTTTCTGGTTCTAGTTTCCAACCCCTGTCCTATGGATGGTGGGGTCGGTCTAGTCACGACACGGGCCCCCAGGGACGGGTCGTGACAAATTAGTATTATAAGCGTCAGTTCTACTGAAGAACTAGGACTCTGATATTTCCAATGGAGAAAAAGTGTTATGGGTTTTGAGTGTGGTTCTTAGTTTAGGGAGTCCAGTGTTGGTACGGTGGCCGACATATCCTTACACCAGGACCCTGGATTCTAATTTCTGACTCAGTGCATGAAGACACTTATTGCATGTGTTTTGGAAATGTTTTTCTTTTGATCACTTTTGTGTCAGATCACCAAGTATAACTTTTTAACTATGGTTCATCTTGGTTCTCTTTTAAGATGCCTCCACGTAGACAAGAGACTAGGATATCAATGAGTGACCATGAGGATAGTTCACTATGTGATGAGGATTCAGTACAAGAATGGTTTCCCGAGATAGAAACCTTCAGGCGGTGTCCCAGTGATACCACTGCTAATTGGACAACAGTCACTACAAGTGCTACCGATAGAGGACGTAGATAGGCTCAGTTCCTTACACGAGTTTTAGTGCCTGATACCCCTTAGGTTATGAGGTGATCCTAACTCATAGGCGGCTAAGGACTCTCCTGAGGTGGTGATAGAGTTTTCATCCAGCTAGGGCTTTATAAGATCAGATGGAGGACTTAGAAGTGATCATTCTACAAGGCTCAGTAGGGAGATGGTAGGGTTTAGATTACCCTTATCATATGATGAGGTGACTTTGTGCACATATCTTGATTTACTTCCTCAAAGAAGGGGGTCTCTTGAAATAAAAAACTATGGGGTTTGTGTTCCCAAGAGATTCTACAACTTCAGTAGGATGACATATCGGTAGATGAGTATACATCGAGGCATACTGACCATTCCAGGTACTCGATGAATACGATACGACCAGTTCATTAGGGCTCAGACCTTCGAGTGAGATGTATTTAGGGACATACAATCTAGAAATCTTTCTATATGTCTTTCTATATATGTTAGGGTGGTAGAGAGAATCTTGGTGGTCGAAAATTCTTTGGCTCTGTAGATACAGCATGGGAATGTCAGAAGTGGGAAAGGAGGAAATTGACATCTGCCTTGGAGACTTAGATGTTTAAAAATGCTTCAAGAAGAGGAAGTGACTGTGACCGATAAATTTGCATGTAAGAAGATGTAGAAGAGAATCTAGGAGAGATGAAGGAGGTGGTATAGATTTTGACATGTTATAACCACCACCCCAATGTGTTCCCCACCAAGACCAGGGAGATAGAGTACATGGGAAAGGAGTAGCTACATATAGTCAAAGAGTTTGACTCAAGGGATACAGGAATGATTCAAAGTACGATCTATGTCTACTATAAGCTTCCGTATTAATAGAAATAGGTACTAATCATTCTTTCTTGTCATGAATATTGTTCAAGGCCTAGAGATTCTGGTTAAACCGTTTACATAACCCTTACATATAGAGATACCTTTGGGAGGATACTCGATAATCACACTTATGCCGATGGTGTGAACTGAACATTGAGGTTAGAGTATCGGTTGGAACCACTTTTTGGTAGAGTCAAGGAATTACAAAATTAGTTTGGGTATGGACTAGTCATCCACATTTCATGCTCATATTGACTATTTTAGAAAAAAAGGTTGTGTTATATCGATAGAATTGGAATGGGGTCTTCCTCGGTCGGAAAAAAATTAAACCAAGGTAGCATGGGTTAAACTCATGAATAGGAGGGTGCATCTGATCACTCTTGAGTTAGTTATGCATACCCTTGCAACCATATGAGTTTTGATTTTTCAGTTCACAACAGTAGTGGTAGAGTGTGGGACCATATTTTCAAAATATGTTTCCCAAATTAACTCTCCATAGGGTGAGGGACTTCTGTATTGGAATGTACCCAACAACGACACCAATATCTACAACTGCATATTGAGTGGCTCCTGTAGAGCTCTGGGAGATGAGAGTTTAGAAGGAGGACATGGTGGAAGATGCACTCAACATGAGGTCTGGTTTATAACTGTTGAGTGAGGTGAAAATTTAACTAGCCGTATTACCGAAACCTTTCATGGATAGTGAGGGAGTATCGTACCCCCAGTCTATAACTGTCACTCCCCCCACACCTTCAGTGAGTTCTGGAGGCACATCTAGGGGACATAGACTACAAGTCCCGACATGCTCATATATCGTCAGGACATGCTCCTAATGGAATTTCAAAATGTGGGGAGAAAATCATCATTCTTAAATGATGCACCGTTGTACCATTGATGAAATGAGAGGAGGTGTTGAGGTAGTTCGACACATCCCCTTTGGTGGTACAACCTGGTGTGGCGAAGATTTACCAGGACATTCGTCATCAATACTGGTGGCGATGGATGAATATTCCACAAAGACAGTATAATTCTTATTCTAATAGGATACACAGACCCTCAGAGATTTAAGTGGGAGACAATGTCTTACTACGGGTCTCATACTAACGGGGATTGCGTATATTTGGTCTAGGTGGGAAGCTATCTCTGAGGTTCATCAGAACACTCTAGATTCTTAGCAGAGTGTGCAAGGTGGCATACAGTCTTGCTCTTCCCCCATATATGCACCATGTTCAAATTTTTTTCCATGTGTTAGAGATGAGAAGATACATGCATGATCCGTCACACATTATCGACTAGGGTGAGATGTACTTTGATGATGGGGTTAATTTTACGAAGTTCCAAGTGGAGATAGAAGATTGATAAGAGAAAGTCCTTCGTGGATAGTGGATCCCTCTGGTGTGAGTTCGGTGGAAGAACATGAACCTCCAAGAGAGAACATGTGAGAAGGAGGCTCAGATTCGAGCTCAGTACCCTCATTTTTTTGATTTTATCTTATTTTGGATTTTAGGGATGTAAAGCCATAAGGTGGAGAGAATGTAATGTTCTAGAATTTTCATATATTGTTTTTATTTTTTTGGGATTTTTATCAGACCACGAAATCTGACGGCACGTGATTCCAAGATATGGAGTGCCTGGAATGATCTGTTAAAAAGAATTTAAGCTTATAATAGCTCGTGTGAGTATTTATCCTAATAAAGTGGAATAAATTTTAAATAGATTCCCAGATCAGAAATCCGAGGGCACCGTTACGTTAATGATAGCATATTTACCCTAGTTGCAACTTAAGTTTAGTCGGAACATACCTCTAATTAGAAAACCCAAAAAAGGGAATAACCGTAAATAAAATTATAAAATAAAATTATTTTATGTTTCGAATTCTTATAACTCATGAACGGTGACTTGGATTAAAAATCTAAGACCACTGCTGAACTCGTGAGGGTATACTTTCTTTAGGAAGATACTAACATTGTCCGGCGTGAACCAGTAGTGGAAGTTAGTTTTTGGCCGTAAATAAAATTATTAAAGGATAATTATTTTCTTTGTAAAATTTTTAACTTCTAAATGGTAACTTGTATTGAAAATCTGAGAGTACCATAGATATTTTTATAGCATGTTCCCATTATACGGTGCCTAACATTGACCGTCACAGTTCAAGGGTGACTATTAAATTTTGTTAATGTTTTTTATACTACGTTCAGTAAACATGCATGTGACATTTTCTAACTATAGAACTGTTGATTAGAATTGAAATCTTAGGGAACCATTGAATCCTCAGTGCCAATATTTTCATAAGGTATGCTTAACTTGGACTGCAACTGGTTAAGTGAAAAAGATAATTTTGGTGACTTTTAATGAAATAATACAATAAGATGGATGTTGTTATATTATTGTTATTTTCTTTCACCTGTTGAGCGGCGGTGGCAGGGACCACAGAGGTAGTCATACATTTAATATGGGATATTAAATGCACAACTATAATTTGGTGGTGTATCCACACCTCGTATAATTAATGAGGAGCATTAATTATGTCAATTAATGAACCTCATTCATTTCACGTGTGTTACAAACCTTTTTCCCCCTCTATTTAATTGGAGCTTGGGATTACATTATGACATGACTTCACCAAGAGATGAACCTCTAGAAAATTGACATGATGCCTTCCACTGACGGAGAAGTATACTCGGGCGGTAACCAAACAGGAGTGACGAACTCCGATGGCTTCATCAAAGTGTAGATTAACCTCCCACTATAGTGATGACTGCAACGATTCTAGATGTAGGGGTTGTATTTTAAATCAATAAATTCCCAAAAATCATATCTTTATTCTTGATTTTTCAGGTGATCATTGTGGGGGATTGGAACAGTGTTTATTATTATTTTTAATTGGATGTATAAATTACTGTCACTTGTTATAATGATGACGTGGAAGGTATAAGGAAATGAACAAGTCCTTTACCCTCTGCTGGTTGATATTTCATTTTGTTTTTCGAATATGTATTTTTCTAACTTGACAGAACCTTGAAACAAGTAGGCGCACAATGACAAAGACATCCCAGAAGGACCGCAGGCATGTCTGAAAGGAAGAACGGACCATAAGAGCTAACACGGTAGACCACATAGGATCTTCTGGCATGGCGGCACCAGTGACCAGTGCCAGTAGTGGAGGTAGCGACAAGTACTCGCTGGCCGCGTTGGTGAGGCAGCGCACCGTCGTGCGCCACAGTGAAGGGGCCACTACATTGAAATTATGGTAGAAGGGGGACCCACATCCCATGGGTCACACTTACCAAGTGGCATTGTTATTTGAAGATCCGAATATATCTACATATCCATTCATGGAGTTGGAGGCCACCTGATAGGAGAGCGATGCCAACACACCTGGCTGCATAACCCGACGGGCTGGGCTGGTCCACAGGACAGCGGGCCTAGCCCACCGTGGCCTGACCAAACCAGAACACCCCATGCCGATTGGGGCTAGGTTGAGATGGACCCAAACCGGGTCATTTCGACCCAAATGAGGTCGGGTCAGCCCAAACAGAATCGGGTCGGCCCAGGCCAGGTCGGCCCCGACCGAGACCCATTCAGGCCTAGATATGCTTAAAATGTCATATCTTGTGAACCATATGCCAGTTTGATGAACCGTCTACGGCGCTGGGATTCTAAGAGCAAGATGGTCCTTTGAGATATTCTGCGTGAATTTCAAAAAAACATGGTGTTTTTCTTGGTTGGATCGTACCTATTTCTGGCCAGACCCTCAACTCTGAAATGCCTATAGCATATAGACTGGGTGTCCGGTTGACGCATCATATTTTGCATTGGAACCCTTATGACAAGGTATATCATCAGGTTACTTGTTTGTGGAACTTCGTGGTGGTTGAGGTATGTCTGATAACTGGAGGAGAAGAACCAGGGGGTTTCTTGTCATGAGAGTTAGGATCACTACTCCCATGATGTCTCAAAGTGCGTGTATTCATTACTCCTCTGCTTCGGTAGTGACGAGACTCCCCACATCATGAGTACAGGTTCGTTTCCCTTTGAATGTTTTTTCTATCGTTGGATTCGATACTCCCTTATTGGACTAGGGCGTGGGTCATCCATACTTAACTAACATAGAGTCAGGTACTCCCCTACCAGGTAGGGTGTGGGTCCTCTATGTTAGGATTTGGTACACCCCTATAAACTTAGGGTGAGGGACCTTCTTATGTAGTGCTATAGAAGAGTCAGTACTCTCTTTCCGTGTAAGGGTTCGTGTCATCTAGCATGGGGTCGGTACTCCCCTGACGTACAAGGGAATGATTCCCCCACATTAACAAACTACCAAACTTGTACTCCCCTACCGTGTAGGTTGCAGGTCCTCACATAGAGTCGGTACTCCCCTTCCATGCTAGGGTGCGGGTCCTTTAGCTTTGGGTTGGTACTCCCCTAACGTACTAGGTTGAGGGTCCCCCATAGAAAACAAACTACCAGAGTTGTACTCCCCTACCAGGTAGGGTTCATTTCCTCACATAAGTAGTAGTACTCCCATGTCTCTGAGTAGCGACGAGGAGCGGGTCCTTCAGGGAAGTTGGAGCTACCTCTAATGCATGACATAATGTCGATGAGTGTTCCTCTTCACTTGGATTCCCTTGGTCTTACCTCAGGCACAATATTGTGACTTCGAGACATCTAGTGTCATGAACTACAAGATGTTCTAGCACAATGTTCCTGATGGTCCACTTCCTTTCAGATGTTCAATTAAAAATTCATTGAGTTGTACCTGATGAATTAAATCTCTCAGACGGGTGCCATCAGGGATGGCCAGTTCATAGATCTTATACTTATAATCCTTGAGTTACACATTGAGCCTTATTTTGAAATCCTAGAATGTCATTAGGTCAGGGACTTATGTTTTTTATGGATGAGACGAGTATATCTAGTTTGAGATTTGTCTTTTTATTTGTGCATTATGATTGAGATCATGATTTTTTGTTTTCCTGGGTGGAATTATGAGAGACCTATAGGGGTCTCGGGGTCCCATCAGGGTATTTTTATACTCATCCCTACACAGGATTTTCCCGCTCCTCAGGGTGTCTTGTGCAGATGATGAGCATCTTGGCTGAGAATTGAGGGTGCCAGGACCAGGCGACACACATAGGATACTGGCTGACTGTAAAGACCCAAAGCCTGATGTACATGGACATTACATTAGTTTTGCGGAATACTTAATATATAAAAAAATAGACACACAAGGACTGTAATAGTTTAGTGTCTTTGGAAACTCGGAACGAAATCTTCTAATCGTGGTGGACGATCATCACTATCTCTCATAAAGATCTTCCCCTTTTGTTTTCTTACCTAAAAACTTTCATTATATCCTGGGGAAAAGAAAACATATAAAGGGTGAGCTCAAAAGCTCAGTAAGGTTAAGCATGGATAAAATAGAACAAATCATATACATTTGAACTTAAAAACATGAACATAATGTTTAAACATCAAAATCTTGAGCAATGACATAAAACATGGAAGTACATAAGGCACAGATCATAAAGAAACATTAATCATGATAAAATATCATGGGAATAAAACATGTGATTGTGGGAACCATTAAGCACATGATATGATTTCCATAGTAGCCAAGGCATTGCTGCAAAGACCATCTTAGTGGACAAAGTCCCTTTCTAAATCGAGTTCACTCCTGGTTCCAGTCTTGTATTACTGAACCATATTAACTTACCATTCTAGCCATGTATATCTCATGAGATAAAAATCTTTACCCAATGCATTGGAGGGAGATATAGGTCCCACCCATATCATAATGAAATAATTTTTACTTGTGCCACAAAATAAACATACATCATTCATAAGAACCCAACGAATAAAATGGGTTTCAAAAACATAATCCCATCACCACATAATCCATATAAAATAAATGGATATCATTTCATAATAAGAAAAGTGAAACCTTGTACATCATAGAGACATTATACTTGAAAAATAAACATATGAAATAATGTCATCTTAGATGAAAAAATGGTTTTGATAAAACACTTGAAATGAATTCTTGAGGAAAATATCCTTTCTTCTTCAAAATCAATTTCTTTTCACAAAACGTCAAGAAATTTTAAAATAAAGTGACTTTGTTGAAAATAGTCAGGAAATATATTTGAGGAAGCTTCATGAAAATAAGTCTTTATAAAACCATAAAAATCCTTTCATTCCGTTTAGGTTAATAAAACATTCTTCTCGTAGTTTTTCCGAAAAAGTAAAAAAGAACATCGTACTGAAAACGATAGAATATTCCTTTTATATCATTACCAAAAACTCCCCAATATGTAAAATTGGAATTAAAAATTTGTAGTTGGATAGAAATAATATTACACATTGAAGAAACATGGATGTGGATGATAAATATGCCCCAGTGAATATCGAAGTATAAACAATCTCGGATAAAAATTGAGATTGTGAAATTTTCCCTTACCTTATGTCCTATATGCTTCGTACGTATCCGAACCTCCAGTATAATAATTTAAATAATTCCAGTGACTTACTAAAGAATCATATTCATTTGTATGATGTCATATATGGTTTACTTATGACTTTATATTACCCGTTCTTTTGTAAGTTCCATGTTAAAGCAGCGTTTTGGGTAAAATAGTTTTATTTATCGTACATGTTTGGACTTGTTGTTCTTGATATTATTACTTATATCCTGATTTAGATAATTACATAATGTATAAAATGATTTATATATAATATATAATCATCATATACATATATATTATATATCGATAAAAGGAATTAAATACACCGTTCATGGAGATGGTATGCCGTACGTACGCATGAACACTGTTTTCGTTTCCTTATAGAATTGAATGACACTAAATAGATGAAAAACATAAATATATATACATAGATACAGTAGCATTATTATGTCATATATTTAATTATTATTCATTATAAAAACTTTATAATCACTCATGTTTGGTTAACATGGAGAATGAATCTCATCGCATCGTGGAGACGGTAATCTGTACGTACGCATGAGCGATGATATCGTTCCCATAATTATTGAATAGAATTGGAGTGGATGGTATAATATATCAGAATAAGTATGATGTTATAATAACCATATATAGATATTCTTTACACAATTATACCCATCCATGTACGGTGTTGGTGGAAAAACAGATGACACCACAGCGTGGAGACAGTATTCCGTACGTACGCACGCGTGGTGATTTTGTTTTCCATAGGATGGATAGAAGATGAAATGAGGTTGTTTCATATTTATAATAACATATCAGTATATTATTGTTAATGATGTTATTACAATATAATTAAACAACTAATGAAGAAGAAGTTGAAGAAGAATGAAAATTGAAAGAATCAGTAACAGATATTACCTCTTCTTTGACATGCCTCTTTGAAACCTCCACTTAGGGTACTAAAATTGGTCTTTGAAGAAAACCAGGAGAACTAGTATGATTATAGGGAAGTTGAGAAGGGAAATGGGCAGGGTTTTTCCAATATTAAAGGCTCCAAATTGTGTGAGGAGAAGAGGTATGAGATTCCCTTTTATAAGGGCGGAGAGGGGCACCTTTGGAAATATAAGGAAATATTAATTTATATTAAATCCCAACCCCACGTAAAAACTTCCAAAATGACTCAATTCAAAATATTAGATGAGATAGGGTTGTAATCTCATCAACCAATAAAATTTAGACATGTTAGGAATTTATTTTAAACATTATCCACTATATTTATCCTTATTTAATCAATTTAATTTTATTTGTGGTAATAAAATTCTAAATTTTAAATTATTACAAATAATTACTTATTTTTTTTTGAATTGTCCATAATTGGATAAATTATAACCTTTTCGACCATATAAATTTAAATTTATAAATTTTAAATATTTTTGTGATTTGTAAACATTTTATAATATGTTATTTTTATAAAATAACAATAGTGTCAATTTTGACACTATTCATTTATTTGATTTTAAATAAACAATATACAGAAGATATGTTCGAACTAAAAGATTTAATATATTCATAACATGTCATAGTTGTCTATAAAGTTAGTGGATCCAATTAAATAGTTCATATAAAATTTATTTTAATATTTTTACAACCATTTTTTGATATTTCTCTTAATAAAATAATTTCAACATCACTATTATGTCACCTTTAATGATAATTATTTAATCCCTAAAAATTATAAATAAATTCATATGATGTAGATAATTTTATTATATATTTGGATACTATTCATGTTCGAAGTTTCATGAATTTTATCACTAAATTAAAATTAATATACTTATAAAATATAAGAGAGTGACATGTTGTCACTTTCTTTGGTTTTAATAATAATTAAATTATTTTCAAATAAACAAGTCCATAGAATGAATCTATTACAACCCTTAAGTGATATGAGTCATCTTTTAGTCATCCAATAGAAATTTGGCATGTGTTAGGGTAATTTTATAATTTTATATTTACCCTTAATTACCTGATTTACCTTTAACTATGGTAAATAAAATTTACCTTAGTTACTATTCATAATGCCCAAAAATAAAAAGTAGCTTATTAACATAATTTGGACCCACTGATTCCAAATATTGAATCCATTTTTCCAAATTCAATACACAAAAGTTGCATAAATTAAATTAAAATTAATCCCGTTGTCGAAAGAAAATAGGTTTTTGGTTAAAACAGTGCAAAAGATTGAATTGATTTAACCTACGAATTCAAGGTAAAATCAATGTTAATGACATCCATTATATTAAATGGTAAAAATATATTCTATTTATACATTAAAACCATTCAATATTATAATTTAACCATATAAATTATTACGATGAAAAAAGTCATTTTTAATTAAAATATAGCGTGTTTTCACTATTCATTAAAATATAAAAGTTATCAGAAAAATATCAAAAACTTTTTCCAATGTAAATTTTTATATCCCGATTCAAAAGAAGAAGTTTATTTTGTAAAATTGAACTTATAAAAATGTCAAAAACTAGATTTAATATGGTTGCGCCATCAAAAGGCGGCAAAACTGCATTTCTTGAAAAATAATTATTTTACCCGAAAAATTTATTATCTTCACATAAAATGTTTTAGAAAATTGATAAGAAGAATAATAATGTTATAAAATTAAAAATTTAGTTAATAATATTCATAAAGGCTATTCCATAATAATATTATAACAATATATCATCGTTTAGTTAAACCTGGTATTGAGTACGACACACGCTATCGAGGAAGGTCACGATTGCGTGTAATGCAAGCCAAGTCAGGGTTTCGTGTTGTGCAAGACTCCTTTTTTTGTTATAATAGAATCAAACAATTTTTCATTTATTCATTGAATATATATATATATACACACTCAATGTTGCATATAATAACTATTATCAAACGAACTTGAAATTGTGTGTAACACAATCTAAGAATAGTGTTGCGTATACTGCAAGATAATACAATGTTGCTTATAGCACAAGATAATCTTGTTGTATCATAAAAAACGTGACATCAAATAAATTAAAAATAATACTTATCATAAAATATCGGGTTGTTACATTCTACCCCCATTAAAATGAATTTCACCCTCAAAATTCGTCGAGGTTATACATGGTTTTATACTTGAATGTTTCTTTAATTGAACCCACATCTTAAAATGAAATACCAAAACTTAACATTAAAAACTAAAGTATGAAATGTAAAGGTTACCCAAATTAACTAATAACTGGGTTTCCACATAGGAGAACATAGGTGAAAATATGTATATGGAAGAGAAATCTAACCATCATGTTCTGATGGAGAGTGGTAGAGAGCATGACAATGAAAAATACAACAATCACAAAGCCATTGATTTGTGATGATCTAAGGTACCATATGATTCATCGGATATAAGGGCACTAGGACAAATTTTTTTGTTTTCAAGATCATTCCCCTAAAGGTGATGAATTAAAAGAAATACTTACATGATTTTGGTACAATCTCACTGTTGTTCGTGAATTGAACAATTTCCACATCATCTCTTAATGAAATTAAGTTTAATTTGTTATTCGTGAAGAGTTAGCTGGTCATGTGATAGAATAATGGGTCATTCCATCTATTTGAAACAAAAGGTTAGAAAAATTTATAAGTCCATCTTATGGTGAGATTAATCGTATATGGTTCCAAAAATGGACTTATTCTTTATTTATCATACCTATTAATAAAATAAAACTACTTTCCACTAACCAGGGACTTCCTGTAGGCCAGTGGTAGGCGATGAAGGCCTGTCGCACTTCGGTTGTGGGTTCGATTTCAATAGCCTTGTCCAACACGATGGGTTGTCTCCCATCTTGCAGGTTGTCCCCTTTTCTAAAACTGCATTATAATAACATTCCTGCAATAATATCGAAAAAAAGTCCTAGCCTTAATCAATACTATCTGATGTATGAAATAACCCTTTCCAATCTTTAGACTTATCCAAAATACAACTGTCCAATCTCATAGTCTACAGAAAATGATTACTGGAAAGGTCACATAACAAGAACGTGAATAACAACATTTTATGATACGACATATCTTGTTGGCCACATTCCAAACATGTGAATTCCTTAATCATGTGTTCTCTTGAAATAGAAATTACCATAGAACCTTAGTGGAAACATGAATGATGTCAAAAGTTAAATCTTTCCACATACCAAAATCCCAAAATTTCTATATACTCAAACCATGATATAACTTTTTCCTTTTATCAATCATGAGCTCATTTCATTTTCTCTTTATCCCTTCATTATGTGCTTATCATCTGCTTTCCAGAAACATTTCAATCATTTTTCATGGTTACCAGTACCATATTATTATAGAAAACCACAATGGACCAATACATAAATATTCCAATATTCCACGATACTATATACAACATTATTTTGGAATCCCATTACATAAACACTTAATCATTCCACCACATCGTTGTCATATTCAACATCACCAATAGTGATCGCATGTGACTTCCCTTTGTCCTTTTCCTTAAGTGGTTTCTCATGTCAATCATCATTAAACCTTGGATTAGGGCATTGATTATCATAATGCCCCCATTTTATTACACTTGAAGCATTGAAGTGTTGGTGGTGCGTTCTCTACCGTCTTTTCTTTATCATTAATAACCCTTTTTTCCATTACTTCGACACTCAGTTTCTTGATGAACTTCTTTTCCACACTTAATACATTTTCTAGTCCCTTTAATACAATCTCCACCATGCTTCTTTCCACACATAGAGCATAAGGAAACATTCATCATCTTTTCACCATTATTCTGAGATTTCTCCTTGAACTCCATCTTTCGTTTCTTGTCAAAACCATGAGATGGATATGTAACAAAAACATCCATTTCTACCTTGATATCACAACGCACAATTTCATCATATCTACTGAAGTCTCTTATAGCTAATTCCCATCAAAGAATTGGTTTTAAGCCACTTAATAATCGATTAACTTTAATTTCAGGTTGGATGATAATGCCAGATGCATACCTTGTAAGCCTTGTAAAATTCGCTTCGTATATACCAACAGATTCATCATCCTTTTGCTTTAGATCAAGAAACTACTTCTCTATATTTTTTAGAAGAATACGAGGGAATTACTTATTAAAAAATAATTTCTTGAACTAGTCCCATTCCATGGACTCAATTTCATCTCTTGGCCTCATATTCTTGATAATATTCCACCATTGATCAGCTTCACCTTCAAAACGATATACTGCTAAGATGACTTTATCATGTTCATAACATTGAAGAACTGAAAATATCTTTTCAGTGGTACTGATCCATTGTTCAGCATCAAGTGGATCAGATGACCCACTGAAAGAAAGTGGGTGTTGCCTCATGAAGGACTCAATAGTATATTGTTCCCTTCACTGCTCATTTGGAAGTCCAGAATGATTCATAGCCTGTGTAAGTATAGAAATCAGATTTTTAACTCTATCTCCCATAACATTGGTTTTTTCAAGAGGACAATCATTGCATTTTCCATTACATTGATCAACACAGTTCCATCGGGTTCCATCCATCGTCTAAAACCCAAAAAGAATAGTGTGAGAGGAAAAAATCATGAGAGGGAAAACAACATAATAAATGCGGAGTACCTTCAATATCTAACATCTTATATTTAATTCTAAGATCGTTACCGTAATTCTAGGATTATAACCTATAATTATAATTAACCTTATGGACATCCCTAGACATACCTTATAAATATCTCTAGGGATCTCACTAAAGTTCTCGCATCCTAGTTTCCAAAGGTTGACTAAACCTTTCCTCTGATACCAATTGTAATGACCCAAATCTTGACGTACATGGATATTACTTTACTTTTTCAGAATAAATAATACATAACAAAAACATAAACACAGGGACCGTAATAGTTTAGTGTCTTTGGAAACTCGGAACGTAATCTTCTAATCGTGGTGGAAGATCTTCAACATCTCCCATAAATATCTTCCCATTTTATTTTCTTACCTAAAACCTTTCTTTATATCCTAGGGAAATGAAAACATATAAAGGGTGAGCTCAAATTCTCAATAAGGGTAAGCATGGATAAATTAAAACAAATCATATACATTAGAACTTACAAACATGAACATAATGTTTAAATATCAAAATCTTGAGCAATGACATAAAACATGGCAGTACATAAGGCATAGATCATAAAGAAACATTAATCATGTTAAAATTGTATGGGAATAAAACATGTGATTGTAGAAACCATTAATCACATGATATTATTTCCATAGTAGTCAAGGTATTGCTTCCAAGACCATCATAGTGGACAAAGTCCCTTTCTGAATCGAGTTCACTCCTCGTTCCAGTCCTTTATTACTAAACCGGATTAACTTACCGTTCCAGCCATGTCTATCTCATGAGATATAAATCTTTACCCAATGCATTGGAGGGAGATATAGGTCCCAACCATCTCATAATGAAATCATTCTTACTTGTTCAACAAAATAAACATAAATCATTCATAATAACCGAACGAATAAAATGGGTTTCAAAAACATCATCCCATCATCACATAATCCATATAAAATAAATGGATATCATTTCATAATAAGAATTGTGAAACCATGTAAATCATAGAGACATTATACTTGAAACATAAAAATATGAAATAATGTCATCTTAGATGAAAAAATAGTTTTGATAAAACACTTGAAATGAATTGTTGAGGAAAATGTCCTTTCTTCTTCAAAATCAATTTCTTTTCACAAAACGTCATGCAATTTTAAAAGAAATAGATTTTGTTGAAAATAGTCATAAAATATTTTGGAGGAAGCTTCATGAAAATAAGGCTTTATAAAATCGTAAAAATCCTTTCATTCCGTATAAGTTAAAAAACATTCTTCTTGTAGTTTTTCCAAAAAAGTCAAAAAGAACATCGTACAGAAAACGACAGAAGATTCCTCTCATATCATTACCAAAAACTCCCCAATAGGTAAAAGTGGACTTAAAAAAATTTAGTAGGATAGAAATTATATTACACATTTAATAAACATGGATGTGGATGATAAATATGCCCTAGTGAATATCGAAGTATAAACAATATCAGATAAAAATTGAGATTGTGAAATTTTCCCTTACCTTAGGTTCGATATGCTTCGTACGTATCTGAACCTCCAGTATAATGATTTAAATAATTTCATTGACTTATTACAGAATCATATTAATTGTTATGATATCATATATCGTTCACTAATGTCTTTATATTACCCGTTCTTTTGTATGTTCCATGTTAAAGCAGCGTTTTGGGGAAAATCGTTTTCTTTGTCGTACATGTTTGGACTTGTTTTTCTTGATATTATTACTTATATCCTGATTTACTTAATTCAAGAATGTAAAAAATAATTAATATATAATATATATTCATCATATACATATATATTATAGATCGATAAATGGAATTAAATACACCGTTCATGGAGACGGTAGGTCATACGTACGCATGAACACTGTTTTCGTTTCCTTATTGAATTGAATGAAACTAAATAGATTACAAACAAATATATATATAAATAAATACAATAGAATTATTATGTCATTTATTTCATTATTATTCATTATATAATCTTTATAATAATTCATTTATGGTTAACATGGAGAATGAATCTCGTCGCGTCGTGGAGACGGTAATCCGTACATACGCATGACCGATGATATCGTTCCCATAATTATTGAATAGTATTGGAGTGGATGGTATAATATATCATAATCAGTATGATGTTATAATAACCATATATAGTTATTATTTACACCATTATACCCATCCATGTAAGGTGTTGGTGGAAAAACATATTACACCACGGCGTGGATACGGTATTCCGTACGTACGCACACGTGGTGATTTCATTTTCAGTATGATGGATAGAAGGTGAAATGGGGTTTTTTCATATTTATAATAAATTATCAGTATATTATTGATACTGATGTTTTTAAAATATAATGAAAAAACTAAATAAGAATATTTTGAAGAAGAAAGAAAATTGAAAGAATCGGTAACAGATATTACCTCTTCTTTGACCCGCCTCTTTGAAACCTCCACTTAGGGTACTAAAATTGGTCTTTGAAGAAAACCAGGACCCCTAGTATGATTCTAGGGAAGTTGAGAAGGGAAATGGGGAGGGTTTGGCCTAGTTTAAAGGCTCCAAATTGTGTGAGGATAAGAGGGAGGAGATTCCCTTTTATAAGGGAGGAGAGGGGCACCTTTGGAAATATAAGAAAATATTAATTTATATTTAATACCAACCCCACATAAAAACATCCAAAATGACTCAAATACGAATATTAGATGATATATTCTTGTAATCTCATCAAATAACAAAATTTGGACATGTTAGGAATTTATTTTAAACATTATCAACTTGATTTATACTTATTTAAACAATTTAATTTTATTTGTGGTAATAAAATTCTAAATTTTAAATTATTACAAATAATTGAATTTTTTTTAATTGTACATAATTTGATACATTATAAAATTTTAGATGATATAAATTTAAATTTAAATTTTTTTAATTTTTTAGTGATTTTCAAACAATTTTATAATATGTTATTTTTATAAAATAACAATAGTGTCAATTTTCACACTATTCATTATTTGATTTTAAATAAACAATATAAAGAAGATATGTTTGAACTAAAAGATTTAATAGATTAATAAAATGTCATATTTGTCTATAAAATTAGTGGATAACATTAAATATTTCATATAATATTTATTTTAATATTTTTAAAACCATTTATTTGATATTTCTCTTAATAAAATAATTTCAACATCACTATTATGTCACCTTTAATGATAATTATTTAATCCCTAAAAATTATAAATAAATTTATATGATGTAGATAATTTAATTATATTTCTGGAGACTATTAAATTTTTATGTTTCATGAAGTTTATCACTAAATTAAAATTAATATACTTATAAGCTTTAAGATAGTGACATGTTGTCACTTTCTTTGGTTTTAATAATATTTAAATTATTTTCAAGGAAAAAAGTCCATAAAATGAATCTATTCCAACCCTTAGGTGATATGGGTCATCCCATAAAATTTTGGAATGTGTTAGTGTAATTTTATAATCTTATATTTACCCTTAATTACCCGATTTACCTTTAACTAGGGTAAATAAAATTTACCGTAGATACTATTCATTATTCCCAAAAATAAAAAGTAGCTTATTAACATAATTTGGACCCACTGATTCCAAATATGGAATCCATTTTTACAAATTCAATACACAAAAGTTGTAGAAATTAAATTAAAATTAATCCCGTTGTCGAAAGAAAACTGGTTTTTGGTTAAAACATTGCAAAAGATTGAATTGATTTAACCACGAATTCAAGGTAAAATCAATGCTAATAAAATACATTATATTAAATGGTAAAAATATAGTATATTTATACATTAAAACGATTAAATATTATAATTTAACCATATAATTTATTATGATGAAAAAGTTGTTTTTAATTAAAATACAGCGTATTTTTACTATTCATTAAAATATGAAAGTTATCAGAAAAATATCAAAACTTTATCCAATGTAAATTTTTATATCCTGATTCCAAAGAAAAGTTTATTTTGTAAAATTGAACTTATAAACATGCCAAAAACTAGATTTAATGTGGGTGCGCCATCAAAAGATGGCAAAACTGCATTTTTTTAAAAATACTTATTTTACCCGAAAATTTTATTTTTTTCACATAAAATGTTTTAGAAAATTTATAAGATGAATAATAATGTTATAAAATTAAAAATTCAGTTAATACTATTCATAACAGATAGTCCATAATAATATTATGACAATATATCATCATTTAGTGAAACTTGGTATTGCGTACAACACACGCTATCGAGGAAGGTCGTGATTACGTGTAATGAAAGCCAAGTCAGGGTTGTGTGTTGTGCAAGACTCCTTTGTTGTTTCGTTATAACAGAATCCAACCATTTTTCATTTATACATTGAATATATATATATATATACACTCAATGTTGCGTATAATGACTATTATGAAACGAACTTGAAATTGTGTGTAACACAATCTTAGAATAGTGTTGCGTATACTGCAAGCTAATACGGTGTTGCGTATAGCACAAGATAATCTTGTTGTAGCATAAAACACATGACATCAAATAAATTAAAAATAATACTTATCATAAAATATCAGGTTGTTACACCGACGTGGAGAGTTGGGGGTACAAGCAATACCTACCCTTCGGGTAGGATCCTTGGTGGACGATCGCAGGAGCTATTTCAATTTTCTAGTTGTAGTTGTATATTTCAATTGGAATTGTATTTCAACCCCTTAATTTCAGTACACATTTGTTCTACTACAATTTTTATTCATGGTTGCATATTGTTGTGTTATTGTATGTGTGTTTATACAGGTTTAAAGGAGATGTCTTCCCATTTTCAGAATACTCTTTTTCGGTGCTAGTCGCCAAACCCTAGCCTAGGGAAGCCGGGCTTGGTGTAGTCAGGGAATGGGCTGCAAGGGATAGGTTATTACAAATCCTAAGACTACCATATGTTTACAACATCACTAGACTTATGAATAATCTATTTTCCTATGATAAATTGCATAATTATGGATTTGGTACAATTTTCAAATGAATTTAAGGACAGTTACATGGGGAACCAAGATTATTGAAAAATTTGTAATGGATGTAGCCTTTAACATGGAATGAAATTCATATGGGAGTACAGATGTTTGATGTAGAACATCCAATTATAGTGAATTATAGAACTATATTTTTTATCACCCCATTAAATGGAACATGATCATTATAATGTCGAATGGAAAATTAAAGCTTCATTAAATAAAAAAACAGTCGATGTGAATGTTTTATTTTGGGAATGTATAATATATTGTATATTATATTAGGGGATCATTATTTAGATGATATGAATTTGGAGCTTGTACAGTCATAGGTTTAGGAACTATCCTTTTTCAATCATATGGTGGTTTCCTTTACATTATTACAATAATTTATGATGTTAAAAGTAAAGTAACGATTTAGATCTTGAAGAATATATGTTGTTTATTTTATATGTTTATTCAGTGTAATGTGTTGGTAGAATGGGAATATCTTTGGAAGATAGTACGCATTAAAATGGAAAATAATAGTGAGTATTATGGATGAAAATTTCAAAATTTCAACGAGTATGTGGTAATGCATAAGAAGACGTTGTCTTGAACTATAAAAAATGGAGTGGATAAAAGAATTGATATCCCTTAATAGAGAAATGAAAATGTTTGAGAATTCACTCAGTAATTCATAAGTCAATTTGGATAGAGGCACCCATCTCCATATCATATATTTCATATAGAAGTCTATTTCAGTAGTTGAGCTATAAATTTTAGAGAAGAAATGGTCTTGAAAATGAAAAAAAAATTAATAAACAAAGAGACTTTATAGTTAATTATATATATAGGAAAATCATAATGACTATGATAAATAGGATTCAAAATCCAAAATTATCATTTTCCTACATTTTGAATATAAATGTACTGGATGTAATTTTTGGGATGGTGAATGAAAATAAATCATCCAAAGTATATATGATATCCTTTTATAAAATGGTTTTGTAGATGACCTAAAAAATGGTCGAATATGATGTTGAAGGGAAATGAACTGTATATGTTATTGATGATAAATTTACTAAAATATTGAAAAAATATAAGAACAGTGATGTATATGTTCATGGAATGAATAGTACATATGTAAATTTATAAACAATACTAGAATGATTTTGGGAAACTAAAGATCAAGCGGTAGAATCAAATTTATACACCTTTAATGTAAAATAAAAATAATTTATTGTAAATGTAGAAAGAGAACAATGAATATTACAATTTAGATGAGGATATCAACCATAATAAAATGAATAGTTCAACAGAATATGTCTGAAATTAACATTCCATATGGTCGAAAGGTAATTTAAGTCAACTTGTTTTACAAGATTATGTTAGAGATTGATTAAATGAAAAGAGACAATGAATGACTTGTAGTAAAGGGGTTTCAATAGAAGTATATAGTGGATTTATTATAAATATTTGAATTGGTAGTTATAAATATTACCATTAGAAATTTTATATAAATGGTTACATCAAGATATCTATATCCATTGAATATGGGTGTGAAGGCATATCTAATTTATCGTGTTTTTATGAAGTAGAATTATATGAATAAAAAATGGGTATTCCCAAAATTTGGTCTAGAAATATTGTATGTAAAGTAATAAAACCAATATATGGGATGAATCATGACCCGATACTATGGAATCATAAATTTGATGCATTCTTTCTAGAGGAAGGATATAATAGTTTCACTATAGATTATTTGTTTAAATTAAGTAATGGTATTATGGGGAATTAAACCTATATATTTTCTATATTGAAGACATATAGATTTGTGGGTGATATGTTTGGAAAATCCAAAAGTTGAAATTTGATTTGGTGGGATGTTTCAATATTATTAATCTTGTATGGGGAAAAAGTATTGTGGGGTTTCATATTTAGAGTTATAAAAAAACTATGAAATTTGTTCTATCATAGATCTACTATCTCTGGAAGATTATGGAAAGGTTTGATATGGTTGGAAGTAATCAATCTTCAACACCATTTATGTATCTCTTCATTTTTTTGATGTCACAGGGACTATAAATAATTTTCAGTCCATGTTTAAAAGGAATTTATAGCGTGCATCCATGATTGGATGTTTGATACATCAAATGGTATGTACATGGCTAGATATTTTCCATAATGTGGGAGTTATGAGATAATATATAAAAAACATGTAAAATTTCACTAGGAGGTTGTGGAGTGGATCCTTTATTTTTTTGTATGGATTGAATGTACAAACTTGTTTTTTTGGGGATTAAGATTTGTTAAATGGGGTTTTACATTTGTACTTTACTATAAATTCATATACACGATTATGTATAACGTGTTTATGGTTCACCTATAGAGGAGATATATATAGTTGAATTCCACCAATGTAGAAGATTGATAAATTAAGTAAAACTAAATTAGATTCGGTAGATTATAAAAATTATAGAAAATAAATGGTATGGTCTAAGATATTTCAATTGGAGCTTGAACGATGTAAGGAATGTGCTTTTATCTACTCCTATTTCTAATTTAGAATACCCATGTCTAACAATATGATGTTTAATCCAACAAAAAATTAGTATCAATGTGATGAAGCAATTTATCCAAAAAATACTGGGGGAAATGGTGGATGATACAGAAGATAGTAGGAAGATATCATCAAGTATACATACCCAACAAAGATAATATTTTATTAAATTATGATTTAGCTTTTAGCCTTATTGGTACATGGGTGAAGTGAGTAAATAATGGTGGAATACATTATAATGATATATTTTGGAGACATTCTGAGGTTTTTCCTTTATTAATTATTTATATGGGATATTTTTTGTAATTTGGTATTTGTTCTGAGTATCAAAATTGGTTATAATTAGAAGTTCATAATACTATATGTTCATGAATTGAAATTAAATTAATCTGAATTTTTGTTTTTGTATGTAATAAGGAATTTATATAAATATATCTATAAAATATATTATATATCTGAGTAGTTATATCAAAAATTTTCATTAATTTATGTTTATATGTTGGAGAATTTGGAATTTTAGTTTTCTTAAAAAGATAAATTTTCACCAGGATAGTCAACCAAAAATGGTGGTAATTTCTATTGATCCATATTTTTAGGGGAGTACATTTTACCATAGTTGTTTATTTTAAATTTTTGTTTAGGTATATGGATTCCAAGTAGAAATTTAGGGGAAATGTTGATTAATGTTTTGTTTATTGGAGATTTGTGATGTTTCAATATTATGAACCGAACCATTTACATATAATATTACATGATTTTAAGAATAATTATACATCATAGTACATGAAAAAGATCATAAATTCTAGTGTCCTCAAATACAAGATACATAAAACTAAAAACAAAGAACTAAATAAAATTTTTCATTATTTAATCATCAAAAAGTGCTCCTAACTTCCATTGTTCTCAAACATATGCATAGTGAACCCTGATGAACACATGAACAATGGGATGAGCATAATATTCAGGTAAAGGAATTACCATAAGAAAAAAGAATTAACACATGGGATAGAAGGCTTGACATTATGATAATAAAAGGCCTGCAACATATGGAATACTAAAACATAAACCTGGAATCATATAAACATGAAGTCATAGTAATGTGGAAGATACATTAAATATCACTTTATCAAGAGTCATGGATAACCTCCAAGACTATTGCACATGGTAGCACAAGCTAAGGCTAACTGCCACAACCATGACACATGGTAGCAGAAGGCAAGGCTAACTTCCAAGACCATTTCATATGACATCTCATGAGACTCAACTTTACGGAATGCATTGGAGCGCTATCTGGTTTCACTGATATTATATTTTTATGAATATATTTTCCATATAATGAATCATACATAATCAATATTAGATAAACATAAGTGTCACACATGGATTGAATTGTGTACCATAATCATGTCATAAAGCATAAAAAATAGATGTGTCATAAAACATTACATGAAAGAAATGGAATAAAATATGTATTTTCATTCATATGTAAAAAAATTCATGTATCATGTATTGTGATGTCATGTATATGTGACAACATATAAGAAAATTAATTATGAAATTTTAGCATTAAATCATTTTTCTGCGGTTTAAAAGAAAATAATATTGAGCCTTTAAAATAGAAAATGAAAAAATACATTATATAAAACTAGATATGAACCAAGAAGGTTTTCATAAAAAATACTTATTTTTGAAAAATTCAATGGTGGATTAAAACATAAGATATATTTCAATTTAAATAAGGTAATAATTTGGGATGTTCCCTCAACACCGGTTTGCTTATAGGGAAATATTGAGAAGGGAATCACATAAAAACATGTATATCCACGAAAGATAATGACAAAAGGTTCAAAAAAAGTGAATTTGGATCAATTAAACATCATTTATATGATTTTAATGAATGATAAGATAACTACATTTTGGTAAAAGTAAGATAAGGCAACCCAATGGAGTAATGGAGGTTCGGGTAGAATCTCTTACGGATTATCGACATGGTATCAATTGTACATAATAGGGATTAATGAGAGAGAAGGGGTTTCTCATCAGTTATAGATCATGTATATAAAATGTTTGAGGTGAAAAATTATACCCCCTCATTAGGGATTACACATAAAAGGGCATCACATAGAGGGAATTATTGAAAAAAAAATTTAAAATTGAGAGGATCCCATACCTAAAGTCAGATGGTGTTCTCTACTTGAATTTAATGAAATGAATAATAAAATTAGGTACATTAATTAATAATTATAGGAATTATTTTACATGTATTTTATTCATTATAACCTTTTAAATTTCATTCATAACCTTTTTTATTGGTTATGAGGATCAATTTCATTTTTCAGGTCCGTTTGTTTCTTGTTCGGTTTACATATACACATGAACGGACGATAATGTAAAATGAATATGGTTTTCTAGAATTGGAGTTATATTTTATTTTAGAACATATATAAGGATAAATGGTTGTAAATTTAATTTAGTTGGAGTGAATTTCAATCATTATATAAAACATTAATGATGAACGCTTGGATTAGTTTGGCGATTTTGGTCACAATTAACTTTTTTATTATTATTTTACATCATTTTTGAAAAATGATTCCATAACAACACTTAAGATAAAATATATATTTAATAGTTTGGTTAAAAAATTTAAATGTTTTCATTTCCAAAATTGAATACGGTAACATAAATTGAAAACCCGTCATCCCTGAAAGTGATAAGTTAACATATCATGGATAGTTCTTTTATTTCCTTTATAAAAAAGGAGGGGAAAAGAGAGATAATAATAAATTATCCCATTATTATAATAACATTATAGAAAATATTAGGTACTGGATTTCTCATACCATTTAGAGGAGGATATTTTATGAATGAAAAGAGAAAAAATGGAAATGAATAGAAAATGAAAGAAATGAACAAAGAGACTTACTTCTTGATTCAATCTTCCTTAAGAGCCTATTAAAGGGAGAGGATTTGGTATTTTGAAGAGAAAAAGGGGTGTTGGACGAGGGGGAGTAACATCAAGAGATATTTTTGGGAGAATTTAGGCAAGGAACAAGGCTTGAGTGGAGTGAAGAGAATAGGTAAGGAGGGGTGGTATAAATAGTGGAGGAGAGGAGGGTTTTCATAATACTTAATTCCTTAGTTTATTAATTTCCCTCTAGATTAGAAATAGTGATGATTACATGGAAAAATATATTAATAAGTGTATTTTATTTATAATAAGGTTTCTTATATCATCCATCATGATACGAATAGTCCATTTAGCATATAATTTATATATAAGGTAAATTACCTTATCTCACCATTCATAAAAAATTGAAGTATTTTAAAAAGATCCCAAAATTTCACCCTAACCATTTTTCGACATGTAGAATTGAAAAATGAATTCCATTTTTTGACATGTAGAATTGAAAAATGAAGTCCATTTTTCAAATATAATTTTCTATGTTTTTTTAATTTAATTTTTAATTTAAACCATAATTTACTTGAAAAATACTGATTTTAAAACTATTACTGATTTTATAATGCTTTAAAAAATTACATAAGGTCTTATAAAATTATCTTAAAACCAAAAGATATAAAATTGATATTTTATGAACACCTTTTTGAAAAATGATTTTTCATTTAAATTAATTAATTAATTTAAAATAATTATTTATGACATACAAAAATACTAATACTTTTAAAATGGTCATATTATCACTTATAAGATACCTGAATTTTATTTATAAAAAAAGGGTGTGGTTACTATTCTTTTTGATGGTTTACTATTCCTAAGGGTGGGTTACTATTCATGAGGTTAGGTTACTATTCACAAATAAATTAATTTTCTCTTATCTGACTCTAATAATCTTTCTAATCGCAGTTGTGTATATCAAATTTTGGAAATTCAAAACACAGAAGTGTCAAAATTCTGTTTAAAGGTTACATAATAATTAATAGTTCATTATTTTTTGCTTTTATGTGATTATATGACATAATTATAAGAAAGTAATTTCCATTAATAAAAAATTACGTCATTTGATTATTCCCCCCATATAAAATTTTTGGCTCGAAATTTCATTTTATATTCCAAGCAATAAACCGGTGTGGCTACTTTTCTGTCATTGCCACACCTAGTTCCCATGTTGCCTCTTCGTACTTGTGGTTATGTCACCGTACTTTGACTAGGTGTGTGGTATTGTTTCATAGAAATTTATCTTTATGATCCATCATATTCACTGGATTCTCCATGTAAGAATGATCATTATCCAACTATACCACCTATAAAGAGAGTATATGTGATGGTTCTGGTTTGTACTTCCTTAAGAGGGTTACATGAAAGGCCTTGTGTACTTTGGACATGGTTGGAGGATTTTCTAGATGATATGACAAAACCCCAAACTGATCAAGAATCTCGAAGGGGTCGATGTACCTGGGACATAACATTCCTTTCTCACCAAACCTCATTACCTTATTGTGTTGAGATATGCATATAAATGCCATGTCTCCAATATTGAAATCAAGGTCTCATTGAACATTTTCCGCATAACTCTTTTTTTGACATTGTTATACTGAATTGTTTTCAACTTCACCACCATTTTATAATCCATTTCATTTCCTAGTAGCCTACACTCACAGACATCATCCCAACACATCAGTGTTCTTCACCTTTTCCCATAAATGGCTTTGTATAATGCCATCTGGTTGCTCGAGTGGAAATTGTTGTTGTTGGAGAATTAAAGTGGTGGAATATGATGGTATCATACTCATTTGAAGTCACTAGAACATTCTCTCAAAATAGATTTTGGGGTATACATAGTTCTCTCAAAATAGCTATCAGTTTGAGGATGATAGGACGTACTGAAGATTTGTTTAATTCTAAGAGCACATTGGAGACTTTTCCATAACATCAATGTGAATCATGGATCTCAATCACATTAAGTATATAGTGGTACACCATGCAGCCTTAACACATCATTGAAGTATATATGAGAAATTAGATCCAATTAGACGTCCTCTTGAATTATGATAGTGTGTGCTGTCTTTGTAATATGATCCACAATGACCCATATAACATTTTTTCCTATAGATGTCCTTGGAAGTCTAGTGACAATGTCCATAGTGATGTTTTCCCCATTCCATGTTGGTATGGGTAGTAGTTACATCATCTCCATAGACTTCTTTATTTATGACATTACTTTTTGAAATACCTGTATCTTTGATTATTACTCAGCATTCTCCTTCTTCATATTGTCCCACGAAATGTTCTCTTTGAGATCTCGATACATCTTTGTTCTCCCTAAAAGAATAGATATGGTTGAGCTATATGCATAATTCATAAGAACTTTCTTAATCATTATATCAGATGGTACACAGAATAGTGACCCAAACCTTACAAATCCTTCCTCATCAATCTTGAACTATAAGGATTTCCCATTTTTAATGGATTCTACCATTTTTTTAATTTCCACATCTTTTCTTTGAGAATCCCTTATTTTCTCCACGAGGTATGGTTAACCAATCATTTGAGAAAGGATTGATGATGTTACCCCCTTAATTATTCACATGTTTATACATGGAATATTTAAGAATATTGGATCCTATTCAAATATCCTCATTGAAAAAGATGTAGGAAAATTTCTACTCTGAGAATCCACCATCATATTTTGCTTACTATGAGGGTAGCAGATTGAGCAGTCATAATCCTTGATTAGATCTATCCATATTCACTGGTGAATAATAAGATTTTTTTGTGAATGTATATTTGAGACTTATGTGATCAGTATATACCTCATACTTCTCCCCATAGAGACAATGCTGCTAGAGTTTTAGTGCAATGATTATAGCTGCCAACTCCAGATCATTCGTATTATAGTTTTACCAATGTATTTTTAGCTAGTTTAATGTGTAGGCAATAATGTTATCATTTTCCATCATCAAAATACCTAAGCCCTTTTTAAAGAATCAATATCCACCACAAACTGTTCTCCACTTCTTAGGAGTGTGAGTATTGGCATAGTGATAAGCCTCTTTTTCAACTCCATAAAACATTTTTCACATTCTTGAGTCCCAAAAAACTGTATTGTAATGCCCCGATCCTAGAATCCAAGAGGTGGTGCATTATTTCAATACATTGGCATGATTATAAGGAATCAACTCCCAAAGGACCGATCAGTTTAGTAGTCTTGGAAACAAGATACATATATAAGTTCAACAATATAACATGAAAAGGAAAAAACACTAATTTATTCCATTAGAAACATCCAAGATTCCAAGATTATTCCTATAAGTCACTCATAACTAAATTCTTCATATCCTGGGAAAATGAAACATGATAAAGGGGTGAGATTTAACGTTCAGTAAGTGTAAGAAATACAATGGATGATAACATAAACATTAGTCATGGTGAATAATTAAAAAAACACGACTTTACGAATAATAAACATGAACACGTTATGGAAGGAATATGAGATGACTAAATAATGCCAAAATAAAACATATTCATGGGTATTCTAGTATTCGAATGACCACATGAAATATCAATATCCAATATCATTATTATGGAATTCAAAATTCCAGACATCATAACCACATATTCAAGTTCTTGTGCCAAGACTACAAATAAGATTTTGTCAAAGCCCTGTGCCCAGACACTAGTTCGTCTCATGAGACCTACCAATGCATAAAGGAGCTATAGTGGGTTCCACCAGTCACTTACTAAGTCCAATTAATTCCTCATTATAAATGTTTGAAATATAACATAATTTTTTTTATTAAAACAAGAATACAAAATGTCAATACTTTACCCACAAACAATTAATGGTATAAAAATTGCACATGCACAGTCAAACATAACTCATTAAATAAAATATTGAAGATTGTATTGTAACAGATTAGACTCAATAGAGAATAATGAAGGATATTTACAATGATGAAAATAATCATCCTAACTATTTTAGAGAAATATCCCCAATTTCTTGAAAACATTTAAAAAGTCACACTATTTGTCAAGAGGCCGCTTAAAAAAAGTTTTTTGAATCAATGTGTCCAACCACACTTTGAAACATTTAAAAGGAATTTTAATTTTAAAAATTCAATGTCCATATTAATAATTCCTTAAAACTATTTTAAAACATGGACATTAATGATAATGATTTATAATAATAAATCTTTAAAACATTTAAAATGATTTTTTAGTTAGAGTTCCTGTCCAAAAGAGAGAAACATTAATACAAACAATTGAGGTAATAACTAATTTATAATATCATGAGAATAAATGGATTAATGATATACTATGTCAAAGTACATTCTATACACCATATAAAAGTGAATTGGTGTATAACAACAAATAAGTCTCAATAGAATGTAAATTGAGATGAAATCTCTTATAAAGAATATATCCTTAGGTTAAGGATAAATCAACGACATAATTATGTGTGACAAATATAAATACACTCAATATGATTGGATATTCATTTTAAATAAATCATAAGAAATTCACACATATTTTTCGAAAAACAACACCAATGAATTGGATGTTCAACTCAATGTATATAGATTGAGTTAAAATTACTCTCATCAAGTTCATATCGATGACTTGAGAATTCATCAATGGAGTGATTATCTGAATCAAAAAGTATATTCATGGAAATGGGAGTTGAAATTACTACACAAATAATAAATAGTGATTCCCCACATAATCATGGAGTAAAATAATCAATGAAGTATGCGTAAATCCCAACGAGTGGAAAATTGAAAATTGAAATTCCCTTACCGAGTTGGTAACTTATGAAATATACACTCCATGGAAAATGTATCATACAATGAAGATGTAAATACCCATAAATTAAATTATATTAAAAAAATAATACAATCAGGGGTAGTACATACTCCACACAAAATGAAATAGTGGCCAATATAGCATGAATCACACGGGAATAAAAGTGAGATGAAAAACCCAAAAATCGTTGTAATCAATCGAGTCGTATGAAAAAAAGTTAATAACCACAAAATTAATCATATAATACCATGAATATAATGTGAATCATGATAATATATATCAAATTTCAGTAAATAATACACCACATGCAATAAATAAGTGGCGAACAATGGAAATCTCATGGAATTAAAAGTGAGATAAGAAACCCCTTACCTCAAGTCTGACTTTCCTTGTATGTTCCTTGTTCTTACTCAATAATAAAATTTACTTAATTTATACTTGATTAAGATCATTTTAAAAGTTTATTATTCCTTTTATGCCCCTTATTACATTTTTATATCAATTAGTTAATTATTTGATTTCATATTGGATATTTTATCGATGTTCAGAACTTGAGTCAGAAATGAACTTGTTATAATTACAATTTTTCCATGTGGTAAAAATTTCCTTATCTCCAAAATGATATACATGATTTAGATATCATATATATATATATTATATAACCAGTATATATATGTATTTATAATAGTACATAACATTTGGAGATAAGAAATAAAATGCATCGTTCATGGAGACGGTAAACCGTACGAACGCATGAACACTACTTAAATTTTTATTTTTTATTTTAATGAAATTAAAACAAAATTATAAAAATGTATACTATAATTCCAGTATAATATAAAATATTATATCATTAACTCCATAATTTATACTTCCCACAGAAGTCATTAATGAGTCATATCACTTTGAGGGGGCGGTAGTAAGCACTTCCTCAAATGAAATTATCGTGTTTTACCCAAAATGGAAACCATAAAGGTATGATCTAAATGGAAAATACAAAAAAAAAATAAAAAAAACATAACATATATCATATATAATTACAGTTCCTTATTAATCTCTACCATGAGAGGTGGTAAGAGATAATCGAACAGTCATCGTTTCGTGGGGAGTTAGTTTTCCAACGACAGAAATAGTATGTTCCTCACCCATTAGATGGAGGTGTGTGTATGTGTAGTTAAAATAATTCTCATAACAACATCCTAGTATATTTATTATACTGTTTTGTTATAAAATAAGGTAATTAAAAGTTTCTAGGGGGTTGGAGAAGTAAAATAAAACAAAATAAAACAAAAGAATTTAAGAGAATGTGTTACCTTTAATTTGGGAAACTTCCTCTGGTTTGAACCAAAAGGAAATGATGAAGTTACTTATTCATAAGTTAAGGTTTATAGGAGGAAGAGGGGTATCTTGAGAGATTATTTTGGTAGGTTTTGTGTTAGTCAAGGGTCTTGAAAGGTTTGTGGAATGGGTTAGATGTTGTGTTCTTTTATAAGGGGGAGGAGGGGCTCTTTAAGAAGGTGTGAAAATATAATTTTATTATGTAGTGATATTCGGTTTCTAAAAGTCCAAATCTAATTAAAGTTGAATATAACATGACTAATGGTCTAAATAAAATCATTCAATAATAACTGGACAGGTTTTGGATATTATTTTAATATTAATATTCATATTTATTTAAATCATTTAATAATGAGGTAAATACTACATCATTATTGTGTCATAAATAATTTAATTTATATGATGTATAAAAATTAAAGAATAATTACGATAATGTAGGAATTTTTTTACCTTTCCAATTATTATTTATATTCAAAAATATGACTTATATATCCCCATGTAAAATTTTATATACTAAATGATATTTGTTAATGTCATTTTTGTCTTTACTTTAAGTTAATTAAAATAAAATGACATTATCATTCATAAGTGGATCCATGGGGTCCCAAAATCGACCCAATGATGCCAATGGTCGTCCATGACATATTTAATATTGTTATTACAAGTGTAAAAGTAATTTTGTATTATTATAATGTTGTTTTTACCTTGAATTACCATATTTACCTTTAACTGCGGTAAATAAAAGTCAAAATTTACTATTCACCATAAATTATTTTCTACTTATTGAACCACATTTTACATTAAAATAACAACCATTCATCTCGGAGTTTCAAAATTAAATTTTCAGAAGTGGTAAATTTTCATTTAAATGAAAAATTCGGATTTTTAACTACCACTTAGTGGTTTTACTATTCATCATAATTTGATGTTTGTTAGAAAAATACAAAAAATTCAGCCTAAGATATATTTGATTTTCTGAATTCAAAAATGATGTCTATTTTACCAAATTAAAAACATATAAGTTCGATTAATTAATCTAAAATTAAATCTCGTTGTCAAAATAAATAGCTTGTTTTTAAGAAACATTAACTATCAAAAGAGTGACACTTTTCTATGTATAATTTCACAGTAAAATAAATTCCAATGACCATAATTGGATTAATGGGTAAAAATACAATCTAAATAAACAGAAAAACCTATTTAAAATATAATCTACCATTATAAATAAATTAGATTAAAAGGCATTTTTGACTTAGAATATAGTATTTCTCACTATTCATTAAAAATGATTATTTTTAGAAAAATAGAAACTTTTCATCCAAAGTAAATTTTGATGTCATGATTCTAAATAATAATTTTATTTTATCAAATTGAATATATAAAAGGGTCAAATATTTGATTTAAAAAGGGTCCTCCATAAAAATGTGGTAAAATTGAATTTTTTTGAAAAATACATTTTTTGTCTGAAAAAATGAATTGGTTCTTATAAATCGGGTTTATAAAATTTAGTCTTAATAAGAGGGAAAGGGAGATGAAAAAGTCACTGGAAAATTATGATCTCGATTAGTAGAAAATTGGTGGAAATTAGAGACACATAATTGGAGAAAAAACCTAAATATTTATAGGGAGTGATTGTGGTCATCAATCACAAACAAGTGTAAATTTGAGGGCCTCAAAGCCATCAATCTATGATGATTTAAAATGGAATCAGTTCAAAAAAAAATAAAGCATTTGGAAAACAAGTTTTTGGTTTTAATATCCCCTCCCTAATGTTTAATAATTAATTTATTCATAGAATAAGAAAACAGAAATATACTTGACAAATAGAGTTTCATCCTTCATCTAATTCTTACCACAAACTCATCTTTCACTCCAAATGATGAGTATTAATGATGACTTGGTCACACATGAAGTTCTATAATCAACTTATAGAGAATCATTTAATCCAAAATGGATGAACTATATATTTCCATTTTTTAGAGATTAACCAAAACCAAAATGGTTAGTAAAATATCAAATGATCCCAAAAGGATAATACTTTACAGAATGAAATACTAATCTTAATTTCTAAAATTAAAAAAACTATACCCAAAGATCATCAATTAACACTCAATAAACAATTGTCCATAAGTTTTTTTAATATAATCCAAACTATTATTGAAACACAAAACATAGAAGAATTTTCTTACATAATCTTCCATGTTAAATTGTTTCTCTAAATAATATTGACTACTCTTAAATTCACATACTTAAAAACAATTAACCTAATCACATATTCTCTATGATAGGTTTATCATTTCTATAAATAACCCAAATTGCTAAAAATATACAATAAAAACATTGGTAAAAGAAAACATTACTCTTCAAATGAAATCCTATAGTATTATATTTTCCATAAGCATATAGTATTCCTAATAAAGCGAAGGTCTTCCAAAATAACATTGATCACTTAATCACCAAATCACTTTCCTATAGTAAGGATATCCATTTGATAATACATAAGATCCCAAATCAACTTATTATTTATTATTAAAATAATTTAACTAAAAATAATTGTCCACACTAACTAGGGAATTCACGTAGTCCAATGGTAGGCAATAAATCCCAATCGCACTATGGTTGTGGGTTCGATTCCCGCAACTTTTTTCCATTGTGACGGGTTGTCGCATGGTATGCATGTTGTCCTTTTTCAAAAACTGTATAATTTTAAGAAATTCCCAAAAATTAGATAGATTCTTTAATGTAACTATAACATTATTTCATCACAAATGTTATCCCATTCCTCACATTTTCATCCCAATGTTTAATATCTTCTAATTCCCTCAAACATAATGATCATATAAAACCAAATGGTTATTTATAACTTTATCCATAAGTGAAAAGATAATTTTTCTTCAAATATCATTTTCACATGACAAACTAGAGGGTTACAAATACAAGAGAAAATCATTCCAAACTAATCCCATAAAAAAAGATAACTAATACATTTAAAACATTTTTTCATCCATTTATTTCCACATAGCTTCTTCCATGACCAGGAGGATATCCTATAGAATAGGGCATTCACTCGGGTAATGGCCAGGTCCCCTACATTTACGGAAAATGACTCTAAACGGATTCTTAAAACCACATTTATTTTTTCCATAGTACTCTTTATTTTTCCTTGGAAATTATTCACTTAATGTCTTTCTTTCCAACACATAAATAATTTCCATGTTACATTAAGAAACATTCCTAGGTGTCTCCTTCCACATTTCTTGCATGATGGAAAATGAGCTTTCTTTTCTACATGGTCTTCACTGCTAGGGATCTTATCATTCACCACTTTTCTCTTCCTTGTTTAGTCTAGGAGTTGGTTAAAATATATATTGTTGATCATATTTTTTGAAAACTGATTTGGAATGAACACGATATCTTTTACGCCTGTCAACATTCCATTTTTTTCATTTACACCAGCATTCAAACCTTGTACATCATGCTCAATGTTACTATGACTTCCTTGGAATCCAACCATTAACTAAAAACAGAAATCATTGTGTGAGTAATAATAGTCATAATATCATTTAGAGAATATCATGACACCTTATTTTCAATTTAAAACACCTTAGGATTAAACAATGTCATTTATTCTCATCTTATTTTAAAATCCATCAAATTGGTTTGTAAAGAGAATGTGAATTATCCTAAGCATATCCCCCGAGAGTGTCATAACCAATAGTGTAGCAAGGGCCGTTGTCATGTACCAGGATACCCCAAGTTAAGACCAAAACTCCATGTCGGAGTTTTCACTCCTAGCTACACCTGTGTCAGAGGCACCTCTATCTGATCGTATCCAGACAGGGATGTATGGCTTGGAAAATACACAAAATCTCTACTTTACCAAAATTATAGGAAGTTATTATATACTAATCCTCAAAGTCTATCTTAGGGTAATGCGCTCTAATCAGAGTTTATCTAAATCTTATTTCCAAGGATTATAAAAAATATCCTCTAATACCAACTATAACGCCCCAACCCCAGAATCCAGGAGCCGGTGAATTATTTTCATACATTAGAATGATTATAAGGAATCAAGTCTCGAAGGACCGATCAGTTTAGTAGTCTTGAAAACAAGATACATACATAAGTTCAACACTGTAACGTGAAAAAAACAACACTAATTTATTCCATTAGAAAAATCCATGCATCCAAGATTATTCCTGCAAGTCACTCATAACTAACTTCTTCATATACTGGGAAAATAAAACATGAGAAATGGGTGCGCTCAAATGCTCAGTAAGAGTAATAAATACAATGGAAGATAACATAAACATTAGGCATGGTGAGAAATTGAAAACACATGACTTTACAAATAATAAACACAAACACTTTATGGAAAGAATATGAGCTGAGTAAATAATTCCATAATAAAACATTGTCATGGGTATTCTACTAGTCGAATAACCACATGAAATATCAATATCCAATCACATAATGACTGAATGCATAATTTTAGACATCATAACGACATAGTCAAGGCATTTTACCAAGACACTAGTTCATTTCATTAGACCTACCGATGCATCGGGGAGTTATAGTGGGCCCCACCCGTTACTTACTATGTCCAATGCATTCCTCAAATTAATGTTTTGAAACATAACATAAACATTTGTATTAAAACTAGAATATGAAATTTCAATACATTATCCACAAACCATGAATGGTATAAAAATTGCCCATCCACATTCAAACATAACTCATTCAATACAATATGGAAGATTGTAATTTAACAGATTAAACTCAATCAAGAATAATGAAGTATATTAACATAGATGAAAATAATAATCAAAATTATTTGAGAGAAATATCCCCCTTTTCTTGAAAACATTTAAAAAGTCACACTATATGTCCAGAAGCCGTTTAAAAATATATTTTTGAATCAAAGTGTCCCATACCACATTGAAACTTATAAAAGGAATTTTAATTTTGAAACTTTAATTACCATATAAATAAATCTTTAAAACTATTTTAAAACATGGACATTAATGATAATGATTTAGAATAATAAATCTTTAAAACATTTAAAATGATATTTTAGTTAGAGTTCCTAACCAAAAGAGAGACACTTGAATACAAATTATTGAGGTAATAACAACATTATAATAACATGAGAATAAAGGAATTATTGATATACTATGTAAAATTACATTATATACACCATATAAAATTTAATTGGTGTATAACAAGAAATAAGTCTCAATAGAATGTATATTGAGATGAAATCTCTTATAAAGACTATATCCTTAGGTTAAGGATAAATAAACGACATAATGATGTGTGAAAAATATAAATACACTAAATATGATTGGATATTAAATGTAAATCAATCAGAAGACATTCACACATATTCTTGTAAAAACAACACCAATGAATTGGATGTTCAACTCAATGAATAGTGATTGAGTTAAAATTACTCTTATCGAGTTCATATCGATGACTTGAGAATTCATAAATTGAGTGATTATGTGAATCAAAAGTATATTCATAGAAATGGGAGTGGAAATTACTACACAAATAATGCATAGTGATTTCACACATAATCATGGAGTAAAATAATCAACGAAGTATGCGTAAATCCCAATGTGTGGAAATTGAAATTTGAAATTCCCTTACCCATTTGGTAACTTATGAAACATACACTATATGAAAGATGTATCATACATTGAATATGTAAATATCCATAAATTAAATTATATTACAAAAAGAATACAATCAGGGATAGTTCATACTCCATACAAAAGGAAATAGTGTCCAATATACCATGAATCTCACGGGAATAAAAGTGAGATGAAAAACCCTCATATCCTTGTAATCAATCGAGTCGTATGAAAAAAAGTTAATAACCACCAAATTAATCACATAATACCATGAATATAAAGTGAATCACGATTATATATATAAAATTACAGTACACAATACACCACATGCAATAAATAAGTGGCAAACAATGGAAATATCACGGAATTAAAAGCGAGATAAGAAACCCCTTACCTCAAGTATGACTTTTCTTGTATGTTCCTTCTTCTTCCAAAATAATAAAATTAACATAATTTATACTTTATTAATATCATCTTAAAAGTTTATTATTCCTTTTATACCACATATTACCTTTCTATAAAAATTATTTAATTATTTGAGTTCGTATTGGATATTTTATCGATGTTCGGAACTTGAGTCCAAAATGAACTTGTTATAATTACAATTTTTCCATGTGGTCAAAATTCCATTATCTTTAAAATTATATACATGATTTAGATATCATATATATATTATATATCCAATATATATATGTATTTATAATATTACATAACATTTGGAGATAATAAATGAAATGCACCGTTCATGGAGACGGTAAACCGTACGTACGCATGAACACAAGTCATTAACGAGTCATATATAATATCATTAACTCCATAATTTATATCCAGTAATTTGTATTTTTAAGAATTAAAACATAATTATAAAAATTTATATTATAATTCCTGTATAATATCATGTATAATATCATTAAATCCATAATGTATACATCCCACACAAGTCATTAATGAGTCATATCACTTTGACGGGGCGGTAGTCCGCACTTCCTCAAATTAAATTATCGCGTTTTACCCATAATGGAAACCATAAAGGTATTATATAAATGGAAAATACAAAAATTAAAATAAAATAAAACATAATATATATCATATATAAATACAGTTCCATCTTAATCTCCGCTATGAGAGGTGGTAATAGATAATCGAACAATCATCGTTTCGTGAGGTGTTAGTTTTCCAACAACAGAAACAGTGTGTTTTTCAACCATTAGATAGAGGTGTGTGTATGTTTAGTTAGAATACATCTCATAACAACATCCTATTATATTTAGTATACTAATTTTTTATAAAACAAAGTAATTAAATGTTTCTAGGGGTTGGATAATTAAAATAAAACAAAATAAAACAAAACATTAAAGAGAATGTGTTACCTTTAAGTTGGGTAACTTCCTTTGGTTTAAACCAAAAGGAAATTTTGAAGTGTCTTATTCCTAAGGTAAGGTTTCTAGGAGGAAGAGGGGTATCTTGATAGATTATTTTGGAAGGTTTTGGATGAGTCAAGGGGGGTGAAAGTTGTGTGGAATGGGTTAGAAGTGGTGTTATTTTATAAGGGGGAGGAGGGGCTCTTTAAGAAAGTGTGAAAATATTATTTTACTATATAGTGATATTCACTTTCTAAATGTCCAAGACTAATTAACGTTGAATATAATATGACTAATGGTCTAAATAAAATAATTCAATAAGAATTGGAAATGTTTTGGATATTATTTTAATACTAATATTCACATTTATTTAAATCATTTATTAATGAGGTAAATATTACATCATTATTGTGTCATAAATAATTTAATTTATTTGATGTCTAAAAACTGAAAAATATTTACCACAATGTTGGAAATATTTTTATATTTCCAATGATTATTTATAATCGAAGGATGACTTATATATCCCCATGTAAAAATTTATATACTAAAAGATATTTGTTAATGTCATTTTTGTCTTTACGTTAAGTTAATTATAATAAAGTGTCATTATCATTCATTAGTGGCTCCATGGGGTTCTAAAATCGACCTAATGATGCCAATGGTCAGCCATGACTAATAAAATACGGTTTTTACAAGTGTTAAAGTATTTTTTTATTATTATAATATTTTTTTACCTTGAATTTACCCTATTTACATTTTACCGCGGTACATGAAAGTCAAAAGTTACTATTAACAAAAAATTATTTTCAAAATATTGAACCAAATTTTACTTAAAAATAACAACCATGTATCTTGGTTTTTTGAAATTAAATTCATTGAAGTGGAAAATTTTCATTTAAATGAAAAATTCATATTTTAAACTACTACTTAGTGGTTTCACTATTCATAAAAAATTGATGGTTTTCAGAAAAATACCCAAAATTCAGCCTCACCTATATTTGATATTCTGAATTCAGAAATTATGTCTATTTTACCAAATTAATAACATAAGAGTTGTATTAATTAATTTAAAATTAATTCCCGTTGAAAAAAAAACCATGTTTTTAAGAAACATTAACTATCAAAAGACTGACACTTGTTTATGTATAATTTCAAAGTAAAATTAATTCCAATGAACAACATTGGATTAAAGGGTAAAAATATAATCTAATTACACTTCAAAACCAATTTAAAATATAATCAAACATTATAAATAAATTAGATTAAAAGGCAGTTTTGAATTAAAATATAGTATTTCTCACTATTCATTAAAAATAAATATTATTAGAAAAATACCAAAATTTCATCCAAATTAAATTTTGATCTCCTGATTATAATGAAAAATTTTATATTGTCACATTGAATATATGAAAGTTTTAAATATTGGATTTAAAAAGGGTTCACCAGTAAAATGTGGTAAAATTGATTTTTTTTTGAAAAATACAATTTTATATCTGAAAATTGAATTTTTTTCATATAATATGTCTAATAAACACACAATAAATAAGTTAAAATTATATATAGTATATAAAATACAAAATCATGTTAATATTATTCATAACAGCTTTTGAACGACTAGTTTGGTAAGTCGTGGAGAGCTCGAACTCGGTGTTGCGTGTAGCACAAGCTATTGAATTTATAGAAAATAACATACCATGAAATCTTGGGGTGTTACATTTACTCCGTTCTATGTCATCTTGGTCATTGGGATTGAATATCATGAAAATTTCGTTACAAACTGTCTATAATACCCACTAGACCTAGAAAGATATGGTTCTCTATTATAGATGTTGGTCGGGGATACTCTTCAATCACCTTTGTCTTGTAAGGTTCCATAGATATCCCATTACTGATGATAAAATTCCCTAAGAATGATATATCCTCTATCCAGAATACTAATTTACTGTAGTTTTAATTCAACTTCTCCTTTCGCAAAATCATTAGCACAATATTCAAGGGATCCTCGTGTTCCTAATGAATGTTGGTGTATATCAGAATAACATCAACAAATACTATAATAATTTTTTTAGGTAGTCACTAAAGTCTCTATTCATTAAATCCATTAAAATTGTGAGATAATTAGTTAGTCTAAAGGGAATCACTATGAACACATAGTGTCTATGCCTTTTTCAAAAGGCAGTCTTGGGAATATCTTCCATAATCCCCTTTAATTGATTATATCCTAGTCGAATATCCACCTTTGATAAATAAATGGACAAAGAAAGCTAGTCAAATAATTCATCTATCCATGGATGGGGATACATATTCTTTATCGTGTTATTGTTGACCTCATGATAATCAATGCATAGGAGCATTGATCCATACTACTTCTTGAAGAAGAGGACTAGTGCACCCCACGATGAAGCACTCATGCATATAAAACCCTTCTCTAGATTCTCCTATAACTACTTATTAAACTCTTACATCCCTAAAGAGGATTTTCAATAAGGTTTCTTTGATATAGGCAGAGATCCAAGAATAAGTTCAATTGAGAACTCAACCTCTCGATAAGGATGAAGATTTGGAAAATCGTTACTAAACACATTTGTGCAATCCCTCATGATGAGCATGTCTTCAAGCATGATTCTCTCATTTTTCACAATCTATTGATATATATATTATTTCACATAAGGAATTAATTTCCCCACATGAGAAAATGATTCTAAAGGAGATTATTTTTCCTCCTTACACTGGTAAAGATGTGGAAGATACTTTGTAATGGGAAGAGTGATATCCCTTTCTCGAATGTTGATGTTGGATTTGTATAAATATAGACAATCCATTCCCAATATAGGGTTGAACACAACTAAAGGATGTAGAATAGATTTTATGGGAGATTCATTCCACAAATGTTAACCGAGGAGGTGTTATAAACCAAGGACGCAACAATTTTCCCATTATTTTTTCTCTTAGATAACTAATCTGACAATTTCTGATATGTTTTTGGAATAGTTCTACTGAATATTAATGATATTAAATAATGCATTAAAATTGAATCAAACAGTATATATTCTATCCATGAGTGAATAACTAGATTTTATACCCACACATTGTTTTCTAGATCCACCTCAGAAGTAGTGATAGTGTAAGACCTTCTTTGTTTCCATGGAGGTTGTTATTGAATTCCTAAGACAACCCTTGACTTTGGGAAATTGTTCACATTACTCCCATGTTCATTGTAGTTGTAACACTGCACCACTGGCTAAGCGTATATCTGAACCTTCCTTTCTTCTGCCACATTAGTGTGATTTTTCATATCCATTTGGGAGTTTCTAGCCAGCTGTCCCATCATTCAACAATTGAATCACAAATTAGTTCCCTTTAATGATTTCCTAGGATGATTATATCAACAATTTTAACACATGGGATGATCAATCTTCATTAAATCATTGAACTTATATGTGGAACTACTTTCATTGGATTCCTTGATCCACTTATTGTAACCGGGCCCACGATACTACTGATAGTCTCCGATCTCTATTTCATCCTTGAGGGAATAGTGTACAATCCCCTCATAACTATCAATGTCTCGAATATCGAACTCTCTTTTTTTGACTCAGATTTAGTATACTAAAGAACCAATCCACCTATAATTTGGAGTTCATGATAGATCCATAGGCGTACCTTGAACACCTTGTATGTTTTTCTTCATAGACCGCGATTGACTAATCTTCCTTCTTCTTATGTCCAAGGAACTCTCCTTCTATCTTGAGATGGAGGGTTTGGAGAATATAATAATTGAAAAAAACTCTCTTGAATTCCTACCATTCCATGGAATTAATTTCCACCTAGGTATTTTTATTCAAGATCAATGTCCACCACTGACCATCTTCCCCACAAAAATGATAGACCGCCAGTAATACATTCTCTTTTTCTAACATTGGAGGATAGAGAATATCATTTCAATGGAGTTAATCCAAAATTCTACAAGGAGGGGATCTGAAGATCCACTAACCATGGGAGGAATCTACCACATGAAGGATTCAAGAAAAAACATTTTATTTTCATGGAGGAGGAGGGTGTTCCACATGATATACATTATTAGTCATAACATTATCCAACGGAGCAAGTACACTCACAATGTTTTGAGCCCCCATTACCTTCATATCAAGAATATCATTTGGTAAATCTTCACATTTCGTATCACATTGATTTTTGTCATGGGTTCTAATATTTACCTCCATTAACTATGAATAAGATAGTACAATTATGTTTTTGAATACGTATCCATTGGGAATAAAAATTAAACATTGAACATCAGAGGATAAACATATAAAGGATAAGTATATACTAACTTGTAATTCCCGAGGTTTAAATCTACGTTATCCTTCGTCTATTTCCTAACTTATATTCTTTAAGGATTTTTTAATACCTTAATAATGTTTTGTACTATTCTTATGAATTTATCAAAGAATATCCCCTAGGAGATTCAAACCAAGAGTGCAGCAAGGCCCGTTGTTGTGCACCAGTTCCCGTTCATGTCCAGCTCAAAGTGTTGTTTTCATGTTTTTCCCCAAGAAACATATTTTCTAGATCAACATATTACTATATATATCCAGAAAGGTATTTATTTTTTTGTCAAACTAGATACTCTATACTTACCAAAATTTACAGATTTTTTCTCATTCTTATCCAACTTCTTAAGGTTCATAGTAACATTCTCTATTACTAATCTCCTAAAATTATTTTACCATCCTCTAATACCAAAAATATAGACCCTAAACTTTTACATATAATATTACATGATTTTAATCATAATTATACATCAGATTACAAACCAAGGATCATAAATTCTAGTGTCATGGAATGCTGGGTACATAGAACTAAAAATAAGGAACTAAATAAAAAATTTCATTAATTAATATTCAAATATGGCTCCTAACATTAATTTTTTTTCAATTTCTTTCATATGGAACCCTAGGGAACAAATTAACAAATGGATAAGCTAAACAGGATATTAAGGGAGTAACCCTAAGAACAAAGCATTAACACATGGGATAGAATGCATGAAATAGTTATATAAAAAGGAATGTAACATATTGAATCATATCATATAAAAAATGAGTCATAAATAATTGGATTCATATTAATGTGCTAGAAACATAAAATTACTTTATAAAAAGTCAAGGATAACTACCAAGACTACTGCACATGGTAGCTCAGGCCATGGCTAACTACCAAGACCGTGGCACATGGTAGCACAAGCCAAGGCTAACTACCAAGACCATCGTACATAACATATCATGAGACTCATAATTAACCAATGAATTGGAGAACTATCTCGTTTCACACATATTAACATTACATGAATATGTTTTCCATATAAATAATCATACATTATTAGTATTAAATAATCATAAGGGTTACCAATGGAAAGAATTGGGAACATTAATCATGTCATAAAGCATAAAAATTGGGTGTATCAAAAAATATTCATGAAATAAAGAAAATAAAATATAGATGGATATTGATAAGAAAAAATAGGAATGTATCATATAAATTTTTTTCATGTATAAGTGACTACATGTAAGAAAAGTATTTATGAAATTTTATCATTAAAACATTTTTGTGTAATTTTAATGAAAATATTAAAGATTATTTAAAATAGAAAAAGAAAAAATAAATTGTTTATAACTAGAAGTGATCCAAAAAGGTTTTCAAAAAAATATTTATTTCTTAAATACAATTGTGGATTAAACTTGAAGATAGAGTGCACTTGAAATCGGGAAAAAAATTGGGAAGTTCTCCCAAAACAGGTTTGTTATCGAGAAGTATTGAGGAGGAAATGACTTAAAACCCTGTATATCCCCAAAATATAGTGATGGAAGGTTATTAATAAATTTATTTGGTTCATATAAATATCATTTTTTATATAAAAAAAATAATATATCTTTATTTTTGTAAAAGGAATATAAGGAAACATGAATGAACAAAGGAGGTTCAGGTAGAATCTCTTACAGATTCTCAGCATGGTATCAGGTATACTAAAGAGGGATTAATTTGAGGGAAAGGGGTTTATATTCACATAAAAATCATGAGGGAAGTATGGGGAGGTTAAAAATCACAACACATCATTAGATATTACACATAAATGGTCATAACAAAGAGCACATTCTTGAATAAAAGTGAAATACAGAGGATCCTTTACCTTAAGTCTGGTGGTGTTCTCCACTTGAAATTAATGACCTGAAAAATGAAATTAAGTCCATTAATAAATAATTCCAGAACATTTTTTACATGTAATAGATTCATTATAACCTTTTTAAGTTCATTCATAATCATTTTGATGGGATATGACGTTGAATTACATTATTCGGGTCCGTTTGATTCAGGTTCGGTTTAAATATATACATGAATGACTAATCATGTAAATTGATGATGGTAGATCAAAATTGGAGTTATATATTATTATATAACTTCCATATAGTTAAATTTTTTGTAAATTATATTTGGTTATTTGGAGTGATGGTGAACCATTATAAAATACATTAATGATAAACACTTGTATTAATTTGGCGATATTTCTCACAATTAACTTGTTTTGTAAAATTATTATAAATAAGATGTGAAAAAGGATTCCAAAACAACACATGTGATAAAATAAATATTTAATAGTCTATTTCAACCTTAAAATTGGTTTCATGAATATAATTGAAGATAGTAATAGGAATTGATAACCTGTCATCCCTGAATTTGATTAATTAACACATCTAGGGCGATGTTTTCATTTATTTCAGAAAAACGGAGGAGAAAGGAGATATTATAGTAAATTATCCCTTCGGAAAAAAAATCTAGTACATCTATGGTACTTGTGTTTTCAGATCATTAGGATGAGGTGAGGTTAGGAAAGAAAAGAGAACAAAGGGACATGAAAAGAAAATGATAGAAAAGAAACGATGGATTTACCTCTTCATTTAATCTTTCTTAAGAGCCTCTTAAATGGAGAGAATTCTCATGACCTGTCCCAATAGGGCTCAAGTTGTGAATCCCTAAGATAGCCTACAATAGGCCAAGTACTAGAAACTAGCGTTGAGGAGGCTATCACACACATGGGAGGCATTATCCCAAGGTATCTATTCACATGAACCCATATAAAACTCCATCCAACATTGCAGAGATATATATAATAATGGAAAAGAAATTCAATTCATACATCTAACCCACACCCATAGTGAAAAAATAAGTACAAAATGGAAAATACATGTCCCACCAAAAAAACTCCAAAAGCATCCAACCTTCTCTGATGGAGGGGATCACTATCAAAATCACCCACCAAAAAGATCCTCAGCTCAGCTCTGATAAAAACCCACAACAATCAAGAAAACTACTCTCTGCCTACTCCAGGTCTTCCTGGGAATCCGTTTAAAAGAATTTTGTCTAAAAAAGATAGAAACAATATGTGGGAAAAGCTCGATCACGGGTGAGTATAAAAATACATAGTAGGGCCCACAAAACCCCTAAATACAAGAGATCCATTGAAAGGAAACAATCAACTCATCCCAAAAAGAGGGAACCCTAACGAGAGAGAAAAATTATCTCGAGACCATCCTCAGCAAACATGAATTGGCAGCCCAGCACAGGTATATGCACATACATATACCAAAAATGTTCTGATATACTTGTCTCATGAACCATGCCTCATTAGGGCCTGACCGCATCCTCAAAAACTCTAAGTAATAAGCATAACCAGGAGAACAAAATCCACATGTCTGAGAGACACAATCCACTAGGTTACTTTGACATCCCAGATAGCCTATCTAAGTGAACACACTCGTTGAATTTCATCAGTGAATGCACCACGCTAAAAAAACGGAACACCAACCTCCTTGGATAAGGGATCACTCCATGGGGCTGCTAGGGGATACAAAAACTCAACCCAGTCAATCAAAGATCTTACTGATATGGGATCACTCATAGGGTCCACTAGGGGATACCACAACAAGATCTAACATTCTTCAGATCACAAAACAATGAGAGAGAATCGTCCCCCGTATAAAGGTTGGATGAATAATGTCGAGAACCCCATATGGTATAACTCATGTAGTTGGGGGATCAAATTGATGATACCAAAAATCCTACCAAAACCACATGCTGAGTATGGGATCGTTTACCCAACAAAACTGCAACCAAAAAAATTAGCATCTAAAACATAAGGAATCATACTACCAATGATGCCTCAAACCCTATGGGGTTGTCCTACATTATAAAGGATCGTCACCCATGGGTGAGCAGTCACAGTGATTCCAAGAACCTGTTCTAGGAATGTGAAGATAGAGGATCCTTCCCTGACCCTACCAGAGGGATACGAAAAATTCATCTGAAATCCTCCTATAGAGGGGATCAAAAAAATGTAATAGGGTTTTAATACCAAAAAACCACTCATAAGAACAATCCAATAGAGTTAACTCAACCCCTATTGGTCCAAACATAACTAACCCAAGTGACCTGCAACATCACAACACTGCGTACCTCTGAGGTCCCAATTGTGGCTACCATCGTGTTTTGCCCAGAAAAACATGTAGGATATGATATTTATTATTATGAAATGGAAAACCGATGAAAATATACTATTCACCGAAGCCTTCCCATTTGTGTCCCATTCCCTAATTCCATAACTCATCAAGAGGATCACACCGTTGTGAGGTTCTAAAAAAATACACGAGATCGACTACTCATTCGTCCAAAACGGACACCCGATGAAAATGATATGCTTTCTCTGAAAAATCCCAAGCTTAACCTCATGGGGCCCACACCCCGATCTAGATCCCATCACCTGAAATAAATATTCAAATGTTAATTTTTTCATCAGTATCACAATTCAAATGACGACACATCAATCGAACACTTCATGTAGAAGTAATGGAAGGTCGAAGATGAATAATAATAAAATATTATTATTATTTCAACGTTTTGTATCCCCAAGCCATGAACCCAAATCATATAATTACAAAACAATTCTCAAACAGTTTTTCCATATGCAAGTATTGTGTTGCCACCGACGGATCACAAATAAGACTTCTGATTTGCGAGTTACGGGGATTTAAAGAACCCCGGAAAAATTCAAACCCGACCACCACCTGTCTCCCCGGAAACCACCATGTCAGAGCCAGAATCCTCTACACTGGAGCCAAAAATCCCCAAACCTCCACTGTTCCACTTCCTCCTCCACTAGATTCCACCTTGGCCGCCCCCGAAATCTGGCCTTACTGCCAGAAATCATTCGCGGACCACTAGGAGCACCGCATTGCTCCAAATTTAGATTCGAAAATGCTTCGGAAACTTCAGGACCAGAACTACCCAAACAATAAAATGATTTGAAAAAAACATATAAACATGATCTAGGATTTTAAAACACAAACCGCCTACCACTCAGGTGAAATGTTGAAGCATTGGGGTCAGATCCGTGCACCAAAACTGCTGTTGCTCGATCTGGGAGCGTTCGCCCTAAAATTCTGAGACTGACGCCACCTCCTGGCTTGGTTCATCAAAGGAGGAGGATGATGGGGAGGGGAGAGCTCCACTCACCAGGGGGGATAGGAGGTGGGTGACTAGTTTTTTTTCATTTTTCTTCTTTAAAAACTCTTGGCTCTATATCACCTCCATCCAAAACACCTGGTGAAAAAAACTTTAGGACACCCATAGGGTAAATGCAGTGTTGTGAACGCAATGACCTACTTAAAATTGTATTCTGAGACTCCGTTCAGGAGTTATTCAAGCTGAATATTATAAATATATTATTAATTTATTAACAAAAATTCCACTGATCACCTTTTTCTATAGCATTCCCATTACCATAAAGTTTACGCTCCACATAGGGTAAACGACACAGTCCAGATGGAAATGTTCCCTTAGATTTCAAATCTAGGCATCTGTTTAAGAAGATAACTGATGTATGCCACATGCATAGTATTAAAAAAAATATTTTTTTAAAATTAATTCCGGGAACACTGGGCTACAGAATATCATGTTGTCATCATGCCTAGCTATAGAATTTTTTGTTGGAATATCCAATGATTGACACAAACAAAAGCCAAGCCGCTACACTCTCCCCACATTAAGGATTTTCATCCCCCAAAATTCATTGTCTTGGGAATAAGGGGAAGGACCCCAGCTCTTCACTGGGACCCCCACTCCATTGAGCTAACCAAATAATCTAGTTCTGTAACAACCACACACTAGGAACCACAAAACCAACACACAACAAAGGACAATACAACCTTGACAGATCGTCTCACCACGTGATTCGTTTTAACACCAAACCTCGAAAGGTTGAAGTACTCCCCACCTAAATATAAATCCATCATCCACTAGATATCCCATCATGCGAGACCCCACAAAAAAATCTCAACACCTCCGGAGAAACGTCTCCATCACAAGGATAACAAACTCCAACATAGGGGCTTACCGATGCCCTGAACAATCCTTGATCAAGAAATGGAAAGGAATGAGTATCACCTGACATTGTCTATCAAAACTATTGCAAAACTTAGAATGAACACAGAGTGTACCACTATCCATCCACAGAGCCTTTGTGTCAACAGCCTCTAAGTCCTGCAGTTGTCCTCTCCCCCATCCCCCAGATCCCTGAGCTTGGCGTGGACCACCTGGTGGTGGTGGTGGCGGAAACTCATACCACTTTCCACCTCCCACTACTGCACCATCTCCCTCACCACGTCCTCCACCCTGTGGACCTGCATACTCGAGACGCTACCTCTACCAAGGCGGTCTATCAACTGACTCCCTCTCATCCAGAAAGCATCCCACCACTAAGGCCCTCTCCAACACTCCAGCATAGGTAGATGTGCACCAGGAAACCACACCTGCACGGATGTCTCTGCGTAGGCCCTTCTCGATAGACCGATCCATAAATAATGGGTCTCCTACAATATATAGGGGGTTGTGCTACATGTCTTTAAAACACACTGAGTAATCTAATAGAGTCTTTCCCTCCTACCAAAGATGAAAATGCTCCTAGATGAACACTAACATCATAATAAATTGATAGAAATCTTCTCTAAAGATACCATCAAAATCTACCCATGTGACTGTCTTCTCGTCATGGGACTGCATCACTAGAATGCATCATCACCAAGACAAACCATGCAGATGGATCTCTTCTAGGACCACAATTTGATCTGGAGGTGTCCTCAATAGGAAGAAAACATGGGTGGCTACGTCAAGCTAGTTATAAGCTTCCTAGGGTTCTAGATCACCCTGATACCTCAAAGTTTGTTTCCTCTAGAACCCGTGAATTGCACTCTACATGCATGCATCCTCATCCTACATTTCCTGCACAACTATATGCTTGATAGGTAGTGGCTCAACAGGAAGAACACGATGAGGTCTAATCTTTGAACATGTTCTATACCCCAAAGCCACTACTTAGGGAAGATCTTCATCACAATCCTGATGTAGAACCCTCACTGGCTGTCGTCGTGGAGGCATCCTAAAATACAATCAAGATGAACAATGTCCAAAATGTATATCAGGGTAGCTGACTCAAAAAGGACTAGAAAACCCAAAACGGAGTCCTATATGATTCTTGTACCATTATTTCCTTGTGACTAATTTCCTATTGTACCATGTTGAAAGACAGGTTAAGAGAGTTTGGATGTATGGATACGTCTGCCACTGCATCAACACTGGAGTCTCTGTCCTGAATGTTGAGCTCAAAACAACCTATCACTAATGTTATGATACCCAAACCAAGATCATAGATAGACCAACTACACTTTGAGGTCCTGAAGGTGGAACATCCTCTGATACCACTCTGTCATAACCCGACCCAACGGGGCTCGAGCTGTGACTCCCATAGCCTGCCTCTAATAGGCCAAGGGCTGGCGACTATCGCTGAGTAGGATATCACACACATGGGAGGCATTAGCCTATGGTACCAGTACATAGGCACCCATATCCACCTCCATGAAATAGTGCAGAGATAAATATAAAAATAGAAAATAAATCCAAGCTTACATCTAACTGACAACTAGAGTACAACGAAATGTAAAAAACAGAAAATACATGGCCTACCAAAATAAAACTACAAAAGTGTCCAAACTTCTCAGAAGGAGGGGATCACTGCCAAAAGAACCCTCTGGAAGGCTCCTCAGCTCAGCTTAGTTAATCCAGTTGGTCGGTCTAGCTCACTAAGCTCCACATGCTCCAAGTCCTCCTGGGACTCCGTTGAAATGCTTGTGGTCTGCACATGACACAGAACATATCTCAGAAAATCCAGTGCAGGAGTGAGTATAAAAATACTCTACAAGCGCCCCCAAACCCCTAAATAAAAGAAAACAACTTAAAGGAAAAAATCAGCTCAACCCATCTTGAGGGAACCCAAATGAGAGAGAAAACCTATATCGAGACCATCCTCTGGAAAACACAACTAGTCATCCTAGCTCAGGTATATGCCAATATATATACAATGAAAATTCAGATATACTCATCTCAGGAACCAATCCTTGTGATGGTCCGACCACATCGCCAATGACACTATTGCGTAATCATAACCAGAAGAATGCACTGCACATGTCTGAGAGATACACTCTACCAGGATACATCACCATCCCAGATGGCCCATCCAGACATTCTCGTCAGATATCTTCACTAAAAAACCACACTAAAACAACAGAACACCAAACTTCTCAGATAGGGGATCACTCCTAGTGTCCTCTAGGGGATAATAAAACCCAACCTAGTCAAATGAAGATATCAATGGTTGGGGATAACTCATAGGGTCCACTGGGGGATACCACAACCCTATCTAACATTCCACAGATCACAACATTCAGATAGTGGATCAACTCCCGTATAAAGGTGGGCTCAACAGTGATGAGAACCCCATCTAGTATAACTCACAAATTAAGGGATCAAACCGACGATACCACAAACCATTTTGAAACCACACACAAAGTAGGGGATCATATACTAGGTGATTCCTTAACCCTATAATTAGCATCCACCATGTTTTGGATCATACTATCAATGATGAATCAAACCTTATGAGGTTCTTCTACTAGATAAAGGATCACCACCTGTGGATGAGTGATCACAACGATACAAAAAACCTGATATATGAAAGCAAAGCTAGAGGATCCTACCCCAACCCCACCAGAGGGATATCACAACTCTATCCAAAATCATCTTATCGAGGGGATCACAAAACTGTACAGGGATTTTAATGCCCCATGAACCCTCAAAGGAAGAAAACAAGGAATATTACTCAACCGCTTCTTGTCCAAACATCCCTAACCCAAACGACCCAACACATCACCACACTACGTACCTCTGATGTCCAAAACGAGACTACCATCGTGTTCTATACAGAAAAAAAATGAAGGATAGGCTATTTACTAACCAGAAATGGAAAACTGGTGACAAATATACTATTCACTATTGCAAGCCTAGGTGGGGCCCTCACCTCGATTCAGAATCTCATCAATTGGATAACATCGTTCTGATCCCCTATAAAAAATGAACTTGGTTGACTACTCATCCGTTCAAAATGGACACCCAATTAAAAAGTCATGTTTTCTCCGTTAACGCCCAAAACCAGCCTTATAGGGCCCACACCCTGAACTTGGTCCCATAACTCGGAATCTATCTTGAAACATACACTTAATGATATAGGTCACAACTCTACTGACGAGGTGTCAATCAGATGCTCCGTGTAGAAGTAATGAAATCTCGAAGATGAATATTAATAAAATATTATTATTATTTCCACGTTTAGTAGCTTTGGGCCACAAAATCATCTCATAAAATTTCCTAAAAATTATCAAAGGGTTCGTCTGGATGCAAGGATTGTGTCTCCAAAAACGGCTTGCAAAATCCCACATTCGATTTTTGAGTTATGTGGGTTTAAAGAACCCACAAGAAATTCTAGCCGGACCACCATCTATCTCGTCGAAAACCGTTATGCCAAAGATGGAATCCACCACACTGAATCTAGAAACCACTATGCTTAAATCACCCCACCACCACCCTCAACGAATTCTGCAATGGCCACTGCCAGAATCTATCTTGCCGCCATAAATCTTTTGTGAACCATAAGTAACACCTCATAGCTCCAAATTCAGATCCTAAAATTGTTCCAGAAATCTTGGGACCCGAACTACACAACCTTTATAGTGATTTGAAAAAAACAATGCATAAAAAATATCCAATATTCTAAAACTAAAATGGATAACCTCAAAAACGAAATTACAATGCTCTGGGGACGGATCTATGCTCTAAAGCTGCTGTAGCTCGATCTGGGAGCATCTGCTGTCAAAATATGAGTCCAACAGTGCCATCTGGGTTGGTTGGTCGAAGGAGGAGGATGAAGGAGAGGGGAGAGCTCCACTCTCCAGGGGGAGGTAGAAGGTGATTTAATAGTTTTTTATTTTTTGTATTTAAAAACACCTAGCTCCCGTCTCACCTCCGTCCACAACACCTGGCGCAGAAAACTTTAGGTCTCCCCTAGAGTAAACATGGAGTTCTGAACGCAACAGTGTGCTCAGAATTGTGATGCGATAATCCACTTATGAGTTATATGATCCAATTAAAATAAATAAATTATTCATTTATTTATGAAAATGGCATTGGTCACCTCTTTCTACAGCCTGCTCGCATCCGTAAAGGTTACATCCTGCCTAGGGTAAACCGCACACTCCAGATGAAACCCTGCTTTCAGATTTCTGATCTAATATACCATTTAAGATATAACTTATATCCTCCACATGAATAGTATAAAAATACATAATATTTTTATAAAATTAATCCTGGTCTCACCGGGTCTCGAAACCACAGGTCGTATTCATGCCTATCCATAGAATTATTTGTAGCAATATTCTAAAGGCTGATAGATCCAAAACTCGAGTTACTATAGGGATTTGGTCTTTTGAGGAGACCAAAGGCTACTGAACATGGGGGAATAACTTTGGTAGTGATTTGGGCCGAATTTTAGAAAGTCACAAGGCTTTAGATGAGTGAAGGGAAGAAGTAGGGAGGGATTTTATTTCTAGTTTAGGAGAGGATGGGTTTCATAATATTTAATACTATAGTTTATTAATTTCTCTCAAGAGTAGAAATAGTGATGATTCCAAGACAAAAAAATAGTAATATGTGCATGTTAATTCGAAATAAGGTTTCTTACATCATCCATGTTTCTTGGAATAGCCCATTTATCTTTTAATGTATATATAAATAAAATTACTATATTTCACAATTTATATAAAATTCTAGTATTTTTGAAATATCCAAAAAATTCACCAATTCCAATTTTCAATGTGTAGAATCATAAAATGAAATCAATGTTTCAAAAATAATATTCTAGGTATGTTTAATTGAATTATTAAATAAAACCATAATTTACTTGAAAAATACATATTTTAATACTATGGCTGATTTTATAGTGATTTCAAAAATCATATAAGGTCTTATAAAATTATCTTAAAACTAGAAAACATAAAATTGTTAATTTATGAACATCGTTTAGGAAAATTAATATTACATGAAATTACTTATTTACGACTTAAAAAAGTACCAATAATTTTAATATGGTCATATTACCACCTATAAAATTCCTAATTCTTATTTATATATACATGGGTAAGGTTACTAATATTTTGGATTATTTACTGTTCATAAGGTTGGGTTACTATTCATAATGGTAGGTTACTATTCTCTAAAAAATTAATTTTGTCTTATAAAACTCCAAAAATAATTTTGATCGCAACCGTGCATGTCAAATATTTGAAATTCATAACACTAAAGTGTCAAAATGATGTTTAAAGGTCACATAGTAAATAGTAGTTCATTTTTTTCTGATTTAATGTTATTATATGATATAATTATAAGAATTGAATTTCTATTGATAAAACATTGGGTAGTTACATTCAGTATGTGTGAGAATGACTCTCTCTAGAGAGTAGTGTGTAGTGTCTACCTATTTAAAGTAAACATAGATATGGGGGGAAGAGAAAATCCCATGATTTAATTTTCCTATGTATTTTTACATCATGAGAATTTATATTGGATCTATCTATCATTCTTATAGTGGTCTATATATATTATAAGATATTAGTTTTTTTGTTTTTATTTCATAGATTATTTTTTCATCCAACATATACAGTTTTTTGTGTGATATACATTCAAATATATATATAATAGGATTTATTTTTTTTATACAATTCCATTTTTGTTGATATAGTAAACAATTGAATTGATATTCCACTTATATTGAATTTTATAAAGGGATATTGATATCATACCACTATCAGTAGCTTCAAAAGGTGGAAAAAAATATTCTCATATATTCTGTGTCATACTTATTATATGGGATGCTATACCCCTTCATATAGGATAGTTATTATTATAAGGGTTGTTTTCAACATTAACCCATGAAAATGGGTATATTAGATAATTTTATACCTATTTTCCATTATTATTATTTATAGAATCAAATATTCTTCTCATTCACTATCTACGTTGTGCATGGTATTGGATGCTATGTTTATTCACCATTTTCATTGTTTATGGTAAGGGATTACATACCCATTAATAATTAAAATTATATATTTAAGGATATTTAATTCTCATTGTATATAATATCGGATGAATGGGTTGATTGATATGAAACCTAAAAATATATTTTCCCATGGTTATGTCAAAATTTATAGAAAACCATGTAGTTTGTTTGAAATATGTATATTGTAATGGGAGATGATTATGATAAAATTTCATTTTTTATTTAATATTGGTATATGAGTGGGAATTATTTCATTAATTTATACATTAGTTTTTCCATTTATATGAATACTGACATGGATAAAAGTAGGTATGGTCACTCATCAGGTGTCTGGTATAGCACCCAAAATGTGAAAATTATTTTTATTACCATTATGAAATATTTTATATTTAAATATTATTTCTTATATGAATATAGACATACATATTCATGATATCTATAAGTAATCATTTTTTTTTCAATAGAGTCATAATCTCACACAATATATTCATCTTTATTGGCTTGTATTCTTTATAATCAAAGATAAATGTAAGGGAACCAGAATTTCATTACATGTGAGATTTGGATGGATTTATTGTGTGGTTGAAAAATATAGGTAGTTTTACCAAGTTTATATATTATTAATTACATTTTATATTCATTTTTGATGATATTTAATGTCATTTTCCATGTTTTTTTACTATTTGTGTTTCAATGCCTATGTCACAATATAATATATTCTCATTTGGATATAGAATTACTTATACCTCTTTTATGGTTGGTACATTTTTTTTGAACACATAGTTTATAATTATGGGGTTTGACGAAATATTTTGGTAATTTTTTTTATTAATTATAGTTAATAAATATTGAAGTTACAGTCTCCTCATTTTGTTGATAGAAACTCTAAAATAGTCAGTATCCTCATGATCACAAGGATGAGTGGTTATGTTCATGATGTTACTCAGATCATCATTTTTGTATGCAGATTATTCAATTTTCCAATATAAATAAAAAAAATTTAGGTAAAGATTATTTTTAGTGATCCAATACCTAATTGAACCTATTATGATTATTAGATCTAATATATTAGAGAACTAGTTTTTTGGATTTGGTGCCCTAGTACCGAATTTTGTGTAAAATATGTTAACTAATATTTATAGTTTTAAATATTAAGAGATTCCTTATCATGTCCTTATTTTTCTTCTAAAATTCATATTATGTGATAATTACCTAAGAGTATTTGTCATACTAAATGGTCATAGCAGTTCCAGGCTAAGATGATAACCCATAAGTATTATGAGATTATTAAAAAATATATGTTCTCGAGATGAATGATATCAGTTAGGGACATATGTGATAGTGTATATTAGGGGTGGAGACTCATAGATATTTGAGGAACCATATCATGTTTTACACCCTTATAAATATAAATGCATGATATTATTAGAACAAGACCTTCCATTCAGAAATCTAAATTTATATGTGTCATCAGATGTTACTATTTGTGGAAGTGTTTAATGATCATAAAACATTACGATTATAATAAAAGAGAATTATGATTTATCTACATTTATTTATTGGAAAAAACCATAATTACTTATGTTTTCAATGAGGTGGGATACATTGGGTGTATCATGAATAATGTTGAATTAATGAATAATTTCAAAAATTATTTTTACCTTATGATCATTAATGTAAGTTGATATCTTAGGTACATTGATTGAAATGATATATACCAAATAAATCCCTTGCCATGGTTTTTGAGTGAGTTTCTAGATACATACCACATACATTAGGCCGCTTCGCCTAATTCCACTGAGAAAGTGGGTTAGAGGATCATACACTAAGTGTATCTAGAATCATAGCTAAAAATTATATTATTATATATTATTTAACATGTTGATTTAATATTACTATTTCCCATGGTTTAATAATCAGTTAGGCTTTCATGATCATATACATTCTGTCGTATGTTATTCAAGATAAAATAATGTGAGTTGAATATTTAATAAATATAAATTTTCTATTTAGTGAATATAATATTCATTTATTTATTTTTAAATAATGTAGTGATATTTATTTATCAAATAAACATCACTTATTCCATGTTGGATAAATATTATTGTGGAATGGAAGATCGATTTTTTTGGTCCACTGAGAAATAATATTTATTAAAAACTACTTTATTAAGTAAAATTCATTTCAATTCACAGGTAAATAACATGTTAAAGGGATTATTATTATTATTATTATTATTATTTTATACATAGGGGTTGTATAATGAATAAATATATAATAAAGGGAACTTGTGAAAATATTTATATTTGAAACCTAGTGATATTGAAACCCAATTATATTATTTTTCAATAGATCCATTTCATATTGTGTTATGCACACTGACAACTGGAGCGAATCCTATCTAGCCTTATAGGGATCCCTATCCAAGAAGTCTCGCATGAATAGAGATCAATCATCCTCCAAATTCTACTATCATGTGTAAAATGATCAAGGATAAATCATTGGATTCGATTCTCATGGAGTTAAAATGATGAAAAATAATGATATAATATCTAATATAATAACACATGAAGATTCCTATGGGGATATTCAGATATTTTTGGATCACATGTGGATCACCACTTAAGATAATATGTTATTGAATCCAATAAGGAAACGACCATAATACCTTGAATTATCGTCAGATACATCCATGAAAAAATAATTCAATCTAGGCAATTCATTTTCAGAATAAATAAATTATAAACATCTTGTGATGACCATCCCTTTGGTTCTAGTGTTTTATCAATTTTCTTTTTTCGTTGATTAAATTCCTTTGATCACAATATATATCATCATATAGATCTTGCATCGTATATCGAAAATGAAAAATGGAGTGCTGGGTGTGACACATAATACTCTTCCACTATTTGAGGAACCTTCAATTGGTATCCGAGTAGTCAAATAATTATTTATAAAAATTTAATGATTGTTGATTGAATTATGATTTTTTTTAATTTAAGAATAAGTACAAGATTAATCATTATTTTAATCCAACATGTGCTATCAGATTCTTCTTCTTTCATTTCCCATAGTTCTAATCGAATAAAATAATTTTATGAATTAAAATTAATCTCAGATCAGATATGGAGGATCAAATGAATTTTTCCTGATAACATAAGAGTACCCACAATGAAACACTATTTACATGACCATTACTAGTGTAAAACTCAATAGGAATTAATTTTGAAATAATTCAAACAATGTGAATTAAATACATATTGTGCATATAATTCCGTACATCTCTTTCTTATAGTTTTAGAATGGTGAACGATCATATGTATCACATTTCATGTAACCAACGTTCACGATTTATAGTCATTTAAGTATAACATAGACTATGTGTTTCTATACACAACTTACTGGAATGGTGGCCGTGTATCTTGGTGACCACATGACATGTTTACCTTTGTATACTCTGTTGACTCCATTTTTTCCCAGGCATAGTTTACATTCCTAGAACCTAGTAGTGTTCCTCAGGTAGATTGTGATTGTAACACCCTGAGATTTTATGATAAATATTCTTTTAATTTCATTTATGTCTTGTGTTGTAAGCTACAACAAGATTTTCTTGCGCTATACGCAACACCGTATGAGCTTGCAGTATACACAACACTATTCTTGGATATTGATAGTAGTTATTCTACAAAACATTGATATTATATATATATATATATATATATTCAATGTATAAATGAAATATGGTTGGATTATGTCATACAAAACAATGGATGAGTCTTGCACAACACGCAACCCTGACATGGCTTGCATTACATGCAATCACGACCTTCCTCAATAGCGTGTGTTGTACGTAATACCAGGTTTCACTAAACAACGATATATTTTTATAATATTATTATGTACTAGCCGTTATGAATACTATTGACTACATTTTTAATTTTATAACATTATTATTCATCTTACACATTTTCTAGAATATGGTATGAGAATAAAATAAATTTTTTGTTTAAAATATGTATTTTTCAAAAATTGCAATTTTCCAACCTTTTGATGACGCACCCACCTTAAATCATGTTTTTGACATTTCTATAAGTTCAATTTGACGAAATAAAATTCTTCTTTGGAATCAGGATATAAAAATTTACTTTGGATAAATTTTTCATATTATTTTGATAACTTTCATATTTTAATGAATAGTAAAAACACACTATATTTTAATTAAAAACAATTTTTTTCATCGCATTAATTTATATGGTTAGATTACCTTTTTAATTGGTTTTAAAGTGTAATTAGAATATATTTTCACCATTTAATATAATTTTGTTCAATGGAATTAATTTAACTTTGAACTTGGATATAAACACGTATCAATCTTTTGATTGTTTTTGTTTCTTAAAAACACGCTATTTGTTTTGATAACGGGAATTAAATTTAAAATTAATTAATATCACTTATATTTTATGAATTGGGAAAAATATACATCAGTTTTGAATTCATAATATCAAATAATGCGTAGGCTGAATTTTTGGTATTTTTCTGAAAAACATCAATTTGCGATGAATAGTGAAACCACTTAGTGGTAGTTAAAAAAAAGTGAATTTTTTTAATTTAAATTAAATTTTACCACTTATGTGAATTGAATTTCAAAAATCCAAGAGACACGGTCAATATCAAGGACTAAAATGTGGTTCAATGAGATGAAAATAATTTGTGGTGAATAGTAACTTTTTACTTTTATTTAACACGGTTAAAAGTAAATTGGATAATTAAGGGTAAAAATGATATTATTATTACCCTAAAACATGTCCTAATTCTATTTCATAAGTTTAATTAGACCAAAAACAACCTTAGGAATAAAATATGACCATTTAGGCCCACATATATTAGATTAGGACATTTAATATTAAATTATTTAAAGAAGAGTTAAAATAGTTAAAATCAATGTTTAATAAGTAAATAATTTTTAATATAGGGTTATACATAAGATAAATCCGACTATAAATATTCATTAGAAATATAAAAATATTTCCTACATAATGGTAGTTTATTTATAATTTTTAGACATTATATAAGTTAATTTATTTTGGATACAAAGATGATGCAGTAATTATCTTATTAATGAAATATTGACATAATTGAATTTATAAATACCCAAATAAATGTAATTGGAGACTTTTTATGAATTCAAATAATTTTATAGGTTAATATGACATGTTAGTATTGATTTAGTTAACTTTTTTAGAACTAATCATTATGGTATGTTTCTCACAAAAATCAATTACCAAATAGTGTCAAAATTGACATAAAATAGTTTTCAAAACAAATATTATATTATTAATTGTTATTTTATTCTTAAAAATATAAGGTACTGAAAAATGACTTAGATAAGGTTATATATATTAATAATAAACAACTTGGGGTTCTTTTGGCTTGTTATAGTAAGTTTATTAACCTTATAGTGTAAGAAAACAAGAAGACACGGTAAAAGTAAAATTATTTAACTTAAGGATAAATCTAAATGAAAAGGTTAAAATAGAACCCTAAACATGTATAAATTATATTTGATGAGAGTCTTTTGACCCATACCCAAATTATATTCAAAATAAATCAATTTGGAGCTATTAAAACCCGAATATGACTTTATAATAAAATAATATTTTAATATTTTTCCAAAGGTTCCCCTCTCCTCCCTTATAAAAGGGCACCTCCTCCCTCTCTTCCTCACACCCCATTGAGCCTCCACGCTCAGCCAACCCTGGAAAAATTCTCTTCTGCACTTCTATAGAAACATCCTAGAGGTTCGATACTTCTTCAAAGACAAATTTTAGTGCCCTAAGAGGAGGTCTCAAAGTGGCGCTTCAAAGAAGAGGTAATGTCCGTTACCAATTCTTTCAACTTTATTTCTTCTTCCACTTCTTATTCTCTGGATTTTTCATTATGAAGTAATAAAATCAACATAACTCATATACTGATATGTTATTATAAGTATGAAACAACCCTATTTCACCATCTATCCATCCTACGGAAAATGAAATCACCACACGTGCGTACGTATGAAATACTGTCTCCACGCCGTGGTGAAATATGTTTTTCCATCAACACATTACATGGATGGGTATAATGGTGTAAAGTATAACTATATATGGTTATTATAACATCATACTGATTATTATATATTATACCATCCACTCCAATTCTATTCAATAAATATGGGAACGATATCATCGCTCGTGCGAACGTACGGACTACCGTCTCCACGACGCGATGAGATTCACTCTCCATGTTAACCATACATGAATGATCATAAAGTTTATATAATGAATAATTAAGAAATATATGAAATAATAATTCTACTGGATCTATGTGTGTATATATATGTATGTAATCTATTTAGTTTCATTCAATTCAATAAGGAAACAAAAACAGCATTCATGCGTACGTACGGCCTACCGTCTCCATGAACGGTGTATTTCATTCCTTTTAACGATCTATAATATATATATGTATATGATGAATATATATTATATATAAATCATGTTTTACATTCTGGAATTATGTAAATCAGGATATAATTAATAATATCAATAATGACAAGTCAAAACACATAAGATAAATGAAATGATTTTACCCAAAACACTGCTTTAACATGGAATTTACAAAAGAACGGGTAATATAATGTCATAAGTGAAACATATATGACATCATAACAATGAATATGATTCTGTAAGAAGTAAATGACATTATTTAAATCATTATACATGAGTTTCAGATACGTACAAAGCATATCGGACCTAAGGTAAGGGATAATTTTGAAAATCTCATTTTTATCCGAGATTGCTTATTCGTAAGTATTTACTGGGGTTATTGATATCATCCATGTCCATGTTTTATAAAAGTGTATTCATGTATTTTAAAATTCCTTTTTACCCATTTTGACTTTTACCCCATGGTATCGAAGGAATCTTTCTTTTATTTACCCTACAAGGTACTTTTTGACTTTTCCGACAAAAGTATGAGAAGAATGTTTTTTTAACGTACACAGCATGAAAATATTTTTAAGGTTTTATAAATCCTTATTTTCATAAAGTTTCCTCCAAAATACTTCATTAATATTTTCAAAAAAATCCATTTCTTTTAAAATTTCATTACATTTTTTGAAAAGAAAATGATTTTGAAGAAAAAAGGATATTTTCCTCAAGAATTCATTTCAAGTGTTTTATCAAAACCATTTTCATCTAAGATGAAATTACTTCACATGTGTATGTTTCTAGTATCATGTCACTATGATTTACATGGTTTAACTTTTCTAATGATGAAATGATATCCAATTTTTTGTATAGATTATGTTGTGATGGAATAATGTTTATGAAACCCATTTTATTCTAGGGTTATGATGAATGATTTATGTTTATATTGTGGTACATAAAATAATGATTTCAACATGAGATGTGTGGGACCTATATCTCCCTCCAATGCATTGGGTAAATATTTATATCTCATGAGATGGACATGGCTGGAACGGAAAGTTAAACCGGTTCAGTAATACAGGACTGGAACGAGGAGTGAACTCGATTCAGAAAGGGACTTTTTCCACTAAGATGGTATTGGAAGTAATGACTTGGATACTATGGAAATAATAACATGTTCTTAATGGTTTCCACAATTACATGTTTTATTCCCATTCTATTTTATCATACTTAATGTTTCTTCATGATCTATGCCTTACGTAATGCCATGTTTTATGTCATTGCTCAAGATTTTGATGGTTAGATTTTATGCTCATGTTTTTTTTACATTCAAATGTCTAAGGATTGTTTTATGTTCTCTATGCTTACCCTTACTAAGCATTTGAGCTCACCCCTTTTATGTTTTCCTTTCCCTAGGATATAAAGAAAGGTTTTAGGTAAGAAAAAAATGGAAGATCATTATGGGAGATGTTGAAGATCTTTCACCATAATTAGAAGAATATATTCCGTGTTTCCAAAGACACTAATCTATTACGGTCCTTGTGTGTTTGTTTTTGTTATGTATTAATTATTCCGCAAAATTAATGTAATGTCCATGTACGTCATGATTTGGGTCTTTACAGTTGGTATCAAAGGAAAGGTTTTGTCATCCTTTGGAAACTAGGATGCGAGAAATTTAGTGAGATCCCTAGAGATATTTCTAAGGTATGTCTAGGGATGTCCCTATGGTTAAGTATAAGTATAGGTTGTAGTCCTAGAATTACAATAAAGATCTTAGAATTAAACCTAAGATGTTAGATATTGAAGGTACCCCCCCCCCTTTACTATGTTTTTCTCCCTAGCATAATTTTTGCCTCTTACACTCTTCTTTTTGGGCTTTAGATGATGGCTGGAACCCGAAGGAACCCTGTTGATCAATGAAATGGACAATGCAATGATTGTCAACCTGAAAAAACAAATGTTATGGGAGATGGAGTGAAAATCTTATTGCTATAATTACACAAGCTATGAATCATTCTGGACTTCCAAATGAGCAGAGAAGGGAACAATATTCTTTTGAGTCCATCATGAGGAAACGTCCACCTTCTTTCAGTGGGTCTTCTGATCCACTTGTTGCTGAACATTGGATCAGTACCACTGAAAAGATATTTTTAGTTATTCAATGTTTTGAACATGATAAAGTCATTTTAGCAATATATCATTTGGAAGGTGAAGCTGATCAATGGTGGAATCTTTTCAAGAATACGAGACCAAGAGATGAAGTTGAGTCCATGGAATGGGACGAGTTCAAGAACTTATTTTTCAATATGTACTTCCCTCGTATTCTTCGAACAAAGATGGAGAAGGAGTTTCTTGAACTAAAGAAAAAGGATGATGAATCTGTTGGTGTATACAAAGCGAATTTTACAAGGATTGCAAGGTATGCATCTGGATTTATCATCCAAACTAAAAGTAAAGTTGATCGAATCTTTAGTGGATTAAAACCAAATCTTCAAAGGGCATTAGCTATAGGAGACTTAAGTACCTATGAAGAAATTGTGCATTGTGCTATCAAGGTAGAAATGGATGTTGGTGTTACTTATCCATCTCATGGATTTGACAAGAAACGAAAGATGGAGTTCAAGGAGAAATCTCAGAATAATGGTGAAAAGAAGATGAATGTTTCCTTATTCTCAAAGTGTGGAAAGAAGCATGGTGGAGATTGTCTTAAAGGGACTTGAAAATGTTTTATGTGCGGAAAAGAAGGTCATCGAGAAGCTGAGTATCGAAGTAATGGAAAAAGGGTTGTTAATGATGTGAATAAATAAAAGACTACAGAGAACGCACCACCAACACATAAATACTTAAAGTGCAAGGAAATGAGGAATTATTCTAATATATTCCCTAATCCAAGGGTTAGTGATGATCGACATGAGCAACCAATTATGGAAATGGACAAAGGGAAGTCACATGCGATCACTATTGGAGATGTTGAATATGACAATGATGTGGTGGAATGATTAAGTGTTTATGTAATGGGATTATAAAATAATGTTGTATATATTATTGTAGAATATTGGAATATTTATGTATTGGTCTATTGTGGTTTTCAATAATTTTATAGTACCGGTAACCATGGAAAGTGATTGAGATATTTTTGGAAAGAAGATGATATGCACATAATGAAGGGATAAGGAGAAAATGAAATGATTGGAAGTATTCATAAGCTCATGACTGATATAAAGAAATAGTTATATCATGGTTTGAGTATATATAATTTTGGGGATTTGGTTTGACAGCACTCATGTTTTAACTATGATTCAATGGGTATTCATTTTTCAAGAGAACACATGATTAAAGCCTTCAGATGTTTGGAATGTGACCAAAAAGGCATATGTTATGATTTATGGGGATCAACGATGGTATTAACATGGTTGTTATATGAAATCTCTGGTAATCATTTTCACTATAATATGAGAGTGGACTGCAGTATTATGGATAAGCCTAAAGATTGGAATGGATTATGTTGGAGATAAGTTAGAATTGTTTAAGGATAGAAGATTTTTCGATATTATTGATGGGATGTTATAGTAATGTTGTTTTAGAAGAAGGAAAACCTGCAGGATGGGTGACATCCCATCGCGTCGGACAGGGATGTGGGAATCGAACACACAACCGAAGTGCGACTAGCCTTTATCGCCTACCACTGGCCTACATGAAGTCCCTGTTTAGTAGAAACTAGTTTTATTATATTAAGCATTATGATATATAAAGTATAAGTCCATTTTAGGAACCATATATGATTAATCTCACTATAGATGGACTTATCTATTTTTGATAACTTTTATAACCTTTTGTTTGAGACAGATCGAATGACCCATCATTCTACCACATGATCTTCTAACACATCACGAATGACAAATTCAACTTCATTTCTTTAAGAGATGAAGTGGAAATTGTCCAAAGAACAACCAACGGTGAGACTGTACCAAAATCACAAAAGTATTTATTCTAATTCCAATTTCATCAACATTAGGGAAATGATCTTGAAAACCAAAAATTTTGTCCTAGTGACCTTATATCCGATGAATCATATGGTACCTTAGATAATCAGAAATCTATGGATTTGTGATTGATGGCCTTTTCATAGCCATGTTCTCTACCACTCTCCATCAGAACTTGATGGTTATATTTTTCTTCCATACATATATTTTCACCTATGGTCTCCTATATGGAAATTCAGTGATGAGTTTCTTTGGGTAATCGTTCCATTTCATACTTTAGTTTTTAAAATTATTTTTTATTATTCCATTTTACGATGTGGGTTTCTATAAATAGTAAATGATTTATAACCCTGACAAATTTCGAGGGAGAAATTCATTTTAAGGGGGGTAGAATGTAACACCCTGAGATTTTATGAAATATTTTATTTTAATTTCATTGATGTCTTGTGTTGTAAGCTTCTACAAGATTGCCTTGCGCTATACGCAACACCGTATGAGCTTGCAGCATACACATCATTATTCTTGGATCTTGATAGTAGTTATTCTACGAAACATTGAGTGTATATATATATATATATTCAATGTATAAATGAAATATGGTTGGATTATGTCATACGAAACAACGGAGGTGTCTTGCACAACACGCAACCCTGACTTGGCTTGCATTACATGCAATCACGACCTTCCTCGATAGCGTGTGTTGTACGTAGTACCAGGTTTCACTAAACAACGATATATTGTTATAATATTATTATGTACTAGCCGTTATTAATAATATTAACTAAATTTTGAATTTTATAACATTAATATTCATCTTACAGATTTTCTAGAATATGGTTTGAGAAGAAAATAAATTTTTCGTGTAAAATATGTATTTTTCCAAAAATTGTAGTTTTGACACCTTTTGATGACGCACCCACCATAAATCTTGTTTTTGACATGTCTATAAGTTCAATTTGGAAAAATAAAATTATTATTTGGAATCAGGATATAAAAATTTACTTTGGATAAATTTTTCATATTATTCTAATAACTTTCATATTTTAATGAATAGTAAAAACACGCTATATTTTAATTAAAAACTTTTTTCATCGCAATAATTTATATGGTTAGATTATCTTTATAATTGGTTTTAAAATTTAATTAGAATATATTTTTACCATTTAATTCAATGTTGTTCATTGGAATTAATTTAAATTTGAAATTGGATATAAACAAGTATCAATCTTTTGATTGTTTTTGTTTCTTAAAAATATGCTATTTGTTTTGATAACGGGAATTAAATTTAAAATTAATTAATGCCACTTATATGTTATGAATTTGGAAATATAGACATCAATTTTGAATTTGGAATATCAAATAATTCTTAAGCTGAATTTTTAGTATTTTTTTGAAAAACATCAATTTTCGATGAATAGTGAAAACACTTAGTGGTAGTTAAAAAAACATACTTTTTTTAATTTAAATTAAAATTTACCACTTCTGTGAATTGAATTTTGAAAATCCGAGAGACATGGTTAATATCAAGGACTAAAATGTGGTTCAATGAGATGAAAATAATTTTTGGTGAATAGTAACTTTTTACTTTTATTTACCACGGTTAAATGTAAATAGGATTATTAAGGGTAAAATGATATTATTATTACCCTAACACAAGTCCTAATTCTAATGGATAAGTGTAATTCGACCAAAACCAACCTTGTAAATAAAATATGGCCATTTAGGCCCACTTGGATTAGATTAGGACATTTAGTATTATTTTATTTAAAGAAGAGTTAAAATAGTTAAAATCAATGTTTAATAAATAAATCATTTTTAATATAGGGTTATACATAAGATAAATTCTAATATAAATATTCATTAGAAATCTATAAAACTTTACTACATAATGGTAGTTTATTTATAATTTTTAGACATTAAATAAGTTAATTTATTTAGGACACAAAGATGATGCAGTAATTATCTTATTAATGAAATATTGACATAATTAATGTTATAAATACCCAAATAAATGTAATTTGAGACTTTTTATGAATTACAATAATTTTTTAGGTTAATATGTCATGTTATTATTTATTTAATTAACTTTTTTCGAACTAATCATTCTGTTATGAATTTCAAAAAAATCAATTACCAAATAGTGTCAAAATTGACATAAAATAGTTTTCAAAAAAAATATTATATTATTAATTGTCATTTTATTCATAAAAATCTAAGGTTTGGCCAAATGACTTATATAAGGTTATATATATTAATAATAAACAAATTGGGGTTCTTTTGGATTTTTATAGTAAGTTTATTAATCTTATAGTGTAAGAAATCAAGAAGACACAGTAAAAGTAAAATTCTTTAACTTAAGGTTAAATCTAAATGATAAGGTTAAAATAGAAACCTAAACATGTCTAAATTCTATTTTATGAGAGTATTTAGACCCATACCCACATTAGATTCTAAATAAATCAATTTTGATCTATTAAAAACCGAATATGTCTTTATAATAAAATAATATTTTTAGTTTTTCCAAAGGTGCCTCTCTCCTCCCTTATAAAAGGGCACCTCCTCCCTCTCTTCCTCACACCACATTGAGCCTTCATTCTATGCCAAACACTTCCAAATTCTCTTTTCCACTTCCATATAAACATCCTAGAGGTTCTGGTCTTCTTCAAAGACCAATTTTATTTCCATAAGAGGAGGTCTCAAAGATGAACTTCAAAGAAGAGGTAATGTCCGTTACCGATTATTTCAACTTTATTTCTTATTCCACATCTTATTCTTTAGTTGTTTCATTATGAAGTAATAACATCAGTAGAACTCATATACTGATATGTTATTATAAGTATTAAACAACCCTATTTCACCATCTATCCATCCTACGGAAAACAAAATCACCACGCGTGCGTACGTACGGAATACCGTCTCCAAGCCGTGGCGAAATATGTTTTTCCACCAACACATTACATGGATGGGTATAATGGTGTAAAGAATAAATATATATGGTTATATAACATCATAATTATTCTGATATATTATACCATCCACTCCAATTCTATTCAATAATTATGGGAATGATATCATCGCTCGTGCGTACGTACGGACTACCGTCTCCACGACGCGATGAGATTCATTTTCTATGTTAACCATACATGAATGATCATAAAGTTTATATAATGAATAATAATGAAATATATGAAATAATAATTCTACTGGATTTATGTATATATGTATGTATGTCAGCTATTTAGTTTCATTTAATTCAATAAGGAAACGAAAAAAGCGTTCATGCGTACGTACAGCCTACCGTCTCCATGAACGTTGTATTTCATTCCTTTTATAGATCTATAATATATATATATATATATATATATATATATATATATATGTGTATATGATGAATATAAATTATATATAAATCATGTTTTACATTCTGGAATTATGTAAATCAGGATAAAAGTAATAATATCAAGAACGACAAGTCGAAACACATAAGAAAAATGAAATCATTTTCCCAAAATGCTGCTTTAACATGAAATTTACAAAAGAACGGGTAATATAAAGTCATAAGTGAAACATATATGATATCATAACAATGAATATTATTATCTAATAAGTCAATGACATTATTTAAATATTTATAAAGGAGGTTCAGATATGTACGAAGCATATCAGACCTAAGGTAAGGGATAATTTTTCAAATCTCATTTTTATCAGAGATTTCTTATTCGTAAGTATTTACTGGGGTTATTGCTATCATCCATGTCCATGTTTTATAAAAGTGCGTTCTTGTATGTTTAATGTCCTTTTTACCCTTTTTTACTTTTACCCCATGGTATGGAAGTAATCTTTCATTTATTTACCCTACAAGGTACTTTTTAACTTTTCCGACAAAAGTACGAGAAGAATGTTTTTTTTAACGTATACGACATGAAAATATTTGTACGGTTTTATAAAGCCTTATTTTCATGAAGATTACTCCAAAATATTTCATGACTATTTTCAACAAAATCCTTTTCCTTTAAAAATGCATGACATTTTGTGAAAATAAAATGATTTTGATGAAAAAAGGATATTTTCCGCAAGAATTCATTTCAAGTGTTTTATCAAAACCATTTTCATCTAAGATGACATTATTTAACATGTGTATGTTTCAAATATCATGTCTCTATGATTTAAATGGTTTCACTTTTCTAATGATGAAATGATATCCAATTTGTTTGTATGGATTACGTTGTGATGGAATAATGTTTATGACACCTATTTTATTCTTGGGTTATGATGAATGATTTATGTTTATATTGTGGAACACGAAAGAACGATTTCAATATGAGATGGGTGGGACCTATATCTCCATCCAATGCATTGGGTAAAGATTTATCTCTCATGATATATAAATGGTTGGAACGTCAAGTTAAACCGGTTCAGTAATACAGGACTGGAACGAGGAGTGAACTCGATTCAAAAAGGGACTTTGTCCACTACGATGGTGTTGGCAGTAATTCCTTGGATAATATGGAAATCATAACATGTGCTTAATGGTTGCCACAATTAAATGTTTTATTCCCATTCTATTTTATTATTCTTAATGTTTCTTTATGATCTATGCCTTACGTAATTCCATGTTTTATGTCATTGCTCAAGATTTTGATGTTTAGATTTTATGCTCATGTTTTTTTTACATTCAAATGTCTAAGGATTGTTTTATGATCTCTATGATTACCCTTACTGAGCATTTGAGCTCACCCATTTTATGTTTTCTTTTCCCCAGGATATAAAGAAAGGTTTTAGGTACGAAAAAAAGGGAAGATCTTTATGGGAGATGTTGAAGATCTTTGACCACGATTAGAAGATTATATTCCGAGTTTCCAAAGACACTAAACTATTACGGTCCTTATGTGTCCATTTTTGTTATGTATTAATTATTACGCAAAGTTAATGTAATGTTCATGTATGTAAAGCTTTGGGGATCTAGAGTGATTGATGTACAATTCATGTAGCTTACTTGAACTCGCCCTGTACTTTTAAAAAATTATGTAGACAAAAAATCAATTTATTATACTGTGTAAACATTGTCAACATGTTCTTGTATGTGGTTATTAAGTTAACATTGAAAAACATGTAATGGGTTTTAATATATACATATAAAAATATATATTTGTGTGTGTGTTTAATTAATTTCACCATAATGTTCAAATATTCATATCTTGTGTGAGTAGTGTGACTCATAATACTATATGTGAATTAATGTATAACACATTATAGAAAAATCATGTAATTTTTGTAATAATTATTCTTTTTGTACACTTCATTAAAAGTATGTGATAATTAGTGTATGAAAATGTCAAAAGAGTAAACAATATACACGTATACTATATTTTGGGTTGAATCAAATGGGTATTCATCTTTTTTTCTCAATATTAGATTTATGTACACTTTTAATTTTAATTAAATTTATTTTATTTATGTAAAATTATGATTGAAGGGAATCACCAGTAAATTAATATGATAATTAAGATAAATCAATTTATTAATTAAATAAGATAATTAATTTGTTAAATAACAATTTATCATAAATAAGAACTATTAAGAATTGAATTCTAGTTTCATTGAATGTGTAATTTTTTAACATGTGGATGATCATGAGGATAAATGAGACCATTTTATTGTGATTTGTTTAATTTTATTTCTGATTAATTTTTTTTCATGCAACTATTTTCTATTCATATTATGTAATTTCTTACGCACCCATGAATTCATCTTTTTGAAACATTTTTCCCTCAACTGTGTTTGAGTACACGAATATGTAACAGGTGTATCTCCAAGGATACTGGAGGCCATTAAATTTTGGATATGAGGCGAAACTGATCCATGATAGGTATATTGGTGGACATGTGGAAAGCTATAAAATAAAATAGTATTAGATCATGGTGTTTTCCCCTAGGTTAATGGTTATTTTGTCAGCCACTAACTAAGATAACTATTAGTAAAATATCATGATCTTACCCCTTTATTATTTTATTTCTTTCATGTTTCTTTATTATTTCATTATTTATGTATGGCCAAGATCACATTTATTAATGAATTAACATTAATTCTAGATAGAACTAAAATAAGTTTTCATATGCATAAATATTATATATAACACGGTTAATCACTTAATTAAATACACTTAACATGAGAAAAATGTGATAAAGGTTATAATTGGAAATGTAAACAAAAATATTAAAATTATTCATTTATATATTATGGTGGTATATCCTTCCTCTACATTAGTATGAGTCAAACCATAGATATATGTTTTTGACCAACTATATTTGTGGTGCATTCAATAACAAAGGAATCCTAAAATGTATTTTTTTAAATTAACATATTTCACACCATTGGTTCACTAAAAAATTTAGATATGGTGTAACTGAAAGGAAAGTCTTTGGGAAATACAATTTATGGATTTTAGGATTGGGAAGTCAAAACAATAGATCAATGGCCAAAAATTTAATGTATATGGAATTTAGAATGACATCTTAAACCAAAGAAGTTCTTTGACATGGAAATTTTGGGGGAATGAGATTGGGGATTGGGATACCAACCACCAGAACGTCCATGAAATGGGATATTTTGAAGGCCATGGTATGCGACACTAGGTTTTGATAAAATTGTGTGAGATTAATAAATATAATATTTATTTACTTGTCTATATTTTATTAGATAATGTACAAATTTTTTTCGTATCTTATTTTTGGAAAAAAATGACTAAAAACATAACACTATTTTTGATACTTGATAAGGATTACCTTCTCACTGGAAACATATTTCAAGAGTGGAAACGACGCTTATGTGTTATCCTTCTCCATTAATGGAAATTTTATTTCATGGAAGATACAATTCCTAATGTGTGAGGAAATAAGGAATGTGATGGAGAGGTGTCTCTCTATGAAAAGAATTTTAATGATGCTATAGACGCTCATTGTTTAATGATGTCATCCATTACCAATGATATTTTAAAGAATAATCTGCACAAGGATTCATAGAGCATGAGGTGTCACCTTCAATATCACTGTCAAGAGGATCATAGATAATAAAGATAAGAAATGTTCAATGCTTTGATTAAAAGTATACTTGAAATTCTATGACATATGGGTGTCATATAGCCATTATTATTATCTATATATAATTCTTAGATATATTTGTGATTAAATTCATAGATAAGATGAATCCAGATCTCATACTTTCATCAATTACCAAGACCTTTTCCAATTTTATTGTCAATAATAAAATGATCAATAATGAGATTAATCTTTTTGAAAATCATATATTCATTATCCTTGTGGATAAGGGAATTGGGAATGATAAACTTGTAGACCTTATGGTGAATAAGAAATTTAAGGAAAATTAAAATGGGACCAATACTCACAAAAAGTATAAATATCATAAGAACCATCCTTCAAAGAAAAGGATGATCCATGTGTAGTGAAATGAAAACAAGGCTATTTGATTTCTATATGGGATGAAAAAACACTATAAGGGGAAAATTACCCTAAAGTATGTGGAATCTAAAGGTGAATTCATTATCTAATTTAATCATTAAATATCTAGAAAATGGTTATTAAGTACAACATGTGGTACTAAAAAATATTTCTAAGTGATGAGACAATGTGGATTCCGATTGATTGCTCGAGGAGAGGTGGATTTAAAAAAAATTATAATGGTCTAAAGATGGATTCCCAAGAATAGGATACTACCGCCCTTCCTTACCGATGGTAATTATTTTGGTTTTAATATATTTTAAACTACTACCAACGGTTACCATGAACATAATTTTTTTTCTCATTCCAAGATGCAGATGGGTTTATTTTATTTTTTGGAATTAAAATATGTTTCTTTTATAGTGAAAACAAATTTTATGGCATGGAACGTTTATATAATGGTATTTATGTATTAAATTAAAAAAAACATGTATTGGAAATTGATAATGAATCCATCCACATGACTCACATAACATCTAGCTATGGAATCACCATATTGATCTTGTAAACATGAATAATTTGTCAATGCTCTATCATGATGTTTATTTAGACTCATATGGTATAAAAAAAACATGAAAGATATTATTCTTGTTTATAAGTATAAATGAGAAAACCTCAATTTGGTGGATAAGATGAAAAGGGAAAAATACTTCTTGGATTGTTACATACTTATATGTGTGGACAATTTACAAAAGAAGTTAGAGGTGGGTATTCTTATTTCATAGATTTTAGAAATGACTTTGTATATATAGTTATGAATAATTGATGGTGTATAAGTTAGATTCCTTTGATAAATTAATTAAATTTAATAATTATTTAGAGAATAAAATAGGGATGATGATAAAGAAGTTTTGATTATATCATGGTGGCGAATATCTTAACCATGATTTTATCAAAATTCTACGAGAGTTTGGGATCCTATATCAAATAACTTAACCATAAAAAATACAATAATGATATTGGTAAGGAGAAAAACCACACCATTTTAGACATGGTATGGTCAATAATTGTTCATGAAGATCATTTATTATCTTTTGGGGGAAAATCATTACAAACTAAAAAATAAACATTAAACTAAGCACCAACTAAAGAGGAAAATGTAATCCCTCTCGAGTTTTGATGGGGAAACAAACCTGTTTCATCACAAACACATGTATGGAGTTATATGGAATTTGATAAGGCCTTCTCAAGAAAAAAAACTCACACCCCAAGGTACAAAGTGTATCTATATATGGTATCCGAAGTAAAAAAAGTGATACGACTAATACAACCCCTTATAAAATAATGTGACTTTCACAAGAAAATTCATTTTTCTTAGGAGGGAGAACATCATCAAAAATGACCATGGCAGAAATACGGACTTCTATTAATTTTTTGCTCAATATACACAAGATTTGTTAATTGAACATGTTCCAGAGGTCCCCCTGGAAGAGGTAGTTTCTAAATCCAAATTACAAAATTGGAGTACAAGATAGGTTATATGTTCAGAAAGATATGGTTTTATAGTTACTGAATATGGTCAGTCGTTATTAGTTGAAAATGAGGAATTTATCTCGTTAAAATGGAAGCTAGATAGATTAGAATGTGTATAGAGAAAATAAATTATTAAATCTAAAATAAATTCAATGTATCAGAACCATGTTTTGGGTTTTAGTCGATATGTTAATTGACGCAAAGTAAGTAGGGAGAATATGGGAATTGCATATAAATCTAGACCCGAAAGTAAAATTAAATACCTAAGAGGTTTTCCTATTGGATGAAGGGTTTAAACAACATTATTGAATTAACTATGTTGAATCCTTTTCACCAATTTCCTTGCCTAAATCCATTAGAATTATACTTCCTATAACAACATACTATGTCACTGAGATTTTCCGATCGATGTCAAAACATCATTTCATAAATGGAACCTTTAATAATATTTCTATATGATAAAAATAGAATGATTTGTGACTCCAAGGTATTCCCAAAGGATTATAATGTAACATTTATATATTTATGGATTTAATCAGGCATCCACATCATGGAACATTCATTTTTAAGAATTTATAAAACAATTGTGGATCATTAATAATGAATGTTAGTCATGTGTTTACAAGATATTTAGTGGAAATGTAATCATTATTTTTGTAGGATGTGTTGATGAAATATTAGTTATTGGAAATAACATACGAGTATTACAATATATTATGGACTAGATGAGAAATGATTCTTCATGAAGGTATTAGTTAAAGAAGCATATATTATAGGGAACAATATCATTTCTTATAGATCTAAGAGGCTTCATGGACTATGTGTAATTACATATGTTGATAAGATACTAAATATATTTTGAATGGAACAATCAAAGAGGGGATTGGTTCTTATATCTGATGGTTTAAAACATTACATGAAAATGTGTCCTCAGAGACAATAAGAGTAAGGGAGAATGGGGAAGATCCCATACACTTTTTAGATAGTATCTATCATTAATTATATGTTATTCACTAGACATGGTTTCCCTATTAATTGGGCATGGTAGGAAGATATTAATCTCAATCAGGAGAATAAAATTGCAATGTTGTAATGTAAATCCTCAAGTATCTAAGAAAATTTTTTTGTGTGTTCCTACTGTATGTAGGGGAATTGGAGCTGGTAATCAAGTCATATACTAATGATAGTTTTAATATATTTCATAATGATTTGAAATCATATTCATGATATTTTCTATATATTAAAAGAGAATATGTGAGATGGAAGTGTTGAAAGCATCATCTTTTCATTGATTTTATAGTTGTTTCCGATTATATTATGGCTTATAATGAAATAAGAAGACTCTATTCGGAAATGAAACATTTGTAATGATATTGATGTTGTACTTATCATTAGAGACCCTTTGAAATTATATTATTATAATAATGTAGGTATGTATTTTACAAAAAATCCAATGTCACACAAGTAGACAAAGCATATACTACCAAAGCATCACTTCATGAGGGATTTAAATCCTAGGGGAAATTTTTCAGTAAGAATAGTTCCCATAAAAGAGAACATAGGAGACTCTGTAGCCTAAGACCTATCTCAATATAAGCAAGAGTATCTTGTGAGAGAAATAGGATTTAAGTTTATTAGATGTTTGATCTAGTGAAAGTGGGAATCTATTGGAGTTGGTACCCTAGAACCAACTTCTATGTACCTTATTTTACAGATATTTCATAGTTTTGAATATTAATAAACACTATATCACATTATAATTCCTATTATGTGTAGGATAATATGTCAAATGTCCTTATTATAGTTGTCACACTAAAATGTCTTATATATTCCCCTATATGATGAGAACCCATTAGAGCTAAAACAATATTCTTAAATGTTTGTTTTATAGAAAGAAAATTTAATTTGACAGACACAAATTATATATTATATTAGGGTTTCAGACCTATAGTAAATGGTGGAACCTTTTAAAAGAGTACACATTTGGTAATATCTAGTGTAGAATATTATGTGAACGTGACCAACAAGTAGGAAATCCTCATTTATATGTATTACTGGAGGTTCCTATTTGTGGACATGGGTACTGATCCTTACACATTATTATAATTATTAGTGATCATTAGGAGTCATTCTCATTGTTTTATTGATAAAAAATAATGATGACGTATGTTTACATTGAGGTTGGATATGTTCGATGTTTCATGAGTAATATTGGTTTATTAAATAATGTGAGAAAGTATTTTTTTTCAATTATTTTATTTAATATAAGTTGATACCTCAAAAACATTTTTAAAATGAAATATCAAATAAATTCAATTCCATCGTGTTCTATAGGTATCAATTTTTTTCGAAGTCAAAGAAAGTGGCAATGAGAATATGGGTTGATGGACCCAGCATGAAACCAACTTGATTAGAGATATCCTGATAAAGGGATGATATTACACAGTAAGCACCTTTATGATGTATTATTTCAATATGAAATTATATTATTTCTCCATTGGTTCCTTTGAATTTTATTAGATGTTAAACATGGAATTTTGGATTATTTTCCTAATGCCATTGAGAAATAGGCCTAGAGGGTCACACCCTAAGTGGATACAGAATCCATGTAAATCAAAACATAATTATTTTTATTTAATATTTTTAATAAATATTTTAGCCACATGTGATTTAATAATTATTCTTGTTTTATTGATCAAATATATTTCGTCACCATTTATTTTATAGAGTATAATATGAGAATATTATTTAATAAATATTTATTTTTTATCTAGTGAATATGATATCAATTTACTCTCTCGATAATGATATAGTGGAAAATATTAATTAAATAAATAGTCATTATTCAAGGATAGGTAAATATTATGAATGAATGACTGACCATGTTTTTTTTTGTTTTTTGAGAAATAATATATATTTATTATTAATTGATAAAATAATATTTAATTTAATTGGCAAGTCATATGCATTTTGATGAAATAATAGTAAAAGTAATATTTTATACATGGGGATCCCTAATTGATAAAATAAACCTTAAAGGGAACTTGTAATAATATTTATTTATATAACATAGTGGTATTTAAAAAAATTATAATATTTTACTGGAGAGAAAATTCATTTTGTGTTATGCACTATGACAACTAGAGAGAATTCTACCATGTTCTAGAGAGCTCCATATCCAAAACACTCTAATGAACAGAGTGTGATCTACTTCCAGATTCTACTCTCAAATCTATGGAGATATGGAATAATTATTTGGATGCAATTCTCATGAAGATACAAGGTGGATGAATGAAGTGATAGGATCATCCTTTTTATAACTTGGATATTCTTATGGTGATGTTCGATGATTTTTGGAACACATGGGAATCTCTAATAGGGGGAATATGTTCTTGATTTCCATAATGAAATGACCATACAACTTAGATCTATTGAAAAATACATAAATAAAGTAATAATTAATTCATGGTAATCAATTAATTGATTTAATTAATTGTAAATAATATTTTATGATCCTGCCTCTTGTTCAATAATTTTATCTATATCTATTTTCTCTAATTTAATTCCATTGATCATAAAATTTATGAACTTATTGAACTTGGATTGATCATCATTCATAGTAAAATGAAATGTTGGGAACCACCGATCACACACATAAACTATACCCATGGAAAATTCGTAGTTGTTACCCTTATAAAGATGTGGGGGATATTATATAAGATATAGATACCTTGATATGATATATATATGTATGGATAATCAAAATATATAATTATAAAGGATTGAAATACTAGTATCCATATATGAAAAAAGATATTGTGGGGTCTATATCATTAAACTTCACATTTTAGATAATGACGGGTAAACATTGGTAACCCACACGTCATATTCAACATATACACTCTCATAGGTGGAAATGAAATGATGTCATAATGTAATTTGAAATACAGTTTTTAAGGACACCCCAAAACAATAATAGAGAATAATTCTCCACCAATATATTTAAATGAGTACACCACTTCCCACTGATTAGGAAGACAAAGTCTATTAATTAGATGAATTAAATTTATAATTGAGATATTGTACAGTTTCCTAATATAGAAAGAATTCCCCTATCAGATTTGTATCCCATATTCTCATCCCATTTATAGAATAGGTTATTGAAATCCAATGATAAATATGTGAATTTGATTATAAATCATCATTTCTAGTATGATGGAATGTTTGGGAATACCATTCAGTTTTTTTGGAAATCCATTGATCATATTTATCATATCTATCGATTAAATTGGAGATTGAACTAGAATTAATTTAGTATTTATTATATAATATTTTTGAAGAATTTATTCAAATGGATTCATTTGAATTTTTTCAATAGGACTATTTTATCTCATTCATATTAGCCAATGGTTTGGGATTCCTCTATTTCCATAAATAGTCTTATTTGAGATACTGTGAAGAGAATATATTACATTTATTGGTGGATTTTCATTTCCTAGGTTGGGTAGAATTCATATGACGAAATTTAGTGATTTTATTTTGAGTTTAAGATGGATAGTTACGTATTCTTCATAGAGTAACCATGTCTAGGTCACAAATGGTTTTGTAGGAAGGAAATTTTTATATCCATTTTTATGAGTCATGTGACGCCCCAAAATGAATTTCTCGTGAAATAATAATATTATGGTTTAATTCTATTTAATATACATGTTACCCAAACAAATCATGAAAACTAAACACATGGAATTTTATTCAATTAATCAGCTAAGTATTTACATTACAACAAGACCAAAGGAAAACCATACTAACCAAAAATACCTATTAACAGAACTATTATAATTATAGGGATACCACCCAATATAAAAAAGAACCCAAGAATATAGTAAGGACCTTTACAATCCGTCCCAATAAAATTAAGTATGGAAAGAACCACTAAAACTACACTTAACTTCAATGGTATAATGAACACTATTTTTCACCAAGTTGTATTAAATATGGAACACCCTGATATAAGTTATTATAAGGCCGCAATCCAAAAGTTTCTCCTTTGGTGTCCGTTGAGTTTCTAACAGCTATAATTATATCTGTTGGTCATTCTAGTGGTTTAAATTAAAATAACAAGGTATAATTGGTTTTACAAAATATTTAAAGTTTGCATTGAATTTATAAATTTAATTATATAAACTTCTTAGATAAATTTCAAGAAGGACAGTAATTTAATATTTTAGCTACACTTAGTATGATTTCAAAATTAAGTATGTATTTCAAATACATTTCAAATATTTCCAATGTATTGAAAATATTCTCTAAATGATTTCATTATTGAGGGTCAAACCAAGGTCTTAACTGAAAAATTGTTTTTGATTTTATAATACTAGAATAATGTTTTATTAATAATGAATTAAACAATGATTTATCACTTTGTGTTTAAGAACATTAGAATTTATAAAACTATGGAAAATATATATTTATTGTAGAGTATTCATATCTGTTTGAAGCTATATATATATATATATATATATATGAAAACCTATATTTATATTTAACAAAAATAAATATATTTTACTATTCAAAAATATAGATGAGTACCCCACCTTGCTGAGGGCCACCTCTTAAGAAACCACCAAATCCTTGATGTGAATTTCATCCACAACCCCTTGGTAATGGACCTTGGGTGGTGTGCATGCAGGGTGTGTGATATGTCAGGTTCATGAGAGGCATAGATTTTCCTCAGTTCGCACGGTTGCGTGTGCATGGAGCAGAGGATTCCATCGTGCAGGGCGGCATAGTGGTGTGGGTTGGCGCAGAAGCCTGCATGCCGAACAACACGGTATGGGGCGATACCAAGAAGGGAGATGGAGTAATCTGAGAAATGGATCAGAGTTTCGGGCTTATAAAGTATCCATGGAAGCCCCTCTGTTTCGATGTGGGATGATGAATTTTAGTCAGTATCAGATCTGGGCCATTCGATCCCACTGTGCCTGATCTGAACCATGTGATCATTTCATCTTTCACATCCCCGAAACCGCAAATATCCTCTACATTTTTTTGTGCACCATCTGATCTGATCACGATATATTTATAGATATTCAGGGTATTTTAAATCACCATGTCTCTTATAGCAATCCGATCATCTCCTCAGCAGATCCCAACCGTCCATCTCTTTTTTAAATCTATGGAATGCCTCCACTACTGCATCTTCCCTCAGTTAATCTTCAGTGTCCTCTCTTTTCCCAGTTTTTCTATCCTGTAGTTACTTCTTCATCCTCCAGATGTACTTCACTAGTTGTTTTTTTACTTTGTCTATTTGTTTCTCCACCCCTGACACTAGTGGTCCCTCCCTTACTCAATTCTTCCACAAAGTCCTACACCCTCAGTCATATTATAAACCGAGTAGGTCTCGATTTTATCGCAATTTTTATTTACCATATAATATATATGGTTTATATATTATATTATATTTTTCATTTGAACCTCTTGATTCTTCGTCCTCTCAAGCCTCCTTTGAGCCTTTTCGAGCCTCTCCTCCTCATTAAAATCAGGCAAGGGACTTAAACTTGTCTTTCCATGTCTCGGTTTCATTATATATATATATATATACTCATATAGATGTTTATACACATATATATATATGTTGACGGTTATGAATATAAACTACCATTTACTTCTAAAATGATGAGTCCTTAATACTTTATGTAGTTCTAAATTATTTTTCAAGAAAAGGATGTTGAAGGTTTTGTGATTCTATAAAATTGAAATATATATAATCATATATATGTACACATATTTCATAAAAAAAATTCTATATTTAGTAGCACATTAATCAATTTATACTCCCTTTATTAAGAAATATTCATAACGGGTTTAAAACATTCAAGTGTCCTCAAACGTTTAATTTAAGATCCTTTATTTACACTTTATATAATCATATATATATATATATTTATATATTCATATAGGTTTAGTTAAACCTCAATTACACTTCATTTTAACATTCATAAATTTTGAGTTTCAATGTTTAAGTAGTAGTGTAAAATGTAAAGAATTATATATTTTTTTCAAAACTCTTATATATGTATGAATGGCTATATTCATATGTACCTTTGTGTATTAATCATAAAATTATTGTGTTTTCATAAAAACCAATTTTTGGTGATGTAATTATGTATGTGGGATCAATAATGTTCATTATAATTTATTAAACCATGGGTTGGTTGGGAAATTATTTTGTTTGGACATTGTATTATAGTACATATAATTTTTAAACCACCTTAAAACAAGAATAATAGTCACCCGAGTGTATGCCCTCAAAATAAAATAATCTATTTATTTTTTTAATGAACTTGAATATGCCACAATAACCATTTTCAATAATTATGTTATGATTTGTTAAATAAGACCATTTATTAACATGTATTTTAAATATGAGTGACAATTATCCTAATTTTAGAAATGTGCATTCTGAGATATAAAATCTTTACATTCACAATAAGGATTTTAGGGGTTGTCATTTTATTTGATAAACATGTATTAAATGTGCTTTAATTATTAACACATGTGTTTCCTACCATAATTTTCATTCATTTTCATGCTTTGATAGTTTTATTATTAACACTTATAAGCATGAATTACTTTGTATATGTAAATGAAAAAGATAGTAATCAAACTCAAAAATTAAGAATGTAAATTTTTCAAAGTGTTATGAGACACTTTGAATAATATGAAATGAGAAATTTAATTATTCAAAGTGGTATTGGACACCATGAATAATATGAAATGAGAAATCGAGTAATATATGACACTTGGAAATATATTTGATAAGTAATTTAATAAATCAAAGTTGTTCGAGCACTTTGATTTTGAGAAATTAGAAATGTCATGGACTTATGTATGTGTCGGGTAGGTCCCGCTACAGCCCCTTGATGCATCGGTGGGTTTCATGAGACATCTAGATGTTGAATTGGCCGAGGCCTTTCCCTTATTTTGATTTCTTTATTTTGGTTGAGGCCTTAATCATTAGCCGTCTTGACTGAGGCCTTGACACACTCTCACATTGTGTAATTTCCTCATTATGACTATGTAATTTAATTAACCAAATGAATATTAGACTAGTAGAATATTCTTGGTTAAAGAGCATATGTTTATGAGAATCATAAAAAGTAAAAGATTATGGATTATTAATAATTCAGCACACAGAGATTTAATAGCCTGTGTATGTGTCACAGTTAGTAAAGGATGAAATTGAAGTTATTAATATTGTGCAACTCTGAACATGTGTTACTCTTAACTTTAAATTATATACTTTCATTTTCACATGTCATAACCATTATCGTTTGAATAACTTTTACTTATTACTCTGTACACCATAAAATTTGTATGAGCATTCTTATAAATGGAACATGTTTCCTTATAACTCTATTTGTATTCCGTGAAATATGGACTTATAATTCATAAAATAAATTCTATATTTTCATTCATGGGGTACATCATTCCTTAAGAAAAATTATTTTTTGGAAATTTATGAACTCATGTTTTCCAAAAGGTTTTAATTGGTATATTATATAATTTTTAAACCCCTTATTTGGAATTTGTATGATCACCCAACATTTTCAATCTGTTTTCTTTTACATGTTTAATATATTTAATTCACTTTGTTTGCTGAAAGCTTTGTGGAGCTTCATTATATTATAGTTTTTAAAGTAATATAATAATTTTATCTGATTATATAGGACCAAAATCAACATGAACCTTTCTAATGGAAGATGTGTGAGTGTTTTTAGCTTTCCTTTTTATAAAAAATAATTTAAACACCATGTTTTATTTCATCTCCACACCGGCTTCGGGGAAATCCGGGGTCGGGGCGTGATAGTTGGTATCAGGGGATTGGTTTAGAAAAAACCTGGAAAATTATAACAATACTAAAAAATTATTTATGTCTCAGTAACTAGAAGTTTCCTTAAAATTTTCCGATGGATGACAAATGACACATTCTACCACTTCTAACGGATGTATGAGAGACGATAATGGGAAAATAATGTGTATAAAAATATGAGACATTGGAAAATATTCATTTATCATAGAAAACCCTATACTATATAACCAATGCTCTTGTTTTACTCCAACTTCCTTGTGGAGAAGGCCTTGACTATATTTTTTTGATGAATGCCCAATTTTAGTTCTATGTAGGGCAAGGAAAATACATTGAAGGTTTCTTTAGGTGTTTTACGCTAGCTGAAAATGCTTCTTCATGAGAGGAAATCCAAGAGGGTGCACAGGAGGGTGACCTCCACAAAGCGTACTTATGATAAATTCTGAACTACAGTCTCCCTGGTCTTGTTATAGACTTTGAATCTCTTATGGATGAGCCTACTCATCTGTGTTATCGACATCTAGTTTATACCGATGTCGCCCAACTTCAAACATGTCGTTCCATTCTCACCCTGAACATTATATGTCCACACCTGACTGATCTAGACTAACCCTGCAGCATCTAGACGCAAGAGATTGAGGCATTTGGAATTACTTTGGGAATCTGTTTGACTAGAAATTTGGGGATTTTCCACACCAATGAATCTGGTGATGTTCCATCTTGGAGGATGTTAGGAAATCTATACTAGTGTTGTGAGTTTGAGCGATTAGATATGTAATACCTTGAGTTTATGAACTTTCTATAACTGAATAATTATTTGTGTTTTGATTCTATAAATAAAGTCTATATTTTGATATGGTTATGACATTCTGAATAAAACAAATCTCTTGAAATTTCAGATAGAAGACATGAGTTCACCAACCAATCTTTTATCACTTCCAACTAAACTGTTAGAGATTATAATTGTCAAGACATGATATAAAGAATACCATTCCTATGCAATCTTACTTATGATTTGTAAAAAAATCCTTCTTGTGTCGAACCACCCAAACATCTTTGATATTTACCAATGAAAAAATCATGCCTATTATGGTATTGAAATAGCACAATTTGTATAATATAGGCAATGAGAAACCTACCATGAAGGGATTTTTCTATGTTTCTCAGTATCTAATAACTACCGAGTTGTAGGTATGTTTCTAGAAGCCGCTTAATAGGGTGGCCATTGAGAATACTACCTATTCAAGGTGGTGAGTTTTAGTATCTACGGGGAACTCTACAACAACAATATTTTCACGCATGATGTGGTGCATGCGATTTATAGGGATTTAGTCCACTATGAAATCTCTGACCTCTGTATCTCTCGTGCCTCTCCATGGAAGGATGAGTGCTTCAGGGACATGTTTGACCATACCTGTCCACTTTGTATCCAGCCCAAGGAAATTGAGGTGCCGAATAATACCTTAGGAATTCAACAGAGGTCTTCAGCATCCTACCCACAATGGTGTTCCCGGTAATGGGACCTCGAGGGTGATGTGAGTCTGATTTTACTAATGGGTTGTGTAAGAAAAAATTTAGAATTGAGAGGATGAAATTATTTAAAGGGGGGATATTGTCATTCCACAAAACATATTTCTCATGTAATAATAATATTTTGGTTTTATTCAATTTAATTTACATGTTATCGGAACAAAACACGCAATCTAAACAAAGGGCATTTTATTTAATTAAACACCGATGTGTTTACATTACAACAAGATCAAATGAAAACTATACTAACCAACAATTCCTATATAAGGAAGATTAGAATTACAGGGAGACCACCCAATACAATAAAAAAACCATGAATATAGTAAGGATCATTCAGATCCGTCACAATAAACATCTGTACGGCAAGAGCCACTGCAACCCCACTGAGCATTAGTGGTATGGCGAGATCCGTTTTAATGATGATGTATTGATTATATAACACCCTAATACATGTATTTATATGGCCTCAATCCAACCATTTCTCCTTATGTGACCATTGATTTTCTAACAACAATAATTATATCCGTTGGTCATTTTGGTTCTTTAAATTAAAATATCCTAGTATAATAGGTTTTCCAAAATATTTAAAGAAAAAATTGAAATTATAATATTAATTATATAAAATATTTTTATAATCTTCTAAAAGGACAGTGATTTAATATTTTAGCAACACTTAGTATGATTTCAGAATGAGGTATGTATTTCAAATACGTTTCAAACATTAAAAATGGATTCGAAAGATTTTATAATTTTTTTCATTCATGATGTTTAAACCAGGGTCTTAAATAAAAATATATTGTTGATTTTATAATACTAGTTTATGATTTTCTTAATGATGTATTAAACATTGAATTATCACTTTGTGTTTTAAAACATTAGCATTTATAAAAATAATAAAAATATATAGTTATAGTAGAGGACTCTTATTTGTATGAACCTATATATTAATATTTATGAAAAACTATTTTTATATTTAACAAAAAAAATAAACATTTACTATGCCTAAAGATAGGTCAGTACCCCACCTAGACGAGGGCCACCCTTTATGCATCCCTCCAAGCCATGATGGGCATCTCATTCACAACCCCATTGAAATGGTCCGGAGTCGGTGCACACGTAGGGTGTGTGCTATGTCGCACACATGGGAAGCATAGAATGCCCTCAACACACATGGGTGCGTGTTCGTAGACCATAGAGCGCCACTGTGTGGGGAGGTACGACGGTGTGGGTGGGCACATAAGTGTTCCTGTAGAAGAACCCAATAGTGGGTATTACCAGGAGGGGAGATGGAGTAATATGAGTGAAGGCTCAGAGTCCCAGGCTTAGAAAAGAGCCGTGGAAGCCCCTCAGACTCTCCTCCACCGCTGGATCTTCCCTCATTTAATCAAAAATGTCTGTTATTTTTTCGTTTTTTCTATCTCGCAGTGTCTTCTTCTTCCTCCGCATGCACTACACCAGTGGGGTTTTCTACTTTATCCAGTTGTCTTCTCCACCTGTGACACTATTGTTCCCTCCCTTTCTCTCATCTTCCAAAAATACCAACACCATCGTCATATTATAAACCAACTAGGTCTCATTATTCCTCGCAAGTTATATTAAACATATAATATATACAATTTATATTTTATATCACATTTTTCATTTGAACTTCTCGGTTGTTCCACCTCTAAATCCTCCAGCACGCCTACCAGAGCCTCTCCTCCTCATTCAAACCAGGTAATGAACTTAAACTAGTCTTTCCTTGTCTCAGTTTGGTTTTTTATATATATACATATAGATGTTTATAAATGAATTTGTAGACGGTTAAGAATATGACCTACCATTTCCTTCTAAAAATACTAGTCCTTAATCCTACATGTAGTTATTAATTATTTTTCAATAAAAGGATGTGGAAGGTTTTGTGATTATATAAAATTGAAATATATATATATATATAATCATATATATGTGCACATATTTCATAAAGAAAACATTCTATATTTAGTAGCACATTTTTTAATTTATACACACATGATTAAATAATGTTCCTAATGTGTTTAAAACATGAAATTGTCCTCAAACATTTAATTAAGATCCTTTATTTACAATTTCTTATAATCAGAAATATATATATATATATATATATATTCATACAGGTTTTGTTAAACCTCTACTATTCATGATTTTAAGACTCCAAAATATTGAGTTTCAATGTTTATGTTGTTTTATAAAATATAATGTATTATATTTTTGTACAAAACACTTATATATGTTTGAACGACAATATGTATATGTACCTTGGGATTTTAATAATAAACTAGTTATGTTTTCATAGAAAACAATTTTTTATGATTTAGTTATGTTTGTGGGATGTATAATGTTTATTATAATTTTTTAATCCGTGGTTGGTTGTGAAAATATTTTTTATGAAATTTGTACTATAATACATATAATTATTAACCCAAAGTTAAACAAGAAAAATAGCAACCCTTGTGTATGCCCTCATAATAAAATAAACTATTTATTTTTCTAATGAACTTGAATCTTTCATATTAAATTTTTTCAATCATTACTTTATGATCTATTGAAGATGTCAATTTATCAGCATGTATTTTAATTATGAGTGACAATTATCAAAATTTAATAATTTTGCATTATGAAATATAAAATGTTTGCATTTATAATAAGGATTTTAGGGATTTTCATTTTATGTGAAAAACATGTATTTATTATGCTTTAATTATTGACACATGTGTTTCCTAACATACTTTTCATTCATTTTCATGAATTGATAGTATTGTAATTATCACTTATAAGAATGAATTACTTTTTATAAAGAAAATAAAAATAATGTAATCAATGTCAAAATTTAAGAATGTAAATTATTCTTAGTGGTACGGGACACTTTGAATAATATGAATTGAAAAATTAAATTATTCAAAGTGGTATGGGACACCTTTAATAATATTGAATGAGAAACCATGTAATATGTGACACATGTAATGATAAGTGATAAGTAATTTAATAAATAATTATGGTATGATCACATTTATTTAAAGAAATGATGAATGCATTAGACTTAAGTATGTGTCAGGTGGGGCCCGCTACAGCCCCTCGATGCATCGGTAGGTCTCATGATAGACCTAGACGTGGAATTGGCCAAATCCTCTCTTGAATATGATTTATGGATTTTTGTTGAGGAATTAATCATTAGACGTCTTGGCCGAGGCCTTGATGTAGTCCTACATTATGCACTTTCCTCATTAGGACTATGTAATTTAATTAACCAAAAGAATATCCGACTAGTGGATTATTATTGGATAAAGAGATTATGTTTATGAGAATCAGAAGAAATAAAATTTTATGGCTTCTTAATTATTTGGAACTCAGAGATTTATTAGCCAGTGTTTGTGTCACAGTTAGTAAAGGATGAAATTGAAGTTATTATTATTGTGCAACTCTTATCATGTGTTACTCTTAGCATTAAATTATGTACTTGTATTCTCACATTTCATTCCCATTGAAGTTTGAATTAATTTTACTTAATACTCTATACACCATACAAACTGTATGAGAATTCATATAAATGGAAAAAGTCTCCTTATAAATCTATTAGTATTCCTTGAAATATTCTCTTATAATTCCAATAATAAATTGTATGTTATGATTCATGTGTTACAAAATCCCTTAAGAAAATGTTTTTTTGGAAACATTTTAAAGGATTGTTTTTAAAAGGTTTTAATTGGTATATTATGTTATTTAAAAACCCCAAACTAGGCATTCATATGCTCACCCTATGTTTTAAATCCATATTATTTTATAGGTTTAGTAGATTAAAGTCACTTTTTTTGGTGGAAACATTGTTTAGTTTCTTTCTATTCTAGTTTTGAAAGGAATGTAATAACTATATATGATTCTCCAAGACATAAACAAAATGATCCCTTATAGTAGAACATGTATGTGTTTTCAACTTTCTATTTTATAAAAAAAATTACACACCATATTTTCTTTGAACTCTGCACTGGCTTTGGGGCCATCTAGGGCCAGGGCATGACAGGTCGCATTATGGTTTTAGTGAAGGTTTGTATAGGGTGTTACCAACTATATCTACATATATGACATGGTTCTCTACCAGATATGTTCTATATATTTCATCCTCAAGGATTTAATCTAATATATTATCACATGATTAATATTGATGATGTTGAAATTTTGGATGGTGAATCATTTGACGAATGAAAAATATGTAAATTGAATCAAAGTGATAAGATTAATTATAGGATGATTATGACATTAGTATGTGAATAATTGTAGTATAAATGTATTTAGGTTTATAAATTGGACAATGATGTTGATATGCATTCGTACTGTAAATATATACTCACTGGCAATGCACGATGATATATCATGAAGATGAAAAGCTATATGGTTGGTTGTTTTTTACAACCCTTGATCACATACATAGGATTATGATTTTAATATCAAAGAAACATATTTATAAGTAATCATTTTAGATATATAAGTGGCTAGGTGAGGCATTGGTTTGTTTTATTGAAAAATGTTTGAAGGGGAAGAAATATTCCATGTAAAGAAATAGACTATTCTAGTCCAATTAATGTGGCACCCAATAACCAATAGCCATGTAAGTCATTGCTTACATAAGAATTAGTGGTCTAGTGGAGTCCACATGAACCCCAATGGACAACAGGGGCATTGGGGGGAACCTGTACAATTATTTTAAATGGGATAGTTGGTTGATTTTTTCCTAATTTGTTTTTAATAAAACCACTCTTATCCCCCTCAAGATTCTCCAATCGAGGGGATTCCCCCTGATATTCTTTGATTAATGAGTTCATCTTCACATTTTTCTCCATTCAAGACAAATCTATTTTTATTAACTTTTAATTGTAATTATTGTCTAACTGTTTATTTTTAATCAAGGTTTCCTTGTTTTTTCAACACCCATGGATATAAATTAATAAAATTTAGGGATCTAATATTCAACGATGATTCCTATTTATTATGTTTAAATCAAAATAAATGAATCTCCTCATGGGGTATATTGACTATGAGGTAGGTGTTCCTTAAGATTTCATGCCAATTTATATGACTTTAATAGGAAATAATTTCTTTATATTATGAAGCAAGTTAGTTTTCGTGACTAGAAATATATGAAAATGAATTTTATTTTACCTTGATAATTAAAAAAGTATATTTTAGGTTAGTTAGATGTCATTAATATGGTATATTATTATTCCAATGTCCCCAACAATAACATATTTTTAAATATCATTCTGATCATTATACATATTATCTATTAGTGGTGTTCCTTTTATAGGATCAGACATCACAGAACATAGAGATTCCATAATATTATTCCATGTGGTTAGGAAACACATAATAATAGATGATAAAATATAAGGTTTTAAAGGGAATTATAATTTATGTTGTTTAAAACTTTCTTGGATTTATTTGGGTGTGGGATGAGTGATTATAAGTCTAGTATAATTGTAATATAATTTATTGAAGGGTTTCTTGGAAAAAAGAATATTATGTTGCTGTGGTGTGTATGAAATTCAACCAAATTTCGATATAAACATGTACTTTGATGTCATTCTTATTCACAAATGAAATGAAATTTCTATTTGATTCCATTCCAACTGATTTTTAAATAAAATATGAATGACTCAATTGATGTTTAATGTGATGTGATTTTTTTTATGAAATTTGTATTGTTATTTTTATTTCTAATAGTTTAATTTTCTTATTAATTTCTTAATATTAGATAGATAATTGGAATTATTGATATAAAAATACATTTAAATTTTTATGTTAATGAAATGGATCACTATATTCTCATTTCATTATGTTTCCCTCATAGATTATACCATTCTACATCCCATTATCACCCACAATATTATATATTGATCTCTATCTACTATATCATCTAAGGTTATATATATCATCCATTGGAATTTGAATGTCTAGAAATCCTTTCTTTACTTTTTTTATATTTTTAATAGTGGCATGAATATCATAATCAGTCATATATCTTAGTTTTGAATTTGGATTTTTCTTTTTTTCATTGTTTGAGAGGTAAAAGTGGTAGGTGTTTAATAGAAATGAGTTTTGTATAATAAATCTTACAACATACTTTTATTTATTCGTACAATAAAGGGTATCATAAAAACATTATGACTTATGTTCTTGGTGTCTATCAAGAGGATGAGTATTCTATTCATAAGTATTTTCATTGACTCTTTAACAAAAAATTTAGTAGTTGGAACCTTTATGTTGTTGAATGTTCATAGAGGTATCATTAAAAAACCTAGGGTATATTAATAATTAACTTTGTAAACGTTTTATCTTAAATTATGTTTTAAAATATCATTATCATCAAACTAAATTTGACAATTGGCTAGTCTTCCATGTATTTATAAATATTATTCCATGACAACAAATTTACGTATTTATATAAATTAATTCATATTATTTTGATAAATATTTTCCCCAAATACATATTTTCTAGAGATATGTAACTATTTTACATAATTCAATGATTTTATCAACACCAATTTTTTTTATATAATCCAAAATAATGAAAATATAGTATATTTATTTTCATTTGTTCCAGGACTATATGATTATATATATCTTGTTGGATATATAAATCCCTGTTCATACTATGTTTGGAATGTATTGATAATGGATTTTTGTATGAATACATGTACACCCATGGAAGATATTGACATACATATATAAAAATACTATTGCCTTCCAACTATGAGGAGAGATAAAATCTAAGTGAGGACCAATAAGTATTTTTAACTATTTTTTATAAAATATATGTATATAGTAATTGTTATTTAAATAGAGTTTGTTGAATTGAGAACATATACATAAATATATATATATGATTACATTACTTCATATGGTTATTGAGTATTCATTAGGGTGGATTGATATATATATATATTTTGAAGGGGAATCCCATAGTGAAATAGGCTATATTGGTATCTACATAGGGTAGTTTTCTTAGAGTTGGAAGTTTACCAATCCTAAATTCCATACATGGATTGATGGAGGTTTAGTTTTTTAATTTTATTTTTCAATAATATAATTCTAAAATGAGTAACATTATTATTTAGAACATTATTTATTACTATTACCCTTATATTAATTTGCATTAAAAAATTAAGTCTCTACGGCATACATATGACCTTAATATAGATAATTTGTTTCCGTATAGTGAAATAATAATGGTTAAGACATACATAGACCGATAAATTTTCAAATATAATGTGTCAATTTTTTTACAAGATATTGGTAATGTAACTATATAAATTCACGAGGGATATTAGTGACTAGGGCTAAAAATCATGGTCTTTTTAAAAAAAATATTTATCTTATTATGAAATTTTCTAGGATAGTATCTATTGTTTATTATAGAGAAATATATTAGTTATTTTTCTTTTATGTCTATCTGTGGTTCTATATTTCTTTAGATAATGTATATTCATATTTTATGTTCACTTTTTTTCATATCTATCCATTAGTCTATATATATTTTTAATCTTTTAATAAATAAGTTTATATATATATATTATGTAGCCTATATCATTATTTTTCATTGAAAACATCACATTTGAGTGTATATATTCATTAATATTTTTTTAAATTATCCTCTTTTATTTTTTTTAATTTACATCATCAATATATGTTATGTTAATTTTTTGTAATTATTATCTTTTGTTTTAGTCAAATACCATAGGGAAAAAATCACATCCCAACAAATATTAATCACCCTTATAAAATTATACTAGCCTATAGTTAATTAAAATCAGACCAGTATTCATTTGGTGGTTTTTAAGGGTATTAAGGGTGATGTAGAAGGGGTGATAACAATTTTACTTTTGTTATAATATTTTTAAAAATAAGCATACACACTAGGAAACATTTCTACTACCCACTTGGAAAATGATATTATATATTCAATTCATATAGTAACATATTGTTTTAGAATGAACATAATTTATAAATATAATATTAATAAAAAATATAAAACATTTACAAGGATCTATAATGAAAAAATAGTTATGATTATTGTAATAATAAAAATAAACCATCATTGTTTGTTTAATAAGTATGTTTAGTGGGAAATATTTCATAATTTATAAAAAAATTTAAATATAGATTAAACTATATAATCATTTTAGAACTACAATGACATGATTATATAACATAACACATATTATGTTCACAAAACCATTAAAAAATATTATTTTCCATTATATTATAAAAAAAATCTTTGGAATAATGGATGAAATAATCTCAAACAATTGGCATTGAAATATGTAATATAATAAATGAATAATAGACTGTATGTAATGAATGTTTTTTAAATACTTCACACTATGTAAAAATTAAATTAATTCAATTATTTGTGGTGTCAAAAAAGCATCCTATGTGATTTAATACATGGGATACGGTGAACATAACACTCTCTTACTTTTATCATTTTATTTTTATCCCCAAAATTAACTTGTAATGCATTTAAATTTTAAATACAAAATTTATTGTATTATTATATATCATTTTATATTATGTATTTTGTAATATATAGGATTTTATAATATCAATATAATAATATATATTTTGTCAAACTATTCAAAATATGCAATAATTGTTTTTATGAAAATTATTTTTTCATATATCACTTCTACCATGCCTATTATTTTGAATTATTTAATTACCACATTATTGAGAAATTTTAATTTTTATCCTTTAGTTTATTGAATATTTTTGTTTCATTAACTTAATAATATCAATATATATTAACATCATATAATGTTTTAAAGATTTAATTAACCAAACTTATGGTAATATCCCGCCCCTTCCACATTAGCTTGAGAAGGTGGTGAAATACAACTTGGCGATAGGTGACATTCCTGATGTACCAAAGGCTGGAAATAAATTTTGATGGCTCCAAGAATGAATGGGGAACAATTTTACCGTATAATAGATGACTCTAATCAAATGATACATAACCATAAAAAATACATGATGAATGTCAACAAGGCTTACATCTCAACAAACCAAAAGACCAATACAAACATGTCATAAGAATCAATAATCATATTACCAAGTGGAAGACTACAAAACAAGACCCAGAAATCCATGACACAACTCTACTACACCAAACCATGTTCCAAGCTCCACGCACCAAAAAACGATCAAATCATCATGATGAAATACTATAAAAAATATATTCTTTACCATTACCTATGTTCGAGAAATTGAATTTTTCAAAAGCACTAAAGCTCAAATGTAGGGGGTGAGTTCAAATACCTAGGATGTTTTCTCCAATAGAAAGTCCAACAGATTTACCAAGGATAAAACCGTTAGATATTTTATATAAAACATTTTATATAAAACATAAAATAGTGTTATGATGACCAGCATGACAAAAACACCCTTGCTAAGCCATTTTCTACAGAAATCCATATAATACAAGGGAATTCATCCTATATTTGCACAAAAATTTCCACCATGTATAAAGACACATAAACAAAGAATATCGATAGAATTTCACATAGCCTAACTGGTAAACAATGAATGTGAAACATGCCATCCAACTCATTTACTACTTTTCCATTCAAGTGGTAATTCCTATCCACTTATCCTTGATGATGGCCCTTCCTTACACTATCTATCCTCTTTTTATAGCTGTAATCCTTGCCAAATTATCATCAAACCTACACAATCATAAAAAAGTTATGCCAATAATCAAGCATATATCAGAAGAAGACACAACAATATGCAAACCACCTTTTCAAAACCAATAATCACTTAGGACACCATCCTTGCCACATTAGACTTCAATAATTCAACCCCAATTTTATTGAAAACCATTTTCACTATCCATTTTCATAAATCAACCCAATAAACCTATTTAAAAATCTATATTTTTAAAATCCATCATCATGAACATTTCACCGCAATAACTCATTTTACAAAAAAATCCACAAAACATCACAAGGGAATTTCTATCAAGCATCACACCTCATAATCACAATTAATTTTAAGAAAAACTAGATAATTTAAAACAAGGATTCAATTTCTAGAAAAATGGGGTCACGAGTGAATCCACCGACCTCTGGGTTTTGGTGAATTCATCCAACGCCCTACCACACCATAAATCAAAGTGAAAATAAAATAAAAAACCACCTTAGATCCCATTCCCTATCATCAACAAGCCCAAAACTCATTATTTCTATAAAAAGAAAACCTAGATCTACTAGAAAAGTGTGTAGATCTTGAAATCCAAGAGGGGGTATATGTAGATCTATGGGATACCAAGAAAGATCTAAGAGAGGAGACTTACCAGAGAAGAATCACCATCAACTCACCCTAAAAACCCATCAAATCTGTTATAGAATGGGTGGGAGAGCTACTATCACCCTTAAGAACAAGAAATAAAGAGTAAGGTTCACATTGGAGAAGAAATTATATTCATAGGGAAAATATTGAGGGATCTCAGGTTAAAAATCTATCTTTTAAATGAAGTGCACTACTAGCTTTCAAGATAAGTCAAATTGTGAACTAACCATGTTCATACTACGTCCTCAAACAGGGATCCCACACTATTTCCAAACATAGTTAGACAAACAATGCACAAACAATGTGAATCCCACTACCTCCACTTCCATGGTTTCCTAGTGATCCTAGGTGGTTTCCCATAACCATGCTCAAATGTTTCTCCCTTAAGAAAACCCAAATACTATTCGAAAACATTTTCCAACTCTCCCAAACATTAACCAAAAATAACAACCACATAAAAGACATAAAATAAGATATAACAATAAAATAAGGTGATACATTCTCCCCACCATTGGTCATTTCATCATTAAAATGTAGAGAAACATCGCTTTGCTGAAAGTACTCAGGCCATTGCTCAGCCATCTCTTTCTCCCGCTCCTAGTCTCGTCCGGAATCTAGCCATGCTGCCACAAAATCCTAAAAAGACTGATTATTTTACTCTGAATGAATCTATCTTGCCTATCCAGAATCCTCATTGGAATATGCACTATAGAAGCATCAGACTATTGGTTAACATGATCCCAAGAAATCCCATGGTAATGATCTGGTTAATTATTCTTCAAGTAAGAAACATGAAACACATTGTGCACCATACTAAACCTTAGTGGTGATGCTAACAGATTTTTAAACTCTCTAAACCACTAATTTATCTCAAATGGTCCAATATGACATGTAGATAACATTCCCTTCATTCCAAAATGATGATGTCCAATCCTAGGAGGGATTCTAGAAAACACATGATCGAACAACTTAAATGAAAATGGTTTTCGAGAATTGTTCGCATATGATTTTTGATGTCTCTAAGCCGACTACATTATCAACATGACCAACATAATCTTATCTATAGTATCTTACACAAGGATCCATCACACCATCTAATTTTCACCTTTTTCCACCCAAAAAAATGGAGAACAAAATGGATACCCATATAATGCTTGAAACAGAGCCATATGTATCAAGGATTGATAACTATTACAATTTGAGAACTCCACATAGAAAAAGTTATCTTTACTAGATATTCAAAAATATATCACACAAAATAATGAAATATATTCCAATGTTTGTATCAACCTCTTAGATTTCCCCTCCACCTTAGTATGATACACATTACTCATCGTCAACGGCATCCCAAGGACTTGTTTCAAGGATTTCCAACAAAAATAGATGTGAAACACAGATCTCAAAATGATAAAACCGAAACTAGAAAACCATGATGCTTTATCATTTCACTGATATAGAGTTGGATAGATCCTACACCAAACGAGATTCACAAATATGGAGGAAATAGGTTAACTTTGTGAGCTGATACACTATAACCCATATAACGTTGTGCTTTTTGACCATTCTTGGGAGAACTATAACAAAATCCATTACTATCTATTCCCACTTCCTCACATGGATTAGTAGAAATTGCAACATACCAACTGACCTCTGATGTTATATCCTGACCTGCTGACAAGTTAAGCATAACGAAATATACTTAGTCACAATCCTTTTAATACAATCCCACAAAACTATGTTTTGAATGCTTTATACATTTTATAGATTTCATGATGGAAAACCCACCTGTAAAGATGATAAGACCTCAAAATTTCGTCCTAAACCTACATATTTACAAAATATTATTTATGAAAAATGAGTTCCCATTCAGTTTCAAGCCCTCATTATTCTCCCCGCCATATTTTTTCAACCTCATCGCCAAACACTCAGAATCAGACATACGTGCCTCATTAACCAAACCAGCCAAGTCATGAACTAATGATACCAGAATGAAAACTATTATACCACAATATTCCTCACATTACAAACACATTTAATCTATGACTGACACTAAATTCCAATGATCTGATGTGTGTTTCACTACATGATCATATGATTTCCTACTTAATGAATCCTCCACTGAATTTCTATTACCTGGTGTGTACATCAAGTTATAGTCAAACACCTAGGGATAATCTATCCATCTTATTTTCCTCAAGTTCAAATATATTTGTGAGAAAATATTCATCAAGCTCTTGTGATCGATAAACACCATTAATATCTCCCCAAAGAGGTAATGAATCCATGTTTCTAAATCCTGAACCACTTCCACCAAATCCAAATTATATGTTAGGTAGTTCTTCTCCAGAAACCTCAAATGTGGTGAGTCATAAGTGACCAAATAACCCCCTTTCATGAGAAAACAATCCAAATCATAGCAGGTTTCAACACAATACACGACATACCTTTTTCTTGGTTTTAGAGAAACTTAGATAGGTGCTGATGTAAGTTGAACCTTAGGCACGCCAAATGATTTCTCACACTGTTTTCCCATTAAAATAGAATCTTATTCATTTTAAATGTTTTCATTGGTGTGGCCAATCATGATAAGTCGTGAAAAAAAGCCAATAGTAACTATATAGACAAAATATTCTCCATATACCAAACACATGATTTGGTGATTTCCATCAAATTACAACCTCTATATTTTCCAAATCAACTAAAACACCATTCTCAGAAAAAACATGACCAAGGAAACCAATATAATCTATAAAAAAGAAACAATTTAAAATATTTAAAATCAACCAATGAACACTTAAGATAACCAATACTAATTCTAAGTGTTTATCATACTATACCCTATTCTAGGAATACAACAACGTATAATCTAACATTACCACCATGATTGAATCTATATATATCAGAAATATATGATTCATAAATTCCATAAAAACCACTAGTTAATTCATAAGTCCAAATTTCATATCTACATAATCATAATGGAAATATCTACACCGAAAAGATGTTTTTAAAATATCTTCCTTCCACACTAAAAATTGATGCAATCTTGACCAGAAGTCAATCCTGAACACAAAGCCGGATATTTCAATCTTCCATTATAACAAAAAACTAGTTCTTCCCATAGAGACTTTCTAGGCTAGATGAACCCTTTGTTTACTAACTACTCTTACTATACTTCCAATTCCCTCACTTCTATTTGTGCCATTAGGTAAGCTGGAAGAGAGACTAGACTAGTTCCCAAAAGGATATCAATCGTAAACTACAATTATCTTATGGGTAGAAACACTAAAAATTATTAATTAAAGACTATAAAGAACATATAAAAAACCCTTGAAAAAACTATTTTGAACTCATAAAATTAATTCTTTTTAAAATGATTCTAACTAATTTGATATCATGCCAATAGATGGTTCCAACAGGCCTATTACACACATATTTTCATTCTTCTCTCCTCAAAAGAGATGTTAAATTACATCATTTTTAATCCCCCGACCCCAGTTACCCAGAGTCAGTGCTTAATTACATAACATTAGCATGATTAGAAGGAATCAATTCCTGAAATACCGAATAGTTTAGTAGTTTTAGAAAAGAGATTACATATATAAATGTTGTATTACAACTTAGAAAATAATAAACAATATAAATGATCCTTTGAGAATTCCATTAATCCCCTAGAATAACCCTATTTATCAATCATAATACAATTCTTGGAATCCCGGGAAAATAAAACATTATAAATGGGTGAGATCGAATTCTCACTAAGGGTAAGCAATAAAACGAACGATGACATAAAAATTAGGAATGGTGAATAATTTAAAACACATGCCTTTACAAATAATAAACATTAACACTTTATGGCAGAAATATGAGATGAGTAGATAATTCCATAATAAAACATAGTCATGGGTCTTATAATAGTCGATTAACCACGTGAACCATCAATAATATAAACATAATGATGGAATGTATAATTCTCAACATTATGAAACATCCTTTCAATGCCTCAACCAAGACATATAAAAATGATTTAGGCCTCGGCCAAAACCATATATCAAAATTGGGAAAGGCATTGGCCAATTAAAATTCTAATTGTCTCATGAGACCTTCTGATGCATTGAAGAGCTATTGCGGGCTCCACCCATCACTTAAAATGTCCAATACATTTCTCAAATAAAAAGGTTAAAAAATAACATAAACATTTATATTAGATCTAGCACAGGAAATGTGTATAATTTAACCATAAACTATGAATGGTATAAAAATAGCACATACATAGTCATACATATCACAAAACCTTAAATACAATATGGATGATTTTTATCATAATAAATCAACTTCAAAAAAGTTTAAATTCCATCAAAATATGTTGACATAGATGAAAATGATTTATAAAACAATTTGAGAGAGATATCCTTTTATCATGAAATCATTTAAAAGGCACATAATTTATAAAGGAAGTCCTTTAAAAGATTTTTTCTAATCAAGTTTTCCCATACCACTTTGAACCATTAGAAATTAATTATCATTTTAAAACATTCATGTCCATATAAATAAATCCTCAAAACCATTTTAAAAACATGGACATTAATGAGAAATGTTTAGAAGAATAAATCATTAATACATTTAAAATGATGTTTTAGTAAAATAGTCCCTTAAAAATAATCCCTTTGAAAACACTTTTATTGATCATGGACATGTATAATAAATATGTCCCAGTATGTACTCACATAAAAACAACCTCGAATAATAAAGAGATTTTGAAATGAACCCTTACCTTGCACAATCCTTTGCTCGATGATACGTTTAACCTCCTTTATAATTACCATACTATGTTATTATATTAAACCAGAACCAGAACCATATTCAAATTTATTATATCATATAAGATTCATTTAAGGAATTATACTACCCATTTAATAATTATTCCCAAGTTAAATTCACATTTTGGGTAATAATTGCTTTCTTTATCGTACATGTTTTAACTTGTTATTCTTGATCATATAATTTGGATCATGATTTAAATACTTCCATAATATAAAATTAGATTTATATATCATATATATTTATAATATAAATATTAATAATAGATAGATATATTAAATGGAAGGCATCATTTATGGAGACGGTAGGTCGTACATACGCATAAACGATGTTTCCGTTTTCATATCGTATTGAACGGAAGTAAGTGAATAAGATATATGTAAGTAAATATATATATATATCAAGTAGAATTATTATGTCATATATTACATACTTATTAATAATATATTTTTTTATAATCGTTGTTGAATGGTGAATGTGGGAATTAATCTCATCGCGTCGTGGAGACGATAATCCGTACGTACGCATGAGCGATAATATCATTATATTGATGGTGAAATAATTTTTAATTATATGGTATATAATATATAAAGAATAATTAACTTCTTTTATTTATTATTTATAGCAGTTATACTCATTATTATACCCATCCAAATAATGATGTGTTTGAATAACAAACTACACCACGACGTGGAGACGGTAAGCTGTACACACGCACGTATGGTGACTTTGTCATATATAGGATGGATAGAATAACGAATATGGTTGTACCATATAAATAATAACATCACAGTTTGTAGGAGGTACTATATCTATTATTTTAGTATGGCAACAACCCAAAAGTGGAAGTGGAAGATGAAAAGAACTTGGAAGAGGGTGGTAAAATTATTACCTCTTCTTCGGTTGTTTCCTTTTGAGTTGATAAAAAGGGATCCTTAGGATGGATTTATGATCAATGTAAGGACTCTAGGTTGATTTTAATAAATTTTGGTAGGGTTTGTCCAAGAAAAATGGCTTCTGAGGTGTGATTTTGATAGAAGGGGAAGTGCCCTATTATAAGAGGGGTGAGGCTCACTTTAGGAAACGATTGAAATATTAATTTATTTTAAAATAATATTCGGATTATAACAACTCCAAATGAATTTATTTCGAGACTTAAGTGGTTATGGGTCTAAATTATCTCAAAAAATAGGTTTTATACAAGTTTAGGTTATCATTTTAACCTTATCTTTTAGATTTAGCTCTTAGTTAAATAGTTTAACTTTTACCGTGTCTTCTTGTATTCTTACACTATATGGTTAATAAACATACTATAAACTACCAAGAGAACCTAGAGTGGTTCATTAATGACATATATAATATTATTTAAGCCCTTTTCTTGTACCATATATTTTTTCGAAATATTATATCAACCAATAATATAGTATTTCTTTTAAAAACAAATTTATGTCAATTTTGACATTTTTTCTATTTCGTTTTTCTGAAAGTCATCACAACTTGATTACTTCAAATAAGATACATTTAATCAACCCTAACATTTCATATTCACCTATATAATTCATGGATGTCATAAAAACTTTGTAATTATGTTAATTTTAATGTTTAAAATACTATTTATTTGATTCTTTCATTAATAATGTAATTACTTCATCATAATTGTGTCATATATAAATTAAATTATTTAATGTCTAAAAATTATAAATAAAATACCATTATGTAGTAATTTTTTTCCTAATAAGTAATATTTATTGTCGAATTTATATTGTGTTTAACCCTATATTAAAAATGGTTTAGTTATTAAAATTTTAATTTTATGCTTTTAACTCTTCTTTAAATAAAATAATAATAGGTGTCATCATCTAATTCAAGTGGACCTCAAGGATAATATTTTATTCCTGAGGTTTTTTTTTGGTAGAAATAAACTTATCCAATAGAATTAGTACACATGTTAGGGTAATTATAATATCATTGTTACCTTTAATTAACCTATTTACTTTTAACCGTGGTAAAAAAAGTCAGAAGTTACTATTCACCAAAAATTATTTTCATTTTATTGAACCACATTTTACTTACTAATATCAAAAATTTATCTATAAATTTTGAAATTCAACTCACAGACGCAGTAAAATTATGTTTTATGCAAATTTGCAAATGCTCCTTGAAGGTGGGTAAAAAACATTAAAAAGTTGAATAAAATTTTATACATATAATTTTATTATAAAATGGCTCTAATGAATTAAATCGATCATACATAGGTATTACATATATATTTTGACTTAAAATAATTTTAAATAAAATTAATAATTATTTATATAAAAAGTTAGTTTTAAATAATAACATAGTGTTTTTCACTATTCATAAAAAATTGAATGCTTTCAAAAAAATGCAAAAAAATCACCATAAGATAATTTTGATATTCTAAATTCAAAAATGAATTTTATTTTACCAAATTAAAATCATAGAAGTTTAATTTATTAATTTAAAATTAATTTTCATTGTCAAAACTACAAAGTGGTTTTTTAAAAAGTAAAAACTATCCAAAACATTGACATGTGTTTATGTCAAATTTAAATGTGAAATAACATATAATGACTTAAATTATATTAAAGGTTACAAATATAATCTAATTGTACTCCCAAAACATTAAATTTCATAATTTTACACTATAAATTAGTTCGATTAAAAATGTTGTTTTCAATTAAAATTTAGTATTCTTAACTATTCATCAAAATCATAAAGTTATCATAAAAGTACCAAAAATTTATCATAACTAAATTTTTATGTCCCGCTTTTAAATAAGAATTTAATTTCATTAAATTTAATATATAATAGTGTCAACTAAAGGTTTTAAAAAGGGTTTTCCCTTAAGTGGTAGTAAAATTTCATTTTCTGAAAAATACTTCTTTTATATGAAAAAAATGAATTTGTTCTTATATTATGTCTAAGAAACACATAATATGGGTGTTAAAATTATATAGAGTATATTATAATTAAAATGCAGTTAATACTATTCATAACCACTTTTTGAGCGACTAGTTTGTTAAGTTGTGGTGTGGTCGAACTCAGTGTTGCGTGTAACACAAGCTATTGAATTACATTAATGAGATAACGTACTATGACATATAGGGGTGTTAAATTCTCCCATACTTTAATAAGATGCGTCCTCACAATTTGAATTTGTTCTTCAAGTTCAAAAGGTTTAAAATAGAAAAAAAATTTGGTAGAAAACCCACATCTGAAATTGGGTAAATAAAATTTAGTTTTAATAGGAAGGAAAAAGAATTAAAAAGTAAACATTAAATTATGATCTCGATTAATAGAATATTTTTTGAAATTAGAGACACATAATTGTAGAAAAAACTAAAATATTTATAGGGAGTTATTGAGGTCATCAATCACAAACAAGTGTGAAATTGAGGGCCTCAAAGCCATAAATCTAGGATGATTTAAAATATCGTTAGTTTAAAAAAACATAATGTATTAGGATAAAATATTTTTTGTTTTGAGATCCCTTCCCTAAAGTTTATGAATTAATTTATTCATAGAATAGGAGAAGAAAAATATACTTGATAGTAGATATTCATCCTTATACTAATTCCTACAACAAACCCATCTTTCACTCCAAAAGATAATAGAATTCAAAATATTCTATTTATCCTAATCGTATAGGGTTTAAAAAAATAATGAATTTATAATTAATTTGTCATTATATTTAAAAAACTAAATTATACAAACCATGACATCATGTATGATAGTAGTATATGGACCACCCTTGTCGCCCATCAGTTGCAGGTTCAAGTCTCTCGGCCTTGCCGGATGCGACGAGCTGTCACCGAACCCCCGGGTTTTCCTTTTTATGACAATCTAGAAATAATCAAAACAAATACTTTAACCTTAAAAATAGTATCCAATTTCAAACAAAATTTATTCCAACCTTTTGATTTATTCAAATTACTTTTATCCAAACTTAGAGTCCAATCTTTATATGGATGGTGGACACAATGAAGATCCTTTTTCCCATGTAATAACATGTGAATACCTTCATCATGTATTATTTTAAAACACGGTAACACCCTAAATTAACATAAAACCATATTGATTACATTCATGATCCCTTATTCCTTATAGAATATTGTATATACTCATTATATCTAAAAAGGTTGTAAACTTCAAAAATGTTGGAATATACAAATCATTAATCTATATCGGGGTAGTCAAGAACATCCAATACAATTTATCTAAATCCATCATATCTTATTCCAAAATCACAACCTCAGTATCAAAACCATATTAAGATTTATCTTTCTCTCAACCATATATTTTCCAAAAACAATAACCAACAATTGAGTCACATTTCATAGTTCCACACAATCTCAATTCCTTAATAAAATATTAATGTTGTACAATCCTTATATACTCCATAATTATTATATCCATTACATCGTTGATACAATACTCAAATGACATAATTCGTTAATATCAATATAAGAGAACTAGTCATTAATCTTCATTTGTGGTAATATCATAACAAGATTGTTCTCCAAAAACATCATCTTTGGTATACTCTCATGACTTGGACATTGATTCACGTAGTGTACCAGCTCCTTGCGGATGAAGCATTGTACATTTGAAACCTTTTTCTTACCCTTGCAATTACATACTCGTTCTCCTTTTTCTACACACTTATAACAAACACTCATTCCCTATAATCATTTTCCAAGGAAATTTTTTCACAATTATCACATATGTGAAAATCCTTCTTTCCCCTCTTCCCTTTATCCATATGTCTCTCTTCCATCTTTTTCTTCTCTTGCTTCCATTCAAAGCCATATGACTCAGATAATTATTTACTTATCTTATTAACACATGATACTATTTCATTATATGATAAAAATACATGGGATAATATTTACCTTTTAATTGTTTTCTTAATACCATGAAGGATATGATCCTTCTTAATCTTTGGATCATGCATATTGTTGGCGTTATCATTTCTTCTACTAGGCACCATTTCTGAAGAATGGAATAAAGTAAGTCAGTTTATGAATCGTAATTCATAATTACATATTTTTAAAAAACCTAACGTAAGTTGAAAATATTATTCATATAATCAATAATCTTAAAATGTTTTCTTAGAGGATGTATTTACACCTAAATTCTTCATAATGGCTTGTAATGAAAATTTGAATTATCCTAAGCAAATCCTCTGGGAGTTTCACAACCAAGAGTGCAGCAAGGCACGTTGTCGTGTACCAGGATACCCCAGGTCAAGCCTAAAACTCATTGTCGTAGATTTAACTCCTTGGTACAGTTGTTCCAGTGCCGCCTCTACATGCTCATATCTAGACAGGGATGTATTTCTTAGAAAATACAAAAACTCTCAGCATTACCAAAATATTACGAAGTTACTCTATACTAATCCTAAAAGTCTATCTTAGGGTAATGTTCCCTAATTAGAGTTTATCTAAATCTAGTTTCCAAGGTTTTTACTAAACCTTCTATGATACCAAATGTAACTCCCCGACCCCAGTTACCCAGAGTCTGTGCATTATTACATAACATTGGCATGATTACAAGTAATCATGTCCTGAATGAATGAACAATTTATTAGTCTTGGAAAATAGATTACATATATGAATGTTATATTAAACCTTATAAAATAAAACACAACATAAATGATCCTTTGATAATTCCATTAATCCCCTCGCTTAACCATGATTATAAATCATAATAAAATTCTTGGAATCCTTCGAAAATAAAACATATGAAAGGGGTGAGCTCAAATTCTCAGTAAGGGTAAGCAATACAACGGAAGATAACATAAACTTTAGGCCTGGTGAATAATTCAAAACACATGCCTTTGCATATAATAAACATTAAAACATTATGGCAGGAATATGAGATGAGTAAATAATTCCATAATAAATCATAGTCAAGGGCATTATACAAGTATAATAACCACAAGAACCATCAATATTATTTTCATTATGAAGGAATGTATAATGTCTGACATTCTGAAACAACTTTTCAAGGCCTCGAACAAAACATCTAAAAATGATTTAGGCCTCAGCCAAAACCATATATCAAAATTGGGTAAGGCCTCAGCTAATTCCACATCTAATTGTATCATGATACCTTCTAATGCATCAAGGACCAATAGTGGCCTCCACTCATCACATACTATTTCCATTACATTCCTCATATGAAAAGGTTGAAATATAACATAAATATTCGTATTAGAACTATCATACAAAATGTCAATATTTTAACCATAAACTATGAATGGTATAAAAATAACACATCCATACTCAAACATATCACAAAACCTTTAATAAAATATGGATGATTTATATCATAATAAATCAACTTCAAACAAGTTTAAGATCTATCAAAGGATGTTGACATAGATGAAAATGATTAGTAAAACTCATTGAGAGAGATATCCATTTTTCATGAAATCATTTCAAAGTCACATAATTTATTAAATAATTCATTTAAAACATAGTTTTGAATCAATGTCTCCAATAATACGTTGATATATTTTAATGGAATTAACATTTTAAAACATTCATGTCCATATAAATAAATCCATAAACCCATTTTGAAAACATGGACATTAATGAGAAATTGTTAAAATAATAAATATTCAAAACATTTAAAATGATGTTTTATTAAAAGAAACCCTTAAAAAATACATTGTAAAACAATTTTATGAATCATGGACCTGGATAATAAATATTTCACAGTGGATACTCATGTAAAAACAACCTCAGATAAGAAAGAGATTGTGAAATTAACACTTACCTTGCACTTTCCTTTGGTCGAGGGTTTGTTTACCCTCCTGTATAATGACCATAGTATGTTATTAAATTATACCAGAACCATAGTAATATTTATTATATCATAGATGATTCATTTATGACTTTATACTACCCATTTAATAATGATTTCAATGTTACATTGACATTTTGTTTAATAATCGCTTTCTTTGTCGTACGTGTTTTAACTACTTGTTCTTGATCATATCATTTAGATCATGATTTAAATACTTCCAAAATATAAACCTTGATTTATATATCGTATATATTTAGACTATAAGTATTTATAATAGATAGATATATAAAATGTAAGATATTGTTTATGGAGAAGGTTGGTCGTACGTACGCAAAAACGGTGTTTCCGTTTTCATATTTTATTGAACGGAAGTAAGTTAATACGATATATGTATGTACATATATATATATATATATCCAGTAGAATTATTATGAAATATATTACACACATAATAAAAATATATATTTTTATAATAATCGTTTAATGGTGAACGTGGGAATGAATCTCATCGTGTCGTGGAGACGGCAATCCGTACGTAGCAACTAGCGACAATATCAATATATTGATGGTGAGATAATATGTAATTGGATGGTATATCATATATACAGAGTCATTAAAATTTTATATTTATTATTTATATCATTTATACTCATTATTATACCCATCCAAATAATTATGTGTCTGAATAATAAACTAATCCACGAAGTGGAGACAGGAAGTCGTACGTACGCAGGTACATTGACTTTTTCATTTATAGGATGGATAGAATAATTAATATGGTCATAAAAAATTTATAATAAGATAACAGTATGTAGGAGGTACTTGAGTTATTATTTTGGTTTGGAAACAAAAAAATAGGAAGTGGAAGAAGAAAATAACTTGAAAGAGGGTGGTGAAATTATTACCTCTTCTTCGGGTGTTTCCTTTTTAGTTGATCAAAAGGGCTCCATAAGATGACTTTATGATCCAAGTAAAGAATATTTACTGATTTGAGTGAACTTTAGTGGATATTTGGGCAGGGTTTGGCCAAGTCAAATGGCTTCGGTGGTGTGATTTTGATAGATGGGGATGTTCCCTTTTATAATAGGGGTGAGAGCCACTTTAGGAAATGATTAAAATATTAATTTATTAGACAGTCAGATTCGGTTTATAATGGTTCAAAATTAATTCATTACTAGACTTAGGTGGTTATGGGTTGAATTATTTTCAATCTATTGGTTTTAGTCAAGTTTATGTTACCATTAATCTTATCTTTTAGATTTAACTCTTAGTTAAATAGTTTAGCTTTTTCCGTGTTTTCTTTTATTCTTACACTATATGGTTAAAAAACATACTCTAAACATTGAAGATAAAATCAAGTGGTTAATTAATGACATATATAATATTATTTAAGCCATTTGGCTGAAACTTATATTTTTTAAAATATTATATCTACCAATAATATAGTATTTGTTTTAAAAACTAATTATTGTCATTTTTTGACATAAATAGGCAATTTTTTTAGAAGTAATAAAAAATTTATTACTGAGAAAAAGATACATTGAATCAACCATAACACTTAATATTCACCAATAAAACATGTGGATGTCATAAAAACTATGGAATTATATTTATTTTAATATTTATAATACCATTAATTGATTCTTTGATTAATAATTTAATTACTGCATCCTCATTGTGTGATAAATAAATACAATTATTTAACGTATAAAATTTAAAAATAAAATAAAATTATGTAGGAAATATTTTTATATTTCTAATTAATATTTATAGTCTAATTTATATTGTGTGTAACCCTGTTTTAAAAATAGTTTAGTTATTAAATATTGAATTTAACACTTTTATCTCTTCTTTAAATAAAATAATAATAATTGTCCTAATCAAATCCATGTGAACATAAAGGATAATATTTTATTCCTAATGTTGATTTTGTTCTAAATACACTTATCCAATAGAAGTAGGACATGTTTTAGGTTAATTATAATATAATTTTTACCTTTAATTACCCTATTTACTTTTAGCCGTAGTAAATCAAATTCAAATGTTACTGTTCGTCAAACATTATATTCATTTTATTGAACCACATTTTACTTATTGATATCAACCATGTCTCTCATATTTTATAAATTCAACTCCTAGAAGTGGTAAAATTAAGATATATGAAAATTTTCAAATGCTCTTATAAGGTGGGTAAAAAACGTTAAAAAGTTCAATTAAAATTAAAACATCTAATTTTATTAAAAAATTAATCCAATGAATTACATTGAACATATATAGGTATTACATATAATTTTTGTCTTCAAATAAATTTAAATGAAATAAATAAATATTTATTTAAAAAGGTGGTTTTAAATAATAACACTGTGTTTTTCACTATTCATCAAAAATTGAATGTTTTCAGAAAAATACCAAAAATTTACCCTAAGATAATTTTGATATTATAATTTCAAAAATGAAATCTATTTTACCAAATTAAAAACATATAAGTTTCATTTATTATTTAAAAATTATTTCTTTTTGTCAAAACCAAAAAGCCGTTTTTAAAAAGTAAAAACTATCGAAAGATTAATATGTGCTTATGTCAGATTTAAATGTGAGACTACTTATAATGACCTAGATTGTGTTAAATGGTAAATATATAATCTAATTATAATTCCAAACCATTCAAATTCATAATTTAACACTATAAATTATTTTTATTAAAAAATTTGTTTTCAATTAAAGCTTAGTATTTGTAACTATTCATCAAAATACGAAAGTTATCTGAAAAGTACCAAAAGATTATCCAGACTAATGTTTTATGTCCCACTTCTAAAAAATTATTTAATTTCACTAAATTGAATATATAAGTGTGTAAAATATTGTTTTTGAAAAGGGTTTTCCATTAAATGGCGGTAAAATTTCATTTGTTTTGAAAAATACTTTGATTTTATGAAAAAAATTAATTTGTTCTTATATTATGTCAAAGAAACACATAATATGGATGTTAAAATTATATAGAGTATATAAGATTTAAAATGTATTTAATACTATTCATAACCGCTTTCTGAATGACTAGTTTGATAAGTTGTGGTGCGCTCAAACTCGGTGTAGTGTGTAGCACAAGCTATTGATTTAATTTAATGAGATAATGTACTATGAAATCATGGGGTGTTATATAATTACTTATAAAACTAATTATTCATAAAAAATATTGGATGTGGGAAATAATAAAATTTCCTACCAATCCATTCCCAGGATTATATCATAAGCATCTATCTCAAGCACTGAGAGATCCCACAAAAACTTGACCCCATATACAAAGATACAACAGCATCTAAACATAAAGGCTCGAAACTCTCTAAGACCCAGATGACTTAGAAATCATAAAATAAAGCGAATCATTTCAATTGCTAAACCCATCAAACCAACAACACGATAGGTAATAAATGAATGAAAATCACCCATATCCAATAACAGAAGAATGATGGTAGAATATTCATAAATAATACCTCACACCACGGATGGTCCCGACTGATCATCCTTCTCCACCTGCTCTACTCAAAACAATTGCTTGATTTTCCCACTCTTCTCTTTATTGCTCTGTAGATGAGTTGTGGTGTTCCTTGAATCAACATGTATAACATTACTGTATTAAAGAGAGGTATGATACTATTCCCATGCTATCATGGCACAAGTCTCCAGTGACCTCTGATGAGTGTCATGAACACCCAACATCATAGAATTACAACAATACCGTTGAAGAAGTCCTATTTTCTTATAGTTATGAAATGCTCATGGTTATTCCTTAGAGTCCCAAATGATGTGTCACATGGATCCACACATAAAAAATCAAGGAACACTCTATGGAATTAGAGGAAGATTTACCAATCCTTCTTTTAGATTATGAACCCTAGTCCCACCCTTTAAATAACTGTCCCTCTATATCTTGAATACAATATTATAGTTCCCAGGATTTTCTTTCAGAAGAAACATGCTTCCCTCAACTATAGTTCACAAGATATCATATTCGACTATAGTTGCATGGTTTAAAATTTCATTGTAATCACGTATACACAACACCACTATTTTAGAATGAAATTACTACCACAAACCTGATTCAAATATACATGCCTTCAACAATGTACTAACTACCACATTGGATTCAATCCCCATTATGTACATAAACTCAAATACATATTCTATTACTGAGAGGATCTCTTTATCGGCCTATAAAAATACATTGTGCACTGAATTTTGAACATATAAGGGTAGAATTGTTTGTCAAACAATTCCCTAAAAGACAATGTTGTTATACCTTGTCCTATTCTATCATGGAACACAAATTCCCACCACTGAAGGTCATGATCATCCAGCATATACATGGATAAATTTACTTTTAGCTGCACTGATATTCCCTGGAATTCAAATATCTTCTTCATTCTGTCCAACCACGCTTCCACCTTTTCTAGTTTAGAATCACCCCTAAAGATGGGTGGATTTATCTTTAGAAACTGAACTGCATAATCCACATGCATTGTATCATACTATTTATTCCCACTTTCCATTTCATGGAAAGCATGCTCTATAAAAAGTTGTGACTATTGATTCACATGGGGATGAGGTGAAACTGAACTGCATGATCCACATGCTTTGTATCATACTATTTATTCCCATGTTCCATAATTTTTTCAAAATCCACCATGTTTAAAAAATTAACCCATTTTCAAAATTCAACAACAATCCTCATTTCAAATCGACACATTGGTAAATAAATTTTATATTTTTCTGAAGTCTATATATCTATACCACACCATAAATCATTATTCCCATGAAATATGCATCCTAGTGGGAACTCATTTCTACCATGCTTTTCATGGTCATCTCATTTGCTACACCCACAAAAATGATATTTCGAAATCATATAAGTTTCTCAAAAACACTTATGTACCCAACTCCCTGGGAAATTTATGTTAAGCTTAAAATGGTTAGTTATGTCTATCAATGATATAAATTTCATATTTCTACAGTACTAATACCGGAAACCATCCCTACTCATGGAATAGACCAAGAACAAATTTAAACACTGTAACCAAAAAATGATGTAAAAATTGAACAAGAACCAATTTACTTGTACTTTAAGGACTAAATAAGCTAATACCACATGTAACATCATGCACCATCTTTATTTAATTGAGAAAGTGGTGATATGCAACATGGTCTTAGGTGGAATTCACGTGCTGTCAACGGATGGTAATAAATACCTAGGGCTTCAAGAACAAATGGGGAATTTTATAGCCTTAAATTAAAAGAATCCAACCAATTGAGTCATAACCATACAAACTACATGATAAATTTCAACAAGGTTTACAACTCAAAAATCCGAAAAACAATACAACCAATCCAAAAGAATTCATAATTATATAATCATGCAGAAGAATACAAAAAAAGACCACAAAATCTATGACACAACTCCACTTCTCCAAGATAACCTCTATGCAACAAGCATCACAAAACCATCCATTCATCAAAATGAACTGCTACAAAAAGGAGATGCTTTCTGTGTCCTGGAAAATGACATTGGCAAAATCACCAAGGTGACTAAGCAGTGTCTGAGTAAAAATGATCAATAGGTCTTATCCAAATAACATAACTACACACACCACTAGTACAGAACTGTTAGCATATATAAATAAATACCTTTATATAAAACATCAACAAGTGAAACAATGAAGAACAAGCCCACCGCACCCTTACCAAGACATTTTTCACCCAAATATATACAACAAAAAAGAAAACCAAAAACAATTCCATAATTAGTTTACCATTACATGTTAGCACAGAATTATTCACCATGAATATCCACACAAAAATAAAGCATATCTATAGAGTATGAAATAGACAAACCCATATACAATTAAGGTGGAACTTCTCGTCAAAATTTTTTACTACCTTTTCATTATAGTGGTACTTCTCATTCACTTATATTTGATGGTGGAATTTCAATACACTATCCATCCCCTTTTATTAGTGGTACTCCCCACACACTTCTCATCAAACCAACAGAGGCATAAAACATTCAAGCTAATAAACAAGCACATAGAACACCAAGGCCAAAACATAATGCAAAACTACTATTTCAAAACCAATTATCCATTAGGAAACCATCCATGCCACATTACACATGAATAAAGAAAACCCCATTTTATTGAAAACCATTTTCACAAACCATTTTCATAAATCAACCCATGAAACTGATTATAAATCTAAATTTTTAAAATCCAACATCAAAAACATTTCACCCAAATACCATGTTTTCCCCAAAAATAGACAAAACATCACAAGAAATTTTACCACAAGATTCGCACCTCATAAACACAAATAATTTTAAGAGAAACCAATTAATTGAATAAAAGGATTATAGTTCTTGAAAAATGGAGTTGAGAGTGAAACCACCTACCTTAGGGTATTAGTGACATTATCCAACATCCAACCACACCACAAATCCAGGTGAAAAAAGTTTATGAAACTACCTTACATCCCCTTCACTATCATAAAAAATCCATCATCTTATTATTTTTGGAAACCAAAATCCTAGATCTATAGGAAATGATTATATATCTAGAAAATATAGAGGGTGAGAGAATTAGATATTAAGAAACCCATGAATGATCTATGAGAGGAGACTTACCGGAGAAGAATCACCTTCACCACACATTGAAACCCCTTAGAATAACTTATGGAATGAGTTGGAGAGCCCCTATAACCCATTAAAACAAGTAATACTATGTACGGTTCACATGAGAGAAGAAATGATATGTTTAGGAAAAATATTGATTGAAATTGAATTTAAAAATACAACTTTTAATGTCCACATGGTTATCTCTCACAGTTAGGAAACCCGTGTTCTAATCTTGCACATGTTAAATTTTTAAAAAGGGATAATATATAGTTTTCTCACAGAATTATTCAATTCATTCACAAACTGGGGGAAGCCCACTACCTCCACTTTCTCAGTGTCTTGGAGATCCTTCATGATTTCCCCTAACCCTGGTCAAAATATTCTCTATTAGGAAATCCCCAAAAGCATTCCTTAACATTCCTAAACTCTCACAAAAATTACCCAAAAACATTAACCTCAAAATAGGCATAAACAAGAGATTTATACCTCAAACCAATGGTTCTACACTTATCCCAATTTCATCCCTTTTTTTATTTCCCTCACCTGTATGCCCTCCTTTTGGACATCTATATATTATTATTCTCTGATCCTAACTTTTTAATGAGAAATAATATTTTTTAATGTTTTAATTTTAGTATTTAAATGTTTATTTATGGATATATATTACAATACATATCTCTTAATCCTATTTCTATAATATTATAATAATTAAAAAAATAGTAAATCATTGTAACGTATATAGATATCATATGATGTAGGGAAATTTTTTCTATAATGGCTTTTTATAAAATATACTACAAAATATTTTTATTTCATAATTAAAAACATTATATTAGATGTATTCAAAATCTTATACTTTTATTTGATATCTTGGGGAAATACCCAAATTAAAGGGTGGCCTAAAAACAAAATCAATGGATAATCGTAATAATAATGAGTGTGAGATATCTTAAGGGAAAATAATAATTATATTTTATCATAAAATGGGAGTTTCAGAAATCATCATAAAATAACATGATATAAGGGAAATGGTGTCATTTTTTCTGGGTGACCATATACAATACAAAATCTTATCTGAGATATAATCATTACCCAATTTTTTGAGTGGTGTAATATGATTCTAGGATAACCCATATCCTCATAATGGATCATGCATATGTGTATCAAATTGAAAAAAAGATACACCATTCAAAAAAAAGAATGAAACTTATGATAAAAACTATTTTAAATATTAATACCACAACCAATATATCTATGAATTTTCCTATATATACCTTAAATAAAAATGAAATTCATCATATTCAATATTAATGGTTTAGGTCCATCATGTATTAAAGAGTATAATGTAAGATGATAATAATAATGTTAAAGTAAAAACATTATGGGATTATTAATTAGTATATGAAAATGTAGTATTTATAAAACTCATTGGAGTAGGATATGGACACATACAATAGTAGTAAACTCATACATATCAATGAATGGAATTAATAAACACAAAATAAATTAAAATAAATTGAGTGTCCCCTTGAAATTAATGATTATTAAAACATTGGTTACATGTGTTTAGTTAGGGGAAATGAAATATTGAAAGAATAATGTTGTAATTTTATGGAATAAATTCGATTCTATTATTATAACACACTGAAGTGAAAATTTACAAGGGATAATTAATACAAAAAATAAATAGAGATTTAGAATATTAGATTATTCATATAGTTGCGGATTTCATAACATAGTCCTCAAAAATATTTAATAGTTTATTTACATAAAATAATTATATAATACAGAAAAAAATTAGTAGTTAAATAAATTTTATTTATTTATTTACAATGGTTTATTTTTAATTTTTAAATTCATTTAGTTTATATTGATCAATTAGGGTTTTTGTAAATTTTTACAAAATTTATTTGGAATAATCATAATGATCATCAATGTTTTTATAATTATTCAGTAGTCTTTTTTAGAGTGAATGCATTTTATTTTCTCAAAATACCAACAGTATAAAAGTTTAGTAGTTCCGTATATATTGTGAATTTTTTACAAATGATACAATTATTTATCATAATTTTATTATAAATTGTTAAAATGGAAGTGACTTTTGATTGTAAATATAATTATTATCATGCATGTTCCTGTAATAGTATAATCTGACTACATTATTCAACTAGGAATTAATTTTATAACTGTAAAATAAATCCATTTAAACTTAACCTAGATTTGTAGAGCATAATGTAAAAATCATTATATATATTGTTTAAATAATCCTCAAATAACTGGACATTGTTTTTCATGTGAATAAAAATATATCAAAACAAATCAATGAATTATGTCATAATTACATTATACTATAATTTATTTCTTTATTATTATTATTAACAGGCCAATATAATTTTATAAAAATTTAAGGGAAAATTTGAAATGAAAAGACTTGGGATGTGGAACTTTATCATTCCATATAAGATTAAATCATTAGAAAGGAACTTAAGCATTTGGTGGTGCTATTTTAGTTAACATGTATTTAATTCATCAGTGAGATAATATTTAAGGAAATTATTGAAGGCTGAATTTTAGTGAGTGAGGACAAATGTGTAGAGAAGAAGTGGTTTTTTTCTATAAATTGTAGAGGTATTATTGAATAATTTTTTTGTAATTTATTATTCTTGATCAAACTAATGAATTTTATTAGTTTATCAGAATATTAATTTTCAAGGATGAAAAAAATAAAAGTTTATTTTTATTTGAACACAACCTAATTTAATAGAATAATTTTGAAATTTAATTCATCATCAGAAGTTTAATTGTTATTATTAGTATAAAATAAAACAAAGTGATGTTTAATTAGAGATTAGCAGTTTTTATAGGTGATAATTTGAGATTGAGATTATTAAGTGACACCAAATCATGGTCAGAGCCTCCTGATGCAATGGTAATTCTTGGGGTTAGTTGTGGTTTGGCTATAGAAATAGTGGTTTAATGTAATTTTTTTGTTTTGTTGATTAAGGTTTATTTGGGAAGCATATATTTTGGTGAAAAAAATATAGAATGTTAGAGTCCATTTTTATATTATTGGTTTCTAGAAAAATTATTTTCTGGTGAGAGGATTATGATAGTACTCATTTTTTACATGATGTGAAACGTCATGTTTTTATGATTATTATACCATTGAAATATGAAGGGTTATTTTGGTAAAAGATGAGTCTAGTTGTATTTATGTCAGGGTGGAATATGGTTTATGTTACAAAATAGGAATAAAAATGAATTTTGACACACATCAGTCATTGATATTGGTTAACTGGAATGTGGCATGATGTGGTGAATATCCATAATCCAATTTTGATTCCCTTTGAAATCATTATAAGTAATTTGAGGTTATTGTCTCACATAGTTTGATGATTTACCCTACTACGAAACCCATGACTTTTAGATAACATAGTTTATGTGATATTTGGTTATAATTATATGGATCATAAGACTTAGTATTGTGAGACTGATCTTTTTTGATATAATGTATATTTAATAACATAAACCAACCCACTAGGACCCTTTCATGGTTGTTGTAAGTCATGGATATCAACCCAAGCCCACATCCATTAAATGAAGATTTAGTTACTAGTGTTGAGTAGGAATAGAACACACGATGAGAAGACTTAACCTAATACACCAGAAAAAAAAATATCCAAACATTATGTAAAAACGAATAAAGGATGAATAAAACAAGCTTCATTGTAATAAACGCATGTCTGAAATTCTAAGATCTCCAAAAGGAAAATATAATACATAATTAAAATTTACCAAGTCTAAGAATATTTGACCCAGAATATGAAAAATAATATAATAGTAGTAAAAAATGAATATTTCACATAGAGAGATGGATCAAATATTAAACCCCACATGATACTATCAATTATTTACATGACTATGATTTTCTCACATTGGGTTCACTAGGGTATCCTACATGCATAGAAAATAAATAGGCTATACTAACTACATGATCACCAACCAAATATTTGACCTATTAATAAATTATAAATAAAAAATGTGTGGATAGGATGACCATGTTTGGGTACGAATCAGAATACACCCTTTGACACCCCAAAATGAAAGAGAAGACGTGAATGAAAAAATTAGCAAAAATGGAATGGAAAATGGATGTAGTTATTGAATTATAAGATAAATAAACATCGATATACACTACAATAACATGAAATATGGGATTATACATCTCAATTATTACTAATCTAGTAAATGAAGGATCATTTTGATCATATCTCAAGCATGTAGGAATCATGAGTGTCTAAAAAAGATTTTTTAAACTGAGATAACATACCAAAAATCAAATCTAAATAAAAATAAAGATGATGGTTTAAATGTATCATGTATCAAAGTATATGATTCGTTCTTTTACTCCAACATCACCATTATGAACCATTTATTTATTTATGTATGTACACTTTGATGAGGAATAAATTTTAGTTGATAAAAAATGATCTATTACACCAACTTAGTCAGTGTGATCGATATTTTAATCTATAGATGAAACCAGACGTTGGTGAGAATAGATTTCGATTATGTAAATAATGCTATTACTATCACAACCACATGGGTATGAAGATACTATTTAACATCATAGATAATATAGTGGGAAGCATGTGCCTAACTAGATAACATAATAGTCGATGGAGTAGTGTCCCATGTAGGGGATCCCAAACCATGACTACACTCTCAGACTAAATAAATACATACAAATTATATATAGGATTCCATTTCATGATTTTGTTGGTAGAGTATATACACTAAAAATAGTAAAACCCATTGATAGAGGAACCAACACAATAGGTAATCACAGGGAATTAAAAACAAACATGTTTGATAGAAATATTTTTATAATTACCCTCGAATACTATCACTATCCATATATATATTTATACAATTTAATTCTAAAAAAATTTCCAGGAAATTTTCATTAGATTGATGAATGGGCAAAACTGTTGTTCTCTAGATGGAAAATAATTTTTTGGACAATTTTTTTTGTTGAAATCAAAAACATGACAACGATATCATTGCACATAGAAAATATGGTGAGATTGGGTATTTGGAACACACTTAAAATCTACATGAACCCCATAGATACCTATTTGTGTGGTTAAATAGTTCCCATGTTCATGGTTCGTTTTTACCATAAAAACCAACATATTTCAAGATGAATGGCCACTAGTGTGAGTTTGGGTGGTACAAACCTGTCATATCATAGCTTGACACCCATTTCCCATTTTATGGTGGTCTTGGCCCTATGTTAAAAAAATCAATTTCCCACCCCATGTCACCTAACAAATGATATGGAGATAGAATAAACAAATCCCCTCCATCTATGTGGTAGTCATGACACCATCAGATTCTATAAGATTAGATGATTGGTGTGAAACCCAAATGTTTCCCCTAGATATCTATATGAGTAGTAGAGGTCCCATGATATTCATCCAATACACCTTCCACCTATAGGAATTATGAACCCCCTTCACCACCACTACCATATTATACCATATAATTCCACTTCAACATCAGCTCCAACACTCTAATACTACCTCACAAGGGTCATGCCACTACCACCATGTTGTCTCTATCAAAAACTCAATATTTCCACTACAAAACCACAACAGAAGTTATTCTACCAGTCTATGAGAATATCACTTAATTAATGACATCATATTATCTATTTATTTCATATAAACATAATACGTATGCACCTTCATCTCTTTTATCCAATATAATGGCATGTTCCTTTTCGTTTTTATACATATAATGAGAAAAGGATAGTGTAAATCATAAAATGATAATAATTTGATGAATTCATCAAGATTAATAATGATAAAATACCTAAAATTAAGTGATTATAATTCATAAATAGGATAAACCATAAAAAATATTACATGAACTATGATCAATAGGGAGGAAAATTCAAAAAAATGATCCCTACCTCAATAGAGAATAATAATTTCTATATCCATATAACGGTCATGGTTCCTCTCATCATTTTATTCTAAAATAAGGATGATTCCTAAAAATATACATTACAATTCCTCTCACATTCCATATTAATATTATATAAGGCTAACCCATTCCCAAGGGAGTTAGAGATCAATTTAAACAAATGATTCTTCTTTGATATAATTAATAATTAAATTAGTTTATTAAATAAAATTGAACCTAGGATATTTTATTATAGGTATCCAAATGAGAATGTTGTTGACACCTTTTTATGGTGAGAAATACCTTTCATATGAAACCATGTGCTCATACATACAATTTTAAGATAAATTTTATAGGAATAATATGAATTATATAGAATCATGTGTTAGATAAAATAACCTTTTTATTTATAATATTTTATTTATAAGTACCTACCATGCTCAAAACTTTATGTAAAATCATCCTAGGGGGAATAAAATATTCCTAAATCAATGAAATCAAGAGATAATTATTTCTTTGTCATTTTCTAGGATATAATTACTATTTTAAACCTGGGGCCCTTAGACTCTTAAGATCACAATTGAGTTATGTCACATCTGGGAAAACATCATTTACTATATAATCTTAACATTTAAATAATTTTTTACTTTTAAAGGAAATCACCTTGTCACTATAGTAGGAGAGTACACTAAAAAACAACATGTAGTGAAATATAACATAGATAAATAGAACCTACAATATGTTGTTTTTATCCACCAAAAAACATATTACAAAAACTTATAGGAATGAAACATAAAAATTAGACAACAATTAATCCAAAGTCAACACATCTCATTGAATATGAAAATAAGAAACATTCCTCATATATAGCTGAGTCATTCTAAATATCATCACCCAAAACCTAGCCTAATATTAACTCTATCCTCCTAGATTGGATGAAAAATCCATGAAACCCAAATATATATCATGGAATAGTTCATTCTTGGGGTTACCTCTGGTGGTAGAGTAGTAATACCCTCCCATAAATTGTGTTACAAATTCTTTCCCTAGGGTACCTACACCTATATTCCACGTAGATCCATTGAGAAAACAATATATATTATTAAATGGAATCAGAAGATTTATAATGTAGTTCAATCCTCGATTACCAATATAGCTTATAAGACATCATAAAATAGAAAATCACAGGCACTAATTCCACTGGCTCGTGGAATATGAGGAACATGTGCATTCATTTTTAACTTATACATAAATATCTATAAGAATCCATCAACCGCATCCTCATTTCTAATAGGCTCCCATCAAGTAATGATGATATTCTTGTTATCCAAACCATTTACATGACCCTTATATATCATATCCAAAACCAGTAATAACACCATAACAACTAATATAAATAAAAAATAAACAAACCAAGAAAACATACTCCTCCACTATCTATCAATATGTTTGATGTGATGGTTACGCCAAAAAAGGTACAATGTACAATATATATTTATGGCCAGGATATAATAGGGTGGTTTCCGTGGATGTTTTCTACATTTTTATTAATTACTAACACCAATGGAGGATAACTATCCACATGGTGTATTTGTTGAAGTAATCCCCTGTAGAAAATCCAGACTGTTTTGTCACATAAGAATATTTGGTCATACATGACCACTATGTTTTCTTTATAATGGTTTGAATATACCATATAAAGATAGTTTGTACATATACATCTAAGGATTTTATTTGAGGGATTTCTTAATCTTGGTATTGGAAAAAATGGTTTTAGATCTAGAGACTTGTCTGTTTCCAATATCATTTAGGCATATTAACATATATAAGAATATTAAATCTCAACGGAAATTCTATATAACTAAGATCTCATTGATTTTTATAGCATAAAATTTATACAGGAATATTTTACACAAGGAATATTGATCTCATACTATATGATTTTACTGACTAGTTAAAACTCAGCTGGTAAAAATAGGAAGAATCATCAAATAGAAAATTTTGTACTGAAAAAACTTATAAACGGAATGATTTGATCTAATTGATATCTATATTATAGAATAATGGGGAAAATATCATCATGAATTCCTAGGTAATCACCTGGAAAGTGAAAAATTAACTATTTATATATCCTACTTAGTACATATATATTGGTGAGTAGGGGTTGATCTCTAGGGAAGGCCATTCATTAAAGGTTTGTTTAGTGTGACCAGATAGAAAGAAAATTGATCCAAGAAATGAGTGTGTTAAATTGGGTGCAATGGTGGTGAAGAGGTTTATTGAATGATAAATGTACATGTAGCCGTAAAAAAGGATCAATCAAAGAGGGACATAAATGAGTGTAGGAATATTAAAGAGCATCGAGGAATAAAAGAGTGAATGTAGGTTTCTAGTTGAATAATTTTGAAAAGTGTTTCTCATTAATTTTTTCAATTTCTCAATGAAAGTCACCATAGGATATGGAAAGGTGGTAGCACAACTCTCTCCAATGACCATTATATAGGTAAAAGGATCCTATATCTTCTAATCTAAATACATCTTTAACACCTCTATGAGGTAACTTGGTGATCCATCCTTGAATGGTCAACCCTCTCCTATAATAGATTTCTAGAAGTAAATATAAAAATGATAGAAACAATAAGAACATATTCCATTGAATTTGAATATTTGGTGTTCATAAATAACCTTACCAGAGAGATAAGGGTGGACTCCGGAAATTCCATGAAACTGAGTGAGGCCAATAAATTCATACCAACTCATACTAATTACCAAAATATTGATTCATATATCTAAATAAATAAATATATATAATTTATCTGAATAGTTATTCTAAATATAGTTTTAAAAAAGAAGCCTCATATAAAAACGAACACACTCAGAAGGGTTTAAAAAATAAAAGAACATTTCACTCCATTTTCTTCCTCCACATCACATCCTTTATTTTTATTCCACATTATTATTCCATGTAACTCAATATATGTCTATACTAGAACACATTATTTCTTTTTTCCTATTTTTTATAATATATATTTTTTTACAACTTCTTTTATTCTAAAAAAACTGCCTCTTGATAGTCATTGACCAACTCTCACCCACCTCATTGAAACTTATACTGGCCACCTCAGGCATGATTGAATGGTAATATTTCTAGCTGGCCAGAAAAGATGACATTCATCTAGAATGAATGATGTATCTAATTTGGATACATAACTATATTGATCAACATATGTGATTTGATCTATCAATCCATTTTAATTGATGTACATGATATCCCATTCAACCAATTTACATGTTTCCATTTGGGAATATATAGTTGTCTCTTAATGTAGTCATTTTATTACATATATATGATGGTTTGATCTATGAAAATATCCAAAATAGTTTTGTACATTCATGTGGCAGTGTCAACTTATGTAGTGTTTTTCTCATACAGATGATTTAAACATATAAAAATCCCCCCCACATAGCCGATGGGGGATATAATGAAAAATATTGACAAAAGATTTTGAGATTTAAATTTTTTATTAGGCTTAAGTATCCTTTTTCAAAATTGTTATTTCACCCAATGTATGGGATTCCCCACATCATCAACTGAACCATTTAACCTATTAAACTATTCTTCTCGAGTTATGCTAACAATATCAAATTGTATCACATGGGAGGAAATGCAACTAGAGTATGACATCCTCTAAGTTAAAAAACATCTTTCAACCCTATAAAATGAACCCTCCATGGTCATGCCATTAAATATAGACCTTCATCCTTAAATAAAAACTTCTAGTAACATTGGGAGGAGGGACATGGAAAAAAAACAGAAGATGCATTATCTTTGGTGGACTAGTTCTCATTAAAATACAATTGAATATAATACTTAATGGTTCTAATGTTGAACATATTTATTAATGGGGATTATTGTGGATGTAGAGGTCCTTACCATGTCAAAATTTATACGACCAACATAATCATCCTAAAAAATGTGCATCTGGAATTTGAGACTAGCAAGGATCAGGAATGTCAGCATACCACAACTGTAAATTCATCTACATGGAACTATTATTAAATGTAATTATGGGAAAATGATAGCATTAATACAATCCAGATGATTAGTCTTTAGGAAACATTATATTGCTTCTAATTTTTTATTACAAATATACAATCGACCAAATTTTTTCTCATGATGTAAATTATTTTTTACATTAGAAATTTTTGAAATTTAATTGAGTATCTAAGAATGTTTTTCACCAAATAACATAAAAAAATTTATTATAAAACGCAATAAAAAGAAATCTTCATCCAAATTTCTATAAAGGGAAAAATTATCCACTATAATGTCAATTATATATTAAAATATTGTTAAAAAATCATAAGATGTGCGGAAAAGTATGAATGAATAGTGTCACATCATATTAACCCAAACATAAAACGTTATGATTATGTGAATTTTTTATTTAAGTATCGGATTAACATAGTATTTAAAGTCAATAAATTTCATCCTTGCTAGGAGAGAACCAAATAATATATTACATGTGATTGTCATTCCTATTATGCGAGTTAATCACACTTCTGAATTTGAATAAAAACATAAATCCCTATTCTAGAAGAAAAGTACAGAGCAACCTAAGAGGAATACGATCAATAATGAAAGGAACAAAAAAATATTAAATCCGTATAGTTTTTCAAACCATGTTTTTACATTCGGATTTATTGATATAACTGAAATTATTTTATTATAAAACTGTTTTCTCTTCATTCATAAGGTTTTAGTATTCCCCCAAATTTCATGAGCCCGATTTTTTTAAAGGAGGCATTTATTTTATTTCCCCTAGACATGAATTTCTAAAATGGACTATGAAATGAATATATCATAATAGATTTATTTATATAGAAACACATTGTACCCTTATGTTAGATACTCACTGTGGGATCCCAATTTCATATTTTAGTCCCAATAGAAAGGATTTATAATAATTCTAGATTGGGTTTCCTTAATAAGTTAATCAATGTTACTCAGACTACCTTGCTATGTTCTAATTAAACTTCTAGATTCCAAAACATATAGTTAAAATTCCAAAAGATTCAACCTATCAATATTCTGTATTTTATTTTCATGAAATATTTCATTCAAAATAATAGAAAGAAACACATTTCAATCACCTAGTCACTACAACATCAATATCAATAAAATCCACCAAAATAGAGTAAAAAATATTACCTTAGGCTGAACCTAGTGATTATTATTGGTTGAACTAATAGAAACCAAAAATTCCAACTTAGACAGACCAAAACATGTTGAATTTCTCAAAATTGACAATTTTTCAAAAAAATGGGGTCGTTTCAATGTATAAAAACTAAATCCTAGATAAAGAATAGAAACATCTCCATACAATAGACACAAATAAAACCCAAAATTTTAAACTATTTGGATTTTGTTGTGGTAAAGGACTTAACTAAAAGAGAATATAATAAATCAAACCTAAAAATAATATAAATGGGGTATATTAGTGAAAATATTGCACTATTTCTAAATGTCAAATTAATTTTGAGAACAATATTTGTATTGAATGTTTTTGTTTTCCATTATTAATGAGTAATGAAAATTACCCCAAATGCGATTCATGATTGTGTCTGTTAAAATATATAGTAATAATATTTTTTGACAAAACAAATATTGAACCCACATACACAATTTTCATCAATAAGAAGAAATAAATGACAGGAATTAAAAATAACACTTCCCTAAAAATATGTATGATCGGAAGAGATAAAGACTACAAAACTTCCAGAATCTATATATAGAGTGTTTTCATGATTAAAGGATTCCGTCTACTTAAACTAGAATCATATGATATTAATATTCCATAGTAAAAATAAGAAACAGCCAATTTAATGATAACAAAAAAGAAACCCAAGGAACCGTGCATTGAATCCCATAAATAGTTGAGTTTTGAATATTATATTGGTGAAATTTTTTATCAATCTCGAATATAAAATATGGAACAAACAACCTTTATTTTCCTTTAAAAATAATGATTTACTCTTTGAAATTGACCACAGTAGATGGTTTTAATGATGAATTAACTCCACTACTGTAATTACCCGAACCCTTAAAATTATGAATGAGCATGACCACATGGAAAAATGTGTAAAATGAAATAAATTATTTTTATAATTAATGTTATGAACCTTCTTCCCCAATTTAATGTGACTATTTTGAATCGGGGAATCATGAAAATATCTTTTTTCAATTCCTAATGGATCCCATATTTTTCAAAAGATTCTATCTGAATTGAATACAACTCACTTAATTCATGCAGTCTACAATCCCCATAAGATATAAAATTAAATTAAAATTCTTTGACTACCAAAAATGATAAATGTATGATATCCATAGGCAAGTGAAAATATATTCCAATGAGAAGATACAATTGAGACATATGAATTGGTGTTTTGAAGGAAGACAGATATTCCAATAGATCTTCATAAAATATTAAGGAATAATCCTCCTAGAGATATAGACCGTATTCGATATGATATATTTTAACAAAAAATTACTGACATCATCTTGTGATCATTTCAATGGATGATAGGGTGTGCTAGTACTATGTGTACAACCATACATTTTCATTATGTAATTGCACATTTTATTCTTAATTTGGGTCTAGATATTAGAAAGAAAAACATATATAACTCCAAACTAGTAGAAAATGTTCTTTCTTGAAAACTTGATCACACTTCAATATTTGTTATTGGAAAAAAATACCTCTACCCACATTAAAACATAATAAATAGAAACCTAGATATTTACATTTTCATAGGAGGAATGAAATGGGATCATGAAGTCCACTATGCAAACACCAACAACCTAAGATACCAAAATTACCTTATGTGGAAACACATGATTTATAGACAAATTAACATATCAATGAAATTTATCACTTCTTACCGCCATTATAATAGTTTATATGAATACTGTAGGATGGTAGAATCTAGATTGTAGAGATTTCTGTGTAGTTTTTTCTATTCCATGTTGTCTTCTACAATAAGAGTAATGGAACCTCTCTAGAATGGGTGAAATTTCATCATTATGAAAACATAATTCCATTATTCTATCATAATATATATTTAAAACTAGATGGTCATACCAGAAAAAGTACTAGATCTTTGAAATAAAATTCTTCCTCTTCTTATGATAAAAATATTTATGTATAATTCCATTTGAAATAAAGTTAACAATCTCATCGTAATATATAATTTTTTTTGTGAAACTCTGAAAATAATTTCATATTGAAAAGAATATTTTTTCTTATTTGGTTTTTTTACATGGGAATTGGGTAGTATAGAAAAATTTCTTCCTATAAATTTTCACCACCACACTTATCCAAGAAAAGTAAATCAAATTCTTGTAGAATTAAAACCCATCTAACCAGTAGAGGTTATGTTTCCTTCTTATAAATTAGTGATATAAAAGAAGAATTATCAATAAAAACAATGACATTATATCCCATCATATACTCTTGGAAATTTTATTTTGAAAATACCATTGGTAAAACATATTTTTGATTAGTGTTGTAACTCCATTTTTCCTCATCAAGAAATATTATAGCACAATGGATACCATATAACATATTCTATTTCCTCTAGCTTAAAAAACATCCTATTTTAATGTCCTTAGAATCAAAAATGATTTCAAAAGGAATTTCCTAGTATGGGGTAGAGATAATTTGGGGATTATATAATTTTTCTTCTTGAACATATTAAATATCATCAATCACTTATTATCAAATAGTAAGGGTTTATCTTCAAAATGAAGATAAATTTTTCTAGTGATTTAATACATGTCATTGAAAAATATTATATAAAATCTATCATTTTCTAAAAAACATATAAAACACATTAACTTTTCATTTGGAGGAAGATTTTTAATGACCTCAACTATACTAGTATCCACCTCAAGAAAATTCATGGAAACCTTATTTCCCATGAAAATTCCTTAACTTTAAATGAAATACAATTTTCATCAAATTAGGCTGATGTTTTCCTCTTATAATTTTTGAGATGTTGATTCAAGATGTTTCATATTATTTTCACTATTATAAACAACTATAAAGAAGTCAGATATGAATCCATTGATAGATCTCTCAATAATATCAGATAAAATATCCATCGTACCGTATTGACTAATATTCAGAGCTCCATACAAACCAAAAGGATTCTTTCTATATGAAAATCACCAAAATGGATAGGTGAATTTGTTTTCTCTTGGTATTTTGGAGCAATGGAATTTTTATTTTACCCATAGAAAACACACAAAATGTAGAAAAATTGATTTGTAGTTCACAACTCTAATATTAAATCTTAGAATGGAATTACAAAAATATCGATTCTAGTAGTCGAGAAATGTTTTCTATAATATATGATGACTCCCTATTTTTTTACGATTCATATTTTAATAAGTTTATTATTCTCATTAGTGGTTACATTTAAACAACTATTCGTATGGACTACCTAAATTGGACCTACCAAAGGTATGTCTGAAAGAAATTCCATTCCAACATTATCTAGTTGAATCAACTAATCTTAGACAACATCCTTCATGTGTCGGTTATGTATTTTATGATATTATACCCTTACCAAGTAGTCATGTTCTATGGGAATTTTTTTATTGAAAACTTTTAAACACATAACATTGATTCTATTAGTGGACCATCCAATGATTGATTTTGTCTTACTCAAATGATGATGAAGGTTATCAATTTTGCATCGCCCTAGTATTGAATAAATGAAGACTCTTAATGTTGATCATTTATAGAAAAAATAATATTTCACATAAACCTATTGAGGTTTGACCTCCATAGTGGGGGGTAAATGTCTTGATGTAATACACATATGTTTTAGGGGTCCATGATCCTCATGTTGTATATAGAAAAAAGAAGTGTAAAATGAATATAATTTATAAATTTTTGTTTCAAACAATGAAACTCTACATGAAGGATCCTGAAGTGTGGAAAAAATATGATCATCAACAAATTCATCTTGGTTTCCTATTAATTCCCCATAAAAATCGTCTAGGGGATCCTCATTCTTCACCAAAAAACACTTATACAAGATTATTCAGGTTACTCAATAATATCATTTGTTTATTCATCTATCGTAAAAAACTCCTATTAATACTTATCAATAAATCCATCAAGATTCTAAGACATATCTCTTGGAATTAAATGACCCTCAGGTAGTTCTTCAATCCATTAAAAAATAATAAATTCCTCCTAATATATAGAGTGGTTGACATTTAATTTCCACTTCCAAACATCACTGATATCCCCCACCCCATTGGAATGAAATGTACTTCTACATATAATAGTGTCATATTGATCATATTCCATGTCCAAAATACGAAATTATGTGAAAAAATATAAATCACCCACTACAAAAAAATTCATATTTCCATACAACTATATGGGTAATGGATCTATCAATGAGATGAAAGAAAATAATTGTACTAGGTTGTGGAAATATGAGCCTCAATTAGTGAAAAAAGATAAAGGAATAAAATTGATACTCTCACCAATATCACATAAATTGATAGACTTGGAATCCATTTCATTAAATATGGATGGAATAAAAAAAACCTATATGGATCATTCCATTTTGGAGGTATCATGTTCTTTAGGATTTCACTGCACTCCTCTGTGATATTATAGGTGGAAAATTCATCCATGTTTTAAATTCATAAACAAAATTTATTTAAAAATTTTATATGTGAAGTTATATAAATATTATTTTCATGAAAATGGATATCATCAACATTGTTTTTTTAAAACTTTATAAAAATAAACAAATCAGAATCCTTAGTTTCCTTCTTGATATTTTGGGGGATTGGAATTGTTGGGGAAAAGTTCCCCACTATTGTTGTTACTCACTAATCTTCAATTAAAATATTTTTACTTACATATCAAAATAACTATTCTATATATCCTCATAAAAATGACCCATTAGTAGTTGAAATGACCCATTGAATTAATCTTTTGGGCTTGATGGTTAATCCTTTAGATGATATAGAAATTTTTAAAATTTCAGTCTGTTAATTTGAAAGGTCAGAGTAATAAAAGGTATTAGCAATATATGTTCCTTATAGGACATGTTATGTTGGTTATAGTATCCCTAATTAAATTTATTTGAGAAAAAATTATCCCAGGGTTTCATTCGTGTACTAAACCTAGCATAGTATGTTGTTTTAGGGACTAGGGTTTCCATATCAATGTTTGGAAAATAGGATTGTGGATGACCAAACATCCCATAATGCCAATAATCCCCCCTGAGTTTTTGTTGATAATTCTCATTAAAAACACCTATACATTATACATAAATTTTATATATCGGTTTGGATTTCATTCTAATAATGTTTCTCCTCCCAGAACATCTCTGCGGGGATTTCTGTGACAAATTTTGGAAAATCTATTTGAGAACCTAAACTATTTTTTCAGAGTAATAGCCTCCTAATGACTAGTCAACAAATGATTAATTATATGGTGTAAGTATATTATAGAAGGTATCCATGAAGAAATGGGTTTTTCATTGATGATTGGTACATTTTAATGTTTCCTTTGAACCACTCACGATCTTCAGGGAACAACTCACTTTCCCCTAGAAGAACCCAGAAATTGTATGCCTAGTTTTAGAAATATTACTCCTTGTGAAGAACATTATAAAAATGTATTTTAATGCAAGTCCCATGTATCAAAAATATCTTCTTTGAATTTTTGTAACCATACATTTTCATTTTTTTAGGGAAATTGGAAAACCATTAAACTATATTTCCTCCTCACTTAGTCCTCTGAGTAGAAACTATTTCATTGTTCCATAAATATATTATATTAAATCTAGTGAATCTCCATTAGGTAATATATGATGAGATCGTTACATAGGATGTGATATTACTAAATTTCAAAATTTCTTAATCCTAGTGTATTATTAATACAATAAGTGTTATTTGAAATTTTTGGAACATGAAACTCTCTAAGCCTAATTCTATCTATCATTATATTTCCCATTGGAAAAGGGAAGTATATTCCTCATAGATGACATTTTTTATTTTTTTTATTATGATTTCTTCATAACTTTCTATTGGTAAATAATTCATAGTTTTCAAAGAACTCAGATGTTGGTTATCATCATGGATGAATTCCTCTAGGCTGTATGGTGATTAATGAGTATCCATTTACTCCCTTCAAAAAACCAAAAAATGATAAAAAGTTGTAACCACCCATTTTATATTTTTTAACTTTGTTTTTTGTTTCCTAAATCAAAAAAAGTGTTAATATTTAGCTGTGAGGCCCAAGTTGTCACTCACATTCAGGGAAATTAATTATTTATATAACCCACTTAATACTGGTACAACAGTGAGTATGGGTCAATATATAGAAATTGACATCAATTAAAGGACTTTTTAGTGTGACCAAATAATGAAAAAATAGATAATAAAATGTGGGGATAAAATTTTATTGAAGATTTTGTGATGAGGTTGATGGAGTGAATACTTAGGCATTAAGATATCCAAAATGGTCATGGATAGAGGGATATAATGGTGAGAAAGAATGTTGTATAAATTCAAGGACTTGAGAAAGTGAATTTGGTTTTTTTGGCATAATTTGAATTTTGTTTCTATATATTATGTTTTCTCTCAATCAATGTCATTCACCATAAACTAGGAAATGTGGATGACCAACTCTCTGAGGTGGAATATCTATATGTAAGTGGAGCCTTTATCTTCTTAGATAAAAACCTATTTACTAAATTGATGAGGTATCCTGGTGACCCACCATTGACTAGTATACCATCTTCTTAGAAATAATTCAATGTGAAATGTCTTTAATGATAGAAAAAATATATCACATGAAATTTTTACAGGTGATGTTTACAAATATCATAATCAAAGAGAGAATGATAGACTCATAAAATGCCTAGAATTGGACTGATGTTAAAAACATTCTGCTAATAATATTCATTTCCCCATTATTGATTTATAAATACAAATAAAAAAATATGTTTAATTTAACTAAAAATATATTTAGAATAGGGTAACAAAAGGAATCACAAAAAAGAAAATAATTCCATTATAAGGAAAACAAAATGAATACAAAGTTCCACTAATGTATCTTCCTTCACCTCACATACTTCAATTTCATGATCTTTTTTCCTCCATCTGGATCATCCTCTTTCAATCCTTGAAAACCATATTTATATTTCATATTTTCCTCACATATTTTTTATTCCCACTTCATGTCTTCTCGTAAAAACTGTCTCTTGAAAGTCATTCACCAACTCTCACCTACCTCCTGGAAACTGTTGTTGTCCACCTCACACAAGGTTGAGTGGTAATTGTTCCAGCTATCCATCAGACATGATTTTAATATTTCATGAGAGATGAAGTTGATTTACATAGGATACCATGGGGAACATTATATCAAATGAGATCTACATATCTAATTTCATCAACATATATATTTTCCATTGTAGCTGATTTTCCATATCTGTTTGCGCAGACATAGAAATTTTTCTATGTAGCTATTTTATTTCCCATATTTGATTCCTTGACATAAGAAAATATCTACATAGCCAGTTCCATTCATTTTTATTCTTCCCTAACATATTCATTTACTAAAATTTCTGATTTCAATGTTTTTGAATCCCCTCAAAAATGGTTAAATGGTCATATATACTAGAATCTGAACCTATGAATTTAAGCGAAACATATCCAAATCAGATTACTTTGTCATTTAATACATAATAATTTCATAGAACATACATAATTCTCAATGTTTCTAACTGAAATTTGTAATTTACATCACTATTTCATTACAATTTTTCTATAGAAGTCATATATCCTCACAATAGAGGAACTGCAACCCGAGCATGACATCTTCTTTATCAGAAAAATAATAATCTACCATGAGATATGTTCCATACATGATGATCAGTTTAAATGGAAACCTCTAACTTATAAAAAAAATTTCCAGTGACAATTTGAGGTGGGATATTTACTAGGAACAAGAGATATGACCTCTTTGGCATGTTTTTTGACATTATAAAACAGATGAGTGCAGTACTCAGTGAATCCCACATTGCATCTCATTTTAAATGGTGTTCACAGTGCCGGTCAAGGATATTCCCACATAAATAAATTATTTCCCTTAAAAATTGACCTTGGAAACACACATTTGGATCTCCTGATTGATATGGAGTGGCAAAATTGGTGTTCCTTGAGTAAAGATTCTTCTCTAGGGCCCTCGACATCAAAATATATCTAGGAAATTATTAACATGATGAAAAAAAGATGATATACCAGGGTGTAAGAATGTAGTGGTTCTGATTTTTTTGTATTTCCTTTAAATAATATTTCAACTACTATTAATTTTTTTTCATGAAGTAAATTAGTCATTACATTATAAAAATATAACATTAAATTGTAGTAGCTGATAACATTTTTTCACCAAAAAACAGGAATTTTAGTTATAAAAATCAATAAATATCAATCATCAAAAACAAATTATACAAACATGACAATTATTCATTATATAATCAATTGAATATTAAATATCATTTAATAAATAAGAATAAATTTGGAAAATTGAGAAAAATGGCGCCATGTCACGTCCCATTAATTAACATATGAACATACTATATAAAATATATGTTAATTTATATATTAGTTTCCTAGCATTGGGGATCCAAGGGTAAACCTTAAGAAGTATTCAAGCCGTTTTCTACACTCATGGGATATGAATTCAAATTTTCACAATAATTGAATAACGGGAGTGTTTCAAGAAATTAGGTAGGTAGAATAACCTTCTCATGGGAGGGATCTACTTACCAGACATGAGGGAATCCAAGTAAGAGCTTAAGGTTGATCTCCATTTACCATTTAATCTATGTATCACAACATAGTACTAACTCTTCTAAAAAATCTAATATAATATGGGTTCAACTACAACTAACCCTCACCAAGAAGGAGTCTCATTAATGGTAATTTTAACAACTATGTATTCAATCAAATAATTAGAAAGGTTAAGAATATTATTATTATCATTTACTCAAACTCTGAAACATATATTTTTCTGGCTATGGTTTCCAATAGAATATCAAATTCATAAAAATATGATAAAATATAATAATTCATGGAAATGTTCTTTAGTATAAGTGTATATAGAGAGATATTATTAATTGGGACCTAAACTAAATCCATTGAAAACAAACAATACTACAAAAGATGCATTTAATAAATCTATAGTAGGGTGTTATCAGTGAAAAACAAGCACTAAATACCGGAGCATGGTTAAAATCCCTAGGAATTTATATGTTCTAGAAAAGAAATGATAAATTTTTACTTTATCAGAAAAAAAAATTTATTAAAATATCAACACTTTATTTGTGATTTTTTCACTTTTAAAGGGGTAAAATTATATTTTTTTGGATATCTATGGAACCTAACCCCTTTTCAGCAATTCAAAGACCACTTTAACATCTCTCTACCATCCCCCCTTTATCAGTACTTTCCACTCCACCAAACCTCTATCCACATTTTATAAATTTCATGCCTCCTACGCCTGCCTAGATTCAATCCGTGCACATATCATTTGAAGGTGGGATGCTTTTACACCTATACCCTTTTGTTCTGTTTCTTCATTGATGATGTTACTATTTATTTATATATATATATATATTAAAAATATATTTCATGGAATATATTAATATAATCATTTTTAAATAAATTTATATAATATATATGAATGTTTCATATATATATATGCTTCTGTTTATTTAAATATATTATACATTAAGTTCATCTAAATGTACTATAATATAATATAAATATATATCTCTTTTTTAATACATACATATATTTACATATAAACATTATATATATTTGTATATTGTCAAAAAAGATTAGATATTTTTTAAAATAAAATTTTATAGCATGAGTTTATTTATATATATATATATTAGAATATACATATACAGACACATATATAACAACTATTGATATGGACATGTTTATATATAAACATTAATTGTATAGGTATATATATACATATGAATGTATTTTTATAAGGTAAATAAAATGGATTCTTTTTTACATTAAGTAAAATGAACAATAAAAATTTATTTTATATATTAAAAAATAAATTTCATTGTAAATATGTTTATATATGTATTTATAAAATGTATTTGTCCTATGTAAATGGAGGAAAATTTGAACATATTTAATTAAAAAAAAATAAAAAATGATAAGATTTTAAAATCTTAATGTCAATATCAGTTTAGTCCCCAGGAATAAGTTAATTCCCCAATGAAAATGGGCATAAATACCCCCATAAATGAGCCAGAATTTCTAGAACAAAGTTAAAAAATTGGGATTCCACATCTACGAACTTATTTTTGGAGGCATTGTTTGATTTTTTTTGGCCACAACAAACGTGATGTTGTTCACCTAGACTAATATGGTTTAGAGCTCATATATTGATTTGATTTGAAAAATCAAAGATACCAGGATGACACCAATATCAATATATTTGTCCACTTGATGTTCGAGTTATGTTTTGAATTTATTTTTGACGTTTTTTTATTTCGTATTATTTTATTTTTTAATAGTTATTAAATGACTATTAATTTATCATAATTAGAAAATTATAATTCCAAAATAATTTTTTATTTTTTTATAACCTATTTTCAATAAATAACATATATAAAAACTGTAAATTCTGATTTATACTTAGCTAAAAAATATTTAAATATATGTATATTATATTTATATCAATATAAATATATTTTTAAATTAATATACTTTTTTAATTTTTTTTTTGAATTAAAATAGGTAACAGTTATTTTTAGAACTATTGAATACTGCATTTAACAATGCATAAAATCCATTATTAAAGACCCCTATAATAGTTCTTTTTCTAGTGCTGACAAAGGGGGTATTTAATAATTCTATTAGATTGCACTGTTAAATCCATAGAACATTTCATACCAATTTTTTTTTAGTGATACCATATCCATTCATAAAACTTATCAGTTCAAAACTATAACTAAAAGAAATTTATGCTAAACATGAAGTAGCTAATGGTGGTCATTATAGAGGGATGCAAGTGTTGTCTGAAATCCATTTCTCTTTCACCGCACAATCCTTAACAACAAATACACCTTAGTAGTCATAATGAACTATAAGAAGGATATGTTTCTTAACACCACCATCATTATTGGGGAGGTATATAAAAACACTTTAATAGGACTTGGGTGAAAATCAAACTAGCTACCATAGATTTGGTTCTTCAACACTATGAATTTTCCAAAATCTATCAATTCTCACTCAAGGGACTTCAATATTGGTATTTTAGATTGAAAGAAAAAAAATGGTTGAAAAATACTCCCCCCATATTCAATTCCGAAACTATTTGTCTTAAAAAAATCGCACTACAAAACATGTTATTAGAACATATCATGATATATTGCAACCCCAATGCTTACTCATTCATTATCAAGTATCCCGTTAAATTTTACAACATCTATGGAAAAATTTCAATCCTAAAAACGAGTAAATAAAACATGTCAATAAACTATTGTTAGGGTTTGTGAAAATTTGGGTTTCTATGAACAGACCGTGGAGGAAAATATCCAAGATAATTGTGATTTTCTACCACATTGATTTCTATAGAAAATATATTTTTGTATATTATCAGGTGATATATACTCACAACGATATATGTACATCAAACCATCTCCTCATGAACAATAGATAATATATATGGAGGTTCCACCCCCAACTACATACATATTTTCGTATCGTATTATAATATCCACTATAATATAGGGGACCCACACATCATCATGATTGAGGGAGTACAAATACCAATCCAATATAAATAAATTCTTCCCCTTGATTGATAGTTTTTCCCTCAAATATAGGTGGATTACTGAATTCCATAATATTCTATGGGGGAACCAACATGCTAGTATCCACAGAATTCATAGGTGGATTACTGAATTCCATAATATTCTATGGGGGAACCAACATGTTGGTATCCACATAGTTCATAGGTGGATTACTAATCCTCATCCGAGTATAAAAATTTTTCCATAGAAATTAACTAATCCCATAACAAGAATCAACAATTCTCCAAAGTGGAGTATTAGGAGAACATCAACCAAGGAGCTCCATTTTATTTGAATATTCCAACTCACCTCATCATCCATAGAATTTCAATTGCATATTTATTTTTTATTCATTTATAAAATTGAAATATCCATTCTGATAGCAGGACGATATCTCAGAATATAGAATATTATTTCTTGAAACTATAAATGAACTACCCACTATATGATTCACATACCTTCTCAATTATTTTCTATACCCAATTCCACATATAATCATGTTTGTGAACATGTTTTTAGAGACCCTGTGAATGAATTAATCAACCATCTCACCATTAGTTGATTTTATTTTATTAATCCTAGAGCTATAAATCCTCAATCGTTATCACCAGATATGACTAGAATGATTCTTATATGACATATCTCTCTAGACTATATCCCTTTAAAATATCTTCTTTGATACCACTCTAAATTTACTCAAAACACCGAGACCCCTCCAAGGTGGTTGGATTGGTGTGCCACCATAAACAATCCTCTAATAGGCCAGTGGATGGGGACTATCATTTAGCAGGAATAAGACACTTGATTGGAGACTATAACATATTTAACATATATATAATTCAAAACACAACTCATGGAGAATGTAATCAGAAATGATAAAAAAACATACGCTAATTTGAATAATTTATATTTTAAATTATAATATACTCAATGTTTAGTATTTTAAATATGATAAAATTATAAATTAGTAATATTCATAAAAATATATTAGTGGGAGTGGGAATTAAAAAATGTTATGTGAATTCCATATAATAAACTATATATTGACATGAACACCACCCTTTTCAATCTACTCTCGATATTAGTAAGATTTTATAACACCCAATTGACCTCAGATTAAATATGGAGTCAGCTTTGAACAAGTTATATTAAATCTATGACCATAATAAATATCTCTGACCTATAAACAAACTACAAATAAAAAACCACCATATTTGAAAATCCTGAAAAAGGGTAGGTATTATCATACTTAATAATATTACTTGGAATGAAAATGGAATGATTAAAGAAAAATTCAACAAAATTGGATAAGTACTAATAGATTATTAGGGAATGATAAGATAAAAAACCAATGTTTACTCAATAATTATAAAAAATTGGGACTTATATTCGTCACAGTAATCACTATAGTTTTAAAAAATGTTTTGTTCTAATCACCTCCCAATAATGTAGGAACAGTTAGAGTTCCAAAGATCGCTTGTAGTATATATTTGAAAAATGTTTTTACATAGCATATAAATGAAAATTTAAGGGGTGTGTGAGGATTATCTGTACTCGAATTATCTAATAAACTTCTCATCCAAAAATCCTATTTTACCATTGATAACCGTAAAAAATATGGGCATTTCCACTCATTGTTGAGGAAAACACATCAGTCTAGGAAAATATACATCATAATTACCACATTATCCATATTACGAATCTTGTAAATATATAAGGTAATGAATGACATTATCAAAACTAATTTATTAAAATGTGTAAGATTAACCATATATAATAACAAATAATTCATGAGAATACCCCATAAATTAATAAAAATCATAGCATGGTTTGATTCCTAAATTCATAACACCTCAGTTGAGGGAGTATTGTCCACAGTCAGGGTTATTTTTCCCTGACCGAGCTCTTATATTGGTGGGGGTATATAGATACTGCACACAGAGTATATCATTCCATGTGTATGTGTGGTGACAATTTTCCCTATATATACAATAGACTGTAGGTAGAGGATCTTGAGCCCTGGGAAATATTTGAATGTAAAATATAATTATAGGATGAAAAAACCATATTTCCTTTCTTCAATACTATCAAAGGGCCTACAAATATTTTTTTAAATATCACTATATATCCTAAAAAATTGACATTGATGTATAAAAGTGCCAAAACATTGTGATTTATGTGCAAATATTATTAATATAGGATATTATTACATTCCAAGTAAACACAAAGTGTATAAATAAATAAATACTCTCGTTGTAGTAAAATGCAAAGAACATGTTGTCCTCCAGTTGCATCTCATAGTAATATGGGAAATCGGTGAACCATTGGTGTTCACATGATCAATCTTGAGATACTACACAATTGTTTCAAGGCAAAATTATGTCTTCCTATCCTTTTTAATTCCAAAAAATCTAATATGACACAAGGGATGATGTTTTGAGTCCCATAAGGAGTCGACTCACCCTACATGACCCGTAATGAGGGGACAAAACTATATCTTTCAATCTGACCATGTGATAGGTTTGGGGTCTCCTTAAATATTTAGAGTTAAATCCTAGGGTTAATTATAGCATTTATCCTTGAAACTACGTTGGTTCCTGAGTGGCTACAATTAACATTGTCCTAGAACCCCCCATTAGTACCATGGAAAACCCCCCTCTACAATTGCTATTAGTAATAATTGTATCCCACAACATAAAATTTTCTTAAAATAATAACCACTACATCACACCCATCATACCAATAACACCTCATTGTCTCTCCAAATCCTCATGACATATAATGATACCTCAAACCCATAAGGTTGATTTCAGTCTATGATATCATTTCCTGAGTTTTCACTTCACTCGATATAATATTGTCAGTTGAACATTATTCCTCTTTGGATTCATCTCCACCATTAAACCATAGGGATATAAAATTATAATTCTCCTATATATAATTAATAATTATTCGGGAGCATAGAAAAAATTACCATTTCTTCAATTCATCATCATCAATGGGTAAGTGATCTCAAAAACAGGGGTTGCAAAATCATAAATGTAATAAAGCGAGGAATATTTTTTTATAAAACCAAATAAAAATAGATACAGTTTTAAAATTATGATCACAGACATGTAAAATATTCATATTTAAATAAACTATATATAATCCATGCTTCCATGTGTTGATGTCTTCCTTGATGAAATTTATAAATAATCCCCACTATTTCATCTCCTCATATATAGGTGGTTCCTTTTTGGATAACCCTAACCGGGGAGTTAATGGTGGATTTTATTAGCCTATTTGGGATAGGAATAATTAATTATTTAATTAATTATTCATTTAAAATAACACCATAGATATCCAACCCTAGGGATCCTAAAGAATGGATGGTTACAAAATATTAGGGTATAAGCTACATTCTATGTGAATCCACTTTTTTATATTTACCATATGTGGAAATTTTATGAATAAAAACCTAATTTATGTTTATTTTTGTATGTTTAAAAAATATTATATTTAAAAATTATATTTCACTTTGAATCATATGAGATAATATGGTATTAATTTACCCATTTGTAGAAACAACATGATTTTGTCAAAAGAGTTTCTTGTCTTTTTTTCTTAGTCATATAATTAGGAAAATTAATTGTGCTTTATCTATGCCTTTCTTAAGAAATAGATACTCACAATTGAGTTAATCATTAATCATGATAAACTATAGAGACTATACATTCCATATATATTTATCCATTCATTCAGGTCCTTTTTTATCAATTTAGTTATAACTAGGGTGATTATTCTATGATACTGGAGTTTAGTTGAAGGCATAATGATAGGTTAAATATTTTATGTTGATGAAGTTTTATAATGAAGATATGTTTTTTGATAATTTGTTTATTTTTATTCTATTTGACTTGAAATTTTGAAGGTTCTTTTGAGATTGGGGATTCATTATTTCTCTTCTCATATTTTGATAAATGTGAGGTTTCCTTGATATTGTTTTAGTTAGAAAGAGAGTTAAACTTTTGAAAATGTAGTTAAAATTTAGATTAATAATACTTCATGTAATAGAAATAATTTTTTACCTTAATTTTTTTAATTGTTATGTTTTCAATAATTTACTATTGATTGATCAAGATATAGTTATTTATATTATTCATTTGGAAGAAATTTTGTTTGAAAAAAAATTCATTATTGAAATGTAGAAGTGTAATTTAGAAATGAGATATTTTGATAGTGTGAGAGAATAAATTTGTAAATAAATTTTAAATAAATATAATATAAGTTTTTTATGTGTTCCTATAAATTAATTTTAAGAAGATTATGATTTTTGATAAATTAGCATTCCTCTACTGTGTTGGAAGAAGTTTGTGAACATTTTATTATCCTAGATATGGTTGTATATTTTGATTTTTCATTCTATTTTAATAGGATGAGGTGATGATGTGTTGGGATGATATAGATACGTTTTAGAATTAAACAAGAATGTGGGGGATAGAAATTAATATTTAGAATGATGAAAAAATATACATAATAAATGTGAACATAATGTTATTAAATATGTTTTTTGGTTTATAGATTATAAATTTTGAAATATGAATTGGTTGGGGTTGTTATAGAGGTGTCTAGAAATCATTATGTGATTTCAAAAGAATCATTGTTTTTAAAATTTATAGAAAGTAAAACATTTGATAAAATATTATGATGGATAATGATTCTTTATGGGAAATAGTGGCGATATATTATTGTATTGATGTTTCCTTATTTTTTTTATATAAGTGTTATGTCTTTATAATGCATGAGGTGAAAATATTTTAATAAAATGTTGTTATTGGTTTGTTGATAATCATTGTGGCATCATATATTGGTTTTTTATATTCCCATTCAATGATGATAACGGTGTTTTTTCCTTTATTGTTATTGGTCTATGAAAAAATCAAATAGTTTGTTAGTGTAAGAGGTATAAGTTTCATATGGATGATTTCTATAGATTAATAAATTTATGATTTCTATGGATGTCCTAGAAGTTATTCAAAAATGATTATATACTCTGAAATATGAAACCATAAATTGTTTTATGAAATCCACGGATGTTTTCTACAGAAGTTGAAGTAATTTTTTCAACCAGACCAATGAAATATACATATTACTAGATAAAGAAAACTGGATATGTTCAAATTGAAGATGGGAAGTATTTTTTTCAAATATTTTTTATTAACATAAAAATATTGTTATCATTTTAGAGACTAAACAGTAGAAGTTATACATGATAGAGATAAAAAAAGTGATAATATTGATTAGAGATAAGTTTTTATACCTGACTATTATTATTATATGGAATGTTTCCTTACTACAATGAGTATATGTAACGATTTTTTTATGATTTTTACAAGTTCATAAAACTATGATGATAGGACACAACTTGATTTAGTTGAGAGTATCTAATAGATATAATGTTGGAACATGTTTGTAGGTGGCTCATGAAATACTACTACAATGGAATGTAGTATGATTCATAACAGACAATGTATCATGAATTTGTTGCAAATACTATCCACAAAATAAAAAAACTCGATAGAGGGTAATTTTTTGGGAATCTGTTGATGTGATTGTAGATGAAAGAAAATTTATAGTCTCTAGACATAATTAATTATGAATCTACTATATGAATAAATTCAATGATTTCATAAAAAATACAAATTATCATTTTTTTTCTTTCTCTAAAAGATAAATCAAGATAAAGTTTAGTGCCTAATAGATAATTTCAATACACTTATGATTATTTTATATGTATAAGTCTTCATGCTTATAAAATCCAAACATGAGTTTATAGGATAATTTTTTATTGATTAAGAATATCCAAAAAAGGAGAACTAGATGAAGGAGTTAATATTGAAAATATAGTAGCCAAATATGAATTAAATTTCATGTTAGCTATATTTCATATGATCAAAAACTAATTCAAGATGATTATGGAGCCAATGACACTGAAAATTTTTCTGGAACATCTAATTTATGATAATTCAAAAGAACTATGTTTATGTATAACTTTTTTGTCAAAATTCTAATATTCCCAAAATATTTTTCATGATTTAGACTGTGAATTCAGGATTATGTGAAGATAATTGGTTAAGAGATTTGAGAATGTTCAGATGAAGATCATTGAATCAAATGAATTATAAATATTATAATTAAGTCAACAATCTATCAAAAAATATTAAAATACAAGAGTTTAGATAATTAAATTCCCATAACATATTATGCATGTTCCTCCTATAAAAGTGTGTATATTATTCTTATACATATGTTGAATTTTAGTATAATTGAGAAGATAAAAAATATAAGAATAAGTTTACCTTGTTTTTAAATGAAAATTTAGTCGATTTAATGTTTTTGTAGAAATATGAACGTTATGTTTCAAGGAATTTTGGGATGTTAGACCAATATCTTGTAATAATAAAATCAATTTCCAAGGAATGTTTTATGATCATATCACCAGGATATAGATTACTCCCAAAATATGAAACCATGATCAATATCACTTTTATTCCACATTATAAGACAACATTTCATTCATGCACACATTCATGGAACCTAGGTATTGAATTCAGAAATGATATACTTCTATAATTGGCACCACAATTCTATTTCAATTGGTTTGGGTGAATAAATACCATGAGACTAAATTAAAATTCCTCTATCATGATCAATGGGTTCAAGAATGTGTCCATTTCATGGAATACATTACAAAATTTAGTTTAATTTATATTATTTAGATAACACTAAAATTTTTCCACATATAACATGTATTTTTATTTTCTCTTCCCTTTTTTATATTTTTAGTTGTGAAAATTGAGAATGATAATATTTATATATTATGAAAGGAAAGTCATTTAAGTGATGTGTGATCCATGGTTAGTGATGTTTTTGATAGTTTTTATTATCCCTAACTATAAATTTATTATATTTTGTTTGGTTTTATTTTAATAAAATTTCATTTCATTTCATTTGACTACTTTTGTTACCTTGACCTTGAAAATTATTTTGGTAAATGATATAATTCTACGGGTATTATGTGGATATTATTATAAAATTTAAATGGACTACTTTCCATTATATGACATTATTGAATGAGATGGGTTTTTAATATCAATATATTATTCACCCTACACTTTATCTTAGTTTGATAGGCCCCAAATTCCCTTTGTCAAATATACTTTTTTCCCCTAATCATGGGATGATGGTTTAATTTTGACAACTATATAGAAATATTTCCTGTGGTTATGTTATATAGAATGTTTTATTTATTAGTTCTTACCTAATCAACTCAAATGTATGTTATAAACACTATTATGGTAATAAATGTTTGAAAACAAATTTAAACATATATTCTATTATTTTAAAAACATTCCTAATTTTTTTAGAACGTGTAAATTGTATAAGAATATTAGAAAAACAATAAAACCCTAATAATAAAATTTGAATGAAAAATAACAAACATGGAGCTCAATTACCCATGTAAAATAAATCTTTTATAACGAATTTTTTTTTTCTATTTTTTACTAAATTAAGATGATTATATATTTTTATTCAAATATTATTATCTACATTATTTAATTTATTACTATACCATATATAGTTTACAAATTTCTTAATTTCATGTTAAACGTTTTATGGATTATCAATTAATAATCCCAGAACAACTTTAATAGGTTTCCCAAAATCAAATGATTCAATATTACTTAATCACATTAATTTTAATATTTAAATTATTAAATTTTTCATCCATTAAATATAACTTTAGAACTATTTATAAAATTTGTACATGAAAAATGAATCACATAACATTCATGGAGGTGGTGGTCTAATGGTATATACGATATGAATTATCATTTTTAAATTTATGTAGAGAATAGTAGTAATTTTAATATTATTATACAAGAATCATAATTATATCATTAATATCATATATATTCATTTAATCATTCAAAATATCTATCATTGAGAGGAGGTGATAGAAAATGGAAAACACAACTTCGTAGAAGTGGTAATCCTCACTTGCACAAAAGAAATATTTTCATTTCCCATAGGATGGAAAAGGTGGAGTGAATAGGATATGGAATAGTCATAATAAAATTATAATATATATAATGTTATTATATTACTATTTAAAATGGCTAACGAATATTTTTATTGATGTAGATTTTTAAATAATTGTGGAAAAAACGTAAATAATTATATATCTTATTTGGAAAACCTCTCATGGCTTTCAACATAAGCCTTCATTTTTGTGATATTGTATGTCCAAGACATATAGTATATACAAAGGTATTTTTAATGATATTTGATTATATATTGGTTAATATAAATGGCATAAATATTTTTAATTTGAGAGAGATAGGTAGTTCCCTTTTAAAAGAAAGGTGAGTGGAACTCTTGTATTTTTTCAACATTATAAAAAAATTATAAACTCTTATTCAAGAGAACATGAACCCTAAAAAATTACATTTATATGATAGTATTATAATGGTTAAAATAATCTCATAAAATAATACCTATTATTATATTTGTTTATCTTATAACATAGTTTTATCTTTAATTAACATGTGTTACCCTATGCTGCAATGGTTACTATTCATTATGGCCAAAACTCTAATTGATACCATTTTACATTAGTACCTAATAATTAAAAATATATCAAAAAAATTTCAATACTAAATTTATATAATTTGAAAAAATAATTTTAATATAACAATGGAAAACACAAAAAAAAATTGTTTTCACAAAAATCTTTCTAGAGGCAAAAAATAAACTTCTTACAAAATCAAGATCAATGTTGTTTTTTATGAAATTATTTACATCACATTATTTACATGGGTAATAATGATAATTTTAAAATAATAAACAATAGAATGATCCTTTTAAAACATTTTATATAGAATAATATAAAATAAAAAATGTATTTTTCACTATTCAACTGAAAATAAATTTTTTGGAATAATTTGAGAAATTAAACCTAAAAAAATTAATATGATGATATAAAATATGAATTACTTTTTTTCATAATTCGTAATCATTATCTAGAAATTTAAAACTTATGTATTATAATATTATATATTGAAACCCCATTCTTAGAGTAAAAAAATACATTTTCCATCTGAAAAATCATATAAAAAATCATAAAAAATTGAAATACTAAAAATACAATAATATTTATTAATATGATATGACAATGATTTAATACTAACATTACCTAGTTTTTCATGTTCTTCTGCTGTTAAATAAATTATTTCCTCAAAATTTTATTTTTCATTTAAATACGTAATGATATTTTCCCTCACATGCTTTTCAGGATCCCATGTTAATTCATTAATCCTATGGTTCTTCCATAAAACTATAACCAAGTGAGTCCGAATATTTTGCAACACATTCTATTAGTGAACTACATACTGTTGTGATTTTCATCACTATAATGAATATGTTCCAACTGTACTTCTTCAGGTATCAAAACATGAGAATTATTAGGTATGCGATTCTAAGAAAAAACATGAAAAATATAATATACTTTATATAAGATCAAACGAAAATATTCACAATAATGAAATAAACCCATTTTTTGGAATTTCAAATGGGCCAATAATGCATGGTCCTAACATTCAATTTTTTAATAATAAATTAACGTCTTTTCAACCAAATATAAGTAAAAAATATTCTTGCATATAAGAGATTACCAAATTTTTTGTTTAATCATCATTATTTTAGCAAACCATTCTTTTACTACTTCCACTCCCAAAAAATTTATTTCACTCACATTATCCCAACATGTTGGAGTCAAACAGAAAATTCTATATAATATTAAATGTGTTTCAACTATAAAATGGAATGAAGACTATTATTATATAAAAATTCAATTAATTAATTACATTGATACTAACACCCCATGTAATCTAGTAATAAATCATGAATTTTATATTCCAATTTATAAATCATTTTTATTCAACTATTAATCATATTCATAAATAATATTTATTTATAAATTTTATTCAGAATCCAATTAATTATAGTCTCTCTTATAAAAGACATATGTAAATTTGGAATTACTGTCACACATAAGAGAGAGAGGGAATCTATTATATTCACATATTTCTATGATAAATTATTTAGAATTGAACAAAATAGTGATTATATGAAATAAGAATAAAATGGGAAGGATTAGTTAAATGATAAATATTAACCCAAATATCATTTTTACTATGATATTTATTTAGTAATACCACCACACAATCAATGCATAAATTATTCATTTTCCATTCCAACACATGAAAATGATGAATTAACCCCTTGGGTAATTTTTCTCACCTTTAACCAATTGAAAAGTTAAATATTTATTTTGATAATCAATAGTATCATTATTCATTCCCTATCACCAATAATATTAGTTATGGTCTATATAAATATTTGTGATACTGGGATAATAAAAAACACAAATCTATGAGATTTTATTTCAAAATCCTTCATCAATATGGTACTATATGGGACACAAAACCACTATCCAAATATGATAACACATTATTTGTTTAAATTTATTTCTTGGAACAAAATTTTCTAATAGAACACTAATTTTTTTAGAAAAATCCACTTTCTTTTTGAAAATTCACAATTCTATTAGATAAGGATGACTACATTGAAACTTTTAAAGAAAAAGATGTTGTACTGGTATACACAAAATATAGGCCGAAATTCATTATATAACTAACCCAAGGATAACATTAAATAAATAGTACTTCTAATGATGCATTATATTTTTTTGATTAGGGAATAAACTACCTTGTTAACATTACTGTGATGATTTTGTTTTATGGAATAATATTAAATTATAACTTCCAACCATATTTTGGGACTCAATTTAATCATTTTTGATAGAATTTAAACATTAAATGTAATGGTATATATGTATTTCACATTTTAACACATATTAAAAGTTTATTATGATTTTAAAACTAAAAACTACTATCGTTAATTATTTAAAATTTGTAGAGTTGTTTTATTAATTGAAATTAAATTATCATGTTGAATATGCAATTTCCTTACCAATTTATATCAAGATAAAACCATGTACCTTCAATGAATCACAACTATTGATTAAAAACTAAAAATTTATTGATTAATAGGGGGAGTTAAATAATTCAACAATATTATTTTAAATTTAATTAAACATTAATTATATTCTCTTATATAGATTAATTTAACTCATTTACATATTAAAAATGTGTGTGGGGTTGGTAACTATGAAAGTATTTCAATACAATTTGTGATGTAACCCACTAGTTGATCAATACATCAAATCATGGTGACATTTTTTGTTCTTATAAACTCTTCCATCACCATTGTTTTAGAAGGCGCCAAAATTGTAACACAATTCGATAAAATATTTCTAAAAAATTGATTTAATAAATAATCAAAATTTATAAATTTTTCATAAAAAATATTTTCATTCAAATTTTGTAGATAAATAATTAGATATCATTCATATTCATAATCATTCTTATAAAAAATTGAATATCATCAATAAACATATCCAGATATTTAACCAAATACACATAAAAACTCTATTCATTATATCCATAAATATAATTGATAATTTAGTCATCCTAAATAGAATAACTATAAATTAATAATGCACATATGTATCATGAAATATTACTTTCATAATGAATTACTCCTTCACATTCAATAGATAATATTAGGTTATGAGATACGTCTTTGAAAAATACAACACCGCAAAAAGATAATCATAGAAGTCATCTATATGAGGCAAAAAAACAAATCTTGTCAATAATAATGTCATTGGGAGCTCTAAATTAAAATAAAATCATCATCTAACTAACCATATTTCTATCAAATTAATATCTTTCACTCCATGATGATGTTTGAGGATGAATATAAAAATTTTCAGGGAAAATTTGTTATCTTTTTAAAATCACTATAACTCTTACAGATCCATTTGATAAAGGGGTTTTGATATTATATTAGCTTCATGAACACATTCAACAGTTAATTCAAACTCTTAGTCTTGAATAATAGTAAAAATCATCAGGATATAAATAAATATATTCATTTACTTTTGAAACATCACTAATATTAACAACCACCATAGTTTTACAATATTTTCAAAATAAGATTTATAGATATATTTAATATTCACAACAACATATTGATTTTAATCATAGGTATGGACACATTCTTATAAAAAATCAATCTTACTTTTAAAAATTAGTATATCTTCAATAAATATAAAATAAATAATATCATGATAATCTAAAATCAAACCAAAAACTATAATAACATAAATGGAAATAATGTATAAAATAATTAGATTTTTCAAAAATATAAATCTGCATATAATCATTGGTTGATTCCTAAAATATATTTTTTTCCTTAATACAATCAATAGGACTATTTTTTAGTTATTCATTTTTAATTTCACAGTGTAATGTTTCCATTTTACCCAAATATTCTATATTGACACAATTTTTTAAAATTTAACTCTTTAATTATCTTTTTTTGTAAACAAACTTTAATGGTGAATGTTGGTAGAGATTGTGAAACTTTCAATGAGTGGTTGGGGTGAAAGGAGAAGCACAAAGAATGTGCACGATTTTTCTAAACTATGCAGAAATCCTAAGAGAAATAGCGAACTTTGGGAGATGTATGATAGTAACTTTTTTAGGGTTTTCACATGAATAATAAAACCTTGTGCATAGGTCATTATAGGATCTACCCAGACATTATCTAACACATGGTTAGTGCACAGTTTGTCAAACAATGGGATCTAACTATTCGTGTGGTTAATGTGATATCCTAAAAAAGTGGATCTCAAATATTATCGACACGAAAGGATAATTTTTTTCCTTATGTGGACCTAGTTAGATATTGTTCTCCATTTATGGTTTTTTATCATCTCCCAAGTGAATTGGTATCAATCTAGAAACAACTTTTGGGGTTTAGACGCCCGATTGTTGAGGTATGACATCATTCTTCTTCTTTCTTTCCATGTTCTCTTAGATATACATAGATATACATATTCCATCCTCTACGTTTCTCATATTTATGATAGTTATTGGTAAATATATGATTTTGGATTCCAGATATGTTGAGATTTGGTCTCGTTGTTGATATTATAAGTGATATAAGGTAGTTTCATGGAATTCTTACCCTGTTTTGTGAGCATTCTTTGAACGTTTTCTATTTTCACAAAACCTGTCAAGTTAGGTGGCTTCATAATCAACTCATATTAGTATAAATGATTATAATTCTTTAAATGTATTATATTTTAATAATTTATTGTAAATTGGATGTCTGATAATAGTTGGAAACCTTCTTTAGTGATGATTTGGTAAATTGTGGAAATTTGGAAAATTGGGTGTTCGTGAAAATGTGCTATTATTATTGGTTTTAAAATGTTTATTTTAAAGTGAGTATTTCATGGAATTATGTCACATATATTTTATTTAAAAAGTCAATATAATAAATATTTTTATTGAAATTAAATGTTTTGTCTGAATTGGTATGCTTCATGATTTTCAACAACATAACGTGTTTATTAAATAGGTTGAACACGCATGAATTTTCCATGGTTTTGGCATGGGTAGTGGTGTTTGTTCATATGAATTGTGATAGATAAGGGTGAGAAGAACCCCCATAAAAAGGTTGGTATGGATATGGGTATAAAGTATCCCCCATCAATGTGGTCCACCAAGAAAAGGATTAGTGGAAGGATAACTCACCGCTCATGAGTAAATGGAGTTTCGTGTTGAATTCAGGGTTGGGTGTGTGGTGAAGTAGGATGGAATTTCTATAAAAGAATGATATGATAAATAATTTTAAATACTATTTTTTATTCTTATAAAAATTTTATTTTCTCAAAAAATTGTTTAGTTAGAACTTGTTTACATTTGGTTTTAACTGGTTTGAGGCTTGATTAAATTTATTTATAAACTGTTTTGAAAAACAAACTTATATAAAAAAATTTAAACATATGTTTCTAAAGCTTCTATACAAGTGGAATAAGTAGGGAAGTCATTCTTTAAAACCTAATATGTTTTATACTCACCCCTACATGGGAACATTGGTTTATTTGTAGATGTTATCTTCTAGGACATGAGAAAAGGTTAATTGTCACATGTCTTTAGAACCGTCCCATTATACTTGTGATGTTTGTTGATGTTGGTGCATGGAGGTTATGGATGATGGAGTCTTGTTTTCATCTTATAGTTATCCTTGATTTTATTCAAAATTTTCATTTATAGTAACTTTTCTTCCACTATAATACACATAGGTGTTGTTTTCATATAAATGATGTGGTTGAGTTGTCTGTCATTTACTCATGCATCATATAATGAGTTGTTTGGTTATGGTTTTATATTTAGTGGGTTTAGTTCTTAATGTTTAAATCATCCACCACATGCATTTAAAACCATTTTACATAAATTTCCAGACTTTGACATCTTGTGGATGTCACATAAGGCCTAGTAATGATTCATTGTATTCTCAAACCTATTATAATAAGTGGGTCATTAAAAATTGTATAAGTTTGTTTGATCAAAATGTATGTTTGAGATAAGTGGTATCTGCTTTTTCTATTACTTAGGGAACAATTAGTCATCAGTTTTCTAGGACTTGGAGATGAAATTCATGATTTTCTATTCCTTGGGTGGTGATCTTACAAATGAGTGGGATTGTCGGTACATGAAATGAAGAACATAAAGTGACATAACTATCCTTTTGATACTGAATTTCATATTACCAGGGAGTTGGGTAAAAAAGAGTTTTGCATACTCTTATAGGATATTGGGATCTCATTATCACAGGTTTAGCCAATGAGATGAGCATGAAATTCATTATAGGAATGACTTCCCTCTAGGTTTTCTTATTTAATATTAGAGTTATGAATTAGGTTTTTTGAAAAAGTGTTGATTTTTGAAAATCATTAGATTGTTTTCAAATGAATGACATTGAAAAGAGTATGGAAGAGGTATTTTGAAAGTGGTTTTATTTTTAAAAAGAAATTTTGAAATATTAAAAATGGATGATTTTGGGAATGAAATTTTCTGATATTTGAGGTTATATAATTTTTAATGATAATCCACCAGTTACTAGAGAGTAAGATATAAAAAGTTTGTTGTTTTTTAGAAAATGGATCATAGTTGGAATTGTTGAAAACAACATGAAGAATATGTGGATAATGTGTTTGAACCTATGCCACATGTGAAACATAAGATTATTCATAGTATCATCTAGGAATTCCAAGCTATGTACACAGGGAACCAGAGTGATGAGCTAAGGCATGAGGATTATTCAATCCAGTCCACGAAGTAGAATCCACAAATATTCGAAGGTGATTCTGAATTTAAAAAGGAGGAGGTGTGGCTGAATATGATGAATTGTATCTTCAATATAATTAGGACAACATAAGAGTTTATGGTTAATGAGGAAATGTATATGATCGAGGATATATCATAGTAGTGTTGGGATCTAGCGGTGAAGGATAAACTGGATCAATACCTTAGAATGGAAAATTTTGATATTTTGTTTAATAAAAAATTAAATACTCATTTTTCCAGGATCCAAAAGATGATGTACTTCTTTATCAAGAAGCATAAAAATCTCCCTAGCATAGATTATGCAGATAAATTCATGAGTTTAGTGTACTTTTAACAAGATGTTTTTTCGATTATGGACTTGACAGAAAGTATCTTTAAATTAGGTTTTTAGTAGGAGATTCTCTCAAAAATCATGGTGCTCTATATTATAGATTATACACTAATGGTGAAAAGGGAAAAAGTGAATGAAAAAGATATCTCATGATCTATGGGAGGAAGAAGTATCATAACACCTGTGGGAAATTGTTGAAACTATAATGCTCAAAGAAAGAGGAAGAGGGACAGTTATTTTTAATGTGGGAGTGTGAATCGGAATCAAATGGTTGGATCAGTGAACCTTCCTCCATGTCCCAAATGAAATGAAGGCTATTTTCAATGTGGTTTGGCTGACCCCATGAACCAAGAGCTTTTGACACAACCTAGAGAATTATATTATTGCAAGAAGATGGGGAAAATTCAGCACTATTGTAATAGTGCTCTGAGGTTAGGTGCTCGAGACACTTCTTAGGTGTCGCAAGCATCATAATATTTAATGGGGTCACTATAATAGTTCTAACCATGGTGATTCTAGGAACCCCACGAATCCTCAACAAGGAAAATATCTGCAAGGAAACAATGAGTAGAGTGTAGCAGCAAAGCAATTGTACGGAGCTGAGTAGGTGATTGTGGATGTTTAGGGTGGACATTCTACAGTGATAGGTATGATTATATTGGAATGTACCCCTATACATGTTCTATTTTGTAATAGTTCATAACATTCATTCTTTGATTCTATTGACGTTGATTTTCTATGTTTAAAACATGATATTATTCAATTATTCATAAAAATTCAAACACCCATCTGTAAAAGAGAATGTCGATCATTTTTGGGTAGAGCATGTTCTATAACCGTTCATGCAGATAAGAAGAGGGGTGACTTATCAGTATTGGAGATTTATTTCTTTGATGTAATCCAAGGTATGGATTGGTTAACAAATTTTAAGTCTCACATCAACTTTTATATAATAATGTTTAGTTTTACAGTAGTTGACGACATCGAGCATCTCAATAATGGAAAAAGGGTTTAAAAGACGGGTGCAATGGGTTGGGTGGAACTAGTATTGGGAATAACCTTTTACTAGTTGTCATCATTGACCATGTAGTCGATATATTAGATCGAGGATATCATTTTCCCCTAGTTGTTGGTTAAATTCCAGATATCTTTCTGATGAAATCCTTAGGGTTACAACCTATAAAGGAAGTTGAGTTTACTATTGTTCTCTTTCTGGGGACCAATCCTATTTCCATTCTATCATATAATATGGAACCAACAAAATAAGTGAACTCAATGTGTAGCTGGGAGAGCTGGAAAGATAGTATTTCATTTATTTTAGCACGTCTCCATGGGAAACACCTATTTTTTGTGTGAAGAAAGTAGATGGGACTCTAAGTCTATTAGTGGATTATAATTACCTTAACCATGTTTTGATAATGAATCGGTATCCATTTTCATGAATTGATGATCCATTTGGTCAATCGATGGGAGATCAATGGTTTTCTAAAATTGACTTGTTGTCAGGATATCCTCAATTGTGAATTCAGAACGAATATATATTTATGTATTCTTTTATAAATAGATATTTCCACTATGAATAATTATTCATTACTATTGGACTTTTGAGTACACCAATATTCCTTATGGAAATGATGATTCAGATTTTTCAGAGATATCTGGATTCTTTTTTGGAGCGTTTTTTGATGATATATTGGTTTATTCAAGGACAAGGGCTGATCATGGGAAACACATGATGATAGTTTTGGAAATCGTTAGGGATCATCATTTGTATTCCAAATTGTAAAAAAAATTGGATACAAGAAGAACTCTTTCTTAGCCATGTAATTTAAAAAAAAGTGTTTTTTTGATCTAGTGAATATAGAATCTATTATCTCTTGGAAACCACCAATGAATGGCATTGAGATATGATGTTTTCCTGGACTATATAGTTATTACAGATGCTTTGTGTTTCACTTCAAATAACTATCCTATCCAATGATAGCATTGAAAATGAAAAAGTCTCTATTACAATGGAATGAGTAATGAAATAAGACATTCCATGAGATGAAAGTTCATATTACAGCAGAACCTATCTAGATTTTTTTTGAATTAGGATTGGGGGTACATGCTTTTATGTGATGATTTAGGATCTACGTTGGGATTTGTTCTAATAAAAGGAGACCATGTGGATTATATTTCATGAGCTTAATTACCCAACACACGATTTGGAGTTATTTGCAATCGTCCATCTATTGAATACCTAACATACCAATCTCTTTGTTGAGATATTTATAGTTTTCATAGATCATAAGAGCTTGGAAAATATTTTCTCACAGTGAGATTTGTTTTTGAGGAAATGAAGTTTGATGGTGTATCTAAAAATTATTGACTGTGACTGGATTTATAAAACAATAAAATAAAATTATGTGACTGATGAATTTAGAAGAAAGTAATATGCTTAGTTGGTAAAATAATATTCCGTTGAGTGATAGTTAATGTCCGTCCTATTTGACTTGCACAGTGAATGCAAAAAGGGATGTGATATTGAGGCTTTCTTCTTTAGTTTCTGTGGTTCCGAATTTGGTGATGATGGTTAAAGAGGCATAAAAATATGATGGAGACTTCATGGTTATGAGTTTCAAAATAAATGGTGGGGAGACCATTGGGGTATGGAAACATGATAGGATTTTGGTGTTATGGTTTAATGTTCATATGGTTGTACCTAGGTTTTTTCAAGAACATGTTCATCATTCTTACAACCAATCTAGATGGATGGTACATCCAGGTATACGGAAGATGTATAAGGAGTTCTAAGTGTAGTTTTAGTGGATTTGTTTGAAATGAAAAAGTGGATAAATTCATTTAAAAATTCTTATCATGTAAGCAAGATAATGTAGAACATCAATGGCTGGTAGGTATGTTACATTATTTTTCAATTCCAATATTGAACTTGGAGCAAATAGCAGTGTATTTTGTAACTGGTCTCCCATGAATGGTTTGGAAATATGATTCCATATGGGTGATATTAGATCATCTCATAAAGTTATATCATTCCATTTGTATTTATATAACACATACGGTGAAGGATCTATCGAAAAAATATATACATGATGTGGAAAAGATACATGGTATACCAGTTTCAATCGTGTCAGAAAGAGAACCAAGGTTTTGGTGTCGTTCCTAGAAATCCTTACAGAAATCCATTGGAACTCAGTTAAATATGAGTACGGTGTATCATCATAAGATGGATGGAAAATCTGAATGGTTGATACAATTGTTATAGGATATGTTTTGGGATTTTGTAATGGGTTTTTTTGGCTCAGGAAAAGATCATGTTCCATTAGCGGAGTTATGGTATAATAAAAGATACAAAGCCTCGACACATATGGATCATTTTAAAGCATTGCATGGGTGTCCTTGTCATTATCCACTATGTTGGGTGGAAATAGGTGTCAATTCACTAGTTTGGACAAGCCTTGTCCATGAAATGAAAGAGAATATTCACCTGATCACAAAGAGGCTGGGGATAACTCATAGTCATCTGAAATCTTATTTGAATCATCATCGAAGTCCATTGTCATTATGGAGGGTGATCAGAGGTTCCTGTAGATTTATCAAAAGCTTGGACATCATCATATTAGGATTTAGGTAAAGTAATCTTCCTATTTCATTATCAATTTCTAGAAACTGAAATGGGTTGGATAGGTGGCATATCAATTGGAATTTCCACCACGGTTTAGTTTAGAGCATAATGTGTTCCACATATCTCTGTTGAAAACATATATGCTAGATTATTACCATGTGATCAAATGTGATCATGTTGACCTTGAGTAGGATGTTCATTGATATATATCTCCATGTGGATTTTGTATAGTTAGGAAAAATTATTATTTTGAAAAATCATTGGTCTAGTAGGATTTTATAGAAATATTGTCTGATTCAAGTTGAGACAAGGGAACCCGAGAAGGAAATGAATGAGCAGTAGCCATAACTATTTTTGTGAAAGGATAATTTTCTACTTTTCTGGGATGGAAAGACCAATGGTGGGTAGAATTTCGTTCCATTGGTTTCTATTATCTATTTCTTTCATTATATTTTTATTTACATAATGAATAAGGTTGATGATTGGGAGTGTTTGGGGAACTTTCAATGAGATTTGGTGGATAAAGGGGAAGCAGACGGATTTCACGTGTATTGTCTAAACCATGTCGTAATCCGAGGAGAAAACACGCACTTTGGAGAAGTTGGACTGTATATTTGGAATGGTGTTGGCACAGTTAGGGAGACTATGTTAGTGGTTCATGCAAGGGTATTCCCATATATGTCATGACCCGTCCCCCTAGGCTCATGCCATGACTACCCCAAGCCCGCTTTCCATAGGCCAGGGGATGGAGACTAGCACCAAAGGTGTAATTCCCTATAGCTGGGAAGGCATTGCCTTTATAACCTATAACACATACACAAGAGAGCACACAACTAGATAAGAAACACTATGTAAACGGTATAACAAAAGAGTACTGAAAATAAAATTGGCCAGAATACAAGCTCAACTGGAATGTACAAGTACAATTGTAATACAATACATCTGAAGAAAAGGGAAAGTCATCTGCTAGGTCATCCTCTGAGGTTCCAACATGAAGGGTAGGTATAGATCGCCGCCTCATCACTCCTCCTCTGTCCGTCTTCTCCGTGTACCGACTCGTCATAAGGTCCACCTCTAGGCACCATCTAGTCCTAGTACTCTCGGCCTCAGTCAGTGTTGTCCTCCGTCTTCATCCAACACAACATGGTGTTGGAATAGCCCGTGCACTGGTGAGTATAACAATACATAGTAGAGACCGCGAGACCCTCTAGGTCTCACAAAATCCAACAAGGATAAAACACAAAGTAAGAAACCAATAGATAACCTACTTAAGTATATTTCCATACATATATCGATGTTATCATGTAATCCATATCAATCATGATTAAAACACATAGGTTCTTACTCAAATCACAACAGGATTTATTCTAGTGGTAGTGTTATGTAACAATCCGAGTCACGACATCGAACACCTCAACTACTGTAGAAATCCTCCCTTATCGAGTACAATTGGCATGCCGTATCACACATAGGGGCTTTCCACTGACCTTATAAGGATGAGGCACTCCTCCTATCGAGTATCGTGGGTATGCCGCATCACAAATTGGCGCTTCACACCGTGGGTCTACCGCATCACACAGAGGCGCTCCCCCTCATATCCTGCTAAGGTACTCCTTCTCTCGAGTACCATGGGTCTGTCACTTCACCAAGGTGCTCCAAACCCTGGGTCTGTCGTATCATGAAGGCGCTCCCCACTAGGCCAATCGAGTCACTCAGAGTCAAAACAATCAGTGGTCATCAAGTCTCATCCAGTAACAGGGTTCCATACCTATCGCGCTTGGGGAAAATGCTTCCCAAGCCACAGGTCAAATAATCCAACTTCCAAGAACTCCCACTAAGAACTATCTCAAAGGTAATCCACATCATATTGGTCTCAATGCAATAAACGACGCGTCAATCGGAATCCCGATCTGTGAGTTATTAGCCTTTTAGTCCCAGGGGCCCGGTTGGATATGTGCATGATCTAACCTAACCCTTCCCCATCTCAATACATTACTTAGTGGGGTTTCACTCAAAGGGGGAGAATCGCTCCAAGGTTCACAATGCCACTAACGTTTTGTCAAACAGACGTATGTTTCCAAAGTTATGGCCAAAAGAAGTAGAGTGGGCTTGGGTCCGGTCCGACCCAGTCGGACCGGACCCAGTCGGCTTAAAAGGCCACGGGCCAGTCAGCTTGGGTCTGGTCCGACCCAGTCGGTCTGATCCTGCCTGAATCGGCTTGGGCCGACCCGGTTCGGATCTATCAGGCACAACCCACGGGGTCTGGCCCGACCCGCAATTTGGCCCGGCATGTTGGGTCGGTCCGACCTGCTCGGTTTGGCTTAAAAGGCCACGAGGGGCCGCAGATGGTGGCGACGGCGCGAGGCCGCAAAGTAGAGTGGTCAGATGTTACCGCGAGGGCACGAGGCCACGGGGCATCTCGGAGGGCCGGCGGTCAGCATGGTTGGGGAAGCTTGGATGTAACACCCCAAGCTTCTACGGTACGCTTCTCTTTGAATAATGCGATAGAGTGTGTTGTACGCAACACCGAGTTCTAACAACCAATCAAACTAGCCGTTATGAATAGTAATACCTACTTTTTGAAATCATATATATTTTATATTTCAAAATGGACTTCATTTTTGGATTCGGAATATTGAAATTATCCTAGGGTGAAATTTTGGTACTTTTCGGATAACTTTTATATTTTGATGAATAGTGAAAATTAATAAATTTTAATTAAAATCAACTTTTTTAATCAAAATAATTAATATTGATAAATTATGAATTTGAGTGGTTTTAAAGTATATATAGAATATATTTTTACCATTTAAATTAATGTTTGTCATTGGACATAATTTCACAATTAAACCAGACATAAACAAGTGTCAATCTTTTGATAGTTATTATCTCTTAAAAACACGCTTTTTATTTTAACAACGGGAATTAATTTTAAATTAATTTCTGCCACTTCTGTGTTTTGAGTTTGGAAAAATGGATTACATATTTGGAATCAGGATGTCCAAATTATGTAAATAGGTAACTTTTATTTTTACACATTTTGAATAAGTACTGCGGTAAATATTTTATTTACCATGGTTAAAGGGTAAATCCAGTAAATAAGGGTTAAAAAATAATATTATAATAATAAAAAATTACCCTAAAACGTGTCCTAACCTTATTGGTGGACACATACCCGACCATGGGCATCCTTGGGTCGATTTGGGGACCCCTTAGAGAGACTTTTATGTGGTAGGGACACATTATATTAATAAAGTTAAAATAAAAATAAAAATGGCATAAGCTTACATCTTTTAGAAGAAAAATTTTTACATAGGGTTATACATGTTAGATTTTCGATTATAAATATTCATTAGAAAGATAAAAAGCTTTCCTACATAATGATATTTTATTTATAATTTTTAGACATCAAATAATTTAAATTATTAATGACACAATAATGATGCAATGTTTACCTCATTAATAAATCATTTAAATAAATAAGATTATAATGATTAAAATATTATCTAAAACCTGTCCAATTCTTATTGGTTGATGTTATTTAGAATATGAGTCATCTTATCTTCGACCTCAATGATTTTTGGACCATTATATACCGAATATAATTATATTATAAAGTAATACTTTCACTCTTTCCTAAAGAGCCCCTCCTCTCCCTTATAAAAGGAGACCACTCCTTCCCATTTCTTCACACCTTCAAAGCCTTTTGGTTCGGACAAACTCTGCCCAAATACTCTCCCAAATTCCCTCACTACATCCTAGAGGCCTTAGTTTGATCAGAAAGCCAACCTAAGGAGCCCTTTTGATCAAATCAAAAGGAAGAGCCCGATGAAGAGGTAATGATTTCACCACCCTTTTCTAAGTTCATTTCTTCTTCCACTTATTCTTCCTTTGTTGTTACCATTCTAAAATAATAACTCCAGTATCATTTATATACTGTGATGTTATTATAAATATGGTACAACCATATTCAGTATTCTATCCACCCTTTTAATAACATGTCACCATACGTGCGTACGTACGGCTTACCGTCTCCACGTCGTGGTGTAATTGTTATTCAATATAATATTATTTGGATGGTTATAATAATGATGTGTAACTCATGTAAATAATAAATATAACATGTTAATGATTCTGTATATATGATATACCATCCATTTATATATTATTTTAATATCAAAAGAATGATATTGTCGCTCGTGCGTACGTACGGACTACCGTCTCCACGAATGCGATGGGATTCATTCTCAATCGTATCCATTCAAGTATAATTATCATTTGATGATTTAAAAATGATGTTTAAAGGCTTGATATCATTCTGGATACGAATAATATACAACCTATCCTTTACAAACATGTCTTACGTAACAAAACATACAAAAGAAAACAAGTAAGTTCACACCCGAAACAACGATAATACTAAGATATTATTATCAAATCAATATTAAAAGATCATATATGATATCATAATAATGTATATGATTATTATATAATTTAATAACAATTATTTAACCATTATACAGGAGGTTAACCTACCCCAACCAAGGAAAAGTACAAGGTAAGGGTTATTTCACAATCTCTTCATTATCCGAGGTTGTTTATACGTAATAATCTACTGGGATCTCGTTATCATCCACATCCATGTTTCTTCAAAATGTATTTCAAAACATTTTTAATATTTAAAAGAATATGGGTTAAAGTCATTTATACCCTTGTTTGACTTTTTATAAGAGGTTTATAAGGGAATCTTTCCGTCGTTTTCCAAACAAGGTGCTTTTTAACCTTTTCGACAGAATTAAGATAAGAATGTTTTTTAACTTATACGGCGGGTGCGGTTATTTTCCACCGTTATAAAATCGTCAAAGCTACCCTTACAAGCTTATAAGAATATTTTCAAAGAAAATGATTTATTTTATAAATATATGTCTCTTAAATGATTTCAAAATAGAAAGAGATATTTCTTTAAAAAGAGTTTTGATTTCATCTATGTCAACATCCTTTAATGGATTTTACGCTTATTTGAGGATGATATATCATGATACAAAACTTTTATATTGTATTGAAAGTTTTGTGATATGTTTGACTGTGGATGTGCTATTTTTTTGTATACCATTCATGGTTTATGGTGAAAGTATTGACATTTCGTATGCTAGTTTTAATACGAATGTTTGTGTTATGTTTAAACCTTTTCATATGGGAATGCATTGGACTTAATATGTGACGGGTGTAGCCCGCTATAGCTCCTCGATGCATCGGTAGGTCTCATGAGACAAACTAGTGTCTTGGCACAAGGCCTTGGCAAAATCTTATTTGTATTCTTGGCACGAGGCCTTGGCTATGTGGTTATGATAGTCTGGCATTATGCATTCCATCATTATGAAAGTGGTTATTGATATTGCATGTGATTATTCGATTAGTAGAATATCCATGTGAATAAGTAAATGGCATTATTTCATTTTATTTATGCCATACTATGTTGAAGTTAAAGTTTAAAAGGCTTTTGTTTTAGTTATACAATGCCTTAAATGTATATTCTTATTTATGAAAGTTTCCGCTATATTGTTATCCTTACTGGGCATTTGAGCTCACCCCTTTTCTATGTTTTATTTTCCCAGGATGTGAAGAAATAAATTATGAATGACTTGGAGGGATATTATGAGGGGTTAATAGTGTGGACTATGGAGACAATATGTTGTTGTAGTAGTTCTTTTTATTTTGATGACGTAATGTAAAACTTATGAATATATCTATTGTTTCCAAGGCTACTAAACCAATCGGTCTTTCGAGATTTGATCTTTCTTGTGATCATGCCAATGTTATGTAATTAATGCACCGACTCTGGGTAACTGGGGTCGGGGCGTTACAGTTGGTATCAGAGGAAGTTTAGTAAAAACCTTGGAAGCTAGATTTAGATAAACTCTGATTAGAGCACGTAGATCTAAGATGAACTTTGAGGATTAGTATAGAAGAACATCCTAGAATTTTGGTATTGTAGAGATTTTGTGAGTTTTCCGAGCAATACATCCCTGTCTAGATACGAGCAGGTAGAGGCAGCTCTGGCACAGATGTACCTAGGGGTAAAACCCGAAAACACCGCTTTGATCTAGACTCGAACGGGAACTGGTGCACGACAACGGGCCTTGCTGCACTTTTGGTTACGACACTCCCGGGGGATATGCTTAGGATAAATCTCATTTTCTTTACAAATAATTTTGAAGGGATTATGAGTATATACTTCCTCAAAGAAAACATTCTTATGATTATGGATTATATCCATAAATAGTTCAATTTATGTTAAGTGTTTTATAAGTATGGGATTATGTATTTTGATTCATAAACTGATCTAGTTTATGCCATTGTTTAGAAATGGAGCCTAGTGGAAGAAATGGAAACCATATTAATGCACACACTCCATGTAGGGATTTCCCTCCTGCTCAAGATAATTATAGTGGAGCTGGTGATGCAACTGGAGCCGATCAGCTAATCACCATACTGGGACAACTTACTCAGGTTATGAATAATAACCTTACCCGTATGGAGCACCCTGATCCGCAGTGTGGAGGATCAATGTTAGATCGATTCATGAGGCAACAACCACCAACGTTCAACGGAAGTACAAATCCCATAGTATCCGAGCAGTGGATAAATTCCCTAGAGAAAATATTTCAGGCATTGGAGAGCAGTGAAAGGGAAAAAGTTATCATGGCAGTTTACCACCTCACTGGAGATGCTGATCAATGGTGGTCATTGATTCAAAACATGAAGGAAGATGATGAAGTATCAAATATGGAATGGAGGGAGTTCAAAGATCTGTTTTTAGAAAAATACTTTCCTCGTGACCATCGAGCAGATATGGAAAGGCAATTTCTAAGTCTGAGACAGAAGGAGGATGAGAATCTCACTAAGTATGAGGATAACTTTACAAGGTTAGCAAGGTACGCTGGTGATTATATACGTAACCAAAGAAGTAAGATTGATCGTTTCTTTGATGGGTTAAAACCATTTCTCCATCGAGCATTAGTCTCACAATCCTTTTCATCGTACGAAGACATTGTCTCATGTTCTATCAAGACCGAAAAGGAATTCTCTAAGTCTTATGACTTTAAAGCAAAGCAAGAGAAGAAGAGGCCTGCTGATCAATCTGGGAATCGAAATAAGGGGAAGAAAGGAAAGGTTGAATATCCATCATGTGGTAAATGTGGGAAGAATCACCTCGGTGCTTGCTTGAAGGGAATGGGAGTCTGTTACAAGTGTGGTGAAAAAGGCCACCAAGCTCGTGATTGCAAAGGGAAGAAGGAAGCCACCAACGTTCAGTGCTACAATTGCAGGGAGATGGGGCATTATGCAAATGAATTTCCTAAGCGTCAGGAGAACTTACCTCAGAAAAGGCCAAGGGATCAAGGCCAGGCTTATGTTATCACTACTGCTGAGGTAGAAGCTCTGAAAGACGTGGTGGCAGGTAATTTAATGGTTTCCTCAAGTTTAGCAAATGCATTATTTGATTCTGGATCATCGCATTGTTTCATATCTTCCCAGTTTTCTAAGAAAATTAGATATTTCCAATTTGATTTAATAAGGGAGTTGTCAGTTAAAACCCCTAAGGGAAGTATCATTGCAACAACGTTTTGTGAATCAGTCCCCATTAGAGCACATAAATTTTCTTTATCTGCTGATCTCGTCGTCATACCTATGATTGAGTTTGATATAATCCTCGGTATGGACTGGCTTTCGGACAATGATGCGATGATTTATTGTAAGAAGAAAGAGGTTATGATTCTTGATGATAATGATAAGGAACACCTTATTTTTAGAGCAGAATCGTCACCACCTAATTCTTATTTAGATCCACCCCCAGTAGCTCAACTTAATTCAATTATTGGGGAGGAAGAGAATGAAATAACTGTCGGTGAGGAAAGGAATATTCAAATAGAGGATGTACCTGTTGTGAAAGAATTTGTAGATGTATTTCCGGAAGATTTACCTGGACATCCTCCAGAACGAGAAGTTGAGTTTTCCATTGATTTAATTCCTGGATCAAGGCCTATATCGAAGACCCCTTACAGAATGGATACTGTAGAGTTAGTCAAACTAAAGAAACAACTAGAGGAATTGAGTAATAAAGGATTTATTCGCCCTAGTGTTTCTCCATGGGGAGCCCCTGTTCTTTTTGTTAAAAAGAAAGATGGATCTATGAGGTTATGTATCGACTACAGGGAGATCAATGCTATAACGATAAAGAAAAAGTATCCCCTACCACGTATTGATGATTTATTTGACCAACTACATGGAGCTCAATACTTTTCAAAGATTGACCTTCGATCTGGATACCATCAGTTGTGTGTGAAAAAGGAAGACATTCCGAAAACAACATTTCGAACCAGGTAAGGGCATTACGAGTTTACCGTAATGCCGTTTGGATTGACTAATGCACCCTCTGTATTCATGGATCTAATGAATAGAGTTTTCAAGGAGTATCTCGATGAATTTGTGGTGGTATTTATTGATGATATCTTGGTATACTCCAAAACCTACGAAGATCATGAAAATCACTTGCGCATTATCTTGAAGACTTTGAGGAGGCATGAATTATATGGGAAGTTTAGCAAGTGTGAATTCTGGCTTCAGGAGATTTCTTTTCTTGTCCATATTGTCTCTAAAGATGGAATCTCTATTGATCCTTCTAAGACCAAGGCAATCCAAGAATGGCCAGCACCTACAAGTATAACTGACGTACGTAGTTTTATTGGTTTGCCAGGTTATTATCGACGTTTCGTCCAGAATTTTGCCCGATTGGCTAACCCATTAACGAAGCTCACACGTAAAGGGGTTAAATTTGTTTGGACAAAAGAGTGTGAAGAATATTTCGAAAACTAAAGAGAATATTAGTCAACGCTCCTATATTGACTCTACCATCGGGGAATGATGGGTTCGTTATTTATAGTGATGCATCAAAGAAAGGACTTGGTTGTGTCCTTATGCAGAATGATAGAGTTATTGCCTATGCATCATGACAGTTGAAAATTCATGAACAAAACTATCCTACTCATGATCTTGAGTTAGCATCTGTGATCTTTTCTTTGAATATATGGAGACACTACCTCTATGGTGAAAAATGTGAGATTTATACTGATCACAAGAGTTTGAAGTATATTTTCTCACAAAAAGAACTCAACATGAGGCAAAGGAGATGGATTGAATTACTCAAGGATTATGATTGCACGATACACTACCACCCGGGGAAAGCAAACAAGGTGGCATATGCTTTGAGCAGAAATGACCATGGAGTTTTGAACATGATGAGAATTGAAAGGGATCCAATTATCATGGATCTAGTGAAGATGGACATGGGAATAACCAGGGAAGGTGAAACATCAATGCTTTTTCAAATGGTTTCCAAACCATCTTTACTAGAAAGGATTAAGAGTTCTCAGACCGATGATGAAGAATTTCAGAAGAAGATTAAAGCTGTGAATGATGGGAGATTGAGAGACTTTGTGTATGAAGATGGAATTTTGAAATTCGGGAAGAGACTTTGTGTTCCCGATTTACCTGATCTGAAAAGGGAATTGCTGGATGATGCTCATAGTTCCAATTTCTCTATACACCCTGGGAGCACCAAAATGTATAGAGATTTGAAGGAACATTTTTGGTGGGACAACATGAAGAGGGAGATTGCTGATTTTGTGTCAAGATGTATGGTTTGTCAACAAGTGAAAGCTGGAAGGCAACAGCCTGGAGGAGTCATGCAACCTCTTCCCATACCGGAGTGGAAATGGGACAATATTACGATGGACTTTGTCATGGGGATACCACAGACTCCTAGAAGGAATGATGCAATATGGGTTATTGTTGATCGTCTTACCAAGTCAGCACATTTTCTTTCTATAAGAGAAGATCTACCCCTAGAACGTCTAGCAAGACTATATATTAATAAAGTTATGAGACTTCATGGAGTACCCTTATCAATTGTTTCTGATTGTGATCCCCGTTTTACTTCAAGATTTTGGAAAAGTCTTCAGAAATCCCTGGATACTGAACTTCATTTGAGCACTGCTTACCACCCTCAGACAGATGGACAATCAGAACGGACTATTCAAACCCTAGAAGACATGTTGAGATCTTGCTCACTTGACTTTCATGGTATGTGGGATCAATATTTACCACTGGTAGAATTTTCCTATAACAATAGCTTCCATTCGAGTATTCAGATGGCACCGTATGAAGCGTTATATGGAAAGAGATGTCGTACACCAACCTGTTGGGATGACGTCGGTGAAAGAAAACTTATAGGTCCAGAACTGGTGGAGGAAACGATGGAAAAGGTGAAGGTAATCCAAAATCACATCAAAGCAGCTCAAAGTAGGCAGAAGAGCTATGCCGATAATCGAAGGAAGGATTTGGAATTTCAAGTCGGTGATCATGTTTTCCTGAAGGTATCTCCCTGGAAGGGAATCATACGTTTTGGTAGGAAAGGTAAATTGAGTCCCAGGTACATCGGACCTTTCGAAATTCTAGAACGAATTGGGGCTGTAGCTTACCGATTGGCAATGCCGCCAAGTCTCTCCAAAGTTCACGATGTGTTCCACGTATCTCTGTTGAGGAAATACATTCCTGATCCAACGCATGTACTCACCTATGAGGAATTAGAACTGGAACCCGATCTGTCTTATTGCGAAGAGCCCGTCAGGATTCTTGATACAAGAGAACAAGTACTGAGAAACCGGACGACGCGTCTGGTAAAAGTTTTGTGGAGAAACCATAAGATGGAAGAGGCAACGTGGGAACTCGAGGAACTTATGATGAAGAACCACCCGAGTCTTTTCATGTGATAAGTATTCTAGAAATTTCGAGGACGAAATTATTTGAAGGAAGGGAGAATGTAACACTCCAAGCTTCTACGGTATGCTTCTCTTTGAATAATGTGATAGCGTGTGTTGTACGCAGCACCGAGTTCTAACAACCAATCAAACTAGCCGTTATGAATAGTAATACCTACTTTTTGAAATCATATATATTTTATATTTCAAAATGGACTTCATTTTTGGATTCGGAATATTAAAATTAGCCTAGGGTGAAATTTTGGTACTTTTCGGATAACTTTTATATTTTGATGAATAGTGAAAATTACTAAATTTTAATTAAAATCAACTTTTTTAATCAAAATAATTAATATTGATAAATTATGAATTTGAGTGGTTTTAAAGTATATTTAGAATATATTTTTACCATTTAAATTAATGTTTTTCATTGGACATAATTTCACAATTAAACCAGACATAAACAACTGTCAATCTTTTGATAGTTATTATCTCTTAAAAACACGCTTTTTATTTTAACAACGGGAATTAATTTTAAATTAATTTTTTCCACTTCTGTGTTTTGAATTTGGAAAAATGGATTAAATATTTGGAATCAGGATGTCCAAATTATGTAAATAGGTAACTTTTATTTTTACACATTTTGAATAATTACTGCGGTAAATATTTTATTTACCATGGTTAAAGGGTAAATCCGGTAAATAAGGATTAAAAAATAATATTATAATAATACAAAATTACCCTAAAACGTGTCCTAACCTTATTTTTGGACACATACCCGACCATGGGCATCCTTGGGTCGATTTTGGGACCCCTTAGAGCCACTTTTATGTGGTAGGGATACATTATATTAATAAAGTTAAAATAAAAATAAAAATGGCATAAGCTTACATCGTTTAGAAGAACAATTTTTACATAGGGTTATACATGTTGGATTTTCTATTATAAATATTCATTAGAAAGCTAAAAAGATTTACTACATAATTATATTTTATTTATAATTTTTAGACATCAAATAATTTAAATTATTAATGACACAATAATGATGCAACGTTTACCTCATTAATAAATCAGTTAAATAAATAAAATTATAATGATTAAACTATTATCTAAAACATGTCCAATTCTTATTGGTTGATGTTATTTAGAATATGAGTCATCTTATCTTTGACCTCAATGATTTTTGGACCATTATAAACCGAATATAATTATATTATAAAGTAATACTTTCACTCTTTCCTAAAGAGCCCCTCCTCTCCCTTATAAAAGGAGACCACTCCTTCTCATTTCTTCACACCTTCAAAGCCTTTTGGTTCGTACAAACTCTACCCAAATACTCTCCCAACTTCTCTCACTACAACCTAGAGGCCTTAGTCTGATCAGAAAGCCAACCTAAGGAGCCCTTTTGATCAAATCAAAAGGAAGAGCCCGAAGAAGAGGTAATGATTTCACCACCCTTTTCCAAGTTCATTTCTTCTTCCACTTCTTCTTCCTTTGTTGTTACCATTCTAAAATAATAACTCCAGTATCATTTATATACTGTGATGTTATTATAAATATGGTACAACCATATTCAGTATTGTATCCACCCTTTTAATAACATGTCACCATACGTGCGTACGTACGGCTTACCGTCTCCACGTCGTGGTGTAATTGTTATTCAATATAATATTATTTGGATGGGTATAATAATGATGTGTAACTCATGTAAATAATAAATATATCATGTTAATAATTCTGTATATATGATATAACATCCATTTATATATTATTTTAATATCAAAAGAATGATATTGTCGCTCGTGCGTACGTACGGACTGCCGTCTCCACGAATGCGATGAGATTCATTCTCCAGCGTATCCATTCAAGTATAATTATCATTTGATGATTTAAAAATGATGTTTAAAGACTTGATATAATTCTGGATATGAATAATATACAACCAATAATTTACAAACATGTCTTACGTAACAAAACATACAAAAGAAAACAAGTAAGTTCACACCAGAAACAACGATAATACTAAGATATTATTATCAAATCAATATTAAAAGATCATATATGATATCATAATAATGTAAATGATTATTTTATAATTTAATAACAACTATTTCACCATTATACAGGAGTTTAACCTACCCCAACCAAGGAAAAGTACAAGGTAAGGGTTATTTCACAATCTCTTCATTATCCGAGGTTGTTTATACGTAATAATCTATTCGGATCTCGTTATCATCCACATCCATGTTTCTTCAAAATGTATTTCAAAACATTTTTAATATTTAAAATAATATGGGTTAAAGTCATTTATACCCTTGTTTGACTTTTTATAAGAGGTTTATAAGGGAATCTTTCCGTCGTTTTCCAAATAAGGTGCTTTTTAACCTTTTTGACAGAATTAAGATAAGAATGTTTTTTTAACTTATACGGCGGGTGCGGTTATTTTCCGCCATTATAAAATCGTCAAAGATTCCCTTAAAAGCTTATAAAAATATTTTCAAAGAAAATGTTTTATTTTATAAATATATGTCTCTTAAATGATTTCAAAATAGAAAGAGATATTTCTTTAAAAAGAGTTTTGATTTCATCTATGTCAACATCCTTTAATGGATTTTACGCTTATTTGAGGATGATATATCATGATACAAAACTTTTATATTGTATTGAAGGTTTTGTGATATGTTTGACTGTGGATGTGCTATTTTTTTATATACCATTCAAGGTTTATGGTGAAAGTATTGACATTTCGTATGCTAGTTTTAATACGAATGTTTGTGTTATGTTTAAACCTTTTCATATGGGAATGCATTGGACTTAATATGTGACAGGTGGAGCCCGCTATAGCTCCTCGATGCATCGGTAGGTCTCATGAGACAAACTAGTGTCTTGGCACAAGGCCTTGGCAAAATCTTATTTGTAGTCTTGGCACGAGGCCTTGGCTATGTGGTTATGATAGTCTGGCATTATGCATTCCATCATTATGAAAGTGGTTATTGATATTGCATGTGATTATTCGATTAGTAGAATATCCATGTGAATAAGTAAATGGCATTATTTCATTTTATTTATGCCATACTATGTTGATGTTAATGTTTAAAAAGCTTTTGTTTTAGTTATACATTGCCTTAAATGTTTATTTTTATTTATGAAAGTTTCCGCTATATTGTTATCCTTACTGGACATTTGAGCTCACCCCTTTTCTATGTTTTATTTTCCTAGGATGTGAAGAAGTAAATTATGAATGACTTGGAGGGATATTATGAGGGGTTAATAGTGTGGACTATGGAGACAATATGTTGTTGTAGTAGTTCTTTTTATATTGATGATGTAATGTAAAACTTATGAATATATCTAGTGTTTCCAAGGATACTAAACCAATCGGTCTTTCGAGATTTGATCTTTCTTGTGATCATGCCAATGTTATGTAATTAATGCACCGACTCTGGGTAAATGGGGTCGGGGCATTACATTGGAGGGCTGGCGGGCGGCGCGAGCCGGGGCGGCTCGGAGGGCCGCAGCAAGGGTGGTTCGACTGTGGCGTGATGTCAGATCGGCTGGGTGGTCGGAGTGCCGCATGGGCACCGGGCCAGTTCGACCGGGAGGTCGGAGCATCACATGGGGTGTGGGGCCAGTTCAGCTGGGAGGCCAGAGCACCGTGGGGCATGGATCCGGGGCGCACGGTTGCTTCAGCTGGGAGATCGGAACGCCGCGGGGGCGGCGCGGGTCATCGAGGCAGTGGGTGGTGGTGTTGTTTCCTGCGTCGCCTTCCTCAACTTCATCCATTTCAAAGAGTACACCAAAGAAGAATTTCAAAGGGGGTAGGCCACCATTGTTTGGTGTTCACCCTTCGCGTTTAGAGTGATGGCATGTGGTTCACAAAGAATGAATCATGAATAGGAATGGAAGATATTTTAAAACATAATTTCCCATAACCAACAACAATCTCTATTCCCAAATCCCGCAAAAGAATTAGAAGGGGAGAATATGGGATGTGAAAATCAATAAACCTATACCTTGTTCGCTTAATGACATTGGTTCATGAATGTAGTGTTGTCGTCGATTTACCATAAATAAGAATGTCCCACGTCGGAAGAAGTTCCAAGGAAGATGGTCGAAGGAGGTCAGCGTTCTTTGTTAGTGGAGAAATCTTTATTGGAGACCGTTCTCCCATGTTCTCCCAATCTTCCTTTGCCAATCCATTGCCAAAAAATAAATAACCAAACAAATAAAATATGTTTATCTATTTAATTTGTGGGAAATCAAAGTTGGCTTAATTAACTGGCAACAATAAATGGGTTTCGTTGGTATAAAATTTATATTGGAGGATAACAAGGGTTGGAATAATGACATAATAAGGGTTGGCATAACTATTGTGGAGGAAGATCAAGAGGCACCTCCGCATTAATGAGGGATATGAAGAGGTTTTGACCTTGGGTGGTCCCCACCACCAAAACCACTCATGGGAGGTAAGGTTCAGGTGGTCCCCACAGCTATAACCTCTCATGGGAGGTTTTGGTTTGGTGGTCCCCACTACCAACATCCACATGGAGTGGTTACAACAAATAAAATAAAATAAAATGTGTGTTCTTCTTATTTTATTATTTCCACGAAAAACCCAAAATTTATATTTCACCCTCAACCAACTGCCATCGATGTAAAAGTATTCATAAAAGAATACCGGCGCTGTGATTTCAACGGTGCCCTCAGATTTCAAGTTCGAGCACCGGTTCCAAAGTTAGAAATACCCGCTCACTCATTTGCTGAACGTGGCTGAAAAAAAAGTTCAGAAATTCATTCCGGGCACTCCTGGCCACAGAATCACCCTCCATCAATTTTTGTGGACTCGTAAAATTCCCATTTATATAAAAAACATTACAATGAATTTTTGGGTCTTTAAATTCTCCCCACATCAGGGCTCTACGTCCCCGTAAGCCTCAACTCAACCTTTTTAAACAAATGTGGGTACTAAACACGCATATGAGCCTCCCAGTCAATGTACTCTCCTAGAGGTTCTCGTGCTTCTAGCGAATGCACAACAGAGGTATCGACCATCCACGAAGGACCTACTTATGTCGATCCTCAATCTCTAATATAACATCTGTAATAGTCTCCCCATCTTCGACATCCAGCTCACCATGGTCGATGATGTGAGAAGGGTCATGCACGTCTCTCATCAAATGGGATACGTGGAAGATGTCATGCACCCAGTGCAACTGAGGAGGAAGAGCTAAGCAATATGCCACCTCTCGAAATCTGCTGAGGACCAGAAAATGTCCGATGAACCTCGGAGATAACTTACTGCCTCAACCAAGTCTCCATAATCCTCGTCGAGGTGAGACTCGTATAAAGACGTGGTCGCCATCCTCGAATTCCATAGGTCTCTGTCTTCTATCGGTATATGACTTCTTCCTACTCTATGAAGTCTTCATATGCCCCTCGATGATCTGCACCTTCTCCGTGGTAGCCCGAACCGTCTCTGGTCCCACGAGTATTAAATCCCCTGGGTCAGTCTTACACAAAGTTGATCTGAAAGGTCTCTCGTATAATGCCTCGAAAGGTGTTATCCCTATGGAGGAGTGATGGATGTTTCGGTTTGAAAACTCACCAAAGGTAAGTGATCCCCCCCAGATGTAGCTGGAGTCGAGGACACAAGCACGGATCCTATCCTCGAGGGTATAAATAGTCCGGTCAGTCTGACCTTCTGTCTGCTGATGGAAGGCGATACTCAAATGAAGTTTCCCCCGAAAGTCTCCTCCAACCCCTTCCACAGCAAGGAAGTAAAACGTTCATCATGATCGGAGACAATCATTGTGGGTACTTCATGTAACCCCACAATCTCCGGCACATAGAGGCATCCCAAGCTCTATACTGAACCCTGCTATCTGATCGGTAGTTAGTGGGCCGACTTGGTGAGTCGGTCACGATCACCCACATAGATTCTTGAACATTGGATGTACATGGAATTCCAATCACGAAGTCCATGGATATCCCATCCCACTTCCACTCTGGGACCTCTAATGGATGAACCCAGCCTGTTGGTACCTGATGCATCGCCTTCACTTGCTGACAAGTGAGGCACTGAGAAACAAACTCTGATACTGCTTTCTTCATTCCCGGCCACCAGTACTGTCGTCGTAGATGCTGGAACATCAGTTCCACTACTGTATGTGCCACTAGGGAGGATGTTTGGAACAATGTCAACATTTCCTCATGAAGTGACACTCATTCCATGGTACGTCCCCGGAAGTGGATGATGTGCTCCCCACCTTCATAATATCCATCAAGTGCCTATATTGTAGATTTCTGAGCATGTCGTGTCTTGCAATCCCCCACCCCACACTGCTCCTCCTAGACTCGCTGAAGAAGTGGGGGAGTGACTGTAAGATAATGAAGTAAATCTACTCCATCTCTATCCACAAAGAATATTTTCAAAGCGGTTAGCTGCTCCATCACCTCACCTATAAGTTGAATACAAGATCTCCTACACAGTCCATCTGCCAAAACATTTCCCTTCCCTGGACTATATACTATGTCTAAGTCATAGTCTTGGAATAACTCAAGAAAATGTTGTTGTATAAGGTTCAGGTCTTTATGAGAGAATATATACCTTAGACTCTTCTGATCAGAGTACACTTTAAAACGTTCACCCATCAGATAGTGCCGCCACATCTTCAAGGTTAAGACCATAGCTGCTAACTCCTATTCATGGGTAGCATTGTTCTACTCATGTTGTCTCAGCTACCAGCAACCATATGCGATCACTGCTTGCTCCTGCATTAGAACACTTTCGAGCTTGGTCCCGGATGCGTCGAAGCAAACTACGTACCTTACACACTCCTCTAGATGACTCAAGATGGGGCACTAGTCATCCTCTGCCTCAGTTCTTGAAAAATACGTCGGCATCTCTCTAACCACATGAAGGGTTTCCCCTTCTTCATCATGCCTGATAGTGGTGCTGCAACTATGGAGAAGTATAGCACAAATCTACGGTAATATCCAGCCAAACCCAGGAAACTTTGTACCTCTGTCACACTCCTAGGTGGTTCCCAAGCATGTACTACCTCAATCATTACTAGATCTACTGCAAATCCAGCCTCTGATATGACATGTCCTAGAAAGTTAACCTCATGGATCCAAAACTGGAACTTAGAGAGCTCACCATAATGTCGGTGCTCTCGGAGTGTGTCCAGTACTACCTGCAAATGATAGGCATGCTTCTCCTTAGTAGTTGAGTAGATCTGAATGTCATCGATGAAGACTACTCTAATACGATCAAGGTATGGATGAAATATCATGTTCATGAGTCCCATAAACACTGTTGGATCATTGGTTATGCCAAATGGCATAACAAAAAACTCATAATGCCCATACCGGCATCTGAAAGTCGTATTCTGCAAATCCTCGTCTCAAACTCTGAGATGGTGATATCCTGATTTGATGTTTATCTTTGAGAACCACCGTGGTCCATTCAACTGATCAACGAGGTCATCAATACTCAAGAGTGGGTAATTGTTCTTCACGGTCACCTATTTCATGCACCGATAATCAACCGAAATCCTCACGCTCCCATCCATCTTCTTGGCGAACAGAATCGAGGCTGCCAAGGGACAAACACTGGTCCAGATGAATCCCTTCCCTTGCAAGTCCTCTAGTTTTATGTGCGGCTCACGAAGCTCTGTGGGAGCCATCCGATATGCTAGTGTAGATATTGGTGCCTTTCAGGGGGTAAAATTCAATGTAAAAGTCCACCTATCTGCAAGGAGGTAGACCTAGGACATCATTAGGGAAAACATCTGCATACTGGTCCACAACTAAAGGATAACTCAGAATCTCCACTTCAACTGCTCCGAGAGTAAGGCTAGCCAACTGATGAGTGATCCGCTGCAATCTCCTCTATGTAAGTCCATCATGCGCTATAAAGGCTTTCTTCTCACCGGTGAAGGTAAACCTGGTCCCATCCATGGGGACAGACAACCCTTTTCACCTAATACAATCTATCTAAGCATGGACCGTAGATAACCTATCCATACCCAATTTCATGTCATAAGACCTATACACCGCTACTAGGAGATCCCAGTCGAATCTCTTGCCTCCAAGAGTAAGCTCGCACTATTGAAACCAGTGCATAATCGTTGAATCCGCTCCCATATGATTCTATAGCCATAAGGATTGATACAACAGTTCTGTCAGAATCTCCGAGCTCTAAATGAGGGCAGTTGCAATAAAAGAATGACTGGAACCTATGTCTATATGTACTAAAGATAAGGTTGAGTAGACACATATAGTACCTCATATCATCTTCGGAGCTCCATGACCGTAATCCTTGGCTAGCTGGAGCTGAGAACTCCCATGTCCACCTGCTACCTATGGACCTCCTCGGTGGAACCTCTGTCTCTGGCTAGGTGGCCCTTCGACCATCTGATGATCATCCGAACGGCTGGTTAGATAGTCACGAGCCATATGGCCTTACCCGCTGCATAAGTAACACTTCCCACACCTAGCATGACTGGATCTACTTTGTTTGCCCCACATAACCGATCATGAGTCATGCGGTCATCCACCTATAGGTCTGGTCTTCTTAGACCTTTGAAACATCTGTCTGCTACCAGCTGTAGAAGACTCCACTGCATGACAACTGGTAGTGGATCTTGCGGGTGGCGATTGCTCAACTAGGAAACTCTCCACCAAGATGTCTCTCTCTAACACCCCACATGCATTGGGATGTTGAGTGAGATCACTGAAGCCCTGATCTCCCACCTGAGTTCCTGATCAAAGGTCTGGGCCCAGAAGAATGGGTCCCACACCATATATGTGGAGTAGTGTGAGAGGTCAGTGAACCTCGCCGAGTATTGAGCCACAGCCATGCTGCCCTGTTGCAGATGATGAAGCTCATATATGCGCACTACACGAAGAGTCACTGGAACAAACTCTGCCCAAAACAAGCTCTCAACGTCTACCCAGAGAAGTGTCACCTCATCGTGAACCTGAAGCATCATGCTCCACCATCTTTCTACTGCTTCCTGTAGAAGGCTGGCGACAAGGATCACAATGAAATCAGCTAGTGTCCCTACCAATCAGAAAACTCTCACCATCGCCTCTATCCAATCGTGAGCTTCCTATGGGTCCGTCTCTCCCCTAAACCTGGGTGGACTCTGGCGCTGTAACTCGTGCAATGTGCTCAAGTGGCATGCACCATCTGCTACTTGGGTTGGTGTCATTAGTGGCCCAATGGGGAAAAGAACCGCTGGTGCCTCTACTGGAAGAGGGCCTAGCACCAAGGCCTCATCGCTCGGTGGGATATCTATGGGTACAACTCTCGGAACTCCAGCTGGTAGTCTGTGTGGAGGAATCCTGAAAAGAAATAGGTGTGCTATGGTCAAAAGTTATACCTGGTGAGCTGAACTGGTGAGCTGACTCAAAGGGTTCACAATGAAGACTCTTGAAAACACATTAACTAAGACCACATTGATTGCCAGAAAATTAAATAGATAAACATATTCTATTTGGATGGATATTCATTTGTTGGAAATGGATTGGAAAAGGAGGATTGGGAGAACATGGGAGAAAGCTCTCATACGAAGAACTCTCCGCCAACAAAAAACACCGACCTCCTTCGAACTTTTTCCCCAGGACTTCTTCCAATGTGGGACATCCTCATCTATGGCGAATTGACGACCATAGTACCTTCTTGTGCCAATGTCATTAAGCGAACGAGGTAGGGGTTTATTGATTATCACTTCCCATGTTCTCCCCTTATATTTCTTTTTCGGTATTTGGGAATAGAGATTGAAGAGGGTTGTGGGAAATGATGTTTTAAACTATCGTCCATTCACGTTCATGATTCATTCTTTGTGAAAAACATGATATCACTCTAAACGCGGAGGGTGCACGCCAAACAAATGTATCCCAACCCCTCCTCCATTCCAATTTCGTGTACTCTTTGAAATGGAGGAAGGGGATGAAGGCAAAGAAGGTGGTGAAGGAAACAGCGCAGCCACCCGCGGCCTTCGTGACCTGCACCGCCCCATGAAGTTTTGGTCTCCCAGCCGAACCGATCATGAACCTTGGATCTGGGCCCCGACTCTATGCCCTGGACGAGCTACCTCACGGTGCTCCTTCCTGCCGGCTAAACCGGACCAGCGCCCCGCAGCGCTCCGGCCTCCCGACCGAACCGGCCCTGCGCCCCAGTGGCGCTTGGGCCTCCCGGACGAACCGACCTCGCACCCTCGCGGTGCTTCGGCCTCCTGACCTAACCGGCCCCATGCCCTCGCGGTGCTCCGGCCACCAAGCCAATCTGACCCCGCACCTCGAGGGAACTGCCCTCGCCGTGGCCCTCCGAGCCGCCCCGGCTCGTGCCACCTACCGGTCCTCCGAGCTGCCCCGACCGCGCTACCCGCCAGCCCTCCGAGATTCTCGGTGGCCTTGTTCCCTCATGGAAACATCCACCTAAGACACTCCATGGCATCTCTCCCTAGCGTCCAGTCGGGCCAGACCCAGAAGGTCGGACTGACCCAACGAGCCAGGCCTCAATGCAGACCGGGCCAGACCTCACGGGTTGTGCCGGATCAACCCGAACCGGGTCGGCCCAGGCTAAGTCGAGGCAGGTCGGTCCGACCGGGTCGGACCTGTCTCGGGTCCACTACGAACCATTTACTTTTTTTGCCATAAATTTGTCACCGGGCGTCCGTTTGACAAACCATCAGTGGCGTTGGGTACATTGGAGCGATTCTATCCCTTGGAGTGAAACCCTGTTGAGATTTGTTTTGAGATGGGGAACTGTCTTGTTGGATCTGGCACAATTCCAACCGGGCTCCTGGGACTAAAATACAAATAACTCACAGACCGGACGTCTGATTGACCCACCATCTGTTGTGTTGATACCCCTATGACATTGAGGACCATTGAGAAACTTCTCTGTGGGAATTATTGGCATTTGGAGTATTTGAACTGTGGTTTGGGTAGCGGTTTCCCAAAGCACGATACATACCGAACCCTGAGACTGGATGAGACATGACGACTGGTGATCATTTCAACTTGGAGTGACTCAACTGGCATAGTGGGTAGGGCCTTGATGACGTGGAAGACCCACGGTGGGGATCACCTTGGTTAGGTGGCAGACCCAGGGTACAAAACAAGTAGAGTACCTCAGCAGGTTATGAGGGGGAGCGCCCTTGTGTGACGCGACAATTCCACAGTGGGGAGAACCTCTGTGTGACGTGGAAGACCCAAAATACTCGATAGGAGGTGTACCTCAACAGTCCAAGGTTAGTGGGAAGTGCCTCTGTGTGACGCGAAAGGCCCACTATACTCGATAGAGGGGGATTTCTCCATTAGTCAAGGTGTTCGACATCGTGAATTAGAATGTTACTTAACACTGCCCTTAGAATAAATCATGGTGTGCGCTGAGTCAGAACCTCTGGGTTTTCTTCATGATTGAGATGGATTACATCCAAACTTAGGTATATGTGTGGGAATATTCCTAAGTAGGATTATCTGTTAATTTCTGACTTTTTGTTTTATCCTTTTTTGATTTTGTGAGTCCTAGAGGGTCTCAAGGTCCCTACTGAATATCGTTATGCTCACCCATGAACTGGATATTCTCGCACCTTGTTGTGTTGGATGCAGATGGTGGACAACGCTGACTCAGACCAAGAGTTCCAAAACTGGACGGTACTTAGAGTTGGACCTTATGACAGGTCGGTACCCGGAGGATACAGATAGACGAAGAGTGCTTAGGAGGCGATCTATACCTACCCTTCAGGTAGGAACCATGGAGGAGGACCCAACAACTGACTTTCCCTTTTCCTTAGTTTTATTGTATCACTATTGTTCTTGTACATTCTAGTTGGTCTTGTATTCTTTCCCCTTTTACATTCATCACTCTTTTTTTATACAGTTTACTTATTGTTTCTTATCCGGTTGTGTGCTCATTTGTGTGTGTGTTATAGGTAATAAAGGTAATGCCTTCTCAGTTTTAGGCAATTATGCATTTGGTGCTAGTTGCCAGCCCCTGGCCTATGGAAGTCGAGCATGGGGTAGTCACGGAATGGGCCCCAGGGGACGGGTCGAGGCCTATGTAAGGCGAGCTTGGGGTACTAATGGCAGGGGCCTCGGGGGACAGGTCGTGAAAAATTGGTATCAAAGATTTAATTCCCTAAAACTAGGAAGGCATTGCCTTTATAACCCGTAACACACACAAAAAAGAGCACATAGCTAGATATGAAACACTATGTAATCTGTATAACAAAAGAGTGATGAAAGTAAATGGAGCTAGAATACAAGCCCAACTGGAAAGTACAGGTACAACTATGATGCAATACAACTGAATAAAATTGAAAGTTAGCTGCTGGGTCGTCCTCCGAGGTCCCCACCTGAATTGTAGGTACAGATTGCCTCCTCAGCACTCCACATTTGTCCATCTCCACCGTGTACCGACTCTTCGTAAGAACCACCTCCAAGTATCATCCAGTCTTGGTACTCTCAGAATCATTTAACGATATCCGTTGTTTTCATCCAATAAAACAAGGTGCGGGCATAGCCCATGTAGGGGTGAGTATACCGATACTCAGTAGAGACCCCGATACCCTCTAGGTCTCACAAAATCCCACAAGGATAAAATAAAAAGTAAGAAATCAACAGATAACCCTACCAAGGTATATTCCCATACACATAACTAAGTTATCATGTAATCTAACTCAATCATGAACAAAACACTGAGGTTCTTACTCAACTCAAAACATGATTTATTCTAGGGGTAGTGTTAAGAAAAATTATCGGTCACAAAGTCAAACACCTTGGCTACTGGAAAACTCCTCCTCTATAGAGTATAGTGGGCATGTCTCATCACAAAGAGGTGATTTCCACTAACCTTGGACTGCTGAGGTACTCTTTCTGTCGAGTACCATGGGTCTGCCACGTCACACAGAGGTGCTCCACACTGTGGGTCTACCGCATCACACAGTGGCACTACCCCTCGTATCTTGCTGAGGTACTACTCATGTCAAGTACCGTGGGGCTGTCGCGTCACCAAGTCGCTCCCCTCTGTGGGTTTGTCATGTCACTAAGGCACTCCACACTAGGCCAATCAAGTCACTCTGAGTCAAAACGGTCAGTAGTAGTCATGTCTTAGCCAATTGCAGGGTTCTGTACGTATCATGGTTTGGTAAAACGCTTACCAAGCCACAAGTCAAATACTCCAACTTCCACTATGTCCCATGAAGAAGTATCTCAAAGGTCCACCACGTCATAGGGGTCTCAATGCAACAGACAAAGCATCAATCGGACACACAGGATGTGAGTTATTAGCCTTTTAGTCTCGGGGCCTGGTTGGATTCGTACTCAATACAACTTGAAAATTTCCAATATCAAACCAAAACACCCTGGGGTTTCACTGAAAAGGACCTACACGCTCGAAGGTTCCCAACACCGCTGGTAGTTTTTCAAACAGACGTCCGATGCCAATGTTATGGCTAAAAGAAGTAAATGGGTCGTAGTGGGCCTGGGTCTAGTCTGACCCGGTCAGACTGAACCAGCCCGACTCGGCCCGGTCTGACCCGGTTCTGGTCGATCTGGCCTGACTGGATGGGTCTGGCCAACCCTGCAGTTGGGCCCAGTGCGTTGGGTCGGTCCGACCTACTGGGTCCAGCCCGACAGGCCGAGAGGGGCCACAGATGGCCATGAGGGAACGAGGCCATGCAGAGGCTCAACCGGAAGTTTCCATGATGGAAAGAGGTCGTGGGGGTGGATCAGTGGGCCAGCGTGTAGCGTGGTCCTGGAGGCTCCGAGTGCCAGTGAGCAGCACCGTCGAGGTGGTACAGAGGGCCTGCGGGCGGCACAAGCCAGGGAGGCTTGGATGGCCGCAATGAGGGCGGTGCGGCTGGGGCGTGAGCACGAACTGGCCAGGTGACCGGAGGGATGTGGGTGCACGTGGCAGGAAGGGTCGGGTGGTCGGAGTGCCGCAATGGGCACGAGGAAAATTCGGTCAGGACGTGGAGCACCGCGGGGGTGCAGGGCTGGTCAGCGGGAGGCCGGAGCGCCGCGGGGCGCAGGCACAGTTCGTTTGGGAGGCTGGAGCGCCATGGGGTGGCTCAGCCGGGGTGCAGAGCTAGGGCACACATCCAGTTCTGCCGGGAGACCGGAATGTTGTAGAGGTGGCACAGGTCTTGGAGGCCGTTGGTGGTGGTGCTGTTGGCTTCATCACCTTTGTCGCCTCTGTCGCCTTCCTCCATTTCGATGAGTACACCAAAGAAGAACTACGGAGGGGTTGGGCCACGTTTTTTTTTCTCACACCCTCCACATTTTGAGTGATATCAAGTGGTTCACAAAGAATGAAACATGAACATGAATGGAAGATACTTTAAAACATCATTTCCCACAACCCTCGTAAATCTCTATTCCCAAATCCCGTAAAATAATTAAAGGGGAGAACACGGGAAGTGATAATCAATAAACCCCAACTTCCTTTTCTTAATGAAGTTGGCACAAAAAGGTAGTACGGTCTTCGATTCACTATAGATGGGGATGTCCCACTTTGGAAGAAGTCCCGAGGAAGAAGGTCAAAGGAGGTCGGCGTTCATTGTTGGTGGAGCGTTCTTAGTTTGAGAACTTTTTCCATAGTTCTCCCAATCCTCCTTTACCAATCCTTTTCCAACAAATGAATAACCAAACAAATAAAATATTTTTATCAATTTAATTTGTTGGAAATAAAAGTTTTCTTAATTAATTGGCAACAATAAATGGGTTGTGTTGGCATAAAACTCAAATTGGAGGATACCAATGGATGGCACAATTAATTAAGAGGGGTTGTCATAATTAATTTGGAGGAAGTTCAAGAGAATCCTCCACATTTATGAGGGATTTGAAGAGGTTTAAACCTCAGGTGGTCCCCAAAACCATAACCTCTCATGGGAGGTTAGGATCTGGTGGTCCCCACGACCATAACCTCTCATGGTAGGTTAAGGTTTGGTGGTCCCCACTAACAACTTCCACCTGGAGTAGTTACAACAAATAAAATAAAATAAAGTGCGTGTTCATTTTATTTTATTATTTCCACAAAAAACAGAAAATTTATCTTTCACCCTCGACCAACTGCCGTCGAGGTGAAACTCTTATTAAGAGAATACTGGCTCTATGAGTTCAATGGAGCCCTCAGATTTTAATTCTGAGCACTAGTTCAAAAGATAGAAAAACATGCTCTCTTGTTTACTGAACGTACCCGGAAAACAAGTTTAGAAATCCCTTCTAGGAACTCCGGGCCTCAGAATCATGCTCCGTCAATTTTCGCGGACTTGTAAATTTCCCATTTATTTTAAGAAAAATTACATTAATTTCTGAGACTTTAAAATATAGGTGTTAATGCATTGATAGTGCAGAGTTTCTCTAACCATGCGATCAAACTGTGGGTATAGTTAATGTGATTTCCTAAAAAAGCAGATCTCATACATTTTAGATTATATATTATTCATTTTTATCCTTTGTATCCTATTTTCAATATTACTCTCAATTTAAGGTTATACAACCTCTCCCATGAGAATAGGGAACAATATGAATCCTTCATTCTTTTTTGTTTTGAAGCCTTATTATTGATGTATGTCATCATTCTTATTCATTCTTTTTATGTTTTCATAGATCTACTTAGATATACTTCTCATCTACTATCTTTTTCTTAGATCTATGTTTTTTATTGGTAAATATAATATTTTGGGTTCTAAATATGTTGAGATTTTCTCATATTGTGGATAGGATATGAGATCTAATGTTGTTTTGTGGAATTCTTACATGGTTTTATGATCATTATTAGTCTGTTTTTTATTTTCTCCAAAACTATCAATGTTGGTAGCTAAAATCTATAATCGTATTAGTGAAACTGATTTTAATTATTTCAAATTCATCATTATATGTTATATTGATTTTGAATTTTCTATTATAGAATTTTTGGAAACCCTCTTTGGTGATGGGTTGGAAAATTATGGAAAATTGGAAAATTGGGTGTTCTTCAAAATGTGCTTTTGTTCTTTTTTTAAAAATACGTATATTAAAATGAATATTTTCAGGAATTATTGCACTGGTATTTGATTAAAATGTTTTCAAAAAAAGGTATGTTTTTATTTTAGATAAACAATTTGTTTGAATTTCCTTTCTTGATGATTTTATATAAATGACAGGGTTTATTTATTTGGTTGATCTATCATGGATTTGTCATTGGATCAGAAAGTGTTGTAGTGTGTGGTTATCTATATTAGGATGGATAATGGCCTGAAGGCCCCTATCAATAGGTTTTCATAGATATGTGAATGAAGTAACCACATCATTGTGGTCTACTAAGTGAAGGCATAGTGGATGTATAACTCACCGCTAACAAATATAGGGAGTTTCAGGTGGCATCTATGGTTGGGTGTGTGATGAAGTTGATTTGAAGGACTATTAAAAAAGGATATTGACAAATGGTCTTAAATTCTTATTTGGTTGTTCTTTTGGAAATGTTATTTCCTAGAAAAATTGTTTAACTAGAACTTGTTTACATTTTGTTTTAAATTTTTTTTAAACTTTTTTTTATTTAGTTATAAAACATTCTGGTAAATTGTTTTATATAATTTATTTTCTATAAATTTTTATAACTTTTCTATCCGAGTGGAATGAGTAGAAATTCATTAGTGAAAACCACCTGTGTTTTATACTCACCCCTTCTATTTCACTTTGGTGGTTTTGTATATACTAACATCAGAGTCATGGAAAAAGTTAAAGTGACACACATATTTAGCACTACCTCATGATACTCGGGTTGTTTGGTAATGTCGAAGCATAGAGCATGTAGAGAACGTAGTATTGTTGTTTTCTTGGAGGTATCTATTTTTTTCATCCACTTTTCACTTTGATAGTTACATGTCATCTGATGTAGTATACTTTGGTGCGGTTTTGATAAAACTAATGTGGTTGAATTCTTATTCATTTATTTAGGAATAATATAGAGAGTTGTTTTCCTTGGTTACTAGGTTAATAGTTTTTTGTAAAGGGCGAATCATCCCCCTCTATAATTTTAAACCCTTTTTCATTTATTACCATCCTTTGGTGTCTTTCAGATCACTTATGTCCTAGAAATGATTCATTTTATTCTCTAGACAATGTGAATAAGTGGGTCATTACTTATTCCATAGATATAAAATACTATGTTAATGATAAACCTAATAGGGATTTGAAAAAGTCTATATATATAAATAATATATATGTTTCCACATCATTTTATAGTACTGCATTTTTTGAGTTTGATTCAAATGACTTTACCACACGCTTCACTATATAGTGTTAATTATTCCCATCATTCATCACATTCTTCAAACATGCATCAAGATAATCTAGTATCCCATTACATTTAAAACAACACAAATACTACTTCTCATATATGGTATGACTATTACTATGACTCATTTTGTTATAATAAATATTCATTTTTAATGAAATGTCACATCGATAACACATTATACATTACATATGGTACACCTTGTATAATTTGTAGAGTACATATCACTAGAGGATTGTTTTGGACTCTTACCATCAATTTTTTAACATATTCTTTCACATTAATCCCTACATGGATAGTTTCATATCTTTATAATCATGAATGTCAAAAAAATCAATATCATACTTCTCATAACTCCATAGAACATTCTCATTTATTTTAAATTCATTAGAGGAAAATCATTTCACAAACTTGCATTAAAACCTATGTTTAAGCAATAATTTTTACATTAATGGCCAAAAAACGTTTAGAACAAGCTATTACAAACTATTAAAATAAACATCATATCTAGAAATCATGTCCCCTTCAATTTCAAACAATTTCAAAAAAATTATTTCAATAATATGTCATATTACTTTAAATATATACATCTGAAGGATAATATTTTTACATACATTACACTCCCTAACAACCATCTCATTATTTTAATTGGTATTTTTAGTCATATACCACCACTTATTGTCTTATCCTTGAAAATGATAAATGTAATTATTTACATTTTTATATTCAAAAAAATGGAAAACCTCAAATATTACTTCTCAATAATTGATCCATCCTTTTACTACAATTTAATCGGAGGATCCACCCAATTTTTTGTGGTCCTATTTCATGAAGAGATCCACTATATACATAGTCTAATATAGAGTGTCTTGTCTCTCTCTAACATTGGTACCAAAATAAATAATAGACTTCTACTAATTAAACAAAAATACTAACTATTATTTCTCAACAGAACCAATTCAATGTTTCTACTTTAGAAAGACATTTTCCATCAGGTGACTTTCCACATTATTTGCAACACTTATATATAGAAAAACATTCTGAACCAGACTAATATTTTATAAACCAACATTAATACCATAAAATATTTCTTGAGATAAAAAAATAATTGGATTAAAATCTCCAAACTATTGAAAAAAAACATTTTTCATGTCATTTTTTACCTTCCATATTATTTACATGGCAACAATATTAAAAGATATATTGTAAATATTGTGTTTAATGTTGCATAAAAAATAGACATTGTAGATCATAGCCTCAACCTATTTGGTTAGGTCTCTCTATGTGCATCCACGAGACCCAGGTTTGAATCCAGGTGGAGGAATAATTCGGGGGTACTATAGCAATATTGCGGTAGCATTGTAGAAGTACTATAAAAGTACTATAGTAGGTACTGTAATAGTTACTATAGCAGGTACCATTTGGTATTATAGTAGATGGAAATATTATCCATGGTCCATAGGCTAGGTCACAGAGTCCTTAAGGACATCGGGCCACCCAGACCATTAGGTCAGTAAGGCTTTCAGACAATCTATATGGCCTTCGAGCCACCTCAAGGCCTTTGGTCCAATGATCATCTATAGAAGCCCCAATAATACTATAAAAAAATGGGCATCCCAAGAGGAGGATTCAGAGCAGTTGATTCCCTATAGTATAACCAATGTATTTTGAAGAATGAGAGGGTATGGCTATGACATCAAGATGATCATGTGCTTGCGTGGGAAGCATGGCCATATGACTATGAAAAGGTGGAGAGCTACCATTACGATTCAAATGTTGGGTAGGGGAAGTTCCTTGTAGTTATAGTCTTGTTGAATTCCATAAGTCCTTCGAGTCTTGTAATGTCTCTTAAGCCTATGGGCCATGTAATCATTAAGCCTATGAGCCTTGTAAGGGTTCCCCCATATCCCTTGAAAGGGGGTGTTATCAAAAATCAATAAAAATGAAGGCCTTTGGGAAATTTCGGTTAAATGGACGTTGCAAAAGAAAAATCAAATTCGTATTACCCATTGGTTTTCCAATATCCGACATAATAAACGCATTCACATTAGTTTTCCACATCCGTTATTCTACAACTGACATAAAAACCAAATTTCAAAAATGGTTTTTCAAGTCGGTTATCCGAAATCTAATGATAAAAAACCATTACCTCGATATACAATGGTCATCGGTTATAAAACAACGAGCATGATAAAAATATTGACACACTATTTTTTAAAAAATGATTAGGAAACCCTATCGGAAAGGGGTATTTAACATCAATTTTTCTATGAACAAACTAAAAACAAATTTTTACGGTGTTAATAGAAATCCCGATGGAAAATACCGTCAATAATGGTTTTATCATTTCCGTTATAAAATAACCGATGTAAAAAATAATTTTTTTTGATATAAATTTTTCCACCCCCTATCTACTCTACTACTGACAAAAACAACAAGTAAGGAAAGAGAAATAATAGTACAACAGATACCCAATTAACATCACAACATTAAAATTACAATATATCCGTCAAGAAAATAAAAATCCAACCAAACCTATAAGATGATTTTCCTATTCAACATGTAAGTGTTTCATATCATTTTCACTATAAGGTTAAATGTCACCAAAAAGATAAAAATTAAAATAAAAATATTTTAGATGTATTATAAATGAAATGAATGAAATAATGAAAAAATGTTTATAAAAAAAATCAAAACTACTGAAACTTAGTATCTATAACTATTGAAATTATTTTATACATAAATATCGACACATAATAACCTCATTATTTTACAACTTCTTGTTTATAAAAATTATATTTAAATTCATTATTCAATTTAAAATTACATTATTATGAAACATATGTAAAATTGACTAATTATAAAAGAGAATTCACGATTCCTTAAATATATATCATCTTTATCCTCTTTTCATTGTAGTTTTTCAAAATAAATTCCATCCCATATTATAAAATAATATCAATGAAATAAATTTAAATTTCATTATAATATTAACACGTATTAAATAATTCAAACATATAATACCAATACATTCTTAAAATTTTCTCAAACATCTCCATGAATTGTGAATAACTAATAATGTGTCTTCTCCCTTGGAAAAAATAGCCAACATCAAATGGACAGAGATATAAAAGTAAATAAAATATTATTGGTTATTATGTTAAAAGATAAATATATATTTGTGAGATATATGGTCCATACTACTGAAGATAAGGAAACATCCTGCACTGAATAATTAGTTTATTCTGAATTCTGTGAACAATATAAAATTTCCTTCTCCTTAAGTTATTTTTCATGTTGTAGGTGAAATAAAATATGGGTCTATAAATCTATATGCATATATCTTATCATGATTCTAACTACTTATATATATACCTAATCAAAAAAAATTATAATCAAATTTTTTTATTAAAAATAAGAAAATATTTGTGTTGAGACTTACATAGAGAAAACATTCATTTTATAGATGCCCAACTGATCTCTTGGTACAGAATACATGATATCATTTTTCAATATCCCCATAGTTAGTGCACACCAAGGCATATAAAATTTAATTTGAATATCATAAAAATCCATCATCCACTTTGAAAATGCTGACAATCTACCAAGACTACTAGAATATGTTTATGAAGTCTTACTACTCTATATTTTTTGGTTGTCTATACAGTAGATATTTAACATTTAATGATTCTTATAAAAATTAGATAAATATATAAAATTTCAAATTTCAAATCAAATTTACTACCAAAAAAATAAAATATTAAATATATGCACAACTCTATTGTAATATCATGAATAATTCAAGATGTAGAAAATATAAAGTGGTCAATACCTTGTCCAATTGTAGTCACAACATATGTCGCTAATAGTACAACCATTGATTAATCTATAATATCTTTAACAGTAACCCTATAATTATCTATTTTTAACTAATAATGATTAACAATATGTATAATATAATATATTACCTTATATGAAACTATATGATACCGAGGATCATCAATATATAACTCCCAAGAACTCGGAGGATGTGGTGGATGGGTATAGGGGTATGATAAGAAGTGGGGTCTACAAGAAGAGGTATAGAAGAGGGAGATGCTAGAGGAGGATGAAGAGTGGGAGTTATAGTATGAAACTATGTTTTAATGTCTACAAACATTGTCTATACTAATTCTAGGATCTTTTCCTCTATTGTCACATTAATATTATGATCTTGATCCTCCAAATATTCTATTCTTTTTATAAAAACCCTATGTTGTAGAAGATATAGAATTTGGAAACACTTTTCTCACAGATACACCCACTGAGTATCCATATACATGACTTGAGGGTTCCAGATTTTCTAATGCTGTAGTGAAAATTACATGTCTACCCTCAGAAAAAAACCCAATGTGTTCTATGCTCCTCAAGAAATCCTTGTATTAATAGTTTGAAAAATTCTATAATGATTCAATATATATATAATTGAATTAACTTTGATAAATATATAATTTAGACATCTTATAATCCCATCAACTTTAACAAATGACTCTTCTGTAAGATATTGTCCTTTTTACGCAATCAAGACCTCTGTCATATTTCAAGACAAGTGGGTGTGATGGAGGGGAAACCTCTCCATAGTTTGAAGACTCATCTATTCAACCATTAACAAGTTTTTAATATGAAAATACATCTAAATGTTTACACTACACCAAAAAATATTTCTTGTCTTCCAATTTCAACAAATTGATTCCTTGCGTATTCATATATAAAAGGATATATATCACATGGATTATGATGTTTCCTATAACAGAACATAAAATCATATGTGAGGGTTGATTTGAAATCCCTCTATCTCCTATCATCCAATGGTAAAAAATTCCTCATGACTCCTACAATGTCTGGTAAATTATATATCATATTATAATGAAGGGTAAAAAATATATTACTGTAAAAAATTAAATATTAGAAAAAAAAATTAACGAATGAGCTTAGAAAAATGGTGTCCAACAATTGAGATACTGTAACTTTTGTAAACACTTATCCTATCATCAATAAAAATAATATCTTTTCTTTCACCCTAAATAGATGAAAACCTATTAAATTGTTTTTAACTTGGAGATCTTGTAATATCATTACCATCAACATTTATTTGTATCCCATTATCTTTGCTATCATTAACTAATAATTTTGGCAAACAAGTGAAGCCATGTTTACTAACACATGAACTCTTCTTTTGCTATATGGGAGTATATGACTCTTTTTATAGAAGAATGGGGATCATCAAGAAGAGAATGTTCATGTTCCAACCCAGATGTATGAGTGTGATCATATGTAGATGTATGTGGTTTATTAGTTGGTTAATCATTCATTATCCTACAAATCAAAGAAACAAACAATTAGTACAAAAATAAAAAAAAAATATTTTAATATTAATGTAAATAAAAAATGTAAAATAATGAAACAAAAAAAACTAAAATAATCTTAACATGTTATTGTTCATATTTTGTATTATTAAATAAAACAAAAACATCCGTAATGATATTTGAAATGACATGTAAATTAATGAAAATAAATCCAAAAATGGGTTAGGAATTAAAAAAATATTTCAACGAAATAAATCATTTTTTATAGAAGAAAAAATATTTTTTCAATATACTTTTAACAAATATTTTCATATTTAACATATTAAATTTAAAATAATTATATGTAGAAAAAGTAAATAAAAATATATGTTCCATAATGGTAAACATGTTAAAATAAAAAAAAGTTAACTAATGTAATCAAATAATTTTACTATTTAGATTATTATTCGTTTAAAGGAGGAAAATAAAATATAAATACTAGACATTTTCTGAAATTTATAAAGGTAAATGAGATATAAACAAATGTTACCTGTAATATTATAAATATAATAAAAGATTTTCCCCCCAAATGATTTTATCATGATCATTTTTCATGGAAAAAAACCTTGTCAATGACTTGATCGACCTCCTCCAAATCATTTTTTTCATAAAAAATGACTTTTTATGTAAATTGAGAACCCTAAAATTTATAAATACCACATTCTAGGGGGAAAAGTGATCCCAAAACCAAAATTGAAAAACTGAAAATCAGACCACACATTCTAGTGGAAAAGATATCATAAATAAAAAAATTAAAACACTCAAAAGGACACCAAACCCATGGGAACTTGTCCCATGAGCCTACATTGGCAGTCAGATTCTTTTCTATACACAATTACAACCTTGTCAAGTTGTTATCCACCATAACATCATATGTTAATGAGTAGTGAAAATCCCAATAAAGACTAGGCCACCACAACATCTATCATAGATAACATCCACACCATCTTTCCTTACCTTTATCACCACCCAAGGGGCCTTGATCCATAGATGTATGTATGAACATAAATCATCACCTTCTCTAAGTTTTTCATCACCAACATTTTTTTTGTTTCATTTTATATAAATTTAGCACTACATATTGGATTGACCAAGAACATAGAAAATTAATATTCATGTGATTCAATTATAAAATGATCAGCCGTGTATTCTAATCAATTCATATTAATATGTGTCTTATTAAATTCATTGTTTCTAAACCATTTTCTACAAATAAACCATTATCATGTAAACATCAGAACTTTTAATTAAATTCAATCTACCTCCCATATTTCTTAAATGAATTCATAATATGCACATGATATGTCAATTAGGTTTTGGTATTCAGAACTCTAAAAATTCATTGCATCTGGAAACAATAATAAATTATTATTCTAAAATAAACTTCTATTTTCCTAATATTTCTTATGAAATTTATAGCCATTAATTTCATATTGGGACTTTGTTATAAAATTTAAACATTAGCTACTAGCTAAAAATTTAAATTGTTCCAATGCATCAGATCTACCAAGAAAAATTTCTTATAACTGTGGAAAATTGTTTTTTTATTATCTTTTAAAATCAACATATCATTCTTCTTTGGATGACATGGTTTCAACACATTAATATCTAGTATTATATTTTTAAGCATTATCTATGTTATTTATGATATATATATGTATCTTCTTTATCTGTTTACCTAAAAAAATTCATTCAACCCATGATTCACCTCACCACCATAATTAACTCAATCATGGTGATATAGATGAAAACTAATGTGCTCCACTATAAACCAGTAGATTGTAAAAAACTCTAAAACATCCTCTATAGAATTTTTTTTAAAAATTTAAGCTTCAGGTTGATATGGAATCAAAACATACCCCTTGAAGATATTTATACCCAACATAGATAAACAGGTCCATGAATCAATATTTTGAAAACTAAATGAAAAATTAAATTCACTATTATATCAAAAAAATATTGATGAAAATACATTTCCAATTGGAAAAGTATAGAAATTTCATCATTTTCCAAAAATTTCAATGAATTAAAATCAATTACCTTATTAGAAATTGAATTCATAAGATAAAATAACTTTTTGATAGTCATTCTGAAATAGTTGGTAAATATTCCACACAATTAAAATGGTAGAAAAATATGGAATCATGTCGTAAAAATCATGACATATCGTACCTGTTAACATCAAATCCTTTAAAGACGCTATTTTTTTACATTTTAAGAATAAACCTAGGACACTTTGACAACATGAAGACACTAAGAATGTATGATTTTGTACCTCTAGGGTAATTTTTACAGTTCATGGTATGAAATGTTCATCTTCTATCCGGTTTGGGAGCTAAATCCAAATATATTTCCATTTAATGTATGTCCAATGTTGTATTCATCCCAGATTTAGTACTACATTTAGTATCTAAAAATGTTCCAATAAAGTTGTTAGAGATATTTTTATCCACGTGCATCACATCAATTTTATGTTCAAACTCATTATATCTCCAATATGGTAGCTCTATAAATATTTATCATTTCTTCCATAGTTTACTATCATTATCAGATTTATTTTTCATTCTAAATTTAACATCATGGTTTTACACCATCTCCAAATATTATCTATTTATAAATGTTTTGGAGAAATTTCAAGTTCATATGATCCATTAAATGAATTTTTTAATATTATATAAAAGTGATACATATAAAAATAATTTTAATAACTTGTGCATACTATTTTCTCCCATGATGTAGTTGATAATATGATGTTTGTTTATTTAAAGTTAGACATGGTTTATTACCCTTAAGGCTGTATCTAGAAAAATTTCCATATACTGGGAAGTCCTTATAGTAAACATAATCATTTCATGGAGTGGAGAATATTTTTTTAAAAGAATCATACACCCAAATAGTTTCCTACCTATGTGTTTAAAATTATCAATTAGTGATGAAATTATTACATCAATATCATTTATGAGTTGTTTGGGACAAGAGATCTTTAAACAAAACATGAAAAATTTGGGCTTCATAAAAAATTCAAAATAAAAGTCATAAATTAATAATAAACACAACATGAATGATATGTGATACCCTGGGTTTGTGATTAATTCATTTTATCCATTCACAGTCCATTTCTATGATTTATAGATTTATTTCCATATAAAGGAAATTACTGATTAATTTTCTTCCAATTTTTACAATCTGTTGGATGCCACAATTTTATATCACATATATTCTCATGTACATTCCATCATAACCTTTTTTAATCATTTGAATTTGAAAATAAATGTTTCAAATGAAGAATTATATGAACATAATAAAATTCATTAGAAGGGGTATTTCTAACTGCTAAATAAACATGTATTTTTCCTTTCAACCTATACTATGACATCTCACATTTGGGACACTATAAATGAAATTTATATTCCTTATTATATAGCATACAGACATTCAAGCATGAATTTTTTTTAATACCCTAATAACATGAATAACATAATTTTCATTACTTTATAATTGGAAAAGGGTGACCATTATCTATATAGAAAATATGTATTATATATTTTAGAAAATTAGTAAAACACTTGTCACTCCAATAATTTTTTGCCTCCATGTTAATCAATCCTTAAACCAATGATAAAATTGTAAATTATGTACAACCATGATACAATTGTTTTTCAGAATTTACATATAAACACTTTTTTTTTAGTTCTATCTCAACTTCCTCTACTTTAATATCACGAATCATTTCTTCAATTTCACTTGAGTTATCATCTTACAATGTATCATATTCAATAGATTTTAAATTCATCCCTATTTCACCCTGCCAAATCCAAGGGTTGTAACTTGGATTAAAAAAATTAAAATTTAAATGATATTTCATATTTATACTTTTCAATATCTTCATTCATTAATATTTCAAGTATGAAAAAACAAAATGTCATTTTCTGCAACATTTCATTTCGTAAATTCCCAAAAAGCACAAGAAAATCACTTATATTCACAACATATTCAAAGTGACTTAATCCAAACCCAACTCATTATTATCTATAAAAAATAAATAATATGTAGAGAAAATAATATAGTGGCAATAAATGTGAGAATAAACAAATCATTCCTAACCAGGTTTAAATTTCATTCAATGATGTCATAATTTGGAATTAACAAAACATTGAAATTTAAAAACAATATAAAATTAATTGAAATATATAATTATAAATTCTATATATTAATCGAATAATATTTGAAATATAATTGAAAAATAAAAATTCAACACCCTTTACATTTAAAATACCAAATAATAAAACCTAATATTTATATTTTTTTAATTCGTTATCATCAAAATACTTGTAAAATGACATGTCACAATATTTTTTAAAAAAAATTAAAAAATCAAAACAATTCCCATTGAATTTTAATTAAAAAATCCTTAATATTTTAATTTAGAAAAAGGGATAAATTTAAAAATATCCATAACATTTAAAATTAAAAACATTTTTAAATCAAAGGATTAATGAATTTTTTCCTTAAACTGCATAAAATAATTGTTTCATTTATATAAATGTTTTCTACAACAGAAACGTCATATCTTCATGGTGAGAAAAAATGTTAATACCCATTGATCTGAATAGTTTTTAAAATTCAAATTTATCATTATCAATAGAAAAACAAAAATATTTTAAATTATTCAATACTAAATAAAAAAAAGGAATCGATATGAAAGATACTAAATAGAGGGAGGGTAACACGATCAAGAATTTACAGAAAAAATATTCTATAATACCATACTAGATGGGATGTAAACCACTAGTCATAAAATAGAAAAATATTGGAGTTACTATAATTAATTAAATAACATATGATATGTTTTTAGGTGAAGAATGCTTACTTAATGAGTTGTTATTTTATAAATCATTGACATTTATATATAATAGTGATTATAAAAATTGAAGATAGATAACCTAATGTTCCCAAATTTATATTACATACGAATAGTCACCTCCTAGTTCAAAGGAATGTGAAGTGATCAATGGTATAAATAAAAAGACAATAAATCAGTTGTTTTAGCACCTCACGAATCTTCGACATTGTTTATAGATTAAGGGAACTCATTTGGATCATAACTAGAGATTATTTAATTTGGATCCTCACTATGTAATGACAGTAAATCGATCAAGATATAATTTTCAACATTCTCAATGAAGAAAGATTTAATGATTGAGGAAATCATTCTTTTTGTGGTTGAATTAATTATAAAATTGACAAGAATGTAATATTTCTACAATAATTATCAAAAAATGACATGATAAATAAATAATAAATAGAAAAAAACATAACCAATAATTTTTAATGAAACAATAAATAAGGAAATCTAGTTATAAGTGTTAACAATTGAGATACTGTAATCAAATAACCAACTATTGGTTCAAATTTACCTAATTTTCATTAACAAAATTGAATAACACCAAAATAATTTAAAAATGAAATTCATAGAATATTTTTATCATTAAATTACACATAAAATAAATGTACTACTATTACAAGTTCACAATCATACTAAAATATAAACATTTCCTAATAGATATTCTGACTACATACATTCAGACGGTGTAGTTGGAGGAGAATTGATCTCTATTCAAAGAGAATGATGGCCCTAACAAAACCTAAGGTTGTATAATGATTGTAAAAAGAGAATAGACTACACCAAATAGAACAAAAAGGGTTAGGGTTTTAGTTACATGGAATGACCAAAAAGAGAGAAACAATAATGTGTGAGGCTTACTAATGAGACGAGAAGATATATCCTCATTGCTCAATGATGTGGTCAATGGATCATGAGGATATATGATGATTTTAATGACATATCTATGTCCCGTATATATAATAAATGACTGGATAGGGTTTATGTAGAAGAAAAATAAAGGATTATTTCATTAGAATGAAGGACCATGAAATGTTTTTGTGGCCAATTCATAAATTTTAATTTTTTTATAAAATATGTTAATTAATAACAAATGTTATAATGTTAAAACAAAAAGATTTATAATTTTCGTTATTAAATAACTAACACTAAAATGATTTATGGAATGATTTTTCACATCAGTTATTTATTAACCTATGTGAAAAAACAATTTCTTAAATCTAATTAAAAAACTGATGTAAAAAAATAAATCTACATATCTTTATAGAGTTAGTTATTTAATAACAAAAATTATAAATCTTTTCATTTTTACTTTATAAAATCTGTTTTTAAAGATGCGTGGATTGATTTTTTTCATCGTTCAATTATTAAACAATGTGAAAAATCAATTTCTAATATCTTCCCAATGAACCAACATTAAAAAACCAAAAAACGTTTGTTTTTTATGATATTTATATATGAACCAATGTGAAAAACCTATGAAAATTTATTTTCAATGTCATTTCATATATAACATCCACGAAAAAAGAAAAATTCAAATATTTTCAGGTCGGTTCTAAACAACCTACATTAAACAAAAGACGTAAAAATAATTTTTTTATAAGTTCTTAAAAATCATCTAATAACATCCTAACTGGAATATTTATTTAAACATTTCATGTGATACCAATTATAAAACCCTATATATTAATCAACCCATAATTATATAACTCCCAACACCTGTTACATGTCCTCACATTTGAAGGATCTTTTTATTTTAGATTATTAAATAATTTATGAAAATACTAACATATTAAACATTTACATTTAATTTTTTTGACACTCTTACTAAATATAAATCATTCAAAAACAACTGTATTCATAAATTTAAAATCACGGTTTCTTATGAATCACATTCGGGTTGTTACAGTTAAATCCACATAGAATAATTTTAGACTTTCAATCATTTCATACATTATATTAGGACATATGAAATAAATTTAACGATAAAGAATGAAATTAAAAATATCAGTAAGTAATAAAAAATAATGATACCAATTTTTAAAAATTAAAAATCAAGAATTCCCATTTGAAATAATTTTTTACGTAATAAATATTCAGCTTAAATATTCATTTTCCTACTCATGAAATAAGAACCTTTGACTAAATATTTTCATAATGCATGAGATAATAAAACATAAATTAAAATAAGTACTATGAGGGTTTCTTGTAAAACATGGATACTCCAGGAAAAAATTTCTTAAAAGACTAATTTCAATCTATTTAAAGGGGTATACACTATCCTGTTAAAAATCCGATCTTTAGATTAACTTATGGTATAAAAATAAATCCTTGAAATATCATTTGGTATTGGAGAGATAACTTGTATTTACACTGGTACATCATTTTATATCACTCTTAAAATTAAATATAGAGGCACTCTTACAAATGAAATAACCTACAGAGTTATTTCCAACTTAATTATCAGGAAAAAAAATCAGTACCTAATGCATTGAAGAGATATATATGGCACACCCATAATCTTGAATTTAAAAGTATTATATCATATAAAATAATAATTAAAATTTATAATTTCAATAAAAATAGTCAAAAAAAATTCTATTTGACACATATGATGATATATTTTATTGCTTCATGCCAAAATACGGATAATAATCATTTTCCATAGAAAATATATTAAAATGAATTATCAATACAATGATAAATATGATATAATTTTTTCAAAAGATCATTATATTAGTAGAATATTATTAAAGAATAATTTTATTTATGGTTGGATGTTCCTCTCAGGCCATATATGTTAAAAAGTCAAATGATTTCAAACTTCTCCTAAAATGTCAAAAATAATTTGTTTCGAAATTAATAAAACCACTTCTTCTAAAACCGTTATATGGAATGTAAATCATTTTTTAAGATGAATCTGGAAATCAATTTACTTATTTTTATACCATATTATAAATAACTTAGTGAACATTTATATTGATTAAAAATGGAAGGAAAACTTTAAAACCTTTAATATAATGTATTAAAAAACCCCTTACCTAATGTATGACTCACCACATACTTTATATCCTATATTATAAACATATAATAATTTAATACATTATTAAGAACCATTATGAAGTGTATTACATTATAATTATCCATTTTATTTGAATTTTTTCAATTCCTAATATATTTTTTAAATATGAAAAGTTCAACCCAAATTTTTTTAGGACATTTGGTTCATAATATCAACACAACATCATTAGGTTTCCCATGATCAAATGAACCATTATTCCATTATCTATAAAATAGTTAGCCTGAAATTTTTATATTACATAATTATTAAATACAATTTCTGATACAGTTATGAATTTTGAGATTAAAAATTAGTAATAACACTAGGTGGAGATGACGGTACAAACATACACACGATAAAAATTATCATTTAATAAGAGATAAAATTTTAAGATGGTAAGAAATATTTTATGACAATATAAACATACATATTACAGGAATATTATATATATATTTATTAAATCCATCATAATAATAGACCCTCTGAGGTGGTGATGAAAAACAAACACATTTAATATTGGATGTGGTAATCAATGCATACACATGAGCGATGTTTTAATTTCCTATAGGATGAAAAAGGCATGAAAAAATGTTTTACCTTAATATTAATTACAATTCAGTATATGGATGATTTTATTTTAATATTTTTCATCATTATGTATATTTTTAGGAATTTATAATAATAAATCAATAATAAAGAGTCAATAATGAATTATACCCCTTCTTAGAAAACCTAACCTAGTATACACCTTATTAATTTTTTGGATGGTATTTAGAAAGACTAGGACCTTATAGATGTGGGTCGGTATTTCATAATGTTATTTTTTTCATGAGTCATCGATCTATGTAGACCAATGTTTTTTAATAATAGGTGATACTAGGTGACTATTAATATGTCTATGAAGTTACAGTCTTGTAATTTTTAATGTTTTAAAATTATTGATTGTATAAATCTTGAGAAATTGGACATAAAAGTACCCCATTTCACATATAAGTTCATAGTATTCAAAAACATCTAATATTTTATATTTTAATTATGATATTCTAGCATTATCACTTATTTTAATCACTAATTAACCTATTTAACCCTTTACAATGTTGGTAAGATTCTAAAATAAACACTCTATATTATTTCCGAAAATAAAATTAAAATAAATATTACATTTTAGCCACCTTATAATAAAAAAATAATCCATTTTCACGTTTAAACGTTTTTATTTCTCCAAAATAAATATGGGAATTAGTGTAAAAACAATACGATTTTTTTTTGGAAAATTCTATTTTAATGATAAAAAATAAATTCATACCAAAATCAAGAATAATGATGATTTTTTGGGAATTAATTAGATTATTTTTTATCAAAAGTAAATATTTTAACATTATGATCAATGAAAATTATAATAATAAATTTTAAAAACATGAAATGAAAGGATTGTTTTTATAGAATTTGGTATTTTTCTCTATTCAAGTAAAGAATAATCTTTAAAGAAAAATAAACAAATATTCACCCTAATATATATTTCATTTGATGATAGAAAAAATGATGTTCAATTTATGAAAGTAAATTTTTAATGCTCATGAATTAATCAACTTTTTAAAACTAAATAATATATGGAATTCAAATTAGTTAGAATAAAACTATTTCATTTTAAATTTCAAATATAATATAAATTTTTTATAAGGAATGTGAATCTATATAATATAATGATGAATATTAGTAATACATGAAATTTATTTACTTTTAACACTTCATTCATTGTTAGAAGAATGTAGTCCCATTACAATATGAATGTATCCAAGTGGGTCTGCCCTTTAAGTAGTTAACACATCTAATCATGTTCACCATTTATTTTATTAAAAAAACCATAATGTGCACTAATTAAGTTGCGAGTAAATATAATAATTTACACCATTTATGTTTTCAAAAAATCCAAGCATGAAATCCCATTAGGTTGTAAAAATTCTAAACAATTAAACCCTTTAAATTGCGAAATAATTTATTAATTTACACTCTAGATGTTATGAAAATAATGGGAAAAATATTCGATTCATTATCTCATGAGATTTAAAACAATACCCAATGAATAGAATACAAATATAAGATCCCACTAGTATCATATTGAAAAGTATTATTTTTTTTACAAAACAAGAATTCATATATCTTGTATTTTATTTATATATTATATACATGGAGGATTAAATGAATTCCGGAACACACATGCACAGATGGAACGCTTTTAGATAAATCATCATCCCTCCCCTAGGATTAGAAAGCATCCAATGGGCCAATTATTAGTATTTTTGTGTGTGAACTATATATACATAAGATCAAAGTGACATACTGAAATTTTTAGACCACAAAAATGGTTTAATCCAAGGCCCACTACTAAAGGTTGTAGTTATTTTGTTCCACTTACCAATGACTATTATATACTTCCACTCTCATTAAATCATCACATATCACTTCCATCATTAAACCAGCCTACACAAATCCTATCAATCCACCATTCATATCCTTCGCATAATCCAAAATTACCATCATCCACACCCAAGAAAATGTAATATTTTCCCACTATCTTGGGGGGGGGTTCATTAATCATGATTTTTATCCACCGCCCTTGGTTCAAAATTTATCACCAACACCAACCATTTCTACCATTGATCACTAGTGACCAATTGATTAATAAATTACATAGATTAAATTCCTCAAGCAATGCATTTTATATGGGAATTTTTATGGTGATCAATAATATAATCATTAAAATTTGATATATATTTTGGTTATTAAGAGAAATATGTAAAATTAATATAAATTAGTAATTATAAAATTCTTCTTAAAATTTTCAAAAAATCGGAATTTACGATTCTCATTAAAAAATATTATTTATTATAAATTTAAGTTAATAATTTTATAAATGGTATTTGAAATGAAATACAAAAATTTTTACATTGATAATATATAATTTTTATCCATTTTATGTGGAATATAAGTCAAAATATAATATTATTAATGTTTAATCACACTTTAATTTTTTTTAAATTACTATTTTAAAACACACAATGTATAACAGATAAAGAATTTCTTTTGATTATTGGTGATGAGAAGTAAGAATATTTTTGGTTCCAATAGTTATCTCAAGAATGGATTGAAATATGTTTACAATTTAAAATATATGTTAAAACCAATTTCAAAACCCCTCAATTAAAATACCTCAGATGAAAATTAATATTGGTATAGTAAATATTATTACTTCAATTAGAATCCTAGTGGTGTGGTCACGACACAGTAAAAATATATTTTAAAGAAAATCTAATTTTTATAATATTATACTCATAAAAAACAATATATCACTTATATAATAACAATCATATATATTTTATTCAAATAATTGTTAAAAAATAAATTAATGAAGATTAAATAAATTTACACAACTAGTAAAAATATGTTGATTAAAAGTTTTTATGGAATATGAAGACATAAAAAAATTAACATGAGAGGATCATTTTCTCGTTGGAACTTAATAATATCCACATTAATTTCAACTACAACCATTCTTATTTATTAAATCATAATAAAAATGATCCAAACCTGGATCCAGTTTCATAGAGAGAAATGGTCAAATGGTATTCTCAACTAAAATAATCATATTCTATGACTAACTTTAGAATGATAGGTTTTAAAATAATTCATAAATAATCTCATGTTTATTATAATAAAACTAATATCATGTACATCTAGAGACGTAGAATAACATACACACTAAACAAATGTAATGTATAATCAATAGAGTGAATGAATTTAAAAGAGTGTTTTACTGTAACTCAATCAGTGATTAGATTATATTAATCAATATTTTATAAATAAATTCTAGAAAATATTAAAATATTTGATCTATACCTTCTAGTAGAGTTGTATTTCTATGGTGGTGAGGTGAAATAAGAGTGTGGAAAAAAGTCTCAAATGTATGAAAATAATACAATAAATTAGATTACAACGTGGATGAAAAATATACATCCAAAAACCATAAAATTCAAGACAAAATGGATGAATTATAAATTAAAAAAATACTATAACAACAAATCTCCTTTCCAGCGAACATCACCATGAAACTATCCCACTATAAAGGAGCTGATGAAAAGTGCAACTAACATACAATATGATACCCTTACCCTTAACTAGGTCCTAAAAACATATAAAATGACCAAATAAAAAATTAGGGCATGATAGATAATCATAAAATAATTTCACGAAAAAATATTTATAGATTTTAATATAAATGGTGAAACATGTCTAGATTCAAAACAAATATAGTATTACAAATCACTTATAAAAATTAAATCTATTTTGAATCACCAATTGTATTTTCATAAAATAAATTCATATTTTAAAGTTGTTATTGTAAAATTATAAATTTTAATGAATGATTGAATAACAAATAAAATCCAATACACAATAATATAAAAATATAAGAAAATAACCATTCTCAATCAACCATATGAATAAAGGTCAGAAAATAACAATTCCAAATCTACATGTGAAAATGGATTAGAAGATACCCATGACAAATTTGTCTTGTGAAACAAGTGAGAAAATTTCATATATAAATAATTCATTTCAAATTCCAACCATAACTGAAAAATAACACCATCAGGGGAATTTCCTCTAGGTATCTATACTAAACATTTAATGAATTCTCTACTAAAATCGCATAGTAGATCCTATCTGTAAATACTGAGGTATTTATACAATAATAATTTTTCATTTCTATTAATATTTATGAATAATTATTACATTTATGTTAAAGTAGACTCTTTTTACGATAGTGTACCGAATACACAACAACATGTTTCCCCAAAATCTTATGTTTCACACAACATTGAGTTATACCGAAAAATAATACAATATTATAATAATTATTTTAAGTAGTAGTTAACCCCTATCCTTTTTATTAGTGTGAATGAATAAAAACTAACTACATTCTGATTATACATGTTTTTTAAATATTTTACATTTTTCCAATAAATTTTAGTGGCTTAAAATGAGAATGAATCCGATTTTAAGCAAAAAATACACTATCACCATTACAAGTCCAATTTACCACCTTTTGATGAAGAACCATTATCAAATATGCTTTTTTTACATTTATATGTTTTATTTGAAAAAATAAATTTCTACTTTAGAATCATAACATCAATATTTACATTATTTGAAATCTTGATACTTTTCTGATGAAATTAATATTTTTAAACGAATAGTGAAAGATACTGTATTATAAATCAAAACAGCCATTTCAACTAATTTATTTATATAGATATATTTTTCTTTTAATTGGTTTTAGAGAGTAATTTGATTAAATATTTAAAATTTAACCCAATTTTGGTAATTGGATGTAATTTCCAATTTAAATTGGACATAATCACATTCTAATCGTTAGATAGTTATTATTTATTTTAAAGCCATTTTTTTGGATTTTAAAACAGGGAATTAATTTTAAATTAATATATTCCAATTTATTTTATTTTAATTTGGAATAATGGATTCCAAATTTGGAATTATATGGTACTAATTGCATAAATATGTACCTTTTATGTTCAGAAATTATGAATAGTATCTTCATTAATTATTTTATTTGCCATGGTTAAATGAAAATCTAGTAAATAAGGGTAAAAATAATATTATAATAATATTAAACATCCCTAAAAAGTGTCATAATTCTATTAGATGATATATTTATGACCTTGGTCATACTTGGGTCTATTTTGGATCCCCATGGAGCCACTTGGGTAAGGTAATGATATGTTATAAGAATTAATTTAAAGTAAAGAGAAATATAATATAAACATGTATCTTTTAGTAAAAAAAACTATGTGGGGATATATAATCGATATATTAGACTATAAATAGTCATTATAAATAGAAAAATATTTAATAAATTATTATATTTCAATTATAATGTTTTGACATTAAATAATTAAATTCAATTTCAACACAATGATGATGCAGTGATTACTTCATTAATAATGGATACAAATGAATAATATTATAAACAATAAAATACATTTTATTTTACATAATTAATGCAATAAAAGAATTATCTATATGAATATAACATGTTAGAATTTATACAATGTTTTTTCTAAGCAATGAAACTGTTATGAATTTGTAAAAAGTCCCATATGAATAGTGTCCAAATTGACATAATTCATAACATAAAGGATAAAATATATTAGTAAATGATATTAAATTAAATAAAATATAAGATTCGGAAAAATAGGTTAGATAAGTCCCAATATTTCATAAAATACTTTTTCAGGGTTGGTTGACTTGATATGGTAATTACATTGACTCATAATGTATAAATAACATGATATAACAGTAACATTAAAAAAGTGTAAAATAAGGGTTAAACCAAAAAAGATAAGGATAAAAAAATATATAAAACAAGTATGAAAATTATTTGATTATGGGTATTCAAACTCAAATCATCGTATCATCGAAATATATGATTTTTGGACCATTTTTAACCTATATTTGATTTATAATAAATAAATATTTCAAGACTTTCTTAATGTGTCCCTCCTCCCTCTAATAAGATTTCACCACCTATACCCACTAAATCACGCATCTCAAGCCCCTTTTTCTCATCTACATTATGCTAAAATAATCTCGTAATATCCCTTCCTTCCACTTCGATGCATTACCTTGGGTAGAACACAATTTAAGAAGGTCTTTTGGCTCAAAACAAAAGAAGGTACCCAGTTTAGAGTAACGTCTTCTCTCATATTCGTTTCCTTTATTTTTCCTTTATTTTCATTCTATGCTCCATGTTCCATTATTATTATTTGATTAAATAAAAAAACCAGTATCACCAATATACTATGATTTTTTTATGTTATGGTTTTGAACTTCACTTACAAACACATTTATCTAATTTATATGAATATACAATTTCTCTGTAAGTCGAACTACTGCTTCTTGAAACGATGATTGTTCAATTTTCCCCTAACACCTCTCATGGTGTACATTATGATGGAAATGAAATTATATTTGATATATATTATATTTATATTTTCCATATGATTCTGTAATTTTTATTTAATATATACCTTTAGGCCTTCCATGTTGTGTAAATATGATAATTTCAGTTGAGGAAGTGTGGAGTACCACACCCTCAAAGTGATATGACTCATTAATGCTATACATGGAATGTATAAAGGATGGTTTTATTAATACTATTAAACATATATGAAATAAATAAAAAACTTTTATTATAATATACACTTATATCATTTTATTAATATTATTCTTTTAATATGGCCAAGAAATTAATGTAGCGTCCATACGTACATACGGACTACCGTATCCATGAATGGTGCATTTCATTTCTTATCTAAAAATATTATGCACTATTAAATATATATATATATAATGGATATATATGATATTTAAATCATGAATATGATTCTAGATATGATTTTCTTTTGACTACATGGACATTTTATATCAAAACAAGTTCATTTTTGACTCAAGGAAAAAAAGGTGAATATTTACATAGATAATTATAGAATTTTTATGAAATTTTAATAAGTGATATAAAAAGTAATAATAAACATAAAAATATTCCGAAGAAGGTATAAATTAAGCTATTTTTATTATTCAATAACATAAAGAACGGGCAAGACATGTTGGTCTCAAGATAAGGGACTTCGTCTCAATCTCCTTTCGCTGAGTAATATATTTATTTTTTTACCATTATTAAAAAAATAAGGTGTATATAAAACCATTTTGAAATTTTATATCATGAATTATTATGTTCTCATTATATTTAGTTTTTTAAATAATTTTATCACTTAATTATTTTTATTCAAGTGTCTCTCCAGTGGCAAGGGACTCTTTAACAAAAACATTGTTTTAAATTTTTTTCAGATTTACTCTTCTAAAATCATCTATTTCATGTCAATGTTTTAAAAAATTTTGTTATGAATTTATTTATATGAAAATGAAAATTTTGAAATGATAAATTTTTTAATGTGGTATGGGACACTTTTATTCAAAATTCTTTTGATTATATGTTTTAAAATGTTTTTGAAATGTATTGATTATTTCAATATCATGAAATGATTTCATGTGATTGAGAATGAAATTTTATTAGTGAAACCCATATATTTAAAATATTTTTTGTGTTATGATTATATAATGGTACTTGTAAAATTAATGGGTGGTTATGTGATAATCAAAATATGGGTGGTTCCATGATAAACTAAGGACGGGTGGTTACATTATAACCTCCAATGCATTGGGTATGAAAGTCAGTTGTATGGATATTACATTTAGTGGTATGCATGGATATCTATCATATTGTTATTCCATTTATGTATGTTTATTTACTAAGTTAAAAATATATTTTTTAATTTTCTTTCTATGGGTTTATGTTAATATTTCGGTTACAACTAGGGTGAGCAAAGAGATTATATTTGGTGAAGTGTTTTTTCTATTTATTAATGGTGGAAATTATTATATTACAATAATGTTTTCATGGTTTACATGTTCTTTCATGACTATTTGTTTTTATTAATTTTGTATCTCTTACAATTCTTTTTAGTTGCATCCCATGTTTTGAAATTTTTTCATAGGACATAAAGAATAATAGAGTCAATGAATGGATCAAGGAAAATTTATGCTGTTAAAACAAGAAACAATATATTTTTCTTTTTAAAGATTTTATGTTTTATAAAAAATAGATAGTGATTATAAGTTACAACAAGTAATATTCATGTTGTTATGTATCAGTTATAACTTAATTCATTAAATCTATAAACCTAAAAAGATAATCAATGTGAATTAAAGTCAAATTATTATCATAACTCAACAATATGTAATTTTTAAGGCTAGGGCCTTATACTTGTTATGATCGGTCTATTTAGATGACATTAGAGGTTAGGGTGTTATTTAAGCATAAGTGATATTTTTTGTATAACAACAGTGGATAGCATATTAGAAAGATTCGTAGTTATTTAAGATAAATTGAATGAGTTTAAGATAACATGAATAAGTATATCTAAGTGTTTACCCTCCTCATAAGATAGTATATGATGATTATACTGATATACTCAAACTAATCGTTTTGGTTTTAGTAAATTAATGGATCTAGCAGGCACACAATTAACAATCAATGTTAAGGAAACTATGGTGGTTTTATGAATAAAAAACCGGATGAAATGGGAGATGTAATGAGAACACTTGTGGTTATTCTTAACAAACTATCTTAATTCATGAGTTACCCCTCAATACTTGGTGATTTTTCTAAGGAATCATATATTTCAGAAAATAATCCCTATGGAAATTAAAGTAATAATCATCAAGGAAATTATATTCAAATACCAATTTGTCAATGTTCTGGAAAGAAACACCTAGGAAAATGTTTCAAAGGGATGGGATGAGGATATAGATATGGCAATGAAGGACATAAAGTAGTAACCTACCATCGAAAAAGTAAGAGTTTAGTGGGCTATAGGAAAGGGAAATAAGTTATATATGAGGGATCAATTGAATGTTTTAAATAATTTTTACACGGTCATTATGTAAATAGATAGACTTAGAAGAATGTTCGGAAATAGGACCAGTAGGACCGTAAAAATATATTTTTACCAATACCTAATTCCATTCCAATTAAAGATGAGGTATCTAAAAATAACCTATGAAATGTATGCATTATTTCATAGCTCTAGTATTGAGATTATTGAAATCATAAGACATTATGCATGATTTTTTTTATGAAATAATTATAAAAGAATAAGATGAAAAAACATTGATAATTGTTCATGAAGAATGTTTACTAATTAAGATGTCAAAATTTTAGCAATTGAAGAGTAATTATGGATCTATAGATGATGATATTATTAAATATATTAATTATTGGATTACTTTAGAAGACATATACTAAATGAAACCCTTATATTTTTATATAAAAACATTAATTGAGGAATAGTTATCATTTCTTTTTAGGATATAGTTATAAATAACCATTAGGTATTATAAGATCCTTTAATTTTAGGAAATTAAGGGTTATAACTTTTTGGGATGCAAAATAAGAGGCATGAGATAACCTTTGAGGTTAAAATATATTATGGTTATTTTTGACGAAATTAGTTCATTTTGGGAATGTTTTTAGAATTATATAGTTTTAGTTAATGGATAACTCGTAGGAAGTGTGATGGCCCTTAATGTCTGGCAAGGCTAAGGGAATCGAACCCACAACTGAAGGGAGATAAGGGCACATCTCCTAGCACTGGCCTATATGAAGCCTCATGTTAGTATGAATTATAATCATTAGTTATCTAATTTAATGGATCAAGAATAAGTTGATTTTGGGAACTTATTATTTATTATATGGATATCCTTAGTATAAGGAAAAATTGTTGTTCAACTTATAAATGTTATTTTGGAAGAAGTTTACTTTATTGTGAATACCATAAGCCTATGGAAAATTATATACTATGGGATTTTACTTGAGGAGTAATCGTTGAATTTTATTTTGGAATAATATATATTTTTATTACGGAAAAATGTAGATTTGGGTTATTTATTGAAATTATCAACTAATCATGGAGAATCTGTGATTAGGCTAATTACTTTTAAGTATGATACTTTAAGTGTAGTCGATGTTATTTGGAGATAAATGTTAATATTGATCGTGGAAGACTAGGTGATCAAATCCTTATGAGTTTTTGGGTTTCAATATTAGTTTTTTTTACATTGAATAATTTTATGGACAATTGTATAATTAGTTGTCTATGTTGAACTTTGTATTTTGTCTATTGAATTTTAGAGATTGAGAGTAGTATTTTTAAAAGGATTACCCTTCTTGGGGATTATATGATCATGTACTAATTTTTTTTGTTTTGGAAATGTTTTATGATTGGATGAATAGATAGTTAATCTTTTTAGGATTATATGATTATTCAGAGGATGATTCTAGCACCTCAGGTGTGACCACATCATCTTGATTACTCATATTTTGGAGACAATTTGAGTTTGTGTTAAATATTTATTAAAGAATAAAACTTTTATATACCAGTAAATATAATTTATGTGTTCTTATATTAAGTTGTAAAATAATCCCCCAACTTAATGAAAAGGAACATAAAACAAAAATATATTCCATTTACTTTTTATACAAGGAAATCAAAGACCGGTTATCCCATAACATGTTTATGGTTTTCTGGTGGTTAACATTCTTCTAATAATGTTTTCTGTCGCACTCCATTAGAACTTGACTCATTGTTTTTCTTTCATCTATATGTTTTCCTACATGGAACCCTAATATGGGTTATCTCAGGTGACCTTTTTTACTTATCATTATATATATATATATATTAAAGTGGTAGTTTTATTAAGCCTTTTTCTAACGTGGGATTTTTAATGCAGTTACTGACTAAATATTAAAATTGCAAGGACACAATTTCCAAAAGGGAGGATGATGTAACGACCCAAATATTTATAGAATAATAAATTTTCATTTCTATAAATATTTCTGAATAAGATATTAATTTTAATATAAATGGGACACTTATTCCCATAGCATACCTGACACACAATAGTGGGTTTCTCCAAAATTTTACTTGGTACACAACATTGAGTTATACCAAAAAATAATACACTATTATTTTTATTATTATTTTGAATGGTAGTTAATTAGTAGGAATTATATTAATGGGAATGAACATAAATAAATACAATATGATTATACATGTTTGTTAAATTCATTAAATTTATTCATTTAATTTTATAAGCATGAAATGAGAATAAATCCAATTTTAATCATAAAATACAAAAATATTTTTAAAAGGTTGTTTTACCACTTTTTGATGGAGACCCATTTTTAAATATAAATTTTGTCACATTTATATATTAAATTTTAGAAAATAAACTTCATCTTTAGGAGAAGAACATAAAAATTTAATTTTGATGAAATTTTGTTTTTTTTATGATGTAATTCACATTTTCATGAATAATGAAAAATATTTCATTTTAATTAAAAACTTCCTTTAAATATAAATTTTTATATAGTAATATTGTAATTTTAATTGGATTTAATTTTTAATTGGATTATGTTGTTATCATTTAATCCAATTTTCATCATCGGAAGTAGTTTCACATTGTAATTTGATATAAACACATATCAACCTTTTGATAGTTGTTACTTCTTAAAAACACATTTTCTCATTTTGATAATGAGAATTAATTTTAAATTATTTTTCACCAATTATTTGTTTTGAATTTGGAAAAATGGATTACGTATTTCAAATCAGAGGATCAAAATTATATAAATTGGTACCTTTTATTTTCATACATTATTAATAGTAACTTTAGTAATTATTTTATTTTTCATTATTAATGGGTAAATCATGTAAATAAGGGTAAATAATAATATAATACTAATATTAAACTACCCAAACACGTGTCATAATATTATTGGATGATATATGACTGACCATGGACATCATTGGGTTGATTTGGGGACCCCATAGGGCCACTTGGGTGTGATAATGGCATGTTATAAGAATTAATTCCATGTAAAGAAAAATATTACATAAACGTGTATATTTTAGTAATCTAAGTTTTATATAGTGTTTATATAATTGACATATTAGATTATAAATTTCCATTATAAAACTAAATAGATTTTTTAAATCGCGTTATTTTAGTTATAATTTCTATACATAAAATATATTAATTTAATTATGACATAGTGATGATGGAGTGATTGGTTTATTAATAATGTATTCAAATAAATGACATTATATATATTAAAATAAATATTATTTGAAATTATTAATACCATCCTTGAATTTTTTTCAAGTGAATATGACATGTTAGGATTGATTCAATGTTTTTTAAAGTGATCAAGTTATGAAATTCTAAAAAGATACATATAAATAGTGTCCAAAATTGAGAAAAAATCATAACATAAAATATAAAATAGTTATTTAAATGATATTAAATTCTTAAAAATATAAGATTCAGTCGAATGGTTTGGATAAGTTAAAATATTTCGTAAATTTCTTTTTTGGGTCCTTTCACATGATATCGTAATTACATTAACCCACAACATGTAAATAACATGATATCACAGTAAGACTAAAAAGGCAAAAATAAGATTTAAACAGAAAGGATAAGGATATATAAATAATAAAAAACTATTTAAAAAAAATTGGATTATATGTATTCAAAGAATAATCATCTTATATTTTAATTTAATTACTTTTGCAATATTTTTAATCAAAATTTAATTTATAATAAATTAACATATTAAAACTTTACTAATGTGCCAGTCCTCCCACTTATAAAAGGCCACCACCTCTACCCACGTACTCACACCTCTCATACCCATAGGATCATCCAAATTTAGATCAAATAAGATCCCAACATATCTCACTTACTCATATAATCCTTACCTTGGGAAGAATGCAATTCAAGAAAGCATTTTGGTTCAAATCAAAAGAAGTGACCCTATTTTGAGGTAATATCTTCTCTCAAGTTTTTTTACATTATTTTCCTTCTCCACTACATATCCAATTATAATTCTTTGATTACATAAAAACAACAGTATACTCAATATACTAGGATGTTGTTATGAGAAGGATTTTAACTACACATGAACACACCTCCATCTAATGTATATGAACATATAGTTTCTGTGTATGTCAAACTACTAGCACACAAAACGATGACTGTTCAATTTTCCCCTACCACCTCTCATGTTTGGAATTATGATGGATCTATAATTATATAATATATTTATTATATTTATATTTACCCTATTAATCTATAATTTTTATTTTCATCTTAACTTTATGCTTTCCATGATTGGAAATATGATAATTTCATTTGAGTAAGTGTGAACTATCACCCCCTAAAAGTGATATGACTCGTTCAGGGTATACATGAAATGAATAATGGATGGTTTTATTAAAACTGTGAGCCAAATATTCGGTAAATTTAATACTATTATTAAAACATTGAGTTATATCATTTTATTATTATTCTTTTAATATGACAAAGAAATGAATGTAGCATTCATGCATATGTATGGCCTACTGTCTCCATCAAAGATGCATGTCAAATATTATCTCTAAAATTTATGGATTGTTATAAATACATATATACTATATATATATGATATTTAAATCATGAATATAAATCAATACATTATGTACTTCTGACGACATGGAAAATTGATATCCAAGCAAGTTCATTTTCGACTCAAGTACACAGTATCGACAAAATGATTGATATTAACTGAAATAATTATATAATTTTTATAACAAGGTAATAAGTGATATAAAAAGTAATAATAAACCTGAAAATTTTTCTTAAGGAAGTATAAACTAACTTAAGTTTTTTATTCAGGAATATAATGAACAACTGAAACAAGTCCGTCTTAAGGTAAGAGACTACCTCTCAATCTTCTTTCATTGAGCCGTATATTGATTTTTTGAACCATTATTAACCTATAAGGTTTATATAAAACCTTTTTGAAATGTAATATCATGAATTATTAAGTTATCATAATATTTAAATTCTTATTTAATGTTATTACTTAATGAATTTTATTCAACTGTTTATCAAGTGGCATGTGACTCTTTAACTAAAACATCGTTTTAAATGTTTTACAGATTTATTCTTCTAAATACTTTTATTTCATGTCACTATTTTAAAATTTTGATTCTTGAATTTATTTATATGAATAATAATTTTTTATGATGACAAATTTTTCAAAGTGTTATGGGACACTTTGATTCAAAATTCTTTTAGTAAATGTATAAAATTGTTTTTTAAATAGAATGAATATTTCAATATCTTGAAATGTTTTCTTGTGACTGCAAATTAAATGTTATTAGTGAAATGAAAATATTTTCAATATTCTATGTGTTAGGATTATATAATTGTACATGGAAGTTTTATGGGTGGTTACATGATAAACCAAATATAGGTGGTTATGTGATAAGCCAATGAAAAGTGGTTATGTGATAGATCATGGATGGGTGGTTATGTTATAAACTCTAATTCATTGGGTATCGAAGTTAGTCTTATCTATTTTCAGTTTAGTGATATTTTTATAAGATGACCAAATTTTCATTCCATTTATGTATTTTTATGTCCCGTGTTCCTTTATCAGTTTTATGATTCTGTTTATAAGCTTTATAGCAATCATTTGGTCACAAAAATGGTAAGTAATAAGCTTATATTCAGTGAAGTGTTTTTGTTACATCATAAAGGTAAAAAGTATTACATTATGATAATGTTTTCATGGTTTACATGTTTTTTAAATAATAATAGTATTCCTTCATTATGCATCCCTTACTTGGCTGTTTGTACTCATCCCATGTTTTGAAATGTTTTTTACAGGACATAAAGAATAATAGAGTCAAGGAAGGGAAAACGAAAAAGTTATATTATTAAACATGAAACAATGTCGTTTTTCTTTTTAATAGATTTTTAAAAAAAATTGACATTGATTAAAAGTTTCTACTTGTAATAATAAAGTTGTTATGTATCAGTTTTGACCTAATTCTTTAAAGCACTAAACAAAAAATGATCGTGAATGTTAATTAAATTAAAAAATTTGACTTAACTCATCCTTTTGAAATGATTATGGCCAGGCCCTTATACTATCAATGTAAACATTAGTATAATTACAAAAACTAATGTGAAATAAAACCTCAAGTGGTATTACACACTCTACGAGTGACATGTCTATTCTTAATAAATCCACTGTTCCCAATGTGATATGTTTATCGAAACCCACATTAAAAATATGATCAATGTTTATAAAATATTTTAAATCCACTCCAAAATTATTTAGTGTTTGAAAAAAAAGCATCACATAATACACCATTAAATAATTAGATCAAACACTTAGTATCCACATCCAGTTTTTAAGGAAAACCCCTTTAAAACATGTTTACGTTCCAAAAATGGATATTGTTATAATATATCCTCTAGTGCCCATATTTTAAGGTAGATAAACATTTTTTATTTCACATTATGTGCATAATATGTTTGGGTATGTTTTAGGAGATTTTATATGGTTTTTGGGAAGGTTTTTTTGGATTTTATAATGGTTCATTATTTTATAACTGTTATTGAAAGATGTATGGATTCTCCCTGATATTTTGGATAAATAGAATGTGGGATATGGGTTTGCACATTTTTATGGTGCATCGTTTTTAAAACCATGTGACCACCTCAGTAAACAGTGCATCTTGAGATAGTGGGATTTATCATGGTCGGTACATGGTTTGCCTAATCATCTAGGCCAACCATGTGGTTTCCTCTTGGCAGTAGTAGTAGGCACATGTAAATTTCACAGTTTTTCTAACTATGCGGTTAAACCATATATGGGATAAAAAGTTTGTTTTTAAAATCTAATCTTACATGATGTTAACCCTAAACATCCCATTTGAGGAAAATTATGACCCTCACATGAGATATCCTCCTCTCTAAGGATTAAACCCCATTCCCAACCATTTTGGATTCATTTTAATGCCATTTATTTGTAAGGTAAAGCTGAATATTTTTTGGTAAGTCTATTATCTTTTTAGTTTTATTGTTAGTCTTATATCTACAATCCTCCTACTCCCATTTTCATATATCTAGTTTTTTGTGGATAAATATATGGTTTTTTATTCCAATAATGGGGTGTTTTGTATATTTTTTATGTTAGGAGATGGGATCAATGGTGGATTTGCGGGGTTTTCACTTAGATTGGTGAGAATTTGTTATTATTGGTTATTTTATGAAAAAACACTAATGCTTGGTGGACTCAATCTTGATACCCTTTTCTATAACTAGAAGGTCTGGTTTCATGTTAATTTTTTCATGAAATTGATTGTGGAATTGTTGTCTGAATCTTTGTTCAAATTCAATTCGATGTGATATATAGAATTTATGGGAAATGAGATATTATTTTGAAATGTTCTTAGGGGATGTATTTTAAAATGATGATTTTGAATTTTTCCTATTATATTGACTTATATAAATGTATATTGTAAATTTTTTTCAATAAAACTGTTTTTTTGGAATGATTTCATCGATAAATAGGGTTTTGTATAATGTTTATTTTGTTTTGGAAATGATTGGTTGCTCTATAAATGAAAAATAAAATTTTATGGTTGTTGGATTAAGTGGTTATGCATGAGTTTTATGGGATGGATAATGGGTGTGAAGTACCACTATAAAGGGGGTTGGAATGTGTTGTGATTCACCAAAATAAAATGTTGATAAGGTCAGACATGAAGTTCCACAGTCAATGGTAACACTGAGTATGTGTTGTTGAGTTGTGTGTGTGGTTTAGTTTTATTTTTTGGGTCATTTGAAATGGAATTGATTATGTCAATATGAAATAAGTGACATGATTGGTATGGTTTTCTCATATTCTATCTTTGGAAGTGTTCTTATTGGTTTAAATAGGTTTGTATGGATAGTTTGGATTATTTATAAATATTGAATTATTTTAATGGTATTTTATGAGTTTTTTATAAAAATGTGAAAAAATTTCTATCCTAGTGCAGTGTGGTTGGAAGGAATTTGGGGAATTTCTACTAAGTATCATTACAAACCCCATGCATTGGCACTTGGGTGCTTTTGAAGACGTTGTATTTCAAGACACAAGTAATGGTAAAATAATTTTATTTCATTATTTGTTCATTGTGACACTTGGGTGGTCTAGTGGAGTATGAGTTTAGATACTAGAATTGGGATGTAGAGTCTTGTTTTGGTGTTTTGAATGAAAATAATCTTTTTTATTAACAATACAATTTTTTGGGGAAAAGTGTAAATCCATAGTACTGTCATTAAAACTGAAAAGACCATAATAGTCAAAATCCTAGAGCAAAACTACAGGATCTACCCCTCTCTAAAAACTAAACTGTGAAGAAAATCCTTCACCATTACATGACCACTCAACAAACTATCCGGTACAAGAATGGATGGGCATAGAACTGATGGCTTAGCCATACTCTCTCAAACTACTAATTCCAAATGTCATGCACTAGTGGTGGATTAATACTCTGAACCCCATCTGAATCTTAACCATGTAGAATATAGGATGCGTATCACCAAAGAGTCACATCAAATCCAAAAAATGAAATTGACCACCAGAATACTCAAAATGAAATAGCATACCCCCAAAAACAAACATCAGGTTCCACCAATTTAAAAATCCTTCAATCATTATTTGGGATCCCCATAAATAGATTACCTACACAATTTAAAGGAGATAATAGTTACCTAAATGCATGGTACACTCAACACCAGACATTCAAACATGGAAGATAGCTGATCCTAGGACTGAATGTACTCTTCAAAGATGATCCTCCCTTTATTGAAGGACCCTAAAAGGATTAGGTCTTGTTTATCAATCCATGTTTATTACTCCTTATCTAGGGAAAACATTAAATACTTCCCCATAATCTTTACCGACTCCTCTTCATTTGCATTAAGAATTTAAACCTAGTCGACCACTTCTTCATCAAATGATATTAGTATTATTAACGGATGGTCACCTATAGCCTCTAAATCAGTTTTTTTGGAATTTATATTCTTAGAAGATCGGGTCTCCAAGGGAGACCATTAAGATGATTAGTCATTCTTACTTCTCCTTCCTGTATTACTCTTATTGCCCTTTGGCCTTGGGTCTTCACCTTCCGACTGAAAAATATCATTTATGTTGGGTCCATTCACAGAGACCATGTTTTCATCCGTAAACTTATATATATCAGGGCTCGTAAAATCCTTTATAAAACCATCAAAATAGTTTTTCTCCTATAAAGGGGTTGAGGATATCAAGTCAAAACCTCATGGATTCCCCTATCTAGTTGGAGATACCACCTACCTAACAATTCCATTTATCTCTTTATAAGATTCACCGTTACCTTAGTACAACACCTCAGGATAAGAAGCATTGGTTATGTCCACCTCGTCACATGTCTGCTGCTCCATATTAGTTGAAACCCTCTCCATCTAGGAAAAATCAGCACTCTTCTTCAAACTCTATAAGGGAATCAGCTGATTTCAAGTGGGAGGGATACCCAAATCTGACCTCAAAAAATTGAAAACCAAGGCAACCTTTAGGTTATCTAGGTCCACTGATTCCTTCATCTCCAAAAAAAAACTAGAACTATCCTCTGATAACCCAATAGGATCCACCAGATCACTAGGAAGGAAGATATCTTCAATAGGCATCGATGACTAGAAGACATCCAAACCAGTACGTGAACTACTAGTGTTTCCATCACAACCATTTAATTCCATCCCCATATCCATATGGTTCGACTTTCCCACCTCCTCACAGACCTCCTTAGCCTTACCACTATTTCTTCCCTCCTTCCATCCAGAAGAATGAACGCCCTATTGACAGCTAGCAAAAGTGTGTCCCAACCATTTGCAGGAAGAGAATAAATCCATCCAAGTCTCATACACGACACGTTTGTTACATCTATACTCCTTTTCAATAATGACCGAAATATACTATAAAAAAATCCTCGACACATCTATCTCAACATAGACCCATAGGTTGATAGGATAATAGAAAAATTCAGTTCATCTATCAACACAAAGGAATATCCCAACAAGATATCCACGCACCTTAAGGGTGGGGGGATTTTGAAATGGTAAATGTAAATTGGGAAAGCATACCCCGAACAATGTGGAAAGATAATCAAGTCCCATATGGAATTTGAAGGTCCATCGAAATAGGACAAACCGAGAACCATTGAAGCTATGGGGGATCCTAATCAGGTAGTGATGAGGTCCTCCTACAAAATGAACTTAACCATAATGTGGTTACTATCGAGAAAACTAACCATCTCCATCTCATGAAAATTTAAATAACGGAAGATGACCCTATCAAATGAGTCCCCCCATGGTCACCTATTCTTAAACCAAGTACTCAGTGTGAGTTTTAGAAGCACTGAGGTTTCTGTGAACTCTGCAATTAATAAATAAAGATTTGTCAATCCATCAACTAGGTCCGAACCATTGGGTAAAAGGAGATATTTTGAGAAACGCGGAAGAAAATTGGGATTTTATCCGGGGTCTAAAAGAGTCCCCTCTCTCTTGTAGAATAGTAGAGATCCCTCCCCCCGCTGGGGGGGATCGCTCAAAGGCTGCCATCTTCTCAATGAGGAAATCAACACATATGGTTCCCAAAGTGACTTCCCTCCCTCTCTAAAGGATACTAGATTGTTTTGGTGTTTTGAGTTTTGATGTATTAGTCTCCCACATGTTCTCTGATTAGGTATTGGTATGATTTTTATTATTTTCATTGGTATGAAGGTAATTATAATACATTATTGACCTGCATCATGTAGTCTTTATAGTAAAGGAACATTTGTTTAGTTTTTTCTATTTCCAAAGTGAAAATAAAACCCCACTATTCACTAATCCCTTATCATTTATATATCACCTTTGGCACCATGGGGTTTTCTCTTAAGTACTATTATAATTTCCACCTATACTCAAGCCAATGGGGAGGGATAGGATGTTAGAAAATATATCTGTTTGCTTGGTCCTTTGGTATCAATTTTCAGCCTTGATGATTTCATTCATTCTTGGTATATTCGGTGATTTGTGATGGTAGAAAAAATTAGTATTATCAGAACATGAAATATATATCATAACAATCCTTAGGTAATATTTTTGTGATGAGCTTCAAGTTACTAGGTAGTTAGGTACATAACTATTTTGGGGACATTTATAGGAGGTTCATCTCATTGTCATGGGTTTTTCAATACGATGAATGCGGAATGTATGGTAGAAATAAATTCCCTATATGATTTTATATCACATTTTGATTGACGATTTATGTTGTTGGATGAATGTGCAATTTTTTTAAAAATATGTCATTTTTTTCATATGTGTGATATTGAAAAATAATGTTTTCAGTATTTTGGAAATGTGTGGTTTTTCAAAATATGGTGTATTTTTAAAAAATGAGTGATCATGAAAAATTTTGAATTTTGGAAAGCATGGTTATGATCATTTCAATGTTATAGAATTTGAAATTGAATGACATCAGTTTTTAGGGAGTCAGACTTGGTGTGGTTGTTGTGTTGATAAAAATCGAATATGGTAGGAATCATCTAGACCAATCATATGAAATTTTTTAAAATGTGTTTTCACCTAAGCCACAGGTTAACCAGAAGCTAGTACTGATCCTAGTGTATGTCTTTTAAGATGAGGATAGTGGGAATATAATGGATGAGTGGTGGCATGTAGACCATTTAGTCTAGTATAAGAAGAAAAATCCCCCCATATTTTGGGGTGATTCAGATCCAGAAAAGTAGGATGTGTGAATAAATATAATAAATAACATATTCAATTTTCTATGAACATTAGTTTACTTGAATGTTATGTTTGTGATTTACATGTTGGATAACATTGGATGTCAGTTGTGGGAGTTAGTGGTCCAGGTTTGAGCAGACCAAGTTATGACATTGGGGGATTTTTAGTAATTGTTTAATAAACAATTTTATCCTATCATGATCAGAATTATTTGAAAACCCAATTTCATTACCCAAAAATAATATAACATTTAGCTAATGTAATATAATTCTAAATTCATGTTTTTTGTCATGTTTAAACTCGATGTGGCATCTATTACATCATTGAAGGTCTGTATTTTTTAATTAGTGATTATCCAAGTAATATGATTGAAAATCGTTGTTATTTGTAAAAAAAATTTAGATATGATAGATAGTGATATAGTTGCTGAAAAAGATATCTTGGGAGCTATGGGTAGTGGAGGTATGTTGAAACCTATGGGAAATTGTGGGAACAATAATGTATGGAGTAAGTGATGAGGGGATCTTGTTTCCAAGGTGGGAGTATGGATTAGAATCTGATGGTTGGATCTTTGAATATGTCTTTGAAGCCTCAGAGAAAGTGAATATGTTTTTAATGAGGCTCTCTAAGAAAAAAGAAGTGAGTGTGTTTAATACCACCGAGAGAATTCCAAAATTTCCTTTATATGTGGTATCCTCAGCATTATTATAAAAGTACATTGAGGATAGGAGTTCATGCCTCTCTATATGGGTCACAAGAATCTTATGCATTAATGTGATGGGGGTAGTAGCAAACCCCTTATTAGTAGAATAGATTTAATTGTGGTAATTCATGTAACACCATGAATCCTCCCCAATGAAAATTTCAATCGAGTATTAATGAGTCTAGTTTATCAATCATGTAGTTGTTTGGAGCTATGAATTTTATGATGGATGATTATTCAAGACCATCCATGGTGATATGTTCAATTATTTTGAATTAAACCTTTATGAATGTGTTTTTTGATATAGGTGGGACACATTAATTAATTTCATTTAATGTTATTAATTTTTTTGGATTAAATCATTAAATGATGGATTTTTTTAATAATATCAAAATACTCTTTGTCAAAGAGAGTGTCAAACATTTCTATGTTGAGAATATTGCATATCCATTGATGTGTATGAGTTGATATGGGTCCTTTCAGTTCATGAGATGAAATTGTGTGATAGAATCATGGGTAGAGATTTGTTGTCAATGTTTAAGGCCGACATAGACTATTCTGAATGAACAATTTGTTTCATGACTAGTGATGGCATCAAGAATCTCTTTAGAAGATATAATAGGGTAATGGTTAGTGAAATTGGCTTGTTAGAAAGAAAAATGTTGGGAAAATATCATATTAGTTGGAATCTTTTTCTTTGGAATTAATGGATGGTATTGGGAGAATCGATTTTCAAATGGTTGTCGATCAGTTTTTGGATACCTGACTTGAATATTTCTAAGGGATTCTACCCGTCATGGAAGTTTAATTTATGATTGAACTCCTCCCATGGACTAGTCCTATCTCACTTGCATAATACTAGATTAATCCAACAAGAATGAGGGGATAGAATGTTCTATTAGAATATCTATGAAACAAAGGGTTTATCTTTCCTAGAACATATCCATGGGAAGCAATGGTCTTGTTCATTAAATTAGAGGATGCAATTCCTTCTCTGTGGATTTATTATTATACTCTTAAACATGTTACAATAAAGAATCAATATCAACTCCCATGCATTGATGATCTGTTCGATCAGTTTAGGGGAGACCAATTGTTATTTTTTATTAGGATATTAATTGTTGTGGGTTTGGAAGGATAATATCTCAAAAACAACATTCATTAGTAGATATTTTCATTTAGAGTATGTTGTTATGCCCTTGTGGGTGAAATATTAACCATTTTTTATCAAGTCATTGATGATACATATATTTTAGAGATATTGGGATTATTTTCTGTGGTGTCTGTAGATGATATAAATTTTTATTCTTGGACTAGGGCGGAGCCTGAGAAACACTTGGAAAATAAGTTGGTAATATTTGGATATCATCTAATATATGAAAAATTATATACGATTGATTTGTGGAAATAAGAGGTATGTTTCCATTTCCATTTTATTTTTGACATAGATGTTTCACTAGTTCCCAAGACGATAGAGGCTCTTACCTATTAGAAAATTCCAATTAATGGTTTCGAGAAATTATGTTTCCTTGGTATAAGTTGTTATTACTGATGCATTATTTGTGAATTAACATGACTATCTTCATTGGTGATACAGTGGATAAAGAATAATGATTCATATAAATCCAATGAACAATGTGTCAAGTCTTCTGAGAAGCTTAACATTCATCTTACTTCAACACCAATGACAGTTTTTCCAAAACCATGTAAAGGGTACGGGGTGTATTATGATGCATCCAGATAAGGTTTGGGGTGTGTCATCAAGAAATGGGATCATGTTGTTTCTTATGGCTCCCAATAGTTCAGGTTGTATAATATTAACTACTTGACTCATGATTTGAAGTTAGTAGTTATAGTGCATGCTTTGGAAATATTCCATCATTATCTATTCTATGATAAGTTATTGGTTTTTATTTATTATAAGAGAATGGAGAATATTTTATCACAGTTAGATATGAATTTGAGACAATGGATATAGATAGATATTAATATATGTTTGAATTTCACTTGATGTATACACCTGTTAATGGTAATTTAGTGGCAGATTCATTAATTAGAAATTGATATTATCAGTTTGCAAAAGAAGCTTCAGATTAGTGGTAGTGGAAGTCAGTCATAGATGAAATGTGGTTGGAATGTGAAGATCCAGTTGATATATAAGTTTTTTTCGGTCTCATAGATTTTAGATTTCATTGCACTGGTTAAATAGGAGTAGATATCTGATTCATATTGTCTTTCTATGTGGTCAAAGATAAAAGGCGGGGAGATCATTGAAGGATGGAATCTAGATGGGAATTTAGTTTTATTGTTTCCTAATTACATGGTTGTACTAGTCTCTTGTGGGGAACAAATTCATAGTACATACCATCATTTGAGATGGGTTTTTCGCACTAGAATTTATAACATGATTAAGGAATTGAAAGTGCAGTATTGGTGGGTTGGTATGAAAAGAAATGTTGCTAAATTTTCATAACTATTTCTGACATGTCAATAAGTCAAGTTAGAGCATCAATGACCAATAGGTATATTAGAGTATTTCCAAATCTGTATGTTGAAATTGGTGTAGATAGCTGTGGAGTTTTTCACAGGTCTCCTAGGAATGGTTAGGAAACATGATACCATAGGGGTGATTGAGGAACAAATCACAAAGTTATCCCAATTTATCCATATTTGTGAATCTCAAATGATGGGGGACCTATCCAAAATCTATATCTCTAAGGTGGTATAGAAGAATGTTGTGGAAGTTTATATTGTATCATATTCAGATCAAAGGTTCAAGTTTTGTTTCTGTAAATCATTCGATAAATACCTTTGGAAAAAGTTGATAATGAGTATGGAATATCATCCTCAGAAGGGCCTTCAATCCAAGAGAAATATACAATAATTGGAATACATGTTTTGGGATCGTGTGATAGTTTTTTTCATAGTGAGGGTACTTTCTGTTGGTGTATTTTTCATATAATAATTGTTATCAAGACTCGATACATATGGATCCATTTAAAGAATTGTGCAAGTGTCCATGTTGTTCTTCGCATTATTGAGTTTCACTTGTGAGACATTTATAGTGGGTCCAAGCCTTATCCAAGGGAGAATGGATAAAATTATGATGATTAAGAAGAGAATTGATATGGCTTAGAGTCATCATAAATCACTTACATTCAATCACTGAATTCCATTATTGTTCGAGGTGGGTGATCATGTGTTCTTGTGAATCTATCCAAGGTTGGGGACATCATCATTTTGGGAAGTAGTAGAAGTTATCTCTGAGATATATTGGGGCATTCAAGATTCATAACAAGGTTAGAGAGGTGGAACATCATTTGAATTTTTCACCATGGTTCAGTGCCTACACAATCTGTTTCATGGACCCTAATTTGATATGTATCATCCTATTCCAGAACATGTGAATCGATCGGATAATTTTGATTTAGAGTCGGATGCTTCATTGGTGTACGTTCTAGTGTGGATTGTGGAAACAAAATATAAAGTCTTTTATGGTTTCATCATCATTCTAGTTTATGTATTGTGGTATCATGGTATGATTTAGGAGGGAACATGACAACAAGAGAAAGAAATGGATGACTAATGGCCCATGATCATTGAAGAAAATTGATGGTTTTCTACATTCCATGGAAATAAAAGATAATTTTGTGGAAAATGTTGCACCCATATGTTGTGGTAATTTACCCTTATTTATTTATTTTATGTGTATAAAGTGGTTGGAAATGGATCATGATATTTCAGATGGTTTTTGAGATTTTTTTTCATATTTTATATGGGTTCATGGTTTGATCCCTGCTAGTGAAAATTGAGGAACTCTTCTAGGAAATTGTGCACTAGGAGACTATGTGTTATGGTTGGTGTACGATTAAGGCATATGGTTTTCCAAACTTTTTGGACACCTAGTTAAAAAAATATATCTTGAGATAGTGGATTTTTATACATTTATTGAATAATTTTACTAACTTTGTGGGAGAACTCTGTGGGGTCCCGTTGGATGAAGTATCAGGTGCACATTTAGCACATGGTATGCCTTACCATGCGACTAAACCAAGACCGGAGGTTAAAATTGGATTTTCAAAAACTAGATATTTCATTATTTTAACTCCAAAAAAACATTTGAGACTGGGTTCGACCCTCACTCAGTATTTCTATCTCTCTAAGGTCTGGTAACCTCTCCCACTGATTCGAAAATCATTTTGAATCCATTTCATAGTGAAGTGAAGCCAGATCTACCTTATTAATTATATTCACTTGGTTATGTCTTGGTTTTTATTTATTTACTCTCCAATCTCTATCATTTTCACAGATATAGCACTGTTTCAGAAAGATCAAGAGAAGATTTTTCCAATAATAGTTATTTTTGGCCATTTTGATGATAGGAGAAGTGATATAAGGAGGATTTGTGTAGTTTTCACTGGTATTATTGAGTTTTTACTGATTGGAAATTTTCACCAAAAACCCTAATGGTTGGTGGATACACTCTCAATTTTTATTCATAGAACTATCAGTACAGATTTGAAATTATTATTTTTCATTTAAATAGATCAAGAAATTGTTTATTGAAGTTTCCATGAAATCCATTTTGTGATGGTTTGGATATTTATGGGAAAATGTGATATTGGCGTGTAATGTTTTCAGTTGTTGGATTTTAAAATTTTGATTTTAAATCAGACTCGTGGTTTGATTTATGTAAATGTTTTTGGAAAATTGATTGTAATAATAAAATTTATTTAAATGATGTTGGGTATAAATGTGATTCATTATAACTATTATTTAGTTTTTGAAAATAATGGTTAATATGTTGTTGTCAACTTCAATTGTATGGCTGTTGGCATTGGTCGTTATGCATGAGTTGGATGGGAATAATAATGGTTGTGATGTACCACCGTCAATGGATTGGAATGTTGTGTGAAGATACACAATAAAAAAGGGATGAGATCAGATGTGGAGTTCTTTCATCAATGTTAACACTAACATATGGTGGTTGAGAAATGTGTGTGGTTAAGGTGTATGTGTTAGATCATGTGAAATGTAATGGGTTGTATCAATATTAAATTTGTAGCATAGTTGGTATGGTTTGTTTCTTTCTTTCCTTAGAAGTTTTCTTATTTTGGTAAAGTGGTCGGTATGTAAGTTTTGGTTTATTGGTAATTGTTGAACCGCTTTAGTGGTTTTATATGAATTGTTTTATATTATTTTAGTAACTCTATCAAAAATAGTTCCTTGAGTATGGGAGGAATTTGAGGAAGGCCTACTAAGTATCATTACTCAGCTCATGCATTTTCACTTGGGTGATTTTATAAATTTTTTATTCAAGGATGCTGGTAAATGTAAAGAATTTCATTTCTTTAGTGGTTCATTAGGATCCTTGGGCAGTTTCATGGCGTGGGATCCTTGAGATTGGAATGGGCTTATAGAGTTTTTTATGGTGTTTTTATTTTTGTTGTTTTAGTCTTCTATTTGGTTCTCTGATTTGGTATCAGAATGGTTTTTTATTGTTTTTGTTAGTATGAGGTTGATTGTAATACATTTTTTACATGAATCATGTATTTTTTTTGTCAATTCATGTTTAGTTTGTTATTTTATTCCAATTTTAAATCATCCCCCATCCTTCTTGAAGCCCTTAGAAATTATTTCCATCCTTTGGTAACTTGGGGTGGTCACATGAGGCTGAGTAGCACATCCACGTCTACTCAAGCCAGTTGGGAGAGGAAGGATGACATGTATCAATTAAATATAATTAATAACTAAGTGTAATTTACATGATTAACATGAAATTAAAAAATAATCCTGTTTATGGAAACTCCAACTCAATAATAGAAGTAAGTCGAAGTGGATTTGAAAACAAAGACTGGGGAAGGGTCGATTATGTCCTCACAATACTAGATCAATTTGATGAAAATCAACTCTCCATGATACCATTTATATATGAACTCAATCACCCACATAGGATACATGAGATAAGGAGATGATATATCTAGTAAGGATATAAAAAACTATTAGAAACCACATCAAACCCCCATAATATTGTGAGGAATCCATCAAGAATGAAGGGAGAATACCAAAAACTCAATATAGAGTATTCTAGATCATTATGGAAGGATTATGTATATCTTAAATGATATTATTGGGGATTTATGAAAAAATGACCTAAGGAAAATTTTTCAAACCCAACATCTTAATTTTTCAAGGTGCCACACATAGTTATTAGGTACTGTTAGAAAAACCAAAAACCAACTATTCAGGAAAATGATCTATTAATATATACAATCCACATGGTTTCCAATAATAATCCACATTGTTTTCTTAGAACGTTTATCCCCCTTGAAAAAACACATGGACAGAACATTGTTTTCTCTATTGAGAAAAAATGTTACTAAAACCATTCACCTATTATGAAAAAAATTATTTTAAAACATAGAGTTGTACCACATGGTTTCTACATAACTATCACTGACCATGAAAAAACCATTCTTATTGTTCGTCTCATACCAAAAACACCATTTTCTTCCTTAAATATCATTAAAACAATTGAAAATTATTAAAGACAAAACAAGATTAAATTATAGTGTACTTGACATCTAGTGTTTTCTAAATTTATCTCCACTATATAATATATATGTTCCAAAAATTCATTATGATCCTAGGCTCACAAAAATAGAACTCCCCTACCTCCTCATCAATGATTGACACACACAAATCTCATGGATATCTCTTACATACTACCACAGTACCCACACCAGGGTAAGACTTTTATTATATAGTACCTTATCATAGAGATCCATATTATGAATCAGTAGTTAAACAATGGTGGTATTGGGATCATGATCAATATAATCTCTTGCAATAAACTGGTATAGATTTGGTTAATAACTCCTCATTAGTTAAACATGAAACACGTCATGAATTAAATTCTATCTAAATGGTAAATACAACCAATATTCCACCTTTCCATCTTTTTTCATGATCAGAAAGGGGAAAACATAACTCGATGCAAACATACACTACTTACCCAAAAAACTAATACCAATGTGAGATAAAACTATGAGAAAAACCCAATCACCATCCTAAAACTCTTGTGGCCAATGATGGCAGTATGTATAATATTTCTGGTAGCCCTGTACTACGACTGAACTCACTCACATCAATTGCCCTATTTTTGTGACATCCTAAATGATACTAATCCCAAATAAGGACCACCCTCTCAACACTACCCACAATAAGGTAGATCTACATGGATTCCCATATAATTATGTAAAGGTATTCATATTAATCACTGCTTAGTAAAAGTTTTTATATAAAAATCCTACAATTCATAAATTATTTTCCCAAGATCCACTAAAATTATTCACACAATCCCAAAGTATATCCTCAAGAAGCTATATAGCTCTCTTTTTCATTTCATCCATCTATGTATGATATGTCATTCTCAATTTCAAATGGGATGAATTCACCTACTTGAAAAAGTTCTAGAACATATATATGATCATCAAGTATCATTAAAAACTATTTTAGAGGGAACCACATGATGTCTCACAATCACTTAGACCTATAATTATCCATTTTTCTCCTCTTTCAATATCTCTATTATTGGTAAGAATTTATCTGATATTCATTCTCGATCGATGATCACACAAATAATATATTTATAAATAAGAGTGTGCATATATAAAATAAATAATCCTATAGAAATTTCATCCCACTTCTATATCCAAATGAGAAATGGTTGTGACAATCCAGAAAGCCTCTTTTATTCGGACTTAATTTTATAACGAATGAGAAAATGTGATACAAAATCTATCGTCGATCACCTCATCCCTATGCACCAATAATGATGTCTATAGACATGTTATATCTTGGTTTCCCTAGGGTATACTTACTAACATGATAGGTGTCCACTATCAGTCAACTTATTTCATAGAGAAATTGGAATAACCAACCAACCATAGAAATACAATTCTCCACTGGGAGAATGAGACCACTCAACCAAGATCTAGCCACTATAAATGTCTATATAAGAAATTTGGATTTCTTGTTTGTCAATTTATCGATCTTTAATCCATCTTTAATAGATGATTCATCTTTCATCGAAGCGAAGAACACCATTCCACCATCCTCTTCCACTCACAAGCTCATCTCAACAAACAAATTCATCAGAGACTAAACCTCATATAATTACATAACATTTTGGGTATTTAATTTTCTTCTAAACACATTGGAAAACACATTCCATTTACCATGAGTGTATGAAATATAAAAATAAATTTTTTAAGATACTCCAATTAAGGCATTCGTCACATGTTCTGATCCCTCTGAGTAAAAACATATTTCAGGATCCTTTTATCAGAATATATAGTAAAATAATTCCCTCAGAGATTTTCTCTACATGTTTGGTGTACAATAATTGACACTGCCAACTCAAGATCTAGGGTTTGGTAGCTCTTATCATTCGGGTTAAATGGTTGAGAGAATAATCCAAAACATGTTCCCCCTAAATTATGAAAAATCCCAATCATGTAAAATGGCATCACAAAAAACATCATAACCATATCCCACATCTAGATAAATAAAAAAAGTGATAATTTTATCCTCAACAACTTTTCCTAAAAAGTTGTATGATTTTTTCCATTCAAAATTTACACCCATATAAGATAATACTATTGTAAAGGACACAATCATGGATAAATCTTGAAAAAAACATCATTACTATCCATCAATACCCAGGAATCATAGGATATCAACCATATTTTCATGATTATACAGTATATAACAATATATATTTTCTAAATATCTACTAGGATAAAATTCATAGATATAATGTTCCCTAGAAATTTAACTGGCCAGATCCAAAACAGACATCTGAAAAACATTCCATTTAGACAATTTCCCTTCATGTTTTGATAAATAATATCCAAATAGTCAGTATGATCCTTATATGACATATATTTGATAAAAATACCATCCAAAAATTCCAAAAAAATTAGTCCATGAACCGATGAAATATTTTGTTTAGAAAACCCAAAACCATGCCATGAGAATGAGTGATACAAAATGGAATATATAGGAACTAAAAATACTTATAAAAGATCCTAAAAACCCACTTAGTTATATCATCTTCATAGAATATCAACTAGGTATACCCTGACCAAATTTCATTCTTATAAAACCAATATGAACAATATGTTGGGTAAAGAGTTTATCAATCTTAGGAAAGTGAAATTTTATCAATACAATCACCTGATTAATTATTCAATAATCCATGAAAAGCTTGATACCCCAATATTTCATCATAGAAAATAGGACAGTTGAATCCCATGGTTTCATTATAATATAAATAAATCCTTTAGCCTCTATATCCTTGTGTTTGAAAATATGTTCTGCTAACTCTACAGGTTTTATTAGAAATGATTGATTATAAATTGGAATTGTATTAGGGAGAATGTCAATAGTAAATTTTACCTCTCTATATAGTGGATAACCCAAAAATATCATCTGAATGAACTTGTACCACACACACTCCAATGTATAAAAAATTAAGCCTTAAAAAGGACCAAAAAAATTAAGAAACAATTCAAAAAACTAGATCGAGATTACCCCATTAAAAGGAACAACATACCTCTCCCTTTCTGTTCTAGAGTCCCAGTCACCCTAAAAAACTTGATTCACCCTAATGGGAGATAAAAACAAATCCCAATGAAAATAACTATCTATATAGTCTTTAACATTGTTTATATAATCCATGATAGGGAGAAATTCAAATATTACAATATCGAGAAGAAAAAGTACCATCTCACCTCATTGTCTACTATCTCCCCCAAACACAAGGAACCCTTGAAACCATTTTCAAAACTATTTACCAAAGTCATTGAAATATCTAACATGAATGGAATAATATCTGAATGTAATCCAAAAAAATTAGCATTTTTTATAAAATAAAATATTGACTACAACCTATATCAAATAAATAAACCACCATATAAAAGAAATAACTTCCATACCACTAACAGTGGTAGGAAATTCTTCATAATCCTATGGTTGAAAATAATCCACTTGAATCCATATAGTCAAATCAACATTAACAAAATAATTTTTACGAGGATTTTACCCACCACCCTAGGAAACATTGATGCAAACCTACTTACCCTTGGTGAGAGTAGATATAGTCTTATTACTTTGTGATATAGTTTCATCAAATGCCTAAGATGCTTGATATTATTTACCAAGGAAATGTATTTAGAGTCTCTCTATAGTTAGGGTTGGTATGATAATTACTAACAAATTGGTAGTAGAAAATCATCTACTTTCCTAATGAATCCTCTAAAACTAGTCTTGATGAAAACATACCACCCTTGTGCATCGTTTTTATGGACAGAAGACACGCCCTTTCTAATAAATTCACCAAATGAAGCTCCAACCAAAATAGGATTTAATGTTTTGTTATCATATTCTGAGGTTTCATTTTTTACTAACTCAATGATTTTCATAATGAATATTATAATAAACATCTACTAAATATCATGCCTTAGTCCAAACCCAATCCTTCAATCCTTTAAGTACTCATTTTTTATCAACACTTGTTATAAATGAAGTTAATATAAAAATGGTGGAATAATCTAAAATAGTGCACTCCCCTTACTTCACATTTCAAAACATCGATGTCTTTGACTCATGTTATATATTAGGTTTAAAATAAAAATTTACTATTTTTTAAATTTTGTCATGGTAGTATCCTCATAAAACATAGCATTCATAATAGTGACCCGCCATCCCCATCATAGTCACTTGACCATGTACATGGAAGAATGCATATTATTGTCATTATGAGTATTTAATAATTTGATGCTAATATGAGAACCCTAAATTTATCCCATATATTTTTGGGGACCATTATTGTAATCAAATATTTTTGGATGCTACCTAGTGAATTCTGAGCCGTGATCAACAGCTTGTCCTATGTCCCTGACACATACCTGACCAAGATTATGAATTCTATAGATTAATGCATCAACTAAAGAAGGATCCAATAGTGGATTCAAATAGGGATATTTTCTCACAACCTCCAGTTTCATATATGTATTTGATCTTATCTGGGGATTTATCTATTAAGAATAATAAAACGAACAGTCATCTTTGGTGCATATTCCAAAATCATCAGAATAACATCATTAAATCATTTCCATTCTATACAAATACATGTATTTTCAAAAATATCAAATTCTATGAATGAAAAATAATATATTTATAAGGTACACATACAATTAAATAAGATTTACATCATGTCCATTCAAATGATTTCATATTCTAAGTCTCAAATTTGGAAAAAAAAATTGATCCCCCATGATAACTATAGTTCGACACGGAACTGAGTCAGCACGTCTATAAGGTCCCAACCATCAAACATTACTTAATATTTAGTTATGAAAATTATTTTACTTCATTTTTCATTGAGTATATTTTTAGGTTTGTTGATTTATAAAATTATGTGATAAATCATATATAACAAAACTATATCCATACAAAGTGGAAATTTCTAAATAGTATGAACTATCCTATAAAATAAAACATTTAAAATAAATAATGATCACCTTTATGAAAACACATCAAGAAATTCAACATGAAATATCAAAATTCTTACTCATACTTATGCCATGTGAATAACATTAAAAACATGGGATGAGAATAAAAATCTCAGTAAGGGATATAAAATGAAGGAAACCATTAGACCATTGGAAAAAATTAAAACCCATGACAAAAATTTCATAATGTAATAATTTTATTTCTTAATAAATATTAAATAAATCACATTGAAAATTATCTAATTTCAAATATTTCTTTTCTATCATAATATTTTCATAATACTAATAGAAAACATAGAAAATACATAAATGTTCATTAGGAAATATTACACATAAATAGAATAACCCTCTAGTCGACTTCCATATATGTCACTCTTACTATTGTAATATCCATCCGACTGACTTCCACACACAATGAATTGAAGGTTATAATGTAACCCCCCATACATTTTCTTATCATTTAATAACCCATTAATTTTCCTTTTACAATTGTATAATCATAACGAATTAAGGATTTTAATTTTTATTATTTTACTCAAAAAATATCATTTTCTACCAAAATAAATGATATCAACATATTGAAATCATAAATCCATTTTCAAAAAAAATTTCTATACCAAAATACATCGAAACGGGAATAAGGGTGGTTCAATACCTTTTAAAAACATGATTTTTTATAGATAATTCCATATATCAGATATTGGTCATGGAGGAAGATAATTTGTTGTCACTGAATACTATTAAAAAAACATTCATTTTGTTATTTGTCAAATTGTTCCATAAAGAACATGTAAAACTATAATTTTGAAACCATTCTAATGTAATTAAATATAGATAAAAAATTTATTTTATATTAGTTTTTTATAAATATAAATAAATATTTAAAATAATATCAAGAATATTGAAATGGAGAAAAGGATTTGATAATTAAATCAATAAAGATTCAAGGTGTCCCATAAAACTATGAGCATTTAAATATTAACCCAAATATAATAATAATATTTAACCAAAAATTATATGGTAATTAATTAAATAAATATAGGAAAAAGGATTGTATATACCCCAATTACAAGAAGGTGTATGTATAACATCAAACATTCACTCGATGAAAGTATATTGAAATAATGTCCCTTACTTTGAGTTTGATTCTTTACATATGTTATTAATATTAATAAATAATAATTATAGGTTAATTTTTAACTTTATTTATAACCATTTTCAACATTAATATAACTTTAATATTTATGAAAATCCTTTAATAATAATTACTTAATTATTAATGTTAATGTTATATGTTTTGGTGATATTTAGTATTTGAATTGAAAATGAAATAAGTAATTAAAATATGGTAAAAGTTGTAATTATTCACTCATATCCAGAATAATATTACTGAAATAATTATTATTATTATAAATCAATAACTCTTCGAAATTCATTCATTATTTATTGATATGATAAATGAACTATATTACAGTCACGGCGATGGATATTGTATGTACGCATGAGTAACATTTTCATTTTTCAACAGTCATTATGGAATCTAGGTATGTATTATTTAAATGATAAATAATTATAAAAATATAAATAATATCATTTTAATAATTTTAATATAGTTATATATATCATCCAAATTATTTGGTGATAAAAAATAATTTCATCGCTTTGTGGTGGTGAGAGTTAATACATACATATGAACGACATTATAATTTTCATGTGTATGGAAAGTAAGACAATAATTTAAATATATTTTTATAATAGTGATAAATATTTCATTAATATCATTTATAAACATTTATTATTTCATTATAACCATTCTTGAGTGATTCTAATGGAAAATGAATTATATCGTGTTTTGGAGGCGATAGTTTACATGTACGTGCAAATGATTAATTAATTTCCCAATTAGTGGAATACATGATGTATTAATTTATGATATTAACACAATAACATATCAATATACTGAGAATGCTATATTAATTATCTCATCATGGTTGGAGAAGATTTTAAGGAAGTGAAATATTAAATAAAATAGAAGCACATAATTACAAATGATACCCCTTTTTTAGACGATCACCTTTGATTGACACATTAACACCTCTAACGAGAGTGTTCTGCTTAAAATATGGCCTATAAAATGCAGAGATAATTTCTAGGAAGTGAATTAAGAATAGTTTTTATAAAAAAAATTGGGTTTTAAGTGTAATAAAATGAAATGAAGTAGTTCCCCTTTATAAGATATGGGTGGGAACTCTTGAAATATATATGGCTAAAAAAATTGATGATACATTAAAACATATTAGAAGAACACCCCATTATAAAAAAGACTAAATAATTTTGAACATTCATTAAGAAATAGAAATAAAATGGGGATAATGTAAAACAAACATGACAATAGTAAGATTTTAGTTTTCTTTATTTAGATCCATCATTAGTATGAGCCATATAAAAATAATGGTGATAAAAATATATATATGCAGAAATATTAGAATCATTCTCATGAAAATAAAATAAAAATTTATATAGTTCACTTATTAATAATACATCTAAGTATGATATATATAGAAAAAATTGTTTTGTTTATTAAAAATTGTCATGGAGGTTTTAATAGAGATGAAAAGTGTAATTAATAATAAAATGAAAATATAACCATTGAAAATACCTATTATAATGTATAAATATTCTTTAATATAAAAATAAATTATAAATTATTTAAATGATACAATTTGTGACATATCTATGATACTTAAAAAATAATTAGATAATTTATGTAGTCTTATAATGTGAAAAAAAATTGAACGTTTTGAGTAATAAAAATATAATTATAAGCTAAAATTATAATATAGAGGGATGTATGAGTTAATTTTAAAATAGTTTATTTTTACACTTTTTATAACATAAATAATATTTAGGCCATCCAAGCAATGTGGCTTAGCTGAAAATACAACCCACTATGGGGAGAAATCTCAAACAATGGGGGGATGCTTCCATGACCACTAATACATGGTGGAAGAAGATATTTAGCCACCTCACTAAGGCTATGCAATGGTTGGGAATATCATATGCCTATTGGAACAAGATGGTGCAATGGTTGGGTCGAAGCCTACATGGGCCCAAGTATAAGGCTAATGAGAGATGACCCCATTACAAATTATTTATGGATATTGGAAATTATTATATTATATAGAAGATAATGACCATATTATGATTCGATGTGGGATGTTATATTGTGTACACTACTCACCCATCTTTGAAAAGATAGATATATCATGATTCTCTGATCAAATGATCACCACAACCTGATCCTCTACCCACATCGGATTTATCCTTAAGAAAAATCACTTGAATGTTCATCCCATAATTCAAACACCGTACCAGTTAAATCACCCATGAAGGTGTTCTTATAAATGTTCTTTCACCACCCGATAACACTAGCAATTTCTTAAGATGACATTAACTTTTATAAATGAAATAACCCTTTTGTTTCATTTGAATATGTTATTAAGTAATATAGTTATATAAAACACTTGCACTTATTTTTTTTCATTATATCAAATTGGACATAAATGAATATTAATTTTCATTACACTTAATAATATTGACATTGAACAATGATCATATGATTAGTATAAATATAATGTTTTAAAAATTCAACAGACATAAATGTAGTGATGGCCTAAACTTGTAGGATTTTACCCTTTGAATCACATTTATTTTAGCTTTAATGGGATATAGAATATCTTGGATTCTCTATTTACCAATACCAAGTATTGATTTATCAACATAAGCATGATCGAAACTGTTTACGAAAAAATTTCTAACACATCAAGATCACCACCCAAAACATGTTCATTGAACTGCCTCATGATAGTCTCACTACTTCCAAAAATACCCTAATGCAATTTTATGGTTTATTAATGGGGTATATATCAAGGACCTTTTAATATGATTTTGTATATGATTTTTTTAAAATAATAAATATAATTTCATCATATTATTGTTACTGTATAAATGATTTTAATTTTGACACAATAAAACAAAAATAGTATTTCTGATAATAAACAAATAAAATTAAAGAATTTATTTTTGATTAACTCATTTATTTATCAAATAATTAATATTTTATTAATAATATTTAAAAAAATTAATCAAATATAGTTTATCATATATATTTTTGAAGTCAAATGTATGTTTTATAAGGGATTGAAAACAATTATTTTTTAAAAAATGTAGCATTTATAAATAAATTAATATTATTATTTATATTGTATAAATTCACATATAAATAAAATTACATAGATAAAATGTATTTTTTTTTGAAATCATAATTTTAAAATTATCGAATGGTGAAATTTTCTATAGTTTTATAAGATAGTTGAATTTTTGGGTAAAAAATAAATACTATAAAAATATACGATGTTATTTATGACATCATAATTTTACAATAGTTAAGTAATTAGTACTATAAAATATATCAATGAAAAAACCTATTTTTTCCTTATAAAATAATTTTATTTTATGTTTATTTTACTATTTTCCTAAATCCATAACAATTTATCCGAAACCATTAATTTATTTTAAGTGTTTAAAATGATTTTTTAAGACTTTTACTCACCTCCACATGTATAATGAAATTATATTGATAAATTAGTACCTTTTTCATATAAAACAATGTGAACCACTCCCAAATAGAATAAACCTTTGAAAAACCATGGGTTGGTTTGTGATTTTGGTTATTATATTATTTGGAGTCCAAAACCAAAATAATAACTAAATCCCCCTCATTACGAATATTAACCCACTGAATCCCCCATTTTGCTTCACTAAAACTCCTTGGAGAATTTTTATACTCTTCCCTTCCCTCTCTAGAGTCCTCTAATGGTTCCCACAATCTCTCAAGTGGTTTATCTAAATTATTTTTGGTAACATACTTAGTTAAGGTATTTCCCTCTTCTCATTTCCATTCAAGAACTTATTTTATGTTTTTCTTATTAGATTCTATATTTTTAGGTCGGTATATTTTCTCCCATATTTTCCATAAATTCCATTTTATTTATAAATTATTATATCCCCCTTTTCACTCTAATTTAGCCTCCCATAATCCTTTATATACATCCATTTCCATACCAAAATTTGGTATGGGATCCTCACATTCTTTCTTTTATTCAGGTTTATTTATTATATTATACCTTTTATTTCTAATTAATAATGTTAGGATATGGATTTCCATGTCTTTATTTACATTCCATTTTTTTCCAAATGATGTTATAACCTTTTAACTACCATTAACTAATATTATTAATTTTTATGCGATGAAATTATGCTGTTGAAATTTCCCAAGGATTTTTCATGCCAAAACAACTGTCTAGTGTATATCATTCCAATTTCCTATCAAAGGTAATTGCCTTTATAAACATTTAAATATTTAAATTTTTGAATACATTTATTTATTCCACACTCCATTTTTTAGAATAAAATTATGATGATGAAGGAATCCATGTTTTATGATCAATATAAAGGTCTTAAATCATGAGTAATAAATGAATGTGATGGGTGAAACCATAATTATATATAGTTACAAATTGTCAGGTAATGTTTGTTATAATGATACATAATTTTGTGATACTGAGTGAACCAGATTCCTTTATTGGACTATTTTTATTATGATATCTTGGCATTTATCCTTGACCTATGTTTATGATTCATTTTTTAAGATGTTGTCACATTTTCCCTATCATGATTATCTGGAAATATAATGCCTTATTATTCATGTACCTTTTATTCCTCGTTGATATTATTATTTTTTAACATTTATTAACTTCTTTGTGTTATTACATTGTTATTCTCCAATTTGTATTTATATCTCACACCTTTCTTATTTAGGTGCCTAGGTTATCCCATGATGTTTTTTGTTCGATGGAATATTATAATCATGTTTGGGATGTTGTCAATAAAGATGATGTATTTTCTATTTTTTAATGTATGTAATTCCCAAAGTAATTATACTTGTCTATCACCTTAGATGTACAAATTATAATTTTATTTAAAAAATATTGTATTGATGTGGAATAAAATAAACGTTTGGTATAGTTGTTATTAAAAGAAATGTTTTTTTGGTAATAGGATTAGAAAAGTCTATAAAATTTTTTGTGGATAATACTATGTCTAAAAAACATCCCTAAATTTTGTAATGTATATAGTAATTTTATTATAAAAGAAAATACATCCTTATCAAGATACTAGATGTGGACATGGTTATGAAATATATGAACCTAGCTGTAATTACTCCGACAAGTTGTGCCTAGCTTGACTCTTTGTAACCAGGTACAGAACAACGAGCCTTAATGTGAACCTTTTTTGAAACTCCAGAGGGCTATGCTTTTGTAAATTCATAATATTATTATGATCCATTATTAAGGGATCAATAAAATTACTATAGATATATACGTTAGGGAATAGATCAACGATAACATAAATTAAAGCATAGAAATTCCTAAGTCCAGTAATAATGTAATTTATAATATACCACATTAATGTAATTTAATTATCTCTTTATTTGTTTAATAGTATAAAAATACTCACCCTTAATTTTCCTTTCATTATATAGAATGGATAGAAATAGGAGTAATCTGGTAAGCAACTAATGTGAGGGGAAATGGGATGAATGCCACAATGATATGGAAAACTAGATGGGAGTAGGAATTGTGAAAATTATGACGATACTATCTAATAAAACTCAGGTTATGAATAGAAACCAAGATCAGAAGTAGCATCCATGTCATGAACCGTCCCCTGGGGATAGTGTCATGACTACCCCAAGCCCTTCTTCCATATGCCAAGGGCTTCCGTCTAGCACCAGAAATGCATATCCTTAAAACAGTAAGGCATTGATTTTAAACAAGTAAAAACATACATATTAGAATTCTACAAGAAGGAACCACTATGTAAACTTCTATAGTTAAAAGAGAAATGAATGTAAAGGGGATGGAATACAAGACCAACTGAAAGTATGAGTACAATTCAAAATTACAAATTCAACTAAAAAGTGAAAAGTAGCTCTAGGATCATCCACCACAGATTCTACTTTAAGGGTAGGTACAACTCACGATCAGTAGTCACTGCGTCACGTCACACCAAATGGTCCACCTCCGAGTAGCATCGAGTCCTACATCCCTCCTCCTCGATCTATGTTGTACGTCTTCTGGACAAGACACAATAAGGAGAGGGCGAAGCCCATGCAGTGGTGAGTATAACGATAATGAGTAGGGACCCTGAGACCCTGTAGGTATCCTAAAAATCCAAAAAGGAAAACCACAAAGCAATAAATCAACACTACATAGTTATATTCCCACACATACACAAAAGTTATCAAGATATACACATCTCATACAAGAGTGGAAAATACCACAAAGGTAACACCACGAATGCAAATGTATCGCACATGTAAAAATTTGAAGGCAACACCACTAAGGTAAAATTACCACACTTGTATCACCATAAAAATAGTACCAAGAAGTTAAAAGTACCACACATGTATCACCACAAAGATAGTACCACGAATTTAAAAGTCACAGTTCAGACAGAGTCTCGGCTCAAACCAGGTTTTCAGTAAAGTATAGAAGTAAATATGATTAGTCGTGAAGCTAGATTATCTTATTCTATCAAGAGGCACTACTTCTGACCATACGGAGTCTGAACCACATAGGATTGATAGGTAATAACATCCAAAATGATCCACATAGGTTATGATATATACAGGATCATTAGGTAACTAACCCCCGCAATGACCGACACAGAATCAGATCCACCTAGGATCAGTATATCGCTGACCCACAACTGACCGCTCTAAAGCTGGTTCTTATCAGGTCAAGAGTTGTTGATCCAAATAGGACTAATAGGTGTTTATTTACACAATACTGGTAGTTGATTATCCATAGAGGACCACTATGTGCTGACTGACATAGAATCGCTCAGTACTAACCTCTATGTTGTATGTCTCCAGCCTCCGCCTCACTATCAGCCACTCGATTCCCGCTCATAATCGGATGGATTCTACAAGAACCACTTCCCAAGAATTTGTTCATATTTCAACCATAACTAAGCCCCAAAAGTGGGTAATCCAATGGGCCTCCATTTTGTAGGGGTTCCAATGCAACAGACGGCGCGTCAATCAAACGCCTGGTCTATGAGTTATAAGTGTTTTTGTTCTGGGGGCCCGGTTGGATTCGGGTTCGATCCAACCCGGCCATACTCCAAATATATCCAATAATATAAGTGAGTATACTGAAAAAAACCATCTCAATCCAAGGATCCCAATTCCATATATGGTTCATCAAAAGGATGTCTATTTTTCAAGATATGGCCCTTTAACTATTTCTGTGTCCGGTGTGGCTCGGGTCCAGTCTGACCCGGTCGGACCGATCCGGCCCGACCAGGTCTGGGTTGGGCTGCAGCAGGCTTGGCCTATTGGGCTGATGTCTATCCCGACATGAAAAGGGTGTCCTGCAAGAGGTGGTCGACCCATGTAGGGTGGCCCGAACTATATTGGGTTGCGGCCCAGTAGAGTGTCGGCCCACTAGGGCAGTGGCCCGACCATGGTGAAGCACAACCCATTGTGGGGTCCTCCCTAGTCAGTGTGGGGGTTTTGACCTCCCGGCCTCCCGAACTCCCAAACGGCCTGGTGGAAATTCGGTTTGCGAAGCGGCAGCACAACATGGGCATCGTCCGATCACTGCAGAACCTGTTGAATGCATGGGTTCAGCTCCTGTCGTGGCTTTGGCCATGACTTATTGTCCTCCGGTGGTGCACTAGTCATGCCGCCTTCTACTTTCCAATGGTACGTTGGTCGCACCGCCTCTCATTATGCAGTCGACCAATGTGGTAGAATTCTCCTTCATCAGTCACAACTGACGATCCCCAACCCTCTACTCCTCGGTGGCGAGCGACGGTGCACCGCACGCAATTCACAACCAGTCGGTGCCAGCCATTCTGATGATCACTGGGTATTTTTTCCACAACCTCCTATTACAACTTTCATTGGAACACGCCTTCTTCATAACTGGTACATGTCTTCATGTCGACAGTCTTTCATGGAGGCACAAGGATAATAAGATAACGGAGGGTTTGGGCCGTGTTCGTTAATCCCTCACCCTCTGCATTAATTCGTAATCAAAAGGGAGGATAAAGGCGTTAAAGACTTCCTTTGAAATAAAAAATAATTTAAAACCCCTATAATGATACTGCACAATAACCTCCTGTAAAAATTAATGAATCGCAGATCAACCCATTAGTTGGTTAGTCAGGGATATTCATATTAATCAAGAATGGGGAAGGGGAAATCATTAAAAATTTCGTAAATGAATAAAACCCCAACCTTAAGAACGCTGGTGAGAGAGCGTTTGTGGAAGAGGGTCGGTGTTTGCTATCTTCTGAAATAAGCTTCCAATGGTGTCGGTCATATGTTGATCTTGGGTTCGTGGTTCAGTGTCACTCATCAGCTCCCTCTAGGATCGGCTTCGTCCTGTAAGGGTTCGGCATCTCGGCAGTTTACCAGCACTTCGATGCTTGTTGATGTTGTGATGGTACCTTCCCCAAATCTCCATATATATAAGATAGGGGGAGGTTAAGTAACAACATTGAGGATTTATGGGGCTCAATAATTAGGAAACTTTTTAATTTTCCCAACATTGCTATTACATTGATTGTTGTGTCAAGACAAGTAATGGATTGACACACCGATGGCCCCACACACCATTTATTCAATGAAGGTTATGAAACAAAATAAAATAATAAAATTATTTCTTTTATTTTCGTTTAAAATGTAACAAAACATAAATTTTTCTCTAGACCTACTACGGTCTATGTAAATTCTCTCTTAAGCATATCCTGACACTACGGATTCAATGGTTCCCTCTGATTTTTAATCTGAGCACTGGTTTAAAAGTTACAGAATACCGCTCACGCGTTTACTGAATGTATATTAAATGAAGCTCAATAAATTAATTATGTTCACCCTCATCCCACATCAGATGATGTTAGGCTCCTCCTAAGGATAAAACGCCCAAACGAACTCAATGGTACTCTTGGATTTTCAATCTGAGTTTAGTTTAGATGTTATTGATTTTACAATAATATAATTTCCACTTAATTATTTTATTCACACCCAAAAACTAATATTCACTGGTGTCCCACACCTGCCAATGTTAGTTTGAGCCTAAGGAAATCGTACCCTCATGAGTTCAGCGGTGGTCTTAGATTTTCAATCCGAGTTACCGTTCGAGAGTTATAATCATTTGATAAATAAAAAAATTATTTAATTATATTATTTATTTGTATGCCATTTTCATGATTTTCCACTAGAGGCATGAGCCGACTAATATTATGACATTCAGTGGGTAAACTGACCATTCTTAATGCAACAGTGCCCTTGGATTTTTGATCCGGAAAACAGTTTAATAGTTATTCCACTTTTTCAAAAAAAAACACACGCTAATTACAGCTTAACAAAACTTCGACAGATCATTCTGAGCACTCCAGGCCTCAGAATCACCCACTGTAAGATTTCAAGGTCTCAAAATAATTTCATATAATTAAAAAAACATACAAAAATTCTAGGATATTACATTCTTCCCATTCTAGGGCATTTCAACCTCAAAATACAAGACAAAGAAAACTCAAATAAATGAGGGTACTGAGCACAAATCTGGGCCTCCCACTCCCATGTACTCTCCTAGAGGTCCCCGTGCGGCCACCAAACTCACACCATAGTTATGGACCATCCATGAAGGAATCTATCTTTTCGATCCCCAATCTCCACCGGCAACTTCGTAAATTTCACCCCATCATCAAAGTTCAACTCTCCCTAGTCGATAATGTTAAATGGATCATGCACGCATCTCCTCAACGACGACACATGGAAATAAATTATGCACCTGGTGCATCTGTTGAGAAAGAGATAGACGGTATGCTACTCAGCCAAAATTATATAAATATGAAAATATCTAATCAAAATCAGAAAAGGTTTTCCGCCCCGGACAAACCTTCGTAATCCTCATTAGGGTGAGACCCATAAGAAGATATGGTCTCACTCCTCAGAGACCAAGGGTATCTATCTCATGTCATCATAAGACTTATACTGGCTCTGTGCAGTCCTCACTTTCTGACATGTGAGGTAGTGATACATACTTTTCCACTACTTCCTTCATCTCTGGACACCAGTACTAACGCCGGAGGTTCTGGTACATCCTCGCCACACTAGGATGAAGTGTTAATGGGGTTGTATGGAACATCCTTAGCACCTCCTCTCGAAGCATCACTGGTTCCGTGGTCCATCCTCTGATGATAATGACATGCTCCCTACCTTCAAAAAATCTTTCAGGAGACCGTCCTGTGGATATCTATGCCCATCAGGCCTCGCAGTTAATGTATCCAAGTTGTGCATCCATCACTCATAGAAGGAGTGGGGAGTGACTACCAAAGACTGGAGATAAGCTGCTCCATCTCTATCCACAAAGGATATCAGCAACGTGGGTAGATGCTCTATCACCTTGCTCTTCAACTGGAGAGAAGACCACCAATGGGAAGCATCTACTACCACATTCCACCTCCCAGGAGTATAAATAATCTCAAAGTCATAGTCCTTGGGGAATTCTAACCATCAACGATCTCTCAGCTTCTGAAATCTCTACTTACACTTATCCGTTCATAGGAAAGGATCCCCCTTCTTCATCAAAGCTGACAAGTGTGCCACTACCCTAGATATGTCTAGTTCAAAACTCTAGTAGTACCCAGTAAATGTTGATGTACCTCTCCCATTGGGGAGGTAGTCCCAGAAACATCTTTTAAGAAGATGTCCCCACACTCTGGCACTACTATTGGGAACTGAAAACCCAAAACTCCCGCTTCCATGAGGGTATGTTTGGATGACCCATGAGTGATCGAGAGCACCCTTCTATGCAAGAGTGTATCATGTGCTACGTAGTATTCCTTTTTCTCTAACTAATAAAAATTCCATTCTAATGTTGTAGATAAACCACAATATTTTTTCCTAATACATTCATTCTAAGTGTGAACTATGGATGTCCATTCCATATCCAAACCAACATCGTAAGGCATCGACGCTACCACCAAGACATTAAAACCAAAACTCTTGCCTCAAGGGTCAGATCATATTGTCATCATTAATGTGATTATCGATTCTCCTCTCAATGGGGTCTCCAGTCATATGGTTCAAGTCTTCGGTTTAACCAGAAACTCAAGATATTGAAAAAGAATCATGGTAATAATGAATGATCGGTACCTATGTCTATTAATATGTCAACTAGTAGTAGGCACACTAAATACCTTGAATCATTCCTGGAGCCCATGGGTCACACTTCTTGACCGCATGCAGCTACTCCCTTCCCCTGTCCTCATATTTTATGAGCCTCGTGTGGACCACATTAGGGGGGTGCTTGTAACATGTCAGAATGTATACCACCTCATTTTTCTCTCTAATATCCACTTCCATGTATGATACCATGCAGATTTGACTTTTCCTAACATTTATTCTTCCCAAAATATTTTACACGCCCATGTCTCTAAGATTGGCATCTGTTTCATGCCTTCCCACTATTAACATTCACTAGCTGCATCCACTCAGCCAAAGAACTTTCAACCACACAGGTTCTCTCTAGTACACTAACTTAAGTAGGAATGCATATAATAATAGTGCTATCTCGAATGTCCCTAAACAAACCTCTCTCGGAGTTCTGATCCCTAAAGCACCTACCGTATTATATTCATCATGTATCAGGGATAGTCGGTATTCCTCGATGAATACTCAACTACCGACATGTCGTCCTGCTGAAGCTGTAAAAGCTCTAGGGAAAATTCATCCCTTAGCTCTATATAGAAAGAGACCCCCCTTCTCTGAGGAAGGTTCTTAATATTTTCCACAGAAGAGTCACCTCTTCACAAGATCGGGCTAATCTAAACCATGTCATCGTCCAACTGAGCCACATAGAAGGCTCTCTACCAGGCCCTCCATCTGATCGAATGGTGTCGTGGCTAGATGGAATCTCAGATACCTTCTCAATCCAGTACATATATGCATGTTAGTCGGGCTCGCCTCAGAACCAGAGGGGTATGTGATGATGAAACACGTGTAAGGAACAAAACCTACATGTTTCCTCTACTAGTACTACCGATTATAGCTGATGAATAACAGGTAGTGATATAGCTGGCAGACTACCCAAAGGTACCATCTCGGGCAATAGTCCATGTACCGAAGCCTCATCACCATGCAGACCATCCTCATGGCCACACACCGATAAACACTAGTATATAGGATCACCATATGATCTGCTGGTGTCCCAAAATGGAAGAAAACTCTAGCCACAACCTCCAGCTAGTCCTCAGCTGCTTGGGGATTTGTCTCGCCTCAAAACCTCGGAGGCCTCTACCGCTGAAACCTGTGCAACATACTCAGTTAGCGTGCACCATTCTCTAGTGCGGCTAGTGGTAACTACTTCCCAACAGTTGGTCGTTCTTCTGGTACACCACCTGATGGTACCAACATAGTAAAAGGCCCCTATACAAGAGCCTTTTTGCTCAGTGGGCCATCATTGTGTACTCTCTCTGGAATTCTAGCTAGCCGTCTATGTGGAAGCATTCAGATAAGGAACATGTGTGCCACTGTCATTATCTTATGTTTGGTGAGCTGACTCAAAGAAATCATAAATAAAACATTTCAAAAACACACGCAATCAGCGTTTTCGTGTGCTGAGTCAAAAAATATAATTCAGGGTCCTGGTGTATGGATACGTCAGCCACGACACCAACACTGGATTCTACAAACTGAAAACCACACTCACAACACTTAATGAAATTACCAAATAGAAAATATTAGAATCTAGTTATTCTATTGAACCAAACTCTTCTGATACTACTTGTCATGACCTGTCCCCCATGGCCCGTGTCGTGTCTACCCCAAGCCCGCCTTCTATAGGCCAGAGGTGGGCGACTGGCACCAGAATGGAATTTCATTAAAACATGAAGGTATTTCCTTTACACCTGTACAAACATAAAGAGAGGAATGGAACAAGAAGAAACTGCTAAGTAAAGTATGGTAGTAAAAATAGTGTTTAAAGTAAAGAGGTCGAAATACAAGCCAACTGAATGTACAAGTACAAATCAATAGTAAAAATACAAATAAAAAGTGAAAACAGCTCCAGGATCGTCCACCGTGGATCCTACCTAAATCATAGGTACAACTCATGATAAATATTCTCTATGTCACATCACACCAAATGGTCCGCCTCCGAGTACCTTCCAGTCCTGCTTCCATCAGCCTCAATCAGTTTTGTATGTTGTCTGCACAATACACAACAAACTGTGGGTGAAGCTCGTGCAAGGTTGAGTATAATGATACTCAGTAGTCACTATGGGAGAAATGGGTATTTGCGACGGGTTATTTGTGACGGGGGTATTTGCCCGTCGCAAAAGGACTGGCGCCCTTTTCGCGCCAAATCGCGGGAAACATATTTGCGACGGGGGAATATTCTCATCGCAAATAACCGGCGGCGGTATAAGGTATTTGCGACGGGAATATTCCCCCGTCGCAAATAGTATGTTGGCAGGTGGTTATTTGCGACGGGACCCGTCGCAAATAACTATTTAACCGTTGACCGTAATAAATGCTGGCTAAGGTATTTGCGACGGGATACCCGTCGCAAATGGGCCGGTCGCAAATAATCTAACCTATAAATACCCCCATCCGTTTTTTTCAAATCATTCTCAAACTCCATCTTCTTCTTCTCTCAAAATTTTATTTCTAAAGTTCAGTTTTTCTCAAGTTTAATTTTTTTCTCCGGAGTTGATATTGAAGTTTTGAAGAACGATCAGAGATCAACCTCAGATCAATTTTCAAGGTATTTATGTTCATTTTAATTTAATATTTATTTTTAATTTTTTATTAGTTTCAATTATTCTTAATTAGTTGTAATTTAATTATGTTTACATTGTTTTGTTACTTAATAATTAGTAATAAATACCAATAATTAGGAATAATAACATTATTACATTATTAGTATATTTTATTATTAATATTAAAATAATATAATTTTTTATATATATACAATTCTCTTTTCATCTGTGTGTTTGCTGTCTCCACATGTATTATTTGTATATGGAGATAGGAAACACACAGATGAAAGGAGAATTGTATATAAATTAGAAAAATATATTATTTTAATATTAATAATAAAATATACTAATAATTTTTTATTCATAATTATTGGTAATTATTACTAATTATTGGTAATTATTCATTTAATTACTCATAATTAGGAACAATTACCAATAATTATCAATAATTAGGAATAATTATTAATAATTAGTAATAATTACCAATAATTAGTAATAATTACCAATAATTAGTAATATTTACCAATAATTAGTAATACTTACCAATAATTAGTAATACTTACCAATAATTAGTAATAATTACCAATAATTAGTAATAATTATTAATAATTATCAATAATTAGTAATAATTAGTAATAATTACTAATAATTACCACAAATTAGTAATAATTAGGAATAATTACCAATAATTACCAATAATTACAAATAATTAGGAATAATTAGTAATAATTAGTAATAATCAGTAATAATTAATAATAATTAGTAATAATTAGTAATAATTAGTAATAATTAGTAATAATTACTAATAATTACCAATAATTAGTAATAATTACCAATAATTAGTAATAATTACCAATAATTACCAATAATTACCGGTAATTACCAATAATTACTGGTAATTAGAAATAATTACCAATAATTAGTAATAATTACCGGTAATTAAAATGATTACCAATAATTAGTAATAATTACCAATAATTAGTAATAATTACCAATAATTAGTAATAATTACCAATAATTACCAATAATTACCAATAATTTACAATAATTACCAATAATTACCAATAATTTACAATAATTAGTAATAATTACAATTAATTAGTAATAATTAGTAATAATTAGTAATAATTAGTAATAATTAGTAATAATTACCAATAATTAGTAATAATTAACAGTAATTAGTAATAATTACCAATAATTAGTAATAATTACCAATAATTACCACGAATTAGTAATAATTACCAATAATTAACAATAATTAGTAATAATTAGTAATAATTACCAATAATTAGTAATAATTAGTAATAATTACCAATAATTAGTAGTAATTAGTAATAATTAGTAATAATTAGTAATATTTACCAATAATTAGTAATAATTACCAATAATTAGTAATAATTAAAAATAATTAGTAATAATTAGTAATAATTAGAAATAATTACCAATACTTAGAAATAATTACCAATAATTAGTAATACTTAACAATAATTAGTAATACTTACCAATAATTAGTAATAATTACCAATAATTAGTAATAATTACCAATAATTACCAATAATTAGTATTAATTACCAATAATTAGTAATAATTACCAATAATTACCAATAATTAGTAATAATTAGTAATAATTAGTAATAATTACCAATAATTACCAATAATTAGTAATAATTAGTAATAATTAGTAATAATTAGTAATAATTAGTAATAATTACCAATAATTAGTAATAATTACCAATAATTAGTAATAATTAACAATAATTAGTAATAATTACCCATAATTAGTAATAATTACCAATAATTACAAATAATTAGTAATAATTAACAATAATTACCAATAATTAGTATTAATGAGTAATAATTACCACTAATTTGTAATAATTAGTAATAATTACCAATAATTAGTAATAATTAGTAATAATTATCAATAATTACCAAAAATATTAGTACTATGAAAATAATAAAAAATTTATATAATATTAAAATTATCAATATTTGTAACATGTTTTGATTTATTCTCAACATATTTAATTCTTAAAGGGTCAATTTTTAGGTCTATCTCAATAAAAAGTTTGCGTCAGTCGTGTATGATCTAAACTCTATAATTATCCTAGCTTGAGTGTTTTTTCTAACAAATTATTCAAAACCAGTAATGCTTTTATATTTTAAAGAGAAATATGGAACAACGAGGTCGTCAACAATCCTTATTAGGTGACCGCATATGGATAAATCAACGTAGAAATCCAAACGGTTCTGGTTTAAATCAAGTATATGTAGAGGGTGTGAATACTTTTTTATCATTTGCGGCATCAAATCCAGAATTTGTTTCAGAAGAAAAAATAAAATTCCCTTGCAGAAAATGTTCATTGAGAACGTTTGACACGTTTGAAAAAGTGGGAGAACATCTCTTGCATTTTGGTTTTCAACCAGATTATGTTTTTTGGTATCAACACGACAAACGCAGTTCTAGAGCAGGTGATACCAACTTGATTCTGGATCCATCCCGGTTACAAGATTTAGTACATGATGTTGCAGGTTCATCTGTTCAACATACAGAAACTCCGGCTGATATAGCTTCAAATCCTGAGTTGGCACCGTCTGAATATTATGAGTTGTTGAAGTCTACTGAGGATGCATTATATCCTGGCTGCAAGATGAGCAAATTAGAAGCAGTTGCAAAATTTATGGCTATCAAATCAGATAACGGAATGTCAAACACCTGTTTTGACCAGATATTTGCTTTGCTTAAAACACTATTACCCGAAGGAAATGTTTTACCTGCAAATTACTATAAGAGTAAGAGGCTGGTTCAAAATTTTGGACTTACTTGTCAGAAGATTTATGCATGTTCAAATGACTGCATTTTATATTCTGGGGAAAATGAGTCGTTGGATAGTTGTCCCCCATGTGGGCAACTGAGATATAAAGAAGGACAACACGGGAAGTCTGGTTTGATTCCTGTAAAACAGTTGAGATATTTTCCACTTACATCCAGACTCCAGCGTTTATTCATGTCTAAGAATACAGCGACAATGATTTCATGGAATAAAGAGAATATTTCAATCGATAAAATCTTGAATCATCCAGCCGATGGTGATTCATGGAAACATTTTGATAGAGTGCATCCATCCTTTGCTTTAGAAGCTTGAAATGTTCGACTGGGCCTTTCCACTGATGGTTTCTGTCCGTTTGGATCTTATGGTAATCAATATTCATGTTGGCCTGTTTTTTTTACTCTGTAAAATTTACCTCCCTGGATGTTGATGAAGGAGCCATATATCTTTTTGACTTTACTAATTCCAGGACATCCGAAGAAAAATATTGATGTTTATTTGAAACCATTGATTGATGAAATAAATTTATTGTGGAGTACTGGTGTCAGTACATATGATGTTGCAACGAAACAGAATTTCATACTAAGAGCAGCATTGATGTGGACAATAAGTGACTTCCCGGCTTATGGGATGTTATCCGGCTGGAGTACACACGGTCAGAAATCATGTCCTTATTGTATGGGAGAGAACAAAGAATTTATGCTCATTCATGGAAAGAAACCTTGTTATTTGGACTGTCATCGCAGATTTCTTCCAGCTGATCATCCTTTTTGCAAAAACAGATCTCATTTCAGAAAAGGAACAGTTGAAAGGGATGGACCTCCAAAAATGCTATCAGTTTCGGAGTTAAAATCAGTTGTATTTTCATTACCTCCCATCACTTTTGGTCCCACAATAAACTAATGGAAAATTTCTAGTTTTGGGAAAGAACACAATTGGATTAAACGTAGCATATTTTGGGATTTTCCATATTGTTCTGATTTTTGGTCTGACACATGTTAGATGTCATGCATATTGAGAAGAACTGTTTTGATAATTTGTTTCATACAGTTTTGGATACGCCAGGAAAGAGCAAAGACAATTTAAATGCAAGTTTAGATCTTGCCCAAATTTGCAGGCGTCCAGAATTGGAACTGTTTGAGAATGTCAGAACAGAAAGGTTACTGAAACCAAAATCAGCTTATACACTGTCTAAAGAAAACCGTTTATTATTTTTTCAGTGGATTGCAGATTTGGGACTTCCAGATGGTTGTGCTTCCAATTTGGGTAGATGTGTAAAGAATGGTCATATTACTGGATTAAAAAGTCATGATTGTCATGTTATAATGGAAATACTCCTACCCATTGGATTAAGAGGTCTGTTGAATTCTGTGATTTGGGATTCCATAACAGACATGTCTCATTTTTTTCGGGAAATTTGTGCGGCTACAGCAGATTATGATGCTCTAAGAAAACTTGAAAAATATGTTGTTGTAATTATACGTAAACTGGAAAAAATATTTCTGTCATCTTTCTTCGACTCAATGGAACATTTGTTGTTAAAGTTTCCATATGAATCCAAATTTGGAGGTCTAGTACAGTTTCGATGGATGTACCCATTTGAAAGATGTATGCAAAAATTGAAAAGAAAAGTACGTAACAAAGCATCTGTTGAAAGATCTATTGCAGAAGCTTATTTGAAAGAGGAAATATCTTTTTTATGCTCCCATTATTTTGAATCTGAGTATCCTTCAAAACACAACCGAATGGGATGAAACGAGAGGAATATTGATGAAATCGACAATCAATTATCTGTTTTCAACCAGTCAGAGCTTGGTTTTGGTGGAGTTTATGAACGCTGGATTTCAGATGATGAACATCATAGAGCTCATACATATGTTCTTCTCAACTGTGAAGAGATGACATCAGGTGTACTGTAAGTGTTTATATCACTTATTCTATCATTTATGTTACAGTAATTAACTTTGGTTTTTATAGGTTGTATGATAATCATATCAAGAAACAAATTCCACAAATTACAGCAGCTGCTCTCGAAGAACGTCGACTGAAAAATTTCTCCCAGTGGTTTCAAAAACTGGTAACATAAATTATTTATCTTTTAGCAACTCATTCAATGTATAGTTTACTATATTGATAATTATTTCACAAATTTTCAGGTGTCTCGACATGCTGATAAAATTGACAAACAGCTGTGTGTATTGAGTAACCCACCTTCCAAAATTGTTAAAACTTATAATGCATATGTGGTGAATGGATTTCGATTCAACAGACATGCATATGGAGAATCGAAAAAAACACTGAACAGTGGAGTTAGCTTGAGAGGATCTCATCATCGAGAAAATGAAGTTGACTTTTATGGCATACTTGATGAAATCATTGAAATCTATTATCTTGGACAACATTACATAACCATGTTCAAATGTCGGTGGTTGGATACAGAGAGAGGCGTGCGTGTACATCCGACTCATGGAATCATCGATATTAAATGTAAAAGTGTTCTCTCAGTAAATGAACCATTCTTGTTGGCTCAACAGGCACATCAAGTTTATTACGCAAAGTACTGTGCTACATCAAGAGACTTGACTGATTGGTGGAGTGTAATAAAAATCAAAATTCGAGACAATCAGTTTAGTCAAAGTGAATGTGCTTTCACTGATGTGCAATGAATTGATGTTTTTCAAGAGATTACTCAAAATCAATCTTTTTTACAAAGAGACATGAGTATCGATGACGACACCCCACATTTAAGAGTCGGTGATGAAGATGATGTTAATGATGTCACATATGAATTTGAAATGGTAAGAGATGAAGCAACTGTAACTCGAATGGATATCGATGATGTTGAGGAGGAATATGAAGATGACATTGACATATATGAAGATGATGATGAAGATGAACACTGATAGAATTCCATGGTATTTATATACAATCATACTATGTATATATGTATATATAATAGTAATTATCAATTATTTGCTAAAAACGTTAACATTTTTTGTTTCAGATGGACGACGCCACATTTCATGAGTTGGCGGATGCTGATCTGCCTTTCGATGTGGATGAGTTGCTGGCAGATGACCCTCAGCCTGCAGGCGCTCTAGGGAGTACACGGAGGGGGGCGGTCTTGCACGATTAATGATTCCTGACCCCGTCCCCGAGCGACGTCCACGACTTGGGTTTGATCCACGCACACGGAGGTGTGATAACCTGTGTGATAACCTGTGGATTTGACTAAGATTTTATTAATCTATTAACATAATAAATGTTTATTATTTTTACAGTTTTCCGCATATAGCAGTCGGACAGGGCAGCGCTATTTTGCGCAACTATTTCTCTCAGCCATGGACCACACGTGAGCAGATTCCCATTGATGTGCAGCAGGCCATGTTCGGTCATTGGTTGGTACGTACGTAAATAAATAATTTTTATTTTGAAAATTATTTCATTTCTAACTTGATATTTTGATTTATTTGTTGGGTTTATGGTATCCGATCGAGGATACCGTGCGTAACGCCATCCACGAGGCATGGGAGGTGGCCATGCGTGATCGCCTTCGTCAGTTTTTGCAAAATTTAAGAAAATCTGCGATGAAAAAAGCAGGAGTGTCAGATTTTGACGAGTCATGTAGAGCACACCGACCAGAGTACATTTCATCCCATGTATGGGATTGATTATGTGCGCACTGGATGAGTGGTGCCTTTCAGAGGAGATCATCGGTGGGGAGGTAGAATCAGGGGAGACAGGAGGTGACTCATCGAGCTGGGAGTCGTTCTTTCAGTACTCATAGACAGCATCTGGTACATACATTATATATAAATATTTTATATAACTATAAATATTAACAGTTTATTTTTTATTCTTATAGGCTGTCGAGCACCCCGATATTACGGAGTACGACGTATATCGGAGGATGTATAGTGATCCTGCTACTTGGGAGCTCAGAGGTGATCATCATCATCACATCGTGGTTAGTATTATTTGTTTTCAAGTTTAAAAATTAATTGTATATAATATATTCACAATTTTAATTTTAAATTGCAACTACAGGAGTCATATGAGGCTGCAGCGTCACAAGCCTGGCCTGAGAGTCAGGCCGATTCATCAGATCAGACCACTGGACATCAGTTTGATGAGGCGGCATGGATGTAGGCCACCCAGTATGCCTTCGAGAAGGGCCGGGTAGTTGGTATCAGCTCTCGACTGACTCCCAGAGATTATTATGGCAGTGCTGCGATGTCGGCATCCAGCTCGAGAGGAGCTCATGCATCTTCTTCTGCTATACAGTATGAGGACCAGTTGTGATCTCATACTGCACTGATAGAGAGTCTTCGACAGGAGCAGGAGCAGATGCATCAGCAGTATGAGGAGGAGCGTCGACGCCAGCAGCAGCTGTACGAGGAGCAGACGAGTCGGTGGCAGCAGCAGCATCAGGAGCAGATGGAGTACATGCGCCAACTCACTCATGCTTTAGGGATAGAGTTTCCTCCACCACCATCTGCAGATCCCCCCACCACCCTCCTTCGGATTAGAGTTTGTATTTATGTTATAAAATTTGTGAAATCAAAATATGATTTTTTTTCTATTCGTAGTTTCTGTCTCATTATAAAATATTTATTAATATTCTATTATTTTGTATTTTTGAATTATAATTCTATTATAATTATATTAATTAAAATAATTTATTATTTTTATTTGTGAATTATAATTCGATTATTATATAATTTAAAATCATTTATAAATATTTTATTATTTTTTATTTTTGAATTATAATTGGATTAGTATTATATTAATTAAAATAATGTATTAACAATTTATTTTTTTTATTTTTTTATAGTATTTGCGACGAGATACTATTCCCGTCGCAAATAGTATTTGTATTTTTTTATTTTTTTAAAAATAGTTTTTGCGACGGTACCCGTCGCAAATAGGTTTTTACAAATATACGGAGTACTAGTTGCGATGGGGATTCTCCCCGTCGCAAAAAATTGTTATTGCGACATCGTTTTCAGCAACGGTTCATTTGCGACGGGCCCCCGTCGCAACAAGCCATTTGCGACGGGATCTCGTCGCAAATGACCCGTCACCAATACCTGTTTTTCTAGTAGTGAGTGACCTCGAGACCTCGTAGGTCTCCTAATAATACACAAAAAAAACCACAAAGAATTACATCAACATTGCTTTCGTAAATTCCCATGAAAACTCCTATGTTATCAAGATATAAACATCTCATACATGAGGGAATAATACCACAAAAGTAACACTACAAAGGTAACACCATGAATGTAAAAGTACCACACATGTAACACTACGAAGGTCACACCATGAAGGTAAACGCACCACAAAGGTATCACCATGATGATAGTACCATGAAGATAAAAGTACCACACATGTACAACCACGAAGATAGTACCACGAAGGAAAATGTATTAGTTCAAATAGAGTCTCATCTCAAAATAGGTTTTTAGTGAAGTCTAGATGTATAGATGACTAGTCGCAAAGCTAGATCATCTTATTCTATAAAGAGGCACTACTTCTGATCATAGGGATTTTGACCTAACATGATCGATAGGTACTAACCCCCACAATGATTCACACAGGATCAAATCCACCCAAGAACGATTTGTAACTTACCCCTGCAACGACCCACATAGTATTTGATCCACCCAGGATTGGTATATAGTTAAACCAAAATGGGCCACTCTATGTCATGTCCTCGTCGGGTCACGGGCTGCTGATCCTCACAAGGCCACGAGGTGCTGAAACAAAGAGGACTACAAGGTGTTAAACCACACAAGACCACCAGGTGGTGATACAAATAAGACTTCTAGGTGCTGACCCCCATATGATCGCTCGATACAAACCTTCGTATGGTCTATCTCTGACCTCCGCCTCACTACTAGCCAATGGATTCCACTCATAGCAAACTTGATTATGCGAGAAATGCATATCAAGCCAGTATTTTAACTTGCACGAAGCACCAAAAAATGGTAACCCAAAGGAGAACCATGTTGTAAGGATTTCAATGCGAAAGACAGCGCATCAATCAGATGCCCAGTCTGTGAGTTATAAGAATTTTAGTTCTGGGGGCCCGGCTGGATTCGAGTTCGATCCAACCCATCAATACTCCAACTGTCTCCAAAACTCAAGAGGAGTATACCAAAATGTCTATCTCGATACAAGGATCCCAACTCGGAAGATGTTTCATAAAATAGACGGCTGGTTCTCAAGATATATCCATTTAAGTGTTTCTGGATCCGGTTGGTCCTGGGTCCGGTCCGACCCGGTCTGGGCAGGGCCATGGCGGCTCGGCCCGCTTAGCCAAGGTCTGACACAGCCCGCAAGGGGAGCAGCCCACAAATGGCTTCCAAGCCTGTATAGGGCGGCCTGCTGGGGCAGCGGCTTGCCTATGGTGGAGTGCGGGCTGATGTGGGGTCCATCATAGCTAGCACGGAGGGTGTGACCCCCTGGACTCCGGAACTCCCGAATAACCCAGAGGCAATTCGATTTCCGAAGTAGGGGCACTGAGGAACCTTCCAGAGGCACGAGTTTAGCCTCCACCATGGCATCAACGGCAGCTTCTTGTCCACCATCAGTTTGTGACGTCACTCCACACTCCCTTTGCGTCTAGCCGTTCAGAAGAACGTTGTGGCTTTGTACCGTTGTCTACTCTTGCGGCGTGCATCGGCGCACACCGTCCTCATAGCTGGTTGGTGTCATCAGTATGATAGTTCTCCATGGTGTCGCATGGATAGCATGATATCAGAGGGTTCGGTTCGTGTTCGTTAAGAACGCACTCTCTGCATTATCTCGTAATCACAAGGGTGGATAAAGGGATTCAAGAGTTCATTTGAAATAAACTTGAATTTATAACCCCTACAAAGATACCATGCAACATCCTCCCACAAAAACTAATGAATCATGGATCAACCTGTTAGTTGGTTGGTCTACATTCTTCATATTATTCACGAACATGGAAGTGAAAATCATTTAAAATGCACAAATGAATAGACCCCCAACCTTAAGAACGATGGTGACCATGCGTTTGTGGATGTGGGTCGGTGTTTTTCATTTTCTACAATGGGATTCCAACGACGACCCTCTTACGTCAATCAACAGTTTGTGGTTCAGTGTCACCGATCACCTCCAACTGGGATCACCTTTTTCCACTAAGGGTTCGGCGTCTCGACACATTACCAGCACTTCGCTGCTAGGTTAAGTTGTCCTAATATCATCCCCCAAGCTCCATATATATAGGAGAGGGAGAGGGTATGTAATGAAATTGGGGATAAATGGGGCTCATTAATTATAATTTTTCCCAATTTCCCCAACATTGTTATTACATAGATTATAGGGTCAGTCCATTTAATGTCTTGACACACCTTCGTCCCCACACACCACTTATTCGTTGGTTGTTATGAAAGAAAATAATATAATAAAATTATTTTATTTCATTTCTTTTAAAAATATACAAAACATAAAATTTTATCTAGGCTTACTAGAGTCAATGTAAATTCTCCCTTAATTGAATCTCGGTGCTGTAGATTTAACGATGCCCTCTAATTTTTTATCCAAGCACCGGTTCAAACTTTAGAAAACACCGCTCACAGATTTTCTAAACGTACATTTAAAAAAATTAAATAAGTTAATTATGTTCACCCTTGACCCACGCTGGATGAGGTTAGGATCCACCTAATGATAACACACCCCAACGAACTCTACAGTACTCTCAGATATTCAATCCGAGTTACCATTTAGATGTTATGGATTTTACAATAAAATAATTGTCACTTAATTATTTTATTTACGGCCAAAAACTAAGTTTTCCTAGTGGCCTATGATGGCCAATGTTAGTATCATCCTAAGGAAATCATACCCTCACGAGTTTAGTGGTGGTATATTATTTTCAATCTGAGTTACCATTTGTGAGTTATAAGAATTTGAAAAATAAAATAATTTTATTTAATTATTTTAATTACTATTATTACATTTTTAGGTTTTTCCCACTGGAGGCCTGATACGACTAAACATATGTCATGACTAGGGTAAACCTACCATATTAAATGCAATAGTTCCCTAGGAGTTTGGATTCAGGTAACAATTTATGAGTTATTCCACTTATTCAAGAAAAATTCTTAACCACACTAATTAAAGCTTAACAAAACTTCAATGGATCATTCCAGGCACTCCAAGCCTCAGAATCACGCGCCGTCAGATTTCATGGTCTCGAAATAATTCCATATAATTTAAAAAAAAATTCAGAAATTTTGGGATAATACAATACAACCCCCAATAAGATATAACAACCCTCAATTGAGAGCTTCATGTGAAAAATTCCTCCTACATTCAGAGGATAATCAGATCACTTAATCATCGAACAGTGGATCAAATCCATTAAAAAGATATTATTCATCCCTAAATGTTCCGAGGATGATGCGTTTATACTATATTTTTATCATATGGAGAGAGAAAAATGATCATTGGTTATCATTGAATAATAATATAAATCTCGAGGAAGAGATCGACGTTATAATGTTGTGGGAATTCCCAAAAAAAATTCAAATAAATTTTTTCCTCGAAATCATCGACATAAAAGGGAAATGGATTTTCCTTTTTCTTAATAAAAGGTCCTATGAATATATCATTTAATATAAAGAATAAATCACAATACCTTCATGATAAGCCTCAATTATTTTTATTATCCTAAAATTTGTGGTTGAAAACTTGTTGGGTGGGTTGACAGCTAATCTATGAAAACCCATGGAGATCTGAGACATTGGTAGCTTTGATGATGTTTTCTGATGTTATCTCAAAGTAAAAATGGAGGATAGGGATATCAATGAAATCATGTCATTAACAAGAAATAGTGGATTTTAATTCTAGTTGTTCGGTGTATAAATATTATTGTGCCAAGAATTTTCGACATACTACTTGTAAATGGTGCATAAATAAGAACCCCAGAAATATCAAGATGGGATGTATAAATGATTTAGGCGTAGAATAGAAGTTTTCCTAGGTAATTATTTTCAATATGATAATCCCCTTAATGAAATAGGTAAAATTAATGCGTCGGTCTACCCTCTATGATGTTTCTATTTTATAATCTATAAGGAAGCATGACATCTTACAAACAAATTAACCAAGCCAGTGTTTTTCAGATAAAACCAACAACCTCCAAGGAAGTAAGGATGTGATTTTTACAACACAATTACAGAGGTTGATATAAAAAAAATAGCGGAGATAAGTATTATAGTTATTCATTATATATTAAAAAATTCAGTTTTTTATTCTAGTTCTATACTTTCCTTCATATCATGAATGTTTCGTAAAACTATTCAAACCCCACCACAAAGTAATGATTAAATGATATCAGTGAAAATTGAAAATGGGGAAATTATTTAATCCCATATATATAACTCTTCTCCTATAAAATGTTTTGGTATTGAATTCTTAGTTAACCTTGTCATTATCCCTTTGGAGGAATTTAATTCAGTTCTAGGCATGGATTGGATACCCCTACATAGGGCCACCAAAAATTGTTGTGAGTAGTAAATCACTCTCCATATTACGAATCTTCTCCCTATCCAATACATGTTAAAAGCGGAGGATTAATCGTATTCATAACCAAAATCCAAAGCATGAATATTTTTTCCCTATGAGAAAGAGTATCTGGTTAAAATGATTGAGTCTATATAAAACATCATCTTTGAAGACATGTCAATTGTGAAGGATTATGCTATTGTGTATCCTGAGTAATTTCTTGTTCTTACTCATAGTTGATTGGATGAATTTTAAATTGATCCTATACATGGAGAACATTATCTAGGACCCCATATAGAATTGATATTTTGGAACTTTATGAGATGAATAAACAACTATAGGATAATCTGGATGAGGAGAATATACTCCCCAGTGCTTCTCCATGGGTTGTACCAGTCCACTATGGCATGAAGAAGGATGGGTCAATGAACTGTTGCGTGGATTTTAAGGAGATCAAAAAATATCATGATAATGAAAAATAATTCTCTACCACAAATAGATTACTTTTTAACATTGAACATATGCTTACAGTACCCATAAGTAGAGAAATATTCATGGTGTTCATTGATTCTTTTAAGAAATCATTAGTCAATTTGTTGATGTAGAATGAAAAAGTCATATCCTACACATCATGGAAGTTGAAAGTTAAAAAATTAAACTTCCCAAAGAATGTTCATGTGTTTTATGCAGTGTTGTTATTTTTTAAAATATGGTGTCATTATCTCTTTGGGGATTAATATGAAATATATTGAAATAAAAAAATCATCATGTATACATTCACATATAAAGAGTTAAATATGTGATAATGAATATTGTTAGATCTTTTCAAGGACTATGACTACTCATTACACTACCAACATGGTAAAGATAATAAAGTGGAAGATTCTCTATGTGGAGGGGATCTAAAAATTCTAACATCAATGAGAATTGAGTTGGATTAGACCTTCTTAGATTTGGAAATGATGGACAAGGGAATCATAAGTGATTGAACATCATAAATCATTTCCCAAATGATTGCTCAACTGTATCTTCCCGAGAGGTTAGTAGATGATTAAAGAGATGTTGTGGGAATTTAGAAGAATGTAGAAACTATAACCAAAGGGAAATACTAGGAGATCAATGTTAATGAATAAAGAGTTTTAATATTTGGGTCAAGTGTGTGTGGACCATCTAATCCTGAGATTAAAAAGGAACTATAGGATGATTTACATTGCTCAATCATATTTATAGAACCTAAAATCCCAATGATGTTTCACAATATCCAAGAAAACTATTATTGGGACGATATGATGATAGAGATCATGGAGTATAGAACAAGATCTATCGTATTCCAACAAGTTAACACAGAATGGAAAAAAGGAAATGGAGTGATGAAAACCATACCCGTTACTACATGGAAATAGAAAAACATCACTATGGGATTTTTCAATGTCTTATGAAAGTCATATAGATGGATAAATTCTATATAGGATATGTTTGATTATCTTACAAAGACTTTATACTTCATTGTGATTTGATAGGACTTCTCAATAAATCATCATTCGCATATATAAAATAGGTAAATGGGGAGGATTCATGGAACATCAATATAAATTAGATTTTATTAAGACGCCAAATGAAGATTTTTCAACATGCTCTGTGTAATGAGTTGAACATCAGAGTTTCTTATCACCCTCAAAATGATGTCCAATATGATCAGACTATCCAGAAACATGAGTACATGTTGATAGAATTCTCAATTGACTTAATAAGAGGTTGTTTTCCTCATCTTCCTCTGGTTTATATCTTTCACAACAATTTTTTCTACTCAAGTATCTACATGGAACCCTCTAAGGAACTTTATGGGAATAGGTTCATAACACCTACATGTTGGGATGAATTTTGGGAACAAAAACTAATAGGATATGAAATGGTCAAGGAAATTGTGTATAATTTTAATACCATTTAGTAGAAAATCATGTACTATCGGAGTTGATAAAAGATCTATTCCAACAATCAATAACAATACATAGAGTTTGAGGTTAGAGAAATGGAATTCCTCCACATATGTCCATATAATAACTCTATGAGATTTGGGATGAAGGTGAAGCTTAGTCCATGATTCGTTTTCCCCATTAAGATCCTTGATTTTATTTGATCGGTGGCCAACCAACTTATACTGCAATATAAACTATTGAAAGTACATGATGTATTCCATGTATACCTCTTGATAAAGTATATGCAAAACCCCTCACAAGTACTCATTCCAAAGGTGGTACCATTAGAGAATGAACTTTCATATGAGGAGTATACAATGAATATTTTAGATTATAGAGAAAAAATCCTTCACAATAAGACAACACGCATTTCCAAGTGATGTGGAGAAACCAATTGTTTTATGAAGCGATGTTGGAATGGGAGGAGGTGATGAAATAGAGCTACCATCACATTTTTTAGTTTGGGAAAATAAAATTTCTCGATTGAAATTTCTATCATGGGGATGATTATAATGACCCGAATATTTATAATTAAATATTATTCTTCTATTTCCATTAAATGTGTCATTAAGTAATATGGTTATAGAAAAAACATGAAATTAATTTATTTTATTTTATATAATTGGATTTAAAATTCCATTATGTGTCATTAAAATTTATAATATTTCCATTGAATAGTGATCACATGAATTGTATAAATATTGTGTTTTAATAAATCTAATTAACCCGAAAAATTGAAGTTATGGAGAAACCTGGTAGAATTTTTCCACATTAATCCCATTTATTTTAGTTTTAAAGGGAGATAGAAACATTGGTATTTTCCCTTGACCAATTATAATTGGATATCCAACAGCTTAATCACGAGCTAAACCACTTACAAGCAATGTTGAAGCTCATAACGATCACGACACAAACCATAGTATGTATATTATTTTTTATATAATAATTAATATATTTCCATCTAATTTTTCTACTTTACAAATGAATTTTATTTTGATTAAATAAAATAGAAATAATATTTTATATAATATTCAAATTAAATTAAGCAATTTAGTTTAATGAATTAATATATTTTTCAAGTAAATAATATTTTAATATCTTTATTGAATAATATTTATAAAATATAATTTTTATGTTGTATAATGTAATTTTTATATGTGTTCCAAAACAGTTATTATTTAAACACCTAATATTTCGAAATAAATAATTAATATTATTTCTAAAAGGAAAAATTAAAAAATTAGGAATATTATTTTAATATAATGATTTTTATTTGTGTAATTATAATTTCCAATGTATACAATGGTTAGTTTATTATAATTTTCTACGAAAATTGAAATTTCAGGTAAAAATAAATACCATATAAATGTATGGATTATTTTATGACTTCATAATGACCCAATTGTGATGTAATAAATATTATAAAATGGATAAAGGATAAAATATACTTTTCCCATTTAAATTATATATTCTTATATTTATTTTATTAATTTTATAAATCCTTTACGAGTCCTCCAAAACCATTAAGATATTTTAAATTTTTAGAATCGTTTCTTTGAGAGTGATACTCACCTCAACATAAGAAATGGATTTTTTATAATGTTTTTCCCTTGGAAATATAAAATAACGAGAACCAATACTATTTGGTAGAAACCATTGGAAAATAAATGGGAAAGATTTTTATTTTGGTTATTTTATTATGTAGACTCCAAAACATAAATAATAATAAAATCCTCCTCTTTTCGAATATAAACTATCACTAGCGCCCATTTCCCTTCACTCAAATTCCTCGGAGCATGTCCAGGTTAGAGTTGGTATCCTAGAACCCAATTTTTTCACTTTTATTAGATGAATATTTTATGTATTAAATATTAATTTAATCATTTTATTATATATTTTTCATTATTCTACATGACTATAATGTAATGATGTCCAAGTGTATTTGTCGCATTTATAAGGTCATTTTAGATACCTTCTATGATGTGAACTATGAGGCACTATGAAATTAATCTTAATATAGTTTTGTGCATCAATATGATAATAATATGGGACACATTCTATATTGACCCTCAGGTGTGATTACATGTATGTACATGAGACTTTTTCTCAAGATTTTTTTACTTGGTAAACTCAAATATGGGAGATTATGAGAACAGGCATGCTAATAAGAATTTTAAATGTTTTGGTGTCATCAGATATTCCATTCTATGAGTGTGTTTAATGTCCATTAGACATTAATATTATCATTAATGAATGACACAACTCATGCACATATATTTTCATACAAAACACATCACACCATATGTTGGAGGGAAGTATGGTAAATTGGGTGTATCATGAATAAGGATTTATTATTGGATATGTTAACAAAGGATTTTTCCATTAAATATTTATGGAAGATGACATCTCATCCATTTTATTGAAATAGGACCATCACCCTAAATACCATAGCCATAGTGTAATGATGAGTTTATTTGAGATATTCAAAGAATAATGTATTAAGATTATAGGTTGAGGACACCATCATGAAATATTATTGATAAGATTATGTGACAAAGGCAACACAATACTCAGTGAGGATTTGTATGAGGTTTCCATTGTAGTGACTTTATGTTCCTTCAATTGGGATGATTTACCCATTGCTAGACTGTAATCATAGACTTTAAGAAAACCCGCATAATTCCAACATGAATGAATCCTGTAGGGTCACACACTATGTGTTTCTGGTGGTCTCGATTAAATTCTATTTGAATTAAATTAATTGATGAAATGTTATTATAAACTCTAATGAATAGTTTTATTTATGTTTTATTGATAGGATATATTACATTAATATTTATTCACTGGATAGTGAATAAAATATATTTATTTATTTTATTAAATATTTAATAAATATGTATTTAATAGTTTTTGAATAAAATATTTTTTTAAGAGAATAAAATATTTATTTGGGTGTTAAATCGATACATGAGGAGTTCAAATGGACCAAGACTATGTCTAGTGGAAAAAGAATTATTTACGAGTTGTTAAATATTATAAATCTATTTTTCACCAGTGGGCACACCACAAAATTATAATAATAATATTATTATTATTATTACTATTAGGATTTCACTAATGGATATAATTATATTTAATGGTTTTTAGGCAATTAAATTTTATTAATTAAATCCCGTCTCTATAAAAAAGACATATACATTTGTTGTGTAATTCCTTTGAACCCAATTAAATTTTTGGGAATAGATAATTATTACACCCACAAAAATCTACTTAAAATACTCCATCTCTTTCCCTCTCAAGAATGAGTACCAAAAAGGGATAATTTCTTCAAGTTCAAAGACTGAGCGATCAATAAAAAACAAAGCGATACATTCAATTTATCGCGCTAGCAGGTGGAGAGTGAGTGGAATTTCTTGAAGGCCATTGAAGCACATGTGTATTAGTACTAGATGGATTCTACCCTTGGTTTCTCCAATGTGCAGAAAAGGAAATCATGAATTTCCTTTTTGGAAAATCAATAATCATCAATGAAGAATTTTCCCAAGACCTTGTTTTTATTTTATCACTTATTAAACAAATAATTATAAATTTTATGTGCAGGATCCTTACTCATGGGTTCGAGAAACAGTTATTAAAATAAATTTTAATATTTCAGCTAACAAAGCACACATCCACTACACCTAGAACCAATAATTAGTATCTGAGCGGTCATTTTTACATTCATATTAATTTATATGATTTCTTATCTATGCACACATGTGGATATATTTTATTTCAATTAATTTGATCTTTAAAACAATTTGAATTAACATGTTATCGACATATTTATCATGTTCATTCAATGTTTCATTTTCAAAAAGGTTCCAGAACAAATGAAAAATCACAGGAGATTCTATTGGGAAGTTCCTAATCATTGGCTGAAAAATTTGGTTTACATGATGTGTTATTGGAGCACACATTGTATACACAGGAGCAATTTATCTAGATAAGAAGAGTAATTAATTAAATGTAGTGATTTTACTACACATGACGTGTTGACCGGGCCAACCTAGAATATGAAATGCATATATAGGGTGTGTAATTGGCATGTACATACCATGTAGCCCAGCCAAGTCAACACACTGAATCATTAAGCATATGACTTGTATTTACAATGACCCAGGAATATGTAATGTAGCTACTTGTACACAGTCTATATTATCTCATTAAAGGAAAAAATTAAAATTACATTAAATATATATATTTATCCTAAAAGGCTTAATATATTTATTATCACACCATTTTGTGTTTTATAATTTAATAATGGTTTTAAACAATTTTAAATGATCAATTAATTTATTGTAATTAAAATTTCATTATTGACTATTTCATTTATTTTCCATGAATTCTATTAATGATGGGTATCTCTATATACAGCAGGATTATCATTAATATGAATGTGAATTAATTACTAAATCAATTTATTAATTAATGCAAGCATGTTTGTCTTAAATAATAAAAGAATGAATAATGAAATTATTTTTATCCATTAACTTTTCTGTATTCATTGCATGTTTAACCATTCATTAGCTTGGACAATACATTTGTATATGTTAAAATTTAGTTAATTAATGTTATTTATTTCCTTCAATTATTTAATATTAAATTGAATGATGGAATGGGAGTCATCCATCCCTCCATTATTATATTGGACCTGTGTGTCCAAGCATATTTTTGTAAGTCCCATTAAACAATCCTTTGGTCCCCCTCACTTGTCTTTGAGTGAGAAATATTTGTAATTAATGGATCATCTCACGGAGCGAGTGGATGGTTCACTGTGGAACCATAACAACTCAAACTCGGTGATACATTGGTAGACATCTGGAATGTTGTAGCTCATGTCTTGTCTGACAGAAGCAGTTATTTCCCTTAGGTCACAGGTTGATTTAATGTCCATTTATTAAATCAACCATTGGATAATATTATTATGAATTAATTTTAATTAATTATTTATATCCTATCTAATGCATTAAAATTATATTTATTAATGCAAGACTGTGATCATATAAATGAATGAATTAATATTCAAAGAAGGAATTTGAATAAAATTTATTATGAAAAAATGTTTTATCCATCGATGCTTAATTAAATAAGTAATCATACACTTATATATTAACAAAACATGTAATGAATAAAACAAGATAAAAATTAATTCATAATAAATTGAAATCCCTCAATATAACATTAAGTCAGACTAAGACGTTTGTTAAATGATTGTGAACAAAACTCAATAGAACTATGTGGTTGACCAACCCTTGTTGGGAAACATATCTTTATATGGGTAGTTTTTATTAAATTTTATGGTTGATACATACATTTTACATGAAGAGGATTATCCGTTTCTAAACATGGGGTATTTTGGAGACAAGTGTTGAGAAAATTGAATACATGATTTATGGATTGGGGATTCTACTCAATGGATCAAGGAGGTACAAGCCTGTTGTTGGAAAATACCTGGTTAACCAAATACCTATAAAATAGCGTGACCAACCCCTGTTGGGCTAATTAAAAGGGGGATATAGATCTTGTCTACTAGAATTTTTTAATATATATACATTCCATGTTTAATGGTGAGGGATATTGGTACTTTATTAAAGAGTTTTAGATTTCAAAAAATCAATTAAATAATTTTCACAAAATCTGTAATCTAGAAAAGTACTAATATTATTATCTTTTAATTTCAGAATAAAATTTCAAGCTCTCAACCCCTATTAGAAATATTGGATCAATTCAATATTATCACTAGAAGTAAAATCCAATAGCGGTTCAGGCACCTTTCAGGTTGTTATACGCGAATAAAGAAAATCTTATGCTCTATAATCCTCATTGCCTTATCCATCTACTCAAAAGGCAAGTGACGAGGGGTTACTAGTCTTTAAAAATCATATGAAAAAACCAGTCTACATTATATGTTTGATTATTTCATCTATTTCTAGTGAACTCATGATATTTCACAAAAAAAAGATTGGTATAGCATGCATGACCATCTCTCTGGTCTTTACTAAGAAAGATCTAGACATGACTAGTTTGAGATTTCCAGGGTCCTCTTTCAGAGTATTCTTCGGGAGGTTTCCTTAGAGACTTTTTTCCTCATGGTGTTGATCTAATTCTTGAATCACTCCCTTAGATATTCTCCAATTTTGTTTTTTATTTTAATATTAGTGAAATTGAGTAAACTATTCTGGATTTTCTTATTCTACATCACAAACTTGATGAAAGTATGTTCCATTATAAGACTTTTGTCTTTATGGTGACCAAACAGAAATGGAATGTAAAATCATTATGCCTAATTAATCTTCACAACTACCCATGAAGAAGAATATCAAAGGGGATTCATGGTAATAAGATTCTTTCTATTTCTCTTGTGGAATGAAGGGCCACTAGAAGAAAAACCTCACACAACTAAAGAACCAAGGGGAAGCATCATGTACATTTGTGATCTAGTAAAAATTATCTATTTCTACATATTAGGTATTAGATACAGATTGTGCTGTACATATATGTATTCAGATATAGTAAACATGTGTATTTAGAAAAATTGACTAATGGGAGGTAGATCTACATGCATCCAAGGGGGCTAAAATTGTTATTGTAGCTATTAAGGACTAACATCACACATTGCTGACCAGAATGATTTTTGTTTTAATGATTTTTGTTATGTTCCATCAATTAAAAAAGCATTATTTCTATATCCGAACTAGATACACATAGATTCAATTTCAAATTTCAAAATAAATTTCCCTTCAATAATAAATTTAGTATTTTTTATCGTAAGTGACATTTACATAATGTTATTTACATGTTTGATTACATGGAAAATGTAATGGAAATATATAATGAAGAAACATAACATGAATCATACCACGCCCAACATGGGAATCACTATCTAGGTCGTGTAATTGAAAAATTAATGAAAAAATTATATCAAGATGGATATTTATATTCTTTCAAACTAAAACCACATGCTATATGTCATGCAGGTTTAGAATAAAAAATGAACAAATACCCATTTTGAGGGAAATTTGTAAAGGATAAAGTGCATCTTGGATTATTTCATACCAATGTGTGTTGACCATTTGTTATTGAGCAAAGGTGTGGGTGCTCACACTTCATAACTTTTACTAATGATTTTAGTATATATGGATATATTTACTTAATGAGTTTTATGAATTATTATTTTTATAAATTCATGGTATAATAGAATGATTATGTGAACTAGTTTTATAAGAAGATTAAGAAAATATACTATGAACAATGTATAAAATATCTTAATCAAGACGTCCTTGATTACTTACAAGATTTTGGGATCCTCTCAAAAATCACACCTCCTTACATGCCTTAGTGGAATGGTTTACATGAAAGGTGGATCTGCACCTTACTAGACATGGTGAGATCAATGATGAGTCATGAAATTTTTCTACTATACATTTTTGTATATGAGTTACCAATAAAGACACACATACTATACCAAGTACCAACTAAACAAATAAATGGTATTACATATGAATTTTAGAGTGGATGAAAAATTGTGTTATCGAGTTAACATATGTGGGGAAGAGAAATGTTTTATAAGGCCACTTTAGGTAACAAACATTCACCCCGAGTCACAAAGTGTACATTTATATGATACCCTTAGGAAACAATGTGATATAATCTAAAGGACCCCTAAAAAAGAGTTATACTATAATTAAATACCATATTCTTTGTGAGGGAGAAATATCCAATAAGGTAATGTGGAGAGAGATAAACTTCAAGGATGTCGAGGATCATGTAATATGGGAGTTGGTGCAAGATAAGATTCAATAATGTCCCATTGATGAAGGAAATATTCGAGAGACACCAGAACTTTATATATGTACAAGAGAGGTTATTGAAATAGAATATTATGATTTTCTAGTTACTAAGGATGGTAAATCATTATTAGTTGATAATAATGATCCTCTAACAAATAAGGATGTAGTAAGTGGCACTTATATTTCTATGTGGGAAGAAGCCATGAATTTAGAAATGGATTATGTGTACCATAAATAAGCCTAGATTTTGGTAGATCCTCTAGCTGATGTAAATAATTTTGGTAGAAAATGGGTATTCAAGAAGAAAATGGACATGGAAGGAAAAATTAGTACCTTTAAAGCATGAATGTTTTCAAAAGGGTTTAAAAAGAATCAAGGTGTGGACTATCATGAAACATTTTTACCAAATTAAAATTATGAAATACATCATATTTATACATTCCATTTCATATTACCATGACAATGGGATTTGAAAAATGGATATCAAAACAACCTTCTTTAATGGGAACCGTTAGTAGGATTTATAAATGACACAATTCAAAGGGTATTGTGACTTTATAGGATTCAAATAAGAAATAAATGACTGTAAAATTCCTTTTATGGATTAAAGAAAGAATCTAAGTCAGGGAAAATTCATTTTGATGAATCCATAATAGAATTTTGTTTTCTAAAGAATGAACGTGATCCATGTGTCTACAAACATTTCAGTGGGAGGGTACTCATTTTCATTACAGTATATGTTGATGACATATTACAAACTGAAAATGAAAGACCAGTCATAGAGTAAGTTATGTCATGGTTGAATAAATTCATTTCCAAGAATTACTTGGTGTGAGGATGCATATATTATTGGGATCAAGATCCATCGTGATATATCCAAGACGTTTCTCTATCCATGTCAAAGTATATACATTGACAAGATACTAAATAGATACGTTATAGAACAATCCATGAGGGGATTGTTTATATCATCACATGGAATTTATCTTTCGGAGAAAATGTGTCCCCAAACCCCTGAAGAATGAAATATATTTTAAAGGATTATATAGGAAACAATTATAGTTTTAATCATGTATGTTTTTCTAGGTACTAGGCCATATGTTTCCTATACATTATGTGGGTAAGGAAGATATCATGTTGATACAGGTGAACCCCATTGGATGGTAATAAAGACAATATTTAAGTATCTAGTGCGTACTAAGGATATGTTCCTTTTTTATGTAGGAAATGAGGAACTAGTTTTCAATTGATATGCATAGTGATGTTTCTAGACTGATCCACAAGACATGAAGTCACAAACGGGATACATATTCTCATTGAATAGAGGTGATGTGAGGTGGAAGAGCTCAATGTAGGTTGTGGTCATAGATTGTATAGTATAGTCTAAATATTTGGCTTCATCTATGGAAGCTATTGAAGCATTTTGGATACACAAGATCATCCAAGAGATTTATGTGGTCCCTAGAAATAAAGATCCCATCACAGTCTATTATAATAATACTACAGTGGTAGGTCTCACAAAAGATAAAAGGTCACATCAGTGGATGAAAGAAAAAACATCGAAAGTATCACATATTGAGGGGTTTTTTCTCAAAGGGGTGAACTTACATTGATCATTTTTTTCACATAAGACAACATGGAGGAATCCTTTAAAACAAAATTGACTCATCAGAAACATGATTATCTTGTGAGGTCTAGTAGACTGAAAATCGTAAGTAATAGGATATAGAAAAATATTGAGTTTTTTAGAGTTTTATTCATTGTAGTTCCTCAATATGAAAATTATATGTATGTGTTGTGACAAAATTCATAATTAATTTTGTGTCTAGATAAAAAATTAGATAGGAAACACAGTATATACGAATTTTAGGTAAGAGTACCCATAATCGAATGAGACATCTTCTCATGAACATTATACTTGGTAATCATGAAGGTGAGAGATTATGAGAGAAGACCCCCCAGTAGGAATTACACATGTTATGGTGTCATCATATATTTCTATCTGTGATCATGTGTAATGGTACATAGACTTTGAAATTATCATTAAGGCATGTCATGACTCTTGCACTTAGATTTTCTGATGAAAACTGTTTTTCCATATATTGGTGGGAAGTAGGGTATGTTGGGTTCATCAAAAATAACATGTGATTAAAGGATATGTCAAGAATGGATTTTCCCCATCCTTTTATTTGGAATTGGAAATCTCGACCCTTTGATTGAAATAGAACTATCATTCTAAATTCTTTGTCCATGGTGTACAATGAGATTATTTCAGATAGTAAAAGAACAATGTGTCAACCATATAGGTTGATGAATACTTTGTTCAACCTGATTGATGATATCATGTGACAAAGGTATTATATAACACAAGTGTGCATTAGTATGTGGTTACCCTTATTGTGCCTTTATGTTTATTCCTCTGGGTTACTTTACCAGTCGCAAGGAAATAATCATGGAAATTAAGAAATACCGCCTAATGAAAATGAAAAATAATACTAGAGGGTCACACACTAATTTTTTACGGTGTTCTATATTATGTTTTATTTAAATTTAGAGAATGAAAAAAATATTTTTCTCGGGACTGGTGAAAAATTTTATTTATGTTATATTGAACACATAAATTAAATAAATATTTATTCACCTGATAGTGAAAAAAAAATTTATTTGTTTTATTGAATATTTATAAATATTTATTTACTAATTTGTGAATAAAATATTTATTTAAGATAATAAAATATTTAACCATATTTTCAATAAATACAATTGCAGTTTGAATGGACCAAGACCACGTCGAGTGATAAAATTATAAATAATGAGGAGGTAAATATTATTTATCCATTTTTCAGATATTGGGGCACCACATAATATTAATACGGTTATAATTATAATTATTATACATCACAGTGTTTCACTAATGGTTATAATTATATTTAATGGTTGTTATGAAATTAAATTTTGTCACTGAAATCCCAATTCTATAAATAGTCGCCTATGTCAATTGTGTAATTCAATCAAAATCAATTCCATGTTTGTTAATAAAGAATTATTGAACACAACGAGTTATTCCACAAATCTTCTCCCATATCCCTCCCAATAATGAGAAAATCAATAGGTAATTTCGTCAAATATATATAATAAGTGATCAAGAATGAGCAATGTAAGACATTAGCTTCACCTTGCTAGAAACCAAAGAGAAAATTGCATTTCTCGGGGATCATTGGAGCACATGTGGATTGATTCTAGAGAGATTAACCCCTTATCTCCTCACAAGCGAAATGAAAGAAATCTTGAAGGACCCTTTCAGACAATAAAAATCATCAAGAAAGAATGCTCTTAAGTCATGGTGTTTATTTTTTCTATCATTAAATAATTTATTTATAAATTTTACATGCAAGATCCTTGCTCTTGGTTTAGAGAAATGATTATTAAAATAAATTTTAATATATCACCCTCCAATGTATACTTCTATTATGCCTAAAACCAACAGTCCATACTCTAACCTCACTAGTCTATAGAAATTATTTAGAACCCCCCATCATCTCAAGAAGCTCCTCCTAAGAATTTGTATCCACAGACCCATGTATGGTATTTCTCAATTATCATTTCGATTCAAGAACTTCTTTAATGTTATACTTCATAGTTTCCACATGTTCTTGTTGAGATATTTTATTCCATATTACCCTTCCTCCTAGTTTATTTATAGATAATCATATATCAATTTTCACTTTCATTAAGTCTCCCATTATCCTTTATCTAAACTAGTTATTATACCAAAATTTATTAAAGGATCCTCACATTCTATCTTTTATTCATGTTTCTTTATAATATTCAAAAAAATTTCTCAATTTATAATGTTGGGATATGAACTTCCTTGTTCCTATTATTACCAATTTGATTTCAAAGTGATCAGATATCTGTTTCTCTCTCATAATTAGATTTTATGAGTTTTTATGTGATTCTATTACGCTCTTGAAATTACACCGCAATTTTATTGGCCTAGAAAACTGTTTAGTGAATACCATTACAGTTTATGATAAAGGGTATTCACCTTTATACACAAATACATTATTAAATTATTATAAACATGTATATATTCCACACTCAATTAATGTGGAATAAATTTACATTGATGAATGAATCTATGTTTTATGATCTTTTTGTCACACTTAATCCAGAGAATGAAATGAATGTGATGGGTTTTTCCGGAATAATTTAAAACTCCAATACATTGGGTAATGTCTAGTATCATGGTTCATCATGTTTGGACATGGATTGAACCTAATTCCATTATATAATTTTCCCCTTATGTTTTCCTTGATTTTATAATTGACATATGTTTATAAGGTAGTGTTTTAAGATGTTTCTATCTTTCTCATGTTATGATTGTCATTCTATATCATGCCATATTATACATGCTCCTTTTATTCACCATTAAAATTAAAATTATATAACATGAATTATCTTCTTTATGATATAACATAGTTATTCCCTTCGTATTATTTCTAGGTCACCCCTTTCTTAGTTATTTCCATATGTTTTCTCATGCAGTTTTACATTCGAGGGAATATTATGTTCATGAAAATGATGTTTTCATTAAATATGATGTATTTTCTATTTTGAAAAGTTCCTATATAAAAAATAAAAAAGACATATCTGTCTCCAAGGTTGTATTAAGTGTCATGTTTTATATCAAATCATGTATTAATGTGTAATGAAGAGGATGGTTTTTATATTTCATCTTTTAAAAATAAACCTACCACCAATTTTCTTCACCTGAAGAAAATATAAAATTACTGATTTTTCCTCCAAGGCGATTGAACTAAAACCCTCACTAGTGTCTATAATGCTTCTTGAGAAATATTGAAAAAGATAATTTTAATACCAATTTTCTATCAATGTTAATATCGAGTATTCTAATTTTTTTTAAAGAACATTATTCAGTTTTTGAATAGTTTTTCAAGATGAATTTACACGAAGTATTTTCTTTTTACACACCTTATTGACATACATAGTGTGTATATACATAGGTGTGTTTTTAGAAGATTCTTCTAGAAGCAGAAATAATGTCTATTTTGTATATCTATATATATGTTCTTTTAATGACACTAAAAGAACCCCTAACCAAGCTAATCCTAAACCATCTCTATCTACTCTCTTTTCTAATACTTTAGTCACCCCACTACAAGGATTCCAAGAAACTACATTCTTTATTTACTGAACTCACCCCTAGGAGAAAGAAGTAAACCATTTTCTATTTCTAGTATTCATGTTTCAGGATTATTTGTTTTAAAAAACTTTTATATAGGTATGTTATCTCATGTTTTTATGTTCAAAAAATATATGTATTTATTATTTTAAATCTCTATGATAGATTACATTAAAATATGCAAAAAAAAATCATTCTTATAACTATGTAATATTACACTATATGTATATATAATATTGAATTCCATTTTTTAAGACAATATATAATTGAATTTACTATTTTAAAGTTGTTCAATTTTATATTTTTATTGTTTAAATTAATGTTAAGCGATAATTTATACCTTATATTTTACATCCCATTTGTTGGTTATGATATAAAGTAAATTAAACTCAAAGTAAAATGAGTTTCTATACATCTAGTATATGTATGTATACAGACACACAAAAACACACATGACACACAAACACACACATTTACATTTAGATATTATTTCATTATATATATGAATAAGAAATTCATTTCAAATCATGATTGTACTCAATTTGATATATTCAAATTATTCAAGGTTGAAATGATTTATTTAAAAATATTTTACATCTATAATTTTATGTATGGAATATAAACCTATTTTAAAAATTATATGTCAAGAATATAATTTAATTTTTCTTATGAATGTTTTATGAAATAAAAACTATAAAGGTATTATTTTATTTGAATAATGATCCTACAATAACTATTATTTTATGTATGAAGGATATATACCTTTAAACCATTTTTTTATGTATAATTTTTTATAATTAAGAAAAATTAGTAACTGAACTATTTATTCAAGGATGTGTTTTATAGGATAATAGTTATCATTTTATGTCCTCTTTCAATAAATATAAATTTTATTCGTTAATGAATTAAATATTAAATACATGGGATTCAATCATTCATTTGTTAACATCCCCTATATGTATGAAATGGATATTCATCATGGTTTTTCAGGTAAACGATTGAAAATGTAATTTACAATGAAATTTAATTTAAAATTATTTAAATAAATATTTGTGTGTAAATATAATAATGTATATTTATGTTTTCAACACAAAAAATACAGTAGAAAATATATATATATATATATGTAAGGGAACTCGTTAATGTTTTAATATAAATCATGCACTTAGACTTTGTAAATATGAAAGGTAAGTGGTAATTGAACCAATCCCATAAAAATTGGGTATGCCAAGACACCCTAAAATATTTGAATTGGCCCCATTGTATAGTTTCCAGAGATTGCTTAATATTTTCTAAAAACCAACTGGATTATTTTAAATGCTTTTCAAAATCATAATTATTTTCAAAGGTATTATAATGTTTTCAGAGGAATATCTATTTTCAAATGTATTATAATTATTTTAATGGAATAAGTATTTTACATGTTATTATAATATTTTCAATGGAGTATGTATATTCATTGGTATTTTGAAAATCATGATTTCAACGGAATTTAAATGATTTTTAAAAAATTGATTATATTATGGAAAATGATTTCAAATTTCTGTTTTAAAAACTATAATAATTTTCAAAGGATTTATAAATTTATTTCTAGAGGACTATTTTTTAAAAGATATATTCAAAATTATGTTCAATATTTTTTTCATTGGATTATAAAAACCTATTACTGGGAAATTATTCTTACCATATGTTTTATAAAATATCTTCAATATCATTTAGTTATTTCTGAGAGATTAATTTAAATAAATATCTAGCATGAGAAAAGCATTATTGTTCTGTTTATATTTATTATTTTAACTCGGATATTATTTAATATTACCCATTTTCCTCCAAATCATAGACCAGAAAATATCATTGGATGTAAGTGTATAAATATTATTCAATTAAATTTTATAAATAAAATAAATATCATTTTTTCTAATAGATATAGAAGTGATGGTATATCAGAATCACATTTCTATTAAAATTAATTGGTTATATAAAATTTTATATGAGTTTTTTTAGAAAAAATGTTTTTTAAATAAATGTGTATATATATATTTGGTTCAAAAATTATTCCCTCTTATAAGGTATACTTATTTTGAGAAATACATTTCTACATTAAATTTTTAGTTAAGGAGACACTTTAAAATTGGGCAAAGAAAATATCTATAAAGACCTTTATCCCTTCCCGATTATATTATTGTGATTATCCCCACAATATAATTATCTTTTCTCATAATTGTTTTTTAGCATTCAACTATAACAATTTTTTTTAAATCTGGATTGCCTTATATAATACATTATAACCAAGAATCATGGGATTTTTTATCTCTTGTATGATATTACCAAATATTTCACTTATCCTATAAGGGAAGGTATCATCAATGATTTTATATTTACATTAACATGTAAAAAAATTTCATATCACACTACTATCATTAGACAACTTCAAAGGCATGAGATAATAATGCATACTAACTATATTGAATTAAAACTTATAATATTTTTGGTCACAGTCTTAGTATTAAATATGGAACCCTTCTAGAAAGTTTTAACATAAACTCAATCTGAGTGTATTATGAAAAAAGCTCGGATCAGTTGTTATAAATTAATATATATACAAAAATAATTTTTCTAAATCATTACTTTATGACCATCAATAAGTACCAAGCCCTTATAGATGCTTTTTGACAAATGAATCTAGTATCTTTGATGTTTCTCTGAAGCATTAGTGGACCATCTAAAATTTATACCTTTACAAGTGATGAGATGATGGGAATATGTGGATACATTTACGAATATATGAGTTACTTCTACAAAATTGATAGATTCAAATTTTCAGTGACCAGTGATAACCATGAAGCCATTTTTAAAGGTAAATATCATCCAGTCTAAATCATGGAGATTGGGACATAGAATTTGATTATGTATAAAACAATTGCGAGGGTAAAATTCCATTTGGGGGGGGGGAATGTAATATCCCTCAATTTTTATGGATTTATTTTTGTTAATGGAAGTTATAAATTACACTTAATTAGAAATATGTATTTATAAAAATATTAATGATACATTACATAATAGTATAAGAATACCATTTTAGACTAAAAATTTGGGACTTTTAAATATATTTCAGCCCTTAGAAAAAAATGGCACAATTTAAAACAAACACACCAACTTGTAAGGTTATTTCTCACTTTGTCTGGATGAATCATTATTACAAGCCTTCCAATTATGATGATGATAATAATATAAATAAGGGAAAAAATAGAATTAATTAACATGAACATAATAATTAAATTCTTGTTGTCCACTTACTAACATATCTTCTATGTAGGGAATTTATCGAAAAAAAAATTAATTGGCCATTAGAAATAGATTTTGAGGATTTGAAATGGGAGGAAATTTTTAGTAATAATGTAATTAAAATATTGTATTTAAAAACCGTTAATATAATTGATAAATTTTATTTAATTTATAATGAAAATAAAAATTACTTGAAAATTACACATAGGGTTAAATCTATGATACAAGAATAATAAATTAGTTAATTTAAGTAATCTTAGAGACTAAAAGTGAAATGGTAAGTTTTGAGTAATAACAATAAAATGTTCAGCTAAAATAATAACAGGGAGGGGTAAAGAGTTAATTTTCTAGTAGTTTATGTTTTAGAATTTTTATAAAATAAAAATATATTTAGGCCATCCAATCCATGTGGATCAGCTAAACCTAAAACCCATTGGGGGGATAAAGCTCAACCCATGAGAAAATGTAGCCAACACCACCCCAGCTAGGTGGTAATAGATATTTGGTCACCTCACTGAGGCTATGCATAGGTTGGGAACATCACACACCCGCATGAACCATATGCTGCATATGTTTATCTAAATCACGGAAGGGCTCATGTGTAGAACCCTTAGAAGATGAACCTATTATAACTTATTGATAGATGTCTATTGTGTTTTGATTTTACGAAATCTAAGAGCCATAATATGTTTCAGTGTGCGGTGATTTATTGCATACACTATTCAATTTTCTATATATAGATGGATATATTGTGACTATTCGACCAAATGAACTTAAGTATCCTCTCATGTCTCTAATTTTTATTTTTCCCTGATCAAATTCACATGAATGTTCATACCTGTCATAAAATGCATTACTAGTGACATCTCCCTTGATGTATATTTGATTTATCTTTTTTGACCATGTGGAAACACCTTCAATTTTGTCCATCATACAATAACCTTCATAGAATTTTTTTCCTATAGTGAAATGTCCATAAAATTGACATCACTTAGAAAGAGTTTTACCTATAACCAACACTAATGGAAAACACGCTTCACAATGAAACTTGAAAAGGATAAATTTAAATATAAAAATTTATATGTGTTAAAATTAGGTAATATTATAATTTAAAATGAACCTGGTTCATTTTTATACAGTTTATCCGGATTAGTAAAGCTATAATCTTTTCTTTTTTACACCGCTAATTAATATCCATAGTGTGTAGATACACTGTGTTGTTCTCTACAAGTTCTCCTAGAACCCAAAACATTCTTGTCCCATATATGCATTTATAAGAGATTTTAGTTACACCAAAACAACTTCTACCATAGAAAATCCTAAATTCTCTACTTATGTTTTATTATACCCTTGTTCTAGAACCCTAATCAAGTGGACTAAAATCTAATACCTTCCATATGATACTAACCCTCCGTAATAAATCGAAAAAAAAATATTTTTAGTTTTCAAAACTCTAGTATGGAGTATTTATTTTTATTTTTCAAACTATTATATATTTATGTCATTTTAATTTTATTTTTTTAAAAAAATATATAAGTATTATTTTCAAACTATAATATTATTTACTTGAAATTATGAAATTATTATCATAATTAAAACTATATAGGTGGGTACTAGATATAGATATATTATTCTGTTTCATGATTTTCAATAATATATATTCTCGTGTATTGTTTTCAAAATCAACAAGTTAAAATTATTATGGTTTAAATTCATGTTTAATGATACTTTATATCCAATATTTTTAATCCCCATTAAATTTTATGTGATGAATAAAATTGCACTTAGAGTTATTTGGTTTTTTATACTAATGTAATAAGTGGGTAAGTATATATATTTTGACACACGCACACATACACACACATATTTATAATATTGAATGATTTGAATAAATAAGAAATTCATTGATAATAATTATCTTACTTAATATCCAATTCTATAATTTTACAAGGGTGAAAAAATTGATTTAAATTTTATTCTTTTTTATAATTTTATATCTGAAATATAGTTTTGTTTTCAAAATAATATGATAGGAATATAATTTAATTTCCCTTATGATTATTTTATAAATGAAAAATTTGAAAGGTATTAATTTATTTGAGTAGTGATTTTACAATTACTATTTTTTTATGTGTGAAGGATTCATAACATAACACCATTTTTTATATAAAATGAAAATTTTTATTAAAGAACATGATTTTCAAATGTTATTATTCAAGGATGAGTTTTATGTGAACAGAGTTATAATTATATTCCATATTTTAAAAAGAAATATTTTACTTGTTAATGAATGAAATTTAAAATACATGTGTGTTTATTATTCTTTCATTAACATCCCATGCATATTTGCAATGAATATTTTCCTAAGTTTTGATATACCAAATTAACATGTAATTTCATATGAAGGTTAATATATATATAAACATAGCTGTGAAAATTTTAAAATACATTGTAATATTTTTAACAAAAACATCCAACAGAAAAAATACAAATATAAATAATTATCATAATCATTTTATATAAATTTGGCACTTACAGTTTTTAATAATTAAATGGAAGTGGGAAGAGAAACCATCCCCAAGTAAAATGGGTATTCCTAGAAAACATAGAATGTTTGACATGGGCCCATGGTTTTGTTTTTGAAATCATACTTAACATTGTTTGAAATATCATGGGATTATTAAAAATTATTTTCTAAAGTGTGTGTTTTTTCAATATTGATATATTGTTTTCAAACGTAATTAAATTTTAAAACATATTATGTTATCAAAGTTGTATGTATTTTCAATGGTATTATAATTTTTTCAAATATGTAAGTGTTTTCAAATGAATTTTCAAAATCTTGTTTTCAAAGGATTTGTAAGATTGTTTTAAAAATGATACTATATTTTAAAATTTCGTATAAAAATTTGATTTCCATAGTAATAATTATTTAAAAATATTTTTTAGAATTATTTTGAATGTAGTATTTTCAAAAATGTATTTTCAAATCCTTTTTCAAAAGGTGGGTTTTTAGTTGGATTTTTAAAAAACCATGTGGTGAAATTATTCTCTCCATTTGTTTTATGAAATCTTTTAATGATGACATATAAGTTTCAAGGATATTACATTAAATAAGTATGTTGAATGAGAAAAGTCATATCACAAATATTTTTTTGTTTTTTAACTCCGATAATATTTAATAGTGGTTCTTTTTATCCAAATCTTATAGTAGAAAAGATCCTAAAATTTAAATTATTTAATATTTTTCAGTTAATATTTTTTAAAAAAATATAATTCATTTATTTAACGAATCTAGAAGTGTGGTCCTAGGAGAATCACAGACACCATGTCCAAGGTCACATCACCATATTCAATCATACCCACATTTGCTCATAGGAAATATCACATAAGGCTATCTTGCCCCTGGTAAAGGCAGACAACCTCATAATGAACCATCATCTAAGACTTTCTGGTCATAATTCCCCATAATAAATTAGAAAACACTACCTCGTTAGGGCCACCAAGCATTGATTAATCCACCTATCTCTTCTAACGATACATAGAACAAAAACATATCATTTGTAAGAACATGATCATGAAAATTAATTAATATAATATCTTTAGACTATAATTCATTTTATTTCATTCCCCAATAACATTTGTGTATTTTTTTTGACAGTTGGTTCATATATCTTACCTAATAATCCCAAACATTACAAGGACTACAATTAATCTCAATATCTATTTTTTACAATATAAAACTTTTACTATGAAATATAATTTTTTTTTGAAGCAATTCACAACATTAATAGAAAATTAATCCATTAGCTTAACCATACGTAACACATGTAAAAAAATTAAAACACATTGATTGATTATAAAAATATTAGTAAGGGATATAATATAAAAAACAACATCTTTAGTCCATGAATACATAAAAAATGATTTATTTTTTAAAATAAAATATCAGTTAAAATAAACATTTTACAGCTAAGGATATCACCTTTTATACCCAAATAATTTCATATATTATACCATATGAAATATTAAAGTAAAAAATTAAAACTCAAAATTATATCATTGAAATCTTGAAAAAATCATAATTACATTTTTAGAAAGATATACATTCATCATTATGACATAGAAAATACATTCCAGTACATTCTGAATTACTTAGATTTATTTCAAAAACTATTTTAATCATTGAAATATTTTATATGTAACCTAAGGAATCATTTACATATAATTATTACTCTTGGATTAACCATGATGTATACCCATAGAATATCCATCACATTTATCCATAGAGTGACTGTCACAGTTACACATGAAATAACTACTATTGTTATACACGTAATTACCATAAATGTATATTACCATAATGTTATATGATAAACCAAATCAACTAACTCTTTATATATAACCAAATAATTAGTGATTTGTAACTAGTTAACCCTATCTCATAATCAATTCACTTAAACTGTAATGTAAAAAATTAATTCGATCATTTTAAATATATCAATTTCAACCACAAGATAAAATTTAAGGATATTGATATCCTCTTATAATGCAAAAACAACATTAGAAAATAAAAAGAAAATAAAGAATAAGGGTTGGTAATTTAATATAACATGAAATATTTTATTTGATTCCAAAAATAAAATAATGTTTTTGGTGGTTGGAAAATTATTTTTCACTATATTTTATAAAATATAACATTCCATTTTTTGTAACATACATTTAACAGTTTGTAAAAAATTCAATTTGAAAACCACTCAATGAATGTAAAATAAAACATAAATTTTACTTTATAGTTCCCTTATTTTAATAAAATCACATCGATAAATTAATTTTAAAAATTTATATGATGTTGAAATATATATTTTTAATTGAAACATTGAAAGGGTAATTTTTAAAATAAATCCCATTGCCTTAGGCTAGAATCACCACATACTATCTTTATAATTCGAAATAAAAAAATTATAGGAATTATTTAAATAATTTAAAAACTATGTCAATTTTATTACAACTTTTTTCTCCCCTCATACCATATTATAATAATTATTTAATAATTGATGTTCACATTATAATTTTTTATGATATTCAGATCCTACAACCAAAATTTCATCAGTATATTGATAATAGTAAAAGGGGATATTATTTTACCAATCTATAGAATAATAATGAGGAAATTTTAATCAATTTTATACATAATTACACATTTAAATTTTCCCACGAAATATTGTTATGTAAAATTAAATACATTATAGCCCTAAAGATACTAGGTATTATGAACTCATGTGTAACATTTCAATTTTTTAACGATAATTATAGAAACAAGGATTCTTTTATTTTACAACTATTGAATTAAAATAAAATAAAATATATCATATTTCTTATTTTAATATACTTTTATATAAAATCTAATGTGACTTGGAAATGAAAAACAGATTATATATCTCCTTGGAGGTTCTAGTCTAAGTGTATGCACAACCAATTTTATCATTTTTAGTGAATGTAATTTTAAGAAGGGAAATGATATAATAACATTTTATATTGATATATATTTCTTTTATATCATATATAAAAAATAATTACATCATTAAAATATATATATAAGAGATGGTGATTGAAAATGATCAACATCTGTTTTTTAGATGATAGTTTGTTCTATACATGAATGATGGTTTCATTTTCCATTTGTTGGAAAAGGATTTTGATTTATCTTATTAAATTAATATAGTGACATATATGTGTATTTAGGATACAAGTGTTATTATATTTTCATAGTTTGATAATATTTGAAGGAGGTGGAATGAAAAATAATTCCAAATCATGTTGATAAATACTATAACTCATATTTGGAAAATATTTATTTCATAGCACCGAAAGTCCTCTAAGATTGGTACCGTTCCAGAAATAAGGCCACTATAATGTCGGTATTGATTGTTTTAATGTATTGGGGTAGATATTTGATAATAAAAATGGGTTATAATGAGTGAAATAATGAGGACAAGGGATGATCTTTTATTAGAGAGGGGAGTGGAAATCTAAAAATTTCATAAAATATTAAATTCTTATAATTTTATATTCAATTAAAAATGGTTTAAAATTTATTATTTAGAAGATAATTCTTGGATTAGCCTAAATACTCCAATAAAATAAAAATTATATATGTTTTTAATTTGTTTTTACCATTATCTTTTGGTTTTCACCCTACATTAAACATTTTCATACTTGCTATGTAAAATATGGTCTTTTACACCATAACGGTTTTGATATGAATAGTAATGGTAAAAAACCAATAAATGAACCATGGTTTATATAATCAACCATATCCAATTAACATGGTCTAGTATAGGATTTTTTTAAATTTTATTTAACTTAATGAAATATTATTTGTTATAAATATAATTGTTGCCAATTTTGGGACAATTCATTAACTTCACCTTAATAATGTGATGATAATAAATGAAATTTGAAGAATATATTTCAATGAATATTTTACATGATAATTATTAATATAATTTTTTTTAAACATATTAATACAAAAAAGTTATACACATTAGCTAAATCTCAAGACCAATTATTAGAAGTTGAAGAAAGAGATAATAAGAAATAAATAAAAATATAAATATATATGAGGAATATAATTTATTTATATTTCCAAATAATATTTATAACTGATAACATACTCGGGTTTTAGACATTATTAAAATTATATATTCCTTAAAAAAAGAGTGTATCATTTTTTGACATTCCTTTAAATAAAAAATTATAATTTTCTTAATCAGACAAAAATAATAGAAAGGTCATAAAAAAAATCCTGGATAAGTATGGAGAGAATGGAATCATTCAATAGAATTAATGAAAGAGTTACTGCCATTTTCTAGTCCTTATCATTTTATTTTTAACATTTATCACTTGATTTACCCATTTTATATGGTTAAAAAATTTAATTATCCTATTATTTATATTGACAAAAAACAAAACAAAATATTTAATAAATATAGACCCCCTTCATCCAAATACACAAACATTTTTTCAATATTACGAACACATATATGGAAGAATTCATATTAAAAATTAATCGGGAAACACATATGGAAAATAGTTTTCCAAAATATCCATTTTATGTATAAAATGATTTTATACAAAATTAATTTATTAAATTTAATTCAAAAACGTTAATAGGATTATATTAAATAATAATGAACTCATTTAATTTTAAAAATAATCTGAATTATAAGTTTAAATTATTAAAACATTAAAATAAAACACATTTTTATAATTTGTATTTTTGAATATTCATTAAAAAATAAAACATTTGAAAAAAATACCAAAAATTTTACAATAGGTAAATTCTGATATAATGATATCAAAATTCATATTTATTTTATCAATTCTATTGACTCAAATATGCATAATTCCATTATATTATTCAATAAAAAAATAATTCAAACCCATTTACGAAGAAAACATAACATTAAAGAATGAAATGGTTTTAATAAAACACGAGTGTTTATTAACAATGAAATTTTCATTAAATTTTTATTTATTAGAATTTATATATATTTATTGAAAATTATTTAATTCTATTCATACCGACGAATTTAATATCTACGTTTCAATGATCATATTAAAATAATAATATTTCACAGATTTTTTATGTGTGCCATTGTATTTCATACACGTTATTTCACATAATCTCCTTATTTTAAAATATCATAATATTATATTCTCCCCTATTTGATAAATTTCTTCATCAGAGTTTTAACTTGTTCTATGAAACTGATTGTTGGAATTCTCATTATAATTTTGATGAAATCCCATATAGTCAAAAGGCTTAATATAACTTCCACTTAGAATGAATGAATATGGAATTACAAAGGAGATCTACAATTACTCATAATTTTTTTTTCATATATAAAAAACATTGGTGAGAAGTGAAAACATGGACTAATAAGGAAAAATTAATTTTTAAGCATAAATAGAAAATGATAGAGAACATAGTCATGATAATTTTAATTTTCACAATAATATTCATCAATGATGTTTCCAAATACCATTGATTTCTCGATTAGAAAAGTAAATGGATAATCTTTTTATTTGAAATCACTATTTAAGAGAGTTGAGGATTTACATTATCATATATACTAATAACATGGGAATTAATATTTCATAGAAATTATAATTTCACGCCTTAATCAATTTCCACCACAATCCCATCTATTTATCTGACTAATGATTATTCAAGGTGAATTTTCCCTTATGAACTAAAATTATCTACTAAAAAATCACAAAATCCATAATAAGATTAAAATCTATCCATCATATATTTATTAATTATGAGAAAAACAAAATTTTTAGTATATGTTAAGATATTAATAAAATTACACAAACCATCAAATTACTAGATAATACTTTAATATCCAAAATTCAACCGTATTACCAAAAAATTCCACTGAGATAATTCGATAAATAAAAATTCTTAAAATTCCCCAAAACATTACAGACTGGTATTGAAACATAAAAATATAATAATTATTCTTCCAAGGTAAATTTGGATTTTTTTTCTAAGAATATTATTCAATGTTAATGTATTGTAAAAATAATTGATATTCCCTAATCTATTAATTTCCATGATATAGTAATCATTTAAAAAAATAATGTGAATCACCATAAGTCCAATAAATATTATTTACAAAAATAAATTAATAATTTATTCCTAAAATATAATCCTAAAAGATTTTATTTATAATAATTATATTAGGTTACTGAAATTGTCATCTTATTTTGAAATAACACTAATTACCATATCACTAAATCACTTTTGAAAAAATAGATTATATATAGAATTAATAAAATGTTCCCAAAATCTATAAAATAATTATCCTTAAAACTATTTAATTAACATATATATTATATAATTACTAGGATATCATGTAGAATATTGGTAGTTGTTTTTACCTTATTACCATTTGATTATTTTTTTGTTCCCTATGGCCTTTCTACATGTGACGAGTTATCACACGATTTGTGCATTATTATGTTACTAATAATATATCAATATTAACATTCAAAAAATTATATGAAATACATAAATAATAATGTTAATCCTCAAGAATCGTATAAACTAAAATGGTTTTAGATTACAATAAAATTATTTTTGAAAAATTGAATGGCCATTAATTCATAAATATCTTTTCACATGTTAATAAAAATGGTAACACATAAATTAAGAATTTAGAAAACCAGAATTAATTCCTCCAAATGAATTATAATAAAAATATCCTCAAAATGGGGTTTTCAAATATCTAATATTATATTCAACAATAAATATACCACTACATCATAATGATTGATTCCCAATATATACAGACATTAAATATTAAATATTATTTACTATCATATCATTTCCATATTATTCTTTAATACTTCCTTCATAAAAAATATGAATCATATACTATTGTTCAACTATATCAATACATAGATCATGATATTAAATATATACAATTTATATGTCACTTCAGTTTCGTTATATACAATTGTAATGGAATAAGGAATTTCTAAATAATAATCTATATGGTCATGTTAATAATTTTCATTAGATTCCCCCCTTGGAAATTTATTTTTATAGTTTCCATATTTAGAACATTAAAAAAATTAAATATATTTTATGGTAAGAGAATTATTCCTCTTTATGGACTTAACCGAATGCCTCTATGTCCCATGGTATATTATTACTTTATTCCACGATTTTCACCATAAAAACTTGTCCATTTTATTAATTTTTATTAAGGGATTATTGTTACTTTATTGACACATAGTTTGCCTAATATTTTTAGAATTAATATATTTATCATCTAAAATTACATAAATAATCAATTATCTATTATTTGATGAGTTGAGAAACTCATATAGGTTAGTGTTTTTAATCATAAAATTTGATAGTTGGTTAAGATTAACCACACTCTTTTTTACTAATGTTCCCATTTCAAGTGGTTTCTACTTTATAAAACCACAAAAATTATCCTTAAAATCCATTTTTACTTTGGTTCATACTAGATCCATCCACTTAATATCCCAAAAATATTAGTGTGATAATATAAATAAAATCAGAATAAACCATCATATGAGCACAATAAACTATAATATATCATTAAACATGGTATCATAAAATATTTTTTATTTATCCATAAAAACCACTATAATCCCTAACATACTATAATTGGGACTTATAAAGTACTTTTAACTTATGTTCAAATAACATCCTAACCACTAATGTTTTGTAAACCCCTCTATGATACAAATTGTAATAAATAAAAAATAAACATTACTTAATCTAGTGCCACTGGACTAAAACTAATTTTATTTAATTTCCAATTATATTTTAGGTTTTTTTAGAGTGTGTGGCCATAACTCTTACTATATAATCCCTGTAATTACAAAGATGGGACTTCTAATCTATATCCATTTTTTCTAAATATAATACTAAAAGTAAATCATTATTATTTTTCATGATAAATTTTTCAGGACCCGTCCACTGGGGCCCGTGTCGTGATTACCCCAAGCCCACCTCTTGAAGGACATGTGCAGGCGACTAGCGCTGAAGGCATCAACCTACAAGTGGGAGGAATTTTACTATGTACTTGTACGCAAACATGAAAAACCTCATCCCAACACACTGATAGGGGGAAAAAGTACCACTAAAACAAGGATGAGTGTAGGAAAAACTAAATGCACGTGGGATAGAATACAATCCCAGTAGTAAACTTGACAAAAAAATTGAAAAATGAAACCGGATGGCTATCCACTGAAAACCACACCTGATTTTGGAGTATTAAAGATACTAGAATCCAATGTAGTATGTTATGTTTTCCCGATTGAACTAGGCCCCACCTAGTCCTAGGCCACAGATCCACCGTTGAAACGTCCATTAGTACCATCTCTTAGAGTACCCCTGTTGAAGCATCAGTAATCTACACTAGACACAACACATGAGGGTGAAGACCATGTTGGGGAAAGTAACATAGTACATAGTAGGGACCCCAAAAAATGAAAGGACACACAACAATTCCTTAATGTAAATAACAAAACACAAGATAGATCACACTAGGAATATTCTAGTGTAGTAGTAATAGCATCATCAGTCACATAATATAACACCTCAGATGCAGGAGAACTGCTCCTCTAATGAGTACAGTGGTCCTGCCCTGTTATGAAGAAGATCATCCCACAAACCATTCAATACATAGGTACATTATTCCATCGCGTTCTGTTGGGCCTGTAAAGTCACATAGAGGTGCTTCCCACAAGTCTTTGCCTACTGTGGTACTCCTCATTTCGTATCATGGTCTTGCAAAGCCAAAGAGAAGTTATTCCCTCTATGGGTTTGTAAATTTACATATAAGTGCTTCCCACTAGGCCAAAAGTCAGTTCTCTTCAGGTCTCATCTATTCATTTGGTTATGTATATTGAATCGTTTGGATAATCTCCCTTTAAGAACTTTTTATCATATCAACATCCAAAAAATTCACCATATAGCATTCTAAAACATTCGTGTTGTCAAGAGGGTCCCAACGCTACAAGCGACGTGTCAATCGAATACGTGGTTTGAAAGATACTGTTGTTTTATTAATTAACGGGTTGGTTACGATGGGGCCCGATCCGACATGGTTAGACTGACCCGACCAACCCGTCCTGAGGGTCCCACATACCCCAATACATTTAGAGGGACTCAAACTAACCTAGTACGGGTCTGGGTTGGTCTAGTCCATCCTGACCAGTGGGCAAGGCCCAATAGCCCTCACTGGACCCGGTTAGGTTGGTCGAGGGTCCTGCCCAACAAGTTACTAGGTGACCTGGTATATTCCATCTTTTCCTGAAGGGGGTGTGGGTCTGACCTAACGGCGCAGTCAAGACCCCGGGCGCGGTCAGACCTGTCCCAAAGGGGGCGTGACCTGCCAGCTGGGGAATGGCCACGCGGTGCAGCCGGTGGTACCAAATACAGGGTTTCAGCCTATTTATTTCATTCTGATCACCCTGGACCCTTAGGTGTGGGGTCAATCCACCAACCTTGGTTAATAGACTGTGGCTTTTCCAGCAGTCCGAATGACCTAGAAGCGGATCGTCTCTCCACGTGGCACGTTGCCTGGCACCACATCCTCCAACATGCCACCATGGTTGATGAGCTATGACATCCTATCGACATAACCCACTAGTGTGGTATCCCTCCTCCATGCAACCGATGTGGCTAGACCCTACCTCTGGCACCATCGGTACTGACGTCGGCGCTGGCACGCCTATAAGGATCTTAGCGGGAAACCAGATGCACTCTTGAGGTCCATTCTTCGATCCGTATGAGTCTGTGGCCTCTAGGGAGGGCCCTCTTCACCTCAAGGATCCCAAACATACCCTTCCATCATATTGAGGGTACAAACACATAGAACACACATGAGTAGGTTCTCAATCCTTTTTCATATTGGCCCATGGCCACTACGTTAGAGGTTTAATGACGAGGGAGGTTCGAGGAGTTTTCTTCCAATAATTCCATGCCATGATTTGGACCTCAAATAAAATAAATCAAAAATAAATCACCCTCCTACATAACGCACAAATCCTGGATGAACCTGTTTTTGGGTTGATCCATGTTCATCATTTCTATAAAAGGACAGAGAAAACAAAAAATTAAAAACCCCCACCTCTTATTATGTTTGATTCCGAAAAATTTGTCCTTGAGGGATTATGATGTCGACGTCGCTTCCCATCTCTGATTTTCGAAAGGCATCGGAGATGAATATATTCTGCCAATGTTTGTCATTCTTCACTGGGGTGGAATTCTGTTAGAGGTTCACTAGGTAATCCTTCAAAATATTAATCCTTATTTCTCCAGCACGTTGAACTATAAAATGGGTCACATTGCAGCATTTCCATTATGATGCGACATAGTTTCATTATGTTGTATTATTCAAAAATCAGGGTCGTTGTTACATGTCATTAAACCATTGTTACACTGTGAGTTAACGATCCATTAATGAGCCTCATTAATGTGTATCGTTTTTTCCTCATCGCTGCTTCACATCGTCGATGTCTGCAACTCAACATTGAGAAAGAAAATAAAATAATTATCTTAAAATATTTTATTATTTTTCTCAAAAAGTATGAGAATTAAATTTTTGGCTCAGACCTTGCTAGCTGAAAATAAGTCATTTTTTGTAAAATCACAGCATTCTGACTTCAAAGGTGCCCTTGTTTTCTTAATTCAAGCACTGATTGAAATGATAGAAAATCATGCTCTCACTTTTAAGGAAGGTACCATAAAAAATGTTCAAAACCCCATTTCGGGCCCTTTGATCTTCGAAACTACAGGCCATTGAATTTCATGGTCTCTAATTAAGTCCATTCAAATAAAAAATCATGTAAATCACAAGATATTACATTCTCCCCAACAAAAATATTTTCATCCCTGAAATCCAATACAATAACAAAACAAAAGGATAGGGTCACTACGCACGAATATGAGCATCCCGCTCCCCTATTCTCTATTTGATATTCTCGTGCTACCATCGGGCGCAAACTAGAAGAATCAACCACCCACATAAAACATGCTCCTTTCGATCCTCTATCTATATTGCGAACTTTACAAAAATCACCCCATCATCAATATCAAACTCTCCCCAGTCGATTACATGCAATGAATCATGCATGTATCTCCTCATTTACGACACACAAAAAATATCAAACACCTTGTGCATCTGTGAGGTAAGATCTAGGCGGTACTCCACCACACCAAATCTATTCAGGATCTGAAATGGTCTAATGAACCTCGGAGATAGCTTGTCAACTAGGCCAAATATCTACAATCATTTTCAGGGTGAGACCCAAAAGAACACATTATCACCCTCATTAAATTCCAAGGGTCTCCATATTTAGAAATAATAAGACTTAAACCTTCTGTGTGAAGTCCTCATCCACTCCTGGATGATCTGCACCTTCTCAGTGGTAGCCCATACATATTCTGGACCCATTAGTTCCCACTCCCGTAGGTTTTTCCAGTATATGGGTTATTTGAAAGGCCGCCAATACAAGGCCTCAAACAGTACCATGCCACTAGTGAAGTGATAACTTTGGTTTTATGAAAAATTCACAAGTGGAAGTTGGTCCTACCAACTACGATCAAATTCAAGGATGCAATCATAGATAATTTACTCTAAGGTCTATATGGTCCGCTATGTCAGACCATCTGTCTTGGGATGAATGTTGTTCTCAAGTGTAGCTGCATCCCGAATGCCTCTTGCAATCCCTTCCACAATTGGGATGTAAAGAAAGTGTCACGATCCTAGATGAACATTGAAGGATGTCTATGAAGAAGCATTAACTTCTTGATATAGAGGATTCCCAATCACTCTACCCATCCCTACTCTCAGATTGGTAGGAAGTGAACCGCCTTGGTGAGTCATTCAATGATAACCCAAATAGTTTTGTGATCTCTAGAAGTATGTGGTAACCCCTTTACAAATTCCAATGAGCTACCATCACATTTTCACTCCGGTACCCCGAGTGGATGAGTCAATCATGCTATAACTTGGTACTCGACCTTCACTTGATGATAAGTGAGGAATCGTGAAACGAAATCGTCCACTGTGTTCGTCATCCCTGTCCACCAGTACCGGTGCCAGAGGTCCCGATACATATTTTACACTCTAGGATGTACCACTAAGTGAGATGTATAAAACTCTCTCAACACCTCTTCCTATAATTTCACTAGTACTACATTTCACCCTCTAAAAAGGATGACATTCTATCCACCTATCAAAAATCCATCACGAGTCCGTCCTGAGGATAACTGAACATCTCGATATTTGTAGTAAACAACCACAAGATTTGCCCCCATGAATCATTGTATGAGTGGAAGAGTAACAGTCATAGATTAGAGGTAAGCTGCTTCACTATAATCCATAGAGCATACATTCTTCGCAGCTAACAGCTATGTCGCCTCACTCAGCAACTGCAACCCAGTCCTCCTGCTAAGGGCGTCTACCACCACATTCTTACTCTTCGGAGAATAGACTATCTTGAAGTCATGGTCTTGGAGGAACCCTATCCATCATCGCTGTCTCAGGTTCTCATCCTTCTGGGATAAGATATACATGAGAATCTTGTGGTCAGAGTAAATAGTGAACCACTCACCCATAAATTAGTTCCACCACACCTTATGGAAAATACCATTGATGATAACTTCAGGTCATGGGTCGTGTAGTTATTCCCATGCTTCCTCAAATTTCGTGAGCTATAGGTGATCACTTCTCACTCGGTCTTTAAGAAAAAATCGAGTTCGGTCCCTGATGCATCACATTAAAATACATTCCCAATGCCATCCCCTGGTAGTCTCAATATGGGGCACTAGTCAGTCTCCACCTCAGCTCTTAAAAAGTAAAATGTAATTTATCTTTCCACAAGAAGGGTTTTCCCTTCTGTTTCAATGCCGAAAAGGGTGATTATACCCTGAAAAGTCATGTACGAACTTCCCATAGTAATCAGCCAACCCCAAGAAGTTTTGCACCTCAGTCACACTCCATGGTGGTTCCCAAGAAGGAACCGTCTCTATATTCACAAGATCTACTGAAACTACAGACTATGAGATAATGTGTCCTAGGAAATGGAACAACCAAATCCAAACCTGACACTTTGAGATATTACCATAATGTTAGTGCTCTCATAATGTATGCAGGACCATTTGCAGGTGCACAACGTGCTCCGCCTCTGATGCTGAGTACACCAATATGTAATTTCTGATTACTACAATGAACAAATTATGGTAGGGCTGGAAGATCATATTCATGATTCCCATAAACACTAATAGGGCATTGGTCATGCCGAAAGACATCACTAGGAACTCATAGTGGCCATATGGGAACCTGAAGTTTTTCTATGGTATATCCTCATCTTGTACCCGGAGCTGGTGATAGCCTGATTTGATAACTATCTTTGAGAACCACTTTGCTCCCTTTAGCTGATCAAAGATGTCATCAATTCTCAACAGCGGGTACTTGTTCTTCACGGTATTCTGGTTTAGGCATTGGATGTCCAAGCATAACTTCAAAAACCCATTTCATTCATGGAAAAAGCACAAGGGCTACTAGTGGTGAAATGCAGGGCTTTATGAACCCCTTCTCCTGCAAGTCCTTCATCTATACCATCATCTTGAAATGCTCATTGAGAGACATTCTATGTGCCTATGTGGATATCAGTGTCGTCTTAGGGTACAATTCGATACATAATTCTACCTCTCTATGAGGATGTATCCTTGGAACCTCATTAGGAAAACATTCACGTACTCGTCCACCACTATAGGGAATATTGTAATCCTATCCTTCATTGCACCCAGGGTGAGGCTAGCCAAATGGTGAGTGATCGATTGCACCCGCCACCGAGATAGTCTATCCTACACTGCATGGGTTTCCATCCCAATGGTTGAATAAAAACTAGTCCCATCTCAAAAAACACACCCCATTGTACACCTAAAATAATTGACCTGACAATGGACTGGGGATAACCAGTCCATACCCATGATGATGTCTTAAGGCATCGACACTGTTACTAGGAAATCCCAGCTAAAGCTCTCATCTACTATAGTAAGATGAATCTGTCTGTCCTAGTGTGTATTCTTCAAATCCCCTCCTGTATGAGTCTCAATCAGTAAGGATCAATCCAATGGCTCCCCCAGAATATCCAAGATCTGAACGAGAGTCGTGGCATGGAAGTAGTGACTAGCACCTGTGTTGATAAGTAATGCATATAGGGTGGAGAAGACACAGATTGTAAATTATATCATCTTTAGAGAACTATGGTTATAATCCTTTATTTCCTGGTGCTGAGCTCACCTCTGTCCGCCTACTCCCTGAGGTCAGGGTGGGCCACCTGGGGGTGGGGGCAGTAATACCTTGAATTGTCAGCCACCGTCAACCACTTGGCCCACTCCCCTTCCACATCCGCTGCCCAGTGGACCTCTATGCTCGAACTACTTTTTCTGCCTCGACAACCATTCAACCGCCCTCTGATCAGCCATATGGCGGTTCAAGAATCTACATCCCATTTGTATCTACCTGCAGAACGAATATAAATTCCTATCCCCCGACTAAATCCCTATGGAATGGGATCCTCGCACTACCCATTGTATGCTAGTAGCTCTAGTTGCGAGAACCTTCTCCTCCATGAATCTCTCCATTAGAAGGGCTTTCTCCAACACCCCGGTCGGGGTAGGGATGCTGAGAGACAACAACGAAGCCCTGATCTCCCACCTATGTTCATTCTCAAAGGATCAATCCCTAAATAAAGTGTCTCACACCATATATATAGAGTATTAGTAAAGATATTTGAACATTTAAGAGTAATCGGACATCGTCATGTTTTCCTACTGTAGGTGAAGAAACTCTTGGATGCGGACAGAGTGCATGGTCGTGGGGAAAAAATCCTCCCAGAAAGGCCTCTTCAAGACATCCCTAGTGAGGTTCACCTCAACATGAATCTGGATTGTCAAACTCCACCATCACACCATTGATCCCTATAGAAGGATCACTTCCTAGATCACAATCTATTCAGGCAGTTTCCTCACTATGTGGAAGACCCCCCATCACAACATCCAGCCAGTCCTCACCGACATGAGTATATGTCTCTCAACTACACCTCGGGGGTCTCTATCTTTGAAACTCATGTAGGGGACTGAGCCTATGAACATCCTCTACTGTAACATCTTGCAGTAGATGTTGACCATCGGGTGGTGGTAGCACATGTGCACCAGCTCAGTGGGGCCATCTCTTGAACTGGTCCCTGATTGGACGCCTCATAGTTAGGCGGGCAGTACTCATGACCCTGTATCATAATCCATCTTGTTCATCAATGTGGATGCATCCTTAGATAGTTCATGATGTACCACAATTATATGGTTATACATGTTGAGCTGAATCTTATTCAAAAAAAGAGACACTTATACAACCAGTGTATTCATGTATTGTGCCAAAAACAGAATTCAAGGTGCTAGTGTATGGAAACGTTGGTTGTCGCACCAACACTGGTCTCCCTAAAACAAAATTTCAATCTCGCAACACTTAACACTGTTGCCTCAAAACAAAACAATAGACTCCTAGTCTTTGTGGTACGACCGAACTCCCTCTGATACAATGTTTTCATGATCCATACCCCAGGGAACGTGCCCTGACTACCCTAAGCCCACCTCTCGAAGGCTAGGGGCTAGGGAAAAGAGCTAAAGCCATCAACTTGCAAGTGGGAGGAATTTTCCTGAGCACCTGTATACACGTACATTCCCAACCACATCCAAACACATTTATAGGGGGAAACAAGTTCCTGTAAAACAAGGCTGAGGGAAAGTACAACGGAAAGTAATTGGGCCAAAATACAGACCCAACAATGAACTAAAAACTGTATGTAAAACATGAAACCCTGATGGCCATCAACAGAGAACCCCACCAGATCCTAAGAGTAGTGGATATACTAGATGCCGAAGTATTATTTCATATCTGCCCGGTCCTACTGGGCCCCGCCTAGTCATAGGACACCAAGTCCACCACTGAAGTGTTTGTCAGTCTCACCCCCCTATGCACCCATGTCGAAGAGTCAATCATTTGTACCAGAAACAACACGTACGAGCGATTCCAGTGCAGAGGTGAGTAACACAGTACAACATAGGGACCCCAAAACAAAATGGAATGAAAACACAAAAATTTCTCAAAGTAAATCATGAAACATAAGACAACTCAAACTAGGTATATTATAGGGTAATAATAGTTTCATCATCAATCACATCATCAAACACCTCGTCTTCTAGAGAACTCCACTTCTAATGAGTATAGTGGGACTTACAAGTCACAAAGAAGTGATTCCCACTAACCCTGGATATCTTAGGTAATCCTCCCCATTGAATACCATGAGCCTACAAAGATATAGAGAGATGATTCAAACTATCCATGGACTACTGAGGTACACCTCCTCATTATGTACCATGGGATTTGAAATTCATAGAGAAGTTATTCCCACCGTGGGCCTAAAAAGTCATAGATAAATGCTTCCCACTGGGCCAAAATTCAGCAGTCTTTTGGTCTCATCCAGTTGTAGGGTGATGTACGTAGTGTCCTTGGGAGAATTGCTTCCCAAGCCCTTCGTTATTTCTCAACATCCACGAAAGTCACCATAGATCACGCCAAAAGATCTACTTCATCAAGAGGTTCCAAACTCTGTGAACAAATCATCAATAAGATGTGTGTTTCGCAAGATACAAGTGTTATTGTAACTAGGGGACCGATTGCGATGAGGCCCAGTCTGACCCGGGCTGACCGACCCGACCAACCTGGCTCAGGGGTCCCACATACACTGGTTTGTTAAGATGGACTCGACCTGACCTGGTGCGGGTTGGTGTTGGTCTGGTCCAGCATGGCCAATGGCGAGGCCTAATAGACCTCGCTGGACACAGCTCGGAAGGATGAGGGTCCAGCCCGCCGAGATGCTCGGCGACCCAGCCATGTCCAGCCCGACATAAATGGGGAACGGGTCCAGCCTGCCAGTGTAGTCTCGATGGTTCGACTTTATGAACATGGTTCTAGCCCACATGGAAGAAGGACTGGACTAGCCCAAATGGGGTACTACCCGTGAGCTGGGGACCAGCTGTGCGGTGTAGTATGTGGTGCCGACTAGCCCTGGCATGGCATGGATGCCACATCCGACTCCCACTAGCCCTGTGGGCGTGGGGAACTTCCACTAGCTGCAGTAGATGGAAGTACGCTTACCAAGAAATCTAGACTGCACACACATGGGCCGTCTGTAACACCCCAATATTCCACGGTGCGCTTCTCGCTGAATAATACAGTATCCTATGTTGTAAGCAACTTCAAGTTCTAACACACACCATAACTAATAAAACTAGCTGTTATGAATAGTAATACCCACTTTTTGAAATTTTATACATTTTATCTTTCAAAATGGACTTCATTTTTGGATTCATAATATCGAAATTATCCTAGGGTGAAATTTTGGTACTTTTCGGATAACTTTCAAATTTTGATGAACAGTGAAAATTACTAAATTTTAATTAAAAACAGGTTTTTTAATTGAAATAATTAATAGTGATATATTATTAATTTGTGTGGTTTTGAAGTATATTTAGAAAATATTTTTACATTTTAATACAATGTTGGTGTCATGACCCATCCTCGGGGCTCATGTCGTGACTACCCCAAGCCCGTCTTCCATAGGCCAGGGGCTGGCGACTAGCACCAAAGGCGTAAATCCTGATAACTGGGAAGGAATTGCCTTTATAAAAGTAAACAAAACACCACAGAGTACAAGAGGAAGTAAAACACTATGTACAAAAGAATGTTCTGAAAATTAAATGGGCCAGAATACAAACCCAACTGAAAGTACAACTACAGCTGAAGAAAAGTACAATAGAAAAAACAACATCCGGAAGAACGGAAGCGGCACCTGGGACGTCCTCCTCAGATCCTACATGAAGGGTAGGTACATATGGTGCAACTCCTGGATCATCCACCACAGATCCGACCTAAAGGGTAGGTACAGATAGCCTCCACAATGCTCTCACCCGGCAACCACCTCCGAGTGTCGTCTCACCGTGAAGTCCACCTCCGGATATAGAATCGTTGTGTAGTCCACCTCTGGGTACCGTCCAGTCCTCGAACATTCGGCCTCCTTCAGCACTGTCGGTCGTCTGCAACCAACACAACGAGGTTCAGGCATAACCCGTGCAGGGGTGAGTATAACGATACTCAGTAGGGACCCCGAGACCCTCAAGGTCTCACTAAAACCAACAAGGATAACCACAAAGAAGATCTCAACAGATCACCTCTACATAGGTATATGACCATACATATACCTAAGTTATCAAGTAACCCATCTCAATCATGAGGAAACACGAATATTATGAAATCAGCGGATAACCACTACCCAGGTATATGCCCATACATATACCTAAGTTATCAAGTGACCCATCTCAATCATGAGGCAAACACAAGGTCATAGACTCAGCTCAAACCAAGATTTTCATTATCGAAACCGTAACTGCTGAAGAGCCCCGTCTCTGGAGTGTACAGTGGTCCTATCATGACTCCGAGGTACTGCTCACTAATCCAAGTCTCTGAGGTACTCATCATGTCGAGTACCGCGGGTCTGCTGCCAAATACTGGGCGCTCCGTCCGCTATGGGTCTGCCGCCAAATACCGGGCGCTCCCCCTAATAGCCTACAGAGGTACTCCTCCGGTCGAGTACCGTGGGTCTGCTGCCAAATACTGGGCGCTCCGTCCACTGTGGATCTGCCGCCAAATACCGGGTGCTCCGTCCACTAGGCTAGTCGACTCACTCTAAGTCGAGTCGGTCAAGCAGTCCTCAGGTCTCAGTCGTCTACATGGTCTCTGTACACCACACACTCGTCTCTGGGATGGTCCGCTCCACGAGCTACAGGTCGATACTCCAAGTATCTCAAAGTCCTACGAAGAAGTATCTCAAAGGACTTCCTGTTCATAGGGGTCTCAACGCAACAGACGGCGCGTCAATTGGACGCCCGGTCTGTGAGTTATTAGCATTGTAGTCCCAGGGGCCCAGTTGGTTTTGTGAGCGAACCAACCCAGCTGTATCTCAACTGTACCCCGAACTCTCATCAGGTATACTCATAGGGACCTTTTCTCAATGTGATCACCAACGCCGTTGACGGTTCGTTAAACGAACGTCCGGTCTGAAAGATATCAGCTTTTCCGTTCCAGGGGCCCGGTTGGATTTCGGGTACGATCCCACCCGAACACTATCCAACAGCAAACAAAACTCAGGAGAAGCATGCCAAAAGTCTTGTCTCATCAAGAGGAATTCAACGAGACATAGGACACGTCAATCGGACGCCCGGTCTTTGAGTTATTGGCTTTTTCATTCCAGAGGCCCGGTTCATTTCGTGAGGGAACCAACACGACTGCACTCCGACGGCATCCAAACCTCGAGAAGAATAATCCAAAAGATCCATCTCACTTAGAGGAATCCATCACAGTCGACGACACATCAATCAGATGTCCGGAGCTCAAGATATAAGTGTTTCTGCTCTGAGGGCCCGGTTGGTTTCGTATCCGAACCAACCCGGCTGAACCCAAAGTATTCCAAAACATTGAGTTCAATATATCGAAACGCCCGTCTCGATCCAAGGATGGCATCGCCACTGACGGTGCGTCGATCGGAGGTCTACAACTCAAGATATTGGCGAAAGACCGTGAGGGGTCCGAAAACGGGGGTTTCGGGCCCGGACCGACCCGGCCCGAGACCCCCTGGGTCGGCCCGAACCGGGGCGACCCGACCCAGGTTCGGGTCCGACCCGGACTGCGCGGCCCGGCCCGGTCTGCCCAAGCTGGCCCGGCTCGGCCGGGGGTTCGGTCGAACGGCCGAACCGTGCGGGGGGCGATGCCCCCGCGTGAACAGCCGCAACCCCGCGTGGCGCCGCCCGTGCGAGCGGACGTGGCCGCCGGCCGCATCCCGCCACTCCACTCCGGTCCCGCACGGTCGTGGGACCGCGCTCCGCCGCCATGGCTTCAGCCGCGGTGGATTCTTCCAGAGGTGCTCCGGGCGCCGCCGCCCCCGACCGCCGGCGCCGCCGCACCGGCGTGGCGCGCGGGCAGGGGCTTCCGCAAACCGCCGGACGTGCTCCGGTGGTCCGATTCGCCTGCGGTCTTCTCCAGTCATCATCCCGGGACCCAACCTTCGTTTCAAATATCCCACAACGCCCGTGCGTCTTTGTTTGTCATTTTCCGGCGCGGCGCGACGGTGCCGCGCTTCTAAGCCCTTCCCCATAATTTCCTCGCGGTGCAACGGCACCGCGCCGCCTTTCACGTGCCGCAAAAAATTCAAAAAACAAGGGGGGAGGAGGGTCGGTCATGTTGGTGCGGTCCGACCTCCTCCCGTTATAATGATAGAAAGCATCCATCTAATAGAAGTTGACGTACGGCCAGAAATAATTCACGAACAAAAACAATAATCCTCAACATCAATCCGCATGAACGAATGATCCACGGATCAACCTGGAATTGATTGGTCCGCACTCTTCGTTCTTTTATCAAAATATAAGATAACACCAAAATAAATTCCACTACCTCGATTCAAGGTTCGTTTGTTGTCGTCGCGGAAATCGGTGTCGCGAGAATGACGTCGCGGGGTCGGTCGTAGATTCTGTGGACATCGGGGTGCGTCCGAGGAGGAAACGACGTCTCCTCACTTGTTTCTATGGAAGAAGAGGATGGAGAACCATGGATGCTGAGTCATTCTACGTTGAAGGGAAGGTGTTCTTAATCAAAGAAGAACCGTTCTTCGCCGAAGGAATGTTCTCTTCTTCTTCACACCAAAGCTCTCCCAAAAACTCTAGGACTTTGCTAAAGTTTTCTCCCACACCAAAAGCTCTAACTCAAAATAATATCCCATGATATTATTTTTATTCACACCAGAAAGATTTAAAATTCAAACTAAACCACTTAATTAAACAAATGAATAGACTCATCTCATTAATTAATGCATGTTGTCATGAATTAATGGTGGAAGGAAAAGGTGAAGAGTTACAAAAAATAAGAGGAGTTAAAAAACTTAATGGAAGAGTATATTAATGGTGAGTTGACACATTAAATGCAAGGGAGTTTAAGGGGGGTTGTAGAGTTATACATTTAAACACAAGGGGTGTTAAATGGGGGGAAGTTCATGGGGGTTAAAGGGAAGGTGAAGGGTTGGGGTTTCATGCGGACCCCACCACCCTTGGTCATACCCTCTCATGGGAAGTTAGGTAGGCTGTGGCCCCACCTCCAACTTCTCTATGAAGAAATTAACTTCCACATAAAATAAATTGTAACACTACAATTTATTTAAGACTTATCGAATCCCCAAAAATTAACCACCTCATGCGACAAAACACAACTGCGCTTAAGGTCCCCTTAAGCAATTATCGGCACTGCGAGTTCATCGGTGCCCTCAGATTTCAATTCCGAGTACCGGTTCAAAATATAGAAAAAATCACTCGTTCGTTCACTGAACGTACCCGAGGAAAACTTTGGAAAATGATTCCGGGCACACCGGGCCTCGAAATCAGACGCCGTCAGAAACTGCGTTCTTGTAAAATTTCAAAGAAAATTAAGAAAAACTTTTCCTTGAAATTTCAGGGTCTTTACATTATTATCACCTTAGGGCTTTACGTCCCCAAAAAGCTTCAACACAAACTAGGGATACAAAAGCGGTACTGAGCACGCATCTGAGCCTCCCGCTCTCATGTGGTCACCTGGAGGTTCCCATACTGCCAGTGAAAGCGCACCCGAGGAATCGACTGTCCTCGTAGGATCTGCTCCTGTCAATCCTCGATCCCCATTGGAACCTCCGTGAAAGACACCCCACCACCATCGTCCATCTTCCCATGGTCGATGATGTGTGAAAGATCATGCACGTATCTCCTCAGTTGTGATACGTAGAAGTCATCGTGCACCTGGTGCAACTGAGGTGGATGGGTCAAGCGGTAAACCACCTCACCTACCCAGTTGAGGACCTAGAAGTGGACCACTGAACCTCCGGGATAACTTGCTGCCTTGGCCACATATCTGTAAACCTCGTCGAGGTGAAACCCGTATAAGGACGTGATCGTCATCCTTGAACTCTAGAGTCCTCCAATTCCTGTCAGCATAAGGCTTCTGTCGTCCAGGTGTTGTCCTCATCCGCTCTTGGATGACCTGGACCTTATCTAGTCTCACAAGAGCTGCTATGATTTCTTCATTGCTGATAAGAGAAATCCGGTCTCATCCCCTGGATGATCCACATTCATTGCCTAATACAGTCAATCCTGACATGAATGATGGTTTCATGCCATGGATGACATCGTAAGGCCTCGACGTAACTACCAAGAGATCCAACTGTCACCCTCGCCTCCAAGGGTCGATTCACACTGTCAGCATCAGTGTGAGGTCACTAGGTCTCCTCCAGTAGAAATCTCGAAAGTGAGGGTCAAGTCAACAGTCTTAACCAGGACCACTCAGTATCAACCAAACAGAAGGATAGGAAATAAAACTTTACAAATATATGTGTCTTTTCATTATTGCAGCTCATAGTACAAAGACACAAATGTAACAACAACAAAACTAGAAGAAACATGATCAATAGCCTCCAGGTCTGGAGATAGTCCTTCTCTTGTCCATCTGCTTCCTGAGCTCCATGACCATAGGCCTCAACTGCCTAAAGCTGAGCTCTCCAATGTCATCATGTCCCCTGCGGTCGGGGTGGGCCTCCTGGTGGTGGTGGTGGAAACACCCCGAAGCGTCGTCCACCTCCAGCTACACGACCAGCTCCTCTTTCATGGCTACCTGCTCCTTGCGGTCTTCCCTGATCGAACCTATGCCTCTGCCTGGGAGGGTCTTCATTTAACTGCTGGTCATCTGCATGGAGGGTCGGACAGTCACGTGCCATGTGACCAATCCCACTGTAGGAGTAACACTGTCCACTCTGAGAACGACTGGCTCTGACTCCACCCCGGTTCCCCCGCACAACTGAACTGGAGTCGTGCAGTCGGCCACCAGTAGGTCTGGTCCTCTTGGACCTCTATGTAATCTGTCTACTATCTACTGCAGAAGACTCTGCCGCAAGCCGGCTAGTGGTGGGTCGAGCTGCTGGAGACTGCTCAGCAAGGAAACTCTCCACTAAGAGGGCTCTCTCCGACACCCCTTTCTGGGTCGGAATGCTGTGAGAAACAACATAAGCTCTAATCTCCCACCTGAGCCCCTGCTCAAAGGTTCGGGCCCTGATGAACGGGTCCCGTACCATATCTGTGGAGTAGCGCGAGAGGTCTATAAACCTCACTGAATATTGTGCCACTGTCATGCTGGTCTGCCGCAGCTAAAGTAGCTCCTGTATACGCACTGCTCGAAGGGTGGCTGGTACAAACACTGCCCAGAACAGGCACTCGAAGTCTTCCCAAAGAAGTGTCGCCTCGTCATGCATCTAGAGCATTAGGCTCCACCATCTGCTTGTTGCTTCCTGAAGAAGGCTGGCAGCAAGGATCACCATGAAGTCTGCCAGCGTCCCCACTAGCCTGAAGACTCTCACCACAGCCTCCAGCCAATCCTTAGCCGCCTGTGGGTCCGTCTCTTCTCGGAACCTTAGTGGCCTCTGGCGCTGGAACTCGTGCAGTGCGCTCAAGCGACGTGCACCCTCTGCTACTGGGGCTGGTGGCATTGGTGGCCCAACGGGTAGTAGTACCGCTGGTGCGCTTGATGGTGCCTCAACTGGGATAGGGACCTGTACTGAGGCCACATCGCTCGGCGGGCTGTCAGTACGAACAACTCTCGGGGCTCTACGTGGTCGTTCGCGGGGAGGCATCCTGAAAGAAACAAACATGATACGGTCAAAAGACTTATACCTGGTGAGCTGACCTGGTTTGAGATGATATTTAAAAACTTCTAGAAACACACACGCAATAAGTGTTTTCATGCACAAAGTCGGAAATCAGTTGTCAGGGTCCTGGTGTATGGATACGATGGTCACCCGCACCAACACTGGACTCCCTGAACTGAAAATCACACTCGATACTGTTAACACTATTGCCTCACAGAAAGAAAAAATATCTGAGTTATAAGTTCTGCGGTAGAACCGCCTCCTCTGATACAAATTTGTCACGACCCGTCCTCGGGGCCCGTGCCGTGACTACCCCAAACCCGCCTTCCATAGGCCAGGGGCTGGCGAGTAGCACCAAAGGCATAATACCCGATAACTGGGAAGGCATTGCCTTTATAAAAGTAAAAAAAACACCACAGAGTACAAGAGGAAGTAAAACTCTAAGTACAAATGAAAGTGCTGAAAAGTAAATGGGCCAGAATACAAACCCAACTTAAAGTACAACTACAACTGAACAAAAGTACAACAGAAAAAGACAACAGATGGAAGAATGGAAGCGGCTCTTGGGACGTCCTCCTCGGATCCTACATGAAGGGTAGGTACAGATGGCGCAACTCCTGGATCATCCACCACAGATCCTACTTGAAGAGTAGGTACAGATAGCCTCCACAACGCTCTCTCCCGTCAACCTCCTCTGAGTGTCTTCTCATCGTGAAGTCCACCTCCGGATACTGACTCGTCGTGTAGTCCACCTCCAGGTACCGTCCTGTCCTCGAACATTCGGCCTCCGTCAGCACTGCCCATCATCTGCAACCAACACAACGAGATGCGGGCATAGCCCGTGCAGGGGTGAGTATAACTATACTCAGTAGGGACCCCGAGACCCTCAAGGTGTCACTAAAACCAGTAAGGATAACCACAAACAAGATCTCAATAGATAACCTCTACTTAGGTATATGCCCATACATATACCTAAGTTATCAAGTAACCTATCTCAATAATGAGGAAACACAAAGATTATGAAATCAACGGACAACCACTACCCAGGTATATGTCCATACATATACCTATGTTATCAAGTGACCCATCTCAATCATGAGGCAAAAAACAAGGTCATAGACTCAGCTCAAACCAGGATTATCATTATCAATACAGTAACTGCTGAAGAGCCCCGTCTCTGGAGTGTACAGTGGTCCTGTCACGACTCCGAGTTACTGCTCACTAATCCATGTCTCTGAGGTACTCCTCCTGTTGAGTACCGCGGGTCTGCTGCCAAATACTAGGCGCTCCTTCCGCTGTGGGTCTCTCGCCAAATACCGGGTGCTCCCCCTAATAGCCTACAGAGGTTCTCCTCCGGTCGAGTACCGCGGGTCTACTGCCAAATACTGGGTGATCCGTCCGTTGTGGGTCTGCCGCCAAATACCGGGCGCTCTGTCCACTAGGCTAGTGGACTCACTCCAAGTCAAGTCGGTCAAGCAGTCGTCAGGTCTCAGTCGTCTACACAGTCTCCGTACTCCGCACGCTAGTCTCTGGAAGGGTCCGCTCCACGAGCTACAGGTCAATACTCTAAGTATCTCAAAGTCCCACAAAGAAGTATCTCAAATGACCGCCTCGTCATAGAGGTCTCAATGCAACAAACAACGCGTCAATCGGACGCCCGGTCTGTGAGTTATTAGCCTTTTCGTCCTAGGGGCCCGGTTGGTTTCGTGAGCGAACCAACCCGGCCCTATCTCAACTATACCCCGAACTCTAATCGGGTATACTCATATGGACTGTTTCTCAACGTGATCACCAACGCAGCTGACGGTTCGTCAAACGGACGTCCGGTCTGAAAGATATCAGCTTTTCCGTTCCAGGGGCCCGGTTGGATTTCGGGTACAATCCAACCCGACCACTATCCAACAGCAACCAAAACTCAGGCAAAGCATGCCAAATGTTCCGTCTCATCAAGAGGAATTCAACGAGACAGACGATGCGTCAATCAGACGCCCGGTCTGTGAGTTATTGGCTTTTTCGTTCCAGGGGCCCGGTTGGTTTCGTGAACGAACCAGCCCGACCGCATTCCGACGGCATCCAAACCTCGAGCGGAGTAAACCAAAAGATCCATCTCACATAGAGGAATCCATCAATGTTGACGGCACGTCAATCAGACGTCTGGAGCTCAAGATATAAGCGTTTCCGCTCCGAGGGCCCGGTTGGTTTCGTATCCGAACCAACCCGGCTAAACCCAAAGTATTCCGAAACCTTGAGTGCGATATACTAAAACCACCGGCTTAATCCAAGGATCACATCGCCGGTGACGGTGAGTCGATCGGAGGTCTACAGCTCAAGATATCAGCGAAAGACCGTGAGGGGTCCGAAAATGGGGTTTCGGGCCCAGACCGACCCACCCCGAGACCCCCTGGATCGGCCGGAACCGGGTCGACCTGAATCGGGTGCGGGTCTGACCCGGCCAGCACGGCCCGACCCGGTCTTCCCAAGTCGGCCCGGCTTTGCCGGAGGTTCGGCCGAACGACCGAACCTTGTGGGGGGCGCTGCCCCAGCGTGAAGAGTCGCAGCCCCGCGTGGGGCCGCCCGTGCCAGCAGACGCAGCAGCCGGCCACGTCCCGCCCTCCCCTCCGGTCCCGCGAGGTTGCAGGACCGCGCTCCACCTCCGCAGCTTCAGCCATGGTGGATTCTTCCGGCGGCGCCCCGGGCGCCTCCGCCCCTGACCGCCGGCGCCGCCGCACTAGCGTGGCGCACCGGCAGGGGCTTTGGCGGACCACCGAACGCGCTCCGGTGGTCCGATTCGCCTGCGGTCTTCGCCAGTCATCATCTCGGGACCCAACCTTCTCTGCCAAGATCCCACAATGCCCGTTCGGCTTTGTTTGTCATTTTTCGGCGTGGCGCGACGGCGTCGTGGCTTGTTCAACTTCATCGACGTGGCGCGAAGGCGCCGCGCTTCTTAGCCCTTCCTCATAATTTCCGCGCGGTGCAACGGCACCGCGCCGCCTTTCACGTGCCGCAACAAATTCAAACAACATTGGGGGAGGAGGTTCGGTTGTGGTCGTGCGGTCCTACATCCTCTCGTTATAATGATATCAAGCGGCCATCTAATGGAAGTTGACATACGGAAAGAAATAATTCACGGACAAAAACAATAATCCTCAACATCAATCTACATGAATGAACGATCCACGGATCAACCTGGAATTGATTGGTCCGAGCTCATCGTTCTTTTCTAAAAAGATAAGAGAACACCAAAATAAATTCCCCTACCTCAATTCAAGGTTCGTTCGTCATCGTCGCGGAAATCGGTGTCGCGAGAATGACGTCGCGGGGTCGGACGTAGATTCTGTGGACGTCAGGGTGCGTCCGAGGAGGAAACGACGTCTCCTCACTTGTTGCTATGGAAGAAGAGGATGGAGAACCGTGGATTCCAAGTCTTTCTACGTTGAAGGGAAGGTGTTCTTAATCGAAGAAGAACCGTTCTTCGTCAAAGGAATGTTCTCTTCTTCTTCACACCAAAGCTCTCCCAAAAACTCTTGGACTTTGCTAAAGTTTTCTCCCACACCAAAAGCTCTAACTCAAAATAATATCCCATGATATTATTTTTATTCACACCACAATGATTTAAAATTCAAACCAAACCACTTAATTAAACAATTGAAGAGACTCATCTCATTAATTAAGGCATGTTGTCGTGAATTAATGGTGGAAGGAAAAGGTGAAGAGTTACACAAAATAAGAGGAGTTAACAAACATAATGGAAGAGGAGATTAATGCGGAGTTGATACATTAAAAGCAATGGAGTTTAAGGGGGGTTGTAGAGTTATACATTTAAACACAAGGGGTGTTAAATGGGGTGAATTTTGTGGGGATTAAAGGGAAGGTGAAGGGTTGGGGTTTCGTGCAGACCCCACCACCCTTGGTCATACCCTCTCATGGGATGTTAGGTGGGGTGTGGCCCCACCTCCAACTTCTCTATGAAGAAATTAACTTCCACATAAAATAAATTGTTACATTACAATTTATTTAAGACTTATCGAATCCCCAAAAATTAACCACCTCATGCGACAAAACACAACAGCGCTTAAGGTCCCCTTAAGCAATTATCGGCGCTGCGAGTTCATCGGTGCCCTCAGATTTCAATTCTGAGTACCTGTTCAAAAGATAGAAAAACTCTCTCGTTCGTTCACTGAACGTACCCGAGCCAAACTTCTGAAAATGATTCCGGGCACACCGAGCCTCAGAATCAGACGCCGTCAGAAACTACATTCTTGTAAAATTCCAAAGAAAACTAAGAAAAAATTTCCCTTGAAATTTCCAGGTCTTTACAGTTGGTCATTGGACATAATTTCACAATTAAACCAGACATAAACATGTATCAATCTTTTGATAGTTATTATATCTTAAAAACATGTTTTTTGTTTTGACAGCGAGAATTAATTTTAAATTAATTTCTGCCACTTTTGTGTTTTGAATTTGAAAAAATGGATTCCATATTTGGAATCAAGATGTACAAATTGTGTAAATAGGTAACTTTTATTTTTAGACATTTTTAATAATTACTTCGGTAAATATTTTATTTACCATAATTAAAAGGTAAATCTGGTAAACAAGGGTTAAAAAATAATATTACAATAATAGTAAATTACCCAAAACGTTTCCTAACCTTATTTGTGGATACATGTCCGACAATGGGCATATTTGGGTCGATTTTGGGACCCCATGGAGCCACTTGTAGGTGATAGGGACACATTATTTTAATTAAGTTAAAATAAATACAAAAATGACATAAGCATATATCTTTTAGGAAATTTTTTTTACATAAAGTTATATATGTCTGATTTTTTACTATAAATATTCATTATAAATCTAAAAAAATTTCCTACATAATGGTATTTTATTTATAATTTTTATAAATTATATATTTTAATTTATTTATTACACAATGGTGATGCAGTAATTACCTAATTAATGAAAAATTAGAATAATTGATATTATAAATACCCAAATAAATGTAATTTGAAACTTTTTATAAATAACAATAATTTTATTGGATAATTTATTTTTTTAGGATTGAACTAATTAACGTTTTTTTAGGTAATAATTCTTTTATAATTTTTACAGAAATCAATTATTGAATAGTGTCAAAATTGACATAAAAGAGTTTTTAAAACAAATATTATATTAATAGTTGATATTAAATTCCTAAAAATCTATAGTTCTCCCAAGAGACTTATATCATGATATTTGTATCATTAATAGACCACTTGGGGGTATCTTGGATTTATATAGTATGTTTATTAACCATATAATATAAAAATACAAAGAGACATTGTAAAAGTAAAACTAATTAACTAAGTGTTGATACTTAAAGATAATGTTAATATAGTAACCCAAAACTGTCTAAACCCTATTGGTTAAGTGGTTTTTGACCTATCCCCACCTTAAACATTAAATAATCCTCTTTGGATCCATTAGAAACCGAATATGAATTTATTATAAAATAATACTTCTAGCTTTTCCAAAGGTGCCACTCACCTCTCTTATAAAAGGGAACTCCCCATTATCATTAATTCACACCTTAATAGCCTTTTGGTTCATCCAGACCCTACCCAAATACTCTCTCAACTTCCATCACTTCATCCTAGAGGTCTTTATTTAGTCATAAAGCCAACATAAGAAGCCATTTTGATCAAATCAAAAGGAAGAACCCAAAGAAGAGGTAATGATTTCGCCACCCTTTTTCAAGTTCCTTTCTTCTTCCACTTATTATTTCATTGTTATTACCATTCTCAAATAATAACTCAAGTATATTATATATACATTTATGTTATTATAAACATGGTACAACCATATTTCAGTATTCTATCCATCCATTTAATGACATGTCACCATACGTGCGTACGTATGACTTAGCGTCTCCAGGTCGTGGTGTAATTGTTATTCAAAACATTATTATTTGGATGGTTATAATAATGATGTATAATTCAAGTAAATAATAAATATAACATTATATTGATTCTGTATATATGATATATAATCCAATTAAATATTATTTTAATATCAAAAGAATGATATTGTTGCTCGTGCGTACGTACGAACTATCGTCTCCACGAACGTGATTGGATTCATTCTCCATCATATCCATTCAAGTATAATTCTCATTTGAAGATTAATAATAATCTTTAAGGACCTACTATAATTCTGGATATGAATAAGATACAACCTATCCATTACAAACATGGATTACATGACAAAACATATAAAAGAAAATGAGTAAGTTAACACCCGAAATGATAATAATATTAAGATATTATTAACAAAACACTGTTAAAAGATCATATATGACATCATATTAATGTATATGATTCTTGTATAATTTCATAACAACTATTTCACAATTATACATGAGGTTAACCTACCCCCAACCAAGGAAAAGTACAAGGTAATGGGTTTCTTATCTCACTTTTAATTCTGTGAGAATTCCATTGTTCACCACTTATTTATTGCATGTGGTGTGTGTACTATCCATGATTGTATTCATTGTGTAATATAAATTAATTTATGGATATTTACATCATCATTTTATTATCCTTATTTCATGGGTGTATGTTTCGTAAGTTTCCAAATAGATAAGGGAATTTGAAATTTCAATTTCCATTTATTCGTCTTTACAAAAACTCCATTGATTATATTACACCGAGATTATGTGTGGAATCACTATTCATTTGCTTATGTCATAATATCGACACCCCTTTTCTGTGGATATACTTTTGATACACATAATCACTCCATTGATAATTTCTCAAGTCATCAATATGAATTTGATAAGAGTAATTTTAATTCATTCTCCATTTGTTGAGTTAAATATCCAATTCATTGGTGTTGTCTTTACAAGAATATGTGTGAATGTCCTCTAATTGATTTACACTGAACATCCAATCATATTTAGTGTAATTAAATTTTTCACACATAATTACGTCATTGATTTATCCATAACCTAAGGATACAGTTATATAAGATTTAATCTCAATTTACATTCCATTGAGACTCCTTTATTGTTATACACCAAATCACTTTTATATGGTGTTTATAATGTACTTTCACATAGTATATCATGAATCCCATTATTATCATGATATTAAAATGTTTTTATTACCTTAATTCTTTTTATTGAAGTGTCTCTCTTTTGGTTAGAAACTCTAACAAAAATATCATTTTTAAATGTTTTAAAGACATATTCTTCTAAATCTTTCTCATTAATGTCCATGTTTTAAAAATAATTTTAAGAATTTATTTATATGGACAATAATGTTTTAAAATTAAAAATAATTTTAAATGTTTCAAAGTTGTATGGGACAATATGATTCAAAAAACAATTTTTAAATGGATTCTTGAAAAATAGTGCGACTTTTAAATGATTTCAAGAAAAAGGGGGATATTTCTCTCTAATAGTTTTGATGATTATTTTCATCTATGTCAATATCCTTCATTATTCTTGATTGAGGTTAATCTGATACAATAAAATCTTACATATTGAATCTAATGAGTTATGGTTGACTGTGGATGTGATATTTTTATACCATTCATGGTTTATGGATCGAGTATTGACATTTAGTATTCAAGTTTTAATACAAATGTTTATGTTATATTTCGAACATTTCATATGGGGAATGTATTGGACTTAGTAAGTGATGGGTGGAGCCCACTATAGCTCCTTGATGCATCGGTAGGTCTCATGAGACAAACTAGTGTCTTGAAACAAGGCCTTGACAAAATCTTATTTGTAGTCTTGGCACGAGGCCTTGGCTATGTGGTTATGATAGTCTGGCATTATGCATTCCATAATTATGAAAGTGGTTATTGATATTTTATGTGATTATTCAATTAGTAGAATATCCATTTAAATAAGTAAATGGAATTATTTCATTTTATTTATTCCATATTATGGTGATGTTCAAGTTTAAAATTCTTTTGTTTTAGTTATACATTGCCTTAAATGTGTATTCTTATTTATGAAAGTTTCTTCTATATTTTTATCCTTACTCGGCATTTGAGATCACCCCTTTCTATGTTTTATTTTTGAAAGTATGTGAAGAAGTATTTTATGAATGACCTGCAGGGATAGTATGAGGGGATAAGAGTGTGGACTATGGAGACTATATTGTTGTAGTTTTCATTTTATGATGTAATGTAAACCTTATGAATGTATCTTGTTATTCCAAGGCTACTAAAATAATCGGTCTTTCGAGAATTGATTATTCCTGTGATCATTCCAATGTTATGTAATAATGCACCGACTCTTGGTAACTAGGGTCGGGGCATTACAGTTGGTATTAGAGAAAGTTTAGTACAAACCTTGGAAGCTAGATTTAGATATACTCTGATTAGAGCACATAGACCTAAGATTGACTATGAGGATTAGTATAGAAGAACTTCCTAGAATTTTGGTATTGTAGATATTTTGTGAGTTTTTCATGAAATACATCCCTGTTTGGATACGAGCAGGTAGAGGCGGCTCTGGCACATATGTACCTAGGGGTAAAACCCGAAAACACTACTTTGAGCTAGACTCGAATGGGAACTGGTGCACGACAACGGGCCTTGCTGCACTCTTGGTTATGACACTCCTGTGGGATATGCTTAGGATAATTTACATTTTCTTTACAAACCAATTTAAAGTATTATATATTAGATGAGAGTAAATGACCTTGGTTAATCTTAATGTGTTTCAAATTTAGAATATGGTGAAATGATGTTCTCTAGATGATTTTATGACTACTGTTACTCACACAATGCTTTCTGGTTTTAGTCAATGGCTGGATTCCAAGGAAGTCATAGTGACTTTGAGAATGATTTAAAAGGTGTGAATGGTGGTGTAAATGAGAAAAAAATGGAATGTTGATTTGCGTGAAAGATATCGTCTTCATGCCAATTCAATTTTTCAAAAATATGATCAACAATATATATATTAACCAATTCTCGGACTCAACAAAGAAGGGAAATGTGATGAATGATAAGAGCTCCAACAGTGGAGACCACGGAGAAAGGAATCCTCAATTTCCATCATGCAGGAAATGTGGAAGGAGACACCCAGGAAATTGTCTCAACAGAACAAAGAAATTCTTTACATGCGGGAAATAAGGACATAAAGTGAAGAATTGCCAAGGAAAAATGAAGAGTATTATGGAAGTAAATAAAAATGGTCCCAAGACTCCATTTACACTCATTTTCCATAAATGTAGGGGACCTGACCATTACCCGAGTGAATGCCCTATTCTATAGAATATTTTCTTGGTCAAAGAAGAAGCTGTGTGGAAATAAATGGTTGGATAAATGTTTAAAAGTATTAGTTCTCCTTGTTGATGGGATTACTTTGGAATAATTTTCTCTTATATTTTTAACCCCATAGTTATCCATGTGAGAATAATATTTTAGGAATTCTTATCTTTTCCCGTGTGGATATAGTTATAAATAACCATTTGGTTTTATATGATCATTGGGTTTGAGGCAATTACATGTTATTATATTTTGGGATGAAAATGCAATGTATGAGATAACATTTCTGGTTAAAATTAAGTTATAGTTATTTTGAGTAATTTATATCATTTTGGTAATATTATAAAATATAGATTTTGAAAAAGGACAACACGCAGACCATGTGACAACCTGTCGCGTCGGACAAAGATGTGGGAATCGAACCCACAACCAAAGTGCGATTGGGATTTATCACCTACCACTGGACTACGTTGAGTCCCTGGTTAGTGTGACTATTTTTTTAGTAAAATGATTTTATTGATCAATAATAATTTGATTTGGGATCTTATGTTTTATCAAATGAATACCCCTAGTATAGGAAAATGATTTGGTGATTATGTGATAAATGTTATTTCGGTAGATGTTTGCTTTGTTGGGAACACTATATGCCCAAGGAAAATTGAATAGTATGGGATTTCATTTGAGGAGTAATGGTGGATTTTTATCTATGTTTTTATTGTGGATTTATAGTGATTTGGGTTATTTATGGAAATTATTGACCTATAATAGGGAATATGTGATTAGGATAATTACTTTTAAGTATGTGACTTTAAGATTAGTGGATGTCATTTGGAGATACAATTTAATATGGAAGACTACAAAACCAAATTCTTCTAAGTTTTGGGTTTGAAAATTAGTTTGGATTATATTGAAGGATTTTGAGGACAATTGTTTATTGAATGGTATTTATTTATCTTTGGGGTATTGTTGGTTTAATTTTAGAAATTAAGATTAGTGTTTCTTTAATGGAATATCCTTTTGGGGGATCATCAGATCTTATAGTAACCATTTTGGTTTTGATTAATCTCTAAAGTAAAGGTAAATATATACTTTATCTTTCGTGGATCATGTGATTCTATAAGAAGTTTATTTTATCTCTTCCAGTGTGACCAAGTATTCTTGAATACTCATCATTTAAAAATGAGTTAGTAGTAGGGATTTATTAAAGAATGAAAATTTACAAAAAAAATTAAGTATATATCTTAATGTTCTTAGTCAATCTCAGAAATGAATTCCTCATCTTTATGTAATGTATCTTAAAAAAATTATAAAAATGTTGTCCGTTTACTTTTCCTACTGGGAAACTAATGACCGTTTGTCCCATCACAAGTTTGTGGTTTTCTTATGGTTAACATTCTCCTGATCATGTTTTCTATCCCTCTCTATTAGAACTTGAAACTTAGTTTATCATCCATATCCATGTTTTTCTACATGGAATCCTAATATAGGTTATCTCGGGTGACCTTTGTACTTCTCTTTATTTTTTTTGAAGTGATAATTTTATTGACTCTTTTTCCGATGTCAGAATTTCTATTACATTCCCAAACCCAATTTTAAAAATTGTGAGGACTCAATTTATTGAGGTAGGGGACAATGTAACACCCCAAACTTCCACGGTACGCTTCTCGCTGAATAATACAGTATCGTGTGTTGTACGCAACTTCAAGTTCTAACACACACCACAACTAATAAAACTAGCTGTTATGAATAGTAATACCCACTTTTTGAAATTTTATACATTTTATCATACAAAATGGACTATATTTTTGGATTCGGAATATCGAAATTATCCTAGGGTGAAATTTTGGTACTTTTCAGATAACTTTCATATTTTGATGAATAGTGAAAATTAATAAAATTTTAATTAAAAACAACTTTTTTAATTGAAATAATTAATAGTGATAAATTATTAATTTGTGTGGTTTTAAAGTATATTTAGAATATATTTTTACCATTTAATACAATTTTGTTCAGTGGAAATAATTTCACAATTAAACCGAACATAAACACTTATCAATCTTTTGATAGTTATTATATCTTAAAAACACACTTTTTGTTTTGACAACGGGAATTAATTTTAAATTAATTTCTTCCACTTATGTGTTTTTAATTTGGAAAAATGGATTCCATATATGGAATCAGGATGTCCAAAATGTGTAAATATGTACCTTTTATTTTTATACATTTTGAATAATTACTTCAGTAAATATTTTATTTACCATGGTTAAAGGGTAAATACAGTAAACAAGGGTTAAAAAAATAATATTATAATAATAGAAAATTACCCTAAAACGTGTCCTAACATTATTGGTGGATATATTTCCGACCATGGTCATCTTGGAGTTGATTTTGGGACCCCATGGAGCCACTTGTAGGTGATAGAGACACTTTATTTTAATTAAGTGAAAATAAATACAAAAATGACATAAGCATATATCTTTTAGAAAAAAAAATTTTACATAGGGTTATATATGTTGGAATTTAGACTATAAATATTAATTAGAAATATAAAAGGATTTCATAAATAATGGTATTTTATTTATAATTTTTCGACATTATATAATTTAATTTATTTATGACACAATGGTGATGCAGTAATTACCTAATTAATGAAAAATTAGAATAATTGATATTATAAATACACAAATAAATGTAATTTGAGACTTTTAATAAATACAAATAATTTTATAGGATAATATGACACGTTAGGACTGAATTAATTTAATTTTTTATATGTAATCATTCTGTTATGAGTTTTAAAAAAATCAATTATTTAATAGTGTCAAAATTGATATAAAAGATTTTTTAAAACAAATATTATATTATTAATTGATATTAAATTCCTAAAAATCTATGGTTCGAACAAGAGACTTATATCATGTTATTTATATCATTAATAGTATATTTGGGGGTATCTTGGATGTATATAGTAAGTTTATTAACCATATAATATAAAAATACAATGAGTCATTGTAAAAGTGAAACAAATTAACTAAGAGTTGATACTTAAAGATAAGGTTAATATAGTAACCCAAACCCATCTAAATCCTATTGGTCGAGTGTTTTTTGACCTATCCCCACCTTAACTTTAAATAATACACTTTTGAACCATTATAAACTGAATATGAATTTATTAGAAAATAATATTTCTAGCTTTTCCAAAGGTGCCCCTCACCCCTCTTATGAAATGGCACTCCCCATTCTCACTAATTCACCCCTTCAAAGCCTTTTGGTTCGGCCAAAAACTTCCCAAATAGTCTCTAAAATTCTCTAAATTCATTCTAGAGGCCTTTATTTATTCATAAATCAAACCTATGGAGCCTTTTTAATCATATCAAAAGAAAGAACCCGAAGAAGAGGTAATGATTTCACCACCCTTTTTCAAGTTCCTTTCTTCTTCCAGTTCTTCTTTCATTGCTATTACCATTCTAAAATAATAAATCCAGTATTTTATATATAATTTGATGTTATTATAAACATGGTACAACCATATTTTAGTATTCTATCCATCCTTTGAATGACATGTTACCATACGTGTGTATGTACGGCTTACCGTCTCCACATCGTGGTGTAATTTTTATTCAAAACATTATTCTTTGGATGGTTATAATAATGATGTGTAATTCATGTAAATAATATATATAAAATGATAATGATTCTGTATATATGATATATAATCCAATTAAAGATTATTTTAATTTCAAAAGAATTATATTGTCGCTCGTGCGTACATACGGACAACCGTCTCCACAAACGCGATGAGATTCATTCTCCATCGTATCCATTCAAGTGTAATTCTCATTTTATGATTAATAATAAAGTTTAAGGACTTAATATCATTCTAGATATGAATAATATACAACCTATCCATAACAAACATGTCTTATATAACAAAACATATAAAATAAAATGAGTACGTTAACACCTGAAACGACAATAATATTATGATATGATTAACAATGAAATGTAAAAAGATCATATATGATATCATATTAATGTATAAGATTCTTGTATAATTTAATAACAATTATTTCACCATTATACAGGATATTAACCTACCCCCAACCAAGTAAAATTACAAGGTAATGGGTTTCTTATCTCACTTTTAATTCCGCGAGAATTCCATTGTTCACCACTTATTTATGGCATGTGGTGTGTGTACTACCCATGATTGTATTCATTGTGTAATATAAATTAATTTATGGATATTTACATCATCATTGTATTATACTTCTTTCATGGGTGTATGTTTCATATGTTACCAAATCGATAAGGGAATTTGAAATTTCAATTTCCATTTATTCTGCTTTTCGCAAACTCCATTGATTATTTTACTCCGAGATTATGTGTGGAATCACTATTCATTTGATTATGTCATAATTTCCACTCCCATTTTCTGTGGATATACTTTTGATAGACATAATCACTCCATTTATATTTTCTCAATTCATCGATATGAATTTGATAAGAGTAATTTTACCTCATTCTCCATTTGTTGACTTAAATATCCAATTCATGGGTATTGTCATTACAAGAATATGTGTGAATGTCCTATGATTGATTTACAATTACCATCCAATCATATTGAGTGTAATTATATTTTTCACACATAATTATGTCGTTTATTTATCCTTAACCTAAGGATACGGTCTTTATAAGAGAATTAATATCAATTTACATTCCATTGAGATTCCTTGGTTGTTATAAACCAAATCAGTTTTATATTGTGTATATAATGTACTTTGACATAGTATATCATGAATCCCTTTATTCTCATGATATTACAACGTTTTTATTACCTTAATTATTTGTATTCAAGTGTCTCTCTTTTGGTTAGAAACTCTATCTAAAATATCATTTTTAAATGTTTTAAAGACTTATTCTTCTAAATCTTTGTCACTAATGTCCATGTTTTAAAAATGGTTTTAAGAATTTATTTATATGGACATTAATGTTTTAAAATTAAAACTCCTTTTAAAAGTTTCAAAGTGGTATGGGACACTTTGATTCAAAAATCTATTTTAAATGGATTCTTGAAAAATACTGTGACATTTAAATGATTTCAAGATAAAGGGGGATATTTCTCTCTAATAATTTTGATGATTATTTTTATATATGTCAATATCCTTCATTATTCTCAATTGAGGTTAATATGATACAATACAATCTTCCATATTGTATGGAATGAGTTATGATTGACTGTGGATGTGATATTTTTATACCATTCATGGTTTATGGATCAAGTATTGACATTTCGTATGCAAGTTTTAATACAAATGTTTATGTTATATTTCAAACTTCTCATATGAGGAATGCATTGGACATAGTAAGTGATGGGTGGAGCCCGCTATAGTTCCTCGATGCATCGATAGGTCTCATGAGACAAACTAGTGTCTTGGCACAAGGCCTTGACAAAACCTTATTTTTAGTCTTGGCACGAGTCCTTGGCTATGTGGTTATGATAGTCTGGCATTGTGCATTTCATCATTATGAAAGTAGTTATTGATATTGCATGTGATTATTCGATTAGTATAATATCCATGTGAATAAGTAAATGGACTTATATTATTTTATTTCTGCCATATTATGTTGAAGTACAAGTTTAAAATGATTTTGGTTTAGTTATACATTGCCTTAAATGTTTATTTTTATTTATGAAAGATTCCTCTATATTGTTATCCTTACTGGGAATTTTAGCTCACCCCTTTCTATGTTTTATTTTTTCCCGGATGTGAATAAGTATTTTATGAATGACCTGCAGGGATAGTATGAGGGGATAAGAATGTGGACTACAGAGACTATATTGTTGTAGTTTTCATTTTATCATGTAATGTAAACTTTATGAATGTATCTTGTTATTCCAAGGCTAATAAACTAATCAGTATTTCGAGACTTGATATTTCTTGTGATCATGCCAATGTTATGTAATAATGCACCAACTCTGGGTAATTGGGGTCGGGGCATTACACCGTCTTTCCACGCGGCGCCCCACCTGGTGTCGCTTCCTCCAATGCATCTCTATGGCTGATGAGACACAACTTCTCAGTCAATGCAGCCCGTTAGTTCGGGCTGCCTCCTCCACATAGCCTATCAGGTTGGTTTCCCCTACTGCCATCACTGGCGCTACCCCGGGATGGGAACTTTTGGAACACCCAGCGTGCTTTGGTGGTCCATTCATCGATCTGTCTGCGTCTGTGGCCTACAGGGAGTACCCCCTTCACCACGAGGATCCCAAACCCGCATTTCCATCATTTCCAGGGTACGACCACCAAGAACACACATGTGAAGTCACTCAGGCCTTTTTGTGTTTTCTCGGGGCCTCTTCATTAGAGATTTCAAGTGGAAGGAGGTTCAAGGAGTTTTTGGTCAATCATTCCATGAAAGTATTTGGAACCCAAATAAAATAACCCAATAAATAAATCATCATCTTCCATAATGCATGAATTAGGGATCAACCTATTTGTGAATTGATCTGTGTTCACCATTTTTTGAAAAGTACCAGGAAGAACATCCAATCTAAAACCCCTACATCTTATGACGTCTGATGTCATGACATTCTCACTTGAGGGATTAAGACGTCGACTTGCATTCCAGCTCCAATCATTCAAAGGAATCAATGATGAAAATGTTCCATTGGAATTCATCATTCTTCACTAGGGTGGAAGTCCATCAGAGGTGCGCCAGAGAATTCACCCAATTTTTAATCCTTATTTCCCTACCAGGTCGTACTATAAAAAGAAGCACGTCACAACGTATCCACTGTTATATAACATGGCTTCGTTAGGTTTTTTATTTAAAAAAAGAATCTATGTTACACATCATTAAAGCATCATTGCACTGTGAGATAATTATTCATTAATGGGCATCATTAATTCCCATCGTTGCCACCTCATCACTTCCCTTTAACATCGGCGTCTGCCACTCAACTGTGAGAGAGAAAATAAAACAATTATTTTTAAATATTTTATTATTTTTCTTGAAAAGTACAAAAAATAACTGGTCCTCTTGAACATTTCCAGCAAATGTTAAGTCATTTCTAGGTGAATGCTGGCATTCTGAATTCAACAGTGCCCTCATATTTTTAATCTGAGCATCGGTTCAAATGATTGAAAATCCTACTCACACCTTTATATAACGTACCATAAAAATAGTTCAAAGACCTGTTCTGGGCTCTCCAGGCCTCAGAACCATGTGTCCTCAAATTTCATGGTTTCAAAATAATTCTATATAAATAAATAAATTACACAGAATTTACGAGACATTACAAAATTTCCAAGACATTATACAAGATTTCTTCCTTTTCATTAAAAATAATTAAAACCGATGAAAAATATTTTAAAATGTTTGATGGGAAAAAAATTCTATTTATGGGCCAAATAAATAAAGAAAGATGCCATTATTCCATTAATATATATTAAAATTTACCTTTTTCAGAATAATGCTTTTGTTCAATAAAAAAATTTCATTCCAATGATATCAACATATATGCACAAAAATTTTCATACAATATTAGATAGGAAATAATAGTTCAAAAATAAATCTCATAATGGATTCTTTGAAATAATTAAAATCTAATACTAATTTTTAAAAAATTGATACATTTCAATCTCAATATATAGAATAAAATTTCCATTACATTTCTAAATAAATAGATTTCCCTAAGAACCCTTAGAAAAAATTGATAAATTTATTAGGTATCAAGTGGAAATATTTTCATGTCACTCTTACTAATAGATTAACCCTCACCGTTGCACATGGAATCACCATCACAACTATACAAGGACTATCCATCACAGTTACACATGAAATATCTATAACAGTTATACAATAAATAACCATAAAATCTTATTTCCATAATATATTGAGAAAAACCTAATTAGTTACCTCCTTCCTTTTACCCATTACATTAGTTATCTATAACAATATCACCCATTTCCATAAATAATTACCGTGAACCATAATAAAATCAATTAAATCTTGCATCATAATAATGTTTTGTTCATCCATAAGAAAGCATTTTATGATATTAGTATTTTCATTCCATTTTAAAAACCTTTTGTATATAAACATAATATAGAAAATCAGGTTTTATATTTTATGTGTACATGAAATATTTTATTGTAATATAAAAATAAAATAATGGCCATTATGGTGAGAAAATTTATCATCGTCGTATAAGAAAAAATTGAAGATCCACTTTTGTCGTTTTTTAACCGATATTAAAACAATACATAAAATATTCCTTTTAAAACCCATTTTTATAATTTCAAAAAAGAAGCCAATTTTTTTTAGTTCAAATATAACCATACAAATACATCTATAAAATAATTTTTAAATTATTCATGTGTAAGAAAAAGATAGTTTCACAAGAAACATATTCAGAGGTTTTTTTAATAAATACACTTTACCTTTAGAATGAAACATGATGTACATTATTTATCATCATGAATAATAAATCGAGATTAAATATATATATATATTATTGGTACCGTTTTTCAGGTTTTGTTGTTATATATCACTTATTATAATGTTATAACAATTAAAAAATCATTTATCATCATGTTATATGTTTTGATGATTTTCAGTTCATATGTCCAAAATGTCTTTAGTCATTTGATTGTGATTAAAAGAGTCATTATTAAAAAATATAAATAATAATAATAATTAAATAAATTCCATTATTATACATTAACTATATTTTAAAATAAAACCATTATATATGGTTATGAAAAATTAAATTTGTTACAATGATGGAGATGGTAGTCCATATATACATATGAGTATTTTTTCATTTTTAGCGATAATTATATAAAGAAGGCCAGTACTATTATAAATCTATTGAAAGAATTTTTTTTTCTGAAATATCATATTTAATATATGAAAATACTTTTTATATAATCCATGTATGTTGTTAATGAAAAGAAAATTGCATTGCATTATGGAGGTTGTAGTATACACATACTAGTGAATGATATTATAATTTTTTAGTGAATTGAAAAATAACAAGGTAAGTGATATAATATATTTTAGAAATGATAACTATATAATTAATATCATATCTATACATTAATTATGTATTTATAATAATTCAATTAGATACAGTGGTGGGAAGTGAATTTCACTGGTTCACGAGGTTGTAGTTGATCGTACTCACAAATTATGGTTTTGTTTACCATTTGTGGGATGTATAGATATATATTAGTTATGAAATTAATATAATAAAAAATAATTATTTTTAGGAGACCAGTTTGATTATTTTATCATCGATTGGAGTTATAATAAAGAGGATCATAGAGAATTAAAACTAATACTTCTGGATAGAGACTATACATATTATTTGTAAAATCCTCTTTACATGATATATTAAGTCCTATAAGATTAGTATTATGTCAAAAATAAGGTATCTATAATGTTTGGTGGGGATGTATGGAATGGATATTAGTTGATATTGGTTGATCCGAATGGGTTTTATGTGTGAATTAATGAGGATGTGATATTCCTTCTAATATGATATGGGAGGGGAACTATTAGACTTTTATAACGCATTGTAATAATAGATAGTAATTCACAATTGTAAATGGATTCAAAATGATTTATTTCAAATATAGGAAGAATATTGATTGAAATATTAAAATAAAATATGATTTTTAAAATTTTATACTATGTTTTTACATATATATTATTATTTTTACCCCTCATAAACCCTTTTCACACTTACCTTGAGAACAAGTTTTCTTTTACACTTTTTGGGGGATGATCGATAATATAAATTGAGAAAAATACAATAAATAGGCCTTGTTTTATATTATAAATAACATCCTAGACATTGGGCTCTAGATACTATTTTTTAAATGTTTATATAATTTAAAATATAAGTATCTATTACAAAATAACATTGAAATCATTTTTGGAAGTACTCATTACTTTGACTACAATTATATCACGAAAATAAATTAAATTATATGAATACTTTTAAATACATTCATATAATGATGTTTTTAGATAATAAATATTTAAATCACAATAATTATTTTAAATTACATTACCTAAAATATTTTTAATATCATTTAGTAAATTTTTCTATAAATTGAATAATTATTGTATGACCCTTGAGTAAGAATTTATGATAATTATTTAATCACTAAATATAGAATAATAAATTACCATTGTGAAGATTAAATTTTTATTTTTAAAACTACTATTTATAATATATAATTTTCTTATATAATCTAGCCGACTCAAATATTTATTTTATAAAATCAATAGCTTTTCATTTTTTACACTTCTTTACATAAATGAATTTATAGGTAATAATCACTTATAAATATTATAAAATCACATATTAATAAATATTGGATTATTATGGAAGAATTAGGACTCCCTAATAGATTTCTATTATTTTTTAGGGTAATTTTAAAGTCATTATCCTTTTTTATTAAATTTAATTAACTGATTAACCCATTAATGTGGTAACAAAATTTAACAAATTTACTATACATATTTACAAAAAATAATTGGATGTAATATTCAAAAAATTTACCTCCTACTCGAATATATATAATCCTGTTTTGAAATTTTAAAATAAAAAATTGACAAAATTTATTCTAAATTCTAAATTGGAAAAAACATGATGGAAAATATTTCTTAGAAAAATTCCATATTTAGTATAAATTATTTTTTAAAAATAAATTCATGTATAAAATTATTTTGAAAAGAAATATTATATCATGTTAAATTAAAATTGAACTAATTACATTTTAAAACTAATTCAGTATAGAATATGAATTTTTAATAATTTAAAATAAAATACCATTTTCAATAATAATTCGTAATTTTTAGTATTCAATGAAAAATACACATTTTTATAAAAATATAAATTTTATACAATAAGATAATTTTGAATTGTTGATTTGAATTTTTTTTATTTTATTGTATAAAATTTCTATAATTTCACAAAATTAATAACATTTATTATTCAGAAAAAATTATCAAAAATAATTTTTTTAATGAAAACATTACATTGAAGAATAAAATATCTGTACTAAAACTGAAGTACTTATTTTTTAATAATAGGTCAATAAATAGGAATTGATTTGAATCAACATTTTATTATTGAAAAATATTTAACACTATTCATACCCTCTGCTTTGGTATCTATGTTATAATGGGCTTATTTAAATAATAATAACTCAGGACTAATTTACGATTGGTGTTTTGTGTCATACACATTATCAATCATTGTGAAATTATTTTAATATCATGTGATATTACAACATATACCGAATACATAACTATATAATGTGTCATCACATATAGAGGCATACAAATCCTAACAATCATGAGTATTTATTGCAATATACCCAAACTTTGGATCATAATGATGCATGATATCATGGGATACACAAAAAAGGCATCAGTTCGAACATAAAACATAGACTCATAGGATAAACAAGGAAACATAAGAGATAAAAATAAATCCAGATATAATGATTAAAATTACACATGATAATATTATGTTAACAATTATAAACATGGACTCTATGTGGTAAAAAAATCCTTCCATAATCTTGTTCATTTCAATGAAAGCATTATTCCAGAGTGTTGTCACCCATACCATTTATCACACAAATAAAAAATAGATTTCCTTCTAAACACAAAAATTCAAAAATAATAATAACACAGGTTCTATAATTATTCTAATGAAGTAATAAAACTAGTGGAAAGAATTTGCATCACCACATCAGATAAAAACCACCACCGCCAATTGTAGGTCCACATCGAGTTGAAGGGAGGGAAACTGTTGTATCTAAGTAAAATTAATTGAGAAGAAATTATTAGACCATTTTAATCGGAATCAATGTGACAAGCCGCATATTTTCAAGTTTGATTCTTTCTATAATTAATATCAATTAATTTTGGTATAATTTTAGTTCTGAATGGTTGCAATGTAATATAATTTTTGTGACCTAATATTTATCCATATAGTGTCTGTGATTTATTCTAATCAAAATAACCCAAAGGCATGTAAATTTAATCAATTAACATTGATATCAATCAAATTAAAATTAATTTAATACCCCTAACTCATGATGCACAAGTATACCCTTTGAAATACATGATGTTCAATAAATAATGTGATGGTTATTTCAATTTCAAACCATCCCAACTATCACTTCGATGCCCATAATGGCCCTGTCAAGTCCATAGTGTTCTTGAAGATGGATCAAAATGGTCATAAAAAAGGTTTTATATGTTCTTTCTATTTTTCACTAACCACGTCCTCTATGAAGGTAATGGTGTGTTTTCCCATGATGTTATAAAGAACATCCCACATCCTGAACCACTTCTAGTCCATGGCCATTTCCCCTATGTTTGTTTAATATTGTGGAATTCCGAGGACCATCATGGCCTCTGCCAAAGTTGTAGTGTTTCAGATTTTCTCCAATAATGGCCAAATCCCACATTATGCATTCAAAGAAACCCATATCCAAAAAATCTCCAACCATGCACGCCTTAATAAAAATAATAGGAAATAATTTTGGAATTAGAGTTTTCAAAGATGAAATAATAGTTCTATAACATTATTATCTCCCACATTATAGGTTTCCCATCCTCAAGAATCATCAATAGTGGAGCCTCTTAAAAATTCATGAAACTGTGAACAATATTTTTTCTAAAATACCATGTTTTATACTACATCCATCAATGTAGCCATGTGACATGAACATGTTTCACTGTCTTCTGACACAACACCTTCTCACTATGGCACAAGATCAATACTATGAACTCCAAAAAAGATGTTTCTAGTTCAAAATAACCATCATAGAAGTGAATCACATACACAATATTAAATATCTTCATCTATAATATTGAAATGTGAAACACATTAATGATATATAAATAACATGGGAAAATGTATAATTAGTAACACACAACCTCGATACATAATTTGATCTAAAATCATCTCAATAATGGTTGGTAAATATTCCCCTTATTCTATAAATGATGATTACCCTACATAAGGGACACCTATTAGAAAACATTTCCACCAAAAATGAACTCTGAAGGTTATCTCCTATGGTCGACATAAGATCATGACATGTTCAAGGAAGTAACCAACAACATCCAAATCAACTACTCCCTCTTAGTGGTATCTGTCATGGTACTCAACTCAAAAATAGCATTGCCATGAAAATTGTGTCAACATAGTGAATATGAACCTAACCATCCCTAATGATACATAAATGGTTCTATATAAATAGAAGATATGAAATTTTTGTTATAAGGGAAATCTACCAAGGCTATTTACTCATTCCATGCTCTAGATAAGTCTATGAGTCATTACTGATGTATATAATCATGTGTTTGAATCATCCTATCTAACATTACATTTATCTATGGATGATACAACAGACATAACTTCAATTTGGTTCAATATTCATTCTAATATACAATTCAAAACTATGATGTAAAACATGCACAGAATTCTGATAAAATACTATATGACATAATATGTAGTCAAAAACTCTCGAATAAGTAAAACATTCCCAACTACTTCATAGAGTTAATCACTCATATTGGCATGAAATGGGACATTATTATTCTCTAATAAACTATCACCCAATAAGAATCATGACTCCTTAAATTCTTGGGAAACCCCATATTGAAGTCCATTATTATTTCATTACAAATACTCATTAGAAATCGATATTGATAAACAAATACTAGGATTTTGATGCTCAAACAATATAATATTATATGTTATTAATAATGATGAAGAACAATGATTCCTCTCCTTTTTATGGAAGTTAAACAATCCTTGAATATCATGATATATCATCATTTACCCTGGTTGTAATAACCATTTTGATCCATGAGATTCTCTCATCAGTTCCCCAATTAATGAATACATAACTATTATACTATCATAAATATAGATCATATAATCATCATCTACAAATAACATCAAAATATGATTATCCTCTATCATGTTTCCAACATCACTATAATGTTAGGGTCTAACCCCTAGCTATTTCTCTCATGGTCCACTAAGGAATTCATGATAACAAACATTTCACATGACATAAAACTATGATCTCATCATGTATCCACTATCTACTCATATAAATAACTCACTAGATACCATTCCACAACTGTTGGGAACTCACTAAACTCTTATATAACCAATATGTCCATACTGAGGGCATCTTCATGGACATTAACCCTTTCTATATAATTTTTCATCTCAATGTAAAATGTTTGATAAATAATCCACTCAAAGTGCGTATATCAAGTTTATATCCCTAATTAAAATGATATATTGGAGGATATTATGGTCATTTTCATATATAAACCTCTAATAATGGAGGAAATATTACCAATACATTAGTGTATGGACAAAAACAGGAAACTTCATGTCATGTGTTTCAACTTTTATCTCATGTCGTCACAACTAAGATGACCCATAAGATACTTTAATATCCCTATACAAGAACACAACTCAAAAATCCACTCTTATAGGTATAAATAAAACATAAAATCTAATCCCAAGATCTAGAAATGTCAGAATCTGAGTTGTTTTCAATGTAATTTTCATCACCTGGATGGCCCCATCATTAATATGTTTCCACTTAAAAATCATTCCAATCATTGTAATAATACCAGTCACATGTACTTACAAATAGATTAAATAATTGGTAAAATTCAAATAGTTTCTAACTAACATGTTAAAACTCTTGATATCAGTAATATTACATATATTATATTTTCTAATCTCCACCTTTACCTTAACTGAGACCATATAAATTACCGCCATTGAAATTACATTCTTAGGAACAAAAACTCTTGAATCCAAAAGTGAAACTTTTATTGATCGGAATCCATCCATTTTTCATGAAATTTTCATAGTGAAATCATCATGTGCCTAGAATATATATCGAATGTCTTAGAGTATATCATGATATTATAAGAAAACACAATAATAAAAGAGATGATATGTTGAAATAAAATCCAATTCATGAGAGAAATGAACACAACTAGGAATTTTTCAATTCAATTGGAATTAATAGATACTCATACCATTTGTATCTACTATTAAATTATATATTTATAATATTAACCACTTTTATTTTATGTTGGTGGTATCATGAATTTTATTAAACATGGGAGAGACAATACGATCTCCAAAACACATTGAACATGTCATTTATCCTTGGAAAATGATATCGATTCTTCGTGGTCACATTCTCTAGAATCATGTTTTCGACATAAAACCAAATAATAACATTGTTTTCATTTTAACCAAACATTATAGATACCAAAGGAATTGTTCTTAGTCAGATAGGTACATTTTTTCTCTAAATCCTTGAGTTAAACTTATACTTCCATTAATTGAGCATGAGCAATATTATTTGGGGATATTTATTATATTTGTACACTTGGAATTACATAAATATAATGTTCAATTACACTCATGTGATGAAGCACTAAAAATTTTCATGATAATAAGTCATAATATTGGTCATCAATAAAGGAAATTAAGATGCTACCACTAAAACTACCGGTTGATCCAGGCCTAATAAATGAATTATAATAGAATTAACTTTTTTCTACTATGGATCCACTCTAACTACTTTAACATCCCATTCAACAGTTCATGAATCATTAACCCCCATTATCATTCTAAGGTATATATATCTTCTTCTGTAGTAGATGCATACTCGATAACTATTTTTGATGTACATGTAGAATATCACATTATAACTAGTCATCTCTATGATCATGATGTTTGAGAAATTTTTTTAGTCAAAATATGTTATAAGAAATCTTTTATATCTATGATGATGATATAATTTCTCCACCATGGTGTATTAGTATAAAGAAACTACAATTGAAATATGAAAAATATGTCAATTCCCATAAAATTTTAAAATATGTAAATTAATTAGATACTCTCATATGAAAATGTTCTATAGAATGAGTTGAGGTAAATATTTTTGTCACTCAAGAATTCAATTTTCCCTCACAATAGTCATATAGAACCTGATACGTTGTATTTACTATTCCTACCTCATCTCCAGAGACTTATAAATGATATTCTTGTCATTATTGAGTCATAGTCGTTATCTAAGTGCTCTATACCTATTGATGAATTTCCTATCCAATTTCATGGACCAATTAATATGTCTGATTATAAACCATGTGAGACTATATTGTAGATATTTTGAGGAGAATATTTTTAGAGGCCTTATCTTACCTAATTATGACAGTTGATCAGTGGAAATAGAAAAATATTATGAAAATATCCAATAAATGTATAGTTGAAACATTGGGGAACACCTTCCCTAGGGAAAGTTTACAAAAAAAACATTTACTCTAATAATCATATCTAATTTCACCAATTTGGGTTTCCTTTAACATCCTCTTTTAACTGTAATATGTATCACAAATAGGTACACATAAATATGAATGAGTACTCGTGACCCTATCATCATCTAGAATATTATTAGTTGTTTTGTAATTGTGATGAACCTCTATATATGTTTTTAGGATGATGATCCTAACCCAAAGTCTCAACTCCATTCGAAGTCCATCCTTCGGGTTCCATCTTTTATGCCTCATTATAAGAAAATAAATATGAAAGGTGATGAAAATATGTTAAATACACTATTTATAAAGACACAATCATTTATCCCTGATAAAGCTCCCTGAACTATATGTAATGGTCCAACATCAGTGTACATGGAATTTAATTCTCAATAAAAATTTCCTTGAAGTTTATCCTTGATAAATATTAACATAAAATATCTTGAATCATATTATCCCACCGTAATATAGTTGATCCCTAAATTATATAAATCACATGCTTTGAATTTTGATCCTCCAGGTGTCTGCCACGTGATATCTCTTCATAATGTTCTTTATCCAGTCCTCAAAATCCACAGGGACATTAGTACCATATAATTAATTAGGTTTCTATAGTTGAAAGTCTCATTCATATATGACCATAGATTTAGAATCTCATAATCTCTGAATAGGAACTATACAAATGACTTCGGGATGAAGTGGCCATTCTGCCTAAACCTTTGGAGAATGTGTGCGAGCACCATAACCTACTCCTCTAGATGGTATCATTATATTAAATTAATTAATAATTTTATGAAATTAACATCATATGTTTATTAACACTAATATTTACATACATAGGTAACATACAAAGATGATCACAAGAACAATATAGGTAATTCAATTAAAAACTAGTTGTAGGAGGCTATATATAAAAATAAAATAAACCCCTCAAAGTACTACACACTAGAAAAAAGTAGATATATTTTCTTGAATGTTAGTCATAGTCTTATATAAAACAATAAAAATAAATAATTTAAAATAATAAATTAAATAAAACAAATATAAAGAAGTGTGGAAAATAGTTATTTCACTAAAAAGATATCACATATAACAGATTTGATTTTGGAATAATAAAATCTAATAAAATACTGCTAACATAATATTAACAAGATTAATAAAAAATTGTAAAACCTTAACATTAATAGTAGTCCAAAAAATTGTAACTCAGAGGTATGTCACACATTTTATATCTAAGAACAAAAGAAACTCCCCTTCCCAAGTTACACATTGACCTACTCCCTCCGAACATTCACTAAACATAATAACAAATAATGAAATTGGGGCAACCACCTATTATACCTTTTTTTAACATCCCTAACCAAATAAACTGGTCATATTTATATTTCTACACTGCCTCATGTGCTCGCCCCCATATGTTAGAAAGTATAGAGTAGAAGAGAAGGATTTAATGCCATTATCGAGGAGATAGTACCCTCAGTATCAGCAACGAAATCATAAATAGTAACACTTTTAGAAAAAATAAAATATTCTATATCATATGGAGTAAAAAAAATATAAAGTAAGACATATAAATTTAAGACCACCCAATGTGGAGGGTCAACCAAGTTTATGACTATGATTGATAAGTTAAAAATATTTATGGAGTAACTATAGATTCCATCATAGTATGATTCATGAACAATATGTTTTATCTCTCAGAACAATGTCATTGTGGATTTACCATTCCGGTATCCATGATCAGGATGACTTCACATTCATAAAAATTCCTATGTTGGGTGTGATAATGAATCCTATAATACACAAACACTTTTCCATAACACATGTTTTATTGAATAAGCATTTATGTCCAAATAATAGTTAATCATGCAAGAAGAAAATAATAAAATAATGTATTGGGACGTCATATTCTATCCAAACCTCCAAAAACCCTTGGCTAAACATGAATATTTTATATTAAAAAACAGTTTTCATAATAGTGGCCTTAATCCAAAATCATCCATAATGATAATAAGTCATGGGTTAATCCATAATGTTCGTATGTCCAATATCTCTCATGATTTAGTCCATGCAGATTCCCCAGACAGACTCTACAAAAAAAGAGTAGCCCCATAAGAGGATTCAGAGCTGGTGTACTCACCAAAGCGGAGCCAAATAAATTTTTCAAAATTAGAGGGTATGGCTATGCCATCGGGACCATCCTGGGATTACACAGGATTCTAATCTAGAAGGTCATGTGAAAGTGGAGAGCTACTGTCATGATGCAGATGCTGAGGAGGGGCAGTTCCTTATATATATTTTGGTGGAATTCCCTAAGAACATCAGGTTATCTAATCTCCTAAGCCTACGAGACATGTAATCTTTGTGCCTATGGGGCTTGTAATGGTTCCCCCTCATCCCATGAAAGGGGTTTTGTCAAAAAAAAATAAAAAATAAGGCCTTCGAGCCATTCAGCCTCATGATTCAGTCCATAGGTCCATCGCATTCCAACATTACCTAGGTCCCAGATAGAAAGTGTTCATATCCTAGAACTGTCTCCCAAGTCAGGTAACCATAGAATATTATTTTGACCAATTTCATCTAAAGACTTATCACATCAGACTATTATTTCCCCAATTATGGAAAGAAAATCCATCATTCCCGATCGTCTATCTCAGTCCTATCATTGTATCAAATAAGATCATCATTCTTCTAGACCAAGGATAATAAAGCCATCATTCACCATAATCTATCTCATTCCTATAATTTTACCATAATGATAGTTGAAAATTTTCCATAGAAGGTCCACCAAGAAATGAACGGTCCATCTATAAAATTATTCCATGCGTGGAAAAACCATAGAATATAAATAATACGTCTAATGGAAACAATATCATATTCTTATTGAGGTAAATCAAGAATAAAAATAATTAATTTTAGTATCTATATAAACAAAAATGTGATCAAACATATAAATTATATTATGGTTTTTGAACAGACACATTAACATTTTATAAATTTTAAAACATGGTGTTGATGTCTATACACATACACATGTGATTAAACTCAAGAATGGTCAAAATAATAATATTAAAAAAATTAATATCATGATAATAATCATATAAATGGAGTCTACCTGCAAATGAATATCCTACATCAAGAATCTTGAATTCAAAGTTTAGAGTCAATTGGATCATTGTCACAAGAAGAATATTATCACACAAATCAGAATAATATTCAGTCCATGATCTCTATGAACAAATTTAAGAAAGTACAATATGGGTTCTAAAATGTTGGTCAGGGAGAAACCACATCAAGGTAAATTAATCACTAAATATTAATCGATGAGAACCAATACTATCAATGGTAGGTCTATGTATGGTAAAATGTAGAGTAATTCATCTCAAAAAGTGATCTAACCATACATTATATTCATGAATCAATTGATTTTGAATAATTTAGAATATATTACATCATGTTTTTTTGGTTCTTCATGAAAAAAATATAAAAGTATGTTGAAATAATCTGATTTTTCCATGTTAAATCGTCAACATTTTGAGGGATTCCTTAGGATCTTTGAGGGAGAAAAACAAATTCATCTGAATTGACGGATCTCCAAAGGTGAGGTGGTTTAAATGATTAATATTTGTACAAATACAAGAATTGATTTTTTTCCCAACATACATATGGATTGAGTTCCATAATTAAAAAATTGTGATTTGAGAATTTAAGGGATGGTTTCATCTATTTCAAAACAAGGATGGATTGTTTAATGAGCTCCACTATGACCTATTCATAGCTAGGTTGTTCTTGAACATTAAGAGAAACAACCATCCAACCAAAGGTTTGTGATAAAGTATTTCCAAATATCCACTAACTGAAATTAATTAAACATCCATGGTTGAGTCTCCCATGTCATGGATCATGTGTTCACTCTTATAGAACCAAATCAAGGCCACAAACCTTTCTTCATTTCTTTTTTAACAGAGTAGAATTCTAGGGACATCTATGGTTAGATCCACGGTCTTGGTGTTTCCTATTTTAGCACAAAAACAACCAAAACCAATATTATCATTCGTAATGATTCTAGAATTCCATAAATATTTACTAAATCACTTGTAATACAATAAAAATATAGGATAATATGGTAATAATTAGTTTAATATAGAAAAAAATGCTTTGATACATTATAGGTTATGATTTTAATAACTACAAAATTATTTTATGTTCTTTATAAATTACTATATATGGTTGAAATAATATTAGTTTTTGGAAAATAATTTTATATCATTATAATGCATTGAGTAGTGAATAATATCATATAAAATAATGATGATTGAAATTGGGATTGACCCCAGTTCAATACGGGACTATGTACATTAATATATAAAGGGGGGGATCCATGAATAAGTAAATAATGGAAAGTGCAGTAAACAAAGAATATCTGGAAACTAATCCTCTATGATAGCCTTGGAAGTGAACTTTGAATATTGAAAGTATAGAATAGAGTGTGAACATAAACAACTATCAGAATTTTTCCCCTATAAGAGACTTACCGGTGAACTATAACTAATGAAATGATTTTGAATGATTATATTTATTTCACAAGATTATTCATTTTGATTATGATATATTGTCAGAGATCAGGAATCATTATTGGTGATTATAAAGTCTTTTTACCTATGTTTTTTATTTAAAATCCCTATTTTAGGACTCGTGGACAATTTTTTTGACTGACTAGGTATTTATATTGTAATTTATGATATTTTTCCATATGTTTATATTTATATTATGCCCACATGTTATAATTTATTTATATCTCATAAGTTTTTAATTTTAGAAAATTTCAAATAAACATTTTTATGTATATATTTATACTAGTTATAAAAATTGAAATTTTATGTCATTTGGCTTGAAGTTTATCATTTGTGGGGAATATTGTGGGAGATGTTGATGTCTACTTTTGGAACAAGTAAATGTGAGTATAATAAGAAGATTTCCATTTTATGAGAAATATATATGATTTATTCACAAATGGATTTTCAAAATTCACTAAATATATAAACACATGTCCCAATGGGTATGTCGTTGACCCAATATTGGATTTTTATTAATTATGTACGGTTAATATTTATTAACATTTTTATTTTATAGAATCAATAATTTGAAAGAGATTATTTTTAGCACATAATCCAGGTGTATGGGTCTTGTGATATCTCACAAGGGATACCAAAGTTGTAAGGGGGTTCTAGGATACATAAAATGTGTAGGGGGTCAAGAATAATTTTATAGGTAATTATGACATGAAATTTGTGTATGTAGACTCTTTTTGTTGTTGAGAAAAGGGGTATTTCCATGGAATTGAATTGTTACTGAGGGTTAAAGATGGAATCACATGGTTGGCATGTATGTTATGGAATTAAGGATCTGTTATAAAATTACGTATAACATTTCATCCTATATGTGGGATTATTTAATTTTCTTATTTAAAATTATAAAAAATTGTGCAACATTAAATTAGTAATTTTTACCCATAATATCTCTTATTAAATATTAACAACAACATTTATTTTTATATAAAAATAAATGATATCTCCATTAACTTAATTATTATCTTTGGAATAATAATATAATATTCAAATAATCTTATTAAATGTCTAATTATATGAAAAATAACATTGAAATATAAATATTAAATACATTAAAATATTCTGTAGGAAACAAATTAATTTTAAAATTATAGTTGTTTTTTTTATTTTTAATATAATTCAAAAATTAAATGATATTAAATGTATTTGAATATATAATTTTTTTAAATTACTCTCATTGATTAAATTATATCAACATAATCTTATTTGATAATAATTATACATACAATTTTAAAAACAATTATTTAAAAATAGCCATGTTATTATTTTTTCGGTAATTAAATTTTACCACTTAGCTTATTTCTATACTAAAAATTGAAATTTTAATGAACAAATATTTTAATTTGATTATAATAGAAACCAAAAACATTGTATCAAATTAAATTTCTAGGTTTTTATGAAATATTTTTAATATAAATTATTATAATTCATAAAATAATTTTTTTGGGAAATTATTTTTTTTATTATAATTATTTATTAATATTTTATGCCATGTGAAAATTAGACATTAAAATTAAAGTTTTTTCGTAACTAATTTATATATTCTAAATTATTTTACAGTGACTACTTACTTGTAGAAAATGAAAAATATATAAAAAAGTATTATTATTTGTGAAAAAGGTTTTTTTTCTCTAAATTATTTTATTACATATTCTTTAATATTGAGTAAATTTTTAACTCGCATTAAATAAATTTTTCCATAAATTTGTAGAACAATATGTTGATTGATTCTATAAACACATTAACTAATTATTTTACAAATAAATGTAAATAATAACACGTAACAGAAAAATAAATGCCTATATTTTTTAAAAACATGATTTAGTTAAAATTTTTATTTTTTTATTCATATTGAATACCCTTAATTTATCAATGTTGTTATTTTAAATAATTATTTCATATTAAATGTTTCATAGTTCAATTTATTCTAGTGTTATTCTTCAACAGTTCTATTAAAATATTATTTAATTAAAGGAGAAAATATTAGAGTCTTAGGGTGTTATATTATCCCCTATAAAAAATATTTTCTTCCCAATTTTAATAAATACCAACGAATGTTAAATAACTACTGGTGCAAGTGGATATTTGTTATATAATGAGAAATTGACCTTACTATCTTGTGAAATTCAATAAAAATCGTATAATACCATATAATAGGTATATATTGTGAACCTTCAACATTTTCCAGAAATATTCATAGTTAGCTCTATATATGTCATATGAGTTTCCAGAGACATGAATTTCCTGAGTTTATTGTGATGATCATATCTCATTCAAAAGACAACATATTAATGTATAATGTATTGTCTAATAAATTCAAAGTAGTTGATCTGTTGAATATGAAAACTCAATGCTTTTTACCCAAAAAAACCTTTATTTCAAATAATAATACATTTATTTCAAGTATGAAATAATTGTAAAAAAAAATCAACACATTTAGTTTAAAATCTGTTATCCATTGTTATTTTATTATTAGATATACTAAAATAAATAATTGTAAATTATAATCTAAAAATTTTTAGATCCCACTTACTATATAATAAAGAGAATAAAATTTAACTAATGTGTATCCATATAGAGTGTCAAACCAGGTTTGTAGTTTATTCCAATTTTCATGAACCAAGTGAATATCAAGATAATACTCATTCAAAATTTTGTGTTATTATACCTAGGTGCATTTATGGTAGATCCTTTATCTAATTTGAATATTCAAACATGGATTATATTTCTAGGAATCCATACACTGAATACATTACCAAAATTTAAGGTTGTTTTTCTATATTTAGGACTATTTTAAAGTGATGTCAATCATTTTAGCTAGTTTTATTCATGAAAAATATATAATACAATCCATAAAAAATTAACAATTATCTGATATCGAATGATACACTACTCTACCAGACTCTCAAATCCAATGATAAAGAGATATACATTATATTTATTTTGGTTTCAATGTGAGATAAACCAGGATAAACATACAAATACATCAATCATATAGACCTTACATCTCACATTAATCATAGAACCATGAATATTAATGCCCAGTTTTTTGGATAATTGTTATATAAAAACCATATTTTGATCATTTCTCTACAATTTCTCCACAGTATATCCCCATATAGACATATCATAGATTTTACTCGTATACATAATCTATGGAATAGAATACCATAAAAAGTGGTGAGAAAATATTCACAGTATGGAATAAATAAATTGATGATCCATAAAGGTTTAGAGAATAAGAATATGACACAAAATGATCATGAGAGAAATATATGATTAAATTATAATCAACCAGTATGTGTTGTGCATATAGTAGAATTACATGTAAACTCAAATGATGAAACATATACCATGGCATAAGAGATTGAGAAAATGTACATGAGTCATGGTATATAATTTTATAAATATTAGCGGGGTAATTAATAATTTATGGAAACATAGCATAAAATGAAAATATCACAAAAATATTACAATAATAAAAATTCACATTATTTGAAAAAAATGTTGAAAAATATTTAAATTTTAAAAAAATCCAATTACGTTGAACAATTTTGTTTGGAAGAAATCAATGATTCACTAAATTCTATTATTTTAATAAATTCTACAGTTTAAATACTTTATGTTTTGAAAAACATGAAGAATTTCAACAAATAATATTTTTAATAAATCCAAAAATGTTAAAAAATTATTTTTTAACAACTCCAAGAATGTCCACACATTAAGTAGTTAAAAAATACTAGCATGTCCACCCTCTGTTTTCTAAAAATATCATTGAATTTCCCACATTTAGGTTGTGTAAAAATCTAATCATTTTCATACTTGATGTCATGAACACATCCATGAATATCGAAATGTTATGTTTAGAATAAATACATATATTTACACCATTTATGTTGTAAATAAATTCAAGCATTAGCACACTTCATTATATCATGGAATATAAAAGTATAACTAACATATTAGAGGTGTAAATAAGACACCACACATGTCATAATGATATAACATGTTCATGTGTTCCCCAAAACACCAGTAAGGTATCATATCATAAAGAGCCCATGTAATGAAAATGGGTTTTGTAACATTTCCATGTGGTAATGCATGAAAATACATGAAGAATTAGATAATATGATACCCAAATTTCAGTCACTAAAAGATGTATTTTATAAGTGAATTAAGATATTTATTAATGATAAAATACTCCAAATGTGATATTTTTTTTGGATACACAATGAAATCTATTACATACAAATAAGGATATACAGAGAATATTTAATAACATTATTTTGAGGTGATAATGTTATTTGCCACATTTTATAATATCATATTCCACAAATTTAAATATAGAAAATTTCAATTATAGAAATTGAAAAAGGGTTCTATAAAAAGGAATATTATTTTTCTAAATGAAATGTGTACTAGGAGAAAAAAAATACAAAGATATAAATGAAAAGGCCAATTTTTAATATTTTAAAATACCTTTATTGAAACACACATTCTTAAAGGGATGATAAATATTAATTTTCAAATATATAAATAGAAATAATATTAATAATAATTATATAATAATTGTTTTAAAAAAAATAATAAATTAAAATTTTTATTCAATGAAGGAATATGGATACTGATGAAAAATATAGGATATATAGGATGTTAATTACTCACAATAACATTATATTATTTATGTATTTTGTGAAGGAATAATATTTTAATTAATATTTTATTTTTAACTAGAAATAAATATAAAGAATAATATTATAAAATATTAATTTGGTAGAAAATAGAAATATAATAATACAATTCAAAAAGAAACATTATAACTCAATGAAATGATATTTATGTTAAAACATTAATTATGGCATTCATACCATTTTGAGGGAATATTAATGAAATAACGAAATTAAATGGACTGTTAAATACAATAAATATAAATATAATAGTGATTAAATATGTCAATTAGGTAGTATATACACCATACAAAATTAAAATTGTGCATAATACAATACATGTATCAAATATGGAATTTTTTTGATGAGAAACACTTACATTAAATCTCAACATCCACAAAATCAATTTAACTTATTGTATAAAAATTTAACCATATTAATGAAAAATTTAACAAAATTATTCATATCTAAAAATTTTATGATTACTTAATTATAAAACTCTATTATATTTTTTTTGTTATTTTCAATTTTTTATCAAATGTTACTCATTTTGATTTCATCCCACATGCTTTGTAATCTGGATTATAGTATCCACACATTGATAACTATTTCATTATAAAAAGATTATTTATTTTAATTTTATATATTTTATTTGATAACTTATGAGGATCTAAACATACACAATGAGGGTTTAAGTCATGATACGCGAACATGAAATCAATGATGATTTTGTTTTGAGTAATTTCCAAATATCAATAAAATACTTTATAATGATTATAGTTTTTAATAAAATAATTAAAACCAGGTTAATTAAATACATTACCCTTTAATATGATATATACTTGTAAAATAAATTTCTAAAACTGTAAATTTGATGCTGTTTTGAAAAATGAAACTCCTCATCCATTTGGGTAACAGTCCAAACAAATGGATGAGAAATGTTTTAATTTCTGAACTGGTTGAATGAACATATAGTAAATAATTAATCATCGTTATAGAATTATAATATTTTTATAAACAAAATATTTATTAATAAAATACACTTATATAGAAATACCTAGATGGTGGTTATGAAAAATGATGTACGCCATTCATGGAGGCAATAGTCTTCACATCTGTTTGATTGACGTTTTCATTTATTAATGGATTAGCGCAGAATGAATAATTTTTTTTACAATGAATATAAAATAGTTTTTGTATAAAAATGATATGTTTGTCATTATGTTATTATTTTTATAATAGTTTTTTTAGAGGATGTAAGGAAATGATAATGACGAAAATACTATGAGGTGCATAATACATATATTATGGATATTAGTCTTCTATTAAAGGAAATTAAAGAATTGGAGTACATGGGGAACATTCATGTATCAAAGGGATATAAAATTTTTATGGGGATTATATGAGAGTAAAAATGGTTAGGTTCTTAATAGAAAATATATATGGATTAAATCTTAGCATATTGTTAATACATATTATTTTCATAAGATAATAATTATAGTTGACAGTAATCTATCTATCACATGAATATCTGGATTAGGTTCTATAACTACTAAATATTAATTAATTTTTTTATATTAATGCTGAATATTTCTAAATTATTGAGCCACACTATATTTCACTATACACTTCTCATAAATTATACTCACATTTACAACTTCAGAATGGAAACATAAAAGGTGTGAGATAAAATTCCATATAAGAGAAAAAACTCATAAATATGTCAACTATGGTATGATTATATGAATATGTGAAAACATGGTCATGGGAAAATTATATTTACATATAAATATTAAAAATTATGATTTTTCAACAATATATGATAGAGTAACATGGAATTTCAAATTTAAAAACCTATAAAATAACATAAAGGTGTGATGTAATCTTGGAAAATGGAATAAATTGAAAGATATTATTTGTGCATAGAATCATACTTATATTGAAAGAAAATAATTCATGACATAACAATAATAATTTAGGGAACATAACGAAGACAATTATAGAGGAAATATTCCTATAATGGATTAGTGTCACTATACATTCCCATAAACATATTGGATAGAGCCTCATAGTGGATTGGAATCATTTCCCATTCAATTTCATATTCCCTAATGAGATGTAAAGATTTAAATAATTAAATAGAAGAATATTTTGTTTTGGTCCCATGAATAAATGATTGAAAATTAAAATAAATATATTTTTACATGTTCCACATATGGAAATGTAACCATACATAATTCAAATTCCTGATAAAGCCCACGAAATGAAAGTGGGTTTCATATTGATTTTTTTTCAAATAATAACGAATCCCTATATTATGATAACCCAAATAGAATAATTAATAATATAATTTAATACATTTATATTATATTTAATTGTTGTTCTTGATCATGGGTTTCCAATTTAACAACATTCAGGAAAAGGATTAGAAATAAAATAATAAAAATAAACATCTCAAATGATTTAAATGAAATGGGTAATTGATCATCTGATGAAAAAAGATTTTATTATTTTTCATTATAAAATAATTAATCCAAGAGGTATTTCATTATAATAGGTAGGTATTTAATAATATTTTAATTGTTTATAATTTATTATATGGCTGCTTCTTGGAATGAAATAATAAATAAGGATTTTCAATTAAATAAGGTGTATATAATGGAGAGAATTAAAAAGTAAATTTAAAAATATTATTGTCCTGAAAAATCAGGGTGTGATAATATATATATATATATAAATAACATAAATGTAAAATATAGATTAATTACATAAAAATTATAATTTATAGGTGGATTGAAATTAATGTGAACACATTACTCAAAAGCAATAAGGGTGGTTTAAAAAATACATTTTTTAAAATACCATTGATGAAATCCCTCTTTGAAAAACTTATAATAAAATATTATTATTAAAATAATATAGGGGAAATTTTATGTCAATTCTATGTTAAAAAAATATGGTTTCTGTGTAACACCCCAATATTTCTTAGTACGTTATTTTTTCAAAGTAATTCAATAACTTGCATTACACGCAACACAATGTTCTAGCGTACCATGGCTTACCAAACTAGCTGTTCAAAAGCAGTTATGAATTGTATTAACTGAATTTTGATCTTTAAATAATCCTTATAATTTTAGAATCTATATTATGAGTTTCATAGACATAATTTAAGAACAAATTGATTTTTTTCAGATAAAAGAAGTAGTTTTCAAAAAATGCAATTTTACCACCTTTTAACGGAGAACCTTTTTAAATCCAATATTTGAAACTTTTATATATTAAATTTGAAAAAATAAACTTCTTCTTTAAAATAGGGACATAATAATTTATTTTCAAAAAATCTTTGGTGAATTTCTGATAACTTTCATATTTGAGTGAATAGTGAAAAATACTATATTTTAACTCAAAACAACTTTTTTAATAAAAATAATTTATAGTGTTAAATTATACATTTTAATGGTTTGTAAGTATAAATAGATTATATTTTGACCATTTAATCCAATTATTGTAATTTTTAGTAATTTCACTTTGAAATTGGACAAAAACAAGTGTCAATCTTTTGATAGTTATTATTTCATAAAAATACGCTTTTTGATTTTGACTGCGGGAATTAATTTTAAATTAATAAGTTAAATTTCTATGTTATTAATTTGTTAAAATATACATCATTTTTGAATTCGGAATATCAAAATTAGTTTGGGGTGAATTTTGGGTAGGTTTCTAAAAACATTCAATTTTTAATGAATAGTGAAAAACACTGCGTTATTGGATTAAACCGTCTTTTCATTTAGATAATTATTTATTTTATTTAAATTTTTTTAGGTCAAAATAGATACATAATACCTTTATAAGTTCATTTTAATTAATTTGAGTCATTTTATAATATGTTTATATATATAAAAATTTTATTGAAATTTTACCGTTTTTTACAAACCTCCTAGGAGCATTTTCAAATTTGCATAAAACATAATTTTACCATTTCTGTAAATTGGATTTAAAAAATATAAAAGACATGGTTTATGCCAGTATGTAAAATTTGGTTCAATAAGATAAAAATAATTTTTTGTGAATAGTAACTTTTGACTTTTATTTACCACGGTTAAAAGTAAATAGGGTAATTAAAAGTAAAAATGATATTATTATTACCCTAAAAATGTCTTAATTCTATTGGAAAAGTTTAATTAGACAAAAAAACATTAATAATAATATATGATCCTTTAGATCCACATGGATTAGATTAGGAAATTTATTATTATTTAATTGAAAGAAGACTTAAAAGTGTAAAATTCAATGTTTAATAAGGAAAAATTATTTAATAGTGTTACAAATATGATAAATTCGACTATAAATATTTCATAGAAATATAAAAATATTTCCTACATAATGGAGTTTTATTTATAATTTTTAGAGACTAAATAACTTAATTTTTTTATGACACAATGATGATGCAGTAATTACCTTATTAATTTAATATTAAAATAATTGATATTATAAATACCAAAAAAATGAAATATGAGACTTTCTATGAATTACACTAATTTTATAGGTTAATTTGACATATTATGGTTGATTAAATAAATTTTTTTTGATGTAATAATGTTGTTATTAATTTAGCAAAAACAAAAAACCAAATAGTGTCAAAATTGACATAAAAGAGTTTTTAAAACAAAAATTATATCATTAACATGTATTCTATCACTAAAAATATAATTTTTGGAAAAAGGGATTAAATATACTATTATATATGTCATTAATGAACCAGTTGGGGTTCTCTTGGAAGAATATAGTATGTTTATTGACCATATAATATAAAAATAAAAAGAGACATTATAAATGTCAAACTATTTTACTAAGAGTTAAATCTAAAAGATAAGGATAATATAGTGACCCAAACCTATATATATCCAATTGGATGAGTTTTTTTAGACCCATACCCACATTTTTCTTTAAAGAATTCATTTTGGATCCATTATAATCCGAAAATTAATTTATTATAAAATAATATTTTAAATTTTTCTTAAGGTGGTCATCACCCCTCTTATAAAAGGGCGCTTCCCCTTCTCTCAAATTCACACCTCCAAACCCATTTGTATCAGGCAACCCCTACCCAAATATCCTCCCAAATATCCTAAATTCATCCTAGAGGCCTTTATTTTTTCCAAAATCCATCCTATGGTGCCCTTTTGATCAAATCAAAAGGAAGAACCCGAAGAATAGGTAATGATATTACTACCCTCTTTGAAGTTCTTTTATTGTTCCACTAACACATTATTTGTAATGAACATACCAAAATAATAACTCCAGTACCTTATATATAATGTGATGTTATTATAAATTTTGAAAAACCATATTCATAATATTTCTATCCTATGAATGATAATGTCACCATGCGTGCATAGGTACAGCTTATCGTCTCCAAGTCATGGTGTAATTTGTTATTCAACACTATGTTATTTGGATGGATATAATGATGAGTGATATGTATATAAATAATGAAAATAACATGATATTGTCTCTGTAAAATTAATATACCATCCAATTCCACACCTTTAAGGAAATTATATTGTCGTTTTTGCGTACGTACAGATTACCGTCTCCACGACGTGATGAGATTCATTTCCATGTTCACCATTCATCAACCATTGTAAAAATATATATTAATAATAATTATTTAATATATGAAATAATAATTCTACTAGAAGGATATATATATATATGTACTTACACATCCCTTATTCACTTCTATTCAATGCGATATGAAAATATAGACAACGTTTATGCGTACATACGGCCTACCGTATTCGTAAACAGTGTTTTCCCTTTCATATATCTATCTATTATAAGTATTTATAATATAAATATATATGATATGTGAATAATTGTTTTTATGATGAAATTATTTAAACCATTATCTAAATGATATGGTCAAGAATAACAAGTTAAAATATGTACGATAAAGAAAGCGATTATTAGAGAAAATGTTAATTTAACATGAAAATCATTTTTCAATGGGTAGTATAAAGTCATAAATGAATCATGTATGATATAATAAATATGAATATGGTTCTGGTATAATCTAATAACATATAATGGTTATTATATATGTGGTTAAACATACCCTCGACCAAAGGAAAGTGCAAGGTAAGGGGTTTTCATCTCACTCCTTATTCCCCTGAGATTCATGCCATATTGCCACTATTTCCTTTTGTGTGGTGTATGTACGGCCCATAATTGTATCCTTTCTGTAATAAAATATAATTTATTTGTATTTAAATATTCATTGTATTGTAATTATTTCTGAGGGTATATGTTTCATAAGTTACCAAAATTGGTAAGGGTTAATTTCTCAGTCGCATTATTATTCGAGATTGTTTATGTGTATAATTTTACTGGGAAATATTTATTATACATTTCCATGTTTCATAAAAGAGTTTCAAAGGGATTATTTGTAAGGGTATATTCTAATAAAACATCATTTGAAATGTTTTAAAGGATTTGTTCTTCTAATACTTTCTCATTAATGTCAAAGTTTTTAAAATGGTTTTAAGGATTTATTTATATGGACTTGAATGTTTTGAAATGATAATTATTTTAAAAAGATTCATTGTGGTATGGGACACTTTGATTCAAAAATCTATTTTAAATGACTACCTTTATAAATTGTGACAATTTTAAACAATTTCATGAAAATGGGGTATTTATCTCAAATCATTTTTCTGATCATTTTCATCTATGCCATCATCCTTTATTGGATTTTAAATTTGTCTGAAGTTGATTTATTATGATAAAAATCTTCCACATTGTATTGAATATTTTGTGATATCTTTGATTGTGGGTGTGTTATTTTTATACCATTCATGGTTTATGGATAAAGTATTAACATTTCGTATGCTAGTTTTAATACAAACGTTTATATTATATTTCAACCATTTCTTATGATGAATGTATATGAATAGTGTGTTCCGGGTTAGGGACCGGTAAAAGTAAGCCCTTCGGGTTAGGGTCCAGTTACATCAGACCCTCCGGGTTGGAGTCTAGTTACAGAGGCTCTATGGGTTGGATTTCTCTTACTGATGATCTCTGGGTTGGAGTCCGGCTTCAGAGGCTCTCCAGGATGGAGCCCTGTAAAAGAGGATCTCCAGGTTTGGGTTCAGTTACAGTTATCCCATAGGTCCTGGCACGAGGCATTGACATAATAATTGAAGTATGGTATTATAAATTCCCTCATTATGAAATGAGTTATTACATGTGATTATTTTACTAGTAGAATATCTATGTTCCTATTTATATGGGAATGTATGATTTATTTTTTCCATATTTTGTACAAGTTTGTGTTTAAAAGGCTGTTGTTTTTATTACACATCTTTCCTTAAAAGTTTATAGCTTCTGCTAAATTATTTACCCTTTTTGAGTATATGAGATCATCCCTTTCTTATGATTTATTATCCCAAGATCTTAAGAAGTGTTTAATGTTTGAGATGCAGGGTTAAGCTAAGGGAACAATGGTGTTCTAAAAGGATTTTCTTTTAGTGTTGTATGATAGAATGTTTAATGTAACATTCATGTATTCAATCTATTTTCCAAGACTACTATACTGATCAGTCTTTTGGGACTTGAATCCTTGTAATCATGCTAATGTATTAAAATAATGCACTGACTCTGGGTAACTAGTGTTGGGGCATTACAGTTTGTATCAGAGAAAGTTTAGCGATAACCTTGGAAACTAGACGTAGATAAACTCTGATTAGAGCACATTACTCTAAGATATACTTTGAGTATTAGTATAGAATAACTTCCTAGAATTTTGGTAATGTAGAGATTTTTTGAGTTTTCCATGCAATACATCCCTATCTGGATTCGAGCTAGTAGAGGTAGCTCTAGCACAGATGTACCTAGGGGTAAAACCCGAGAACACCGCTTTGAGCTAGACTCAAACGGGAACTGGTGCATGACAACGGGCCTTACTTCCCCCTTGGTTATGACACTCCTAGGGGATATGATTAAGATAATTCTCATTTTCATTACAAACCATTAGGAATGGTTTATGAGTATATACATACTCAATGAAAACATTTTTATGATTATGGATTAAATCCATAAACTGTTCAATTTATGTAAACTGTTTTACAAATTTGGAATTATGAATTGTGATTCATAAACTGACCTAGTGTATACCATTGTTTAGAAATGGAACCCAGTAGTCAGAATGAGAACTCCAGTAATTCATATGATCCAAAGAGTAAGGATGATCATATAATGAATGGTATTAAGCCAATATTTAGAAGGGAAATAGTCTCCCATTTATTCTCAACATATGGTGAAATAATATCATGTGTTAATAAGATAAGTAAATAATTCTCTGAGTTCTATGGATTTGAATGGATGCAAGAGAAGAAAAGGATGTCAGAGAGAAATATAGATAAAGGGAAGAAGGGAAAGATGGATTTTCCGATATGTGATAAATGTGGAAATAATCACCTTGGTAAATGCTTGAAGGTAATGGGAGTTCGTTATAAGTGTGGAGAAAAAGGACATCAAGTACGTGATTTCAAGGGAATGAAAAGGGTTTCAAATGTAAAATGCTTCATCTACAAGGTGTTAGGACACTACGTGAATCAATTTCCAAGACATCAGAGTATACCTCAAATGATGCTATTCGATAATAATCAAGTTATGATACTACATCAGATGAAGAGGAATGACCAGTCTTCTTATGTTGTTATTATAGAATTATTTCATTTGAGCGTTTTATCAAAAATATATTGGTTATATGAATTATAGAGTAAAATAAGGATTCCACTATAGTACTATTTCATTGAGGATTTGAGATTATGTGGTTTTTTGAAATGTGACTAAACAAAAAGTTAAACTTTTTGCAAAATAAATGGTTGAATGAATGATAAACCTTAATATGGTCCTAATACTGAGGTAGTAATTTTGGAATAAGAGTTGGTTGATTTGGATAAATAATATTAAGTATTCTTGACTATCTTGGAACTGATTAATGGTTTGTTTATTTCATCATTGTTGGAATATTCAAAATTTTTGGATATAAGGAATATATCTAGTACTATATAAATGATAAGGGAGCATTAATGTAATCGATAATATTTTATCATAATTCAAGGTGTTACCATGTTTTAAAATAATAAATAATGAAGGTTTTCACATGTTATTACATGGAAAAATGATCTTCATTGTGTTTAACCTCCTTATAAATTTTGGACTATGAGTTTGGATAGATGTATTTTTGATAAGTCTAAAGGTTAAAAGAGATTATGTTTGAAATTGGATATTATTTTTATGATTATTTTTGGACCGTTATAAAAATGAAAACACGTAGACCGTGTGACAATCCATCGCATCAGAGAAAGCCGCGGGAATTGAAGCCACAACCATAGCACGATTGGGATGTATCGCCTACCACTAGACTACATGAAGTCCCATGATTATATAATCATGTTTTTTAAAGGTTTTGATCGGTTAATTAAAAATTCATTAATTTTGGAACCCTATAGTATTAGGATAAATATAATATGTTTTTGAAATCTTTTGGAGTGAAAGATGATTTTGTGGTAGGAATTAGTTGAAGGATAAAACTCTACTTCTCAAGTATATATATATATACTTTTCCCTCTTATTAAATGGGTAGATTAAATATTAAACATTAGGGAAGGGATCTTAAAACCAGAAATTTGTAATCTTAATACTTATGTTTTGTTGAACCGATGGTATTTTATATCATCATAGATTGATTGATTTGAGGCCCTCAATTTTTTACTTGTTTGTGATTGATTAACCCAATCACTCCCTATAAATATTTACATTTTTTCTCCAATTATGTGTCTCTAATTTCCACCAATATTCTCCCAATTGTGATCATAATTTGGTGGTGAACCTTTCATTTCCCTTTTCCTCTCATTAAGGCTAAATTTTATTAACCCAATTTCCCATGTGGGTTTGCCCACAAAGGTATTTTCTATTTTCAACCTTTTATTTTCAAAAAACAATTTCAAGTTGGGAGGACGCTATTTATTGAAGGAGGGAAGAATGTAACATCCCATGATTTCATTGTACATTATTTCTTTATAGTAATTCAATAACTTGCACTACACGCAACACTGAATTCTCGCGCACCAAGACTTACCAAACTAACTGTTCAAAAGCGGTTATGAATGTTATTAACGGAATTTTGAACTTTATATATTCTTTATAATTTTAGAATCCATATTATGAGTTTATTAGACATAATGTAAGAACAAATTCATTTTTTTCAGATAAAAGAAGTATTTTTCAAAAAATGCAATATTACCACCTTTAACGGTGAACCTTTTTTAAATCCAATATTTGAAATTTTTATATAATCAATTTCACAAAATAATCTTCTTCTTTAGAATCAGGACATAAGAATTTAGTTTCAATAAGTTTTTTGTGTTTTTCTGAAAACTTTAATATTTGGATGAATAGTGCAAAATACTATATTTTAACTGAAAACAACTTTTTTAATCAAAATAATTTATAGTTTTAAATTATAAATTTTAATGGTTTGGAAGTTTTAAATAGATTATATTTTTACCATTTAATCCAATTTTACTCATTTTAAGTAATTTCACTTTGAAATTGGACAAAAACAAGTGTCAATATTTTGATAGATATTATTCCTTGAAAGTATGCTTTTGGTTTTGACAGTGGGAATTAATTTGAAATTAATAAATGAAATTTGTATGATTAGAATTTTATAAAATAGACTTCATTTTTGAATTCAAATTATCAAAATTAGCTTAGGGTGATCTTTTGGTATGTTTCTGAAAACTATGAATTTTTAATGAATAGTGTAAACCATTGCGTTATTGGTTAAAACCGACGTTTCATTTAAATAATTATTTATTTTATTTAAATTTATTTTAGGTACAAATAGATATATAATACCGATATATGTTCAATTTAATTCATTGGAGTCATTTTATAATAAGTTTAGATGTATAAAAATTTCATTGAAATTTTACCGTCTTTTACCCACATCTTTTGAGAATTTTCAAATTTGCATAAAACATAATTTTACCATTTCTATAAATTGAATTTCGAAAATCTGAGAGACACGATTGATATCAGTAAGCAAAGGTAAAAATGATATAATTATTACCCTAACACATGTTATAATTCTATAGGATAAGTTTAATTCGACCAAAAACAACCTTAGGAATAAAATATGATCCTTTAGGTCCACTTTAATTAGATTAGGACATTTATTATTATTTAATTCAAAGAAGAGTTAAAAGTGTTAAATATAAATCTTAATAACTAAAAAATTTTTAATATAGGGTTACACATAAGATAAATTAGACTATAAATATTTATTAGAAAGAAAGAAATATTTCCTACATAATGGTATTTTATTTATAATTTTTATACATTAAATAATTTAATTATTTTATGACAAAATGATGATGTAGTAATTACCTTATTATGGAAATATTAAAATAATTGATATTATAAATACACAAATAAATAATATTTGAGACTTTTATGAATTAAACAAATTTTATAGGTCAATATGACATATTTGGGTGTATTAACTGTATTTTTTGAAGTAATAATGTTGTTATGAAGTTAGCAAAAAAAATACCAAATTGTGTCAAAATTGACAAAAAAACGTTTTTAAAACAAATATTATATAATTAATTGGTATTATATTCCTAAAAATATAAGTTTCGTCCAAAGGGCATAAATACAATTATATTTTTTATTAATGACCCACTTGTGGTTCTCTAGGATGTTTATTTTATGATTATTACCCATATAATATAAAAATAAAAAGAGACATGGTAAATGTCAGACTATTTAACTAAGAGTTAAATCTAAAAGATAACGTCATTATAGTGCCCCAAACCTGTATAAAACCTATTATTTGAGTGGTGTTATACCCATAATATCCATATCCTTTAAATAATTCATTTTGGAACCATTATAAAGAGAAAAAGAATTTAGTATAAAATAATATTTTGTGTGTTTTCTAAGGTGCCCCTCACCCCTCTTATAAAAGGAAACTTCCCCTTCTCTCAAATTCACACCTCCAAAGCCATTTTTATCAGCCACCCCCAGCCCAAATATCCTCAAAACTATCATAAATTGATCCTAATGTCCTTTCATTGGTCATAAAGCAAATCTATGGAGCCCTTTTGATCAAATCAAATGGAAGAACCTGAAGAAGAGGTAATGATTTCACCACCCCCTTGGAAGTTCTTTTATTCTTCCACTTACTCTTTCTTTGTTATTACCATACCAAAATAATAACTCTAGTACCTTATATATAATTTGATGTTATTATAAACATGTAACCACCATATTCATTATTCTATCCATCCTATGAATGATAATGTCACCATGCGTGCGTACTTACATCTTACTGTCTCCACGCCGTGGTGTAATTTGTTATTCAACACTATGTTATTTGGATGGATATAATGATGAGTAATATGTATATAAATAGTGAAAATAACATGAAAATGTCTCTGTAAAATTAATATACCATCCAATTCCACACATTTAAGGAAATGATATTGTCACGTGTGCGTACGTACAGATTACCGTGTCCACGACGCGATGAGATTTATTACCACCTTCACCATTCATCGACGATTATAAAAATATACTTTACATATAAGTATGTAATATATGAAATAATAATTATACTAGATATATATATATCTGTGTGTGTGTGTGTGTATTTATGTACTTACATATATCTTCTTCACTTACTTCCGTTCAACACGATATTAAAACAGAAACAACAATTATGCGTACGCACGACCTACTTTCTCCAGAAACGGTGTTTACCATTTCATATATCTATCTATTATAAATAGTTATATTCTACATATATATTATATATGAATAATGGTTTTTATTTTGAAATTATTTATACCATGATCTAAATGATATGATCAAGAATACCAAGTTAAAATACGTACGATAAAGAAAGTGATTATTACCTGAAATGTTAATTTAACTTGAAAATCGTTATTAAATGGGTCGTATAAAGTCATAAATGAATCATGTATGATATAATAAATATGAAAATGATTCTGGTTCTGGTATAATCTAATAACATACAATGGTCATTAAACATGAGGTTAAATGTACCCTTGACCAAAGGAAAGTGCAAGGTAAGGGGTTTTCATCTAACTCTGTATTCCCGTGAGATTCATGCTATATTGCCACTATTTCCTTTTGTGTGGTGTATGTAGTTCCCATAATTGTATTATTAGTGTAATAAAATTTAATATATGTGTATTTACATCTTCATTTTATGGTCCTTCTTTCATGGGCTGTATGTTTCATACGTTACCAAATTGGCAAGGGTTAATTCCTCAATATGATTATTATTGTTGATAGTTTATGTGTAAGTTTTTACTGGGACATATTTATTATAGATGTCCATGTTTCATAAAATAAATTTCAAAGGGGTTTTTTTTAAGTGACTCTTTTACTAAAACATCATTTTAAATGTTTTAAAGGATTTATTCTTTTAATCTTTTCTCATTATTATACATGTTTTTAAAATGGTTTTAAGGCTTTATTTATATGGACATGAATGTTTTGAAATGATAATTCTTTTAAAATGTTTCAAAGTTGTAGGGGAAACTATGATTCAAAAATCCATTTTAAATTACTACCTTTCTAAATTGTGATAATTTTAAACAATTTCATGAAAAGGGGGTATTTATCTCAAAGCATTTTACTGATCATTTTCATCAATGTCAACATCATTTACTGCATTTTAAACTTGTTTGATGTTGATTTATTATGATACAAATAATCCATTTTATATTGATTTTTTTGTGATATTTTTGACTGTGGATGGGTTGTTTTTATACCATTCATGGTTTATGGATAAAGTATTTACATTTTGTATGCTATTTTTAATACGAATGTTTATGTTATATTTCTTCATTTTCTTATGATGAATGTATTGGACAAGTATGTCCCGGGTTGGGGACCAGTAAAAGTAAGCCCTCAGGGTTGGGGTCCGGTTACAGCAGACCCTCTAAGTTAGAGTCCGGTTACAAAGGCTCTCTAGGTTAGATTCTAGTTACAGAGGCTCTTCGGGTTGGAGTCTGGTTACAGAGGCTCTCCGGGTTTGGGTCTAGTTACAGTTAAAACATAGGTCCTAGGACGAGGATTTGACAAAGAAATTAACGTTCGGTACTATACATTCCCTCATTATTAAACTAGTTATTACATGTGATTATTTGACTAGTAGAATATCCACGTGCATGTTTATATAGTAATATTTGATTTATTTTTTCCATATTTTGTTCAGGTTTATGTTTAAAAGGCTATTGTTTTTATTACACATCTTGCCTTAAAATTTTATATCTTCCACTAAATTATTTACCCTTTATGAGCATCTGAACTCACCCCTTATGTTTTATTTTCCCAGGATCCCAAAAATTGTTTTATGTTTGAGATGAAGGGTTATGCTAAGGGAACAATGGAATTATTAAATTATTATCATTTGGTGTTTTATGTTAGGAAGTGTAATGTAACGTTCATGTATCTAATCTATTTTCCAAGACTGCTAAACAGATTGGACTTTTGGGACTTGATTCCTTGTAATCATGCTAGAGTATTAAAATAATGCACCGACTCTAGGTAACTGGGGTCAGGTAGTTACATTAAATATATAAATTATAACATTTCTTAGAATAAAATAATACTACTGAGGATAAATAGTTATTAAAGAGTATAGGAAATATTTTGAACAGTTGAATACATATTGAGGAATAAATTTATCATTATAAATTATTAAAACATATAAATTCCCTAGATATGAATATAATGTAACATGGAATAAAATATTATGGTTGATGAATCCATTTATCTAATTAATAACATCATTAAAAATAATGATACCGCACGAAAATGGGGTTTGAGTTAAAGAAGCCTTATAGTGTTGTAATCTATTGAATTGAAAATAAATTAATGGTATAGTATGATTAGGATAGTAAATATTCCTATATAAATTTAGTTTTCCTAATAGATATCCATTCCCAACACATAATATATTAAATTAGATATATGCTGAATAAAATAAAATCTATATTAAAAAATTTGACATAAAAAACCCATAGCATTAGTCAAAATTTATACTGAACGAGTGCCTAATGACAGTAATAATAAAATTGATTTTAAAAAATTAGTAATAACCTTTATTATAAATAGATAATTTTATATAATTTAATAACTATAAATTGGTATTTATTTCATTACAATTTTTACCTTATATTGGTTAGTAGAGGTGGTTTAGTCAATTTTTCTAGAATTTCCCCATTATATTGACTATGGTCCAATGACTTAAAAAATAACATCATAATATATAAAAAATTATTAGTGTATTTATTTTATTATTCCATTGGACAAAAAATTATATAGTTCATTAGGTTCTTTGAAAATTCAATCAAATTATGAATGGCTCATTGATATGTTAGTTTTTTGGAAATTATGATTTTGTGACCGTTTCATATATATATCACTTATAGAATGTGTAATATATTATTTCTAAATTACTAATTATATTAAAAAATCTATAATAAAATATTTCTTAAATATTAATACTATTATATATTTCATTTTAATAAAATAAAGAAATTGTATATTTCAGTTGTGTTTTTATGTAATGGAAGATACAACACTTCATTCCATGGAAAAACTTGTCTAAACATAAATATAGATGAAGAAATCATTATAGATATTACATGAGGATTTTGAAAAGCTAAATAACTTCCATTTAATATTCATAATTAGGTTATGAATTTTTTTTAAGTTAAATATTGTAGGCCAGTAAGGTAATGTAGTTGTAAAAAATAGGAAAATCCATTCATGGAGGTAGTAGTCTATACATATTCAGGACAATGTAATATTTTTTATAATGGTATTGGTGGGTGGTAAATAATATATATTATATTTTTATATTTTTTTTATAATATTATAAAATCTAATTTTATATTTCAATAATGTATATAATTTCATTGAGTTGGTAGAATAAGAAAATGACTATGTCAGTTTGAGAGAAAATATTTTCTCACATATTCAATGTTCACAGTATGGTAACACCTGTAATAACCACCCCCTTAATATTGGTTTTAGATGAGGTGATGGAGTTACTAGAAATAGTTGGAGGCCCCTAGAGACTAAAGGAAACAAATAAATTGCATGTTTCCATAGAATATTTAGAGTATGATTCTATATTTTTAATGATAAAACAGCTAAAAAACATAAAAAATAAACATCCAATCCTCTATATGATGTATGTGTACTTGATACAAGTCAAGAAATTAAAAAACCTTAAACAATATAAGAGTACAAGTGGATACCAAAATACATACTAAAAACAGACCAAAATATTAAAAAGCATAAAAACACAAAACATTCATCAATGAAATAAGAACCCAACCCACTCTAAGCTCCAACTCCACATGTTATTCCAATGGTATCAAGAAGTAACACTAAATAAATTAGATACCATGCCTTTCACTATGTATAGATAGATGAAATCTGCAAACACACAATGGTTCTCAACTAGTGTATAAATTTATAAATTTAGGGTTTTTAAAGAAACCATTACTCATACCACTATGAAATTAATGGGTTTAAACAATTATTATTATATAGTTTTAGTACAATTTAAAACATTTTATATCAAATTAGTTACATGTTTCACATAAAAATATTTTTACAAATTGTAATAAAATCTCAATTATTTTTCATAACCATATATTTTTCTCTTCACAGACACACCAACGAATTTCAAGGTGGATTTTCCATAGTAATGAATGGTATCACATAGATTCACCAAGTATTCTCAACGTGAAAAATACTAGGTGAATTTATGGAAGCTGAACCTTACACGAGGTTAAATATATCAATTCAAACGAACATTCCATGTATTCCATACTCCATGAAAATACATTCCCTGAAAATTATTTTTTCTTTAATTAATTTTAACAAATATTCTCCCTTCATCCAAACAAATTCAAATTTTTAAAATCAAAATTTAAAAATTATCACCAAAGAGGATATTCTATGAAACCATACAATTTCCAGAATTTCTACATCATAACCAAAAAGTGTTTTCCATCAATCACATGATTATTTCATATAATTTTCATAAAATTCATATAATGAAAATTAATATTTCAAGTTCAATATCAGGAGGAGATGAGATAGAATCTAATTAACAGTAAAAAATTTGGGAGAACAAAGAAAAACACTATGATCTTTTAGATCCTTGTTCATAATAACTCTCCTTCAATAGATTCAATAATACCTTGTCAATATTCCAATTACAGAATATAGATAAATCTATAACATTTTAAAAATATGGTTCTAGGTGAGAGGTGAATAAAATTTAACATAATAAATACAATGAATGATGACTTATTGAAAAATCTTGATCTCCATTTAACATTGATTCTCATAAATATCTCTATCATATAAAATAAGTCAGTCAAGGATTGGGAGAAAAGTAAATTTGACATCCTTAGAGAATAGTTGATTAATGGTTGTTACTAGACATAAGGTAGATTATATCCACAGTTTTGGGATGTTAATAGTTTTTTTCATATTTTTAATGACTGTTTTTTCTAACCATGTATCATCTATGTAGTGATACATCCATAAGGCCACCACCTTCATGGTTGGATTGGAGGGTCTTAAATATTATGTCCTTACATTGGGTTAAACCTATTTTTCATGGGAATTTGTTTATTAGGATTCTTCCTGGTTCATCGTAACTATGATTATAGACATTGACCCCTAGAAAAATATCATGGTTTCATAGAAGTAGTTTCTAGTTTTTAATTACAATTCATACCAACTTAACCCATAGAAACACTTAATAAATGGTTAAAACTTTTTGAACCCCACAGGACTAAACCTAAAGATTATGTAAGATCAAAATAAATAAATAGTTAGTTACCTAAAAAGGGGGTTCTAAATTATCCTCATATTTTATTTTTTGAACCACATAATGTAGAAAACTAATTTAGTTCAGGAATAGTGTTTCCCACATCTCAAAAATTTCCTTCTCTTGCTACCATGTTTCTTCTTATATCAAACCATGCTACCATAAAACTCATAAAAGGCCATTGAGTTTCCAAATCATGATATTATATTTCCCATATAAAATTTATACCTTTAAATGAATCAATATATAACATGAAAACATGTATTTGTGATTCCATAGATTAAAATGTTCATGATTAGGTTGGTACCTCTTAAACTAAGATATATAAAATCCTTTGTTCACTAGACCAAGACCTGGTTTCAAAACCAACATATATTATAATACACAAAATCATTAAATAATATAAAAATGGAATATATAACATAGTGAAAAAATTCTTTCCCTCGCATAATTTGTATTCCCATGTCGTAGAGAGATTATCAAGAATGCATGAACACCGAAATCCAACAACAACGATCACCGATGAGGATTCAAACATGGTTTTTGATTACTCTGATCCATCCCCATCCACTTTCGGTGCATTAAAATATTATATATCGTCCATATCACTAGTAAAGGTGTAGTCATAGAAGTATCACTTCTTTCTACATAATAAGGTGGAGAAAAACAATGGTGACTATAAAATTCTTCAAAAGGGTCCATCTGTTTTGAGGGATGATAACTATTATTGTATGATAACTCCAATAAATTTATATAATCCTCCTGTGAGAAAACAAAATACACAATCCCTTATATATCCTATATTTTTTTTGTTATTATTTTCATATTTTCTATACATTTATGGATAATAACTCATGACCATATCAATTGGGTTCCATGGTCTTGTTATATAGACATCCAAAAATTAGAGTTGAACATGAGGTTTCATTTAGATACATTTGAGGCTAGAATACTGTGTGTCTAAAAAATTACCTAAATAATGATTTTGGACATATATACCTCAATATTTTTCTCACAAATATGGTTGAATTGAATGTGATTTGTGACTAAATCTATAATCACCCATTTTGAATAATTTTTCTAGATTAATCACTGTAGATCTATTATAAAATCTAGGGATATCTACTCCCACTTCCTTATAGAAATTAGGAAAGACTATAACATTGTAAAAAGATATTGATTCTCTTAATTTTCTTCTTTATAGGTGAGGAATCTCTAGAAAAACACTCTTGTAGCACCTTCCATTCCAACCCACCAACACTATAATTTCAGCACATTATAAATTTTCTGAATCCTATGAAGATCAACCCATATAGAATAATTGTAGGAAGAAAGAATAAGTTACTTATAATCAAATTCTTCTACCAAATGATCTCTAAACAATAAATCCACACCCATATAGCTTTCATAACTCAATTATCTCTCCACTATTGAGTTTCGATCCCATCCTAACACATTTAGAAACAAAATCTAAAGTATTAACTTGATCGGAAAAATACCAAATGCATACCATAAATTGTTGAGATGAAAACCCATTGATTATAATCCTATATATAAAAGAAGAGTATTACTTTTAATTGAATCCATATTCTGTGAAATTTCAATTCCTATGTGTAAAAAGAGTTCAAATTCAAACATTTTTCGATTTTCCATTCAACATTTTTTTCTTATATTTAAATATATTTGTGGGAAATAATGTTTCAAGATAATATGATCTATAAATAGAAAAAATATATCACCCAAATATATAATTCCACTAATTCATAATATATTATCAAATTTTAGGTAACTCCATACCATTTTTGGGATGCACCAATAATTTCTATGAGACAAAATAAAAAATATTATACCCATCCATGATAACACATCCAATCCTAGATCCTAAAGAATCATAATTGAATTCATTTCTCTTTATAGATTCTAGAAACATAAGGATTGATTCTGATGTAAGTCTAACATGATGTGCTTGAATTGTTTTTGTTCATTCCTCATTACATTGGAATAGAATGAAATTCTTTAGCAATGCTTCCATAATTTAGGGAAAATGGGATCGATTAGGAAAAATTTGATTGTAGTATCCTACAAATATTTGGAAACACTATATATCAATGTCTTTCCTATGTGGGTTTGAATATATAACAAATTATATATTTTCTGGATCAACAGACACTTTTTTTCATAAATGACATGGAAAAGAAAATGTACCTATTTTATATAGAAATCAAACATTGATAACATACCATAATAGTGATGCTGATATAGGATACCGATATCTATATAAAATCGTTTATCATGATCCTATTTTTTCTAGAAAACGCCATAATTTCCTCAAAAAAACACCATCATACTGGAATCTAGATACCTTTAAAAAATTTGATTCATCAATGGAATAATAATTATTGGTCAATTTAGAAGACCAAAAGGAATAAAGAAACGTTCATATTAGTCACATATACCAATGAATTATATCTTAAGAATATCCTCTTTCCAAAATCAGATATTGCAATATCCTGAACATTACTCAATTTTAGAGAACCACATGGCTCATCTCAATTGATCAGACAAATAATCAATTCATTGAATAAGATACTGATTATTGATCTAATAATGTTTAATATTAAAATAATTCACCTAAATAATAATGTTTTATTAGTGAAATATATATTATAAAAATTATGAAATTGAATATACAAGTGATAAAATCATGTGTCAAATAAATTATTCTTAATGGTAAAATTCAAATGAATAGAATGAATCACCATTGAAGGACCCAACTAATCATTTTTATCACATTCACAGCTCCATAAAATTTCTTACCCAATAGACTTTAAAATTCATTACCCATTGAAGATTTTATAGTTTTAGGATTCATGGTTTTCTTATAATCACTATGGCCCACTCAATTTTGATGATGGGAGTTATTTAGCTATGGTCATCCAGTCAAATCATATGATGTCTGAGAAACATGAGATGTGCCTTTAGCCCTAAACCTTTGAGTACCATGATAATAAAGATAAATATGCTCATTGTGACCGTCATTTTCAAAAGATATAGGTATTGTCTTAAAATTCACTTTATATGAACTAATGAAATTCAATGAGAACTTATCATCTTATTTTCCGATTGAGGATTAGTTTTTAATGATCTCAATTTAGAATAATGTGTCCCTATTTCTCATATTCCTAGAATCAGGGTTCCCATATTTTCATGTAGAAATAAACATTATACATTTAGAAACATTACCTAATATAAAACAATTTTCAACAGTCTCTCTAAAAACCATTTTTTCTTAGTCTGTAATAATAATAACGGATGTCTTTAAGAAAATTTAATATAATAACCCAAATTAAAAAATTATTTCCTTAAATTATTTACATTTAGTGAATTATTTGTAATATCCGAATAAATTAATATATTTTTCATTGGTACTCTTTCACTATGAGGTTCTTCTATTTTGGGATAAAAAAATATATCATTATAGAAATTCAGAAAGAGTGTGAATAAAAAATTTTGTGGAGAAATTCTTCAAAAAATGTTCAACATGATGTATTTCTATAGTTTTTCAAAAATAGTTAAATCCCATAATTGGTTGGTGGTACCCTCCATAATATTGATTTTCAACATTACATTCAACATAGTTGGTGTTCCACTGAATTAGAAAATTTAATTCTTCCTATTGAACTATTATCAATTTTCTATGTCTTGGAATCTCAATGAATTATTGGTGGATAATAGTCTTAGAACAAAAATTAATAGTCCAATACCTAAAGATAATCATATAATTACCCTTATCCATGGAAAAAATCTTGTAAAATTATTTGGACCATTTTTCGGTTCACCTACGTATCAGGTTAATCAACATTTTTAGCATACTATTCTGGTAGATTCTTAAAAGGTATATGAGATTACAATAGATATAACCGAAAACATGATTTAATAATAAATTAAAAGAAATTAAATTCTTATAAATTTTAAATTATCATATCAAAACAAGTCACAATCATAAATTTCAAAAATACATTCATTATAATATATTTAATAGTTTTTTAAAATACTTTTAACATTCATTTCAAAATCTACACATTTATCTATTTATCAAAAATAAAAACTTTTAATCATTTTAATTAACGATTATAAAATAAAAATAAATAATTTACTTCAAGTTATATTTCATTTTATAAATTCATTACATGAAATTGAAATCGGATAAACCCTTGATGATCCATGATAACTCATCCTGATGTTTCATTACAAACATATGATCCCAAAAAACATGGGAACATGAATTTTAACATAAAAAGGTTAGGGAAAATAATTTACTCTATAAATTTCATATTATAATGATAATTTCCCATTTATAGTTTCCAAAATACAAATTAGTAACATTTTTAACTCCAGGCTCAGTCAAGATGAAACCATTTGTACCATCCCACACCATCCTTGGCATGATATGAGGAATTTGTTTTAAAAGAATTAGTAGACATCACCAGGACACCAAAGGAGAGAAATAAAATCCCAGAACCTTAAGAAACATTTGTCTATGATTTCCAATTTATAAAGATAAAACCCATTAACAAAATAAACAATAAACATCTAGTTTAATTTATAATGCATGAGTATATAAAAAACTCAATACATAACCAAACCATTAAAATGAAATTAAATTAAATGTGGAATGAAAATGACATACTCAAAAAGAATAAAAATATAACAAAACAAGAAACCCCCCTAGTGGAATCAACGCAAGAATATCCCCACACACTCCAAGCTCCAACTACACATTCCATGACCATGTTATCAAGAAGAGACACAAAATTATTGATATAACTTTCCTTTACATGCATCGTGATGGATGACATCAAAAAACAAACAATTGTTCTAGTATAATGGTGAGTCTAAACTCAAAAATATCTACACAATGACATAAAAAATATTTAAACTAGTAAAATAACATTTTAGAAAAACTATTATAATTTTTTAAAAGATAATAATTCATTTTATATCAAACCAATGATAATTTCAAATGAAATACAATTATGAAAATAGAAAAGACGTTATAAATTATTTTTAATACCCATAACCATGTCTCCACACCCTCAATTCATGTTTTTGTGATAGTTCATCCCTCATGAGTGGTCCCTTATTAATCCATAATTACATCGCAATGTGACCAACATTTGGTTCCAAAATAGAACATTTCCTTCCATATGGTCATGTATATGATTTATTTGACACCAACCATCTATGCCAAATTACATTGAAAAAAAACGCCATAGAAAAATTTGATTCAATTAAGAATTTTAGAAAATATTTATCATTCATGAAAAATATCATAAATTTAAAAAAATCATTTTAAAATTATCCTCGAAGACAATTTTCCAAGAAAACATAAAATTTAAACCATTTCAAAATAATAAACCAAAAGATGTTTTAATAAAAACAACACTTGTATTTAAAATAAATTCCAATAAATTAATTTAATGAAATATAACCCTTTTGGTTTTATGAGAAGTGGATATGAGAAACAAGACACATACCTCTCAATGATTAGCATGATTGACGAATTAAAATATGATATTCTAGATCTAGTTTCATTACACCTTACCTTCAGGATATTTGATCATATATCATCAATATTTCAATCTAGGAACATAGATATATCCATTATATACTACATATAATAATTTAAAAGAGAGGATAATATAGGATACAAGAATAATGATGACTTACTAATGAATCATGATCCAAAATGGGATTTGATTCTCATAAGAATATAATTTAGATCATAAGGAAATTTCAATCAAGAATTGGGAGAAAAATTTATTGAATACCCTAAGATAACACATGATTAATGAGGATTTCATGAATTAAATAAGAATATATATATAAAAATTTGGTTTCCAACTATAGGCGGCATGGTTAGGCTATACATTTTTTTGAACAATGGGCAAATTTTGTTCAGCAACTGACATTAGAAAAACTGATTAACATTTAAAATTTCATATGTCATGATAAAATCATTCTTTTCACTTATGGTACCTAGCCTGGTGTTTTTCCAAGTAGTATTAATGGGGTTTCCAAACCTTGTGCCAATCGTGAGCTAACCAGTGACCCCCAAAAAAGATTAATAGTTTCTTAGAGGTGTTGCACGGTTTCTTCAAACGATGAACCAAAAAATCCAAATAATTCTAAATACTTTTCATACCACAAAAAAATCAACAGAATAACTATGTAATATCAATGTACATAAATGAAGGGCTTTATGCCTATAAATTGGGGTGATACAACACATTAAGGATAGTTATATTGGTCTTTTAGAAAGAAAAACTCTTACAAATCATCAAATGAGGGGTGATGTGAGACAATGTGATATATTTCATAGAGATAAATAATTGTAAAGGGTATATTAATGTGGTTGATGTGATCCCCATTTACAAGTAAATGAAATGGAACTTTTATTAATACCCAAACAATTTCATGAATGGAGAGAAACTATTTTGGTGTCAATGGATCTGAAAGTGAGAAATAAGGATGTTTCAAGAGATCTAAGATCTATAATTCCCCCACCATTAATGTTCATCAAATTTATAAGAAATTAATTTATTATTTTAATATATTTTTAACTTCTTCCTTTTGTGTTCAACCATGGTAACTAGTTTTACTTAAAAATATTAATTTTTACTATAAATAGAAAATTACCAATCTTACCATGTTATATTTATTTGAACCTAATTTGAGACAACAATTTACTTAAATAAATTTATTAATTTTTTAAAAATTTATATTCATAATATACATATAAGATGTTGACTAAATAAATTTTATAGAAAAATTATGTTACAACCATTAAGTTTCCATAATATTATATAAAACTAACTAAAAATTAATATAATGACAATATATTACTTCTAATGTGTCAAAAAAATATCAAATTAATTATATAAAATGGATAAATTTAATTTATTATATAAAAATCAAATAATATTTATAATACAATTCATTTAAAATAACACTTTCACAATGATAATGGTCATTAAATGTTATCTTAATATATATAAAAATACATAATAAAAATAAATTGAAATTGTTGCATAATATGAAATTTCTGATGTATAATATGAATTAAATATTTTATGCTCAATTACTACAAGGGATGAAATCCAATTTTTTAAATATGTGAAAAAGACAAATTTTTTAGTAAAATAAAATTTCCGTTCTGAAAACATTAATCAACGATTTTATAAATTCAATATATAATTTTTAAATGATCTATTCCAATTTATAGAAATAAATTTTAATGAAAAACTGTTAAAAATATTTGTATTTTTATAATATAATAATTTCACAAAACTAATTGTAAATATATATTTTTACTATTTTCCTAAAAAGGAATTATTGTTGAAAAAAATATAATCATAATGGTATGTAATTAATTAAAATTATATTTTCAAAATGATGTTAGTTTTGTCAAATTTAAATTCAAAAATCTCAAAAAAAAATATTTTAAATTGAAATTCCATTAATAAATGAATAATTCTTTTATTTAATAATACCCTTACAAAAATTTAAGTGTTATTAATCTCATATTATATGAATTTGTAATTTACTAAAAAAATTAATATGAACAATTGGTATTATTATTAATCATTCTTTAAATAATAGTGATATTACATGTTTTTAATCATTTTAGTTTGGTGGTGCATGTGGATCAAGTTATTAAACTAAGAACTAAAGTTGATAATAAAATTTTAAAATATATAAGTGTTACATTTTCCCCTATAAATAAATTTCATTATTTGAAAGAAATTATTAAGAAATAATAAATATAAATTCCAGATATGATTTCTAGAGAGATTAAAGACTTCAAAACATAAGAAATGTATCTCATTCACATGGAATAGGTTAATAATATTCTTGAGTTTTCTCTAATATTTTATCCTAAATATACGTCTTTTTAGGTATCCTATACCCTTTAAATGAATTTGTTTTCCAAGATAGCTTGTGGCGGTACATTTACTAATATATTATTATTGGTCGATTTAGAATCGAAAATGTGATTTCTTTATTTACAAAGAATAATATATAAATATATATTATAAATTGTTCTTTCAAATTCAGATATAAAATCACATCAAATATATATATAGTAAATATAATGATATTTTTAGAATGGAAATTCTAGTAAACATGGAATTAGGATTCAATAAATGTAAAAATACAAGTATTTATCTAAAATCCAAACATCTATTCATTTATGGGATGTTTATATGTTCTTAGAAAAATACCTAAAACATTGGAATGGATTTAAAAAGATATAATTACAAAAATCATAGTCCTTGTGTGAATGATCATTTTTCCACCCTACACATGTTTTTTATACTCACTTTATTAGTCTTTTTTCATAGGATTTACCATTATCCATTGGACTTAACATTTTATGATTTTTATCCTTTATGTTAGTCTCTAGATTAGGGAATTCAATTGGATAATTCTCGTTCTTACGACATTTATTACATTGAGATATTCATGGTATACGAGGAAAAACATTTTTAATAGTATTCAACAAATATGTATTATTTTCATGAAAATAAATATATTCATTGTCTCTATAAATATAGACAAAAAATATTTAATTTCCTATGGGATATTCCCAAATGATCCAACTCTTACATAATTTTACATAACACAAAAATTTAATTTTATTCACCTCATCATCTTTATCTCCAAAATATTTCATGAGACTTCATCCTTCCCTACATTGGTGTTTATTGAAATCATCAAAGATCATGTTTTTAATCATAAATTAATTTTTTTGGTTTTGATTAATAAAAATGCTTCTCACTCATTATTTTATCCCATTCATATGATTATTGTGAAAAAATTCCTATTTTTTGATGGAATCCATTATTAACATGGTTCCATAAAGATTAATAATTTTTCATAAATATAAAGGTGATATAATGAGTGACGAAAAATTGAAACAATTTGACATATTTAATTAGTAACATCCTAAAAAAATTACCCTAATTTTTTTTACTCTTATGGAATAATCAAATTACCATTTAGGTTAACATAAATCTCTCTCATTTAATTATACGATTCGGTAAAACTAAATTCATAAAACATGTTACCCTACTTATGTAATATTATAAATATTGCATAAAGGGAATTTTTTTACCAAAACATATTCCTAATTAATTTATAACATGGGGTAATATAATATTCCCCCATGTCATGTAATTAGTGGATAATAAATTTCTAATCAACCAAAATTTTTCATGGTGATTAAAATAATGGGAATCTATTCCAAATCCATCATTCCACTTTTAGATATGGATTTGATTTCTTAGAAACCCACAAAACTATGCTTTACCAAACCATCAGGCTGTATTTAAATAAATATAATTATCATGAGGGTTTTTAAAAGAACATTACCTCATAATAATCTTCATAAATAACTAAAATAAACCTAATAAATAATAAATCTATTCTCTAATTCCAACTGTATCGACCCCTTCATAATATATCATATTTCCTATCACATTTAAAAGAAAAACATTACTTCTCCCAAAAATATAAAAAATATTTGAAAATATGGTATTATTCATTAGAGGTGTATATAAATATTAATATTATTTTAAAATAATTAGTAATGTTTCTCCATTATTGATTGACACAAGACTCCCTTATATAATTCTCATATTCTATACATTACATAGTAGTCTGGGGAATGGAAACCTAGGATGAGGTGAGACAAAATAAATAGTAATGGAGTAACAAAAAAAATTCATCAAGTTTTATGTGATAAGAAAATGAAAACACCTGAATATGGGATACATATCATATAAAAAATAATAGATACCAATAAGAATTTTTTTATATTTCATTATTTCATAACATAAAATGTCACATGAATAAACATGAACCATAGTAGTAGAACATGAGGTAATTATAGAAAAATAACATAATCGAATGATATTAGATCATAATTTAATCACAAAAATATTGAATCAATATAAATTGTGACATCATAAGCCAATTTCAATATTCAATTCCAAGAACATCATAATAAAAAATTTAGTGTAAAGACCCATAAATTACATGAAATTTTTTTCTTAAATACATAGGAATTGTACGAGTCCGAAAAATTTTACGGTGCTTGATTCTTAGGCCTGGTGTACCCGGAATCAATTTCTGAAGTTTTGTTCGGGTACGTTCAGTAACCTTACGAGCGGGATTTTATATCTCTTGAACCGGAGCTCGAAATTGAAATCTGAGGGCACCGTTGAACTCGCAACGCCAATATTCTATTAAGAAGTCTTTCACCTCGACGGGAGTTGGTCGAAAATAACAGTCAGTTTTTGGCTTTTTTAAAACAAATTAATAAAATACATTGCGCAACAAAATTATTTTATTTTTGCGGCCTTTGGGTGTGTTGACGTTAAATCCTCCAAGAGGAGGATTAAGGTGGGGGCACCACACATTAACCTTCCATGAGTGGTTATGGTGGTGGGGCCCACCCGAACTCAACCTCCCCGGGGAGGATAAATGAAGTGGGGACCACCTGAATTTTAACCCCTTGAAACTCTTCATTATGTGGGGAGAACCCTTGAACTCCCCACTTAATGGTTCCACCACCCTTGGAGCCTCTCCACTATCCCATTTAATTAAATGGAGCCAAACCCTTTAATAAAATGGATCCAACCACTTTAATTAATGTGCCAACCTCTCATGGATTAATTAGGGGAGGCTACCTAATTTATTTCTCCATTTTGAATTCTTTCTCCAACGTAATATTAGAAAAAAAAATGTAATATTATTTTCACTAACAATTTTGGTGGAAATTGAGAAGTTAAAAGCTTGGGAGAAAAGTTCTTCCAACGAAGAATGCTCCTACCAACAAAAAATGAAGAACACGAAGAATGACAAGGAATTTATTCAACTTCTTCCTCGGACATCCTCCCTCTAATCCTACCGACATAGAGTGTCTTCCACAACCATCGTGGGACGTCTTCTTTCTGCAAAATCGTCAACGGATCGACGACCATCTCCTCACGCGAACGTCGACAAACATCAATCATGGTATGGGGTTATTGCAAGTTGGTGCTTTCCATTTCGTTTATCCTATTCGTTGAAAAGAATCGATGTGAAGTATTATAAATGATTAAAGATCAACTTCCTTCCTCTTTGTTGAACAATAGTTATCAAACCTAAACATAGAGGGTGAGGGCCAACTAACATGACCTGACTCACTCCACTGATCCTTTTGTGATGTTCCTTCAGCATGGAGATGATGCGACGACGACGAAGGCTGTGCTACCCACGGCCTCCACATCGCTCCGCCCCCACGGTGCACCGGTGCTCTCAAACGAACACTGTCGGCTGAGCGGCGCCCAACCCGCCTACCCGCAGCCTCCCGGAGACCTTCCCAGCGTGCACCCCAGCCAAACCTGCATCATGCACCACGGCCTGCCCAGCCCCGCCGGTGCCCTGCCCGGCGCCCCCGTGCACTGCCCCACGCACCCCTGACGTCCTATTGTGCCCCCGATGCCCTACTGCGCCCTGCGATGCCCTGCTCGGTATCCCTGGCGCCCTTCCGTGGCCTTCCCAACCCCTTCTGCAGCCTACACGGTTTCCCCGCACCCTGCCCGGTGCCCCTGTGGCATTCTGGCTCCCACGCGGCCACCCGGCTGAGCCTGTGTCTCGGCCCCCCTCGCGGTGCACGGGCTAAACCGGCCTAGTCGCGACCTCTGGGCCGAGCCATGCTGGGCCGTGCCCACACAACGTTCCAGGAAGAACTGTCCACGAGCCCGGGACGAACCACCCTCGCAGTCTGCTGGGCTGGACCCAGCGGACTGGGTTGAACTTAGAGGGCTGACCCTCCCAACGGGTCGGGTCAAACCCAACGGGTCTGTCCGGGCGGACCTAGACCGGGTCAGCCCACTACCGACCCTTTTCATGCTTTGGCCATATCATTGGCACCAGACGTTCATTTGACGAACTGTCAGCGGTGCTAGTATTCTCTATGAGAGACAGTCCCTTTGAGAATACCCCACTAAAGTTCGGGATATTTTTGAGTTATTGTCAGGTTGGATTGTACACGACTCCAACCTGGCCCTTGGGACTATAAGGCCAATAACTAACAGACCAGGCATCCGATTGATGCGCCGTCTGTTGTGTTGAGACCCCTATGACGTGGCGGACTTTGAGATAATTCTTCAGGGCACTTCATCACAGTTGGAGTATTTCCCAGTACCTCATGGAGTGGATCCTCCTAGTGATGAGAAAGCTGATTGTAGAGACCTGGTAGCCGACAAACCTGATGACTGCTTGACCAATTTGACTCGGAGTGATTCTACTAGACCAGTGGGGAGTGCCTGGTAGTTGGCAGCACACCCACGGTAGAGGAGCGCCTAGTAGTTGGAGGTAGACCCCCGATACTCGACAATAGAAGTACCATTGTATGCTATTAGGGGGAGCGCCTGGTAGTTGGCGGTAGACCCACAATAGAGGAGTGACTGTTAGTTGGTAGCAGACCCGCGGTACTCGGCAGGAGGAGTACCTTAGTAGTATTAGGTTAGTGAGAAGCACCTCAATTTCACGACAGGCCCTCTGTACTCGACAGAGGAGGAGTTCTCCAGCAGTCATGGTTTCGATAATGAAAATCCTAGTTTGAGGTGAGTCAATGACATTTGTGGTTTCCTCATGATTGAGATGGGTTACAGGATAACTAAGGTATATGTATAATCAAATACCTATGTAATTGTTATCTGTTGATTTCATACTTTGTGGTTTATCCTTGTTGGATTTTGTGAGACCTTGAGTGTTTTGGGATCCCCACTAAGTATCGTTATACTCACCCCTACACAAGATATGCCCCTACCTCTTTGTGTTGGTTACTGATGAAGAACATCGCTTATTGAGGCATAGAGTAGCAGGACTAGACGGTACCCGGAGGTCGACCACTCAGTGTGACAGTACACGAAGGAGACGGACGGACATGGAATGCTAAAGAGGCCATATGTACCTACAATTCAGTTTGGAACCCCAGAGGATGACCCATTAGCTAATTTACATTTATTTAGTTGTAGTTTCTTTCATTTGTACTTGTACTTTCCTTTTGGGCTTGATTTCCGAACCCTTTTACTTTCCAGCACTTCTTTTGTATACCGTTTTACTTAGTGTTTTTCTTCTAGTTGTGTACTCTATAGTGTTTTTTATAGTTATAAAGGAAATGGATTCCCAATTTAGGTATTTACACCTTTGGTGCTAGTCACTATCCCCTGGCCTATGGAAGGCGGGCTTGGGATAGTCACGATACATGCTCCGAGGGATGGGTCATGACAAATTGGTATTATAAGAGTCTGTTCTACCGAAGAAAATATGGCTCTGATATTCCTTTTCTATTAAGCAATAGTGTTAAGGGTACTTATGTGGTTCTCAGTTCAGGGAGTCTAGTATTCGTGATGGCGGCCGACGTATCCATACACCAGGACCCGGACTTCTGAATTCTGACTCAGTGCATGAAAACACTGATTGTGTGCGTGTTTCCAAAGGTGTTATTTAAGACAGCACAACTAGGTCAGCTCACTAGGTACAAGATTTTGACTGTGTCGCATCTGTTTCTTTCAATATGCCTCCCCGAGGACGACTTTTTAGATCCCCAAGGGTCCTACACACTGACATCCCACTAAGTGACAAGGCCTCGGTGCAGTTCCCTTTACCAGTGGAGGCACTAGCGGTACTACTCCCTGTTGAGCCACTGATCCCACCAACTCTAGCAGTAGACGATGCATGCCGTTTGAGCGCATTGAATGAGTTCTAGTACCAGAGGCAACCTAGGTTCAGGGGAGAGATGGACCCATAGGCAGTTGAGGATTATCTAGAGGTTGTGGTGAGAGTCTTCAAGCTAGTAGGGACACCAACAGACTTCATGTTCATCCTTGCTTCCATCCTCCTTCAGGCAGTAGCAGGAATATGGTGGATCCTAAGGATCCAGGTGCATGACGAGGCAACGTTACTCTAGGAAGACTTCGAGAGCCTGTTTCGGGCATAGTTTGTCCCAACGACCATTCAAGCGGTGCAGATACAGGAGCTACAACATCTACAGTAGGGTAGCATGAGAGTAGCACAGTGATCAGCGAGGTTCACCAACCTCTCACACAACTCCATGAGTATGGTACGAGAACCATTATTCAAGGCCCAAAACACTGATTAGGGACTCAGGCGAGAGATTAGAGCTCTGATGATCTCACTCAGCATCCCGACACGGGCAGGGCTGCTAGAGAGTGCCCTCCTAGTATAGAGTTTCCTTGTCGAGTGGTCTCCATCAGCGATACCCACAACTAGCTGACATGCATTGGAGTATTCTGAAGCTGGAAGTAGACATATGTCGTAGAGGTCCAAGAGGACCAGACATACAGGTGGTCAACCACATGACTCAAGATGAGTTGTATGGGGCACCCAGAGTGGAGACAGAGAAAGACATGCAAGGAGCGGACAATGTTACTCATGCAGCGGGCTTTGCCACATGGCTCATGACTGAGTGACCCTCCATTATGATGACTAGTAGACAGTGGTGGGACCTCCCAGGAAGAGGCATTGGTTCTATTGAGGCGGCCAGTAGGTAGGAGAAGGACGTGGCCGAGGAGCTGAGCATGCAGCTGGCAGTGGACGGCGTTTCAACGTGTTGCCACCACCACCATCAGGAGGTCCACCAAGACCCTAGGAAGCAGGTGGATAGGGGAGAGATAATCTTCTGGAAATTGAGGATTACGATCACGATTCTTTGGAGATGTTTTGATGTATGATCTGTGTATACACCACCTTACCTGCAGTTCTTATATATATAGGTTCCAGTCACTATATCCCCTCCACATCCCTCGTTTGGAGCTCAGAGATTCCGAAGGAGCCGTTATTTGGATACATACATCTAGATACTATTACCGTGGGTAATTAGATGATTACGCATGGGATCTGGTAGTGCGAGCATACTCTAGGAGGCGAGAGCTTCAGATGGGATCTCCTAGTAGCGGCTTCGAGGCCTTACAACGCCATCTTGGGTATGGACTGGTTATCTAAATTCCATGCTCATATTGACTGTATTAGACGAATAGTGTGGGGTGTCTACACGGATGGGACCATATTCACCTACACTAGCAAGAAGGGAACCATTGCATCACAGGACAGACTTACTCGGAGGAGGGTGCATCCGATCACTCACCAGTTGGCTTCCCTTACCCTCATAGCAGTTGATGTGGAGAGTCCGACATATCCTATAGTGGCGGACTAGTACGTGGATGTTTTCCCTGATGATGTTCCAGGACGACCTCTTCATAGAGAGGTAGACTTAGGACACATCATCTTGGAGGCTGGAGTTGCAGTGTATCTAGTGATGATTGAGGCGGTACTTGCTTGGGAGCTGCCCAGAATTGTGACGGTGGTACAAAGTTTCATGGGTTTGGCTGGATACTACTAGAGGTTCGTTCCAGACTTCTCCAATGTTTCATCACCACAATCATCATTGACAAAGAATGGGAAACATTCGTGTGGTCGGAGAGATTCCATTAGAGCTTTCAAGATCTGAGTCCGAGGATGACTAGTGCCCCCATCTTGAGGCTTCCATAGGAGGGAATATATTACATAGTTTACTGGGATGCATCAGGGATCAGACATGGGTGTTTCTTAATGTAGGAGTGAGCAGTGATCTCATATGGTTCTTGGAAGCTGAGACAACATGTGCAGAACTACGCTACCCATGACCTGGAGTTAGTAGCAGTGGTCTTCTCCATGAAGATGTGGCCGCACTATCTGATGGGAGAATGTTTTACCATGTAATCTGATCGTCAGAGTCTCAGATATATCTTTTCTCAAAAGGAAATGCTCCTAAGACATCAACGTTGGCTTGAGTTCCTCTAGAATTATGACTTCAAGATATTCTACACTCCTGAGAATGGGAACGTTGTTGCAGATGCGATGAGTATGAGGGCTGGTATACAGCTGCTAGGAGAGGCGATAGAGCAGCTGGCTATTTTACAGATATCCATTGTGGATAGAGATGGAGCAGCCTATCTACAGTCTCTTACAGTCACTCCCCGACTTCTTCAGCGAGTCAGGGAGGCACAGTGTGGTGACGCTGACTGTGAGACACGATGTGCTCAGATAACCACATAGCACGAACTTGATGGATTTTCTGAAGGTGGGGAGCACGTTATCCTCTTCAAAGGAAGTACCTTGGTACCAACTGCACTTTAGGAGGAGGTATTGAGGGAGTTCCACACATCCCCACTAATATTACATTCAGGAGTGGGGAAGATGTACCAGGACCTTCGACGACAACACTGATGGCCATGTATGAAAAAGGAAGTACCGGAATTTGTCTCACGGTGCCTCACATGTCAGCAAGTGAAGGTAGAGAACCAAGTACCAGTAGGCTTGATTCAACCCTTAGAGGTCCCAGAGTGGAAGTGGTATGGGATATCCATGGACTTCGTGACAGGTCTTCCACATACATCTAGGGGTCACGACTCGATTTGGGTGATTGTTGACCGAATCACCAAGTCGTCCAACTTCCTACCGATCAGAGAGCAGGGTTCAATAGAGATCTTTGGACGCCTCTATTTGCAGGAGATTGTGTGTATACATGGATTACATCATTCTATTATCTTAGACTATGATGCACGGTTTACTTCCCGGCTATGGAAGGGGTTGCAGGAAGCTTTCGTCACACAGCTTCGCTTCAGTACCGCCTTCCATCATCAGATAGATGGTCAGACTGAGTGGACCATTAAGACCCTCAAGGACATGCTACATGCATGTGGCCTCGACTTCGGTCATAGCTAGGAGGATCACTTACCTTTGGTGGAGTTTTCTTACGACAATAGCTGTCACTCCACCATCGGTATGACACCTTTTGAGGTGTTGTACGAGCGACCTTGCTGATCACCCTTGTGCTGGACTGACCCTTGGGAGTTAGCACTAGTGGGACTAGAGATGGTGTGAGCTACCATAGAGAAGGTTCAGATCATCCAAGAGAGAATGAAGACTGCACAGAGCAGACAGAAGTCATATGCTGACAATAGAAAGAGGCCTCTAGATTTCAAGGATGGTGACCATGTCTTTCTATGGGTTTCAAATCGATGAGGTCCACAGAGATTTGGCTGAGGCGGCAAGTTATCTCCAAGATTCATCAGATCTTTCCAGGTCCACATCAGAGTAGGTGAGGTGTCTTACCGCTTAGCTCTTCCACCTCAGTTTCACCGAGTGGACGATGTCTTCCACATATCTCAGCTGAGGATATATGTGCATGACCCTTCCAACATCATCGACCATAGAGAGCTGGACGTCGATGATGGGGTGTCTTTTACGGAGGTTCCACTGGAGATTGAGGATCGAAAAGAGTGTGTCCTACGTGGATGGCTGATACCTCTGGTGCACGTTCGCAGGCAGCACGAGAACCTCCAAGAGAGAAAATGGGAGCGGGAGGCTTAGATGCATGCTCAGTACCCCCATTTGTTCTAATAGTTCGTGTTGTATCTTAAAGGGACATAAATCCCTGAGGTGGGGAGAATGTAAATACCCTAAAATTCTATGAAAATTTTTTTCTTAAATACATGGAAATTTTACGAGTCCGGGAAATTTTACGTTACTTGATTTCGAGGCCCGGTGCGCCCGGAATCAATTTCTGAAGTTTTGTTCAGGTACATTCAGTAATCGTATGGCGCGAGTTTTTATAACCTTTGAACCAGTTCTCAGAATTGAAATCCAAAGGCACCATTGAACTCTCAGCACCAGTATTTGCTCAAGAATACTTTCACCTCGATGACAGTTGGTCGAGAATAAAAGTTAGGTTTTGGATTTTTTTCAAAATAAAAATAAAATAAAGTGTGCACCAACTTTATTTTATTTGAGGTGCCTTTGGGTGTGTGGAGGATAAATCCTCCAATATGAGGATGGAGGTGGGGTCCACCACACCTTAACATCCCATGAGATGTTATAGTGGTGGTTCCCAGCCGAACTCAACCTCCCAAGGGAGGATAAATGAGGTGGGGACCACCCAACTTTTAACCCCTTGAAACTCTACATTAAGTGGGGATTACCCATGAACTCCCCACTTAATGGTTCCACTAGCCTTGGAGCCTCCCCACCTTCCCATTTAATTAAATGGAGGCAACTCCATTAATTAAATGGAGCCAACCCCTTTAATTAATGTGCCAACCTCTTGTGCATTAATTAGGGGAGCCTACGTAATTTATTTCTCCTTTTTGAATTTTTGTGCCAACGTAATATTAGATGACACAGTCTAATAATATTTTAACTAGGAATTTTGGTGGAACTTGAGAAGAGGAAAGCTTGTGAGAAAAGTTATTCCAATGAAGAACTCTCCTCCCAATGAAACATGAATAACGCAAAGAACTCCAATGACCTTCTTTGACTTATTCCTCAGACATCCTCCCTCGAATCCTACTGACGTGGAGTGTCTTCCACAACCATTTGTGAGATGTATTCCTTCTGCAATGCCATGAACAGATCGATGAATGTCTCCTCGGGCCAATGTTGAAATACATCGAGCAAGGTAGGGGTTATTACAAGTTGGTGCATTCTTTTTCTTTTCTCCTCTTCGTTGAAAAGAATCTATTTGAAGTATTATAAATGATTGAAGTTAAACTTCCATCCTCTTTGTTGAAAAATTGTTATCACCCCTAAACGTGGAGGGTGCGGGCCAACTAACACAACTTGACTCCCTCCGTCAATCCTTTAGTGATGTTCCTTCGGCATGGAGATGAAGTGACGACGACGAAGGCGACAACAACGAAGGCCGTGCTACCCGTGACCTCCACGAATCGCACCGCCCCCGCGGCGCAACGATGCTCGCAGATGAAAACCAGTGGACGAGCGGCGCCAAACCCACCTACATGCGGCCTCCTGATGCCCTGACCGACGCGCGCCTCGGCCAAACCCATGGCCTGCCCCGCGGCCGGCCCGAACATGCTGGTGCCCTGCCCAGCGCCCTTGCGCGCTGCCCACGCCCCTGCGCGCTGACCTGTGTGCCCCCAGTGACCTGCTGCACCCTGCCCGACGCCCTGACCGATGTCTTAGGTGCCCTTCCACAGCCTTCCCATCCCCTACCACTTCCTAATCAGCGCCCATGCGTGAGGCCCGACACCCCTGCAGCATCCTGGCTCCCTCGCTGACACCCGAACGAGCCTATGTCCCGGACCCCCTCGTGGTGCCCTGGCTGAACTGGCCTAGCCACGCCCTATGGGCTGAGCCATGTCGGGACGCACCCTTGAAACTCTCTGGGCCAAACTGGCCCCAAGCCCATGTTGAACCGCCCCCGCAGTTTGCGGGGCCGGGCCCAACGGACCGGGTTGACCTTAGCGGGCTAACCCACCAAACGGTCCAGGTCAGACCCAACGGGTCTGTCTGGGCTGACCCGGACCAAGTCGTCTCAGACTGGGTTGGGCCGAGTCGGTCCACTGGGTCGGACCAGACCGGCCACTAAGAACCTTCATATTGTGATCGACAATCCAGATAGGATGCTCCTCGAACGATGCATCTTCTTCTAGCTTAACCTCCCCAGGTAGAAAGACATAAGAATGGTCTGAAAAGTAACTTCAGAGCTGAGAAACGTGGAAGAGGTCAGAAAAAACTTGGTACCTCTGAGGAAACTGAAACCTATAGGCTATCGACCCAACTCTATCCAACACCTCAAACAGCCTAACGTACCGTGGTGAAAGATTACCTTGTCTCCCAATCCTTCTATGACCCATCCTCGGCATGAAATGTAGGAAAACCTGATCCCCGACCTCGAACTCTAGAGGTTGTGTCCGCTGATCAGCATATGACTTCTGTTGAGACTGTGCAGTAGCCATCCTCTTTCGAATCAACTCTATCTGTTCTATGGTCTCCTGTACAAGATGAGGTCCCAGAAAAGCTGCCTCTTCTGCCCCCAACCAACATAAGGGTGATCACCATGGCCTACAGAACAAATCCTCAGAAGGCGCCATCTGAATAGTTTCTTGAGAACTATTGTTGTAGGAAAACTACACAAGATGTATATACTTCTCCCAAGAACCTCCAAAATCCAGAATTCAAGCTCATAGCATATCCTCAAGCACCTGTATTGTACGCTCGGACGTGCCATCTACCTGGGGATGGATTGTTGTACTCAAAAGTACCTATGTACCCAAAGCCTTCTCAAGCCCCTACCGGACCTGAGAAGTAAAAATAACATCCCTATTTGAAACAATTGAGTGTGGAACTCCATGAAGATGTACAATCTCTTGGATGTATAGTCTTCCTATCTCTTCAACACTGATGGTCTCTTTGATCGGCCAGAATTGAGAAACTTTCATAAGCCTATCAACGACAACCCACATAGTATCATTCCCTCGAGGTGATCTCGGCAACCCTATCATGAAGTCCATTGAGACATCATTCCACTTCCACTCAAGAATTGGTAACTGCTGCAAAAGATCTGCTGGTCCTTGATGCTCCAACTTCACATACTGATAAGTAGAACATCTTATGATGAAATCAGCAAAATCCCTCTTCATACCTGGACACCAATACTGGCGGTGTAGATCCTAATACATCTTGGTGACACCAGGATGAACTACCCAAATTGAGGAATGAAAATACCACGTCATCTCGTCGCATATATCTACTGATACACATACGCATCCCTTGAAATGAAGGATCTCATCCTCGCCTACTGCCTATCCAGGAAGAGGGACCTCTTCTGACACACTCTCCTGTAGGACTAGACCTTCTGAGTCTGATAGCTGCCTCATCCACACCCGTTCAAGAAGGGTTGGGGTAACAGCTACAGAAGATAGAAAAGTTTTCTCCTATCTGTCGTGAACTTCCAAATGCATCTTAGAAAACAGAGCCATAGGATGCCACTCACTACTAGCCTCCTGAAATACCTGTATCTATGTCCCCCTACTCAATGCATTAGCCACAACGTTTCCTTTCCCAGGCGTATAGTAAAGATCAAAGTCGAAGGACTATAGGTAGTCAACCCACCTCCGTTGTCTCAGATTCAAATCATGCTGAGTGAAAATGTACTTGAGACTTTTGTGGTCGGTGAAAACCAAAAAATTCTATCCTAGAAGGTAATGTATCCAATAGAATAAGGCATGAACAATAGCCGCCAACTCCAGATAGTGCCTCGGGTAGTTCTTCTCAAGTGGCCTCAACTAACGAGACTCGTACGCAACGACTCCATCACCCTGTATAAGCATAGCTCCATACCCAATACCTGAAGCATCACAGTAAACAGTATAGATATTTCCCGGCTCTGGAAAGACTAGTTTCTGTGCTGAATTCAACCCCCATTTCAGCTCATGAAAGGCAGACTCACAATAATCTGACCATAAAAACTATTCACCCTTCCTGGTCAGACCTTTCAGTGGTGTTGCTAAGCCTGAAAATTCTTTTATGAAGTGCATGTAGTATCCAGCCAGCCCTAGAAAACACCACACCTCAAAGACATTCTTCAGATGCTCCCAGGAAACAACATCTCTCACTTTCTCTGGGACTACTGATACTTCTGTCTCTGAGATAACATGACCCAATAAGTGAATTTAGTCCATCCAAAAGTGGCATTTTTAGAGCTTAGTATATAACTGATGCTCCCTCAGTGTACTCAAAATGATCTCATGATGTGTGACATGGTCGTGATGAGTGTGAGAGTACACCAATATATCATCCATGAAGACCACTATGAACGAGTACAAGTATGTATGGAAAACTCAGTTCATCAGTGCCATGAAAACTGTTGGCATGTTCATGAGACCGAACGACATAACTGTATACTCGTATAGAGAATGCTTTCTCCTGAAGTCTATAATTGGTATATCCGACGGTCTAACACGCAACTGATGATAACCAGAACTCGTGTCAATATTCGAGAATACTCGGGCTCCTCAAATCTAGTCAAAGAGATCATTGATCCTCAGCAAAGGATACCGGTTCTTAACAATCAATTGGTTCAGCTTCTGATAATCGACACAAAGTCTAAGGGTACCGTCTGCCTTCTTCACAAACAAGATAGGCGAACCCCATGGAGAAGTACTCGGTCGGATGAAACCCTTTTCCTACAACTCCTCAAACTGCTTCTTGAGCTCTTGTAAATCATATGTATCCATCCTATAATGGGGAATGGACATCGGTTCCACTCCTGGAATGAGCTCAATTGGAATTTATACCTCACGCTCCTGAGGAAACCCTGAAAAGTATTATGGAAGGACTTCCCTGAAATGATCTACCACTAGAGGAAAGTCTAACTGTGAAGTCCCCTGGTCATCCAGATATTGACTGGAAATCTGGGCTGTTACTCCTCCTAGCCCAGGATGCTCGGGTCTTTCTCTACTCGCCTAACCATCCCACTCGCCTCTATGAAGAAAAGATTCACCCTATGCTGATATGAAGCTCACCCTATGATGATAACAGTCGACAACTGCTTGGAAGGGAACTAACCTGTCCATCCTGAGGATGACATCATAGCCTATCATCTCTAGGACATAGAGGTCCCATAATAAGTTACACCCTGCATCCTCTAGAGGGAACTCCCTGCTCTGATATACACGAGGCGTCCTAGCCCCCAACGGTGTGTCTACAGTCAAGATATCTGTGGAAGAAAATATGTAGAGCTCAAGGATCTCCACAAAAGCACTAGAGATAAAGCTATGGGAATCCTTTGTATTGAAAAGAGCGGATGATAAAATGGAGGCTACTAAAATCTTACCTTGAACTGTAGAGGGTCTGGGATCCTGCTCTTGTTGGGTCTACTCCGCTTCAAAAGTCTGACCTATACCATGACCCTGTGACCACGCCTGACCGCTATGAGCTAATCCTCCCTAATATCGCTGATAGACCGGCGAATGAACACCACAGATTCAACCTCCACCTTGGCCCAAATGGCCGGAAGAACTCCAATTCCCAGACTAGTGAAAAACTGGTAGTGCTGCTCCCGAATGTTGAGTTATAGAAGAACCCCTGTCACTAGATTCCGGTGAGAAATCCTGACAGAATCGCTGAAAGTAACCCATCTTGCTGCAAGATCAAAACTCCACTGGATTCCTCTGGCACAGCGGCCTCATATTCCCAAACCTTCCACACTGGTAGCAAACCACCGAGATACCTAAAGCTGTGTCTCCCCTCCTCGGATCACCGTGTGAAAACTCTCTGCGGCGCTTCATGCTGTCTGTGGGGGAAGCACTGACTCTGGAAGAAGAACTGCCCAGGTTCACTGATTCATAATCTCTTAGATTGTGCTCCATGATCATCGCCTAGTTGACGATGGAAGTAATGGAATTCAACCATAATATATTCACCTACGAGCGGATCTCCCATCTGAGACCATCCTCGAACTTCCTTTCCAAGAACAACCCATATCCTCCCTGGAGTGGTGTGAAACATTGAATCTCGGTGAAACGAGAGGAATACTCCATAACTAAAAGAGTACCATGCTCAAGACTCATGAACTCCTGGGCTCGATCGACACTCATGGTCTCTGGATAGAAGTAGTCATAGAAGACGTGCTGAAACTCCTCCCACGCCATATCCTGCTGGTGACCCGCCTATGAGATCTTTTCCCACCACCGCTTGGATGTTTCTTGTAACATGTAGGTAGCAATCTTGACCCACCTTTCTAGATGCATCTCTAGATTCTCAAAGATAGTCAGCATGGCTTCTAGCAATGACTCTGTAGCCTGAGGTCCTCAATCCCTTGAGAAGCTGGGAGGATGCTGTAACTGGAAAACCTGCGTCAAGTCTGCCATAGACGAGGCAGGAGGCAGTGCTCCCTGGAAGGTATACATCATCCTCAAGAATCCTTCCCTAAAATGTGCTTCAGTTCCTGTAACTGGTATCATTGTTGGTGCCAAGGCTAGCACAACAGGAGGATCTGCAGGATGTTCCTGATCAGCCATGTTCGGTGCCTGATCACCGCTTGACAACTGACGTACAACTGGAGGACATTTTTGTGGCCTGACTCTGCAAGGCGAATACACATCATAGATCAGAAATATCAAGGATTGAAGATAATGAGTGTAAGAGAGAAACAGGAGGAAGAAAACATCCAAGTGTTACAAAACATGACTACACGGCGTGTACACTACCTACAAGGCGTGTCCCCTGAATTCATTCACCGGGGTGTGTACCTTTTCCTAAATTGGTTGTGTAACACCCCAAACACACGGTGTGTCTTCAAAACACATGTTGTGTACTTTAATCCTCTTCCCCTACTCAGGCCCCTCTACACGGCTAAGCCACACAACTCTCTTAAGAAAAAATACACGACATGTTCCAGGCAGACACAGAGTGTACGAGACAAGCTTCACCTGGCCCATGTTATTAGTGACACGGCCTATGTACCCAGGTTACATTACACCGCGTGTTCCAAACAAACACGGCGTTTACTATGAATAGATAACACTGACCCCTATTGTTCGTTACACGACCAGCTACACGGTTCACTCTACATGACGTGCTCCATGAGTACACAACATGTTCTTGAAGGATTTTCCTGACCCGTGTTGTTCATGACAAGTCTGAGTACCAAGGTTATGCTACACGGTATGTGAAATCAGGACAAAGAATGTAAAAATGTTGTTTCATCCATCTATGTCGACAGTCACACTGGTAGACCCATCGTCTCAACAACACGATGTGCACGTACTTTACACGGTATTTTTTTAGAAGATTTTTGACAACACTGTGTCCCTACTCACATAGTCAGTCACACTGTTTTAAAAACTACATGACCTGTATTCCTAAAGTACACGCTGTGTATTCTGGGTTTTTCCAGATAGTAGCCTCAGAAACTGCACCAGAGCCTAGAAAACAGTGAAACATACATTGAAGGTTCCAAATCCAGATCCGTGAGGGCCCATACTCCATACAAATAAAAGTTTGGCATCTTATACAAGTTACAAAAAGGAAACAAAGCGATGATCCACCATGTTCTAGTCCATGAGGGCCCATAACACCTCAGAACCAAAGCTTTACGTTCATCCAACAAAGCACTACTCAAAAAAAGCCTTATTAAACAGCAGGTATTCTATCAAGAATCTATCACAACAGCATGCATAGTCTACACAACGTCTATCACAACAGAATGAAATCGCTAATGCATCCAAATGGAATGGCAATAATGCCTGACATGTGATTTATAACAAGTTCATATATGATGCATGAGATGGAATACCCTCATCTCATCAGTTTGCAACAGAAATAGAACCACAATAAAAACAACGATAACAACACAAAACATGTGAATCACCCAATGGTGAAATCAAATAAAATGTAAAACCGAAAACCAGTAAAATTGAATAAAATGAGGTAGTATGGGTTTTCCCTACACACAGGTCAGCTACTCGTGGGCACAGATTATTACCAATGACATGTTCTATCTTATCCCTTTCTATAGGCTCCAAACAGTCAGTCAAGAGAAAATAAATTCCCTAATACCACTTTCTAACGTCTCGGTTCTGAAATCCACCTAGAGGTTCCCCGTACACGGTTGGTTACATGGACTCATGCACATTTCCCCAAATGCCAGAGGCTACCGTGTAGTAGTGAGGGACTTGGGTGTGATAGTGGGGAAATTCTGCCCTCATTGGCAAAGTACACAGGGGAAGAGAAGTAAATAAAAAAAAGCGGAAGCAGTAAACAATCCATACACAAGAGAACAACGGAAGGCTGAAATTATAAATAGCTGGAGAAAATACATATAAAATGATGCAAGATACATATGTCTAAGAAAACATCCAAAAAAGTCACAATTCTATATACAATCAGTACTAAACCACGTCTAAAAGAAACTAATCACAACTCCTCATCATCACTAGCCAAAGCTTGGTCCCGCGATCTCCAACACCACATCAAGTCAGGTACCTGAAGAAGAAGGGAACTTTCTCTTATCAATACCTGCAACAATATAATCTGCTTGGGCCCAAAATCATGGCCCAAATAGGTTGTGAGACAAAATCCCAGTAGGTAACCACCACAAGATCTGTGCCTAATAGTTAGTGAATATATGGCAGGTAAAAGTAAAAAAACAATAAACAGGAAGATACTGAACAGTAATAAATCCACAGTCTCAACCATCTAATCTATAAACAAGTAAAATAGCTACTGAAGCTAGAAAGAACAAACAGGTAACCCTTTGGGTAGTTCTCACAGCCTAACCCCGCTGGTTCAACCAACAAGCACTAAAAACCCAATGGGAGGCACACACATTCTCACCTCCCTAGTTCAACGAAAGAATAGACTCTCTGGGGACGCACTCACCATCAATTCCTCTTATAGTCTCGTATCATACTAAAAGTTCTCTACCAAAACACTCAATGTCTCAATCCCCCTGTGGCCCATGTCAAGGAACTAAAGAAACTCTGAGGAATAACTCAACATCAAGTCCCCCTGTGGTATCACATCATAATTTATAAGAAACTCTAGAGAAGCCCTTACGTCCATTCTCCCTCTGGTCTACTACACTAGGTTCTCATGGATCGGTGTAAATCTAATAAGTATAGCGTGTGTAAAGGTCAAGGTAAACCTCAAGAAATACTTGTCTAGAATTATGTGGCATATCATCATAAAAGAAGAACAGTCACACTATCCTACAATACTAGGGATGGAATTGACAAATAGCATAATAGGAAAAACTAAACCAAACGGTCATAAACAGACAAAACATGCATGGGAAAAACGTCCAAAGAATAGTAAATGACACTATTCACAATCAATGACCTCTACTTAGGAATATAAGAAAAGCAGGAAAACAACAAGGGAAAAATGGGAAACACACAATACCTTGTTCAAGGTTATTGGTGGAATTTTCACAAAATACTCAAATACTTTCTATATAATGGCACAAAACACCTACCTTGATGTTAGGAGATCAATATACATGAACCAAGAGGACTGAATCTCCTTTAAAGTCGTAGATCTACAAAAAATCATAAATTGTTTAACTCAAGATAACATGAGAAAGAGGGGAAATCATGGAATGAAACTCAAGAAGAAGAAAAACCATACCATTGCGGTTCCAACGCAATCGACAATAATCAATTTGGAGAACAGATGGAGGATTGGGGCTCGGAGAAGTTTCAGCATCGTAAGGTTTATCATGGCTGAACGAGACCTGGAAGAAGACACTTCTGGGGGTTAGACGCGACCCCGATGCGTTTAATGTAAAAACAAATTACACGACATATACTTTATGTTTCCGTACTCTGCATTAGGCGACCCCCATGTCACCCCTACATGGTCGTGTGTGTGGTCATGACACGACCAGCACACAGGCTCCAGTGGTGTAGATTTACACAACGTATACTTTGAAAGTTTCCATATTTTCCTCTTTTTCACAAAAATGAAAAGAAAAAGAAAAACCAACCTGAAAAAAGATCCGGGTTCTTACAACTAAAATTACCCAATTCAATAAAATTAAACTTGTATTGGAAAACAATGCACAACCAATTTCAAAGAAACAATAAATTTCATTAAAACATTCCATTTTATTGAAACAATCTAATCCCAATAATGTTTCAACAATCTTGGAAATCCACCTTTTAAAATCCACATTTGAAATGTATGAACCGTAACAGTCATTAAAAATCTATAATTTTTTAAATTTCACAACCATTACTCAAGAAGGTTTCTAAAAAGTGTTCAACTACTAAATAACAATAAATTTAACACCACACATTGAATTTAAAATAAATCTAATCAGGTCTAGAATGTGGAGTTGAGAAAGAATCCTCCTGCAACGAATGTTTTGACAAAAACCCCAATGAATGAAGAACGCACATGATATTCGGGTTGATTTTCCAAGAACCAGCCTTATATCTCTTCTCCTAGAAATATCAGGACAAAAAATCATTATATTTTTAATCCACACACCTATATAAACCCATAACAGATGAAGTTCTAGGAAACCAAGAGAAGATGATAAGTAGATCAATGTAAATCTAAGATACCGATAATGAACAAAGAAGAATGACCACATTAATCCAAAAAATGGCTTATATTAACCAAGGAAATCCTTTGGATTGACTCTAAAATGATTGTGATAGGTTCTACTACCCTCAAAGAAGATAAATCCTCAGTTATGATCGCTTAAGAGAAAAAACAAGCCATATAGATGCATAAACATGTCAGATCCACATTTCTAGGTTCTCCCTTAAACTATTTGCACAGTTAGTTCAAATAGTTAGAAAAAATGTGCCCTAACCATGTGCTAGGTACAACCTAGAAAGACCCTTTCATAGAATAGTCACACGATTTCCCTAGCCATGCTCAAAACTTTCTATGGATACTCCTTGAAGTGGACTATTCTGTATGGTATGGTCGTATGGTGAGGAAAACGACGCGCTGCCCGTGCGACTTTCATTTTTCCCCAAAACAACTACCAAAGTTCTCCCCTGTAACTACCCGACCATAGATTCCCAGAATCAGTGCTTTATTTTAAAACATTGGCATGATTACAATTAATCATGTTATGAAAAACTGATCTGTTTAGCAGTCTTGGAAAATAGATTACATGCATGAACATTACATTACACTTTCTAACATACAACAAAAAAATTCTTTGAGAATTCCATTTTTCCCTTATCCGAACCCTACATCTCAAACATAAAACACTTATTAGGATCCTGGGAAAATAAAACACAAGAAAGGGGTGAGATCAAATTCCTAGCAAGGATAACAATATAGCGGAAACATTCATAAATAAGCATAATCATTTAAGGAAATGTATAAAACTAAAACAAAAGCCTTTTCAACCTAAAATTCATCATAATATGGAAAATATAAATCAAAATAATTCTATTTACTTATTCAAAATTATATTATACTAGTCAAATAATCACACGCAATATCAATAGACACTTTCATAACGATGGAATGCATAATTCCAAACTTTCATAACTACATAGTCAAGGCCTTGTGCTAAGACTACAAATAATATTTTTTCAAGGCCTTATGCCAAGAAACTAGTTTTTCTCTTAAGACCTACCAATGCATCGAGGATCTATAGCAGGCTCCACCCATCACTTATTATGTCCAGTGCATTCCTCATATGAAAAGCTTTAAACATAACATAAACATTCATATTAAAACTAGCATACTAAATGTCAATACGTTATACATAAAACATGAATGGTATAAAAATCCACAATCAAAAATATCTCAAAACCTTCAATACTATATGGATGCTTTGTATCATAATAAATTGACTTCAAAAAAGATTAAAATCCATCAAAAGATGTTGACATAGATTAAAATGTTTTGTAAAACTCGATGAGAGAAATATTCCTTTTTTGTGAAAACATTTAAATATAACACAATTTATAAAAGAATAAATTTAAAAACATTTTGGAATCAATGTGTCCCATAAAACTTTGAATATTTTGAAAGGAATTAATATTTTTAAAACATTCATTTCTATATAAATAAATCCATAAAAACCAATTTTAAAACAAGGTCATTAATGACAATGGTTTTGAAGAATAAATATTTAAAACATTTAAAATGACGTTTTAGAAAAAAAAATACACTTAAAATAATTCCTTTTAAAACTCTTTTATGAAACATGTACATGGATAATAAATTTTTCCCAGTATATTCTTACATAAAAACAACTTCGGATAATAAATATATTGTGAAATTAACCATTACTTTGCACTTTTCTTTGGACGAGAGTACATTTAACCACCTGTATAATGACCATAGTATGTTATTAAATTATAACAGGACCATATATATATTTAGTATAACATACATGACTCATTTATTACTTTATACTACCCATTTAATATTGATTTCTTTGTTAAATTAACATTTCGGGTAATAATTGCTTTCTTTATCGTACCTGTTTTAACTTGTTATTATTGATCATATCATTTAGATAATTATTTAAATACATCCAGAATATAATCCTTGATTTAGATATCATATATATTTATAATATATATATTTATAATAGATAGATATATGAAATAGGAAACATTGTTTATGGAGATGGTATGTCGTACGTATGCATAAACATTGTTTCTGTTTTCATATCATATTGAACGGATGTTAGTGAATGAGAAATATGTAACTACATAAATACACACACACACACACACATATATATATATATCCATTGTCATTATTATGTTATATATTAAATACTTATTAGTAATAAATTTTTTATAATAGTCGATGAATGGTCAACGTGGAAATGAACCTAATCGCATCGTGGAAACGGTAATCCGTAAGTACGCATGAGTGCCAATATCATTTATTTAATGGTGTATAATAAGATGGTATATTGATTATAAAGAAACATTATCATGTTATTTTTATTATTTATATACATATTACTCATCATTATATCTATCCAAATAACATAGTGTTGATTAACAAATTACACCACAGCGTGGAGACGGAAAGCTATACGTACACAGGCATGGTGACATTATCATTAATAAGATGGATAGAATAATGAATATAGTTGTCCCATATTTACAATAAAATCATTGTACATATATGGTAATGGATTTATTATTTAGGTGTGGTAATAATAAATAAAGAGTCGGTGGAAGAATAATATAACTTGAAAGAGGGTGGTGAAATCATTACCTCTTCTTCGGGTTATTCTTTTTGATTTTACCAAAAGGGCCCCATAGGTTGGATTTAGGACCAAAGTAAGGCCTATAGAATGAAGGTAGGATAGTTGGGAGGATATTTGGGAAGGTTTTGGCCGAGCTAAATGGCTTCGGTGGTGTAAATTTGAGAGAAGGGGAAGAGCCCTTTTATAAGAGGGGTGAGAGGAACCATAAGAAAAACATCAAATATTATTTTATAATAAATTAATTTTCGGTTTTTAATGGCTAAAAAATAAATTATTTAAAGGATAAGGTGGGGATGGGTCAAAAAACAGTCAAACAGTAGGTTTTATATAGGTTTAGGTCACTATATTAAACATATTGTTTAGATTTAACTCTTAGTTAAATAGTTTGACATTTTCCATGTCTCTTTGTATTTTTATATTATATGGTTAATAAACATACTATAAACATTAAATAGAACACCAAGTTGTTCCCTAATAAAATATATAATAGTATTTAAGCCCCTTTTCTAAACCTTGTATTTTTATGAATAGAATAACAAAATAATATTTTAATATTTTTTTAAACAACTCTTTTATGTCAATTTTGACACTATTTGGTATTTTGTTTTTTCTAAATTTATAACAACATTATTAAATAAAAAAATTCATTTAATCGACCCCAATATGTCATATTATCCTAATAAAATAGTGAAATTCATAAAAAGTCTCAAAATACATTTATTTAGGTATTTATAATATCAATTACTTAAATATTTCATTAATAAGGCAATTACTGTATCATCATTGTGACCTAAATAAATTAAATTATATAATCTATAATTTTTTGAAATAAAATACCATTATGTAGGAAATCTTTTTATATTTATAATGAATATTTATAGTCTAATTTATCTTATGTGTAACCCTATATTACAAAAGGTTTTAATTATTAAACATTGAATTTAACACTTTTAACTCTTTTTTTTGTATTAAATAATAATAAATGTTCTAATCTAATCCATGTGGACCTAAAGGAACATATTTTATTCCTAAGGTTGTTTTTGGTCGAATTACACTTATCCATTTAAATTAGGACATTAGTTAGTGTAATAATAATATAATATTTACCTATAACTACCCTATTTTATTTTAACAGTGGTAAATACAAGTCAAAAGTTACTATTCACCAGAAATTATTTTTGCCTTATTAAACCAAATTCTACATATTGATATAAAATGTGTCTCTCATATTTTTGAAATTAAATTCACGGAAGTGGTAAATTATGTTTTATGTAAATTTGCAAATGCTCCTATGAGTTTAGTAAACGACAGTAAAATTTCAACTAACTTTTTATATATCTAAACTTATTATAAAATGACTCCACAGAATTACATTAAACATATATAAGTATTATTTAGGTATTTTTACCTGAAATAATTTTAAATGAAATAAATAATTATTTAAATGAAAAGTATGTTTTAACCAATAACGTAGTGTTTTTCACTATTCATCCAGAATTGAATGTTTTCAGAAACATACCAAAAAATCACCATAATCTAATCTTGGTATTATAAATTCAAAAAGTAATTATATTTTCCCAAATTCTAAACATATAAATTTAATTTATTAATTTAAAATTAATTCACGTTGTCAAAACCAAAAGGCGTATTTTTAAGAAATAATAACTATCAAAAGATTGACACTTGTTTGTGTCCAATTTCAAAGTGAAACTACATACAATGACCAGAATTATATTAAATGGTAAAAATATAATCTATGTATACTTATAAACTATTAAAATGTATAATTTAACACTATAAATTATTTTTATTAAAAAATATGTTTTCCATTAAAATATAGTATTTTTTACTATTCACCCAAATATGAAAGTTATCCGAAAAACACCAAAAATTAATTTAAACTAAACTATTATGTCCTGATTCTAAAGAAGAAGTATATTTTGTCAAATTGAATATATATAAATGTTTTAAATATTGTATTTATAAATGGTTCTCCATTAAAAGTTGGTAATATTGATTTTTTTGGAAAAAATACTTCTTTTATATGAAAAAAATTAATTTTTTCTTACATTATGTCTAAGAAACTCATAATATAGATTCTATAATTATAAGGATTATATAAAGTTCAAAATTCAATTAATACTTTTAATAACAGATTTTGAATGGATTTTTTTGGAAGTCGTGGTGCGCTTGAACTCGGTGTTGTGTTTAGTGCAAGTTATTGAATTACTTTGAAGAAATAATGTATTACGAAATATAGGGGTGTTACATTCTTCCCATCATCAATAAACTGCATCCTTGCAATTTGAAATTGTTCTTCAAAAATAAAACGTTCAAAATAGAAAATACCATGGTGGGAAAACCCACATCAGAAATAAAAATTAGTCTTAATAAGAGGAAAAGTGAAATGAAAGGATCGCCATCAAATTATGATCCCGATTATCAGAACATTGGTGGAAATTACAGACACATAACTAGAGGAAAAACTTAAATATTTATAGAGACTAATTGAGGTCATCAGTCACAATCAATTGTATAATTGAGGGCTTCAAACCCATCAATCTATGATTATTTAAAATATCATCAGTTCAACAAAACATAAGGGATTAGGATAAAAAAAATTATTTTTAAGATCCCTTACATAATGTTTAAGAATTAATTTATTCATTGAATAAGAGAAGAAAAAAATATATACTTGACAAGTAGAGTTCCATCCTTTAACTAATTCCTACCACAAACTCATCTTTCACTCTAAAAGATAATAGAACTTAAAAAAAATTCTATTTATGCTATTTGTATAGAGTTTCAAAATAAATGAACTTATAATTCACCTATTAGACTATTTAAAAAAGAAAAGTACATTATACAATCATGGAACTTCATGTAGTCCAATAGTAGGTGATAAATCCCAATCACACTATAGTTGTGGGTTCGATTCCTGCAACTTTGTTCGACACGACGGGTAGTCACACGGTCTATGTGTTGTCATTTTTATAAAAATCTAGAAATAACCGTAACAATAGTATCCAATTTTAAACGTCATCCATTCCAACCTTTAGACTTATCCAAAATACTTCTATCCCAACTCAAAGTCCAAAATTTATAACGATGTCAAACACAATGAAGATCATTTTTTTCACATAATAACATGTGAACACCTTCATCATGTGTTATTTTAAAACATGGTAACACCCTGAATTACCACAAAACATTATTTATTACAATCATGGTCCCTTATCCTTTAGATAATACTGGATATATTCCTTATATACAAAAATATTGAATATTACAACAATGATGAAATAAACAAACTATTAATCAGTTCTAATTCATGGATATCCTATATAATTTATCCAAATCAACCATCTCTTATTCAAAAATCACTACCTCAATATCCGGACCGTATTAAGTATTACATTTCCTTCAACCATGTATTTTTTCCAAAAATTGTAGCTTACTATTAAGTCACTTTTCTTAGAACCATATATTCTCAAATCCTCATTAAAATAGAACTGCAGAACAATCCTTATTTATCTCCAGTATATTGTTGATACAACACTCAAATGAAATAATTTAATAAATTCATCATAAGAACACTATTCATTCATCTTCATATGAGGTAGTATCATAACTTGATTATTATCCAATAGCATCATTTTAGGTATACTCTGATGACTGGGACGTTAATTTTCGTAGTGTCCCAACTCTTTGAAGATGAAGCATTTTACATTTGAAACATTTTTCTTACCCTTACAATCACGTACTGGGTGTCCTTTTTCGCCATACTTATAACAAACTCCCATTCCCTTCAAGCATTTACCAAGGTGATTATTTCCACATTTATCACATAAGAGAAAATTCTTCTTTACCCTCTTCCATTTATCAATCATTCTCTCTACCTTCCTTTTCTTCTCTTCCTTCCCTTAAAATCTATAGGACTCAGATATTTCTTTACTTGTCATATTAACACATGATACTATTTTTCTTCATATGTTGAGAATATGTGGGATATTATTTCCCTTCTAAATGTTGGCTTAATACTATGAAAGATATGATCCTTATTACTCTATGGATCATATGTATTTTTGGATTTCTCATTCCTTCTACCAGGTGCCATTTCTAGTCAGTGACATACACTCGGTCAGTTTATGAATCACAATTCCTAATTTCAAACTTGTAAAACAGTTAACATAAATTTAACAGTGTATGGATATAATCCACAATCATAAAAAAATTTCTTTGGGGAAGTATTTACTCCTAAATCCTTTATAATGGATTGTAATGAAAATGTTAATTATCCTATGCATATCCCACGAGAGTGTCATAACCAGGAGTGCAACAATGCCTGTTGTTGTGGACCAGTTCCAGTTCCAGTCGAGCTCAAAGTAGTGTTTTCAGGTTTTACCCCTAGGTTTATCTGTGGCAGAGCCACCTCTACCTGCTCGTATCCAAACAGGGATGTATTTCATGGAAAACTCACAAAATCTCTACATTACAAAAATTCTAGGAAGTTCTTCTATAATAATCCTCAACTTCTATCTTAGGGTAAATTTATTTAGTCAGAATTGATATAAATCTTGATTCCAAGGTTTGTACTAAACTTTCTCGGATACTAATTGTAATGACCCGACCCTAGATTCCCAAAGTTGGTGCATTATTTTAATACATTACCATCATTACAAGGAATCAAGTAACGAAGTAAGAATCAATTTAGCAGTCTTTGAATATAGATTAACTTCTTGAACATTACCATACACTTTCTAACATAAAACACACACAAAAATCCTTTGAGAATGCCATTGTTCCCTTAGCATAACCCTATATCTCAAACATAAAACACTTATAGGGATCCTAGGAAAATAAAACATAAGAAATGGGTGAGCTCAAATTCTCAATAAGGATAACAATATAGTAGAAAGATTCATAAATAAGCATAAAAATTTAAGGCAATGTATAAAACTAAAAAAAAATCCTTTTAAATATAAACTTCATCATAATATGGAAAATATAAATCAAAATAATTCCATTTACTTACTCACATGGATATTCTACTAGTTTAATAATCACATACAATATCAATTGACACTTTCATAATAATGGAATGCATAATGCCTGACTTTCATAACCACATAGTCAAGTCACTATTCCAAGACTACAAATAATATTTTTTCAAGGCCTTATGCCAAGACACTAGTTTGTCTCATGAAACTTACAGATGCATCGATTAGCTATAACGGTCTCCACCAGTCACTTATTAAGTCTAATTCATTCCTCATATGGAAAGGTTTAAATATAACACAAACATTCGTATTAAAACTATAATATGAAATGTCAATACTCTACCCATAAACCATGAATGGTATAAAAATAACACATCCACCATCAAACAAATCACAAAACCTTCAATACAAAATCAAATTTTTTATCATAATAAATTAACTTCAAACAAGTTTAAAATCCATCAAAAGATGTTTACATTGTTTAAAATGATTTGTAAAACTTATTGAGAGAAATATCCCTTTTTCATGAAAACATTTAAAAGTCAAACAATTTATAAAGGAAGACATTTAAAAACAATTTTGAATCAAATTGTCCTATACCAAGTTGAAACTTTTTAAATTAATTAACATTTTTATAACATTCATGTCCATATAAATAAATCCTTAATAAACATTTTGAAAACATGGAAATTAATGATAATGATTTTGAATAATAAATATTTAAAACATTTAAAATGATGTTTAAGTAAAAAATTCCTTTAAAAATACCTTTTATAACTCTTGTATGAAACATGGACATAGATAATAAATATTTCCCAGTAGATAATTACGTAAAAATATCCTCGGATAATAAAGAGATTGTGAAATTAACCCTTACCTTGCATTTTCCATTGGACGAGGGTACGTTTAACCTCCTTTATAATGACCATAGTATGTTATTAATTTATAACAGAACTATATTCATAATTATTATATCATACATGATTCATTTATTACTTTATAATACCCATTTAATAATTATTTCCATGTTGAATTAAACTTTCAAGTAATAATCGCTTTCTTTATCATACATGTATTAACATGTTATTATTGACCGCATCATTTAGATAATGATTTAAGTACTTCTAGAATATAAAACTTGATTTATATTTCAAATATATTTAGAATATAAATATTTATTATAGATATATATAGGAATTGGAAAACACCGTTTATGGAGACGGTAGGCCGTACGTACGCATAAACGATGTTTCTGTTTTCATATCATATTGAACAGAAGTGAATGAAATATATGTAAGTACATAAATACATAAATATATATATATATATATATATATATATATATATTCAGAAGAATTATTCTATCATATATTAAATACTTATTAGTAATATAAATTTTCATAATCACCGATGAATGGTGAACGTGGAAATGAATCTCATCGCATCGTGGAGACGGTAATCCATATGTACACACAAGCAACAATATCATTTCTTTAAAGGTGTGGGATAAGATGGTATATTAATTTTAAAAAAACATTATCATGTTATTTTTATTATTTATATACTTATTTCTCAACATTATATATATCCAAATAACATAGTGTTGAATAACAAATTACACCACGACGTGGAGACGGTAAGCCGTACGTACGCACGCATGGTGACATTATCATTCATAGGATAGATAGAATAATGAATATTGTTGTGAAATATTTATAATAACATCAAAATATATATGGTACATGAGTTATTATTTTGGTATGGTAATAATAAAGAAATAGTAAGTGGAAGAATAAAAGCACTTGAAAGTGGGTGGTGAAATCGTTACCTCTTCTTCAGGTTCTTCTTTTGGATGTGATCAAAAGGGCTCCATAGGTTTGATTTATGACAAAAAGAATGCCTATAAGATGAAGGTAGTATATTTGGTCGGATATTTGGCAGGTGTTGGCTGAGACAAATGGCTTTGGAGGTGTGAATTTTAGAGAAGGGGAAGTACCCTTTTATAAGAGGGGTGAGGGGCACCATAGAAAATACTTAAAATATTGTTTTATAATAAAATAATTTTCGGTTTATAATTGCTCAAAATGAATTATTTAAAGGATAATGTGGGGATGGGTATAGAATCACTCATCCAATATGTTTTAGACAGGTTTGGGTCACTATATTAACCTTATCTTTTAGAATTATCTCTTAGCTAAATAGTTTGACATTTACCATGTCTCTTTGTATTTTTATATTATATGGTTAATAAACATACTATAAACTTCCAAGAGAACACCAAGTGCATAATTAATGACATATTTAATATTATTTAATCCATTTTGCCGAACTATAGATTTTTAAGAATAGAATACCAGTTAATAATATAATATTTGTTTTAAAAACCCTTTTATGTCAGTTTTTACACTATTTGGTATTTCATTTTTACTAAATTTATAACAACATTATTTCTTCAGAATAAATTCATTTCATCAACCATAATATGTCATATTAACATATAAAATTATTGGAATTAATAAAAAGTCTCAAATTAAATTTATTTGGTTATTTATAATATCAATTATTTTAATATTTCATTAATAAGGTAATTATTGAATCATAATTGTGTCATAAATAAATTAAATTATTTAATGTATGGAAATTTTAAATAAAATACCAATATGTAAGAAATATTTTTATCTTTCTAATGAATATTTATAGTAGAATTATATTATGTGTAACCCTATATTAAAAATGGATTTGTTATTAGACATTGAATTTAACACTTTTAACTCTTCTTGGAATTAAAAAATAATAAATGTTCTAATCTAATCCAAGTGGACTTAAATGATCATATTTAATTCCCAAGGTTGTTTTTGGTCGAATTATACTGATCAAATGGAATTCGGACATGTGTTAGTATAATAATAATATAATTTTTACCTTTAATTACCCTATTTTCTTTTAACCGTAGTAAATAAAAGTCAAAAGTTACTATTCAGAAAAAATTATTTTTATCTTATTAAACCACATTTTACATACTGATATTAACCGTGTCTTTTGGATTTTTTAAATTCAATTCAAAGAAGCAGTAAAATTTTGTTTTATGCAAATTTTCAAATGCTCCTAGAAGGTGGGTAAAAGATGGTAAAATTTCAATAAAATTTTTATATATGTAAACATATTATAAAATGACTCCAATGAATTGTATTGAACTTATATAGGTATTATGTATCTATTTTGACCTAAAATAAATTTAAATGAAATAAATAATTATTTAAATGAATAGTTGGTTGTAACCAATAAAGCAGTTTTTCACTATTCTAAAAATTGAAAGTATTCAGAAACAATAGAAAAATTAACTCTAAGAAAATTTTGATATTCTGAATTAAAAAATGATGTCTATATTAAAAAATTATAAACATAGAAATTTCATTTATTAATTTCAAATTAATTTTCGTTGTTAAAACCAAAAAGCATATTTTTTTGAAATAATAACTATCAAAAAATTGACACTTGTTTAGGTCCAATTTCAATGTAAAATTACTTACAATGACCAGAATTGGATTAAATGGTAAAAATGTAATCTATTTATACTTATAAACATTAAAATATATAAATTAATAGTATAAATTATTTTGATTAAAACATTTGTTTTCAGTTAAAATATAGTATTTTTCACTATTCATCCAAATATGAATCTTATCGGAAAAACACAAAAAATTTATTGAAACTAAACACTTCTGTAATGATTCTAAAGAAGACATTTATTTTGTCAAATTTAATATATATGAGTTTCAAATATTTTATTTAAAAAGGGTTCTCTATTAAAAGGTGGTAAAGTTTCTTTTTTTTGAAAAATACTTTTTTTATTTGATAAAAAGGAATTTGTTCTTACATTATGTCTAAGAAAATCATAATATGGATTCTAAAATTATAAGAATTATATAATGGTCAAAATTAGTTTAATACTATTCATAACCGCTTTTGAACGAATATTTTGGTAAGTCGTGGTGCGCTTGGACTCGGTGTTTTGTGTAGTGCAAGTTATTGAATTACTTTGATGAAATAATATATTATAATATCTGTGGGTGTTACATCCGAACTCTACCATTTATGAACCTTACACTTTATAACCATAAAAACCATCATATAATGGTTAAATTCCAGAATAAAATGTTACTATATTCCCCCCACCATTAGTCTTTCCATCCACAAAAAGTAGAAAATCCCCACAGATCTGAAAAAGTTTCAGCTATTATTCTTTCATCTCCTTCTCACATTCCCATGTTTCCTCATGAATCTAACTATGATTCCATAAAAATAATACCAGAAAAAATATATTTCCACACATGACTTTATCATTCCAATCCACAAACCATACCTAGATATATATCAATGACACATCTTGATCTAGGTCAACATGATCCCATCTCAGCACATGGTTAAGATCAGACAGAGACTTTTTCCATTGAGATACATGGAACACATTGTGCACTGAACCGATCTATGGTGGTATAGCCAACCGATATGCGACCTCTCAAATATATTCCCATATATCTAAAGGCACAATGTATCTAAGAGATAACTTTACCTACTTCCCAAAACAACGATGTCCAAGAATTGGAGATATTTGTAAGAACACACGATCACTCCTTGTGAATGACAATGGTCTTCGAAGAAGATCATCATGTAATTTTTTAAAAAATCTGAGCCATCCCCATCATATTTCTAATCAACTTGATCTTCTCTATTTTTTCCAAGACAAGGCTTAGTCTAATGAGTGACGTCTCTCCCATTTCCATTCAGTATAGTGGATAATGACAATGACCCCCATACAATGCTCCAAACAGTGACATATGTATCCAGGCATGATAGTTGGGGTTGTATGAGAACTCCACCATTGGAATATGATTCTCCCATGAGCCACAAAAATACATTACACAACTACAAAACATATCTTCCAACGTTTTTATCATCCCCACAGATTTCTCTTCCATCTGAGGATGATACGTCATGCTCATAGTGAACTAGGTCCCAAGGTCTTGCTGTAACAATTTCTAGAAACGAGACGTGAACCTAAAATCTGGGTCAGAGACTATTGAAATTAGTACTCAATTTCTATTTACCAATTCTCAGTTATATATTTTTTATAGATCCTCCACCATATGAGTTTCACATAATATGGATTAAATGGTCTGACTTAGTAAGACGATCCACTATCTCCCATATGGAATCATGTTTCTGAACCATCCTTGGAAGATCAGTAACAAGATACATCACTATCTTTTCCCATTTACAAATAGTGATATGAGAAGACTTCCACAATATTGATGGTCTTTGATGCTCTTCATTCACATGCTGACAATTTAAGCACCTTGAGAAAAACTGAGCCACCTTCGTTTTCATATTGCTCCAAAAAACCGCACCTTCAATGAATTATACAACATCCATGTACTTGGATGTATATCCCATCTTAAAAGGTGTTATGAATGAAGGAGTTGTTCCTAACAAGCCATAGGTACAAATATCCGATCTCTAAAACACAAAACTGAATTCTCATCCAGTTTTTGGCCCTCAATTTTCTCCTCACCATTATGTTTTGAACTCATAACCAGATATTCTGCATCATATGTTTGTGCCTCTTTGACCATATTTACTAAATCAAGAACATGCATAGATGAAAACAAAACCAACACAATACATCGATCTTCACATTCCACATGCATATTGGCTAGGACCGACGTCAACTTCCATTCATCTGAATCTTCGTTCACCAACTGAGCATATGACATTCTTCTCAATGCATACTCCATTGTATTCCCTTTTTCTGGTGTTTACATCAAGTCAATGTCAATCATCTAGAGATACTCCATCCATATTAATTGCCTCATATTAAAATATCACTATGAGAAAATGTTTTTCATGATTTTTTGGTCTATTTAAATACTTAATTTTTACCCAAAGAGATAGTGTCTCTATGTTTTCAATGCATGGACGACGGGAGAAAACTTCAAATCATGTGTTGGGTAATTTTTCTAATGAAACCTCATCTATCATGAACCATAATCAATGATATGGTCTCCTAGATTGAGAAAACAACCCAAACCTAATCCCAAAGCGTCACAGTATAACACATACCCCTGTCATGATTCTAAAAAAATCCAGATATGTACCGATGTAAGATGAAATTTTAGTTCCTAGAAAGTCTTCTGGAATTCCACTATCCCTTGAAGTAGAGAAATCTTCTTGGTCAGAGCTATCATTGTAAAAGGAAGTCATGATAAATCAAAGACAAAGCATCGATAGTAACCAGTTAGACTATGAAAACATCATATCTCGAAGAAATACATTAGTGTTTTCCACAAATAATAACTTCTATATTTTAGGATCAATATAAATTCCATTTTTTAAAAATGACATGGCCATGAAAACATACTTCAAGTATCCAAACCTCACACATTTATTATTTTTCATACAAATGGTGATCTCTCATGATTTTTAATACTATTTTCAGGTGTTCTTCATGGTCATCCCTTGTCTTTGAATACACCATGATGTCATCCACAAACACAACAACAAATGTGTCTAGGTATCACTAAAATATTTTATTCATAAAATCTATAAAGACCACTAGTGTATTTGTTAAACCTAAAGGCCTGAATTCATATTCATAGTGTCTATATATACTTTTGAAAGCTATCTTTAGAATATCGTTCCTATGAACTCGCAATTGGTGATATCCCGATCACAAGTCAATCTTAGAGAAGCACTTGTATCTCCATAATTTATTGAACATATCATCAATGTGTGGAAATATATATCTATTCTTTATCGTAACTTGGTGAAGCTTAGGATAACAACACACAGCCGAAGAGTTCCATCTCCTTTCTTTACAAACAAGACTAGTTCTACCCAGAGAGACATACCTGGCCAATTGAAACCCCTGCATTCAATTATCTCCAACTACACATTCAATTATCATAACTCTCTTGGTGCCATCCTGTTAGACTGAAGATAAACATGACTATTCCTCGGAATGGGATCAATCATAAACTCCACTTACATTATAGTCAGTAACCCTAAACCATTCATTGGATTTTTTTTTTGAAAAGTGATCCAAAAATTCTGTAAAAATGTCTCCGTTGACCTATTCCCTTAATGCCAAAGTCAATTGCACTAACTAGTAAGATACTGTTCCACCCATTGGTTCCTGCAAGCTCTTTTCACCTTTCTTCACCATTATCTCTCCACTGAAGAGATTCTCGAAGTTGTCCTCAATTGTGAAACTAACTGCTCTCCTATAATAGTCTATATGTACCTTTCACACTGTAAACCAATCCATGCCCAGGATTACATCATAGACATCTATATCTATCCTCGGTTAGTCCCATTTCAGCTTAACTCCATCGACAATTATAGCACATGCTGGATATACAAAGGATTTACATTCTCTTTCACCTATAGAAGTTTTCAGTATTGAAATAGAAGGAATCATTTAGAACATTAAATATATAAAATCAACAACATGAGAAGGCATGAAATAATACAATGCACTAGAATTAAAGAGCAATTTCATAAGGGTAGAATTCAAAAAAAATGTACCTCTCAATGTAGATGGTCCAGCTTGGTCTTTGACAATTATCTTCTCATCTCCATACAATTTCATTATCACTACAATGTTCTCCTTATTTCCATGTTGTAATCTTCCATTGTTGAGTGGTCATAGTGTTTCTAGAATCACTGTGTCTAGCTCTACTATACCGATGAGACTGATTCTGCAGTCCTCGCCCTGTCGAAGAATACTATTCTTGTGACTCATTAGAAGTGTCTCTTGAACCAGACCTTGGAAAACTAGGACAAAAACGCTAAATATTCTCTATCTTTTCTCAATTATGACATACTATATATTGATACGTACAATCTTGATTTATGTGGTCAAGCAAACCATATTGAAAACTGACTGCTTTTCTCAAGGGTTGGGGAGAAAGGTTTACTAATATAGCTGTCTGATTTCCACTTCTAGCTGGGAAATAAGTGTACCCCTTCCAATATTTCCAAACATTTCAGTTCCCATCATTTCTTATAGGTATTATCATACCTCCTCCCATAGATCCAGAGATATCTCGTTCAGCCACATTCACTCTGTTAACCATCTATGTATAATCCTTAATACAGAGCACCAAAAAACATCGATCTAATATCATACCATAGTCATGATTCAAAGATGAATTCCATCAAAGAAGCACTTACCTCTATCACAGGTGAAAAATAGACTAAATTCGGGAATTTAGAAAAATATTCTATGATAGAGAGACTCTATTGTTTTTGAATGGATATGTATATCATTTTATGGTTCTTGAACTTGTTAGGATAGAATTGTTTGTTGAACAATTCCCCAAAATCCTTACATGTATGGCCTTCATCCAATTTGTCCTTCACCACTAAATCCCACCACTAGTGAGAAAGTTCTGTGAGCATATATGTCTCTATCATCACATTATACATTAACTCTGTGTAGATGAAGTCGAAGATATGATTCATCCAACTGAGCCACACCTCTGCCTTCTCAGGATCAACATCATCGCGAATGCTAGGTGGGTTCTTATTCATGAACTAGATGTTATGATCCATACCCCTTGGCTCATCCCTCCAGTTCCCCGTATCCACATCTTGAAAATCATGGAAAACACTCTAAACTAGTTCTTGGTTCACCTGTGTTTTAGGTGATAGCACTTTCTCCACATCTTTCTCTGGTTAGTTCTTACGATTCCTACTAGGTTACATTTTCTAAAGCTATAGCAGACTCTGTCAATCTGACTCTCTAGAAACTTATGGCTTAACATTTCAAATTCTATCACATCAACTATCACAACATTGTTTTCCAAAAACAATATTTTTCCATGTTCAACCATTTTTGAAAACATTCAACATAATTTTTGAAAATTAAACCATTTTCAAAAAACTACAATCATTCCTTTTTTTAATCAATAATTTGAAAAACAATTTAATTATTTTTCAAAAATAATTACTTTATAGCAACATGAATCATTCCTAGATATAATGTATGCACTCGTAGTGGGATGTTGTTCCTCTAAAATTAATTTCAAGATCATATCATTGGTTAAACCCATGATAATGATATTACTAAATCTTATAAGTGTCTCAAAAAACTTATGTACCCAATTCCCTGGTAACTTGATTTTCAGCATAAAAGGGTTAACTGCATCCTTTTATGCTATTCATTTCAGGTTCTGACATCATACTCCTTGGTAAGATTCCATCCCCCAGAATATAATAGACTGAATTCCAACTCCAAGACCAAGAATGTTGATGACTACTTCTTATGTTAGGACAGAACAAGATTATAAATTTTTTACCACAAAGGGAGGAGAAGAGTGATACCGTTTGTAACGACCTACTAATTATCATTTTCTTCAGATCACAACGAGTCATTACATGGACTTAGGTGACATCACCATGATTCCAAAGGTATGAAATAAATGTCGAAGAGTTTCAAATACAAGTGGGGTACAATAGACACTTTAATAAATAAACCATTAAACCAACATACCATAACCCAAAAATTTACTAAATTATGAATGAACAAAAGAATGAACACTAAAGAACTTCATGTATCTCAAAAACACATCAATGTGTGCAACAATGGAAGACTATTCCAATATCAAAGTAAATACCAGATAAACAACTCAAAACTATCAAGAGAATAAAAAACTCCATGATCCACAAGCTCCAAGATCCACAATCACCGAACAACCTAAATATCATGAGGTACATCTAAAGACGTGGGAAACGTTACATCATCCCATCTCCCGGAAGATAGCATCTGCAGAATCACCAAACTCCCAAAACATGGGTTAGTATAAAACGCAATTAGATTTACCCAATTACTTCCATACACATTCCACTAGGGTGAAAAATATAGCCACATTTATATAAAATAGTTTATATAAAACAACTTACTAATTCATTTTATAATAAAAAATAAAAATGTTCCAAAAACTATTTGAAACCAAGTGGAAAACAAAACTAAATGAAAACTACTTCAAGCATGTTATTTTTCTAGAGAAATATCTAATTAATACTTAATGGAAGTTATTATTATTATTATGCATACCAATTATAGAGTTTAAAACACACCCACAAATGCATTCTTGGTTTGACAGTACCATACTCATGGGAGGTCTCTCATCCAACTACATTATGTCCCAATGACACACGCCCCTAATCCCGGGTCACGTACCATGTAACCAAATGGCACTTATCCCATATTAAAAGACCCTTAAGCATGAAACCACACCAACACCATATATTACAAATATTTCCATTACGAAAATAACTAACATCAATAAAACATACATTTTATTGAAAACCAAAGCACAACTAATTTCAAAACAACATTAAATTTCAAAAAAAATTCCCTTTTATTTAAAACAATTAATCCCAATCATGTGAAAAAATACAAGAAAAAAAAGTTTTTAAATCTACATTTTTAAACCATGAACCAATTAACTCAATCTAAATACCTAATTTTTAAGATTTCTTAACAATCACTGAAGAAGGATTCCAATAAATGTTCAATAACAAAATCACAATAAATTTAACACCAAACATACAATTTGAAATCATGCCAATCAGTTCTATTAAGTGGAGTCGAAAGAGAAGCCCCCTATCTCATTGGTTTTGGATGAAACCCCCAACGGACAGAGAACACACAATAAAACCAGGCCGATTCTCTACCAACCCACATTATATCTCTTCTCCAAGAAAGATCAAGACCAAAACTCATCATATTTGGAATTCAGACACCAAGATCTACCCATAAAATACCGATACTTAAGAAACCAAGACAAAATGAGAAGTACATCTAAGTAGATCTATGAAACTTATCAAGAATGAGGAACAATGATAACATACCTCAAGAATGTGGCTTCAATTCACCAAGGAAAGCCTTCAGATTGACTCCAAAACACTTTTGATAGGTTCTCCTACCTTCAAGGAAGAGAAATCCCATGTTATGGCTGCTTAGGAGTAAAAACAAGCTACTAAGAGAGAGAAAACATGTGAGATCCATTTTTTTAGGATCCCACTTAAACCATTCACATTGTTAGTTTATACGGTTAGGTAAACCGTGAACTAACCATGCACTGGCTACTACCTAGGCAGATCTTCACATGGATTCCTCGCACGGTCTTCCTAACTATGCTCCAACCATGTTGGAGAAACTACATCAAAAGGACCATTTCAAACAGGTTGTCTGCATAGTTAGGAAAATCGTGTATTGCCCGCGTGACTTCTATTTTTCCCTATAACCACTTCCAAAGATCTCTCAGTTCTCCCATCCATTACCCTTACACATTATAATAATAAAAAGCATCATATAAAGGTAACATACCAGAAACTGGGGGTACTTCATTAAATACTACATTAAAAATAAATAATGGTCTTAATTAATATAATTGTACTAATAATTATTTGTAAATAATCACTCAATTTTCTATAATGAAATTTTATTCATGAAGAAAATACATTTTATTCAAAAACTATTATTATTTCCTTTTGTGATAAAATATTATATTAATTTTCTAAATATATTATAAATATTATTTTATAAATTTAATATTTTTTAAATCAACCTATAAAAATTAAAATATAGTAAAATTTTGGTGTTTTTTGAGATGATGGATTTTTCAGTGAATAGTAAAGAATATCACTTTTTAAAATATGGTCAATTCATTCAATTAAATCATGTATTTAAATTTTTTTTATAATATTTAAAATTTATGATTTAAATTTAAATTTGAACTGTTTTCTTGACATAATAGAATTATTATTTTTGAAATCCGTAAATTTCATGATTTTTTATAGGTTTAATTTTACAGTGAAAAATTTAGTTATCTAATAACAATTTTTATGTGTATAATGATTACAATTTTATTTAATTAAAATAAAATCTAAAAATAAAATATTTATATAAAAATTTTCTATTATCTATATATTTATATGAATTTAAATTCATATATTATTTATTTAAAGTCACTAAGTTAAGATAGCATCATTTATCGCTTGAAAACATAATTTTACTATATAACTTCATTACATCCAATGTTGTGGGTATAATTTTCATTTAAATTATACCAATAATAAAAATATAATATGAAAAAATGGATTGCAAATTTTTAATCACCATAATTATTATTATTTAATGCGGTCCACTAAATTTATTAACATAATAAATTTTAAAAAATAGGAAAATATTGTCACCATTGTAACATGGAAAATCAGTTTATCATTGGTTACAACTTTGTGATAAGGCCATCATATTTCATATCCATCTTTATTTGGTAAACATATATCCACCATTATCTCTTTATTAATGGTATTTATTGTATTATGGGTTACATTTCAATTAAACTGACCTATGCAATATTTTATGTATAGAAAAAAAAAAGGAAAAATGTCACTCTATTAATTTTAAATATCTCTGATGTGGTCAAAATTGAAAAATAAATCTTGTGAAAGAATATTAATCGATATTTTGATAGTAATATAATTTTATTAATAATTATAATTTTATTATAATTTTATTAATTATAGAATTGTATTAAATTCTTACAAAACACTGAAAAATTATTTACTTATCTAAAATTAAGATAAAATAAATTATTTTATAAATATTAAAAGGTATAAAATTTGAATTTATTATTATGTTTTGAAATTTTTTTATTTATAACTTATCATCATTGTGTGGAAATAATATATTTTAATTTTGAATTTTTATTGATGTTTTGATAGTTAAATTAAAGGAAAAGTGAAAAAAATATCACTAAGGATATTTTATAATTATAAATGAGCTTTTAGATGATTTAAAAATTATAAAAATATTATATTCAATCATGTAAATAATAAATGCTTTATAATAAAATCCATTTCCCATTTATTGGTTGTTTTTCCATTTATAATATCTTTATTGACTCCATTGTACTAAAAACTTTACTATGGTTGTAATTGTCAAAATGGTGTGACACATGTGAAAAAACAAAATATAGGTTAAAACATCACCTACAAAGTATATTGTTTATTTTATGATAGAATTAATTCGAACACAAATCATAGATTAAGTTATTATCAATTTTGATCCATTTTAGTATTTAAATATATTAATATAATTTTATTACATTAAGAAATTCGATGTGTGGATCATCCATTTAGTATAAAAGAGAATATACTCTCCACTTTTCTTCAAAATTATATACCAATTTGGTTCAGTAAAACCCCACCCAAATCCCTCCTCAAAATTCCTAGACATGTCATATGTTTATTTTAATTATCATAAAACCATTCTAGGAATGATTATGATGTAAACGTTAAGAGGTTATCCACAGAAGATCTATAGTTCTTAATCAAATATTTTAATATTATTTCCAATTATAAATCTATAAGATATTCATAAAAACGGCCAAAATTATAAAAATAGAATCTTAAATATAAATAGATGTTATTATGTTAATGTTACAAACTATATTCATATCCTCTTCCATCAAATAGGGAAATAAAATGATCATTCATGTGTACAAAGGACTACCTCCACACAATATTTTATTATTCATTTTCAATCAAATCCTATATATAATGGTTCTAATGATGGATTTAATACTTTTATTTATATTTATATACATGTTATTTATGAAATTTTTATCATTATGAAAAGACAATATATCGTTTAATTTATTACCCTTCCATTCCCCAAAAAAATTATAGTTTCCTTCTAGCATATGGATGGACTGCCACCTCTATAAAGTGATGATATTCATTTAGAATCACTAGACCACATTAGTGATATATATAGGTATATTTAATTAATTTTTTTTTATTATTTTATAAAAATTGAAAAAAGATAAAATTTCTGTTACCTTCTTTTCATAATGTTTATTGAAAAATAGATATGTTACTCATTGTATGTTCGACCTACCATAACCATTACTATAACATACATCAATTATCATAAAAAGTATTCCTGATTGTTTTTATGGGTATAATATTTTTGAAAAAATTGAAATTATGTAATGGTTATTTTTTTGGAGGTGTTTAAATAATGACCTCTATAACCATATTCAATGTAGAGATATATTTTTCGGCATACCGATAGAATATCATCAAAACACCCAAATATAGTTAAAATGAGAAACAAATTGATTATAATATGGATATTAAAGAAATAATTAAATTAAAGGGTTATTATGTAAAAATTTAATATTTTTTATTATTAAAGAAGATAAAAAACGTGGGTAATGAGTAATTATCATTGTGTGATAATTTCTTTTAAAATATCATCTTTTAATGATTCCTTAGCGTCCACTTTTATTCGATGTCAATATAATAAAAAATATGTTATTTACATGGTCATAAAATAAATATAAAAGTTATTTTATATCAATGTTTACTTACATTAAAAGGTATTAACACAAAATAATTTTACAAAATGTTTTTAGATTCTTTGAAAATGATAAAATGGATGTTATATTATAAATTATACAAAATAAATATATTATCTGGTCATTGTAAACTTTATTTGGTTTTTCGGTTTATTTACATTAATTTTTGTTTTATAAAATAAAAACCCTCTTTCCCAAACTAATAGTTATTTTAATTTTCAATATAATTTTTTAAAAGAAAGGTTATTTGAACATCAAAAATTGATTCCAATATGGGTTTAAAAGGAATTTTCAATGATTTCATAATGAAAATATGAAGGAATAAATAGTTTAATTCTGGATATGGCAGTTGATAATTATATACCAAAAACTTTGGACCGTGATAAAACATATATGATGGTTTCATTCCATTTATATTCTACGATGTATTAACAACACAATATATAATATATGTATTATGAACCCCAATATAACTATTCAATACACTATATAATTACATCAATGGAATGTTGTAGTTAGTTAACTTGGGTTTATTATCCTATATATTTAAATTGGATATATTTATAAAAAAAATTAAACATTTTATGAATATGATGTTATTAGTAACCTAAAAGAGATTTTCATTTTCTCTCTATGAGTTTTTTTGTTTTATTCAAGAAACAAGTGTGTGTTTTTATGTGGAAACTATCTGTATTATATCCTCAAATAATAATGTGATAAATGAAAATAATTTATAGGTTTTCATTTTCTAAATGGGTTAATATATTTTGCCTTTTTGGGTTATTTTTAATATTTTTATTATCATCCCATGTTTTAAAATGTTTTTAAAATTTTTTTATTGTTGGAAAAAATAAATATGAATACATGTTAAAAGAAATGGATAATTTTCATGAAAATACAATGTATATTTTTAAAAGATATAAATTATGCCTTAAATGGAAACTAGGGAATTATTTTAACATTATAATGTATGTTTTTGTTATGTATATGTTACCACCGAACTACAAGAAACTACATACATAAAAATAGCCTCTAATGATAGAATGTGAATTATTTTCTAAAAACTCCTGATTATGTAAAGATAATAAGAAATTAAATTATCGATCATATCATAGGAATGGTTTAGCTATAATTGTTGATTATTATGATATAATATGAGTTTAACTTAAGAGTCATGGATAACATGAGGGATTTATAAGTTAATGTATGATCATAATTTCAATGGAATAAAAACACCTATAAATGATTTATGTGACGTAATTTTAGGTTAATTAATGTTATTTTTGGAGTTATTTTTTATGTATGTGGATTATGTAACACTTTGGTTTAACATGATGGATTATTTTATAAGAATTAAATAACCTTTTAAGGGTAATGAGAAAAAAAGGTATCAGATAACCTCTATGGTAAAAAAATTTATTAATGTTGATGTTATTTTGTTTATTTTTAATGATTTCAAGGTCAATGTAATATAGAATATTTATGGGTATATTCCATACATGGCCCATTTTTAGTTTAACATAAAATAATCCATATCAAGATTCAATTTTCTTATTTTTATTTGGATTAATTATATTTTTTCAATATGAATGAAAAACGTTTTTACCCAACATTTATATCTATTCCATATTATTTAAAAATAATATTAGTTTAATAATATTATTTAAAATATTTTTAAATCTACTTAATAAAATAAAAATCAATTACAAGAAAGTATGGTGTCTATGTAACATAATGTTTTTTCTCAAAAATATATATGGATACAAATATCATTAATTTTATTTCATAATATATAATAATACATATCATCTAAAAAACAAAATACCACAAAGGAAATGACTTTTTTCAATATAAATTGACAACATACTACATGATATATGTTGTATCGACAAACGAAATGAAGAACATGATGTCTAGATTTATGGTAAGAATTAATTTCTTATGTTCTAGGTATAAAACATGATTAGGTTGATTTTACTGAATCATGAGGACATAATTTATTTAAATTAATTTTGTAATGAATTATTAAAGAATAAGATGATGAAGAATGGATAATTGTTTTTGAAACAATTCAAATGAAGTATGTGTCTATATATAGAGTTTTTATAATTTTGATGAAATGTTATTTTATCATTGATATTCAGATATTTAATAAATATTATCAGAATCAAGGAAATCAAATGGATTATTCAATAGTATAATTTTATTAATCATTTGGGACATATTTATTATGGAATCGATTCCTTTGAAATGTGGCATAATGAATGATGGTAATTAGTGGGATACATTTTTTATGTTTTAATATTTGTTCAAGTAATATATATCCATTATGATTAACTTAACTTTATCAAAATTTTATTTGAGTAATAATTTCACAAAATATTTTTAACATAATATTAATTTTATTGAGAACCATTAAGGATTATAGGGACTTTTATATCGAGGTAATTATTTGTAATTAAAAAATGGGAACATATATTTTTTCATAGTGAAAAATGAGGCATTGAAAATTAATTTGGTAGTTAGGTGAATGATATTTTGAAATATAAAACAAGTGATTGTTGAGATCCTATACGAATATTGAAATTCAATTTTTTAATGTGTGGAATGAAATTCCCAATTATTTTAAAAATAAATCATTGTTCAATGGTGGGTAAGACATGCAACACTAAGCCTGAACGAACGACGAGATATTATTATTTAAATATGAACTTATAAAATAGACATTAAATTGGGTGGTATTTGTAGTATTAAATAATTCATTAAATATATAGAATGGTCCCACTAAATATTATTTTATTGATAAAAAAATCTCCCAATTTTTAGTAAACTTGTTTTATTAATGAAAAAGTGTATTAGAATTTTTTTTCTTTTTTTGAGAAAATATTGTAGTTTATTTTTTAAACAATTGTATTAAAAAAAATAAAATAATTTTTGAAATAAGAATATCACAAATAAATTATGGTTAAATTTGACATTTTTCTCAAATTATAGATTTTTTAACGAATATTAATTTACAATTTTTATCATACTATCATTTTTACATTAAATAAATAACATTAGTGTCCTAATTTTTTTGATTTGGTCTATATATGACATATTTACAATTTTCTTTAGAATAATTTAAATTAATTCCATTTCAATAAGAAATTTTCATTATTTTATTAGAATTTTATATTTTGGTTAAAAACAATATTTTCATAAAATAGTTTTGAAGTGCATAATATTGGTTTGATTTTATATATTTAAATAACCATTAATAATGATACATCTAACAAAAATTTATTTTATATTTTTCTATTTATTAGAATTTAAACCCATATAATGTTTACTACTAGTCATAGAGTTAATATAAGATCATATACGGCTTCAAATATTCATTTTCCTGATGAATGAATTTTTATCACATTTTGTGGCACAAATATTAAATTGAAATTTTTTTCTTATTGAAATAGAATCATGAGTCATTTTCAAATGATGATATATCTATCCATGTTCTAGTGGAAAATTTTGTTGATGTGCTTGGAAGTGGTCATCACAATCCATGGAGGAACACATGGAATACCATAAAAATATACCAAATAAGCTACATTTTTTTAAAGGGAATGAAGACAAACGGTCATAAAGGCTACTATAGCCTAATTAAGATGATGGAAACTAGGTTTGAAAAGAAAGGATATGGTGTATTATTACAAACCAATGACTCATGACTGGGACGGTATGGAGATTCTATTTCCTCAAGATGAAAATCATATGAAGGAGTGTGGTAATGTAATGGAATAAAAAAAAGTGGGGGTAAGATGGACGATTTGATTTAGGAGTTGGTTTGAGAAAATAATAAAACCATAGAAACAAATAATAATGTTAGGAAAAAATTGGAATCATGGGATCTCTTAATTTTTTCTAATGAATAGATAAACGGGGAGGAATTTTAGATGAATGCAACACTGGATGAGTTTGAAAGGATGTTTGATAGGATGCTTCGAGTGAACACCCACATAAAATAGTGTGTATAGTCCAATAAAAAAATTCATTTTGAAACATGTGTTAGAAAAAATTAATATTGGTGTACAATAATTAATCCAATCATGGGACACTATGGCCTATTGTTTTGAAGACCTCATCCTGAATGACCTAGATAAAAAGGCCACTTCTCTTCAACATAGTCTATATATTAGTAAGGTTGATAACATACTAATACATGATATTAATAATCAATAATTTATTTTGTTGTAGGTTGGTTTATTATCATGCTCATTATTGGTTTCCCAGCTTTTCTATAAATTTTCATTACATAAAAAAAGTTACATTCAATAAGTTGAACTTATGTGTGGGTCATAATTAATATTAAAAATAATAAAATGTATCACCATGTTAAAAGAGTAAATCATTTTATGTTTGGTTAAAACTAAATGATAAGGGCATAATTTTTCCTATTTATTATTATTGGATTATGGTTTTAGGAACATTATATCCTTATGATATATAATGATTTTTTACAGGAATCATGTCCTTAATAGTGACCAATATAATATTTTATGTAAAGAAATTGACTAAATGTCACTGTCTTATTTTAAAGATATATTCAGTATTAAAAATGGGGAAACATAAAATTTAGGGAATATTACTGGATATTTTTAAGATAATAGTTTTATATTAAATATGTTAATTTATTTATAATTTTTAGCAACTATATTAATTCTATAAATACTATGTAAAAACTGAAAAAATATTTCTGTTATTTAAAATAAAATAAAATAATTTTTTTAAAATATAAAATCTAAAATCAAATGTTAATGAATTGTTGTTTTCCAAATTTTATTAGATAATTATACAATATTTGGGGTTTTTGAAAATAAAATATTCGAATTCCATATTTTTTATTACATTTTTAAAGTCAAATTAATTGAATCTTGTCTAAATAAACATTGATGTGATTTTAAAATGAACAAAGACTACATAAATAATTAAAATTTTATTTAAATATTATATTTGGAAAAGTAAATAGTATATGGTCAATAAAATATAACGTGGAATATTTATCATTTTTTTCTTTTATAGTATCATTCATGACCCCTAATATAAAAAAACATTAATAATGCGATAATAGTCAAAAATGGGTCACATGGGTTAAAAAAGAATAATGTTTAAAAAGAAATCTAAGATGATTCAATTGTTATTGGATGATATTAGTTTGAAAAACCATCATATTATCTGTAAATATTAACAATTTCTATCCAATTTCATATGAGAATTAATTTATACTAGTTTAATACTTTTAGAAATTCCAAGAGTGCTTCTCCCCTCTAATGTAAAAGGGAACCTCCTCTCCACTACTTATCACACTTCAAAAACCTTAATGATTGGACAAAATATACCCATATCCATTAATTATGCCTCTCCCAAATCCTAGTGTACATGGTTTAACCAGAAAACCATCCTAGCAATGATTTCGGTGTAAAAATTTAGAATTTATCTGGATAAGAGTTATAGTTCTAAATGAAACATTTTCATTTTATTTATTCCTCTACCTCCTTAAATCATTCATCAAAAATGATAAAATAAAAACACTAGTATATTTTATTTACTAATACATTTTAATGATAATGGAACAACTAATATCCAAATACTCTTACATTAAATTGGATGTAAAACCAACATTCATATGCATGCAGATCTACTGCATCGCGAACCGATGTAATTAGTTTTACATCAAAAACTCTTATGGAAATTATAAATAATGAAATATATATATATGTATATATCCATTTATATGAATTTATGAAAAATTTATCATTCTTAATATGACATATATTGTTTTATTCTTTATCCTTACAATCAATGAAATTAATATTATGTCATTCGTTCATACATATGGACTTGCACATCCACAAAGCAATGTAATTCGTTATTCAGTACAAAATCATGTTATAAAAATATATTATTTTATTTAATAAAATAATATGGTATTTATTATGTGATGATTATTTTGTAAGTATTTAATAATACATATCATCATTCCATAATGATCGTTGAAAACTTAAAATATTTCACATGCATATGGAGGACGTACCATATCCATGATTATAATGAAATTAATTTTTTAAACCCATATATAATAGTTTTTTTGATATGTAAAATTTAAATTTGAAAATGATAATTATTTTATAATTGTTATTCTTAATATTTTTAAATAATAACCACTTTTACCAAAGTCAACCCACTAAAGTCATTTTGATTATATGATCAGAATATCAACAATGTTCTTGACGAGAACACAATTGATTAATAAATTAATAATAAAACTAAAATAAAATAAATAAATTACAAAATAAAATCACAAGAAATAAAATAAATGTGAAATTATTTTCATTCTAGATGATAATGAACATACATGATGATTCAAAATCATGGTAATGGACATGGCTTAAAAAATCAATGTTTAATAATTCCTATCCAAATAATTTATTCCATGTAAATATTGTTAAAAATATATTATTTATATTGAAATAATTGTATTATTAATGAATTATTATCTATCTGTTTGGAATTTTTTCACATATTTTATGAAGGAATTAGTTTACAGAGTTTTTAATGATTCTTTACAAAGGACAATAGGAATGTCCAATTTTAATATAATCAATGACAACATTATTTCCCACTACTATAACTATTCTTTTATATTTGGATAACATTAAAATATTTCATTATTTATTTATTGAAAATTAATCTTTCCCATATATATAGATATTTTAGTTTTTAAAATGGGTTTGAAAAGAACATTTATTTTAATATATGAATTTGATTTTCATATGGGTTCAAATGTGTTTTTTTGGAGAGTTTTAAATTGAAAAAGCAAAATAATAAAAATGTATAGTCATGATATGTCAATTCAAAAATATATTGGGGAAATGGGTGATCATGATACAATTTATATGATGGGTCAAGATATATCGTAAATCAAGAATATTTGGTGAGTCTGATATATCATATCCAAACAGTGTGCCCCGTTATAGATCAATAATAAATTGGTTAATATTCTATGTCTTCATGGGAAATAAATAGTGAGTTAATTGGAATGATTTATTTTAAATATTTAAATGGGATTAAGTTATTTATAAAATTAGTTTAAATTGTGTTATTAGTATGATTCCCTTTTTCAATGAAAACTGATTTCAAATTTCATTATTTGAGTTATAAATTTTTCCTTAGGAAATAAGTGTATTTTTTTGGATTTATTTAATATTCAAAATATATAATTTAATAATGTTTAATATTTTTATGGTATCCCATGTTCATCAGTAGACTAATGGATTTATCCATTTTATGTCCCTTACTCAACATTTTTGTGGCCAGTTCATGTTTTAAATATTCATTTCACTGGGATTTAGGATGGGTAATAAAAATTATTATGTCATTTTGATAGTCATAAAGAATTTACATGAAATAAACATTTTTTCTATATTAAATGGTTAATATTGTAATAAATATTGATAGTTGTCATAATTTTTCATTTTGAAATGACTGGATTTGTTACGTTAGATTTACGATCTAATTCTCTTAAACTCTATATCTAAAATGATCCAAAAATATAAGAAAGTGATGTAGTTTCTAAATTATATTGATATGTAATTATTTTAGGCCAGGTCCATATAGTTAACCTTACTTCATTTCGTTCATTTATAGTAATTCCTAATAGTTTAGATCATTATATATTAATATATCATAACATAATAGAATAAAATATAAGGTTTTTAATAAAATAAGTTCTTTTACAAATTCTTTTTGTTGTGATTACGGTTTAAGAAATAAAAATTTAAATTATAGGAAAAATACAGTTTATTTTTTTGTGGGATTATTCTCATGATATGTATTTTTTGTTTTGTTATTGATATTTTAGTAATGGTGAAATGGTTGGTCATGAAAAAAATTAGATGTTTTTTATTTCTAGTTGGAATGTTTCATATTGTAGTGAGTTGATGATGATAGTAATGTTGGTTTTGTGGTTAGGAAAAAGAAATGTGAGTATCATTATAAATTATTGAAGTAATGGGATTTAATGGGTTAATAATAAAAAAATGTAGTGGTAAGATTAAAATTAAATATATGTAGGCTATAATTTAAATATAAATTATTTCAAATGATCATGTAGTATAGAGAAATAAATATGGGTCCTTTATTCTGCTGGGTTTCTCAATAAACATTGGAAATCATTGGATTAATGAATTTGATATGGAATGATAATAGGAATGTGTAATTAGTTTGATTAAATTATTTTTTTTGAGAAATATTGCGGGCTCCAAATCGTTTGAGTATTTCATGGAATATTTTCTCATAAAGGGAAAAATGGGTATTGACCGGGGTTAAAAATATAATTGCAGAGTAGATATGTTTTAGGCAGGATATTTATTTTCCTCAGGATTGTTTTAGTGTGTTAAACTATATCATTGTATATTATTATGATTTCTATATACACCCAACTTATAAAAATTATTCAACAAAGACACTCAAAAAATATTTGGGGTGTTTTAGCTAATATCTAGGATAGTGAGGTTGGATAGTTGAGTACCACATCATCCATACACTCCAGTAAATTATTGTATATTATAGAGTTAGTGGAGGTTCTTAGTGAAAAATGTCTTGGTGGGGGAAGAATTTTTTTGAATTTATTTAGTGTAAGTTGTCAATTAAAGGAGGAGAGTATATGGTTAATTTCCTTCATCTTCAAGATACAACACTTCCCTTAATGCATAATGTGATTAATTAAGATTAAACTATATTGTGATGTATATGTAATGATTTGAATGGTTTAAAATATATTAATTCCATTTCACATGATTTAATAATGATTTGTAATGTATAAAGGCAAAAAAATAAATTTTTGGTGAGAGAGTAGAAATCATGTTTTGTGTGGATGTGTGGGTTCCTATGGTTATATTATTCTTGTGTGATATTTTTTTAATTTTTTTTACTTGTTGAGGGATACTAGGAATGATTATATGGAAATTATGGTGCTTGGGGGTCTATTAATTTCATAGTGGAGCATCATTATTCTCTTCTCATATTCAGATGATTGGTTGTGATAAGGATAACATTGACAGTACTTGTGATAATAAATAAATAAATATTGTTTTTCTTGTAATTAGAAGTGGTTTAAAGACATAGAAGAATTTTAGTAGTATCGGATGTAGAGTTTTTGTTAGTATTGGTTCTTATTTTACTATATTATTTTGGATAGTACTTTTATTTAATATCATGAATTTTGGATCTTTTTTCATAGGATCATGTACTAATTTTATATGTGATGTTGTGATTGATTGGGAGTTCCAATTATGTCTACTTCATATAACTTCTAATACTAAGGGTGATTTCTCCCATTTTCTATCTAATACTATCATGGATATTGGAGAACCCCAATCTTATTATAGGATGGGGTTAGTGGTTTCTCTCTCTTATTTTCTTCAATGTTTTACTAGGTGCGGTACTTGTAAAAAAGGGGTTATAAGTAGGTGTGTGAAAGGCAATGGTTGAAAGACATGATGTATCATAGGAAACATGAACTTGTGGGAAAAACATGATTTGTTAAGAGGATAATATTAGCTACATATACTATGAAATGAATGCAAAGGATACCTTATATTTTTTAGAATTTTAAATAATGCCTTGATCTTATGAAAGGAAATCAATCATACCAAAAAAACTATGTTATGTGATATACTTGAGTGGTGAAAACCATAGAGTGCTCTATGTATCATGATGGGTTGAAATTTTTTTTGTGATATATATTAAATTGAAAATTTTAAATGAATTTAAATATGTGAATTTGATTAAATTAATTAAATTCCATGTGGTATAGAAGATTCTCATTCCATATATATATGTTTGACGTTCATCTTCAAATCCTGGATCCTGTTATTTTGGTTCGACAAGATGATCCTATTGAATATCAAAGGTGAAAATCAAATATGGAGGTTGAATTTTTATATAGGATATTATATTCTTTACAGTGTCAAAATTGTGTAATGTTTGAAGGTGTATGTATTAAATATTAATTCATAATGACAGTCTAAGGACCTAGAGGTTTCATTCAATTTTATGTATACCCAGTTGAGTATTGGGATATACTAAACATTATTCAGATTAAGAGAGTAACATTCCATTAGAGGATTTAAAATATTATATAGTTGAATGAATCATTTTTAGGTAAGTACATTTCTTAATGGGGTTCTATTCATTGATTATGTTTTATGTTAGTTATGTAAATGATGTAGTAAAAGTTTCTATCCCTCTCAATAAGAGGGTGAACATTTGAGAGAAAGAGATTATGTTCTAGTATATCATCAATCTGTCCCACGACCTCTTCCCAGATGAAGAATCTAGAAAATGTTTCTATGAGGAGGTGTTTTTTAAAGATGTATGATATGTGTTCAATCCATTAACATTCCATATGTTCATGTAAGTGTATATTATAGATAAAGTGATCAATATGATGCATTATTTGTGAGGTTGATATGGATTTTTTAGAGGTAGAGAATTAGATAGATGATCATGGGATTCATGAGAAATGATGTTCTGGTCAACATCATTCTATATCAGAACTCTACTTAATCCTTTCCCAAATCCATATGTTCTCACACTTCTAATATGATCCTGTTATATGTGTTCTTCAGTTGTGGATTCCATTTCCATTTATAAAGACAATTCATATCTATAATTGGGATTTTTTTTGAATGGGGTTTCCAGCTACAATGTAAACCATAGTAATAACATATATATAATATGTTCTAGTTAGGTGGGCCTCTAGTTCATCTTTAACTGTATGGACTATATGTTTATGTTCCTATAAGTGGAAATGAATTTGTTATTGTTTTTCCTCTTGATTTCCTATACCCCATAGGTCATAGAGAATATAATGAACATAGAGGTGGATGATACTAGGGATAATAAGTTAGAGGATATGGGAATGAGCTATTTTATTCCAATATATGGATAATACCATAGGTTGTAGAGATAATTTTAGGTTTGAATATTTAATCCTATTTTTTAGACTAATCAGTTTTTTTAGGGTTATCATAATCATTTGTTTTTCCTACCATAGTATATTCTATGAGACTATTGAAGGAGTAAAATCCAGTATCCCTATTGTTAACTATGCTAGATATTTATTAAACATTTTTTTATTTTAGTTAGGGATGTAAAATGAAGTCTATTATGTATAAGTCAGTAGTGAATTTATTAATTGTATATATACGTAAAAATGATTTCATACATAACATTGAATAATATTTTAAATACAGGGTTATATATTTCATTTAGTGTGGATTGAATTATGTATTTTGGTGGACTAAAATTTGTTGTTTTTTGGTAAGAGAGATATCTAAATTTGTCATTAGTGTTTAGAGTCGTTGTTTTAAAAACTATCATCTTTAACATGGGTCTCTATGATAGATTAGGATATTGATTTTTTGAAGATCATTTATTAGTATTGAGATGTTTTTGTTGAGAAAAAATTTACCCCACCCCATTGATATGAAATTGAGTTCAGGATTGAATTTCAACATTTTATTTTATTGATTTATATGTATTGGTATACAATATCATCTTATGATATACCAGTGTTGAGGATTATATGTTAATGATTTGTTGAATATTGGTTAAATCTCTCTTCGTTTTTCTCCATGTGGTGTTTTTGTGTTATTTTCAAATAATACTGATGGTTTCTTATGATTTTTTCCACTACGGGTGAATAATCCAGGATAATATCAAGACATGTTGTCCCTTTCCAAAATGTAAGAAACCTTTTCACCAAATTTTATTGAATTATTATTTCATTAATGATTGAATTATTTTTTAGATAACATTATACAAGGTTTAATGGGGATACATCATGAAGTCCACTTTTCATTATCACTATAGAAAATTTCAGTATAGGTTTATTTAATTCATCATCGTCATCACACATGTTTTTGTCATGGGAGTCATGAAGTCTATATTCCCTAGGATTCCAACTCAATTTATGGTCATCTATATACGACCCTATCTATAAAACATTACAAAATATTTAGTTATGCGATGATTTTTTTATTGAAATTGATAATCTTTTCGTGTATAGATTTTTAGAGAAATATTCCAAATTTCATAACAACTTAAATATTGAAATGTATACACTTCTACTCAATATCCATATTCCTCCCAAATAAAAAACCATTAAAATTAAATATAGTTTCTTTTCATGTTTAATATTTATAATTTATTATTTTGACCCATCTTTGTCTTTATTCTCTATTAAATCTTGAGGGTAATTTAGAACATTGGATGACAATAAAAATATCATAATGGGATACAAAAATAAGGATAATAATTAGTCTTACGAAAACATGAAAACCCATGAATACTAAATAATTATGTACAAAATTTTTACCCATTAGAAGTAGTAAATACATTCCATTGAAATTTAGATCAACACATTCCATTTTTGTAATGAAAATATTATCATAAGCCCAAAAAAATATATAACACATATAGTTATCTTCAGACATAATTATACTTAAATGTAAAAACCATGTAGTTGACTTCCATACATTTCACCCTAAAAAAATAGAATAACCATTCGGTCGACTTCCATGCCCAATACAGTAGATGTTATAACATAACAACCTTCCCTTGGTTTATCATGAAACCAACGGTACTTCTATTATCACATAACCATATATAAAATGTCCATGTACTATTATATAATCATAATAGATAAAATATTTCAATTTTATACATTTCACTAATAAAATTTCATTGGAATCATAAGAAATCATTTCAACGTATTGAAATAATCAATTCATTTTAAAATTCATTTTCAATTTCGATAAAATGGAATAAAGATCATATTTTTCTTTTTAAAACATTATGGATTATACTGTAATCCATGTATGAAATAATTGGCATGGAAGTAGAGAAATATTAGTTTTCGTATATGTTAAAAAAATATTTATTTTGTCATTTATAATGAAACTCAAATTCTCCATATGAAAAGCATAAATATATTCCTTTTTGAGAACCGTTTAATTGAATAAAATGAAAGGGGTTGTTTATACACCTAATAAATATATTTGGGTTTATAAAATCAAAATATTTCTCAATGAAAGGGTATTAAGAAAAATTTTATTACATCAAGTCTGATTTATCACGTATGTTCTTTATTATCATCTTCTATGAGCGATTTTCGTTGTTTATAATAGTAAAACCATAATAGAGGGTGTTTTACATAAACTATGGCCATTTAATGTGTGTAGGGATTCATGGAAGGTAAATATTATTTCTTTGGCTGATCCAAATAGGTTATTAAGTTTAAATAATTGATAAGAAGTAGTCCCCTTTTATAAGATAGGGGAGGGGCACTCTGGAAATTTTCAAACTATTAAATTAATATAAATTAATTTTATGTTCCTAATTTCCCCAAATTTAGTTATTTTGAAGATATAATGAGGATTTATTGAAAACCATTCATTCAATGAAGATTTGGGATGATTTTATTATTTTCAAATCCATAACTTTTTTTAGCCCTTATTTTACCCTTTTAACTCCTACCATGTTACCATGAAATTTACATATTCAGGGTAAAAAATATTTCTGTAATATGAAAAATTACTAATAAATGATTCATTCCAGAAATTAGTTTTCTTATCCCAGTTAGTTAACCAAATATAAATTTTAATAAATTTTATGTCATTAATAAAATATATCATTATTTAATTTACAATTAATGTAAATTTGGACATTATTCATTTCCTCGATATTAAAAAATATGATAATAACTTACTATCATAGAAAACAATTTACTCATTCATACCTTGTTAAATAAATCCATAAATTTATTTGGATGAATTTTTTTATCTAATTATATTCATTTGTATGTTTTTAAAATCGTTCATTTGATTCTTCCATTAATGCGGAAATTACTGCAACATCGCTAAATCACCATTTAAATTCATTATTTCCTCCTGAGAACTTATAAATAAATTTATGTGATATTGGTAAACATTTTTTCTTATTTATAGTTAAAAATATCTCTTATATAACTAAATATTAAAAAATATTTTACTTATTAATAACAAGAGTGTGACAAAATTTTCTATTGATTGAATAAACTACTATAAATGACTTAGTGTCATACAAGTGGATACAGAAGGTTATATATGTGACTAAGGATGATTTTAGGTTGAAATACTCTCGTGCAATGATATTAAGGCAATAATTTCAATAATTTATAATGTCAATTTCAGCCAAGATTACCTGATTTACCCTTAACTATGGTAATAAAAATAATTACTAACATTAGTATTAATATTTTTTTGAAAAAATTGTTGATACTGATAGATCATAAATATCATTCCCATTAAAACTGTTTTGGTCAATTTTTCAAAATAAATTCTGATATGGATCAAATTAATTTAAAATTAATCATGTGGAAGGATTGAGAGACAATATTTTTAATGTCTGAATGTTCAAATGTTCATAATGTTTCATGTCAAATTTAAAGGTGAAATTGATTACAATGACCAAAATTTGATATAATGATAAAAATTTGATTATATTACACATTAAAACAAATAAAATAGATAATTTATTAATATAAATAAATTGGATGGAAAAAAATTTCAACAAATATCTTTCATTATTCACAATTCATCAGAATATGATTTTTTTTGGAAAATACCAAAAAAATCAACCCAAAGTAAATTATAATATATATCATTCCAAAGTGATGTTTAAATCTTCATAAATGATTTATAAAAGTGTAATAAATATTTTTAAAATGGGTTCTCCATAATATGGTGGTAAATAACTTTTTAAAAGAATTAGATTTTTTTTCAAAAAAATGGATTTATTCTATTTTTAATCCTATAAAATTTATTGAATTGATGTACAAAATATAATAAACATATGTAAAAATAATTTATTTATTTTTATTCATTACCATTGAAATAATTACTAGGTAATTTATACCACAAAAAATAATAATATTAAAAATATATTATTGTCATTATAATTCACACTTTCATGCAACATATGATTTTGGAAAAACCTATTGTTGGGTGACGGTAAGCTATCAGATATAGCATAAAATTTATGGAAAAATCACTATCCAATTTATAAAAATAATAAATATGTAAAAATAATTATTCTTTAATTACCTAGGATGTTACAATGATCGTCTATGAAAACCTATTTTACTAAAAATTAGATGAGAATCATGAAAAACACTTGAGAGATATCTTACAATATATAAAACACCACCAACATTATGAGACACTATGTAAGTAAAGGTTTTCAATTAAATAGGTGAACATACTTTTAAATTTAGTGTCTATTTGAGGATCAAAATCGAATATAGTTACAATTAAGGTTGTTAACTCTTGGTAGAAACCCAAGAATGTGATAATGTTATATCATTTCATAGGTCTTTAAAGATAAGACTAGTGGTACCTATCACACTAGTCAAGAGTTGTGATGTCATTAATATACATTAGGGAAAAATTCTAAGCCTTGATGTTGATTGATCATTTTGAGGTGTATTTCGACTAGCAGAATAAGTAATTGGCCTAGTCTCTAATTGTCCAAGTTGAAAAGGAACAATTTATATTTAAGTTATTCTCTAATTACTCCTATATGGATTTCATGGGTTTCCTAATTTATTTTAGGGTAGTGATCCTATATGGCTCTATTTAGTTATGTCTCTATGATTGTAATTGTGCAACACATAAGCATGATTTATCTTTTTTTGTCTTCACAATGATGTTTCATGGACATTAACATATTGGGGATAATATTGTGGTATTCATGGTTCATAGGATAGTGAGGTATAAATTTTCATAGCATGAAATGAATCATTATAAGTAGAGTTAGATAATGGTTCATCAGGTTTATGAACATTAAATATATTATGAATATGGGCCTATAAATGTGGTTACTTACATTCTGATTCAAGAAGATTTTTCTCAATTTAATTAAGTAGTATGATGAATATTTTAGTGGAATGGGTGAGATAACATATTTAAAACCTTGTGAAAATAAGTGTTTTTAAGGAATATTTTTGTTAAAATTTGTTGCTGAATTATCCTTATTTTTTTAGGTGGAGGAGTATCAATTGGGAGAACCATAGTTTCATGTGATGTGATACCATGTTAATATCAATGATTCCCTTGAATTGTTTTTGAGTTTGATCATCATCTTATGTTGTTGAAGGGATGATGTTTCATGTCATCAGTTATGTGAGATATTTTTCATTTTGAGATTTATATTTCACCTATAGTAGAAATTATAGTTCTCTTTAAGATGTACAATGATTTTATGATACTACATTGGTGGAATATGATGAAGAGGTAAATTTCAATGTACATGGAGGGAAATTTGATGTGTGAAAAGGTGAATTTAGAGCCTCTTGATGTTGATGGTGTTTTATAGTTGTTTTATTTTCATTATTGAAAATTAAATACATCTCAATAGATTAGAACACTGGCCTACAAGAATGAAAAAGTTTATGTGATGTTATTTTATATATCCTAAAAAACCGATGAAATTCTCTTATTTCTAGATTATTAAGGAATCATGTGTTGTCTATGTCCTATAATGTTGGTATATTCATGATATAATATAGTTCCTTGGGGTACTAGGGACCATCATTTTTTATAGCAATTATTATTATACCTCGTTAGTGTGGGCCATTCTTCAACATGATTTCTATCTAATATTATGTATTAGAAAAACATTCCACACATAGAAGGATGGAAAGATATAAAAGACTATCTAGACCATGGAAGTTATGTTATGGTCGTGTATCATAGATTTCAGTTGGTCTGGGATAACTAACTTGTTATTTGATTTGTTTTGATATAAAAAATGTTATCAAAATTTTATTATCATGAATCATTTTATGGATTTATACAGGTGAACATGTAATTCCCCAGTGTTCTAGTATAAGATTATAGAGGTAGTTTTCCTTTGACTCATTGAAGAAATGGACATAACATAATAGGTCTATCTGTTTTCTGAGAAGATGTTCTTAATAATATTTCTATAAAGAGAGAACACACCGGGCGAGAGGAAACCCACCACATCTAATTATTCCATGAGGAAAGATCCCACAACTGAAGGAAAAAGAGTGAATCATCTACTTCTAGATAAATTATTATCATGGTTTGTAAAAAATAACAAAAAAAATTAATGTTGGTATCATTTGATTTATTATATATATCACCATTGGATTTAAAATATACATGGCGATTAATTGATTAATGATACTTCGAAAGAAGCTCAATTTTTTGGAAACCTTTAATTACTCAGTTAAACAGAATATTATGTGATTTTATTTGAAGAATAATGGTTAAACTATGATTCATAATCATATATGATTTTATTTTTAATATAGGTTCATTATGTAAATGATTAGAATATTGTGAATGTTATATGATTTGGGAAATTTCATTTTTGGTTTATTGATATTATGACTAAATAATGTTGATTCTAGTTAAAGTTTAAAATAATCTAGGAAGAAAATGTAATCATGTTCTTAAAGTATTTTTTTCGAACAAGGATGAGAATATTTTGAATAATTTTGATTATATATAAATGTAAAATGTTGGGTTTTATTTTTTAGGCTTTCGATATTAATATTCAATTTTATTATAGAAATGGTTTTTGATTTTTTAAATTATCATACCTTATGATAAACTTTCTTATTTTTGTTAACATATTATGAAGTAAGGAATATGATTTTAAATTTTTATTGATAAGGGGATATACTTGAATTTAATTTTAGTCTTTAATATATAAAATATTCATTTTAGTAGTCATTATTTAGATAAAAATATGATATTTTTTTAGAAATTTATAAAAGGTTGAAATTATAATTTTCAAGAATGTTTATTTCCATATATGAAATTTATATGTGGTAATGGAATTCATCTACTCTATTAAATGAATGTTTATACAAAATATTATCGCATTACCTTCACTTATAAAGAATAAATGGGCTTGAGGCCATTTTCAGTATTTTTATCATTCAAATTATAGTGATAAATGACCTATGTCACAATATATAATTTTTTTACATTAATTTTATCCATATTTTACATATATTAATTTTTCTCTAGTGTTATCCTTTGAGGAAATTTAGTTTAATATCATTCTATATGTCCATTGTCATTTATTTTATAACATTTCAATTGGATGTTTTTTTTTAACTTTGTGATAATGGGACATTTTCACAATTTTATTTTCATATGGAAAATTCATGATTTTATAAATAATGTTGAAATTATAGGGAAAAATATTTATATAGAGGGGGGATAATGTAACACCCAATGATTTAGAAAATTGAAATTATGTTTGATAATGTGAATAAAATAAAAAAATAATCGTACTATGGAAGAATATTATATAAATTTCACAACTATACCCTAGCTATTGAATTGCTGGATTTGAAATGGAATAAAAACATAATGATATATATATATATATGTATTGTATCACCCCAAGATATCAGGAAATATATTTTTTAAAATGAATTTATCAATTTTCAAAATTTTCATTACTTGAAAACATGGGTTCATTAGGCATTACATGCAACATACAATTTATATTTCATTATTCATAATAATAAATTTATCCTGAATTACATGCTACACTGAGTTTATCCCATGTTATGTGAATCATAGAGATAAAATGAAACATGAAAAATTGATAAAATATTATTAGTTAATATTTTAGATACCACCAAGGTGTTAAAATGGTGGTTAAAAATATAATTTGATGAATTTTGAAAATATATTGTTTACACTTTTATATATGATGAATTATATGGTTATTAATTAACTAGAAATGAATGTAAAAACATTTGAAAATAATGGGAACAATTTTAGGAAAAAAATTAGATGCACTAACATGTTTTATATAAATACATTAATCAAATCACAATTGGTTAATGATTTTAATAAATAATAATCATTGTAAATTAAATCATATTTTTATCATTTATTAGATGCGCTTTCTAGGAAATATATAAAATAAATCCAATTTTACTCATAAAAACTGTGTTTTTCAAAAACAATTATTTTGTCTCCTTTGGTATAGTTATATTAAATATAAAATTTAGCCGTTTTTAATTTTTTTAAATGAAATTATTTTTTTGATAATTTTTATAAATTTATCATGTTGTATAATTTGGATTATTTTCTAATATGATAAATTTCTTGATGAATAATGAATAATAATTGTTTTTATTAAGAATTTTCATTTGTTTTAAAGTAGTTAAAGAATAAATATTATTTTATGATGGTTTTAAAGGTAATATTAGTTCTATTATTGATATATAATTACATTTTTTACATCAAAATATATTTCACATAATTTTTTTTATATAAAACATTTTTAATATTTTGGACATTTTTGCTCCAAAAATCTTTTTTTCATCACATCGGTGGGATTTAATTTATATTAAAAAAAATTTAAAAATGGAATGGAATTTTTAAAAATGGATTAAATATTTTAAATGAGTATAAAATATTGTATATAATAAGGGTAAATTTATTTTTTACTATAACGAATAGTAAAAATAGTAAAAATTAGTTTTTGTGGTTAAGGTAAAAATTATTTTACTGGGAGGTTAAACTATTATGATAAAGGTTAAAATGATCCAAAATGATTAAAAACCCATTTTATGAAAATAATTAAACCATATACAATATTAACAATAATTTACCATTTTGAATCCTTTTTTAATTAGAAGAAATGGGAACACCATTATATTTTAAAAAAATTACAAGTGTGCCACAAACCTCACCTATAAAAGGACACCCCTTGTCCATCAATATTTACACTTTCATATCCCATTGGAATAGAGTAAATATACCTACATCACTCCATTTCTTCCCTTTTACCTTCATAGTATCCTTATTTTTTCTATTGTCACTTTATATAAATCCTTTTAGTGCAGACGAAAAGATGTTTTCAGAAGAATAAATAAGACCCTTAATACAGTATTTTAATTTATTTATTCTTAAACCTACGTTTATTATTATTAATATTTTATTAAAAAATAAATAGTTTATCATAAATATGAATATATTTTTCATTATATGGTAATTACCTTCCTCTACCTTCTCTTACATTAAATTGGTTACCAAATGAACAATTAAGTGTACGATGGACTACCCCCTCATGAACTAATGTTATTAGTTTTCTATCACCACCTATAATGACTAGATGTAAGGATTATTTTTTAATTATATTTATTATTTACTATATTAGTATGCTTCTAAAGTAATTATCTCACATATTAATTCTTTATGTCCATTACATTGGAGTATGATATTTTTTTAACGCCCCGACCCCGGTTACCCAGATTCGGTGACTTATTACATAACATTGTCATGATACAAGGAATCATGTCCTAAAAGACATACCAGTTTAGTATTATTGGAAACAAGATATGTACATATGTTCAACATTACAATGTGAAAAGAAATGATACACTAATTTATTCCATTATAATCATCCATGCCTTATAGATTATGCATGTAAGTCACTCATAACTAACTTCTTCATATCTTGGGATAATAAAACATAAGAAATGGGTGATCTCAAATGCTCAGTAAGGGTAATAAATACAGTGGAAGATAACATAAATATTGAACATGGTGAATAATTAAAAACACATTCCTTTACAAATAATAAACAAGAACAATTTATGGAAAAAATATGTGTTGAGTAAGTAATTACATAATAAAACATAGTCATGGTTATTATACTAGTTGAATAACCACATGAACCATAATTATTATTTTCATAGTGAGGGAATGTATAATGCAGTACATTCTGAGACATCTTGTCAAGCCCTCGGCCAAGATGTTTAAAAATGATTTAGGCCTCGGCCAAAACCATATATCAAATTGGGAAAGGCCTTAGACAATTCCACGATTAATTGTCTCATGAGACATACCGATGCACCGAGAAGCTATAGCGGGCTTCACCAGTCACATACTAAGTCCAATTCATTCATTATATAAAAAGGTACAAACATAACATAAATATTCATATTAAAACTAGAATAATAAATGTCTATACTTAAACCATAAACCATGAATGGTATAAAAATAACACATCCATAGTAAAAAATATCACAAAACCATCATTACAATATGTATTATTTTTATCATAATAAATCAACTTCAAACAAGTTAAAAATCCATCAAAGGATGTTGACATAGATGAAGTGAAAAATATTTGGAAAAAAGACCTATTGCTCTTTTGAAACCATTTAAGAGTAACTAATTATATAAGAAAAAATTTATTTTGAAAATATCCTTATAAGATTGTATGGGAAGCATCAATGTTTCAATAATGGTGAAAAATATCCATACATGCCATATAAGTTTAAAAAACATTCATACCTTAATTTTGTCGAAAAGGGTCATAAACTACCTTGATTGGAGAACAACAGAAATATTCCTTTTAAAAAATATAAGGTCAAATAAGGACATAAATGACTTTAACATATAGTATAGTAAATTTTAATTTTTTTTCAAATAAATTTTTATGAAAACATGGATATAGATGATAAAGAGGTCCTAGAATATACTCACGTAAAAACAACCTCGGATAATAAATAGATTGAAAAATTAACCCATACCTTGTACTTTTCCTTGGTTGAGGATAAATTAATCTCATGTATAATAGTTCAATAATTGTTATTAAATTATACAGGAACAATATACATAAATATTATATCATATATGATCTTCTATTATTTCTTTATTAATAATATTTCTGTAGCATCATAGTTTCGGGTGATAACTGATTCATTTTCCATTATATGCCTGGTTATGTATTCCTTTTTTTTATGGATATGATGTATTTGATTCATATAAATAATGATATTATGATATTAAAAAATATATTTATTCATCAAATTCAAATTATTCTTGAATGGTTATGATGGGGAAATGAATCTCATCTCATTCATGGAGATGGTAACCCGTACATACGCACGAGCGATAATATCATTATATTGATGGATAAATCGTATGTAATTGGATGGTATATCATATATAAAGAATAATTGACATGTTATATTTATTATTTACAATATTTATAATCATTATTATACCAATCCAAATAATGAAGTGTTTGAATAAAAAACTACACCACGACGTGGAGACGGTAAGCTGTACGTATGCACGTATGGTGACATTGTCATTTATAGGATAGATAGAATAATGAATATGTTATACCATATTTATAATAACATCAAAGTATGTATAATGTACTGGATTTATTATTTTTTTAGGGAAACAACAATGAAACCGGAAGTGGAAGAATAATAGAGCATGAAAGAGGTGATTAAATATTTACCTCTTCTTCGGGTTCCTTCTTTTGATTTGATCAAAAGGTCTCCTTAGGTTTTATTTCTATCCAAATGAAGTCCTCTAGTATGAAGTTAAGAAATTTGGGAGGTTATTTGGGAAGATTTTGGCTGATCCAAACGGATTTGGAGATGTGATTTTTAGAGAAGGGCATGTTCCCTTTTATAAGATAGGTTAAGGTCACTTTAGGAAAAGCTTGAAATATTATTTTATAATAAAATAATTTTCTGTTTATGATGGCTACCAAAAAATTTATTTCGAGGAAAAGGTGTTTATGGGTCTACAACCATACATCCAAAAAAATTATACATGTTTTGGACACCATATTAACATTGTCTTTTAGATTTAACTCTTAGTTAAATAGTTTGACATTTACCATGTAACTTTGTATTTTTATATTATAAGGTTAATAAACATAAAATAAACTAACAAGAGAACCACAAGTGGTTAATTATTAATATATATAACCTTTTCTATGTATTTATTCCTATCCTTATATTTTTATGAATATTATATTAATTAATAATAGAGTATTTTTTTTAAAAAATCAATTATGTCAACTTTGACACTATTCAGTATTTGATTTTTTTAAGCCATTAAAACTATATCACTTCAAATAAAACTTTATTAAAAAACCCTAAAATGTCATATTAACCTATAATATTAGTTCAATTCATCAAGGGTCTCAATTTACATTTATTTGGATATTTATAAAATCAATTATTTTAATATTTCATCAATAATATAATTATCGTGTCATCATTGTGTCATAATAAAATACACATATTTAATATCTAATAATTATAAATAAAATAAAATAATGTAGTAAATACTTTTACCTTTCTATTTAATATTTATATTAGAATTTATATAGTGTGTAACACTATATTAAAAATGGTTTAGTTATTAAACATTGAATTTAACTCTTTAAACTCTTCATTTTATAAAATAATAATAAATGTTCTAATCTAATGTAAGTGGACCAAAGGGGGTAATATTTTATTCCTAAGGTTGTTTTTGGTCGAATAATACTTATCCAATAGAATTAAGACACGTGTTTGGTAATTATGATATCATTTTTACCCTTAATTACCCTATTTACTTTTAACCGTGGTAAATTAAAGTAAAAAGTTACTATTCACCAAAAATTATTTTATTATTATTTAACCACATTTTACTTACTGATATTAACCATGTCTATCAGATTTTTGAAATTAAACTCACAGAAGTGGTAAAATTATGTTTTATGTAAATTTGAAAATGCTCATATGATGTGGGTAAAAGACCGTAAAACGTTCAATAAAATTTTCATATATCTGGCATTATTATAAAATTACTCCAATAAATTACATGGAACTTATATTTTTTTATGTATCTATTATAACCTAAAATAAATTCAAATAAACTAAATTATTATTTAAATAAAATTTCCATTTAACCAATAATGTGGTGTTTTTAACAATTCATCAAAAATTGAATGTTTTTACAAAAATACCAAAAATTCGCCCTAAACTAATTTCGATATTCCGAATTCAAAAAATGAAGTCCAATTTTAAAAATAAAATTTATAACATTTCAATAAGTGTGTATTTATATTCATAATGGATAGTTTTATTGATTTTGGTGTGTTAGAATCTTTAAGTTGCGTATAATGCATGCTATTACATTCTTCAATGGGAAACGTACCCTGGAAGCTTGGGGTGTTACATTCTTACCTCCATCAAATAATATCATCCTCAAAATTTCTAGAATACTACCGCAAAAAAAGATTCATGTGGTTCTTCATTATATGTTCCCTTGGTTCCCACATTATCCCTTTCATCTTATGGTTTCTCCATATAACTTTTACCAGACGAGTCATCCGGTTTCTCCGCACTTGTTCCCTGGTATCAAGAATTCCGATAGGCTCTTTGCAATAAGACATATCGAGTTCCATTTCAATTTCTTCATATGTGAGTGCATGCGTTGGGTCAGACATGTATTTTCTCAATAGTAATACATAGAACACATTATGAACATTGGAGAGACTTGGAGGCATTTCCAAACGATAAGCTATAACTCTAATTCGTTATAGAATTTCGAAAGGTATGATGTACCTGGGACTCAATTTACCTTTCTCACCGAAACACATAACACCCTTCTATGGAGACACCTTCAAGAAAACATGGTCTCTTACTTGAAATTCCAAATACATCCTTTGGTTATCGTCATAGCTCTTTTTCCAACGTTGGGCTGCTTTGATGTGGGTTTTGATAATATTCACCTTTTCCATTGTTTCCTCAAAATGTTCTGGGCCTATGCGTTTTATTTCACCAACATCATCCCAAAAAGATGGTGTGTGACATCTCTTTCTATATAATGCTTCATACGGTGCCATCATAATACTTGAATGGAATCTATTATTGTAGGAAAATTCGACCAAAGGTAAGTATTGATTCCACATACCTTGAATGTCAAGTGAGAATGATCTCAATATGTCTTCTAAGGTTTGAATAGTCTGTTATGATTGTCCATTAGTTTGTTGGTTGTAGGAAGTGCTCAAATGAAGTTCAGTATCCAGGGCTTTCTGAAGACATTTCTAGGATCTTGATGTAAAACTGGGGTCACAATCAGAAACAATCGATAACGGTACTCTATGATGCCTCAAAACATCATTAATATATAGTCTTGCTAAACATTCAAGTGGTAAATCTTCTGTTATAGAACGAAAATGTGCTTACTTGGTAAGATGGTAATCAATGACACATATTGCATCATTCCTTCTAGGAGTCTTTGGTAGTCCCTTGAGAATGTCTAATGTAATATCATCCAATTTACACTCATGTATGGGAAGAGGTTGCATGACTCCTCTAGGTTTTTGTCTTCCATCTTTAACTTGTTGTAAAACTATACATCTTGACACAAAATCATCAATCTCTCTCTTCATGTTGTCCCACAGCAAATTTTATTTCAAATCTCTATACATCTTAGTGATACTAGGGTGTATAAGGAAATTATAGATATATGCATCATCCAACAATTCCCTTTTTTGATCAGGTATATTGGGAACACAATGTTTCTTCCCAAATTTCAAAATTCAATCTTCATATACGAAGTCAATCAGTCTCTCATCGTTCATAGCTTTAATTTTCTTTTGAAATTCCTCATCATCATTGTGCGAACTTTTTGTCCTTTCTAGTAAATATGGCATGGAAACCATTTGAAAAAGAATTGATGTTTCACCTTCCATGGTTATTCCCATATCCATCTTTACTAGATCCATGTATATTGGATCCTTTTCAACTCTCATCTAGTTCAAAACTCCATGATCCTCACTGATCAATGCATCTGCCACCTTATTTTCTTTCCTCGGGAGGTTTTGTATAGTGCAATCATAATCCTGGAGTATTTATAGCCATCACATTTTCCTCATGTTGAGTTATTTTTGTGAGAAAATATACATCAAAATCATGTGATTAGTATAAATCTCACATTTTTGAACATAGTGATAGTGTATAAATTCTTTCAGAGCAATGATTACAGCTGCCAACTCAAGATCAAGATCAAGATAGTTTTTTCTCATGAATTTTTAGCAGTTGTGATGAATTGGCAATAACTCTATCATTCTATATAAGGACACAACCAATTCCTTTATTCGAAGCAACAGTATATATAAAAAACCCATCAAATAAATGATCAATATTACTTCTTGGGATAAGTATATAATCTGCAACATGCCTTGCTATCCTTGTAATGTTATCCTCATACTTTGCGACATTCTCATCCTCCTTTTTCCTTCGACTTAGAAATTGACTTTCCATATCCACTTTATGGTCATGGGGAAAGTATTTTTCTATAAAAATATCTTTCAACTCGCTCTATTCCATATTTGATACTTCTTCATCTTCCTTTGTGTTTTGAATCAATGACCACCAATTATCTACATCTCCTTTGACGCGATAAACTACCATGAAAAATATTTCCCTTTCGCTAGACCCCAAATCATGAAGTATTTTCCATAAGGAACTTATCCATTTCTCATATTTTAATATATTTTTACTCCCATTTAATGTGAGTGGTTTTTGCCTAATCAAGCGTTATAACATTGATCCTACACATTGTGGATTAGGGTTCTCCATATGGGTAAGGTTATTATTCATAACCTGAGTGAGTTGTCCCAGTATGGTGATAACCTGATCAGAATCAGTTGCATCACATCTCTACTATAATTATCTTGAGTAGGAGGGAAATCCTTACATGGATTATGTGTGTGGATAAGGTTTCCATTCCTTCCACTATACGCTATTTCTAAACAACGACATATAGTAGATTTGTTTTTGAATAACAAGAAATTATTTCGAACAATATAAAATACTTAACCTAAATTGAACTATTTAGGTATATAATCCATAATCATACAAATGTTTTCTATGAGGTGTTATATACACATAAATCCTCCATAATGGATTCTAAAGAAAATGTGAATTATCCTAAGCATATTCCCCATAAGTGTCGTAACCAAGAGTACAGCAAAGCCTGTTGTTGTGCACTAGTTCCCATTCAAGTCTACCTCAATGTGTTGTTTTCAGGTTTTACCCATAGGTACATCTGTTCCAGAGCTGCATCTACCTACTCGTATCTAGACATGGATGTATTTCTTGGAAAACTCCAAAATCTCTACAGTACCAAAATTATAGGAAGTTATTCTATACTAATCCTAAAATTCTATCTTAGGGTAATGTAATCTAATCAGAGTTTTTCTAAATCTAGTTTCCAATGATTGTAATAAACTTCCTCTGATACCAGCTGTAATGCCCCGACCCTAGTTACCCAGATTCGGTACATTATTACAAAACATTGGAATGATACAAAGAATCATCTCCCGAAAGACCGATCAATTTAGTATTATTGGAAACAAGATACAAACATATGTTCAACATTATAACTTGAAAAGAAATAGAAAATTAATTTATTCCATTATAAACATCCAAGACTCCTAGATTATTCTTGAAAGTCACTCATAACTAAGATCATCATATCCTGGGAAAATGAAACAAAAAAAGGGGTAAGCTCAAATTCTCTGTAAGGGAAAGAAGTACAACGGAAGATAACATAAACATTAGGCATGGTGAATAACTACAAACACATGCCATTAAAAATGATAATCATGAAATCCTTATGGCATGAATATGAGTTGATTAAATAATACCATAAGAAAAAATAGTCATGGTTATTATACTAGTTGAATAACCACATGAACCATCATTATTATTTTCATAATGAGGGAATGTATAATGTCGGACATTCTGAAACATCTTTTCAAGGCCTCGGACAATATGTCTAAAAATGATTTAGGCCTCGACCAAAACCATATATCAAATTGGGAAAGGCCTCGGCCAATTCCACATCTAATTGTCTCATGAGACCTACCGATTCATCGAAGATCTATAACGGGCTCCACCCATCACATACTGAATCCAATACATTCCTCATATGAAAAGGATGTAACATAACATAAACATTTATATAAAAACTAGCATATTAAATGTCAATAATTTAACAATAAAACATGAATGGTATAAAAATAACACATCCATGGTCAAACATATCACAAAACCATCAATATAATATGGAATATTTGTATCATAATAAATCAACTTCAAACAATTTTAAAATCCATGAAATGATGTTGACATAGATAAAATGAAAACTATTTGAAGGAAATACCTCTCTCCCTTTTGAAACCATTTAAGAGTCACATAATTATAAAAGAAAATATTTATTTTGAATATTTTTTAAAAGATTGTAAGGGAATATTCGATGATTTTATTACGGTAGAAAATAGCTGCACCTACCATAGAAGTGAAAAAACATTCTTACCATAATTGTGTCGAAAAGGATTATAAAGTACCTTGTTTTGAAAACAATGGAAAAATTCCTTTCAAAACATATAAGGTCAGATAATGTAACAAATTTCTCTAACCCATATTCTATTAAATAGTAAAAATGTTTTGAAATACATTTTTAAGAAAACATGGATGTGGATGATAAAGAGATCCTAGTAGATACTTACATAAAAACATCCTCATATAATAAATAGATTGTGTCATTAACCCTTAACTTGTAATTTTCCTTGGTTGAAGGAATGTTAACTTCCTGTATAATAGATAAATAATTGTTATAAAATATTTCAAGTACTATATACATAAATATGATATAATATATTATCCTCTAACATTAATTTGTTAATATATTTCAGTAGTATCTTTGTTTCAGGTGTTAACTGATTTCTTTTACTTTATATTCTTTGTCATGTAAGCCATGTTTTTTTGGGATAGGATGTGTTTGATTCATATATAGACTGATATTATGTTCATAAACATTATTTTTATTCATCAAATTAAAATTATTCTTGAATGGTTACGATGGGGAAATGAATCTCATCGGGTTTATGAAGACGGTAATCCGTACGTATGCACGAGCGACAATATAATTTTATTGATGGAGAAATATTATGTAATTGGATGGTATAACATATATAAAGAATCATTAAAATGGTATATTTATTATTTACATTATTTAAATTCATTATTGTACCCATCCAAATAATTAAGGGTTTGAATAACAAACTACACCACGACGTGGAGACGGTATTTCTTACGTACGCATGTATGGTGACTTTGTCATTCATAGGATGGATAGAATAAAAAATATGGTTGTACCATATTTAAAATAACATCAAAGTATATAAAAGGTACTGGATTTATTATTTTGTTATGGAAACAATAAATAAAGTAGAAGTGGAAGAAGAGAAGAACTTGAAAGAGGTGATGAAATATTTACCTCTTCTTTGGGTTCTTCATTTTTATTTTATCAGAAGGGCTTCATAGGTTAGCTTTATGACCAAAGGAAGGCCTCTAGGATTAAAGGGGGAATGTTCGTAAGATATTTGGGCAGATTTTGGTCGATCCAAATGGATTAGGAGATGTGATTTTGAGATAAGGGAAGTGCCCTTTTATAAGAGTGGTGAGGGTCACATTAGGAAAAGCTTGAAATATTATTTTATAATAAAATAATTTTTGGTATTTAATGGCACGAAAATTATTTATTTAGAAAATAAATTGGGTATGTGGATAAAAATTTTCATCCAAAAGAATGTAGAGAGGTTTATGTCACCATATTAACATTATAATTTAGATTTAACTCTTTGTTAAATAGTTTGGCATTTACTATGTATCTTTGTATTTTTATATTATATGGTTAATAAAAATACTATAAACTAAAAAATAAACCCCAAGTGGTTATTAATTAATATATATAACATTATCAATGTATGTTTTCCTAAACGTATATTATTTTTAATATTTTATCAATTAATAATAGAGTATTTGTTTTAAAAACACAATTATGTCAACTTTGACAGTATTTAGTATTTGACTTTTTTCAAAGCCATTAAAAAATTATCACTTCAAATAAAATTTATTTAACCAACCCTAAAATGTCATATTAACATTAATAATTAGTGTAATTCATCATAAGTGTCAATTTACATTTATTTGGATATTTATAATATCAATTATTTTAATATTTCATTAATAATGTAATTACTACACCATCATTGTGTGATAAGTAAATTATCTTATTTAATGTATAAAAATTAAAAATAAAATACCATTCTATATGAAATATTACTAGACTAATAATGAATATTTATAGTCGAATTTATATTTTTTGTAACCCTATATTAAAAATGGTTTAGTTGTTAAACATTGAATTTAACTCTTTTTAAATAAAATAATCATAAATGCCCTAATCTAAAAAAAGTGGACCGAATGGGGTCATATATTATTACTAAGGTAGTTTTTGGTTTAATTATACTTATATAATCAAATTAGGACATGTTTTAGGGTAATTATTCTATAATATTTACCCTTAATTACCCTATTTACTATTAACCGTAGTGACCAATAGTCAAAAGATGCAATTAACCAAAAACTATTTTCATCTTATTGAAACACATTTTACTTACTGATATTAATCATGTATACTGTATTTTTTAAATTCAACTCATAGAAGCGGTATGATAATGATTTATGCAAATTTGAAAATGCTCATTGGAGCTGCGTAAAGGGTAGTAGAAAGATCAATAAAAATTTTATATATCTAAACTTATTATTAAATGACTCTATTGACTTACATTGAAATTATATAGGTATTATGTATCTCTTATGACCTAAAATAAATTTAAATAAAATAAATAATTATTTAAATAAAAATTTGGTTATAAATAATAACACAATGTTTTTCACTATTCATAAAAAATTGAATGTTTTTAGAAAAATACCAAAAATTCACCCTAAGCTAATTTCAATATCCCGAATTCAAAAAGGATGTCCATTTTGAAAAATAAAATTTATAAAATTTTAAAATGTGGTTATTTATATTCATAATGGCTAGTTTGATTGTTCGCGGTGTGTTAGAATCTCAAATTTGCCTACAATGCAAGCTATTTCATTATTCAAAATGAAAGGTGTCGTCGATGCTTGGGGTGTTACAATTTTGTTCTTGTGTATAGAGGTATTTTTACTTGAAAAGTGATGTGATTCATACAAAAATTACATTTATTGTAAATATGACTGGTTTAATGAACATATGTAATAAATTTTATATAAAGAATTATTCTATAATGGAAATATTAAATTTAAAATTCATTATTTATTTATGTAAGTAAAATTTAAAAATCAATCATGTATACGTATGGCATACCATTTCCACAAATGATTTATTTCATTTTATATTTCCAAATTGTATGGATCACATTAAATATATAAAAAATCTAATATGTATTATTTTTATATATTTTGTTGAATAATAAATTATTAAACCATTATCAAATTAATAAGACCAAAATAACAAATCAAAACTTATACAAAAATAAATATTTTATTTCCAGAAATTTTACCCTAACATGGAAGTACTAACCATTCAAAAAAATAATATAATAATAAAATAATGTCTGTTATGATATAAATATATGGTTATCTAATATATTTATAATAATATATCATTTATTACGTAGTAATTTTGAATGTGTATGAATGAATTTGGTACTTATGGTAAGGGATTTCAAAACCACCTATTACTTCTGTGAGACACATTCAATGTTAACTACCTTTTTCTATTATGGGTTGATCTAAAAATGAATTTTTTTTATACTAATCCAAAAAATTATTTTAATTTACATATGAATTTTATAATATTTATTTCACAGTGTTTACATTTCCAATATTACCAACATGATAATGGGATTTATAATATCTCTTTTATTTCTAAGAGAAATGTGAATATTCACCACATGTTTATTTTTTGTGGTATCTATAATACCCCATTGAAATAATATATCAAAAAATTTCTTATTTTCATGAAATTTAATGTTTAATTTTATTTCATTCTTTATTGGATCTTATGCATAAAAGGATCACTAAATTAGTAATTTATTTTCATTTCACATTTATTTTCTATGATACAAATTTTATATTCACCGCAAGTTTCTCTTATATGGTGTGTAGAATTCATAAGAATATAATTTATTAATCATATAATAAATATTATGTTGATTTACTTGTTAATTTTTGGATATATTATTGCTATGGGTTCAATTTTAATGTTAATGATGTGGGAGGGTAGTTTTTTTTTCTCAATTTTCCTATCATGAAAAATATGTTATGTTATGTACCTATCGTATTTTAGAAGGTATATATAAATCCCATTTTACATGTAATATCATGAATTTATTTATTCATATAATATCTTATTTTTAATTAACTTTTATTCTTAGATGGATAATAAAATCCATTTTCTCCATAATGGTAAATATTTTATTTCATAATCACATTGTTTTTAATAATTATTTATGATTAAGTTTTCTAAGATAAATTCGTATAATCGATAACTCAAAAAACACATTAAATTTAGTGTACTCTGGTTATTTCATTATAACAAATTTTTTTTCTTCATTTATCCCTCTATATTTACTCAAGAGATCAAAAGTATGTTTTTATGAAAATAAATCATTATTTCTCTCTTATTTTGAAAACACCTTTTCTTGAAAAACACTATTTTGAAAAAAAAAATTAATATTTTTAAAATTATTTATTTTATAATTTTTTATCCATATATGAACATTAAAAAAATATAATTAAATCTTCATTTACTTTTTGAGAGAATTATCCTTTTGATTTTACATAAAACAAGAAAGGAATTTATTTTTAATATATACTACATGAATGGAATTTCCCACTATCATGAACATTATTTTCAAATATGCATTCAATATATATATTCAAGGAAATTTTCTAATTTAATGATTTTAAAAAGGTATTATGTTGGATTTTTTTCAAACAATAATGGATATTTGTTTCTTAATGTTTTTAAAATTACATTAAATATTCCTTTATATCTTTTCAAGGATAATTTCCATGAAAGGGATTTTCAATTTGTATAATTTTTTAGAAAATTATAATCAAATTAGACAGAATATTTTCCCTATTAAATGTCTTATATTAATTTTCACTCTTCATTTATATGTTTTATAGGCGATTTTTTTGAAATATTTTTTCAATTTCTCTTATATATTAATTTTTTCAAAATTGGAATGTATTTTTTCATCAATGAAAGTTATAAATAATTTTTTAACATTCCTTTCAATGTAATATTGGTTATTTTAATATGATGTGATTTCAAATATTTCATATTAATTTTTATTTTCCAAAATGATTTTCAAACAATAGTTATTTTCCTCAAGAAAAATTTTAAATGATTTTTAATATTTCTTCATAGGTTTAATTGTTTATTTATAAATTAAAGGATTTAGAAAATAATTTATAAATTTTTAGTTTTAAAAAGACAATTTTCAATGAAAAGTTATATTCCTAAAGAAATGATTTAGATGATCATTCACAATAATTTTCTGTCTAAGATGATATCTGTTGATGCAACATATGCCTTTAATGGGATATCATCCAAGGATTATATTATTAAAATTTCTATGAATGGTTTTAATTATTGTGGAATTAGTTTTATGAAACTATTTTCCCTTACATGGTTTACCCCAAAAATAAATTCTTATGAAACCTACTTCTTTTAATAGGTTATGATATTATGGAATGATGAAATGTTTATAGAAAATATCTCTTTATCAATGTTTATGAAATGGTGAATTTTTTATAAAACCAACTTAATTTCATTGGTTAATTTATGATTAATATGTTAACATATTTTAGATCACATACATATTATTTTCATTATGTGAAGGGTGGTACCTACATCTCTCTATCATACATTAAGTAAAGATATGTATGTCATGAGATAAAGAGGATTGGAATGGGGAGAGAACTAATTTTAGTAAGGGACATTTTCTAATAAGATGGCATTGGGATTGAACTATGACTACTAATATTTTTGGGGAGTAAACCCATTGTAATATGATATCTTTGACAATGATCCTTGAATTATATAGAATTTATTTTCTATTATTATTTCTAAACCATAATTACATGTCTTATGTTGATGTTATCCTCTAATGGATAATGTAATTTTATTTCCTTATGATTCTTTTCATATAAACTAAAAAACATTTATTCAATGACTCCATATTTAAATCAAAGATATAAAGGGTATAGTTTTCATATGTTCTTATCATATTCTCATAACCATATGATCACGTTATGTTTATTTATTTCGTTTTCATACCCTTATTGGGAATCTTTTCTCACCCTTTCATTTGTTTCATTTCCCCAGGTTATGAAGAAATGTTTATGTAGGTTATGTCTATATATAGTTATTAAATAAAAGATATATATAGGATAAATTGATCATATTTTATGAAATATGATCATATTATATATTGTATCGAAATAAAATAAACCAATATGGTTATTGGGCATGTATTTTTGGAATATAATGAATATTATTCTAAAAATATGTATTATTTCGTTAGAAAAAGACTGTGTCCTTAATGTTGGTATATTTGGAATTTTTATTTAAAATTTTAAACTATAATTGGAAAACATTAGTGAGATCCCTATGAATATGGGTTTGGATGAGTAAAAATATATGAAATCATCATTTAATTTTGAAAAAAATACAGGGCGAGTGGTTTCCATGATTTTACATTCCATCAAGATACTACATGTTGATGTGGCTCATGAAAATAGGTACACGGTTTTAATGACAAAAAAAGGGAACAATGACCTAGACTGGATCATTAGATGGTTTATAAAAATAGACATTACTGAACATATGGTTTGTCCCTCCGCATAGATATACCTCAAAAATTTGAAACATCCTTATCAGCTATCAAGATGGAATTGAATAATGTCCTTTAAAACCTAGGATAAGCCTATAATTACAATGATATTAATGAATGGTCATGATGTAGACATCCTATAATTGATTTTTCATTAATACGCTGTTTCCATCTACGATTATTGTTTCTCATACCATTATTTATATCTAGTTTCAAAATATAAAACCAGAAGAAATTATGTTAATACTGAATTTTATTGAAATTTAAGTGGCCATGATAAAAATTTGAATAATTACTTGATACATATAAGTTTTGATTATTCCTAATTTTATATCACAATATATTATTACCAATGTAATCATTAGTTTTATTTCTAAAACCTTAAAAAATATGAAGATGAATATTAAAAAATCATTTACTAATGAATATAGAGTAATAATGATTCAAATTCATATATGTGTAGAATGTCGGAATATCCAATTATAATATGTCAAATGAAGGATTAGGTGTTATCTATTTGGAAAATGTGGTTATAGATTGAAAAGTTTTCAAGGATTTTAATATCCTATATTTGGGGAACATGGTATATATCTGAGTTAATGTTTTAATCTTATTGTTATCCCCTGGAACATAGAAATAAAAATGATATTACAACACATGAATTGACATGATTTAAGGGTATATGAGTTGTTACTAATATATTATACAATATATTTATTTCCAATATATTATTTCAATGATAAGAATCTGGCGACATCTAGGTATTGTTTTAATTTTGGTAGCATCAAGGTATTCATGTCAGATGAACAAAAGAGTAATTGATACAATCATGAGATTATGTTTTTATGGTTGATCATATTTTAAAATTAATTGAAACTATATTTTGGGTTTTTCATTGTTGGATTTTGTCAATATTAATAGTCTTTTAATATGCATTTATGGAAATTTAACCCTTTGTTTTGTATATGTTTGTGTGATGAAATTATTTTTGGGGGAATGTATTTACACATTATGGACATATGATTAATGGTAATAGGGACTATTATGGTGTATCTTTGATTTTATGATGAGGTAAATATGGGTTGTAGTTTATGATCTTACAAATTCATAAAACTTCATTGATATTTGAAAATATTTATCTATGGATCCTTTATACATAATTTACATTAATGATGATTGATGGTTGAATGGACTATCACATTAAATTATATTGGATCAGGATAAGATATTTATCTCTTTTTTTGGAAGTTCCTATAGTAATTTCATTATGTACATTAGAAATTAATAATTTCATATCATCCCCATACAGATGGTCAGTCTAATAGATTAATTTAAACTCTAGAGTATATGATAAGATATTGTTTTATATATTTATAAGGATATGAGTATCAATGTGTTCTTAATTTTTAGTTCTATTACAAAAATAAGATTTACCAAATTATTCATGTATCTCATTATTAATCCCATTTTGGAATGAATTTTAAAAATAGAACATACTAGATTTCATTAGAATGAATTATATAGATACTTCAAAATGTTGATAAGATGGAAGAGTAGGATAGTGCGATTCAACAAAAAATTAGGAAATGAAAATTTTTAAAAATGTGTTATGTTGACAATAATAGTTGTAATTTTAAATATTATGTTTTTGATAAGTTCATTCATTTTATTTATAAATTAATTATAGAATGGAAAACCAATCCTAGGGTATTTCAGTCCCTTAGAAATATTTGACCCTATTGAAAAATTAGATTATCTTTTGGCGCTTCCATTGAACCTATCTCAAGTTCCCAATTTGTCTAGTGTACATATACAGAGGATGTAAATAACAGATATATCACATGTTCGGAACATAGTGGTCATTAAATTGGATCATGATAATTCAAAAAATTTATAATTATTTGATATTCTAGATCACACCGAGAAATTGAAATGAAACAAGACCAGTCACATGGTCAATGTTTTTCAATCAAACCACTGGGCTATGTAAGCTTCATTGGAACATAAGGATTTGATGAGGAAGAATTATCCGTTTATTTTTGTACCAATGATATTAATTTCAAAGGTGAAAATCATATTAGTAGGGTGGGGTAAAATGCAATATCCTTAGGTTTTGTGATATTTTATATATATAATTTTTTTTGTTATTTTATGTCCAATAAAATACCTATTTCATATTATGTTACACAAAACACCTATATTTGTTATTGTTAGGCTTATAACATATTTTCCCTCTTGTTACGGTCAATAGTGGATTTATCTTATATTAGAAGAAACACTAGGTTTAAATAGAACATGGCATATTATTTAAAATATTATTTTTTAAAAATATAGTTATATACTAGTTGATGGAATGGAGGGTGTGAGTAAAATAAATAAACTAAAGAAATATATGGTCTAAATATGAATTTATATTGAATTACTTGGAAAGTTTTTAATTATAAATGAAAATAAAAAACCCTTGAATATTAAGGGAATATTTTTTTGGAAAACTATATTTATAAACAGAGCTAGGTTTTGTCTTGGGAAATTAAGTAAACCTCATTTGGTGAGTTATTTTAATGAAATTTATATGTTATATATTCATATAATGACCCATCCTTAATATATTACATAATCTAGAATTAAATGGTTAATTTACATTGACGATATTTTCACGTTTATAGTTTTAGAGAATTAGGCCCCAACTATTACATTACATCTCAAAAAATTTAATTTAGAAACATCTAATCAGTTTATATTTTTTTATAAAATAAAAAATCATGAAAAAAAGATTCACGTATAGTTCATTGTTTTTTGACTCCATGTCTTTTATGTGATCCCATACTTGACCCTATTCATATTTATGTCTTGTGAAAAACATTTCAAAACATGGGATAATCATAAATATCTCAGAAAGGGTTATAAAATAATGAAAGGAATCATTACTCCATCAAAAAACAACCTCTTTAACATACCTCATGATATCATGATATTTGTGAATAACACATAAAAAACATAAATCTTAATGGTAACTTGTGGCATCCATAACATACATATGTTGTAGCATTCACATCTACATAAGGAGTTACATTTGGAATACGCATATGAGTATATTACATAAATCTATTAGGAGAAACATTATCCATTACCTCTATCACATTACCCAATGCATTAGAGAGTATCTCGAGGTCACCCCCTAGTTTTATCACATAACCACCCGTATATGTAAAAAATTCCCAAGAACCATAAAATATTCATAACAAATAAAATAAATATTATTGAAATATAACATTTCCACATCATTTAAATATATTGACATAGAAAATCCATTATCACAACCATTTTCAATACCAAAATATATAAAAGTGTATATTGTATTTATTTTCCTTTTAACAACACTATGTCTTGTAATAGAATCCATAGATAAAATAAAAGTCATGGCGGTGGAAAAGGACGTTGTCACCGATTACATTAAAAAGAAACTTTTTTTTTGGTTAGTAAAATGCCTCATAAAAAAAGATTCCATTTTTATGAAAATAGAAGTGAATGGTTTTTATTCACCATATAAAATAATGTCTCGTATAAAACAAAATATTCCTCAATGAAAGGAGATTGAGACAAAGTCCCTTACCTCAAGTCTGACATGACCCGTTCATTCTTTAATATCCTGATTGATAAACTAAAGTTAATTCCTAATTTCCTAAAAACCTTTTATAAATTTATTATTCCTTTCATATTACTTATTACCATGTTATAAACATTATGTAATTATTTAAGTTAATAATGGTCGTATTGTTGATATTTGGTACTTGAGTCAAAAATGAATTTCATATAATTACAAGTTATTCATTTGATCAAAATTCCATTATCTACAAATTTATATTCCTGATTTAGATATCATATATATATATATATATCCAGTATATATATTTATTTATAATAGTACATTACATTTGGAGATAAGAAATGAAATGCACCGTTCATGGAGATGGTTAGTCGTACGTATACATGACCGCTACTTTCAATTCTATTTCATATATAATGCAATGAAAACATAATGATATATACTTATTTTATAATTACAGTATAATATCATATATAATTTCATTAATTTCATCCTTTATATGTTCCATTTATGGCATGAATGAGTCATATCACATTGAGGGGGCGGTAGTCTGCACTTCCCCAAATGAAATTATTATATTTAACCACTATGGAAACCATAATGGTATTCTATAAATTAAAAATAAAGAAGATTAGAAACAATATAAATATAATATATATCACATATAAATATAATTCCATCTTAATGGACAAGATAATATGTGGTAGGAGAATATTGAACAATCATCGTTTCGTGAGGCTGTTGTTCACCACCCACAGAAACAGTATGTTCTATACCCAATATACGGAGGTGTGTGTATGGGTAGTTATAATAATTCTCATAAAAACATCCTAGTATATTTAGGTTATAGGTTTTTTATAAATAATTGAATAAAAAGAATTTATGGGGTTTTATAAGTATAAAAAACCAAAGAACATAAGAGAAGACGTTACCTTTCAATCGGGTAAATCCATTTGGTTTGAAATAAAAGGTTTTCGTGAAGTGCCTTCTACCAAAGGTAAGAGTTATAGGAAGAGTATTGAAATCATTAGAGAATATTTGTACCAAGTTTGGGATAGCCATGGTTTTTTGGAGGTGTGATTAATTGTTTAGATGTGAGGTCTTTCATAAGGGGGGAGGGGCTTATTAGGAAAGGTTAAGAGTATTATTTTATGGTATAATGATTTTTACTTTCTAAAGGTCCAATACATATTAAAGATTAAGATTATATGAATCATATTTGAAATAAAATAATCCAATAATAATGGTACAATTTTTTATTTTCTTTAAATTTTTATAATATTATTTATTTAAATCATTCATTAATGAGGTAAACACGTCATCATTATTGTCTCATAAATAATATTATTTATTTATATATAAAAATTATAAGAAAAATATCATGATGTAATAGAAATTTTTATACTTAAAATGAATATTTATTTTCTATGAGATAAATTATATAACCTTGTGTCAAAATTGATTAAGTAAAAGATATATGTTTATGTCATTTTTGACATTACTTTAAATTAATTAACATAAAGTGTCAATATCACTCCCATGTCGCTCCATGGGGTCCCATAATCGACCCAAGTATTTAAATGGACGAACATATATCAGAAAATAGTATTAGGACACATGTTATTATAATTTATTATAATTATAATATCATTTTTTACACTTTTTTACCAGATTTATCCTTTAACCTTGGTAAATAAAATATTTACTGAAGTAAATATTCACAATGTCTAAAAATAAAAGTTACTTATTTACACAATTTGGACCTATTGATTCTAAATTTGGAATCCATTTTCCATATTCCAAACACATAAGTTGAAAAATAAATTTTTAATTAATTTACACTGTCAAAACAAAAAGCGTGTTTTTTAGAAATAATAAATATCAAAATATTGACACTTGTTATGTCCAATTTCAATGTGAAATTTCATCCAATTACCCAAATTGGATTAATTGGTAAAAATATAATATAATTACACATTAAAACCTATTAAAAATATAATCTTACCATATAAATAAAATATATTAAAAGGAAGTTTTGAATTAAAATACAATATTTTTCACTATTCATTAAAAACGAATTTAATTAGAAAAATACAAAAAATTTACCCAGTGAAAAATTTGATGTCCCAATTAAAAAACATACTTTTTTCTAATATAACATATAAAGGTGAAAAAACTAGATTTATAAATGGTTCTCTAGGAAGAGGCAGTACATCGACCCATTAATGAATATTAGAGTATTTATGCTTAAAATTTGATTATTTCTGATTTAAAGCCCCTATTATATATTGGATAAATGTTAAAAAAATTAACTAACATGCATAATCATATTGTAGTTATTTCTGCTCATTCTCAACAAAACAACTTCTAGGTATCAACTACCATTTAAAATAATATTATATTATTATTTTTCAGTATGACCCAACGTTGTGTGCATCGTAAGATTTCAAAAAACTCATTGTCTTGTATTAGGTACGCCATGGAACATAACGTCCCCTTTAACGTAAAATTAATATTTAATTCAAAAATATTAATAAATATGAAAATTTTATATTCTTTATCTACCTAGGTTGTTACAATTAAACCAACATTTATATTATTTGTTTTCAATATAATAGATAATAATTAATCTAGTTTTATGATTAAAAACATTATTTGTTGAAAAAACATTCGGCCCCTTTTTGCACACTTATATTAATTTTTAATAAAATTTAAATAATTTACTTCATAGAATGTAAATAATTTTTTTAATCAATATGCCAAAATCTTATTATGTAATTTTTTTTAGAATTTTATAAGAAAATATAGTTTTTTATGAATACTGTAACTTATTGGTTTTTATTATAAATAGTAATTTATTTTAGAGAATTTAATAATTTAAGAAAATAATTAAATATGGTTTTAAAGGTAACATTTGATCATTTATATATCTATTAATCCTAATTATGCCATTGAAATCAATTTCACTTTCATTTTTTATACGAATTTTTTTTATTCTTTTGACCATTTTATTTTGGGAAACCCACATTCTCATCAAGTCTGTGGATTTAATTATAATTTATAATTGGACACTTATTTGAATGAAATTTTGAAAAATGGAATAAATAATAGAAATAAAAATAATTTATATTATCTAATAATGTAATTTTTTTACCATAATGAATAGTAAAAATACAAACAAATTAATTACCATAACTATGCTAATGATGGGTATATTTGTGGTTAAGCTAAAATGATAGTGATTAAAATTTACCCATAACTACTCCAAAACCCATTTAATGGAAATAATTTTAATTGTTTCCCTATATAATATATAATTGTAAATTTTTTATCCATTTTCCTTACAAAAAAGTGGGTACATCATATTCTTTTTTAAAACAAACTAGTGTGCCACACACCTCACTTATAAAAGGGAACCAATTCTCATTTTCTATCCAAAAATCCAAAAAACATTATTTCAGACTAAAAACTCCCAAATAACATACATAATATTTTCAGTTGTTACTAGGAGCCTTAGTTTTTCATAATTTCAACCAAAGAATCCATTTGGTGAAAACTATAAAAAGTTTTCTTCTAAAGAGATAACACCCCTAACCGATTGTTTGATTTTATTTCATTCTACACCTCCTTTGATTCAAATTAAACCATGACTATATAATATAATTATTTTCTAAAATAGAATTATAATTTTTTATATTAAAATATTTACCTAAAATCTTTCCATATTCCATAAAATGCTTTATGAAATCAACTTTCTTTAATAACATTGATCACCGCCTCGCGATATGATGTTATTCTTTTTTCCATTACAACCTCCCAGTACTATATTAAATGATGTAACTATTTTTATGTCTGATATTTATGATATTATTCTGTTATTTAAATCAATATATCACATATTCCATTAACACACTCTAAAAAATTGTAGTACAACAATTCCATTCCTGTGTAAGGTGGACTGTCGCCTTAAGAGGCAATGAGATTCATTGATTCATTATATAGAAGGTAGTATGGATGAATTTAATTGAAATATCTGATATATTTGAGTTATAAATTATTATTAAAGGTAATATATTATTATTTATTATTTATTTCAATACTTTAGGAAAATAGAAACAACATACATGTGTATGAACAACATACCATCTATATGAACTATGCATTTTAATTTCTATCTATAATTTTTATGGATAAATATAAATACATTAAAAATTAATATATATTATATTTATATTATTTACTTAATTTACTATATTATATAAAAATAATAAAATTTATTGGACAACAAATATTAAATTATAATATACATGAAAAACAAAGATGTTATTGCCAGAAATGCGACTATATTATGGAATTAGTGATAAATTGGTAATAAAATGTCATAAGTAAATAATATATCATATGATATATATATTTATTATTTTATAATACATTTAAAATAAATATAAATTTATTATAAATGAGGTGTGAATGTGAATGAATGATGTTGAGACTTATAATACGAGATTTCAGTCTACTTTTTTTACTTTTTGGTTACACAAGAAATTTCACAATCTATTTAATTTATGTGGTGTTTATAATTTCAATGAATAGATTAAATAAAGTATCTCCTGAAAATTATTTTCATTTACATATTGATTTTCGGTTCTCTATTTCAAAAGGTTTATAGGTTAAGGGTCACCAAAGTGGTAAGGGATCCTACTGGGAGGCATATAGAAATTTACCACTAGTTTATTTTCTTTGTGGGTTATATAAATCCCCTTATTATATCTTATAAAATTAATATAATTCATTTAATGATATTTAACCATTCAGTTCATGTTACTCGTAATTTTTTATTTTGATTAAAATGATTACTAATGCAATATGGGATTTTTGTATCACTTTTATTTTCATTGAGAGAAATACCAAATTCCCCACATTTTTATTTTTTGTGGTGTATATAATACCCATGAATATATTTTATCGATATGATCCTTTATATTATGGTTATTTACATATAAATTTTATTAAATCTCTTTATTCGAGGTTACAATTACAATTTCTCAAAAGTGGTAATGGAATTTTGATTTAATTGGCCTTTCAGGGGATATATGTACATTATTCTGTGAGGTGTATATACACTCTATATTACACTTAATATCCATAATTGTTTTTATTTTAATTATATTTTATTTTTCAAATAATTTATTTCCATTATATGTATTAATATTTAAATATTTCAACGTGGTAAATATTTTATGTTATAATCTCATTGTTTTTAGGAATTTATATGATTACTTTTTTTATGATAAAATGTTTGGTCACATTTTTCAAGAAACTATTAAATTTTCTTTCCATCACAATATTTCATGAAAATACGTGTTTTACTCTAATTTTTATCTCTTTATATACAATAGAGTCTAAAATAATGATTACAAAATATTTTTTATTTCCCTCTTTAGTCAAAACCCATTTTTCATCCAAAACAATATTTTCAAAAAATATTTTTAATTTTTTTTGAAATATTCTATTGATTTTTTAAAAACATTTTTACCCATGTCTACATTTTTAAAATATTTGTTAAATGAAATCCTAATTTTATTTTGAAAAAAATGACAGATTGTATTTTACTACAAATGTGTACGAAATATTGGTTTTATGGTTTCTCGCATTAATGGAATTTTCCTCAGTCCGTAACGTTAATATATTTGAAGATCAATTTTTATTTATTATAGTTTATTTGAAATTAAATTACATTAAAAATTCATTATGTTTTGAAATGTTTTCTATAATGTGGATGGGATTGTTTTATCATATGATTTTTAAATCTTATATTAAATGTTTTCAATGTTAATATCAATGAAAATGATTTTAATTTTTTTCTGTTACAAAAAATCATAGAGGTATGGATATTTTCATCAAAAAATGATATAACATGATTTTACAGTTTCCATTATATAATCTCAACGTTATCTCCAAATAAAATGACATTAAAAAAATTATATAAACTATTATGTAAATAGAAAAAGGATATTTTCCAGAAGAAATGTTTTAAATGATTTTTAAGGGATCCTTTATATGTTTCCAAGGATATTTTGAATGAAAATGAATTCCAAAATATTTTATGACATTTAAGTTTTAAAATGTTATTTTAATTGAAATTTTATTTTATTCATGAAATATTTTAAATGACTTTTGAAATATCCATAATATATTTCAATGTTTATTATCTAGGATATCTATTTTAAAAAAATTTATGAATTATTTATATTAAAAAGTGATTTTTAAATAAATGAAATTTTCCTCATGATGTTTTTTGAGTGATCATGGAAATTCATTTTCTATATAAGATGAAATTAATTGATGTTACATATTCCATACTAGTTATATGATCTAAAGACATCATTCATATTCATTATATATTTTTCGTTAACCTGGAATGTTGTTTATGAACCCTATTTCACATCTATAGGACACACCATGAGTATACTCTTATTTAAAAAATATTTTTTCACAGATTATTCTATAATTTAATAATGAATTTTTTATCAAATACATCAATTTTCTATAGGTTATGATATGATGAAATGTTTTTTAATCCCATTTAATTCTGTGTTTAATGATATGAATGTTTTTTTAGTTTTTTTGTAACACATATATAGTATTTTCATTGTTTTTATGGTGTGACCAATAACTTCCTCTAATGAATTCGGTTAGTATGTATATATCATGTGATAGAAAAGACTAGAATAGAGAGTGAACCTACTTCATTAAGGGTTTTTTCTACTATGATGGTCTTGGATATGAAGCATGACTACTATTATAATTTTTGAAGTGAAAAAAAAAATAAAATATGATATCCTATAAAGTGAGACTTGATAACTATGTAAATTATATTATATTATTATATGAATATAATAATTCCATGTCATATAGAAATATTGTTCCATCATGTCTCATGTTTATTGATCTCCATGTGATTCATGCCTTAAAAACTGCATATCATTATTCCATGAATTAATATTTTGATCATAGATATGAATGGTATGTTTTTCAGATGTTCTTATAAAGTTATCATACCTTTATTCTCATGTAATGATTAAATATTTCCCTTGATTTCCCTTACTGGACATCTAATACAATCTTTTCATATAATTCATTTTCCCAACATATAAAGAATTATTTTAAGTAGTGTATGTCTGTGAAGAATATATAATGGGATGATAATTTTGGTATAAATGGGAGATTTTTAATGAAATAAAATGATTTTCTATTTGGTTTCCATTGACACTAAACCAATTAGATTATCACGCATGTTTTTCTGTAATTTAATGAATATTTATCTACAATGATTTGATATATATGAATGATAATCATGGGTTTTACATATATATTTATATATATATTGTTCATAATAAATACAAACTTATTTATAATTTCTTCAGATATATGTTTCCAATATTTTAAGAAGACATATTATCCATTAAAATTTTGTTTTCTTAAAAACTGTTATTTGTTTAATACTGCTTATAGATATTAAAATTAATTTAAAAAATATACATATATATTTTATATTATATAAAATGATATTATTTTTGAAATCATCATATAAAAATTATAGTATAGTGATGTTTCTACATTTTCATATTTTTTAATTTTCAATGAATAGTGATTAAAATACATATTTCTATTGAAATGTATATTTTATTATTAAGAATTTAGGAATAAAAATTATATTTTGGGTTGGTTTTAAAATGTGATTAGTTAATTTTAATATAATAATTCATTTATATTCTTGGGATTTGAATTTATACATTAATTTAATATAAAAATAATTTTATTTTTTAAAAATGAATTTATTCGCGATATTTTAATTTTATCACATTATGCGTGGTTTTTTAGAAGTTATATTTTTTCACATTTTTATTTTAAATAATGAAAAATAATTTCCTTTTATAGAATTATGAAGTCATTATTTAGTAAATATTCCCTTTTAATTTGTTAATTATGAAAACTAATAATGGTAAATTTAGTTTCCACGATCGATGTAAAATGAGTTAATTAAGGGTAATATTAATTTAATAATGATAGTAAGGTAAATCTAACAATTTACATAATTTTTTAATGATTATATTTCATCTATTATCATAAAAAATTATAAAATATGTTCCTTTTCATATTTCCATGATTTTTACCATTATAGTATTTACTATAATTAAAAGGAAAAAAGGTAATTCACTTTTTTAAAATCAAGAAATTTATTATATAAGAATAAAAAAATGTTATTTTTCTTAAATATTAATTTTAAATATATATTTTTATCAAGGTAATTTATTTCCAATTTTTCGTGATGAAAAACATTCATTAAAAACATTTTAAACTCTAATGAATAATATACTCAATTATTTAGAAAATAAAATAAATAATATTTAAAAGATTAAAGTAATATAAATTGAATTAAATTTTTTATTTCATTAAATTTTTAAAAAATTCCATATTATTTAGGATATGAATTCTAATATTTTAGTTACATAGGTTTAGGTTTGGAACATCAAATTCAATGAATAGTTAAAAAGTATAGTAATATTATTTTATAACAACTAATATTTTGGTAAATTATTTAAAAATTGTAAAAATCTATATTTTGCCATGAAATTGGTATATGTTTAGATATATCCACCATGTTCCATTTTAGGTCCAATTTATTTTTTTAGTATATTTATTAAACCCAAATATTGCAAATTTATAATACCATGGTAATTGTAAAAAAAGAGTTAGAACATCATAAAAAAAAGATAATGGTTAAAACATCACTGAAACTTCTCAAATCCCTGTTAGATGAGATTATTTTGAAAAATAATCATATTAATTTTTAATATGAATAATTTCTATATAAATACATACACAAATTAATTTATATTAGTTTATAATTTTTAGAAAGTCAAAAAGATACCCTACACATTACTATAAAAGAGAACACCATCATCGTGTTTATTCACACATAAAGATCCATTTTTATTGGAAAATACAACCAAAATGCAACCAAAATACATTCAAACATCCCTCAAAACGTCCCTGTAGTCTTATATTTATCATAAAATCATTTTGTGCATTTTTTTTGTGTAACCTTAAGAGGTTGTCTTAGGAAGTCATATAATTTTTAAAGAATTGTTTTTTGTTTAACACAAAAAATATTCAAAAGTTTTCAAACCACGATGATAAAAACCACTATATCCCATTAAAATTAGAAATTATTATTTTAATGGAATAACCTATATCCATATCCTCCTTTATTCAGTGGGAAATGAAACCACCATTCATACGCACAGTGGATTACCGCCTAATTAACTGATATAAATATTACTCCCTCACCTCCTCTTAACGATGGTTTTAATTTCAGATTATATATATATATATTAAAATAGTTATTTCCATATCATTATCATAATATAATATTTCATTCTGTTTCATACCATTCTGTTCATAGAAAAATTATAATGTTGTTGCTATGTACATGTGGACTACCAACTCCAAGAAGGGTTGTGATTCATTTTTCCTCACCATGGAACTTGAATGATATATATGTAATTTAAATGAAAAAATATTTTATTTAATATATTATGATAATTATTTAATAATAAAAAATAATTACTATAATTCCATAAAAATCGTTGAAAAATGAAAATATAACTCATGCGTAGGTACAACCTACAGTCTTCATGATTGCAACCTAGTTAATTTTTCATAATGATATTACATGGTTGGATTAAAAATTATAATTAATTTATATTAATTATAAATATTTAATCATTATTATTCAATAAGTGATAGAATATTGGCATCTTTTACAATAGTCATTTTAAAAAATTTTGTTTGGTCTAATAAGATGAATATAATCAAAGTACATAAACTTAATTTAATTGATTGATTAAATATATATATATTTCTATTAAATAAAATGAAAGGAATAATGAACATTTAAAAGTCTCTTAAGTATGTAAATAAATAATTTATTGAATGATTATGAATAAGAATGTATGGAATATGTCACATTTGAAGTGAGGGATACATTAAATTAAAAACATCATTTTATATTTTATTAATTATACATTTCTAAATATTGCACTTCCATGTTCAGATTTTTGAAATTCTTTTTTTCATATATTTATATGGACTAGAATTAATTATGTTTGAAATTATATGTTTCCTTTTACTTTTATTATCATATTTTCTAAAAGAATCTTTTTTTATTTATTTTATTTTGAATTTTTTGAATTTCATTACAAAAGACAAATACAATTTTCTATTGTTTTTATATAAGGATACAATGACATTTCCCACCTCCAAAACCATTAATTCATATGTTAAATTTTTAATAAATATCCATGTTTTATTCATATGTAAATCATATTTTACTCAGTCTAATGTATTTCCAAATAGGGTTCTAAATAGATTGGATATTTTAATGTTTAGAAATGTTTTCTTATGGGTACAAAGCATGTTTTGAAAATTATAATATTTTCTGTGATATATATTTTATGTTTTTTTGAAATGTTTATGATAATGGGTGTTTCTTTAATATACCATGAATGGGTGGGTTTATGATATCCCTCCAATGCATTTGGTATGATTTTTAATTGGATGATAACCATTATGGTTATTCTATGTGTAACCATAATGGTAATTCTATGTGAAATTGTGAGAGTTATTACATTTGTAAAATTTATGGTTACACTATATATAAGAGTCATATTTTAATGATAAATAAGGATACCTATATGATTTATTAAAATATTCTAATATTATATTAATATTATGATTTCTCTAGATAAGCTAAGGATATTAGGATATAGAAACTTATTTTTTATCTCATATTATGAAACCTATAAAATTGTAAAAACATTACATGATTTCAAATAAAAATTTATGGGATTAATTTTTCTTTTATAAATTATTATGAAAATAATTTTATCAAATATTTTCAAAGAAAATTTGATTTATTTATATGAAAATGATTATTTTGACTGCAATTAATATTTTGATGATGGAATAATTTTTTATGAGTATCCATGAAATAAAAATTATATTTCATTACTCTTATTTCTATTACTGGTATTTACGTTTTCAACCCACATTTTAAAAAATATTTCATCTGGTTTTAAATGCGAGTGCGGAGTAGGATGTTTTAATGTTGAAAAATGTGAATATTTTTTATAGAAAGAAAACTTATTAAATTATAATTTTTTTGTTTTGCAGAAATAGTGTATACTAATTGGTAGATTCAATATTCTAATGTGATACTTATTTTATTAGGGAGATTACATAATTCTAAATAACTATGATCTTATGAGATTTGTTAATTTATAAAAGAAAATTATAATATAAATTCACTGAAGTATATAGTTATTAAGAATGTGTCATTATAGTATGGGGTTCCCTTTCTCATTTTTAACCCCATGGGAAATGTATGATATTATTCAACCTAAGATATTTTATTTTTTCTATTAACTACTTAATTGATTTCCCTAATTAACTTATCCTCTATTTCATGAGAAATTAATTCCCATATCAAATTAGTTAACACAATATATTTTGATTCATTAACTAATAATTCCATTAGAGCTCAATGGATTAAATTTCATATTAATTGGGTCATGGACATTATAACATGAATATAATTTTCTTTTCTTATTTGATATTACACCTACCTTATTTTATTTTGTATTTTCTTTTCCTTATGGTTTAAATTAATTATCATAATAAATAACTGATTTGTATATAATTCTTTCTGTAATATAATAGTGTTCAATTAGAAAGAATAACTCCCATTCTTTCCAATGAATATTTTTTTCTGAATATATGCATTACTTACTTATAAATTCATACATTAGTTTTTAGAAATTTAAATAGGGTAAAAAATTTTACTCCCATTCATTTTCTATTACACTTTTTAAAATTAATTTTTAATACACTTTTGATATTATAAGTTTTAATGAAAATTTATTTCAAATTAATAATGAGAATGGTATTATACCCTCTAAAATTAAAAATATTTATCTTCCAAGTAATATATTTTTTTAAATTCTATGTATTTTAATGTAATATTTATTTAAACAATTTTATAATAAAAATGTTAAATGTCATATATTTTCCTCATAACTACTTTCCAATGTAATTTTATCATCTTTTTAGCTATTTATTAATATTTTTACGAGTATTTTTTTTATTCAAACAAGTATTTTCACTTAAATATTATAAAAAATGAAGTGTTTTTTCAATCATAATATATAATTTTTTATAAAATGATTCCATTTAGAAATTTTAATTTTTCTAATTATATGATATTTATTATTTATATATGGTGATGGTTTTTGAATTTTTATGAAATTAATTATTTTTATAGGTTATTTAATATATGATGATGATTTATTTTATGTGTCATATATAGGTATATAAAATGATGACTAAGATTATAAATCCTCTTACAATGCATTTGTTTAATTTTATATCAATTGAGATAATCACGTGTGGAAAAAATGATTTTTCTCCTAACGGTGTTGTCCTGATGGGTCCACTCACATTTTCGAGTCATAGAAATAATAATTATTCTTAAATATGTATGGTTGTAATGGTTTTTTTTCATAGAAGTTTTCTGATTTTTAAGGTTATTCAATATTTTAGTGTCGGTTACCATGATACACCAAATTTTCAAGATGTTTTTCAGTTATAAGAAATGTAATTTTTTCCTGAGTACACATTATTTTTAATTTATTACAAGATTTTATGTCATGATCACATGTTATGAAAATACTGAGATGTGTTTGGTCGATGTCATATATTTTATTCGTCGTTAAGAAACATTTTATAATCTTCAATTACACAAACATAGTTTTTCATTATAATTTCTGATATTGTATATTTTTTATGATAATATTTTTTCCTATTTCTTGTTCTCCATAATTTTTTGATATGGTTTTCCCTATATAATTTCAAATCCAAACCAATGATTATTTTTCCATTTTTTGGGTTATTAAGATGATTACATCATCTGATATGTCTATAAAAGGTTATAGAGGATCTCATTTAATGATATGTGATTTGACGTCTTGTAAAATATGTTTTTATGCTTCTAATCATCATGAAACTAAAAAATTAGTTCCATTTGTTGTATAAAATTTTATAATATAATTTATTTATTTCATGAGAATAAATAATAATTTATATAAATTTTTTCCTAGGTCACATTTGTTGGTATTAGAGTAGGGTTTATTTTTTAGATTAGTTTATTTATTTTATGTATAATTTAAAAATCCTTTGTGAAAATCCTATATATGAGTCTATGTATATGATAATATACTATAATAATAGTAAATACATTAGTTTGTGGTTTTCCATAGTAATAAATCTATATTTGGATACAAAATGTTGATACGGGTTCTGGAAGTAGTTTATCTAGGGATTATAACATTGATAATTGTCTATTATATATTATTTCAATCATCACCATGTTCACGGAAAAACGACCAAATTGTAAACATGGATTAACACAACTGGGGGAATTCATTTATTTATTACATACACATGAAGAAAATATTTGAAGGATTTAATTTTTTTTCAAATATATTGATTATGTTCAGAAGTATAAGATAACCTAACTTAAGGTGTCTATAACATCCCAAGTAAGTAATGAATAATAGATATTTTTATCTACGTCTATTAATGATTAAGATAGTGTTTTAGAGGCTTAAAATGAAAATGAATCCAATCTTAAGCATGGAATACACTAATATTTTTAAAAGATTGGTTTACTGCCTTTTAATGGAAACCAATTTTTAAAGCTATATTTTGACAATTTTATAAGCAATGTTGTCAAAATAAACTTATTCTTTATTATTGGGACATCAAAATTTACTTTGTGTGAATTTTTGGTATTTTTCAGACAATGTTCATTTTTTAATGAATAGTGAAAAATACTGCATTTTACATCAAAACTGCTTTTTAATATAATTTATTTATATGATTAGATTATCTTTTGAATAGGTTTTGAAGTGGAATTAGAATATATTTTTACCATTTAATCCAATGGTGGTCATTGGAATCAATTTCACTTTGAAAGTGGACTTAAACTAGTGTCAATCTTTTGATACTTATTGTTTCACAAAAACACGCTTTTTGTCATGACAGCGGGAATTAATTATTAAATTAATTAATGTGACTTATATGTTTTGAATTTTTTAAAATAGACTTCATTTTTGAATTCGTAATATCAAATATAGCTTAGGGTGAATTTTTGGTAATTTTCTGAAAAAAACTTAAATTATTGATGAATAGGGAAACCACTAAGTGGTACTTATAAAAACTGATTTTCCATTTAAATGATATTTTTCAACCTTTGTGTTTTGAATTTCAAAAATTCGAAATACATGGTTTTCATTAAGAAGTAAAATGTGGTTCAATGAGATTAAAATAATTTTTTGGTGAATAGTAACTTATTAAGTTCTTAATCGCGATTAGTGGTAATTAGTGTAGTTTAAGGTAAAAATAATGCTTTAATAAAATGAGATGAGCTTGACACATGTCCTACCATCATTGGTGGTGTCATGGACGACCAAGACAAGCCATTGGTCAACTTCGGGACCCCATGTAGCCACTTTGGTTGGGAAATGACATAAATAACTTTTTATTTAATGTAAAAGTAAAAATGACACAAACATCATATGTTTTACGAAAACTATTTTTACATGGGGTTATAAAGATCAGATTTTTGATTATAAATAGTCATTGGAAATCTAAAACGATTTCCTACATCATAGTATTTGTTTTATAATTTTTAGACTTTAAATAAATTAAATAATTTATGACATCATGATGATGCAGCGATGACCTCATTATTTAACGATTTAAATAAAATGGAAAGATAATGTAATATCTAAAACCTAAACATGTCCAAAACCTATTGGATGGGTAGATTTAGAACCCTTATCACCTTAGCCTCGAATTATATCAATGTGGGACCATTTAAATCCGAAACTCATTTTCAAATAAAGTAATATTTCTTTACTTTCCAAGAGTGCCCCTCCTCTCCTCTTATAAAAGGCCCCCACCTCTACCTCCTTACCCATACTTACAAAGCCTTCGGCTCGGCCAACTCCTGCCCATTTTTTCTATCCACTTCCCTCACTTACTACTTGAAGCCTCACTTTGGGCAGAAGTCTTCCCAAGGAAGCCTTTGAGCTCAAACCAAAGGGAGTTACCCGATTTTAAGGTAATGTCTTCTTTTGAGTCCTTTTGTTTTATTTTGCTTCTCCAACCCCCTAAACTCTTTTTATTATTTTCTTTTGTAACAACTCCAGTATCCTCAATATACTAGGATGTTGTTATAATATAGGATTTTAGCTACACTTAAACACACCTACATCTAATGGTTAACGAACATACTGTTTCTGTGGATGGTGAATTTATGCCTCCCGAAACGATGATTGTTCAACATTCTTTTAACACATTCAAAGGTGGACATTAATATGTCACTATATTTATATATGATATATAATATTTTTATGTTTTACTTAAGCTTATGTATTTTTAATTTTGGATATACCTTTATGGTTTCCATTATGGGTAAACGCGATATCTTCATTTAAGGAAGTGCGGACTAGCGCCCCCTTAAAGTGAGTTGATTCATTAAATACCATATGTGGGATGTATAAAGGATGGAACTATGATATTATATATTATATTATACTGGAATTATAATATACCTTTATATCATTATGATTCCATTCTATAAAATACGAAATAGAAATGAAAGTAGCGTTCATGCGTACGTACGGCTTACCGTCTCCATGAACGGTGCATTTCATTTCGTACCTCTAAACGATTATGTAGTATTATAAATGCATGTATATACTGAATATATACGATATATATGATATATACATCATGATTATAATTCAGGATATAATGGATACATGAACAACATGTAATTATAAAGTGTTTATTTTTGACTCAAGTACCAATGATCGTTAAAACAACCGTTAATAACTTAAATAATTACATAGTGTTCATGTCATGGAAATAAGTGATATAAAAGGAATAATGAACTTGAAAAAGGTTTTTAAAGAAGTAGAAATTAACTCAAGTTTATTATTCAGGACATTAAAGAACGATCGAGTCAAGTCGGACCCGAGGTATGGGACTTTGTCTCAATCTCCTTTCATTGAGGCATATTTTTTTTATACACAACCTTCTTTTATACGGTGTATAAACACCTTTGACTTTTATGTATATTCAAAAGGAATCTTTTTTATACGAAGCATTTACTAAACGACAAAAGGGAATGTTTTTGTCGTACGTATGCGGCAACAACGACTTCTCCGCCGTTGTGACCGTTATTTGAGTTTCGGATTCCTCTACAAGCCATACCTTTTTTAAAGAAAAATAAATACCATATTTTACATTTCATTTATTTTGGTATTGAAAATGGTTTTCGTAATATTTTTATATCATTGTGTGGTATTGATATCTTGTGATTGAAAGGTGGAAATTTTATGTTTCCTTTATGCATGTTTTATGTGATACGATTATGTTGAGGTTCTTGGGAATTATTATGAAGACGGGTGGTTCCGTGACAGAATAAGGGCGGGTGAGCCTGATATAGATCTCCAATGCACTGGGTAATGCGAAGGAGTGAAACGTTATGGTTTCTCCGAAGAGATTTAGGGAATATACTATGATGGGTATTACAAACGTAACCAAGAGGGTTACTCCCTACGTAATAAAGTTATGAATGCCTCAAGTTACCTTTATGTCTTATGATTTTCCATGATTTATTCATGATTTGATGAGGTATGTTAAATTGATTATGTTTTATGGGTAAAGTATTATCTCATCCTTATGTATATATGTACCCATGTTTCCTTTCCATATTTTTATATCCCTTACTGAGCTTTTTATGCTCATCCCAAGTTTTTTTGAAATGTTTTTCACAGGTCAAGGGAAAGGTACATGATATGATGATAGTGTCAAGGAAGTGACAAGAAAGAATCCATGTTTATTTTAAATATGTTCCCATTGATGGGAATGAAGAATACTATCTTTATGTAACCACTTTGTTTATATGTGGAATGTAATGAAAGATTTATTATCTAATTCTCTAAAACTCTAAACCCGAAAAGATCCTCAATGTGTAATCTTGTAATAACACAATATTAAGTAAGGTTTAAGGCTAGGGCCTTATAGTTGGTATCAGAGGTCGGTTTAGACAACTTTAGGAGTTAGAAAAGTGTAAAATTATACGTTAATTTGTGGTACGATTGAAATGATACAGCATTTAATGATTACCATGTTGCTTCGCCTATGATATTTCTGTGATTAGAGTGGTTTTCCATAGAGGAAATAGAGCAGCTTTTCTAGGAAGGAATAAAGAGGGAAACGACCTTTCAAATCAGTATCCTGAGATGGTCAGAATCAGAACTAAACAGTTTGCTGCAGTGATGGATCAGTTGAATCAGGTGAAAAATGTTGGTTGTTTTTATTGATGATATTGTGGTTTTTTCTGAAAGTAAAGAGGAGCATAAAACTCATTTAAGGGTTATCTTTCAAACCTTAAATGAAAAGAAACTATATGGAAAATTCAGCAAGTGTGAGTTTTGGTTACAACAAATTTCTTTCCTGGGTCACATTATTTCAAAAGATGGCATAACTGTTGATCCTACTAAAACAAAAGTTGTTGAAGAATGGACAAGACCCACAAATGTAACCGAGATCCGTAGATTTCTTGGTTTGGCAGGTTACTACCGAAGGTTTATTGAAAATTTTTCACGATTATCTAGTCCAATGACTAAGCTAACTCGTAAGGGTGTTAAGTTCATCTGGACAAAAGAATGTGATGATTGTTTTCAGGAGTTGAAAAGAAGATTGGTGAATGCTCTTGTTTTGGCACTTCCTTCCAGGAATGGTGAGTTTGTTATATACAGTGATGCTTCGTTGAAGGGACTTGGTTGTGTCCTTATGAAGAATGATGAGGTAATTGCGTATTCTTCACGTCAGTTGAAAACTCATGTGGTAAAATACCCTACACATGATTTGGAATTAGCTACTGTTGTTTTTTCTTTAAAAATTTAGAGGCATCATTTGTATGGAGTAAAGTGTGAAATATATACCGATCAAAAAAGTTTAAAGTATATATTCACTCAGAAAAAATTGAACATGAGACAAAGGAGATGGCTAGAATTAATTAAGGATTATGATTGTACAATTCATTACCATCCGGGAAAAGAAAATAAAGTGGCTGATGCTTTGAGTCGAAAAAGTAATGCTTCATTAGCAATGTTTCATTTGGAACATGATCCTTTGGTTAAGGATTTGAGAACTTTTGCATAGAAGTTCTTGGTGAAGGAAGTTCTTCTGTTTTGTTTCAGGTATCAGTGAGATCATCTCTATCAGATAGAATCAAGAAAGCACAGAAGCAAGACAGTGAGTTGCAGAAAAAGGTAGAGCTGGTTCAGAAAGGTAAGTTGCCTAAATTCAACATTGATAATGATTGAGTTTTGAGATTTGGGAAGATATTGGGTGTGCCTTGTGATTCACAGTTGAAGAGAGAGTTGTTATGTGAAGCTCATAGTTCTCCTTTTTTAGTTCATCCAGGCAGTACTAAGATGTATAGAGATCTGCGGGAGTTTTACTGGTGGGATGGAATGAAAAGAGATATTGCTGATTTTACTGTGAAGTGTTTGACATGTCAACAGGTTAAAGCAGAGCGGCAGTTACCGAAAGGGATGCTTCAGCATTTACCAGTGCCAGAGTGGAAATGGGAGAATATGTCCATGGACTTTGAAGTGGGATAACTGAAGACATCTCGAGGTAATAATGCAATCTGGGTTATTGTTGATCGCTTGACTAAATCTGCTCATTTCCTTGCTATACGAGATACTTTTTCCCTAGATCAAATTTCCCATTTGTATCATAAAGAGATAGTCAGGTTTCATGGAGTTCCCCTCTCCATTGTATCTGATCGTGACCCCAGGTTCACTTCTAACTTTTGGAAAGGCCTTCAGAAGTCGTTGGGTACTAAATTAAATTTTAGTACAGATTTTCATCCTCAATCAGATGGGCAGTCAGAACGAACAATTCAGACCTTGGAGGATATGCTATGTTCTTGCTCTATGGATTATCAGGGAAGTTGGGACCAACATCTTTCTTTGGTTGAATTTTCAGAAAATAACAGTTTTCATTCCAGTATACATATGGCACCATTTCAGGCATTATATGGGAAACGGTGTCGAACTCCAGCTTTCTGGGATGAAGTGGGTGAAAGGAAGTTTATGGGACCAAAATTGGTAGAAGAGATGGCAGAAAAAGTTCAGCTGATTCAGAAGCATATGAGAACAACTCAGAGCATGCAGAAGAGTTATGCGGATAACCGGAGGAAGGATCTATATTTCGAGGTAGGTGATCATGTTTTTCTCAAGGTTTCTCCATGGAAAAGTGTGATGAGATTTGGTAAGAAAGGAAAGCTGAGTCCAAGGTTCATTGGACCATATGAAATTCTGGAGAGAGTTGGATCAGTTGCATACCGGGTGGCTTTACCTCCGAGTTTATCTCAGGTACACAATGTTTTTCACGTTTTGATGTTGAGAAAGTATATGCCAGATCCATCTCATGTTTTGAGTCCATAGGTAGTTCAGCTGGAAGAGAACCTATCTTATGAGGAACAACTGGTCCAGATTCTTGACCACAGGGAGCAAGTGTTACGGAATAAGGTTATTAAGCAGGTAAAGGTTTTGTGGAAAAACCACATGATGGAATAGGCAAAATGGGAATCTAAAAATGTAATGAGGGATAAGTACCCCCATTTATTCGATAAGTAAATAAATTGCGGGGACACAATTTTCTAAAGGGGGGAAGGATGTAACATCCCAAGTAAGTAATGAATAATAGATATTTTTATCTATGTCTATTAATGATTAAGATAGTGTTTTAGAGGCTTAAAATGAAAATAAATCTAATCTTAAGCATGGAATACACTAATATTTTTAAAAGATTGTTTTATTGCCTTTTAATAGAAAACCATTTTTAAAGCTATCTTTTGACAATTTTATAAGCTATGTTGTCAAAATAAACTTATTCTTTATGATTGGGACATAGATATTTACTTTGTGTGAATTTTTGGTATTTTTCAGACAATGTTCATTTTTTAATGAATAGTGAAAAATACCGCATTTTACATCAATACTGCTTTTTAATATAATTTATTTATATGATTTGATTATCTTTTGAATTGGTTTTGAAGTGGAATTAGAATATATTTTTACCATTTAATCCAATGGTGGTAATTGGAATCAATTTCACTTTGAAAGTGGACTTAAACTAGTGTCAATCTTTTGATACTTATTGTTTCATAAAAACACGCTTTTTGTCATGACAGCGGGAATTAATTATTAAATTAATTAATGTGACTTATATGTTTTGAATTTTGTAAAATAGACTTCATTTTTGAATTTGGAATATCAAATATATCTTAGGGTGATTTTTTGGTAATTTTCTGAGAAACTTAAATTTTTGATGAATAGTGAATCCACTAAGTGGTACTTATAAAAACTGATTTTCCGTTTAAATGAAATTTTGCCATCTTTTTGTTTTGAATTTCAAAAATCTGACATACATGGTTGTCATTAAGAAGTAAAATGTGGTTCAATTAGATTAAAATAATTTTTTTCGTGAATAGTAACTTATTAAGTTCTTAATCGCGATTAGTGGTAATTAGTGTAGTTTAAGGTAAAAATAATGCTTTAATAAAATGAGACGAGCTTGACACATGTCCTACCCTCATTGGTTGTGTCATGGCCGAACAAGACAAGCCATGGTTCAACTTGGGGACCCCATGGAGCCACTTTGGTTGGGAAATGACAAAAATAACTTTTTATTTAAAATAAAAGTAAAAAATGACACAAACATCATATGTTTTACGAAAACAATTTTTACATGGGGTTATAAAGATCAGATTTTTTATTATAAATAGTCATTGGAAATCTAAAAAGATTTCCTACATCATAGTTTTTTTTATATTTTTTAGACTTTAAATAAATTAATTTATTTATGACATAATGATGATGCAGCGATGACCTCATTATTTAAAGATTTAAATAAAATGGAATGATAATGTAATATCTAAAACCTGCACATGTCCAAAACCTATTGGATGGGTAGATTTAGAACCCTTATCACATTATCCTAGAATTATATCAATGTGGGACCATTTAAATCCGAAACTCATTTTCAAATAAAGTAATATTTCTTTACTTTCCAAGAGTGCCCCTCCTCCCCTCTTATAAAAGGCCCCCACCTCTACCTCCTTACCCACACATACAAAGACTTTGGCTCGGCCAAACCCTACCCATTTTGTCTCTCAACTTCCATCTATTACTCCTGGAAGCCTCACTTTGGGCAGAAGTCTTCCCCAGGAAGCCTTTGAGCTCAAAACAAAGGGAGTTACCCGATTTTAAGGTAATGACTTCTTTTGAGTCCTTTTGTTTTATTTTTCTTCTCCAACCCCCTAAACTCTTTTTATTCTTTTCTTTTGTAACAAATCCAGTATCATCAATATACTAGGATGTTTTTATAATAAGGATTTTCGCTACACTTACACACACCTACATCTAATGGTTAACGAACATACTATTTCCGTGGATGGTGAATTTATGCCTCCCGAAATGATGATTGTTCAACATTCTTTTAACACCTTCAAAGGTGGAAATTAAGATGTCACTATATTTATATATGATATATAATATTTTTATTTTTTACTTAAGCTTATGTATTTTTCATTTTGGGTATACCTTTATGGTTTCCATTATGGGTAAACGCGATATCTTCATTTAAGGAAGTGCGGACTACCGCCCCCTAAAAGTGAGTTGATTCGTTAAATACCATATGTGGGATGTATAAAGGATGGAACTATTAAAATATACATGATATTATACTGGAATTATAATATAACTTTATATAATTATGATTTCATTCTATAAAATACGAAATAGAAATGAAAGTAGCGTTCATGTGTACGTACGGCTTACCGTCTCCATGAACGGTGCATTTCATTTCATACCTCTAAACGATTATGTAATATTATAAATGCACGTATATACTGAATATATACGATATATACGATATATACATCATGATTATAATTCTGGATATAATGGATGGATGAACAACATGTAATTATAAAGGGTTTATTTTTGACTCAAGTACCAATGATCGTTAAAACAGCCGTTATTAACTTAAATAATTACATAGTGTTCATGACATGGAAATAAGTGATATAAAAGGAATAATGAACTTGAAAAAGGTTTTTAAAGAAGTAGAAATTAACTCAAGTTTATTATTCAGGACATTAAAGAACGATCGAGTCAAGTCGGACCCAAGGTATGGGACTTCGTCTCAATCTCCTTTCATTGAGGCATATTTTGTTTTATACACAACCTTCTTTTATACGGTGTATAAACACCTTTTACTTTTACGTTTATTCAAAAGGAATATTTTTTATACGAATCATTTACTAAATGACAAAAGGGAATGTTTTTTTCATACGTATGCGGCGACAACGAATTCTCCGCCGTCGTGACCGTTATTTGAGTTTCAGCTTCCTCTACAAGCCATACCTTTTTAAAAGAAAAATAAATACCATGTTTTACTTTTCGTTTATTTTTGTATTGAAAATGGTTTTCATAATATTTTTATATCAATGTGTGGTATTGATATCTTGTGATTGAAAGGTAGAAATGTTATGTTTCCTTTACGCATGGTTTATGTGATACGATTATGTTGAGGTTCTTGGGCATTATTATGAAGACGGGTGGTTTCGTGATAGACTAAGGGCGGGTGATCCCGATATAGCTCTCCAATGCATTGGGTGACGCGAAGGAGTGAAATGTTAAGGTTTCTCCAAAGTGATTTAGGGAATATACTATGATGGGTATTCCAAACGCAACCAAGAGGGTTACTCCCTACGTAACAAAGTTATGAATGCCTTAAGTTACTTTTATGTCTTATGATTTTCTATGATTTATTCATGATTTTATGAGGTATGTTAAAGTGATTATGTTTTATGGGTGAAGTATGATCTCATCCTTATGTATATATGTACCCATGTTTCCTTTCCATATTTTTATATCCCTTACTGAGCTTTTTATGCTCATCCCCAGTTTTTTTGAAATGATTTTCACAGGTCAAGGGAAAGGTACATGATATGATGATAGTGTCAAGGAGGTGACAAGAAAGAATCCATGTTTATTTTAAATATGATTCCATTGATGGGAATGAATAATACTATCTTTTTGTAACAACTTTTTTATATGTGGAATGTAATGCAAGTTTTATGATCTAATTCTCTAAAACTCTAAACCTGAAAAGATCCTCAATGTGTAATCTTGTATTAACTCAAGATTAAGTAAGGTTTAAGGCTGGGGCCTTATAGTGTCATATAAAAAACTATCATTGCTAAATTTTTAACTAAAGGAACTATAGGGAAACATAATAAAATATATTTCATTTTCATGTTTAATAAATTTTAGGATCATGATCATATTCACATATTGTTAATTATTCATTATGCATGTCAAAGATTTTGGTTTTATTAATGGACCGAACCAGAATGAACCAAGGTTGTGGGGGACCATATGAAGATTACCTCAATGAATGACCCATTATAACTGTAGCTGTAATGAGAAACCATATTATAATTCCAAAATAGACATCATAAAATATGATCGACAGTGTTGACATATTTTATGTCTAGAAAATTCCAAATAAAAAAGAATAGAGACGCATAAAGTATTTTATATTGACGGTGATGCATGAAAATTGATCAATGTCCTATATTTCCAAAATGAAAGAAGAATCACCATGAAAATTGTATTTAGTGGACTATAAGATGATTTTATTGTAGATGATGGGGGAATCAATCATGAAAATATTATAAAAAATGAAGATGTCATTTTGAATGTTGAGAGTGGGAAATGTGCATCCAAAAATACCCATAATAGTCTAGTTAATGTAGTAAAAAGTCATAGAAATGACTAAATCCATTATCATAAATAAAAGGATGAAAATAATTATAGGCATGTAAAACCTCCAAAACCTTGGAATCATGTTGGGGAATGTTCAATGACAACAAATGAGGTGGATTATGAAAAATAAATCCAATTATTTACAATTGGTAATATATGGTATCTATTCTAGCCACAATTTGATTTCATGATAATTATAAAAGTATAAAACCATGATTTAAAAAAATGAAAGATCATGTTTAATGATTTTTTAATTTAAATATTAATATTATTATGATTATAAATTATTATTTTGGGTCATTTAGATGGATTTGATTTAATGGAGTATAAATTTCAATATAAATTCCATATTAATTAATCATGTTAATATTGCCCATAACATCATCACAATATAATAATATAAAGGGTGGAAACAACTACCTGAATCCACCATGGAGGGATCATAAAATCCATACAAATGTAGACAGATATAGAGAATCTTCATCAGCATTATCCTTCACCGTGTCAATGCCACATGTAGGCTATATTTTTTCCATAGAATATGGATCCACCATTACCATTGTAAGTGTATAATAAAACCCCCCAATCCTACTCTCCATGTAATATAGGAAATGGGTTTTAGGGAAAAAATGGGGACACCTAGTGACCATTAGGCTACATGAAGTTTGAGAACATGGTTCAATTCCACAGAGTTTGTGAGACAATATAGTGTGTAGGAGAAAAAGTTTCTCTCTTAGAAAATGTTACATTGCAACATGAATTACCACAAAGTGTTGTTATATTAAGGTTTCCATCAACCAAAAACCATTATATGATTGGTGTTTTTAGACTAGGTAGTGAATGGACTAGTATATCAAGCGAGTGAGGAGCTGAAATGTTATCTATTGAAGTTGGAGACACATGTGAGGGATAACATAGAGAGGGATAAAATGGTGTAATATATTACATTACTCTGGAATGGGCCGAGTGGGTTTTAAATGGGGATCTCAATAGGCCTAATGATGAGGATGATCATTCATCAATGAATATATTATTTAATTACATTATACAACCATCACTATCATGTTTTGAAACCAAAATGTTTGAGAGAAAGTTGTTTTATGTGTAGATGTTATAATGAAATGGAATAAAAATTAATAACCTAAGCCTAATTATGATAATACTTCACATCATGGTTGAATAATGAACTAAAGAAAAAATAATACAGGTTATAACCAAAATCTATGAGTGTTGTTTAACTCAAATTGTATTAAAAAAACAAAAAAATCAATAATATGTATTATTGTTGATTAAATATCATTGATACTATATTATGAAATTAAATTTTAAGGCATAATATATACACACATTACTAACATTACTAGTATGAAAAAATTAAAATATATAATAAGAAATTCATTTAATGGGGGAGAATGGAATGACTCGTGATTTTACATTATATAAATCAATACAATTCATATTATAAATATAATTATTCAGACACTATACCAAACTAAAATGAAAAACCTAAGTGTATATTAAATATTAAATATGTGTTTTAAATTAGTTCGTGTAAATTTAACTAACCATATCATATAATCAGAAATATTGTAACTAGAAATTGAATTTGGAAGTGTATAATGCATATTTTTCATAAGTCAAAATGGTGGATTCTTCTCTAGGGTTTTCACATGACTAAAATAAATAAATTCTCGATAAATAACTGTTTGGAGAAATTTTTTATATTAAATAAGTTCAAGATATTTGATATTTTAAACGCATATATGTTTGATTAATCAATACTAGAAACAAAAACTAGAGCTCATATTATTATTTCATATTACATAAATTTCATATAGAGTTATGTATTTAGAAATTATTATTATATCAAAATAATAAAAATAGGTTTAGTTATATATTGGTTTTTTTACTTTTAGTAAATTATTTTTTATAAATTAAAAATAAAATAAAAAAAATTAAATAATTGAAATTAATTTAATTGAACAATGTTTATTTTTATTAAATAATACCATGATATTTTAACACTAGAGTTTGTATTAATTAGTGGAACAATAATAATTCATGTACCAAAAGTGATTTTATATAGAAATAATTTTACACAATATATTATTTTTATAAATAAAAATTCAAAATATCATCAATAATATTTCACTATAATAAAATAAATTATCATTAGATTTATCATATGAAAATTAAATTAATAATAATTTTATTAAAATATTCTTAAAATATTTATTTTTAGATGAATAGTGTAAAAACTATTTTTAAAAATAACATGACATTACTAAAATTATTTTTATATAAGTACGCATTAATAATTCATGAAACATTTTTAGAAGAAAATATAATTATTTTATCTATGAATTTATTATTTTGAAGAACACATATGATAATATTAAAACTGAAATTTGAAATTTTACAACATAACATAAATTTTCCAAAAAATTATATATTTTATGTTAAATAATTTTTTTCAATGTTATAAATTTATTTGAAAACTAGATATCATATTTATAATCATTTGTAATAAATTATACAATAAGAAACATTTTTTCCATAAAGGATTAATTACCTAGGTAAAATCTAATTTTCGTGGTGGAATCCAAAATGGTTAAAATGAGTATCATATGTTGTAAAGGGTGTGATTTGTTGAAAATATGTTTTTAATATAGTTTTTGTGGTGTTTATATACCTTATCACTTCTCCTATCAATTATTTCTTAAATTTATGGGATACGTTCCTTGAGTATGAATTTCTATTATTGAAATGGTTTTTGTACTTACAAAGAGGTAATACCTTTTCTTTTATAATATGTTAACTCCTCCATTCACATTCCCTCAAACAAAAATCCAATTACATCTAACCAAAATATTCCCAAAAGTATCCTATACACTCGTAAAAACTACAAATAATTTTTGTATTCTTAAAATTCCATCCATTGAATGTTTGAACCCCTTCTTAAAATATATAATCCAATAAGTGTAGTATTAATTTCTAACTTCTCTTAGATTATTTATATTTCATCATGTCACCTTATTATTCTTCACATTTCATATCACTATCTTTAAATTATGACATTAGAACCATTAATATGAAACAATGTTATTATAATTATGGAAGATTCATTATCTACCCTACCCTTATTCATTATGAAAAAATGAAAATGTGAATGTAGTTTTTTGCAGAATACCACCTCCACAACACAAATTGATTTTTTTCATAACCAATATACCAGTCCGGTCTTAATTTGAAAGTTAATATATAATTATGATATTTATGGAATATATTTTTATTCTGAATTTTTAAAACATTTTCAACATTTCCCTCATTCCTTGGAAAATGAAATCTCTTCCCATGGGTACATATAGACTACAACCTCTTGGAAATGATCGATTTACATTTATCATTTCATCATCTACTAACATTTCAGAGAATGAGAATATTTTTTGAGGATAAATATTGTTTTTATTATATTAATAATATATTTTATTTCAAATTAAATTACATATTAATAAGATCAATGATAACCAGTAATTATAAAATTAATCATCCCAAAAAAGAAAATTAACATGAATAAAACAATTTAAACACATAATGAAGTATTATAATATCCATTATTTCTATTTTTATAACCTAAAAATAATTATATCTTAGGTTAATAAGTAATATTTGTAATAATTATGTTTTATATAATAATAATGAAACTAAATACTCTAATAACAATTTCTTTATCATGAAAATTTTATTCTTTCACAGTTATTAATTGGAAAAATTCCAATATACATATATTGAATGTTTTGTAAGACTGTTGGTATAGCTTTCACCTACACCAACTATTTCATAATGTCATTCATATAGATACCATAAACTTACACAATGCCAATGGTTCTGGTGAACTATTGTTATAGTTCCCAATTGTTTTTTATTATGTGTACCAAAATTTCACAAACACAATATGTGTAGGCTTATACTTATAGTATTAGGGAACTATTTCTATATAAACCCATTTTTTAATAAATTTTTCATATAAAATTAAAATTTTTATTTTTATTTTTGTCTAAAATATACCTATACATATTTAACTCACTATTTTCACAAAATTAATAATAGATTTTTATATTGATTGTTCATGTATAAGTTGAAGGTTTTCATATTTACACACATCTTTATTATTTTACATAACTGTGATAGATATATTATCAAATATTTTCTATCGGTATTTCATATGGCCTATAATAATAGTTTTTTCAAAATTTTTATAAAACAGAAACACTAATGGGTTGACATAAACCATTGGTGTAAGTCTATAAAAATTGAATACCATCCAACGAACCATTAAGACATTGACATAGGTTATAGAAATAGTTTTAGGGATGAAACTAGTTGTTCTAAAGAGTTTATGTTGGATTTTTTCCAACATGTATTTGGTATATTAGACAACATACATGAACAATGCGCCAAAATTATATCATTGATCACATTGAAAAAATAACTAATGGTAAAATTTTATATTAAAATAAATGTTATTATTTTATTTTTGGTTTGGGAATGATTGTTCATTATTTCAATCAATAATTACAAAAAAACGTTTTCATTTTTTTAAATCACCATAGTATAAATATTTCAATTTATCATGGAGGATAAAGAATGGATCCCTAATGCATAGAAATTGGAAATTCATAAACCAAAATAATCAATCCATTATAGTAACATTAATGAACATGTAATGATGAACCTTTGGAGAAAATTAAATATTGAAACCCATCATATAAAACTATTAAAAATATTTATAAGTATATATAGAAAATGTGGGAAAAAGGTAAAAATGAACTAATATACACATAATTATTGGTTATAGATGAAAATTATAAATAATTATATATTTTAATATGTTTCATAAAGTATTTATTTTTATATTTAAAAAATTTATAAACTTGGTTAATATACTTATTTTGAAATTATGTGTAAAAATAAGAATTTATTTATCTCATATTCATCTCCAAGGGACTTGTTTTATATTGTGGATCATGAATTAATTTATATATTATTCCCACTACCCAATATCAACCAGATATGAAAATATCCCTAATTTGATGATTATTGATGTATATTTCAAGATATCTGTCTCAATATAATTTTCTTCATTTGTTACTAATTTCATAATAGTTCCATCAACTAAATTTCATATTAATTAGGGTATTTTTATTCTTATTTTTGTTTAATTTTTAGGTATAATTTTAACATAACATTAAACTATTTTATTTGTTACATCATTTCTTATTTTAAAATTATTTCTCATCATCAATAACCAACTATTGGATATTTTTTAAAATATATAGTCATTAAATTGATAATTAAAATTCTAAATCATACCAATTAAAATTATGTTCCATGTCTATAATCTTCATCACCTAAATGTTTAATCAATTCTTGGAAATTTAAAATTGTATTATTTTCATTGATTCTCATGAAGATATTTATTCATTTTTAAAATTTTTTGTTCAATACTCCTTTTATATTGTTGTGTTTTAAATAGTGGTGTTTAAATTATTTAAGAAAATGGTTTTCCATTATTTAAAAATCTTCTCTATTGTTTTCCAATCGAAAAAAATTTTAAAACATTATTTCAATTAATTTATATTTTATTTTGAAACTCTTGCTATGTTTTGAATAAAAAAATGCATCACTTTCAATCCATACAAAAAAATATGAATGTAATTTTAAATACTACTTTTATAATAATTTTTGAATGGTTTTGTGATTTTTGGAATTACTATTTTCTTAAAAGGATTATCACTCAAGAAGTGATGTTTAATTCATATAATATAATTTTTTATGATATGATTCCTTTTGGAAAAGGTTAATTTTTAATATCATATGATCCATTAATATTATAATTTTTTTAAATTTGATTGAAAATAATTATTTCATCCTAGGTGCTTCATAATATGATAAATATTGATGTTATAATGATCACACATAAAAACAAACAGGAAAAATATACAATTATATATATATATATATATGTATATATGATTTATGGGGTCATATATAACCATCTAATTCATTAGATTAGGTTTTTATCTAATGAGATAGTTAAGCATGAGAATAATTAGATTTTTAACATAGGTGTGGGTAATATGTGTTTCCTAAAATATTTTCTTATAAATATAATGACATTATTTAAATAGGCACCATTTTAATGGGGGTTTTTAAAATGTGTTACCTATGATAATTGTTCTTCTAAATTTCCAATTTTTTATCGATATATTCAAAATTTTAATGACTTATTTCATTTCCATAAATTTAATAGATTTATGATTATTCTATTTATTAATATATTGTAGTTTTTCATGTCAATATGTTATGTTATTATTGATGTGTGATTTAATCCATATCTTATATTTTGTTCTTCCATTAAGATTTTTTATTATTTTATGTTAATATAACATGTTTCATGATAATTATTTCTGATCATTTGATCATTAATTATGATATTTATATCATCATTGAGTTTTACATCTTATTATTATATGGTTTTCCATACTAAATGTTTGATCTTACCACATTCTTATAATTCCATTACTTAGTTAAAAAATTTACATTCTTAAATGAGACGTATTGAAAAGGTTCCTGAGGGGAATGGTTATGTATATTATTTTTAATGTTTTGGAAAATATTTTGTTTTTTTAATTTATGTTACAGATAAGAAATATTTTCATCCATGGGTTGTGAGACTATTCTAGAGTTGGGTTTTTTAAATATTTAGATTAATGATTTTATTTTGTTATGTATATCGTAGAACAAATTAATGTTATTTTCTACAATATTTTAAATAATTATTCATTATTCATTTTCTCAATGATGTTTTTATAGAGGTTTATTTTTGGTTTTGATTATATTTATTTAATGTGTTTTAGTTGGGGGAATTTATATATTTTGTTTATCAAAACTCAAGTAATGATTATAGTTTTTGTTCTGGTATTTATAAATAAATGTACATTTTTATTGATTATATTATTAAATTAGAGTAATTAAAATATCACAAATATTATTTAACCTAAATTTGGATTAACTTGTTTCCTTATAAATTGGGTAAAGGGCATAACTTTAATTAATATAGTTAACAAATGGAATAAAAACTATCATCAAACATGTGGTGTTTTTTCACTAAAATTGTTTTTATTTATATCATATTAATTAATTTTTATGATGAAATAATTGGGATATTAGTTTATTAGATATGATATAGTGTATCCCAATTTCATTAGATAAATATCATAATAATAAAAACCAAGAATTTTATATTTCTCTTTTTACCTAAAAATTGATTATTTTATATACAATCATTGGAATATGATTTTTATTCTTATTTTTATAATTAAATTTCATGGATAATTTTTTTTGTGTTTGAGTGGGTTATTGTTTAGTGCTTCTAAGAGTGCATTTGGTATAGTAGGTTGTCTTAGTGGGCGATGTTTATTATGAGTAATTATTAAATAACTAGGGGATATAATAGTTTTATGTTTGGTTTATGATGTTATTGTCAATGGGAGTGGACTAGAATGTTATGGTGATCAATGGATAATTTGAAGGATGAAAAAAAGAAATATAATTAATAGAAATGGGGGATTAAATATATAAAAATTTTATAAGGGAATTATATATACATAGATTCAAGTAGTGAAAATGATATAGTGATGGATATAAATAATTAGTTGATTAATAAATTTTTCTTTATTGGTAAATAATAAATAATAAATAATAAATTAGGAATTATGAAATGGTATGAGTATTGTTAATATCTAAAAATGGTCATATTTATTAATTTTTGTGGTGTATTGTTTATAGTTAGAGGAGGAATGTATTGATGATGAATATAGGTGCTGATGTAGCACTGATGCGGTGTACTAGAACTATTATGAAGTAGATTATATAGATAGGATGATGTTTCATGAATCTATATCCATTAGTAGATTATATAGTTAGGATGATGTTTCATGAATCTATATCCATTTTTATTTTGGATATTTATTAAAATCCAACACTCAAGGTGGGGAACATGTACAATGATGATATTATGTTTTGGGATCCATGTAAAACATTAATATCTATATTTTAGGTTACACGGATATCTGATTGTACCACCGTCCCCACTATCTCTTCTAGTTATAATGTATGACATTTTTTCATTGATAATGTCATATTAAATTTTTTTAGAATGGGGTGTCGATAGGAGGTTGTGGTATATTATGAAGTGGGGGTTTAGGGGTGATGATATAGGGGTTTGGTTAGATTGTGTTATGTGGTATGTGGTATGTGGGTGTGGTTTGTATTAATTTTTTTTCTATTTATATTATTGGTTTTATAGTGTTTATTTGGATGAGATGTATCGATATTTAAGGGGTATTAGCACTAGGAAATATGAGTTTTTTCCTTGTGGATTACTAGTTCTATAGGGATATAAGTTTGGAATACCATCTACACTGTATGTTGTTGAATATTAATTTACATTACTTATATGTAGGTTTTGGTGGGGAATCCTTGGTGATATTTTAGAGGTATTCAACTTGGATAGGTTACAGTTTGGTGAGGCAGTTGTATCCTTCTTTAAAATTTTCAACTCTATGATCCCCTCACTATTCTTTGTTATATTTTCATATAATTTTTCATAATGAAATTTGTGTCCATGATAGAAGATTTGACTAAGTGGTGATCATTGGAGTTAGTGTCACTTCTATTGGAGATGTATGCTATTAATTGTTTTTATTGTATTTGATATTTTTATTTTAGGTTATCAGTTATTTTTTATTATATTATTATATTTTATAGGACTTTTAAATATATATTTCATGTAATTTGTGGTGGTAATACCTCCAATATGTATTTTTTATTCATTTTTTCTTGTAATAGATCTATGCCTTATTGGTGGATGATTTCATTGTCCAAAATTTTCATCACTACCAACCATAGAGGATCAGGATTGAGAATGGGTTAGGAGAAACATTACCCCCATAATTATACATTTTACAAGTACATGGAATACTTTTTAATGTAAACCAATGAAATAAATGTAATTATAATGGATAATATTTTCACATAAAATACACTATAAATACCATGTAATTAATATTTTATATTGAATGAAATTTTTTTAGATATTTGTTCAATTATATTAATTTTGAAAACATTCTATCTCTCATGAACATTAATTGATTTTATAATTAAAATCCTTGAATTTTAATCCTGGATGATTTTTTTCATGGATTTGTATAATGTTCGTTATTAAATATTATGAAATTTATATTAATATTAGTTTAAAATATACTTAATTGAAGAATATATGTTTTTGGTATATCATGAAATTATACAACCACATAATTAAATGGTTGAATTTTTGATTTACTATAAAAGGGTAATTAGAGCATGCATACCCTATAAGAAACTTTTCCAGAAACCATGAATGGAGGATTTATTTTTTCCAACTAGAATTATGTATTTAAATAAAAATTTTAACAATTATTGAAAATTAGTTCGGATAAATAAATGAATTCTATTATATAATAACATATTCATTATTTATTCTCTCTATATTAAATATTCCATTATCATCATACATGTTTTTTCATATAAATTTCATCCCTTAAAAAACATTAGGACTATTATATTAACATATTAATAATTCTCCCTCAAAAATAATTATCAATATTATTTATAAAATTATATTTCTATCATAATGATTGGAAATTAGTGTATTACATTAATTTTTTGGGTGATTTTTTAACGGGACCTAACACGCACTTACACATCCGGAGCTAAAAAAATATTTACATTTATGGATTTGATAACAATAATCACAACCAAATTTGATCACTCCAAAACATATAAAATGAAAATGAAATTCTGTGTATCCTATATTCACAAGGAACTTTTTGGATTAGATTTATAATGAATTATGAAAATTTATTACATAATAACATAGATACAAACACAAATTATTCATAAAGATAATTATAATTTCTATATATGTTTCTCCAATATAGTAAACGTGTTATGTATAAAGTACCTAAAAAAATTCATCACAACCTTGGGAAATTGAAAAAATAAGAAGGGAGATCAATTGATTTTTACAGGTGAGTATAATAATTAACTATTGATTGTCATTAGTGAAATTAATAAGAATATAAGGGTATGTAGGCATAATAAATGTACATGGGAAAAAATATAACTACTACCCATTAAAAATAATTAATAATTCATGATACATGGAATAAATCATTAATATATGACAATAATAATAAAAGTATATAACCATGATCCATGAAAAAATAATCCTTGATCAAAGGATCTATTAAAAATCATTAAAAGCATTTAAATATTGTGTAGATATCATTAAACATCATACATTCATCATTGAGTTTCCTAACATGGTAGTTCCCCTATCTATTACAAGTATCCAATAAATTGGAAACTTTGGCATATCGTAGGAGTAAAAAATCAACCATCTATCAAGAGTAACTCCCATCAAGTTAACTCTGCCTCATTACTCAATGAATTAGAGGGAAAAAATGACCAACCCATCATTGGTTTATAATATTGAAACACATCCTTGGTTTATAATACAACCACCTTTCCTTGGATTATAATGGAACCCTTTATAGTTGGAAGTAAATGGAACCACCCATCAATAATCCATATATACATCATAGTAAAATCAAGATGTAAAATCAATTAAAATAATTGACATTAAAAAATAATAATATAGTTTTTTCATTCATGGCTTGATTTTCCAAGGAATAAGAAACGTGTTTCTTTACAATCACATGAAAAAATTATAATCATTACAAACGATATAATAATGACATCATCATTACAAGATATCTCTGGTGAGTAAAAAGTAAAATCATTTTTTTATATAATGGATTAATATAAATAGCATTTAAAGATAATTAAAAAAATTATTTCTGTAAATATACTTTATTTTTTAAAAATAACATTTAAAATGAAAAAAATATATCATAAAATTGTTAAATTATATAATTAAAAAATAGACACATATTATTATAAATTATTATTCAATGAATATAACATTTATGATTGTGGGAAAATACGTTTATGTCATAAATGTTTAAATTAATCATTCTCTTCAATATTTTATAAGGTGTTCTAAAAGTGACTCATATGGAAAATGTAATGATATATCCATTAAATCATATTAAAATAATGGTAAATATCATGTTAATAAAGACAAATAATTCATTTAAGTTTATAAAAGAATATTTTTTAAAAATAAGAGAACAAGGATATGAGGGAGATTGATTCCCAATCTCAATGAAGATACACGATCTGTATCTCAAACAAAAAACATTCGTGTGGTTTCATTACTCAATAAGAGAGAGGAAAAGGAATTTTAAAATGTTAAAAAATATTCTGAATCCTTATAGAGTAATGGAGGTGATGTTTTAGAGAAGTAGAGAATATGATTTCTCTAACTAAACCTAGAACAAACTCTAAAAGAAAAGAGGTTGTGACATAACGACTTTTCAGCTTTGGTGATGTTCAAACCAAATGTCATTAAATTAATATTATTATACAACTATGAAAATGCAATGAATTTCATGAAAAAATTCAATAATTCTTTTCATGAGGTATTATTTAATCCATTCAATGAAATCGTTGTAGCATCAATCATGTGTCAAAAATGATATTAAGATAAATAAAACGTTAAACATATCATAAAATATTGATTGATAATTTTTCTATGAATATTTTAGGTTCAGATATGTAAATACACATAAAATAATATTAAATATTGTAGAAACATTTGAATGTCAATTAAAAAATAATCATTGAATTACAATGTTAATGAAGATGAGTTATAACTAAATTAATATAAATTTTGTTAAAACCGCTTTTCCAATTGGAGCCATTCAAATGAAATACCCTTGGATGGATTATTATAATTTTAGCATACACTATAGGAATAATACCCTATACCAACTGTTTGGAACCATTGGTATAGGCCTCCAAACCATTGGTATAGGCTATACTAATGGTTTAGAGAACCATTTCCTAGTAAGCCGTCGGGATAGGTCTATACCAACAGTTTTTAAAAAACTGTTGGTATAGACCTATACCAATGTTTTTGAAAACCATTGTTATAAGTAATATTAAAATATATACCAATTATTCAATAAAATGATGGTATATGTAATTCAAAAAAATAATCATTCAGTTGGTTTTGATGCCAGCACCTCCCGTTTGTGATTGAAATACCTATTCACTAACCTAACTTACTTTTGTGAACATAATTTCATATATATATATATATATATATATTTATTATCATAAGTATTTTAAATTTTGATTTATTTAATTTCCACTGTAAGAAGATTCAATTAAAAATACATGTACCTATACCAACGGTTCTCAAAACCGTTGGAATAGGTTCATTGATTTTGGGACCTATACCAATGGTTTTGGACAAACCGTTGGTATAGGAGGGACCTATACCAACGTTTTGTCCAAACCATTGGTATAGGTTCCCTATATTGGACCTATACCAATAGTTTTGTCCAAACCGTTGGTATAGGTCCATTATAGAGACCCTTTACCAACGGTTTGGCTAAACTGTTGGTATAGGTCCATATTATTAATCTATACCAATGGTTTTCCCAAAACTGTTGGTATAGGTCATATTTCCAGTAGTGATAAAATAACATGGTGTATGATGTATTTATAATATAATATTTAAAATGGTATTATATACAACCTATAATAGAAATTATGTGTATAACATTAAAAAACCTCAACATGGGGATATTGAGAAAAAAATCCTTTCATCTTTTAGAAATTTTTTTATCAAATCCACATAGATTTAATAACCTGAACTCAAATTTAAAATAACATAAACTGTGAAGGATTTATGATAAAACTTGTAAAAGTGAAATATATACACATTTTAAAATAAAATAGGTGTATAATATTAAAACATTCCTTATTGAAAGATCATCAGGATGAAATCCATTAATTTTTCCATCATGTAACCTCCAATTGATTAATCATAAAGACAATATGAGAGTGTATTATGGAATCCCAATTAACATGGGGATGTGGGATTGGATTTTTAGACGTATATTTTGGTAGTATTTCTACATTGAATCCAAATTCATGTTCTGTGAAAAAATGATGATGTGAGTCCATTTTTATGTAAAAATCATAATTTTTTTTACAATTACTTAATATTCACGGGATATAAAGGTAATTATAAAAATGAAAATTTGAAAAAATTATGATCAAGAATGATATTATACAAAATTCATATCATTATGAGTAATGATATATTTAATATAATTTTCTAATGACATTAAATTTTTGTTCATATTTAATAATATTTGATATATATTTCATCACTATTAATAATACATGACATTTAAAAAACATAATGGCAACAAAAAATTTCAAATAAATGCTATTATATCATAAATTATACATAACAAATTTATATTAAATACTTGGGATAGCTATGTGCATCTAAATGTTTTTACGTTTAAAGTAATAAAAATTATTTATTTAGATGTTTTACTATTTTCATATACATTGCAACATAGAAACGCAAGTGTTTTAGAAAATTGAAAAAAAATTAAAAAATAATAATAATATAGTAATAAAAAAATCATGATGAATATTTTTAATAATTTATATTAATTTTATGGTATATAAATTGTTATTCATGCCATAAAGCAATATTTAATATTTTATTTTTACTTTTCCAACCTTGGAAAATAATTTCACATGAATTTAGATTAAAATGTTTTTCATGAAAAAACATTCAAAAAATAATAATAAAAACAACCATTTATAAATAATATTTTATTAAAAGTTTATTAATATACTATTTCCTTCTTAATTATAGTCATTAGAACATAATTGTTTACATTTTAAGTGATATGCAAGCATTATGTCATCAGTGAGAATAATTTTATTATTTAACTAGAAATAAATTATATATTATATGATGCTAATTATTTATGTATTATATTTTTACTATATTATCATTAACTATTTTTCACATAAATTTAATATTTTTACATATCATATTTCTGTACTGATAATATAATAAAATATATAGTATCTCATAAAAACGGTATTTTTACAAAAATTGACCAAAAATTAATGTAAAAAAACATGAAAATAATGGAACTCAAAAAAAATTATTCATAAATTAATTTACTTTAGTTTATATATATTAAAATAAATCATGACTATCAATTATAAAAAATACATCAAATCATGATCTTTGAAATCAATTTACATTCATTTTTACTAGCTTTATCAAGAACTACAACAATGTGGAAAATGTATCTTCTGTTGTTATATATAATTTATTCAAATTAGAAATAAATTAATATCATAAATAAAATATTTTTAAACTAAATTTATAAATTATTTGAAATTCACAACTTATTACAATACATGTAAATTTTTTTAATGATTATTATAACATAGAGAGTGAAATTCTGATTAATTATTTACTAAAATTTTATTTATGTCATTAGAAAATAGAAACGATTTAAAGTAGTAATATTTTAGTGAATAAGACTAATATAGAAGAACTATACTCATAAAATATGATTAGAGAGAGTTTTTGGTATATTTTAACGTCTTACAACAAAGTTTTTACCTGGTTTTACCTATTTTACCCTAATCCATGTGATAATTTTTACCATGGTTGCAATTCATAATGGAAAAAAATTATCAATATACAAAATTAGAAACACCTGCTTCCAAATCTGGAATAAATTTTTTATGATTCATTTTATTTATGTTTAATAGAACATTTTTAATAAAAATGTGAAAAAAGGAGTCAAAAGTTCCTTTAGAAAAATGGGATTTTAAGGAAAAATAAACTTATACCAAGATCATGAATACTAATAATTCGAGTATAAAAAATATATTATATCTATTTGAATAATTATAATGTGTATGTTATAACAGTCATATTTAAATAATAATTTTTCATGGTTTTTTTACTCTAGGTGTTGTGTGTTGTATATAACCACAAATAAAGCGTTCATATTTAAAAATATCATGGTGTTACAAATATATTATAATTTAATTATTAAAATTATATTACCTTAATGATCATTTAGACCTCTAATGGTATAGAATAATTTGATCATGTATAAGAGATATTTTGAGGTCTATTTTAATGAAGAATAATCAACCAACTCCATGTGACCAGAGTTAGTGTTTTTATTATTGGTATGAAAGAAGTTTTAGAATAAAAATTAAAATCGAGATTTAAAATAATATATATTATTTATTATAATTAAAATGGATTTATTAACATTTATTCTATAGAAAATGGTATCTATTATTAAGTTACCATTTTAAAACACGAGGCTACATTTTTTATGTTTTGTGGAAATCAAGAAGAATCTATCTTCATTTTTTGACAGTTTTATAAAAAAAATAAGTAAATTTAATATTTTATATAATATTGTATAAAATAATATTGGAACATGGATCGTATATTAATGGATATAGAATGGGATAAGTGTATCTCCCTGACTCGGATGTCTCTTTAAATGGAGATTTATACATATTGACCATTGGGCCTTAGGCACCCTCCCAATAAGCCAAACACATTTGACTAGAAACGATGGTCTAAGAAGTGATAGTGGGGAGACAATACCATCTAGGGGTGACAATAATAATTATGTATATATATAATTGGAACAAGACCATATCACAAAATAAGAAATAGATAAAACATACAGATGAATAATAAAATTGTAGTACAATAATAAATACACAACATACCATTTATTGACACACCTCAAATAGGGTAATAGATAACAATAAACAAATAGGGTCACCTGAGGCAGAAAATCTCTACACATATATTTAAATATAAGAATGATGAAAACTCAAATGTATACTCCAACTGATTCAATGGATCCACCAGGGTCCAACGCCATTCATTCCATGCCAATGGACCAACATGAACTTCATGGCAACCTCATGAACTAAGTCCCATACCTAATCTTAGAGACATATTTTATGGATGCATCCCGGGTGTCCCATGTAGGGTTTTAAAATAAACCATATTAGGTCACAACCAACATATTTAAACCCTAAATCAATTGCAATGAAGGTGTGAAAAAAAATGTCAACTAATGCATATTTAATTAATAATACACTTCCCTTCTGTTCAGTATCCACTAGGATGCTATCACCAACATAAGACCTTGATCATAAGTATGAACCCATACCCATAATAATATATATGGAATACAATACTTGCCTGCATATATATAACTTTAATGGTGAAGTTACATGGATTATATCCCAAGGAATCCCCTGAAATGAAACAACACAGGAGAACCCATTGGTTCCCCCTATTACCATGTCACTAACACCTCATGCCATTAATCTTTTATCTGACATACATATGGAACTCCCAATCAAATACCTAGTCCATATGACCTGATCTAAAAAACCAATTTTAATTTAAATCCTGACATCCCAAGGAACATTTATGTCTTTCCTCTAATAAATAAACACCATCTCTCAAAAGATAACAACCCATGGAATGGTTATATTTATCCTCCCAATATCTCGGCCCTTGTCATTGAATAACATAGTGAGCATCATCCCCCAACTAATTGTCTCACCCACATCTTTTAATTGTCTATCACTATCTACATGGATTTCTATGGTGATAACCCATAAATATATATGTTGGTTAACACCATAACATAATATTCATTGTCTAAATAGTCATCCACTATCAATGAGTGATCAGAACCACATCATATGAGTCTGAGCTAGGTGTACATGAATCCAATGCTGCATCATCCAAAAAACAGTGATATAAAATCTCCAAACATTCCTAAGACAGATCACCTAACACCTCATTCCCCTGATACTATATCGCTATATCCCAGTGGTCAAATAATCCTAAAATCACACTATCCATTCCCTCATCATGGTAACCATATCAGCTAGATCCAATGACCATGTCACCGAACTAATGGATAAACATTCCCCTATAACTAAACCCCCACCTTACCTAAAATCCCACATCATTTCAATACCGATTATCAACATCAACATGATCAATTGGTAATTTTTATGACCTTCACATGGAACTAATTCATTAAATTTTAAAAATTCACTTTAATTTAAACTATATTACTAATATAAACTGCCAATTTTGGTCCTAGACCCTTACGCGGATTAACCATGCACAAAAGGTCCATTGAATATCCAATAATATCCCATGGTATCATTTCATTAATTTTTTTAAAAAAATTTAATTTATCAAGATCATGCATAGTTATCCAACATGACACTTAAAGATCAAAACGCTAAGAAAAACAAAAAATCAATGAGAAATATTGGATGTATCTACTAGGTAATTGTTGGTGCTCGCTCATCTGATGTCAGCCTCTATCTTGAGATAAGTCAGAATGAAATTGTATTTTTGATAAACAAGATATAATCGGGTAAAAGGGATCATAAAAATATAGTGTTTTTTGAGGCAATATATATGAATAAAAAAGGCTAAAAGATATAATCCCTTACATAAAGAATATCTATCCACCAATGGATTGAATTTTGAATTTTGGATGGATAACATGGATAATTTCATAGGAATAATGAAATTTTAGGTGAAAACAATGTGCATATAGTGGAGATGGAATAAAAAATGAGGATAAATAGATAATCAGTGAAATGTTATTTTGGGAATTTCACCCAATTAAATGACTTGAATAATTTGGCTGCACGGGTTTTATAACCATCCACCAACCAGGTGGTGTTCATTATCAACACACCAAATATCCATGGGTTAAGTGCACTATTTTCCAAATCATTTGTAAGCCATGAAAATACACTCTTTTAGAAATTATAGTGGTGTTTCACATCCATGAACCCCCTACATCACGGTTGACAAACCATTTCCAGTGCTATTGGAGGGACCCATGGATTCACCTGTAAGGCTGCACTATTATACAATTGGGTAGGGATCTATATACACTTCACTTAAAATGATTTTTTTGGGCCCCACCACATTTGAAACTCATATGAAACCCAAAGGAACATTATTTCCTCAAAAATCTTCTACAAAAAAGAATCAGGGTCAAAAAAAACTTCTAGAATTACATTTTATTTATCTATAAAATTTATCATCTGACCCCCAAATATGAAAATTCAAACATGTTCGGGAATTATTGACATGTTCAAAAACATTTGGTGATATTTTCTCTCCACCTTAACAAACATCATCCCTGAGTTATCAATACATAGTGGGAGATAGTACAAAAAACAATGACGAAATTTAATTTAACCATATCTTCCATAATTGACAACAACTTATTCAACATCCCTCATAATGATCCCCACCATTGGAGATAACTACTCAGTCAATTTTCACCCCAAAATAATACCAAACCGATGGTCCACTGACAATCCCTTGACTAACATTTCCGCCCATGATGCATCATCATTACTACACCACATCAGGTGCACAAATCATGCATGATTCATTTCTGATTCCTACATCAACCCACATATCTTTATAATCTCATAAGAAGTTTTGATGCTAACACAACTAAAATAAAATTCACAATTCATTGATACCTCGATTCCAAGACACCTCAAATTAAACATGAACCAAATAGATTTAGATAAATACTGTTGGTTCCATTAAACTCACAAATATATATATTGTGCCTCCTTATTGATGTAAACCTACAACCTAGAGCCTGATTATTGTAAAATAAATATATACGCACATCAGTCATTAAAACTGAACAAACCCCAAAACAAGAAGTAAACACATCATGCTCTCCATCACATAATACATCTATACATCATCGTCTCCCTAACCAATTGTGACCCTAACATCTTGACAGAATACACCATGTCTAAATCCTTACAGCTCAGTGACTGGCATTGATATTGGTCTGCACTAGTTAAAAGAAACTGAACAGACAACTAGGTCCCATTATCTTTGCCATGACCATTACATGCAGCTAACCCCTGACTACCAGTTCTTCATAACTCTTCTTGTATAACCATATATCCATGATTTTTTCACATTCCTTAGATATGATATGTCCAATAATGATTCCTACAAAACCTCTCTAAATGGATCATATAGCCTTATTCCCAACCCTCCTTCAAAACCCAATCAATCTAGGTCAAAACATTCCCTGTATGCATGTACTAGAAGAACAATATGGGAGAACCACTACCCATTAGTTATCTTGAGTCACTGGATAGACTTCCTTGTTTTGATACCTCACAACCCCACTACCTTAAACCTTACAAATTGCCACTCATTGAACCCGATGCTCAAGGAAATATCACAATCCCTCCTCAAATCACCTCACATGAGTATTTTCATGTCCCTCCATAGTAGCTAAAAACCACAACAGGTATGTGATGTTCCCCACACAGTCCTTCACTAATGTATCTAAATTTTTGATATTCATGAACCAATGGTCTTTTTCCACCTATAACATCTCTAGAAATATGTTCTTCAGTTGTATGGCCTCGAAGTCCATTCATGCTAGAACCTTATTTATCTCCCCCAGTACCTTTACATACCACTATATATTTCTATATCCACTAATCATGTATATAACCAGATTAAACCTTTTACCTAGGGGTGTCTTGATCTGTTCGATGATTGTCTAGATAGACTCAATCCATTTCAGTGCCACCTATGGTGCACCCTCACCTTGAAATAGAGGTGGGTACTGAGAATAGAAATTAAGAGTCATGTATTTCATACGTGGATCGATTCCATATACCTAATGTCGATATCATGTATAACTCAAACCAAGAATTCCCCAAGTAGATCATTAATACAAGTTTTAAAGTCTTCCATATGTAGATGTCCAGCCTATACCTGAGCCTACACATATGTATATACCTATAAATCGTTACCTACCCAACCCTATGGGTTATGATCCAGGAACACTAAAGTAACACTGTATTACCACCCTCCTTATCCCCTACCACATCCCCTGTAGTACTAACAAAATGTTAAATCCACCATAATAGTATTTATATCATACATAGGTAAATCTATAAACTTTAGTGCATCTAACCACCCATACACTCCCCTTATAAATCATGTTAGATGACATATGGCCCCAAGGCCCCATATAAATACATATTAGTGTTAGGTATCAAATATCATCCAATATCATGTCCCCCTTCCTACCCACATCGATGTCTAGAATCAGGCATAATCTGTCCTCAATGCCCATTTTCTACCTGTAACAAGGTAAGAAATAACATTCCATGTGTATCAATTTGAGGTAGTTGTGTATAACTCCACTTATGATGGTATATATAAAAAATTGTTTAGATTATTTTTTGACACATTATGAAACTCACCACATTTCATTATTCTTGCCTAGTCAAACTAGAGATAGGCTCATGTCTCATGTAAATATAGAATCACATAGAATCACAAACACATCTCACTAGAACAACATTTTTTGGACAGCTGAGTATAATTCCACCAAAATAGGCCTACTAAGTGAAAATAATTAATAGTTTTTTGACACATAGAGCAACCTAGCCTCTCTTATCTCATTAAAAGTTCCCAAAAAATCAGAAGAAAAAGACATTAGATAAGTCTAAGTGCCTATTATGATGAATAATTATAACTCCCTTTTCCATACCATGAAAAGGATCAAAATCCACCTAAACAAAACCATCACAACCAATTGTGCCAATCATTCTAGAAATTAAATATAATTTCAATCCCAAAAAACAAAATATCAATTTACAACCACTAGAAACATTTTCCCTAAACTGTACATGGGGATATAGAAACCCAATGTGGAGCTCATTACTGAGTACCAACTACATCCATGTATCTAGTTTACCATATCCAAAATAGTATGACCAAAAAATAAAATAAATATTTTGATATAATTTGTAACTCACTGGACACGGTTACAATTTATTTACTATTTATTGTCATTCTATGAATGAACGCCAACATGAACCAATTGAATACCATTTTTAGCACCTTGAACCTCCTATCACATTAAATGAATATCTAGACCCATTGACCATAGTTCTATAGGCATTACTTCACGTATGATAATGGAATATGACTATATGTGAGGTATTATTATGTGATAGTGGGAAGATTGTACCCTCTTGTGGTGATAATAATATAGGTCTATCTACATATAATATTAGAATAAGAATAGAACATAGTAGAAGAAATAGATAAAACATGTGGAAACATAAAAAAACAACATAATAATAAATACCAAACATAAAATTTATAGATTGACCTCATCTTAGTTTAAACATAACAATAATAAAATGGGGATTCCCAGGGATGGCCACTTATTCATAAATATATATGAATCCTAAAAAATCCAAATTAATCTATAGTTGACATAGAGGAACCACAATGGCCGCATTCAATCCATCCAATGGAAAAGGATCCACTCAACCACTATGGTCCACCTTCTGAGCTTGATCAATTACCAGATAAAAGATACATATAGTTTACATGAATCCCTAGGAGAAAACAAGAGTGTTAGAATAAATCATAGTAGTACACTGACAATGTGTTCCTGTATTGCATCTTTGATAATGAAGGTTGGATAAAAATAAATAGAAGTTTTCCCAATCATATTTAACAAATAACATGATTTTATTATTCTTAGTAGCCACAAGAAAGTTATCTTATACTTAGACCATCGCCAGTATGTCCGAATAGGTTCACTAGAAATGTATATTGAATGACACATCAAAATTCACATATAAAACATTGGTGGTGAGGATCCAGGGAATAAATCCCAAGGAATCCATTAACATGCAACAACCAAGGTGAACTCTCTGGTTCCATAAAAAATAATTTCTCCCTAACATAATTATATCATTCCTATAAATATCACCCATATGGAACACACTTTCTAATCATTTTTCATTAGGACCTCAACAATGAAAATAATCACCACCTCAAACAATGATTTCCCAAGGAACATTGATTTCTTTTAACCAATAAATTCATGCCATCTCTAAAAATGTGTCATCATGGGGCATGATGATATTTTTCCGCCAAATATCTTGTTCCACAACCTCATAATACACAGAGAGAATCATCCCCCAACTGATGGTCCGATCACCATCTTTTAATGTTCCATCACCATCCACACAACATTCTATAGAGAGAACATCCAAAAATTCTTGATGTTCAACACCACCACAAAAGACAGATCTTCTATTATATCCTCAACCAACATCAAGTGGTCAATACCACCTCATATAATTCTTAATTTTTTCAAATTAATCCAACGGTGCATTGACCAAGAAACGGTTAGAAGAAATCACAATAAATTCCAAATACACATAATATGAAACCCCATTCACATGTGGTCATGTCACTAAACCTCGATGTTAAACACCAACTAAAGTCACATAAGCCATGCCCTTATTTTTATGACCTCCACAGCTCAATACAATGACCATGTTTCCTAACCCAGTGATCAAATTCATCCCATGTAACTCAGGCATCACCCATCTTGTTGAACCACATCATCTTAGTATATGATACTATCATCACCACAATCTTCGAGAAATGGCTTCCATGATCCCATGAAACACATTCATTAATTTTTTACAATCATTTTTATATAAAATGTGCATCTAAATTAAAAATACAGAGACAGTCCAATCCCTTTAACTATATTAACCACAAAAAATGGTCTTGGTAATATCAAATGACATCCTATGAAATCATTTAATTAATTTTTAAAAAAAATATTCTTATTTATAAGCCTCTTTCCCAATCAACCCACATGGTGCATTTATAGTGCACCACCAAGAAAAATACAAAATCACTAACAAATATCCTCTACTCCTACATTGTAATAGTAGTCACTCGATCATCTAATATTGGCCTCTATAATTTAACAAAATTAAAATGGAAAAAAATATTAATATGAACATCATGAAAATATGGTAAAATAGATCACATGGATTTAGAATTCATTGTGGTGAGATAAATGAATAATAAGGGATATAAGATCAAAGGACATAACATTAATAATTGTATCCACCAATAGATCAAAGATTGGTGCTCAGACAGAGTACATGGATTAGAGAAATGGATAATTGAAATTAGAGGAGAGCCCCATTTCCATGTGATAGAGAAGGAAGAATAGATAATGAAAATTAGACAATGGGGGATGTTTTATTTTGGGACATTAAATCAATTTAATGAGGCACATGGTTGGGAAATGTGATTTTGGTTATGGATTCCCAACCTCTTGGTGCTCACTATCCAAGCATCATACACGCATGAGCTAGCCTCATGATTTCCCAAACCATTCATAAGCCATGGGACATCCCTATATTAAAAAATATAGGGGTGTTGAACAGTCATGAATCCCATTCTATATGGTTAAAAAACCATGTCACGTGCCATTCGAGGGTGACATGGTTACACCAAGGAGGATCCGTGGTTTTTCCAGAACATGCACCTTGATTTGTGATTTCTTTAAAAATGGTTTCTACGTCCCTCCACCACAAAAAATCATCAAGACCCCCAAGGAAATTATGGTCCACAAAAAATCTATGATCAACGAATTATGTCAAAAAATCTCCCTTAATTATGTTCCTATGATCCTCATAAGAGAAGGACTTACAACTATGCTTGAAAATTAATATAGGTTGAGGAATTTATATCCCATTAAAAAACAAATGACATTACAATACGTGATACATTGAGGGATGGGGATGGAATAATTTTGAAGGTAGGGTTCATGGGATGGATTAGTAAATGAATAAGGTTGGACTAATATTTATGTGTAAAAAATGAGGATATAATATGAATAATTCAGTGTTTGGAGAAATTTGTTTGAATGATATAATGGGAGGGATCATGAGTTTATAGAGCATTCTAATAATAATATTAGGGATTTAAATCTTGATTAAAGAGTGAATTCCTTCTATAGTTGAGTTTGTGATCATAAAATGACATCGTAAATTCTTATGGGATTATAGATGGGGGATCTGTATCATAGTGTATTCCCTTAATGTTATTATTTATAGAATGGTTTTCTCAAACTAATAATTTTCTATAATTATCTAAAAAGGGAAATTTTAATATAATTTTTTTATAATTATTCCACTAAAATTATTGTGTCATCTATACATTATGAATTTAAAGGAATAATATTTTATTTCATAATATATAATATTAATTTGTTATAGGAAATATATTTCGAATGTAATTATTAAAACACTATGTGTAAAACAAATATAAGTAATTTAAAAGTGTATAAGAATGAAATATTCTTTCTCATAGTATCTCATGAAAATAATACTTCCTATAATAATTAATGAATGTATATAAAATATAATATATATTGATAAATTTGAAAAGTGAATAAAATTAATGATTTTAGAATATTATTTTGGGAAACTTATAGGAATACCTAATAGATATGAGACCTTAATATGTTTTTTAAATATATATAAATGTCATGTGTATATAAATATGACTGGTATGATATTTATTCAATAACATGAATATTGAAATTATATATAATATCATAATATATATTATTTAATTTAAATTATATATATAATAATTGTATTTTTCATAATAATGTAATGATAAAAAAAATTAAGTCATCATTTTTTAAGGAACTCTTTTAAATATTCATTAAATATGTTATTTTATATTTTTTGAAAGATAAAAATTATCTTTTGTATTGTTTAATATTTATGGTATGGATTCTAAATTTATATTTAGGGTGTAAAATTTATTTATGTTGGTATTTATCATATTTTTTCAAAAAATAATTTTATAAGAAACTAAATACATATTTTAAAAGAATGTAAAAAAGATATATTTGACATGTTATGAATTTTATATAAATAAAAGTTATTTACAATGTAAATATTACTATTCTAAAAATATTTCATCACTATACTTATAGTAAAGTTTCGTACCTTTACATTTCTACTTTTTCATTGCCTATAATCGGTCATCCTATTTTGGATTGTTTGGTTATAGGAATAATTTTTTAGGACTAAAAAATAATGAACGTTGCTAAATAATGATTTGATCTTGTCAACGTATCTAATGCCTCTTACATTACATATTATTTTTTATATTCTGAAAATAAATATTATAAATGTTTTTTATCAATTTAGAGACATAATATTTCTTTCAAAATGTTTCAAAAACATCACTTATTAAATTATATATCGATTAATTTATATTCATTCACTCATGGTAAAATGATTTTGTTTGGGCTGGTTCAACCACATAGATATAGAATGCTACATTAATTTTTTCATAATGATTATGGTGGATTAACTAAACATAAATATTGAATATATATGTAATTATATATGAATAAAGGTTTTTATACTATATATAACCCCCAAATGAATATTTTTTTAGGAAATAAATCATTAGTATTAGTATAGTTTCCAAAAATATGTAAACTAATTATTAATTCCTTAAAAAATATTTCTTTATAATTTTTGGATGTAATATTGAATATTATAATTTATTATTAAATACTGATTGGAGTAATATGAATATAATTAAGTTTATGAAATTATAAATAAATTATTATGAGTGTGACCATAATAAAGGATCAACCAAGGGACCATTATAAGTAATATTATTTTATGATAGATATAGACTATGGGTAACATATATATATTTATAATAAATTATTATAATTTGTTAATATTAAGTGAAATAAATAAATTCTTTTTAATAATTTAATATAAATACGTAATACATGATGAAAAAGGGAGTATTAAAATGCTAAAGAATGGTTGATGTTAATTAAATGAGTTTCACATTAATCCCTCATTTAATGTCAAATAGTATGCACCTATATTTTATTGAGATGATTTTATATATTATGATGTTAAAATCAATAGTTACTTTATTTTTTATAATTATCTATCGTTTATGTACATAATTATTATTTCGTAATCCACTTAGGGTACTGAATGTAAACCATCATAAGCCAAGAATATTAGATATTATATATTGGACCTCTTCTATGAAAATCATCACAAATAGGACAAACATATACCATAAAAATTTGGACTTGGATAACCTACCATATCGAATAACTCATGTATTGATATATAAAAACAAATTAATAAATTTTGGGGAAATATAATTCTAAGACTACCAATCACATAATAATAAAACATATACGTAAACACACACTCAAATATATATATATATATATATATATTAAGATGAACATAGAAGATTTCATAAATCCAAAATAGTTAAATTAATCGATGAAAATAAAAAGTATTCCAAAACATTTTCATTACATATTGAATTATATAGAGAAATATATCTTGTAATTTAATTAATACATGTCATGTAATAAATAAATAAAATTAAAATATGATTATGAGGATAACTAACAGTTATGAATAATATTAAAATATTTATTAAAAAATAAATAAGTGTTATCAATGTTATTTATAACATTATTTTGATAGAATATGTTTTTTAAACATATAATATAATATAAATAATATAAATGAAATTAAATGTTTATTTGTAGGACTATATAACATACAAATTTGGATTCATAGAGAATAAAATAAAAATATTAGAGAATATGAAAGAACTGGAAACATAATTCACATGTGATTAGAAAATGTCTCAAAAAATATTTTGAATAATTCAATTCAATTATTAACAGAATATATTTAGTCAATAATTAAGAGAAATGGGATTCCAAAAAAATAAAATGAATATGAACATAGAGAAAAGATATTCCAAATAGAAACGAGACAATAGAGGAAACCACATTTGTAGTCATAATTTATTTAGAATTATTAATCAATTATAGGGGAAATAATAATATCATTCTAAAACATCATGTGGAACTAATGGGAAAAAATATTTAGGATATGGATAGAATGATCTTACAGAATCTCCCAAAAAGTGTTCAAGAATCAATAATCCGATATCTATAAACATATTAAGAGAGAATATTTCTATAATGATTATATTAAAAGATGAAAATGATATAATGAGGGAAAATTTTCTAAATCCCATTATATATATAGAAATTATGATAAAACAATTCAACGTGATATTATATTTACCACATAAAAAAAACTAGGTGGTGAATATAAACAAATCTCAATTAAAGGAAATCTATATTGGAAGGGATGACCATTAATCAGGACTCCCATAAAACAACATTATCCTATTATATAATAGAATTAATCATCATGAAAACTAATTTTAGAACCTCATTAATATGTATCATGTTTGATACTCTTCAAGTATATTAATTATATTTTAGTTAGTGATAGTTTATATTCATCATCAAACTTGATTAGTTGTTATTTCCACTTACAAGATTTGATATGGTGATGTTGAACCACCTTCGTTGATAACCTTCTCATCATTCGTAGATTATTCAAGGTTGTGTAAATATATAATTGTTCTAATTGATAATTTAGAGTGTTTATTTGAAATAATGTTTTAGTAATGATCTTATGAATTGAATTCAGAACAACATGTTTCAATTAATATAACCAATAATAATTTTTTATTTAATATTGATTATTCATTATTATCATCACCAAATTTAAATATACATAACATAAATTACTATATAATACAATATGTATTAAACAATTGGGTTTTTAACATAATTCATGATGGAAATTATGAAGATGATATAGAATCATTGATGTTAAAGTTTCATCATTATTGTAATAATATTTTTCAAGAATAATAAGGAATTTAACAAAAAAATATAATATTGGTGATGATGGTTGGGGATAAGAATGTAATAGAGAAATAAAGGGAAGTTTTGAATACATATTATAATATAATTGATCCTTTTTATCACCAATTCCATCAAACTGAATTATCTAATCCTAATTCATTGAAATATAAGATACACACTATAAAACCCGTACTTTTTATTACACACATAATCATGTTTTATCACATAAAATCATCACTTGATACAATATTGAATATCTAGAGGTCTAGTGTATTTGAGGATTAGAAACATTACATAATGACTTAAAACATGAAACACAACATATTTATTGAAAACTTCCTTTACATGACCACTACATTCCCCTGTACTTAACATTACTTGGGATAACCTAAGGACATGCATAATAAGAGGTGGATTTTTAAAGATAATTAAGGGAGTAAATATTGAATAACATGAATATTAAAATACATGTTATGCAATAGTAAAATCAATGGAGCATAAAAAATGAACATAAAGGCATGATATAACATGAATATCATCACATGGAAATGTGGAAACAAAACATAACAAAGTATTAGCATGATCCAAGGATAATTTCACATGGAGAATGAGTAAACCCACATTTAACATGAATTAGAATGATTAAAACCTCATTGAACTTGTTTTATCATGATATTAATCTTTACCCAAAGCATTAGAACACTATCAGGGCGCACATTTCTTAAAAATTTCTTTTCATGCTTGAGTGTGCCACATATATTATACAACATTGAGTCATTAAATATCATATTTTATTCAATGATAAAGGAATTTTAAATTCATACATGAAACTATATAGTCAATAAGTAATTTTCATAAAGTTTAATTCACTTGATAGAGTTATGGGCATTGTATTCACTACACAATGACTTTGGCTTGGAAAATGGTGATGCAATTTTAGCAGCATAATGACATGACGTAAAAATTCATAAAATTTATTGATGAGAGATAAAGTTGTGTCTCATCATATTTAAATGAAATGGAAAGTAATGGTGTCATATATATACATTTCACAACTTAACTAATGGAATTTAGACTCATAGTACAAAGGAATTACTTGAATGTGTATGTAGAGATAGAAATTCCCTAGGGAATTTCGACATGGTAACAGGTGTATATGGGTGACATTAATGAGAGATAAAGGGGTCTCTAATCATTTAAAAATAAATATGGAATTATGGGGGATGTGAAAAATCATACCCCCAGTATTTGTAATTGAAAATAAAAGGGCCTAACAACATAATGAAATTTTGTCTAAAATGAGAAAGAAAGAAATCTGTTACATGGAAGTATGATCCCAAAGACTTGGGAGGGGATTTATAGAGGATTCATGGGAGTTTGGAGAACCTTGGTATTATTATATAGAGAAGAGGGAAGACTTTGGATGAACATAATTGGATTTGAGTGAAGAGGAAGTGGGAGCTTCGGTGGGTTTATATAGGAAAAGAGGGGGAATTCTTTATTATTTTGGATTGGGACACCACACATTAAAATAATAAAAACCACAAACAAAATATTGGTTTTTCCAAAGGGGAGTGGAATATATTATTTTATAAGTACAATGTCTGATCTTCTTAATATAATAGGGTTTCTTATGTGGAGGTGAGTCACACTCTCAAGGAAATCAATTTAAAATCATAAAATCATTTATAACTTTTGGTGGTTCCCCTAAGACATTGTAAAATAACTCAAAAAAACATAAAATCCCATTATTTTATTGTTAAAACATATATTGGAACAACATAATGTTTATAGTATTTCATTATACCACTATAGGGCCATTATGATATATTCAAACACATTCTATTTATAAACGGTATGTAATTTTCACCCAAAATGTCAATTGATCAAGAAATTTATGATAAATTCACCATTGGATAATTTCGACATCCTGATCCCAAAAATAATATTCATTTTATCTAAATAATTTTCTAAATATGTGAATTTTTACTTTTAATATAAAAACCGACATTTATAGAAAATTCATGGGTTTTGACAAAAAATCTTTCAAGCCTTAATAAAAACACAACTGTATTAATAATAATTATAGGGTCATTTATATTTGTAAAAAATTAATTTTTTAATAATATTATATTAAAATATTTTTAAATTAAAAAAATGACTAATTCATCATAATAGATTTCATAATTAACTAAAAATGCTATTTTTTCTTTAAAATCTATTTACAAAGTAACAATAATAAAATGAATGTATATTCAATATACAGAAATTGTGTACATAATTATAGTACTAAGTTCTTGTTATATAACCCCTTATAACACCTGCATATGGCCAAAGGATAAGGTGTGCGATGGTGATAGACTCTTGGGGTGGCTCAGATAACATCGCTCGGGTGGTAATATCTATCAACTTCCATTTCTCATGTATATGGTTTAGTTTGGGCATAATGTGTCAAAGCTCATCTTGGGAATTTTCAAGAGATAAGACCAATGATTCCACCTCCTTCCTGAGCTCAAAAAAATGGTCTTCCTATGGAGCAATTCTTCTAGATGAGGCCATGACTTCCTTTGTTTGAGTAAATTGGATTTGTTAAAGCCCTATATTTATACTAATCAGGTGATCACTATTCAATGGCTATATTAGCAACAGTCACACTTCATAAAGGTATTTTAAAATCAAAAAACATAAAACAAAGGAAGATCACATTTTATATAACCTTTTTTACATAATAAGACATTTAATTATATCAAGAGTAATTTTCGTAAATAAATGTTTGGGTCATTAAAGTACCCACACAAAAACAGATGTGGGTAACTCTTCTTCACCACTTCCATTGATTCCCATGTTTCTTCCTAAAAATTATGGTTTCTCCAAAACACATTCACGAGGGGCATTGTATTATTTCTTAGAACATTTTCCCAATGATCTAAGATCTTCACCAGCTTCTATTATATTGAAAGGAAATTCCAAAATGGTGCCACATCTAGATTGTGTATATGAAATGGGTTAAGTATGTAATTCCTCAACAGTGATACATTGAATACATCATGTACTTGAGATAGGTTTGGTGGGAGTTCTAGTTAATAGGCCCCTTCTCTAATGCGATCAAGGATCTCAAAAGGGCCAATGTCCTTGGACTAAGCTTTACCTTCTTCCCAAATCTTAGAAATCTATTCCACATTGATTCATGGAGGTACACCATGTTTCTAACATCAAACTCTAGGGATCATCAATGATTATCATCATAGATCTTTTGTCGAGACTGTTCAGATTTAATGTGATGTAGGATGGTCTTAACTTTCTCCCCCATTTCTTCAACCATATCCATACCTACGAGTTTTCTCTCCCAAATATCAACACAACATGCTGGTGTTCTGCAACTCTTCCCGTACATGGCTTCATAGGAAGAAATTTGGATGATTGAGTAGAAACGATTATTGTAAGAGAACTCAACTAGAGGATGATGTTGATCACATACTCCTTTGAAGTACATTGATCACGCTCTATAAATGTACTCAAGTGTTTGGATAGTCTGCTCAGATTGGCCCTCAATTTGACGATGATAAGCCGTACTGATGTTCATCTCAGTATCTAGAGAATGTTAAATACTCTTCGAAAATATAGTGGTGAATCTTGGATCTCAATCATATTCAATCAATAGTGGTACTCCATACAGCCTTACCATGTCACTGATGTATATCCATTCTAGTTTATCGAGTGATAAATCCTCCTGTATTGCAATGAAGTGTGCAGTCTTAGATAGACAACACAAAACAACATAGATAACAATGTTTTTTTTAATGTAATTAGAATTCCAGTAATAAAGTCCATGGTGATGTTCTCCCATTTCAGTGATGTTATGGGTAATGGTTGCATAATCCCCTTAGACTTCTTCCTCTCGGCCTTCACTTTCTAACATACTAGGCACTTTGATTACACTCAGCGATATCCTTCATCATGTTATCCCAACAATAATTCTCTCAAGGATCTCGATACATCTTTCTGTTTCTTGGAAGAGTAGATAAATTAGAACTATGTGCTTCATCCAAAAGTTCTTTCTATAGCTATAGACTTGATGGAAGAAATATAATTTTTCAAAATCTCACAATTCCTTCTAAATTAACACTAAACTCTGAGGATTTCCCTTTTTTGATAGTTTCCACCTTCTTTTGAATTCTCACATCATCATTTTGAGCATCCTTTAACCATTCTAAAATAGATGGTTGTGTAATAATTTGTTAAAGGATTGTGGATGTTCCCTTCTTTATGATTTCCATGTCCATATTCATCAAATCTAAGAATATTGGTTACTTTTTAATTTCCATCAATGATAGAATCACTAGGTCCATTCTACTTAGAGTACCTACCATCTTGTTCACTTTCCCAGGGTGGCAATTGGTTGAGTAATCATAGTTATTGATTAGCTCTAACCATATTCTATGGAACATGTTCATCTCATTCTATGTGAATATATACTTGAGGCTGTTGTGGTCTGTTCAAATTTCACACTTCTCCCCAAAGAGGTATTATCACCAAAATTTTAAAGCGAAGAACACTGCATACAATTCCAGATCTTGGGTTGGATAGTTCTTCTCATAAAAACTCAATTGGATTGAAGCATAAGAAATTACACTGTCATTTTATATCAACACACAACCCAGTCCCTTTTTTGATGCATCACTAAATACCAATAACATTTCACCAAATGTGGGTAATGTGAGTACTTGAGTAGTAATGAGCCTCCAATTCAACCCCTTGAATAATTATTCATATTCATCACTCCATGAAAACAATACTCCCTTCTTAGTTAGATTGGAATGGGGGTTGGAAAATCATCATAAATTTCTCACAATTCAGCCGTAATATCTAGCTAACCACAGTAAGCTAAGAATATTTGTTACCGATGTTGGCCCCAACAATCCCTCAATCATAGCTATCTTGGAAGGATACATAGATATCCCTTTACTTTTGATGTTATGACTCAATAATGATAACTCCTCCAACCATAACACACAAATGTTTTGTAGTTTCCATAGATCGTTTCCTTTTACAAGGTCTATAGTACAGTGGTTCGATGCTTCTCATGATCCTACATGGTTTTGGTGTATATTAGAATATCTTCTATAAATACAACCATAAATTTGACATGGTAATCTCTAAAGACTCTATTCATCATTTCCATGAATATTTTTGTAGAATTAGTGATTCCTAAATGCATTACTATGAATTCATAGGGACCGTAACTTGTACGAAAAGAAGTCTAGGGGATATACTCCTTATTTACCCTTACATTGAAATATCCTTACTACAAATCCACCTTGGAGAAGTATTGTGCTCCACATAGCTGATCGAATAGGTCATCAATTCATGGTAGAGGATACTTGTTCTTTAACACAATTTTTTTTGATCTCATAATAACCAATGAAAAGGAACATTGACCCATCCTTCATCTTGATGAAGAGGACTGGTGAACCCCATAGTGAAGCACTTGGGCATATAAACCATTTATCCAAATTCTCTTATAGTTGTCTCTTCAGATTCTCAAGCTCCACAAAAGACAATTTATATGGAGTCTTGGATATTTGAAATGTCCTGGGTATAAGATCAATTGAGAATTATACATCTCCTCTATGAGGGAGACCAAGAAATTCCTCATGAAAAACTTTAGCAAATTCCCTCATAACAGTCATGTATACAAGGATGGTTGTTTCATTAGACTCAATCATCTAAGAATGATATACATGCTCATAGGGTAGTCGTATCCATGCTTGAGATGATGGTGCTAAATAATATTTATCTTCCCCCATTCACTTGTATAGAATCGGGGGTCAATTCTCCATATAGAGATTTACTTCCCTCTCATGGAAATTTTTGTTGGCTCTATATAAGGAAATCCAATCCATGTCATGAATTGAATCAAATTCCACCATAAAGAGTATGAAGAGGTTCACCAGGATGTTCAATCCAAAAATTATGATAGGGGAGGAGTTATAATCATGGGATGCAATGATGGACCCATTTTAGAAACTCACAGAAATCATTACTTCCACGATTTTTTGTTGTGTTGAGATTGTTTTACTAAACATTAGGGATAGAAAATAATGCGTAGAACCAGAATCAAAAAGTACATTATCATTTTTTGAATGGATAACTAGTGTACCTATCTCCACTTAGTTGTCAGGGTTCACTTAGGTGGTAGTGATGGAAAAATCGCACCCTTTCCATCTTTTAGGTTGTTGGATTCCTCCAAAAACCCTTCGATTAGGGAACTGATTCTCATGTTACATTTGTTCTTTGTAGTTCAACCAATAAAAATGCATTGAGGGTCAAAATGAGTGTTCTTATTATTAGATTCTACCGTGGGTTTTTCTTTTTGGAAGATAACAGAAAAATTACCTTATCAGCCACACCTAAAGGATTTCTTTATGCTCTTCAGTCAATTTCTAGGGTGATTCTTTCCACACCTTTGGAAAGTGGGGTGTGGGATTTTCTTATCACCATTAGATTTATCCATCAGACCACCATAATTGAAGTCCACCATACACTTCTTATCCCCATGATACCCCTGAGATTCTCCAATCTCCATTTCAAATTTGAGGGAACATCAGAAAATTTCATCATATCAATCGATGTCATGGACTGCTAAGGATTTTTTTAGGCTTGGTTTCATCCCACCAAAGAAGCAATCAACCTTGAATTCATGGGTGACCACAAAGTTGCTGGCATATCGTACAATCCTTCTGAAGTTTTCCTCATATGCTATGACAAATTCATTGGCTTTTTCACATTGGGGAATGAAAGTATATTTCCATATTAAGTCAGAGGGTGTGCAGAAAATATTTATAGAAAAACCTATTCTAGAAATCCTTCCATTCCAACTCCTTGATCTACTCCTCAGGGTTCGTATTTTTGATCAATGTCCACAATTGATCAACTTCACCCTCCATACGATAAGAAGACATAAGAACCTTCTCTTGTTGGTAACATTGAAGGATGTATAAGATAATTCCAATGGATTTGATCCATTGTAAAAAAATTGTGGGATCAGATGATCCATTAAAAGTAGAAGGCATTTGTTTCATGAAACACTCAATTGTGACGTTTTTTTCATAAGGGGTTTAACATTCCTATTGACCCTTCTTTCTATACATTTATTGAGTTAACTGAGTGAGTATCATGACAATGTTCATGATTCCCACACCTAATCGATTGAGAATCTAATTAGAACATTCATGACATCGATCTTTGCATCAGTTGTTATCCTATGTTCTCCAATTTCCAGCCATTGGATGGAATAAAAGGAATTTTAGGGGTAACACATAAAGGGTAATCCAAGGAAGAATGGATGAATTATAAATAACTATTATTTCAATTAGTTATGAATCTATAGGCTTTGATCTATGTTATACCTGATCTACTTCCCAACATACATTCTTAGGGGCCATTTTATTCCCTAAATACTGGTTCATAGTAAGCATGTGAATTTACCAATGAATATACCCAGAGATTGTGGTAACCAAGAGTGTATCAAAGCCCGTTATCATGTACCAGGATACCCCAGGTGAAGCCCAAAAATCATTGTCAGAGTTTTCACTCCTAGGTACATCTATGCCAGAGTCTCCTCTAACTACTCGTATCTAGAGTAGGATGAATTTACTTGATAAACAACTAAATCACTACTCACCAAAAATTAGGGATTTTTTATTATACAAAATTTAATCCCTATGTCTTTCACTATGGTTTTATAACCATATTCCCAAAAATAACTAAACCTAACCTCTATACTAAATATATTACCCCTGATTTTTATTACACAGTTTAACATGATTTATTACATTAAATATTCACATAATATAACATAGAAGATCATGAGGTATAGTTTCTTTGGGGCATAATAATTACATAATGACTTAAAACCTGAAACATGACATCTTTATTGAAAACTTGAATTACAGGACCACAACATTCCCTGGTACGTAGCATTGCATGGGATAACCTAAAGATATGCAAAAAAAAGGAAGATCCATAAAGCCTAGTAAAGTAGATAACAAGGAATAACATGAAAAATACAATACATGTTAAGAATTAGGCATATCAATGAAGCATAAAATAAATGTTAACATAAATTCATGATATTGCATGATTATCATAACATGGAAATGTGGCCACAACACATAACATTGTATAGCATGATTCAAGGCACATTGCACATGGAGCATGAGTAAACCCACAATGCACTTGAATTAGAAAGAGTAAACCCTCATTGCACATGAAGTATCATGATTCTAATCTTTACCCAATGCATTGGAGTTCTATCAGCCCTCACCCTTCTTAATCATTTCATTTCATGCATAAGTGTGCCACACAGATCATACAACATAGAGTCATTAAACATCATCATTTATTAAACTGTAAAGGAATGTGGAATTAATACATGAAACTATACACTCAATAAGTCTTTGTGAATATAGTTGAATAACCTTGATAGAGATATGGGCTTGGTATTCACTACACAATGACTTTGGATTTGAAAACCGTGGTGCAATTTCAGCAGCAAAACGACATGACATAAAAATTAATAAAAATTGTTAAAAATATAGAAAGGGGTGTCTCATAATATGTACATGAAATGGAAAATAAGGGGTCCTATATATATACATTTCCCAACATGTGTAATGGAATTTAGACTCATAATACTAAATAATTGCATGAATGTAAATGTGGAGAGAAAAATTTCTTACTGAATTTTGGCATGGTAACGAGTGTAAATGGGAGTCATTAATGAGAGAGAATGGGGTCTCTAATAATTTCAAACATAAATAGGACAATATGAGAGAGCTTTTAAATCATACCCCAACATTTTTAACTGAATATAAAAGGGCATAACAACATAATGAAATTTGGACAAAAATCTGAAAGGATGAAATCCCATACATGGAAGTGTGATCCCAAAGGATTTGGAGGGGTTTGAGAGAGGGTTATTGGGATCTTGGGGTGCCTTTGGAATACTATATAGAGATGAGGGAAGTGGTTAAAAAAATCAATAGGCATTTAGTGGAGATTAGTTGGATCATGGATGGGTTTATATAGTAAAAGAGAGAGAATTATTTATTCTTTAGGTTTGGGAGACCACACATTAAACTAATCAAAACCAAAAACAAACCCATAGTGTTTTCCCATGGTTTTCCCAATGGTTATTTTATGATATTATTTTATATGGAAAATGGAATGAAATCTTAAAATAATAGGGTTTCTAATTTTTAGGTGGTTCACACTCTCATGGAAATCAATTTAAAAAGTTAAAGTATTTTATAAGTCTTTGAGGGTCCACTAAGGCTTTCTAAAATAACTCAAAAAAACCTAAAATCATATTATTTTAATGGTAAAACATATATTGGCCGAAAATAATGTTTATAGTATTTTATTACTTCACTATTAGGCCATTATGATGTTATAAAACACATTATATATTAATATCGTATTTTATTTTTACCCAAAAATTCGACGATCTTAGAAAATTATGAACATTTCACCATTGGATAATTTCTACATCCTGATTCTCAAAATAATTTTTATTTTATCTAAATAATTTTCTATATATGTGAATTTGTACTTTTAAAATAAAAACCAGTAATTAAAAAAAATTATTGGGTTTTGAAAAAATTTTCTTTCAAGCATTAATAAAAAACACAATTGTATTCCTAATAATTATACGGTTATTTATATTTAAAAAAAGTAACATAGTAATAATATTAAATTAAAAAATTATTTAATTTAAAAATCCATTAATTCATCAAAATAAAAATCTTAATTAACTAAAAAATGATACTTTTGTTTTAAAAAGATTTTTAAAAGTAAAAATAATAAAATGAATGTACATTATTTATAAAAAATAAATTAAAAAATCATAGTACAAGTATATTGTTACATAAGCCATTATAACAGCCCCATGTGATTGGAGGGTAAGGTGTGCGATGGTGACAGACTCTTGGGGTGGCCCAGGTAAAATCACTCAGGTTGAAATCTCTATCAACTTCCACCTCTCTCGTAGGTGGTTTTGTTCGAGCTTAATGTATTGAAGCTCTACATAGGCTTCGTTAAGAGCAATTCCCATTGATTCCACCTCCTTCCCAAGCTTCAAAAAATGGGCTTCATAAAGATAAATTCTACTTTATGATGACATCGATAAATTTCTCTGGGTAAATTAGATTTTCTAAATCCCTATATTTATACTAATCATATGATCAGAATTCAACGGCTATATTAGAAATGGTCAAAATTCATAACGGTATTTTAAAATCTAAAAAACATAAAACCAATGAATTTTACATTTTATATAACCATTTTACATAATAAGACATTTATTTAGATCAAAAAGAATATTCATTAAAAAATATTGTGTCGTTACACAAACCATTGGTAAAAAATTTAGGAGATATAATTTGGAATGAAATTTAATTAGAAATAAAAGGACACATGTGGTATGTAGTTGGCATAGGGGGGTCCTTTTAGTGGGGTCGTTGAATTGGGGTTGGAAAGTTACATCATTTTGGAATATCATAAATAACTACCCTGGTGATATTACATGTAACACGATTTCAATGTCATAAACCAACAAATATCAATAGTGGTTATCAATATTTCTATTCAATGGACGTTTTACTGGTTTAATATAATATAGAATTATTTCATTCATTGATTTTTTATGAAAGATCTAATGTGGATAACACTAGTTATCGATATCATACCAATATGTTATAGTTATTCACCTTTTAAAACATAGTTACTTATATAGTTCCAATTGAATACTATAATGGTAGATCCAATTATATGATAAATCAACCAAACGAAGATATTAACCACCACATGAAATCATTGAATATGATTTCAACATAAATTCCATAGTTTTAATGCTTCATTTATATTAAAATATATTTGTGTAGAAGAAGAATTGAAAATGGTTATATATATATATTCAATTATCATTAAGTAAATCATTAGAAAATTAATTTTAACCATGAATATTAAAAATATAATAATTAATGTGTAAAAAATAATGCATTAAAACTTATTTTACACATTCATGGTGACTTTATTGAGTATTGAATCCTCTCAAATAGTACATATATATTATGCCATAGTATGGGGATCAACCACAACCCAAATTGAAATTTATATATTAGGGTTCTTTGGAATACCTATAAAGAAATGGGTGGTAAACTTTTCCCATTTATATACATGTATTGAAGATGATTTTATCATCTACATTAATTTTGTGTAGAATAAACTATGAGATATTTACTCTATTGTCCCCATGTTTATGTTTTCCAACTGATATTATCTCTAATATAGGGACATATGATTCTATTTATAGGATGGATAGTGAATTATGAGCCATGTGTATCATCAAATAGATTATTTTTCAGTTATATAATTTAATGGACACATAATTATTTTCAAAATAATATAATTATATCCATTCAATGATGAACTATAGAATATTCATTATCATTTTATTTTTATTTATTTTCATCTTCCATTCCTCTTTTTTTTATACATAGATTGATAGATCAATAGCATTCTAGATATGGTTAAATATCTCAAATTTTAATGTGATATCAAGGTAAATATTTGAAAAATCAAAGATTATTGGGACTCTTTTCATCACCATCATGGTGAAGGTATCACAATTCATTTAGACCAAAGAATCAAATAACCTGTTCGAATTTGTTGGGCTATTTAATATTGAGAAATCCTAGTCTGGGATGAACTCCAATCATTTATTTTTTCAAATGCTCGAATACTTTTGTGAATATATAATCTATAATATATATATTTTATACATTTCTTACTAATATATTTCTCAAAAACCACTGATAGTATCCTAATAATCTATAAAAAATACGGATCCTTTTTATGGTTCTCAAATATTCTTTTAGTTTTTTATTTCCCATAGAATATATAGGAATATCATCTATAAAGACAACTAAAAAATAGTCATGTTAAAATATGAGGATTATATTAATTATGTAAATAAATATTGAATTTATATTTTAATGTCTAAAAATAATCACTATGAATTAATTATGGTAATTTCATGAATAAAAAATCATTGTCGGTATATCCTCTCTTTTCACCAATAATTGATGAATTTATATTGATGCACTATCATTAAGAAGTGTTGATCCACCTATAGTTGATCAAACATTTCATAAATAGCAGGCACAGGATAATTTTTATTTATCATTATTTTATTATGTTAATCATAATAATTTGAAATATACAATTATTTATTATTCTTCTTATCAATAAAGATTGGTGAACATAATTATGAATCACATGGGATTATAAATCCATCATACATAATATATTGTAGTATATTATTTATTTAATTTAAATCAAAATGGTAATTTCTATAAGGAGTCTTAGATATTTGTTTAGAATATGGTAATTGATCAATAGAAAACTAAACCCCATAATCATGGGGAAAATGAAGAAACCATTCTGAAAAAAATAGTATATGGCAACGAAATTATTATATAATTAATACTAGGTTTCGCCAAAAACATTTTTGTCAAATGAAACTCATGATTATATTTTAAGATGTATAATATGGATTCAAATTTTATTGTTTTTCAGAGTTGTAATTTAACCAATAAATGATCAAAGGTTTACCTAAGAGAATAAATATGAATTCTATAACTCTATTATTGTAATGGGGTATATTAGTGTTAGATATTCCACTTCGATAATCAAATAAATTATATAAATGGGAGATAAATCATATATGGAGGAATAAAATTATAATATTCCATGTTTAGGAAAGAAATGTATAATTTTGATTCATTTTTTACATGAAGAGGTATTTTGAAAACAAATTTAGTATCTAATCCTTAGGGTGATGAATTAATTAAAATAAAAATTATTCATTTTATGAGAGAGTGGGTAGAAATATAACAAAATAATAAATTTCTAGTTGATGAATATTTAATTTGTATATATATTTTTCCTTCACATTCCCATCATATTATATAATTTATCAATACACAGTCTTTCCCCCTATACCTTAGCTTTCGATAGGTTTACTATTGATTATTCACATTAACCCTTTCATTGGTACACTGATTTGTATATTTTTCTAATTCCATAAAATTGAATCATTTTAGAATGGGATTTTTAATTTATAGGACAATAATATCTTGCATTGTTTTGGAAAGGGAATTATTATTCTTTAGCTATCATATGATTGATATAATTATTTTCCACACTAGAAACACATCCTTATTACCTTGAGTATATTTTCCCCACATTTTAACTTATAGTTTTTTTGTGAATAATGATAAATAATTTTTATCCACTGGTTGTGTCATTTTAGTTAATATGAAACTCCATTTTCCTTATAATTTCCCCAAAACAATAATAACTATGAGTGTCTCTAAAATTTATTTTTGACATGAGAAGAAATCAAACAATTCCAATAATTCTAATAATATTCATTATTGATAATTGAAAGTTTATATTTGTTGAGAGGATATCAAATTAGAATTTAAATAATGAATGAATAGTATATTGTTGAATTCTTAGTTTTATTTGAAGGTGTTAATCCAAGAATAATAAATATTCTTTCAATAAGGGTTTTTTGTTTATTTATTTTTTTTAAAATGAAAGAAAATTTATACAATGCATGAATGTAATAATATATGAAATAATGAATAAAATTCCAAAATGAGATAGCCTCAGATTAATCCATAAATAGATCTCTGAATTTCACTAAATATGTTACCAAGATTATTTCTTTTTTTACACTAATTCATGAAAAAAAACCATTATTATATAAATTGTGTACACGTAAATCACATTAAGGATATATTTTATGTTATTTCCCACTACTATATCTAGAGGTTCACAACCGTGTTTCCACGCAAAACGAAAACCTCATTTTTGATAAAAGAACAACAATTTGAGAATTGGAAGAGGAGATATATTTTTTTGAAAAGAAATTGATGAAGGAGGACAATCTGGTACAATCACTGAAAAATAATCCAAGATCCCCAATGCACTCAATGAAAAAAAAATCCAATAATGGGATTTTTTTCAATCATTGAATTTCATACAATGGGACATCCTTAGGTTAAGTGTGCAACATTGATGATATCCTATGAATCACTACATAAAATAAAACATGAAGAGTTAGGCAAAGACCCTAGAATAGAATATAATGATGTGATATTAACTATTAAATTTACCTAAACCCTAATCAAAGAATATCAATGGATTATTCAAAGGTCTCAAATATTTTTATAATAATTAAGAGGAAAATATATATAGTATCATCAGTATTTATATCCTTTCACCATAAAATATATACAGTGATCATCCAATACCATGGTTTCCATATATGATTTGATGAGTGACATGGGTTATTTAACATATCTTTTTTAATTATTTGATATAGTAGGGAGAAGGTAATGTTCTTTTTATTATTTCATGACACTGAGGGGTTAAACATGTAGTATAGATTACCTATTTAGTATAGATTCGCTATGATTTATTTCGGTGTATCGTGTGAATAGTACTTTTAAGATTCAATACCAAAAATTTTGGTGTATCATTATCATATGTAATAACTAAATTCTCTATAATTTGAGTACATATTTAGTATTAGTGGAATTTATTTACACATTAGTCTCTTTTTTATGTATCTAATCATTATATAGATCAATTGATTCCTTTTATTTTTACCCAATTGTTGAGTATGTGGGATATTTCCATGAAGACTTATATTCCATGGTGTAGGAAATAGTGTTTCATCAATACTATGTATTATGAATATATTCTAAATCATGTTAGGAATCACTTTAATTATATAGAGGTGTAATATTGATAATAGCATGCATATTATGAAATCACACCCATAAAATGTCTTGTGACCCATTTTTTTCAACCCTAGTCGTATGTTCTAACATTATGTAACACATAGTTAACCATTATGTATTATAACAGTTACACATTAGTGTTCTGAAAAATCCATGTTTAATTTTTTAACAAAAAGGCTAAAATGTGAGACTATAAAACTCATATTTGTGGGATTGTTTACTTTTATATAGTAGATTAATTTGTAATTTTCCAACCTTAGTTAACTCAATATCTTCTATAGGATTCACATTCACAGTATTAAATTACTATTATATACATATAAAATCTCAAGGCTTTTCAATTTTCATCAACTATATTTGAAAGTAACATAATTTATATTACGTATCACCTAAACATTATTCCCATTAATAAAGAAACTCTTAAAATAAATATAAATTAAAAAACATCATATATGATTTTCTTTTGTAAAGTTTTAAGTGACATATTCAGTGATAAATCATGAATATAAAATTGTTAAATTTATTCCAAAATGGACAGACAATTAAAATTATCATAAAATACAATCAATTCAAAGATAACTAATAAAAAAATAAACCTATTGGTATATATTTAGTTATCCATAAAATAAAATTTAAAAATTACTTATTTAATCTATTATGAAATACTATTTTTACTATTTAGATGATAATTTATAATTAAAATATATAGTATTTTTGGGTTCATCACTTACCTACTCAAAAATAAGAACATGTAATCTTGTTAAAAATGGTCTTTCTTTTATAGAATTTAATGTTTTGGTTTGATAAATTCTATATAAATAGGGTTTAACATAATTAATGTTCTTTTAAATAACATCTTCATTTATCAATCTCTTATTGTTATTTTGACGCATTTAGCTACCTCCCACTTCAATGATATGACACAAATTACATTCTAATATTTATATTTCTCACATATTCATCTCGGTTCAATCATTTCCTCACATAAATAAATTCCATTCATAATGTTAGGAACTATATATTTTTTTCATTTCTCAAAATACAATGTATGTATTCAACACTTATTTAATATTTCATTGGATTTAATTATTATTGAATAACTCGATGTTGAAATTCCTCATAATGTCACGTGAAATCAAAATATCCCATTTTTTCAAGTTTCAAGGGAATTATATTCCAATCATTTTCGTTGTATCCCTCATATTTTTTTCCATATAAGAATAGTCACCCATAAATTTCTTTAATAAATAAATTTCCATATTATTATAATTTTATTCCATTAATTTATCCCCAAGTAAAATAATTTTACCTATTTTAGTACTATTTTTTCTTTGATTCATGGCGAAATTGACTATTTTCTATAGATCAGAAGTGATAAAATGATATAAATAGTTTTTATTTTGATGAAATGTCCACAAACTCATAAAAATAATTGAAAAAAAACATAAAATATGTACAACCAACTCTAACAAGTCCCATATCCCCACCCCAACATATTTATAAAAATAACTCTATGTATTTCAAAAATTGTAATGTTAATGAAAAAACATACGGATAATAAAAAAGTGTAAAAAATGGAAAGGTATGAAATAAAATTTTTTTCATTGAAATTTCGTTCCTCTAAAAAAAATTTGTGCAATACACATCCACTATTCTAAATAATATAATTTGTAAAATTTAAAAATTTATAATTTTTCTAAAAAGAAAATATAAAAAAAATTATATATTGTGTTCGAAGGATTTTTGGTATATCTAACCAAAGAGGGGTTGTATTTTTTTATCCACAGAGAGATAGCCATTTATTCATCCCTAGTTTATAGGGGGAGGTGGTATGTATTTTGAAAATACCAATATCATATTTATTTTATAGAAACATGTATTTAATTCCCTTTCAATTTACCTATTTCCAGAACATTTCAATTTTTAGCCCTCCCTTCAACTATTATCAATATGTTAATAATCAATTGGAGGTGGTGAAATGATATAGGGGTTTTATATATACTACCCTTCGTTTACCAATATGTATTTTTAATAGTATATATGATAGGAATCCTCAAGGGTTTGTTCCCAGTTCATATCAAATTATCCTAAATTCAATTCACTTTCTTCTTCTTATACTTGATCTTCTAGAGTGTCTAAATCCCTATCAGCCTAGATGTGAAGCAGAATTAGTTCCTTGTTAGATTAGTCATAATTATAAACCACTTAAATAATCTATTTATGTTTAGAAATGTTATAAAAAAGGGTACTTGATCAATGATATAGAACATTTGGGGCCCAATATTTGAAAATAATATTTGGAAATAATATTTAATAATCTAAATATTTTATCAAATCTAACATTTATTCTATTTTGAAACCTTTTTTTTCATTAAATGACCTTGAAATATAATTCATTATAGAAGGAGACAAGGGATAGTAAATTTTGTCCTCAAAATGGAACATGTAATTTTTTTTCATCACCTATATCTAGTTCTAGAATCCATGAAATTGAATCATACATTTCATTTCAATAGTGATAGGTTTGTAATATAGACTGAAAATAATAAAAAATATAACTGTAAATATTAAAATATATTACCATGATATATATATTAGTATCCACATATATATATACTTATAAAGGAAAAACATGAAGGTGTTGGAAATGGGTCATCTATATATTCATCAAATCCAATAACCCCGATAATGATACTGACATTGATATCTAAACCACAAAATATGTTTAATGGGTATTATATGTTAATTTAACATTGATGAATATGTGTTTATTCTTATATATATATTATTCCTATATTTCTTTTAGATCATCCATTACTCACTTAATATCCTCAATAATGAAAGAATTTTGTGATGTTCCTCATCTAGTAGTTTACAAGTGATGGGCCAAGGAGGGATTTTCAATTATTCATGAACTCAATTTATGTACACTTCTTCAACAAAACGGATTTTAATTTTTATCATTATATATTTTTTCTGACCTAAACAATAATTTATTTTTTTATTTTATTTACACTATCCATTTTCACTTTCATTTAATAATTATTGTACTTTTCATCCACCAATATTGTAAGGCATTATTGTTTTTCAGTATTGTTTCTATTAAGATGTATTTTGAATATTTAGTTAATATCTTGAACCACATCTGAACACCTCGCCCCGACCTCATTGGCTTGAGGAGGCGGTGAGGGCTACTTGGCCTTATGTGACATTCCCAAGACTCCAAATAATGGCAATAAATTCCAAGGGATTCAAGATTAAGTTGGGGAAAGATTTTCCCTTAAGGAAAAACCCACCAAAACATCCACTAACAGCTACTACATGATGCATGTCAAATAAATTGTCAAACCATGCATTCCCAAAAATACAACTAAATTGTTCCACAACACAACTCAAAATCAATACAACCCGACATGTCCACAAACATCACAGTATACTACGGAAACTAAACAACCAAACACCACAAGCCATGACACAACCACAGTTCCATACCAAGCTCCGTGCTCCAAGCTCCACCAAGGGATCAAAAAGCTCCACTAAAGGAGGGGGGTGCCTTCCCTTTTTCACGTCATGGTACACAATATTAGCAAAGACACCAACATTCCAAATCTGGGGGTGAGTACTAAAACTTAGTAGTATTTCCCCAAATGACTTCCCTACACACGCCACTAGGATAAAACCATTAGAAAATTTATATAAAACAGTTTATATAAAATAAATCACAAGTGCAACCATTTTCATAAGCCCAACATGCCCTTACCAATCCATCACACCCAAACCATGAAACCAAGGTAAAACCAACCGAACATGCCACAATCATTCCAACATTTACATATTAGCACAACAATTCCATCTTACGAAGCAATTCACAACAAAAAACCAAAACGGTGGGACTTCTTCCCAACCTATTCACCCATTCAGACCAAAACAATCAAAACGGTGGGACTTCCGCCCAACTCGTTCACCCATTCACTACAAAGAAATCAATACGGTGGGTCTTCGGCCCAACTCGTTCACCCATTCACAACAAAGCATTCAAAATGGTGGGACTTCTGCCCAACTTGTTCACCAATCAAAATGGTGGGACTTCCGCCAAACTCATTCACCCATTCACAACAAAGAAATCAAAACAGTGGTACTTTTTCCCAACTCATTCAGCCATTCACGAGTAGCAGCACTTCCGACCACTACCCACATAGTGGTTCTTCTGACCACTATCCATCACCCGTTTATAGTGGGACTTCCCACCCACTTCAACACAACATTTCAACCAAGCATAAAACCCATCAACATCACAACAACATGCAATCAACCAATTTTTATTGCATAACAATCCCCTTCAATAAAATCATCCATTTATTAAAAATCATTTTCCATGCCCAAACCCCATTTCAATAAAACAAACTCTTTATTAAAAACCATTTTCCATCAACCATTTTCCAAATCAATCTCAACCACCCATTTCAAAATCTCCATTTTAAAATCCACAACAATAACATTTCACCATAGGATCCCCTTTTCCCTAAAAACCCCCAAATTAATTTTCAACCAAAATCACACATCATAACATAATTAATTTCAATCACAAAAAATTATTTATAACATGTAACCACCGGTTAAAACCGAGTGGAGTCGGGAGAGAATCCACCTACCTTTAGGGTTCCCGAGAAATCGAACCACGAGCCACCACACCTCAAATCTGGAGAATGCACTACTAAAACCTCTCTAGATCTCTTTCCATAATATGCACAATCCATAAAAAATCATTCAAGGCAATAAAAACCCTAGATCCACACACAACAAGTGTATATCTAGAAAACCCAGAAAGATGGAAGAGTAGATCTAGAGGAAAACACAAACAATCCATGATAGAAGACTTACCCGGGAGAAACCACCTTCAATCCACCAAGAAACATCGTAAAAAGCCTTCCAAACCAAGTGGGAGAGCCCCTATAACCCCTGAGAACCCAAAATCCTGAGTGAGGCTCATGTGGGAGAATGATTGGAGTGTTTTAGGTCAAGCCCGAGGGATCCCGGAACTTATAACCCTATTTTTATGTGGTCGCACGGTTAGCCCGCACGGTTTCGAAAACCATGCGCCCACTACTGCCTTGAGAGCAAGGGTCAGCACAGTTTCCTCACACGGTTTGGAAAACAGTGTGTAGGCCGTGCGAAACATTCTGTCTCCCCTGCATGGTTTCCTAGAGAACCCTCACGGTTTTTACTAACCGTACTCAAACCATGCACCACTTTAAAGGCCTCCAAAATCATCCAAAACCTTTCCAAACTCTCCCAACCTATTCCCAACTCATCCCATGCCCTTAAAACACATAAAACATTCATTAAAAAAGGCCACATACCTCAAACCAAGGTTACTAAATTCTCCCCACCTTTGGACTTTCTATCCTCGGAAAGTAGCGAACCCGCCCTTTTGCCGAAAGAGCTCGGGCCACTGCTCGACCATCTCCTTCTCCCGCTCCCATGTCTCCTCTTGAATCTGACCATGTTTCCACAAAACATGAACTAAAACGTTGCTTTTACCATGAAAGACTTTCTCTTGCCTATCCAAAACCCGTACTGGCACATGAACCAACGAAGCATCCGGTCCTAGCTCAACATGATCCCATTGAATCACATGGTCACGATCGGACTGATACTTTTTCAACTGCGACACATGAAACACATAGTGCACCGCACTGAACCTAGGTGGAAAATATAAACGATAAGCCACCTCACCAACCCACTCAAGAATCTCAAAAGGCCCAAAATACCTCAGAGATAACTTTCACTGCTTCCCAAACCGTCGATGTCCCGACCTAGGAGAGATCCTCAAGAACACATGATCAATCACCTCGAACGACAACGACCATCGACGATGATCCGCATACGATTTCTGATGACTTTGAGCCGTCTCCATTCTCTTCCTGATCAAATTGATCTTCTTCGTAGTCTCCTGGACAAGGCTCGGTCCAACCATCAAGGACTCACCCATTTTCACCCAATATAGTGGGGAACGACATGACCGCCCATACAATTGTCAAGACCCATCCTCGGGGCCCGAGCCGTGACTACCCCAAACCCGGCTTCCATAGGCCAGGGGCTGGCGGCTATCACCAAGGCGTAAATCCTGGTAAAAAGGGAAGACATTTCCTTTGTAAAGTAAACAACAAACACCACAGAGCAAGCAAGCAGAAGTAACACTAAGTAAAAACTGATTACAACAGCGAGTGCGTAAAAGTAATGGGCCAGAATACAAACCCAAACTGAAAGTAAAGTACAACTGGAAAGGGAAAACACCAACTGAAAAGTAAAGCCGCAGCGTCGAGCCACCCACTAGAAGTCCCACATGAAGGGTGAGTACAGATAGCCTCCACAGCTCCTCGGGTCCAACCGTCCACTCCGAGTATGTCCCGCCCAGTGGTCCACCTCCGGGTACCGACCTGCTCCGCAAGCCTCAACCGCGATCAGCATTTTCCGTCGTCTACAACCAACACAACGTAGTGCAGGAATAGCCCGTGCAGGGGTGAGTATAATCTACTAAGTAGGGACCCCGAGACCCCCGAAGGTCTCCCAGAATCCACAAAGGATAATCCGAAAAGGAAAGATACAATCACGAAGTAACATCTGAAACTGCTTAGGTATATGCCCATACATATACCTAAGTCATCAATTCTCGTTCGACTCCAACATCCGAGCCCAAGTACAACCCAGTCCACATAGGAAGAAAAACGTAAATCCACACAGGATAGCACAACACAATCCACATAGGAAAGAAAAACAGGATTCAACTCACACAGGTATACTTCTTCGTATGATGATAGAGATGATCAGATATATCCACTGATTCATCTAAGTCATCGGACCCACAATGGATTGATAGGTTCTAACCCCCGCAATGACCCACAACGGATCTGACGCACACATGATCGATAGTTAACTAACCCCCGCAAAGACCCACGCAGGATCAGACCCACACATGATCTGTAGGCGCTGGACCACACAGTATCGTTGAGCGCTGACCCACACAGGATCGGACCCACACATGATCTGTAGCACTGATCCACGCAGGATCGATGAGTGTTTTAGTCATCGCCATCAAATCCACTGAGGATCTCTGCACAGTCGTCATCATCACCGCAGTCGCAGCCAGCTCTAGGGTTCCCGCACACAGCAAGCTTGTTCGGGAGGGTCCGCTCCATGAGCTGAGAGGCTGATACATCAACTGACACATAGTCCAGAGTTGATGTATCCAAAAGTTCAGTATCGTCAACAGAACTCAACGTCACAGACGACGCGTCAATCGGACGCCCGGTCTGAGAGTTGTTGGCATTTTCGTCGTAGGGGCCCGGTTGTTTTTTAAGTCAAAACCAACCCGACCTTACTCCACCTGCATCCAAACCTCGGGTGGAGTAAGTCAAAAGATCCTTCTCACTTAGAGTAATCCATCAAAGTCAACGAAACGTCAGTCGGACGTCCGGAGATCAAGTTATAAGTGTTTCCGCTCCGTGGGCCCGGTTTGTTTCGTGTACGAACCAACCCATCCGAACCCAAAGTTGCTCCGAAACCTTGAGTGCGATATACCTAAACGACCGCCTCGATCCAAGGATCGCATCGGTGCTGACGGTGTGTCAATCTGAGGTCTGTAGCCCAAGATATGGGCAAAAGACCAAAAGGGGTCCGAAAACGGGGGGTCTGGGCCCAGACCGACCCGGGCCGGCCTGGGCGTGACCCGGCTGGCACTGGCCGGGTGGCCAGCGGGTCGGCTCGGCCATTATGTCCGAGCGAAGCAGGTGGCGCGCTGCCCCTGCATGAAGGAGTTGTGGCCCCGCGTGGGGCCGCCCTTGCCAGTAGACGTGGTCGGCTGCCGCGTCCCATCCGCCTCCTGTCCCGTGCGGCCGCGGGACCGCGCCCTGCCGCCGCGGCTTTAGCTGCGGTGGCTCCTCCCTTCGGCGCATCGGGCGTCGCCGCCCCCTACCGCCGCCGCCGCCATGCCGGCGGGCTACTCCGCGGACCACCGGACGAGTTCTGGTGGTTGGAATTGCGTGTTGTCTTCACCAATGGCCCTCCCGGGGCCCTTCCTTCACTATGAGGACCTCACATCGCCCGTGCGACTTGTTTTTTTGTTGTCTGTCGTTCCGCACACCAAGAACGAAAGGGCGGTGGGTTTAGACTTGTTCGTTGGTCCGCACCCACCATGTTAGCGGTTTTAAAAGTCTCACAACAATCATTTAAATAAACCGCGGATATAATCACATAGATTAAAAAGAACAAAAACCCCTACTTCAATGTTTTTGTCGAACGTGAGTTCATCACGGAATTGACCGTCATGGAAGAAGAGGATTGTCGCATCATGGAAGGGTCGTCACTGTCATCGCGGTACATGGCATCGCGTAGTCAAACTCCGAGGATTAAAATCACACGGATTTAATTGCACCAATTAAACCCATGTTGAGGATATAATTCACAAAGAATTAAAAGAACCGCAATCCCCTACCTCAATCAGTTGTTGATCAAAGATTGTCGCAGGGAAGGAACGTCGCGGAAGAAATGTTGCGGAAGGAGGATCGTCGGCGTCGCGGTACACGACGTCATGTCGTCGATATCCGAGGGTTCAGCGTTCTTCGTGTTCTTCACGTTCTTTGTGTTCTTCGCGTTCTTCGCCTTTTTCGCGAAGGAGGATAAAGATCTTCAGTCCTTAAATTTTTCTCCAAATCCTATCAACAAGCCACCCCTCAGCAAAAAGTGTTGGTCTTATTTTATTCCCATGCCAACGATTTGAAATTCAATGATAAGAAATGAATAATTAATTCGAAAAATTAATTGTAACAATTTAACTGCCCAGTTTAATGGGGCGTTTCTTAACCAGAAAAACGCACGGTTGACTTTCATTAGAGAGGGGGTTGCAGGTGCATTACTTAGGAGGGAAGAAATGATGTGGCTCATGCGGGACCCACCTCACAAATATCCTACCAATTGGGAAGGATATTTTGGGTTCCACCCTATCCGCTTAACATAGCTTAAGTGGCTTTAAGTGGCTTTAAGTGAAATAAAATAATGTGTTGCACAACTTTATTTTATTTCATAACTTAACCCCAAAAATTAAAAACCACACCCGAGCAAATGCAACTCCAGAAAAGGCGTTCCTAAGTAAATATTGGCGCTGCGATTCCATCAGGGCCCTTGGAATTCGATTCCGGGCACCGGTTAAAATGTTAGAAAATCCCTCTCGTTCATTCACTGAACGTACCCGAGCTAAACTTCGGAAAATGATTCCGGGAACACCAGGATTCCGAATCAGGTTCTGTCAGAAACTGCATTCTTGTAAAATTCCCAAGAAAATTAAGAAAAAAATTTCCTTGAATTTTACGGGTCTTTACATCACTCCCACCTTAGGGCTTTATGTACCCGTAAAGATACATCAAAAAATAGGGAAACAAATGTGGGTACTGACCATGCATCTGAGCCTCCCGCTCCAAAGTGCTCTTTTGGAGGATCCCGTGCTGCCATATGATGCGCAATAGAGGAATCGACCATCCCCTTAGGACCCGCTCCTGTCGAGCCTCGATCTCCACCGGGACCTCCGCAAAAGACGCCCCATCATCAATGTCCAGTTACCCATGGTCAATGATATGCATCAGGTCGTGCATGTATCTCCTCAGCTAAGATACGTGGAAGACGTCGTGCACCCGGTGCAACTGAGGTGGTAGAGCCAGGCGATAGGCCACCTCGCCAATCCTGCTGAGGACTTGGAATGGTCCGATGAAGCGTGGAGACAACTTTCCACCTCGTCCAAATCTCCGTAATCCACGTCGAGGTGAGACACGCAAGAAGACGTGGTCACCATCCTCGAACTCTAGTGGCCTCCGCCTCCTGTCAGCATAAGACTTCTGCCAGCTCTGAGCTATCCTCATCCACTCCTGGATGACCTGGACCTTCTCTGTCGTGGCCTGGACCATCTCCGGTCCCACGAGTGCTGACTCCCCAGGGTCAGTCCAGCACAAAGGAGATCTTCAAGGTCGGTCGTACAACGCCTCGTATGGTTCCATCCCGATGGTGGAGTTGTATCTATTGTTGTACGCGAACTCCACTAAGGGTAGGTGGTCCTCCCAACTATGACCAAAGTCAAGGACACATGCGCGGAGAATGTCCTCGAGAGTCTTAATGGTCCTCTCTGTCTGACCATCTATCTTAGGGTGAAAGGTAGTGCTCAGACGTAGCTGCGTCCCGAACGCCTCCTGCAACCCCTTCCAAAGCCGGGAAGTAAAGTGAGCATCTCAATTGGAGACAATAGATGATGGAACACCGTGAAGCCGTACAATCTCCTGAACGTAGAGACATCCCACGCTCTCCACTAAGCCCTGCTCTCTGATGGGTAAGAAGTGAGCCGACTTGGGGATTCGGTCGACAATCACCCAAATGGAGTCGTGACCTCTGGAAGTGCATGGAAGTCCAGTCACGAAGTCCATAGATATTCCATTCCACATCCACTCCGGGACCTCCAAGGGTCGTACCATGCCTGCTGGTACCTGATGCTCTGCCTTCACCTGCTGGCAGGTGAGGCATCGAGAAACGAACTCTGCCACAACCTTCTTCCTTCCCGGCCACCAGTGCTGTCGTCTGAGGTCCTAGTACATCTTCGCCACTCCAGGATGTACCGCTAAGGGAGACGTGTGAAACTCTCTCAGCACCTCCTCTCATAATGAAACGGGTACCTAGTTATGTCCTCTGAAAAGGACGTCATGCTCTCCTCCAAAGGAGAAACCATCAGGTGCCTATCCTGAGGATATCTGCGCACGCCGCGTCGCATAGTCAGTGTCCCCACGCTGTGCCTCTCTGACCCGCTGCAGTAGTGGAGGAGTGACTGTGAGAGACTGAGAGAATGCTGATCCATCTCTATCCACGAAGGATATCTACAAAGCGGCTAGTTGATCTGTCGCCTCCTCAAGTAGCTGAATTCCAATCCTCATGCTAAGAGCATCGGCTACCACGTTCCCCATCTCAGGAGTATAGACTATCTCAAAGTCATAGTCCTAGAGGAACTCGAGCCATCACCGCTGTCTCAGGTTCAGGTCCTTCTGATAGAAGATGTACCTGAGACTCTGATGGTTAGAAAAGACTGTAAAGTGCTCGCCCATCAGGTTGTGTCGCCATGTCTTCAGAGCAAAGACCACTGCTGCTAACTCCAGGTCATGAGTAGCGTAGTTCTGCTCTTGCGGCCTCAACTGCCGTGATCCATAGGCGATCACCGCCCGCTCCTACATCAAGACACATCCGAGTCCGGTCCCCGATGCATCATAGTAGTCTACGTACCCTACTCCCTCCTCCGGAAACCTCAAGATAGGTGCGCTGGTCAATCTCTGTCTCAGCTCCTAGAAGATCTGCTGACATGTGTCTGACCACACAAAGGGTTTCCACTTCTTCATCAAAGCTGAGAGTGGTGTCGTGACTCTGGAGAAGTCTGGAAAAAATCTCTGATAGTATCCAGCTAGTCCCAAGAAACTCCACACCTCCGTCACGCTCCTGGGTGGCTCCAAAGCTAGCACTGCCTTGATCTTCACAGGATCCACCGCAACTCCCGCCTCAGAGATGACGTTCCCCATGAAGTGGACCTCACATAACTAGAATTGACACTTAGAGAGATTTCCATAAAGCTGGTGTTGTCGGAGTGTGTCTAGTACAACCCGCATGTGGTAGGAGTTCTCCTCCTCACCAGTCGAGTATATCAAAATGTCGTTGATGAAGACCACGAAATATCAATCGAGGAATGGCTAAAATATCATGTTCATGAGGCCCATGAACACCTCTGGAGCATTGGTTATGCCAAAGGGCATAACCATGAACTCATAGTGGTCATACCGACATCTGAAGGTCGTCTTATGTACGTCCTCGTCCCGAACTCTGAGCAGATGATATCTTGACCTGAGGTCTATCTTCGAGAACCACCGTGCTCCCTTGAGCTGATTGAAGAGGTCATCAATCCTTGGTAGTGAATACTTGTTCCTCACTGTCACCTGGTTCAGGCGACGATAGTCAACACAAAGTTGCAAGCTCCCGTCCGCCTTCTTGGCGAACAATATCGGGGAAGCCCAGGGTGAAACACTAGGTCGGATGAATCCCTTGCCCTACAAGTCCTCCAACTGTATCCGTAGCTCTCGATGCTCGGTGGGAGCCACCCAATATGCTGGGGTGGATATCGGGGTTGTCCTGGGGTACATATCAATGTAAAATTCTTCCTCTATGCGAGGAGGTAGTCCTGGAATGTCGTCGGGGAAAACGTCTGCATACTGATCCACCACTGCAGGAAAACTATGACTTCACACGCTAACTGCTCCTAGGATGAGGCTATCCAACTGATGAGTGATGGGTTGTCCACTCCTATGTGAGAGTCCATCCTGTGCTACGAAGGATCCCTTCTCGCCGGAGAAGGTGAACCTGCTCCCGTCGGTGCGTACACATCGCACCTTGCGCCTAATACAGTAGATCTGAGCATGGAATGTAGATAACAAATCCATTCCCAAGATGACGTCGTAAGGCCTCGATGCCACTACAAGATGATCCTAGCCGAAGCTCTCTCCTCCTAGAGTAAGCTCACACTTTCGGCACCAGTGCGTAAATGTCGAGTTTGATCCCGTAGGAGTCTCTAGCCGTAAGGATCGAGCCAACGGATCCGTCGGAATCTCCGAGCTCCGAACAGGGGCAGCAGTTATAAATGAATGACTCGCTCATGTGTCTATAAGAACTTCAGAAAGGGTGGAATAGACACAGATAGTACCTCGAATCATCTCGGGCGCACCGTGGTCATAGGCCTCCGCTGCCTGGAGCTGTGCCTGTCTCTGCCCGCCAGCTCCCTGTGGTCGGGGTGAACCTCCTGGTGGTGGTGGTGGAAGAGCCTCAAAGCGTCGCCCACCACCTGCTGCTCGGCCAGCTCCTCTGCCTCGTCCGACTTCTCCCTGCGGACCACCACGGTTGACCCTCTGCCTCTGCCTCGGTGGCCCCTCAACCGTCTACTGCTGCTTGGTACGGCGGGTTGGGCAATCACGAGCCATGTGGCCCTTCCCGCTGCATGCGTAGCACTGTCTGCCTCTTGAAAGACTGGCCCCGCACTGCTGAGCTAGTGTCCTGAGGTCGTTTACCTGAGGGTCTGGTCTTCCTGGACCCATGAGACATCTGTCGATTGCCTGCTACAGAAGACTCTGCTAAACGCCGCCCTGTGGTGGGTCTCGGTGCTGATGAAGGCTCATCAAGAAAGCTCTCGATCAAAAGGGCTCTCTCCAGTACTTCTGCCTGGGTTGGAATTCTAAGGGAGATCAGTGATGCCATGATCTCATGCCTCAATCCCTGCTCAAAGGTCCGGGCCTGAAATAATGGGTCTCGTACCATGTCTGTCGAGTAGCGCGAGAGATCGGTAAATCTCGCCGAGTACTGAGCAACTGTCAAGCTTCCCTGCCGCAGTTGAAGAAGCTCCTGGATGCGCACCGCATAGAGGGTGGCTGGGACGAACTCTGAGAAAAAGAGGCTCTCAAAGTCCTTCCAGAGAAGAGATGCATCATCGTGCACCTGGATCATCAAGCTCCACCATCTGCCTGCTGCCGCGTGCAGTAGGCTCGCTGCGAGGATCACCATGAGGTTTGTTGGTGTCCTCACTAACCTGAAAACTCGAACCACTGCCTCCAGCCAATCCTCGGCTGCCTGGGGATCCGTCTCCTCATGGAACCTGGGCAGTCGCTGACGCTGGAACTCGTGCAGTGCACTAAGGTGACATGCATCATCAGCGGCTGGGGTTGGTAGCATCAGTGGCTCGGTGGGTAGAGGTACCGCCGGTGCCTCTACTGTCAAAGGGCTCTGTACCGAGGCCTCGTCGCTCTGTGGGCTGTCGTCATGCACAACTCTCGGAACCCTAGCTGGCTGCCGTCGTAGGGCCATCCTGAAAAGAAATAGGTGTTCCATGGTCAGAACAGTATACCTGGTGAGCTGACATAAAGTAATCACAAACAAAACTTGAAACACACATGAAATCAATGTTTTCATGCATTAAGTCGGAAATCAGAAGTCAGGGTCCTGGTGTACGGATACGTTGGTCGCCGCACCAACACTGGACTCCCTAGACTGATAACCACACACAATACGCTTAACACTATTGCTTCACTTAGAAAAAAATATCAGAGTCCAACGTTTTGTGGTAGAACCGAACTCCTCTAATACCAATTTGTCATGACCCGTCCTCGGGGCCCAAGCCGTGACTACCCCAAGCCCGCCTTCTATAGGCCAGGGGATGACGACTAGCACCAAGGTGTAAATACCGATAAAAGGGGAAGGCATAGCCTTTGTAAAGTAAACAAAAAGCACGACAGAGCAAGAAAGCAGAAGTAAACACTAAGTAAAAAATGAGTACAACAGTGAGTACGGAAAAGTAATGGGCCAGAACACAAACCCAAACTGAAAGTAAAGTACAACCGGAAAGGGAAAACAACAACTGAAAATTAAAGTCATAGCGTCGAGCCGTCCACTGGAAGTCCCACCTGAAGGGTGAGTACATATATCCTCCATAGATCCTCGGGTCTAGTCTTCCACTCCGAGTACGTCCCGCCTAGTGCTCCACCTCTGGGTACCGACCTGCTCCACAAGCCTCAACCGCGATCGGTGATGTCCGTCGTTTGCAACCAACACAATGTAGTGCGAGCATAGCCCGTGCAGGGGTGAGTATAAACTACTCAGTAGGGACCCCGAGACCCCCAAAGGTCTCCCAAAATCCACAAAGGATAATCCTCAAAGGAAAGATACAATCACGAAGATACATCTGACACTGCTTAAGTATATGCCCATACATATAACTAAGTCATCAATTCTCGTTTGGCTCCAATATCTGATCCCAAGTACAACCCAGTCCACACAGGAAGAAAAATTTAAATCCACACAAGATAGCACAACACAATCCACATAGGAAAGAAAAACAGGATTCAGCTCACACAGTTATACTTCTTCGTATGAAGATAGAGATAATCAGATATATCCACTGATTCATATAAGCCTTCAGACCCACAAAGGATCGATAGGTACTAACCCCCACAATGTCCCACAAAGGATCTGACCCACACAAGATCGATAGTTAACTAACCCCCGTAAAGACCCACACAGGATCAGACCCACACAGGATCTGTAGGCGCTGGCCCACACAGAACCGCTGAGCACTGACCCACACAGGATCAGACCCACACAGGATCAGTCCCACACAATATCTGTAGCACTGATCCACGCAGGATCGCTAAGTGTTGTAGTCGTCGCCGTCGAATCCACTGAGGATCTCTGCACAGTCGTCGTCGTCGTAGTCACAGCCAGCTCTAGGGTTCTCGTACACAGCAAGCTCGTTCAGGAGGGTCTGCTCCATGAGCCGAGAGGCTGATATATCAACTGACACATAGTCCAGATTTTCTGTATCCAAAAGTTCTGTATCGTCAACAGGAACTCAACGTCGCAGATGGCGCGTCAATCGGACGCCCGGTCTGAGAGTTATTGGCTTTTTCGTCCTAGGGGCCCGGTTGGTTTTTAAGTCATTACCAACCCCAACATACTCCACCTGCGTCCAAACCTCGAGCGGAGTAAGACAAAAGATCCGTCTCACTTAGAGAATCCATCAAAGGCGACGATGCGTCCATCGGATGTCCGGAGCTCAAGTTATAAGCGTTTCCGCTCCGAGGGCCCGGTTGGTTTCGTGTACGAACCCACCAGGACGAACCCAAAGTTGCTCCAAAACCTTGAGTGTGATACACCGAAACGACCGTCTCGATCCAAGGATCGCATCGGTGCTGACGATCTGTCAATCAGAGGTCCGTAGGCCAGGATATGGGCAAAATACCAAAAGGGGTCAGAAAATGGGGAGTCTGGGCCCGGAACGACCCGGCCCAACCCCCCCTATGTCGGCCTGAACCGGGTCGACCCGACCCGGCTGGGCGCGACACGGCCCATCCGGTGCGGCCCGGATGGCACTGGCCGGGTGGCCAGGGGGTCGGCACGGCTGTTACGGCAGAGCGAAGCGGGGGGCGCACTACCACCACGTGAAGGTGTCGCGGCCCCGCATGGGGCCGCCCTTGCCAGCGGACACGGGCGGCTGCCGCGGGACCGCGCCCTACCGCTGCGGCTTTAGGCCCAGCGGCTCCTTCCGGCGGGCTGCTTCGCGGACCACCAGATGAGTTCTGGTGGTCGGAATTGCGTGTTGTCTTCCCCAATGGCCCTCCCGGGGCCCGTCCTTCACTGCGAGGACCTCACATCGCTCGTGCGGCTTATTTTGTCATCATCCGCCGTTCCGCACACCAAGAACAAAAGGGCGGTGGGTTCGGACTTGTTCGTTGGTCCGCACCCACCACGTTTTCCATTTTAAAAGTCTCAAAACAATCATTTAAACAAACCGCGGATATAATCAAATATATTTAAAAGGCAAAAAACCCCTACTTGAACGTTTTCCTCGAACGTGAGTTCGCCGCGTAATTGACCGTCGCGGAAGAAGAGGATCGTCGCGTCGCAGAAGGGGCGTCGCTGTCGTCGCGGTACACAGAATTGCGTAGTAAAACTCCGAGGATTAAAATCACACAGATTTAATTGCACCAATTAAACCCATGTTGAGGATATAAATCACAAATAATTAAAAGAACCGCAATCCCCTACCTCAATCGGTTGTTGATCGAAGATTGTCGCGGGGAAGGAACGTCACAGGAGAAACATCGCGGAAGGAGGATTTTCGGCGTCGTGGTACATGGCGTCGCATCGTCGATCTCCGAGGGTTAGGTGTTCTTCGTGTTCTTCGTGTTCTTCGCATTCATTGTGTTCTTCGCGAAAGAGGATGAAGATCTTCAAGCCTTAGAGTTTTCTCCAAATCCTCTCAACAAGCCACCCCTTAGCAAAAAGTGTTGGTCTTATTTTATTCCCATGCCAATGATTTGAAATTCAAAGATAAGAAATGAACAATTAATTTGAAGAATTAATTGCAAAAATTTAGCTGCCCAATTTAATGGGGCATTTCTTAACAAGAAAAACGCACGATTGACTTTCAATAAATAGGGGGTTGTGGGTGCATTACATAGGAGGGAAGAAATGGTGGGGCTCGTGCGGTCCCCACCTCAAAAATATCCTACCATGTGGGTAGGATATTTTGGGTTCCACCCTATCTTCTTATCTTAGCTTAAGTGGCTTTATGTGGATTTAGGTGAAATAAATTAAAGTGTTTCACCACTTTATTTAATTTCTTAACATAACCCCAAAAATTAAAAACCACACTCGAGCAAACACAACTCCTGAAAAGGCGTTCATAAGAATATATCAGCACTGCGATTCCATCGGTGCCCTCAGAATTCGATTCCGGACACCAGTTCAAAAGTTATAAAAGCCAGCTCGTTCGTTCACTGAACGTACCCGAGCATAACTTCGGAAAATGATTCCGGGAACACCGGGCCTCGGAATCAAGTTCCGTCAGAAACTACGTTCTTGTAAAATTCCCAAGAAAATTAAGAAAAAAATTTCCTTGAATTTTATGGGTCTTTACAACAATTCTTCTAACGGAGCCATCTGTATGGATGCCTGATGACTGTTATTGCATGAGAACTCAGCCAACAACAAGTGATCCTCCTAGGAGCCAGAAAAATCCATGACACAAGACCGCAACATATCCTCCAATGTTTGTATCGTCCTATTGGATTGACCATCCTTCTGAGGGTGATATGCCATACTCATAGTCAGCTTCGTCCCAAGGAATTTCTACAAGGATTTCCAGAAACAAGATGTAAACCTCGGATCTCTATCTGATATGATCGAAACTGGAACACCATGTCCTCTTTAACACTTCCCGGATATATAATTTTTATAGATTCTCCATCATCTGAGATTCATGAATCGGGATGAAATGGGCCAACTTCGTCATACGATCCAAAATCACCCAAATGGAATCGTGCTTCTTGACCGTTCTTGGGAGACCTGTGAAAAAATCAATCGTTATCTATTCCCACATCCAAATAGGGATTGTTAAAGACTGTAACATTCCTGCTGGCCTCTGATGCTCTGCCTTGACTTGCTGACAAGTCAAGCATCTCGAAACAAACTCATCCACACTTCTTTTCATACCAGCCCACAAGAACTGTGCTTTCAATGCATTATACATTTTCTAGATTCCAGGAAGAACAGCCCACCCTGAATGATGATACGCCCTGAGAAGATCCTCTTGATAGGCCACCAATACCACTATCTGTTTCTATAAACACAAAACTGATTCTTTAATCAGTTTCCAACCCTCAATGGTCTCCCCACCATTGAGTCTCGACCCCATGGTCACACATTCAGGATCATATATTTGTGCCTCTCTAACCAGGACAACCAAGTCAGGAATCAATGAGACCGGAAAGAAGACCTCTCTATCTCCCTGGTCTTCACATTCCAACCACATATCGGCTATAACCGAAATCAACTAACACTGGTCTGATGCATAATGCACCACCTGAGCATATGATTTCCTACTTAATGCATCTGCCACCGAATTTCCCTTACTCAGTGTGTACATTAAGTCAAAATCAAACATCTAGAGATATTCCATCCATCACTTTTTCCTCAAGTTCAGATCCCTTTTTGAAAAAATGTGCTTCAACTCTTATGATTCGTGTAGACCGTGAACTTCTCATTGAAGATATATTGACGCCGCACTTTCAACACATGGACCACTCCTACCAATTCCAAATCATGAGTTGGGTAGTTCTTATCATGAATTATCAACTACCGTGAGCCATACGTAACCACATGATTCCCTTGCATGAGAACAAACCCAAACCCTAATCCCGATGCATCGCAATACACCAAAGTGACGTGCTGGGCCGGATAAACCCTTTTTTTCTAACTCTTCCAACTGGACATTCAATTCCCACAATTCAGTAGGTTCCATCCGGTAAGACATAAGTGAGATATGACTAGTCCCCAGAACGAGATCAATCGTAAACTCTACCGCTCTTACGGGAGGTAACCCAGAGAATTATTCAGGAAAATCATCCATGAACTAATCCACCACTACTGGAAGTACATTCTTCTCAACACCATCTACTGATTCCAATAACAACACCACCAATTGCTATGATAACGTACCCACTGCTGGTGCCAACAAACCCGTTGCACCCTGTCTTTCATGTTTCTCTCCTCTAAAGAAATGTCTAATGCCATTGTGTGTCGTAAAAGCCACTGTTCGCGCATCACAATCGATGTGGTCCTTAAAAGACCCCAGCCAATCCATTCCTAGGATTACATCATACCCATCCATCTCAAGCATTGAGTAATTCCAGGTTATCTCAACCTTGCCCACAACAAAACAACATGCTCTACACAAGAAGGTCTGACACTCTCTTCCACCTAGAGGAGTTTGAAGTTTCAAAACCGAGGGCATCATTTCTACCCTTAATCCCAGCAAATAAACCACATGGGTAGCAATAAAAGAGTGTGAAGCACCGGTATCAAACAACACTTGCATCAAGGTAGAATTTAAAATAATAGTACCTCGCACTGTGGATGGTCCCGACTGATCATCCACCTCAACCTACTCAACTCCGAACACATGTTTTCTTGCCAAACTCTGCTCTTTATTGCTCTATTGAGGCGTCGTGGTATTCTGAGAATCACCATGACTAACTTTACTCTGCGGAAGAGGGGTGTTCTGTTGTCCCCGTCCTGTCGAAGCATACGACGTCTGCGATCTCTGATGAGTGTCACACGCACCCGACCATGGAGAATTACGAAAATAATGCTACAAATGCCCCATATGCTTACAATTATGACATGATCGAGGTTGTGTCGTACAATCCCGCTTGATGTGGCTCGTAGAACCACACTGAAAACATCCAAGCTTGCTCTGGGGCTTCGGAGGAAGATTCACCGATCCTAACGTCGGATTATATGCCATATTCACACACTGGGAATAAGTGTCCATCCTTCTCTTGAACCCAGAGTTAGGGTTCCCACTATTCCCCATGGGTACCACCATGCTTCCGCCACCCAGAGCTCCCAACAGATCTCGCTCAGCCACTGAGGCTCTATTCACCATCCTGGTGTAATCATCTATACACAGTACTTCTATCTTTGAACGGATTTCTTGCCTTAATCCCGCTTAAAAGATCCTTGACTTCAACGAAGTGCTACCCACCTCCTCGAGTGAAAACTTCACTAAGTTCATAAACATAGCGGCATATTCCATGACAGACACATGCACTTGCTTCAAACTGAAGAAATGAGTCATACGCTGAATTCTAAACCAATGTGGGTAGAATTTTTTATTAAACAATTCCTCAAATCCTTCCCACATCATACCTTGGTCCGTCTCCGCTTGGACTACCAACTCCCACCACTGAAGGGAAATATCTTCCAACATATACGTGGCCAACTTCACTTTCAACTCTATCGGTGTTCCCAAGAACTGAAAGATCTTGTTCATTCAATTTAACCATGCTTCTGCCCTTTTTGGCTCTGAATCACCCCCAAATACGGGTGGATTTTTCTTTTGAAACTAAACCGCATGATCCACATTCCTTGGTTCATCCACTTTTTTTCCACTTTCCACGGCTTGGAAAGCATGCACTAGGCTTCGCAGTAGCTGCTGGTTCACCTGATGCTCAGGTGCAACCACATTCTCAGCAGCCTCCTCCGGTTGGTCTCTACGACACCTACCCGGTGCCATTTCTATAAATATAAAACAAACAACCATGAGTCTCCCTTCCGTAGACATCATGAAATCCCATTTCAAATCACATTACACAACACTATCACAAAAAGGTTTTCCACCAGTTCACACGTGCCGTGGTTCACCATTTTGAAAATCATACCATTTTGAAAATACCAAATTTATTCACATTACAGTTTCACCCAAAAACCATTTCTTAATTCAACCCATAGATCATTATAAACCAATGAAATATGCATCCTAGTTGGAAGTCATTTCTATCATGCATGTCCTGCTCATCTCATTGGATACACCCATGATAATGAGATATACAATGCCTATAAGTGTCTCCAAAACACTTATGTACCCAAATCCCTGGTAACTTGAATTTCAGCATAAAAGGGTTAGCTACGTCCTTTGATGCTATACATTCCATGTTCTGGAATTCCTACACCTTTCTACCATCCCTACTCAAGGAATGCAACACAACGAATGTCAACACCAAATCCGAATATCAACTCCAGAGGACCGAACAAACTGATACCACTTGTAACACCCCACCCCTACCTCATTGGCTTGAGGAGATGGTGAGGGTTACTTGGCCTTAAATGACATTCCCAAGATTCCAAAGGCTTGCAATAAATGATGAGGGATTCAGTATTATGTTAGAGAATGATTTTTTCTAAAGACAAAACCCACCAAACCATCCACTAACACCTACTACATGATGCATGTGAAATAAATTGTCAAACCATGCATTCCCAAAAAGACAACTATGTTGTTCCACAACACAACTCAAAATAAATACAACCCAACATGTTCACAAACATCAGAGTACACTGTAGAAACAAAACAACCAAACACCTCCAACCATGACACCACCACATCTCCACACCAAGCTCCAAGCTCTAAGCACTACCATGGGATCACAAAGCTCCACTAAAGGAGGGGGTGCCTTACCTTTTCCCACGTCACAGTACACAACATCTGCAAAGAAACCAACATGCCAAAGTAGGGGGTGAGTACTAAAACTCAGTAGGATTTCCCCAAATGACTTCCCTACACATGCCACTAGGATAAAACCATTAGAACATTTATAAAAAATGGTTTATATGAAATAAATCACAAGTGAAACCATTTTCATAAGCCCAACATTCCCTTACCAAGCAATCACACCCAATCTAAGAAACCAAGGGAATGCCAACCAAACAAGCCAAAACCATTCCAACATTTACAAATTAGCACAACAATTCCATCTTGTGAAGCAATGCACAACAAACAACCAAAACGGTGGGATTTATGCCCAACCCGTTCACCCATTCACACCAAAATGATCAAAATGGTGGTACTTCTGCCCAACTCATTCACCCATTCCAAACAAAGTAATCAAAACGGTGGGACTTCCACCCAACTCATTCACCCATTCACAACAATGAAATCAAAACGGTGGGACTTCCGCCCAACTCGTTCACCTATTCACAACAAAGAAATCAAAATGGGGGGACTTCCGCCCAACTCGTTCACCCATTCACAATAAAGAAATCAAAACAGTGGGACTTCCACCCAACTTGTTCACCCATTCACGAGTAGCAGCACTTCCGACCACTACCCACATAGTGGTTCGTTCGACAACTATCCACCACCCGTTTATAGTGGGACTTCCCATCCACTTCAACACAACTTTTCAGCCAAGAATAAAACCCATGAAGGTCACAACAACATGCAATCAACCAATTTACATTTCATAACAATCCACTTCAATAAAATCACCCATTTATTAAAAATCGTTTTCCATGCCAAAACCCCATTTCAATAAAACAACCACTTTATTGAAAACCATTTTCCATCAACCATTTTCCAAAACAATCTCAACCACCCATTTCAAAATATCCATTTTAAAATACACAACAATAACATTTCACCATGGGACCCCCTTTTTCCCAAAATCTCCCAAATGGATTTTCAACCAAAATCACACATCATCGCACAATTAATTTCAATCAAAACAAATTAATTGTAACATGTAACCAACAGTTAAAACTAAGTGGAGTCAAGAGAGAAGACACCTACCTTTAGGGTTCCCGATAAATCAACCCACAATCCACCGCACCTCAAATTCAGAAAACGCACCACTGAAACCTCTCTAGATCACATTCCCTAACATCCAGAAGCCTTAAAAACATATTTCCAGGTAACCAGAACCCTAGATATACACACAACAAGTGTAGATCTAGAGAACCAAGAACGAGGGGAGAGCAGATCTAGAGGAAAACACAAAGAAACCATGAGAGAAGACTTACCCAAGAGAAACCACCTTCAATCTGCCAAGAAACCTCTTCAAAATCCTTCCAAACCGAGTGAGAGAGCCCCTCTAACCTTGAGAACCCGAAATCCCAAGTGAGTCTCTAGTGGGAGAAATATTGGAGTGTTTTAGGTCAGGCCCGAGGGAGCTCAGAACTTATAACCCAATTTTTAATTGGCTGCACGGTTAGCCCGCACGGTTTGGAAAACCATGTGATAACCATGAGCACACTACAGCCTTGAGAGCAAGGGTTCGCACAGTTTCCTCGCACGGTTTGGAAAACTGTGTGCAGGCCGTGCAAAACCTACTATCTTCCCTGTATGGTTTCCTGGAGAACCCGCATGGTTTCCACTAACCATGCTCAAACTGTGAACCCCTTTAATGGCCTCCAAACTCATCCAAAACCATTCCAAAATCTACCAACCTCTTCCCAACTCATCTCATGCACTTTAAACACATAAATAAATGCATAAAAAAGGCCACATACCTCAAACCGGGGGTACTAAATCATCTCTCTTTGTGTAAGAATAATAATCCCTTATGTAAACAATTAACTACAATATTTATCTCAACCATGTTTAATAAAATAAATTATGTAAGAAGTAAAAAAAGAAACAAAATTTATGAAAAAAATACAAAACGAAAAAAATGTGGTTAAAAATGTGTTTAATTTAATAAATTATCCACTCATATACATTAATATATTTCCATATTGTATAGAATTATTTAAATGAGAGTACATTAAAACAAACTTTAATTACCCTTTGATCAAACTGTTGTTAACCAGTGGTTCGTCTCTAAAGGCCTTATGTTTAGAATAATAACTATTTTTCACATAGGGGTATTTTTCGATTACTATATATATGAAAAATAAACTAAATAATATAATGGATGATTTAAATGAATTGTTAAACTATAGAATAAATAAAATAAAATAATAGATAATCATATTGATTCAACATTAAGTATCATTTATTGTCTCGGTGCATTAAATCCCTTATTTCGCTTCTAGTGTTCTTAGAAATGAAAAAACAAAAACTCATTATATAAATGGTGTGGATGGAAATCACACTATAGAAATCACATATTGTCTGTTATGACCACTACATGATTTGGATCCCAAAAAATATTCCATAGACCATCCAAACATATGCCCATATCATATATTAGCAATTTGATAACTAGTACAGGTAATGAATATTATTAGTTCAGAAGGAAATGGTGGAAATAAAAGTATGAAATTATATAACTCAAAATTACTCATCGATCATCCAAATATGGATAATAATAATAATAATTGTTATACCATGTGCATAAAATCTCAATCACACTTTTTAGTCTCTTAGGATAACCAATATTTTGACTCCCATAATTGATAAGAACCTGGGAATCACTATATCTAAAAAAATGAAATGTATATATAAGTACACATTTAAATATTAAATTCCTTACTATTTAATTCAAAAAATTGTGAAAACCCCAATCTTCACTAGGAAAAGGATAGATTTATGTTCTAAAATAACATTAAAATCTATATATCGAATAATATTTCTGTCATCATGAATCTTATTATCCCTTCTCCTGGGATTAACAATTATAAACTCCTTTAAAACATGGTTCCCCTCGATCAATTTTTATTTTATACCTATATGTTTTCAAATATTTTTCAAAATATCTCCATTTAATAATATTGGAATATTCTATTAATTCCCCCAAAACTCATATGGCCTCCATATATACTAGAATGAATATTCATTGTCAGATATACTGAGATTTAACTGGGAAAATCTGGCAAGATGTTTTTCTAAGAGAATAAACCTTATATTCTTGAAATTCATTACCAGGAATAATGAATGAATGAACCTTTGTGTTTGAACATATTGATTTACAATTTAATTAAATAATACTTAATAATATTTTTACAAAAACATATAATCCAATAAAAGAAAATATTTTATTTCTTTATCCAATAAAAATATCCTAAGAACCATTTTTCTGAAAATTTACCTTCCTTTGGGTGAGATGTGTATTTTTATCAATCCTCAGTTTCTTCAATTTACTCATACACTTAAGAGTAGTCATTGTTACAAATTTAACACATTGAAAATATTCAGTAATATTAAATGATTTTTTAATACATTTCATTAAATAATTAATATTTTATCAATAGATTATTCCAAATGTAACAACTAACTAAAATTAATTGAAATATAGGATTATGAATATATTATTAATTATATCAATTGAAAAAAAATATTGAATTATTTTATGTATATAATAATTAATTGAATTATGAAATATATTTTGAATGAGGAGACCACATGTTCATGTGGAGAAACTCTTCCTGAGGAATATCATTTTTATATACTCAAAATAAAGTATAATAAATTAGGATTTACTTAGTCTAAGACCATGTCGTAATTTCACATGTGAAACTTGAGAAAAATAATCTATGAGAGAATTTTTTGCTCAATGATACATCAACGAGATCCATGTAAATTGGATAATCACCTATGAAAACCACCATTTCTTATCTTATAATTAGATCATATATGTAGGCCTTAATGAGTTTTATATGTTGATTTGTGGATTACATGATAATGTAATATAATAAATATTATATATGTTACAATCTTTTTTTTGTATTTTTTATAAAATGTAATCTTATAATAATGTAATAACTTATGTTTTAATAAATAAATAAATTCCATAAAAATAAGTAATAAATTTAATAAATAATGATAATGATTATTTTATATTTAGGAATATATATTTTTCAAAATAATAATTTCCTAAATCGTATTTCTCAAAATCTATGTGTTATTATATTTAAATTAATTGTTATGAATTTTTTGAAATTTTATCAAGTAAATTGGATTTTACATTTGGAATCTAAATGTCCAAATTTGGTAGTTTGGTTAATTTAATTATTTATCATAAATACAAGTTACCCAGATAAATTATATTTACTATATGAGTGGTCAAATGAGGTAATAGATTGAACAGATTTGTTTCTACTGATTTCTTTTTCCACCTCTTCCAAATCAATTGTAGCATTTTTTATTATAGTGAAATCAATAATATTATTATGTAAAAATATTATTATGTTGTTATGATAACCATTACATACCTTTTTCCCTTCCAATATAAAAAAACAGGTCACCCCTGTTATGCTCTGTTTATCGACTCAATGAAAAATGTATTTTATTTTTCATCATCACATTACAAGGATGGTTTTATAAATTTATATATAGATTAAATATTATATTAATAGAATGAATATTATTTCATATATATAAAATATACATTCTGTTAATAATTATAACAATAAATGGTTATTGTAAATTTTAATAGTTAAAACTTTAAAATCAAGACACTTTTATAAATTTCAATATTGATTTGAAAATTTATCAAGGTGTAAAAATTTTAAGATACCAAATTTAAAATGATGATATAACACGATAATTTCACATACGAAAAAAATATTCTATAATCCCTTTGACCATGGTCAATATACAGATGTTTTTTGAATGAATTGACAGAAAACTCCACTGTGGGAGTGGATTGGAAAATCTAAAAAATAAATTAATGAAACACGATAATAAATATAAATTTTAATATAAAATATAAAATATATTTTTAGGATGGCATTTAAAAATATTAATTTGGATATTATAGTAAATAAATGAATGCAACAAGTGATTTGTGAAAAAAGGTCTGGGTTTCTCAAGAAAATCTATATTTACGACATTATTCTGTGGTTTTTAATAATATGAGTTATGTATTACATTTTTCAAATATTCTAAAATTATTCACTCTTTTTTTATTGTCTTTTTGTTTCATTTCATGTTATTTATTTTGATTCTTGTTTATCAATATATTTTTCCAATGTTATCTCAATTTTAATTATGGAGGGGTTTGCTTTTTTTTTATTTTGTTTTGAGAATAAAAAATTAAGGAACCGATTATAAAACAAATGTGATACAGGTTGTAATGAATTCATCCATATAAAAAATTAATATTTCTGAAAATAAGTCATTCATAATATTGACTAATTATATTTTTATAGTCGTATAGTATAATTTTCTTCTGATATATTTTTTCATTACACATGATAACCACTTTTGGTTTTTCAAGTTAATGTATCTTAGTTTAAAAGAGTTAACAATTTGGTTTTATGTACAAAGTTGTGATTTTTCCAATGAACAACCACAATGGATGGGATCTAGTTTATAAAATCTTATAGCACTGTTGACCCAACAATGTCTAGTGAAGAATAATGAAACAAACCATGTTGAGATTCATAATGTACTGAGGAATGTGATCCATATAATTATAACATTCAGGACCCATCATTGACCCTCCACTAGTGGATTTTACAAGCCTCTAATATATATGTATTGAATCAATGAAATAGATATTACATTTTTACATCCTATATTTCTTAGACCATTTCTATGTATTTTGAAAATTTATCTTTTAGATGTTGATTTTTACTGATGGAAGAACCCTATTATGTATGTCATAAAAAATGGAAAAATGAATCTACTAAGTTGGATGTGAATATAATTTATTATTTTTGGAAATTATTAGGCAAACTTTTCGAATAAGAATGTTTTGATAATTATTAGAACTGATAAAATAAGATGTTTTGTTTATTTGTACTTATGAAAAAAACATCACAATAATCATAAAGAACTCATTAAATTTTATTATCTCCCAGATAAATCAATATAATTTTTTTCCTAAAACCATTTCATTATGTTGAATTAGTTATAAGATACATTTATATAAATGATGAAATTGTTTGACGTGCACATAATATGTAAAAAAGGATAATAGATACTATAATTTTTCTTGTTGATTTAGTGATAAATATAAGGATTTGGTGTTTTATTTGATTCCTAATAGAAAATTTTAGGAATGAAATAATAATAGAAAACATCCATGCTAAATATATGGAATCACGAAACCATAAATACTCATGAACAGAAGGAGAAAATGATTTATGTTTAGAAGGATTGGCCAACATGCTCAAAAATTTCACAATGATATGTAGATTATTGAAAGAGAAATTAATGATTGAAGGTCCTTTGTACAAAATCGTAAACACATAACTATTTTATATATAATGTGTTTTGTTTTTATAAAAACTAATTACTTAATAAAATGGTCAATGAGGTTAAAATTCATCAACAACTACCTGGATCATAAACACAATGATGAGTCTATGAAATCACTAAAACAAATTATATCTTGATAATGATGCTTACAAAGGTAAATATATACTCAAAATATGATAAAAAAAATTAAATCATTGATTATGGTTCTTCTCATTCATTTATATCATGTATGATATCCATAAATGTTTATTCACTACCCAAAATATTGATATAGGAATATTGATTATTAAAACCTTTTTTTTCATAACTTTGTAAAATTACATGTTTTATTTAGAATAGATAGGATCTCCTTACATATATCTCAAATTTATTTTTGGTGTAAGGATATCCAATTTCATATCCTTATTCATTGAATTTTTAAATATTAAATCAATGACGATTATGTTCTCCCATTGAAATTGGATTCTATAATATGGGAAATGATACTGCATGATGAGGGTAAAATCAGGAAAATGGAATGTAAAGAAATCAACATTAGTGAAATTAATATTATATGATTGTATTTTTATTTTTTTATTATCATATTGATCTTTCCCAAGAATGTGATTTTTAGTCTTCAATTGAACTCTTACCAAGCGGTACACTAATATTAAAGAGTACTTATAGTGTAAAACCAATTAAATTAAGTGTATTAATAACATATAAGGAGAATATGTAATAGGGTTTCATATTTCAATTTACATTACCATTGGGGGAATTGGTTCCCATTATCAAGAAGAAGAATGAGTCAATACAACTTTGCAATAATGATCCGAAAAAATAATGATTATGGACATGTGTCTTTTGATCTTTATTAAAGATCTACATGATCAACATATATTTTATTTTTACTTCAATAGATGATCGTGGTTCTGGATACTATCATTTTGGTTCAAGGAGAACTACGGTGACTAATATGATGCTTTGAAAAAGATATGGTCAAAATGAATCAATATCATTGGCTTTTGACCCCAAAATTCCCATTAAATTTTCATGGATCAAATGAAAATATTGTTTTGACCATACCATTCCAAATTTGTTTTAGTATTTATCAATAAAATACTAAAATATTCTATTATAATTGAGGAACTTGAAGGTAAATTAAATAATGTTCTATTTCCATTAAAATGGGACATTTTTTCCACGTTTATCATGAGTGAGTTGTATGTATAAAAAGTATCCAATGTTTTTCTTGTTTTTATATGATATGTTATATATGTTAATTTATCGATGAGAAATATATTTGAATATATAATAATACTAGACATTGTGGCAAAAATACAATGTTTTATTTGGTGAACGTGATACAATTAAAACATTGTGGGAAATATATCACAATTCTAAAATCATATAACCAATTTAACATAGAAGCATTTAATAATCCACTGGATTAATGAATGTTATGAAATATTTAATAAAATATACTACAGTATATCCAATACTCTCATATAAAAAATTCCATATATTAGAGATGGGTTTTTGATTTAAAAAAAATATTCAATAAAGGTATTGTGATCTATATTTAGGAAAAATGATAAGTAATTTACTTATGTTTCATGTGAATTAATGTACCTTGATGAAAATTACCTGATGAATGATCTGGTGAATAAAAAAATATTCATTTTATTAAAAATATAATTAAACTACCTCTTTATTGAAATATGTGAAATTTATACTTATCAGAAGAACATAATTTCTATATTCACAGTAAAGAAGTTTAATAATAAAAAAATTAGATGGTAATGGTATATTAAGGAGTAGAAATTTCACAAATCATTACCATAATCAGAAGTAAAATAAGGTGGAAGATTATCTATGAGAAAAGATCATGCCTCTCTATAAATAATGAGAATTTAATGGGATCCAATCATTATATATATACAAATGATTGATAGGTAAAACATAAATTTGTGGATGAATTCCAACATTTCCATTATTATTTCTCTATTATCAATATTCTTAATGAGTAAGGAGGCCCAAAAAGATATCATGAATCTATTCATGAATATTTGTTGTGTTATTAAGGTAAATATTTAAAATTTTATAGTTTTATTGTTTGGTAAATTTGTTAGGTTCACAAGGCTGAATACCCTGAGAGTGGGGGTGAATCAGGGTATGACTAATTTAAAATTAACGCCCATTATGATCTTATTTCAATGTTAAGAAAAACACACTTCTATCTCTTTCATGTTGCCCAATTTAAGCATAATGTAAAGCATGCACATGACACAATGTTTTTTATTTGGTTCACCCGCACTGGGCTATGTCCAAGGAGCATATACCGACAAGTTTCCGGTCATACCAAATTCAACTAAACTTCCCTAGCTATGGATTACAAGGTTCGGGTACAGTCACTCTGTCCCAGGATCACTGCCTTTACAAGGATTAGGGTCAGCTCACTACTTTCCCAAGCGTCACTCCCTGTTTCTCTCTCTCTTGCTCACTACCAGTGGAGAGGATCACCTTCTTCTCTTCCTTTTCTCACTCCATCGGAATGGATCCACTCACAGTTTATATACATATGGGTCTCTTAATTTTCATAAAGGAATGCATATTTAGCATTATGTAGATGCTATGTTGAAGCCCAACATTCACCTGTAGATGAATCTCTCTCTGCACCGAAGGTATCGGGAAAACTTCCAGCTTCCACACAGCCCAAAAATCACTGCTGGAAATAAACCTTACTTAGCGCGCAATTCAATATCGACGCTCAAGTATCGGTGTGAAAGTCACAATGGGAATGCAAGTCCACCACACACACTTTAACGACACAAGCATCCTCAACTCCAAACCTGCGTGACTCACTTCCTTCCTTGCCTAAACCACCTCAGGCACGCAACTTCCAACACTGGTGCACCAGTCCCACTTGCACGACACACCACCACTTGCTCGACCACCACACCTGTGTGACGGGAGCTATGAATCGTCAAATTTTTGATCTCTGGTGAGAAACGAGGAGGGGAGGTCTAGTATTTATAGGCAATTTGGACACCCTGCGCAACGGTGCGCAACTCTCCCCTTGGCGCGCAAGTCTTGGCGCGCAGGTCTCTTACCATGCAAGTCAGTTGCGCGACCTAATTCCAAACATGCGCAAACCTTTTTCCTTTTCCATATTTTGATCTTCTGATCTTGAAAAACCATAGGCGCGCATGTTCTCAAGCTTCCAAGCCATCGACGCGCAAGTCTCTTTCACGGCACGCAAGTCACTTGCGCGACACCACCAATACTTGCACGACACTTGTCCCCTTGAAATATTTTGATGATCTGATCTTGAAAAAAATATGGTGCACAAGTTTCCAAGAAATCAAGTACACAACGTGCAAGTCCCTTTTCCAAAAACCACTTTTCTTCATTTGACAATTTTCAGGCCCAACAAATTTAGAAAACACTGGAAAATGGCGCCACCTTTTATATGTTCTTTTTGTACTTCCTCGAGATCATCAATATATTTTGTCAATGTTCTTGAATAAATCATGGATCGTTGACAATAGCTCTTGAACTCAACATTCCACCATGAAATCCCCTTTGTTAAAAAAAATTTATGTCATGGTTTTCTTTGTCAACAATCACAGCACAGATGTCCACTTTGTCAACAAACACAATCACCTCAAAAATGCTTCAATGATACCTTGAGGGATTTTTTTCAACAATATCCCCCTTTGGGTTTGTTGAAAACTTTTCCCTAAAAAGGTACATCATTGATTTTTTAGCCACCATTCGTTTCATTGTGATTCTGATAGCAATCAAGGATTTACTCGACACATACTCTAAGCCCACATGAGAAATTCTCGGCGTGACAAACAAGAGTAAATGAAAAGTTCACTAATGAATCACTTCATCTCTTACACCCTCTGCTGACACCTAACTGATACCAATTGTTTCCAAACTGATAGCAATTTTTGGAAATATCCTTACCACTTTCCAACACCACTCTTCTACTTTTACCATGATCCTCAGCTATCGTGATATCTATTATTTGATCGATCACTTCTAGCATCTTCAGATTTAAAATGCTACCCCTTTATCATTCCTCCCCTTTCTTGCTGCATCACTTTCCAGATTCTCCCCATATCAACCATGATTTCTCAAATAGCCACACTATATCCCCCTTGAACAAACACTAATTTCTCCCCCTTTGTCAATGAACCCAGAGGTCACTCCATTGTAGTCTGTAACAAAGTAAAGAACACATATCACCACAATAGGGAAAAACACATCATAACTCGAGGAGAGGGGGGTTTCACATCCACACGCTTTTAAGTGCAGGGAATCGACTGAACTCCCAGAGCCAGTCGATGCCTTTCAGATTCTTCCTTGGGTAAGGCCTTTGTCAGAATATCTGCAACCTGTAACTCTCTAGGCACATAATCCAACATCACAAGCCCTTTCTCCACTTTCTCCTTGTTAAAATGATATTTGATCTCAATATGCTTTGTCCTTGAGTGATGAACTGGATTTTTGCTAATATTGATAGCACTTGAGTTATCACACTGAATTTTGATAGGAGACTTCACTTCAACTTCCATATCGTCAAGCTGCTGCTTCATCCATAATAACTATGTGCAATCTTGAGTGGCCGAAATATACTCAGCTTCTACGGTGCTTAATGAAATGCAATCCTGCTTCTTGCTTAACCAAGAAATACATAGTCCACTAAGAAAGAATGCAACTACAGATGTTGATTTCTTTTCATCCACTGAACCGGCCCAGTCTACATCAGTATAGCCCAATAACTCTGTCGGATATTTGTCATTATATGTCAAGCCAAAGTCCACCATGCCCTTGATATACCAAAGTATTCTTTTCACTACGAGCATGTGACTTTACTTGGGATTACTCTAATATCTCACTGCTTGGAATGTGGCAAAAATAATATCAGGCCTTGTCGCAGTCAAGTACAACAAACTTCCAATAATTTTCCTATATTATGTGATATTAACTTCCTTGCCATCCTCAACTTTTGATAATTTCATCTAGGTAGCAACCAGAGTTTTCATCTACTTGGAATTTTCCATGAAAAACCTTCTTAACACTTCCTTGGCATATTTGGATTGATAAATTAATGTTCCAGTCCTTCCTTGTGTCACCTATAGACCAAGGAAAAATGTTAACTCTCTAATCATTGACATTTCAAACTCATTTTTCAAGAATTCGGAAACTGTCTGTACTGAGCTTCATCTGATCCGCCAAATATTATGTCATCGACATGGACAAGCACCATCATCCTTTGATTACTATTTTTGTTTAAATAGAGATTGTAATCAACTCCACCATGATGGAAACCAAGATTCATTAATTACTAATCAAGCCTTGAGTACCATGCTCTTGGTGCTTGTTTCAGCCTATACAACGCTTTCTATAGCCAACAAACTTTGTTCTCATCTTCATGAATGAGAAAACCATCTGGATGCTCAATGTACACCTCTTCTTCCAGAACCCAATTTAGAAATGCAGATTTGACGTCCATCTAGAACACTTTGAACTTTCTTTGCACTGCTATGGCCAAAAATAATCTGTATGTCTCCAGCCTTGCAACCAGTGCAAATGTCTCATCTACATATATTCCATCTATCTGGGAGTATCCATTTCACACTATCCGTGCTTTGTTTCGAATCACAGTTCCATCTTAATTCACCTTATTGAGATAGACCCATTTAGTCCTAATGACATTCTTGTCTGCTGTCCTCGAAACAATATCCCATGTCTGGTTCTTCTCGATTTGATCATGCTCTTCATTCATAGCCTGAACCCAGTTTTCATCTTCAGCTGCATCAGAAAAAATTTCCGGCTCCACCTGAGATAAAAATGATGTTTTCTATAATGACTTCATTCTTCGAGTCTGAACTGGAGCTGTCTGATCACCAATGATATTCTGTCTATCAATTTTCGCTCGACTCTTTGGATTCCTTGCAGACACAGACTTGACACTTTCTTGTTTGTCATCAGTATCTTCTTCTGAGTCAGCCTCTACCACTTCTACTCCCCCTGTGTCTCTTACCTCATCATCACTTTCATCCAGAAACTGTTCACTAGGTTGTTGAGTATTCTATTCATTTTTGACTATAGTGAAATCATTTTTATCAAAAAAAATTCCCATAATTTTGTTGAATCATTTATATGCTTTACTTTTCCCTAAGTAGCCAAGGAATATCCCCTCATCTCCTCGTGCCTCAAACATCCTATGATTTTTCTTTTTTGAGAATGAAACACTTACTTCCAATGATTCGAAAGTATTTAAACGTTGGATTCTCTCTGTATGATAGTTCATATGGAGTCTTCCCTTGCTTTGGACACAACGGAGACCTATTCGAAACATAGACCGATATCAAAACTGCTTTCTTCCAAAATTTCTCTGGTAGGTCTTTATCAATAAGAATCATTCTATCCATGTTGTTGATGATCTGATTTCTCCTTTCAACCACTCCATTTAGTTGGAGAGTTCTCACCGGTAAAACTTGATGCCTTATCCCGTGTTTCTCGAGATAGTCTTCGACTTGACAGTTTGTGAATTCTGTACCGTTATCAGTACGAAACTTCATAATTTTCTTCCCAAGAATCTTTTCTGATTCCCTCATATACTTCTTTATGCAACTGAACACCTCTGTCTTAGGGTTAATGATGAATACCCAGACTATTCTGCTATAATCATCAATGAAAAAAACATAGTAACTTTTCCCATTTATAGCTCACGGTGAAATAGGTCCACATACATCAGCATGTACCAATTGGAGCACTCTAGATGATTATTGTTCCTTTGACCTGTATGTTTCTCTTATGATCTTCCCTAGTTGACAAGCATCGCATGTATGAGTACGATCACGTGATAGTTTGGGAAGGTCTCTAGCAACATTACACTTTACCAGATCTTCCATAGATGGTTGTCATAGATGACCAAGTCACTTATGCCATAGCTTGTTTTCTTCCTCTCTGGATAAAAGATATATATCTTCTTCCCCATATACAAGGTAAAGATTTTCCTTTGTCCTTTTTCCTTGTAGAACAACTGCCCCATATTTTCCTGTGATAGTACACGCCTTCTTGGTAAATTGTATAGAATGTCCTGAGTCACACAATTGACTAACACTGAGCAATTTCTGACTGAGACCTTCTACAACCAAGACATCAGCACGTCTGATTTCTCTGCCCCCACACCTAGCCATTCCTGATCCAATTATCTTCCGGCCTTCATCATTTCCAAACTTGAAAACTCTTTATTTGTCACATTTTATGCCTTTAACTAGATCCTTGTATCTTGTCATGTGAGACGTACAACCAATATCAAGAATCCACACACCAGACCGATCTGATGCTTTAAGGGAAATTTCAGCAACTACTGCCTTCTCTGCCCTCTTCTTCCTGGTCCATATTTTTTTCTCCATACTCGGTATAGATTGAGACTCATGATCATTATCAGAGTACAATAGACCAGCTTAATCTTGTAGAGCTGCAAATCTATTCTGAACTTTTAACTCACTTGTCGGTTTATTGATCTGCTGGTTGTGAACATTTTGATTCTGCTTTGGCACATTTCTCTAAATGATCAAAGTCAAGTACCTATCCATGTGCCCAAATCCTCCACACCAAAATCAGTGTCCTTAAAAATTAGTTCTGGAAAACCGTTCTCTGTTTGGATGCCACCTCTGTTCCTGTTCACTTCTATATCTCTTGGCTATGGAACACACATACTGTGAATGTCCCATCTTCCCACAATAATAACATGTGATATAGGGTGCATTCCTTCATGTTACTTTAGCACTACGATTTTTTCCTTTGGGATCTCTAAATATTATGATTCAATTTTTTCCCCAAATCAACCTTCAATTTAGGGATTGGTGCTTGCGGTATGACATCAACTACCACATTTTTTTTTCTTATCAAGCCCTGAATCAACTTTAGCATTTGAGCTTTCTTGCTACTTCACTTCTGCTAAACTGCGAGCCTCCTCTTTCATCTTCTCTGTCTTCTGAATGGCCTTCTTTTCTGATATCACATTGGGGGTCAAGTGTTTTTCTTGGTCCTTCATTTTTCATCGCAGACTGACCACTTCTTCTTCAAGCTCATTGGTATGTCTGACCTTCTCCTTTAATGTGTTCGTCAAACAATCAATTTCCTTCTTTTTTCCCTCAATTATAAGCTTATTCTCAACAATATTTTCTGAGCTCTCTGGTTTGAGGATTTTAGTCATTCAATTTCTTCTAATAGCTTAGACTTTTATTAATCCTGTTGTTTCATATAGATTTTGTCATCATGAACCACATTATTGGCTTTCTTTATTTTGGCTCTCCAAACGTCTGTCTCTTCAAGATCTGCTTCCAATTCGTCTTCCATATCAACTCTCCCTTCCATTTCTTATTCTTCTTCAACGTCAGATTATTCCTTTTTCGGAGAACTACCAACAATCTCCACCAAGGCATTTAACCCACGATCTCTTCAATTTTATATCTCCTCAACCTCTTCATCCTCAGACTCATCAGAACATTCAAATTATTGTGAATGAAGATTCTTCTTCTTGAAGAAATTTCTGTTGAGTTGTTTCTTCCCTTTCACAAACGCTGAAGTCTTCTTCTTGGGAATTTCAACTTCATCATCATCATTATCGTTATCTTGAAACTTATTGAGGAATCACAATATGACCGACCTTTCCACATCAAAATCATGAAAGTGGAAGTTTCCCTTTAATCTTTCCTCTTCCTCTTTGCAGATTTGAAGAAATGAATAACATCAGCTCATCTGTCTCTTTTTCTTTTGAGAATCTTCAATGGTGAGATTTTTCAAGGACTTGAATGCCACTTCTTTTTAATTTCCCCTTTTCCACAGCATGGTTATCATCATTTCTCATTTCATATGCAACAAGAGTGATGTGCAGGTTATCTAATGTCAGTTCTTTTGGGTCTTTATCTTCTAAAAAAGAAACATTCGGATTAAATTGAGATTAAAGTTTAGCCAATATGCACTTCAAAATTTTTATATCGTCGATAATTTCTCCAAGACCCTGAATTTCATCTACCACAGCATTTACCATATCAAAGAATGCATCATCAGGCTCATTCGGGTTCATTCTCAGATCTTCATACTTGTTCCACAACACTTGCAGCTTGGCATCTCTCACCTTGTATCCCCTTCATATGTATTAAAAAGTTTTTCCCACATGGCATGTGATGTTTTCAAATACATCACCTTTGTATATATTGGATTGGATAGGGATCCCCCTAAGGCATTGATAGCTTTGGCATCATCATCCAGCTCTCTACGCTCAGCTTCTGATAATGCACCACTGTTGATGTCAGCTATTATACCATGATTTTCTCCTATGAACACATCCATTCCTAATGATCGGAAGTAGTGTTGCATCTGATTCTTCCATAGATGAAAATTTTTTCCATCGAAGATCGGAATACATTTATGATTAGTGAGCTCCATTGAGAGAAGAACTATTATCAACTTTTCTCTATGATGCCAAATGTTAGGTCCACAAGGATGAATACCTTGAGAGGGGGGGTGAATCAGGGTATGACTAATTTAAAATTAACGCCCGTTCTGATCTTGTTTCGCTTTTAAGAAAAACACTCTTCTCTCTCTTTCCTATTGCACAATGTAAGCAGAAAGTAAAGCATGCACATGACACAATGATTTTTACTTGGTTCACTCGCACTGGGCTACGTCCAAGGATCATACGCTGACAAGTTTCTAGTCATACCAAATTCCAATAAACTTCACTAGCTGTGGATTACAAGGTTTAGGTACAGTCACTCTATCCCAGGATCACTGCCTTTACAATATTTAGGGTCAGCTCACTACTTTCCCAACGATCACTCTTTGTTTCTCTCTCTCTGGCTCACTACCGGTGGAGAGGATCACCTTCTTCTTCTTCCTTTTCTCACTTCATCGGAAAGGATCCACTCATAGTTTATAGACCTGTGGGTGTAATCATTTTCATGAAGGAATGCATATTTTTCTTTATGTAGATGCTCTATTGAAGCCCAACTTTCACCCATAGATGAATCTCGGTCTACACCGAAGGTATCGGGCAAACTTCCAGCTTCCACACAGCACAAAAATCACTACTGGAAATAAACCTTACTTGGCACGCAAGTCAATCTCAGTGCGCAAGTATCGGCGTGCAAGTCACAACAGGCACACAAGTCCACCACACACACATGCGCGACACAAGCTTCCTCAACTCCAAACCTGCGCGACTCACTTCCTTCTTCGCCTAAACCACCTCAGGAGAGCCACTAACACTTGGCGCGCAACTTCCAACACTGGTGCGCTAGTCCCACTTGCGCGACACAACACCATTTGCGCGACCACCACACCTGTGTGACGAGAGCTATGAATCTGCAAAGTGTTGAACTCCGGTGATAAATGAGTAGGGGAGGTCCAGTATTTATAGGCAATTTGGACACACTGCGTGACGGCGCACAAGTCTCCCCTCGGCGCACAAGTCTCAGAGCGCAGGTCTCTTCCCCTGCAAGTCACTTACGCGACTTAATTCCAAACATGCGCAAACCTTTTTCCATTTCCATATTTTGATCTTCCGATCATGAAAAACCACAGGTGCGCAAGTTCTCAAGCTTCCAAGGCATCGGCGCGCAAGTCTCTTTCACGGCGCGCTAGTCACTTGCGTGACACCACCAATACTTGAACAACACTTGTCCCTTTGCCATATTTTGTTGATCTGATCTTGAAAAAAATATGGCACACAAGTCTCCAAGACTTTAAGTATACGACACGCAAGTCCCTTTTCCAAAAACCAATTTTCTTCATTTGAAGATTTTCAGGCCCAAAAAAGTTGGCAAACAACGGAAAACGGCACCACCTTGTATATGTTCTTTTTTTACCGCCTCTAGATCATCCATCTCTTTTGTCAATGTTCTGGAATAAATCATGGATCGTTGACAATAGCTCTTGAACTCAAAATTCCACCATGAAATCCCTTTTGACAACAAATTTATATGTCTTGGTTTTCTTTGTCAACAATCACAGCACAGATGTCCACTTTGTCAATATACTCAATCACCTCAAAAATGCTTCATTGATACCTTGAGGGATTTTTTCCCAACAAAATTAATATTTGTCCCTTATAAAAATGAATTTATGATTGATCTATTAGATTATCCAAATATCTTATCCATATCAATTCATCTAGAATCACATGTTTGGTTTGAGAATAAAACATCATTTCCTGATAGACATCATGAAGAATGACATTTTTACGAATGTATCTTGATGAATTTTATGTTTAATGCTAATTATAAATTAATGATATCTAAGTTGATGACCAAATAATTTCATATACTCATATGGAAATGGGATATCATCATAATTTATTTTATTCACTATTCACCTAAAGATATATAGAAAAATATTCTATCTAGGAAGTGGTGCATAGGTATAAATATTTATTTTAAATCATTTATACTCAAGAATATTTCTAACATATTCAATAAACAATATCATAAATAATTAAATTTATAACTATTAATTAACTAAAACCATATGAATAACACAAGTTAAATAACGAATAATGAATGTTATTTTCATTGTCTTTATATCGAAATCCAATAAATGTTGGAAACATATCTGAGGACTTGATGGAACAAAAGAAATTGGATGTCATTCTGGAAAATGAATCCACATATGTCCATTTCTTTTTTTAGGTAATACTGTGATATATGAAAATGAATTTTTATGTTTCTAGATTGAATATTTTTTTTGAAAAGAGTGGAGTCCAAAACATAGTGGATTATTAATAAATACTATTGTTCAAATGGACTTTAATGATAATGAAATATGTTCTCTTTTCAAGTGGACTGCACATTTTCTCCATCATTTAAAAATATAATTACCATGAGAAAATATATTTTCATGAAGTAAATTTAAAGAAAAACACCATAGAATCACTTTATTATTCAATAAAATGATTTTAAAATTAATTGATGATTTTTGAAGAAGACGAATTCAATAATGTGTTATGAATATTGTGACTTCCATGCAAAATAAAATTGATTTATATTTTTTAAAAGGAATATTTGACAAAGAAAATTTATAATGACAATGAAATTTGTTATTTCTAGATTTTAGTAAATTAAAAGAAAAAATTTTGAAGTTGCGTTCGTGAATAAAGATTCAACGCAACTCATGTTATGGCCATTATGATAATAGATCATGGAAGATTTTGTGTTATGTATTGAGGTTAATCTGGAAATTGAAATGCACAAATAATAATGAATTATTATATTTAATAACATCTAAATTGGAAAAATAATGCTTTCAAAATGATAATTCAATAAGATATTTATTATGAAGTAGGTAGTCCAAAATGGAAAATGTGCTTAGGGGATTTTCTAAACTGCATCCAATTGCATTCCTTTGAAAATTATATAATAAATAAAGAGTAAATGTATTTTATTTCCATTAGAGAAATATATATAAAATCTTGAGAAAATTATGTTTTCAATACCTACAGCATTATATTTGATTAATCTTATATGATAATTCCTTTTCATTTGAAAATCGAGGAGTGTCCTTTTTGATCATTGCGTATAGTTGAATTACATACCATATTTGGATATATTATCACGTGTCAACCATATTCAATGTATCATAAAAATATGAGGATAAATTTGAGGTAATTATGTTCAATAAATATTGGGATATGTTTTTATCAAGTGTAAAAGGTATTATTTTTCACAAGTTTATTTTCACAATGAATATGTCACTTTAAACAAAGGATATGGTTATTTGAATGGAAAGTAAATTTTAATATGATGAAAGGTTCTATACAAATTATGTTATTTAAATATTTATATAATTTTTTAAATAATGATTCATATTATAATAATTAAATTAAGATGCTTAAAAGTAAATATACATGTTTTGGATGAGTCATTAAGCAATTAGTCATGTTTTTTGAACAATAATATATGGTAATTAATATTTGATTTGTTATTTTCATAATATTTTATTGGGAAATACTTCACATTGTATTTGAATAATATACTTGTCAAAAGTGAAATCAGGTTCAATGAGTAAAAGGTTTTTTCAAGAACCAGTAAGCTATTTATATAGAAAACGAAGAAAAGGTACGTGAATTATCATATATTATATTCTATGATAATTTAATGATAAATGGAATAATTTTCTATACAATTTGAGGAATATATTGTGTGAAATCAATGTGAACTGCAATAATATGTGAACTACAATTGAGATTATATTTAATAAGAATTACATTTTTTGGTAATTTTATAATGAGTTCATGTATAGAATCTATTTCATTAAAAGTAATAAAATTTTTATTTAAAAAATTAGTACATAATTCATCTAGAACATAAACAAATAGCGATTCATTTGAAATATATTCTATTTTGTAATCATTTAATTTCCATTCAAATAATTTGGAAAACTATATTTGAAGTATATATATTAGAGAAGATTTTTTTTTTCAAATAATACATTTTAGAATATCCATGAAATACTCATGAATGAATAAAGAATTAGATTTTTTAAATTGAAGAATACTGAGGATATCAGAACATAATTGTCTCATGAAGAGATAATTGACTAAATATTGAAGGTTCTTGATGTAGAAGGCTATTATGGATTATTATTTAGTTGTATGAGAAGAACCAGATCATTCAACATTTGATGTGATTGTGTCTGATGACCTGTATGATAAATTCAAGAAGCTATTGATGGTCTTGAGGTTGTATAAAAATTTAAGAAATCATGTTTTATTGAGGTGAAAATAACTATGATTCATACAGAGGAACTTCTACAATGGGATCAATGTTATTAAATGTAAGGATATTTTGATTTTCGAATCTAACCATTTACTGAAAATACACAAGGATGGGATGTTTGATGAGATGTATTAAAGAGTATATAGTTGGTGTGTCTAATTAACCTTGACATTGGATTAGTATGATGGGTTATATAATTGGGATCCACTGGGGGATTCCCTATAACAATGCATAACCATTTACTTCATAATCTATTGTAATTTTTTAGAAAATTAGAGTGGAGAATCTAAAATTAAGAGTCTAACCAACATGGCACGGAGTAAGTATTTGATGTGAATATTGTGAATAACATATATTGTATTTTCTCATATTATTTATTTATATAAGTTGATACTGTGAGATATAACTAGTTGTATTGAAACCCATATAAACATCAATAGGTTGAATATATAGAATAGAATTGTAAGAAAGTTAACTAATGATTCAACCCACATCCTAGTGGTCAATCTATCCAAGGAAAATAAAATTGGTAAATTATAATTGGTCATAGTAAATGACCGATTAAATATTTTATAATATCAGTATTTTAAAAAATGAATGAACTACCTCATATGGGAAAAACTAATTAACTCTTGGAGATAAAAATTTTAGATATTTGTTGATTGAATAAAATAAAAATAATGAAAATACAGGTACTAAAAATGAACAATTATCTTATAATAAAGTTATAGAAACCACAAGCCAGAGGGACTCAGAGTGGTATACATTTATATAATTATATTCATTATTATTCTAAAAATTTATCTTGTTCATGTTGTTGTGATGATTTCTCACCTAGTTCCTTTCATTCAGAACATAATGAATATTGGAATAATGTTCAAAAAAAGTAGTTGGTTTTATTTTTTGAACTATCAAGGTTCTTCATGTTGATATATTACAACTAGAAGAAGAGTTTCATTACATGGAAGATGAATTTTTGAAATAACTTTTTGTATGAAAAACTCTAAAATAAATCATCATGATAATGTTTAAAAAATCCCTATTACAATAAATGAAATGCGGAATATAAAGAATAATAGAAAATTAATGGTTTAAAGAGACTTATTTAAGAATTTTTTAAAAATTAATCCATGAACATAAAAAATTTCAAAAATTTTATATTGTTTTCAAAGGTACTAAATTAGATTTTAAATCAAATTGTGTATTGTATCGTTACAATTATTTACATTAATCATGAAATTTTCTTGAAGAAAAAAAAAAGAAGAAAATTGAGTATTGGAATGAGAGGTTGAGATCTGTTAAGAATGATATGAACTCCATCATCATGAAGTGTTCAGATAAAGAGGTGGGGATAAATAACCAGGAATAAATACAATATAGAACATAAAAAATTGATTAAATAAGGGTTGTTTTATAATATTTTTTCATTAAAAGTCATGACTCCTTGAAAATCATGAAATAATCTTCTAACAAAAAGGATACATCCTATATTGAGAAGGAATCATGTTACCCAAAATATATTTAAGGTAATAATAATGTATCAATTTCTAATAAAATTTTAAAACCTAATATAACAATATATGCATAGAGAAAAATAATAATATACTCACCACATCAAGGGTTTATGAGAATATATTTTTGATGAAATTTTCCCCTATGAATTTTGTAAATATGTGGCTATAACCCACCAATATAACATGTATGTTACTCTATTTTTATAGTTAAATATCCCAATTATTTTTTAATTAAAATTATTTTGGATTTGTTTTGAATACTCATTAAACCCTGGTTGTTCTATTTTACGCACATATGACTGGTCAGTCTAACTAACACTATCATAGGTTGCATGAAAATTTGATAGAATTGGAGGGGATCTACATGGAGTGGTTATTTTGGAAATGCATTAAATACTATGTATGTATGACATTTTGAATTAATTGAAGCCATATCTATGTGGGTCTAGTGTTACCATCAATTATTGGTATATTGAGAAGAATTTAATATTGTTCAGATTTTTTAATAGCTAAATGTGCAGAAAAAACAATTTGTAGATCATAAAATGGCATGTAAATAGAATAAACTTCATGGAACACATGGTATAGTTTTAATATTTTTAATTGAGGAAATTATTCTTTAGAGTATTCAATCACGTAAAATTACATGACATGCAACTATATTATAGATCATGTAATTCCCAAACATATTGTTTTAATGTATGTTGAATGGATGATTTTTTCCATTCATACTGGTACAACCTTCTCCTCTCAACCCTGGGGCACCCTTCATGCAATTTTTGAGGTCCAACCTCCCTTCATGACATCCCAATAATTATTTTAATCCCTAGTATGTTAGTTTCATAAAATTTTCCCTTTTATCATGTGTTTCTATGGATGCTTCAGTGTAATCCTCTTGACTACATGTGTTTTTTCTTTTTGATCATGATCATTTTTTATATTGGATCCTTCTTGTGATCATCTACACCATCTTACTCTTGGGTTTTTTCCATTGGAATAATTTTTTGATCATGAGTTAAAGGTAGGGGGTCTACACCATAACAATATGGTTTGATAATTATCATGAATGTGAAATATTGATTTTTTTTATATATCATCCACTGAATAAATTGAGTAATTTCATGGAGTCTTTTTTTATCCAATTAGTTTTTGAAATAGCATGAGGATTCCATTCAGGTGATATAACCCTTGAATATAAAAGAATTAATTAATGTTTTAATGTGGGATTAGCATGCCATGAATTGTAGATGACTCATTGAAATAGATTACCCTAGATTTTTTAATTTTTATGGAGGTAAATGGAATTTTATTACTTAGGACCTATTGATATATAATGATTTTAAATAATATTTTAATTATAATTTGAATAATTTTCCATTGATCCATATGATGTAACAATAGGATATTCTTTTTTATATGACTGTATATTGATTAAATGTTATAATTATTATATTGTGGGATTTTCCCAATGACACAACTTGAAATGATGATAGAGAGGCCTTAGCCTACTTAATTTTCAAAATTGATGATTTAGCCAGCCTGGCCTAGTTGATATGTTGAAATATACATATAATGTTCCTATCGAAGTTTATTAGTTGAGAAAATTATATTAAAAGATTTTAACAATTTACATTGTTGTATTATGATATAGTGGTATTGGCCATGATAGAATGATAATTGATTATATCGTAGGTTTCACTAAAATTACAGTGATTCATGCATTTTTTTATTGTTTTGCTTCGCATGCTTGTAAAAAATTATCAGAGACATTATTGCATGGTGTCGAGGTAGGTTATGTTATACCATGATTATAAGGTCATGGTTTTCATGTTTGTGATATATGGTCGGGGATATTATGGCATGAGGATGAAGTAGGTTGATGTGGTATTATATTAGTTTTATAATTTGTTAATACACTTTCTTATTTTGTTGTTGTATACACAAGTTATAAAACTAGTTATAATCAGAAACAATTTTTTCGACCTACTGAGTTATAAAATATCCAATTGAGGATGAAATTTGGTATATGGGATGATAAAACATCTGTAAGAACCCAGTTTTTTCTACGAAAGACTTTGGGATATTCTTCATATTATTCCAGAGCAGCTCCCTCAGACGGCATGCGATTCCGAGCCATGGAGTGGCAGAAATTAAATTTTCAGTGTGTTCACACTAGAAATGCCAAATGAGTGGGATAACTCCTACACAGTGCTTTGAATCAGAGATCTGAGTGTAAGGATGGGTCAGGAATGGGGTGTTTACCCTAGGAACAACATAAAATATGTCGGTGTAGGACGTTTGGACCCCTTGCCCGCTTTCAGAACGTTAAACGGATAATTAAATTAATCAATTAATTCTTTTAATGGTGAGACACAAGTATCTTTTAAACGGTGGCTTGGATTGGAAAACTGAGTGCATCGTTGAGTTCGGAACGTGCCTTTTACCCAAGGAGGGATGTAAGTTTTGCGGGCGCGGCCCGTCTGTGAAAAATGGCCCCAGGGGTGTTTTTGTAATTTGTCATCTTTGGGCGTTCAGTTTTATAACTTTTTAACGGGGAATTAGATTAAAATTGTAAGACCTCCACTGCATTCAGAGCATGGTTTTTAGCCTAGGGGAGGCTTAATCCCGACCCCGCCGGGAGTTCAGGTTCAGGCCGATGGGCGGGTGGTTAAGTGTTTTCTATTTAAACAGTTAACCCCCCCCCCTCATCTTCTTCCTCGCCTGGACAGCAGCAGGCGGAAGCCCTCCCTCTCCTCCTCCACTCCGGCGAGATGGCTCCAGCAAGGCAGCGACAACACCGATGGTCCTTCCGTGATGCGTCGGCCGAAGCCCAACAAGGTAGGATCGTTGCGGTTTCAGTTTTTATTCCCGCACCTAAATTTGAGTTCGATTAAATGCATCAATTTTTTGTTTTATCTTCAAAAAAATCCCATAATCGTGTAGTATAATTTATGATATTTCCATTTCCCTTTTCGGATTTTAAATCGGAGTTCGGAGGAGTCCGCAGTCATGCGGAGAAAGTTGCGGGTTTTTGAATGTTTCCGGCCAATTTGGGGGTTCGGCAGCGGAGGCCAACGTGGGCGAAGGCTGCGGCGCACGGGTGGCTTCAGCGGCAGCAGCTTTAGGTAGAAGGCGCGGTGGTGGGGCGTTCGGCTTCGGGACGGCGGTGTGGCGCATAGTCTCTAGGCGGAGGCGGTCGGCCGGGGCTCGTGGATGGCGAGCGCGGCACGCGGCGGGTCGTCGACAGAAGGTGGTGACCCCGGGGAAGCAAGACCCGCGAGACGCGGGTCTTCTTGACGCGGTGGGCGATAAGGGGAGACTGGCTAGGGCGGACGGTCCATTTGAAAAACCGGACCCAAGTAGGGGTCTGGTGCTTTGGAGGCGGGCCGCGGTGAACCGGACCGGACCCGCGGCGGGGCTGCGGGCCGGTGGTCTGAAGTGGGCCGACTGAGGTGGACCGGCCCAGTTAGGCCCCCTGCGTTCGTGGGTCCGTAACATCCAAACAGTGTGTCCGTTTGATGCACTGTCTACGGAAGTGGAACCGTATCGATGAGACAGACTTTTTGAGATGGTAGTGGAACCGTATCGGCGAGACAAACTTTACACGGGCACCGATCCTCTACTCAGGAGGTTGTTTCCAGTAGGGCTGAGGTTGTTTCCAGTAGGGATGGCCAGTAGGTACCATCCTACAGGGATGGATAGAGCAGTTCCAGGATTTCCTCCAGTGGGGCTGGGCAGTGGTCCCCGATGCTGGGATTACCTTTAGCTGGGTTGGTCAGTGGTCCCCGATGCCGGTATTACCTCTAGTTGTGATGGGAAGTGGTCCCCGATGCCGGGTTACCTCCTGTTGGGATGGGCGGTGGTCCCGTCGCTGACTTTAGCCGGGTCACCCTTCAGTGGATTACCCTGCTACGGGAAAGGGCAGTGTGGCACCCGTCAACTCTTGTCGGGTCTCCCTGTAGTGGGAACCCGTTGACTTCTAGGGACCCTCCAGCGGGGCTGTGTAGGGGGTCTCCTGTCGACTTTGAGGAGACCTCTCGACTTCGGGGTAGTGGCGAGTTGTGGTTTGACGTTCCCCCCATAACTCTCAAGTAGGAGGAGCATCTTCCCCACTGAGACACGTCCTTGCAACGAGACCTAAAACCGTGTGGGCGAGTCACTACCGCCAAAAGTGGATAGTGTCGAGGTGTGGTGATTTTTTCCTATTGGCTTGCAGTTCGAAGCATATTTGTGGGATACGAGGCATCGATGGTGTTTACTTCTGGGACTGTTGGCAACTCACTTTTCTTTGGTTGAGCAACGGGATAGAGATCCCCTTACGTTGTTGTTCGGGATTCTTGATTGAGCATATGTATTTGTATATACCTTGTTCCAGTACCCACTCCTTGGGTTTGGTTACTCTCCTTCCATGAGAGGCGAAGACGTGCGGGGTATGCCACGTGCTTTCCGTGTCTAGCTTCCTGTGGTTGGATGAGTCTACTCTCCTGATATAGGTAGAAAAGACTCGACGGGAAATTCATCTTCTCCCCATTTCCAGCTCCTTGTGTCTGGACGAGTCTACCTTCTTCCTCTTGTTGGGTGGAGCTGGAATCATTACTGCACTATTTACTGAACTCTCGGTTGTACTCCTTTATTTTCTTGTTCGATCTACTGCTCACCCTTCAGTACCTACTTTTTTGCTCCCTCGAGCCTTCGAGGTATCCTACTGAGTATTTTTATACTCACCCCTGCTTGGGCTTTGCCTGCACTTGGTGTGCCCTTGCAGACGATGGACAGGTTGGTCATGACTTCAGTGGAGCTTAGGAGTTCAGGAGCTTGGACCGCGTGCGGTGGTCGGAGTCATGTTCCAGGAGGGGGACCCTTCCATCTGTTTTCCTTTTGGTTACATGTTGTAGGGTTGTGGCACTTTTATGGTTGGGTGCGTGTTTTTTCCCTTTTCTTTTTCAGTTACATTCAACACTTGCTCTGTACTGTTAGAGGTCGATTCACTTGTGGTTTATTTATAGCAGTTTCCCTTTCAATATACTTGTCTTTTATCTTTTACTCTTCACTTTTGCATTGAGTGTGATGCGTGTGTGTGTGTACAGGTAATTAGGCAATGTCCTCCCCGAGTTATTGTGCCTTCGGTGCTATTCGCCAGCCCCTGGCCTATGGAAGCGGGCTAGAGGTAGTTTCGGCTCGAGCCCGGGTAGGGTCGGGTCGTGAAAAAGTGGTATCAGAGGTGGTTAATTCCTTGGGACTTTGTTCGGACGTCCCTAAAGAGGAATTGGTTGGGATATAGGGAAACAATGCTAATGTGTCTCGAGAGCAGCTCTCAGGCCAGGGAGTCCAGTGATGGTGTGGCGGCTGACATATCCATTCACCAGGACCTTGATAACCCGCATATCGACTAAGAATGTTGAGAAACTTGTTGCAGGGAGAATTGGTTTGTGCATCACATAGGATTGAGTCTTTGACTGTACTTATTGAGTCAGCTCCCCATTGTTGTTACTATTATATACATATATTCTCATATGATTGCGGCACTCCTTGATAATATTCGGGATGTTTCCGCAAAGACAGCCAGCCAGGAATCCAGCTTTGGTTCGCGACGACGACCCTGTGAGATACGAGGCCTCAGTCTAGGATCCATCATGCGAGACCCTTTCTCTAGGTGGGCCGATCACAGCACCCACGACTGTTGAGTAGCAGACAGATTCAGCAGAGCAGACGAGGTGTGAGCGCAGGTTGAGCGCACTCCGTGATTTCCAGCGGCAGAGACCGCTGAGGTTCAGTGGTGAGCCAGACCCTCAGGCAGCAGAGGTTAGGCTTGAGACAGTGGTTCGCCTTTTTTAGGCTTGTGCAGATGCCGATAGATCAGAGAGTGGATTTGGAAGCCAACCTTTTTCTTGGAGCATCTTGGCGTTGGTGGAGTTTGGTGACTCGGTTTCTAGACGAGTCGTCTCTTTCGTGGGGTGACTTTCAGTTCTTGTTCCGTGAGGAGTTTTTCCCCTACTTCTTGCACTCCGTTTGGATTCAAGAGATCCTACAGTTTCAGTAGGGAGAGATGACAGTGACCGATTACGCGCCTAGTTTCGCAGACCGTGCACACTTTTACCCGGACTTGGTCTATGACGACAACCACCGAGCGCAGAAGTTTGAGCAGGGTCTCTGCTGAGAGATTTGTGTTGTCATGGTACCGTTGGGAATTTCCACACATTCTAGGGTACTAGAGAAAGCGCTGGTGACAGAGAGCTTCCTGTCACGTTCTAGAGTTGGTGGTGGCAGCAGGCAAGTTGGAGCCGAGACGTCTGTCGCAGCTAGCGGGCGTTGGCAAGAAGAACCTCGATGCATGTGTCTTTCGGACAACCGGACTCAGGGGCGTGGTCATACACCACAGTGGCGCTGGAGGGAACCAGTGCTGCCCAAAGAGAGTCAGTGCTATGCTTGGGATGGGCGAGGTCACCTGGCACGGGACTGCCTGACCAGGCATGCAGAGAGCTTCAGGCAGGCAGCAGGTGCACCACCACGATGGAGGCAGCGCCATGATCGCAGTAGTGCCCAAATGGGTGGTGCTGGAAGAGGAGCGGGAGGAGCTGGTAGTGGGGTATGGCTTTACGTGGTCTTCCCATCACCACTAGGAGGTCCACATCAGGCTCCGAGAGATGACAGTTGGGACCACGGACAACCTCAATCTTTATATGTCTACGATCCTGCAGAGCATGAGGTGATAAGAGGTACGCTCTACAGCTCTTCTACTTTTTTCAGTAGAATTGTTAGACTCTACATGTAAAATGAATTTTCTCCCTGCCCCTTGTTTGAGGTGTTACTAGGGTGATGCAGTGCATCGGTGTAACCCTGTTTGGGTAAGGTAAAAAGGCATGAGACCATTTTCTTTAGTCGATGGTGTCGTCTCCTTCACCTTTCGAGCGTTTAAAAGAGCCTTGGTTGTGGGACATCGACTGTGAAACCTTGTGCGACCAGATATCCTTGGGTGTTCCACATATGGATATTCTGAAGGAGGAAATCACCGGTCCTTCTTCCAGGTGAGGGCGGTGATTCCAGTCGCAGCGTGCGACGTAAGTGTTCGGTCGGGGAGGTGAGCTACCCCCGAGAGCCTTTGGGCCGTTTGAGACTCTATAAAGGGATGGCGAGGTTCCCTACCGCCTTTACCTAACCCCAGAGGCTGGTTTGGGTGCATGAAGTCTCCCACGTGACTCACCCAAGAAGAGGTGTACGTGCTCCTATGAACGACATCAGCGAGGGAAGACCTTGCGTGAACAGATCAAATCCTATGGTATGTGTGCGGTGGCGCAGACCTGTGCATGAGTTCTTCTCGGTACGGAAGAGCCAGGTGCGGGCTTAGTACCCTGAGTTGTTCCTTGGTTTTTCATTTCAGGGATGAAAATATTGAAGGAGGTAATAATGTAAGAACCTAGTTTTTGTTTCGAATGACTTTGGTATATTCCTGATATTATTCCAGAGCAGCGCCCTCATACGGTGTCCGATTTTGAGCCCCGGAGTGGCCTGAATTAAATTTTTAGTGCGTTCACACTAGAAACGCCAAATTAATGGGATAACTCCTAAATGGTGAATTATATCAGAGATCCGAGTGTACAAATGGGTCCGGAATGGGGTTTTTACCCTAGGAACAACATAAAACTTGTCGGCACAGGGCATTTGGACCCCTCACCCGCTTTTGGAACGTTAAACGGATAATTAAATTTATTAATTAATTTTTTTAAGGGTGAAATGAAAGTATCGCTTAAATGGTTACTCAGATAGGAAACCTGAGGGTACCATTGAGTTAGGAACGTGCCGTTTACCCTATGAGGGGTGTATGTTTTGTGGTCGCGACCCGTCTGTGAAAAATGGAAACAGGGGCGTTTTCGTAATTTGTCGGCTTTGGGCGTTCAATTTTATAACTTTTGAACGCGGCCTCAGATTAAAATTATGAGACCGTAGTTGTGTTCAAAGCGTGGTATTTATCCTAGGGGAGGTTTAATCCTGACAGTGTCGGGAGTTCGGGTTCGGGCCGACGGGCGAGTGTTTAAGTGTTTTCTATTTAAGCACTTAACCCACCACCTCCCTCTTCTTCTTCCTCGCATGGACAGCAGTAGGCGGCATCCCTCCCTCTCCTCCACTCCGGCGAGGCGGATCCGGCAAGGCAGCGGAAACTCTGGTGGTCCCTCCGTGAAGCGTCGGGCGAAGCCCAACAAGGTTGGATCGTTGCGGTTTCAGTTTTTATTCCCACACCTAATTTTGAGTTCGATTAAATGCATCAATTTGTTGTTTTATCTTCGAACAAATCCCATAATCGTGTAGTATAATTTTTGAGACTTCAATCACCCATTTCAGTTTGTAAATCGGATGTCGTAGGAGGTCGCGACCGTTCGTCGAAAGTTGTGGGTGTTTGAATTGTTTCCGGCCAGTTTGGGGCTTCGGGAGCGGAGGCTGGCACGGGCCAAGGCGGCGGTGTGCGGGTGGCTTCAGCGACAACAGCTTCAGGCGGACGGTGTGGCAGCGGGGTTTTTGGCTCTAGGACGGCGGCGTGGCATGGAGCTACCAGGAGGAGGCGGTCGTTCGGGGATCACAGACGGCGAGCGTGGCGCGCGGCGGGACGTCGGCAGCAGGCGGCGACCCTGGGGGAGCAAGACCCGCTAGATGCGGGTCTTCTTGCTGCGGTGGGCGACAAGGGGAGACCGGCCACGGAGGCCAGTATGTTTGGAAAACTGGACCCAAGGATGGGTCCAGTGCTTTGGAGGCGGGCCGCAGCTAGTGGGCTGCGGTGAACCGGACCGGACCTGCGGCTGGGCCACGGGCCGGTGGTCTGAAGTGGGCCGACCGAGGTGGACCGACCTAGTTCGGCCCCCTGTGTTCGGGGGGGACATAACATCCAAACGACGCTTCCATTTGACACGCCGTCTACGGGAGCGGAACCGTATTTAAGAGATGGACTTTTTGAAATAGTATCGAGGATTCTTAATTCCCAAAATGAGGGGCCTTGGAGGCGCGACATGTCTCTATGTGAATTGATGTTTTCTTCAGGGGGTCTTGTTTTGGACGGCGCGGACACGTCCGACATCCGATTCGAGTGCCGTCAGTGGAATTGGGACCCTGGTGACAAGGCAGAGCTTTCCATTGTGGTTTAAGGCGCTGAGGCTGAAGTTGAGGCACAAGCCCACAACCCGTCTTTCGAGATTTGTGCAGCGTTTCACAAATTTTTCATCGGACGACCATTCGGGGCGTGCGAGCAGTCATTTTTGGGTGTTTTTCTGAGGGCATTGCAATTGCGCAATCCACCCGCTCTAATTCGGTATGATGGGGTGGGACCCACGAGGGTCGTTTGGGCGTTGACGATGATATTTCCATCTCTATCACAGGGCGACCGTTTTGGACAAGCGAGTAGTCTATTTCGTGTTCTTTTTCGAGAGGATCGCAACGATGTGATCCATTCATTGTGTCTCAAGACCAGGATGTGGGTCCCACGAAGCGCCACTCGTGTGCTCAGTGCCAGAATCCTTCTTTTTCTCCGGATATCTGTTGTGCTCAAGTGGGTAGTCTTTTTGACGTGTCTTTCTGAGGAGATCACAATGGTGCGATGCGCTTGATTGTTTTCAGGGTCGAGGCTCGGGATCATGGGATGTCGTTCGGGCGTAAGGCGGTGTTGGCGACTTTTCTGTCGTATATCCATTTGAGGCATGTAAGTTGTATATCTCGCGTGTTTTTAGGCGAGGATTACAACAGTATGATCCATTTGGTTTTGCGGATCCTCATACACAATCTAATTAAATGTGGAAATATTAAATGTTCATCAGTGGCGATTATTCTACCATGTTTGTAGCGGACCTTTGGCGTGTGATCGCGTGCACTCCTAGGAGAGTGAGGTTGGAGTTTAAGGAGATGTGGTTGATTGTACGTCAGCTGTTGAGGTGGCAGGTTGGAGTTGTTAGGTTACGCCTTCGTGTTGACATTGGGTGTCATGTGCACGATAGCCTTTGGGCTGGAACGTGTTATACTCTGGGATTATATGGGAACGCTTGGAGGTACATGTGGTTGTTTGTACGTGAGAATGTTTGTGCGCTCGGTTGGGGTTTACATGGGTCCACACGTCGTGTGGGACCCATGTGAGTGCCGTGTTCTTCTTTGCGTACTTTTGACATCTCGCGACGTAGAGGGTTCTTCTGGTCTTGTTTGTTGACCAGCAGGGTTGAGTCTTCCCCTGGCTTGGTGCTTGTTTGTTTGACCAGTAGGGTTGAGTTTTTCCCCTGGTTCTGTTCTCGATGGTTTTGGCAGACAGAGACGGTTTGGTTCCTTTGTATCTTCAGCTGTAATGGGTTCTAGTACCATGCCCCTTTCACTGGACTACGACACCGTTTACGACTACGGGTGTTCGTATAGTGTGGGTGTTTTCCCCACTTTCTAGAATTAGTTGACTCTGTCCACTTCGACAGTGACTCAGCGGATTGGAGCGTGATCGCCATTAGAGGACTGGGTATTTTCTCCGGTTTCATTGTGTTCCCTGGTAGAGTTCATGTGGATTCGGTGTGACCAACACTTTACGCGGGCACCGATCCTCTACTTAGAAGGTTGTTTCCAGCAGGGCTGAGGTTGTTTCGAGCAGGGATGGCCAGTGGGTACCATCCAGCAGGGATGGCCAGATCAGTTATGGGTTTACCTCCAGTGGGGCTGGGCAGTGGTCTCCGATGCTGGGATTACTTCTAGCTGGGCTGGGAAGTGGTCCCCGATGCCAGGCTTACCTCTAGCTAGGTTGGGAAGTGGTCCCCGATGCTGGGTTACATCCAGCTGGGCTGGGCAGTGGTCTCGTCGCCGACTTTAGCCTGGTCGCCCTCTAGTGTATTACGCTGCTACGAGACTGGTCAATGTGGCACCTATCGACTCTTGCCGGGTCTCCCTGTAGAGGGGACCCGTTGACTTCCAGGGACCCTCCAAAGGGGCTGGGGAGGGGGTCGCCTATCGACTTTGAGGAGACCTCTCGACTTCGGGGAAGTGACGAGTTGTGGTTTGACGTTCCCCTAGAAATCTCATGTACGAGGAGCATCTTCCCCACCGAGACACATCCTTGAGACGCGACCTAAAACCATGCGGGAGATTCAGTGCCACCTAAAGAGGATAGTGTTGAGGTGCGGTGATTTGGGCCTCTTGGCTTGCAGTTTGGGGCATACGTGTGGGATGCTGAGAATCGATGGTGTTTACTTCTGGGACTGTTGGTGACTCACTTTTCTTGGGGTGAGCTACGGGATGGAGATCCTCTTACGATCTTGTTCGGGCTTCTTGATTGATCATATGTATTTGTATATACCTTGTTCTAGTACCCACTTATTGGGTTTGGTTATTCTCCTTCCAGGAGTGGTGAAAACGCGCAGGGTATGCCACATGCTTTCTGTGTCTATATTCTCATTGTTGGACGAGTCTACTCTCCTGCTATTGGTAGAGAAGACTCGACGGTAAGTTCATATTCTCACAGCTTCTAGCTCCTTGTGTCTGGACGAGTCTACCTTCTTTACCCTTGTTGGGTTGATATGGACTCTTTACTGCACTCTTTACTGCACTCTCAATTGTACTCCTTTACTTTTCCTGTTCGATCTATTGCTCACCCTTTGGTAAATCCTTTGTTTCTCCCTCAAGCCTTCGGGGTATCCTAATAAGTATTTTTATACTCACCCCTTCTTGGCATTTCCCACACTTGGTGTGCCTTTACAGACGACATACATGTTGGTCCTAAATTCAGTGGAACTTAGGAGATCAGGAGCATGGACCACATGCGGTGGTCGAAGTCGGGTTCCAGGTGGGGGACCCTTCCAGTGGTTTTCCTTTTTGATTACATGTTGCCGGGTTGTGGCACTTTTCTGGTTGGGCACGTGTTTTGCCCCTTTTTTCAGTTACTTTAAACACTTGCTTTTTACTGTTAGAGGTCGATACACTTGTGGTTTATTTATAGCAGTTTCTCTTTTACATTACTTTTCTTTTCTATTTTACTCTGAACTTTTGCAGTGAGTGTGTTGCGTGTTTGTGTACAGGTAATTAGGCAAAGGCTTCCCTGAGTTATTGTGCCTTTGATGCTGGTTGCTAGCCCCTGGCCTATGGAGGTGGGCTTGGGGTAGTTGCGGCTTGAGCCCGGGTAGGGTCAGGTCGTGACAACATTTATAGGATTGGACATGGGAAAAGGACCATGTTGTGGATTTTTTTCTTGCTAGATAGGCTAGAGATTTGATATGGGACTGACATGGGGTTTGGGTCCGGGGACTTTTTTGTTTTTATAGAGGCTGTTAGTCATTATTTTTTTACTAGTGTGGCATTTAGTTACATTCTATCTCATTATTACATTATTCCATTGCTATTTATTCGATTATTTAATTATATTATTTATTGGTTTCCACTTTACTATTTTTTCCTATTTCTTCTCCAATTTTATATTTATGTATATAGTTATTTTGTTATTTTTTGCTTTGGAGTAAACTAAAAATCAATGGGGAATATTCTCTACACTATACATATCAATCCCCCACCGGTAGTCCACAAACACTAGTGTATGGTGAGGAGAACATTAATTCCTATGACTAATCATGTTTTTCCATGTGAGATAGTGCATGCTTGGGGGATGAAACAATATAGTATGACAATATAACATGTTTACTTTCTATTTTATGTCTTTTTGGGAAATGAATAAAGGAGACTAGTATAGGTTCAGATATGGTATTGAGCTTGTCCAATTTAGTAGTAAACCCATTAATAGGGAAAATGAGGCTGCCCAATGGAGGATTGTTGTTTTTTGTGTTATTATTACTATTGATGTTATTTCACCTTAGTTTATTCAAATGTTATGTGACATTATTTTTCTCGGATATTATAAGTTCATTATATTAAAAATTATGGAATGGTAGTGACAGATTTGTATGAATTAATCACAATAGGCCCATAATAATAAATTTATATGTTTTTTCATTAAAGAGACATTTTTTTCAAATGATATATACATTCCTATTGAAATATGATAAAAGATATGTGTTATATCTGAGAAATAGAATAAATGAATTTTTATGTCATGATAATAAACTTATATTCCATGTCTTGGGATACAAAGAGATATCGGTTCTCTTTTGTTGTCAGATATTGATTTTGACCTCATTTTTAATGATCATGTTCAAATAAGTTTGTTTTTATTATAGAGAAAATTCCACCTCATCCTATTTGGGTTGAGCAGTTAATGATTGGAAACTAGAATGATCATAATGTAGCTAAACCAGAGTATCTAATAACACATAATTATTAGTTGGATGTTCATCTTCATATAAGATTATCCAGGGTCATTAAATCCATGGAATGAGAGGCTGTTCACAACATGCCTTTGATATTTGAGATAATGATAGAGTATCAGCTACTTCATTGGCCTTTTTTTCACTAGGTAGAGAGGACCCTTGATATTTGATATCTTGATTGAGTCTATCAATATGATATTTATAATGTTAATACACCCAGTGATCATAGGGTGATAATTACTATGTATATGCTTTGTGGACAAGCTATGAGTGGTAGGGAAATTCTAGAGATGGTAGGGAAGGAAGATGAGTAATCATGGAAGTATATTGAGAAGAAGTTACATACATTTCTATCATGTGATATTGAGGGATTAGAATTCTCTTGTTTTGATTCACTTTGATGTAGGATTTAATGTATGCGCAAGATTATGTTAAACGTTTCATGGGCCTATAATGATTTTTTCTTTATTAGGTGGATGATTCCATCTCCAGAGTGAGACATTTTTAGGATGGTCTTCCATATGATATCACATCCTAGATGAATGTTTTTCTTTTTTAGCAGTTTTGAAGATGGGAAGAATCAAGAACTCATCACATAAAGAATTTCGAGACTGGACACGAGCAGAACCCATGCTGATTTAATAGGTAAAAAATTGAGATCCTATTATAGATGAATGAAGTGTCCAAATAGATACTTTATGTTGGAAAATATCATACATTAATTGGGTTATTAGAGATATATATCAAAAACATGTTTTGTTGTATTCATATCTATGTGGAAATAGATGTCACAAATAGCTTCAGTGTCCATACCCACGTTTTGAGTGTTATACTTGAGGATGATTTTCCACTTAGCGGTTCTTTTTATCTTCATGTAACAGTAGAGCAGTGACATGAAAACAAGAAAAGTACCATATTCTGAGAATTACTGAGGTATGTTTCAGTAGAAAGGTAGCTAGAGTTCTATGGGATGTTCTAGTCATGGAAAGGGACATTGTACCACCATGATGGTGCGGTTATATTTGGAAGATTTTATATCTCAAGGGAGTCAGGATAGAGACTAGGGATGAGGGGCTGGTTAGCTGCATGTTATATAGATTAATCTAACTATTATGGACACATGACTGTCTATAGTCATATGGTTGATTCTTGTATCATCTTCCAATTATTTTTTTATAATGTATAATCACATTAATTTTTATCTATTTTTTAGAATTTTTTTTTTCTTAGATGTAGATAGCATAGATGGTGTTAAACCATACACACAATGTTGGGTGTGCGGTTAATATAATATCAAACAATATAAGTCATGTTCTCTCGAAACTGGTGGTTATCCTTTCATATGGGAATAGTTTGAGAGGGAAATGATAGGTTTTAACATGATTCAATATATGGGTTGGATAGTTCTATCAGGTGGTCATATCCATTGTCACTGATGGAGAGGAACATTTTTATCTATAGAAGGAGAAAACTATTCTTCGAAAGGTTATTGGGATATTTTTTGTTGTTGTGCCTGACAAATTCAGTGTTGGTTAGACCATCTCATGGACTAAATATCTCTTCATTCTCTATATAATTATATAATGCATGAAAATAAATTTCTCTATTGGTATACCATATTCATGATGTTTTCCTTGATGAGTTATATGGTTTACCTCCAAAGTAAGAGATCAATGTTATGGTCATGATAGTGCTTAGAGATAATCCATTCTCTACCCCACCATAAAAAATGGCTCCAGTAGTGCTTTGGGAGTTGAAACATCATCTGTATGAACTGAAATCTAAAGGATTCATACTACCTAGAACATCTCATATGGGTTCATTCCTTTTCTAAACAAAAAAATTATAATGTGTCGTTGAACTTATTTTTGGAATATCAGAGATTGAAAAAGATGCGGGTCAATAACAAGTATCTTATTCAACACATCAATGATATCTTCGATAATTATATGATCTTCCCCTATTTTAATTTGAGATAAAGGGTACAATCAGTTTTGGGTGATACCATTGGAGAGACCTATAACTTTATTTAGGAGTGGGTATGGCTTGTTTGAATTTTTAGTGAAGCTATTTGGTTCTAAAAATGCATATATGGTATTCAAGGCCTTGAGAGATATGATATTTCATCAATTTCTATATCAATTATTGTGGTTATTATTGAAAACAACTTAGTGAACTCCCATATAGAATATGATCATTAAATACATATTTATATCATTCTGTTTACATTGAGAGTGCATCATATTTATTCGAAGATAATAAAATTCATTTTTTTCGATTGATAATGCTCACTTCATGGGAAAAGTCATCTCAAAGGTAGGAGTATCAATGGGCCGAGATGAAGATATATCGATGGTTTCATGGGACCATCAATGAATTAATTTAACATTCAGATATTTCTGGGTTTAGTAGGTTATTATTGGTGCTTTATCTAGGAATTCTTCTATTTGGATACACATATATCATGGATGATAGCGAAATTTGTGATGTTTGTTTGGTCTGATGCTTGAGGTAGATCTTTTTAGGAGCTGAAAGACAGAATCATATCAAAACATATACTTAAATTAATTTTGTTTTTAATGAATATATCATGTAATTTGATTCATCTTGTAAAACCTCGTGATTTTTAGGAGTAATATTAATTTTTATTTATTTGATTTCATGTGTTGTATGATACACCAAGATAATATTAAGCTACACGCAACAACGACATAGCTTGTTGAATACGCAACAATATGATTGGATTGTGTTTAAAAGAATTTCATTTTCTTTTAATATAATTCATTTTACTGAATATCGATTTTAATTGAAGAACTAAATAATTAAATGTTACCTTATAACCTAGTCATCATTATGCTTAGTATGAATTGAATTAACATTCTCCTAAAACTATCTAAATTAAAATAAGAGAGTTTATAAAATAATAAAATCACTCATGATTGATTTTATGAATGTAATATATTTTTAATATATTAAATCTAATTTTTAAACATAATCTTATAAGTTTTCTACACATGATATAAAAACAAACTCAAATTTTCAGAGAAAGCACTATTTTTCAAAAAATGTAGTTTTACTGCCATTTGATGGGGAACCCATTTTTAATCTTGTTTTTGATATTTTTATATATTCTATTTTAAAAAATAATATTCTCATATAGAATATGATATAAAAATTCAGGTTGGGTAAATTTTTTATATTTTTCAGTTATGTTTAAAATTTGGATGAGTAGTAAAAAGAAAATAAATTTTAATTGTAATAATCATTTTTCATTAAAATAATTTACATGGATAAATTATATGATTGAATGAGTTTAATCTAAAAATACAATATATTTTTATCATTTAATATAATTTTGTCCATTATCATTTATTTTACAATTAATTTTTATATAAAAACATTTTAATCTTTGGCAATGTTTTATCTCTTCAAAAATCTGTTTTAAAATTTGACAATATGATTAATTTTAAATTAGTTACTTGATCTTATTTGTTTTAAATTTTTAAAAATTGATTTAATTATTGTAATCAGTAGGTCCCAATTTTTTAGATATCATTTTCTTAATTTTCAGGAATTATGAAAAGTAACATCAATAATTTTTTTAAATACAAGAAAAATGAAAATCTGGTAATTAATATTAAACATAATATTATAAAATTATATTAATACTTATTTTAAAATTATTGGATGAGTTATTTTAAATATTAACCATCATTGTGTCGAAATGATATCATTTGGAAGCCACATGGATGAGATTTTAAAATTTCATATATTTTATTTAAAGAAATGTTAAATTTATTTTACCATAATTTTTATAAATTTATCATTTTTCAAATTAGGTTATACAGATGCTAAATTTGATTATAACTTCTCATTTGAAATAAAAAATGTTGTTATTTATCATGGAAATTTAATTTTTATTTTTAGTAAATAATTATTTACCTTTATAGTTTATAAATTGAGGATTGAGAAATTATTTAATTGATACAAAATCAATAAAATAATTTTAATTAAAAATGATTAAATCCTTTAAAATACACAAAAACATGAAAAAATACTAATTTTTGATAATATCCTGGCTATAATAATCAAAGGGTAGAGTTATTGATCACTTAGAAACATAAATAAGAGAGTATGACACATATATTATTTTATTTAATGTGATGTTAAGCATGTCACATTCATGTTTTAAAAATTATAAAAAATTTTAGGTTGTATTTTAATGTGTCTATTTTCAACCATAATTATTCATATTAAATATAGTGGATTTATACTTTTCATAGTATATTATTTTTAATTTTAACCAAAAAAATTATATTAAATAATTAAATTAAAATTATGTAGTAATTATTTTTTTAGAAATATCAAATTAGTGTTCTTAAAAATACTAAAATAAATATAACATGATATAATTAATATATCCATCATATTTTCTAGATGAATTTGACCCAATATATATATATAATAAAATATGTATTTACACTTTAACATCTTATCTTGATATTTTTTTAAACATATTAAATGAATTTTTCCAAAATGAAACTATTGATAATTTGTAAAAATAATGTTTTTAAAAGTTATTTAATAATAATAAAATATTATGAAAAATATTAAAGAAATTTTCACAATAAAATTTAAAACAATATTCATTTATAGTCAAATTGAAATCAAATAATTAAATATTACACTATTTTAATATTGAACAATTTGTTACCTTAGTTAAAATTTAAAGAGAATAATTAAGGGTAAACGGAAATGATATTGTTTAAAATAAAATAAAAACAAGTCTAAAAATTATTAGCGAATGGTATTACAACCTTATATTTTATCATTTTATAAATAAGGAAATTTTGGAAAAAATTTATCTGGGTTCAGTTTATTATAAATTAATATTTTTGGAGTTTTCAAAAGTTCCCCTCACCTCAATTATAAAAGGGAACAACATCCCTAACCTATTCACTTAAAATTGAGCCTTATGTATTGACCATACACTACCCATTTCTATTATAAACATCCCTATTAACATTTTATAACTTCTTGTCTTTACAAAATTACAACCCTTGTACCATTAAAAAATGGTCTTGAGATAGAACGCCGAAGAAGAGATAATCTCTTATACCAATTCTTTCGAAATTCTTATTTTTACATAATATTTGTGAGTTTTTATATTCTAAAGTAACAACTCCAGTATCAATTATATAATTATATTTCATCATAATTATGGAAATACCATATTCCACCATCTATTCGTCCTATGAAAAATGAAATCACCATGCGAGTGTATGTAAGGCTTATCATCTCCACAACGTGGTGAAATCTATTTTTCACTTCCACATTTCCTGGATGGGTATAATAATGGTAATAATAACTATATATGATCATTATAATATGATATTTATTTTTACAATAAATATTTACCATCCAATTAAAAACCATTTCTTAATTATTGGAATGATATCGTCGCTCGTGCGTACATACGACCTACCATACCCACGATCCGATGCAATTCATTTTTCATGATATCCATTAAATAATGATTATATAAGTGTATTGAAAGAAAAAATATTATATATATAATATTAATATCATTATTTAAATGATATATCAATAATATATGAAGAGGAAAAAGAACTTATCTAATGAAACATGCATAGAAAAATAATGCAGTTAATACCCGATGGATGAGTAATAATGTTGTCAACAAATGGATGATAATATGTTCATATATGATATCATAAAAATTTACTATTATTTAAGAATAAATAAATGAAATTATTTAAATCATTATACATGAGGTTAAACTACATTCAAATGATATCTTAGCTTAGGTAAGTAATTTTTTTTGTTTCACTTTTATTTCGGTGGGACATATGCCTTATACACCACCTATTTTTGTTGAGTCGTGCTTATACTTCCCATGAATTTTTAATGATTATTACTTTGAAGGATATAAAATATTTATATTTTTCTTTATTCAATGAGGCATATGGTTTGACTGATTATAAAATTTAAAGAGATAATTTCAAATTCTCATTTTTATCTGAGATTGTTTATATGATAGTATTTACTGGGGTATACTTATCATATATGTCCCAATTTTATACATAAGTATTAAATTATTATTTATATTAATATATTATTTTTTATATTCAATTTTTAATATTGGAGAATTTTTTAAAAAATGATATTATAGGAATCATTTTTCATTTTCGATATTTGGTACTTTTTGAATATCTAACAAAACTAAAAGAAGAATATTTTCTTTTCACATATATGGAATGAATGGATTTTTTAAATTTTCATAACACTTAATTTCAATGAGTATTCCATTACAATATTTCATGTTTAGTTTAAATTAAATTATTTTCATTTAAAATTTCATGTAATTTTGAGAAAATAAAATGATTTTGAAAATGAATGGATAATTTCTTCAAAAATTAATTTCATGTGTTTTACCAAAATTATTTTCCAAATAATATGACATTCTTCAAATAGGGTATTTTTTGTCCTTATTATCACAATTATTTATTGGTATTTTGATATAATGTGATTTTTAAAATCTATTTTTGTAAGGATTATGATGGAATGGTGTTTAACAAACCAATTTTTTTGTTTGGGTTATGCTATGATGAATGACTTATGTTCTTGTGGAACACTTAAGAATGATTTAATTATGAGATTATTGGGACCTATATCTCCCTCAACTTCATTGGTTAAATAATCATATATTATGTGAGAGAATTTAATAGATAAGAAAATAAATTCATTTTAGTAATATAGGGCTTGAAAAATGGTAAATATGGTTCAATAATATAGGGATAAAATAAAGAGTGAAATCGGTTTAGTATAGTACATTTTCCACTTTAATGGTAATGTAAATTGGGCTAGGATAATATGGAAATGATTTTGAATACTTATGTGTTTTCTAGAAAACATTGTTTTATGCCGAATTTATTTTCTCATAGATTATTTTCCATTATGATTTATAACTGATGAACTAACAAGATTTATTTCATCACTCAATATTTTTATAAATGTTATTCATGGTTTGATTTTCAAAATTTATGTTCATGTTTTTTTTATTCTAATTTTTATATTTCATTTTATATTTTCTCTATTTACACTTACTGAGCATCTAAGATAGTCCTTTTCACATGTTTTTTCTCACTAATATATAATAAAATTTTGTAGGTAGGAAAAATAAATAGGAATATATTTATGGGATATGTTGAAGATATTTCACCAAATTAATTGATTGCCTTCCCAGTTTCCAAAGGAACAAAAATAATATGGTCAATGGGAATTTATTTTTGTAAGAAATTATGTATTCTACAAAATTAATGCCATATCCATGTAAATTATGATCTAGTTTTGAAAGTTGCTATCATAGTGTAGATTTAGTCAATCTTTAGAAACTAATATGTGAAAAAATTCGTGATATCTCTGGGGATATTTATAATGATATGTATTTGGACTTCCAAATGATACGTCTATGTGTAGGATAAAATCCTAGGGTTTTTGTGATAATCATTAATTACCATGTATTAACCCTAAGATGCCACTTATTGGATTATTATAAGTAATTTACCATAATTATGTATTTTTAATATGTGATATATTTTTATCAAACATTTATTTCTATTTTAAAACATTATCTAGAAGATGATATTATATATTTAACCTTGAATGATTCCGATGTGGAATGTATGGGAATTATAAAAACGGAATTCCTAAGTGAAAATCTCTAAAATAGGATCATGAAGGTGGTATGAATATTTTTTATAAACTATTTATCAGAAAGAGATTGTAAGAGACATGGGAATGGTGTGATATATTCTATAATTATTGTTTATATTAATTCTATGAGGATGGGTAAGATTAAGGATGAGTAACCTTAAGAAAAGATTCATATTTTTGGAAATACAGAGATGTTGGTTCCTAAGTAATGTTATAATAATTATATTGGATGATTCCGGTGTATATATTTCAGAATTCAAAGATTATGTTATATGAATCATGAAATATATAATTTTTTTCAATATATCTTTTTCATTATATATTAGGAAGGATATATTGAAAAGTTATATGGACCTATAAAATTTATTTATGTGTAAGTTTATATACATGGAGAACACATATGTAAAGGAAGGATAACCCTTAATATGATCACAATGAAAAGGTAATTACATTTTAATAATAAAATTTCGGATTTGAATGAGAAAATATAGTGGCAATAATTTCTATATAACTAATTATGGATTATTGAAAAACGTTTTATGATATTATGGATGATGTTTATAGATTTTTGAATTTATAATAACAAAACACGCATGTTTTTTATAATGATGTATGGTAAATAAAATACACTATTAATGTATTTAAATTTTTGGAATGTGACAACCCAAAATAGATTTATGACATATATGACATAAATAATAAGCTAATAAACATAACCTCTTTCTATAGTTTTGTTTTTGTAAATTTTAGAAGAATTTTAAGGTTATCAATCAGATTAATCTTTTCAAAAAAAATTATTTTCTTAACATAGGATGACTTATTCATATTAAATAACTTGTGCTATCCTTTTTTGTGATAATTACAAGTCAAATTACACATCATTATATTTATGGTTCACATGATCTTCAAACACTTTAGGATTAAAAAATTCAACTTCATTTCATTGATTGTGAATTGAAGTGGAAATTGTTCAAGGAATGAAGAATGGTGAGATTTTACAAAAAATAGTATGTATATATTCTCATGAAAATTCATCAATATTTTAATAAATGTATCGTGATGTAAAAATGTGAATCATTATCACAATTTTTTAGGATATAAATGACAACTTTCACGTTTCTTTAGTTTATGGTTTTTTGATTGTTAAATTTCATTTTAAAACCAACTTTCTTGTCATCATGGATCTTTATCAATCTCTATGAATGGTTATGATTTTCCTCTATGCCCAATATTCACTGTTGTTATTCTATGTAGATACATATTTATGATTTACTTTGGGTAACTTTTATTTTCCATCTATTACTATTTAAAAGGATGTTTTAGTCCATGTTATTATGATGTGGGTTTCTATAAAATAAACGTTGACCGGTAAAATCCTTTAATATATCAGATGAATTTTGAGGGTCAAATTTATTTATGGGGGGTATAATGTAATACCCCATTATTTTATGTGATTTGTTATTTTTAATTTCATATATTACTTAAGTTGAATGCTACAACAAGATAAGATTGTCGTTTACATAACACTTACATAGCATGTGGTATGCAAAACATTATGCTTGGATTGTGTTTCGAAAAATTTCAACTACTTTTAATATAAATCAATTTTTTGAAGACAATTTTTAAGTGAAAAACTAAATATTATTATGCTACATTATAACCTAGTCATTATAATGGGATGTATGAAGAATATTAACGTTTTTCTGAGAAACTATTTAAATGAAAATAATTGTATTTATAAAATAATAAAATTTCACATGATGAATTTTATTAATCTATTAAATATTTAAAATATTAAATATAATGTTTAAAATTTATCTTATATGTTTTATAGATATGATATAAGACCAAAATCAATTTTTTGGATAAAAGAAATATTTTTCCAAAAAATATAGGTTTTTCACCTTTTGATGGTGCACAAATTTTTAATCTAGTTTTTTACACTTTTATATTATCTATTTAGCATTACGAACTTTTTATTTTTAATTGGTGTATAAAAATTTACATTGGATTATTTCTTTATATTCTATTAATATGTTTATGGTGTTAATTAAATGTAAAAATATTCTAAATTTTAATTAAAAATAATTTTCTGAATTGAAATAATTAATGTGGAGAAATAATATTATTGAGTCATTTTAAACTTAAAATATAATATATTTTTATCAGTTAATATAATTCTGTTCATTGGAATTAATTTTATTGTGAATTATTATTTAAAATCATTTCAATCTTTTATAATGTTATATCTTTTAAAAAGATATTTTTTTTCATTATGCCTATGGGATTAATTTTATAATAATTAATTAAACATTTGTGTTTTGAATTTTTAAAAATTTATTACATATTTGGAATCATTATATCTGAATTTTTTAAAGAACATTACTTCTTTGGGCATTATAAAATGAAACTTCAATAATTTTTATTAATATGGTATAAAGGCAAATAAGCTAATCTAGGGTAAATATAATTTTATAAAATCACATTATCATTTGTTGTAATAAGATTTTATGAGTTATGTCTGACCTAAACCAACCTTGTTTTGAAATGAGACTCTTTTGAATCCATTTTGATGGGATCAGGTGCTTTAATATATTTTATTTAAAGAACAGTTTAATATGTATTACTCAAATTTAAATAAATTTATAATTTTATAATTTAGTTTATACATAAAATAAGTTATATAATAAATACATATATTAAATCTAGAATGTTTTTCATCATCATGTAATTTATTGTAATTTTATGGAAAAAATTTACTCACCTTAAAGGTTAATATATTTATGATGCATAAATTGTGGAATTGATGAAAAAATTAACTAATTTTCATTAAAATGAAAATAACAATTAAAACAATTAAATCCTTAAAAATATATTATTTGATGAGTATATCTCGATCACAATCATCCAAGGGTTGCGTTATTGACCCTTAAGAGCCTTATATAAGAGATTATGACACTTCTATTATTTTATATAAAGTGATGTTAAACTTTCCATATTCCTATTTTAATATGTATAACTTTTAAAATGTAGGATTTCCAAGAAGAAATATATTACTATAAGTAATATTATTAAATAAAGAGGAGCTGTCTTCATCATATTATTATATTTTTTATTTTTACCCATAAAATAAGTGTATTATATATTTATACTTAAAAAATGAAGTAATTATTTTATAAGTGGAAATATAAAATTAATGTTTCTAAAAATATGAAAATAAATATAATTTTGGATATTTAATATATAAAAATAATTAATAGATTAAATTTTCCTATTATGTATAAATAAACTGTTTATAGGTTTAAAAAAAATTATTTTTAAAAATCCATTAAATAAATAGTGTCAAAATGATATAATTGATATTTTATAAAAATAATGTTTTATTAAATTATTTAGTAATCATAAAATATTTTCAAAAATATAAAATAATTATGGTTTACTCTAAAATATGTTGTATTTTTTAATTATTTTCTAATTGACATAAAAAATATTACACTATTATATTATTGGACAATTGATTAACTTAGTTAAAATAAAAATAGAATAATTATTGGTAAAATGAAATAACATGGCTTGAAATGAAAACGAAACATGTCAAATAAATATTTGTTCATGATATTAAAATATTATAAAATAAAAAAAATAATATAAATAAATTTTGGATGCCTTTGGATGTGGTTTTATTTTATTATATATTAATAATTTTGGAGATTCCAAAAGACTCCCTCACCTCAATTACAAAAGGGAACCCCCACCCTCACCTTTTCACTTCACATTTAAACTTAATTATTATCCACACCCTCCCCATTTACCTTCTAAATAGAACTAGTTACATTATATTAGTTCTGATCTTCTCAAACAAACATCTCTATTAACTTTAAGATGTAGTCTATAAAGAGCACATCAAAGAAATGTTAATCTCTGCTCCTGATTCATTCAAAAATAAATATTATTATAATTCATCCTCATGATGTTTTTAATTAATAATGTAATAAATATAGTATCAATTATATTATTACATGTTATTAAAAATATGGAGGAACTATATTCCACCTACTATCCATTCAATGAAAGATTAAACCACCAGGGGTTCATACGTAGGGCTCACTGTCTCCGCGCCATGGCGTCATCTGTTTGTCACAACCACATTAAGTGGATGTGTATAATTATCGAAATAATAATAATATATGATTATTATAACATGATATTAAATTTAAAACATAATATATACTAGCCACTTCCATACCTTTTCACAATTAAGGGAATGATATCGTCGCTCGTGTGTTTGTATGGCCGACCATCTCAACGATGTGATGAAATTCAATCTACAAGTTATCCATAAAATAATTACTGTATAAATGCATTTAAAGAATAAAATATGATATAAATTATATTAATATCTTTCTAGAAATTATATAACTATAATCTATGAAGTAGAATAAGAACTTTTCTGATGAAACATGAGTATGAAAATAATGCAGTCAATACCTAATGGATGAGTAATAATGTTATTAGAAAACATTTGATAATATAATCAAATATGATATCATAAAAATGTATATGATTCTATAATAAATTAATGAAATTAATTAAATCATTATACAATAGTTTTGTATTCATACAATGGATATCAGACAAAATGTAATGGATTATTTTGTTTTACTTTTATTTTTGTGAGACATATTCCTTATACACAGCCTATTTTTTTATTAGAGTGTATGAATCCCATGATTTTTTTGTGATTTTTATTATGAAGGATAAAATAAACATATTTTTTTCTTTATTTTAGGAGGCATATGATTTGACTGATTATAAATTGGTAAGTAATAATTTTTTAATCTCATTTTTCTCTGATATTGTTTATATGTAAGTATTTACGGGGGTTAATTTAACATCTATTACCATTTTTTATACATATGTATAATAAATTAGTCTTTACATTACTATAATATTGTCTAATGTCTTGTTTACACATTCAATAATTTTTTAAAAAAATTGAATGAAATGATTCTTTTGTCATCTTTAATACGAGGTATTGTTCGACATTCCGATAAAAAGAATGAGGACAATATTCTATCTTACCATATATGGCATGAACACGTTTTTTTCAATTTCATAACCCATTATTTCCTTAATTATTCCATTACAATATATCATGTTTATTTTCAAATAAATTATTCTGTTTTAAAATTGTGTGTCATTTTGAGAAAATAAAACATTTTTTATGAAGAATGGATATTTTCATCAAGAATTAATTTCATGCATTTTATAAGAAATAATTTCCATCTAAGATGAAATTATTTAAATTAATATATGTTTATATCTCTATTATCACATTGATTTTATTGTGTTTATTATGTAATTATACTTATCAAATCCATTTTTTATATGGATTATAATGGAATGTTGTTGAATAAACACATTTTATTCCTTAGGTTATGCTATGATGAATGCTTTCTATTTTTGTAGAACACCTAAGAATAATATCATTATATTATGGTTGGGACCTGTATCACACTAAAATTAACCGTTTAAAGATTTATATATCATGATATAGACATGACTACAACAACATGTAAATCTGCTTCAGCAATACATGGCTGGAATGGAAAGTAAATCTAGTTCAATAATACATGGCAGGAATGATGAGTGAAAACGGATCAGTATAGGAAAAGGTCCAAAATGATGGTCTTGGAATGATCCTTGGCTAATATGGAAATTACCTTTCCTTATTATTTGTTTTCAACAATTCTATGTTTTATGCCAAATTAAATTTATCATGGCTCATGTTCCTTTTTTATTTATGCTTATGATTTTCCATTATTTATTTTATGACTCATGAATTTGATATATGTTATTCATGTTATGATTTTCAAAAGTTATTTTCATGTTTCTACATTAATATGTTTATATTTTATTTGAAATTTCCCATTATTACTATTACAATGAATTTTATATCACCGTTTTTATTTTTTTTTCCTAGGATGTAAATAATTCATTTAGGTAGGAAAAATTAAGGGGGATATCGTTATGGGATATGTTTAAGATCATTAACCAAATTATAAAATTGTTTTCCATGTTTCCAATGGAACTAAAATAATATTGTATTTGTAATCTATTTTTTTAATATATTATTTATTCATAAAAAGTAATGTAATGTCCTTGTACATCTAGCTTGGGTCTTTAAATATCTGAATTTGGACTCAAAGATGTTTTGATGAATGTAGATCGAGTGGTTTTTTATTCTTCCAGATAGTTGATACCCCATGAGTAAGAAATCCACAATCAGGACTTGGTGTTTTTATTGGTGGTATATTCCCTGATATGTTGGAGGCATTATCATAGTTGTTAGAAGTTTTTGGTAGACATAGACTGCGATATCATTTGATTCATCATTTCCTAGTGGTACCTAAACCATGGAAAAGTAAGAGGGTCAAGTATCAATAGTCCTTCAACATCATGTTGTCTTATACATTTTTTAAGAGAAATATCTTTGTCAATTCGTTTTGTATAATGACACATACCAAGGAGGTACAAGAATATTTAAATGAGAGGAGGATAATGGATTTCATTGTAGACATGCATCTATATTTCTAGGTGTCTATGGGATGAGTGGCTTTGACTTAGACTTCAATTATACCCATGAGTTTGGAATGTATTATGACGAAATATTTGTCTAATATTGTGCTATTATATTTGAGATATGGATTAAATGATTGGTTGATCCATTCAGGATGGTCTCTTTATAATTGTAATTCTCATATTTTCTATGTTTGAGTATGGGTTCTTAAGGGATTGCATGAGTTTCTAATGAGGGATTAAAATGGTCCTAGAAGGGTTGTACATCCTTGATTGACAAACATGTATCATGATATATATATATATATATAATAATAGTGGTCATGAATGAATATTTAATTAGAAATATTTGGGGGAAGATTATTTAATTTCCAGAAGATGAATGATGAGCATTAGTGGACAACTAGGGGTTTTCAGCCTTTTCCCATTCCTAGGTCAAATGGTATGATGTCACTATATATTTTGTGATAGTACTACCCTATATATCATAAATGAATGATGTTATATTGGTATTTTTTGGATTGATAGAAAACAGTTTCCCACAACCTACCTACCAGGGTGACCATAAAAGTTGATTCTATGGGAATTCATTTCATACTCAAGGTAGTTCATATGCATGGTGATCCAAGTAGTATAATTTCAAATATAGATCCCTATTTAACATAGAAATTATGTAAGGGTATTTATAAGGATATGAAATAGTAGGTACTTTGGAGTACTACCAATCATACTAAATCTGATGGTCAATTCATCAAGGACTATTCAGGCTATGTAAGAAATGTTTTGAACCTTTTGATTTGTTTTTGGTGGGATTATTTTTTAAAAATGTTGCCTATATGGGGTTATAATTTAATAAAAGATTCCAATTATCTATCAAAATGACACCATTAAAGGAATTGTGTGGAATGTTATACTATTTTCCTCTTTGTTTTCTTGATGCCGATGAGTAAGTGGTTGTTGGGTGTAGTTTTGTACAAGAGAATTCTGTGAAATTTCAGTTGATCATACAATGGATGGTGACCTGGAAGATAAGGATGAAATCATATAATCAGTATAAATTATTTTCTCTAGAGTCTGAGGTTGTTCATCATGTTTCCCTTTGGTTGAATCATAGGATGAGGTGATGGTGCATCAGGAGGCTGGAAAAACTAGTACCCTAGATTTTTGGGACATTTGAGATAGTGAACAAGGTTACTCCAATGGCACAAAATTTATCCATTCAGTATTTCTACATGAAAAATAGTATATTTTCTCTGTGTACCATATTTATAGTTATTATCCAAAACCTTCCTGCATTATTGAACTATTATATATAGATATTTGTGCTGATGCTTCCATTGAAGATAATTTGATACATATTGTATACCACATGGATAAGAATCATTACAGATGTATTATAATATTGGTTCGGGTGTAGTGGATGAATGGGTATTTTTATGGGGAGACCTGGTAGAAGGATTCTAATATGTGAGCATGGAGGCTTAAAGATTGAGAAAAGAACCCACAGTGATGATTAAATCAGCTTTGGGATGAGATGTTATATGGTGGTGAGGTTGTAATATTCCTTATTATTCCATATAATTCTATCTTTTTAAATTTCATTAAACTTCTTTTGGTGGATATTTTTCATTCCATTAAACCTTTTTGGGTGTGATTTTGTCTTGGATGGTTGGTTTGTTGAACAATCATAGTCGTAGGTTGTGAGGAAAATTTTGAAAATGGAGTATGATCCATATGGGTAGCCATTGATGTGGAAAATTACTTAAAGTCCACATATGTATTTTTCTAAAATTAATGGAGTCTGAGAATAAATGGGTCAAGTGTTACCCTCAGTTCATGGGATGTTTAGAGGCCTTATAAGGGGTTTAGGTTGTTTTGTAGGGAAATGGGAGGAAAATCCATCAACAGAACAATTGCATATTAGTTCATTGGATTACAAATCATGTAACTCTCTGGAAAATATTAATCTTTTAGACCGAGGTGATGGCTTTTTATCATACCATATTAAAAGTAACTACACAACATGGAACAAGAATACATGTCATGTAATTCCCCTACCATCTATTTTAATGTATGTTTTGTCGTTTATTTTTCTATTCATCCCACTACAACATTCTCCTATTAACTTTAGGGAACCCTCCCATTGTTTTTGGAGTTCTATCCTCTATTTAAGGAATCTTGATAATGATTTTGATTCATGTTATGTCGTTTTTGTTCAGTTTTCCCATAAATCCTTTGATTCTACAAATGTTTTGATATAATACAAATGATAATATTCATTGTTGGTATTGATTTTGATCTATTTTGAACATGTGTTGTTCTTAGGAACATTTATACCATCTTACTTGTCAGAGAATTCCAGTTGATGTGTTGTTTGATAATCAATTAAAGGTAGGGGTATTAACCATAACAATATGTTCTAATAATTTATTATTATGTTCCTTACAATAATTTCCCCCAATGTTTCATGTTCTAAATATGTTTAATGATTGAACTGAATAATTAAATTAGGTCCCTTTGGATCCAATTTGATTGTGACCAGTCATGGGGATAATTATTGGGTTTATGAACCCATGAATATAAATTAATTGTTTCATAGATTAATATTCATTTAACATGGCAAGGATTGTGGGTGATTTCTTTATATAGATTCACCTTAGGTATTCTTGTTTATTAAGATAACTAGTTTTTTATAGGACATTAACAATTGATATTTTAAATGTACAAATGAATGTTTAAAATTGAAATATTCATAATAAAAAATTTATCCATATGACGTTATATTGTGATATTCTTGTTTCTATGAATAGTGTTGTCATGAACCAACCAGGGTCGACCCTAAACTGTTCACTCGAGCTGGTCCGCGACATGGCCCGAAGGGCGTTGCCGATCCCCACGGGCTGGAAACCAGCGTCAGGCATCAAAATTTAACCATTGGGAATGCTTTTTCCCATGATCAGAAGATAAAAAAATAAACACAATAGACAATAAAAAAAAAGAAAACTAGAAACATAAATAAAATGAAACTGAACAAACCACCTTGTGACCATCTAATTCACCACCCAACTTAGACTGAGTCTACTCCAACAATGAGTCACTGAACCAAGAACCTAAACAAGAACTGAACCAGCAATAGAATGAATATTATAAGTGTGATCACCAAGATGCTCAGTAGGGATAACAGATATAACCACAGAATACAATTATTCCCTTTACCAAAACAATCCGATTACACTAGTTTGGAATACAAATATGAAAGTAGGGTGTTTACATTTTAAGGTAAACAATCTTCTTTTTTAATAAATAAAACAGAAAACCGAATAAAACAAAGCTGGGATAATTTTAAAAAAGTAAACATTGAAAACTACAAATAAAATACTATAATAGAAAGTAAACATGCAATTTAAATAATCCATAAACCATGGGTGATCCTAAATATCCCCAGTAGACCTCTATACATACTCTCTTTGGAACCAATTGTTGGCTTATAGTGAATCCCCAAAGTCTATAACCAACTGTTCACCCTTTAACTGACCAATCCAGTGGAAAAACCCACCTAGCCAAACAACCAATCCAGGGGGTTGCAACCCGTCTAATCAAGGATGATAAAAAACCATCATTCGATCATCTAGAAGATGCATAATAACCCATAATGGTTATAATAATATTGTATATGTAGGAAGGCCCTCGCACGTGTGACTCATCTCACTACACATGCCATCCCAAAATATAGATACTTCCTATGAATTCAACCATAATGGTTTACCCAATACAGTAGCTCTCCCAAATACATATTCGATCATCTCACATCAACCAAGTGAAAACTGGGCCATCACACCATTTAATATTCAAATCATTTCATTAAATGGTCAATTTTACCAACAAGTCATTCACATTCCTTGAATCACATTCTTTTCCAAAATAAACAATAAAGTAACCTATAAAAGTACCATACAAAATGGTCCTGTAATATTATTCACCCAAATACATTTACCAAATCAGTTTCAAATCATTTCGAAAACCATTTCCATGTATACAAAGACAAATGCACCATTAGACCATTTGAAACCAACTGTGTCCTTAAATACCACACAGTTCTAATTTTATTCAAACAAAAAATCAATTTAAATCCACATTAAATAGAAACTCACATTTTAGATATAAAAAATCCATTTTAGAAAGAAAATAATGGGAGGGAGAAGTGAAAACATTTGAGAAATCAAGGTTCATTTGTAACATCATTTTTATGTGTCATTTTCATTTGAATGCCCACCCTTGTGTGCACCTAATGCACCCGTGGATGTGCGAACATCAAATGAAACCCTTTGAAGATCCATAAGAATACGAGGAAACATTTTTATATAAATACAACTCCTATTTAAACCAACACAATTGAAAAATATCTCATAAAAAATTCAAAAACCTGAATATCCTTTCCAAAACATTTCACCATAAATAATCAAGTCATAAATATGAACCCAAATCACCCTCAATGATCCAATTCATGATTCATACAGTAAAATATATAAAACCAAATGAAAACAACACCCCAATGATTCAATTTCATTTTTATAAAACAAAATTGTTTTTGTCAAACAGTTCTGAGGCTCCAACTCATAAACATAATCATGGAATCCTTTTAAAAATAAATTTTTATCAATTGTAACAAAACTAAAAAAACCAAAATAAGTTAAATATAACAAGTATGTGGGTGAAAATCAGGTTTAAAATTTTTTCCAAATTGTTCAAGAATCAATGGTTTGCAACGAAAGATAAAATCATGGAAACACCTACCTCAAACTAACCGCAGACGCAACAATGCATCAACAGAAGGTAAAATAGTCCCCAGCAGACCAAACTGAACTCCAAAAACAACTATAAAAAAGAAAACAGTTACTAATCTTGGAATTAAGGTTTTGATAAATTAATTATAGTCCTCAAAATTATGTAATTTAATTAAGTCACGGTTGTCGGATGGGAGGGGGGAGCAGCGGGTCACAGAAAAACAGTGCGCGCATGGGTTTGGGTTTACTACTGCTAGCCACCGGAGCGAAGGACTAGAATATGGAGTTGGGTGAGTCGGTCGGCTGAGAGGGGTACGCTAGTGCATGATGTAGGGGTGTGAAAAGGTGGTCTTGGAGAGAGTATATGGGTCGTAGTGGCAGGGCAAGGCTGGTCGTGACCAGGTGTGTGGGTCTGGAGCACTGAAGGCTGCCAAATACAGTAGGAGGCCAACTGATCCGACTGGGCGGCAGGTACCAGAGACAGTAGGGGGTGCGGGGTCCTAGGTGAGCACAGAGGGGGTGAGAAGGGAGGAAGTAGTAAGGTGATCCATTGAGGGAGAGGCTAGGAAAGACCGTGACAGCGTGGCCAGAGCGGGAGTAGGCTTTAGGGCATGGATTCAGGTGCACATAGGCGGACGAAGGGGAGGGGGGTGGGCTCGCGCATGGTACGATGAATGGGGGATGTGGGACCAGGGTTAGATAATTTTTTTCTTTTCATGTTATAATAATATTAATATTAAAAAAATAATAAATTTATAATAATAAAATAATAATAGTAATAATATCATTAATAATATTAATACACATAATAATAATATTAATAATACTAAAAATAGAAATTTAACATTATTATTATAATTATCAAACATTTTTTTTAAATTTTAATCCATTTATTTATATTATTCTGAAAATTGGGTTACCACGCAATCGTTGCACAACTTAATAAAACACACGCAAGTTGCACGCCTCAACTCAAACCCTTAGGGTATCCGCACAAACACCAGGAGGGATCGTGTGATACTGGCCACCATGTGGTGACTGCGCATGGGTTGGAAACCAACTAAAATATTAAATGACAAAAAAATTAAGTCAGGTCCCTGCCCAAACCATAGCGGGAGGACCTAGAGAAAAATAATAGTAAAATAGAAATTAATCAAAATTTCTGGGTGCAACAATTTTACCCAGCACAGACACTTTCTGCCCTTAGAAAGTCACGTAGCGGAACAATGGACAAAACTAGAATCCATATTCATTTGAAACAGAATGAAACCACAATACTGGGGAATGGGAGAACACAAGAAGGTTCTCCCCACCAAAAGAACTCAACTGGCACCAAGATTAACACCCAAACACACCAACCCCAAATACGGGGGGGGGGAGGGAACTCCCATATGATCCAAAGTATATTCTATAGCACGAGTGGACAACACCTCCACTAGAACATGGAACTCTTGACCTTGACCAAAAAGCCCGAAAACTTGTGAAAAAAACCTCTGAGAAGTACATAACCCCAAATAGTGAATCCGAGCATAACCACAAGACTTGACTCGTCCACAGCCACATACATCTCTAAAAAACACAAAAATCGAGATTAACCCACACAAGGTCCAAACACACTTTTAGGAAAAAGCCATGATTTAGAGAAGCATGATCAGACAAAAAAAGGTTAAGATTATGATATAACAAGTCCATCATAACTTCACAACAAAACAATGATCTCACAACCACATCAAAAATAATATAGTGGAAAATACAAATGGAAGGGATTTAAATTTTCTAATGCCAATACGAAACACAAAACCCAAACGGAAGCTTCACACCTCAGGGAACTCCTAATTTCACTTGACATTCACCCAAAAATATATGGATATGGATTAGATGGTTTTACAATCTCATTACTTACATTTAGCCACTGGAATTACTCCGTTCATAGTGTCTTCTTCAGGTGATGCTTCTTGCTGAAATTCTCTAGATGACCCAGACACCCGCAACGATGACACCTATAAGGCCCCACCCTTAAACCTCAATTAATCATGAGTTATTACAAGATTACACATTGAGGATCTTTTCAGGTTTAGATTTTTAGAGAATTAGATCATAAAACTTGCATTACATTCCACATTTAATCAAAGTGGTTACATAAAAGATAGTGTTCATTTTTCCCGTCAATGAAAACATATTTAAAATAAAACATGGATTCTTTCTTGACACATCCTTGAAACTATCATCATATCATGTACCTTTCCCTTGACCTGTGAAAAACATTTTAAAAACTTGGGATGAGCATAAAAAGCTCTGTAAGGGATATAAAAATATTGAAATGAAACATGAGTACATGTATACACAAGAATCAATGAAATCAAACCCTACTCATAAATCATAAGCACTTTAACATACCTCAACAAATCATGAATAAATCATAAAAATCATAAGACATAACGGTAACTTGAGGCTTTCATAACATTCTTACATAGGGATTAACCCTCTTGGTTACGTTTGAAATACCTATCACAGTATATTCCCTAAATCTCTTCATAGAAACCTTAACATTTAACTCCTTCGCGTTACCCAATGCATTGGAGAGTTATATTGGGCTCACCTGCCCTTAGTTTATCACGGAACCACCCGTCTTCATAATAATGCCCAAGAACCATAACATAATCGTATCACATAAAACATGCATAAAGGAAACATAACATTTCCACTTTTCAATCACAAGATATCAATACAACACATTGATATAAAAACATTATGAAAACCATTTTCAATACCAAAAGAAAAGAAAAGTAAAACAGGGTATTTATTTTTCTTTTAAAAAAATGCAAGGCTTGTAGAGGAAGCCGAAACTCAAATAATGGCCACGGCGGCGGAGCAGTCGTTGTCGCCGCATATGTATGACAAAAACATTCCCCTTTGTCATTTAGTAAAACTCTTCATATAAAACAATATTCATTTTGGATAAATGTAAAAGTCAAAGGGGTTTATACACCGTACAAAAGAAGGTTGTGTATAAAACTAAATATGCCTCAATGAAAGAAGATTGAGACGAAGTCCCATACCTCGGGTCCAACATGACTCGATCATTCTTTAACCTCTTGAATAATAAACTTGAGTTAATTTATACTTGCTTAAGAACCTTTTTCAAGTTCATTATTCCTTTTATATCACTTATTACCATGTCATGAACACTATGGAATTGTTTAAGTTAATAACGGTCGTTTTAACGATCATTAGTACTTGAGTAAAAAAAATAAAATCTTTAGAATTATACATTGTTCATGTATACATTATATCCAGAGTTATACTCATGATATAGATATCATATATATCATATATATCCAGTATATACATGCATTTATAATATTACATAACGTTTAGAGGTAAGAAATGAAATGCGCCGTTCATGGAGATGGTAAGCCGTACGTACGCATGAACCCTACTTTCATTTATGTTTCGTATTTTATGGAATTGAATAATAATTATATAAAGGTATATTATAATTCCATTATGAAATCATATATAATATCATTAATTACATCCTTTATACGTCCCACATATGACATTAACGAATCAAATCACTTTGAGGGGGCGGTAGTCCACACTTCCTAAAATGAAGATATCGTGTTTACCCATAATGGTAACCATAAAGGTATACCATAAATGAAAAATAAATAAGATTAAGTAAAACATAAACATATTATATATCATATATAAATATAGTGTCATCTTAATGGCCACCTTTGAAGGTGTTAAAAGAATATTGAACAATCATCGTTTCGTGAGGTAGAAATTCACCACCCAAGGAAACTGTATGTTATTTAACCATTAGATGTAGGTGTATGTAATTGTAGCTCAAATACATCTTATAAAAACATCCTAGTATATGTAAGATACTTGTGTTGTTACAAAATAAATTAATAAAAATAGTTTAGGTTGTTGGAGAAGCAAAATAAAACATAAGAACACAAGAGAAGACACTACCTTTAAATCGGGTAACTCTTTTTGATTTGAGCTCAAAGGCTTCCGTGGGAATAATTCTGACCAAAGTGAGTCTTCTAAGAGTTAGAGAGGGATCTGTATAGACAAAATGGGTAGGGGTTGGCCGATCCAAAGGCTTTGGAAGTGTGGGTAAGGTGGTAGAGGTGGGGGTCTTTTATAAGAGGAGAGGAGGGGCACTCTTGGAATGTTAAGAAAAGATACTTTGTTATAAAATGATTTTTGGATAAAAAAGGTCCCAAAATTATAAATTTCGTGTATATGGTGATAAGGGTTCGAAATCCACCCATACAATAGGTTTTTGACAAGTGTAGGTCTTATATTTTACATTATATTTTCATTTTATTTAAATCGTTAAATAATGAGGTAATCGCTACATCATCATGGTGTCATAAATAATTTAATTTATTTAGTGTCTAAAAATTATAAAAAAACATCATGATGTAGGAAATCGTTTTATCCTTCCAATGACTATTTATAGTCTAAAATTGGACTTGTATAACCCCATTTAAAAATTGTTTTAGTAAAACAACTCATGTTTGTGTCATTTTTACTTTTACATTAAATAAAAAGATATTAATGTCATTTTCCTTCCAAAGTGGCTCCATGGGGTCCCAAAGTTGACCCATGGATTTTCATGGTCGGCCATGACACATCCAATAAAGGTGCGACATGTTTCAAGTTCATTTCATATTATTAAAACATTATTCTTACCTTAAATTACAGTAATTACCTCTAATCGCGAATAATAAACTTAAAAGTTACTATTCACCAAAATATTATTTTAATCCCATTGAACAACATTTTACTTCTTAATGACAACCATGTATTTAGAATTTTTGAAATTCAAAACACAGAGGTGGTAAAATTTCATTTAAACAAAAAATCAGTTTTTAAGTACCACTTAGTGGTTTAACTATTCATCAAAAATTGAAGTTTTTCAGAAAAATACCAATACTTAACCCTAAGATATATTTGATATTACAAATTAAAAAATGATGTCTATTTTAAAAAATTCAAAACATATAAGTTACATTAATTAATTTAATAATTAATTCCCCCTGTCAGAGTAAATAGCATGTTTTTATGAAACAATAAGTATCAAAAGGCAGACACTAGTTTGGGTCCAATTTCAAAGTGAAATTAATTCCAACGACCAATATTGGATTAAATGGTATAAATATATTCTAATTTAACTTTAAAACCAATTAAAAAGATAATATAATCATATAAATAAATTAGATTAAAAAGAGGTTTTGAATTAAAATACAACATTTTTCACTATTCATTAAAAAGGAACTTTATCGGAAAAATACCAAAAATTTACCCAAAGTAAATTTCAATGTCCCAATCATAAAGAATAAGTTTATTTCGACAAATAGAGCTTATAAAATTTTCAAAAGTTTTATTTAAAAATGGTTTTCCATCAAAAGGCAGTAAAACAATCTTTTAAAAATATTAGTGTATTTCATGCTTAAGATTGGATTTATTCTAATTTTTAGCCTCTAAAAAACTATCTAATTCATTAATAGACATAGATAAAAATATCTATTATTCATTACTTACGTGGGATGTTACATCCTTCCCCCCTTTTGAAAATTGTGTCCCTGTAATTTATTTACTTATCGAATAAGTGGGGGTATTTAGCCATCATTGCATTTTCCGATTCCCATGTTGCCTCTTCAATCATGTGGTTTTTCCACAAAACCTTTACCTGATGAATCACCTTATTCCATAACAATTTCTCCCTGTGGTCAACAATCTGGACTGGTTGTTCCTCATAATATAGGTTCTCTTCTAGCTGAACTACCTCTGGACTAAAAACATGAGATGGATCTGGAATATACTTTCTCAACATCGAAACATGAAAAACATTGTGTACCTGAGATAAACTCGGTAGTAAAGCCACTCGGTAAGAAACTGATCCAACTCTCTCCAGAATTTCATATGGTCCAATGAACCTTGGACTCATATTTCCTTTCTTACCAAATCACATCACACTTTTCCATGGTGAGACTTTGAGAAAAACATGATCACCTACCTCAAAAGATAGATCCTTCCTCCTGTTGTCTGCATAACTCTTCTGCCTGCTCTGGGCTATTCTCATGAGTTTCTGAATCAACCGAACTTTTTCTGCCATCTCTTCTACCAATTCTGGTCCCATCAGCTTCTTTTCACCCACTTCATCTCAGAAAGCTGGAGTTCGACACTGCTTCCCATATAACGCCTCAAATGGTGCCATCTGTATATTAGAATGAAAACTCTTATTATATGAAAATTCAACCAAAGAAAGATGTTGGTTACAACATCCCTAATAATCCATCAAAAAATCACATAGCATATCCTCCAAATTCTGAATTGTTCATTCTGACTACCCATCTGATTGAGGATGAAAATCTGTACTAAAATTTAATTCAGTACCCAAAGACTTCTGAAGGCCTTTCCAAAAGATGGAAGTGAACCTGGGATCACGATCAGATACAATGGATAGGGGAACTCCATGCAACCTGACTATCTCTTTAATATACAATCGAGAAAGTTGATCTAGGAAAAAAGTATCTCGTATAGCAAGGAAATGAGCAGATTTAGTCATGAGATCAACAATAACCCAGATTACATTATTACCTCGAGGTGTGTTCGTCAATCCCACAACAATGTCCATGGATATATTTTCCCATTTCTACTCTGGTACTGGTAAAGCCTGAAGCATCCCTTTTGGTAATTGTCGCTCTGCATTAACCTGCTGACAAGTCAAACACTTCACTGTAAAATCAGCAATATCTCTTTTCATTCCATCCCACCAGTAATACTCCCACAGATATCTGTACATCTTAGTACTGCCAGGATGAACTGAAAACGGAGAACTATGAGCTTCGCATAACAACTCTCTCTTCAGCTTTGAATCACAAGGCACACACAATCTCTTCCCAAATCTCAAAACACAATCATTATCAATGATGAATTTAGGAAACTTACCCTTCTGAACCGACTCTACCTTTTTCTGCAACTCACTGTCTTGCTTCTGTGCTTGCTTGATTCTATCTGATAGAGAATATTTCACTGATACCTGAAACAAAATAGAAGAACATCCTGCACCAAAAACTTCTATTCCAAATATCATCAAATCCTTAACCAAAGGATCACGTTCCAAATTCAACATTGCTAATTAAGCATTACAATTTCGACTCAAAGCATCAAACACTTTATTTTCTTTTCCCGGATGGTACTGAATTGTACAATCATAATCCTTGATTAATTCTAGCCATCTCCTCTGTATCATGTTCAATTCTTTCCGAGTGAATATATACTTTAAACATTTGTGATTGGTTTATATTTCACACTTTACTCCACAAAAATGATGCCTCCAAATTTTTAAAGTGAAAACAACAACAACTTATTCCAAATCATGTGTAGGGTAATTTACCTCATGAGTTTTCAACTGTCGTGATGCATAACCAATTACCTGATCATTCTGCATTTGGACGCAACCAAGTCCTTTCATTGAAGCATCACTGTAGATAACAAACTCACCATTCTTGGAAGGTAGTGCCAAAACTGGAGCATTCAACAATCATATTTTCAGTTCCTGAAAACAATCATCACATTCTTTTGTCCAGATAAAAATGACACCCTTCTAAGTTAGCTTAGTCATTGGACTAGATAACCGTGAAAAATTTCTAACAAACCTTCGGTAATAGCCTGCCAAACCAAGGAAACTACGAATCTCAGTTATATTTGTGGGTCTTGGCCATTCTTCAACAACCTTTGTATTTGCTGGATCAACAGTTATCCCATCTTTAGAAACAATGTGACCAAGGAATGAAATTTGTTGCAACAAAAACTCAAACTTGCTGAATTTCCCATACAATTTCTTTTCTTTTAAGGTTTTCAAAATAACCCTTAAATGTCTTTCATGCTCCTCTTTACTTTTAGAAAGCACCAAAATATCACCAATGAAAACCACCACAAATTTATCCAAGAACTCATGGAAAATTCTATTCACTATGTTTAGGAATACAGCAGGTGCATTGGTTAGCCAAAAAGGCATTACTAAAAATTCATAATGGCCATATCTTGTATGGAACGCGGTCTTCGGAATATCTGTTTCCTTTACCTTCAGCTGATGGTACCCCAGTCTCAGGTCAATCTTTGAAAAATACTGATCTCCCTAGAGCTGATCAAACAAATCATCGATATGAGGCAAAGGATATTTGTTCTTAACAGTGATGTTATTCAAGGCTCTATATTCAATGCAAAATCTTAAATAACCATCTATCTTTTTAACAAATAAAATAGGAGCACCCCATGGTGATGTGCTAGGTCGAATGAAACTTTTCTCTAATAAATCTTGCAATTTCTCTTTCAACTCTAAAAGTTCAGTTTGATCCATTCGATAAGGGGGTTTTGAAATTGGATTAGCATCAGGAACTAAGTCAATAGTAAATTCATCTTCCCGATCTAATATTATTCCAGGAAACTCATCAGAAAAAACATCAGGATACTCATTTACCATTGGCACATCATTAATCTAAACAGTTCCTTTATTTTCAACGATGTGTGCAAGGTAACATTCATTTCCATCTTTTACAAGTTTCTTGGCCTCCTGATAAGTTATCAATAGTAAGGGTTCATTATCATACACAAACTGATAGTCTTTCTGAAAAGAAACTTCTTTATCTCTACAGTCTATCTTAGCATGGTAAATAGAGAGCCAATCCATACCTAGGATAACATCAAACTCTACTAGAGGTAAAACAATAAGGTTCGCAAGTAGTTTCATTCCACGAATAAGTATAGGAAGATTCTTATAAATTATTTTTGCCTCAACATTTCCCCCTGGTGTTTTTACCACAAGTTCAGGAGTCATTTCTTGAGTTGGTTTTCCCATTTTACTAGAAAAGGTTTCAGAGATGAAAGAATGTGTAGACCCCGAATCAAACAAAAATCTAGAATAATCTGAAAAAACAAACCAAGTACCTGATACAACTTCATTTGATGGACCGACATCTGCTAAAGTAGTTTCAAAGGATTTCACCACCCCTTTCTGCTTGTAGTCTAACTGTTTCCCATCACTCAAGCTCTTTTTCGGACACTCGTTTGCACAGTGACCCATCTCATTGCACTTAAAACATTTCACTAATAGTAAATCAAAATTGGACCTACCATCACCTTGATCATTTTCAGTGAAATCACGAGCCTTATGTCCCATCTTACCACATCAGTAGCACGTTCCAGAATTCAGAAGACATTCCCCAGCATGCCTTTTACCACATTTATCACAAACTGGAAACATAGTTTTCTTACCGTCAAACATTTTTGAAGAATTATTTCCTTTCTCCTGCCACCTCGGTCTCTTCTTCTGCTGGTTGTTATAGAACACTTGATCTTCGGAAAACTCCATTTCCACCTTCTCAGCACATCGAATAATCTTTTCATTACATTTAAACTCACAAGAATCCAATTCCCTTCGATATTTTGGCTTTAATCCCGAGTAAAAATGATTTATTTTACTATCAAGGTCTCGGAAAAAATTTAGAGCATACCTTGCCAATCGAGTGAACCTTTCTTCATAGGTAGCCACTGAGTCTTCCTCTTGCCTCAATTCCAAGAATTGTTTTTCCATCCTAAGTCGAACAACCTTAAGAAAATAATTCTCAAGAAACATACCTTTGAATTCATCCTAGTCGAGAGCATCAATCTCATCAGTATCCCTGATATTTTTAACCATCGACCACCACTGATCTGCCTCACCCTCCAAATGGTAAATAGCAAGACTAACCTTTTGATTGTCTGAACACCCCATGACATCGAAAATCTTCTCCAGTTCTTTAATCCACCCTTCAGCTAGCACATGGTCAGATGATCCTATTAATGATGGGGGATGTTTCCCCATGAAATGTTCCACCACTGACATGTTCCACTGCGGTTGATCTGGCTGATCTCGTGCATGGATACCACCACCATTTATCGCTTGAGTCAACTCTGCCATTACTGCAACAAACTTTTTAGTTCCAATTCCGACCATCTCAGGATGCTAATTCGGAAGGTTATTTCCTTCTGTATTCCTTCCTAGCACTACTTCCCTATTTCCTCTACGGAAAACCATTCTGAAAAAACATGTCTTAGATGAAGCAACATGGTAATCTTCAAATGCTATATCATTTCAATTTGACCATAAAAAAATATTTTTGGATAATCATTTAATAGAATTCTAACTCCTAAAGTTATCTAAACCGACCTATGATACCAACTATAATGCCCCAGACTTAAACCATACTTAATCTTGAGTTATTACAAGATTACACATTTAGGATCTTTTCAGGTTTAAGTTTTAGAAAATTAGATCATAAAACTTGCATTACATTCCACATATAAAAAAAGTGGTTACATAAAAGTTAGTATTCATTTTTCCCGTCAATGGAAACATATTTAAAATAAAACATGGATTATTTCTTGACACTTACTTGACACGATCATCATATCATGTACCCTTCCCTTGACCTGTGAAAAACATTTCAAAATCTTGGGATGAGCATAAAAAGCTCAGTAAGGGATATAAAAATATGGAAAGGAAACATGAGTACATGTATAAAAAAGAATCAATGAAATCATACTCTACTCGTAAAACATAATCACTTTAACATACCTCATCAAATCATGAATAAATCACAGAAATCATAAGACATAAAGGTAACTTGAGGCATTCATAACATTCTTACATAGGGAGTAACCCTCTTGGTTACGTTTGGAATATCCATCACAGTATATTCTCTAAATCTCTTCGGAGAAACCTTAACGTTTAACTACATCATGTTACCCAATGCATTGGAGAGCTATATCGAGCTCACCCACCCTTAGTTTATCACGGAACCACCCATCTTCATAATAATGCCCAAGAACCATAACATAATCGTATCACATAAAACATGCATAAAGGAAACATAACATTTCCACTTTTCAATCACAAGATATCAATAAAACACATTGATATAAAAACATTATGAAAACCATTTTCTATACTAGAATAAAATAAAAGTAAAATAGGGTATTTATTTTTCTTTTAAAAAAAATTATGGCTTGTAGAGGAAACCGAAACTCAAATAATTGTCACGGCGGCGGAGAAGTCGTTGTCAACTCATACGTACGACAAAAACATTCCCTTTTGTCATTTAGTAAAACGCTTCATATAAAAAAAGATTCCTTTTGGATAAACATAAAAGTAAAAGGGGTTTATACACCATAAAACAGAATGTTGTGTATAAAACAAAATATGCCTCAATTAAAGGAGATTGGGACGAAGGCCCATTCCTCGGGTCTGACTTGACTCGATCGTTCTTTAACCTCCTGAATAATAAACTTGAGTTAATTTATACTTTCATATGAACCTTTTTCAAGTTCATTATTCCTTTTATATCACTTATTACCATGTCATGAACACTATGTAATTATTTAAGTTAATAATGGTCCTTTTAATGATCATTGGTACTAGAGTAAAAAAAATAAACTCTTTATAATTACATGTTGTTCATGTATCCATTATATCCAGAGTTATACTCATGATGTAGATATCATATATATATTATATATATCCAGTATATACATGAATTTATAATATTACATAATGTTTAGAGGTAAGAAATGAAATGCACTGTTCATGGAGATGGTAAGCCGTACGTACGCATGAACGCTACTTTCATTTCTATTTTGTATTTTATGGAATGGAATCATAATGATATAAAGGTATATTATAATTCCATTATGATATAATATATAATATCATTAATTACATACTTCATAAATCCCACATATGGCATTAACGAATCAAATCACTTTGAGGGGGCGGTAGTCAGTACTTCCTAAAATGAAGATATCGCGTTTACCCATAATGGAAACCATAAAGGTATGCCATAAATGAAAAATACAGAAGCTTAAGTAAAACATAAAAATATTATATATCATATATAAATATAGTTTCCTCTTAATGGACACCTTTGAAGGTGTTAAAATAATATTGAACAATCATCGTTTCGTGAGGTAGAAATTCGCCATCCACGGAAACAGTATATTCTTTAACCATTAGATGTAGGTGTGTGTAAGTGTAGCTTGAATACATCTTATAACAAAATCCTAGTATATGTAAGATACTGGTTTTGTTACAAAATAAATTAATAAAAAGAGTTTAGGGGATTGGAGAAGCAAAATAAAACATAAGAACACAAGAGAATACACTACCTTTAAATCGGGTAACTCTTTTTTATTTGAGATCAAAGGCTTCCTTGGGAAGAATTCTGCCCAAAGTGAGGCTTCTAAGAGTTAGATAGGGATGTGTAGAGACAAAATGGGCAGGGTTAGTCTGAGCCAAAGGCTTTGGAATTGTGGGTAAGGTGGTAGAGGTTGGGGCCTTTTATAAGAGGAGAGGATGGGCACTCTTGGAAAGTTAAGAAAATATACTTTGTTATAAACTTATTTTCGGATAAAAAAGGTTCCACAATTATAAATTTCGAGGATAAGGTGATAAGGGTTCTAAATTCACCCATCCAATATGCTTTTGACAAGTCTAGGTCTTACATTTTACATTATATTTTCATTTTATTTAAATCATTAAATAATGAGGTATTCGCTGCATCATCATGGTGTCATAAATAATTTAATTTATATAGTGTCTAAAATTTAAAAAAAAATATCATGATGTATGAAATCTTTTTATATTTCCAATGACTATATATATTAAAAAATCTGACTTTTATAACCTCTTTTAAAAATTGTTTTATTAAAACAACTCATGTTTGTGTCATTTTTACTTTTACATTAAATAAAAAGATATTAATGTCATTTTCCTTCCAAAGTGGCTCCATGGCGTCCCCAAGTTGACCCATGGATTTTCTTGGTCGTACATGACACATCCAATAAGGGTAGGACATGTTTCATGTTCATTTCATATTATTAAAACATTATTCTAACATTAAATTACACTAATTACCTCTAATCGCGATTAATAAACTTAAAAGATACTATTCACCAAAAAATTATTTTAATCCCATTGAACCCCATTTTACTTCTTAATGACAACCATGTATGTCGGATTTTTGAAATTTAAAACACAGAGGTGGTAAAATTTCATTTAAACCAAAAATCAGTTTTTAAGTACCACTTAGTGGTTTCACTATTCATCAAAAATTGATGTTTTTCAGAAAAATACCAAAACTTTACCCTAAGCTATATTTGATAATACCGAATTCAAAAATGATTTCTATTTTAAAAAATTCAAAACATATAACTTACATTAATTAATTTAATAATTAATTTCCACTGTCATAGAAAATAGCGTGTTTTTATGAAACAATAATTATCAATAGATTGACACTAGTTTAAGTCCAATTTCAAAGTGAAATTAATTCCAACGACCACTATTGGATTAAATGGTAAAAATATATTATAATTGAAATTTAAAACCATTTCAAAAGATAATATAATCATATAAATAAGTTATATTAAAAAGAGGTTTTGAATTAAAATACACCATTTTTCACTATTCATTAAAAAAAATGAACTTTATCGAAATAATACAAAAAATTTACCCGAAGTAAATTTCAATGTCCCAATCATAAAGAATAAGTTTATTTCGACAAATACAGCTTATAAAATTGTCAAATGTTTGATTTAAAAATGGTTTTCCATCAAAAGGCAGTAAAATAATCTTTTAAAAATATTAGTGTATTCCATTCTTAAGATTGGATTTATTCTCATTTTAAGCCTCTAAAAAACTATCTAATTAATTAATAGACATAGATAAAAATATCTATTATTCATTAATTACTTGGGATGTTACAACACCTCTTTGGAGGAATACAACATGACAACTTCACGTTCCCAAACTGGCCACACTGGTGGTACACAACTGAACGGTCCAATGAACTAGAAGTTATAACCACTGTAGATAACTCTTTCGCAATAGGTTTCTCTGGAACACCCTACTGGCCAGAGGGGGAACCATTGTATGAAACCAGATACACTGGATTTCTTACCATCTACGCTCTGGTGACCAACTCAGCTAAGAATGCCTCACCCACCCACTTCTCAAAAAAATGTTTCTTAGAATGGAGGATTCATTCCTGGATCTCTAGACGAGGACCCCCATTGAAGAGAGAAGTCCTAATCAAATCTTGTGACACTAAATTTAGGGAAAAAGTCATAAGTTCATTGAAATGGTTAACATAAGTCTTTACAATCCGTTGGCATGTTGAATAAGCATGAGTTCTTGCATTAAATTCATCTTCACCTCTTCAGGTATGAACCATCAGATGTAAACATATTTAATGATATTCCATTTCATCCCAAAATTCATTCATAGCGGGATGAATAACACTCATTCATCCAAGGCTGGACCTTCGAACATGCCAAAAATGGCACACACTCTTACAACGTTGGGAGTTCCTAGTACCTTAAAGAAATGATCGACCTCTTCATACCAATTTGCTGCCTCTAATAGAACCATATCACCATGAAGGATAGGCGATTTTTAGGAAGGAAAAAAACTATGCATGAATTATCAGAATCCTTTGTGACCTTTCTGGGGCGGCATTTTTTGAATAACATAAAAAACGTAAAACCCAAACTATTATTAAGCTGAAGCAACATCAACAAAAGCACCATCATCCAAAGCAGCTAGCTCAGAAGAAAAAATAAAATAAAAACACAACTCAAAAATTCATCTTTTAAAATACCCTTTCCATTTTTGATTTCAAAACCGCCTTCCTTCAGGGCCACATTTCAAATACGAAACCCACTTTTCAAACCGAATTCCATTTTAGAAAAATCATTTCCCCTTTTTATTTTCAAAAACAGGCTAACATCAATCAAAACCAAAACAAAACCCAACATACAAAAAAACATTGGGATGAGGAACAATCAGTTACCCTTATTAAGGGGACATGGTAGTGATCCCTGCCCCATGCAAGCGTAAATGACTAGGAGAAGCTCAACCGTACAATCAGACATCACTTGGGTCACTACTTCATGTGAGGTTATGACATGACACTGGTCCACCACTATTGTTATTCCACAATCCCAAAAAAGTAGAAGACTCAAAACATAGACTACCCCTAGCAACTTGAGGTTCAGAATGAGAAAGCGTTGTTGATGCCCTTCCCGTAATTACTTCCCATGTACCGACTGCCCTAACCTCCATCTACCAAACACCCAAAATAACAGGGGCCTCCTTTGAAAACATTTTTTCATGAACCATCCCAGTTCAACCCTAAACATGCCACCAAGATGGTCCGCGTCATAGCCCGAAGGCCATTCTCAATCCCCACGGGCTGGAAACTAGTGTGAGGCATCCAAATGTAACTGTTGGGAATGATTTTTACCATGATCAAAAGATAAAAATATTATCAAAACTAATGATAAAAAAAATAAAACATCCAGCAGAATGAAAATAAAATCAAACATACATCCTTGTGAGCTTCTAGGTCACCACCCAACTTAGACTCAAGCCTTCTCCAACACTGAGCAGCTGAAAATGGAACCTGAACAAGTACTAAACCTGCAAATGAATGAATATGATAGTCGTGAGCACTGAGATACTTATAAGGGATTCCAAATATAACCTTGGAATCCATGCATCCCTTTTCCACTAACTATCTAATTACACAAGTTATAAATACTAATATAAAAGTAGGGTTATAACATTTTAATGTTGGTAAAGTAATTTTTTATGAATAAAACCCAAAATACAAAATACCAATGATGGGATAAAGTAAAACAATTAAACAGTGAAAAGGGAAAATAAACTAGTGCAACAAAAAGTAAACAAGCAATGTAAATAATCCAGAAACCATGGGAGATCCTAGTCATCCCTAGAATAATGATGGACGTACTCGGTTTGGAACCACATGTCAGTGTATTTTGAATCCCCTATGTTTATATCCAACTATCTACCCTATAACTAACCAATTCATGAGCAATGTTCCCCTAGCCTAACAACCAATCCAAGGGGTACCAACCCATCTAATCAGGGTTGATTAGAAACTATCAATCGACTATCTAAAAGACACCCAAGAACCCATGGTGGTTTAAAAATACCGTGTTAGAAAGAAGACCCTCGCACGCGTGACTCGTCTCACTGCACTTTCCATTCCCAAACACAGACTCTTTCTATTAATTCACCCATAATGGTTTACCATATATAGGTGTTCCCCAAAATAAACATTTGATCATCTCACATGAACAAAGAGCTAACCATGCCGTCAAACCATTAATCATTCAAATTATTTCATAAAATGATTAATGTCTCCAACCATACATTCACATTATCTAAATCACATTATTTTCTAAAATAAACACAAAAATAACCTTTAAAATTATAATACCAAATGGGTCTTGAATATTACTTACCCAAATACATTTACTAAAGATATTCCAAATAATTTCTAAAACCATTTTCATCTATACAAAGTCAAATGGGCCATTAGACCTTTTTAAACATACCATGTCCCAAAATGCCTCAAAATTCGAATTTTAAAGAAACAAAAAATAAATTTAAAGTCAAATTGAATATAAACACAAATTTTTGAAAATAAATCCTTTTTAGAAGGAATATAATCCGAGGTAAAGTGAAAATATTTGAGAAATCAAGGTTCATGTGCAATTTCCTTTTTAAGTGTCATTTTCACCTGAATGACCACCCATGTGTGCACTGGGTGCACCCGTCGATGTGTGAACATTATATGAAACCCTGGGAAGATCCATAAGAATACTCGAAAACATTTTTTCAGAAATTCCACTTCCAATTAAAAAACACAATTTATAAATTTCTCATAAAAATTTCAAAAAACCAGAAGGTCCTTTAAAAAACATTTCACCATAAATAATCAGCTAATAAATAGGCAATCAAATCACCCTAAATGCTCCAATACATGTTTCAAAGAATAAAATATTTAAAACCAACCCAAAACAATACAACAATGACTCAATTCCTTTCTTATAAAACAAAAATATATTTTTTTCAAATACTTACAGGGCACCAACACATAAATATAATCAAGGAATTATTTTAAAAGACATTTTTATCAATTGTAACCAACCTAAAAACAACACAATAAGTTAACTATAACATTTATGGAGATGAAAATCACGTTTAAAAATTTATCCAATGTGTTCAGGCCTCAATAGCTTTCAATGGAAAATAAAATCATGGAAACACCTACCTCCAACCAAGCACTGACGTAGGAACACTTCAGCGGAAAATCCCCAGCTGGCCAAACTACACACCCAAAACGACTAAAAAAACACAATATTTACTACCAGGGGAATTGGGGATTCAATAAATTAATAAAAACCCTCAAAACTAACGAATTTACCTAAGGTGTGGTTTACAAACAGGGTGGAGAAATGGGTGGATGGAAAATAGCATGCATATGGGTCTTGGTTTTCCGCTGCTGGCCGCTTGAGCAATGGGTTATCATAGGGAGTCGAGTGAGCCGAGGGGCTTGCTGGCGTCAGTAGGTGCATGCTGTAGGGGTGCAGTGTGATTTTTGGGTTATGGTGGTTGGTCCAGAGCAGTAGGGCAAGGCCGGTCGGGACTAGGCGTGCGGGTCGAGAGTGTCGGCGGTGGCCAGAAGCGGGATCAGGCTCGTTGAGTAGATTGGGTGGTGGGTACCGGAGATGGAAGGGGGGTACGGGGTCTCAGTACTGCACAAAGGGGGCAATAAGGGAGGCGGGAGTAGGGTCAGGCATCGAGGGAAAGGCTGGGAAAGACCGGGATGGCGTGGCCAGTGCGCGAGAAGGCCAGGGGGACGAGGATTCGGTTGCATGCAGGTGGACGACAGGGAGTGGGGATCGGACACGCGTAGGGTATGGGGAATTGGGGGTACGGCACTAGGGTCAGATAATTTTTTTTTCATTTTATGTTATAGTAATAATAACAATAATTATACAACAATAATACTAAATAATACTAATACAATAATAACAATAATATAATAATAGTAACAATATCATTAATAATATTAATAATATTAATAGTAATCTAAATAATAAAAAAAATATCAATGTAATATTATTGTTATTATTATTATTATTGAACATTATTTTTAAATTTTTATCCGTTTATTTATCTTATTTTGAATACCAGGTCACAACGCACTTTTTGCATGACTTAATAGACCACGTGCATGTTGCGTGCCTCAACCCATACTACATGATCATCCGCACAAACACTTGGGGTGATCATGCGACTACCACCCACCATGTTGTGACAATGCACAGGTCCGAAACAAACTAAAATATTAATCAACAAAAAAAATTATTCTGGGAACCTGCCCAGACCTTGGTGTGAGGACCCAAGGCCATGAAATTGTAAAATATAAATAAATCAAAAATTCTGGTTGTGACATGTATAGTTATTAATGTCTATGATGATTATATATAAGGGGATATACCAAGTGTCACCTACTGAAATGATGATATTGTAGGCTTGTCTATGTTAATATGATGAAATACTAAAATAGCGGGACATGTCTAGTAGACATGCTGAAATAATGATATTGTGGGTGTGACCCAATTATTACGCTAAAATATTGATGTAGCAGGATTAGCCTAGTTCAAATACTAAAATTATTATATAGTAGGCCAGAGCTAGATTAAATGATGAAATTATTTTTTTGTTGGTTTGACTTAGTTTGTCAGGATTCATTCCATTGTTATAAGGTCATAGATTCCATGGTTGTAATACGTGCATAGAAAAAATCAGGCATGGAACTGAGCAACATGATGTTATGTCTTGTTTATAAGGTTATGGTTGGAATGGTGGTGAGAACGTTTGAGGTATATTCTGGCATGGTTTCAAAACATGTTGATGTCGTATTACGTTAAAGTTTTTATTAATTAATACCCTTATTTTTTCATTATTGCATAGAATTTTTATCATACATTTTATATTTAGACATGGTTGTGTTGACCTATTGGGTTATACTCACCCCATACTTAGGTTTTTATTTGGTACCGGATAATATTTCATTAATTCATGATTAGAAGAGGTAAATGCATCTTGTTGTTGATTGTTTACTATCAGGATGGGCACGAGTTGGGAGATTTGACCAACATGGTGCTCAGGACTGGGTGCTTCTGAGCCCTTATTGAATCTCCTTGTCTTTATTGGAATATTTTGTATCATTTCATTAAGTTACATTCTTATTTATCATTACACTGTCCATTTACTATTTATTGGATTATTCATTTTTATTTTAGATGGTTTATGCTTTATCATTTTTTCACCTTTTTCCACATAATGATATTTATATATATTGTTATTCATTTATTTTTTTGTTTTGTTGTATAACATGAATCCTTGGGGTATTTTATCCCCTTTATAATTATCACATCCCCCACTTCTAGTTATCATCCACTAATATATGTAGAGGTACGTTGGAGATCCCATAACCAACCCAATTTCACCGCAAAAGAGTGTTCCAGATTAGAGGATGTTACAAAAAAATATTTAATCTTATTAAATATGAAACTATTATACTGAAATAGAAAACAAAAATATATATAGTCTATTATAGGAGTTTCTCGATGTTCATTGAAAAGGAAATATAATTATTACAAAAAATATAAATTTATGAAAATAATTGAAATCCAATATTTAAGGTATAAAAATACGATTAAATGAGAATCCACACAGCATAGAAGAAAATTATATATAAAATGATTCTATCTATAAAGGACATATTATTATTCCTTGAAGATCTTTTTCATTGATCTAACATAATTAGTTAATATAATGATGAGTGTTTTTGTCTATTAAATATGTGAAAATCATTTCATAATAGAAATAGAAAACCCCAACAAAAAGTGAGGCAGGAAAGAACATAAGGATATAATTCAGCCATGGGATGTGAAATAAAATAAGACTATTAGACAAACTATTACAAAGAAGATAAGTGGAAGATCCTTTAATATATCAAATGTAGAGTGAAACATATAGAGAACAAAACTTCTTGTTATGAAAAAGAAGATTTTTTTAAAGAATCACAACAACAATAAGTGTATGAATAGAATAAAAATCTTAGTGAAAGAATCAATATTAAAGTTTTTTTATAGATATGATGGATATGATAATAAATCCATCTCTTGATTAAATACCATTTATTTTATCCTTAAATGAACATGAATCAACAGGGAGAAATTGAGAATATTTGATAATTGGTTCTTACAAAACGATTTTTTTAGAATAATTACTTCTATGCTACTAATAAAAATAGATATAAATTATTAGTGTATGTTTATGGTATATATAAGTAGGTGGGTTAAAAATGTATGAAATATATGACAATAATACAATGAGAGTTTCCCTATGTAGTTAAAGGGATGAGAATTTTGAAATCTAAAAAGAAGGTTTCCTGAATCACGAATTCATTCAAAATGGCATTTAAAAATCCAAATGGATTTGAGTGGATATTTAAATAATCATTTTTTGGAATAATCAATGGAAATTTTCTATACTACTAGAATAATATGTAAAACCATCTAAAGACAAAATAAATAGAGGGATTTCCGTTAGTGTTCTGAAAGTTGATGATATGTTTTTGATAACAAGAAACTTGAAGATCCCAAAGCCTTTTCTAGAAATGGTATTCCACATAATGATGTAGTTCATGGAAAAAATATAATTAAATAGGTGAGACTCAAAATTGATAGAAGAGAAAAAATAGATCTTCCCGTACTAAGATTGGAATTATATAATATACTAGGTTTAAAAGAATATATATCTTGAATGTTATTTAATAAGGAAAAAGGTCCATCGTTATTCCCATATATATATATTTTATTATAATTTAGGAAATTAAAGGAGACATAGGAATCACTTGTGTCAGATAATTGATAAGCCAAAACTGTTAAATATTATCTAAAAATTAAATATGGAACATCTCAATAACTAGGGAAAAATTATATGAATGGGTATGAAAATAACAATTAAATATTATTATTGTATAATTTTTAATTATTATCAGGGGATAATATTTAGGTAAAAATAGTTAGTTATATATCTTTTACAGAAAATTCCTTATGTGTTTGTAGAGATATGTGAAAGCTATATTATATATCATTTTACGACTTTTTAAGAATCACATAATCATAAAATTTATATTTATTTGAATTTGATATCACATGAAAAATATTTTATGGATGAAATTTTTACCAATGGTTATACAATATTGTTTTATACAATATGTTTTCCCATTTAAAAAGAGACTGTATTAGTAATATTCTATTTGGTATGTATATACATCTGCTGTTTTTTTCTCTCATGAGAGGATAAAGATAAAGACATAAATGAATAGTGGAGAATAGGATGTCATAATGACATGAGAAGAAAATTAGAAAAGAAGAGAGGTCCCGTATGTATCTTTTTATTTATTATCATTAAGGGGAGAATAAAATTTTCATTATAAAGAAAATAAGTATTTATGAGTTCTACAATAGAGGAGACAGAATAAAACATGTGAAATAAAGAAGAACGAACGTTCAATTTGTAGTTATTATATCTTATTGTCAATATATGTGAATTAAATATATGAAAAGATGATGATTAAAAGGGAATTGGATTTCATGATAGATAAACCGTCCATGAATGTCTATTCATTATTTTATGTAATTATATTATACATGTAAATGATTTTTAGAGATTCTAGAGTGGAGAATTCTGGTAAAGAAGATAGTGTTCATGGAATAGTGGCATATTAAATGTGATTATTATTGAACAAATTTTTAAAACCAATGAATAGTGTCAATTACACTCTGGGAGTGCGTAATGTGTACCAAAATTAAAAATTTGATGTCCACTAAAATAAACATTTTTATGATTATAATTTAAATAATAATGCAAGGAAATATCCTAATTATTTCGTGATAATATTTAATCAATTATATTGGCATTATTGAATAATAATATTTCAAATATTTTGGATGAATATTATGAATGTCATGTAAAATACAATATATTTTTATTTTTCATGAATAATATTTTATGATGAAACATGATATTTGGAGGAAAATAAGATTAGTAAAAATTTCTAAAAATGTTAAGAACAATTTTGGATGCTGAGATTGTAAATGAGGATATCAGGTGATGCATTATGTGAAATTTAATGTAACAGTTCATAAATGATTCCATGCTATGTGTTGAGGGTTTTATGTGATTTAAAATTCAATTGTGATAATGTATTTTTATATATTAAATATTCTACAAAATATTAATAGTGGTTTATAAATTATAATTCCATGTGAATTCATGTGTAATAAATATAGTATGGGAAGAAAAAGTGAAATAATTATTTTTAAAACATTAATGGAGTTTGTTTCCATGCATAAAGGTTATGGGATATAAAGGGAATTTTCAGTATTCTAGTAGGAAAAAATTCCATGTGAAATGTTATGAAATTTCATTTCTCACTACATGAGCATTTTATAAGGGGATGAAATAGAAAAAGACCATTTATTTAATCAAGATAGGTAAACATTTTTTTAGTGTCCCGTATAGTTTAATTGTGTACCATATTTTTTTGGATTAACATTTGTTAACAAAATGTTCATTTCCCCCTAAATAACTTGTCAAATATCAGGTAATTATGTTCACTAAATTTAAGGTCACGTTTTTATCGAGTGTTTAATCTCATGTTTTTGTCCAGTTGATTTTTGTGAATCATGTTGTTCTTTTATAAATGGTTAACAATTGTGAAATTAAAAATGATTCTCATTGAGAGGTTAATTATTATATAGATTAATTTATATAAAAATTACAGATATACTAATAAAATAATAATGGTTTCATATAATAATTTTTTACTTGAAAAAACTCAAAAGTAAAAAATGTGTAATTAAATAATCAATACATTATAAACCAAGGAAGTTCAGTAATTGTACATTATAAGCCAAAAAATTTATTCAATAGTTATATGATATTCATGGAAAAAATTTACCAACAATGTGAGAAATCTGTAGTGGAGATGTAAAAGCAGCTTCCTAGAGATAATGATTATTTAAATCACCAGTATGCTGATAATCAATAATGATAACCAAAAGTATCTAAATTATCATATAATCAATGTTGTGATAGTTTGACTATAATATTAAATTTTTCACGCACTATTGAGAAATATTTAGTGAAAAATAAATGTGAATATTTCTATAATGTGTGGTGCTATGTGAATGATAATATGTAAAAATTAATGCTTTCTGTAATTTTGTAAAGAGAACCCACATATTATAAATTACATGATGAAGAATTAACTTATTGTATGAAGATTCGTTTTTCTAAGAATAAATATTGAAAACTAATCGAATTATGTCTGAAGTATATATGCTACGATATTTTCGTCTAATGGGCATTATAATTATTCAGAATACTATATGTGAAGTACATAATAGAGAAGTAAAAAACTATTTCACATAACACAATTGATAACTCCATGAAGTATTCATGACTCAATTAATTGTTTGTGTTGTTGATATTTATGAATAATAGATATAATATTTCATTATTTATGTAAGAAATGTTAATTGGATGATTCAAGAACAATAATAATAGGGTAAAATCCTTTTCCCATGTATTAACTAAGGTGGGAAGAATCAGATCCTTCATAATATATTGTGATGGAGTTTCTAGAATAAAAAATTATTCTAATAGTCTATTAAAAATTATAATGGAATATAGGATAAAAGAATGTCTAGAATGCATGCGCATAAAGAATTATTTTTTACTATGGGATAAATATATACAGGAAGAAGGATCATATTCCAGTTGTGTCAAAAAAGTTTATAAAGAGGATCAAGGTTGTGGTGTCTAACCAACTGTGAAATAAGATTTGGTTACTAGGGTCTAGAACTAGGATAAACAAGAGGATTGAATATTTTGGGTACATAAATATTTTTTTTCCGAATGCATTGTATTTATTGGGGAAATTGATTTGGATAATCTATGATGGGAGTCTATCAAATATCAAATGGAGTATGACAGTGTACTGAATGAGATAAATACCACGTGTTATGTACTTTTTTGATATTTTTACATACAAGGTGGTACTATGATATATCACAGTGTGTATTTGGAACCATATCATGGTCAAGTGGTTTAATTAAATGAAAGGAATTCATAAAAAGTAATGAACTAAATCTTCCAAAATTCATTGGAATATTTAGCATGGTGATCTAATCATTCAATTTTATCAAATATAAATCCAATGATCATATCACAATTCTAATATTATTTTTATAATATTATTGGATAAATATATTCTATATAACATAAAATATCATCCATGAACTATGAAAAATATGAAAGATCTATTTTGACAATGAAAGATATATTATTATCCTATATGATGTATTTTAATGGAATTTGGGATCACCATCTTCATCTACTTGTGTTTGAATATAATAAAAATTGGCACTATATTATTCTTATAGAAACATGTGAAGATAAAAATGTGAAGGGTTGTAGATCAATGAAAATATAGGAAGAAGATATAGAAATATAGGTGTTATGACTGAATTATACCTAGAAAATGAAAGAGATTGATCATTCCAGTCAGGGAGAAATAAGAGTGGTATGAAGTGGGTAGATGGGATATGCTTATAATCTTATAGAAAAATTATTTTTCAGTGGGTGAGAATGTTTTCCTTATAATTTTACCATTGAAAATGTTAGGAGGTTCGAGAAAAAGGGGATTATACACCCATGATACCTTAGTACCTTTGATACTCATAATCTTTTATTGAATGTAGCTTATCACTTAGCACTTCCACCAATGTTATCTGAGGTAAATGATGTTTTCCAAATATTTCTTTAAAGGAAGTGAATATAAAAAATCACATTAACAAATCTCAAACACTATACAATCAGAATGTGATATTTTTTTATTGATCATTATGTTGAGATATTATATTGGAAAAATAATGTAGTATGGAACATGGCCTCTATACATGTCAATGTTTTATGTTAAAATTCATGGAGTAAAGATGTTTTTTGGGAGCTTGAAGATGTTTTAGGGAAAAATTTCATCACTTGTTTTTAACTATCAAATCGATGGTACTAGGTGAAATTAATTTACACTGGGTAGAACTTATCAAACGAATTATATAAATGTATTGATATTTTTTTATAAAAAATATCTAAAGTTTATCTTGATCAATAAGTAGCACTAGAATTAATGGTTCTCTAAAAAATTATCAAGGTTAAATATTTTACTGACATTATTATGATATAATCATTGAATTTGAATCTATAAATAATAAGTAATTATGTGATGAATTCCATGTAGAATATAGAAGAAATGTAGTTATGTAGTGGGATCCTTATAAATATCATTCTTTCTACATTGAATGGATAGAATTTTACTACAGTTTTCTCCAAACTATGACCAAGGTGGATATCAATAATTACATATAACATTAGTTAAAGGCACACTTTCTTTTGAGATTAGGGTTTTGAACCATGGGTTCATAGATCATCAGAGACCATGTATGATTTTAATATAGTTACTAGGCTTTGAACTATTTACATGACCATTTAATGATGTAATATGATTTAAGGTTGTGAATTTGTTTTTGGTATTATTTTGTGAATATTATTTGATGCATTAATAATCATCATGTCATGAACAGATTTCAGGTTGTCAAACCATCACATAAGATTTTACTTCACATGTGATGATGCATTTTCATCATACACAGTACTCGGTATATTTGTTTCATGAATTAAGGATTCACATTGTGAATTTCATATGCCTGAAATGTTTTTTCAGGATACATTAGAAAATAATATGTATTTTTGCACCGAATCATCCATCAAACCCATATGGCCACACTGGGAATTTGTTTGGTGATTCTATGATTTTTTGACATCTCAATTTCGTGTTTGATATTTCGAAAGGTTCTTAGTTATGGGTTTCCCATAATTTTTCATATCCTTCTTTCACAATAATTTGGTCTCAATCTTTTCAATTTAATAATATTTTGATGTAGATAAATTGTGTTCTAGGTATCCATACTTGATCTCCTTCCACATTTTCCTTAATTGGTGTTTCATACCGCAGGTGGTGATTATACCGCCAACAAATGGATAGTTGTTTCATATAGCTTTACCCTGCAATTCAATTACAAATTTTCTTGATTAACCTGAAATGAGTATAAAATTGATTTATAAACCCAAATTTTTAATGATTTCATGTTCTATTTTAATTGTGTACGTAAATTTTGAAAACACCCCAATTTCAATGTAAATGATATTATAGGGAATATTTTGAGTAAAATGTATCATTAATTTGAATATTGCTTTATTAATAGATTAAATATAGATTCTTAGGAAAAATTTGGCTTCAACTAAAAGATAATTTGTAAATTTAAGGATTTAATACCAGGATTCATAATTAATTATTTGTTCAAAATAAATTTAATTTCTTTAATTTAATATGTTACATGCAACACATTGTTATGTTTGCACTACATTAACGACTGTGATAACATGCTTTATGCATGGAACTTAGTATTATCAAAACCAAGACATTATATTATTATATTTAGTTATTTGAATATATTATAAACTATCTAATAACAATTTTAAATGAAAAATAATAATTAATATTCATATATTAAGTTTCATGGTAATCAAAAGGAATATAATTTTCAGTAATGTCTTTATATGTATTTAAAAAAATCTATTTTCTCAAAAAATGATTTGTTTTTATGAACATTATTCAAATTAATTTTTAATTAAATTAAAATTTTTTTTTTAAAAAACATCATTTATTTAAATCATCATGTCCAAACATTATTAGTGTAATTTTTTATTTTTTCTCGAAATTAAAATTTTCATGAAAAGTTTTAAATAACCCATTTTATTTGAAAATAATTTTTTAATCTATTTATATTGGTAAATTATATTTTATATTTGGTATAAAGTAAAATTAGATAAATTTTACATCCATTGATTAATTTTTAGTCACTTTAATCCATATCATGAAGAATTTTGATATTAAAATATTGTAACCATTTAAATATTTTCTCTTTAAAAACCCAATTTCCCATCGCATCTATGAGATTATCATTAAAATAAATTATTCCACTTTTTTAAGTTTAATTTCACAATATAGATTCAATATTTAAAATAAAAATTATATAATTTATCTAATAATCTCAAATTAATTTTTGTCCATATTAATTATTAAAAATAGTAAAACATATTTACCATCGTTAAGGTTAAAACTGGTTTACTGTGGGGGGGGGGGGGGGTAAAAAAGATAATAATTAAAAATAACCCATATCATTTCAATAAATTACTAAATGATGATATTTATATCATATATCTTATATAATAGAGAATGGTCAATTATAGGAGCCCTGTGACATGGAATAAATGTTAGTGGAATTATTCATTTCGAAAAAAATTACAAGTGCTCCACTAAACTAACTTATAAAAGGCCACCAACTCTTATAAGTTATTCACACATTCAATTCCTTTTGGTTCTACCCAAAAAAACCCCAAGTTAAATTCTAAAATACCTCAGTTATACTTCAGGCCTTATTTATATAGGAATCCAAACAATGAAATCTTTTAGTGAAATCCTTTAGAGGATTATCGAAGTAGAGGAAGCGTTCATCAATAAGAATTTTTTTTATTTCATCATCCCCCTCATTAAATTATTATTATACCCAGAATATATGAAAACCAATGTATATTTCATATACTATTTTTTATGTTGTTTTAATGTCTGAAAACAATCTACACATCTATCAAATGGGTAATAAAATCAAATATTATTTGTTCATTAGACAGCCACCTTAAAAACTGATGTCATTTTTTTCATTATCACCTCTCATTAAATGTTATAATGAAGTATAGACAATTATATATGATATTTATGACATAATTATAGAATTTGAATTATTATACCACGCACCTCAATTAGTCTCCATTTTTTGGGAATACGATAATTTTGATCATGTGCATGGCTTACTAACACCTCTCGAAGTTATGTTATTCATTAATTCACTAAAATGAATGTAATAAGGATGGTTTTTATAAACTTATGTGATATATATGACATGAATTTTTTCTGGAATGTTAATATATAATTTGATGTTATTTTTAATATCCCAAATTTGAATGGGAATAGTGTTCATATAAATGTATAGCCTACCATCTCTATGGATTGGTTATTTCATTTTAAATCACTAAATTTTATGGCTGACACTAAATACACATATAGTAAATATATAAAATATTCATATAATTTGTAACATTATAAAGATGAACAAATCATGAATAATGTATACTTTTCATATATTATTAGGGGTAAATTTTTTTTGATAGTGTATTACCTATCAAGAAATTATGGTACAATTAATATTTTATTTAGAATGTAATGTATTTAATACCTAGTTATCTCGCATCACTTGGAACAAGGAGTTTGTTGAATAACTTTTGTTACAAGCAATGCGGATCTTTACCAAACCATAGTATATTATTAATGTACTATTATATAATATAATAAGATATTTAATATCCATTAATGTATTACATATGAATAATATTAACTAAAATTTAAAAATATATAGTTTAGATAAAAATTAAATTAATTTATTTGATAGAAATAAATTTTAAATGAATATAAAAACCAATTGAATATAAAAGAAAAGTTTTTATGGCACCTAAGATATTTTGTTTAAATAAATTAAAATTACGGAATGATATTAATGAATTATAATTTTATATATTCAATAAATTTTTTTGACATTCATTTAATAGATTTAATGCACAGAAGATAAGAAAAAACAACATTTTACACATAAAACTTATATTTTTCAAGAGATAATTTTTCCGTATTTTAACTGATAACCTTTTTAAAAAGTATATTTTGGATGTTTTCTAAATTTTATATGTCATAATAGAAATAATTTTTTAAATTTATAAATAAAAATTAGATTATGGTGAGTTTTTAGATTTTCTATGAGAATTTAAATTTTTTGATCGTTAGGGAAATTTTTTTTAAATTTAAAATTTTATTTTCATTGAATATATTTATATAGTTAAATTAAATTTATATTTAATTTTAATTTATAATTATATATATATTATCTTCTTAAATTTAATTTTGTTCATTATAATCATTTTCACATCTAAATTGAAAATAAAAGCAACTCTAATGTTGGAACATTTTTAATTTTAAAACCCATTTTGTCGTCTCAAGTATGAGATAACTATTAAATTAATTTCATCAACATAGATTATTATAATTTGAAAATTTTGATTCAATACATTCAATAATCAAAATTTATAATGTATATTATTGTCCAATTTTATTTACAAAAAATATTATTGAAATAAATAAAAATTATTCACAACTATTTAGAGAAAAGTATCTTAATAAGGGACTCAAAATTACTCTTGAAACAACCAATATCCTATACACATTAATAAAAACTATTTTATGAACATATACAGGGAATTTCATCACATATGTATAATTTGGTTAATCATTTTAGGCACATTATATAATGGATACAACTCAATAGTTTTAATCTTTTTATATTTATATGAATGACACTCCTCTTCCATTATATTAAGGCACTCACCCATACCTTTAATGTGCACCTATAAATAAATTTGGATCATCCAAAAACAACCAAAATAATATCCCTTAATCTCCCCCTAGTCCTAGAATTTTAACATTGTGAATAAATAATATCATGGAAGTATATTGGTATAAAGAACAAAGAGTTACCTGAATAAGAGGTAATGTTCTTCAACAACCTCTTTAGTTTCATTTACTTCTCCACCCCTCCAATTATTTTATATCATGGTTATATAATACAATAATTATATTCAATAAAAATATATATACATTTTATAAAATTTAATCCTATATTATCACACATATCCATCAAAAAGGGATATAGAATCATCATTCATGTGTATAGTGGACTACTTTTTTGAGAACTGATCTAATTTATTTCTAAATTTACCACTATTCAAGGTAGGAAATAATGATGTATTTAAAGATAATATATGATAAATTTTATATTTATAATTTATTTATTCTTATTTAGATATGATATTTCTCATACCATCATTCTCTCCATTTTATTGTGATATGATTAAATCATTTATGGACATGTGGATGACCGCCTAATCGAAACGATTTGACTTTTTCACACTATACATAGAAGGTATAGAAGATTATTTTTATCAAAATATGTAATATATATGACAAAATTGTTATTAATTAATTTAATTATATATATATATATATATCATTAAACTTTTATTCTAATAAATATCACAAGGAAATGGAAGTCGCAATTTTCCACACATACGACTTACCTTCTTCATGAATGGTGAATTTCATTTCCTATTTCCAAAAATTATGTATTAATGTAAATATATATATAAGAAATAAATATATGTGAAATAAATTTTTTGATACAAAATAGAGATAATTATATCATGATTTATTTATGATGAAAAAAATAATAATTCAAAATAATCTGGAAAAATAATGCAATTTACACCTCAGATAGTAAAAATAAAAAATGATTGAAAAAACCTGGCTATAAGAGATTATTAGAACACAATATATTATATTATAAATATTATTGTGGTTATATTATAAGTTAGTGACATTTTTAAAAACATTATAATGGATTGTAATGTTTGTTTACCCAAAAGTAAATTCATGGTTTGGGAATCTTGTCTCACATTTCTTTACTTGAGACGTATATCATTTTCACTACATCATTCTTTTGTGATGTGTATATACAACACCAATTTTATTTTGTATAATTAATATATTTATATTCATGATATTTAAAGATTGATTTAATGATATTTATTTTATGGGGATTATAATTCAAAAAGATTCAAATTTGTAAGGGTCTTCATCTCAATTTCATTTTATTAAGGCATACTTTATCATTGTTCACATGATTTCTTATATAAAGTTAACATAATACCAAATAAAATATAATATAATTAATAAATAATTATTCATGGTATTTTGAGGTCATATTTTAATTATTTCTTTTATTGGTATTTTAACATAAATGTACCATTTTGTAATGAAATTTTACAACTCCATTCCCATTCTCCATAGGATATATTACTTCCTCAATGTAATTATAATTATATGATTGTATGTATAATAAATTTGAATATATATTTATGTATTTACCATTATTATATGTGATTTATCATTTTATACACATAATATATTCATCGATAAACTCTCATAGAATAGTGATGACTATTTTAAGTGGTTAATTAACAATCTCATTCTAATTGACATATATTATTCATGACATTAAATTAAACGAATTTATTTTAATATGATTAAATAACCAATTTAATTTTATTCTCATCTAGTTATTCATGATAATAAGCATGTAACAATACCATTTTCCCCTCTTGGGTAATACAATATTTTTTTTGGAAAACCCAAATTTATTTCACATTATAGTAAAAGAACCTATTTTATTATAGAAACCATATTTTCTAAAATGTTTTCAAAAAAAATTTTAAACATTCCAAAATGAGTTACTAGAGGATAGATATTCCATTTTTCTATTTTTCAAATTTTTTCAATGTTATGTTCTTGTCATTTTTTGGGGAATGTAAATTTCAGATATTTTTAACATATAAAAGGAATTTTGTTTTTACCCTATATGATGTAATACACCAAGATTCCATGGTATGTTTCCCTTTGAATAAGGTAGTAGCTTGCGCTGCACACAAGTTGGAGTTTTAACACACCACCACCAATGAAACTAGCCATTATGAATAGTAATACACACTTTTCGAAATTTAATAAATTTTAATTCTAAAAAATGGACTTCATTTTTGGTTTCGGAATATCAAAATTTTCTTAGGGTGAATTTTTACTATTTTTCTTAGAACTTTCACTTTATGAAGAATAGTGAAAATCATTGTATTATTGTTTAAAACCATCTTTTTATTTAAATAATTATTTATTTTATTTTAATTTCTTTTAAGTGAAGATTGATATATAATACCTATATATGTTCAATGAAATTTATAGAAGTAATTTTATAATAAGTTTAGATATGTAAAATTTTATCAAACTTTTTTCCGTCATTTACCCACCTTCATGGAGCATTTATAAATTTGAATAAAACATAATTTTACCGCTTTTGTGGGTCAAATTTCAAAAATCCGAGAGAGACAATTGATATCAGTAAGAAAAGTGTGGTTCAATAAGATGAAATCCTTTTTTTGTGAATAGTAACTTTTGACTTTTATTTACCACGGTCAAAAGATAATAGGGTAATTAAGGGTAAAAATGATATCATAATTAGCCAAACACATATATTAAATCTTTTTGATAAGTATAATTCTTCCAAAAACAACCTTTGGAATAAAATATGATCTTCTTAGATCCACTTGAATTATATTTGGACATTTATAATTATTTTATTTAAAGAAGGGTTATAAGTGTTAAATTCAATGTTTAAGAAAAGAATCATTTTTAATATAGGGTTACACAAAGAATAAATTAGACTATAAATATTCAGTAGAAAGATAAAAATATTTCCTACATAATTGTATTTTATTTATAATTTTTATAAATTAGATAATTTAATTTATTTATTACATAATGATGATGCAATAATTACATTATTAATGAATGATTAAAACAATTGATATTATAAATTTCCAAATAAATGTAATTTGAGACTTTTTATGAATTACACTAATTTTATAGGATAATATGACATTTTAGGGTCGATTTAATATTTTTTTTGAAGTAATAATACTGTTATGATTTTCACAAAAACCAAATACTAAATAGTGTCAAAATTGACATAATTGAGTTTTTTAAAAAATATATTATATTATTAATGATATAATATTTATAAAAATATAAGGTTCATTTGAAGGACTTAGATATGGTTATATATATTAATAGTGAAACAGATGGGGTTCTCTTGGCTTGTTATAGTAATTTTATTAACCATGTAATATAAAAACACAATGAGACTTGGTAAATGTCAAACTATTTAACTAAGAGTTAAATTTAAAAGATAAGGTTAATATGATGATCTAAACCTATCTAAAACCATTTTTGGAGTATTTTTAGACCCATAACCACCTTATACTAGAAATAATTCATTTTTGAGCCATCATAAACCAAAAATGTTTCTATTATAAAATAATATTTCAAGCTTTTACTAAATTGACAATCATCTCTCTTAAAAAAAGGTACTCCCACTTCTCTAACATTCACACCTTCAACGCCATTTTTCTCGTCCAAACCATGCCCAAATATCCCCCCAACTTTCTTCTATTCATTCTGTATGCCTTTCTTTGGTCATAAATTCACCTTATAGCACCCTTTTGATCAAATCAAAAGGATTAACCTGAAAAAAAGGCAAATATTTCATCGCCTCTTTCAAGTTATATTCTTCTTCCACTACCTATTTCATTGTTGTTTCCATTCCAAAATAATAAATATTATATATTTTATATCCTGTGAGGTTATTATATAAATTTTAAAACCATATTCATTATTCTATAGATCATATCAATGACCAAGTCACCATACGTGTGTACATACGGATTATCGTCTCCACGTTGTGGTGTAGTTTGTTATTCTAACAATTCATTATTTGGATGGATAAAATAATGAGTATAACTTATGTAAATAATAAATATAACATTTTAATGATTCATTATATTTGATATAACATCCAATTACATATTATTTCACCATCAATATAATGATATTGTCACTCAGGTGTATGTATGGATTACTGTCTCCACAAACGCGATAAGATTCATTCTCCATCGTAATCATTCAAGAATAATTTTCATTTTATGATTAAAAATAATGTTTAAGAACATAATATCATTCTGGAAATGAATAAAATACATCATATCCATAACAGACATGGATTACATAACTGAACATATAATGGAAAACATATTAGTTAACACCCGAAATGATGATTCTTCTAAAATATTATTAACAAAGAAATGTTATAAGATCATATATTATATCCTATTATTTTATATGATTCTTTTATAATTAAATAACAATGTTTTAAATATTATACAAACGTTTTACATATCAACAACTAAGGAAAAGTACATGGTAAGGGTTAATTGCACAATCTCTTTATTATCCGAGGTTGTTTTTACGTAATTATCTACTGGGACCTATTTATCATCCACATCAGTGTTTTCTTAATAATTTAATTCAAAACATTTTTACTATTTACTAGAAAATTGGTTAATGAAATTTATACCCTTATTTAACCTTATATGTTTCGAAAGTAATCTTTCTGTCATTTTCCAAACAAGGCACTTTATGACGTTTTTGACAAAATTAAGGTAATAATATTTTTTTAACATATACAGAGGGTACAACAATTTTCCGACATTATAACATCATCGATGCTTACATTATAGGATTATAAGATTATTTTTAAAATAAATTATTATTTTTATAATTATTTGACTTTAAATGATTTAAAAATAGGAAGAGATATTTTTCTATTTTTTTTGATTTCTTCTATGTCAACATCCTTCTGATGGATTTTACGCTTGTTTGATGTTGATTTATTATGATAAAAATATTTTATATTTTATTAAAGGTTTTTCGATATGTTTTATTAGGGATGTGCTATTTTTATACCATTCATTGTTTATAGATAATGTTTTTTCATTTCGTATGCTAGTTTTAATATGAATGTTTATGTTATGTTTAAACATTTTCATATGAGGAATGCATTAGACTTAGTTATTGAAGGGTGGAGCCCGCTATAGCTCCTCGATGCATCAGTAGGTATAATGAGACAATCTAGTGTCTTGGTATAAGGCCTTGACAAAATATTATTGGTAGTCTTGGCACAATCCCTTGACTATTTGGTTATGAAGTCCAGAATTATGCACTCCATCATTATGAAATTGGATATTGAAATTGAATGTGATTATTTAACTAGTAGAATATCAACTAAATAAGTAAATGACATTATTTGATTTTATATTTTCCATATTATGCATATGTTTATGATTAAATGTTTTTTGTTTTAGTCTTATACATTTCCATAAATGTTTATGCTTATTTATGAATGTTTCCGCTATATTGTTATCCTTCCTGAGCATCTGTGCTCACCCATTTCTGTGTTTTATTTCTCCCAGGATGTGAAAATTATTTTATGGTTGTCCTATATGGATAAGATATGGATATATGTGTATTAAAAAAGGAACAAAATTTTCTTGATGTTTTTATTTCATGATGTAATGTAAAACTTATGAATGTATATAGTACATCCAAGGATACTAAACTGATCTGTCAATCAAGACATGATTTTTTGTATCATACCAATGTTATGTAATAATGCACCGAATTTAGGTAATTGGTTTCAGGGTGTCATAGTTGTTATCAGAGTAAGTTTAATACAAACCTTGGAAGCTAGATTTATAAAAACTCTGATTTGAGAACATTATGCTAAGATAGACTTTGAGGATTAGTATAGAAGAGATTCCTTGAATTTTAGTAATGTAGAGATTTTGTGAGTTTTCCAAGAAGTACATCCCTATCTGGATACAAGCAGGTAGAGGTCTCTCTGTCAAAGATTTAAGTAGGGGTAAAACAAAAAAACATCTCTTTGAGCTAGAATCGAACGAGAGCTAGTGCACGACAACGGGCCTTGCTGCACTCTTGGTTACGACACTCCTGGGTCATATGATTAGAATAATTATAATTTTTTTACAAACCATCTTGAATGGTTTCTGATTATATACTTCCTAAAAGAAAAAATTTTAATTACTATGGATTATATCCACAAACTATTCAAGTTATATTAACTATTTTACATATTTGGAATTATGTATTATGATTCATAAAATAATATAGTGTATTCCATTATTTAGAAATCGAGCCTATTAGAAGGAATGGATACCGTATCAACCCACATAATCCATGTAGGGTTTTTCCTCCTAATAATGATAATTATAGTGGAGATGGTGATGAAACGGTTGCTAATCAGCTTATCACCATACTAGGACAACTCATTCAGGTTATGAATAATAACGTTACATGTATGGAGCACCCTAATCCACAACATGGAGGATCAATGATAGACCACTTTATGGGGAAAAAACCACCAACATTCAATGGGATTAAAAAAATATTAGTATCTGAGCAGTGGATAAATTCCACAGAGAGAATATTTCATGCATTGAGGATTAGTGAAATGGAAAAATGTGTCTTGGCAGTTTATCGCCTCATGGGAGATGCAGATCAATAGTGGTCATTAATCCAAAACACAAAGGAAGATTAAGTAGTATCAAAAATGGAATGGAGGGTGTTTAAATATATTTTCTTAGAAAAATACTTTCCTCGTGACCATCGAGTGAATATGGAAATACAATTTCTGAGTCTGAGAAAAAATGAGAATGAGAATGTCGCAAAGTATGAGGCTATCTTTTCAAGGATATCAAGGCCTATGGCAGATTATATATGTATCCCAAGGAGTATGATTTAAAGATTCTTTGATGGGTTAAAACAATTTCTCCATCAACCATTTGTCTCACAATCCTTCTCATTGTATGAAGATATTGTCTCATGTGCTATCAAGACAAAAAAGGAATTCTCTATGTCTTATGACTTTAAAGAAAATCAAGAGAAAAAGGGATCTACTGGACACTATAGAAATTGAAATAATGTGAAGAAGGAAAAATTTGAAAATTCATTCTGCAGTAATGTGGAAAGAAACACCCCAGTACTTTCCTAAAGGAAATGGGTGTCTGTTACAAGTGTGGTGAAAAAAGCAACTAAACTCGTGATTTCAAGTGGAAGTAAGAGGCTGTCGATGTTGAATGATACAATTGTAGAGAAAAGGATCATTATAGAAATTAATGTCTTAATATCCAAGGGAAATTACCTCAAAAAAGGCCTAGGGAGTAAGTCCAAGCTTATGCAATCACTACTGTTGATGTTTAAGCTTTGAAAGATGTGTTGGCATGTAATTTTATAGTTTCCTCATGTTTAACCAATGCTTTTTTTGATTCTAGATCATCACATTGTTTCATATCGTTCACGTTTTCTATGAAAATTATATATTTTCAATTTGACATTACAATGGACTTCTCAATCAAAACACCAAAGGGAAGTATCATCACAACAACATTTTGTGAATCTGTTCCCATTAGGGCATATAAATGTTCTTTATCTGATGATCACATCGTCATACCCATGATTTAATTTGATATAATCCTTCGTATGGATTGGCTTTCAGTGGATGATGCGAAAATTTTTTGTAAGTAGAAGGCGGTTACAATTCTCGATGATGATAAGGAGTACCTTACCTTCAGGGAAGAAACGTCACCACCTGATTTTTATCTAGATCCACCCCCAATAGCTCTACTGAATTCAATTATTGGGGTGGAAGAGAATGAAGTATTTCTGGGTGAGGAAAATAATTCTTGAATAGGGGACGTACCTATTGCACAAGAATATGTTGATTTTTTTCTATAAGATATACCTCGACATCCTCCAGAAATAGAAATTGAGTTTCCATTGATTTAATTCCTGGTTCAAGTACCATATAGAATACCCCTTATTGAATATCCATTGTGAAATTAGTGGAAATAAAGAAACAACAAGAGGAATTGAGTAAGAAGGGATTTATTTTCCCTACTATTTCTCCATGGGGAGCCCCTATTATTTTTGTTAAGAAGAAAGATGGATCTATTAGGTTGTGCATTGACTACAGGGAGATAAATGCTATAAAAATAAAGAAAATGTTTCCACTACCTCGCATTGATGATTTATTTGATCAACTTCATGGAGCTCAATATTTTTCAAATATTGAACTTCGATATGGATATCACCATTTGTGTGTGAATAAGGAAGACATTCCGAAAACCGCATTTCTAATAAGGTACGGGCACTACGAGTTTACAGTAATGCCTTTTTGATTGACTATTGAACCCTCTGTTTTTATGGATCTAATTAACAATGTTTTTAAGGAATATGTAGATAACTTTATAGTGGTAATTAGTGATAATATCTTAGTATAAATTAAAATATACGAAGATCATAAAAATCACTTTCTCATTATCCTAATGACTCTTAGTAGAAATCAATTATATGGGATGTTTAGCAAGTGTGTGTTCTGCCTTTAAGAGATTTTTTTCATGGACATATTGTCTCTAATCATGGAATATCTATTGATCCTTCAAAGACCATGATAACCCATGAATGGCCATCAACAACGAGTATAACAAAGGTATGCAGTATTATTCGTTTAGAAAGTTATGGTACGAATTTTTTCTATAATTTTTCCTGGTTGCCTAACCCATTAACTAAGCTCACTCGTAAAGGGGTTAAATTTGTTTAGGCAAAATACTATGAAGAATTTTTTGAAGAATTGAAGATAATATTAGTCAATTCTCTTATCTTGACTCTACCATCGGGGAAAGATGGGTTTTTTATTTATAGTGATGCTTCAATGAAAGGAAGTGGTTGTGTCCTTATGCATAATGATAGAGTTGTTTCCTATGAATCATGATAACTAAAAATTCATGAAAAAACCTATCTCACTCATGATCTTGAGTTTGTAGCTACAATCCTTACTCTAAAAATATGGAGGCACCATCTCTATGGTTAAAAATGGGAAATTTATACTGATCACAAGAGTTTGAGTATATTTTCTCATATTATGAACATAACATGGGGAAAATACGATGGCTTTAACTACTCAAGGATTATGATTTCACTATACACTACCACTCGGTAAATCAAAATAAGGTGGTAGATTCCTGAACAGAAAGGATCATGGAGTTTTGAACAAGATGAGAGTTGAAAAATATCTTATATACATTGATATAGTAAAGATAGATATGGGAATAACCATGGAAGGTGAAACATTAATTCTTTTTCATATGGTTTCCAAACCATATTTACATGAAAGGAAAAAAAGTTATTAGATAGATGATGAGGAATTTCAAAAGAAGATTAAAGTTGTGAATGATGGGAGATTGAGTGACATCATATGTGAAGATGGATTTTTGAAATTTGAGAAGATTATTTGTGTTCCTAACATATCAAATCTAAAAATGGAATTGTATGATGATGGTAATTGCTCAAATTTCTCTATAGACCCTGGTAGAAGAAAGATGTATAGTGATTTGAAAGAACATTTTTTGTGGGACAAAATGAAGAGATATATTTCTGATTTGGTGTCAAGTTGTATGGTTTTCCAACATGTGAATGCTGGAAGACAACATCCAAGACGATTCATGAAACCTCTTCGCATACCTAAGTGGAAATGAGATTATATTATGATGGAATTTGTCATGGGACTACCAAAGACTCCTAAAAGGAATGATGCAGTATGGGTCATTGTTGATCGTCTTACCAAGTTAGTACATTTTCAGGCTATAATATAAGATTTACCACTTGAATGTCTAACAAGAATATATATTAATAAATTTGTTAGACTCCATGTTCTAACCTTATTGATTTTTTCTGATCATGATCCTTGTTTTACATTAGGATTCCGAAAAAGTGTTCTGAAGGCTCTGAATACTGAACTTCATTTGAGCACTACCTACCACCCTAAAACCAATGCACAATTAGAACAGACTATTCAATCCTTAGAAGACATGTTGAGGTATTGCCCACTTGACATTCAAGGATTGTCGGATCAATATTTACCTCTGGTAGAATTTTCATATAACAATATCTTCTATTCATGTATATAGATGGAAACATATAAAGTGTTATATGGAAAGAGATGTCGCACACCCACTTGTTGGGATGATGTTGGTGAATGAAAACTAATCGGTCCAGAAATTGTTGAGGAAAGAATGGAAAAAGTGAAGATTATCCATACCCACATCAAAGTATCCCAATGTATGAAAAAGAGCTATGATGATAACCAAACAAAGGATTAAGAATTTTAAGTTAGAGACCATGTTTTCTTGAAGGTATCTCCTTGGAATGGTGTTATACATTTCGTTAAAAAGGGTAAATTGGGTCCCAAGTACATTGGACCTTTTGAAATTTTAGATTTAATTGGAGTTGTAACTTATCGTTTGGCAATGCCTCTAAGTCTCTACAATGTACATGATGTGTTCCACATATCACTTTTGAGAAAATACAAATCTGACTCAATACATGTACTCACCTTTGAGGAAATTGAACATGAACCTGATCTATCTTATTGTGAAGATCCTATTAAAATTCTTGATACCAGAGAACAAGTGCTGAAAAACTGGATGACCCGTCTAAAAAATGTTTTATGGAGAAACCAGAAGATGGAAGAGGCAACGTGGGAACCCAAGGAAATTTTGATTAAGGACCACCTGAATATTTTTATTCAGTAATGTTATAGAAATTTTTAAGATGAAATTATTTTAATGAGGGGATAATGTAACACCCCAAGCTTCCACGGTATGTTTTCCTTTGGATATTGCAGTAGATTGTGTGTTATGCAACATGGTGTTTTAAAACACCATGACCAATGAATATAGCCGTTATGAATAGTAATACCAAAATTTTAACATTTAATAAATTTAAATTTAAAAAATTACTTCATTTTTGGTTTCTTAATATCAAAATTATCTTAAGGTGAAATTTTTAGTATTTTTCTGAGAACATTCCATTTTTGATGAATAGTGAAAAACATTGTGCTATTGTTTAAAACTGTGTTTTTATTTAAATAATTAGTTATTTTATTTTAATTTAATTTAAGTCAAAATAGATACATAATACCTGTATATGTTCAATGTAATCCATTAGAGTCATTTAATAATAGGTTTAGATATATAAAATTTTATCGAAATTTTTACCATCTTTTACCCACCTTCTAAGAGCTTTTACAAATTGGCATAAAATCTAATTTTATCACTTCTGTGAGGTGAATTTCAATATTCCAAGACACAAGGTTGATATCAGTATGTAAAATGTGGTCCAATAAGATGAAAATAATTTTGGTGGATATAAGCTTTTGACTTTTATTTACCACGGTTAAAAGTAAATTGGGTAATTTGGAGTAAAAATGATATTATAAATACCCTAAAACATGTAATAATTTTTTAAGATATGTATAATTCGACCAAAAAAACCTTTTGAATAATATATGTTCCTATTGTATCCACTTAGATTAGATTATGCAATTTATTATTATTTTATTTAAAGAAGAGTTAATAGTGTTAAATTCAATTTTTAAAAACTAAATATTTTAACATATGGTTAAACACAATATAAATTCGACTATAAATATTAATTATAGAGATAAAAATATTTCCTACATTTGAGTATTTTATTTATAATTTTTATTAATTAAATAATTAAATTATATATGACACAATAATGATGCGGTAATGACCTTATTAATGAAAGATTAAAATAATTTATGTTATAAATATCCAAATAAATTTAATATGAGATTTTTGATGAATTATACTAATATTATAGTTTAATTTGACATGTTAGAGTTGGTTAAATAAATTTTTTTCTTAGAAATCAAGATTTTATGATTTTCACAAAAACCAAATACTAAATAGTGTCAAAATTGACATAATTGAGTTTAAAAAAAATTAAATATTGTTAATTGATATAATACTTTTAAAAACATACGGTTCGGCCAAAGGACTAATATAATGTTATATATTTTTATAATGAACCACATGGGTTTATCTTGGAATGTTATAGTAATTTTATTAACCATGTAATATGAAAATACAAATAGACATGTTAAATTTCAAACTATTTAACTAAGAGTTAAATTTAAATGTTAAGGTTAATATGATGACCTAAACATATCTAAAACCTTTTTCTGAGTGGTTTTATAAGAATAACCATCTTATCCTCTAAATAATTCATTTTTGAGATATTATATACCAAAAAATATTTTATTATAAAATAATATTTCATGCTTTTACTAAAGTGATCCTCATCTTTGTTATAAAATTGTACATCCCTTTCTCTAAAGTTCACACCTCGAAAACCATTTTTATCTTCCAAAACATGTGAAAATATCCTCTCAACTTTCCTCAATTCATCCTAGATTCCTTACATTGCTCCTAAATCCAACATAAGGAGCCCTTTTGATCAAATCAAAATGAAGACCCCAAAGAAGAGGTAAATATTTCATCACCTCTTTCAAGTTGATTTCTTCTTCCACATCCACTTTCATTGTTGTTTCCATTACAAAATAATAAATCCATTATCTTTTATATACAGTTATGTTATTATAAAAATTTTACAACCATATTCATTCTTCTATCCATAATATGAATGACAATGTCACCATACGTGTGTACATATAGATTACCGTCTCCATGTCGTGGTGTAGTTTGTTATTCAAACACTTCATTATTTTGATGGGTATAATTATGAGTATAACTTATTTAAATAATAAATATAACATGTTAATGATTCTTATTATATGATATACCATCCAATTTTATATGATTTCACCATCAATATAATGATATTGTCGCTCGTGCATACGTACGGATTACCGTCTGCACGAACGCGATGAGATTCATTCCCCGTCATAATCATTCAAGAATAATTTCCATTTTATGATTAAAAATAATGTTTAGGAACTTAATATAATTATCTATATGAATTAAATACATCCTATTGATAACAATCATGGCTTACATAACTGATCATATAAGGGAAAATATATCATTTAACACCCGAAAAGATGATACTACTAAAATATTATTAACAAAGAAATATTATATAATCATATATTATATCATATTTTTGTATATTATTCTTAAAAAATTTAATAACAATGTTTAATCTATTATACAGGGTGTTAATATTCCATCTACTAAGGAAATGTACAGGGTAAGGGTTAATTTCACGATCTCTTTATTATCCGAGGTTGTTTTTACTTAAGTATCTACTGGGACATATTTATCATCCACATACATGTTTTCTTAAAAATGTATTTCAAAACATTTATAATATTTACTAGAAAATGGTTCAAAAGTCATTTATACCCTTATTTGACCTTATATGTTTTGAAAGTAATATTTTCATAATTTTCCAAACAAGTTACTTTATAAACTTTTCGTCAAAATTACGGTAAGAATGTTTTTTTACTTAAACAGTTGGTGTGGCTATTTTCTACCATTATAACATCGTAGAAGATTCCCTTAAAAGTTTATATGAATTTTTTGAAAATAAATGTTTTAATTTATAATTATATTACTTTTAAATGATTTCAAAATAGAATGATATATTTCTCTAAAAAAATTTGATTTCATCTATGTCAGTATCCTTTTGATGGATTTTAAGCTTGATTGAAGTTGATTGATTATGATAAAAATCATCCATATAGAATTGAATGTTTTGTGATATGATTGACTGTGGATGAGTTATTTTTATACCATTCATGGTTTATGGATAATGTATTGGAATTTTGTAAGTTTTTTTTAATAAGAATGTTTATGTTATGTTTAAACCTTTTCATATGAGGAATGCATTAGTCATATTAAGTGATGTGTGGAGCCTTCTATAGCTCCTCTATTCCTCGATAGATCTCATAAGACAAACTAGTGTCTTGGAACAAGGCCTTGACAAAATATTATTGGTATTCTTGGCATAAGTTATTGACTATGTGGTTTTGAAGTCTCGCATTATGCATTCCATCATTATGAAATTGGATATAGAAATTCCATTTGATTTTTTGACTAGTAAAATATCCCTGTGAATAAGTAAATGGAATTATTTGATTTTATATTATCCATATTATGATGAAGTTTAGGTTTAAAATTATTTTATAGTCTTATGCATTGCCTAAAACGTTAATGCTTATTTATGAATGTTTCTGCTATATTGTTATCCTTACTAAGCATCTGAGCTAACCTCTTTCTATGTTTTAATTTTCCTAGGATGTGAATATGTATTTTATGGTTGAACTGCAGGGATAGGCTGAGGATAGAAGTTTATTAAAATGGTGACCAAATGTTTTTTATTTTTCTATTTCATGATGTAATTTAAAACTTATGAATGTATCTAGTACTTCCAAGCCTACTAAATTGATCGTTATTTCGAGACATGATTCCTTGTATCATTCAAGTTTAATATAATAATGCATCGACTCTGGGTAACTGGGGTTGGGGATTTACATAAGTTTTGTATTAATTTATTCACACTCATCCATTTATATATTAATTTTATATTTAAAGGTCTACAATTTAAATAAAATGTTTTTAATTTATTTTTAATTATAAAATTTCAATTTTTTTCAAAATGAAAATAGTTTTTAATTAATAATTATTTAAAATATAATTTTTTTATTTCAAATCATCATTTAAAACCACCTTTTGTTTTTACTAATCGTGGGATATGTTTTATTGATCAGATATTCTTTATTCATATGGATTGTTTTTTAATGACTTGTCTAAGGATAATATTAACATTTAATTTAGTGATATCTTTTTTAGTCCCATTTAATTATTCAATTTCATATGATTATTAGACATTAAATTTCCCAAAATTATTCATATAATTTTTCATGGATATGTTTATTTCCTCAACATTTTATCATATTTACATAAGGTGTAAAAAATAACATTTATTTTATTATATATTGATATATTTTGGAATCATTATTCTATATTAAATATAGATATTTGATAAGTAATATTGTTTAATAATTAAATAGATTATTTGATATGAGGAATGATATGGATTTTCCATGACTGTAGGGGACTGAAGATTATATAACCCCTCAATGCATCGATATTTTATAATAAGAAAAATTAGTTAAAAAATGAAACAGGTTTCTACCTGTTGTTTTAAATGATCTTAGGAAATTTCATTACTATATAGGTTTTAACAATTTTCATACATGACATTGAAAAAATAATAAATGTATTAATTTTTATTCACTTATTATTAGCATTAAGATTTTCACTATGAAAATATACATGGATGCATTTTATTCTCAGGTTTTTGATGAAATGAAATGGGCTTCCTGTTATTTATCATTTCATTTTGATTATTCCTTATCATATCATGATAGTCAATTTATTTAAATGAAATTTGTTTTTAGATATTTTCCCTTCCACATTTATTATTCCCTATCGAATCACGATAGTCATGTTATTTAAATAGAATGTGTTTCTAGTTATTTACCTAGGATTATTTTTATGCCCTCCCTTCTCAATTAAACATTTAATTGTTAATAAATGTGTAAAAAAAATAAAATAATACAATCATATATATTCTGATATATATATATATATATATAAAATAGGTGTATAATGATAATATATTAATTATACATGTTGTTTGAACAAAGATGACAAATGTCAAGAATTAAGGTAAGGGTTTACTATTTCAGTTTTCTTTAATTTAGATGTATATTATGTTATGCACATATATTATGTCATGATTTCTATATGCATCCATATTGTCATGTAATATCTAGGATTTATTTTCTCTCGTGATATTTTATATTCTATTTCATGTTATTCGATCATGGTTCTTACGATTCAATTTTACCAAAGTTGTATCGATTTTTCTCATCATTTAATAGAAATTTTTATTATGTTTTCGATGATATAATATTACCATCCATATCTCAAGAAACAAATTAATTTTATTTTCCTTGGTTGATTTGGGATATTTTAAAATAATATTTTTATTTTTCAACTCATTCAAACATAGGATAAATGAGAAATGTTTTTTTAAATATATGAAATTATTTCTCAATTCTTCCATAAAAAATTTTTCTTTGAGAATATTGTTTTGTAAAATTGATTTGTAAAATGTTTTATTATGATCCAATTATTTTTTAAATATATTTTTACAGATGATTTATTTGCTACAAAAAATCTATTTAATATAATTATCATGCAATTTTACAAATAATGAATATATTTTTTTCTAAAAATGATAAAAGAAAAATAGATATAACGTGTAAGGAATATAAAAACATCCCGCCAACATGGAAATTATTTTCTTCAAAATATATTTTGTAAATGTTCAATGTAGTTTTAATAGAAAAAAATTTTAAAAATGTTTTCTTTTTTAAAATTTTTACTTTTAATTGGAAATGATATTTTCTATATGAACTGTTTTAAATGATCAATCAAAATCATTTTTTAACTAAGATGAGATCCATTGATTTTACATATGCCTTACTAAAGATAAAATCTAATGATACCATTATTATTCATTCTATCATTTTTTTATTAATGATATCATGAAATAAAAGAAACACATTTATTTCCCATTATTTATAACATGAAAAAATTATTAAGAAACATGATTCTTTTTCAATGGTTAATGCTATGATGAAGTGGTGAAATGATTATGAATCATATATATTTTATACAAGTTATGATATGATGAAATATTTATGAAATTTATTTTCTTTAATTGGTTATTATATGATGAATATTTTAGATCTTGTGGAACACATAAATTTTGTTTTCATTATGAGGTATGGGGGAAAACTATCTCTTTCCAATACTATGGGTAAAGATATATATCCCATTATATAAACATGAATGGGATGGGGAGTGAACCTAGTTTAGTAATGAAATTTTTCTTCTTTGATTGTATTGGGATAGAACCTTGAATAGTATAATGATTTTTTGAGTTAACCATTTACACTATTATATCCTTATTAATGATCCCTGACTAATATGGAAATGATTTATTATGCTTCTGTGCATGAATGAAATTTATGTGTAATGCCAATGTTATGACCTCGTAGATCATGTTATTTTGGTCCCTTACGATTTATGCCTTATGAACAGTGAATAATTATTCCATGTATCAAAATTATGTTCTTTTATATGAATGTGGTGGTTTTAAAATACCCTTACATTCATTTTATTCTTACATATCTCTCTTTTTGACCCTTATTGAGCATTTGAGAACACAAAAGATTATGTTCTCATTCCCCTAGTTTTAATGAAATGAATCATGTAAGATATGTATAAGAAGTGAGATAGTGATGAAAATCATATTGAGAGATGTTGTAATTTTAGTATGGATTTTCTTTTGAATTTCCATGATTCCAAATCAAGTATAATTTAACAGTCCCTAGGTGTGTGTTTGTGTAATGTAATGAAAATTAAAAAAAATTTAGGCAAAACCTCTGTATGAAACATTTTGGTTGTTGTATTTTGTATTAGTGAATGGTTTAGTTATCCTTTTTAGATTATAATGAGAAAAAAATTAATATATCACTATGGAGACATCTAAGTATATGAAAAATGGTGAGTCAATGTACCGGAAAATTTCATGGAATTTTGTTAAAGGATTGAGTATTTGGTTTCCAAGAATTTACATCAATATATAGATAAAACAAGTGGATGTGGCTCTAGGATAGAAAAACCAATGGGAAATAATATAAAAAAATTTCCATTGATCATGAAATTATAATCACATAGTTCATGACAATAAGCCTTTCCATACAACTTATTTGACACTCCTGGAGGATACATGTTAAATATTTAAAAACACATTATGAACCATCATAATGTATTTAAATAGTTGATGACCATAAGTAACCTATGATAAAAAAAATGTTTCATATATTAAATATTTTTTCATTATTTTGAAATCATATCAGTGATTTATCATTATTATATGGTCGTGTGTCATTATTATTGTTTCTTACAATGTGATTTTTAATTTTAGTCATTAGATTAAAACCAATGGAACTATGTCAACGATGAGTTATTCAGAAAATGCATTGATTGTCCTCGTGATCACCAAAATTTTATAAAAGATATTATGAAAAAACACATTTATATGATCAAAAAAATTTCTCAACTTTTGAATTATTTTGTACATAAATATAATCAATGGTGTGAACAACATTATTTTGATTCCTTCCTGTGTCAATAGCCTCCATCTTTTAGTGGGTCATATTGATCAACTAGTTTCTAAAAAATGGATCAACACTACTAAAAAGATATTTTATATCCTACAGTATTCATAACATCAAAAATTCCATTAGTATATCTATCATTTTGAAGGAAATGATGATTAATAGTGGAATCTTATCAAGAATAAAAGGTAAAATAATAAAATTGAATCCATATACTGGTAATATTTCAAGAACATATATTTCATTAACTTCATTCAATTTATTTTTTACACAAATATAAAGGAATTACATGAGTGAAATAAAAAATAATGATGAATATATCAGTTATTAAAAGGAAATTGTTTAATGAATTTCATGTATGCTTCTAGTAATATCATCCAACCTGAATGTAATTTTGATTGATTTTTTAATGGATTTAAACCAATTCTCCAGAGTGAGTTGTCCATAAGTGAATCTATTAGCTATTAATATATTGTGAAATGTTATATAAATGTTTAAATGGAAATTGGATTTACGTATCAATATTATTTCCTTGATGAGAATATAAAATTTGAATTAAAAGGGAAATATAGTAACCCTATAGAGAAGAAGATTATCATTCCATTATGATCAATATGTGGTTATAAATATGATGTAAATTAGCTTAAATATACTGGTAAATTTCTAAAGTGATGAAGGAATGTTCATCAATAAATTAATTTCCAATTAGATTGCATAAAGTCGTCTATTGATGTGAATAGGGAGAAATAAGCGTAGAATTAATTGTGCACAATCCACTATTTCAAATGCTATGAGTGTGCGAATTTCACTAGAAAGTGCCAAAATAAATTGTTCGATGGTGATAGTTGATGGAATAAACCACTTAGGATAAGTTACATAGGGAAATATCATGCGATCGTTTTTCCGACGAGGGGTGAAATAACGACATGGTGAAAGGTTCACTTAACATCCAATATATAACTAATAATGTGTTATTTAACTATGTTTTTAACCATTATTTTATGTCTAAATAATTTTATAATGGTATAATTATTCCTCAAATATGTTTTCATTTATTATTAGAAGTGAAATCTAGTAATTGAATTATTATCAAATCTAATTTTTATGACTTCTTTCTAGTTGACGTTGTTGGGAATATGCTTCCAAAAAATCACATCATTATTTCTATGGATGAATATGATGTTATCATGGGAATGTATTGGTATTCTCTAAATAAATCACTATAAAATATTTTTTATGTGAATTCATGTTTGATATTCCAAATTAAACTATGATCATATAAACATTTGATGATAAGTACCAAATACTAATGGGGATCACATCCATTATATGGATCATAATTCCCCTTCATAAGTGGGGTTTATGTAATATAGTTGGGAAGAAACATGGAATCGTTGATATTAATATTTTGTTGGAATTTTTATGTAATTCTAGAATATTTTCTTAGAAATTAAGTAAAATGTGATGTTGAGTTCTCTAAATAACTCATACATAGTAGCACAAAAATTTTAAAGACTCCCTAAATAATGGATCTGATTGAGTTGTAGGAATTGTGGAAGAAACAATCAAAGGACCGTGAAGAGGGGGTTTTTTCCCCAAATGGGTCACCATTGGGTGAAACTATTATTTTTTATAAATAAATATGTATCTATGAAAATATGAATTGATTATCAGGAGCTAAATAAGATCCAAATAGAGGATAACATTCCTCTTTCCCTTATTGATGACTTTGTTTGAACAACATCATGGATCACAATACTTTTCCAATATTTCTATTCATTATGGATATATATAATTGTGGTTTAATAAGGATGATATACCAAAGACAAAATGACATACAATTTATAGACCCTGTGAATATATATTGATTCAATTTTCCTTTATAAATTCCCTATATATCATCATAGATTAGATGAGTAGTGTGTTTGGATATTACCCTGATTAGTTAGTCATTGCATTTATTGATGAAATTAATATCCTCTATATGTGAATGGAAGATCATGATGGTAAATTGATAATTGTACTAAATACCCTAAATAAGGGGAAAATATGAAAAAATGTATATTTTGAAAGAAAATGGTTTCTTTTTTGTGTCATATAATCTCAATTAATAGTATATTGGTAGATCCATCAAAGATGGAGGCCACTTAAAGTTATCCAACAACAACTATGGTGACTGTGATCTATACTTTTCATGGATTATCTAGAAATCATCGATGGTTTTTGGATAATCTCTCAGGACTATCTTCTCATTAAACCATGTAAAATCAGAAGGGATCCATATTCCTCTGTACATATGAATTTAATGAAAATTTCAATTATTTGAGTAGAATATTAATAACTACACCAGTTATTACATTACTCAGTAGTGGAAAATGGTTTTTAACCTATATTGAGGAATCCTCGAATTTATTGTGTTGTGTTATTATGTAAAATGATTTTTTCTAGCTTAAGCCTAGTGAAAATTGATGACTGATGATGAAAATTATCAAACTTATGATTTGGAGTTATCTATGGAAATTTTTTAATTAATGATTTTGATGTATTAACATTATTGAAAAAAAGTGATATATATATACAGATCATAAAAGTTTTAAATATATATTCATAAAGAAGGACTTAAACATTCACCAAATAATATGGTTTTATATTTTTACAAATTATGAAATCTCAATACATTACCGACCTATGAAGGTGAAAAAGGTGGTAAATTTGTTGAGTATAAAGGATCTTTCTAGGATATACATAGAAGTACTAGAAAAGATAAAATATTTACGGATTTGAGATGGATTGATCTAGAAATCCTGAAAGATGGGGGGGAATTTTATATTTCTCATTTGAATGATCAACTATCCATCCATGTAATAATAAAAGAGATGTTAAAGGAAGATATAGAGTTGAAAAATAATGTTAGAATTGTTCCATATTTAATCCTTGATCATAATAGAATGAAAAGGTTCTGTAATCATATATTTTTCCCTTGGATATTATATTTGTATAAGTAACTATTATAGGATGTTTATAGTCATTCATTTTCTATTCATCAAGGATGTATGAAGATCTATATTAATTTGGAAAGAGTATTTATGGTGGGATGGACTGAGGAGATATATTTAAGATTTTTTATCTCCTTTCTTTGTATTTTAGTAAATTAAGAGTGATGGAAAAAAGATAAAGGGGAAGTTACCACCATTTAACAGACCAGAATGGAAATGAAAAAAAACCCATTTATTTTTTCATTAGAATCCCCTAAATGTCTTAAGGTCATAATGTTATATGGGTTATAGTCAATTTTCTTACTATGTCGAAACAATTCAGTGTTATCATATAAGACATATCTATAGATAAGTATTCTAAGATATAATATATAAAAACTATTGTTTTCAGGTATCTTTTTTTAATAAAAACACTTTACATATTTATAATATTACAATAATTTATTTGTTGAGAATATCTAGAAAATAATTTTCACTAATTTTAATTACAATAATAATTAAAAAAGAATATTATAATTAAATTAAATTCTTATTAAATATCATATTGAATCAATTAAAATAACATGTGTCTTCAGGGAAGTATCAACATTTGGAGAAAATGAATAAAAATAGAAATTTTAGGTTTTTTTTAAAAAATAATAATTTTTTACCAGAAATGATTTAAAGAATTAATTAATAACAAATATTCATGCAAAGAATAATTATAGATGAGAATAAAAAAATTATAGAAAATAATAATCTTATGAAATATTTGATCACAATTGTAATTTCTATTATATTATATTTTTTTATGATCATGTGAAAATTCATGTTAAGGGTTTGAAGTCACAAATTTTGTTTATTGACACATTTCTGGTTGTTGACCATGGAATCATTGATATGGTTTGATTACTATCTATTGAATGTAATTTTTTAATATTCACATATTTTTGGGGTTTTAAGATCCATATTATTTTCATCCATTAAATGAAATTCAATTCAAGAAATACCAAATTCATAAGGATAGTTATTAACTCAACACCCATTATTGAGTAAATATAGATACTGTTTAACATATTTCCCCCAATATTTATTTCAACCACCCTGTGATTCTTTTTAAAAATAAGTATTTTCAATGTTCTCAGATCACCATTTTTAAATCAGTAATTATTTTTCAAGTCATTATTATTAAATATTTTCATAAAATTAAATATTCTCAACATATTTTCAGTTCCGCATTTGGAAAATAATATTTATTTTCTATGTATATATTATTACAAATTCATTTAAGCATAAAAATATTTAAAATATTTTGACATTCTTTTTTTGAATATTTTTAATCTTTTCTATGTATCTATTATTAAAGATTCATTTTAAATAATATATTTCAAATTTATTTTCACTCCCCCTTATTTCAAAAATTAATTCTTTTTCAAATTTCCATTATTATATATGTTTAAAAATTAATTGTATTCTATGTATTTACTGTTACAATTAATGATTTTTTATGTATCTATTAATAATTATTATTTTAATAGAAAATAATTTTAAAACAATTTCCCTTACCTATTGTCAAACCATTATTTTTTTACAAGGATCCGTTATATAAAATTACATATCTTAGAAGTAAATATTTTTAAAAAAAACCATTGCATCATTAAAAACAAATTCATTTTCAATTTTATCATAACTCCTTTTACTCTAATGATGTATTTGATTTATAAAAATAATTTATTTTTACACCTTGACTTTTATCTAAATCTCAATATAAGTTATTCATGTGGATATTATTTTGGATTTATAAAAACTTAAATGTAATTTTGATGTACTATTTTAGGGAAATCTAAATTTTTGTATCCAAAGTTTACCTATATTTGGTTAATTTTGGTGATTCTATCTTGATGTATTGTTAATCACAGTTTTCATTCCATTGATTCATTATGATGTGATTAATATAAAATAGTTTTATGCTAATGGTTTTTAATTAAATTATGAATGATGACTAAATTGGTCCTATATATACCCCTAATCCTTTGTATAATTATATTTATAGAATGAGAAAATAATGTTAATATTTTTTAATTTATTGGAACATATATGGAATCATAGAAAAAAAATTCACAACCAGAATTTTTGATATTTTTTATGTTTAGTGAATTGATAATGGTAATTATTAACTCATAAACATGAAAGATAGAAATTTTTATTTTTGACAAAATGTTCTTGGGCATTTTGTTTGTTCATAATATGAATCTATGGGATTTTATTTTTTTTATAGCATTATGTGTTGGAATTTTGTCTATTTTCAATATTATGTGAAGATATTTTTTTCACAATTATATAATTTCACTATAATATGGTTTATTTAAAGCTAATTTATTATTATGAGTACAAAGAATATGTAATATTTAATTTCCATATTTATATGATTACATTCTCAAGGATAAAGTTTATTGACTCTTTTATATCATCTCTTGATTCATCGCCCTATTTGAATGGAACATGTTTGTTAATTTTGAAATAGATGTCCATATATCCTCATTTTTTAAAATATTTATTTTTCCAATTAAATTTGTTAAAAAATATCTAAGTTCTTCCTTTATCATATTCTTATTATCTGACAACATTATGACACGTTGATATGCATTCCATTACTATGAATTTGATCTCACCCATTTTTTAGCATTATTTTCCCATGGTTATGATTATGAGTATATCATATGATAATTTTAAATCGATGTCTGGTATCTTTTGATTATCAATAATTGGTAACATTTTTTTCAAAATATATTTCCTCTGGAATTTTCCATCGAAGGAACTAAACCACCCATTCATAGGATTTTTAGATTATTTTTGGAAATATAATATTTATTGGGCCAAAATAATTAAACTTAAATAAATTTTTATCTTGGATATGTAAATGAATATAGTCTGGTTGTTTCTAAATGGGGGTCTTAAGATTATGAAGGAAACTATAAGCATTTGGTTGGCTGATGAGGAGGGTCCAATTATAGATGATTCAATTTTTAATATGATACATAATTTTTTCTTTAGACTATATGGGTGATTTTTGGTTGGGGTTTCAAAGATATTTTTTGAAAGCATATATTTTATAGAAAATTATACTTTAGAAGAGTATCAATCTGTTCTATTCATTGCTGATGAAGAGACAATTTTGATATTTTTTTGATATATTAGTTTTTAATGATAGAGCATCCATTTTTTATGATTTTTTTGGTACTTTTAAATGTTTTCACATGGAAATGGGAGAAAGTATCTATCTATATAATGATTATATTTCCAAGGTCACATAAAATTATTTTAATAATTAGTTTTCTATGGATTGTGTAATTAATTTACCACCATTCAATCCTATACAATAAATATTTTTTATTTGATGATAGTATGATATTTTTTTCATATGAGACTTTTAGACATCATGGAGTTCGAAAGTATATAATTCAATAACATTAACCTTAGTATATATCATGATTATTGATATCTTTCTATAGTTTCATCAGTATATAGCTAAGGATGAGTATGAAGAGTAATATTTTCATGGATGGGTGGTTATTACACATCAACTATGTTTTAAAGTATATTCTTTTGGGGTTGTTTCATGTCACCGAACATTTCTATTATGACAAATATCAATATTTAGTGATTTAATAATATATTATCTTGTATTCACAAAATCGTTTAGATTGACTATAGCTATATTATGGTCAATAAAGATGATGGAAATTTTATTGGAATGAGTCATATGATTGGAATATTTTTGGATAATGTTTTGTGTTACGTATGATTGAGTGGGTTATATTAATTTATATGTGTATTATTTCATTCAATACATTTAATAAATGATACACTGACAATATAATTTTTTCCACGATTTTCTATTTTGATAACAATTTTTTCTTGAATGTGATTAAAGACACCAAAAAAATTCCTCTGATGTTTTTGAGTTATTTAATGAACTCTGTTTCAATATAATATATTTCTAAATGTGTTTTTTTATATTAAAATATGATTAAATTTTGGTTATTTAAAGGATTAATTATTTTTTTCAATAATTAATTATTGGAGATAATTTATTATTTTGATTTTTTAAATAATTTCTAGATAATAATTTCTTGGATTTTCATAGTTACAAAATGATATGTTTTATTCTGATATTAACATAATTAGTTTTAGTGAATTAATATTGAAAATATATCAGAAAATGAAATATATTTAACTGATCACAATTCAATGATTTTTTTGAAAGAAATATTTTATTCAAGTATTTTATGAAATAAATGATTTTATACTACTTAATGAGTGAATATAGTTTTCAAAAATAGATACTATTTCTTGAGAATTATATTATTCCACAAGTTCTTTAATTAATGTTTATAATTGTTTTTAAAAATCATTGATTGAAATTATCAAATTAAATTTTTATGGATGTAAGTATTTAAGAATTATAAATTTAAACATTCTTATATTATTATTTTTTGGATTATTATGTGAAAATTGAGATTTCAGTCCTTATATTCAATATTATTATTCTTAATTTATTATAATGATGATATTTTATTTTGGTATTAATATAAATGAATAATGGTTGAAGTACACTTATACTTTCTATAATTAAATTGAGTATTTGAAAAATTTAATAATATAACAATTTATTTTATATTGTGAATATTTTATTAAATAATATAATTAATATAAAGATGAAATTTTTATAGTGTATTATGTAAATATTGACAAAAAATATCCAACCTAAGTTTTATCATATATAATTAGTAATAGTCGACCCATTAATTTATTTTTCCATTTCCAATTTATAGTGTTTTATGAGATGTTGTATACTTATAGAGGATCAAATTTCATTCTCATCTTTTAAGAGACCTATTGTGTGATTATGGTAATAGTGTAGCTTTAATGAAATTCATTTTTGATGTGGATTGGATGTCATGAGAATTGGTAATCAATTTTAAGAATGTATTATATATCATTATAGATATGTTCTTATAATTATTTAAAGAATAATGAAGGGTAAATTTTATATACGAACATAATTTAGATCTTTAGTCACGTTATAAATAAAAAATAGTTTGGTAAATTTAAAGTTTTCATCACTTTATGCCAAACACTTATACGTTTTCCCTCTGACACTAAACCATCAAAATATCATAATAAAATATTTATATACAGATATTCCAAAGTTCATGAGGGATAAACAATCTCCTTTTGTTCATCATTTATTAAAAAAATGGGTTCTCATTTTTTTTACATTATGATATGTCACATGAAAAATTATTGAAAATTGATTGTTGTGATCAATTTTAAATTCATTTATAGTTATGATGAATAATCATGTTTCAATTATAAATGTTATCAATTAGAGATCAATTGTTTTTTATCTTCTGGTAAATGTATAGCCTATGAATTGTTAGTGATTTTAATTTTTTCGATGATAAGTCTACATAATTTATTCATTTCTCTAATTTATATCAATATACAATTAAATAATTATGTTTCTTATAAAATATTTTTTGGTTTAATGAAAAGTTTTATAATTAAATAATTTGTAAAGAAACTAGTGAAGTTGGTTTATGTGTAATAATTTTTTAGGGAAACCTATTTAGAAATCATTTAATATTTCTATATGGTAAGTAGGTAACCATGAAATCATATATTATGTAAAGTTATTTTCCGATGAAAAAATTAATTCAATATCATTGGAAAGGGAAGGATTGTTTCTTAGATTTATAGATTGGTGATGTTATAGTTTACACCTGGAAACATTTCTAGATATTATTGAATTTAAATTAATTATACTACTTAATTTATTATCAACAATTATTTTATAATGTTTAATATTTTTTAATGATTTAAAATATATTTGATTGTTATATTTATTTTTCCTATTTTGGGAGTCTTCTAATTCATTAAAGAAAAAGATATTATACAAAAAAAATTCGTTTTTAATGAAAAAAATAATGTTTTTCAATAGGTATAAAATATATTTTCGATTATATGGTTTATTCATAGAATTATTTTCCCTTAAAGAAAATAGTTTGATATCATGTATTTTGATAACTTTTTAAAAAAAATTAATGAATCAATGATTTGGATAAAATATTAGATTTTATAATATACAGTTAACTTTAACTTTTTAAAATTTCAATGTGCATGGATTTTTTTCACTATCTTATAATAATAATACTAAGTTAAAATTGGATCCCAATATTAAAAATCTAGGGGGATTTTAGACATCATATATCAAATTATAAATTAAGGGATCATCGTATAAATTATTGGTGGAGATTCATAGGACCATGAATGAAATATAATGGAAGGATTCTACAGTTTATCTGTGAGAGGAGTTTATTTGATTTTATGAAGAATGCATATTTAAACTATAAAATGATTACTACAAGACATAATTTTATTGTAGATTTTGAAATGTTTAATTATATGAATTTTATATTTATATTCCATAGTTTTATATTTTTATTTTGTTAATTGAGGGAAAATTATTAATCAATGGTTTATCATATCCCCTAAAATATGATTTTAGCCTCCGGTTATTCGAGTAATACTGTAGATTTAATTTGTTGTCTTGGATCATATATCTCGATTTGAGTTGAAAAAGTAGTTCATTATAAAAATTTATAAGATCTTGGTTTTGTTTTGGTTCATGAGATTATTTCTAGTTTTGAATAATTGGATTGTTTGTAATCAATATATAAATATAAATATTAATTTATTGTATTTTTAGGGTAAAAATTAATGTCAAAATCTATCATAAACAACCATTCCATCATGACTCTGAACTAGGATATGACAAGACCATAATGGTGTACTTTATTCTCACATTATGGATACTATCACTGGAGAATAAAAAAAACCTAAGGGAATTATTATCCCAAAATAAAACTAGATACTTGGATTATACATATTGAAAGAAAAAAATTAAATCAAATATTCCATAATAAAAAGTGTAACATTTTTTTGGTATAACTAATGGTTTAATGATAAAATAAAGGTACATGTTCTAAAAACAATCAAATGAAATAAATCCCAAACTATTCACTACTAGCCCATTTTAAACATTAGAATCATCCAACCTTTTCACCACCAGCTTCCCATTCCCAGCTGACAAAAAATCTCACCTCCTAATTACAATTTTATTCCCGTTTCTATATCATAAATGATAATTCTTTCACTTCATGAGGGAGTGTTCTTGGTGTTAGATAAACTGTGTAAGGAAGATCCCACTAATTATTTTAATAAATAGTCTCTATATTATAATCCATATATTCTCTATTTAATTAATTTATTTTTTTGAAAATAAATGACACATATTTTTTCAGAAGCAACGTAAAAAACAACCCATTTTCTAATTTTCTAGAAAACCATCCTATATAATTTCAGTTTATAACTTCCATAATCTATTTACATTAATCAATGCATGTATCATTCCACTGAAAAAATAACACATTTTAGAGAAAAATAGTAATATCCCCTAGGATAAGAAAGCTCAAAAAAACATATCACATGTACCTAAATTACAAAAAAAACTTGTGTGAACTTATGTCCATAGGGAAGATTCATCCAGAACTATGTATTGAGTAACAAACTATAAGGTGATGCCCTTATATTGTAAATATGATATTCTAAGTGAAAATTTATATCTCCTCTATGATTAGAATGACATTAATGATGGTGAACCCCCCAAAAATATCAAAGGACAAAGACTAATACTAAACCATGCACATAGGTACACAGGGATCCCATCAATATGCTATTTCATTTCAATTACAAAGTGATTATAACATTTCACAAATAGTTTCAAATAACGCTTTATAGAAAATTTGTCTATGAGAACCCATTTAATAATCCCTTTCAAAATTCTTTAAAAATACCTTTTGTTAACCAAAATGATTGGATTTTTTTTTATTAAAAACACTTTTATACATGGATAAGAAAAAGTAATGTACCACCCAATTCATTTTGAATATAATTTATAAAAAATAGTGTTAAAGGTTCATAGAACCTTTTTAGTGTAAAAAAATACTAATCTCAAGTTCATGGGAGAGACCACCCACAATGGGATCCACACCTCAAAAAAGACGAAATTTAGTAGAATATAAGAGGTTCCCTAAAAAATATGATAACATATATTATTGTTTCTATGAGAAACATGGTTGTTGGAGAAAATTAATCAACACACACCTCAACAATCATACGCCACAGTACAAACTATGAGATAATTTGTATTCTATTGTAAATAACACAAGGTATTTTGAATTGATTGTAGAATAATGGTCAAAAGGTCAAAAGATATTATAAATGCCTCATAATCTCTCGGACGATTGACAAGAGGAATGTGGATCCAAGGATGGATGAGAATGAATTCATAAAACATACAAATTCCATGATAAGAAATATAAAATGTATTAAAACGTGAAAAAATTTATAATTGTATCCTAGAATACCAAATAAGTTAATCTCCCACCATATTGTTTGAATTAGTATGAATAATGTTTTATTAGAGGGTTGTATAAATGTTTCATGTGATTTAGATTAAAATTATTCCCTTCCCTATATAACATATCCTAACACCAAAGACTATTTATTGGCTACCATCGATGAACCAGTTTCCACTAAAACCACATATTGGATTTTGGATGGGATACTAGGTAGCTAGTATATTCAAATTATTTGGCTGGCGGCACCAAAATCAAAACAGTTCATTTTTCTTATTCCAGTGGAAGGATGGTGTCTCCCAATTCTCACCATTATATTCAAGTACATGAAGGATCCATTCCCCCAGGTCACCTATGAAATCTATTAAACCTCTAAAAATATATTAAATTAGTAATGATACATACATTGATATATGATGTTTAGATTCCATCTAGTATAATACTTTGTTTCATTAGAATCACATGTAATGTAATTATGTCCCTTAAAGAGGTGAGGATATACCTACATCACCATTGAGTCATGCTCCAATATCATTGTACAATATAATCCATGATTATAAATTATTTTTACGATATTAATGGAAATTCCATTTATAAAATTCATCTAATAATCAATGATATTCATCGATTTATTAAGAATCAAATATTCTTACTCCACTCAATATTCTCCCAACTCAGTAGATTGGAATGGTCGGGGTTGTAAATCTTGATATGAGATATATTGAAAACATCAAGAATACTAGTGATCTGAGCTAGTAATGAAAAATGATATGTAAAATAGCTATGATTATTCGTGATTTGAAATGATTAAATATAATAAGGGGGAAAATCTTCTTTCACAAACCAAATGTGACATAACTAAAGGGAATCATCCATGAAGATGCAGTAAAAAAAATAAAATCTCCAAAGGATGACATCGATGATCCAAATATTAATTATGATGAATTTTATATATAATAAAATAATGATTTATATCTGAAATTCTCACTAATGATACTTTGATGATACTCAATATCAAAATAGAGGAAACCCCAACTCAATCAAGAAATAGCGACCTCCATGTTTGGTTATGAATGTCCTTGAGGGGATACATTTGAATCAACGAGTGGTAACATTTATTTTATGAAAAATAAATCTGTAAAAGATATCAATCCCATGATGAACAAAAATAAAGTATTATTACACATTTTATATCCTCTTGTGTCATTATAGAATACTATTTATGAATGTTTATCTAAGAACGGAATGTTATCCTCGATCTGAACTATGTACCCATCTCTTCATAGAAATTCTTATAGATCCCTGAGGTAAAAAAGGAAACTTTTTAGACAAAACAAAATAGGTAACCCTATGTATCATACTAACCTCCTGCACATAAATCATACATAGATATTAAAACATTATGGTGTATTTGTTTGGAATAAAATGTGATCACTTTGTTATTTGATTTATCATCAAATAAGAAATATTAAATCCTCAAGTAGTCTATTTTAATTCACTAATGAATTACAGTAACACCTAAACAAATTTCTAGACAATTACTAGAATAGGTTTTACCATATTAGAATAATTCAGGTGCTCTTCCTATTCTCTAAATGTTAGTATAAAACTTGGACAATTAATTTGTGTTTTCACACATAAAACATGTCCACCATAAATTCCTACTCATCTCATAATACAAATACATCAGTAATGTATGGACAAAAAATAATTAATTGTAGAATTAATTTAATACTAAACAAATGATGGATGAGGGGACGATGAACCGATTCCTAAGGAGGATAATTCCATTTAGAGTGAGATACCAAAATGAAACAATCTTTCCACCAAATATGATTTATCTAATTCTACTAAAATTATCATCCAGCTATTTTACATATAAAATAGAAAAAGAGAGATATGATTCCAACTACACAATTGAAAAATCCATACCCAAATCTTCAGCATTGATAACTGAGTTCAACTAAAAAAATATACCTATAACGTTTCAATCCTCTTTTAATGATAACATTACATGAGATGGGTAATTACTAGTTTGAAATTACATGACCACATTCACCATTCCTAGTGTGTAGGTGGTGTTAATGTCCAACTTTTGTATATATTCAATCCATAATCTTTATTTATGGTTAAAGTCCTTCATTAAATTTTCTAACTCAATATCTTGTGATCATAATACATAATAAAACTCCCCTAGAAGAGATAGTGTCATCAACACCTAAATGAAAGAAAAATAGTTCTGAGCGCCAAAGCATAGGTTTGGTAATTATTCTAATGCGGTCAATTATGGTCAAAATAATATACCACTAAAATATAACAATGCATAAGAACACGTACTATACTAGAAATAACAAAATAATTGTATACCACATCACCCATACTAGGTTTTGATAATATCATGATAGACAATGATGTCCGAATCCATTTCAACTCATTGAATAAATCCAAATAGTTATTGTCCCATGAAAATATCACCCCTTCCTTAAAAAAAGGTGTCAAAAGTGATGATAACATTGAAACATTTGAGATGAACCATTGATAATATCTTTCCACGCATGGGAATCTCCATATATCTAAGGTGATTCAGGGTTCATCCATTGAAAAAACAACCTAAACCATTTTTGGAATGGTAGGGAGACCTTGTTTTAAATTCACATTCCACCAGAACATAACCTCTTAAATCAAGAAATTTAATTACAATATATCTCTATAAATGTTATGAATCCTCATGATTTTAAAAAATAAATATAGTTGGTTTCCTTGCTCACTCGTATATCATTAATAAACTAGAATATAATCAATTAATACAGTGGAAAAAAGATTTATAATGCTAGTGGAATATATAATTTACTAAGGACACACACACTGTAAGAGAATTAGTGAGGGTAAAAGTAATATCATTATATTCATAATGGAAATACCTTTTCCTAGACGTTCCCTTTGGGATATCCAACTCCTATAGTATAAGATAGTGATATCCCAAAAACTTATCAACTATAAAAAATTAGATGACCAATATTAGCTGATAAAATGGGTCGTCTATATGTGGAAAAGGGTTTATATTGACATTCACCAAGTTTAGATTTCATTATTCTAAAAAAAATCCATATAGAAACATCATTCTTCTAAAAAAATGTATACGTGTGACCCACTATAAAAGACAATGATGGATATCATCATTATTAATAAGGTCATATAAATAATTATTGATCTCCTTCATCTCATCATGTGAACTATGTTAATTGGTTATATATATGCACGATGTACTTTGAACTAGATCAATAGAGAACTTTAACTCCCTCATTAGATTAATACTGATGAAATAATTTGAGAAAACATAGGGGAAACCCCAAAACCCATGGGATGATCAAAAAAAGTGAAAAAATCAAAGTGATCAATTGCAATGTATGTGAACAAAATCCTATGCATTTTGATATAAGGATCTTCATGACTGGACCTCAAATTCCAATCTCCCAGGAACACCACATGGACAGTAGTTAATAAAACACACTAATGATAACAAGTCAATATCATCATCAGTTGTTACCATCCAATCCATAATAATGATGAAATCAAAATAATCCAGTTAAATAATCCAGAAGTATCAAACAAAATATAAAGTAGTTATCAAAAGAAGATCAGATAGAAAAAAACCACTTCTCTTTTTTTCTTTCTGAGTGGTGTCTCCATCATCATAATAAAGGATATAAGCCCCAAATAATACTTCATCAAAATAAAAAAAATATAAAATATAATAAAATTGTGAGGCACTGTGTCAAATAGAATATTTTCTATAGATGTTTAAACACATATTGTATTTCTCACAGTATTTGATCCCACATCACCCCTAAAAAAACTCATCCATCAATTAATGATTCATTAAGATTAAGAACTATGGTGGGAGACCTATTGAATTTTAATATTACAAAATAACTAGGGTGGAAATTTAATGTAATGATTTATGACCATAACAATGTATAAATGTTTTCTATAAATACATCAGAAAATGATATTGTTGTCCATGAGCCCAAAAAAGCATCAATGTTGTAGATAATAATCATTAAGTGTAACCAATAATTCCACATAAATTGGTTGGTTATGTTATATGACTATAGTTTGATGATGTTGTAGTGAAATATCACTAATTAGAACCACCTCAAGTTCCCTTAAAATTACAGTTCCACTTCATATTCTTTCCACCTACACGACTAGTATTACCATTTGGTGGAAGAGAATAACCAAATAAGATATTTTTTTACACTTTATCCATTTATTCAATCACATACATGTAACCCATAAAAGTATTGGTGATGATTTTCATCATATATTCAGATGAGATGATTCCATGATGAAAACCCTATATGTGTTTCTGAGCCCTCATTTGATAAATAATCACCATCTCTTGTGAAAAATGAATAAACCCCAGAATATGGTTAATGTAATCATAAATTGAATTCAATGCCTTCAAAAAAGATAAAACCCCAAAAAAATTCAATCACTAGAGATTATAGTAAAAAATACTATAGGAAAATGGTTTTAAAGACCATAATCTTTATTCCAAAATCTCATTTTTCCTTAACAATAGAATTGATCCACCCCTTTTTAGGAACCTATAGACGGAACACTTCTCATTTTACCTCGATATAATCTTGTGTATCTTGCATATAGAAGACCTGACTAATCATGTTTAACCATTACTAATCGTCTTGGGATTAATTAACAACTTTTATAGATGGAGTATTATAATATTGACACTCTCATTCTCGATATATGACACCTCTATCTAGTCATTTCACCGTAATATCTTTGTTCTATACATGTGGTATGTTCTAATCCATGGCATGAATTTCCTATATGATAGCCTCTAAGAGATTTTAATACAGCGGAGGATTCTCCAAAAGAGATTATCCCACTACAAACTCTTATCTAATCCTTATAATGGGTCTTGTTGGCATCTTTTAACACACCAAAAGTAGTAGGAAACAATATAACAATGAAACAATATTAGTAAAATGTTGTAAAAAATTAATTAGGAACTAGGATCATGGAAAAACCCCAACATAGAGGGAAGAAATACCAATGTAATGATTTGAATTAGTGGACTCCACGACATGATTTGTATAGGACCTTTTCACAACCTACACCATTAGTCCATTATATATTACCTCATATCTACGGTGTTCCTAAAACAAAGCATAACCTATACCTGATATTATATTTCACAAACCAACTTCTCTATGACCTGAACCTGATCATATGACCACATGTGAACCCTTTAAAACCTTATATTCCTTAAAAAAACCATATTCTATTACCATCATGTGTCACATGTGAGTCAATAAACTATCCCCATAGGCAAAAACAATTTATTTTAGTGTTATTTTCCTCCACCCACCCACCCCCTATGAAGCGTACCAAATTTTCATCCATAATGATTCTAATCTGAATAAATAACAATTATCAATAGAGTTATAATAAAGTAGGATCCAAAAAATAATGGTGTACCTTATAGAAAATGATAGTAGCATGTAGTCTTTTATGTCTCACTTATCTAAGGGCGTAACACTTCACCACTTTAAGGAACAAAACATTCATTCTATACCACACACATCAAAACCTAGGTAGTGTCACTACCCTTGTAGAAAATCATTGGATCTAATATAATATTTTCCATACTTTTATTGGACGGAAAATCCATTTAGAATCTGAACAAGCCTATAGAAAGACTATAAGGGCCTTATCTATCCCCACAGGATGGAGACTAGAACCCAGGAATCTAACAAAAATAAGAGGTAATGATTATCCAAACCTAAAACATGATATATGATGTATATATATATATAATAAAATATATATTAAATAATAAATATAGTTATAATGGTTATTATATAGTCAAATATAGAAAGATAAAAGCAATGTACATATCCAAAAAATAGTGAAAAATTATGGTCAGACAAATAATCCACTACTACTCTACATTTTATTCATGAAATATCCCACCATCTCACCATCATCTACACATGCACAACTCATGTAAATCCTTATCATTGCACTGTAGTTCCATTCCCATTCCATAATCAGTTAAAATATTGTATACACCCCCAAGGGATTGTGCGGAGTGTGATCTAAACCAGGTCAGTAGGATCCTAGATGGGATTTCCAAAAGAATACTTTGCATGATAACAACAATATGCACAATTTATATAAAACAAGGCTTAATAATCAGTTACATAGTTTTATATCAAAAGCGTGGTAAAAATTTTCCCCGTCATCTAATTCATTCACAAAACCTAGTAATATAATTTCTAAGACCACATATAATAAACTTCTTATATTGATGAAATAATGTATCACAACAAATACTGAACAACATTAGCCAGTGTAAAATGGTATTATCCCCAAGGACTATAATGTTCTGTTTAACTAGATCAATTATACAAAACATAAAACAAATTATATTGTGAAATCATGTACATAGAGACAATACATATAGAAATGGGGATATAGGAACACCCTAGAACATGAAATCCCTATAATTTCAAGACGATGTTTTTGGATCTAATTTATCTACAATATAGAAATTATTTTAAACCCTTGAATGTGCCCCCCCCCCCATAAAATTTCAACGGACAAGCCCCAATACCATACCCTACACCATGGTACCCAAGGCTCCCATATGTTCTATACAACCAAAAAATTACAAATGGATAATATAATTTTTGAAATATCCATAAATAACCCTTTATTCAAAAATATTATTTAATATCCCATTTTACAATCTATTTCAAAATGCATTGAAAATACCTACATTTCTCTAAATTTAAAGGAATATTAATATTTTATGAAATAAAATTTTTACACACACATGAATAAAAAATTAATGATCATTAATATACATTTATATAATCTTGTCTAATACATATAGAATCAATAGTTCATAAAACATTTTATATTGATGGAGCCACCATCCTAAATAGTGGGTTATATACTACCCTAAAAAAATGTCCCTAAACTAGATTATAATGGAATTCAACATTAAGGGATGGTATGACATAAAAATATTTATAATAGACTATAATCATTATTCAATAAAAAGGTGTATCAGAAATTAATTTTTTAAATACATTCCTCTATAATCACATGCTTCCCCAAAATTAAAAAAAGAATTTCCCTCACAAATATAGAAGAATATGTGATATAGAAGATATTGGATATGAATCTTTACATGGCCATTTGATAAAGAAGACAATTTCTATTACCACATCCAATTCCAATGTAGATGTAGGAAACAAGTAGTAAATAGAAAGATTTCATAAAACATAATGAATATTATCGACCAGTATAACTAGGATAGAGAGGCCAATTATAGAAATTTAAGGGATCCTAAAAAAACAAGAGAGTGCCCTATCAGGAGAACTAGTTAAATTTGATTTTATAAACAAATTTTATAGTGTTAACAATGAATTGTATAGAATTTAATTTACAGTTAGTATCCTCTATATTTGTACCAGAATGACATCACTGGCTACCAGGTGAATTCCACCGACTAGTTGGTGGTCACTACAACCATATATTTTCTATTATCTAGTCTATATGCTAGCCGGTGGCTCCCTATAGCCACCTTCCATCCAATTTTCATTATAAAAACCTTTTAGTCAACTCTAACACCAAAAAAACAAAACAAATACCATATAAACATAAAAAGGGATGCCTTTGGATCTATGTTTTTATACTCAATCTATGAGGAACTTTAAAAAAATAGATGGTTGATGATGACCTTATAAGAAATTTTCATTTAATAAATGTTAATAAATGATAGATAAATGATTATCAATGTGGAAACATAATAACATACATGTTATGAAATTGTATTAAATGAGCATGGTTTAGAAAAAAATTTGTTTTCCACTCATGAAATATATTTTCATAACGTTGTGTTTTAAATTTTTTTAAATTGTTTTGAAAAATGATTATATATATCATTTATGGATTATTTTTTATAGGTAATATAAAATTGGGATCTAAAAAAGAATGGAATAATAATCAACAACGATTTAGTAAAAACAATGTTCTTTTATGTGATTGATTAGCAGTTTTCCCATTTTGATGAATCAATTTCATATTCTATTGAACAATATAACCTATATGAGATCATGTTTATAGGGGATATAGATACTTATAAAATTTTGTAAATAAATCTTTATCTTTTTTGAGCATGTAAAAATGATGTTATTCAATAATGGTTCTTATAAATTGTTGGAATATTCATTTATTAATCATTTTTTACTGATCAAAATCTTATTTATCCTAGTTAAATCTGGTAAATTATATAAAATCATGTGTATTAATGGTTAAAATATTCCCATGCTTTATGAAGATCCATTCAAGATCTATGTTCCTCTTTATTATGTTTACTTACTTTATATTATCTTTGATCTACTCTCATAATACCCTCTTTGAAAAATGATTAAGTCTAACCCACTCTATTGTCATCATTGCTTAAGTATGAACAAAGTTAATTTGAAAATTTTGACACACCGTGAGTCTGCCACTGGATATGTCTTTCTGACACCGTGATGCATACACCGTAAAACAGATATGGTGATGGAATCCCCCATGAAGCAAGACACCGTGAAGAATGACACTGTGAAGAAAAACTCCATAAATCAAGACACCGTAAAGCCAGACACCGTGAAGCAAGACACCAGGAAGCGGACACCATGAAATAGACACCGTGAAGAAGACACTATGAAGAATGACACCATGAAAAAAGTCACCATGAAGCAGACACCATGAAGCAGACACCGTGAAGCACACACCGTGAAGCAATAAACCATGAAGTAAGAGAACGTGAAGAAAGAAACTGTGAAGCAAGACACCGTGAAGCTAACACTGTGAACAAGACACCATGACCGCGAGACACCATGACCATGAGACACCGTAACACTAAGACACCGTGATCAATCTAGACACCGTGTGAAGGAGACACTGCTTCCATGAATTACTGTGACACCATTTCTTAAACTATTTTATCATCTTTTAATTTAATTTCTAATAGTAATATTTGATGATTTTAGTGAACTAACATAATTACCGTTTCTTAGTATACATATCATCGGACAATACGAGATACGAGGTGCAGAATACATGCAACATGTCGGCTCCAACACATTCATTTTTTTCAAGATAAAATCAAAGTGTGACCAATAATCATAGAGTGAAATACTGAATGAAATACAAGGTTGTGAGAACTATAACAAAGTACATACTTAGAGAAAGTATCAAAATAATGGCCCACTGTATACAACTCGACACTGCTAAAGAATACACGAAGAATATTGGAATCTTAGAGAACATAATCACTTTGTTGAACCTTACAATGAAGAAAAGCTAAATCGCGACACTCTGTTTTATAGACAATGACTTGAACTTTGCATCTGCTTCATCTCAGAAGTCCAAAGATGCAAAGACAAACACTCAGAGCATCTCTAAACCCATCTCTATATTTCTAATCTGTTATGTATCTATTTTTACCATTCGATCAGAGTGTGTAACTATAGAACCACACACTCTGTTTCCTTAATTAAACTAAAGGATACAAGATATCCTTACTCAACCTCTCTCTTACTCTTCTATATAACCATAGATAAGTGTAGAAGAGTTCCCTATGTGTCTTGGTAATTTTATACCCACGAAAACTGTAGAAGAGGTCCCTGTGTGGCCTGGTAATTTTATACCCATGAAAATTGTACAAGAGTCCATATGTGATCTAGATAGTCTGATTACTCTTGCTAACCCCGATCCAGGGTGTGTATCAATGTTTATTTATATAAACTGCTTGGTGGCAGGTGATCACCAAGTGGAGTGGATTAGGTCTCGACTTGAGACTTAACTACTTGTTTCTTATCCGCTATGTTGCTTAAATTAGTTTTCTCTATTTTATTTCTTTACTATATAATTCATAAATCTCTAATTTCACTATGATAGTTAGTTTTGGAAAGAAGTTATAACTGGATTTTCTTAGTATAATAACATCAAAAGTAATTTTAATAACACAAATTCAGATTACTGAGAATTAATCAATCTTCTAAGAAGTTATTTAAATAGTAAAACAATTATAATAGTATAAACTTGACTAACTGGGATGTATTTAATCTTTGGGGAAACCTTTTTTGAAATATTTTTTTAAAGAAATTTTTATAGTTACTCAATTCACCCCTCCCCTCTTGAGTAATCTACTTCAACCAACATTTGTTATCAAAGGTTTTTTATTCAGACTCTGTGTAATCTTATTCAAATGTTATTGTAGTTGTACTATAAAGCTCAGTAAATTTCTGATAATTCTAAATTTCTATCAATTTTAATGTCATAATTTATTATGGATAATAGATTGGAAGGTGTTGCAACAAATAGACCACCATTCTTTAATGGAACCAATTATGCTCAATGGAAAATTAAAATGAAAATGAATTTAGAGATTATGTGTTTTGAAATTTGGTCATCCATTATAGATGAATAAAAAATTTCTACTACTGATAGAATAACATGGGATGAACCTACCAAAACTGCTTATAATAACAACAGTAATGTTATGAATTCTTTATACTGTTCCTTAGGAGATTAAGAGTTTAATAGAATTTCTACTTGTAAGACTGCCCATGAAATTTGGGATACCCTGTCTATCTCACATGAAAGAACATCTAGTGTAAAATAAATGAGACTTAATACTTATACCATCAAATATGATTATTTTAAAATAAAACCTAATGAACCTATTTCTGACATGTATCTTATGTTCAACGAGATCGTCAACACAAAGATTTCTCTTGGAAGAGAAGTCACTGCCATGGAACAGATCATGAGATTCCTTAGATGTCTACCTGACAGATGGAGGGGAAACTCTGTCTCCATTAGAGAATCATGTGATATCAGCAAACTACCTATAAAATAACTCATTGGGAAACTGATGATGTATGAGGAAGATCTTAAAGTCAATAAAGAGGAGGATGAACCAAAGAGGAAATCAGTTGCATTTAAGGCCACCACCTCTAAGCACAAAGTCAAAGGTAAACTGGAAGCTTCTATAGAAAGCTCCACTAGTGATCAATCATCATCTGACAATGATGAGGAGATGGCTCAACTAGCCAGAATATTCAAAAGATTTTACAAAAAGAAGAACTTTTTCAGAAAGCCTAACTTCAAGGGAAAATATGAGCAAAATGGAGACTGGAGGAAGGACTAGAAAAGAAGTGACAAAACTGATGAAATTGACTGCTATCAATGTAAGAGAAAAGGACATATAAAGGCTGATTGTCCAAAGATCAAGTAAATAATGAAATTTGAGTACAAGGAAAAAAGGTACAAAGAGTCAATGAAAGATACCTGGAGTGATTCTAATGATATTTCAAGAAACTCAGAGACATCACATGATGAACAGGCTAACAAATCCAATATGTGTTTTATGACAAACACATCTGAGGTAACATTGGACTCTTATGTACATAACTCATACTATTCTGAAGATGAATCTGACCCTGAAAAAATGACTAATGATGAAATTTTTAAATACCGTAACATGATTGAAGATACATGCAATGAACTAAAATACAAATACAAATCATTGAAGAAATAGAATGCTCTCACTGTGAATGTTAAATATGAATTTACCACTGAAAAGGAAAAAAATGCTCAACTGCTCAAAGAAAACAGTGAGTTAAAAATGTCTAATGACCAATTAAAGAATGATTTATAAATGTTTACTAATGGAAGAAATATCCTTACCCAAATTCTAGGAAAACATATTACCCCTAAATACAATAGTGGTGTTGGTTATCAACCTGGTAGAATAATTCTTGGTAGAAAAAAGATTGCTTCAATATCTAGGACAATAGTTTTACTCCCAACTCTGGACTTAAATCAACAAATTCAATTCATGATACATGGTCTACTGTTTCATGATTTTCTGGACTGAATACAGTTTATTTCTCGAATACATTACACAATGCTTATAGGAAACCTATGAGGCAAATATGGGTTCCTAAATCACTTATTACTAATATTACTGGACCCAGACATGTATGGGTATCAAAATCTGTTTTTTCCTAATCTTTTTGTAGGAAAGCTTCTTAAAGAGTTTCTAAAAAAGTATATGGTACTTGGATAATGGATGTTCAAGAAACATGATAGGAGACTACTAATGCTTCAAGAACCTGATAAAGGACGATGGAGGACATGTCACATTTTGTGAAAATGCCAAGAGAAATATTATTGGCCTATTCCAAATCGGTAACTCTAACTCAGTTTTAATTTCTAAAGTATTGTTTATTGATGGTTTAAAATACAATCTCTTTAGTATCTCACAATTATGTGATGACGGATTTCCTATTAGATTTGCAAAAATTCCTGTAATTTATTCAATTCTAAAGATGAATTAGTATTTTCTGCATTAAGATATGAAAATTTTTATTCTGTTAATTTAGATTTTTTAGCTTCTCAAAATGATTCATGCTTAAGTGTATTTCATAATGAATCTTGGCTCTAGAATAGGATACTAGGAGACTTTAATATTCACTCCATTAGAAATCTATCTAGAAAAATCATAGTTAAAGACATACCAAAACTTTAGTTTCCAAATGACAAAGTGTGTAATCCCTATAAAAAGGGAGAACAATGCAATGTTTCTTTCAATCCAAAGAATGATCTTTCAACTTATCAACCTATCAAATTGGTTTAGATGGATTTGTTTGGAATATCTAGAGTTTCTAGTCTAAATGGGAAGCACTATGTTTATATTCTTGTAGATGAAATTTATAAATATACTTGCGCCTTCATTATGGCTCACAAAATTGAAGATTGCCTTTATTTTACTAAGTATTCCATGTCTGTAGAAAATATTAGTGGACATGGAATTAAATCCTTAAGAAGTGATCATGGTCGTGAGTTTGGAAATCAAGAGTTTGAATACTTTTTCTCACAAAATGTTTATAATCACAATTTATATAGCCCGAGAACACCTCAGCAGAATGGAGTTGTAGAAAGAAGAAATAGAACACTGCAAGAAATTACTATAATAATGCTTAGTAAATACGACATACCTATTTATTTTTGGGCTAAAGCTGTCAAAATAGTGTGCTACATAATCAATAGAGTGTTGATTTGACATATTCTTAAGAGTAATCCTTACGAATTATGGAAAAATAGTAAACCCAAGGTTATCTAGTTCAATGATTTTGGTTGTATAGTATATATTTTTAATAACAAAGACAATATTTCTAATTTTTCATCCAAAAGTGATGAATGTGTCTTTTTAGGATATTCCATGTACAGTAAAGCCTATAATGTGTTTAATAAAAGATCTAAATGTTTGGAAGAATCAGTTCATGTAAAATTTGACGAAACAAATCCACATGAGCCTAAAAACATCTTAGAGAATCCCGAGGATGATGTATCAAATCTGAACATCAATTCAAATCCTCAAAATCTTCTTTGAAAGAATCTATAAATACTTCTAACTCCGAAAATTCCCTAGAATCAAGTCAAAATGAACCTAACTCTATTGATGAACCTGAAATTACTAGTCCCTCTTTTTCTAGAACATTTATAACCCTTAAGAACCATCCCTTGGATGCTGTTGTTGGAGACATAGACAAAGGAACTCAAACTAGAGCTTCTCTCAGAAATCAGGTTGAACTTGAAGTATTCTTGTCACAACCTGAACCAAAAAAACATTAATGATGTATAGACCTGTAAATTTCAAGGAAATTTTTTTCTTATTTTCTTTGGGATATTACGAGTACGCAGTTTCTGATGGCACCTAATTCTGTGGCCCGGTGTGCCCGGAATCAATTTCCGAAGTTTAGCTCGGGTACGTTCAGTGAACGAACGAGCGGGTTTTCCTAACTTTTGAACCGGTCCTCAGAATCGAAATCTGAGGGATTCAATGAAACCACAATGCCGGTAATTGCTTAAGATTACCATTTCTAGAGTTGCGTTTGCTCGAAAGGTGTTGATAAATAAATGGGTTAACTAAAGAGTGAAATAAAATTTGCGCTACAATTTTATTTATATTCTATGTAATTATAACCTATGTGTGGATGTTGTGGTGGGACCTACTACATCCTAACTCCACTTGGTAGGATATTAGTTAGGTGGGGCCCACATGAGCCCCACCCATTCAATTTCCCTATACCCCTTCTTAATTTTTGTAACCCCCCTTAAATTTGTTACTCTTCTACATTAATGCATGCTAACTAAACACCTAATGAATTTGACATCGCAAGTTTAATTAGTTAGGTTGATTCATGTTTTAAATTTTGAAAAATGTTGGCATGAGTAATAAAATAAGGCAAAAGCCTTATTTTTTTTGTTGTTGTATTGTTGTGTGGAGATTTTGGGAGAGGATACTCAATGTCTTCAGGATCTTCATCTTCTTCCTTGGAGAACACGAAGAACGCCAAGACTTCGATGAAGAATGCCGTCACCGCAAGGAGAGATCGACGTGTCGTCTCTTCTCCTCTCCATAGATGGTGTGTGACACCATTCCCGAAGAACGATGATGTGCCTTCCTTCATTCTTATTATCACATCAATGTAAGGGAGACGCTGCTCCTCCTCGGACGTTCTCGGTCAGCATATACGGAGCTTCACCTCACGATGTTGTTTTCTCGGGACGATCATCATTTGACAACTTCTTTGAGGTAGGGGTTTGTCCTTACATTCGTGGTTATTTATGGCATTCATCGTTAAATACCCACCTGTTATCAAATTAATGGGAGGAGGTCGGGCCACACAAAAACGGCTGACCCTCCTCCCCTTTATTGTAGTAATTCTTTATGGATTGGAACGGAGGCGATGCAGTGTCGTCGCACCCCGTGGAAACGAAAGAACCGCGGCCGGTGTGGGCCACGGAAAAGGAGTGTGGTGCCATCGTTTCATGCCGTTGGGACCGAAAGAGGCCGCGGCTAGAGTCGAGCCACATTGGAGGGGTTCGACACCGTCGCGAAGCACCAGATCATCAAGGAGGGCCACGACCGGGGTGGGCCGCGATGGAGGGGAGCAGCACCGTCACGCCGCGCCGGATGGGAAGAGCCGTGATGGTTCACCAGGGAGGCGGACAGACTTAGCCGGCCCCCGGTGGACAGGGAGGCGGGACCCGCTGGTTCCGTGGCAGAAACACCGGCCGACTGTTACCCGAAGAAACCAGGGGTTTGAACCCCCGACCAGCGCAGCAAGGGCAGACCCCCGCGGGTCCGCTGTTCATCAATCAAGGGGGGAATTACCACCACTTCAACATCCCCTCAGCGAACGGATGCCCGCACGGGAACGGACTGGCCGTACGGGCCGGACCGCCCGCGCCGGGCTGGACCGCCCAGGCCGGACCGGGCCGCCAGCTCCGGGCCGGACCGCCTAGGCCGGGCCGGGCCGCCAGCTCCATGTCGGATCCCCGCGCCGGGCCGGGCCGCGCCAGCTAGGCCGGGCCGTGCCAGCCAGGCCAGGCCGTGCCCAACTGGGGCAGACCCGGACCCGGGTCGGGTCGACCCAGGGAGTTTTGAGCTGGGTCGGTCCGGGCCCAAAACCCCCTAAAATCGGACAAGTTCTTTCAAATGCCCGTAACATGGGATACATACCTCTAATCGATGCACCATCAGTTGCGTAGCGATTCTTGGATCGAGACGGTCATTTCGGTATATTACACTAAAGGTTTCGGAGAACATTGGGTATGGCTGGGTTGGTTCGAACACGAAAACGACCGGGCCCTCGGAGCAGAAACACTTATAACTTGAGCTCCAGACATCCGATTGACGTGTCGTTGACTTTGTTGGATTTATCTTAGTGAGACGGTTCTTTTGGATTACTCCACTCAAGGATTGGACACAGTTGGTGTATGGTTGGGTTGGTTTTGACTTAAAAACAACCAGGCCCCTGGGATGAAAAAACCAATAACTCTCAGACCGGGCGTCCGATTGACTCGTCGTCTGTCACATTGAGTTCCTTTTGACGAGACTGAAATTTGGGATACATTAACTCCGGAATTCATGTCGGTTGTTGTATCGACCCCTCCTAGAATCGAGCATGCTGTGTGCGGGAACTCGAAAGCTGGTTGCGACTGAGAAGATGATGATGACTGTACTGGGATCCTCCGTGGGTTTGGCAGCGACAACGAATGTACTGAGATCCTCCGTGGGTTTGACAGCGATGACTACAATTCTTGTATCATGTGTGGGTCTGGTAGTACATTACTACTGTTCTTGTATCCTACGTGGGTCCGACAGTATTTGACTCTGTACTTGTATCTGACGTGGGTCTGGCAGAGTAGCTGGTCTTGTATCCTTTGTGGGTCTGACAACTTAGCTGGTCTTGTATCCTATGTGGGTCCAACATCTTAGATGAATCAGTGGCCACATCTGATCATCTCAATCGTCTTATGAAGAAGTATATGTGTGTGAGCTGAGTCTTGACTTTCAATCAATATCTTCGATATGATTTAGTTGCTTTCATATGTGGATTGGGTTATTCTCTCCTGTGTGGATTGGGTTGTACTATCATGTGTGGACTTGATCGAACATGGTCTCGGATGTTGTAGCCGAACTAGAATTGATGACTTGGGTATATGTATGGTCATATACCTATGTTGGGTTGGTTTTACTTCGTGATTGTAACTTTCTTTTGTGGTTTATCCTTCGTGGATTCTGGAAGACCTTCGAGGGTCTTGGGGTCCCCACTGAGTAGCGTATACTCACCCCTGCATGGGCTATGCCCACACTACGTTGTGTTGGATTCAGATGACGGACAACGCTGACCGATATAGGAGCTCGTGGATATGGACGGTACCTGGAGGTGGATCACTGGACGGGATGTACAGAGAGCAGACGGATAGAGCCGAGGAGCTGAGAAGACGATCTATACCCACCCATCAGGTGATATTTCCAGAGGACTGCTTGGTGTTTCTGCTTTAATTTTCTTCCACTGTACTCTCTTTTCAGTTGTACTTTACTTTCAGTTGGGTCTGTATTATGGCCCATTTACTTTCCAGCACTTACCTTTGTCCTTAGTTTTCTTAGTGTTTACTTCTACTTGCATACTCTGTGGTGTTTGTTTTCTTACATAAATGAAACTCCTTCCCTGATGTTGGGATTTACGCCTTTGGTCCTAGTCACCAAGCCCTACCCTATGGAAGGCGGGCTTGGGGTAGTCACGACATGGGTCCAGAGGAAGGGTACTCACAAATTGGTATCAGAGGAGTTCGGTTCTACTGCAGAACTCAGGAATCTGATCTTTCTTCTATGTGAATCAATAGTGTTAAGGGTATTGTGTGTGGTTATCAGTCCTGGGAGTCCAGTGTTGGTGTGGTGGCCGACGTATCCATACACCAGGACCCTAACTTCAGATTTCTGACTCAGGGCTTGAAATCATTGATTGCATGTGTGTTTCAAAAGTTTTCTTTGTGATTACTTTGTTCCAGCTCACCAGGTATACTATTTTGACCATGGCGCACCTATCTCTTTTCAGGATGGCCCCACGACGGCAGTCAACTAGGGTTCCGAGCTTTGTGCGAGACGACAGCCCACCGAGAAACGAGGCCTTCGTACATGGCCCTATTACAGCGGCGGAACCGGCACTACCTCTACCCGCCGAGCCATCGATGCCAGCAGCCCCAACCGTTGAGAGTGGAAGTCACCTTAGTGCACTACATGAGTTTTAGCATTAAAGAACGCCTAGGTTCCATGGGGAGACGGACCCTTAGGCATTCGAGGATTGGATGTAGGCTGTTCTTCGAGTTTTCATGTTAGTATGGACACCAACTGACCTCATGGTGATCCTTGCAGCGAGTCTCATGCACGCAGCAGCAAGTAGATAGTGGAACCTGATTCTCCAGGTGCACGAGGAGGCATCTCTCCTTTGGTCGGACTTCGAGAGCCTCTTTATCTCAGAGTTCGTCCTAGCCACCCTCCATGTGGTGCGCATTCAAGAGCTACTACAGCTGCAGCAGGGCAGCATGACGATAGCCCAGTACTCGGCGAGATTTACCGATCTCTCGCATTATTCCACGGACATGGTACGAGACCCATTCTTCTGGGCCTGGACCTTCGAGTAGGGACTGAGGCATGAGATCAGGGCATTGATGATCTCCCTCTGTATTCTGACGCAGGGAGGAATAGTAGAGCGAGCCCTTCTCGTAGAGATCTTTCTTGCTGAGCCTACACCAGCAGCGAGACCTACCATAGGGCGGCATGTAGCTGAGTTTCTACAGCTGGCATTCGACGAATGTCACAGGGGTCCAAGCGGCCAGACCATCAGGCAGATGACCTCAGGATATTGGCTCAGAGATGTGGGGCACATGCAGTAGAGCCAACCTTTCGAGGAGAATACAGTGCTATGCATGCGACGTGCAGGGCCACATGGATCGTGACTGCCTGACCCGCCATGCAGAGGAGCCGCAGACGGTTGAGAGACCACCCAGGCAAAGGCAGAGGTTCGACCGTGGCAGTCTGCAGTGAGCAGGCGGACGAGGCAGAGGAGTTGGCCGAGCAGTAGGTGGTGGGTGACACTTTGAGGCTCCACCACCACCCCCACCAGGAGGTCCACCCCCGACCAGAGGGAGTTGGCTGGCAAGGGTGGGCTCATCTTCAGGCAGCGGAGGCCTACGACCACAGCGCACCTGAGATGATTCGAGGTACTATCAATGTCTACTACACCCTTGCTTCAGTTCTTATAGACACAGGAGCGAGTCATTCTTTCATTTCTACTGCCCTTGTTCGGAGCTCGGAGATTCTGATGGAGTCGTTGGCTCGATCCTTATGGCTAGAGACTCCTACAGGAGCAGACTCGATGATTATGCACTGGTGCCAGTAGTGTGAGCTTACTCTAGGAGGCAAGAGCTTTGGCTGAGATCTTCTTTTAGCGGCGTCGAGGCCTTACAACGTCATCTTGGGCATGGATTGGTTATCTATAGTCCATGCTCAGATCGACTGTATTAGGCGCAAGGTGCGGTGTGTCCGCACCGATGGGAGCAGGTTCACCTTCACCTGCGAGAAGGGAGCCTTTGTAGTGCTGGATGGACTCATGCAGAGGAGAGGACATACGATCACTAATCAGTTGGCTAGCCTCATCCTAGGAGAAGTTGATGTGCAGAGTCCGAGATTTCCTATAGTGGTGGATCGGTATGCAGACATTTTTCCTGACGACGTCCCAGGACTACCTCCTCATTGAGAGTTATACTTCTATATTGACCTATACCTCGCGACAACTCCGATATCTACTCCAGTATATCAGATGGCTCTCGCTGAGCTTCGAGAGCTACAGGTATAGCTGGAGGACTTGCAGGGCAAGGGATTCATCTGACCCAGTGTTTCACCCAGGGCTTCCCCGATTTTGTTCGCCATGAAGGCGGACGGGGGCTTGCGACTGTGTGTCGATTATCGACGCCTGAACCAGGTGACTGTGAGGAACATGTATCCACTTCCGAGGATTGACGACCTCTTTGAATAACTCAAGGGAGCATGATGGTTCTCAAAGATAGACCTCGGGTCAGGTTATCATCAGCTCAGAGTTCGAGACAAGGATGTGTAGAAGACGACCTTCAAATGTCGGTATGGCCACAATGAGTTCTTGGTTGTGCCTTTTGGCATAAGCAACACTCCAGTAGTGTTCATGAGTCTCATTAACAGGATCTTCCAGCCTTACTTCGATTGATTTCTCATGGTCTTCATCAACGATATATTGATATAGTCGACCACTGAGGAGGAGTATGTCTACCACTTGCGGGTTGTACTGGACACACTCCAAGAGCACCATCTTTATGGTAAGCTCCTGACGTGTCAGTTATGGATATGTGAGGTCCACTTTTTGGGACACATCATCTTTGAGGTGGGAGTTGCGGTGGAACCTGCGAAGATCGAGGCAGTGCTAGCTTGGGAGTCACCCAGGAGCATGACAGAGGTGCAGAGATTCTTGGGTCTAGCTGGGTACTATCGGAGGTTTGTTCCGGAATTATCCAGGGTTGCATCACCAATTTCAGCTTTGAAGAAGAAGGGGAAACCCTTCGTGTGATCCGAAAATTGTCAGGAGAGTTTCCAGGAGATGAGAAAGAGATTGACCAGTGCACCCATGTTGAGGCTACTGGAGGAGGGAGTAGGGTACGTAGTCTACTGCGATGCATCATGGAATGGACTCTGGTGTGTCCTGATGCAGGAACAGGTAGTGATCGCCTATGTATCATGACAATTTGAGGCAGCATGAGCAGAACTACTCTACCCATGACCTGGTGTTAGCAGTAGTGGTCTTCGCTCTGAAGATGTGGAAGAACTATCTAATGGGTGAATGCTTTATAGTCTATTATGACCACCAGATTCTCAGGTACATCTTCTCGCAGAAGGACTTAAACATGAGAGAGCGGCGATGGCTTGAGTTCCTCCAGGACTATGACTTTGAGATAGTCTATACTCCTGGAAAGGGGAACGTAGTAGCCGATACTCTCAGCAAGAAGACGTGAATTCAGCTACTTTGAGAGGTGACAGAGCTGCTAGCCTCTTTGAAGATATCCTTCGTGGTTAGAGATCGGGCAGCCTTCCTTCAGTCGCTCACAGTCACACATCTACTTCTTCAGAGGGTCAGAGAGGCACAACGTGGGGACGTTGACTGTGAGATGCGGCGTGCATAGATTTCTATAGGACATGCACATGATGATTTCTCTATAGGAGGAGAGCATGAAGTCCTTTTCAGAGGACGTACCATGGTACCAGCTGATTTATAGGAGTAGGTGATGAGAGAGTTTCACACTTCCCCTTTAGAGGTACATCAAGGGGTAGCGATGATGCACCAGGATCTCAGACAACGATAATGGTGGCCTAGTATGATGAAGGTTGTGGCAGAGTTCGTTTCTCGATGTCTCACCTTCCAGTAGGTGAAGGCGGAGCACCAGGTACCAGCAGGCTTGGTACAACCCTTAGAGGTCCTGGAGTGGAAGTGGGGAGGGATATTTATGGATTTCGTCACTGGACTTCCACGTACTTCCACAGGTCACGACTCCATTTGGGTGATAGTCGACCGACTCCCCAAGTGGGCCCACTTTTTACCCATCAGAGAGCAGGGCTCAGTGGAGAGATTGGGACGCCTCTACGTTCAGGAGATTGTACGAATTAATGGTGTTTCATCATCTATTGTCTCTAATAGAGATTCTCTGTTTACTTCCCAGCTTGGGAAGGGGTTGTAGGAGGCATTCGGGATGCAGCTACGCCTGAGCACTTCCTTTCACCCTCAAACGGATGGTCAGATGGAGAGAACCATTCAGAACCTCGATGACATGCTCCGTGCATGTTTCCTCGACGTTGGTCATAGCTGGGAGGATCACCTACCCTTGGTGGAGTTTGCATATAACAACAGCTACCACTCCACCATTGGGATGGCACCATACGAAGCATTGTACGACCAACCTTGCATGTCACCTCTGTGCTGGATAGACCCTGGGGAGTCAGCACTTGTGGGACCAGAGATGGTCCAGGCCATGACAGAGAAGTTCCAGGTCATCTAGGAGCGGATAAGGACAGCTCAGAGCTGACATAAGTCTTATGCTGGCAGGAGGGGGAGACCACTAGAGTTTTAGGATGGTGACCACGTTTTCTTGCGTGTCTCACCTCAACGTGGATTATAGAGATTTGGCCAGGACGACAAGTTATCTCTACGCTTTATCGGACCATTCCAGGTTCTCAGCAGGAGAGGCGAGGTGTCTTATCACCTGGCTCTACCACCTTAGTTGCACAAAGTGTACGACGTCTTCCACGTATCTCAGTTGAGGAGATACATGCATGACCCGATGCATGTCATCGACCATGGGGCGATGGACATTGATGACGGGGCGACAATTGCGGAGGTCCCGGTGGAGATCGAGTATCAACAGGAGCAGGTCCTATGTGGGCGGTCAATTCCTCTAGTGCGCATCAGGTGGCAGCACGAGAACCTCCAGGAGAGCACTTGGGAGCAGGAGGATCAGATGTGTGCTCAATAACCTCATTTTTTCCCTAGTTTGTTATGTATCATTAGGGGGATGTAAATACCTGATGTGGTGGTAATTTAAAGACCCGTAAATTTCAAGGAATTGTTTTTCTTATTTTATTTGGGATTTTACGAGTACGCAGTTTCTGACGGCACCTGATTCCGAGGCCCGGTGTGCCTGGAAACAATTTCTAAAGTTTAGCTCAGGTACATTCAGTGAACGAACGAGCAGGATTTCCTAACATTTGAACTGGTGCTCAGAATCAAAATTTGAGGGCACCAATGAAACCGCAACACCGATAATTACTTAACATGACCATTTCTGGAGTTTCGTTTTCTCGGGAGGTGTTGTTAAATAAATGGGTTAACTGAATAGTGAAATAAAATCTGCGCTACAATTTTATTTATATTCAAAGTAATTTTAACCTATGTGTGGAAGTTGGGGTGGGACCCACTACATCCTAACTCCACTTGGTAGGATATTAGTGAGGTGAGTCCAACACGAGCCCCACACCTTCAATTTCCCTAAACCCCTTCTTAATTTTGGCAACCCCCCTTAAATTTGTAACTCTTCCACATTAATGCATGCCAATTAAACACCTAATTAATTTGACATTGCATGTTTAATTAATTAGGTGAATTCAAGTTTTAAATTTTGAAAAATGTTTGCATGAGTAATAAAATAAGGAAAAAGCCTTATTTTATTATTGTTGTATCGTTGTGTGGAGATTTTGGGAGAGGATACTCAATGTCTTGAGGATCATCATCTTCTTCGTTGGAGAACGCGAAGAATGCCAAGACTTGGATGGAAAACGCCGTCACCGCAAGGAGAGATCAATGTACCGTATCTTCTCCTCTCCACTACCGGTGTGTGACGCCTTTCCCGAAAAATGACGACGCACCTTCCTTCATTCTTCTTCTCATGTCAAATGAAGGGAGACACCGATTCTCCTCGGACGTTCAATGTCAGCATATACGGAGCTTCACTTGACGACGCCGTTTTCCCGCGACGATCATAATTCGACATCTTCTTCGAGGTAGGGGTTTTTTTTTCTGTTCGTGGTTATTTCTAGCACTAATCATTAAATAGCCTCTTGTTATCAAATTAACGGGAGGAGGCTGGGCCACACAAACACGACTGACCCTCCTCCCCTTTGTTGTTGTACTTCGTTATGGAATGGAATGAAGGTGAGGCGGTGCCCTCGCACCACGTGGAAAAGAGGGAACCGCAGCCGGTGTGGGCCGAGGGGAAGGATCGTGGCGTCGTCGCACTGCGCCATTGAAACAAAGAGAGGCTGTGACTGGAACGGGCCGCGGTGGAGGGGCGTGGAACCGTCGCGCCCCACCAGATGGCAGGAGCCGTGGCCAAGTGTCACGTCAGTTCAGCAGGGAGGCGGCCAGACTTAGCCGGCCACTGGCGGACAGGGAGGCGGGACCGGCTAGTCCCACGGCAGCAACACCGACCAGCCTTAATGGTCGGCCGTTACCCGAAGAAACCGGGGGTTTGAACCCCCGGCCAGCGCAGCAAGGGCGGAACCCTGCGGGTTCTCCGTTCGTTAATCAAAGGGGGAAGCGCCCCCCACCTTCTGCGTACGCTCAGCGAGCAGACGCCCGCATGGGACCGAACTGGCCGCACCGGGCCGGACCACCTGCGCCGGGCTGGACTGCCCGTGCCGGGCTGGGCCACCCGCGCCGGGCCGGATCCCCGCGTCGGGTCGGGCCGCACCGGCTGGGCCGGGCCACACCAGCCAGGCCGGGCCACGCCCAACCGGGCCAGACCCAGACCCAGGTCATGTCGACCCGGTTCCGGCTGACCTAGGGGGTTTTGGGCTGGGTTGGTCCGGGCCCAAACCCCCCTAAAATCGGACAGGTTCGTTCAAACTCCCATAACATGTGCAACGAACCTCTGATCGATGCACCATCAGTTGCGTAGAAATCCTTGGATCGAGATGGTAGTTTTGGTATATTACAATCATGGTCTTAGAGAACATTTGGTATAGTCGGGTTGGTTCGAACACAAAACTAACCGGGCCCTCGGAGCACAAACGCTTATAACATGAGATCTAGTAGTCTGATTGACGTGCCACCAACTTTGTTATATTCCTCTTAGTGAGATGGTTCTTTTGAATTACTACGATCGATGTTTGGATGCAGTTGGAGTATGGTCGGGTTGGTTTTGACTTAAAAACCAACCGGGCCCCGGGGACGAAAAATCCAATAACTCTCAGACTGGGCGTCCAATTGACGCACCGTCTGTCACATTGAGTTCCTTTTGACGAGACAGAACTTTGGGACACATTAACTCCAGACTTTGTGTTGGTTGATGTATCGACCCATCCTTGGATCGTGGAGAAAACCCTCCTGGAATCGAGCATGCTGTGTGCAGGAACCCTAGAGCTGGCTGTGACTGCAACGATGAAGACGACTATACTGGGATACTCCGTGGGTTTGGCAGCGACGACGACCGTACTGAAATCATCAGTGGGTTCGACAGTGATGACTACTGTTCTTGTATCCTATGTGGGTCTGGTAGTACTTGACTACTATTCTTGTATCTCATGTGGGTCCAATAGAATGTGACTTTGTACTTGTATCCTACGTGGGTCTGGCAGAGTTGCTGGTCTTGTATCCTTTGTGGGTCTGACAGCTTCGCTGGTCTTGTATCCGATGTGGGTCCGACCGCTTAGATAAATCAGTGGCTACATCTGATAATCTCTATCGTCTTATGAAGAAGTATACCTGTGTGAGCTGAGTCTTTACTTTCATTCAATATCTTCGATATGATTGACCTTCTTTCCTATGTGGATTGGGTTGTTCTTTCCTGTGTGGATTGGGTTGTACTCTCCTGTGTGGACTAGATCGAACATGGGCTCGGATGTTGGAGCCAAACTGGAATTGATGACTTAGGTATATTTTTGGGCATATACCTAAGTAGGGTTGGTTGTTACTTCGTGATTGTGACTTTCATTTTTGGTTTATCCTTTGTGTATTCTAGGATAACTTCGGGGGTCTCGGGGTCCCTAATGAGTAGCGTATACTCACACCTACACGGGCTATGCCCGCACTATGTTGTTTTGGATGCAGATGACGGAAAGAACTGACCGAGGTAGGAGCTCGTGGAGCTGGATGGTACCTGGAGGTGGATCACTAGATGGGACGTACACGGAGCAGACGACTGGAGCCGAGGAGCTGGGGAGACGATCCGTACCCACCCTTCAGGTGGGATTTCCATAGGACTACTTGGTGTTGCTGCTTTACTTTTCTGCCACTGTACTCTCTTTTCAGTTGTACTTTACTTTCAGTTGGGTTTGTATTCTGGCCCATTTACTTTCCAGCACTTACCTTTGTACTCAGTTTTCTTAGTGTTTACTTCTTCTTGCATACTCTGTGGTTTTTTTTCTTACTTAAAGGCAATGTGTTCCCTTATATCGGGATTTATGCCTTTGGTGCTAGTGTCCAACCCCTGGCCTATGGAAGACAGTCTTGGGGTAGTCAAGGAACGGGTCCCGAGGACGGGTCGTGACAACTGATGCTATCAATGATGAATTTTGGGTGATTTTTATGAAAGAAGAAGTTAATCAGTTGGAAAGGAACAAGGTTTGGAAACTTGTTGAAATACCCAAGGACACATTCACTATATGTACTAAATGGGTGTTTAGAAATAAGGTAGATGAAGCTGGTAACATAGTTAGAAACAAGGACAGATAAGTTCACAAGGCTATAGTCAAGAAGAAGGAATAGACTATGAGGAGTCCTTTGCACCAGTATCCAGACATGAAGCCATCAGAATCCATATTTTCAATGCTGTACATTTGAATTTCAAACTATATCAAATGGATGTTAATAGTGCATTCTTAAATGGGTATTTAGCTGATGATGTTTTTGTTGAACAACCCCTTGGATTTACAAACCCCCATTTTACAAATCATATTTTTAAACTATGAAAATATTTATATGGTTTAAGGAATGATCCAAGAGATTGGTATGACATATTGTGTACTTTTCTTGTTTCCAAAGGTTTTACAAAACAAATAGTTGATCCTACCCATTTTACAAAATGATTTTTTCTAATATTGTTTTAGTTGTTCAAATCTATGACGATGATATTATTTTTGAATCATCAAAGAATTATTTATGTGTTGATTTCTCTAAAATGATGCAAAACGAATTTGAAATGAGTTTAATGGGTGAACTAAAATTATTTCTTGGTTTTTAAATATTTCAAAATAATGATGGAATTATTTTAACCCAAAGTAAATATACTAGAGATCTTATAAAACGTTTTGGATTGGATAGCACTAAAAGTAGTGACACTCCCATGAGTACCACTTGTAAGTTGGATCTTGATGTAGATAGAAAATCTATTGATCAAACCACTTATAGAGGAATGATTGGAAGTTTACTCTATTTAACATCTATTCGTCCTGACATTATGTTTAGTGTGTGCAAGTGTGCTCATTTTCAATCAAACCCTAAGGAATATCATTTGAATTCTATAAAGAGAATTTTCAAATACGTCAATCATACACTGAATCTATGAGTGTTTTATCCTAAAGGACAATCATTTGAATTAGTCAGTTATTCTGATGCAGACTTCAGTGGTTGTTAGTTAGACAGAAAAAGCACCTCTGGAACATTTCACCTTTTAGGCAAGTCACTAATATCATGGTGTAGTAAGAAAAAAAATTATGTTGCATTATCTACTGTAGAAGATGAATACATAGCTTTTGGCAGTTGTCGTGCACAAATGTTGTGAATGCAACACACATTACTAGATTATGGATATCAATTCATATATGTACCTATAAATTGTGACAAAAAAAGTGCTACTAACATCTCAAAAAGTCATGTTTCCCATTCTAGGACAAAGCACATTGATGTAAGACATCACTTTTGAGAGATCAATATCAAAAAGTATATATCACTTTAGAATTCATTGGTATTGAATATCAACTTGATGATATATTCACCAAACCATTCAATTCTGAGAGAATAGACTATATTATACATGAACTAGGCATGATAAATCTCAATTAGATACATTACTTGTTAGGGTTTCAGGTCTTACTGTTTGATATATTACTCTGTTATACTTTATTGTTTCATGGTTACGGTTTCTCATTTACTATCTCTCATGTTTACTATCTCATCATAATGTTCTATGTTTACGGTCTCACAATTGGTATTTTGTACATAATGTCTGCCATTTACTGTCTCACCGTAACGCGCACTGAGAAGTTCATTAATGGTCTCACCGTGATGTTCGTTTACTATCTCACCGTAATGACTAGGCACGGTCTCACTGTAAAAAAAATATTCATTTTGTTTTTATTTAAACATGTATCGCGATAATTATCCTTTTGAACTTTTTTATTTTCTCGTGTTTTTTTATTTTTTGAGACGTTTGGTATTCCTAAATGATAAAACAAAGAATGTAGCACTCGATTTGTCACTCGAGGTTTCTTCTGCATACACTTTTAGAACCCTTATTCATCCTTGTAATCCTTCTCTTGCTCGTACCTTCAGTGAATTACAAGAAAGAAACGTCCTTCATCGTCGACACCTAAGAAGAACGTCTCGAAGAAGAAGAATATTGAACCAAATATGACACCTGAAGTAACATTAAATCTGAATTTGGTAAACCACGTTGTTGTACCAGATAAAAAGATTTTCCCCAAATGGATTCTGTCTAGTAATTATATGGTATTGAAAGTGTTAGAACAACAAGGATGTTTAGAATTGTTCTCGAAGAAGGATAGTCCCATATAACCTAGGTTAGTGGCTCAGTTTTACCATTACGTTCAATTCTCCATCAATTCTGGTGATAGTTATGTTGTAAGATGCTGGGAAAATGGCCATAGATGCTCATTCTGTTTGAGGTTATATGATGCATACCTAATGATACATCATTAAAGAATATGTGAGGATTTTCAGAGAGGACCTCCACCTTCAACCAAATTCATTGATTTAGAAGATGACCTGAAAACCTCAACTGGAAATGGAACCCAGAGGAGAGGCATTTCTACTGAAGTAGATGGAGAATAAATCCTTCTATTCAAGTTTATATAGAATTTGGTTAGTCTGAGAAAATGTGATTTTCCTGTTTTAAAATATCAAGATGTGTTTCTAATTCACCTCATGAAAAATGGGCATATGATCAACCTAATAAAGTATATCATACACCATATGTGTAAGTTGATCAAAGTCACATCCAAGTCAACTTCTTTGTTTTACTCTCGGCTAATCTCAGCCATGCTTCTTTCCAATGGTATGGTTGGAACTAATGTGGAAGTAATTAAGGACTGTAAGCACTGTATCTAAAAATCCACTATCAAAAGAATGAAGATAAACTAGAATCCTTGGAAAAAGGAAATGGTGGAAGAAAATTATAGAGTTTCTAAGAAATTCAAGCTTGACGATTATCCCTCATGACCAAAAGACATTTCTGATATGGGTCTGAAACCAGATGAGATTGATGAGTATTTTTAAGATGAGGAAGAAGAGGCTGTAATGCCACCTAGAGAAGTTGTTACTACTGAGGAAGACATGACAAATTCTCCCCCTGAAGTTCTTGAAGAATAATTCCATGCTCCTAAAGAAGCTGTTAATCTAGAAATTCAACCCGAGGCTGAAACAGAATCAGATGTCAAATAATCTGAAAAGCATGCCATGGAAGAGCCTATAGTGGAAGAGCCTCATGTTTTGAAAGTGGTCAATCTTGAGGAACTCCCTGTGGAATAGTCTATTCCTGAAATCATACCATCAGCTGAATAATAGATGGAGCTAGCCTTTCAGCTGGATAGACAGGAAATGAGTGAGGAACTTATAATCGAGTTTGTGGAATTATACTGAGATCATAAGCCTCTCAATCCTGAGAAGTAGGAACCTGTTGAGGGGGAGAAAACCCCAAATCTTTAGTCTATTGAAGCCTCACATCCAACCGAGTCAAGTCTTGTAGACACACAGTATAAATTTTTCTGTTTTTATGATTTGGATGACCCTCAACTGTTCACAACAACTGAACGTGATCTTTCCTCTATATTTCAATTGAAATTAGTCTCCAATATTGCACTTGAGAATGAATATGAGCCTGTACTATTCCCTACTCCTGAACCCTTTTTTTATCACCCATATTTTGTGATTAAGGATGATCTGAAGGAATTTGGTGCTACCCACTTATCTGGAGTTGAGAAACACATGAATACCCAACCTCATCCTATGAAAAATTTATGTGAGAGAGATGCCTCACTATTATTCTAGAAAATTATTTGGCAAATTCAACCGAAGATTCTTCATGAGATTCAAGAAGTAATAGTTGAAAATAAATTTCTTAGTAATGAAGTGAAGACCCTAAAAAGTATGAATGAAGACATTCAAAGAGAGCTGCATTTCTGATATGAGAATGCTGCTCCTTAAATCCCACAGGTTGGTGTGTCTCAGATTTGACCTTTTATAGGTTTGTTAGATGAAAAGATATCTAAAAGGAATAAACAAATTGTGAAGGAAATGAAAGAGCATGTTTATAATCTTAATAAACTCTATGATGAATATATAGGTTGTCTTCAAAAGGTGCTGAATCAACTGAAATATCTGACCACAGTTGTCAAAGCATCTGGTCAATCCTCTAAACCCTCTTTGGACAATGATCTGCTCAGAACTGTAGTCATAGAAGTGCTTAAAACTGTACTTAGTGGTTTCAATATGGCTTCTTTATCTAAAGTGGTCAAGAACAGTGATAGAGTTTTTCACCTAGTACAAATCCACTCCAAAATTTCTAATGATGATCTGAAAGATATTACCAAGAAAGTGAATTTATACTTCAATTAGATCTTCTCCAAGACTGATAGGACAAACCATTTCAAGTATCTTGTAGAAAATCTTCAGATTCCTCATGTGACTCAAGCTTTCGAGACCCAATTCCAAAAGCTCGCAGACCTGGGCTGCCTACCTTCACCTATTACCTAGCCTTAAACACCATGTCTATCGTCCTAGCACTAAGTCAGATCTAGCCTGTGATTCATGATCAAAAACTACTTAGATCTTCTAATTCTCCTACCTTGGCTCTCTCAATCTTTCAAAGTCTTCCATTAGCCTCTTTATCGACCACCTATCTTCCTTCTTCTACCTCGGCCTCTGCCCCTATGGCTTCTTCCTCTACCACTGCTACTAAAGGCAAAGAAAACACCAGCCCCTGAAGTATAATAATGATTACTCCTTTTTGATAGGGATGCTTTTGATTTTGTATTTCTCTTTTTTTTGCTGGACTTTGTTTACTCTTAATTGGATGTGAATTTTTGGCTTCTCTTACTCCATTTTTTTGATAATCCCAAAAGGGGGATAAATTTCTATATGTTAGCCATTTATCTCTATAGTTGAATCCAATATACACTTTAGCTTTACATGATTTGTGATCATCAAACGGGGAGATTTTTGGACTCCTTATGTATTAATCATGTTTTAATGATCACAAATATTATTCACCAAAGTTGACTCCGGTAAATTATATCAAATCATGTGTATTAACGTTTAAAGTATTCTCATGCTTTAAAAAGATCCATTCAAGATCTTAGTTGCTCTATATTCAGTTTACTTTAATTATACTGTATTTGGTCTACTCTCATAATAACCTCTTTGAAAAATGCATATGTTTAACCCACTGGCTATGTCTTTCTGTCACCATGAAGCAAACACCATGAAGCAGACACCGTGAAGCAGTCATCATGAAGCAATACAACTTAATAAAAGGAATCGTGAAGCAATACATTGTGGAGAAAAACACCATGAAGTAAGACACGGTGAGGCAATACACCGTAAAGAAATACACTATGAAGCAAACACCGTGAAGAAAACAGCGTGATGCAGACACCGTGAAGCAAGACACTATGAACAAGACAACGTGAAGCAGACTCCGTGAAGCAGACACCGTGAAGCAGACACCGTGAAGTAGACACTGTGAAGCAAGACACCGTGAAGCATGACACCATGAAGCAAGAAACCGTAAAGCTGAAACCATGAACAAGACACTGTGACCATGAGACATCATGACCATGAGAAACTGTGACACTCAGACACCATGAACAATCTAGACATATTGTGAAGGAGGCACCATTTTCATGACTTACTTTAACACCATTTCTTAAACTATTTTTTACATCCTTCAATTTAATTTCTAACGGACATATTTGATGATTTTAATGCACTGACATAAATAATGTTTTTTGTAGACATATCATCGGAGAGTACAAGGTACGATGATCCGAATACAGGCAACCTGTCAGCTCCAACACAAGAATTTTTTCAAGAGAAAAGTGAAGTGTAACGAAGAATAAAAAAGCGCAATAATGAATGAAAAACAGGGCGGTGAGAACCATAATGAAGAACATTCTTAGAGAATGTTTCAGAAGAAAGTCCCACTGCATACAACTTGACACTTATAAGGAACACACGAAGCATATTTAAAGCATAGATAACATCTTTGTTCTATCTAACCTTTCAATGAACACAAGATGAATCGCGACACTCAGTTTTAAAGACAATGACACAAACTTTGTATCTTCTTCATATCAGAAGTCCATTTTTGCAAAGACAAACACTCAAAGCATCTCTAAACCCATCTCCATATTTATGCTCTATTGTGTATCTATTTATTACCTTTCATACAGAGTGTGTACTTGTAGAACAACACACTCTATTTCTTGCATTAAGCTGAAGGATACAAAATATCCTTACTCAACCATTATATTACTCTTTTGTATACCCACAGATAAGTTTGGAAGAGGTCCATCTGTGGACTTGCTATTTTATACCCACGAAAACTGTGGAAGAGGTCCCTTTGTGGCCTGGTTATTTTATACCCAAGAAAACTATGGAAGAGGTCCATGTGTGATCTGGACAGTCTGAGTACTGTTGTTTACCCCGATCGAGGGTGTGGATCAATGTTTATTTATATAAACTTTTTGGTGGAAGGTGATCACCAAGTCGAGTGGATTAAGTCTCAGCCTGATACTGAACCACTTGTTTCTTATCCATTTCTACTTAAATTAGTCTTCTCTGTTTTATTTCATTAATATATAATTTAGAAATCTCTAATTTCACATTGATAGTTAGTCTTGGAAAGAAGTTATAACTGGCTCGTCTTAGTAGAATAACTTCAAAAGTAATTTTAATAACAAAAATTCAGATTATGGAGAATTAATCAACCTTCTAAGAATTTATTTAAACATTCAAACTCTTATAACAATATAACCCTGATTAAGTGGGATGTATTTAATCTTTGGGGAAACCTTTTAAGAAATATTTTTTTACATAAATTTTTTTAGTTACTCAATTCACCCCTCCCCTATTAAGTAATTTACTCTGACCAACATAAATTTAAAATTCATTATATTATCTAAGTTATAATGATTCAAATTTTTTTATAGATGTGTCGCGTTTATGTATTAAATGATTTTATTTTTCCAAGAAGAGATAGAGATTAACATTAACTATAATTCATAGTGGAATGTGATGTTTTTTTACAAGATATACATGTCATTATTTCCATTCTATGATCCCTTAATTTTGTATATATGAATATAATTTTATTTTATGAGTTGAGGAGAAAAGAATCAGATAGATTTAAAGAATATTTTTTTTGATTGGGGATTCAAAGAGACTCTTAAATAGTGAATAAGGAATAATATAAATTTCAATGAGATTCCAAAGAGGCATATCCCAATGATTCTAATGAAAATATTTTTCATGATTGAACCAAATATTAATACATTTTATACCCATAATATAATTTCAAAACCCCCTCGATCTTATTTTCTATGTATATAAAGGGGCCACATGAAATAGTTTTATATCTTGACCAAATGTGTGAGTAAAAGTGTAATTCACATCCATTCTAATATGTAAAAGTTAATGGTTTATATTCAAAAGTATAATTAGTAATGGTTTATTGGTAACATTTAGAAAACTATAATAATATAGTTTAGTCCCTCAGAACATTTAGGTAAATCTATTTTATACAAAATAGGTATTTGTGGAGGCAAATGTGTATGGGTGACATTCTATGGTACAAGGGGCCATTCAAATGTTCTCAGTGATTAAAACAAAAATATTTTATATATTGATTCATATCAACCTTCATATTTGAATAATAAATTTTCAGTTTTTATGAGTTTATATTATGTTATATACCATAAATATTGAGACTCTATAAATAATAAAGAAAACGAAGTTCCTAGGTGTCACATTTCTACTATTGTGATTGAGAATGTAGGAATTTTATGTAAAATTGTCATCATAAATAGAAAAATTATGCCTATTAATCCATTTAATAAGATAGATGAATTGAAGATATATATTAATGAATATACTGATAATGTTATTATTTGTATTAGTGGGTCGAAATATTTATACATTTAAATAAGATCATCAATCTTATTCTTTTATAATTGGTAAAAAATTATTTTTTTGTCAAATCACGTATCTATATTGGAATAGTATTTGAATTTAATAATATATGTGGGATAATATCCTCTTTTAGTATTGGAGTTTTATTGATTTAGAAATAATTCTCCTTAATATATTTCACAACACCAATACCATGGTGTGATATAAAAACATAATTAATCAAGATAAATGAATAATTTTTCATTCACCACCATAATATATTGTGACCCCTATAGAGTTTAGAGGATTAAATATGTAAATGTGTGAGATTGAGAAAAAATGGATTCATTTGATAAAATTCATCACTCTTAATATCCTAAACATAGTGGGGAATGATGATTGAAAGGACTATGAAGTGATAGAAGACATTTAGGGAGTTGTGGAAGAGGCCAATTTCATACTTTAAATATTTAATCCTATGAAAATATGTTCTTATTATTTATATTGTGATTCATATCCACATGGATTTAAATTTAGTTTATATAAAAATTAAATTTTTATGCATATTTTCTTATAGCGTGACCTCAATCCTAGATAATAATGGTCGGTTGAATACCATTAAACTTTATATTTTTTTCATTTTTACATAGAAATAAAATTCAGTACGTTGAATGATGATTCAAGTCAGAAAATTCCTATATAGGTATTAAATGATGTTAGAGTACAATAAGATTTAATGGGGATATTTATAAAAAATCAGATGATGTGTGAATATGAAATGGATATTATGTTTCTATCAATTCATAATGTTAAAATTATTTTTGAAAATTATTTTAGATTAAAAATATTTATCAAATAAATGATCTTCATGGAGTATTTAACCATTAAATGTTTTTTAAAGAAACAATTAATTCACAATTACATCATATATTGTAATTTATTTTAATGTAAGGGTGGTTATTCCTTTGTATATTATATATATATATAATCCTAGACTGTAGTTGAAAGGATATTATTTCAATGATTTCAATATGAATCATTATAACAGAAACTATTTTAGTTTATTATGATTAAAATAAGATCTCAAAATACTTTTTCTAGTATTTAAAATGTCCATGGTGAAATATGTTTCTCACACAACTGGTATGGTTATAGAATCCTTCTTGTATTCTGACATAGGACTAAGAAGATATTTCTATTGATTTCTTGATTATACTACAAAGATCATTATACAAACCCTTATGTGTTTTTATGCGGATGGTTTGTAAATAAAATTACTGTACTTCTTACCTATTTAAGAAACATTTTTAGTTGATGCCCAGGTAAAACATTATAAAAAATAAATTCCTTAACATCATTGAGTTTGAAATTTAATTATTTCATACCAGAATAAATAATTCAGTTTTGGATTTTATAAAGGCATATAATATAAATTTAAGACCAGTATTAGAATAATTATATTTTATAAAACTTATAGAGATGAGTTAATATGGAAATTTATTCACATTCATAACAATATGCTACATGTAGGTGTGCTCATCCATCGAAAAATCATAAGAAAATATAATATTTTTTCCATATTTTTTTTATAATTTATAAAGAAATTAATTTGGAACATTCTTATTAATATAGTCAACCATTTCATCACGGTTATATTGGTACGAGACTGATGAAAATTCTCTTGTTGGACTCGATTGGCTCATGAAATGGATATAAAAGTTAAAATAATTTCAAGGATTGTGGTTTCCACCAAGATTCAAAAGATTACTTAGGTTGACTATTGATGGTGAAAATTTATGTTTTATGTTGGTGATATTGTATTCTCAATGTGTCATCATGTCTACAAAATTAGAAAATGATTGCATGTGTCTCAAATAAAGAAGAAAATTTGTATTTTTCCGATCACATACACATGGATGTAATTCAGTTATAACCTAGGATAAATTATATAAAATTCTCATTTTGAATTTAGACTAAATTGTTAAAAATATCATTTTGAATAGTTTTATTTTTAGGAAAATTTAATAGAGAAACTAATAAATTCAAAATATTTATTTTTAATGAGAATTTTATATACAGTAATGATGGACAACACCATTTAATATTGATTCCACTTTGTGAAATTTTAAGGAAAACAATTCATATAGTCTGCAAGATTTTAACAATAATTTTTTTTAATAATTTAAAAATGTTTTCTAAACAGAAGTTAATTTTTAGATTTTTGTTTTACCTAAAAATATGATTAATATTTTAATGTTTAATTCTTATTATTTAATTATAATTTGATTATTAGGATTAAAATATTCTAGGATATAGTGAATTAATCAGTAGTGATTAATTATATTCCATTTTCATCATTACCTAATTTCATGAATATATTATGATATTTATATAACCTATTTTGGAAAATAATTTTTAAAATTATATCATTTATTTGTCACAAATCATATTTATGGTATTTCATAATGATTTTTAAATTCATCATTGATTGATTTTATTTTATGTTTTACACAATTAAATTATGTGATTTTATTTTTTCAGTTAATGACATGTTCATGACATGTAAATATTATTTTATACTAATCCCAGGATATGAGATATTGAATTCAATATGATCAACAAGTAAAAATTGATAATTAAGTAAAATTACCAAATTTAATTTTTATCATGGAAAAAATATTTTAGTGACCATTTTAGTGTTTTATAAGATTTCTACATGTGTTATAAAGAGATATGTAAATATAATCATTGGAATTGATATTTCAATTTTAATTTCACATAACTATGATATTTTTTATATTATTTATTAATAGGAAATATGTTGATGAATGACAATATATTTACTATAAAGAAAAAACTTTTTAAACGAATGTCATATATATGGGTTGATGACAAATAGTAAATGGGAAATTTAATCACAGATCAAATGGATTGATATATTTTTTTAAATTATTATTATTTTTACATCTAAGATTCATCCCTGAGGATAATTTATTTAATTAGGGGAATATGAATCATTAAAAAATGTTTTTTATCATGTATTTAAAGAGAACATAATGTGAGGTCTTATACATTTGATGAATGGTAATTTCATTCTTCCATTTTTGGATGACTCACATGTTCCAGTATTGTTTTTGAAACATGTTATATAAGTTTATATAATGGATATCGTATGTCCTAATTTTTTTTAAAATAAATTGATAACATTGGATAAGTCATTAATGATATTATAGTTAAATTATTGATCATATATTAAGATTATCATGTATCATAAGAAACCAATAATTATTTTTTCTTCAGGGATTTGTTAGAATTGAATTTAATTGAATTTATCATTATATATGCCAACAATACATGGGTACATTGAACACACTTGGACTATTAAATTTTATCATTCATAACATAATTATTACTAATTCTAGTGTTACATGGAACTATAGAAAAATAGAATAGGTACTGTGCATTAAAATTGTTGACGTACATTGTTGAATAATGAGTTTAATGGTATTAGGATGTTATGTTATATCACATAATTTTTTTTATGAAATTTATAGTTGAGATCTCTTTTTCATGAAAATATACTTTTTAATCATTTATATATGGGGACTGTATAAACTATCTTGAAGTGTTCATTAAATAGAAATAGGATGGAAAAAAATATCTCATATAGTTAGTTTTTCTTAGAACTTATTATGAGATATATAATTAGTTTGTCTCATGTATATTGATTATGACAATGAAATAATATGAGAATATTATCTTTTTGATAAATGCATTCTTTACAATATAGTTTTTGATAAACATATTAGTGAAATAATCAATTAAGTGACTATATATTTTAAATAATCTGCATGATTTTTATTTTATGATATGGCATGGTGTTATTGTGTGTGTGAATGTTTTTTTATTAAAACCTGTTTCTAACTATGTGTGTGAAAATAATTTAGTGTCACTTGCTTCTAAAGCCTATATCATTCCATCATGGAAGGTTGGGGATATAATGAGTGCATATTCTAGTGAGTCTAGATTGAAAGAATCATCACAATATTTCTCTGATTACATGGAATAAATATTATAAATGGGTGATGATTTTTAGTTTAAAAAAATGTATTGTAAAAAAACCCAAAAACATGATTATAATAATATTAACCAATCAAGCATTAATTCCAATAGACATTTTAATATTTTAGAATACTAAACATGTAAATAATATACAATATAAACATTTTACAATGTAAAAACAAGAAAAATAAACAACATTGTTTAAAAATGGATGTAACAAAATATAATTAACCTTCACCAGGTGAGTTCATCAAGTTTCACCCAATTTAATTATTTTGTTTGTAAACACAACAATAGGGATCCCTTATTATCAAAATATTAGAATGTCTATCTTCCAAACCATGGATTTCCATGATAATCATAATTAGAAAATGATCTATCTTACTATACTCATGGTATCTCGATCCAATTAATCAGACAAACCTCTATCTCCATATCCTTGGGAGCCTTTAATAATCTCATTAGATAAAAAAATAGCAATATGAAAACCTGGATAATTTATAACAGAATTATCCCACATTGTATTCTTTAAGAGAAGATATATAATTATTTAAAATGAAAGTACACTCAGAATGGGGACCATGAAATCAATAAAATAAGGCTTCAAGTTTCAGGTAGTTAATTATAGTATTATCCTTGAGAATTTGGTCATATTTATTGAGATTGGGGTTTAAATCATAATATTTGATTTAAACAATTCTTAGGAACTAATTGAATGGAATTAGACCCCTCATTTTCACCTCTGTATGGATTTAACATAACACTTTTTCTCAAAATTGTTTTGGTTTATTAATGTTAAAATACACTGAAAATAAAAAAATTTAATAAAATCTGTCAATCCCTACATTATACACACATTACATCTCAATTCGGTTTAATTTTTATATCTTTTTCTGAGAGGTAATAAATGTGTCCATCTGATAATTACTAAATTTCTCGAAATAAAATATTTCATATATTTCATTCTAGTATATATTTCATATATCCTTCCATTAAAATATAATTTATTTCAAGTAAAATTTCTTATCTATATCCATTGATTGAACTTATTTTGAATCTGATATAATTGATTTTCTCTATCTAGGAAAACAAATTTCCATTATAACTATATGACTTCACCCAAAATAATAAACATTAGATGAAATAATGTTTTGAAAAAAATATAATAGTGAATTGTTATTTTAAATAGTAAATGTAGAAAAAGATCTTTTTTCATAGAAATATACCCATTTTTTATATCATAATACACAATACTAAGAGAAATTTTAATTAAATCATCAAAAAATACTTCCCTTGACATAAACGTCTCTCAACTTCACTACCTTACCCAAAATTATAATTTTCAAAAAAATACTAGGAATACTTTTGGGTAATAAGAGATCATGAAAAATATGAAACAAAATATACTATATTATATATATATATATTGAATCAAAAAGTCGTATCACATTCATATATGAAAATTTAGCATATAAGTATCAATAACTTAAATATCATCCCAAATATAGATATGGATTTAGTGTATCAATTCATGTGGAAGGTTTTATTTTATTACACTGACCAATATTCCTGAGAATTTCAATTTTTTTGTTCTTTATAAATATATAATTCATCTTCTTGTAGTTTTTTTCTAGCTTCTCGATATTCTCATATTTTGATTAAAAAAATATTATTCCATTTTCCTTCTATTTATCTTTTTTGTAACTATTCAGAATTCACAGAGTATTAATAATGAGAAAATTACTTTGAATCATCAATATATGTTTAGAATTATCCTACAACAACACTGAAACTATCTATAATCTTAGATATTGACTGTCTGAACCTTTGTATTCCTATAATTTTCCCATCAAAAAAATGTTCACCTTCCTTAGTTCTTTTTATCCATAAGATAATTATTTTCAACTTTCTGAATTCTACTATTGATTTTTCCATAATATTTTGTAACTCTATATCATCATGAATAACATACTCTTCTAATTTCATAAGAGTATTTGATTGATGGATAACATCAAACCTTCCATAACTGTATTTTCAATAGGACATAATTTAATTTAAGATAATCGTAATTTCTTTAATCCTCTTGATAAATCCTTTAACAAAATCATCATTATTGAAGTCCTATTTTAAAATGATCTCAATAGTTAATTAGATTAATAATCTGAAATTTCATACAGAATATCTTATCATAATCAATGGGGAAATTTTTGTTCGTTATCAAAAAAATGTTCATTGATATATTTCTTGATTTTCAAAATTTTCATAATTATAATAATTACATTATTGAAATAGTCTTAAAATGTAATCTAGTTTTTCAATTTCAAATTATTCATCCCATGAACATGGTAGTTACTAATATTTTTGTGATGGAGATGTTAAATATATAGAATTACTTATTATGGATTCATTTAGAGAAGAGTCCTTTGGTTTTGATGATATTTATGAATATTTTTCATATCCTTATAATTAATACCTATAATATATATATTTTTAAACAACATATTCTATATAAATATATTTTTTTTGTAAAAAATAATCTCAATAATTTATTTACCCATATATTTTGGAACATGATTAGTAAATTAATTCCTATTCTCTTTTGGAATATAATGATAAACATTGATTTTATATTAAAAAATAACAATTCTTCTCTATTTACATTAATAATTTGTTGAATAAAACGTGATTACATTAATTTAGAGGTTAACCTTTTTCATCATCTTTCATTTATTCAAAATCAACTTCTCTTATATCCTTATATTCAGTATGGTGAAAGGAATTACTAAGATCACCATCCTTAATTTATATTTTTCTGTTTCAAAATTTCATTAATGGTGTTAACAAACATGGTATTAATTTTTTACGAGGTTTCTATGGTATTTTTTAAATGATTATGGTGCCTTTATTCGAAAATATTTTTTTTGATTTTCAATCTATGATGATAAAAAATCATTGAGTACATTTTTCATAAGATTAATTTCTATATGGAAGAAAACTAATATCATCACAGAGATAGTATGACTACATATATCTAATGATATAATCATCATTATTAATATTTTCTACATCCCTAAACAGGATTGGAAAACTACAAAAAAATTGAATAAATCTACATTCTTAACATTATTATCTTACTTTAAATGGATTCAATATAATTGAAAAATAATTACAATTTTATACTTCAAAAAATTGAAAACAAAATCATGGAAATTGATATCATTAACATTTAAAGTATCTTTATCATATTTAATGGAAGTAAAAATCATAAAATAAAATTGAATAAAATCATTTCTTTTTGATATAATTGATTCATAATTCATACATTCTAATTAAAATTTTTTTTTTCAAATTACCTTTTAAAAAAACTTCTTTATCTAGATTTTTTAGTAAAAAATATAACTTTTAGTTTTATAGATATTCTAAATAATTCTTCTATATACTTATTATTTATGATATTATTGTTACCAAACAATATGAAAGAAACATTATTTAGAACATATACATATTTTAAAAAATAATTATTATGAAACTCGAAAATGATTCAAGGATAATGTAGATAACAATAATTCTCTTGTAACCCAAAATTTATCCCATCCAATAACATATATTACTATTTTACTAAATTTTCAAACAACCCAAACATACAATTTTATAGAATTTATTCTCTCATGATCTCTCAAATAAGAAAATCTACACATGAGACCATTAAAACTTATCAAAAAATAAATTATTTGTGAAAAAAACTAAAATAAATTATATAGAGATGAATTAATGTTCTAAGATCCATTATATATTAAATTGGTGATGAAAAAAATGATAAAATCCTACTATATATTAGATAAATGAGTGAAATTTAGAATTACAAATGATTTAATAGATAAGATTATATCTCATAAGTAATAAGATTAAAATAAATGTAAATTAGTCTATATTTTGAAAGTATGATCTTCATAAAACAAATTATTTAAATATTTGAGATTACAAAGAAAAATTTCATTTATTTATAATATAAAAAATTATTACAAAAAATTAATTTTATTTCATATATTAATTATAAAATGAATTTATACAATCTAGACTTTAGGGATTTTATAAACATACATTATAAAGATATTTTATCTGAATGTTTTATAACATTATGAAATAACAAATATGGGAAATAAGTTCATTTTAATGATGAATTATAAGAACCTAATATTCATAAGAAATATAATATTCATAAAATATTATTGATTATATTTTAGAAATAATTAGGTTACTCCAAAAAAAATTCAATGAAATAAAAATATACCCCTATCATGGGAATTTTTTCACTATTAAGATATATGTAAAAAACAAGTAAATTAATGATGACATTATGTTAATCATTCCAATATTCTATTTAATAGATATAAATATTTCAAATTAAATGGGTTTTTAAAATATCTATATAATTTAATTACATTTTAATTAATTAAAGAATAATATCTCTTAATTGGATGAGATATTAGAGAATGCAATTTCGTATATCTATATGATTCTTAAGTGAGTGATATGATGGGTTATTAAAAAATTATATCACACTAGTGTTTCCACAAAAAAAAGAAATTATAAGTAAAACTCATTCCAATCACATTGAATATGAGTCACATCTAGAACAATTTAGAAAGAAATCATTGACCAACATTATATCCCATTGTAAAAGAAAAATGTTCTACTATTTTTTTCGTCCCATTTTCCCTCACCCAATTATAATATTTAAATTTATTTAATGATAAAAACCTCTCTTGGAAGAATAGAATGTAACAATATCCTAAGATACACTAAGATATAGGGACATTGATTTATTATGTAGAAGATGATATTCTTTTACATTGTCTTGAAATTTCACACATAAGAACATTGAAAACATTAAATAAATTCTAGTAGTTTTTAGATATTTCAAAATTATAATCATTCCCATAAATGGATTTTGATAAAATTTATTCCAATATTGATCAAGATAAAAGGTTTTAGGAAATATGATAAGAGTATTCGTAATTTTTAAATTTTTAAAGCAAAAATTTATAAGTAAATCATTAATATATCTTTAGGGAGATAAAAAGGGAACTTTTAGTTTTTGAGACACTTAAAAAATAAGGCATGCAGGTCAGTTTATCAAGTATTCTCAATTGAAACATAGATTTTACCAGATTTGAAAAATAATTGGATTGTTATTTTCATGATAAACCAATGGTAATTTATTAAATATATATATTTAGAGTAATAGTATCTTCAAAATCATTAATTATTAAAAAGGTTTTATCCAATACTCTATTAACAATTTGTTTTGAATTATAATTTTATTCCCTATCATACAAGTCATTTAGAGATATTTTATGTAAATAAGGTTACATAGTATGATGGAATAAAGATTCCAAAAAATACATAAATTTATAAAATTGTTTATGGTTTAATAAAACAACCTCCAGAATATATCTATTAACAAAATAAGACATTAAATTTAGTCGATATAGTTTGAAATTGAGATATTACACAATATCCATTTATATATGGATAGATTCCAGTGTTTCTATTGTTGAAAAATATTCATGATAATCATTTTCTTCTCATCAATTTTCCCCTTTAAAAAAACCTTTTGTTATTTCTAAAAATAATTCCATTTTCATTACATCCATTTTAAATATCCCATTTAACTAAAATAATAAAATATCATTTGTTTATTGTATTAAATTAAATTATTTGATAATTTAAAATTCATTGAATTTAGGAAGCATTTACATTATCCAATCCTAATCACATAATGTTAAAAACATGAGTTCTAGTTTCAAACATAGATAATAATTCATAATATTCACATTTAAATTATATGGAATATTGTGTTTTATATGTTGATCATTATCTCCATTGAAAATATTACTTGTAAAATTAAAAAACATTGAATGATCTCTTGGATATGATAAATATTTTTCTTCAACAACAAGATGATCTTCTTCCAAATGTATTATGTATAAAATTATTTCTTCTACTGATATTCCATCTGAATAATTTTCATAAATGTTTTGAAAAGTATTTTTAAAAACATTATCAAAGGATATATAATATATTCATTAATAATGGATCAGTTTTATCCAACATGACCCAAAATATTTCCTCACCAGTGAATGTACATTTTTTAAAATTACTATACGATTTATTAGTTGTAGAATTGTTGAGAAATATCACATCAAAAAACCGGAGATCATCTTTATATTTAGTATATTTATCATTATGAATGAACACTTTTAATCTAAAATTTATGATATAATAATGTTTATTATTTATTATATTCCACAAAATTGAATGAAATTTATTATGAATTTTTGAATTTAAAACTAAAATGATAGTACAACATGAAGTACCCAATGTTTTAATACAAAAAAATTACATTTGAGTAATGAAAAAACATTGATATAGTTATTACCTAATAATTTATACTTTTTTATTAAACTAATCCTTTTTTGAGTTGTTCAATGATTTGATAATTTTTATGGAATTCCTTTTTACTATAATCTTATTTAAAAAAACTTAAAATTATCCACCAAGAGAACATTGAATAGTAACCAAGGGTAGATAATTCCAAAATATAACATTGCTTAGAAATATTATTACTTTTAAAACATAATCATATTTATTTATTAGGAAACAAATCAAAGTGCATCAAATGTAATAGTCAACCAATACATAAATATATATTTTTCTTATACTACATTTCACTTCATATTGACTACATAAATTTATGTAAACTAAGATTTAGGCTTCAGATGATTAAATTTCACTAATAGATTTAATTTTGGAATTATATTTCATAAAAAATATACAGGGGTAATAAATATTAAATGAATTAAACCTTTGATCTTGTAGATATTATACATTTATATTTTTATAATGATTATATAATGTTGTATAATTATAGTTTCCAAAATATCTGTTCTAAAAACATGATTGATGTTATGTTTCACCTAAAAAATATAGAGTTTTTTTATTTCCTCTATGTGAAATGTTTTAACATTCTTGTACCAATATATAGAAATAATAAAAATAAATTCCAACCATTAAACTATAGATTTATCATTCAAAAAATATCTCAATATTCCTTTATATTAAAATTTACATATGATGATGAGATTGCATGTATGTCCTGCATCATTTAAAATAATAGAATAAACATTAATAATTATTTTAACATTAATTGTTCTAAAAAACATTCCAATATAATTGTCCCAAAAACATACTTTACCACTATTAATTTTTTTATATACTAGAAAAACCTCTTGTTCCCATTGATATTCCTCAAAAATCAACCATAAATATACCACATGTTTTGCCGAGTGGCAGTCAAACATTTTCCCTATATTAAAAAGACAACATTTTTGGTACCCTGAATTTCTTGGGTCCTAATGTATTGGAAAATATATAATTTTGATTCCACATATATCCAACATTATTATGTTATATATATATATATATATATTAAGTCATTATAAATATAACCATTATGAAAATCAATGGTACTCTATTAAATGAAATTTTCTTAATTTTTTCAATATAGACATTGCATTAAAAAATGTATAATTATTATGAAAAATATAATATTGATGAAAATGAATTTTTTTATCTATAATTTATTTTGGAATGACTTTTATATTATCTAAACTCTCTATAATGAATATCAAAATTTTCCCATAAGTAAATTTTTTATGATGTTTTATCCATCTATGAACTTTTGAGTTATGTTTTATATATAAATTATTATTTTCATGAGATAAGAAATGATTATAATTTTTATATAACTATAATGTATGTTTATATATCTCAAAATTATGTTTTTAAATTCTATTATTCGACATGGAAATTTATTCCTTATCATAATCTTTGTCTCTAATAATAGTAGAATTATTTTTCTCATGTAAGGTAATATATATTTTCATTTCATTATAATATATTTAACCATCGTAAAATTCCCATATAATAATTTTTTATTAAAAAAAAATTATGTATAAAAAACATCTTCATTATAAGTTTTTGGATAACTTACCTTTATGGAATGTTTTTGATGATATTACTTGTATGAAATAGTCATGTAACAATGGTTGTTGTTTAGAACACTGGAATTCAATTTAGAAACATTATATCTATCGATACTTCACTAAAAAAATTAAAGATGTTTTTCCTCCAAATGAAATGAAAATGAATAAAACCTTTAATATTTTTATCCATTACCCTTTATAATATTTCTTTAATCTTATATATTTTCTTTTAATCCTTAGACAATCAGGATTGATATACCCTGGTTTCCAACAATCATAATAAATTATATCCAATCCACATTTCCCCTTAATTCAATCATCATTTCTCTTCAACTACTTATAATTACAGTTCTTTATTACAAAAAATCTATTCATCCACTTCACTATATGATCATGTTCTGATTCACTATATTAGGGGTTCAATAAGATCATCCAAACAAAACTTTTTTTTGAATTTTTCTCATCTACTATTTTCCTATTAGATCCCCAATCATTGGTAGTGATTTCGATAATATTCATAATAAGTTCACCATAAACTGTATTAATGTATATAATAGCTAATTGTTTTTAAAATAGTCATAAAAAATTATGTATCAAATAAATAGTTTCACCAGGTTCGTAATAAGATGTTTGATAATATTCATGATGAATTTTTATTTTTGTATATAAAACATTATATTTTTTAAAAATATTTACATCAATATTTATCTATACATTATTTTATATTTTAGAAGAATATATCTGAATATATATATTATTTTTCAGTGATAAAAATATTGTATTTTAAAGACTGTAATTTAATTATGATTGTATCTACTTTTCATTACTAAAATCCATCACTTTCTTATCATGTATCTCATATTTTATGTTCAACATAAAAATATTTTAAATGACATTATTAATAAAAAATATTCTGTTGATCCATATAATATTAATATTCATCACCGACAACGATTTTTGTTCTACTATGAATCATATTTTCTTATGTGAAAATGGAAAAACTTTTCCACATAAAAATAATAATTTTCCCTACCAACATGGTTTTTATAATGAATGATATCTTTAGACCTGATCTAATAATTTTTTTTCCTAGGTATGTTTGGAATAAATGCTACATGTTGTTGGGGGTGAATTTTAGTTTATATAAATTTAAAATTTAAAATTCTTAGAACATAGATAATAATAAGGATAATCAAAGAATAAATCAACCTAGTAGAAATTATAATTTCGGTGTAAGAAACAAGTAAGTAAAACCCAATAAATACAATGGATATAATAAACAGTGGTATTATAGTGATTTTTTTATATTCAATGATTATAAAAATGTATAAAACATACATTATGTGAGGTATCTAATTTCACACAAATGATATGCAACTCTTTAAACCCTGTATTTGGTGTCCATGATTATCGACATGTTAGAAGGTGTATCATCAAATGAATTGAAGATCAAGATTATCCATATTGGACAAGGATCTATCTCCATATAATAAGGACGCCATGATTCACCTGATTTTTAAAAAAACAGTCACCATATACCTAGGATACCTTTTTCAACATGAATAGAAAAACAGAAATTACATAATACAAACATAGAAAAATTATAATAAAAACTCAAACAATGTATGCTCAAAGAAAAACTCTCAAAAGATTAAAAATAAATGTTCAATTTGAAAAACTATTCCTCATTAATTTAAATTAATGATTCAAATCATATGTAGTAATTTTTCTACTTCTCCTTGAGCATACAGTCCTATTTTTAGATGTTGGCATAAAAATCATAATGATGAAATATATAACATCAAGGGATCATCTTTAATGAAATAAATTAAAAATAAAAACATTTTATGGGTGAATTATGATTTTAAATGGTAATAGAAGAAATATAACATTTCAATCAATAATTCCCTCTTAGCATGAAGGTTTTTAAATCATCTTCGAACATCCATTTGGATTTTGAGAACCAAATTGTTCCTCTCTAGTAAGGTTTCCTGAATTTCCCCTGCACCTCTTCAAGCAGAACACATTATTTTCCATAGAAGGTATTTTTGGCTAACCCATTAAGTTAGATTCATCTACCCTTAATCTTACTCAACCCTCTATTGCTAGAATTTTCACTGAAATCGATATCCATAAACCACTGCCTTCACGATTTTGGAAACAAAATGGAGACAATGGATTTATTCAACATCGTTTCATTGAGAATTCTCCAGCATTGTGCAAGAAATGATCACAAATTAGTCACTCCATTAATGAATGTGAGAAAACTTGTTATGATCCTCGACCTTTTTCTCTCTCCAAATAGATTTTGGTAAAAAAGAAGCCTCAAAACACACTATTAATACTTGTATTGTGAATCCTACTAAAACCTCTATGGTTAACCCTCCCTATGATAATGAGACCTTTTATACTGCTAGAGAGAAAATTCAGGACACCTCAAATGTCGAAGCACCCATTCTTGAGGTAGGTAATTCTATGCAAAATGAGGAAGAAGATGGGAAAATGGATCAAGATGTTTCATTTGAGCTGGAAAAATATTTGGTATTGGAGAATTACTACCTTATATCGAGTAATAGAAAGGGTAAAAAGGTATAATTGACTCAGATGTCTTCATCATGCCATGTTCTATAAACACATGGAAGTGTAGGGACAACACTAAAATTGAAATAACAATAATCATGCATTCTATTTCTCCTTACTTAATGGTACATAACAAACTTCCCCCATAACCACTTCCTAATGATAAAGTAATTTCCTCCTCTGATGCTACAACTTCCTCTTTTTATTATAACTTAGTAGATTCATCTTGTGAAAATGATGAAACTGCCTATAGGAATGTATATCAATTACCGGAAGATTGGGAGCTCTCAAATGATCTTGATTCATAGATTGAAGAGAAAGACAAATTTTTTTTGGTCAGTATAAGAATGGAGAGATGTCAGTGGATACGTATCTTGATCTCCGAAAGTGGATGTTCATCAAAGTGGTTGAAGAATTTAAAAAGGACCCAATCTATAATTTTAAAGGCATACCCTGGAAGTAATTTTTCTCGAGGTTAATTGTAACTATCTCTTCCAAATATGTGCTTCTTTTCTCTATCGTTTTCTTGGTTTTTTTACTTTGTTTTATTTCATCAGCTTCTTTTTCTTCATCGATGGTCCTTTCATGAGCGACCTTCCCTTATGGTTTTTCTGTCTTGTTTTGTTGTAGTTATATGAAACTTTATATTAGGACATGCTACTCTAGAATTTTCCAGCTGGTTTGTCCTATAGACAGTTTCATTCTTCCACTACTCCTCATATTACTTCATTGGAAGAGGCATACATACGACCTCTTTTAGTGTTTGTGTTGCAAGTGTGAGGCCTCTAGTTTGAGCCTTCATTTATTTTGTTTGTCAATAATTCTCTACTGGTGTAAGTGAATTACGACTCATGGTTTTTTCTATTTATCTTTTGGTTTTAAGTAATTTATTAGCACATGAATTGGGTGACCGGTTCATGTCAATTTATTTTAAAAATTCTATTGATTTATCAAAATGGTGAATTTTTCTACTCAATAGAAAAAATAAATAAATTCTCCAGAAAGGATCATTCAATATTGAAATCATATTATAGGAAATATAAATTATAGGTGAAAAATTATAGTATTTTAAATAAATATGTTGTTTTTTAAATATTTTGATATCACAGATTTCAATATTATCATTATTGTAATGCATTCAATTAATCAATAATTTGAGTAAATTATTATAATTTACAATCATTTTTATGATATTAATTTATTTATTTTTATACTATATAGATATTTAATTGACATTTTAGGAAATACTAATAAGTTTATATTCACCTCTAACATTAACAATCTTGTGGGAATTAATACATAATATTATTTAATATTAGTAGAGGTAATGTCTAGTTCATTGTGACTGATAGGTTACAGATCCATTGTTATGATATAGAGGTTGATGATGGTGGTTTTTTCATGAGTTAAATTGATTGATATTATATAGTATATACAATTCTATATTTATTGAATATTGTAAAACTAACTATTTTTCTACTATATAATATCAACTATTTTTTTAATATAGAATTAAATTTCACCTCAACTGTTTCACGTTTTGGTTTATTTCAAAAGGTATAATTAATTCTTTATTGAATTTTTTATCACTTAACATATTTTATTATTATCTAGAGATTATGTTAAAGGTATCCAATGTGGTTTCTCAATTCATTTCATGAGAATTGAGTCTATAGGGAAACCCATTTTTATAAAGTGTTCTTGAAAATTCATTTTTGTTAATGTCTCAATCTATGGGCCCCCGTTTGATCAATGAGACGGTTGAATTAATTATTTGTATATTTAATATTCCAAAATGTTTTTATAATACTTTTATTTTTTCATAATTTATAATGTATCTCCCATACATGTCTAATATCATAACATGGGAAAATGTTGAGCTAGAACGTAATGTGTCTTTTATAGATAAGTATAAAAAGGATGTTGATCGTGTGAGGAAAATAATTTATAAATACATTATTCTAATTTATTTGATGTTATAATATCATTGAATGATTTCTGAAGAGGCAAGGGATGAAGATTTATAAATTTTACAACATCAGTAGTAGATAATCCTTGAAAAAAAATCTCAGTGATTGTTTAATGAACAATAATCATATGATGGAATGATTTATCATACACAAAAATTAATTTTCATTATTGATATTTATATTGGGGGTTCTTATAAATAATATCAAATGTTTAATTTCCTTTCATAGTTTAATTTCTTATTTTTAAATATATATGAAGGTTATGTGGTTAGGTGAGTAGTTAACTTTTAAGTCTACCTAAGTGATGAATTAGAAACAGTTGGGAATTATCTAAGAACAAATAGAAGAATGATTATCATATTAACATTATCTTCACTTCATATAAGGAATTTTCATCCTACAATTGATTCATGGTTTGGATCCTGGTTAGTATAATGATGTTCCTGAAAATTAACATCGTTAAATGATGTGAAAATTATATTTATGAACCCATATTTACAATAAATAATTAAATTACTAATTTTATTAAAAATTATAAATATCTATTGTATATTGGGGGGTCATTTTATTATTTCTAAACTATAGAGAGAATATTATCTGTAAGTATTAATTAACATACTAGGACTAAATATGTTAGAATTCAATCTCATATTGTTTCATTAATTTTTCTTTCCATCCCTCTATAATAGACAAAGATTCCAATTGAATCTCTATATTTTTGTTTTGTATTATTGAATTACATGGTTTTGGAAATAACATAATACATTCATCATGATTATATATTGAGAGATTCAATATTGTAAGTGTAATTCACAGTGTTTTCATTTTTTAATTATTTGTATTTTGATAATTATGTAGGTTTCATTAATAACTTATGTGAAATAGATAGTTTCATATACATTTTTATTAGTTTTATTCTATTTTGGATTTTATTTATTGAAATATTATTAACTTAAAAATGTTCAAAAAATATTAATTTTATAATAATTTGATTTCTTTGTAAATTGGAGTTTCAATTAACCATCCATTATTTAATTTAATATTAGAGATTTAGAAAAGGGGAATTAATATCAATGGAATTGTATACATTTTGGAATTTAAAATATATTTTTTTAATTAATGTAGATTTTATTTTCTACTAATTGGGACATAATTATTTTTTACATACATATGACATGAATTTTATGAAATAAAGATTAATTTACCAATATGAAATTATAAAAATTCATGATGACATGGTATTAAATAAAAATATTGAATTTTATAACTGGATATGTTTGGTTTGATATATAAAATTCAATATAAATAAATGAGTGTAATTAAATTATTCTTTTGAGGTTTATCAAATGGGTTTTGTGTGTTTGTTTAAATGGTTATATTGATTCATTGATTCATAACCTCAAATATTTATCCATATAAATTTATAGGAGCATTGGAGAGTGTGTGTTATTGTGAGAAATGTTTGAAGTGGCCATGGAATGATAGAGAAATATCTCTCTTAATCATGGAAAATAATAATAATCAATGTTAAGTAATTTGGAGACAATGTGGTTAATATATATGGTATGGTGAGAAAAGTTTTGATGTTATTGGTTGAATAAAGAATAATATTAAATAGATTTGTGAAAAAAAATAACGAGTATATACATATGAAGCCTTAACATGACGTTATGGAATTGAAAAAATAATTATTTTCTAATTGATTTAAATTAACGGGAGTTATTTATATAATTAAAATAAATATTGATATTGGAATTGGTTCGGGAAAATATTTATTTTTACTATTTTATTAAATCACACATTTTTATGGCAATTTGGTAAATATGATATTTTTCAAGGTTGGGTTTTTTTGGAAATAAATATTTTTTTTGAAAGTTACATTTTTTTTCATTAAGGATTATATTATGTTTAGTAAAAAGGATATTTTTTTAATAAATGGTTTTTTAATACATGGTAAATTAATGTATTCTTCAGTAATTTTAATTTTTTGATTTATCAAATATTAGCAACATTTTACTTGAAATTAAATTTCATTTTTTCATTTGAGTCTAGGAAAAAATTTATGTATGTGTATACACACACCTGTAAGCCCCCTCAGTGGACTATTAGTCTTGATTGGTCATCATGCTTGAAAATGGATGATGTTTCTCTTAATTACCAGTGAGATTTAGTTTGATGTTGGAGGTACCATGACAAAGAATATATTATATATCTTGGTCTTGTTTCCCAGTGTCAGCACGAGTTAACAAAAATTATTTGATACTTTGTATTTGGTATGATCACGTAAAACATGTTTCTTCAGATGTGAAAATATATATTAAAAAGTCTTTTTGTAATATTTATTTTATACGAGTATATAGGGTTTCATAATTTATTCATGACAGTATATAATTTTCTACCTATTGTTTTGTATCCCTCACCACTTTTTTGTAACATAATATGACCAGGGGATGTGCTTTTGTCCATGTTGATTATCAATTTTTTCTTGAAAAACTGGGATTTGGTTTTCATGGTGTTACATACCCAAATTTCAATTTTAAAATTTGTACCTTGACATCCTCAATTTTATTCTAGATAATCTAAAATGAAAAACACCAATATTTATATTAAATGCATATACATCATATAATAAGTATAATTATAAAATTACAAATACATATCCCTATAAAAATATATAGATATAGTATTATATTCTATGAACAATGTGAAATTCCCTCCTATGGTGACAACAATACCTCAACAAAACCATTAAATGCGAAAAACATAAATATTAATCCATAGTGCTACCATTTCCATATGACAAAAAAAATTCTAATGCTACATATACAAATTTTCAATCATTTAAAATAATAGATATGAGAAAAAATGTGGAACAACCAAATTCAATCCCAAAGATAAGAACATGAAATAAAAATTTGGAAATAAACCCTTTCAAAAATATCACAATGATCAGTAAAAAATAATAACATAACATCATTATTCTCCTAAAGTTTATCATTCATTATATAAATCAGTTACATTACTGACAAATAAATTTGAGTTTTATATCAAGGATTTATCAATTTTCTATATCGTTTTTATTTTCTGTTAAGAGTTTTAATAAATTTGGAAGAACATTATTGGCAAAAGTGGATATATATTTATTTATTTAATGATGATTCCAAGTTTGAATGTTTGACATTATGATAGTTCTTTCACAAGTTAATATTTTTTTAAATCATTTGAAAATATGGGATGATCATAAAATTCTGTTTAAAGGTAATAAAAAATATATAATATTATTAGTCTAGTGAAAAGAATGAAAGAACATGAAAATACGTACCATTTTCACATTTAGACTTTTAGCACAAAAAATAAAAAAATAAAAATATTTATTATAAAATCAAACATTTCTAATTGAAAAAAATTAAAATAATTTTAAAAAATCATTAGAAACAAGTGGAGTATGAGAAGTCAGGGAAAAAATCCATGAAAAATAGACCATTCCTCCTTTAATGTCTAAGAACCATTATTTCCTCATCAACTTATAATATTTCCCTAAAAATAATAGAATTAGTAACGTATGTATCCTTGGAAATCATATATAAAACATGTATTCATACAATTTTATATTATGTCAGAATAAATAAATCCCAGCTATTTCTATAGGAGTAACCTACTCCATTCTCTCCCTAATATTTTTCATCAAAGAGTAATCATTACACAATACATTGAATAGATATATCATGAACAATTGTTATCATAAACCTTATTAGGCTAACCGATCATCTATTATAATTTTGAATTATATTATCATGAAAAAAAACATTTTTTTGATTTCTATTTTTCGTAATAAAATCTTGGAAAAAATCATTTTCCCTCATTTGTTAAAGAATTTCCATTTTCATTTATCCATATAGAAAAATAACCTTTTTCTTTGAAGACACTAAAAATTTTAAAAATCATAGATGAGATGTAATTTGACCATCTTTGAAAAAATGATAAAACTTAGGGTTGTCTAGATAATAAATAATGTATATTATGATATTACACTTTTGTCAATCCATATATATTAAAAGTTTCCTTTTAGAACATTTATAAATTTTTTAAAACAATCCCATAAAAATCATTGAAAATATTTTTTAAATACATTTTTATTAAAGAAAAATATAGTCAAAATTAATGTTAGAAATTTGTAAATGATTAATACAAATAATAATGAATAATTTATAACAAACTTTACATCTATGTAATTGAATTGGAAAAAAAATATTAAAACAAGAATTTTAGAATAATGTACATTATATTATGTCTAGTTTAGATTCATATACTCACTAACTCCAAAATAATAATATTTTATTTTTTATTTATTAAAAATAAATCCAATTCCATTTTTTCTATTATCATTAATTTTTTAGTTTTTTTATTATCTTTTTTATTGAATTAATAAAATTCTAATGTTAACATTGGTAATTTTTGGGACATTTAGTTGACAACCTTAATATATCCTTGGTGGAATGATCATTAAAAAAGAGTTTTAGTTCCATTAACAGAAGAATTATAAAAATTTCACAAGTTATATATATATATATGTTAAATAAAATTTTAAAGCATACCTTATATGTTTGTCAATAAAAATCCAACATTTCATTTTTTGGAGATAGTAGCTTCAATGTGTTCTTGAATGATATTTACATTTTCTTAATGGGTGGAAAAGAAATAAAGTATAAAATATTTTTATTTTCATAATATATAAAAATTTGATAAATATAAAGATTATTTTTTATTTCCATCCTTATGACTATATTTTGATGCTATAAATGAAAGATGAAACACATAGATTCATGGTGGTTTTAGTACACATGTACACACAAGTGACCATATCAAATTTCAGTAGATATATCGTTAGGAAGGTATGTAATATATTATATTTATATTTTCATAATTATGTTATTAATATAATATATATTCCTTTGTTCCTTTTATTTACCAACCATATGAAATTATGATGAAATGTGAATCACATCACTTCATGAATGTGGAAGACAACATGTATTCAGGAGGGATGTTTTAATTTCCTATTAGATAGAAAGGGAGATGAAATGATATTTTACCATATTCAAGAAAACATTGAAGTATATTGAATTTAATTATGTAATTATTTCATAGTGTATAAATAATATTTTATATAGGAAGAAGATGAAATAAATATGAAACACTTTGTTTTTATTTATACCCCTTCTTTGGAAACTATCCCTTCACATACACCTTATACCTTCATATGATTTTCTTTTTGTGAAACCATGTCCCCTATGACATGGGAAGGATTAAAGTGAAGGGATATGGGTAGGGTTTTATTGTTATATCATTCTATTAAAGTTAGATATATAGAGGAGAGCAGTCACTCTTTTATAATTGGGGGGGAGTGGAACAATAAAAAAATACATAAAAACATTATACACATATTCTATGTACTTATTGAAGTATTATGGATAAAAATTGACATATTATGTACCTATGATGATGAGGATTAAAGTTCCACTACTAAAATATAATTTCAATATGTATTTAGAATATTTTTAACTTTATTTACCTCTCTTAACTACTTCATTAAATCGTTTAACAATTTTTATAGTGAAAATGATTTACTAATGATTCTATTCAAAATTAGCACAGAATATATTGACCATACTATAAAATTTGAACCTCATTATTTCAAATATGAAATCCATTATATCACATCAAATTTTAGGAGGTAATTTAAAACCTAGCTATACTATAAGTATGAAATCTATAATGAAAATATTTTTTATGAAAATTACCTTTTATTCATGAAAATAATTTTATATCAAAATAGTATATTATACTGATTAATATGGAATTAATTGAATTTTATTTTCTCAAATGGTTATAATTTCACTTTAAACCAAAATCAAAATGTCATGCAATTTTTAATATAATAGAAAAAAATTAAATTAAAAAAAACAATTCTTACTCATAAACAAATAATTAAACATTTCGTAAACATCCAAAATATTCCTCTTAAGATAAATTCATAATGATGAATAAAATAATGAATTATGATTTATCAAATTTAATTTCAAAAAATAATTAATATATCTTTTAAATAATATTGATGATTAAAAATAAAAATAAATTATTTAATTAAAACTATTCCTCGATAGACTGAATGTCCATATAAAATCATATTTAAACCTATTATGAATTTGAATCTCCAAAACGAATAAATATAATTCCTAAAAATTCTTTATTTCTATGATTAATATAGCTTTCACATTCTTACACGTATATGAAATTGTATCCTAAAAATTTTATAAATTTCATATGAAGTTGAGGTTATTTTTCCCCCATAACATTTTTAAATCCCCATATTGAATCCTTAGTCATATAATTATTCCATAAAACAATAAAATGGCTATTAATAATATTTCATAATTAAATCTCTTTGAAATAAAAAATCTAAACCTTACTTCCTTCATAGGAATTACTATTAACTAACAATACCACCTCTTGGATCAAAACATTAGATGAATCATGTATATATTTCTATTTCAATAAAACATGAAACACATCATGTAACTAAAATTAACAGAGAGGTAAGTCTAGTGAATAATAAACTTAGACTCCATTTTCTATAATTTCTTGTAATCGAACAAATTATGGGCATTACATTTTTTCTAAAATACTTAACACCTTTACTAGGTTATAAATTAATAAAAACAAGATATATAAATGCAAAAAAGATATCTTTTCTATTTTTTCTATATAACTATTCTTCATTCCTTAATAAACACTTTTTTAGTGATAAACTGTCTTTAACATCTCAAATTTCCCTTCTACCAACACTGGTGCATCCAACATCCATTCTATGACTTCATCCCACCATGATAGAGTTAGACACAAACTTCCATACAATCACTCCAATGGATTTATTTCTACACCAAAATAGATACTACTATTCAAATGAAATTCTACCAGTGAAATATTATGATCCAAAAAAATCATGATAGTCTAAAGAGAAGGAAAAATTCATATTTTCCAATGTCTTAATGTTTTTCAAAACAATTAATCAATATGAGGATGGATAGATGTACTGAATTTTAAAGTAGAACACAATGAATTTTTTTATCCTTTAAAAAAACTTTGTTAAGTCTAGGATTATGATAATATATAATAAAAATAATGTGTTCATGTAATCAAATAATATATTTATGATAAAATCTATAATTCTAATCCACAGAAATAGTATCTTGAATGGAATAAAAATTAATAGATTTAGATAAATAATAAATAATTACCAAAATAATTTGTTACCTCAAGATGCCTTAGGTAATACCATGATAAAATACATGGATATATTATCCCACTTGAATTCAGGTACTTGAAAAGGTAGATATATCTTTATTGGTAGTTATTTTCTATAATAACATATTGAAAAGTCAAAAATTTCATTGAATTATCAACAATACCATTCATCATTCCACACTACCAATAATATTCCCAAAGTTATTTTCATATCATCGTGCTACAAATATGAATTGAAAATATATATCTATGAGCATCACCTAAAACTTTCTTTATAAAATTGGAATATTATAAAACCTCTAAAACAATATTTCTCAGTGTAAAATTCATAAAACATATCCATCATGACCAATTCAAAAATTTCTTGCAAATCAGGATCTCACTTTGTATCATTCCTAATTTTATCTCACAAAGATGACTACGATGAAAAATAAATGAAATGAGAGGTAGTTCTTACATCATAATTTACAACTGAACATTCTTCATATTGTTAGCCAAAGGATTATCTTACAGAAATTTGTGATACATTTCCATTTTCATTAAATTAATCATCTATATTGATTAAGTTTCATGTATGATAGTGAATCGTGCAACCATACTCCTTTATTAGTTCAAATCATCAACTCTAACATGTTTTCAACGACTTTTGAGTGAATATATTCATTATACCTTTATAGACAATATAAATTTTCTACTATACCCCATATAAAATATGTGTCCTAATTTTTATAGTAAAAAATGTTTAAATATAACTATAATGTGTTTGATAATTTGGTCCTTGAAGATATAATTGATGTGAATTATATTATATTAGACAATCATCATCCATCATGAAATAACCATTCTCTATATTGAAGAATCACTAAAAATAAAAAATAAAAATAAAAAATTACTTGTTGGTAAGTCTTATAATATGGAATTAATCAATATTCATTTATATTCCGAAATAAATTCATAAAATTCTATTGATTGAATGAATTTTATAAATTTCTGAGTTTATATAGTTAATGGTATAGGTATATGTGTAATTGTTTCTAAAAACCATTGGTAGAAATTAACTTTTTGATGATAAAAATGAAATATTAGTGAAATTTGTATGCCTTGGCCCCTATTCCACCAAAATAGATTTAGAGGGGTTAATATTTTTTTTCATCATTAGAAAAAAATATTCACATTTAATATAATATTATTTTTTCAAAATTTACAAATATTGAATTCTACATTTGACTTATTTTCATATAATGTCCACAGAGAATCCAAAAATAGTTCTAATATTCATCATAATTTTTAGATTAAACCCAATGATCATTAATGAAAACTATAAAAAATTTACCCAAATAATGAAGAGAAACAAAATTAATATGATCCATAAATATATCAGGTGTATTTTTCAACCATATAGAAATAACCAAAAAAACTTAATTCCTTAAAATATTATAGATTGGGATCATTATAATTTCTCCCCTTTTCACCTTACCATGGGGATATCCATACCTGTGATCAATATTTATAAAAAAATTGATCACCATAACAAATATCAAAAAATTCATAAATATGAGGAAACTATAATTGTTTTAAATAGTTGTCTTATTGAGTTATCTATAATCGATGGAAAATCTCATTGAACCGACCTTATTTTTGACATATAAATTGGAACACCCATAGGTGATGTTATATTATGAGTTATACCCATATCAAGTATCTCTTGTAACTTCTTCTTCAATTTCGGATATCTTAGAGGATCTATTCAATAATGGGTTTTCAAAATTATCATATAATCTTACATCAATTCAATAGAAAATTCATCTCCCAGATCATTAATAACACCAACAAAAATCATCATGGAACTTTTTTAGATATTTATTTACTACCATAACATTACTAATTTTAACTATTCTTTTATTTCTACGAATATGTGTGAGATAACATCCACTTCGACCTATTATCATTTTATCATATTTTAGGAATGTTATCAATGCTTTGAGTTATTTATAATATATTGATTGAGACCAATTAAAAAATAACATCATTAGAACCCCAACATTACATAGTATGATAAATTTAAGACAAATCTAGAAACAAAATAATTTCATACTCAATAATGTGTAATAAAATATGTTTTATATGAAAAAATATTCAATATAGGGAACTAGAAGACTTATATAAATACTTGTTGCCTTTATACCACTGCCATGAGACTTTATAAATATTTTTTTCTTAATTTCATAAGATTGTATCTAAATTTTATTTGAAACTATATTTTATATTAAATTATTTTTTGATCCTAATTAAAAGATTCATTTTCCAAATATAAATAAGCATTTAATATATATTTCACTACTTTATTTTACGGTCCTGTATCTATTATTGTAGTTGAAAAATACGATTTCCCAACTAATTTTTCATATCATGATTATTCCAATGTTTAGAAACTAACATTGTATATTTATCAGCATAGATCCCAGATTAATTATAATTAAAACATCCCATAACAAAAATAGAATATTTTTTTCATTAAATATTTATTATAACCCTTTTCCAACTAATCTCATGATACATAATCAATATGGAAACATTGATAAAGACATTCCTCATAATATTAAACATTTATTAAAAGGAATTTTACATCATTTTTATCATTTAGGGGGATTACCACAACATTACATGAGAGACCTGTTCACCATTACGTTCCATATTGACCAATTATTACCCTTTTTGTAACAAATTTAATCAGTGTTTATATACTATAACACAAAACTCATTGAAAAATTTAACAGAATAATAAAAAAAATTAAATTCCTAAGAACCCAATGATATTCTTAGACATGTTTTTAGACTATTGTAAAATATATAAATTCTAATTGATGGAATAGTTTGAAATCTAGTTCCTATTCAGATAATGTATAAAAATTACCTTTCTAAAAGTCCTCATAATAATCTCCCTTTAGAATCAAATATTCCAACTTCCTTTCCATTCTAATATAAAGAACGAGTTGTTTCTACTTTTGGGGAAAATTTTAATGAATGATTATCTACTCCAAGTAACAAATCTTATAATTTTCCTAAGTATTCATAATAATATACAAAAAATTATTTTCTTTAATATAAAAATGATAAATAAGAATATTTCTCCTTTTATGTTACATACATCAGAAAACATGGAATATCTTTTTGATGAATTTATCCTTCCTTTATCTTTCACTAGTTTTATGATATATCATAATTCAAAGGGAGTTGTTTAAGGAAATGATCCATTATTAACAAGATCATTTATAGAGAATTAAGAAATTATTATTCATGATTTCTTCCCTTAATATCCTATATAAATTCAGTTATCACCATAAAAAATATTTCTTAAAACCATTCCATGTTGTTGATTTGGATGGTTTTTAACCCCTTGATTCATTCAGACATCAAAATCCATATTTCTTCTACAAAAAATGATTCAGAAAATACATCAATTAGATGAATAAATATTTTACTATAAAAATAATATATCATAATAATATAACAATAAATTAGAGTCTCTTTAAAATATATCTTAACAATATCTCCACCTATATATGTATATATCCCTTTATCTTTCACAAATTATTTTGATATGTTTCTTTAACAATTAGTAAATATGAGTTTAAAATAAAGGATCCGACATTATCTCATTCCCAATATTTTTATATTTATAATTTTAAATAATTAAGAAAAACTATTTCAATACAATGTGACCGCCTACAAATACTGTTAAATTTTTTAAAATAATAGGGCATTTTTACCTCATTGTTTCATTCAATACACTTATTCTTCATTTAAGATGGGTATAATGAGAATTTATTGACCATGACATAGTTCAAAATAATCCATATATCCTATTAAAATATTTTAAATCATGGTATATGATCAAAATTTCTAATAAGGTACAATTTGATAAGGGAATCCCATGAATACAGTAAAATGAAGAAAATCAATGAAAATTATTACATTCTACACAATAAAATATAGAGCACGTAAATATATATATATATATATATATATATATATATATATATAAAATAAAATAAACCATTAATCTAAGAAAAAAATTTAAACCCATTATCAACCGAAAAATCATGAATGTAAAATTGGAATATGAATAGTCAAGAAAAAATTTCTTGAAAAAAAAACTATTCACCTTGAAAATTTCGTAACCATTTTTCCTTTTTAAAATGAAAAAATGTATAAAAAAACCCATTTAAAAGAGAAAATAGTTATTATGGATCATAATATTTATAATCATTATTCACTAATATGTTAAAACGAGTTATAATTACTAATTTCCATTGATTTATATAATATTTTGTTTCCCTTTTATATCCCATATTTTTTAATTTGAAAAAAAATTACCCAATGCATTGGAGTACAATATCAGGATAAACAGAATTCGGGATTTTTATTGTCTAACACATCATCTTTTATAATTATCCCTTTCCATATCAAAGAAAAAATTATTTAGGTGATTTATGTTTTAATTATAAAACCCTGAAGAAAATAATTTCAAAGCACGTGGAAAAAACATTCCATTTTCTCATAATCATAATTGGATATATAATTTTCCTTTGAAAACACATAAAATGAAAAAACACATAGAAGAGAAGGAATAATATATAAATTTAAATACCATATTAATTTTTATAGTATTCATGATATAAAACATTGAAAACTATCGTAGATAAATGTGTTTATTACCTAAATATTAAAATGATTCTGTTTTTTACTTTATTAAAATAATTAAAAATGACACATATAGAAAATGATAACAGTAAACATTTGAAATAAACATTAAATAAAGTTATGTGTCTTTGAAAATTACAATTAAAAAACATGTAATAATATATAATAAAATTCCATAAACATGTAATAGAAACCTTGACATGGATGAGAAAGATTTGGATGGATAATATTAATACATTATTTCTAAAAGAAAACCCCTTTCATAAAGTCCCATCTAGTTTTTTTACACTCTATACCTCCTGAATATTAAAAATTGCTTTAGTTATTTACAATATTAATAAACTATTTTTTCATCTATTTTTCCTTATTGAATTTTTTTCATTTATTATCCATTTTTATTTAGTAATGAAAACAATTAAGTTTAATTTAGATGTATTGGTGAAATTATCTTTATAACACAAAACATCATCAGTTCAACTACCATTTCATAAGTGTTCATTCTTACATTAACTCGTAATTCATAAAGATATTATAATTATATTTTTTAATAAATAAATATAATTTTAAAATGGAAAATACATTTTTCATGAATAAAAAATTATATTGTTTCAGAGAAATGGAAGATCTTATGAATGTATAGATGAAATTTTAATTTAGGTATTGGGTTAAAGAGGAATAATTTGTATAATATTCTTTTACTAAAATCATAAAGATGTTTTAAATTTTAAATTTATTCATTAGTTCCATAATTATTAATTTATTTGTAATATGAAAATTAATAATTAACGACATCAGTTTGTGAATGTGGTATCCCATATATACGCACAAGTGACATTACCATTATCCAGAAAATTGTATTTTAATAAGGTATGTAATATCATTTATTTATAGACCATGATTTTTTTTATAAATATCATATATATTAATTTATTCCATCATTTAAAAAATAAATATACTATTATGATGAAAAACAAAACACATTGTTTCATAGTGGTGGTAGTCAATATGTTCATTAATATTATGTTTTCTTTTTCCTAAGGAAAAAAAATAGAAAAGGGATTTTTTCCATAATCATAGAAAAATTTATATATATGGTATATATTTATGTTAATATTTAATATGGGTTAAAAACTATTTGAAGGATGAAAAAAAAGAAATAAACAAGAGACACTCAGTTAATATTTACACATCTACACAAGAATGCATCCTTGTATTATAGATAATGCATTATTTGGATGGAATTTTAGTGAGACGTGGAACTCAATAAAATATCGTGGAGATTAGGGAATGGAATATTGTCGGTATTAGAGGATCTTTAGTTCTAAATGTGTGAATAAGGGAGGATAGGTGGTGCCCTTTATATATGGTGCGAGTGACACCCATTTAAATACTAACATATATTAATTATATATTATAAATTTCCCTCAAATTCATGTGGAATAAAATTTCAATATTTTGAATCTAGTAATATCATATGTTTTAATAAACTCATAATATCATATTTATATTCGTATTTCTGATATTTATGAACTTATCAATTATTTTAAACACCTTTATTAACTATTATAATCATTAAAATGGAAACAATGTTTTAGCGAGGTTACTATTCATAATGCACAAAAATTAGTTTGAATTAATTACATTATTTTGAAATAATAATTTAAATTATGGAAAAAAATTTAACGCATTCAATTTATAAGTGTTATAGAAAAATAATTTCACTATTAAAATTATAACTATAATAAATATAATGTTTAGATAAATATAAATTTTATGAGTGAAATTATTTTATAAAAAAATTATAATATAGTATAATACTTATTTAATTGGGTTATTTTTTTTAAAGGGGTGATAATTCCACCTTTTGAAAATAAATTATAATTTTTTCCCTTATATATACATGAAATTAATTACCTTTTTAATGAAAATCATTATTTTTCAATATCCACCAAAAAATAAATGTTTTTAGAAAAGTGGCCGAAATTCACCTAATGAAAAAATCTATTTTAATAATTCCTAAAATATATTTCCTTTTTCTCAATTTAAAATTCTAAAACAAATATATATATATATATATAGTAAAATTAAACCATATAATAAATGTAGAAAAATTATTTATCTAAAATTATTCATTTTTCATTTGAAAAATAACAATAAATTATCTAAAACACTATGATGAATTTTGATACATAAAATGAATACTTATAAATTATAAGATGTATAATTTATAGGTTTAAAAGGGATTTTAATTTCATACTGATGTGAGGTATCCTTTTTATAAAATTAAAATAAAATATATTATTTTTTTGAACATATATATATTCAGGGTCCATCATTGAGATGTAAAATATACACAATATTGAAAAAATATAATTACAATGAAAAATAAGGATTTGATATAATGTACATAACAAAATTATAGATCGATATACATTTCCAACACTCAATCCACATTCAACTCTAAAATAATAAATGAGAATGTTATGAATTTAATTAAAAATCGACAGAATATTCAACCATTGAAAACAATATTTGGGGAGATAAACAATGAAATAAGGTGGCTAGTGATAGGGATATCAAAAAATAATTCATAAATAATCATATGGTATGAAAAAATTGAGTGAGTATATCAGAACCATCCAAATAGTTAAAAATGATTATGATATATGTCATAAGTGTACATAAATAATAATTAAATGACAATATACCACTGAAGCATCTTTATAAAAATTAAACATTTAATGGAAAAAATATAACATATAAATAATCATTACATATTCTATATATATATATAAATTATATCATAACAACACATAATAACATTAAAAAAATGGATAATAACTCATTTAAAATCATATAGTAGATTATGTTAATCAAAAATTTTCTGAATCATATAATTCAGTAATAACCTCCAATTACAAAAAATATAGAAATATGATTAGATATATAACAATACCCAATGCATTAGAGAGCTATAAAATTAATGAACTAACTATACCACATAATCAACCATGTGTAACAACTATTTATCTTTATTTAGTTATTTCATTAACATTATTTTAATAATACTTTTTTTTGGGAATTCATTGGTTCATTTAGGGTGTTTATATATTATTTTCAAATATCATGGGTTGTTCATGGTTGGAACATGTTTAGGAAATATATTGTGGCTATCCCTAGAAAATAATTCTCACTTTTTGACCCACTATAATAGGGATCATAGTTATTTCAAATATTAGCCCCACCCCTAGATATGCCACCTAGATAGTGATGGTTTCCACCATTTGTTATTAATTAATCTAACAATGTTTACAAACCACGAATTCCTTCTAAAAGTCTAGTAGGGGAATATATTTATGTTTCACAGTTAGTTTATCTATTCTTCCCAAAACTAAATACAAAGAATGTTTTTATTAATCTTCACAAAGAAATAATTAAATATCCATGATAACCGTTTTTGATACTAAACAACCCCATTAGGACATATTAGTGCACTTTGGTCCTCTCAAGATCTCAATAGAAACGTTTTACTCCTCCAACCCCATCCCTTTATGATATTTGGTGTTGGTTGAAGATCTCAATAACTCTATGGTAAGTAAATATATTATCTCTTTGTTTATTCAAATGTTATTTTCTCCACATTTAAATATTTATATATCACCGTGTAATTGGGTTATATTTCATTTTATTTCATGGATCTTGATTCAAGGATTTATTTCTTAATATACTTCAACACATTTGTCATCGGCGTTCCTAGTGTGGGTATTTATTTGATTATGTGATTAAATTTAGATGGATTAATAATGTTTTACAAGACAATTGAATCCCTAATTACATGATTTATTTGAATTTATTTTTTATTTATTTAAAAACATGGATGTGATATAATTTTATTATTTATTTAAATGGGGATTGAAATTATTTAAAACAGCCATTTTAATTGGAATTGAAATTATTGGGTAGATTTAATAAAAAATTATGGCTTTATTTGAATGATTATTTGATGTAAGTGTTTTATTAGATTCTTGAAATGAATTGTCTTCTATTTAAATATAAATTGAAAGGAACAATTTTTACAAAAACTGTTAATTTTGGTATTTAATTGAGAATTGAATGTTGATATTGAACATGGGGATTTGAGATATCATTTATGAAATTTCTTCAAATGATTTATTTTTCCACAATCGATTGATTGATGGTAAAAGATTTAATACTAATTAGTAAATAGGTAATTTGGATATGGAAGAAATTACTTTTACTCCCTTATAATGGGTTGATGATGAGAATACTAAATAAATGATTTTTGGAATTATTTCCCTCAAAGGGACCTCGAATGGGATGTATATTTATTCTCATAATGGTTCCCCTGATGTAGTGTTGATTTTATTATGCACACAAAACATCAGTCATGTTGATTAATGAAATGTGTGATGATCCTATATCTAGAATCTAATTTACCCTAAAGATTTATTAGAATAGTGCATTATTGTGTTGGTTTATATTTTACATTAAATTGACTATTGAATTGTTTTATTCATGAAAAATTTTTATATAAATTTTTAATATCAAATGTTTATTTAAATCTGATTTTATATATATTTTATATTATTGATTTAAAATAATGTTCCGTTGAAAAAAATTTAATTGTTATTTCATGCATTTTTTATTTAAATTAAATGAAAAAATGTTTATTTATATAGAATTTATTAAGGAATAATTAGTTTTTTCCAAATGAGTTTATTTCTTATTCCCTTACTTTACATTCATGTATTTGTAGATTATCGTATACTAGATCTATGAAATGAAAAATAACTTATTTTTGTGTGGCGTGAGTAAACTATTTATTGGAATCTTTGTGATTTCAGTAATTGTTAGGGATGTCATCCACTAGTTATGTGAAATTTATTTGAGATTTATTATTCCATATGATATTTAAATGTTTGAGTTATTATTTGGGTATTGTATTAAAAAGTTGATTCTGGAACAATATCATACTTTACTGTTGATAATATTATCATTGTGTTGATTTCCCTCCACTACATTTAGGGAATAAATCATTCCATTTTTTTCTATTTGATGTCAGGTAATAGTCACTAACTCATGGGGATCCAAAATTACCATCGATACATGTTAGGACTATAGTGGGTATTAGTGTCTAATGAAATATGGGCTAGTTCAGGACAAATTAATATCAAATGTTGGATTTTTGACATTCATTGATATTGATTTGAAGGCTAAGATGTAATGCTAGATATGAGGTAGTATTTTCAAGAAATTAGATGTTGTTATGAGTGAGTTTATAACTATATTTCATGTTAATGAGCCTTATGTCACCATAGGTGATTGAAAAAATCATCACTGAAAAAATTATTATTTGATCATATTAACAATACTAATTTTTTTTTGGTGGAATTGAGATTCCAATATCTCTTGTTTTATTTTTTTTGTCTATGTTTCATTCTTGATGCATTCAATGTGGTTTGATGATGATTTGTATCATCACACCTCCCATAATATACTTGAATATACAATTGAATGTGTCTTATAGTGCACAAAAATTATAAAATCATCAATTTGACTAAAATATTATTGAGATATTGGTTTGTGTTATGAATGATCATGTATCTGTACATAGACCCATTCATGTTAAGGCTATAGTTGTCAAACATAATGTATATAATCTCAGAATTAGGTTCAATATTTTAATTCCAAGAAATTACCAGGCTTATAAGGCTTTAATGATCATCATGTGGCCAAGGATTGTACAAAAAATATTAATCATTGCGATTGGTTCTTATAAATTCCTCACCCAATTAAGGTGATGTGTGCTACCTTATTCCTTAAAGGGCATAGTAAGAGATGATGGTATTTGTTTGAGACTATGAAAAAATATTAGGGATGCTATTATTAATACTATAGAGTTCATTTAAGGGATCTATTTTTTCTAATTTTGATGGTGTTGGAAAATTACATGGGTATTCTAATCCTTGAGAAAGGTTACGAGATCCTTATAATGTATGGATACTATTTTTTCTATTCTTGATCAATTATTTCATTAGGTGGGGTTTCATGATAAATTTAATTCATGATGTATTAAGATTCGTATTTATAGACATAAATTCATAAGACTTAATCTTTTATATCACATCTTTTGATGAAAATATAGAGAGAGTGATGTTGATTGATCTTGACATGTCTAGTGTGTTAGTTTTTGATGGGAGTTAATTTTTATATAGGTTTAAGTTTTGTGAGTTATATTAAATAAAATAGAATGTATAATGATTCAAATTGTGGTTTTAAATATAAGGAGACATATTTTAATCAATTTTTTTTCTATAAAGGGCCCTTTAACATTCATTCATTTTTGTATGGATGGAAATTCCATGTGAGTTTTTACTAGGGCATCCATGTCTTGTAGTTTGGGTAGATTATCAAATAGAATTAATAATATATTTCACATATTTTCAATTTTTATTATGGGAATTTAATCATTACAACATAAAATCATTGTGGTTCAATGATATGATTCACTAAATAATGGTGTTCTTACCATATGAATCTCGAACATATCTTCTTTATGTAGTGGAATAGTCTCTGGAGGCAGAAAATACAGAATGAGAGACTGTGAGAAGTATAATTACTACATATTTTGCATTGGTGAATATTTTATTTTTTAGTAATTCATATCACTCATTTTATTTACTTGTGTTTTCAGCATATTAAACCGTCATAAAATGTTATTGTCTTATTTGAGGGATATTACTACTCCCTTGGAATGAATAGAAAACAAGGTCACTAATGTCTTTATTATGATTCCTCTTTATCATAGAATGATATTACATATAAATTTATGGATCATGAAATGAAAAATATTAATTTAATCATCATGATGGATTCTATGATTTTTAATAAGTCTCCAATTGATTGTTATCTTTGTCGGGTCCTCTATATTGGACATAATTGGATGTTCAATGTTTTTCTAACAGAATGGGATCCATGGTCATGTAAATATTAACCTTATATTCTAAACATGGGAAGGATAATATTAATTTTAAATGATATTTTTGAAGAAATATTTTAGTGATGGTGTACCTCAAATTTTTATTTGGTTTCCCTATTTGGTACTTTATCTTTTTTTTAATCTTGCACTATTAAGAGTGGTGTATTTTTTTCAAATGAATCACTAACTGGTACTTAGTCATTGTTAATTTTATATTTCTGCATAGAACTAATAATGTTGAAACAGTTGAAATATTAGAAATATGATCTTCTATATAAAGGATTTTTCCACTGGACTATGTCACCTTGGGTGGAACTTGTTCGATTTTCTAGGGAAAATAATATAACATTTCTCTTATGTGTTTATTACCAGAAACTCAACAGATTTACTACAATGAAAAAATTTCCACATCCTTGGATGTTTGATCTATATAACAAGATAAAAGGGTTGATGTGGTTATCAAACATATATCATCGATTTGGTTATCATCATTTGACAATTATAGAGTATTAAATTCATATGAAATTATACCAGATTATGTATGACCACTTTTAGTTTCTTGTTATGCATCTTTTCTGAGTAATATTATATATATTTTTATGGCATGGATGAACATGATATTCCTCAAGTTCCTATATTTGTTTGTGGAATTATTTTAGGTCAATATTTAGAACTACCCCAAAAACGGGGAGCTAAAACATTATATCTAAGACAATTTCTAGAGACATTGATATGGTGTCAAATTTATATGATGCTTTTGAAATATGAATTATAGAATAAAAAAGTGATGTTATTGGGGAACATGGTCTCAAAACATTATTTTATTATCATGTCATTGTAAATGTTGTTTTAAAATAAGATAAACATCATAATTTTCTAATATTCAGGGATTCTTGGTTTTTGAGTGGAATTAGGGGAGGTTTGTTAAGGATTTTTCGAACCTGCATTCGTTAATGTCTACTATTAATCATAAGGCAGTGTATTTAATATGAGGTAATAAATTTTATAATATTTTCAATGATTTAATTTTCCTTTTTTTACTTCTACCATTGGTTTTATTCTTCTACAGGATGGTAATGTTTGTGTTGTCATTTGGGTTGCATTCAGATTGGGAATGGGTGGTGTAATTATTTAGGGTGATCACATTGAAGAATATAGTTCTAAGAAAATTTATCCACATGATAAGAATATAATGACCCATGGTATTGAAATCACATCTGTGATTCATTCTCTTATGATTTTATAGTGTTACCTTTTTGGATAAAATTTTACTATTTATTTCAACCAAAAAAATATTTAGTTATATATTCTCTTAAATGTATTTGATGGCTTAAAAGAGGAAATGGGTGAAGTATCTTTAGTCTTACGATTTGACTGTTTCAACACCCATGGTAGGGGTAATGTAATTTATTATAATTTAAGAAGAAAATATTCATCCCAACCCATGAAATAATCATTAGAAGTGTGGAATCCAATAGGCCTATTGTAATTGTTTCATTTTAAATTTCAAGAGGTTGATACTATCATCATTTGTGTGAATGTTATGTTATACTCTTATATTCATGAAATTATTCTTTGATTGAATAAAACTATTGATTTATTATTTATAATTATTCAATCTCATTATAGTGGGGAGACCATTGGTGAGTCAAGGTTCCTATTCTTGGAAAACCTATGTTTTTTAATCATTGTTCCATGAATTTTCTTATTCGATTGGTTGTGATAAGTTATTAGAAAAATTAATAGTGGGTAGAGAATTCTGTGGCCAAGTAGATTTTATATGATATATGGTGATGATTTTTATAGAAAGGTATGAGATGAGAGTTTGATAATTTTTTTTCTTATTTTCATATCATTCAACATGTGAATGTTGAGCACTAGAGACCATGTTGTTTTTTTTCAACTGCTTCCAGTGTAGACATAGAACTTGGAATATATCTCTAAAGACTTTTTGGTTGGGTTTACATGTACCCCGTAAGGGAAGAACGAAATATGGGTTCTGATTGATTAGATTACTGAATTAGATCAGTTGATACCAATTCAAGATTTATAAAAATTTGAGTACTTGGGAATTCACTATGTGAAATAGATTTTCTATTTTCATAGAATTCGTTACTATATAGTCTCTGACAAAGACCCCTTATTTATCTCTATCTTTTAGTGAGGCCTCTAGCTGGATATTGGATCCCATGTATGTTTTACCAGAGTATATCACCCACAAATGGATGTCCAAATAGAATAGTCATTACATATTTTGGAATACATTTTATCTTCTTAAGTTTTCCAGTTTTAGGGAAAGTAAGAAGATTATTTGGGTTTGGTTGATTTATTTTATATAAGTAGTTACCATATTCATATTAGAATAGATTCCTTTGAGGTATTTTATGGAAGGTGGGGTAAATATTTATTGTGTTGTTCGAGATTGGTAAAGCTTCCATGGTTGGTATGAGTTTCATCTAAGATATGAAATTGAATATTTGATTAATTCATCACATAGTGTTCATAGAACACAACTTGAATAAATATAATTCTTAAAAATATTGATTTCTATTAGTGTTTATTTTGATGAACATATTTTTTTTACAGTTTCACATCAATTACATCACTTTCTTATTGGAAAATAGGGAAACCTGGAGATAAGGTTTGTGGGACCTTTTGAATATTTTGAGCATATGGGGAAGTGGATTTCTTTTTAGAACATTCACAAAAATTGATTTCTATCCACAACATGTTTCATGTATCAATTATTATGATGACTGATTATAAAACATCTCTTATCCTGGTCTATTAAGACAATATTGTTAAACCATTATTATTGGTGATCCAGTGTCCAGTCCAGATTATTTATTATGAGAAAAAGGATATACATGGAAAGATGAAAACTTTTTTACATGGGTTATTGAAGCATTAATTTTAATTTCATCAAATGATATAGCATGAGGAACTGATTCAAGAGAGGTATCCCCATCACTCTAATATGAAATTTTCTTCATATGATATCTCTGGAATTAAATTGATTGTGGTTCGTAGGTTGTAACATACTGTTACATTATTTTAATTAATTTCTCACCCTTGTTTTGAAATTAAAATGTTTGGGAATTTATTTTGGTTAATTTCAAGATTTTTTTGAAATTTTTAGAACCCATTGGTGTTTTTCAATGTTGGTGCATGTTTAGGGAAAACTGTGTAGTTTTCCTTAGAAATATGTGTCCCTTAATTTGAGGAACTAAAAGGGGGTTACTACAAGATTAACCATGTGGATAACCCCTCCAGAACACAAACCCATTTAGAGTGTGGTTTTTAATGGTTTGAAAATATGTTAACTAACCTTATGGTCATACCTCACACCCCATCTAGATGTCCTGTAGGGGAACATGATTTGTTTAACCATGTGCCTCATCCCAAAAAATGGGTGCACAATTATTAATTACCTTGAAATTTTCTTTAAAAATAGCAAGATCCTAATTTAAGATTTTAATTACCTTTATTCAACTTTAGTAGGATTACATGATCATTAGAGGCTATAAAGTGTTGATTTTTTCTTCAGTAACCCCTATTATTTTCAAATTATGGTGTGAGTTGCTGATATTGATCCCTCATTGCTAAGTGAATCTACTCTTACATGGTTTCATGGGATCTAATTTTAAATCCTTATTAGAGGGTGATATATCATCATTTTATTGATGCATATAATATTTTATTTTATTGAACATTATTATAGGTTTTATATCAATATATCCAACACATTTCTTCACATTGATGTTCCCAATAAGGGTATAGATTTTATTGTTAGAATAAAGGTAGGTATTTACATAATGATTTACCCAAAAATTGAATCACAAATTTATTGATTCATATAACTTAGTTTTTATTTTATTTCAAAAATATTATTTTAGATGATTTCATGTACTATTTAAAGGGGAATATCATTTTGAAAAATCATAAATTTCAATGGAGTTGAAAATAATTTGATTGTTTTTGAGAAAAATGATGGATCTGACAGAATGCAAGTTTCATTTAATGAATATAATTAATTATTGATAATTATGGATTAAAATGAATGATTATTTTTATGGAATGAATTTTATTGTTATTGATGATTAGGTTTTGTAATGAGAAATGAATATTAAAACATAAAAAGGAAAATTGAAATGTGATTTATGATATTATTTAAAATGTTTCATATTCTTGTGATTTATTGATTGAATATAACACATGTAATTCCCCAAAGTGAATATGGTTTTTGGAAAATCAAACTCATAATCTAACACTATAGAAATGTATTTACAACTAAATAATTAACTAATCTAGTTTTTAATGATTTCTACTTATGGGTCCCAAACAACGTTAGTTTTAATGGACTACTTTTTTAAAAAATTAAATTTATTTAACTGATTCTAATGAACACTACACAATGTAGTGATTTATTTTCACCAAACACCAAGTTAATATTATTCTTCATGAAACATTTATATTAGTTTTCTCTACATTCAACAATATTTTTTTATTTTGGTTCACAAAATTCTGAGTTCATTAAATTGTTTTTTTACACTCATGAAAAATTTCTACGTAACTACAATATACTATTAATATTTTTATTAAAATATATTTATAGTTAACTCTTAGTCATTGTAGTGGAATTTATAAATAATATTTTCTAAATTGTGAAAATATAGACTACACGTATATATAATATGAATCCTTTGGTTATGAATATTTTAGAAATGAATGTATGAACTATTTAAAAACAAAAAATTCATTTTCAAGGATATCTATATTTCTATGTAAAAAAAATTTTATCTAAATAAATTTAAAAAAAAACATTTTAGGATTTTTCTTAACTGAATTTCAATTTATTAAATATTCAATCAACTATTTAACATTCATATTTTATATTTTCTGGACAATAGATAAGAATAAATACAATTTTAAACCTAATAGAATGTATTTTTTGAAGAGGATGTTATATTTCCATTTAATAGAAGTCTTGATTTAAAACATATTTTTTAAAAATTTATAATATATATTTAAATTAATAAAATAATTTTTTTAATTGTAATATCTAAGTTAACATTGGGAAAATTACTTATAAATTTTTTAGAATTCCTATTTTTTGTTCATTTTTTAGAATCACGAATATTGTTTGAAAATTGTGTTATCATCTAATTTATTTACATTGAAATATTATATTATAAATTTTTTTAAAGGTATATTTAAATAAATTATTCATATATTAATATAATTTGGGTAATTTTAATCTATTTAATATTGATATTGGATATAAAAAACATTTCAATCTTTTGAATATTTTTAATTTATCTACAATTTGTTTCATCCCGTATATGATATTATTTTTAAATTAATTTTCTACCACTTATGTGATTGTAATTATCGAAAATAGATTCAATATTTTTAATATTCATAATTTCTAATTTCGAATAAGTTCAAATTAATTATTCACCATAAAGATAATTGATGACTGTTAAATGTAATTATAGTGAATATGTGGAAAAAGAGTTTACCGTGTGACTAAACATTAACTTATGCGTCTAAAATGGCCATTTAAAATGTCCAAAACCCATTGTCTAGAAATATTTATTCCATATCCCCCCAGGGATTTAAAATATTCCATTATTGGTAACACATGATGTTTGAGATACTTCTTAATAGAGTTTACCTTTTTGTATTTACAAAAATTCCAGGCCTCCTCTACTATAAAAGGGCCCTCAACCCCATCACTATTAAAACATATGAAGCCCTTTGGCTAGACAAAACAAATACCCAAATAATATGTTTACATTGCTACTATCATCATAGAATATAAAATTTGGTTATTAATCAATCTAATTAATTCCTTTAGTGAAAACCAAGTGAAGTTAACCAAAGAAGAGGTATCATTTTTCAATGAGTGCTATTGTTTCATTTTATTTCTCATCTCATTCAACAATTCATATTAAATGATTATAAAATAAAACCATTATTCAAAATAAGCTGATATTTGTTTTATTTTAATGGTAAAACCTACTCCTTCACACACATACATCAAATGGTATACATAATCACCATTTGTGTGTACTGTGGACTACCACCCCATGCATCAATGTCTTTTTTTCATCCATTAGCAGTTCTCATGGTTGAGAATAATTAAAGAAATATTATTTGAATAATATATGAACAATATTTATTATTAATTTTTTATTATTTAATTATTATATAACATATACATTTATGCTTTCCATTTTCATGTCATACGACAACATCGTTTGTCCCAGAGGTACCCTTATATGTCTTTTAGAAACCAGGAGATGCCCTTAAATTGAACATGTTTAAATTAATGATATTCCTAGAAAACCCTATGATTATATTGAAATTAAATTTCTACCTTTACTCTTCGAATAATAATATATTGTTATCATTACCCAGTGGGAATAATATCCCCTCACCACCATGTAAATGCTTAAAAACCCACCATACCCTTATGTAGCCCTTGTGTATCCAAGTATAAATTCACACAACCTCAAAATATATATAAATAAAGAATATAATTATTAGGAAATATTATTTTTACATAATAAAAAATTCATTAATAAAATAAAATTATTACTTATTTAAATTTAAAATTATGAATATTACATGTTAATTCATGTATGGGGGAAAAATCATGTTTCTATTGGTGGTAATAGTTGTTTATTGATTTCATTTTTATTAGATGATCGATTTTCAAATTACGTGATATATTTTTTAAGAATATACTATATTTTGGTGATTTCCCTCTCAATATTGTATGTTAAGAGAACATTAATTCATCTATTATATTAGGAAAGTAGTTATTTAAATTAAATTGTCATGATTACCTTGGTGGTCATCATAGGTTTCATTATGTCTATATTTATTTGTTATTTAATGTTTCTACATTATCATAATCATTATTTTCTACTACATATCAATGGTGGAAATATATCTAAATAATCCTTAAATTTATAATTTTTTTAAAAAATGACATCCTAACACTAAATAAATATTATCTTCAGTTAAATTATTACAAATATTTATTTTATAATATATATATGTCTTCATAAAATTTTACGTGTTTGATTGATTTCATTAGACCAAAAAAAGTTGTCTAATTAAATTTTGATATATAATATTATTATAATCTAGACGTTGGAATGTTTGGTAAGAATTATATTAACCAAATTATGAAAACTATATATAAATTTTAATAGATATTAAATAAGTAGAGAATCATTTGTAATGTCATTTTCTGCTTTAAAATTTTGTTTCCCTAAAAATTGATTTTTATTTCATTTTTTGTGCAGCCATTATAATTAACATTTAATATTTATAGAAATTTTATTTCAGGAAATAAATATATTATTTTAAATATTATATTAGTGTTATATTAGATTTATTTTTTATATTTTTTTTATTAGTGAAAAAACAAATTTTAATAAAATGGACATTTTTTCATTAATAAAAGTAATATAAAGGTTTCATTATTTTTTTAATTGTATCATAATGTATCATTAATATATTAATTATAAATAATTTAAATCATTACATTAGAATCAACAATATGATTAATTTTTTTATAGTTTTATATTTTGGATTAAAAATTAATTTTTTAAAAAACCATTTTTATCATGATTTTGAAGTTTATTTTAAAATAAAAATCCTATATTTAATTAAAATTAACTATATAAAATTTACACAATAACACGAATCCACTTTTACATTTTATTTTATGAATCAAATATTACTTTTGGTTATTTTTATTAATAACGAATGTAAAAAATTCAATATAATGATAATGTTTAAAATGGATTAATGAGGTGGTTAAACTAAAATGATATGGTTAAAATCACATAAAATAATATGAACTTCCTATTTTATTTATATATATAGATAATATATCTTAATAAATTTTAAAATTATCTTTTTTTAGAAAATTTTCATTACCCGGAAATTAATATATTTTAATCTTTTGAAAAATACAATGTTTGTCCTCACCATCGCTTATAAAAGGAATTCACCTTTCAAATCTTCCCCTATACTTCAATATCATCTTATATCCGAATTTTCCTACCCAAATCCTCCATTTATATCCCTTAACATAATATAAGATTCCTAGTTTGATCAAAATATCATCTATAAAAATTATTAAAGTGTACACTAAATGTGATTTTCAAATACGACGTATAGTTATTAATAGAGTATTTTCATTTTATTATATGTTATAACTCCTCCAATTAATTAATAAACATGAGATATAATATTATAATCTTCAATATTTTTTTATTTTATTTATTTCTACATTTTAATCATTATTCATCTTCTAATAAATAAATTGGTAAATTTAATCATTATTCATGTGTATGTGTGGAATACTGCCATACGAATCGATGTACTTCATTTTTCTTAAGAATAATTTTTTTATGATTATTATATTATATTTAATTAATATTTTTTATAGTTATAAAATAATATTTTTACCATAATTATAATATATTCTTTATCATCCCACCTTCCCATCTGTTGGAAAATGATAGCATCACTCATGCATATATACAGATTACCACCTCCAGGAAGCTATGTGATTCATTTTTTCATTTCAATTTTACAAGGATTGTAATAGAAATATATTTAATTCTTATGTATAATATTTATGATATAATAATAATTATACAAAATTAAATTATTATTTTCATTTCTATAATGCATTCTCTTTAATGGTAAAAACATCACTTGTGTGTACGTATGGATAACAATCCCTATATAGTGTTGCAATTCATTCGGGTGTCATAAAAACATTATATTAATTTATATAAAAGTGTTCATAATTATTATATATGAAAAATATTATATTATTACTACAATATAGATTATGGGGCCATGAATAAAGTAGGAGGACTACTTTTGTGGAATTAAAACTCTCCTAATAAGAAAAATGTTCTCATGTGGAATTTTCATTTTTATAATGAGTTGTCAATAGATCGGTGTTAATGTGTTAAAATTAAATCATATAAAATATGATATGTACTAATATTTTTATTTATAAGATATATAATAAATATATATATTTTATACATGAGAGTTGAACCTATATAAATAAAGATAATTACTGAGGAAATGGTTGATTTTACAATCTGATTTCTCTGAGAGTGTCTATAATAATTCTAATTTGAAGAAAATTATTTGGATCAAAAAATTTATACTCCAATTATTTTATTATTTTCTATTTATTCCTATATTTTTTGTATTCATTCCATGTTAATATATTTGGTACATAAAACTATTGATATTTTTTTTAAATAATAATATGTCATATATCATATTTTGATGATAAACTATTCATTCCATGTTAATAAACTAAAAAATGTTTTATGATTTATTTTTTCAAATATAGGAAATGGTTTCAAGATTCCAGATTCCATTGATTTTTCAATATTTAATGATTTTTAAAGAAATAATTATAATGAAAATTTTTCCTAACAAGTTGTGTTTTTATTTTTTCAAAAGTTGAAAAAATTCTCTCCTTCAACATATTTGGAATGAACATATTATCCTAAGGTTGAAATTACTATTTTAATTGAACAATACATTGAAGTATTCGATTTTTTTTTAGAGAAAATAATTTTTTAAATATTATAGTTCATCTTAGTTAAATTTTTATAAAATGAAAATTAGATTTTTATAACATTTTCAATGAAAGGTTAAATTTTCATTTATAGATGATTTTTAAGCATTAACAAAACTTATGTATTTTTTTATTCTTATGAAATATGTTATTTTGATACAATACAACATTATTCCCATGATGGATTATATTGGTGATAATTTAAGGATTATAATATAGAACTCATTTATTTCCCAAGTATCATTTATGTCATGATGAAACCTTATGAAAAAACATTTCTTTTCCAGAGGTTATGTTATGAATAAATGATGAAATGATTATGTCATGACCCAAATAATGAGGATAATGTTAGAAATAACCTAAGACTACCTTCATGGTTCAAGGGGTGGTGACATTCCCCAAAAGTCATAACTAATAAGGGAGGACTTTTTCTAATGTACATGTATGGATGAACCTAATAGTCTCAATACAAGAGTGGAGAGGCATAATAAAAAAATATAACATCTAGTGAATAAAAAAGAATTTAAAATCCTCTTTGGAATACAAGTTCATTATAGTGTAAACTGAAGTATATAGGCTAAAAATACATTCCCAACCAGATACATGTCCCAACTTTGAAAAAACTAGAGAATTATATTCAGATATGGAGCAACTCTATGTTCCCATTCTTTGAAAAGCAGACGTGGAAACATTCAAGGTGTATTTCTATAGCCCTCATTAATATCCACTGACTTCTCTATCATATGTAAAAGACATGACATGTTTACTCAAATTCAACGTAGGGATGACTATATGGATACCCAGTAAGACACCCTAAAAGAAGAAGGGGGTGTAAGAGAAATGATAATAATAGACAACACATCCTCGAAAAATTGAGTAACAAAATTCAACAACATGGTTGATAATATATATTTATTCTTGAAAAATGAATCCCAATAGAGGGAGAAAAGGGATATAAATCTCATATCCCATCCTAAGAAAATAGTTTCATCAGTTCTTGAAGTCCATAAATAAGGACTAGTATTCGTATATCAATCGTGTTAAGAAACTAATTTGAGGACCCACACCTATCCACTCGGTCCCACAGTTGAATGGGAATAATCCACAAGTATATGACCTAATACCAAGTGCATTAGGGGGTTCCACTATCTGTAATAATAATCATTTTCCCATCCAATAGGGGTTACAACTTGGAAGATAGATAACCACACCTATTCTGTTAGTGGGTATAACATTATGATATAGGACCCGCACCGTAACGCCATATGGTTAAACACTTAGTAGATTGAGGACTTGCACCCTAATGTAATAGGTGGGTAATAATTAGTAGATAAAAGACCCAAAACTTAATTCTATAGGGGGTACCACTTAGTAGATAGAGGACCTGTTCCCATGTTCGTTAGGGGGTCCACTTAAAAGATATAGGACATGAAGCCTACTTTCAAAGGGGGTAACACTAATTCTATAGTAGACCATAACCTTAATACTTTAGGGGTTCCACTCAGTAGATGGAGTACTCATACCCTTGCACAATAGGTTGGGTACCAATAGTATATAGAGGACCCTCACCCGAACTCTATATGGTGTTAACACTCATAAGATTGAGGACATTTACCCTAACACCATATTGGGGTACCACTTAGTAGATAGAGGACATGAACCCACGCCAGTCATGTGGGTTCCATTCTAATGATCCTTCCTAATCAAAGTCATCATCGAGATCCACCTAAAGAATAATCACACTATAAATACATAGAATCATATCAAAACATCCACTATAGAGGCCACCATAAAATTCTATGTGATGAAACACATGATAGGCTACTCACATCCCAAAATATGTGTCCAAAAAATTGAGATATGAGTGGTTAGAGAATCCTCATAAAGGAAAATGGGGGGGGGGGGGTGTACCCGGCATGTATGGGGACCAACACGGCATGTCTTACTACTCTAATGCTTGGCCATGATTGTACCAGTAAATGTAGTATTACTTATATAATTCTACGTGGAATTTATTGGGACTATAAGGTGTGTCTCAACCCCTTGGGTCCTGGCCATGCTCCTAGCCAATTCTGTGTGTCCTAGATGTGTTCATGTACATTGTTACACGAAAAATTTCTTCACATTACAGTTCCCTAATACATATTCTGTACACCTTGGATTTCCATCATATCTGTTTAAAGGAATGTGGGGGTCACATAAGGTGTCGTATACTTATAATCACACAAAACCCTCACCATCGTAGGATAGGCCCAACACGCAATGTGTTTTTCAGAAATACACAACCTATTGTATTAATTTTTATATATTCCGAGAACTATTCACATGACCCTCAAATATGAACTTTTCAACTTGAATCTTGGCTGTAGTCTACCAAGATTGAATTAGAAATTTCTTTAATCATCACTTCTGTCCATCTGGTGGTCAAAAAATAAAATACAAATCCCTATACGCCTCTTATACCATGCGTAATACCACATATGACCTTAGATCCATGAATAAAACATACACAAACCAAATATCCTTTGAATCTATTCTCTATTCAGTAAATAATTCATCTCACGTGATTTCTCTATGAATCTGGATGTCCAATTGGGCTCTATCCGACCCGACATTGTTGAACAGAGACCCTTGGAGACAATCGGTGAAGAACTGGATGAATGATTCGGATAAATTCACACAATGGTGAGATGACCATTGGTGAAATGTTCTTGACCAATGAATAATAATTGGGATGATCGAGGTTGAGAAAATAGAATAATCAAATTTAAATCATTACAATGGTGCCTAAAATGGATTGATCGAAAGACATATCAAGAAATAAATATGATCATGCTCAATATATTAAATCAATTAAGAATAGTTCAAATAATTTATGATTCCATCCTAAATTATATTCGATATATTTTTATAAATGAGCTCACAAATTAATATGAATATTTACTGTGTTTTAGGAGCTTCAATACGCATAGTTCTAGAGTTTCAATGTTTACTAATTCTGATTCAGAAATTGATCATAGAAGAAGCTCAACACAACAATCCCAAGGTTATACAGGCAACCCTAGATTTCTTACATAATGGAGAACATACATAGTAATTCCGAAAGGTAATTTAATAAATAAATTAAACAAATTATTTAATTAACCCATTGAAAGTACTAGAAATGGATATTTTATCTAAATTCTACAAGATGACCAATTTTAAGTCATGAATAGTGTAAAAATAATGTCTCTTATTAAAAAAAGTACACATATTTCTAATCCAAGGTGTTGTGTGAGAGTTCTACCATTATTATTATGAAATTTATTTTTTGTGAAATATATTATATATTATATATTTTAATATAATTAATTATACAAACACCAGTCTCCAGAATCGCAGGTTGTCTCAATTCAGGGATCTGAAAAATAATTCTCAATATATTAGAATGTTTTACTTGAAAAAAAGTCACTCCATAATATTCCATCATCATGATTTTTTTCCATAAAATGAAAAAAAAACCAAAAATATATAGATACATATTCTACATTTCGCTATCCCACTATTAGGATCTCTCCAGCCTGCTCTCATGCTACCACAATATATGAACTAGGAGATGGCCTATCTGCACAATGAACTCTCATATCCACCCATCATCACCATGGGGTGCTTTAAAAAAGTGGATATATCCTTGATTTCAAGCTTATCACATTCAATAATATGTGGGGGTCAACCACATATCTCCATAGCTGAAACATGTGGAAGAGGCCATGAACCCTCTACAATTATGTGGATTGGGTGAGGCGATAAGAAACCACTCCAACCCTCTTAATTATCATGAATTCCCAAATAACCATTGGGATATCTATCATTTGATTCTGAATCTCCGAAATATTCATCCTAGGGAGACTCTCAAGAAATTATTGTCTCTCTATTCAAACTCTAAGGGACTTCATCATCGATATTTCTATTATTGAAGCATATTCTTTTCTATCCACATCTAATCATATATGACCTAAAACTTCTCTATCATCTCATACACATTCATCATCCTATTAATAGTTCCCTTTTCGATCACATTATAACATAAGGATGTTTAATAGGGTCTCCTTTAGAGGGCCTCAGAATGTTCCATGATGATAATTGTGTGGTATCTATTATCATCAGAAAACTCTAATAAGGGGGAATGGTCCACCAAACACTAAATGATGTTTAGCATGAAAGACCTCAACATATCCTCCATCAGTTGGATAGTACTCTTTGTATACCCAAGTATCTAGGGATATATAGATGTACTCATCCACATTTTGATCTTGAATTCATCTAATAAGACTCTCCATAACCATGATGTGAGACGTGTATCATTTTCATAGAAATTTGTTATGGGAAACCCATGAATTTTAAGAATATCTCATACAAAAAAATTCCCCAAACACTCAACAAATCACTACCCCCTTATAGCAAGGAAGTGTGATGAGTTTGTGATTCATTCAACTATCACACAGATGACATCATGGGATACCTTTTTCCGTGTATTCCTTATCCCAATGTAAACAGATATTCCATATCATTTATTCTTTGGAATGTTAAGGGGATAATAATTTATGTAAGTACTTGATCACAACATTTACCAGTAGGCATGTGGCGCATAAATAGTTGAAAAAATCCACGATTTGTCTCATTAAGGACTAAAAAACTACAATTGAAGGTATATTTATGTCATCCCCTCCTCATTATATATATATATATATATATATTGGATGTATGAAACTCTACCATCATCCTTCCCTTCTAATTACAAGGACCACCATCCATATATTGAAAAGAATAACATTATTCCATACTTTATAATTTCCATCTAGGGAATCTACTGAGTACATCATGTCCTGTAAGACCTCATAATTGATGACTACTATAAATACTTCCTTGTATGATTAAATTATATGATTCATCGAATACATAAACACGGTTGAAGAATTATTCAATCCGAAAGGTATAAATAGTAAATCATTATTTCAATTGTGTAACTAGAATGATAGAATCAGTATATCTTCCTAAAAAACTCTCAAATGGTGGTAGTCGGATGGAACATAGATCTTCGAGAGCCATATCAAACATTAAAACTAATCAAATTGGTCATAAATACTTAGAAAGGTGTACTTTTTCATTACTGAGTCCTAGTCAAAGTGGCATTAATCTATTAAATGCTGTAAGATACCATCAAAATTTTTCACAAACCACACCAGAGCAACAAAGTGGGACACACAAGGTTTTATAAAACCCATTTTTCGAAGGTACTCCAACAATAACCACTGATTATAGATATTATTATAATCCATCCATTATTCCACATATGAAATCAATGCGTTCATGGGATGCATGTTTATACAAAACCTTATATCCTACCTTGGAGGTATTTTGGAAACATCATAGGAGAAGACATCTATAAAATCCACAATGAATAACATAATCAAAATGCGTGAAGAACTTGCTTCACCAAGGGAGACACTTTCAAAGTAATTATTGATGGGTTGAAGCCTCTAGCTCACAATAACCCATCAACCTGCAATGAGATATCTCTTGCACACAAATGGGATTGACGTCCTATTTGTGGGAAGTCATCAGACTCATCTATGATGACATTCAATATAGGATCCGACAATGGAAAACCAATCCATACTGAAAAAGATTCAAGGGTTCCATATCGATGATAGAAAGGTAGAATGAAAACCTCCTTGAACAAATATATAGTTATCGCTATTGGAAGATAAAAGATATAGAATATTTTTCCCCATCAAAACCATAAGAAAAATCTGTTATGCTAATGCCTCAACTAGGAGATCAATCTCTCTCACCATGATAATATACATGAAATAATGAGTTTCATTGATTTCTATTAATACTGAAGAAATAATAGAATAAACATATATCATAACTCTAATAATATAATCTACAACTGTGTCATATGCCTTCTTACTCTATAATTTTCTATAGCCATGGCTGCCAACTCCTACAGCCTGACCTAGACTACTAGGTGGTGGTGTTGGAAGGATCTCATAGAATCTCTCACCATCCACAGCTCCTCCTATTGGATATCCACCTACTCCATTACATGCCCTATATTCCTGGGGCCTCCAACCCTCATCTAGGAGACATGTTCCCATGGTGCTACCTCAGTTTTTGTGGTCAATCACTTATAATCCTACACTCCATAATACTCCTAGTTAGGTAATTATAAACCATGTGATCTCACCCATCATATTAATATTTCTACCATTCTCTAGGATACCATGGTCTTCTATGTGGTCCATGTAACACATGGCCATGTGACTAATTTTGTTCATGGCGATTTTTAGTACACTAAGATCCTACCTACTTGAATCTGATAGAATCTACAGATGAATCAACCATGTATCACCCACTATTATACCCACCAACAGGGAGTCCATTGGACTGGAAGCTCTGCATAACTAGAACCCACTCTAGAACCTCAGAACATGTTGGATTACATAAGGTTACTACTCTAACATGAAAATCATTAAATTGACCAGAGTGAAACTTCCTCACATGGAAGTATATATCTTGAATATTTTCAAGGTAGTACCATGCAGTCTATGTGAACCTATTTTCATAATATGAAACTCTCTTCCATTCCTTATGAAGTTATGTATACCCCTTAATCTGAATTGATTCCATGAAATTGGGTTAGTAGTCCTCACAAAACAGCTGGTGGAAGTCAAACAATGAGAGTATTGACTCATCATGCATCTGGGTAACAAGAGTGTACCAATACCCAACTACTCCATCGAAAATTCTAGCCACCAGTGAAACCACGTGATATGTTAGTTTCTAGATGACCCTAAAGACACATATCACCAACTCTATCCAATACTCCAATACCTAGGGATATACCTTTTTAATGATCCTTAGCGGCCTCTGGCATTTGAACATGTGAAGTGTTTATATCCTGAACGCATCCTCCATAAGGTCTACTCCTATGATATGCTACTCTAATAGAGCAGTATGGAAATCAATCCATCTATATAAATAATCATAATGGTTGGACCCTAATCTATGGCTTTATCACCCATTATATTATCATCAAAATTAATCACATATAAACCGGATGGCTGTCACCATGGATAGATAATGAAAACTTAATCATGACATACCCTTCTTAGAGGAGAATATATATATATATATATAATTAGGAGATAAATCATGAAGGGAATAAAAAAGGCTTAATCCTATAGTATTCATGTACCATTTATCCCTACACCCAATTTATCGGTATGTTGAGTCAAAATGTTGGTATGTCATGGTCCTGGTAAATGAATATATCGGCCACCACACCAAAACTAGGATCTCTGGCATAAAAGCCACACCCAAGACACTTTGAAACTAATTACTGAAATTTCAACAAAATAATTGTAATGGGACTACTCCAAACACTATTCCAAGTAATGAACTTCTCTAACACCAATATTTCCCGGCCAACCACAATGGGGATCTATCCGAAACTACCCTGAGACCTCCTTTTTAGATAGTTGTGGTGACAATACCTCAAAGTAAAAATTAATATGGGTGGTTGTTGCCTAATTTAAACATTGAAACACACCTAACCATATCAATACAGATGTGTAGAAGCAAAATAACAAAACTATATAACATTCAGAGAACATAAATGAAGAAAAAACTATTTAGTGAGTACAAGAGTATGAAAATGTAAAATAGAAAGTAAATTGAATAAATATATGCCCAACCAAAAATATGTATCAACCTTAAAAAAGTAATAAAGTAAATACTGAGAGATCTCTTTTCAAAATTTCAAACCTCTCACCACATTATGTGGACAAATCCACCATGTATTTCTATGATCCTCAGTAATCACAATCGACCTATATTTCATTATCATAAGGCATGAAATATCAAAGAAAATAGCTTGAAGGGGTGGGTATGTACATAAAATTTCTTATTCATTGAATACTAATGGGGGGAGTAGTATGAGACATGATATGAATAAAAAATCAACAAAAAGTAATAGAGTAGATAAATAAAATGAAATGGTTTTACATATATGTATACATAAATTAAGAATCCATAACAAGAGAGAATGGGAATCTCCATCTCAGAGCCCAAACCATGAAAATTTCCCCATCAGTTCCAAAATCTGCGAACAATGCCCACCATCTTGTTTTTCTTTCTAAAAAACTAACCACCTAGAGGACCCACTCCTCTACACTATTCTGCATAGTTGATGTAGAAAAATATCCAAGAAAAGGAACCACACCCGAGTGCATCTTGTGGTCCCACTCAGTATATGGAGGACCCTCAACCTATTTTATAGGGGCCCACTCTATAGATAGATGACTTTAACCATTATTGAAAAGGGGTACCATTCGGTATATTGGGGACTGACACCATAATTACGAAGGGTTATCCCACTCAAATGATAGTGGACCCACTATAACGACCCATACCTTACATACATGGTTAATACATCAAAATTAAAGCATACTTATTACAACATATAACAAAACCATGAAAGGACTGTATAGGTATAGTGTCTTTCGAAACTGGGAAACATAAAGAACTGGTTCAAAAAGCATCTACACTGTATCCCATTTATTTCATCATGTCTATAGTCCCTTTTTGGCATATCTTACTTAATACCCTTCTTCCTGACCTGGGGAAAGAAAACATATAAAGGGGTGATCTAAAATGCTCAGTAAGTGTAAAAAAAGAAATATCAATTACATAAAATTCATAAGAACATAACATTTTGAAAATCATACCCTGCAAAAGAGATCATAATTTCATAACATGGGATAAATCATGGTAGTGAAATGTAGTCCTAATAATCATAACATAAAACATGAAACATTGCGACATACACACATAATCATAGATAATCATTTCTTATTATTCAAGACTCATTTTCAAGACTATCATAGTGGACAAAGTCCATTTTTTAACCGAGTTCACTTCTCGTTTCAGTCCTGTTTCACTGAACCGGTTTAACCTGCCATTCCAGCCATGTCTATCTCATGAGATATAAAATCTTTACCCAATGCATTGGAGGGATATATAGGTCCCACCCATCTCATAATGATACCATTCTTATGTGTGCCACAAAATCATAAATCATACATCATTACATAACCCATGTAATAAAAATGGGATTCTTAAACATCGTGAAATCATAAAAAAATTCATATAAGATAAATGAATTAATAAAAATAATTCCATCAAAACATAATCAAATCAATGTATTAATTAGTATAGAAACATAACCCTATATTATCTTAGATGGAAAATAATTTTGATAAAAAAAACTTGAACTCCATTCTTGTGGAAAATATCCTTTCTAATTCAAAAACATTTTTCCTTTCTTGACATGTCATACAATTTTAAACTAAAAGAAGTTGATTAAAAATAAACACAAAAACATGTAAAGGAAGATTCTTGGAAATAATGTTTTAGAAATCCATTCATGACGTATATGTTAAAAAAACATTCTTTTCGTACTTTTGTCGGAAAAGTCAAAAAAAGTACTTCGTACGAAAAACGAAAAAAGATTCCTTTCATATCCTTTACTAGAAACTCACCGAAGGGTAAAATTGGATTTAAACAGTTGTAGGTGGATGGAAAAAATATTAAATATTGAGGGAACATGGATTTGGATGATAAAATACACCCCAGTAAATACCAAAGTATAAACAATCTTGGATAAAAATGAGATTGTGATATTTTCCCTTACCTTAGGTCTGAATTACATCGTACGTGTCCAAACCTCCTGTATAATGATTTAAATAATGTTATTGACTTATTCAAGAATCATAATTATTGTTATGATATCATATATTGTCATTTTCATAGCTTCTTATTAGTAATATTTCATTATTACTTGTTATTCGGGTGTTTATTACTTTTTGTTCTTATGCGTGTTTTGTCGAATAAATTATTATTCTTCTCTTTAGGTTATAGATAAATCATTTACAGAATGGTATTAGTGTACTATATATAATATTTATTCATTCAATTCATTTATATAATCATTATTCAATGAAGATTATGTAGAATGAATCGCATCACATCGTGGAGACGGTATTCCATATGTACGCACGAGCGATGATATCGTTCCCATGATCGTGGAATTCTATTGGAATGTATGTATAATATTTCAGAATCAATACCGCTTTACAATAATCATATATAGTTATTTATTTGAACCATTCTACCCATCCAAGTAAGGTGGTGATGGAAAATAGATTACACCACGGCGTGGAGACGGTATTCCGTACGTACGCACGCGCGGTGATTTCGTTTTCTATAGGATGGATAAAAAGTGAAATAGGGTTGTTTAATATTTATAATAACATATCAGTATATGAGGGATACTGATCTTATTAACACATAATGAAACAACTAATGAAGAGGTAGTAGAAGAAGAATGGAACTTGAATAAAATGGTAGAAGGTATTACCTCTTTCTCAAAGTGTCTCCTTTAAACTTTCTCTTAAGGCACTAGAGTTGGTCTTTTGAGAAGATCAATACCTCTAGTAGGATTATAAGGAATCCTGGAAGTGAAATGGGCAGGGGTTGGCCGAGCTTGAAGGCTCAAATTGGTGTGAGGAAGAGAGGGAGGAGGTGCCCTTTTATAAGGGAGGAGAGGGGCACCTTTGGAAAGTGTGGAAATATTATTTTATTATAAACATATCTTCGGCTTCAAAACGTCCAAAAATCATTAAAGATGAAGATAAGATGACTCATGGTCGAAATAAAATCATCCAATCAGAATTGGACATGTTTTGGAAAATATTTTAATCATTATAATCTTATTTATTTAAATCATTTATTAATGAGGTAAATACTTCATCATTACTGTGTCATAAATAATTTAATTTATTTGGTGTCTAAAAATTATAAAAAAAAATAATTATGTAGAAAATCGTTTTATCTTTCTAATGAATATTTATTATCGAAAATATAATTTATATAACCCCTTATAAAAATTAATTACTAAAAGATGTTTGTTAATGTCAATTTTGGATTTAAATTAAATTAATTAATCCAAATTGTCATTGTCACTACCAAGTGCCTCAATGGGGTCCCCAAATCGACCCAAGGATGCCCATGGTCGGCCAATACTCATCCAATAAGGTTAGGACAAGTTTCAATGTAATTTTTAATTATTATAATATTCTTTTAACCTTGAATTACCCTATTTACCTTTAACCGTAGTAAATAAATAAAAAAAAATTACTGTAGTTACTATTCATAATATCAAAAAAATAAAAGTAACCTGTTAACATAATTTGGACCCATTGATTCCAAATATGGAATACATTTTTCAAAATTCAAAACACAGAAGTTGAAGTAATTAATTTAATATTAATCCCGTTGTTAAGTAAACAGATTTTAAAAGTTAAAACATCGCCAAAGATTGAAATGTTTTTACCCATGAATTCATTGTAAAATTAATGCTAATGACATACCTTATATTAAATGGTAAAAATATATTCTATTTATACTTTAAAAACATTCAATATTATAATTTAACCATATAAAGTATTGCGATGAAAAAAGTTGTTTTTAATTAAAATATAGCATGTTTTTACTATTCATTAAAATATGAAAGTTATCAGAATAATATGAAAATTTTAATTAAAGTAAATTTTTATATCCTGATTCTAAAGAAGAATTTTATTTTATCAAATTGAACTTATAAACTTGTCAAAAACTAGATTTAATGTGGGTGCGCCATCAAAAGGCGAAAAACTGCATTTTTTGAAAAATACTTCTTTTACAAAAAAAAAACTGATTTTTTTTCATACCCCATTCTAGAAAATGTATAAGATGAATTAAAATGTTATAAAATTCAAAATTCAGTTAATACTATTCATAATGCCTAATATTATAATATATCGTTGTTTAGGGAAACTCGGTATTGCGTACGACGCAAGCTATCGAGGAAGGCCACACTTGCGTGTAAAGAAAGACAAACTAGGGTTGTGTGTAGTGAAAGATTCCTTTGATGATTTATATAACATAAAAACAAAATATTTCTCATAAAAGTCTCTGGTGTTACATTCTACACCCCTTAAAACGAATTTTTCCCTCGAAATTCGTCACTTCGTAACAAATAGATGAGGATACCTCTCCCTCATAATATCCTCAAGTTTCCATGTAGCTTCTTCTAATTGGTGGTTCCTCCATAAAACTTTCCCCAAGAGAGTGGCCTTGTTCCGTATGAGTTTTTCTCTACGATCCAGAATCTCTATCTGCTGTTCTTCATAAGAAAGATCTTGTTCCAGTGGTACAACTTCTAAGATGAGTACAAGTGAAGGATCAGGTATGTAATTTCTTAGGAGAGATACATGGAACACATTGTGAACTTGATAGAGATTCAGTGGAAGCGCCAATTGGTAAGCTACCTTCCCAACACGATCCAGAATTTCAAAAGGACCAATATATCTAGGGCTCAACTTTCCCTTCTTTCCAAATCTCATGACCCTCTTCCAGGGAGATATTCGTAAGAACACTTTATCACCCACTTGAAACTCTAGGTATTTTCTTTGGTTGTCGGTATAACATTTCTGTCGACTCTGTGCTGCTCTTATGTGTTGTTGAATAAATCAGACCTTTTCTACCATTTCATCAACGAGATTAGGTCCTAATAGCTTTCATTCCCCAACTTCATCCCAGAAAGTTGGAGTCCTGCATTTCTTTCCATATAGAGCTTCATAAGTAGCCATCTAAATACTGGAGTGAAAGCTATTATTATAAGAAAATTCCACCAAAGGTAGGTGTTGATCCCAACCACCTTTGAAATCCCTAGAGCAAGCTCTCAACATATCTTCTAGAGTTTGAATTTTCCTCTCAGACTGACCATCTATCTGAGGATGATAAGCAGTGCTGAAACTCAACTCTGTATCCAGAATATGCTGAAGACTTCGCCAGATCTTTGAGGTAAACCTCGGATCCCGATCATATATAATGGAAAGTGGTACTCCATGCAATCTTACCGCTTCCTTTACATATATCCTGGCAAGCTGATCAAGAGAAAAATATTCCCTAATAGCAATGAAGTGTGCCGACTTCATAAGACGATCAACTATAACTCAGATAGTATTATTGCCTTTGGATGTTTTAGGAAGTCCAGTGACAAAGTCCATAGTGATGTTTTCCCATTTCCATTTAGGTATGGGTAATGGTTGTAACATCCCCTTAGACTTCTGTCTCTCAACATTAACTTGCTGACAAATCAAGCATCAAGAGACATATTCAGCAGCATCACTTTTCATTCCATCCCACCAGAAATACTCTTTCAGGTCTCTTTACATCTTCGTGCTTCTAGGATGAATAGAGAATGAAGAACTATGAGCCTCATCCAGCAGCTCCTTCATTAATTCTGGGATGGGAGGAACACAAACCCATTTCATGAACTTTATTATCCCATTACAATCAAGGTTGAATTCAGGAACATTTCTCACCATCTTTTGTAACTCGACATCTTCTTTATGCGCCTATTTAATCTTTACATGTATAGATGGTTGAACATTTATTTGAGAAAGATGCGATTTTTCCCCTTCCATTATAATTCCAAGATCCATCCTTTGTAAATCCATAAATATTGGATCTTTTGTGATCCTCATCATGGATAAGATATCATGGTCTTGTCGACTTAATGCGTCTGCTACCTTGTTTTCTTTCCTAGGGTGTTAATGAATTGAGCAGTCGTAATCCTTAATCAGCTTCAACCATCTTCTTTGGCGCATATTCAGCTCCTTTTGTGTGAAAAATATACTTTAAACTTTTATGATCAGTATAAATGTCACACTTTTCTCCATAAAGATAATGCCTCCAAATCTTTAATGCAAAGATTACCACAGCTAACTCCAAATCATGAGTTGGGTAATTGCTCATGGATTTTCAACTGTTGTGAGGCATAAACTATCACCATATCGGTTTTCATAAGAACACACCCCAATCCCTTCATGGATGCATCACTGTAGATCACAAACCTTTCTCCACTACAAGGTAGTGTGAGCATAGGTGCACTGGATAACCTTCTTTTCAACTCCTTGAAATTCTCTTCACATTCCTCTGTCCAAACAAACTTAACTCCTTTCCAAGTCAACTTGGTGAGTGGATTAGATAATCATGAAAAATCTTTCACAAAACGTCAATAATATCCAGTCAAACCAAGAAAACTTCAGATCTTAGTTTCTGTTTTTGGTCTCGACCATCTTTCGATAACCTCTGTTTTTGCTGGATCCACAGATATCCCCTCTTTTGAGATTATGTGACCCAAAAAATGCACCTTTTTGAAGCGAAAAATCACACTTGGTAAATTTGGCATAAAGCTTCTCCTTTCATAGGGTCTTTAATAAAATTCTCAAGTGATCTTCATGTTCTTCCTTGCTCTTTGAATAGACAAGAATATCATCTATAAAGACTACCACAAACTGATCAAGATAGAATCTAAAGACTCTATTCATCATATCCATGAAGATAGTATGGTCATTAGTAAGACTAAATGGCATCACTATAAATTCATAGTGTCCATACCCTGTACGGAAATCCGTCTTTGGTATATCCTCCCTTTTGACACATAATTGATGATACCCTAAACGAAGATCAATCTAGGAAAAGTATTGAGCTCCACGTAGTTGGTCAAATAGGTCATTAATGCATGGGAGAGGATATTTGTTCTTGATAGTGATCTTGTTAAGTTCTCGATAATCAATGTAGAGTCTCATTGATCCATCTTTCTTCTTAGAAAACTAAACAGGTTCTCCCCAAGGTGACACACTAGGGCGTATGAATCCTTTATCAATATTCTCTTGGAGTTGCTTCTTCAATTCGTGCAACTCAATTGGGGCCATTCTATAAGGAGTCTTTGAAATAGGCAAAGCACCCAGTACGAGTTCTATTGAAAACTCAACTTCACGATTTGGTGGAAGACCTAGAAATTCCTCCGGATAGACATCATCAAATTCTCGTACAATGGGCATATTATTAATCATGAGTTTCTCTCCAACCATTTGAGATAAATAAGCTTCATTTAGTGGAATCATGACCCATAAGATGGAATAAATTTCCACTGGAAGGTTATGTTCATCCTTACATCGATAGACGATCATATATTGATCTGGAATATGAAATGTGACTTCCCTCACATGGAAATTGATATGAGATCCATATAAAGAAAGCCAATCCATGCCATGAATCACATCAAATTCCACTATAGGAAGGACCACAAGATTTGCAGGAAGCACTTTCCCACAAACTTCAATCGGGGAAGAATTGTAAACTTTTGATGCGACTGCTGTGCCATTAGGAGTTGTCACATCCAACTCAACATCTAGTTGTTTAGGTAATATGGTGATACCATTAGAAAATTCTTCATAAATAAAAGAGTGGGTGGATCCAGAATCAAATAAAACATTTTATACTTTAGAGTGGATGGTAAGTGTACCACTCACCACTTCGTTGTCGTACTCCACATCGCCGATAGTAATTGCATGTGACATTCCTTTGTCATTAGCCTTAAGAGTTTGTTGACGTCGATCATCATCATCAACCCTTGAATTTGGGCATTGATTGGAATAATGCCCCATATCCTTTCACTTGAAACATTGAAGTGTATTAGTTTCATTATGTGCATCCCTTCCTTTGTTTGCATCATTAGATATCTTCTTCCCATTATTTAGACATTCAATTTCCCGATAACCTTATTTTCAACACTTATAACATTTGATGGTCCCCTTAAGACAATTTCCTCCATGTTTCTTTCCACACTTTGAGCATAAGGTAAAACTCATCTTCTTTTCAGTGTGGTCTTTAGATTTTCCTTTGAATTCCATTTTCCTCTTCTTATAAAACCCATGTGACTGATGGGTTACACCAATCTCCATCTCAACCTTGAGAGCACATCGAACAATTTCCTCGTAGATATGGAAAACCCTTATGGCTAACGCCCTTAGAAGACTTGGTTTTAAGCCACTACAGAATCGATCGATCTTACTCTCAGGTTGGATAATAATTCCGGAAGCGTACCTTGAAAGTCTTGTAAAATTTTCTTCGTAGGTACCAACGGATTGATCATCCTTTTGCTTCAGTTCAAGAAACACCTTCTCCATCTTTGTTCGAGGAATACGAGGGAAATACTTATTGAAAAATAAGTTCTTGAACTCGTCCCATTCCATGGACTCAATTTCATCCCTTTGCCTCGTATTCTTAATAATATTCCACCATTGATCAGCATCACCTTCCAAATGATACACTACTAAGATGACTTTATCATGTTCAGAACATTAAAGAACCGAAAATATCTTTTCAGTGGTACTGATCCATTGTTCAGCCACTAATGGATCGGAAGACCCGCCAAATGAAGGTGGATGCTGCCTCATGAAGGATTCAATAGAATGTTGCTCCTTCCTTTTCTCATTTGGAAGTCCTGCATGATTCATAGCTTGAGAATGTTGTGTGAGAATGGCGACAAGATTTTTCATTCCAGCTCCCATAACGTTTGGTTGTTTAGGGGGACAATCATTGCATTGCCCGTCGAATTCCGCATTAACACGGTTTCTTCGGGTTCCAGCCATCGACTAAAACCAAGAACAAATAGTGTGAGAAACACTAATTATAATAGGAAAACCACATAATCAAGAATAAAATTTCACACTTAAGGTCTTATCATAGGTTGTTCATGGCCATTTATAAAACACTAAGATTGTGTTTTATTCATAGACATATCCTTAGGTTTCTTACTAAGGATTTCACATCCTTGTTTCCAAAGGTTGACTATACCTTTCCTCTAATACCAACTATAACGACCCATACTTTACATACATGGTTAATAATTCAAATTTTAAGCATACTTATTACAACATATAACAAAACCATGAAAGGACCGTATAGGTATAGTGTCTTTAGAAACTGGGAAACACAAACAACTAGTTCATAAAGCATCTACACTGTCTCCCATTTATTTCATTGTATCTATAGTCCCTTTTTGTAATATATTACTTATCACCCTTCTTCCTGACCTGGGGAATGAAAACATACAAAAGGGTGAGCTCAAATGCATAGTAAGGTTAAACAAAATAAATATCAATTAAATCAAATTCATAAGAACATAACATTTTGAAAATATTACCCTGCAAAAGAGATCATAATTTCATAACATGGGATAAATCATGGTAGGTAAATGTAGTCCCAATAATGATAACATAAAACATGAAACTTTGTCACATACACACATAATCATAGAAAATCATTTCTTATTAGTCAAGACTCATTGGAAAGTCTATCTTAGTGGACAACGTCCATTTCTGAACTGAGTTCACTCCTCGTTTCAGCCATGTTTCACTGAACCGGTTTAACATGTCGTTCCAGCCATGTCTATCTCATGAGATATAAAATCTTTACCCAATGAATTGGAGGGAGATATAGGTCCCACCCATCTCATAATGATACCATTCTTAAGTGTGCCACAATATCATAAATCATACATCATTGCATAACTCATGTAATAATAATGGGATTCTTAAACATCGTGAATCATAAATCAATTCATATAAGATAAAAGAATTCATAAAAATAATTCCATCACAACATAATCAAATTTATGTAATAATAGGGATAGAAACATTACCCTATATTATCTTAGATGGAAAATAATTTTGATAAAAAAACATGAACTCCATTATTGAGGAAAATATCCTTTCTACTTCAAAAACATTTGTCCCTTCTTAACATGTCATACAATTTTAAAATAAAAGAAGTTGATTAAAAATAAACATGATAACTTGTAAAGGATGCTTCTTGGAAATAATGTTTTAAAAATCCATTCATGCCGTATATGTTAAAAAAACATTCTTCTCGTACTTTTGTCGGAAAAGTTAAAAAGTACTTCGTATGAAAAACGAAAAAAGTTTCCTTTCATATCCTTTACTAAAAACTCAAAGAAGGGTAAAATTGGATTTAAAAAATTGTAGGTGGATGGAAACAATATTACATATTGAGGGAACATGGATGTTGATTATAAAATACACCACAGTAAAAACAAAAGTATAAACAATCTCGGATAAAAATGAGATTGTGATATTTTCCATTACCTTAGGTCCGATTTGCTTCGTAAGTGTCCGAACCTCCTGTATAATGATTTAAATAATGTTATTAACTTATTACAGAATCATACTTATGGTTATGATATCATATATGGTCATATTCTTAGCTTCTTATTAGTGATATTTCATTATTACTTGTTATTCGGGTGTTTATTACTTTTTGTTCTTATGCATGTTTTGTCGAATAAATTCTTATTATTCTCTTTAGGTTATAGATACCTCATTTCCAAAATGGAATTAGTGTACTATATATCATATTTATTCATTCAATTCATTTATATAATCATTATGCAATGAAGATCATGTAGAACAAATCGCAACACATTGTGGAGACGGTATTTCGTACGTACGCACGAGCGATGATATCATTCCCATGATCGTGGAATTAAATTGGAGTGTATGTATACTATTTAAGAATAAATACCACTTTACAATAATCATATATAGTTATTTATTTGCAACATTATACCCATCCATGTAAGGTGGTGATGGAAAATAGATTACACCATGGCGTGGAGGCGGTATTCCGTACGTACGCATGCACGGTGATTTAGTTTTCCGTAGGATGGATAAGAGGTGAAATAGGGTTGTTTCATATTTATAATAAAATATCACTATATGAGGGATACTGATGTTATTACCTCATAATGAAAGAACTAAATAAGATGGAGTAGAAGAAGAATGGAACTTGACGAAAACGGTGGAAGGTATTACCTCTTTCTCGAAGTCCCTCCTTTAAACTTTCTCTTATGGAACTAGAGTTGGTATTTTGAGAAGACCAGTACCTCTAGTAGGTTTATAAGGAAGTGGGGAAGTGAAATGGGCAGGGGTTGTCCGAGCTTGAAGGCTCAAATTTGTGTGAGGAAGAGAGGGAGGAGGTACCCATTTATAAGGGAGGAGAGGGGCACCTTTGGAAAGTGTGGAAATATTATTTTATTATAAACTTATCTTCGGTTTCAAAAGGTCCTAAAATCATTAAACATGAAGATAAGATGACTCATTGTAGAAATAAAATCATCCAATCAGAATTGGACATGTTTTGGAAAATATTTTAAACATTATAATTTTATTTATTTAAATCATTTATTAAAGAGGTAAATACTTCATCATTATTGTGTCATAAATAATTTAATTTATTTTGTGTCTAAAAATTATAAAAAAAAATCCTTATGTAGAAAATATTTTTATATTTTTAATGAATATTTATAGTCGAAAATATAATTTATATAACCCCTTATAAAAATTAATTACTAAATTTTTTTGTTAATGTCTATTTTGTCTTTACATTAAATTAATTAATCCAAATTGTCGTTGTCACTAACAAGAACCTCAATGGGGTCCCAAAATCGACCCAAGGATTCCCATGGTAGTCCAATACTCATACAATAAGGTTAGTACAAGTGTCAAGGTAATTTTGAATTATTATAATATTCTTTTAACCTTGAATTACCTTATTTACCTTTAACCATAGTAAATAAAAAAAATTACCCTAGTTACTATTCATAATATCACAAAAATAAAATTTACCTATTAACATAATTTGGAACCAATTATTCCAAATATGGAATCAATTTTTCAAAATTCAAAACACAGAGGTTGTAGTAATTAATTTAAAATTAATCCCACTGTTAAGCAAACTGGTTTTAAAAGTTAAAACATTGCCAAAGATTTAAATGTTTTTACCTATGAATTCAATGTAAAATTAATGCTAATGACATACATTATATTAAATGGTAAAAATATATTCTATTTATACTTTAAAAAAATTCAATATTACAATTTAACCATATAAAGTATTGTGATGAAAAAAAAAATTTAATTAAAATATAGCGTGTTTTTACTATTCATTAAAATATGAAAGTTATCAGAATAATGTGAAAAAATTATCCAAAGTAAATTTTTATATCCTGATTCTAAAGAAGAATTTTATTTTGTCAAATTGAACTTATAAACTTGTCAAAAAATATATTTAATGTGTGTACGCCATCAAAAGGCGGTAAAACTGCATTTTTTGAAAAATACTTCTTTTATCCAAAAAAAAAACGAATTTTGTTTTCATTCCTCATTCTAGAAAATGTATAAGATGAATTAAAACGTTATAAAATTCAAAATTCAGTTAATACTATTCATAACGGATTATATTATAATATATTGTTGTTTAGTGAAACTCGCTATTGCGTATGACGGAAGCTATCGAGGAAGGTCGTGGTTGCGTGTAAAGCAATCCAAGTGAGTGTTGTGTGTAGTGAAAGATTCCTTTGATGATTTATATAACATAAAAACAAAATATTTCTTATAAAATTCTTGGGTGTTACAACCACACCCTAATGTTATTGGTGATAGAGTAAATATACATAAAACCCTCACCCTACCATCATATTAGGTTGACACTGAGTAGAGAGATTCCCTTCAACCTAGACCCTCATGTGGGTACCGCTAAGTAGATAGAGGTGTCGTACCCTAATTCTATTGGTGGGGTACCTCTTAGTGGGAATAGGAACTATTTACTATTCCATCAGGTGGTGCCACTCAGGAAATAGAGGAACGACACCCTAATTTCATTGGGGTTATCACTCATTATATATAGACCCACACACTAATTTGATAGTGGGGTATCACATAGTAAATAGATAAATTACAACCACACTCTATAAAGGGTACCACATAGTAGATGGAGGACCCCACACCATAGTCTATTATGGGGCGATAACTCTAATGATTATCTTTGATCACAGTCATCATCGAGAACATTCTAAATAAGTGTCACACTAATAGAACCTTGCATGATATCTCAAAATCCACTAAGGATGATTCCATCATGTTTAAATGGAGAAACAATTGTGATAGGCGAATCACAGTAAAAAATCTGTGTCCAAACCTATGAGATAAGAGAGGAAGAAGGATCTGAAAAAAGGATGAATATAGCATATAAAATGTAAGGGGACTTACATGGAATGTGGTCCTACACCACTTCTAGTCCATTTATCTATCAGTACAAGGCTCTCTACCCATGTAAATATTCATGGTGTGTAGAGTGACTACACATCATGACTCCTGAATCTAGGATCCTACATGTTATCTTGGTCGAGTCTTTGTGCCCTGGCCGTGTCCATGTACTTCGGTACAAAACATTTTTGTACCCATTCATGTGCCCATGTAATATCACTGTACATTATATGTCACTATCACTTGGTTCACACAACAGGTTCTAGTCCTACATGGTTTTTCATAAAAATCAATATCATGAAACACTATCCACAATAGCTATGTACCTATATTACATGTATAATTTTGAACTACAAATAATTTAATTTGTATTGTAATAAATCTCTATATCTATTTATTGTATTCTAGATCAAACCGCAAAAAATCCAATCTCAACTTCATGCCACACGAAATCAGTGTTAAATGCCTATGTTACACATTCATGGTCATCCTATGGTAGGAATATGGAATTAAAATAACTCTTATTCCTCATATGACAACAACAAAACCCTGTGTATCTAGTTTTGGGGTTTTAACAGCACCCTCTAGATGCACTGTTAATCATCCCTTTTCTCAGTCCAAGAAAAAACACAGATAAAAGGGGTTTTTAAGAGTGCTTATTTGGTGCTATTAAAGGGGTACCTTTATCAGATCATATAACAAAACACTGATACAGACCACCCCTTTATCAATGTATGTAAAAAAGTGATGATAAAATGGAAATTTATCAGTGATTCTAAAAAATCACAGATAAATTCATATTTTATCGTCCCTTTTTAAAAAGCTTTAATAAATGTGTTGACTTTATCAACTCTTTTTAGAATCATTGATTAATACCCCCCATAATCATATGGTTTTTACTATCATATAGAAATGGTATATTTAAATAAATAAATATATTTAATTATTTATTAATTTATTGCGAATCCGTAAAAAAAGTTATTAACTTTTAGAGGCCTTCTCCACCTCTTATAGCCTCAATAATTGTGATCAATGATACTCATGTGTCATCGAGGCATAGATCTTGTCATAATAAATTTTATAGGTAGTGATGGAAAAACAAACGCCATGTTTATATGTTATGTCTATTTGAAATGACGTCGAATGAGAAAAAACCCTAAAATCCCCAAAATCCCTAAAAGCGAAAAAATTTAAAAAAAGATCATAACATTTGATATGATAGTCTATTTAAGCTCCATAACCCGTCAAATCTAATATGTTTAAATGATATAAAACAAAATTACATTTAAATAATGTGATAGTCAATGGAATAAAATATATAACATGTTAAAAAAAGAAATAAAACTCGAACATGAAACTGCCATAAATTTTGATCTTTATGTGCTTTTAGGCTCTACCACATATCAAATCGAATCATACAACGACATTGATCCCACATATGGTCTTTGATAGAGGTTCAAGATCATTGTTTGGGTTTTAATCCAAAAAAAATTCCCAGAAGGTCTCCAAATTTATGTTTTTTGTTGTTGAACCCAGTTTCATAAAATTAAAACATCTATAACATCTGATTTGGGTTTCGTCTGGCCTATAACACAAAAATATTGAAGATCATTGCATGATCATCTATTTTACATGTTTTAGAGCTAAATTGGACCTTTGGATCAGATGTTTTGACCGTTTTATGGGTATTACAAGTTTTACGATTTTCATTGTTTCTTAACGTTTTTAGGGGGTTTAAGGGTTTTTTATAGTGAAAACCCATTTTAAATAATATAAAAAAAACATATTTCAAAAATATATATTTATATATATAAACATATATATAACAATATATAAATATATAGATAACAAAATATAAAAAAATTATAAAATAATATATAGATATATAATAAAATGTAAACCACAATAGTATAGAGGATTGGAAAATGAATTGGTGTATATGATAGAGGTATCAGAATTGAACCTTATTGGATGAAGGGGTGGCGTTGGGGGTGGAATTATCTAAATCCTTGATAATGGGGTGGGGGATGTACTAATAAGTTGGAAGCACTGATAATGGGGTATGAAAAATAATTATACCATTTATCAGAAGAGACTTTATCAGTGTTTTTTTGTGCTATTAATGGAAACCTTTAACAATTCTAAATGACACTGATAAAGGCCCCTTTTATGAATGTTAAAAGAATCCTCGATAAAAGATGCCTTTTTCAGTTCTTCTTTAGTGATGTTAATGGGGGCCTTTGTTAGATTTTTTTATAGAGTTGTTAATGATAACCCATTATCATCAGATAAATTATTATTGCTTCTATGGTGCTGATAATGAACATTTACTAGTGCTGTTAAAGGCCTAATTTTTAGTATTGTATGCCTTATATGATACACCTAATCTTACATCAGATCTGATATCCATGAAGAAAACATATACAACCCAAAATCCCATTGAATCCATCCTTGATTCTCCAATATATTATTCAAACATGACTCCACCATGAATATGGGTGTCCAATCTAGCTAGATCCCACCCAACAATGTTGAACATAGACCCCTTGGCCCCATCAAATAAAGTACAAGAAGAAGGGTCAGGGGAAATAAAAAAAATCAACGATCATTAGAAAGTATTTCATTGTGAATAAATACAAATTGGGATTCCTATAAGATATGAAAACTCAAAATCAAAATTAAAATTGGTATAGAAGTGCCATCAAAGGCTTGATTAAAACACTGATAAAATAAGTATGATCATGCTAAATATATTTAATAAATTGACGTAGAAACCAATAATATATTATTCTTACTTATGTTTTGATCATTATTTGGTGAAGATAATTCCTACTAATGTGGAATATGTTTCATTCTTTTCATTGCACTTTAATTCTCATAAATCCTGATTTTTGTCATCATCTCAATTTTATTTTTCAATGTAGGGTGGATGAAACTCCTCCCAACTATCTTATGGTTTTTGGGTAACCATTATGATCACCAAAATTGTGAACTTATAGAGGATTTTAGTCAGGTTAAATATATAACATAATATAATTAATTATTTAATTAACCCACTAAACAAAATACCAATGATTTTTTTTATCATTACACACCATGCTGACACATTTCATGTCACCCTTAGGGTAAAACCCACATTCTAGAATCAACCATAGTCTCATATTTATGATTCTAAATTCAATTTAATAATTATATCATTTTCTTTTAAAAATAATTCACTTTTAATGTAAAATATATTTAATATTTTTATGAAATTATATCCATGCACATCATTCCTTTGAAATTCACGCCATCTCAGTGCCGATCTCATAAAATATTACAAAATATATTTCAAAAATGTACAAGGAAAAATAGGATTCCTATAGTTTAGGAAAACCATTTCCATTATAAAGGTTTGGATATGATGATTTGATAAATTATTTGTGATATTTTCTTTACCCTAATGTATGGTTCATTGTGTGATGGGTGGCCATATAATTTTATAATAGTCCAATAAATTTGAGAAATTTGAATTATTCATAAGATAACTATGTTATAAATGAACCATATTTCATTTTACCGAAAATATTCATAGAAATATATTCATGTAATTTATTTTCAATGTGGACCTTGATTAATGTCCATCAGATTATTTAAGGACGTGATATTAATTCGGTAACATAATGTGAACATTTTTCTATTTGTATGGGTTCGTAATTTTATAAGCTTTTGATTTTTTTTCAGACTCATTTATTTCTTATATCAACTCATTAATCGTAATTTATTATTGATGATTCCGAATTATTATGACTTTTAACATTTCTTATGATAAATCCTTATTCCATATCCTAGGATTAATGATATTTAATTGATAATGTGTGAGTTTATAATGTTATGATAATGATGTAATACTATTACTCTCATGTTTGGTGATGGATTGATATCTCTTATTATTACTCTTACTGAGAACCTAATATCAACTTTTCTTATGTTTTACATCCCCTAGTTTAATGATCGATTTGATGTATATTATGTCTAGAAGAGAACATATATTAAGAAATTAGTATTGGATATTGAAGATCATTTATAAAATAATTTTTTTTTATATATCAAATTTCCAAACACCCTAAACTATTATAGTTATAGTGAATGTACAATTGTATTCCTATTGAATATTCATAAAAAATGATGTAACATTTATATATGATATTATTGGGTTACTTCAGCTCGTATCAAAGAATTGTATGAATATTACTAGATTTTAAGATTAGAGTAAATTATTGAAGTCATGGGGGATTAGTCGATGTATAAGAAAATATCATGAAGAGTTGTAAACTCATATTTTTTTGTTTCTCCTTGATACATAGTCCATCTTAGGTATTATAATGTGTGGGTAGCTATGTAAAAATTTATCTAGTGGAAACAATTCCAAAAGGTTCATATTAGTTATTAATGAGATCATTATCAATGAAGTATTTGTGGCCATTAGAATGAAAACCTCGGTAGACACTCCCAAGAGATATTCTTTGGTTAATTCAAATTTTCATTACAAAACATTATGATGAGTTTGAATTGATAATGACTATGAATGACCTAGTATAAACCTCAGGTATCATATATTGAAATGAAGGTTTCATGATATAGACACAAACTGAATGATTTCCATTATTATATTAATTTTCACTTTTATGTTTCATTCCTTCACTAAAAATATTGGTTTTATTAAGTGACTCCTTATAGAATGATGAATTTACAGTGGTGACATGGACAATAAAATATTAATATATATAATTTTATTATCTTTATGTGACTTACTTTATATCATTGAATATCTAACGATATATTCATTCATATCCTTAAGGATTATATGTTGGGTAAGATAAAAAATTAATAAATGGTATAATGAACAAATCCTAATCCTATAGTGCCTCTATAATATACTTCCAAGGGATTTTCCTTCTTATAAATATTTTGGTTATCCCAAAAGATGAATTTAATGTGACCATGGTCATGGATTTTTCTATCCTTATATAAAGGCCATATAAAATTCCTAGGAAGGGTTGTGAGCTTTAATATTCTGAATTAACCAATGGAAATATCTATTTGTGAGGAATAATATGAATTTCCAATGGATGTTACATCCAATTCATGGGTTGTATAACCAAATCATGAGGGATATGATTCTCAATTGGTTTGGGAGATAAAAAACATTGAATATATGGCTATTTTTTATATTATAATAATTTATTCCCAATATAATGGTCATGTATTACCATAAATTATTATGATTTGTTCTCAATAGAACTTATACATTGTGATGCACCTATTATAATTAATCTATATAAAATGGGTGAGACTAAGTTGTTAGAACAGAAGGTAAAACTACATGTGAATCATGATAAGAGAATCATATGTTGTAACTGTCTGGAATTACTTCCAATGGACTATAATTGATACCTATCAGGGCACTCCATGGGTGGCTACACCCCCTGGGCGGGACACACCACCATCCCCAGTGGCAGCCATTTCCTTATGAAGCCCTTGGGCGGAGAGCCATGCTTCGTCCAACGCTCACATGTGAGAGTTCCCAAGGATCGGAAAAATTCCTACCACTTTTTCCTCTGATACCAACTGTAGAGACCCGAAGCTTGACGTACATGTACAACACATTACTTTTTCAGAATACTTAATACATAACAAAATTCAAAACTCAAGGACCGTAATAGTTTAGTGTGTTTGGAAACTCGGAACGTAATCTTCTAATCGTGGTGCAAGATCTTCAACATCTCCCATAAAGATATTCCCCTTATGTTTTCTTAACTAAAACCTTTCTTTATATCCTATGGAAAAGAAAACATATAAATGGTGAGCTCAAATTCTCAGTAACGGTAAGCATGGATAAAATAAAACAAACCATATACATTTGACATAAAAACATGAGCGCAATGTTTAAACATCAAGATCATGAGAAATGAAAAAAAATATTGTAATACGTAAGTCATAGATCATAAAGAAACCTTAATCCTGATAAAATAACATGGGAATAAAACTTGTAATTGTGGAAAAACATTATGATTTCCATAGTAGCCAAGGCATTGCTTCCAGGACCATCTTAGTGGACAAAGTCCCTTTCTGAATCGAGTTCACTCCTCGTTTCAGTCCTGTAACACTGAACCAGATTAACTTACCGTTACATCCATGTCTATCTCATGAGATATAAATCTTTACTCAATGCATTGGAGGGAGATATAGGTCCCACCCATCTCATAATGAAATCATTCTTACTTGTGCCACAAAATAAACATGAAACATTCATCATAACCCAAAGAATAAAATGGGTTTCATAAACATCATCCCATCACCACATAATCCATATAAAACAAATGGATATATCAACATAAGAAAAGTGAAATCATGTAAATCATAGGGATGTTATACTTTAAACATACACATATAATGTCATCTTAGATGGGAAAATTGTTTTGATAAAACACTTGAAATGAATTCTTGAAGAAAATATCCTTTCTTCTTCAAAATCAATTTATTTTCAAAAAACGTCATGAAATTTTAAAAGAAATAGATTTTTTTGAAAATAGTCATGAAATATTTTGTAGGAATCTTCATGAAAATAAGGCTTTATAAAACCATAAAAATCCGTTCGTGCCATATAAGTTAAAAATACATTTTTCTCACACTTTTGCCGGAAAGTCAAAAAGTACCTCCTAAAAGAAAGATTCCATACATACAATGTATTAAAAGTCAAAAAATGGGTAAAACTGACATTGAAAATACATGAAAACTTTTCTAGAAAACATGGACATGTAGGATAATAATAACCCTAGTAAATACTTACGAATAAACAATCTCGGATAAAAATGAGATTGGAAAAGATATCCCTTATCGTACGTCTGATATGATTCGTATGTATTAGAACCTCCTGTATAATGATATAAATAATTTCATTGAATTATTAAAGAATCATATTAATTTTTATGATATCATATATGGTTCACTTATGACTTTATATTACCCATTCTTTTGTAAATTAATGTTAAAGTAGCGTTTTGGGTAAAATCATCTTATTTATCCTACGTGTTTCGACTTGTTGTTCTTGATGTTATTATTACTTATATCATGATTTACTTACTTACAAAATGTAAATCATGATTTATATATCATATACATTCATTATATATCCAGTATATACAAGCATTTATAATAGTACATAACATATGGAGGTAAGAAATGAAACGCACCGTTCATGGAGACGGTAAGCCGTACGTACGCATGAACGCTACATTCACTTCTATTTATTATTTTGATGGAAATAAAACATAATGATACATAGTTATATTATAATTACAGTATAATATCATATATAATATCATTAAACACATCATTTATACATCCCACATAAGGTATTAACGAATCACATCACTTTGAGGGGGCGGTAGTCCGCACTTCCTCAAATGAGATTATCGTATTTACCGACTATGGAAACCATAAAGGATTGATATAATTTTGAAGTAAAGAGGTATAAGAAATAATAAACATAATATATACTATATATAAATACAGTTCCATCATAAAGGCCACCATGATAGGTGGTAGGAGAAAATCGAACAGTCATCGTTTCGTGAGGTGTTAGTTTACCATCACAGTAACATTATGTTCTTCATACATTAGATGGAGGTGTGTGTAAGTGTATTTCGAATCCTTATCATAAAAACATCCTAATATATTTAGGATATTGGTGTTGTTACAAAATAAAGGATCAAAAAGAGTTTAGGGGTTGGAGAAGTAGAATAAAAGAAAACAACTTAAGAGAATTTGTTACCTTTAATTTTGGTAGCTTCCTTTGGATTGAACCAAAAGAACTTATTAGAGAGTCTTATTCTTAATTTAAGGCTTCAAGGGGGAGGATATGGATGTATGGAGATTATTTGAGCAGAGATTGGACGAGCCAAAAGGCTTGAGAGGTGTGAGGAATTGCATAGAAGTGGTCTCCTTTTATAAGGGAGAGGAGGGGCTCTTTAGGAAAGTGTGAAAACATTATTTTATTATAAATTTATATTCGGTGTCAAGAGGTCAAAAGCACATTAATGTCGAAGATAAGATGAATAATATTCGAAATAAAATCATCCAATTGGAATTGGACAGGTGTTGGATGATATTTTAATCATTATAATCTTATTTATTTAAATCACTTATTAATGAGGTAAACACTACATCATTATTGTGTCATAAATAATTTAATTCATTTGATGTCTAAAAATTATTAAACAACTACCATGATGTAGGGAATCTTTTTAGATTTAAAAAAAATATTTATAGTCGAAAATATAACTTATATAACCCCTTATAAAAATTAATTACTAATTTTTTTTGTTAAAGTCAATTTTGTCTTTACATTAAATTAATTAATCCAAATTGTCATTTTCACTACCAAGTGGCTCATTGGGGTCCCAAAATCGGCCCAAGGATGCCCATTGTCGGCCAATACTCATTCAATAAGATTATGACAAGTTTAAAGGTAATTTGGAATTATTATAATATTCTTTTAACCTTGAATTACCCTATTTACCTTTAACCGCAGTAAATAAAAATTATCGTAGTTACTATTCATAATATAAAAAAATAAAAGTCACTTATTAACATAATTTGGACTCACTGATTCCAAATATGGAATCCATTTTTCAAAATAAAAAACACATAAGTTTCAGAAATTAAATTAAAATTAATCCCGTTGTCGAAAGAAAACGAGTTTTTGTTTAAAACATTACAAAAGATTGAATTGACTTAACCTTCGAATTCAAGGTAAAATAAATGCTAATGAAATATATTATATTAAATGGTAAAAATATATTCTATTTATACTTTAAGACCATTAAATATTATAATTTAACCATATAAATTATTACAATGAAAAAAGTTGTTTTTAATTAAAATATATCGTGTTTTTACTTTTCATTAAAATATGAAAGTTATCAGAATAATATGAAAAATTTATCCAAGGTAAAATTTTATATCTTGATTCCAAATAATAATTTTATTTTGTAAAATTGAACATATAAACATGTCAAAGACTAGATTTAAAGTGGGTGTGCCATCAAAAGGTGGCAAAACTGCATTTTTTTAAAAAAAATTATTTTACCCGAAAAATTTATTTTGTTCTCATACCATGTTCTAGAAAATGTGTAAGATGAATAATATTGTTATAAAATTAAAACCTTAGTAAATAATATTCATAAAGGCTAGTTCATAATAATATTATAACCATATATCATTGTTTAGTGAAACCCGATATTGCGTACAACACACGTTATCGAAGAAGGTCGCGATTGAGTGTAATGCAAGCCAAGTTAGGGTTGCGTGTAGTGAAAGACTCCATTTTTGTTGCGTATAATAGAATCCAACCATATTTTATTTATACATTGAATATATATATATATACACTCAATGTTTCGTAGAATAACTTCTATCAAACGAACTTGAAATTGTGTGTAACATGAGCTAAGAATAGTGTTGCGTATACTGCAAGCAAATACAATGTTTCGTGTATTGCAAGATAATCTTGGTGTATTGTACAACAGACGATATGAATGAAATTAAAAAGAATGTATCATATAAAATCTCAGGTTGTTACATTCTACCCCCCTTAAAATGAATTTCTCCCTCGAAATTCGTCGGGGTTATAAATCATTTACTATTCATAGAAACCCACATCGTAAAAAGGAATACTAAAACATAATTTTAAAAACTAAAGTATGAAATGTAATGATTACTCAAAGTAACTTATCACTGGGTTTCCATATAGGATAACATAGGTTAAAATATGGATATGGAAGAAAAATCTAACCATCAAGTTCTTATGGAGAGTGGTAGAGAACATGGCTATAAAAAGACAACAATCACAAAGCCATAAATTTGTGATGATATATGGTACCATCTGATTCATTGGATATAAGAGCACTAGGAAAACAATTTTGGTTTTCAATATCATTTCCCTAAAGTTGAAAATTTTTAATTAGAAGAAATACTTGCTTGATTTTGGTACAATCTCACTGTTGTTCGTGAATTGAACAATTTCCACTTCATCCCTTAAAGAAATGAAGTTGAATTTGTTATTCGTGATGTGTTAGTAGATCATGTGATAGAATGATGGGTCATTACATCTATTTCAAACAAAAGGTTTTCAAAAGTTATAAGTCCATCATATGGTTAGATTAATCGTATATTGTTCCAAAAATGAACTTATACTTCATATATCATACCTATTAATAAAATAAAACTTGTTTCTACTAACCAGGGACTTCCTGTAGGCCAGTGGTAGGCGATAAAGGCCAGTTACACTTCGGTTGTGGGTTCGATTCCCACAGCCTTGTCCGATGCGATGAGCCATCGCCCATTCTGTAGGTTGTCCTTTTTCTAAAACTACATTAGTATAACATCCCATCAATAATATTGAAAAATGTTCGATCCTTAAACAATACTAACTTATGTCCAACATAATCCATTCCCATATTTAGGCTTATCTAAAATACTTCGGTCCAAGATCATAGTATAAAGAAAAAGATTACTTGAAATGTCATCAACCAAGCATGTGAATACCATCATTTACCCACCATATATCTTGTCGGTCACATTACAATCATGTGAATACCTTAATCATGTATTCTACTGAAAAAAATGAATACCCATTGAATCTTAGTGCAAACAAGAGTGCTGTCAAAAGTTAACTCTTTCCATATACCAAAATCCCAAAATTCTGTATATTCAAACCATGATATCACTTAGTCCTTATAATAATTATGAGTTCATGAATACAATCAAATATCTCATTATCTTCTTATCCCTTCATTATGTGCATATCATCTTCTTTCCAAAATATTTGAATCACTTTTCATGGTTACCGGTACCATAAAATTAATGAGAACCACAATAGACTAATACAAAAATATTCTAATAAACAATAAAAGTACCTCAACAACATTATTCTTCAATACCAATACATAAACACTTCAATCCATCCTCTCCAATTATTTTCCTGGAATAATTCCTTCCTTGATTTAGAAGAAACTTTTTAGGTCAGGGCATTGAGTTGGGTAATGCCCATGTTCTCCACAAATAAGTCATTGAACTTCATAACAGTATGTCACTCTATGACCCTTTTATCCACATAGATAACAGTTATCCCTCCATTTGAGGTATTCCTCAAGGTTCTTCTTCCCTTCTTTAGAAATTTCAATATTCCTTTCTCTATGCTCCTCAACATGTGAACAGGCATAAAAGTCTATCTTCATCTTATTTGATGAATTAGGCATACCACTAAATTTCACCTTGTGAATCATATATCGTGATGACCGATTCGGAATAATCACATTATCTTTCTCTCTAGGCATTACACAATTTTGGTTCTCATAGTCACCAATTTGTCCATTGGATTCAATGTTAACCGAATTCCTTCTGCTTCCCTCCATTGACTTCAAACACAAAAAGAATTCTGTGAGAGGCAAAAATCATGCTAGAGAAAACAATATAGTAAAGGGGGAGTACCCTCGATATCTAACATCTTAGGTTAAATTCTAAGATCGTTACCATAGTTTTAGGACTATATCCTATACGTATACTTATCCTTAAGGACATTCCTAGGCAAACCTTAGAAATATCACTAAGGATCTCACTAACGTTTTCGCATCATAGTTTCCAAAGGTTGAATAAACCATTCCTCTGATACAAACTGTAACGGTATGGAATTACTTCCAGTGGACTATAATTGATAACTATCAGGGCACTCCATGGGTGGCTACACCCCCTAGGGGGGACACACCACCATCCCCAGTGGCAGCCATTTCCTCATGAACCCTTTGGGCGGAGAGCCATGATTCTTCCAACGCTCACATGTGAGAGTTCCCAAGGGCAGGATACATTCCTACCTCCTTTTCCTCTGATTTCAACTGTAGAGACCCGAAGCTTGACATACATGGATAAAACATTACTTTTGCGGAATACATAATACATAACAAAATTCAAAACTCAAGGACCGTAATAGTTTAGTGTCATTGGAAACTCAGAACGTAATCTTCTAATTGTGGTGAAAGATCTTCAACATCTCCCATAAAGATCATCCCCTTATGTTTTCATACCTAGAAACTTTCTTTATATCCTGGGGAAAAGAAAACATACATAGGGTGAGCTCAAATGCTCAGTAAGGGTAAGCATGGATAAAATAAAACAAACCATATACATTTGAACTTAAAAACATGAACACAATGTTTAAACATCAAGATCATGAGCAATGAAATAAAACATGGCAATACGTAAGGAATAGATCATAAAGAAACATTAATCCTAATAAAATATCATGGGAATAAAACTTGTAATTGTGGAAAAACATTATGATTTCCATAGTAGCCAAGGCATTGCTTCCAGGACCATCTTAGTGGACAAAGTCCCTTTCTGAATCGAGTTCACTCCTCATTTCAGTCCTGTTACACTGAACTAGATTAACTTACCATTCCATCCATGTCTATCTCATGAGATATAAATCTTTACCCAATGAATTTGAGGGAGATATAGGTCCCACCCATCTCATAATGAAATCATTCTTACTTGTGCCAAAAAATAAACTTGAAACACTCATCATAATCCAAAGAATAAAATGGGTTTCATAAACATCATCCCATCATCACATAATCCATATAAAACAAATGGATATATCAACGTAATAAAAGTGAAACCATGTAAATAATAGGGACATTATACTTTAAACATACACATATAATGTCATCTTAGATGGAAAAATGGTTTTGATAAAACACTTGAAATGAATTCTTGGGGAAAATATCCTTCTTCAAAATCTATTTCTTTTCACAAAACGTCATGAAATTTTAAAAGAAAGAGATATTTTTGAAAATTGTCCTGAAATCTTTTAGAGGATGGTTCATAAAAATAATGCTTTATAGAACCGTAAAAATCCGTTCGTGCCATAAAAGTTAAAAAAACATTCTTCTTGTACTTTTTCCAGAAGGTCAAAAAGTACCTCCTAAAAGAAAGATTCCATACATACCATGTATTAAAAGTAAATAAAAATGGGTAAAAAGGACATTAAACATACATGAAAATATTTCATGAAAACATGTACATGTATGATAATAATAACCCCAGTAAATACTTACGAATAAACAATCTCGGATAAAAACGAGATTGGAAAAGATATCCCTTACCGTACGTCTGATATGCTTCATATGTATCTGAACCTCCTGTATAATGATTTAAATAATGTCATTTACTTATTAAAGAATCATATTCATTGTTATGATATCATATATGGTTCACTTATGACTTTATATTACCCATTCTTTTTTAAATTAATGTTAATGTATCATTTTGGGTAAAATCATCTTATTTATCGTACGTGTTTGGACTTGTTGTTCTTGATGTTTTTATTACTAATATCATGATTTACTTACTTCCAAAATGTAAATAATTATTTATATATCATATAAATTCATTATATATCCAGCATATATAATCATTTATAATAGTACATAACATATGGAGGTAAGCAATGAAACACACTGTTCATGGAGACGGTAAGCTGTACATACGAATGAACGCAACTTTCATTTCTATTTATTATTTTAATGGAATTAAAACATAATTATACATAGGTATATTATAATTCCAGTATAATATCATATATAATATTATTAACCACATCCTTTATACATCCCACATAATGTATTAACGAATCACATCACTTTGAGGGGGCGGTAGTCCGCACTTCCTCAAATGAGATTATCGTATTTACCGACTATGGAAACTGTTAAGTCTTGATATAATTGGGAATTAAAGAAGAATAAGGAAATAATAAACATAATATATATTATATATAACTAAAGTTCCATCATAATGGCCACCATGAGAGGCGGTAGGAGAAAATCAAACAATCATCGTTTCGTGAGGCGTTAGTTTTCCATCACAGAAACATTATGCTCTTCATCCATTAGATGGAGGTGTGTGTAAGTGTAGTTAAAATCCTTCTCATAACAACATCATAATATATTTAGTATATTGGTGTTGTTACAAAAGAAAGGATTAAAAAGAGTTTAGGGGTTGGAGAAGTAGAATAAAAGAAAACAACTTTAGAGAAACCGTTACCTTTAATTTTGGTAAGTTACATTGGTTTGAACCAAACAAACTTCTTGGAGAGTCTTATGCCTAATTTAAGGCCTCAGGGGGGAGGATAGGGATGTAGGGAGCTTATTTGGGCAGATTTTGGACGAGCCAAAAGACTTGAGAGGTGTGAGGAATTTCATATAAGTGGTCTATTTTTATAAGGGAGATGAGGGGCTCTTTAAGAAAGTGTGAAAACATTATTTTATTATAAACTTATCTTCGGTTTCAAGAGGTCCAAAACACATTAATGTAAAATATAAGATGACTCATATTCGAAATAAAATCATCCAACTGGAATTGGACAGGTTTTCGATGATATTTTGATCATTATAATATTATTTATTTAAAACAATTATTAATGAGGTAAACACTACATCATTATTGTGTCATAAATAATTTAATTCATTTGATGTCTAAATATTATGAAACAAATCCCATTATGTAGGTAATAGTTTTAGCTTTCCAAAGAATATTTATAGATGAAAATATAACTTATATAACCCCTTATAAAAATTAATTACTAAAAGATTTTTGTTAAAGTCAATTTTGTCTTTACATTAAATTAATTAATCCAAATTGTCATTTTCACTACCAAGTGGCTCATTGGGGTCCCAAAATCGGCCCAAGGATTCCCATGATCGGAGACTACTCATCCAATAATGTTAGGAAAAGTGTCAAGTTGATTTTGAATTATTATCATACTCTTTTAACCTTGAATTACCCTATTTACCTTTAACCGCAGTAAATAAAAATTACCGTAGTTACTATTCATAATATATAAAAAAATAAAAGTATCCTATTAACATAATTTGGTCCCAATGATTCCAAATATGGAATCCATTTTTCATAATTCAAAACATAGAAGTTACAGAAATTAAATTAAAGTGAATCCCGTTGACGAAAGAAAATGGGTTTTTGTTTAAAACAAAACAAAAGATTGAATTGATTTAACCTACAAATTCAAGGTAAAATCAATGATGATGACATAAATTCTATTAAATGGTAAAATTTTATGCTATTTATACTTTAATACCATTCAATATTATTATTTAACAACATAAATTATTATGATGAAAAAAGTTGTTTTTAATTAAAATATAGCGTGTTTTTACTATTCATTAAAATATAAAAGTTATCAGAATAATATGAAAAATTTATCCAAGGTAATATTATATATCCTGATTCCAAAGAATAATTTTATTTTGTAAAATTAAACTTATAAAAATGTCAAAAACAAGATTTAAAGTGGGTGCGCCATCAAAAGGCGGCAAAACTGCATTTTTTGAGAAATACTTATTTTACCCGAAAACTTTATTTTGTTCTCATACCATGTTCTAGAAAATGTGTAAGACGAATATTAATGTTATAAAATTCAAAACTTAGTTAATACTATTCATAACAGCTAGTTCATAATAATATTATAATCATATACCATTGTTTAGTGAAACCCGATATTGCGTACACCACACGCTATCAAAGAAGGTCGTGATTGCGTGTAATGCAAGCCAAGTTAGGGTTGCGTGTAGTGCAAGACTCCATTGTTGTTGCGTATAACAGAATCCAACCATATTTTATTTATATATTGAATATATATATATATATACTCAATGTTGCGTAGAATAACTTCTATCAAATGAACTTGAAATTGTGTGTAACACGAGCCAAGAAGAGTGTTGCGTATACTGAAATCTAATTCGGTGTTGTGTGTAGCGCAAGATAATCTTGGTGTATCGTAGAACAGAAGATATGAATGAAATTAAAAAGAATGTATCTTATAAAATCTCGGGTTTTTACATATGTGATATTGGGTTTCCATGGGATGTACATGTTCTTTTTATTAAGAATAAATAAGGGCCAATGCATTTTTTCCTTGATTATCAAGAAAAAAACAAGACCACTATCAGTAACAAATATACTCTACCCCATAATGTAGACCTATTTAAAAAAATAAAACTACTCTATAATTTTCTAATATTGACCATTGTTTTTTATATCATGAAATGATGGGCCCATAAGAAGGATATGACCCGGAACACCTTGAATATAATATATGGTCATTATGAATTAATAGTGGTTCCATATTTAATTACCAATTCCCCCACTACCATAAAAATATAACGAACATATTATCATTATAGATTACCTAGATCATTTTGGGATAGTCCTTATATATTATTTTAGGAAGATAATAATTATAATATAGGGATTGTATTGATGACCAGGAGTAGTGAGAATCTCTTTTACAAATTCATCATGATTGAATTATAGCTATAAAAATATATAGTATTGGATCACATAATCAAAAGTTATGATATACCATGGGATCCTTAAAAGAAATGAATTGTTAATTAAAGGGACCAAATAAACCACATTGACAATGATCTATAGTTTTCTTAGATTTCATTAACGGTACTTTTTATTTTTTCGGGATTTTACATTGTTATAAAATATCATAAAAGTTGGTTAGTTTGTGAACCTGTTATTACACTACCATAATGTGAAGAAGATTTGTTCATATATATTGATTCATAGAAGAAACGACATAGATTCATACATAGAAATAATGATATGGTAATATCTTAAAAAAATTAAATCATTGAGAATTCACGATCAAAATTATATGACCTTTGATTTAGAATTTGGAGTAGTGATTTTGGAATTGAAAATATGGTGGCATTATCATTATATTGAATCATGTGATATATATATATATATTGATCCTGATTTATTTGTAAATATTCCCAAAAACAGATTAACATACATTAATGGAGATAATAGGATTTAATTAATTAATATTAATCATCAACACACAAAACCATTCGAATGATAAACATGTTGGGTGATTCTCTATTCTAGAAAGACCAGACAAGTTTGTACGTCATACAGATTGAAATAGTCCCAATAAAATTACATATATAGAAGACATATAATTGGATAATATTTAAAAAAGTCATATCAGTTCATTTTCATATGAATGTTCATCTATACTCCATTTTTAGGATTAAGGTCGAGAAGAATGAGGATTTGGAACTACAAATTTATGTGAGAAATATTCCAAAGTTTAACCAAGAATGTGATGGAATGATAAGTTTAAAATATTAAATTTTCAATCCCATCAATACAATAATATAAAAAAGATTAATTGGATGAAGATCATAAACCATCATTTTTAATTCCTCCTATAATTACAATAAAAAATAAAAATATAAAATTGTAATTATTTTTGTGATAACATATGAAGAAATATTCTAGAGTTTTGGTTTTGTGCTTAGAAAGTCCAAATGTTATAGATATGTGACATAAGTGTGAGAAGATGCTACAATTTTTATATATACCATAATGTAAAAGGAGAAAACATACCATCATATTAATCACTAGACATCCCAAAACATATATTGGGCATAATGATATTTCGGTTATAGTAAATTACCTTATGAAAACATATATTTTATTTTTCATCAGAGATTATTTATCTCTTGTTTAGTTTCTTAAGATATAGAATAGTGGAGTGATAATTTTGAAACCAGTAATACATTTTATTAAAACCATTGATTAACAATGTTTTTCCTCTTAGTTATAGATTATATTTAAAAAAATCATTGAATTATGAGTGTAACATTAGTAGTTATTACCATCCTTCGATAGATGGTGAGTCTGTCATAATCGTTCAATCCCAATAGTATATGTAGATATCATCTTATATGGATTTAATTGATGGATAGAATAAATAAATTCCACTGATATAGTTTTGTTACATGATATTGAAACACTAAAAAATTATATAAATTATTTCTATCAAATAAGTTCATTATTTGTTGATAGGTTTTGTTACATGAAACACTGAGTTTAGTTTTCATTACACACAACAAAATGTTTAAAAAAATGTCATACTATTAATTTATTATTATTTAATATAAAACTTAAAAAAATAAGTCGTTATTAAAATGAATAAGATTATATAATTATGAAAAAAAATATTTTTTATGAAATTATATATATTTATTTTATTTTTGACAAATTATTAGAAATGAAAAATAAAAACTAATTTGAAAATAAAGGAAATGTTTTTCTGAAAAACTATTATTATGCTTACCTTTTTTTCACCACAAGAAATTATTTTATTTATTTATTTTAATGTATTTTTTAAATTATATATGTAATCATATTTTATAAATTTCATCGTGTTTACCTTATTGTCATGATATATGAAATTTATAATGTAATTTATAAAAACTATATATTTTAAAAAATAATTTTTATTGAATTTTGTGAACATAATTTTTTAAAATACAAATTATTGAAACATTTAGAAGTATAATTTAAAAAATAAAATTTATTTTTGAAATAAACATGTATAAATAATATTTTGGTAAATGTTTTATTATTTTCTGAGAAGATAAATTTTTCGATGGTTAGTGAGAAATACTGGTTCTCATTCAAAATTTAAATTTCTTTTAAAGCATTTAACCGCAGAAAAATAATTTTGAGAATGTTTTTAGAATAATATTAGTTCAATTATATATCTATTAATCCAATATATGTCAGTGTAGTCATTTTCAAATTGAAATTTTATATGAAAACTATTTAATAATTTGATTACTTTCTTTATTCAAAATCAGTTTTTTGCCACTTCAGTAGAATTAATTTTGAACAATAATTTTAAAATTATAATAAAATAACTAAATAAAGATGAAATATTTATAATAACCATTATTAATATTATCTAATTAGTTCAACATTTTTTTACCCTAATGTATGGTAAAAATAGAAAAACTATATTACCAGAGTTAATGTTAAAACATGTTTACCAGGATGTTAAAGTAAATCTGTTCTGGTAAAATGACCTACAAACATTTAAAAATCGAGTTTTATGGACATATTTTGACCTTATAGACTATATGGTTTTATAATGGACCATTTTGGATCATTTTTTCATTTTAAAACCATGGGTAAACATTTTCATTTCAAAAACTACAATTGCGAAACTTGCTTCACATATAGATTGTCACCACCTATCCTCAACTCTTCACACTAACAGAACAACATTATTTGAAAATAATTGAAAAAATATATTCATAAAATTCAATACCAAATCCTATATACACTATATAGATCATTACATTAATCTATAAAGTAATTAGGTTAAACCTAAGGGTATATTTTAAGAAGAGGTATTGATTTTAACTATGCATTTTCTTTTATATATTATTATATTTCATTAAAATATACATAAATAATGATAATGATATTTTAAAATTATATCCCATATACTTATATGTCATTATGTTAATCAAATAACCTATACTAATTACTATATTCCATATAATGTGATACGAAGTCATCTTTTTTAGGTATGGCGAACTACCTCTGCATGACCTGATGTTATTCGTTATCCCACACCACTTCTCATGGATGGATATAATGGTATATTTAAATGTTGTATATTTTAAATATGAATTATTATTACTATTGAATTATAGTACCACATCTATATTAATACCTCACAGACCATTGGAAAACAATAACATCAATCGTGTGTAAATCAAATTACCACATCACAAAGGGATGTGAGGTCTTTTCATTTTTGTTTTACATAGATTGAAATAAGAGTAGTTTAATGAATTTATAGGGATATTTCAACATAATTAAATTTAATTAATTAATATATCACATACAATTTCTAAATTTCGATTCTTTGGGGGATATGATAACTTCGTTCCTGTGTACGGAGGACTATAACCACAAGAAAATATGTGATTTTTTCACTACTCAATTTCAATTAATTAATAAGGGTAAATTTATTGAATTAATGTTATATATTAGTAATATTATTTTTTAAAATTAATATTTTATATATATTTCATTAATATCATCTGTCAATAAAATGGAAATAGTGTTCAGGAATATAGATGGCATACTGTCTTCATGAGCGGTGTATTTCATTTTATACCTCTATCTTATATGGATTAATCAAAATAAATATATAAAGAATGAATATGATATTTATTTCAAGGATAATGTTTTGGGGATATATTAACCCATTTAAAGTAAATGTACTTTAAGTGTCAAATTGAAGAATACATGAAAACAATGCACTTTTACGTGATATATGATGTCAAAAAGAAATAGTTATCATATAGGTAATAAAAGGTCATAATTAAATAATATATACTGTGATATATATAAAATTTTTTCTATAATAGATTTATAATAATATTTTTATAGGATGTTTTAATATGTATGGAGGAAGTCAAGTATTATTGTATGTGATTTAAAATTAATTTATACTTTTAATATACATGTTCTAAATTCATAGACTACTTATTTTATAGTCTATTTACTACCCATGAATTAATTTAAGATTTTCCTCCTAAAAAACATTGGGATTTACATATACATTCTAGGATATCTATTTAATGAGGATTACATTTCAATGTTTTCCAAACTGGTAATATATTTTGGTGCCAAGATTCCCTCTTTGAGATATATGTTTTGGTACGCACCAATATTCTTTTATGAGGTGTTTATACTAACATTTTAACTTGTTCTATAATGAATATCCTTTATTAGATGATATTTTATATTATAATTTTTTTTTATTCTGAATCAAAATTTACCTATGTGGTGAGGATTTTATATTACAATATTTCCATTTGTCATAATTGTTTATGATTATGTTTTTGATGAAGATATATTATGATATATTTCTCAATAACTTCATGAATTTTATTCTAATCTAGTTACTTTTTGTTAATACATCTATTCCCCATATTTTCCTCTCATAATTTAGTTAATATTCCAAAGTAACATTTTTAAAGAGAACTGACTTTATTTCCTTCCTCATTCGAAACCCATTTATCATCCATGTTTTTGATTTCTCAAAATGATTTATAATTCTACAATGGACATTTTGGGGTCATTTTAACCCATATACCAATTTATAAAATGTTTTTTTAAAAGTAATCTTCATGTAATTTTCCTATCATTTACTCTTCGAATGTTTTCAAAAATGTTGAAGGAATATTCTCTAAAATTTGTACAAACTGAATATAAATTCATACAATCTTTACCAGTCAATGATTAAAACATATCATTATATGTTTAAAAGTTTATTTTCAATGAAATTTATTTTTATCATCTGATATTTTAAAAAAAATCATTACTGAAAGGATATTTTCCTTAAGAAATATTTTAAATTTTCTTTTGGGCGTTATTTATAAGATTCCAAAGATATTTTTGAAATATTGTATACTTAAAAAATTTACCCTTTTTAAATGTTTTTTTTCAGAAAATAAAGGTTATTTTCATAAATAAATTTTCCACGCTATCACTGAAAATAATTTTCTATCTAAGATGACATCAATTTATTTAATAAATTCTTTACTGAGAATAATTTAATATATATTAGGAGATTGGGGAACAATTAAATTAAACAGACACACCACACTCCCAGGACTGAAATGCAGGTCATAGCCCCCCCAAGTGATAACCCACCAATCCATAATTATTTATTCAGTACATGGCATGAAGTCCTAGTGGGAATAAATAATATTACATGGCACAAAGGCCCACAAACTGGCCTGAAGGTCTACTGCATGATGTCAAAATCAAGCATACATCACCGTTATCCTCCATTCTACCTATGTCACTACCACATAGTGGAAATTTTCTCCAATCAATATTCTTATAAGGATGCCAAAATTTTAATTTGTTGAAATATTTGTTAAACCAGTTTGATTATTTATGTGGGTCATATAATGGTCAATTGATTAAATGTGTGTGAAACTATTTTCCTATAAATGGGTTATGAAGTGATGATATGATGATTTTTTGTGATATTATAGTACACATAAAAATAGAATTAAATATGGAAATGTTATAAACTATATCTCTTGAAAATTCATTATGGAAAAGGATTTAATTTCATGAGATAAAAGATATTATTAATATTTTTTTACAAAATGATAATTATTTTGCTGATATCACGCTATCATATATTTTCTTCCCCAGGTTATGATGGATAGTTTATGTAGGGTATTCATTAGAGGATATAAATATGAGATGATCTTTTTGGGAGTTTTTCAAGATCAATAATGAAATAATAATATTGTTTTCTAGTCTCCAAATAAACCAAAATATTATTTTCCTAAAGCCTATGATGACGAAATATAATAAATATATCTCTAAATATATGTTATATTTGTTTATGAAAGTCTCAGGTCATTATATTGGTTATCAAATGTATAAGTATATTCAATATTAATATATAACAATTTGAAAAAACATTATTGAGATATCTAGGGGTATTCTAGAGAATATATATTGGGATTTGTTTAGGGATAAATCTAAGTTTGAGTCATAGGACAATTCAAGGTATAAGAATATATCCTATATTTTCTGTGATGGATAAAGAAATGGGTTTTCCTAGAATTACATCCCTATATAAAAACTATAAGTTGACGTGGATTTAACAAAGTTATACTAATGGGTAATTCCATTGAAAATGACAAATTGATCTGGACGCCACCTTTACCAGGGGTATGATAATGTGCCTTTTTACACCAAAATTGACATGCATAGGGGATATGTTTCAGAAATTTAGAAACTCTTTATGAACCATCATGAGTGATTTTGAAATGTGGACATGAATGATCTAGGATAAACATAAGTTTTCATAAATTGAAAATAAGGATTGAGATTTAGTGATTATATAAAATATTTTTCTTTATTATGTGGTTCTCCACTATGAATATTATTTCGCACACAATACTTTTTGGTCGTATTCAATTATGGAAACCCAAATTAACATGGGTTATTTTTGAATGTGATAGACATGTCATTAATGAAAATCCATATAAGATAATGACTATAGTGATGAATAATATGATTATTTATAATAATTTATCATAATATATGACCAAAACAGTTAAATAAACCAAATCTAAAACACACCAAAGATGAAAATTATAGGGTTATTTGAGGGATTGAGTGGTGGATACCATTGGGGAATGAGGATTTAGTTTTCCATTTTTGAGGAATGTGCATAAAATCACCCATGTAAATGTCACGGGGGAATAGGAAAATGTTTTGAGTGATGAAAAAATGGAAAAAATGCAAATAATTTCTGATGGAAAAAAATATTAATTAAATCGTTGAGAAAATTTTTCTCCCTATTGTGTAATCGATGGTCGAATGTTTTAAATGTGGAAAAAATGAGAGTTATTAAAATCAACATCCTAGGTAGAATGATCATGATGAAAATCGGCATGGTTGTATGAGTGATGGTTATACTAATGATTAAGAGATTGTGAATGAAATATAGAAGCTATTGGATGATATAATATTATTTTTTATGTTAATAATTAGAATCATGATTACATAATGGTTGATTAATGGAATTATTTATATTTCATATTGAAGGAAAGAGTTTCTATGAAAAAATATGACTAATTCTACTCTATTTTCTATAAATTAGTGGAATTAATTATGTGTTTGTGTGTGAAAATTCATGAATTATTGTTCATGAAATATTTAGTGATTTTTCTATAGAATATTTTCATTAATTATTTTCAAGAATATGTCGAATGGTAATAAAACCCATGAAATTTGATTTAATGTATATGTGATATTTAATGGAAAAATATTAATTATGTATGATAACCATTCATATGTTCTTTTTAGTGAAAAATGACATTGGAATAAATATATGATGGATACGAATAATGTAAATTCAATAGTATTGATTAACATGGACCAGATTAATGATTTGTTGAAATGGTGGATTATGTTATCCTTGATGGAGTATACAACATTGCAGTATTTATGGAATATAATGAATAATACGTGGTTTTTCAATTAATGACTATGTATGTATATTTCATTAATATTATATAGAAATTATGGTTGTTACTATGTCTTAAGAGAATATATAATCAGAGTATTCACATATTTGTCTTGTGACCATTGAAGATAATTATTCTTATTTTTGGGATTAATGTTAAATATATTTTGGAACATTTAGTGACCATATTTATAAATGTCTAATATTGGAAGGCCTATAAGTTTAACTATTTATGTTATGGTTTAAATTAATCATTGGATGATGTGTTATAGTTTATTGTATTATTTTGAAATATAATAATTTTTTCTTATTGGATAAAATCTGCTAACTATAATGTTTTTTATATTAATTAAGGATATAATTAATGTATTGTAATTCTATTATGGATCTTATGATCTGTTAGGGATTTAAGCACATAACATTAATATTCATTTCTTTGAGTAAGATATTAATTAGGAGTTGATAAAATCATAACCAAAGTATGGAATTGTGATTATGATATAAAAGAAACGTAATCCATAGGTATATCAATACCTATTAAATTATTGATCATATCCGGTAAGAAGTCTATAGATTGTGTCCACCACTATAAAACTCTCAATTTTATGATGTGTTCCTTGTATCTCCCCAAATTAAGTCCCTACCCAATCTATCACATGTAATGAACTCTAACATCATACCGTTGGTGTATGATACTTATTTTAATGAAAAATAGGCAATGATTATGGATTGTATAGAGAAAATGCTACGAAATACGACCAATCACCTAGTATCATTTTTATGGGAAACCCATAGATTGAGGAAACTATGTAGGATCCTGGGGATTTAATGAGATACAATTATGAATAGCTTTGTTTATTAGAGAGAGGAATTTTGAAGGTGGAAATCATTTTATAGTGGGTAGAATATAACATTGTTTGATTTTTTGTATCATTTTTTTAAATAATTATAATTTTTTCATATATATGATTTATCTATAAACCTTTATTTTAGGATTCATTACACTCAACACCATTTTTAAACCAAATGGGACATACTCTTAAAATATTTCAATTTAATATGATATTTATTGAATGTTCATTAGAATATAAGGTATGAATAAGATTAACTAAATTATAAGAATTTATGTATTAAAAAATTGTATATCATTATATATAATTAATTTTATATGAATAATTAATAATTACTGAAAATAAAAACATTTTAAAAATAATTGAAATATTTTTCATAAAAATATTTTATATGCATAAAAACTTGTTTTACCTAAATAAATTAATAAATAACATTTTATGAATGATTATAATGAAATATATATGTCATAAATTCCACTAAATCTTTTAAAATTCATCTTATATGTTTCTTTGGTTTGATATAAGTATAAAAAAATTTCATAATTACAAGAAATGTTTAAAAAATAGTTTTATGACATTCTATGAACTTATTTTTTAAGAAAGTAATTTTATAAAATTTTAGGGAATTTATTTGAAAATTTTAAATTTATTTTTTAATTCATAGTTGTCAAAAATATAATAGGGTTAATTTTTATAATTCTTTAGAGAAATATATTTTTTGTTGAATAGTGAAATACTTGTTTTTTACATGGATTTTTAATTACATTTAATTAATTTCATGAAATCCATATTATTGTTAGATGGTTTAGAAAAAAATTCTATTTTTAGAAACTACTACAATTTTATCTATTATAATAAATTCCATTTTAAATGTTTATTTCAGAACCTTTTTACAATTTTTTGTAATTTTCTCTTTAGAAATAGCTTTTTTTGCTTCATCTGGCCAAATTTCAATTCAAAATTTTTATATTATTAGAATATAATTTTTAAAAAGCGTATTTACAATCATAATCTGAATAATTGATATTATATAATTAGTATAAATTAATTATATTACTTAATGAATGAAAAAAAAATTATTTTTACCATTAAAGATTAAATGAGTTTATATGGGGTTAAACTAAAATGATAATGGGAAAATGACAAAAAAAAATTTTCAAAACCAATTGGAAGACTATATTTGAACCTTATTACATCTAATTTTTGTTAATGTCCAATTTTTTAGGCTTTTCATAGAAAACAAATATGTGTAGGAAATTTTTTAAAAAAAATTACAAGTGTTCCTATCACCTCACATATAAAAGGCCACACCCTATCCAATCCTATAAAAAATAAAAAAAATCATTGAACAATACTTAATAACATATATTCATTACATCAACACCCAAATTATATATTCCCTAATGATATCGTAAATCCAATCTAGGAAGTATTTAGTTTACACCAAATGAGGTTGTTCAAGAATAGTTAATACTTTTAACTATGTGTTATTATTAAACATCTTCTTCTAACTCATTTACATATTATTAAACTATGATAATATATATATATATATAAGTGTGTGTGTGTATTTTTGTGTATAAATATACAATATGATGAGGTGTTTTTATATTAATGGAATAATTGACACCCATATGCTCTTCCATCAAATGGGATATAATCTCACTGTTCGTCTGTACGTCAGACTATCACCTCATGAATCAATGTTATTAATTTTCCATTACCCTCACTCATAGTTCTATATAAAGATATATTAAAAATTTATATTTTATATTTGAGATATTATTATACCTTGGGAATTATAATTCCACATATACCTTCTTACCACCCAACCCATTGGAAAAAATAAAGTCCCTCACGTGTAGAGAAGACCAATGCCCCAAAATGATTTAGAGTGTTTTTCATTTCTTTTGTTCATCGATGGTAATAAAAATAGATTAAATAAATATATATAATATTTTTAACATAATAATAATTCTATAAATATTATATCATATATACCATATTAATTACCAATCAGTGGGGTATATAATAATGTCATTAATGTTTACGAAAGACTACCACCTCAAGAGGTGATGTGATTCAATTATCATGTATACGATGAATCAATTTTGAAAAGTAAAAATTTAATGAATATATTTAATATATATAAAAAATAAAAATTATTCTTGTAATACAATATGTTTTTTACCTTTCATTTATTTCATCTATCCAGATAATGAAAATAGTGTTTGTTCATACATATATCCTATCATCTCTATGAGTGATGTAATTCATTATATATCTATAACTTTTGTGAGTTACTATAAATAAATAATGACAGGAACAATGGATTTTTGTTATTTCCCAATGGGTAAAGTCAAAATATAAATTTATAAAAACTAAATTTTTTTAATTATTTAATTTAAATTAATATATTAATATGCTGAGATCGAACCCATAAAGATAGTGACTGTAGTTTAATTTTGTTTTTAAAAGTATTGATTTATTTAGAATGAATATAGTTGAGTAAGAGAGTGGTTTCATATAATTTAATGAAGATAAATAATGATGAAACATTTTTTTAAATATGGTTTCAAATGACTATTGTGTTTTTATTGTTTCTTGGTTCATGTGAAATTGGATTTTTAAAAGTAAATTAATTAATCCATGTTTGTAGTTTGAATTGATATGAGGTGGATCCAATATTAATGATTTCATATCCTCATCCTATTAATCTATCTTTTCTTATGGATTTGTATGTAGTACATTACTAAATCAATTTTATCTCAATTCTATATTTAAACACGGTTACCCTAAATGTGAAAATCGATATTCCTCAATTCAGGGTATCCAATTTGATAATTATAATTATAATTTTAGATATATAAATCATTGTATAGAATTAATCAGAGATAAATATATTGGAATTGGAAAAGAAATTCAACAAACTATTTACATAAATAAGTATAATAAATTGATCCAACGAAACCTTTAACCTTCATCAACACAATTCTTTCACAAGGTGGTTTTACCCATACCTAATAATGAGTGCATAAGACGAAAATAAAAAGGTATAATAAAACATAATGTAAATAACAAAGATGTTGAAATAGTGAGGACACTGCATAGTGTTTCTTCATAGTCCATGTTTTGGAATTTGGATCCTCTGGAAGCAGTAGTCGAGGAATCTATTTATATACTCCAAAAGTCCCATAAAACATTCAATGGAATCATAATGGGTGAGAAAGAGATCTTGAGACATCCATGGGTCATTAAATAGATCTCTTCCTTTTATTTCAATGAATCTAGTTGTTTTTTGAGTTTTCATGTAATTTTCAAAATGTGTTATGTTTTCACCCAGTATTATTTTTTCACATCCTCATAATTTTTCTAATCCTAAAATTTATTCACATATCAAAATTTTCTCACATACTAAAATGGTTTCACAGAATGAAATTATTTCACACCTAGAAATGGATTCACAACATGAAAAGGTTTCAGAGCATGATATCTACCTTCATTGTTGGTGGGAATCATCATGTTTAAATCATGTTTTTTTACTCAAATTTGAAATTTTTGTTAAATTGATGTAATATTCCAAATACAAAGGACATCATTAACCAATATGGAAATAAATTTACATTTAAATAATACTTGTTATCTACTTCTATATCAAAAAAAATGAATGAAATTTATGTATATGAATACCACACACATTATTTTAAACTATCTCTCAAGGATCGAATCTCAACATATTAATATGTATGTGCACCTTAAATACATTAAAATCAATATCAGTAAAATAAAATGAATAAATAGTAAATTGAATGTTCCAAAATCATAGAGTAAAATTCATTAGTGCCAAATTTATCTAAGATCAAATAAATCAAGTATTTTAATTTTTCTCATTGAAATAGAGTATCATTTTCATTCAACGATTCTTATGTTTCTAATCATTATGAATAATATTTCAATTTTCTATTCACCCATATTTGAATTTTTCCTCTCATATTGACGGGTAATGTGTACACAATGATCAACACATTGCTCTATAACAATTCACCTACCATTTGATTGAAATTAAACTACATTCTCCACTATGTAGAGACCAAATCACAAATAATCATGAGGGATTAACCATTTGGGATCAATTGACTCATAAGAATCGGTTAGGTAGTTATATTATGTCAAAAAAATTAAATATCAAAAGTTATTTTTGTCTATAAATTACAGGGCATGTTAATAAACCACAGTACTATCATTTTATGCTCTACTATACTGTCTCAAAGAAATATCATGATGAAATTAAATGAAATAGATAAAACATCCCATTGCATTCCTTATCTATAATTTTTTTTATTTTGAATATTTTATTTGAAAAAAATATCATAGCCACCCCCAGCCCTAAATGATCTCCTCGTGAAATTATTTTATTAATTATCACAAGATCATTGACCAATAAATGGTGATTTTTAAATATCCAAATACAACCTATTTTTTTTGGTCAAAATTAAAACGAATTTTCTTCTTACAATCCAAAAATAATAAAACAACACATATCTGGTTAATAATTTGTCTCCCTTTCACCATTCAACATCTCCCTCACATATATTTTTGATAATAATGGAAAATATTTTGAGGAATGTTGGAAAAGAAAAATTGGGCTTGTAACATAGCTCTACCCTAACATGGTTGTTCCAAGATTCGACTGTATTATGAATGATTAATTTAGGGAAGGTATTTGGATTAGTGCTACGAAATGTTCCCCAATCATATTAAATTTGTTTTTTTAATAATTACTTCAAGTAGAGGTAAAATATTTCCTATATTAGAACATCTTTAGTCTCATAATAAATATAATATATAACATAATGGTAAATATTAGGCTTAGAGGATGTACTGGGAATAAGATTTATGTGATTGGGAAACAACTCATAGTAATTTATTTGAAAAATTAAATCAATTAATGATCATTTCTAAAATCCAAAGAATACCCATCTATCAAAAAACATTCATTTACTTTAATTAAAAATTCCCATAAAACAAGAATTCCTAAATCTTAATTCACATGCTCATCTCTACAAATTCTTCTACCAATTTTTCATATTAAAATTTATTTACAAATTATTTGAAAAATCATGGCGTGAAATGTATCGTTTGTCGTCTAGGTCCCCTTGTCCAATTTAGTTAATAAAGAAACAAATTAATCCACGAAATTGGATGTTAAAACTCAAAAAAATTAAATTGTTGGGAATAAAAAAAATTATATAATTAAAACTGTTTCTTCCTATTAAGATACGCTTTGATACTAGATATTCAGTTTCTTCCAACTCATGATTTACAACATGAATGCGTTTTATGAAATTTATTTCCTTTGATTCAAGATGAGAATACTGTTTATGAGGTGTATTTTTTCCTACAGCTTAATCTTGTGATTTATATTTCTTTTTTCCCTTCTACGGTCTTAATGGTCCTAAAAAAGATAATAAATAGGTGAAATAAAATGATATTATCACTGTATAATTAATTATTTTGGGGTTAATGAATGTGTGACTATAAAAATAGTGAAACATAAACACACACAAAAACCGAGCTACCTCTGTGATTAATGTTTTCTATCACTTTTTCGAACATACATACATTAGATTCATCTCAGATGATCGATTGTTGAAAATATTTACCTATTTGGTTTCACTAAATCGTCATAGTTGTGACTTTACTACATAAGTTAGAACATTTTCATCTATTGTAATCATTATAATTCTTACTCCTGGATTCACTTGTTTTATTTCCATTGAGATGACACACCATTTCTGACTCAACCCTAAAAAACAAAATGGAAATAATTGTATCATCCATTGCTATAACCCCTTCTAAATCTCAGTGGAGTCAGTCTCTCATCTAGTGTTAGTATTCTATCCATTTAAATGTTTTATCTTCTTCTTAGTACTTTTATTTTTATTATCCCATTGCACAACTATATCTACATCATGCACATCTTCCGTTTTAGTGATTTAGTTTTATTACATTATTTGTCTTCTAAAAATAATTTTTCTTAAATCCCTTCACATTTATTCATTTTATAGTGGATATTGAAATACAATTGTTCACATCCAACTCTCAAATTGTTCTCTTTACATTTCATATCGATAAATGTGAACTGAGTTTCTAAAAATAGACTCTCTTAAATGAATGGATTCTTATCATCTTCCATGTCATGTAATTATAAGTTGAAAGGGACGTAAATTTTTTCAAAATTGATCACAATATATTCTATAATAGAATTAGTGTGTATCACTATTGAATATTCATGCTGGAGACTAACAATGGTGGAATTCAACCCTTCTAGTCCCAATTTCGTGAATGTGTTGTACGACATGAAATTGGAACACACAACTAATTCACAAAAATCATTAATAAGTTTATTTTCTATGATAATTATTGGAATATAAATGATACATCAATAAAATTACGTCTTATATAGATCCATTGATACCACCACCAATCACTCTCTTGTGATTGGAATGGTTGAAATTTCCTCTAACATCTTTTTATTTGTCAAAATAACTTTCATAAATTTTTCATAGGTTGATATTTTGTTGACATAATTTTGAAATGTAATATTAATATTTAAATTTTTTAATGTGTTGAAAAAACATAACTTTTAGTGCATTAATCATTAGTTCTCCCATTCATTCTAGAATAGGTATTCTTATTTTGAATTATGAAATTTATTCTTTCGTATCATCATCATCTTGTACCTCATTTTTTTAACATTACATTAATTTATTCTTGTAATTTTCTTGGTTTGGAATGATAATTTGTGACTTTTTAATACCATAGATAAATGGACCTGAAACATAATAGGGGTACACTTTAGGGCATCCTTGCAGTGCCCCACCAGGTCTTTCACGACATTTCATAGTTATTTTCATACTTTTCATATGAGGTGCCAGAATTCATCGCTTTATTCCCATGGGTCATCTTGCATCTCAGTTACTGATGCATTTTGATCTATTGAGTATGGTATTATTTCATTAATAGTAACCCTATTGGAAATTATGAATGTAATAGTGGTGTCATCTATCATGTGGATCTAGAATGTTACTTGATGTTTTTGGGGTGTATGTAATCTTTAATAATTATTTTATCATGAAACTTACTATTTTAAATGATTTTACCCATAAAAATTATTTCCACGATTATAATTAGCATAATTTTAATTCTCATTAAATGTATGTTTGGTTCTTTGTTTTTGAACCATCATTGAATCCATTTATCTTATCATGGATTCAATTTGTTCAATTATCTAGCTATTTTTTGGAATACGTGAATTCCACTTTGTTCTGTTCTGTATGTATTACAAAATAATTTGATTCTTTACATTTTATGTAGTATATTATATCATTTCATAAATTATGTTTTGATCTGTGATCCTCCAGCTACAGCATTAAGAAACAAAATATTTCCCTATGTAATTCCCTTATAGATGGCTTGTATTAGAATCCTGGTTTTTATAACTTAAGGAGAGAGTTTTCTTCATATGTCTGGAACAATCCTAGAAATAGTAGATATATTAATAATTTAACGAATTCATATTTAATATGATTAGGTGAGTATCCATGGATTCATATAGGGAGAATAAATGTATGGGAAATCATTTATCCAGCTCATCCCATGAATTGATGGAATGGATTTTCAAGCATTCAATCAATTCTCGGTCATAGTCACATAACGTTTATTTTATTAGCAGCTGATTTTCTATATGAAATGAAACATTATGGTGTCAAAATCAATCAATGTGCTCAAGGATGTTCCCTATTTTTTTGTTTGGGTATTCTTTAGGTTGGCCAAAAAATACAACATGATCGAAATCATCTGAATGATCATTGAATTAATATCAAAATGAGTTTTGGTGATGGGAGGCACCTAGATTATTATTTTTAATTAAATACGTATTGGATGAATGCATTATATGATCTTATGAAGCCATAAATCTCTCATTGGAATGCCTCCATATTGATGATTTTATGCTCCATCCATGTTCACATCATCCTTTTTATTCTTTATGATATTATCATGTTTGGGATGAATGAAAAAAATTTATTTTCCATTTTCCCACAAGTCACGATAATGAATTTTGATTTAAAATCCTCAAAATTGTTTCATGATATACCAAGCATAAATAAGTGAATTGATATAAAATAAAAGAAAACATAAAATTAATTAAATGCATAAAATCTAAAATGAATATATCCTCGAAAATAGTGCATGTTCTGAGATTCATAGTGGTTATGGTAATTTTAATACCGGTCAAATATTTTTTTTAAAAAAATATCAGTTTAAATTAATTAATTAAATTTAAATTTTTCATAGGTTGTGGTAAAACAAACAAATATAGTGAAAGTAGTTTAGTTAGGTTTAGAAAAGAATTTATTTAATTTAAATGAATAAATTGGTGTATTATATATAGGGTTATTTATTTGAAGGCATCTAAATGAGGATTAAATAGATTTATTTTTAGTAAAAATAAAAATATTAAAATGAGTCGGTGTTTTTTAGTTTCTAGGATTATATTAAAATATATTTTATCATGTATATTGACTAATCCATGTATGGTTTCAGAATTGATATGAGGTGGATAAAATGGTCTTAGTATATTCTTATCAACCCAAAATCCCCCTTTTCCCATGGCCAGGTATTTTTTTTGTTACTGAATAGAGATTGTATCTATACATGAATTAAACATGGGTTCCTTGAATATGAAAATGGTAATGTCTAAATACCGGTTAACTATTTGAGAAATTATAATATTTCCTTTATATTTATTAACCAATTATCATGATTAAAAAATAAAAATGATTTGAATTGGATAAATAAATTACAAAAAACTAAATAAATGAGTATGAATTAGTAATAGAACCAAATAAAATATCTCTATTTTCTATAGAAACTGTGAAAGGGGTAGGTTTTACTGCTCATACTAGTGATGAGGAGTAAAAGGGAAGGATGAATATATATATATATAATCATAAAGTATAGAGATATTGAATGGTTGAGTAACCTACATAGAGAATCCTCCAACTCCAATATTTGGTCTATAGATACTCAAGAAGAATCATCTAATCACTTTATTTATAGAATCCAATGGAGATCATGAATATTTCAATGGCATCGTTATGTTTCAAAAAATTACCATGATTGTTCATGGGATCATAAAATGGAATCGCCCCATAATTTCATTGAATGTAGCCAGTTTTAGTCATTCAAACATTTACAACACTTCTACTATTTTCTCCAAGTGTAATGTTATAGCCACGTGTAATGTTTCCACCGCATGAATTGTCTTCACAACCTAAAAAAGTTTCACAACCAAAACTATTTTCACAAAAAATCATGGTTTCATAGATAATCAAATACTATATTACGGGACTCATACATTTACTGTAAATTAGGTTCATTTTATATCCTTTTTCCAATTTCCCATATATTAATGTTTCATGAACAATTTTAATGATATCATTAAATAAGCAAGAAATAATTAATCATTTAATGAATAAAATTATTTTATTTTATTATAAGAAACATGCATGAAATTTACATTGAAAATATATGACAAATATATATGATATTTTTATCATGTATAACATTTTGGATATCATAGAACCATAATGAATGTCATAGGACTATAAATAATAAATCAAAACATACACGAAAACAAAGCTGATATTTCCTGAAACATTATTTTAATATTAATTGTTAAAAAAATTATACCAAAAGGTCATAAGTAAATAATTAATGGTATGATGTATATTATTATGGTTATTTAATAGTTGTTTAATAATATTATTTTTATTATATTTTTGGTTCGATCATGTTTTAAGGAATTTGAGACATATATTTAGGTATTTTCATATCACTTTTTACATCAATGAGACACATTCCATATTAACTAACTATTTATTTTATGTCATTTATATTCTTCACATTAATATCATTTTTAGTTTTTTTCTTGAAAATGTATTCAGATTTACATACCAAATTTAGTACCTCTCTTCGCTCAATGTTTTCCAATGTGGTGATGTAATTTTGTCTCAATTTTCCTGCTTTGAGGCATAAGTTTTATAATTCACCTTTATTACTTTATGAGGTATGTATATTTCCAATTTGAAATATTATATCAATAATCTACTTATATACATGATATTTTATGGTTTAAGTTATTTAATACATTTGTGGGGATGATGATTCAAATGATACCAAAGTTACAATGGTTTGAGGTTACAATATTATTATTTATCATGATTGTTTGTGATTAAATATTCAAGGATCAAATATTATGATCTATTTTTTGAAAACATCATGAATTTTCTTTCCTAATTCTTAAATCATGATAATATATTTTTTACAAATTTTTACTATTGTTATGTACTAACTATTCTTGTTGACTATTTAGAAACAATGTCGTGTTTATATATTTCAGTGGTCAAAAAATATTTTTTATTTTATATCCATTTTTTTACAAAAAAAATTTAAATTGAATAAAATTATCAAAATGATTTATTAATTGAATTTCAAACCATGTATGAATTTTTATGTTATACTTTTAAGGGAACTATCCTTTCTTTTCTCAAAAAATGAATGTTCAAATTTTACATAAAATGCTAATGGAATTTTTGTTTTATCATCTTCCAAATGAATAATATTTAAAATCATTATGACCACTCAATTAAATAATTATTCTATTATAATTTTAAAAATAAATTTTCAATGAAAAGGAATTTTAAAATGTTTTATGTTTTAAAATAAGGTTTTGAAAAGAGAATGGATATTTTCCACAAAAAATGTTCAATGTGGTCTTTCAAAATCATTTTCTATCTAAGATTTCATTTATTTATTTTATTAATTTTTTATTTTTTATAATATTTAATGAAGTAGTAATTATTCATTACATTTATGGTAAACATATTTCACTCATCCATAAAATTGAAAATAACTCTTCTCCCTCCAAAATAAAAGGAAACCACCTCTCTTATCTTGATAAAACAGAATGATCTCTTTATCCTATATAATAAATATCAAATTAAATTTCTAAAATACCACCCCATGAACTAAATGTCCCTAACTGATCAAAATTCTAACCATATAAGACTTTTTTATTAATTTAATGGATGTTGTCAAAAGAATTTGTATAGTTTTTAACTGAGTGTATTCAATTTACTTCTCATCAAACGACCTTCAATTATATTCTAACCATGTTGATATAATAAAAATATTATACTATATAATGTAGTATTATTTAAAATCTAATTTTAAATCCATTATTAATCTCCCTCGACTTTAAATGGGAAATAAAATAATCCTTCATGTGTAATTATGAATTACCTACTTATAATGTGAGGTATTATTTTATTTTCACTAACATTTATTGATGGTAATTATTATGTTTTTGATATTAATAAATGATAAAATTGTTCTAATTATAATTTTTGAATTAAAATAACTTATCTAAAATCTTATATTATAATTACATATAAAAAGATAACATTTTATTTGTATATGTGTGGACTTCGACAAGAAATAAGTGATGTGATTCTCTTTCCATTTCTATATAACATTCATGGTAAAAATGATTAATTTAGTGAATATATATTATATTCGTTATATAATAATTCTATAATTGTTAATTTTTATTTAATCCTCTTTCATCCCATGTACTAAAAAGTTGAAACATCACCTGTGTGTATGTATGGATTACTATATCCAAAAAGTGATATAGTTAGATTGTTTTATAACCTATATATAAGGATTATCATAAATGTGTATTTAAGGAATCTGTACTAGATTTATGAAATGATCAAAATTGTAGAGATGATGGAACCATGATCAAAAGATGATAACTATAACTAAAACATATAAAATTGCACTTAAATTGATTAAAATTATCCTAGATAACTGTAATTTCAATAATAAAATATTAATAAAGTGATATAATATATTTATTTGAATAAAATATGGACTGATATGTATGAATATCATCCTACATAATATTTATAAAAAATATCTTTTTATTATATTGGATATATTAACCCATACAAACCAAGATGACACATGAGGTACATATTTATATTACTATCACATTTCATGATAATATTGTCTTTGCTAAATTATCATTGATAGATATTATATAGATGTTATCCTGTACAAAAGATATAATTTATTTTTTTCTATTTATTCCTAATACATTTATGTATTCTTATCATTTTTCAATTTTGGGTATTTAAAATGTTCAAGAGAAAAGTTTTAATGAAAAATCATCCTTATTTCCTAATTAACAGGTAATACTTTTCTTTTATGTACATATTGTCCAATATTATTTCCTTGATGCCATTATCTATACATTTAATGTTTTAAATATTTTATTTTCATTGACTGTAAATTTTTATTGTTTTATTAAAATAGACATTTTTAATAATAAATTTCTAAAATAAGTTGTTTTTTACATTTTTCAAATGTGTAAAATGAATGTTCTCATTAAACGTAGAAAAATTGGGGTTGTTTGCATGACATCACGACTATTTTTTGATTTGATGTTTCCTTCAAAAATATAAATGGTATATTAAATGAAAATTATTTTCTCAAAAATATGGGAAATATAATTTAATATTTTATCAAATTAAATGATATTTTTCAAAATTTTTACATTAAATTTATGAATCCCCTTTTATATGTATTTTTCAACCACATAAAAATACATTATAAGTTTTTATGCTTCAAAAGGTATAAGTTCTTATGATAAATTTTTTGTATCCATATTTTTTATTATAATCATAATGATATATTGATTATTCTAAAGACATGTTTCATTCAAATGGGATAATTATGTTGTGAAAAAACATTTATGAAAAAATTTATTTTCCATGGGTTTTACTATAATAAAAAACTGAAATGGTAATAAAATCAATTTACCATCCATGGTTTATGTTGGAATGTTATGATTAATGGTTCTTTTTCATGTGGCACACCTGTTTATGGTTTTAATTTTATGATTAGAGGTCATAAAAATATAAATCTATCAAATGAATTTGGTAAATATGAATAACTGAAGATATAACTAATTAATTTTTTAAGATAATTTCATTTCAAAACATTATACGTGGACCTGGTATCAGGTCTATAAGTTTATGCATGGACCTCATTTATTGTCAATTATTTATGCACATACCTCATTTTAGGACTTTACCTTAACTTGTTAAACTGATAATATTTTTACTTGATCACAATTTTATATGAATATTTTTTTCCACATTCAAGTAATTAATAAATAAAATCCTGGATCCTGATTGATTATTAATGATTCCAAAATATTATAATTTTTCTATTTTTATATGAAAAAGAATTTTTCTACACATTAGATTAAATTTAATTTATTGATTGAGTATGACTCACTTATGTTATAATTAGGATCTCACACCCATTTTATCATGTATGATAATTTTTTGATATATCATATGTTTACCCTTAATGATAATATATTTTCACCATTTATTATTTTTTTTCTCCCCATGGTTTTTATGGATGGTTCTATGTATTATATTTCATGATGGATAATAATATTAAAAACCTCAAAGGAGATGTTGAAGATCCATTATAATATAAGAAGTTTATATATCAAGTTTCTAACAGAACTAAATCATTAGGTTTTTTGGGAGTGTATAATAGTGTTATGTATTAAATATTTATCTAAATTGTTCTAATATTAATATATGTTATGCTCAGGGTTCCTCATAAATGGGGTAACAATTACAACATGAAAAGTGTTTTTCACTATAAAAATGAATTAAAACATAATATAATGACACTCATGTGATAGAAATTTAAAATCTAAGTGATGAGGATGATGAATAAGACCTAAATTCCTATGTTATAATGGACCTAGATAAAATTAAATAGTTAGATCATGGATGAATGTAATAACGGAAGCTTCATTATATATATGACTTGACCATAGTGTTGGTATGCATGAATAGTGATAAAACATTAATTATGATTTTTGGTGGATATGTTTAGTTTTGTTCTTCTAAAAACTATTATATCATGAACTATGATATTCTAGTTTTTTATGTATTATTTTGGGTTTATATATTTATGTCGATATTTCGACCAGAACAGTGCTCCAATAGTGCATGAGAGAGCATGACCCCATAGTAAATATGGTCTAGCTTCCTATGTTTCCTCATATAGTGGATTTTATGGATTCATGATAGGTTATTAAATAAGACCATATATAAATTTTTAAGTGATTTTCACTATCTAGAATGATTTACCTCAAGATGTGCAGATAATATCTATATAGCATAGGGAGTATCAACTCTATCAACAAATTTCATTATCTAGTGAACGTGTCCCCTATCCATTGATATATAGATTGTTAATTCTCATAGAATATTCAAGAATCTAGAGATACCTCCTAATTAGAGGTTGATTCTTTCCACAAATATTTTTTATGTCAGAGATCGGTGGGTATGGAATTTTTTTATCCCAGATTATTAGTTAGTGGTCATAGAAAGGAAGTATATTTATTTTAGTTTCCTAGTCCACATTTTCCCTAATATTTTTTAGTATGATTGGTCAGGGGAGTTCTATAACATAGATAAGTGGTGCCTTTCTATAATGTATTATGTTTCCCTATTTACTGGGTTATAAAAGATCATCCCATCTTTGAGAATTGATGAGATGTTAAAGGAAATGATCATCAAGTATGTCCTTTGGAAATATATAAACACACAAATAAATTTATTTCTATAGACTATAGTTTCAGATATAGTGAATAAATATTTTATTTACAAGGGGAATATAATAGAGGCACATAGACAAGAGAGAGTAGCCCCAGTGTAATGGTTCATTTCATGGAAATAAGCATTTCATTAATGATTCTCTATAGAGAAGCAAGGGAAATTCGAATCATGGGGATGCTAATGTTTTATATAATTAGTGTGGTATGGTGGGTAATTAACTTTGGAACTATGAGAGAATGATTCTAAATATTCAATCATGTGTGAAGATAACTTCGTTCAAGTGGTTTTTTTGGAATCCATATTATTAAAACATTGAAAAAAATTCTAGGCTAGTTTTGGGTATAGAATTTTTATTTTCCTCTCCACCTTAAGGGTCAAAAAATGTTTGATGGGATTTTTTAGTCAGTTCAGTGGAAGTAGGGATCAATGTTCTGTTATTCATTCTTGTAACATATAGGAACACCAATGAATCAGTCTAGGATGTAGGGAAAGGTTTTAGGGTATATTAGTACAGTGTAAACTACTCCAGTAGAGCATGATTTTCAACTTTCACTATGGGATTTACAATCATGGTTTCATAAAACATAGTTTCTTATTTATTCTAAATAATATCTTCTTACTCTTTAATATCTAACATGTTCATGGAATTTTTATGTCACTCTATCAAGAACATATATTGGATGATATCCCTTGAAACCCCATTAAAAGTCCATTTTGAGGGAGTTCATCACAATTGGGAGTTTTCTCTCATGATTGGAGGTCAGTTGTTCCAATGGGACCACATCTTGCTAGATGTGACTGCTTTAAGCCTGATTCTATGATTGTATTGGATTTTTTCCCATTCGGGGTATTATATATTTCCATTCCTAGTGGAATAAATTCATGCCACATAAAGTGGTAATTATATTTACAAGGGGTAGTGGAAATTGAGGAATGGTTTAGAGGGTTATAATCTAAAAATGATGGGTAGAGTTTTAGTAAAAAATTTACTCATTATATTGGATAATGTAGGGGTGAAGATTATTTTTTACCCTCCAGTGGTTGAACAGTTTTTTTATTTTTCTTCCTTGATGAATTCATGGTTATAGCCCCTAAAAGGGACAGAGATTTCATCATCATGATCATGTCCAGTGATGAGCCTATTTATATTTTGAAAAATATGATGGCACTAATAGGTCCTATCTAATTATATAAATTATAATTGAAAATATAGAAAATGGTAGTTATCTTATCGAGTATATATCCATAGTTTTTTATTTCATCTTTGACAATAAGATTGGTGGAAAATTGTGGATATGTGTGGATTATCAGTAGTTGATCCAAGTAAAAATTAACAACTCATATCCTATACATTGTATTAATGATCATTTTAATTATTTGAGGGGTTATTAAGTCTTTATTGAGAATAAATTTCAGTCATGATACCAATATGATTGGGTGAGGGACTATAATATACAACATATGTTTTACTAAAGTAGGTATGGTGTTTACATGGACATGGTGAACTTGTCTATATTTTTGAGGACCCTAAAAGTATTTTTGGAGTTGGAAAATTGGGGTTTTAATCCTGTTTGGTAACATCATGGTTGTTTTTATGGATTATATCATCATGTATTCCTAGATGATGGGGAAGTATTAATTTAGACAAGATATTATTTTGGGAATATTATGGGATTTTTCCTTATCTGTTATTCCCACAATGAATCATTTCATGATATATTAAGTACACTTTTTGGTTCATATATTATCAGATGTGGGAGTGTTTATTGACTTAGAATGCCAGAGATATGATTTTTTGGGATTATACCTTAAATATTTTGGATATATGGAGAATCATTGTCTTGGTTGGGTATTACTAAAGTCTCAAACATGAAAATTCCCATTTGTTTGTACAATTTAATGACTGAGCCACAATAGGGGTAAAGTACATTTGGCATAGAAATGGTGATATTTCCTTATATAAGTTGAATAGAGGATTTACCACATCAAAAAATCTAATTTTTATTCATGGATGATGGAAATATGTTTTATATTGTGATGCATCATATATTAGGTTTGGCGCAATTATGAAGAAGGGGGACTAAATATGAAATATTGATCTTAGATGTTAATTACACATTATCATTATTACCCTAATAATAATCATTGTTTACTCCAAATAAAGAATTACAGTAAATACTAGTGGAACAATCTCCTTGGATTGAGGTTTTTTATCTATACAAACTCTAAATTAATAAGATACATATTCACTCTATCGGACATGAACCTTTAACAATTAAAGTGGATCATTTACCATCATCATATAGGAATCATGTTAACCTATAAACAAGTGAGTGAATATATAGTTACATATACATTTATTAAAAAAAAAGATATCTTAGTTTGTTTCAAATTAAAAAAGAGAGGGGAAATTGATGAATCTTTTATAAAATACTTTTTAATGTTTAAGAGAACCAAAGTCAAGAATTTCATACAACCATATATGTAGTATCATCACAACATATTCAAAATAAGAGTATGTCAATTTCATATCCATTTCTACTATCCTTAAGAAAAAAATTATTATTGGGACATACCACTACCCTCGACTATCGAAGCTTATGAAAATATTTATGGTGAAATTTTTTTTTGTGACTAAAGATATGTAAGTGGATTTTATATTGAATATACTGATTCAATATAGGTTTTAAACCTAAGATTTACAAATCTAAATCATGATATCTAATGTCTCTATTGGTGGAAAAGCATGTAAAAGGTGATAGTTGGGTTTGATCAATGGTAATCCACCTATCAAAAAATGAAGGATAGGTATTAATGGTGCATTAGTGTCCTATATTATATTATATTTTTGGAGTCAAAATAAGATTATGTCTCAATAGATTTTGTGAAAGGGCCTCTAAGGAACCCCTGGGGGAAAGATAAATTATGTGTCCATGTGGATGAGATAACAAATGTTCCCCAAAATTTACAAATTTGGGATCCCATTATTGAAGATGAAATGGGAAGGTAATATGTTTGAGATATCATAAGTAAATATAGGATTCCATGGAGCACCATTTTAGATATTTTTTCCACATCATGATTCATTAATGTCTTTTAGAAATTATTGGGAACTTGGGGTTGTTTGTTTACAACCCACCACCCACTAAACAATACATTGTTGAAGAGGATTCATTATGTATTAGATGTGATGTTATGGGTGTTCGTACAATAATATTGTGGTTTTTGGGAGAAACCTATGTTAGTTGTGGAATATCATTATAAAAAAACTTATAAGATGATGATTTAAATTGTTCTTTACAAGGATTATCTGGGATATTGTATGGGAATTGTGAGTTTTGTTTCAAATTAACACTATATTATCATCAAAAATAGGATATTGTTTCATTCTACATTGTATTGGTTAGTGGAATGTGAGGCATTGATTGTTGGGTTGAGTCTAATTAAGATATCATTGTACATGATCTATTGATTTAAAATCAAATATATGTTATTTAACGTAGGTAGGAATGAATGGGGGAAAAGGAGTCACTTACCACTTGTGCATGATAATGGTAATTGATTTTCTATCTTATATCACTAATATTGGGAATCTCACACATATGGATACATGGTAAAATGTCACCTAGGTTTGTGGGACCTTTTTAGATAGTAGAGAGAGATGGATTAAGTATGTACTTGTTATCCCTTCAAGATAATGTCAATTACATTCAATATGTATTACATGTAATAAAATTATGATTCGTTTCGAACCCAAATTTGTTTAGTAACAATAGGGATTTCATTCTCAAGGATAAACCATCCATTGAAAAGTATCTGGATCATATTGTGGTTGATAGTGAAATTATGAAATATAGAAAATCTATTCTCCACATACTTTTGTAGTGGAATGATGGGAATATTTAAGAGGAAATATTGAGTGAAAATTAGACAAGAGAGAATTGTGTCCAAGTCATTTCATAATTGAGGAATAGTAAAACCCAGCATATATCTTGTGGATGATCTATCTTGAGGTGGGGATGCTATAATCTATTACCCCTATATTTGGGTATAAACCCCATTTATTTTTTTGAACATCTTAAATATGTATTTTTGGGTCTTTAGGCATGTTTATAGGGTTTAAAAAATTGTTATTATTTTTGGAAGGAAAGAGAGAAAGAATGGAAACTACATCATGTTGTTATAGTCAAAATAGCTAGTTGGTGGAATTTTTAGTAGAATATTTAAATTTCATGTGGCCACCAGCAAAATAGTGGGATCATGATATGTTTTAAAATGGGATCATGTTATCCATTTAACCCTATTTTCTTTTGATAAATTATCAAAATTTACCCCTATCTTATTCACATCAGTCTACATGCAAAGATTTTCAATTCATATCCTTGGATATATCGATTCTCCTCTATCCCATGGAAATTTTTTCATCGGTTTTTTAGATAATGATCTTATATTTAATATATGAATCATCTAATTTTTTTTCTTTTTTATCCAAGCCCCTCTATATTTATTGTAAATTACAATGCATCATGTACATTTATGTGTTTCAAAATTTCTTCTATTTCAGCTTGAATTGATGTGTAATATCTGAAGACTGGGTCTCTAGGATTTTGAAGATGGTGTTATATGTTTTCTTCCCTTAATGTATCACTATCATATCTAGTTTTGGAATGTATGGAACACCATGTTATCATAATGTTGACCCAATAATAAATTAATTCATTATAAACCTTATTATTGTCTTAGAGACCCCCCTGGGAATTGAAAACATGCTTCCTTATGGGTATTATTTTGTTAGATACTTAATTATGTTGATTTACACTTATGACTTTCTATTTTTGGAATAAATTTGGAATTTAATTTTTTTTATGAAACAGTTATTTGATTAATAATTTCGGTTACATAAGATGACCATTGGGATGTGATTGTATTTATGGAAATGAATGTATCATGTGAAAATATGTATTAAACCCATATGGATATCAGAGAAAGAAATGTAATTATTTTTTATTTTCTAATTTAAGAATAAAATCTTTGTTGAATTACATGATATGGATTTCAAGATTGAAATGCCATGGGTAATTCCAGGGATTACATGAAATTATGGCATGGTTACCACGCATCAGTGCCCCGATATGGGTCACCACATGCCTACATGTGCACCTCCCCATATGCTAGTGGCTACTAACTAGTATCAAGGGTGTGGTATGTGATTCATGGGGAGACTATACCATATTTTATTATAGTAAACACAAGTAATAATTAAAAATAATAGAAAAAGAATGTATAATCACAAACAATACCAATAACATTAGATAAACAATGTAGGAAATAAAATATCCAACAAAAATAGAAAAAATTTCATGTTGAATTGCATGTCATGTGTGTAAAATAAAACAAAACATACACTAAAAACTCCCATGTAGGCCCTAAAACACTTGTAGTTTCCACTACCCTAATCCATCCCAAAATATTCATCTTATATGGTCCACTTTACCTTAACCTTTCATGTATCTATGATATTTATTCAAGTAATGATTAGGCATCCTAAATGGGGTTTGAGTACAACATAGTAGGAATCAACAAACCATTTCTAAAATATATCCCGTCTAATAATAATACCTGCAACTGGGTAAATAAATAATTACAATTCATAAGTAAATAATTACAAATTTATCAATTAATCATTATTTTACTTTATAAACCAACATGATCATGTGGAAACCTGAAACACAATACCTTCTTTAGCCCATTCTGGATTATGATACATTCCACATTATCATTTAATAATTAATTTACAAAATGGGCATTCATTATCGATTTAATTTCTTTTTGCTGTTATATCTAATTTGATCCAAGACCCAGGGACAATATTATTGGTGTAGATCAACATTTCATACACTCTATGGATATATTGAGTGTCATTCCATGCCCCATACTCATATATAATTCATTCACATGCACCACAATATCACATGTCTCACTACATCATTCAAACCAGTTAAATCCACATCAATATTTTTATAACTACAACTATCACAAATTAAATCATTGATTAATTAATCACATTAATCACATTAATTAATTAATTAATTATTTAATCATATCAGTTTCATTAATTAATTCAACAGTTAGTGAATCCCTGACGTCAAATTAATTAATTCTATAATTAATTAATCATATCTTTCACATTATTTATTTATTTAATTAATTAATCACATCCCTTAAATTGAAAAATCATAACATTTAAATATTTAATTTAAAAATTAATTATTTGGAATCTCAATTAAGGTTATTGATAATTAACTCATCAAATAATTATTCTAATTCCATGATTCCATTAATCAATCAAATCCCCAATTAATCTATTTATTAATTGACCACACTATTTAACTCATCTAATAAAATTAAATTTCAAAAATATCCTTGAAATTATACAATAAGATACACGTAAGAAATATTAATAATATGACACTTCATAATATACCACCAAGATTGATTCGTTTTTGAAGATCACCCAATTGAAATATATAAAATTTGGCAGCACAACAATGTAGAACTAGACCGAATTTGTAACATCCCAGGTAAATAAAGAACCTGAAAATTTTAATATTTTTTAATATTTTTGAATTAAATATTAATTCTACTTTTAAGGGGACGCTATGTTCAATGGCGCACCCAATAGGCAACAATGTGTTTCTTTGAAATCTAGCATTGCACACTAATAGTATAATATTATTATTTTAAATGGTAGTTAACACTTAGACATTGAATTGACGATAATGAACATAACTAACTAAAATATGATTATACATGGTTGTTAAATGTTTTTACATTTATCCAATAAATTTTAAATGCTTAAAATAAGAAATAAAATAAAATTTTAAGCAGGATTTCTATAATATTCACTAAAAGGTCAATTTACTACGTTTTGATGGATAACCCTCATTAAATCTAGTTTTTATCACTTATATATTATCCATTTTTAAAAATAAAATTCTTATTTATAATCGGGACCTCAAAATTTACATTGGGTAAAATTTTGGTATTTTTCTGATTAAATTCATTCTTGGATGAATAATGAAAAATACTGTATTTTAATTCAAAACTATTTATTAATCTAATTTATTTATATGGTTATATTATCTTTTTAATTTATTTTAAAGTTTAATTAAATTATATTTTTATCATTTAATCCAATGGGGTTTATTGGAATTAATATCACTTTGAAATTTGACATAAACAAATGTCAATCATTTGAAAGATATTTTTTTGTAAAAACACGCTATTTGTTTTGACAATGGGAATTAATTTCAAAATAATTAATGAAAATTATAGGTTTTTAATTTTGAAAAATATAAATTATTTTTGAATTTAGAATATCAAATATATCTTAGGATTAATTTTTGGTATTTTTTTGAAAAACATAAATTTTTGAAGAATCGTGAAACCACTAAGTAGTAGTAAAAAACTGAATTCTTCATTTAAATGAAATTTTACCTCTTCTTTGAAGTGAATTTTAAAAATACGATGAACATGGATGCTATTTTTAATTAAAATTTGGTTCAATAAGATGAAAATAGTTTTTTTGGTGAATAGTATCTTTTGACTTTTATTTACCGCGATTAAAGGTAAATAGGGTAATTAAAGGTATAAAGAATATTATAATAATACATAATTACCTTAACACTTGTACTAACATTATTTGATGAGTCATTGCCGAACATGGGCATCCTTGGGTTGATTTTGGGACCCCATGGAGCACATCGGAGTCATAATGACCCTTTAGAGTAATTAATTTTAAGTAATGACAAAAATGACACAAAAAAATATCTTTTAGTAAATTAATTTTTAGACGGGGTTATATAAGTTATTGTTTCGACTATATATATTAATTAGAAATATAAAACGATTTCCTAAATCATGATAGTTTTTTTTATTATTTTTAGACAATAAATACATAAAATTAGTTATGACCCAAAAATGATTTTGTATTTACCTCATTAACAAATGATTTAAATAAATAACATTATAATTATTAAAATTACATCCAAAACCTGTCCAATTTTTATTGGATGAATTTATTTCGACCATGAGTCATCTTAAATTCATCCTTAATGAGTTTTGGACCTCTCAAAACTGAAATTCCTTATATAATAAAATAATATTTTCACACATTCCTAAATAACCCATCACCCCCTTTTAAAAAGTCCTCACTTATAACCCCTTCCTCACACATCTCAAGCCTTTGCCTCTTCCAAACCCTACCAAAATAATCTTTAAATATCCCTCCTTTCCTCTTAGGTTCATTACCTTAGGCAGAAGGAACTTCAAGATGTCCTTTTGGTTCAAACCAAAGGGAGTTACCCGTATTAAAGTTAAAAATTTCTCTTAACTTCATTTATTTTATTTTACTTCTACAAAACCAAAACTATTTTTATTGTTTTATATTATAACAAAACTAGTATTTTAAATATACTAGTATGTTGTTATTATAAGTATTAAAACTACACTTACACACACCTCCATCTAATGGGTAAAGAACATACTGTTTATGTGGGTGGAAAACTAACACCTCATGAAATGATGATTGGTCAATTATCTCCTACCACCTCTTATGGTGGACATTAAGGTGGCAATGTATTTATATGTGATATGTATTATCCTTATTTTTTCATTATTATTCTTTATTTTTAATTTATATCATACCTTTATGGTTTCTATTATGAGTAACCACGATAATTTCATTTGAGGAAGTGCGGACTACCACCCCCTCAATGTCATATGACTCGTTCATACCATATGTCGGAAATATAAAGGATGGAGTTATTAAAAATATATATTATATTATACTGTAATTACAATATATCTATTTATCATTAAGTTTTAATTCCATTAAAATACGATATAGAAATGAAAGTAGCATTCTTGCGTACATACAGTTTAGCATCCTCATGAACGTTGCATTTGATTTCTTATCTCCAAATGTTATGCACTATTATAAATACATATATATACTGGACATATATGATATATATGATATCTAAATCATTAATATAATTCTGTAGATATTGGAATCTTGACCACATGGACAAATTTTAATTATAAGGTATTCATTTTTGACTCAAGTACCAAATATAGAGAAAATGACCATTATTAACATAAATGATTAGATGATGCTTATAATATGATAATAAGTGATATAAAAGGAATGATAATCTTATAAAAGGGTTCTTAATCATGTATAAATCATCATAAGTTTATTATTCAGGATGAAAAATGAACAAACAAGTCAAGTCAGACACGATGTAAGGGATTTATTATCTCACTTTTAATTCCGTGAGATTTCCATTGTTCGCCACTTATTTATTTCTTGTGGTGTATTATGTAATGAAATTATATATATATTATCCTGATTCTCTGCATATTCATGGTATTATATGATTCATTTGGTGGTTATTAACTTTTGGTCATATGACTCGATTGATTACAATGCGGTAAGGGATTTCTTATCTCACTTTTATTCTCGTGAGATTCATGCAATATTTGTTACTATTTAATTAGTGTTGGGTACATAATGGCCATTATTTGTACTCTATGTGTAATATAATTTTATTTATGGGTTTTTACATCTTCTTTGAATGACTCTTCTTTCATGGGGTGTATGTTTCATAAGTTACCAAATTGGTAAAGGAACCTTTCACCCTCCTCTTTTTAAAATAATTATTTTTGTTATGTATTTAAATTTACATATTATTATGTTGGGATATGTTATTATATATCCTTATTGATATAAATATTATGTACATGTGATGAGACACCCTTTTCTCTCTAATCAATTCGTTTCCTAAATTTTAATGTGTCGTCGTTAAGCTGTCAAATTTCTGTAAGATAACTTCTTCACCAAATTCAATTCATTGGGTTAAACATCTACATCATGATTATGTCATGCTATGAATATGTGTGAATAAACTTTGATTGATTCATAATTAATATCAACTTATATTTAATTTATTACTGTTTGTCACACGTTATTATGAAATTAATTTTTCCTTAATCTAAGGATACAGTTTTTATAAGGGATTTCGTCTAAATTTACATTCCATTGAGATTTAATTGTTGTTTTGAACCAATTCACACTTATGTATTGTATATACTATCCTTTGGCATATTTTATTATGAATCCCTTTATTCTCATGATATTATAAAGTTCTTATTATATGTTATTCCTCAATTATTTGTATTCAATCGTCTCTCATTTTTTTAAAAACACATTAACTAAAAAATCATTTTAAATGTTTTAAAGATTTATTCTTCCAAATATTTATCATTAATTTCCATGATTTCAAAATGATTATATGATTTATTTATATGTACATTAATGTTTTCAAATGATAATTTATTTAAAATTTTCAATGTGTTATGGGACACTTTGATTCAAAAATCCCTTTATTAAATGTTTTAAATGGTTTGGTAAAGCATTATTTATTTCAATATCCTAATTTTGATATATAGTGATTAGAATGTGGAAATGTTATCTTTAATTTATTATTGTTTTATGTGTTATGAATATTTTATGGTTATTGGGCATTGTTTACGTATACGGGTGGTTCCGTGATAAACCTTGGGCAGGTGAGCCCAAGATAGCTCTCAAATACACTGGGTAACGTGACAGAGGTAAATGTTAATGTTTTTCCTAAGAGATTCAGGGTATATAATATGATGGGTATTCAAAATGTGTCCCTATGTAGTTTTTAATTATACAATGTATGTATGTTATTAATGTCATAACTTACCTTTATGATTTCTGATTTTTGTGTGTTACTCATAAATCTTATGATTTCGTATGGTATGTTATGATTGAAATATATGGTTTCATTGATTTGTATTTATTAATGGGATAATGTTTCTTTTCATTATTTTATAACCATTACAGATCTTTTTATGATCATCCCATGTTTTGAAATGTTTTTGATAGGACATAAAGATGAATAGGGTCAATGATGAGATCAAGGAAAAGTCATGCTGTCTAAAATAAGGAACTAGACATGTCACTTTTTTTAAAGTGTTTTTCTATGAAAAATGGATACTGGGTAGTAGTATCTACCAATAATATTCAAGTTTTTATATAACAGATATGGCCTAATTCTCTAAAACTCTAAACCTGAAAATATCCTTAAAGTGAATTTTTGGTATAATTCAGGATTATGTAATGTTTAAGGTCGGCTCTTTACCGTTGGTATCAGAGGTCGGTTTAGATAACTTTAGAGGTTAGGGTGTTCATTAATCACATGTGAAAATACCATAATGGTTAGGATTTCAGAAATATTCATAGTTATTTTAGATAAATTCAATGAGTTTAAGATAACATGAATATGTATATATTTGTATTTAATCTCCTCATAAGATATTATATGATGATTTTACTGGTATACTCACAGTGAGAATTTTGGTTTTAGTAAATGGTTGGATCTAGAGGGCACCAAAGTAACAGTGGATGTGAAGAAAACTGTGATAGTTTTCTGAATGAACAACTGAATGAAATGGGAGCTATAATGAGAACTCTTGTTGTTATTCTCTACCAACTATTTAGAGTCATGATTTACAACCTATACATTGGTTATTTTTATAAGGTGTCGTATTTGTGAGAAACAAATCCCTACAGAAGTTCAGGTAATAATCATAATGGTATGTATGTTCAAAAAAAATATGTGTCAAGGATGTGGAAAGGGACACGTAGGAAAATGGCTTCAAGGGATGGGAAGATGGTCTATATTTGGAAATGATGTCCATAAAGCAAGAACCTTCCATGGAAAATGGAAGCATCCAATTTACACTAGGAAAGGGAAAAAAGTTTTGTCTGAGGGATCAATTGAATGCTTTAAATGTGGTGTTCATGGTCATTATACAAAAAGATGTCATGTGAAGATGTTTTGGGAATGGGATCACCACGATCATACAAATATATTTTTACCAAAACCAAATGCCATTACGATTGAGGATAAAGAAACTAACAATAACTAATGAAAGGTATGGATTATTTGTTAACATATGTTTTGATATTATTGAATCTTGGGATATGATTAATGATTTTGTGTGTAGGAAAAAACTATTTCAGAATAAGTTGGAAAGGAATGTACAATGAATCATAAAGAACGTTGAATGAGTAATAAGTCAGAATATAAGGGATTCAAGTGTTTTTCTAGATTTTAGGATGGTGAAATGCTTAAAAGTATTAAGACTCTTTTGATGATGGGATTACAATAGAAGAGTTTTTATAGTATTTGTAACCATGATTTTTGATATATGAAAAATTTATTCAATGAATAATTATATTTTCATTAGTAGATATAGTAATAAAGAACCATTAGGGTTTATATGATCCTTGAATTTGAGGAAATTACAGGTTAATATATTTTGGGATGAAAAATGAATGTTATTAGAAATTCTTTGTTGTTAAAATATGTTATGGATATTTTTGATGAATTTATCTCTTTTTGGGAATTTTATAAAATTATATAATTTTTGAACAAGGACAACACGCAGACCAAGTGACTACCTGTCGCGTCGGAAAAAGCTGTGGGAATCGAACACACAACCAAAGTGCGATTGAGATTTATCACCTACCACTGAAATACGTGAAGTTCCTAGTTAGTATGACAAATTATTTTTAGTTAGGTGATTTTATGAATCAAGAATATGTTTATTTTGGGTTATCAATGGAAATGAGTAATCTATCATATATAATATGTGATTTTTTTAATTACACTTTAGTATAAGACATTAAGAGTAGTCGATGTTTTTGGAGATAAATGTTATGAATTTTGTAGAAGACAATGTGATAAAATCCTCTTTTAAATTTGGGATTCATTAATAGTTTGGGTTACTTTGATGAATTTATGGATAATTTTTTTTGAATGGTCTATGTTGAACTTTAGGTATTGTTAGACAAAATTGGAGATTAAGAGTAGTTTTTCATTATGTAAAATTTTATTCTTTTTAGGGATTATTTGAAATTGTAATAAACATTTTTGGTTTTTATTGATGTCTAATGTAAGGGGAAATATATAATTCTTATTTTGTGGATTATGTGGTACTCTAGAAGTTTATTCTTGTGCTTTTAATGTGACCAAGTTAGTTTGAATACTCATCATTTGGAGAAAAGATGTGTTTGTGGTAGAAATTTAGTTTTGGATGAAAGTCTACATGAGATGTATGTATGTTTCCCTATGTTTTTAGTTATGATCATAAATAAATTCCTCATCTTTATGAAAAGTAACTTAAAACAAAAACTCTATCTATTATCTTTTCCTACTAGGGAATCAAAGACCGTTTAACCCATCACATGTTTGTGATTTTCTGGTGGTTAACTTTTTCCTAATCATTTTTTCAATCACTCTCCATCAGAACTTGACCTTTTGTTATCTCTTCCATAACCATGTTTTTCTACATGGAATCCTAGTATGGGTTATCTCGGGTGACCTTTGTTCTTCTCTTTCATTCTTTTAAAGTGGTAGTTTTAATGACTCTTTTTCGATGTGGGACTTTTAATAAAGTTTCCACACCCAATTTTAAAATTGCGAGGATGTGATTCCAAAAAGGGGAGAAGGATGTAACATCCCAGGTAAATAATGAAAATGAATTTTTTTCATATTCATTAATATTCATGAATTAAATATTAAATCTACATTAAATGGGTTGCTATGTCCAATGGTGTACCCAATACACAACTATGGGTTTCATTAAAATCTTACGTTGTACACTAATAATATAATATTATTATTTTAAATTTCAGTTAACTCCTGGACATTTTATTAGAGGTAATGAACATAACTTACTAAAATATGATTATATATTTTTGTTAAATGCTTTTACATTTATCCAATAAAACTCAGAGGCATAAAATAAGAAAAGAATTCAATTTTAAGAATGAATACTCTAATATTCACTAAATGGTCGATTTACTGCCTTTGACGGAGAAAACTCATTAAATATTTTTTTGGTCACATTAATATGTTTCATTTAAAATATTAAATTATTCTTGAGAATTGGGACATCAAAATTTACTTTGGGAAAAAAATTCGGTATTTTTCTGATGATATTCAATTTTTATTGATTAGTGAAAAATACTGTATTTTAATTCAAAACTGCCATTTAATATAATTTATTTATATGGTTATATTATATTTTTAATTGGGTTTAAAGTGTAATTATATTATAATTTTACTATTTAATCCCATGGTATTCATTGTAATTAATTTCACTTTGAAATTGTACATAAACAAGTGTCACTCTTTTGACAGATCTTATTTCTTAAAAACATGCTATTTGTTTTGACAATGGGAATTAATTTTAAATTAATTAATGAAAATTTTATGTTTTGAATTTTGTAAATTAGAAATCATTTTTTTATTCGGAATATAAAATATATCTTAGGCTGATTTTTTTTATTTTTCTGAAAAACATCAATTTTTTAAGAACAATGAAACCACTAATTAGTAGTTAAAAACAGACTTTATCATTTAAATGAAATTTTATAGCTTCTATGAATTGAATTTTAAAAATCCCAAAGACATGGTTGTAATTAGTAAGTATAATGTGGTCCAAGAAGATAAAAATAATTTTTTGGTGAATAGTAATGTTTGTCTTTTATTTACGGCGATTAACGGTAAATATGGTAATTCAATGTAAAAAATATTATAATAATACAAACATAACTTAAAACATTTCCTAACCTTATTTGATGTGTCATTTCCGACCATGGGAATCCTTGGGAAGATTTTGGTACCCCATAGAGCCACTTGAAAGGTATAATGGATCTTTAGATCAATTACTTTAAAGTAATGACAACAATGACACAAACAAATAGCTTTTAGTAAATTAATTTTTTCATGGGGTTATATAAGTTATCATTTCGACTATAAATATTAATTAAAAATATAAAAATATTTCATACATCATGGTATTTGTTTTATAATTTTTAGACATCAAATAAATAAAATTATTTATGACACAATAATGATGCCTTATTTACCACATTAATAAATGATTTAAATAAAAATATTTACAAATATTAAAATAACAACAAAAACCGGTCAAATTTTTATTGGATGAATTTATGTCGACCATGAGTCATCCTATATTTGACCTTAATGAGTTTTTGACCTTCAGAAACCAAAATTCAGTGTATAATAAAATATTATTTTCACACATTCCTAAAGAACCCCTCCTCTACCTTATAAAAAGCCCTCACTTATAACCCATTCCTCACACATATAAAGCTCCTTGGCTCACCCAAACTAGGAAAAAATAATCTCTCAAGATCCATATCTAACTCATAGAATCATTACATTAGGCAGAAGGTACTTCAAGAAGTCCTTTTGGTTCAAACCCTTGGGAATTACTCGAATTAAAGGTAATAGTTTTTCATAAATTATTTTCTTTTATTTTACTTCTCCATCCCCTAAACCCTTTTCATTATTTTATTTTATTAAATCAATTGTATCCTAAATATTCTATTATGTTTTTATGATAATTATTCGAACTACACATACACACACCTCCATCTAATGGGTAAAGAACACACTGTTTCTATGGGTGGCAAACTAACACCTCACGAAATGATGATTGTTCAATTATCTCATACCGCCTCTTATGGTAGCCATTATAATGGCACTGTATTTATCAATAATATATATTATTATTATGTTTTCATTATTCTTCTGTATTTTTAATTTATAGCATACCATTATGGTTTCATTTATGAGTAAACACGATAATTTCATTTGCGGAAATACGGACTACCGCCTCCTCAAAGTGATATGAGTAATTCATACCATACGTGGGACATATAAAGGATGGAGTTATATAAATTATATATGATATTATACTGTAATTATAATATAACTATGTATCATTAAATTTTCATTCAGTTAAAATATGAAATTGAAATGAAAGTTGCGTTCATGCGTACGTATGGCTTACCGTGTCCATTAACGGTGCAGTTGATTTCTTATCTCCAAATGTTATGTACTATTATAAATACATATATATACTGGAAATATATGATATATATGATATCTAAATAATGAATATCATTCTGTAGATAATGGACTCTTGACCACATGGACAACTTGAAATTATAAGGTGTGCATTTTTTACTCAAGTACCATATATCGACATAATGATAATTATTAACTTAAATGATTACATGATGTTTGTAACATGGTAATAAGTGATATAAAATAAATAATAAACCTGAAAAATGGTTTTCAATAAAGTATAAATGAACTTATGTTTATTTATTAGGAATAACAAGGAACAAACAAGTCTTTTCGGACATGGGGTAAGGGGTTTCTTATCTCAATTTTAATTTCGTGAGATTTCAATTGTTCGCCACTTATTTATTGCATGTGGTTTATTATGCTCTAAAATTTGATAGATATTATCTGGTTTTTCTTTATATTCATGGAATTGTATGATTCATTTTTTGGTTATTAACTTTTGTTCATATGACTCGATTGATTACAACGTGGTAAGGTATTTCTTATCTGACTTTTATTCTCTTGAGATTCATGATATATTTGTCACTATTTCCTTTGTGTGGTGTACATACTGCCCATGATATTTACTCTTTGTGTAATATACTTTAATTTAAGGGTATTTACATCTTCTTTAAATGATCCTTATTACATGTGGTGTATGTTTTGTATGTTACCAGATCAGTAAGGGAACCTTTCACCCTCATCTTTTTAAAAGGCTTCTTTTTGTTATGTCTTTTAGTTTACATATTCTTATGTTGGGATATGTTCTTATATATCTTTATTGATTTAGATGTTATGTCTATGTGATGAGATACCGTTTTATCTCTCATCAAACCATTTTATGAATTTTAATGTGATGTCGTTAGGCTGTCAAATTTCCTTAACGGAACTTCTTCACCCAATTTCAATTTTTTGGGTAAAACTTCTACATATAGATTATGTCATGCATTGAATATGTGTGAATAACCTTTGATTGTTTCACACTTAACATCCCCTTATATTGAGTGTATTATTATTTTTCACAAATTATTACGTAGTTGATTTATCCTTAATCTAAGGATATAGTTTTTATAAGGGACTTCTTCCCAATTTACATTCCATTGAGACTTCATCGTTCTTTTGCACCAATTTACACTTATGTGGTGTATATACTATCATTTGGAATATTATATAAGGAATCCATTTATTCTCATTATATTATAAATTTCTGATTATATGTTATTCATCAATTATTTGTATTCAAGCGTCTCTCGTTTTGTTAAAAATGCTTGAACTAAAACATCATTTTAAATGTTTTAATGATTTATTCATCTAAATTTTTTTCATTAATTTCCATGTTTTCAAAAAAAATTAGATTTTATTTATATAGACATTAATGTTTTCAAATGATAATATATTTAAAATTTTCCAAGTGGTATGGGTCACTTTGATTCAAAAATATCTTTATTAAATGTTTTAAATGGTTTGATAAAACATTGTTTATTTCAATATTCTAATTTTGATATATAGAGATTAGGATGTGGAAATGTTATCTTTCTTTTATTATTGTTTTATGTTTTATGAATATGTTATAGTTATCAGGAATTTTTTACTTATATGAGTTGTTCCATGAAAAACCTATTGCGGGTGAGCCCGAGATAGCTCTCTATTTAATTGGGTAACATGACGGAGGTAAACATTAATATTTCTCCTAATTGATTTAGGGAATATAATGTGATGGGTATTCTAAATGTGACTCCCTATGTAGCTGTGAAAGCTAAAATGTAATTATGTCGTTAATTATATAAGATACCTTTATGATTTTTTATTTGTGTGTGTTATTAATAAATATTATGATGTTGTAAGGTATGTTATGATTGAAAAGTATGGTTTCATTGATTTGTATGTATTGATGGGATTATGTTTCTTTTCAATATTTTATAACCCTTAATTATCTTTTTATTCTCATCCCATGTTTTGAAATGTTTTTCACAGGACATAAAGATGAATAGCGTGAAGGATGAGATCACGTAAAAGTCATGCTGTCAAAAACATGGAACACGACTTTTCTCTTTTTTAAGAGTTTTAATTTTATGAAAACTTTATACTATTTAGTGGTGTTTACATGTAATATTAATGTTGTTATGTAATAGTTTTGGCCAAAATTCTCTAAAACATTAAACTTGAAAATATCCTCAATGTGAATTCTTGTCATAATTCAAGACTATGTAATGTTTAAGGCCGGGTCCATACAGAATTTTAAAACCATAAATCAAGAACAACAAGACAGGATCCCTATATTACCAAATATAGATCCACATGATTATATCAAGAGTCACAAAATACGGATATAGGTCTATAAAAAATATAATAATAAATATCATAAATTGAATGATAGATGGATGAAAGATGTCTTGGATAAAAATGGAATATAATCCACTTACCAGAAGAAATTGAGATCTTATATTAGGTCCACTAATCAAAAATAATAGACGACAAAAAGCCTTAGAATTATTCTAGAGAGCTCCAAAAATATGAGATAACACCTTGAGTTTAATGGGGGTAAAAAGAGATGAGTTCTGGGGTTTCATGAAATTTTGAAATAAATTTTTGGGCATTTAGAATTATCATGGACACATTCCTAGGAAGGGTTGCACAATTTTCTATAACTATGCACCAACTGTGTGCCTATTATTTTAGGGGTTAATGGTTTGTCTTTTTAGAGTGGATGGATTGAAAAATCATGTTCCATCCTTGTGTACCCATACTATACATAGTTTCATGGTTTCTGTGGATGGGGTGCATGGTTTTCCCTAACTGTGCACTAGTCGTGCACGGACCCTTTTTCTTCCATTTTTTCAAAATTAAGCCAAACACTCCCCAAGATATAACCCAAAAAAATATACTAACATAAGGAAAAAATATTACATGAAAAAAAACCATGTAATCTCTAGAAAGGTCATGATCCTACATATTATTTTCCAATTTAAATGGTTTGGTATTCCATATATATCCCTCATATTTTATTAGGGAAGTCATGTATATTTTACTATGTGAATAATTCTTTAGGTTTATTGTTTTAAAATTTAATATAATTTCATTAGTAAACCATTGGATTCAGCATAAATTCGTTGATGAGGTTTCCATGGGGGGGGGGGGTTCTGGCATGGATTTGAGTACTGCTTGTACATATTGAATGGTATGGATAAATTTTAATGATTATAGTATATACCTCTATTATGTGTCACATATTGAGTTATATTTATTTATATATATATTTTTGGTGTTGAATTATTTGGGTGTGAGTCATGGATTCCAATCAAGTCATGTTTCTATACATAAAGAATAGATCATTCAGTTTATATTGGAAAAATTGAATTTCATGGGATGTGCTAGGAGGGAGTTCCATGATAATCCATGTGGATTTTCTAGGGTCACTTGATTATAGGTTCCACAATGATTCACATTAGAGCTGAGATGACACATGATACTACCACTGTGTTTAGAGACTACTATCTGCTAATTTATGTTCACTAAGCATGGGTTTTTCATAAGAAAACAAATTCACTTATAGATTATATCTACTTCAACAACTTATTACTATTATTAAAAAAATCTCAAATATATTTAATATAATCACATAAATTGATTGTAGTATAAAACATTATTGGTGGCCTACTATGTTGTATCACATCCAGTTAAGGATACTATGTGGTACCTAGACTACTTTCATAGATGTGGGTATATTTAATGGATAGTTACCTACTGTTGATGACTGATTTTTTTCTTAAGATAGAACTAGGATGTTATGAGATGACAAAGAGAACATGAAATCTTGTTTTTTTGGAATATTTGAGTATTTTTTTCCTTTTGCTTTCTTTTAGGGAAGGTTGATCTTGACTTCAATGATATTTTTTTCCTTCCTATTTTGTATATACTATCATTATGAGATTTTATGAAATATAAAATAGTGGTTTTCACTAAAATTACCTATCAGGATGTAATTTAGTGTTATTATTCATTTATTTTTCAGGTCAAGATCCTAAAAGAGTGTATAATACACCCATTACTCCACCAATGATCCTTGATTACAAATAAGAATCCTCTTGGATATTTGGTTTCATTCTTGTTCGCTCGTGGGACACTATCATGGGGCACCAGTTCAATAGCACCAATGTTGGGGCATGATTGTTTTATAAATTAATTATGGAACTAAATATAATCCATATATATAACATAATATAATACAAATAGGTTACACTGATTCAAAAAGTCATAATATACATAATGAAATATGATGTAATGAATATGTATCTTGAAGAGGAAAATCTAATACTTCAGTGATCAAGTATAGGATTTCTATTTATTATCATTGAAATTCATAAATGGATGAGAAAAAGATTAGGTAAATAAACACCCATAATTGATCATAATTTTTTTTGGGATTATAATTTAAAATAATAAAAAACCCCTCTAATTAGTCGTTAGATATTGTTAATCTCATATAGTAATAGTGATCACGATAAACCCCATTACATTATCTTCAAAATAAATCAAATGTTATACTAACTCCATTTATAATGAATATAAACATATTAATTGAATGATTTAGAACTATATATCTTTTTCTTATTTTATTTTCTCTAATTATCAATTTTTAATAATGTAATTATGTTTTTATATATAGATCATATTAATTATTGGATGATTTTATTTTTAATGTTCCATTTTTTATAGTGGTATTTTATTTTCCCGTATTATTTTTATGATATTCATTTCACCATCTATAGAATATTTAATTTATTTGGTACATAATTTATTAAGGTGTTATGTTGATTAATGTAAATTTGATGGTCAATACATTTATGATTTTAATTGTCATTCAACATTTAGTTTGTATAATTTAGTATTGTCCACCTTAAAAATTTATTTTATATAATTTAGTGTAGTAATTTTGATATTGATTTATTTGATTTTATAATACCAGTGTGGACACTTATAAATTAAAAATGAATTAATATACTACTATAAATTATTTTTTCTTAAAACACCTTGAGGATAATGATGAAAATTAATTAATATCATTATAGTAGGTTATCAAACTGAGTAAGACATCAACATTCTAAAAATAAAAAAAATTGAGTAGATAATTTCAACATTATATTATAGTTTTTGACAAATTAAAATTATGTAGAATAAATTTTATTGAAATATTTAATAAAATTTATAGAGTTCCATTATTAGATGATAATTGAAATAAATTAAAAATAAATGTTTTATACCTTAGATATTGGATCATAACAAATAAGTGTTTTTAATTATGTTACAATTCTTTATATAAACATATGTTAATAAAATGATTGATTAATTTAACCATGGTAATATTTTTGATTAATATAGAATAAAACTAATATATTTTGATTCATTTCTATAATTTAAAAATTATGTTTAAGAAAACACACAAACCTATAACCCAAAGGCCATAGGTATTTGGAAATTACAAATATAAATTTATTATTCCACACTACTATAGAAACATATATCAAATATTTCACCACACAGGACATAAATATAAACAATTTTAAACTTGTAATTCCTTGTGGAATGGGAAACCGATGGTGTGAGACCAAATTATCCTTCTCGATAAAAAAATATCATTATATTATAAATGGATATATAATAAGAAATTTTGAAACCCCGATGATGTGAGAATTATATAATAAGGAAAACATTGAATTGTGTGAGATTTACATACATCAAGATAAAAGGATCTATAACCTCATAAGGATAATAATGGAAGCATATCATGTACCATATTTAATAATATATGTATATTATATGATAATCTTGACACAAATATCACAACATAGGCATGTGATACAGACACATGAATTAATAAAACAATAATTTGTGATCATTGATAAAAAAAATTAGCTAAAATCATGATTTTGTGAACATATCAATTTAATATAAATATAGAGTTATGAGAATATAAATTAGGTCAATGTATATTGTTTTCACATATCAATTTGTTTATTACATTGAATTATGAATAAATGATTTGGGAACACACATATAGTTTTGAATATTTTATCTCTATCTATATATAGTTTTGTCAAAACATCAATTAGATCATAACCATGTGTTATAAAAATATTATTACCTCCTTGCATTGACTATTTAACTTTTCAAGTAGTTCCATGCATAATATGATTATCTCAAAATAGGTAAATCTTTACCCAATTCATTTGAGATCTTTATCTAACCCACAGGTAAAATAATGAAAAAAAACACATCTATGTTCCATTTAATTTTAATAATATATATTTTAACTATAATCTGTCTTAATGAATATGGGTTACAAATCATTTTAAAATGGTAACACATAATATGAAATAATGAATTGGAATAGTTGATACCAAAAATTTGATATCCCAAAATAAATAAATCATAAGGTAATTTAGAGGTTGACTAATGAACTAGAACACTATTGGATATATATATATAGTGAAGAAACTAAAAGTGAATTTATTAAAATTGGTTTCATTGCAAATTTTTATCAATTTGATAAAAATATAATGTCAAAATTCACATTTAAAATATTTTTTTAAAAGATGAATATAATATTTTTTTTGGAATAATTAGATAAAAAAGATTCTTAAATAACAAAAAAATGAAATGAAATAAATAAATATTATAAGGGATGTGGTGTGAAATTAAAATATATTTATGTGGATGGAAAAAAAATTTATGATATTAAAACAATTTTAAAATATATTATAGTGTTATATGATATTTATTTGAGTAGAAAAAATATGAATGTTGCATTAGTTTATATATATTAAAATTTAAAAATAATCATAAGAAATTTTTTTTTGTAAGATGATATATGGACATAGAGGGGAATAGTTAAATTTATTGGATGAGTATTATTATTTAGAAATCATAATTTTATAATCATCTAATCCAATTTAAGAAGAAAATTTTAAAATTAAAATGAAGTTTCCTATACAGAAAGTGGGAATAACATATGATATATGTAAATGAAATTAAATAATAAAAGTATAAGATAAAATTCAAGGATGAAAAATTATGACCTAATGAAATGATTTTTTTCATCAAAACCCTTTAAATGGATTCCATATTTTTTAGATATTAATTATCATCTTCAATAATAGATTTTTTATTACAATTTATCTATATTAATTCCAAAATTATATTTATTTTACATTATACCATTTATTTATAATTTTTATACCCCTTTAATAATCATTCCTTGTTAGAATTAATATTTGGGTGGGAATTTTCACATTTTTATGCTCACTATTGTATAGAAATTTTATTATTTAATCCCTGATTAGATTTCAATTACCTCTGGAATAGTACCTAAGGATATATATGAGGTTTTATGTTGTTTTTAATGAAAATAATTATGAATGTTATGGTAATTGTTTTTTAGTTGATAATATTTCTATTTTTTTAATTTTAATTTAATAAAAATATTTCCTTATATTAAGGTATATAATTATATATATATACATTATGAAAATATGAAATTATAATATATTAGACATTATTTTTTCCTATTAACAATATTTATATTTTCTAACTAATTAAATATATAATATTTATAGAACTATTTATATAAGTGGTGAAACCTACCCAAACTGGAATGTAATATAATGACTAAATAAATAAATTAAATTAAATTTTATAGATATAATTTCACTAAGAATAAATTAAAAATATTTCCACAATCATGTTATTATTGTGAAAATTTTGCCTAAATTATAGTTTTATTAGTTATATGATAAAAATTATTATAGAGATTATAATAATAGTATTGTTGACTAATATCCCCTTTTAGTGAGCCTCTATGAAATGGGGGATTTGGGGATCCGAATTGGGATTTGAGGATTCCATATATGATGGAGACATGAAATATAGAGTGGATGGGTATGTATTTTAGGGGAAACTAAAAGAATAGTTTTTATGGAGGTAAGTAGTGGGGGGACATTATACAGGTGAGTATGAGTGGGGTTTTTCCAATACATAATTCATAATGAGATTGATTTTTCATTCTCCATGGAATTTAGAAACAATTGGGCAAATTATATAGAAATTATAAGGGGAGGTAGATATTTCACACATCCTATCATTTAGAAATAACTAGTACTCTTCCTATTCTTTCGCACAATGCTATAAAAAATTATTTTTTTCAATAATATATTACCATTTAGAAAACGTAATAAATTATTTTAGTATTGAATGTATTTAAAAAGAATGTATTTTATAAAATATAATTTAAAAGATAATAGATATTTTTTTATAAATAATTAACATATCATAAAATATTTAAATGAATTAATAAGGAATTACAATTTATATTGGGAATTTATAATAGATAAATAAATTACATTAATGAAAAAAATTATTCAAATGGATTATTCAAAATATGATTATTATAATATTTATTGTTGAAATGGAAATAATGTAACTAAAAATAAATAATTCAAAATGATGGATAAATAGGCTTGGTGAGACTGAATAAAATAGAGGTATATGGCCTAACATCAGCTTGACCACCAGCCAAGAACCTTCCATGTAATGGATTGATACAAACCCAAAGGATGCATCACCAACACTCCATTTCTTCCAAGGCGGTAGACATGATATTTATGTGAATTTATTGAAATATATAGAACTTGTAGAATTGATAAAGGTGTATTTCAAGGGCTTCATAAGTGAGTTTTATCTTTTATATCTTTAGGATCCTCCTAGTAGAAATTGTACTCATATTTTATTGAGGTAGAGAAAAAAATCATTATTTTAGATGATCAATTCCTCATTTTAAAATATTTCCATGAATATGGTCAATAAATAAATTATGATATATAATGTAAATAGTACTTAATAGATCATTAATGCACATGCGCTTCAAAAAATAGTGTTATATAAATACCATTTCAATGCTAAAAATTATATTGATTATGTTTATGTGGAATACATTTATAGAATGAATATCAGGTTTATAGAAATTAGTTTTTGATATTATCATTGAAACAAGGCATAAAATAAAATGAAAATCAATTATGAGTTTTAATGTCAAGAAAAATGGAGGTTCACATTGAATGATAGTGGAATGTAATTGATAATGTTTCAGCGTGAAAACAGATTTTCTTACTTGAATCCCTTCTAATCCCAGCCTTCCATCCTACTCATTGGCAGTCCTCCTTGTAAAATAAAAGATTAAAACAACCTTCTTAATCAATAATTTTGGATTCCTTTATTAACTAATTATTAATTGAAAAGAAAAAAAATAGAAAATTAATATTTTCACTCCATGAATAACAGATCCCTGGGAGAAACGAGAGCTTTTTTAATATAAAAATATCAATATAATAACAAATAATCTACAATTACATGTCCAGAACCTCATTCATTAGAAAAATAACATTTTTGACATCACTCAATTATCATTTTTTTTCATTCTTTATATGGTGTATTAGATTTCCATTATCATCTAAATAGAGGAATAATATTCTTTTCTAATCATATTTTTCATCTCATAAAATTGTTCTTTGTAATTTCACACTGTAAAAAATAAATCAAATTAAACAAATGTTTTATAAGTCTTCAAAAATTATTTACTACATTCATTATTTTTATATTCATAATCATTTTATCAAATCTAGTCAATGATTATTTTATATCAGTAGAATGTTTTTTGGAAAAAGAATTTTTATCTTCTGAAATCTATATATAATGGCTGAAATATACCAATATCAACGAATGAATGAAACACATTATTGAATTTTTTGTGTTTTTGTTTTGTCTTTGTGTTTATGAAGAAAATTATATCAATTTTGTTTATTTTTGTGTTTGTGTTTTTTTTTATTTTTTTGAGAAAAAAATATAATATATATGTGTGTTTCATTGTTTCTATGTAATTGTTTTTGAAGAACATTATTTTCCATTGTTCAATGATATTTAAAATAACCATTTTACCCCACTATCAAAATCAAATAATCCCCCTTGAAAAGTGTTTTTTATCTATAGATTATCATTATTGGTGCCCCATTATCTAACTCAGAACATCCACTATAATATATGAGAAACATCATATCCATGATGCATAAGATTTCAAGATGATGTTGTTTCTTAACCACATGTTCCTAGCCAAACAACAAGAGAAGTCCAAGCCTCAATCATTTCATGTGGGAATGAAGAGATGTTTTATAATGGATATAGTGCGATGAGTGACTAGAAATATACATAGAACTAATAACCTACTCAACCTAGTTAACAAATACCTTAAAAAATCAAAAACACAGAATTTGAAAATTTTGCAGCATTAGAAATAACGCATTCATCGAATGGATCGCATTACTAGATCCCCATACACAGCCCATGAGCATCTACGTGGGCTTTTTTCATATTCCCTCTCAAATCCCGAATTTGATTTAATTTATCTATTGTTCTAGGCTACAGAATCTTTATTATTTTGGATTTTTACCTTTCAACAAAATGAATATTTATGTGATAATGGGTTGAGATATGAAGGGAAAAAAATAAAATCGATTTAATGAAAAATTACTCACCTAATGATCTTGCAAGATTGTTAAAGTACTAGACACTATAGGATTCTATCTAGAACATCAGTTTTTAACCTTTTTAGGGGAAAATTTAACACAATAGAGACAATTATGTGTGTAAAAATATATTCACATAAATGAATAACCCTAGCGAACACATTAATCATTTAAATAAATAATCACATGAACATTAACAATGGGATTAGCAGGTTCGCCTTTCATCAACATGACCCAAAATTCACTATTTTTTAGACCTAAAACTTGAATCCTTTACCCCATTTGGTATACACATGGTCAATAGGAAAATTTTCATAATCTATTGGTCTATATTTATTCTCATTATTTTTTAGTTTTTAGATGGACACAATTTTGTTTTTTTAAATATATTTTCTAATAGTTTTTGTAAAATATACAGAATTAAACAATCAAAAACATTTACTCATATTATACTGGGTATTCAGAAGTAAAAATGGAAAGAGTCTTCTGATATTACTAAAATATTATGTATAAATGTAGATCATAGGTATGTTTGGAAAATAATTATTTTGGGTGTTTATTTTTGTTCTATGGATATGTGTTTTTCTTTCTGAACATAGTTCACATATATTGTGATGAACTAGTTCATGTTCGGTAAAAAATATAAAATAAATATAAATATTAAAAAGATAAATAATTAAAATAACCCATAAATAAAAATAGAAAATTCTCAAAAAATTTATAAACCACCTTTGAAAAAAATATTAATCTATTTTTTAAAAAATTAATCATAATTCAACTAATATATGACCTCCAATTTCATCATAAATCACTTTAAAGGAAATATATGATATATAAACCTCTAATATAAAAATTGAAAAAAAATTAAAATGAGAACAATTAAAATTAAAAAAAATAATTATCATACACTATAATAAAAAATATATATAATTGAATGGGATGGGGAATTTTTATTGAGGAAAATCATGGAATTGATTTAATTCATTAAATTCCAATAAAAAATATAGAAATAAAATATTTAAAGGAAGCTCATTTTTCATACGTGAAACTAAATAGAAGGAGTATGATTAATGAGATAAGAAAAAAAATCTCCATTATAAATTGTATGGATGTGATAAAAGAAAAATTCGATTAAAATGAATTTAGGAGAAAAATATAATGTTTTTAACAACCTTAATTTAAAGTAGAATTAAAATTTTTATGAGAATCTAATTATTCATACCTGACCAAAAATAGAAGTAGTCTCACTTATTTTGATCACATATTGAAAATAATTTTCATATTTTTTAACTATCTAGAAATCGAAGAATAAATAGTTAATGGAGGCATAGGTGTGGGTGGTCCAAAAGCGGAAGCTGTAATTGAGAGGGCAGTCAGGGAGGGGACAAAGAGAGCATAGCCATAGAGGGAGTCTTGAACATATAGAGTAATGGATTGAGGAATAGGTGGGTAGTAGAGTAGTATATATAGAGAGAGTAATAGTGGGAATGGTATGCCTCAGATGAAGGAGGTGTGAGTGAGAGAAATGGTAGAGGGGTGGAGGCTTATGCGTGGGAAAAGGCAAAGGAAAAGGTTTGGGAGAAGGTGCATATAGAGAGAATATTCGAGGAGGGGAGCCATTACGGGGATTCAAGGAAGTGAGTGAGAGAGGTTAGTTTGGGAGGCAGTCTAGAACAGAGGGAGTTGGGAAGGTAGATGGTAGTGGGGAGTAGATTCGCGTAGTATAAGAGACTTACAGCAGAACCCTAGATGGAGGCAATAAATGTTTGATGTGGGAGTGGTAACTAATGGATAAATTTTTTTGGGATGAATGCCATGGAAGTGATGTTGAATTTGGGGGTGGTGACTTGTGTTAATGTGACCACCCAAATTTATTATAGGTATAGATTTCTATCATATTTCAGATTTTCACCCCTAATTTAAAACCTTTTACATAATATTACATTCATCATTGAAACATAATTTTTACCTTAGTAACTTATTTATATTCATGAAAATGTAATAGAAATCATTACCCTATATTGAAATAATGATTCCAAATATTAAATCAATTTTATTTTATTTTATTTATAAAATATAAAAAAATTATTTTTATAAATATGAACATATATAATGTAGAAAAATTTATAGTGAAATTTATTTTTAATCATAAAAATTAATTTATTCTTATTCCATAAAGGGTAAAAATATTTAAATATGTTTTAGTTTTTTTATATCTATAAACAATATCTTTAAATATAATCCATTTTTTAGTGATTAATTTAAATTATTTAGCTAAAAATACAGTACACACAAAAACATATTTAAAATAATATAGCATTTTATTGTTTTATGATATTATTCTAAATTTAGTAAAAAAATTATTTACCTCCACTATTATTATTTTATTTATACAGTACAATTAAAAAAAATTTCTTTTTTAATTAAATTTAGTTTTTGAAGGATGATTTTAAATAACATCATATATTATAAATATAAAAATAATAATTCTAATATATATTTATAAAATATTTATTATAAAATAAATATATGAATAATTTTATTACATAAATATTAATATAGAAACATATCATGATCTCTATATAATCCAATAGTGTATGATAAGAAATGGTTGATGTTTCGGGTGGTGACTTAGCTAACCTGGTCCTCATTGTGATTTCTATGATCTTAAACATAGACCCAAAAAAATCATAGAAATAATAATTATTGATGTTCATCATTGTATTAGTCGGGGTATGACCATAAGGAAACCATATCATTTTCATCCTAATAAAAATGTGCGTTATAAGGATGACATGTAAAAAATATTTCCATTATTTCATCTATGTACAATGATTTCATATTGTGGATACATCTATTTATACCAAAAAAATCTATGATAATTTTTAACAAATAGATTTTAACTAAATATTATATATAATTTGTCAAATTATTTATTAATACATCCAAGGATCTTGTCAACTTCTATATATTCCCAATATCCTAAGAATACCCACAACCATATAATCCTAAATATGTATTTTAAACATCCTAATATATAACATAAATATTATGTTTTGATATATTTCATTACAACAATTTATAAAATCATTCGTCCTATTATCTAAATTCAATTTGAATAAGATTATAATATTTATACTTTTTAATATTATTTATTATTTTTATTGAAATAATAATTAAAATGAAAGAACATGATGATGTGAAAATAAATAGTGATGTATTTGAATTTACATGGAGTTTAATTACTATTTTATAAATTTAAATCATGTTTAATTTATCCCTCATTAAAAGTATTTCATTTTTTTAATTGCCTTTTATTATGGAATAAATAAATGAGATTATTTGTTTGATGTATTTTGATTGACAACTGATTATAACATTAAAAGAAATAAATCAATATATGGTTGGGGTGGTATATTCAACCCATGTGAAATAATTGGTCCCCTGAAATTTCATTTAACTAATGAAAATAAATTAGGTTGCATTTATCTCATTACATCATAATGTTTCTTTGTGGCTTCCCAAATATTATGATTAATCCATAATAACTTTCTAGGATTTTGGTCTTGTTTCTTAACACATTTTATCGTTTATCAATGATATCCATCTATTACTCCTCATTTGATATATCTTGTTCCAAAGGAATATCATAGGGTTTTACTATATGTGCTTCATATGTTGTGAACTTATTTCAATGTGATACGTAGAACACAAAACTATTTTGTGAGGTTTAGTCGGTGTGATAAGTAATAAACATTCAACCCCAAATAATTGACAATTTCACCATGTATATTGTTATATTAGGATCAATTTTACATTAATTACAAATATTATAACATTATTTGTTGGAAATATAAAATGGAATACCTTTTATCAAACATCAAACTCTTGATATTTTCAAACAATATTCTTACATACCTTTATACACACTCTACAACATTGATGTATAGATCAAATGATTAAACATTTTATATAATTTCATGAAAAGTATTAAGATTTAATGAAATATTTTTTGAAACATCATCCCAACATGGAATAGTTCTATATCAATCCCCATATAATGACTTCTGTAGAGACATATGAATTCAATAGTGTAATATTTATTTAGATTTGGTCTCTACCCGATGAATGAATTGAGCTCAACATCCATTGAAAAAGAAAAATCAAGATCTTATAGTATTATATAATGTATATATTTGTCTCTAATATTGACCATATATTTATTTATTATAAGTCATGATTCTGTTTATCTCTATATAAATCACCAATTTGAGACTTTACTATAAGTTTGATTTCAACATTGAGTCATGATCAATGAAATATAAAAGAGGTAATACATAATAACATATTTTGAACAATATTATAAGTTGTAATTTCTATTTAGTGATAAGTTATATTGAATATAAATTTAGTGTTCTGACTTTCAATGATGGTTAAATATGTCTACAATGTAATTTTACCCTTTATGGGTCTTTATATGGCCCCTGATAAATTTTAGGATGTTGTTCTAGAATTTAGGTACATGTATATTTAATGGTCGCCTCAACCCCAAAAATATATAATGTTCTAAATTTATTTCTTGGAATTCAATGAAACATGATATATAATTTATAATATATGTCTTTTTTTTGTTTGGACAAACATTCATCTTTTTAGCTCTATATATCATATTGATTTTTCAGTGAATAAAAAATTGATGTGCTATGTACATTTTCCAAAATTTTCTGCGTATTCCATAGTATTAACTGGGTATATAATTTTTTTATAAATATATAAATAAATTTATCTCAACGTTTATCATAAAAACATTTCCTACTTTATTTTGTAGAATGACTGTTTCTTATTTTTCTCTTTAACCTCTACATACATGTTTGGTTAAGAAATCATTTGAAAAAGGTTTTATTTTACACATCACGTTATTATTTCTATACTGATCCTTTTAATATACATATATGTTGGATCAAATTGAATCCACATAGTGCCTAATGTTTCACCATGATTCTTTATAAAAGAAATATCTAAATTACTTCCAATCCTAGCAAGTTCATTTATTGATAAATAATAGTCTTTAATCAACTCTAACTATCTCTTATTTCAATTGATGAAATCATTATTTTTTATATACACTTTATGATTTTTCATCAATATAATTAAATATATATATATATATATCTCAATTGTGATCATGGGAATAATTTATAATTATCGTTAATATATATGTTACCATTGTGACATTCATCCACCAAAAACCACTCTACTACTCATGGATATAATAGTTCCCAATAGAACATTGGTGCACCTCCTATATGCCATAGTCTGAAGTCTAGAATTGAGTGACTATAATCTTATCATGGGTATTCTACACCCTCACATCAATGATAAATTAAACATAAATATTAAATATTAATATTTGATAAATAAACAGAGTTTTTGGAATCAATAAAACATAACACACAATATAAAATGGCACGTAGAAGTAGGTAGTCATAAAGACTCACAATCATTCTGTCATACATCAATTCATCACCCACTATGATTATCATATATTCATAGAAATTTATTGACTAATGACATTGATGATATCCCTCAGTCCTTGTGACCCACCTTGTACAAATAACTATTTAGTAAATATATATCCTACTCAATCATGTATCTCTATAGCTTTTCCAAAAAATAAATTGTATCAATGCAGTTTTCTCATGTACATAATTGTCATTTAAATCAATGAATGATGTGAGTACAACTGAGTATGGAACTACCAACATGATTAAAAAACCATTAAATTTATGGTGTAATGATTTGATATTCTTATATAATAAATTAATAAAACTCTAGAAGAATAAAAAAAATAACCAGGTTCAATTATCAGAATAAATCATGTCAACTAGGATAAACTGTATCTATATCTTCTCATTCTAAAGTGTCTCAGATCATGTCATATAATTATTTCAACAAGTAATGAGGTTAATATCCATATAATACTAAGATCAACAGTTAGTTAATTCGAGTATATCTTATGCATATACTATTATATAGATCACTCCAAGGGTAGTGTGTCCTTCCTGGATCATCTTATGTATATCTCTCGTGGGGGTGCAGTTCTATCCTCCCACAACATCTCTTTATGTACTGATTATTTGATGGGTTGTGAGGTAGATAATCCCACCGATATCATACTAGGTATATGTCTCATTTGGGGTAGTTCATCTATTCAGTCCATCTCGTATAACATATAATGGGTTAGTGAGTTCATCCAGCACAATCTCATTATTTGTAATAATAGATTTCAAATACAAGAGAAGACCATGGAATTTAATGTACCTATACAACTCAGTTGGAAGTGCGTCCAAACTATATCATTTCATATAACGCCTCACACTAGGGATGTTAACCCTCTGTATCCAATCCCATATAAAGGTGATCAACCTCAAAGGTAAACGATCAATAGTCATTATAACCATAACATGATCATATATTCGTTCTGTGTTCTATGTTGATAGCCAAATTCATTTTAACCCATCATTTTACACACCCTCTGTAGGTGCAATATCATGAGGGATCCAATCATAGTCTCATATGACACATCACAACACAGAAACCCTATATGGGTGCCATTCTTCTAGATTCAACATTCTTGGGCCAAATAAACCATTTAGAGGGAAACAACCCTCAATGTTATCATATTCACATATCAAACACACTGTGTTCAAAATGACGGGATATGTAGTACCAAAATTTTATAAATGGATTAATACCTCACTCATCACAAGGATCCATTTAGTCGGTGCACATGTAACTTACACATCCATAACATATCCTGGACAAAGCCACCCGAATCTCATTTTCTTAATCAAAATTAATGACCATCCCCACATCCAAATAAACTACATCAATAAATTTAATATATCTTATTTTTCACTCATGGATAATACCTAGGAAATCTATCTCAATTCATTATTCACCTCTACCTCAGGATCTCCAAAAAATATATAGTCAAGGACACTATTCCACAATTATTTGATTTGATTTGCACCAATCATGATCCAAATATCACATGGAATGAATTTATATTCAAACCCTCGTCCATAAAGGGGAGACACATAAATCCATTTTACATGGGCCCATCATTTCCCTTTTTAGTTATTTAAATCAAAGAATTTCATTTAAATACGAAAATTAAATTAAATTATTTATTTATGTTACACATCTTAGATAGACAACAAATATCACATGCTATTTATATTACCAATAAGAAATATTATATGTGAATGCTCATGGGAACACTTATAAATTCAATGAAGTTATTTTTAATTTATCACAATTGTCCCATCATTACCTAGGATTATCGAAGCCACATCCACGATCACATCGACATCTCAAATACCTATCACAAATTTTAATTCCCAATCCTATTAATAAAAATAATTTATATTTAACTAATCAATTTATAATTAAATTTCAAATTGAATACAATTATGAAATTTTTTTAATTAAATCATTAAGGCTAATTATTGCATGGAAACCATAACCAACCACTCATTGAATGTCAATTCCACACTCCTATCATTATTTTGGAAAAACCACATAATAATCAACACCCATTAAAGAAAAAAAAATTAACATAGAAATACTATAATAAAAAAACTAAAAACTTATGTACTTTGACTAAAATGGAATTCAACATTGTGAAAACATTATCCCAAGATTTAATCTAACTTTTCCAACAGAAATATCCTTCATGTTAATGATTTTAAGCAATTTCCAGTGGCAGTTATGAAGGAAACCCTGAAAAATTCACATGAATTTGAGAGATAATGGAGAAGAAGATCAAATTGGAAGGACGAGGTGAGTGTCACCTTGAAATTACATGAAAACACCATTGAATCCTTTTTAAACCTCGCGGAAATGAAGATATAATTGGGGTCAAACCCCCGATTCTTCCATATGTAATGGAGGATGAGGAAAATATGAGGGGTTTAATATTCAAAGGGGAGAGGATGATATTTACCACATTTAATTAAAATATTCAATCCATAGTGTTTGGTTAAATGGTTTATCAAACTAGGACATGGCCATTATGATGACATTGTCTCAATACATTATCCTAAAATATTTTGGTCACATTATTTCCAAAAATAGAGAAACAATATTTTATCCTTCACTCTCTATGGATGCACCACCTCACACAGTTTAGCAGAATTATTAACCGTACCATAAATCAACCATGATATCCTATCAATATTATTAAAAAAAATTAAAATATATATAATATTAACCATTTACTAATAGGATTCCATAACACTGAGAAAACTAAATCATAGTGGAAAAACCAAACAATTTATTAACAATATACGGTAAATGATCATGATTAGAAACACCTCCATGACTTCCATTATTCAGCTTGAAGTTTCTTAGGCTCACTGATGTACTCAAGGAACCTATCAAGCCATGATCCATACCCAAAAAATCCTATAGAGATTCTCCAACTCTCCGTTACTAGTTTTTAATATTTGTTCTCAATATCAAACCCTCACTAAAATAAATTCAAACTTTATAATTAATTAATGACCAAAAAGGGAAAGGGTTCTAAACCATTCACACCAAAGAACAACTGTTCCATTTGGTTCATCCATGATCAGTAAACCCTCATAGTAGAACAATCATTGTCTCCAAATGATGCTTAATATATTCGGTTCTATCCAATAATTCTAATGATCTCCCACTAAAAATAGATTAATCTATGACTTACTATTCATCATAAACCAATCTACTACTCATAATAATAACAGAAGTTCTAATATTGAGATCCAGGATACCCATAAATCATAACAAACTACTATATAACTAATAAATTCATATCTAGGCTTATAGATCTCCCAATCATATGATTCAACCAATTATGATTCATGATTATCCACACCATTAGAATACTATAAAGAAACATAGTATCAGCAGTCCAGAGAAACAATTTCTATGTTTTCTAATTCACCACACCCAATATCACATTGAAACACGAGAGAAAATCAGGTATCACATTCCATACATAATCCCATGAAGAATAAAATTAACATCCATCACCTAGGTATAATTCCAATATATTCTAAATTTTTTCTTCAGAATCCCTAAATAATCCTCGAATTATATTCTCTAAATCGAAAACAAAAAACCCGATGTGATTTCTAACAATTACAAGAAGATGATCTATTCAAACAGCCACAAATTGACTTTTCTTCTCAATGCCTGGAAACATTGACGTACATGTTTTATTATCATACTATAACAACCGATACTTTTATGAGAAATATTTTGTTTTTATGTTATATAAATCATCAACGAAATCTTTCACTACACACAACACTAGCTTGGCTTGCTTTACACGCAACCACGTCCTTCCTCGATAGCTTGCGCCGTACGCAATACCGAGTTTCACTAAACAAAGATATATTATAATATTAGCTGTTATGAATAGTGTTAACTGAATTTTGAATTTTATAACATTTTAATTCATTTTATACATTTTCTAGAATGAGGTATGAAAACAAAATCAGTTTTTTTTTTGATAAAAGAAGTATTTTTAAAAAAATGCAGTTTTACCGCCTTTTGATGGCGCACCCACATTAAATCTAGTTTTTTACAAGTTTATAAATTCAATTTGACATAATAAAATTTTTCCTTAAATTAGGATATAAAAATTTACTTTGGATAAATTTTTCATATTATTTTGATAGCTTTCATATTTTAATGAATAGTAAAATCACGCTATATTTTAGTTAAAAACAACTTTTTTCATCGCAATACATTATATGGTTAAATTATAATATTGAATGTTTTTAAATTATAAATAGAATATATTTTTACGATTTAATATAATGTATTTCATTAGCATTAATTTTACATTGAATTCATAGGTAAAAACATTTCAATCTTTGGCTATGTTTTAACTTTTAAAACTCGTTTGCTTAACAACGGGATTAATTTTAAATTAATTACTGCAACTTCTATGTTTTGAATTTTGAATAATGGATTCCATATTTGGAATAAGTGGGTCCAAATTATGTTAATAGGTTACTTTTATTTTTTTGATATTATGAATAGTAACTACAGTAATTTTTTTTGTTTATTTACTACGGGTAGAGGTAAATAGGGTAATTCAAGGTTAAAATAATATTATAATAATTCAAAATTATCTTGACACATGTCCTAACCATATTGGATGAGTATTGGACAACCATGGGCATCCTTGGGTCGATTTTGGGACCCCATTGAGCCACTTGGTAGTGACAATGACAATTTGGATTAATTAATTTAATGTAAAGAAAAAATTGACATTAACAAAAATCTTTTAGTAATTAATTTTTATAAGGGGTTATATAAATTATATTTTCGACTATAATTATTCATTAGAAATCTAAAACGATTTCCTACTTAATGATATTTTTTTATAATTTTTAGACACCAAATAAATTAAATTATTTATGACACAATAATGATGAAATATTTACCTCATTAATAAATGATTTAAATAAATAAAATTATAATGATTAAAATATTTTCCAAAACATGTACAATAATGATTGTATGATATTATTTCGACCATGAGTCATCCTATCTTCATATTTAATGATTTTTGGTCCTTTTGAAACCGAAGATAAGTTTATAATAAAATAATATTTCCACACATTCCAAAGGTGCCTCTCTCCTCCCTTATAAAAGGGCACCTCCTCCCTCTCTTCCTCACACCAATTTGAGCCTTCAAGATCGGCCAAACCCTGCCCATTTCACTTCCCCACTTCCTTAGAATCCTACTGGAGGTACTGGTCTTCTCAAAATTCCAACTCTAGTTCCATAAGAGAAGGTTTAAAGGTGGCACTTCGAGAAAGAGGTAATACCTTCTACTGTTTTCTTTAAGTTCCATTCTTCTTCTACTCCATCTTCTTTAGTTGTTTCATTATGAGGTAATAACATCAGAATCCTTCATATAATGATATGTTATTATAAATATTAAGTAACCCTATTTCACCTCTTATCCATCCTACGGAACATGAAATCACCGCACGTGCGTACGTACGGAATACCGTCTCCACTTCGTGGTGTAATCTATTTTCCATAAACACCTTACTTGGATGGGTATAATGGTGAAAATAAATAACTATATATAATTATTGTAAAGTGGTATTGATTCAGAAATAGTATACATACACTCCAATACAATTCCACGATCATGGGAACGATATCATCGCTCGTGCGTACGTACGGAATACCGTCTCCACGATGTGATACGATTCGCTCTACATGATCTTCATTGAATAGTGATTATATAAATGAATTTAATTAATAAATATGATATATAGTACACTAATACCATTCTGGAAATGGGGTATCTATAACCTAAAGAGAAGAATAATAATTTATTCGACAAAACACGCATAAGAACAAAAAGTAATAAACACCCAAATAACAAGTAATAATGAAATATTACTAATAAAAAGCTAAAAATATGACCATATATGATATCATAAAAATAATTATGATTCTGGAATAAGTCAATAACATTATTTAAATCATTATACAGGAGGTTCGGACAGTTACGAAGAAAATCGGCCCTAAGGTAAGGGAAAATATCACAATCTCATTTTTATCCGAGATTGTTTATACTTTGGTATTTAAAGGTGTGTATTTTATCATCCACATCCATCATCCCTGAATATTTAATATTTTTTCCAGAAAACTAAAATTTTTTAAATCCAATTTTACCCTTCAGTGAGTTTTTAGTAAAGGAGATGAACGGAATCATTTTTCATTTTTCGTACGAAGTACTTTTTGAATTTTCCGACAAAAATATGAGAAGAATGTTTTTTTTAACTTATACGGCATGAATGGATTTTTAAAACATTAATTCCAAGAATATTCCTTTACAAGTTTTCATGTTTATTTATAATCAACTTCTTTTAGTTTAAAATTGTATGACATGTTAAGAAAGGACAAATGTTTTTGAAGTAGAAAGGATATTTTCCTCAAGAATGGAGTTCAAGTTTTTTTTATCAAAATTATTTTCCATCTAAGATAATATAGGTTTCTGTTTCTATACCTACTATTACATTGATTTGATTATTTTGTGATGGACTTATTTTTATGAATTCCTTTATCTTATATGAATTGTTTTATGATGTCACGCTGTTTAAGAATCCCATTTTTATTACATGGGTTATGAAATGATGTATGATTTATGATTTTGTGGCAGACATTAGAATGGTATCATTATGAGTTGGGTGGGACCTATATCTCCCTATAATGAATTGGGTAATGATTTTATATCTCATGAGATAGACATGGCTGGCACGGCAGGTTAAACTTGTTCAGTGAAACATGACTGAAATGAGGAGTAAACTCGGTTTAGAAATGGACTTTGTCCACTAAGATAGTCTTGGAAATGAGTCTTGACGAATAAGAAATGATTCTCTATGATTATGTCTGTATGAAACAAAGTTTAATGTTTTAAGTTATGATTATTAGGACTATATTTCACTACCATGATTTATCCCATGTTATTAAATTATGATCTCTTTTGCAGGGTAAGATTTTCAAAATGTTATGTTCTTTTGAATTTGATGTAATTGATATTTCTTTTGTTTACCCTTACTGAGCATTTGAGCTCACCCTTTTGTATTTTTTCTTTCCTCAGGTCTGGAAGAAGGGTATTAAGTAAGATATTCCAAAAAGGGACTATAGATATGATGAAATAAATGGGAGACATTGTAGATGCTTTATGAACCAGTTGTTTATGTTTCCCAGATTCTAAAGACACTATACCTATACATTCCTTTCATGGTTTTGTTATATGTTGTAATAAGTATGCTTTAATTTTGAAGTATTAACCATGTATGTAATGTATGGGTTGTTATATTTTGTATTAGAGGAAAGGTATAGTCAACCTTTGGAAACTAGGATGTGAAAGCCTTAGTGAGAAACTTAAGGATATGTCTAAGCATAGAACACAATCTTAGTGTTTTCGAAATGGCCATGAATAACCTATGATAAGACCTTAAGTGTAAAATTTTATTCTTGATTATGTGGTTTTCCTATTATAATTAGTGTTTCTCACACTATTCTTCTTGGTTTTAGTCCATGGCTGGAACCCGAAGAAACCGTGTTAATGCGGAATGTGACGGGCAATGAAATGATTGTCCCCATGAACAACCAAACGTTATGGGAGCTAGAATGAAAAATCATGTAGCCATGCTCACAAAACATTCTCAAGCTATGAATCATGTAGGACTTCCAAATGAGAAAAGGAAGGAGCAACATTCTGTTGAATCCTTCATGAGGCAGCGTCCACCTTCATTCAATGGGTCTTCTGATCCATTAGTGGATTAACAATGGATCAGTACCACTGAAAAGATATTTTCAGTTCTTCAATGTTCTGAACATGATAAAGTCATCATAGCAGTGTATCATTTGGAAGGTGATGCTGATCAATGGTGGAATCTTATTAAGAATATGAGGAAAAGGAATGAAATTGAGTCCATGAAATGGGACGAGTTCAAGAACTTATTTTTCAATAATTATTTCCCTCGTATTCTTCGAACAAAGATGGAGAAAGAGTTTCTTGAACTGAAGTAAAAGGATGATGAATCCATTGGTACCTACGAAGAAAATTTTACAAGACTTTCAAGGTACGATTCCGGAATTATTATCCAAACTGAGAGTAAGATCGAATGATTCTTTAGTGGCTTAAAACCAAGTCTTCTAAGGGTGTTAGCCATAAGGGATTTCAACATCTATGAGGAAATTGTTCGATGTGCTCTCAAGGTTGAGATAGAGATTGGTGTAACCCATCAGTCACATGGGTTTGATACGAAGAGGAAAATGGAATTGAAAGGAAAATCTAAAGACCACACTGAAAAGAAGATGTGTTTTCCCTTATGCTCAAAGTGTGGAAAGAAACATGTAGGAAATTGTCTTAAGGGGACAAGAAAATGTTATAAGTGTGGAAAAGATGGTCATCGGGAAATTGAATGTGGAAATAATGGGAAGAAGATGTCTAATGCTGCAAACAATGGAAGGGATGCACAAAATGAACCTACTACACTTCAATGATTCAAGTGCAAGGAGATGGGGAATTATTCAAATAAATGCCCAAATCTAGGGGTTAATGATGATGATCGACGTCAACAAACTCTTAAGGCCAAAGACAAAGGAAAGTGACATGCAATTACTATCGGCGATGTGTAGTATGACAAAGAAGTGGTGAGAGGTACACTTACCATCCACTCTAAAGTAGAAAATGTTTTATTTGATTCTGGATCCACCAAATCTTTTATTTCTGAAGAATTTTCTAAGGGTATCACCGTATTACCTCAAAAATTAGATGTTGAGTTGGTTGTGACAACTCCTAATGGAACAACAGTTGAATCAAAATTTTACAATTCTTCTCTGATTGAAGTTTGTGGGAATGTTCTTCCTGCAAATCTTGTGTTCCTTACTATAGTGGAATTTTATGTGATTCTTGGCATGGATTGTCTTTCTTTATATGGAGATCATATAAATATCCAAAGGAGGGATGTCACATTTCATCTTCCAGATCAATCTATGATCGTCTATCGACGCAAGGATGAACATAACCTTCCAGTGGAAATTTATTCCATCTTATGGGTCTTGATTCCACTAAATGAAGCATATTTATCTCAAATGGTTGGATAGAAACTCATGTTTAATAATATTCCCATTGTACGGGAATTTGATGATGTCTTTCCAGAGGAATTTCCAGGTCTTCCCCCAAATCGTGAAGTTGATTTTTCAATAGAACTCGTACCGGGTTCTTTGCCTATTTCAAAGACTCCTTATAGAATGGCCCCAATTAAGTTGCAGGAATTGAAGAAGAAACTCCAAGAGAATCTTGATAAAGGATTCATACGCCCTAGTGTGTCACCTTGCGGAGCACCTGTTCTGTTTGTTAGGAAGAAAGACGGATCAATGAGACTCTGCATTGATTATCGAGAACTCAAAAAGATCACTGTCAAGAACAAATATCCTCTGCCACACATTAATGACCTATTTGACCAACTACACGGATATCAATACTTTTCCAAGATTGATCTTCGTTCAGGGTATCATCAATTAAGGGGGAAAAGGGAGGTTATACCAAAGACTACTTTTCGTACAAGGTATGGACACTATGAATTTATAGTGATGCCATTTGGTCTTACTAATTCCCCTCCTATCTTCATGGATCTGATGAATAGAGTCATTAGAGACTGTCTTGATAAGTTTTTGGTAGTCTTTATAGATTATATTCTTGTCTATTAAAAGAGCAAGGAAGAACATGAAGATCACTTGAGAATTGTATTAAAGACCCTAAGAAAGGAGAAGCTTTATGCCAAATTTACCAAGTGTGAATTTTGGCTTCAAAAAGTGGCATTTTTGGGTCACATAATCTCAAAAGAGGGGATATATGTGGATCCATCAAAAACAGAGGTTATCAAAAGATGGTCGAGACCAACAATAGTAACTGAGATCCGAAGTTTTCATGGTTTGGATGGATATTATCGATGTTTTGTGAAATATTTATCAGGATTATCTAATCCACTCACCAATTTGACTCGGAAAGGAGTTAAGTTTGTTTGGACAGAGGAATGTGAAGAGAATTTCAAGGAGTTGAAAAAAGGTTATCCAGTGCGCCTATGATCACACTACCTTGTAGTGGAGAAAATTTTGTGATCTATAGTGATGCATCCAAGAAGGGATTGGGGTGTGTTCTTATGAAAACAGATATGGTGATATCTTATGCCTCACGATAGTTGAAAATCCATGAGAAAAATTACCCAACTCGTGATTTGGAGTTAGCTGCGGTAATCATTGAATTAAACATTTGGAGGCATTATCTTTATGGAGAAAAGTGTGACATTTACACTGATCATAAAAGTTTAAAGTACATTTTCACACAAAAGGAGCTGAATATGCACCAAAGAAGATGGTTGGAGCTGATTAAGGATTACGAATGCTCAATTCATTACCACCCTTGGAAGGAAAACAAGGTAGTAGACGCATTAAGTAGAAAAGACCATACTAGCGTATCCATGATGAGGATCACAAAAGATCCAATATTTATGGATTTACAAAGGATGGATCTTTGAATTATAATGTTAGGGGAAAAATCGTATCTTTCCCAAATAAATGTTCAACCATATATACATGTAAAGATTAAAGAGGCACAGAAAGAAGATGTCAAGTTACAAAAGAAGGTGAGAAATGTTCCAGAATTCAACCTTGATTGTGATGGGACAATAAAGTTCAGGAATCAGGGTTTTGTTCCTCCTATCCTAGAATTAATGAAGGATCTGCTGGATGAGGCTCATAGTTCTTCATTCTCTATTCATCCTGGAAGAACGAAGATGTATAGAGACATGAAAGAGTATTTCTGGTGGGATGGAATGAAAAGAGATTTTGCTGAATATAACTCTCGATTCTTGGTTTGTCAGCAAGTTAAAGCTGAGAGACAGAAGTCTAAGGGGATGTTAAATCCATTACCCATACCTGAATGGAAATGGGAAAACATCACTCTTGACTTTGTCACTGGACTTCCTAATACATCCAAAGGCAATAATGCAATCTGGGTTATAGTTGATCGTCTTACGAAGTCGGCACACTTCATTGCTATTAGAGAGGATTTTTCCCTTGATCAGCTTGCCATGATATATGTAAAGGAAGTGGTAAAATTTCATGGATTACCACTTTCCATTATATCTGATCTGGATCAGAGGTTTACCTCAAAGTTCGGGCGAAGGCTTCAGCATACTCTGGATACAATGATGAGTTTCAACACTGCTTATCATCCTCAGACAGACGGTCAGTCTGAGAGGAAAATTCAAACACTAGAAGATAGGTTGAGAGCTTGCTCTATGGATTTCAAAGGTGGTTGGGATCAACACCTACCTTTGGTGGAATTTTCTTATAATAATAGCTTTCACTCCAGTATTCAGATGGCTCCTTATGAAGCTCTCTATGGAAAGAAAAGCAGGACTCCAACTTGCTAGGATGAAGTTGGGGAAAGAAAGCTATTAGGACCTGATCTCATTGATGAAATGGCAGAAAAGGTCAGATCTATTCAACAACACATAAGAGCAGCTCAGAGTCGACAGAAAAGTTATTCCGACAACCGAAGAAAAGACCTAAAGTTTGAAGTGGGTGATAAAGTGTTCTTACGAATATCTCCCTGGAAGAGGGTCATGAGATTTGGAAAGAAGGTAAAGTTGATCCCTAGATATATCGGTCCTTTTGAAATTCTGGATCGTGTTGGGAAGGTAGCTTACCGATTGGCGTTTCCACCGAATCTCTCTCTCAAGTTCACAATGTGTTCCATGTATCTCTCCAGAGAAAGTACATACATGATCCTTCACATGTACTCAGCTCAGAAGTTGTATCACTGGAACAAGATCTTTCATATGAAGAACAGCCGATAGAGATTCTGGATCGTAGAGAAAAAGTCCTACAGAATAATACCACTCGCTTGGTGAATGTTTAATGGAGGAACCACCAATTAGAAGAAGCTACATGGGATCTTGAGGATATGATGAGGTAGAGGTATCCTCATCTGTTTGTTACGAAGTGATAAATTTTGTGGGAGAAAATCATTTTAAGGGGGGTAGAATGTAACAACCGAGACTTTTATGAGAAATATTTTTTTTATGTTATATAAATCATAAAAGGAATCTTTCACTACACACAACACTAGCTTGGATTGCTTTACACGCAACCGCGACCTTCCTCGATATCTTGCTTCGTACAAAATACCGAGTTTCACTAAAAAACGATATATTATAATATTAGCTGTTATGAATAGTATTAACTGAATTTTTAATTTTATAACATTTTAATTCATCTTATACATTTTCTAGAATGAGGTATGATAACAAAATCAGTTTTTTTTGATAAAAGAAGTATTTTTAAAAAAATGCAGTTTTACCTCCTTTTGATGGCGCACCCACATTAAATCTAGATTGTGACAAGTTTATAAATTAAACACGACAAAATAAAATTCTTCTTTAGAATCAGGATATAAAAATTTAATTTGGATAAATTTTTCATATTATTCTGATAACTTTCATATTTTAATGAACAGTAAAAACATGCTATATTTTAATTAAAAACAACTTTTTTCATCGCAATACTTTATACGGTTAAATTATAATATTTAATGTTTTTAAAGTATAAATAGAATATATTTTTACCATTTAATATAATTTATGTCATTAGCATTAATTATACATTGAATTCATAGGTAAAAACATTTCAATCTTTGGCAATGTTTTAACATTTTAAACCTGTTTTCTTAACAACAGGATTAATTTTAAATTAATTACTGCAACTTCTGTGTTTTGAATTTTGAAAAATGGATTCCATATTTGGAATAAGTGGGTCCAAATTATGTTAATAGGTTACTTTTATTTTTTTGATATTATGAATAGTAACTACGATAATTTTTTTAATTTATTTACTACGGTTAAGGGTAAATAGGGTAATTCAAGGTTAAAAGAATATTATAATAAATCAAAATTACCTTGACACTTGTCCTAACCTTATTGTATGAGTATTGGCTGACCATGGGCATTCTTGGGTCGATTTTGGGACGCCATTGAGCCACTTGGTAGTGACAATGACAATTTGGATTAATTAATTTAATGTAAAGTCAAAATTGACATTAACAAAAATCTTTCAGTAATTAATTTTTATAAGGGGTTATATAAATCATATTTTCGACTATAAATATTAATTAGAAAGAAAAAAAAATTTCCTACTTAATGATATTTTTTTATAATTTTTAGACACCAAATATATTACATTATTTATGACACAATAATGATGAAGTATTTACCTCATTATTAAATGATTTAAATAAATAAGATTATAGTGATTAAATTATTTTCCAAAACATGTCCAATTCTGATTGGATGATTTTATTTCGACCATGAGTCATCTTATCTTCATCTTTAATGATTTTTGGACCTTTTGAAACCGAAGATAAGTTTATAATAAAATAATATTTCCACACTTTCCAAAGGTGCCCCTCTCCTCCCTTATAAAAGGGCACCTACTCACTCTCTTCCTCACACCAATTTGAGCCTTCACGCTCAGCCAACCCCTGCCCATTTCACTTCCCCGCTTCCTCAGAAACCTACTGTAGGTACTGGTCTTCTCAAAATACCAACTCTAGTGCCTTAATAGAAAGTTTAAAGGAGGCACTTCGAGAAAGAGGTAATACCTTCTACTATTTTCTTCAAGTTCCATTCTTCTTCTACTCCATCTTCTTTAGTTGTTTCATTATTAGGTAATAAAATCAGTATCCCTCATATAATTATATGTTATTATAAATATGAAACAACCCTATTTCACCTCTTATCCATCATACGGAAGACAAAATCACCACGCGTGCGTACGTACGGAATACTGTCTCCACGCCGTGGTGTAATCTATTTTCCATCACCACCTTACTTGGATGGGTATAATGGTGAAAATAAATAACTATATATGATTATTGTAAAGTGGTATTGATTCTGAAATAGTTTACATACACTCCAATACAATTACACGATCATGGGAACATTATCATCGCTCGTGCGTACGTACGGAATACCGTCTCCACGATGTGATGCAATTCGTTCTACATGATCTTCATTGCATAATGATTATATAAATGAATTGAATGAATAAATATGATATATAGTACACTAATACCATTCTGGAAATGAGGTATCTATAACCTAAAGAGAAGAATAAGAATTTATTCGACAAAACACGCATAAGAACAAAAAGTAATAAACACCCGAATAACAAGTAATAATGAAATATTACTAATAAGAAGATAAGAATATAACCATATATGATATCGTAACAATAATAATGATTCTGTAATAAGTCAATAACATTATTTAAATCATTATACAGGAGGTTCGGACACTGATGAAGCAAATCGGACCTAAGGTAAGGGAAAATATCACAATCTCATTTTTATCCGAGATTGTTTATACTTTGGTATTTACTGGGGTGTATTTTATCATCCACATCCATGTTCCCTCAATATGTAATATTGTTTCCATCCACCTACAATTGTTTAAATCTAATTTTACCCTTATGCGAGATTTTAGTAAAGGATATGAAAGGAATCTTTTTTCATTTTTCGTACGAAGTACTTTTTGACTTTTCCGACAAAAGTACAAGAAGAATGTTTTTTAACTTATACGGAATGAATGGATTTTAAAACATTATTTCCAAGAAGCTTCCTTTACAAGTTTTCATGTTTATTTTTAATCAACTTCTTTTAGTTTAAAATTGTATGACATGTTAAGAAAGGACAAATGTTTTTGAAGTAGAAAGGATATTTTCCTCAAGAATGGAGTTCATGTTTTTTTTATCAAAATTATTTTTCATCTATGATAATAATGGGTTTTGTTTCTATCCCTATTATTACATTGATTTGATTATGTTATGATGGAATTATTTTTACGAATTATTTTGCCTTATATGAATTGTTTTATAATGTCACGATGTTTAAGAAACCCATTTTTATTTCCTGGGTTATGCAATGATGTATGATTTATGATTTTGTGGCACACATAAGAATGGTATAATTATGAGATGGGTGGGACCTATATCTCCCACCAATGCATTGGGTAAAGATTTTATATCTCATGAGATAGACATGGCTGGAACGGCAGGTTAAACCGGTTCAGTGAAACAGGACTGAAATGAGGAGTGAACTCGGTTCATAAATGGACTTTGTCCACTAAGATAGTCTTGGAACTGAGTCTTGACTAATAAGAAATGATTATATATGATTATGTGTTTATGACACAAAGTTTCATGTTTTATGTTATGATTATTGGGACTACATTTCACTACCATGATTTATCCCATGTTATGAAATTATAATCTCTTTTACATGGTAAGATTTTCAAAATGTTATGTTCTTATGAATTTGATGTAATTGATATTTCTTTTGTTTACCCTTACTGAGAATTTGAGCTCACCCTTTTGTATGTTTTCTTTCCCCAGGTCGGGAAGAAGGGTATTAAGTAAGATATTCCAAAAAGGGACTATAGATATGATGAAATAAATGGGAGATAGTGTAGATGCTTTATGAACCAGTTGTTTATGTTTCCATGTTTCTAAAGACACTATACCTATACGGTCCATTCATGGTTTTCTTATATGTTGTAATATGTATGCTTCAATTTTGAAGTATTAACCATGTATGCAAAGTATGGGTCATTATACATACTCTCACTCAAAAAATACTATATTTAAAAGATATGATCATCTAAACACTCACATAAAAATTAAATCTTGAATCTCATTGTAATTACAATTTGGGGCCACTATTTATTGACACCATCTAAATTTTCTCCACCATGAACGGAAAAAAAATCTATTTGGATCAATATAATATCATATAAAATCCAACATGATAATAATCTAAACATATACACTACAACAAACATTATAATCACCTCATGTATTTTATTCACAAGTAACCAAATTCCACCTTAATTTTATAATGATCGATATCATCCCTACTTCCACCCTACCAAAAAAAATTTGGTTCCTCAAAAACCCACACTCAATCTATTACCATATTCAATGATTATACATGACCATTACTATGATAGTGAAAAATATAGTCACCTAGATAAATTGAATAGTCTAATTAAATATGAAAATATAAAAGGGATTCCATCCCATTTTATCAAATATTTTAGTATTATTTAATGACTAGGTACATATATGATTGTTAGATTTTATATGAAAATGTGAACTATGGGTTAAATTCTAGTGAGAAATTAATTATTTTTCAATTATATCCTTTAAAATTACTCAACATAACTTTTCATCACCATTCTTCTAAGAAAAAATAGGTTGTTTTCATCCATGAGATTTAGTAAAGAAAGGATATAAAAAATCTTCCATAGGATAAATACTTCAAGAAAAATACAAGATAAATAAAAAATATTAACATATTCTATATAAATAATGTCATTATTGAGAAATATATCAATGGATTTTTTATAAAATGGAAAACATAAATGGATGAAAAATATGGGTTCTTAATGATATAATCTATAATTCCAAAAATCATAATCATAATGTCATGTTTGCATAACAGGGCATCATATATAATTATAAAATTTATCTTGAAAATAACTATGATGGTTTTCCTCTATAAAAATTTTAATTCATTGAGGGGTTGAATAATATTGGGTCTCACCCATCACATAAAAAGTCCAACAATGAATGAATGTTATAATATAAATTATTTAGTAATCCAAATGTGTATTTTTAATCTATCATACATATAGTCAATAGTTCTATGTGTTAGTTGATATAAAAACATGGTTACAACTCATCTATAGAAATAATTTGGATGGTATCATTAGATCATTTAACTAATGAAGCAAACAGAATTTAAAATAATATCTAGATGAAAGACATATGCATAAAGACATTATAAAGACTTTCAAAATAATAATACATAATATTTTCTTTGGAAAAATATTTTAAAAAAATCCCTAAATTATAGAAAGATGAATTTAGTTTCCAAATAATTGAATGAAATACATTAATAATTTAAAACATAATATATTTGATTTTTGGATAAGGCGGTCTTGTCATAATGTTTAAAATCATTCTTTCCAGCATACACAGAATGTAAAAAATGACTTGTATAAAAAGTATTTAAATGATTAAACTTAAAATTTCCAAAATAAAGTAGAATATATTTAAATCATCCATTTTGAAATCATTTAATTATATAAAAAATATAGTTAAAAAAAATAAGGAATATTGATAATGGAGAAAATGATTTATGACCAAATTTGAGAAATAAAATGAACTTTTTTTAAAAAAAAAAGTTCTTTTGGTTGTTTTGAGGACCAGAACGATGTAAAATGGAATGAATACATGAAAATATAAAAAAAGAGACAAATATTTTCATTGATAATTTTTGGAACATAAAATGTCTCGTAATATATGATGAATAAAAAAAATGAATTAAAACTAATATTATACCTTAAACCTCTACCTTCGATTCCTACTCATTCGGGTGCATTCCAAACACCATTATAAAATTTATTATTATCACTTATCTATATTAGAAAAATAATTTTTTATATTAATTTATATATTTTTCTAATATAATCTATTTACCACTTCATTCCTAATTCTTTTTTAGAACCAATTATTTATTTATTAACCTATATGATACATATATATATATTCTAATTTAATGGTCTAGGTTCACTCACCATGGTCTAGGTTTCATTAGTTAAAAAATATTAATAATGTCCCTTAAATCAAATTTATACATCATATAAACATTTATAAATGAATATTTCCTTAAATCTCTTCATGGAGGTAGTAGTCCACACATGCACATCAGATTCAATTCAATATTACAAATGATGAAAGAGAAAAAATTAAAAAATATATATATTTAGAATAATAATGTTGTGATAAAATAAAATAATATTCACTATATAAAAACCCATCACCATCAATGATTGGTGATGATGAAAAAATAAATACGGCACTTCATGGATGAGGTAGTTTTCACGTATGCATGACAGAAGTTTTCATTAGATATTAAATGAAATGGACATAAAAATGTCATTAACATTAACATAACAAATTTTATGTATTAAAAAAATATTTAATTAATTATTTGGTTATGCTTATAGATTATTTGGTGGATTTAAAATAAGAATCAAACATGAATGTGTTTTAGAGCATGTACATTTTTCTTGGATAAATTACAATGAAAACACATTAAGGATTCCTGGATGGATCTTATTGGGAAGAATGGATCCACTAGGAAATGTATAATAGTATTAATAACATATTCGGGAAGATATATATTGAGATAAGTGTATTAATGTGTGTGGATAAGTCAAAAGAGCATGTGCTTCTCTATAAATGGGAGGAGAAATATTTTTGTTTATATAATTGAGTATTATGCACAATGAATGTATTTTCATTTAATGAGACTCTAATTTATACCATTGATGATGAAAAAATTAATGGTATAAATTAAGTTAGATAATATAATGTAAACATGTTTTGAAGATATTTTGCGGTTTATCTATTATATTAAACACCCTAACCCTTACTGTAAAGATAATTGTTTACCATGTTAACTATTAATTTAAACCAAAAATTATATTGACCTCAATCTGTAATATAGAAAATTTTTATTGAAAATATTGAATCTAATTTTAAGGATAAAATTTAAATTTTTGGTAAAAATTATTTTAAATATATGTATTCATATAGCAATAAAAAATCGAAAAAATGACTTTTATATAAAACAAATTTCTATAATTATCTATATTATTAATAATTATTTAAAATAATTATTTATAAATTAATAAATTATTGTTCTGTGACTTTAAATCCAATCCCAAACATAATTAACCTTTTAATTACTATATATCTATCAAGGATCAATATTAGTACTTTTATAAGAGTAAAATTCCTATTAGGTTTTAAAATATGAATCAGGGGTTTCAGATACCAGATAATATTATTAACTAGATGATTTTATTTATAAAACATATATTTGGCCAAAAAATAATTATTTTTCAAAAATTAGTGTCATTATTAATCCATATTCATTTCATAAAAGTAATAATATTGGTGAAATCATTATATTTCACAGTTTAGAAAAGTAATTAATATTTTGAAAACAATAACACAATTACACTCTTAAGAAAATTCACACTTTTACAATAAAAAAATTGTCTATATATTCCAATTATAATTTTATAATATTGAATTTTTTTACTTTTAAATATAACAATATACTATTTATTTTTTTATGAAAAAAACAACTAGTTTATTTGTCCAAAATTTTAGGATGTACTATATAATAACAATAGTAGGTTCTCTAATATTGAATTATATTTTCTTTAAATTACTTATCCCTAAACATTGGGATATATGTTGGGTATTAGGATAAATTAGGTAATTCTTACTCATATTATTTTTAGAACACTTATTACCACAACTATTTTTTTATTTCTCAAATGGACATTCACCAACTGAGTTCTCTAATTCTATGACACAAGTTATATGGTGAAAAATATAGATATGATCAACATTATTAGACAAGTATGTTTAAAATTATACATACTCATAGGTTATTACATTCAATTAATATAGAATATAATTTTATAATAGAAAAACATTGTAGACATTGTGTACTTTGGAGAGGATGGGTGGAAAATCCGATCAGTAATCCATGACAAAAATTCTCTCTAAAATATCAAAATACTCAATGTAAATAGAGTTATAAATCCCCAATTTACCTAATCATACAACTCTCTTACATGTATAAAGCATTATAAATAAGTGATTCCCCACATTAAATTCCAAATAATTCCTACAATGTTCATCATTCTAGATTTTAATTCTATGATATTCATTAATATGATATTGAATTGTTTGTAATTTCACATTTTTATCTGAAAATACTCTGGGATTACTAGCATTTATTCTATAAGATAATACATAAAACATAGAGTATGAAATCTCCTCAAATATAATATTTTATAAAAACCTATTTGGAAGTTTGAATGAAATAAATTTTTATATTTAAATACCATAAATGATAGATAGTAACCCCTCATACCTTGAATTCCATATGAAAAATATGTAGGAATTTTTTATAATGTATTATTTTTCTATTCATACCTCCCATTAGTGTATCTCCCCACAGATTTAAAAGTAAATTGAAATTCATGAAACATTGTTTTAGAAATATAGTTATAATGATCCCTAAACATAATTTTCCTAATTATGTGTTTTAAATTTCAAAAAAATGAAATATACAGTTGCCATCAGTAAGTTATTTAGAGTATGTTAAGAACAACATATTTTTTGGAGAATAGTTGAATACCCTTATGAATTGTAATTTTACCCTTATGAATAATAACACACCCTTTGGAATAGTAACCTCACATATGATAGTAAATATAGAAGTTTTAATTGATGTTCTGATATACCCATATCTTGGAATAAGTAAATAAATTCTTTAAAATTTATCTTTTTCGAATAAAATTTTCTTTTATTTTAAAAATTAAAAATAATATTTAGAAAACTATTTAAAAAAAATAACTAGTTCATTTTCGAATTATACATTTCAAAAAATATTTTGGTAGAATTTTTGGATTTTTTTAGAAATACTTGAATTTTTTATGAATAGTGAAATAAGGAAAAATATCATATATATAAATTTTGAGTTAAAGGAAGTATTTTTTACATCTTGGCTGATGTAAGAACACTCATCTCAAAATCACATGAACTTATAACTATTTTTATTTTTGAAATCATAATTATTTCCTGTCTAGTGAAAAATAATAAAATAATGATTAAATTAATGTAAAGCTCCTCCTCTCCTCCACTATAAATACCACCAACCCATCCCTCTTCCTCCCACACCTTATAACAACCCTTCCCTTTTGTTACATAATTAAACATAATTTATTAAATAAATTTCACTTGATACAACATAAAAGATCAAAAGTTTTAGTGTCTTTGGCGCTTAGGATCATTACATAACAAATTAAAACATGATATACAACATGATTATTGAATACTTCCTTTACATGGCCACTAAATTCCCTAGTACATAGCATTGCATGGGATAACCTGATGATATGCATAAGAAAAGGGTGAGATATAAAGCCTAGTAAGAGAATAAACATGGAATAAAATGAGGAATACAATACATGTTAAACAATAGGCATTTCAATATAGCACAAGGGTAGCATAAACATAAAGGAATGATAAATCATGATAATCAGAACATGGAAATGTGGAAACAACACTTAACATGGAATTAGCATGAGCCAAGGCTCATTGCACATAGAGCATGTATAAACACACATTGAAAATGAAGAATGAGTAAACCATCTATGGACTTTTATTAGCAGGAGTAAATAACCATTGCACATAATGTATCATGATACTATACATTACCCATTGCATTGGTGCGCTATCAGAGTGAACCCTTCTTAAACATTTCATTTCATGCATAAGCGTGACACATGGATCATAAAACATTGAATCGTTCAACATAATTATTTATTTTATGATAAAAAAATGTAGAATACATTCTTAAAAATATTTAAACAAAATGTAAATGTGCATAAAGGTGAATACCCTTGATAGAGAAATGGACATGGCATTCACTACACAATGACTTTGGCTTGGAAAACGCGGTGAAATTTCGGCAGCATAACGACGTGACATAAGAAATTATAGAAATGGATGAAAAGAGATAAAGGGGTGTCTCATCATATTTACATGACATGGAATTTCGGGAGAGGGTCATTTAGATACATGTCCAACAAATGTAATTGAATTTAGATTCATGATACAAAATAATTGCTTGAATGTAAATGAGGAGAGAGAAATGTCGTTCGGAATATTGGCATAGTAATGGGTTTACATGGGAGGCATTTAATTAGATATAAAGTGGTCTCTCATAATTAAAACATAAATAGGGTAGAATAGTGGAGGTTCGAAACCATAGCCCAACATTTATAATTGAAATTAAAAGCCCATGACAACTTAATGAAAATTGGACAAAAATGAGAAAGGAAGACAAATCCCATACTTGGATGTATTCTTCCAAAGGCTTGAGATAGGCTTGAGAGAGGCTTCTTGGATGCTTGGGGAACTTTGGGAGGATTCTAGAGAGAGGAGGGTAGAGGTTGGACGAACTCCAAAGGCTTTTAGTGAGGAGGAAGTGGGAGTTTGGTTGGGTTTATATAGGAAATGATAGGGAATTATTTATTATTTATGTTTGGGACCCTCACATTAAAATAATCCAAACCACAGAGAATACCATGGTTTTTGCGAATGGTTTTAGGAAAAGGGAAGTGGAAAACAATATTTTTTAAGGCCAAAGACCTAACTTCTTAAAATAATGGGGTTGCTTATGTGGAGGTGAGTCACACTCCCTAGGAATACAATTCAAAAAGAAAACATGTTTAAAAAGTCATGAGTGGTCCATTAATGCTTTGTAAAATAAGTCAAACAAACCCAAAATCAGATTATTTTAATGGTAAAGCATATATTTTCCGAACATAAGGCGTATAGTATTTTATTACATCACTATTGGGTCATTATGATGTCATAAAACATATTATATATTTAAACGGTATTTAATTTTTAACCAAAAAATTGACTGTCTTAGAATGTTATGAAAATTTCACTATTTGATAATTTTGACATCATGATTCCAGAACTAATATTCATTTTATCTGAATAATAATCTAAATATGTTAATTTTTTTACTTTTAAAATAAAAACCTGCATATATCAAAATTTCATGGTTTTTGACAACAATGGATTTCAATCCTTAATAAAAATTACAATTGCATTCATAAAAATACACGATCAATTATATTTAATAAAAATAAATTTAATAGTAATAATAATATTTTATAAAATAACCATTAAATTCAAAAATCCATTAATTCATCAAAATAGATTTCTTAGTTGAACAGTAACTAATAATATTATTTGTGTATTAAAACTATTTACATGGTAACAATAATAAACATGAAGTATATTCATTATTATATGCAAAAATAATGTACATTGAAATAGTTTAGGGTCTTGTTAAATAACACCTTAAAACACTAGCATAAGACCGAAGGGTGAGGGGCACGATGGTGATACACTTTTGGGGTGTCTTGGATAACATTTAACACGTGGTTATATCTATCAACTTCCACTTCTCCCATAGACGGTTCTGTTCGAGCTTAACCTGGTGAAGCTCAGCTTGGGATTGGTCAAGAGCGAAGCTTAATGATGCCACCTCCTTTCAGAGCTCTGAAAAATGGGATTCATATGGAGCAATTCTACTAGATGAGGTCATCACATCCTTTTTCTGAGTAAATTAGATTCTTAAAACCCATATTTATACTAATCATGTGATCGCTGTTCAATTTCTATTTTAGAAACAATCACAATTCTTAATGGTATTTTAAAATCCAAAAACATAAAACAAAATAAGTTTATATGTTGTATGAACATTTCACATACTAATGAATTTAATTAGATCAAGAGGAATTTTCATTAACCAATGTTTGGGACGTTACAATCTACCCCCTTAAGAAATTCCGCCCTTGAAATTTCATTATATATTCTAGGCCGAAAATAGAAGTGGGTACTTTTCCTACATTGCTACTTCTAGTTCACATGTTTCTTCTTCATACTTATGGTTTTTCTAAAGTACCTTGACCAGATGAGTAGTCTTGTTATGTAGAACTTTATCTCTATGATCAATGATCATCACTAGCTGCTCCTCATAGGAAAGATCATCCTCCAACTATACCACATCAGAAGATAGTACATGTGAAGGGTCTGGTATGTAATTCCTTAAGAGGGATACATGAAAGAAATCATGTACTTTGGCCATGGTAGGTGGAATTGGTAATCGGTAGGCCACAACCCCAACACGATCAAGAATCTCAAAGGGGCCGATGTTCCTTGGGCATAACCTCCCTTTCTTTCCAAACCTCATGACCGTCCACAGGGATAGGCGTAGAAATACCATGTATCCAATTTTAAACTCATGGTCTCATCGACGGTCATCTACATAACTCTTTTGTCATCTCTGGGCTGCCTTGATATGCTGCTGAATGGTTTTCATCTTCTGCACCATTTCTTTGACCATTTCTGGTCCAAGGATCTTACACTCACCGACCTAATCCCAACACACCGGTGTTCTGAAACTTTTCCCCTAAAGGGCTTCATATAGTGCCATTTGGATTCTTGAGTGGAAACTATTGTTACATGGGAACTCAACAAGAGGAAGATATTGATCCCATCCTCCTTGGAGGCCCATTGAGAATGCTATTAACATGTCCCCAAGGGTTTGGATAGTCCACTCGGATTGGCCATCAGTTTGAGGATGATAGGCCATAATGATGTTCAGTTCAGTATTCAGAGCATGTTAAAGACTCTTCCAAAACATATAGGTGAATCTAGGATCTCGATCGGACATGATAGATAGTGGTACTCCATGCAGCCTTAACACTTCCCTGATATATATCCTTGCCAGTTGATCCAATGAGAAATCCTCCCGAATAGTAATGAAGTGTGAAGCTTTTGTAAGATGATCCACAACAACCAACATTTCATTATTGCCCTTGGATATCATCAAAAGTCTAGTGAAAATGTCCATAGTGTCGTTCTCCCATTTCCATTATGGTATGGGCAATGCTTGCATCACCCCCTTAGACTTTTGCTTCTCTCCCTTCACTTTTTGACATACCAGACACTTTGATGTATATTCAAGAATCTCCTTTTTAATATTGTCCCACCAAATGTTTTCTCAGAGATCTCGGTACATCTTTGTGCTCCCTAGATGGATAGATAAGGTTGAGCTATGTGCATCAATCAATAGCTCCTTCTTTATCTCGGGATCAGATGATACCCATAATCGCATCCCAAATCATACAACTCCTTCCACGTCAACCATGAAATCAAAGGATTTACCATTTCTAACAGCTCCCACCCTTTTCTGAAATTCCACATATTTTCTTTGAGAATCATTTATTCTCTCCAAGATGGATGGTTGAGAAATCATTTGAGAAAGAATTGATTATGTTCCTCCCTTAATGATTAACATGTCCATCCTTTGCAAATCTATGAATATTGGAACCTTTTCAATTCTCATCATTGATAAACATGCAGTATTATTTCTACTTAGAGCATCTTCCACCTTGTTTTCCATTCCGGGATGGTATTGGATTGAGCAGTCATAGTCTTTGATCAGCTCTAACAATATTCATTGGAGAATGTTCAACTCTTTCTGTGTGTATATATACTTGAGGCTTTTGTGGTCTGTATATATTTCACACTTCTCCCCAAAGAGATAATGATGCCAAATTTTGAAAGCGATGATTGCTACATCCTACTCGAGCTCATATGTTTGATAGTTCCATTCATGAACATTCAATTTCCTTGAAGAATAGGCAATGAATTTGTCATTTTTCATCAACACATATCCCAAGCCCTTATTTGATGCATCACTAAATACCAAAAAAGATCTCCACTTGTGGGTAAAGTGAGCATATGTGTATTGATAAGCCACTTTTTATCTCCTTGAAGCATTCTTCCATTTCATCACTCCAAGAAAACTTTACTACATTCCTAGTTATCTTGGTATGATGGTTATAAAATCATGAGAAGTTTCCCACAAATCATTGATAATATCAAGCTAATCCCAAGAAGCTATAGATATCTGTTACAGATGTTGGCCTCAGCCATCCCTCTATTGTAGCTATCTTTGAGGGATCCACAGATATCCCATTGATTGTGATGATATGGACCCAAAATGCGACCTCCTTCAACCAGAACTCACGCTTGTTAAACTTTTCATAGAGCTTCCCCTTATCCAAAGTCTATAGTACAGATCTTAGATGCTCCTCATGATCCTCCTTTGTTTTGGAGTATATCAGAATATCATCTATAAAGACTACCACAAATTTGTGGAGGTAATATCTAAAGACTCTATTCATCAAGTCCATTAAGATTCATGGAGGATTATTGATTCCAAAAGGAATTACTATGAATTCATAGTGCCTGTATCTTGTACGAAAATCAGTCTTGGGGACATCTTCCATCTTCACCATTACTTGATAATATCTTGACTGAAAATCCACCTTGGAGAAGTATTTTTCTCCATGCATCTTATCGAAAAATTCATCAATTCGTGGGATATGATACTTTTTCTTTATCATTATTTTGTTGAGCTCATGATAATCGATGCAAAGGCACATTGACCCATCCTTTTTCTTGACGAAGAGGACCAGTGCACCCCATGGGGAAGCACCTGGGCGTATAAACTCTTTATCCAGATTTTCCAATAGTTGTTTCTTTAGCACATCAAGCTCCTCAAAAACCATTATATACATATTCTTAGATATTTGAAACACCCAAAGTATATGTTCAATTGATAATTCAACATCTCTTCTAGGAGGAAGACCATGTCATTCCCCAGGAAACACTTCAGCGAATTCCCTCACAATAGGCATGTCCTCGAAGATGGTTGCCTCCTTAGAATCAATCATCTTAGCCAGATACGCATGCTCATGGGGTGGGAATATCCACGTATGAGATGATGGAGATAAAGAAGATTCATCTTCCTCCTTGCACTTGTAATGAATTGGGGGTCGAAACTCCACATGGAGAGTGATTTCCCTCTCACGACAATTTATGTTGGCTCTATATAAGGAAAGCCAATCCATGCCAAGAATTGCATCAAATTCCACCAGAGGAAGTATTACGAGGTTCACCGGAAAGTTCAGTCCACAGAATATGATAGGGGAGGAGTTATATTAATTGGATTAAATGATTTCACCATTTTTTGTACTCACTGACATCTTCACTTCCATGATTTGCAGTGGTGCTGGGACTATTCTACTAAACATTAGAGATATAAAATAAGTCATAGAACCTGAATAAAAAAGTACGTTCTCTATTCATGAATGAATAACTACGGTACCTATTACCACATTGTTTCTCGGCTCCACCTTAGCGGTTGTGATAGCATAATCCCTTCCTTGTTTCCTTGGAGGTTGTTGTTGGTTGCCTCCGACAACCCTCAGCTTAGGGAAATTGTTTGCATAATTCCCATGACCTATGCCATTGTAACACCACACTGTCGGCTGAGTGTTGATCTTAACCATCCTATATTCTTCAATATTATTGGGATTTGTCATATCCCTTCACCAGTTCTTGGCCAGATGACCAAACTTTCCACATTGGAAGCAATTCCTGGTTCCCTTGAGACAGTTACCAGGATGTTTCTTCCCACAATTTATTCAAGAGAAAAATTCAGGCTTCTTTCCATCTTGGGAATTGTTTGATGGACCACCCATGTTGTTCTCTGTTTTCCTCTTCTTTTCACTGGGCCTAGGAGACCACTGAGAGTCTCCAATCTCTATTTCATCCTTGAGGGCACAACAAACAATATCCTCGTAACTGTCGAAGCCTCGAAATTCCAAGACTTTTTATAGACTCGGCTTTAGTCCGCTAAATAAACGATCCACCTTTCTCTCAGTGTTCATGAAAATGCCAGAGGGGTACCTTGAATGCATTGTAAAGTTTTCTTCAAACACCTCAATGGACTCATCTTCCTTTTTCTTGAGTCCAAGGAAATCTCTTTCCATTTTGAGATGGAGGGTTCGAGGAAAATATTTGTTGAAAAACATCATATTGAATTCCCACCAATTCATGGAATCAATTTCCACTAGGGACTTTGTATTCATGATCAGTTTCCACCACTGATCAACTTCCCCATCAAAACAATAGACCTCCAGTACAACCTTTTTCATCTTCGGAGCACTGAAGGATGGATAATATCTTCTCAATGGAGTTAATCCATTTTTCGTCAAGGTGGGGATCGAAAGATCTGCTAAACATGGGAGGCCTTTACCGCATGAAGGATTCTATGACAAATTTCTATTTCCGTGGAGGATGAAGGAGTTCCACCTGATTCAAGTTATTATTCATAACTCGAGCTATCTAAGCAATTACTGTCATGAAGATTTGAGAAGCCACTCCCATCATATCAGGCACATCATTAGTTATATAGTTACATTGCCTATCACATTGGTTGCTGGAACGTGTCCTACAATTTCCCGCCATTAACTAAGAAAAAGGGCGTATAATTAGTGGTCTTTAATACTTATGAAAAAAGAAAATTGAACATAAAAGTATAAACGTATAAAGATGAAGTATATCCTATCTTGTGATCTATGATATTCTCAATCTATTTCTTAACTTATATTATTATGGGGTTTTATTTATCTCTCCATAATAGTATGTACTATACTCGTGAATCTTCCAAAGCATATCCCCTGGGAGTGTCATAACCAATAGTTCATCAAGGCATGTTGTCGTGCACCAGTTCCCGTTTGAGTCTAGCTCAAAGAGGTGTTTTGGGTTTTACCCATAGGACACTTCTGTGCTAGAGTCGTCTCTACCTGATCGTATCCAAGCAGGAATGTATTTTCATGATAAACAACTTACTCAACACTCACCAAAACATAGGTATGTTTTTATTAGTCTTATATCTAAGGATTACCTAGGGTTTTCTAATCCTAATCCCAAAAACAACTAAACCTATACTCTGATACAATCTATAAAAACCATGCTCTATTTTTACACAATTAAACATAATTTATTACATAAACTTCACTTGATAAAATATAGAAGATCTATAGGTTTTGTGTCATTTTGGAATATGATGATTACATAATAACTTAAAACATGAAATACAACATCCTTATTGAAAAATACCTTTAAATGACCACTACATTCCCTCCTACTAAGTGTTGCATGGGATAACCTAAGGACATGCATAAGAAAAGGGTGAGCTATAAAGCCTAGTACAGGAATAAACATGGAATAACATGAGAAATATAATACATGTTAGAAAATACGCATCTCAATAGAGCACAAGGGAAGCATTAACATAAAGGCATGATAAAGCATAATAATCATAACATCGAAATGTGGAAATAACACTTAACATGGAATTAGCATCATTCATGACTCATTGCACATAAATCATGAGTAAACCCTCATTACACATGAAGAATGATTAAAAACTCATTAAAATTGTATTAGCATGAGTAAAAACCCATTGCACATAACGTATCATGATACTATACATTACCCAATGCATTGGAGTGCTATCAGGGCGCACCCTTCTTAATCATTTCATTTCATACATAAGCGTACATGGATCATAAAACATTGAATCATTCAACATAATTATTTATTCCATGATAAACGAATGTGGATTAAAAACATGAAACTATTTAAACAATACGTAAATGGGAATAAAGGTGAATACCCTTGATAGAGAAATGGAACTGGTATTCACTACACAATGACCTTGGCCTCAAAAAACGCGGCGCAATTTCGGCTCTATAACGGTGTGACATAAGAACTCATAAAAATGGTTGATTAGAGAGAATGGGGTGTCCCATCATATTTAAATGACATTAAAATTAAGGGGAGTCATTTAGCTACATGTCCAACAAATGTAATGGAATTTAGATTTATGATACAAAAGAATTTCTGGAATGTAAAAGAGGAGAGGGAAATTCCTTTCGGAATTTCAGCATAGTAACGGGTGTACATGGGATGAATTTAATGAGAGAGAAATGGGTCTACAATCATTCAAACATAAATACGAAAGTATAGGAGAGGTGTGAAACCATACTCCAACATTTATAATTGAAATTAAAAGGGCATAACAACATTAAAAAATTTGGATAAAAATGAGATAGGATGAAAAAACCCTTAATTGGAAGTATGCTTCCAAAGGCTTGAGATAGGATTGGGAGAGGATTATTAGATACATTTGGCACCTTGGGAGGATTATATAGAGTGGATGTCCAAGTTTGGACGAACTGAAAAGGCATTGATTGAGGAGGATGTGGGAGCTTGGGTGCGTTTTTATAGAAAATGTGAGGGAATTCTTTATTATTTAAGTTTGGGACCCTCACATTAAAATAATCCAAACCAAAACCCATCCCATAGTTTTGGGAAAATAGAATTGGAAAACAATATTTTATAAGTCCAATGACAGAAATTCTAAAAATAATGGGGTTTCTTATGTGGAGGTGAGTCACACTCTAAATGAAAACAATTTAAAAAGACAAGATGTTTAATAAGTCTTGAAGGGTCCACTAATGCATTGAAAAATAAGTCAAAAAAACCAAAAAAAAATTATATTAATGGTAAAAAATATATTGGCCTAAAATAAGGCTTATACTATTTTATTACATCACTATTGGGTAATTATGATGTCAAAAAACATATTATATATTTAAATGATATTTAATTTTTAACAAAAAATTTGACTGTCTCAGAAAATTATGAAAAATTCACTGTTGGATAATTTCGACGTCCTGATTCTAGAAATAATAATCATTTAATCTAAATAATTTGTAAATATGTTAATTTTCACTTTTAATATAAAACCCGACATTTATCAAAAAATCATGGGTTTTGACAAAAATGGCTTTCAACCCATAATAAAAATTACATTTGCATTCATGAAATTACATGATCATTTATAATTAATAAAAATTAATATAATAATTAATATATATTTTTATTAAAACATTATTTACTTCAAAAATCCATTAATTCATCAAAATAGATTTCATAGTTGAACATTAACTAAAAATACTATTTGTGCTTTAAAACTATTTACAAGGTAACAATAATAAAATGAAAGTATATTCATTATTATATACAAAAATAATGTACATAGACATAGTATTAGGGTATTGTTAAATAAACCCTTAAAACACCCACATAAAATTGAATGGTGAGGTGCGCGATGGTGACATATTCTTTGAGTGGCTCAGATAACATTACACATGTGGTGATCTCCTTCAACTTCCACATCTCCCATAGACGGTTCTGTTCGAGCTTAAGGTATTGAACTCATCATGGGCTTGGTGAAGAGAGAATCCCAATGACGCTGTCTCCTTTCCGAGCTCCGATAAATGGGGTTCGTATGGATAAATTCTACTAGATGAGGTCATCGCTTCCTTTGTCTGAGTAAATTAGATTGTTAAAGCCCATATTTATACTAATCATATGCTCACTATTCAACAGCTATATTAGAAAAAATCACAATTATTAATGGTATTTTAAAATTCAAAAACATAAAACAAAAGAAGTGCATATGTTATATGACCATTTAACATAATATGGAATTTAATTAGATTAAGAGGGATTTTTATTAACCAATGTTTGGGTCGTTACACACCTGTCATGCCTTGATCATTTCATATGTTCTGCCCAATACTTCTCAAAAGAACCTTCCCCACGTCCAAGAATATTTGGTCTCACTAGGTGTCCAACACCAAGGGGCTTATGAAGAATCTCAATGGGAATAGATCAAGAGGTAAACATCCAATTATGTTTTCTTCCTTTTCTTTTCATTTTATTTTCTATTCATATTCATTCTTCACCTCCAATTATCCATGAGGCATAACTGATCTAGTAACTTAAATATTCAATATTTCAACATTTTTATGGAATATTCACCATTATACTTCTTCTCCTCCCCCACTTATTTAAGAAATCAATACATCGTCTAGTATGTGTCGATTTACCAACATTTCAGACGATGTGTTTTCAATTTCATATGCTTCCTAAAATACAGGTCATGAAACCATTTTTATGGTTGAACTGGATTATAATATATTCATTATATCTTATATAAGGTTCGTGACTCCTTTTTTACACATGTTATTAATTTATAAAACACAATTAGTTTATTAGGAAAAGAATAACCATAATGACCTAATCAAATATCAGTAATGATTTTACCTACGAATAATCATCAAAAGAAAATTCAAAAATGATAAATGGTATAATTTATGGTTTTGGAAATATTTAAGTACCATTCCATTCCAAATCTAGAGTTTCACTTCCAATCGACAAGAATATTCTTTACGAACCGATCATGGAAACCATGTGAAGACCGCACCTCCAAACTATGGAATTAACCAAATATTATTAATTAATTGGTGGAAAGATGTTATAAAATGATCATGAAAGGTGTTATAAAAATTAGTATGTTTATTTAAAATATTAATACCACTATTTAAGCCTTCATACAGGAGGATTAAACTTGTTTTATGGAATTCAAACCAGAGTTAAGGGATCCTATATTTCTTAATTTTTTTCAAGAATCATCTCTATGTTGTGCACTTTTATTTTTAATTCCTAAGGATGGGGTATATTTTAAAACCTCGCCCATAATTCCCTTATAAGGTATTAATGATGAGAGACCCCTTTCTCTCTCATTAAGCCCTCCCATGTAAACCTGATATCATGGAAAAATTTAGTATGTGATTTATAAACCCAATTTCCAATCTTTATGATAAACATAAACATCAATGGTTTTTATCATAATAAGAGGTTTTGTGAAATTAAATTTTGTTATTTTTTTTATTATGTCTATTTATAATATATATTCATATTCTCTTCATTTAATCAATTCTTTCTAAATATTATGTTATTTGTAGGGGACATTACTCATAAAATCATTTTTTATTTCTCCTTTATGAAATCCAAATAGATTTTTCTTTTTTTATGAAATGGGTGTTATCTTCTGATTTCATGATGTTTTAATACTATATTTTTTCCATTATATGTTTCATTGTTGTTTTTGAATAATATGTTTCATTATTTGGTGTGTGAGGTGTTTAATATGTAGGAGTTATTTTTACCAAAAATGTTATTTTGGAAAATGAGTGTGTTTTTCTCAAGGGTGTAAATCTGTTATGATGTGTTTAATTCATGATATGTTCCTTGGATAATTATATCTCATGATATGATAAGTGGTCCCCATTATAGCTCAATATATGTTGGTTTGAGAACATTTTAGCTCCATATATGACAGGTGAGCCATGTTATAGATCTCTAATTCATTGTGAACTATGGATATGTATGTGGACTAAAAGGACATTCCAAGTGTAAGGGGGAATTTAAGATTGATATGGTAATTTTGTCCCAAAGAAACTACATGATGTTTCTATGAATATGAGTTTTTATGAATATGATTTTTATTGGATTTTAGTTTATCACTTGACTGAAAATTTCTTTCATTATATCCTTTACTGAATTTTATACAAAACCTAAGAGTTTAAAATGATTTTAAAAAGATATAAGGATGTGTAAATGAAATAATGGAGTTGTGATAAATGATATGTAGTGTTCTCAAATAAATTATGTTTTATGATTTATGTATTATATTTTGGAAAAAATGGATACTGTTTTTAGTAACAACATCTTTGTTTTAATATGGTTTGTTATGTATGTAATATATCCAAATTATTCAAAAATATAGACCTACATACATCCTCAATGTGAAATAATGTATGTACTGGACAAAAATTCTTGTATAAGTGTCTTTTTTAGGCTGGTCCCTTATAGTTGGAATTAGAGAATGGTTTAGAAAACTTTATGGGTAAGAATGCTGTTAAAAGAATACTATAAATGATTTCTTTTATATGGTTAATTTGACTTGTAAAAGAATTGAAATATTTCTTTGTTTCTTCATCAAATATTTTTTTGTTCGTAATGGTTTTGTATATAGGAAACATGGATTCTAAAGTAGGATGTCACAAAAATGACGACGTTGGTATGAATATATAGCCATGAATGGTGAGAATCGGAACTGAGCTATTTGTTATAGAAAAAGATTATTTGACTCAAGAAATAAATAGTTTTGGTATCCATGGTGGATAGGAACATGGTCTAGAATGATGAAACATGTCTTTTTGTGGAGCATTTTATGAGGCATCATCCACCATCATTTTGTGGAACCACAAATGCAGTGATAACTAAAGGATGGATCAACACATTTGAAAATATATTTGATGTCATGGGATCATTAGAATTTCAAAAGGTAATATTAACCAATTATCATTTTGATGGTGATTATGATCAATGGTGGTCTCTTGTTAAGAATACGAGAGAATGATATGATCTTGAGAATCTATAATGGGATGATTTCATTAGTATTTTCTAGAAAAAATATTTTCCTAAACCTGTTAAACTGAGAATGAGGAAACAATTCATGAAACTAAAGTAGAATAATGATGATTATGTGGTATAAAATGAGGAAAATATTTCAAGACTGACTAGGTATGTATAATATTTTCCTCACTAATATGATATAATGAATAATACATTTTACTCTTGTTTGAAACATTTTCTACAAAGATATTTGGCTTCACGAGAGTTTAAATGCTATGAGAAACATGTTTGTTTTGCGGAAAGAGTGGAGATGTATTTTTCCGACATGTGTGTGCCTTATGATGACAAGAATAATAAGGGGTCATATTGTCATTCATTGGGGAGGAATTCATCAAAGTCTAAACGTAATAAAATCGACTTCCCATCTTGTGAAATGTGTGGTAAAATGTATCCTAGTGAGTACCTTATAATTCTACGAAGTGATACCAATTTGAAATGATTGGACACATATATGGTGAGTGAAAGGAAAATGATATGAAAATTAATGATAATATGATGGTGAGATTATTTAACTATATATAATTTTTTCATTTTGTTAATGTTTTTCTGAAGCTAGTCACTCAGGCATGCAATTAGCATGATTGGAAGAATATGGTTGTGGACAAATACATTGCAACCACTTCCGAAAAATGGTGAGAAATTAAAAGATGTGGTATCAGGAATATTTCTTGTTTTTACATATTTTTCAATTGTGTTTATTGATTAAGGGTTTACACTTTCCTTCATTTCAGAAATGTTTTTGGAAAAAATGGGAATTCAACCACATGAAATGAAACCAAAAGTCATGGTAAAAAACCTGGAAGAAATATTATGGAAAAAAAGAAATTATAAAAATCTATATAGCTTTGTATGTGGAAAAACTATATTGGAAAACCATATTTTTTTCCGTGGTAGATATTTATGTTATTCTGGGTATGGTCTGACTTTCTTTTTATCACTCGAAAATAGAGTACAGAGAGAAATATTTTTTTTAGAAATAGATTCAATTAGAGTATAATAATTAACCCATACTATTCATAACATATATGGAAGCTAAGAAACTAATAATAAATGTAAACGAATGTTATCTTCTTCATAATCTTGAAGATTAGGGAACTATCTAAATTAATGATGGAAAAATGGTAAATGAATATCTTGATGTTTTTCCTCAAGATTTTTCTATTATTATTACTAATAGAGAGTTTGTGATTATTGTTGACATAGTTCATTTTCTTAAGACAATTTATAAAACCCCTTATCTAATTGATAAATGGGACTTCTAGAATTAAAAAAAGTAGCAGGAATTATTTGATAAAGGCTTCATCCAACCTATCACTTCACCATGGGGTGCTCTTATATTGTTTATTAAGAAGAAATATGGTTCAATGAGACTTTTAATTTATTATAGAGAATTGAATAACATTAAAATTAAAAACATCTATCTTTTTCCTCATATCAGTGATCTATTTGATCAGCTCTTGAGAGCATAGTATTTTACAATGTATGACCAGAGGATAGGGTACCATCAGTTAAACGTAAAGGATGACGACATCCAGATGACTGTGTTCCATACTAGATATGGTAATAATGAATTTTTAGTTATTTCTTTTGGGTTAACTAATTAACCCAATGTATTCATGGATATTTTGAATATAATATTTCAAAATTTCTTGTATATGTTTGGGATTGTTATTATTGATGAAATAATGGTATATTCTAGAATGAATGTAGAGCATGAAATACATCATAGGGTTGTATTTCAAAATTTATAAGAAAATATACTCTATAGAAAATCCATCAAGTGTAATTTTTGGATGCAATAATATTTTTTTAATGGTAACATTGTAAATATGGTTGGAATAACAATTGAGCCAGCCAGAATAAAAGTGGCTGATGAATTTCCAGGACCTCAAAATGTTATAGAGATTCGTATTTTTCATAGATTATTAGGTTTTTAACAATGGTTTGTTAAAAACAATTTACAATTATCTATCCCTATATTTACGTTAAAATAAAAGGGGTTAAATTTATTCGGAGATAAGAATGTGATATTTTATTGAACTAATGAATAGATTGATGAATGATCCATTTTTTCATTTCCTTCTAGAAAAGGTGATTTTTTCATCTACAATGATGCTTCACTAATGGGACTTGTTTTTGTATTGATGCACAATGAATATATAATTGTTTATTCTTTACGTTACATGAAACCCCGTTTGTTAAATTACCCTACACATGATTTATAATTATCATATATGGTATTTTCATTAAAAATTTTGAGGCCTCTTATTTTTGGATCCTAATGTGAAAAATTTATTAACAATACAATTTTTTAAGTATATATATTCTCTTATAAGGAATAAATCATCAGACAGAGAATATGGATCGAAATAAATAAGTATTATGATTTCATGACTCCTTACCATCATGGGAAAGAAAACAGTGTGGTCGATGCATTAATTTGGAAATGTAATTCTACATTAACCATGAAACATTTAAAAAGTGATCCTTTAGTAAAGGACTTGATATACATTGTCATTATGTTTTTGGTGTTGGAAATTTCTCTATTTTGTTTCAAGTTTATCTATGGTCAACTTTTTTAGACATAATAAAGTTACAACATAAGGTAGAAAATGATCTTCAAAAAAATTAAATTTTTTCTAAAATTATTATGTTTTCAGTATTTAAACTTGATAAAGATTGTGTTTTAAGATTGGGAAAAAGGTTGTGTGTGACTTTTGATTCTCGGCTAAAGAATGTATTGTTATGTAAAGCTCATAGTTCAAAATTTTCAGTTCATCCTAACAGCACTAAGAAGTACAAAGTATTTCAGGAGTATTACTGGTGGGATGGAATGAAAATGTATATTGATAATTTTACCATGAAATGTTTGACATGTATATAGGTTAAGGTGGACCATCAGTTACAAAAGGGGATGCTTCAACATTTTCCAGTTCTAGAGTGGAAATGGCATAATATATCTACGGAATTCATTGTGGGAATACCAAATAATTCTTGAGGTAACAATGCAATATAGGTTTTTGTTGATCGAATGACTAAATCTCAGTGTTTTCTTTCAATTTGAGATACTATTTGTATAGATAAGCTCTATGGAATGTACCTCAAAGTGATTTTAAGGTTACATTGAGTTCCTCTTTCCATTGTATCTGACTGAGATCCAAGGTTCACATCTAATTTTTGGAAGGGTCATGTGAAGTCACTGAGAATAAAATTAACTTTTTGTACAACTTTTTATCCCCAATCAAATTTGTAGTTAAAACAAATTATTTAGATGATGGGTGATATGATTTCAGATTATTCAATGTTTTACCCAGGATGTTGGATCAACATATTTCATTTGTTTATTTATCTTATAATAATATTTTTCATTTCAGTATTCAATTGGATCCTTTTGAGGCTTTGTATGATAAGAGGTGTCAGACTCTATAATTTTTTGATGAACTCGATGAATGAATGTTAAAGGGTCCAAAATAAGTAGAGGAAGTGGATGAGAATCTCATGTTAATCCAGTAGCACATGAGGACATCCCATAGAAGGAAGAAAATTTATGCAGGTAATATAAGGAAATACTTCTTTTTTGACGTAGGTGACCATGTTTTGCTTAAAATATCTACATGTATATATTTTATGTGTTTGGGTATAAAAGGAAAACTATGTATGCGGTTTATCAGTCCTTTTGATGTCTTGGATAATGTTAAACCAGTTGCATAACAAGTTGCATTTCTTATGATTTTGTATTAGGTAAAAATGTTTTTCATGATTCGATGTTGAGAAAGTATGTTCCAAATTCATATCTTGTTTTGAGCCCAGAATTAGTTTAGCTTGAAGAGAACATTTCATATAAGGAGAAACATATTCAAATTAGTGGCCTCACTGGGAAAGTATTGAGGAATTAGGTAATCCACCAGGTAATGGTTTTTTGGATAAACCATTTGGTTTATGAAGCAACACTGGAGTCTTAAAATACTATTAGGGGAAATTACTCTAAAATTTTTTATAAGTGAATAAAATTTAGAGAATGAAATTTCTAGAAGGTGGGGATAATTTAACACCCCAAGGTATAAAAATAAAATTTCAATGAATGAAACATTTGTTTAATTATATTTTTATAGTTACCAGTAAACCTAATTTCCCCATATAATTGTTTTGAATTTCAAAAAATGGATATACATGGTTGCAATATGCAAGTTATTTAGTGTGTGAAAAGACCAACATAATTTTGGTTAAATAGTAACATTCCCTTATGAAAAATATTGTTACCCTTATGAATTGTAACATAAACTTATGAATAATAACCTCACCTATGATAGTATATATATTATATTTACTTGATGTTGTGATATACCCATATCTTGGAATAAGTAAATAAATGATTTAAAATTGATTTATTAGAATAAAATATTTTTTATTTAATTATTTAATTATTCAAATTTAGAGAATTATTTTCAAAAAAATGAGTTAATTTTTGACATCTAAACATCTAAAAATGGTTTTTGTAAATTTTTGGGATATTTTTAGACAGAATAATTTTTTTAATATAAAAATACGGTAAAAGACCATATATATAAATTATCTTTAAGATGAAATATTTTGGACATCATGGTGGTTGTATGCACACTTATCACAAACACACATGCACTTATTACTATTTATGGTCTTGAAAGAATAACTATTTCTTACCCTGGGGAAAATAATAAAATAATAATTAAAATAATATAAAACTCTCCATCTCCTCCACAATAAATACCACCCACTACCACCTCTTCCCCCCCCCCACATCTCATGCCTTGAGTATTGCCTATGTATTCACCAATACCCCTCTGAAAAAATTTCCCCACATCTACGACCTTCTATTCTCAACAAGAGGTCGTGCGCAAGGGACTAATGAAGGATCTCATAGAGAAGAGAAAAAGAGGTAAACATCCCCTTTTTCTATATTTTCTATTATTTTAATTTTATTATCTATTATTATTCATTGCACACATCCCCTTATCCAAGAGGCATGAATGAACCAATAACTTACATAAACTATATTTTATCATTTTTATGGAAGATCCACCATTATAATTCTTCCCCAATCTCACTTATTCATGAAATTAAAACACCATATGTGATGTGTCTATTTACAAACATCATGGATGATGTGATTTTACATTCTTTTACATCCTTCAAGACATGTCATGAAACCATTTTAATTGTTGATCCAGATTATAATATGTGTATAATATCTTTTATATGGTTCTAGAATCTTTTTTTATTGATTTTATAAATTTATAAAACAAAATGAGTTCATTAAAAATGAAGAATCTCCAAAATGACCAAAAAAATATCAGTAATGTTATAACTTATGAATCATCCTCAATCTAGAATTAAAAATGATAAATGGTACAATTTATGGTTCTGGACATATTTCAATACAATTCCATTCCAATTTTGGAGATTAACTGCCCATCGATAAGAATATCCTTTATAAATCGACCATGGAACAATGTGTAGAACGGGCTCGAAAACAATGGAATAAACAAAATATTATTTTTTTAATTTGTGGAATAAAGTTATTATTTGATCCCTAAAGGAGTTAAAAACACGAATATGTTTCTATAAAATATTAATAGCACTATTTTAATTTTCATATAGGTGGATTAAACATGTTTTAGGGAAGTCGAACCCAAGGAAAGGGATCCTCTCTTTATCAATTTTATTTAAGAATCTACTCTATGTTATGTTCTTTTATTTTTAATTATAAAGTATGGGATATATTTTTTCAACTCCCCCATACTACCCTTATGATGTATTAATTTTGATAGACTCATTTATCTATCATTAATCCCCTCCTATGTACACCTCATACCATGCTGAATTTTTGTAAGGGAATTCTAAACCCAATTTCCATTCTTTGGTTTAACCTTCAACATCATTTGTTTTTATCTTTATAGGTTGTTTTTATGAAGTTTTTTTTATATTATTTTTTATTATGTGTATTTATAGTATATTTACATATTCCCTTCATTTAATAAATTCTCTCTTAAATTTTATTGTATCTGTAAAGGTCATTACTCTTAAAATCATTTTAGATGTCTATTTTATGAAATCCAAAGTGATTGTTCTTATTTTTTTATGACATGGGTTTAATATTATGATTTCATGATTTTTTAATACTATAATATCTCTATTATATGTTTTATAGTTATTTTTTAATAACACGTTTCATTATTTTGTGTGTTCGATGTTTATGATCTTAGAGTGATTTTTAATAAAAACATAATTTTAAATGAGAATCTATTTTCCTCAATGGTGTAAATGAGTTATGAAGTTTTTTATTCATGATATGTACCTTGGAAAATATTTATTATGGGTTGATCCCATTATAGCTCATGATATGATGGGTGTGCCCCATTATAGCTCAAGATATGTTCGGTTGAGCCATTATAGCTCATGATATGGCGAGTGATCCCCATTATAGCTCTCAAATGCATTGGGTACTCAAGGGATAGATGTTGACCAACGGGTTATTCCATTTTTATGGGTGGATATAAGAGTGGTATGGTATATATATCCCAAGTCAACAACATGATGTTTCTGTTCATATGATTTTTTATGATTATGTGGTTTATTGGTATTTATGTTGTCACATGACTAATGATATCTTTATTTATATCTATTAATTAGTGTTATATTAATCCTGATATTTTAAATGGATTTTCTTATTATATAAGGATGGGTAAGAGATAGAAGGGAGTTGTGATTAATTGTATGGAGTGTTGTCCAAAAAATCATATTTTAAATTTAATGTTTTGTATTTAGAAAAAAATTGATAATTTTTTTATTAGTATACACTTTTTATGAATTTGATATGTTATATATGAAAGATATTCTAATTCAATAAATCTATAAAACTGAAAAGATACTCATTGTGTAATAATGTATGTTCTTGACAAAAATTTTAGATTATGTATCATTTTAAGGTTTTTTTCTTATAATTGGTTTTAGGTTGATATGTATTTCTAAAATGTATCATTGTTTTTATTCCATCCTGAGGAATCCTTTAATATTTATATCTGAAATGAGTCGTATGGTAAAACATTATATGTATAATTGAACTATTATGTCTCACAAAATCATTAATATAGATTCATTCAAGGAACTCAAGAGGTAGATCATTCCTATCATCTATGAAATATACAAATACAATCTATAAAAAAATAATAGAAAATATAGACTCATTAAACCTAGTAATCATTATATTTACAATGAAAAAATTCATTATAAAATCGTCCTACTTTCATATTGTTACTGGAAATGGTTTTATGCCCCCCTTATGATGTTTACTTTCTACTTTTACTACCATATAGAATACACACCTAGAAAAAAAGTTCATCAGTTTCCAACATCATTTCATTCTGAAAAAACTACTCATTTAGATACTTATACAACATTATTCTATAATGGTGTATAGAAAAATTAAAACCATTTTTGTTATCATGTAGCTCCATTATGAAATTTTTTACGAATGGAACATATAACCTCCTTCATAACACTAATAATCCATCTTTATATGTGATGTCTCTTATTATCTCAAAATTCATTGATTTAATCATACATTGTGAATATTTTTCATCCTAATGATAATCAACTACATTTTTAGTAAATATGGTTTATAAATTTCTAAAAAAGTAATGATATTTCCTATTGAATATTAATTATCATTTCAATATTTATTAAATCCAAAAATAAGCAATATTTTTTAATATTCATAATGCTTAGAATTTCCATAGTCCCTCTAACTGAATTCATAAACCTCCTTGTTTTCTATCCTTATTTGGTAGTTTATAACCAATTGGTATTCTTTTTGTAGTTATAGCCATCTTCCCTGACTCATATTAATCTCATTTGGAGAAAGTGTATACTTAACATTTAATTGTTCCATATATATATAATATCTTTCTATATAGAGGTACTTCAAAAATATCATCAAGGAAAAAATTACACCATCCTACCTAAGATCACTAGTTGGATCACTCTTCTAATGGATCCTAAATTTCCCTGATACATAAGTGATTATTGAATAATTTGACAAATGTACAAAAAAATACATTAATTAAGTCATAAAATTATATTATAAATATTTCATTTCTCCTTATTAATTTCATTATTGGAACAATAATAAATCCCCCATTTATCTCCCCAAAATATCATTCACATTCTCATAAGCATGTGTATTTAACCCCATTACATGTAAAATTCAAGAACATATTGTAAAATCCTAAAATTGTTTCAAAATTAACCCATAGTAACTATAAATACAATGGAATCATGGTAAAAAAAATTTATTCATTGGTGAAGAAAATATTTATACCAAAATTTTTATTGAAGTATAAAAATATATTTTGTTCATATAAAAAATATTGAAATGAAATTAAACACCCATGGTAAAATATTAAAACATATTGAATTTATTATATATTTCATTTTCACTAAGTGTCCCTAGAATTATTCATTTATAATTTTCATTTTTATCATCATTTTTATTGTATATAATTATATAATTAATTAAATATTAAAACAATATACATTATAATCCAATAATAATCCATTAACATAATTAATAAATATTGATGTTTCATTACGTAATCTAAATAAGAATTTATTTATACTCACAAGGATCACATGTCATATAAAATGTAACCATAATTATAATATCCTTCATCCTCCTTAATTGGTGATATCTATATTGATTACTTTTCATTGAAAAAGAACCATGGACCATGATGTAGATCAAATATTTTATCAATTCATAGTAAATGATATTTATTAATTATGATAAAAAATTTAACTCCTTATAATCAATAAAATAACTCAAATACCAATATATATCATTAACAAATTGTATTGGGGATTCAAAAGGTGAAAAAAATTGTTTGTATATTACACACTCCATTTTCATAAAACATTTTCATTTCAAATTGTTTGTATCTATTTGATAGATTACTGTACACATAGCATTAAGATTTAATAAAAGGATACATTCTATCAAAATATTATTATATAATATGATAGTTATTTTCAATCCATTTTAATGAAGGTTATCAATAAGATTAAAAAAATTAAGAAAATATATTCATTATAAATGTATATAAAATTAATTTTCAGGTTACCAGTTAGTTATAGATGAATGTATAAGGCGTTTGAAAATAATGGAAATATTTTTATAAAAAATATATTTTCATATGCCCAAATAATTTATGTAAATATATTTAACACATAATATTTATTGATTTATTTTAATTAAATGTATAAATTATATATTCAATAAATTTTATACTCTATTTTTATGTGTTTTTAACCATAAGAAAAGAATAAATAAAATTTTATTCTTAAAACATTGTTTTTAAAAAAATAAATTTTGGGACATTTTTCCACTTATTTTATAATTAAATTTCCCAAATTTAGAAACATTATTCATAAAATATTACTTCTTTTTTTAAATCAACATTTCAAAATTAACTTGGAATTTTTTTTACATTTCTAAAATGATAAATGTTTCTCCAAATAGTGAAAAATTCTAGTTGACTTTAAGAATTTCCATTTCATTTACGACCATTAAAAACCTAGAAATTATTTTAATATGGTATTAAAAGTAAAATTAGTTAAATTATATATTTATTAATCATATTTCATTCATTAGATTCTATTTCATATAGAATTTTGATATAAATGTTTTTATACATTAGAATATTTTTTGTTTGAAGGCACGTTTTCCCATTATCTGTGAGGAATTAAATTAAAATAGTCCACTTATATGAATATAATTTTTTAAAATTGATTCCACATTTAGAATCTAAATACTTTATGTTATCTAATAAGGATAAAATAATTTTTTGAAGTAATTATCCGCTAAAATAGTAAAAAGTTGTTACTATGGTCAAGGATAACAAGGGTTTACTTTGGATGGGTATAATCAAATAATATAAGTGTTAAAATGAACTAGATGCTAGTCAAAAATCTATTTGATGAATATATTTTACTTATATCACCGATAAAGATCAATAATGACCCATTTTGGAGCAATTGGAATTGGTAAAAAATGTGGTTAAACATTATTGCTTTCAAAACATCCATGTGAGTACTCCCTCCCACATATAAAAGGCCACCCTATCTTATCTCCGCTTTACACATCCAAAACACTTTGGATTGGGAAATCACTACCCAAAACTATTACATAATTATCTGTCATCTTTCTATAAGACTTAGTTTGGATAGTTATTCCACTTAATAATACTTTAATTTTAAACCTATAGGGGCTCTATGAATAATAGGAAGTTAGAACATGAGTAAAGTATATCGATACATAAGGTTATGATGATAGGTATATTGTGTCAAATATCTAAGAAGAATTCATATTAAGATTACAAATGTGGGATATCATTAATTGAACTTATGAACTAGTTTATTGTATTTCAATGTTCCCAATGGAACTATACATTTATGATCCTCATGCATGTGTTTATGTAATGTAGTGAATATTCAGCTAAAATAAGAAATATATATGTATGAGATGTTCATGTTCTTATTGTTGGTAAAAAAATATATATTTAGTTAACCTTTGGAATCTAGTATTAGAAGAAATTATTGAGATCTGTATGGTTATCTATAAAGATAAGTATAGGGATATGTTTAAGTATAAGTCTAACAATAATTCAAATTACAGGAAAATGTTCTAGAATAATGGGAATAGATTGGGCCAGTGGTTTACAAGAAATCACATCCATATATGGATAAAAAATTATGGTGTTGTCACGACCCATCCTATAGGGGCCCAAGCTATGAATCCCCTAGCCCCGATCATATAGGACATGGGCTTGTGACTAGCACTGAGTAGGCATATCACTAACAAATGAGTAATTTATTTAGTACATGTATGCATTAATACATATTATAGCTCAAAAATTCTGAAATGTAAAAACACTAATTAAACAAATGATTGCATACTGCTTAAACCCTACCAAAGAATGACCTGAAAGTAATTTATAGTTTGTTTAACTAGAAAAAAATCCAAACCCACAAAAAATAATGACTTTATAAATGTTCCTAAAACTAATCCATATAAATCCATACCTGAAGGAAATTTAATGTGGCTACAGTCTAAAGACGTAGGAACACCTCACTCTATCAGATCTCCCATGGCTCTGTTTGGTCCTGGTCTACCCTGAAATTTATTAAAAGAATTCTCATCTACACATGACATGAAGAATATTGTAAAAGAATGTGAATGACTGAGTCTAACAATACTCAATTGGACACCACACAACCATAAACAAATACAGTAAGAGATAGATAATTTCATCTCCACACAAGTATATGTCTAAGGAACATAATCAATAATTTCCAAATATTCTAAACAATACCACACAGTTTTGGGTATGTCATACCCACTACATACCACCACAAGGGATTTAGTCTGATCATTCCACGAAGCTCCCATATGGGGGAACACACTCTTGAATATGATAGCACTAATGACATCCATATGAAAAGTATTGTTTGTCGAGAATGTTCATGAGATAGATAAGATAAAATATCTTAAGAGATATGACACATTAGATGACGATAAAAAACATTTCCATGGGGTGAATCCAATAACTCAATCTCGATTAACCTTCTAATTAAGGGATTGACACCCGGGGAAGTTGGTCATGTAAATAGTTAAGGGTCTACCTATGGAATGAATAAAGAATTGAGAATATGTTCTAGGTCTCTCAAGGGTATTCGAATAACTCTAACCTTGAAATATTGTTGAAGGGATCACACTCTTGTGAGTAATAAATGATATAGAAAAAAATCTGGGAAATGATAAAGGGAAATAACCATAAAAAACTCATCCGAGATATGATGGATGAGGGAATAAATTCACATAGAAAAGAGAGGGTGGATAGGGAGGTGTAGTTACACATGATGTTCACCTTGACCCCGGGTAATGTATTTGTAAAAGTATTATTTCACTATAATTTTTTTCATTGAGAACAATACATTGGTCTCATAAGGACCTTCACATCTCAAGGGTTCCAAATCCACTGACGTCTTGTCAATCTAACCCTCTATTTAAAATATATGGTCATGTTACTAATGTTGTCTGACCCAGGTCTGTTCTTTGTCTGACCCGACCTTCTTTACCTAGTCTAACCCATAGGTAGACATGATCTGGTCTGAGTGACCTGACCCAACTTAGTCCTCTTGGATACCTATCTTGGCACAGCTCTCTCGGTCTGGCATACATGCAAATGAGACAACACACCTACCGCATGTGATACAACCCAAATACATGCCCCCTGGTCTCACGGTTGGCCCCTAGAATCCACACAAGCCCAACGTGCTCCACTTACCCATGACCTCAACACCACCATAGTCCCCCTAATTTGGGGACACTTATAATGGTCTGCACCTATTGGCCCTGGTATCTCCCACACAACCCTCATGGTGTCGTATTCCACCTCCTCCGTCATCTAGGACTGTACCCCTAGACCTGTGATGCTACTATCCTACACCAATGGGAGCTAGTTCGATGGCCATCACCTATACTTACATGAACCACTATCTCCGAAATATCTCTTCATGCCATCACCATCACACTTTCACTACGTTGTGCTGAATGTGGATCCATATATTCAGATCATTGAACCATGAATGGGGGCACAATAATCAATAATTTTCATAGGATTTTCAAAGAATGTATAACACATGAAGAAAACATGAAATTTGGGGAGAGATTAATCCCACAATATATTCTAATGAGTGGATCTTGGGCATTGTTCATGTCAGGCAAGATTCATCTTTATTAGAAGGGAAATATTGAGCAATTTAATAAATTCCTCGAAACCCCCTCCCCCCAAATTTTATACCCATCCCTAAACGATTGATCCATGGATGAATCAGTTCATGTATTGTTATGATTTCATCATGAGATGTAATGAATAGGTAAAAAAGATGATGAAACAACTACCATGATTTGTTGGTTTCAAATGCCGATGAAGAAAGAAGTTGTTCCATGATAATTGATGAAATCCTTTGATTTTTCCGCATGTCGGTCATCGATCCATGATCTTGTAATCATTTTCCAGGTGAAAATCATCTATGATCTCTCTAGTGATTCGTTGGAATTCCTAGGGTTGTGTGGAAAAGCCAATGATTTCATTATAAGGAATATTTTAAATGAATAATCATCACTGAATCAAATAAAATAGTTTATACTTAAATATTTGTATTATCATTATGTCCATAAACTAATTATCTCATACAACCCTTTCTAGTTGATTTTAGGCCACTTATAAGGTAATTTCTATGCTCTTAACTCAACATTGCCATCATATTTCTGATTTAGGACCGGTTTATATGTTATTCCATTTTTTTCAGGAAAAACTACTCGCACATTCTGTTTAATGTTTTATATTTTTTAAACATTTATTATAGGCTCACCAGGCCTTTAAACATCACTCCATGTTGGTGATGACCTCAAAATAATTGAATATAATATTTAAAATAATACACAAAAAAATTATGATGTTAAATTCTCCCCCACTTAAAGATTTAGGTCCCCGAAAATCCAAAACAAACAAGGCTATTGAAAAATATGTTGGTACTACTTACAAATCTGAGAATCCCTCCACTACATGCACTCTTAGAGATTCAGGTGCTGACATGGGACACAAAACAAGGGAATTTCTTTTCCATGATAGATACTCTGATTTTGATCCTCAATCCCCATTGGGTACTCAAAAATGTCTCTCTATCTTTGATCTCTAGCTCCCCCTATCGTTGACATGTGATTGGTCATGCACATACCTCTTCATATGCAACCTGTGGATGACATAGTGTAATCAGTGAAACTATGAGGGTAGAGATAGGTGGTATGCCACCTTGCTAACTATCCATTGAATATGAAAAGTTCCAACGAACCTTAGAGATAACTTTTCACTTCAAAAAAATCACTACAATCCTTGTCGAGGAGGGATCCAATGGAAAAAATGGTCTACCTACTCGAACTCTGGGGGTATGTGTCTTATTTTGGAATTTTACCTTAGTTGGCTCTATGTAATCTTCATCCACTTATAGATGATTTGAATCTTCTGAGTAGTAGTTCACACCAACACTAGGTCCCTGAGTGCCAACTCTCCTAGGTCAGTCCAACAAAGAGCTAACCTACAGGTTCGCCCATACAAAGCCTCAAATGGTCCCAAACCATTGGTGGAGTATAATCTGTTGTCTTATACAAACTCGACTAGTGGTAGGAAATCCTCCCTACTGGGACCGAAGTCCAAGATTTAGGCCTTCAATATATACTACTGAACCATAATTTTCCTCAATATCTAGTCATCCATCAGGGGTTGAAATCCCGTTCTCAATCATAACTCTATCTCAAATGCCTATTATAAATCCTTCCACAACTAGGATGTGAAATGAGCATCATGATCAGAATCAATTATCAAGGGAACTCAAAAAATCCAAATATTCTCCTACACATAGAGGTGTCCCATGCTCTATACGAAACTCTTCTATGAAGTGAGATGACTTAGTGAGTCAATCAACAATCACCAAGATGTTACTGTGTCCCTTGGACATGTGTGGTAAACCCATCACAATGTCCATAGATATCTCATCCCATATTTACTATGACACCACATGGAGTTGAACTAAACCTTATAAAACATAGCGCTCAACCATCACATGCTGGCATGTAAGGCATAAATAAACAAACTCTTCTATTTCTTTCATCATTGCTGACCACCAAAACCGACATTGGTGGTCCAGGTACATAATTTCCACACAAGGATATAACTCTAAAGGGTATGTGTGAAACTCTCTCAAAACATCCTTTTATAACACCACTGGTATAACTATTCATCCTATAAAAACAATAATGGGCTCCCTGCCTTTAAAATATCCATCTAGAGAATGACCTATGGATAAATGAGCATAAAGATTCTTATACTTAGTATCCCCAAATGTGCCCCCTAACTCAATATAAGAGTGTAGGGGAAACAACTATCTATTATAGTTAATATCCTCCATATGCATACATAAAAGGTAACTGCAATGATTCAAACTACTCTGACATCTCATCCAACAACAGGGAACTCAATCTCTTGATGAGAGCATCAGCCACCGCATTTCCCTTACTAAGAGTATAGACAATCATAACGTCATAATCTTATAAGAACACTTACGACTTCCTCCATCTCAAGTTCATATCCTTTTGAGGGAAGATATACTTGAGACTCTTATAATAATAAGAGGTGATAAACCTATCATTCATCCAGTATTGTCCCTACATCTTCAATTAAAAGACCACCCAAGAAATCCCAAGATCGTGGGTTATATATTTCTGGTTATGTGGCCTCAATGGGAGAAAACCATACGCAATCACCGCTTTCATCTGCATCTGGTGACAACTGTGACTATTCCTCAATTCATTATAAAACAATATATATTTGATACCGTCATTTGAAAATATCATGATCGAAGTGCTCATCAATCTCTACCTTAAATCCTAAAAGGCCTACTGGAACTTATCCTTCCACACGACTGATGGCCCCTTTCAGACCAAATTAGTCACGGGTGCTGATATCCTAGAGAAATCAGCTTTGAATCTATAGTAATATCCTTCCAAACAAAGGAATATTTGAACATATATCATTACACTTGGCGGATTCCATGATAACACTACCTAAACCATGGTCGTTCCCACTACCACTTCATATAATGAGATAACATATCCTAGAATCTATACTACTTGCATCCATATCTGACACTTTGAGAGTTTCCCATAAATCTGGTTCTCTCAGGGTATGTCCAAAACCATTCTTATGTTTCTTACATGGTCCTCCCCGGAAGCTGAGTGCACTAGGATATCATCAATGAAGATTACCATGAACGTGTATATGTATGGATAGAAGATATACTACATGATCCCCATGAACACTATTAGGGATTTCATCACACCAAATGGAATCACCGTGTAATAATAATGACCATAGTGTCATATGAAATCTATCTTTGGTACATCCTTGTCCCATACTCATAGTTGGTGATATCCTAATCAAACGTCAAACTTCAAGAACCATCGTGACCATCTCAGTTTTTTGAATATGTCATCAAGCCTTAGTAGTGGATATTTATTCTTCATAGTATTAGGGATAAGGAATAGGTAGTCCACAAACAACCTCATGAACTCTTATTTAATTTTGGAAAACAACAATGGGTCACCAAGGGTGAAAAACTTGATCTCATGAATCCATTGTGCAAAACACCCTTCAAATTCACCCTCAAATTGAAAGTCCACATCGGGGCCATATGATATACTAGTGAGGATATCAGTGCCATACCATAGTGTGATTTGACAATGATGTCTATCTACAGGTGGGGAGGTAATCATAGAACATCATTGGGGAATATATCCTCATACTCCACCTCAATTGTTGGGAACTGGGAAGTCAAAACATCTTTTGGACTGAAGATTAAGCTCCCGATGAGATGGGTGATTGGATACACCCTCCAATACACAAGTCCATCCCATGCTTCCATGGTTTTGTTTTCAATGAAAAAAGAAAACCACATTACATCACTAGATACACACTGCACCCATCAACAAAAATAGTCTATCTCAACATGTACAAAATATAAAAAATACATACCAAGAATGACATCATAACGACTCGATGCTACCACAAAGAGGTTTCAACTGAAACTCTCACCTCTAAAGGTATGTTCACACTTTCATTACAGATGTTTGGTCATAGAGTCTACACCCATAGGTATCTCCATGCATAAGGGCTGAGTTAACAATTCTACTATAATATCAAGGTCTCATAAAAGAATTGTTTCGAGAATATATTAGTATATATTCCTCTCTCTAGGATCACTAGATCCACCGTGTGAACCATGAACTATAAATCTTTTATCGTGGGACCTCCTCCTAAAATGTTTCCCACATTCGGATACTTGAGGTTGATATTGACTCCCTGTTTCCAATGTCTCTAATCTTTCTTGTCCTCTATTGACTGTAACTGTATATCTCTGCTCATCCAGGAAGCTGTCAACCAACAAGTTCCACTCATGAACCCACAACATAACTAGGAATGCTCATATGGATAATATTGTCAAAAAGTCTTCTACAGAGACCACTCTTGAAGGATCGTGCACTTATTTACTGATCCCTTACTATATCCATTGAGTACCCATAAATGTTAGTGAACCTTGATGAATAATCAGATACTATCATATTTCCATCATGATCTAATGAAGCTCTTATATATGCACAAATCTATGAATAACTGCTGATAACTACTCTTTGAAGATGTTTTTGATCTATATCAATATGAATGTCACCTCATTATGAGTCTATTTAGACAAACAACACCATCACCATACTGAGTCTTAAAAAAAGGTTCACCACCAGGACCACCATTTGATCGGTTGGTGTTCTAACTAAATGGAAAACATAAGTCACTACCTAATGTCATTCCTAAGATTCTTGATGGTCAGACTCACCTTAGAAGCTACAAAGTCTATTTCTTAAAAACTCATAAAGTTTTCCCAACTTGTGCTTCGCATATGATGGTACTGTAGTCACCCTAAGCTATTCAACTAGTGGTGGTACTACTAGTCCACCACATGGAGGTAACATTTGGGAAACTATTCCTTGTACTAAAGCCTCAAATCTAAGGGGTTCATCATCCTAATCAAGATGATGAATCCTTTTTTTATCCATCGCAATATCATCCTATAGTAAAACAATGTTTACCACAATCAATCAGAAAATATGGATAAAATACTCATGAAGGAATTGAAGATCACAACCCATTCCTACATTATGCATATTCCATTTTTCCCTACAACTATTTTTCTCATGTACCGAGTTGAAATGTAGGTAATTAGAGTCTTGGTGTATATATAAGTCTGCTTCCACAACAACATGGGATTCCCTTTCCAAAAATCTAAACTCAAAACACATAATACAATTTCCCCATACCAATGTTACATAATCCCAGTACTAAGGTTGAACCAACAGGCCTTTGATACCACCCTATCACAACCCTTCCCATCATATCCCAAGCTATGATTCCTCACGCCCACCTCTAGTAGGTTAGGGGCAGGTGACCCGCACCGAGTTCGTATATAACTAACATGGGAGGAATTTCCTTTGTACTTCTACACATTTACACATCTTCAATCCCACAAATATATAAATGTGAAATGAATATGTGAACTAATGAATGTGTAACACTAAAACCCATCCATTTTAAGACAAAATATTAATGTAAAAAATGGTAAACTAGAAATAATATAATCCCACCAAATAGAAATTCCATAAATAAGTTAATGAATCTCATCTGAAGAAATCCCTAACTAATGGAAATGTACAAGGGACACTGTTTGAATACATAGGGACACCACGATCTGTTTTGCCTCACAAGGATCCTTATCATCTTGGTCCTCCCAGAAAACTGTCAAAATATTGCTCATCTTCACAAGGAAGGACACATTTGGGAAAATCCAGTGAAGGGGTGAGTATAAGAATACTCAGTATTTTACCCCAAAACCCCAATGAAATAAAAAGATATATACATATATATAGAGTGATATCTTCTCAAGAATATGTCCGCAAAACATTTAACAATAATATCTAGGATTACTCAACCATACAATATAGTATAGGGTACGTCATATCCACTGCATATCACCACTAGGGATTTACTTTGAATATTCCACGAGGCACACATATCAGAGAACACACTCTAGGGCCTGATAACACAAATTAAATCCATCTAGGAATTACTCTTTATTGGGAACCATCATGATATTGATATACTGACATATCTAAAAAGATGTGATACATCAAATAATGATCACAACCTTATCTATAGGGTAACACCAACAAATTAGTCTAGATTAACCAACTAATTAGATGATCAAAACCCGGTAAAGATGGTCGGTCAGATACTTAAAAATCTACCTAGGTAATAATAAATGAATAGAGGATCCACTCTGGGACTCTCTGGGGATTCCAAAAACTATATCATGGAAATCCTGCTGAATGGGTTATACTCTTGTGACTATAAAATTATACCAAAAAGCATTAAGGGGAATGATTAAGTGAATGATCAAAAAAAAATCATCCATGATATGATGGTATATGGAATGAATTCACATAGAATATAGAGGGTGAACATTGAGTAGTAGTCACCCATATAGTTTCACTTGTCACTGGGTATGTCCCGGGTAAATAGCCTCTGTTCCTAGAAATAAATCCAAGATAAATTCTTACATTGGTCTCATACGGATCGACTCATCATAAGGGTACCAAATCCACTGATGGGGCATCAAATGGAAACTCTGTTCAAAAGATGTGATGATTTTATTGAAATGGTTCAAACATGGTCATGTTAAGGTCCAACCCAACCCACTTGACCCATCCTGACTTACTGGCTGACCTTACCGAGTGTGGTCAACTAGAGCCGACCCAGTCCGGTCTACCCCAAACTATCTTGGTCTGTTGGGCTTGGACCAGTATACTAGGCAACCAAGCATAACATGACTCCCTTGGTTCAACACACATGCATGTGGGCCATCTCTTCTGTAGCACGCAGCCAACCCCAATTGTGTGCCATGTCCCCGTAGTGCCCCGTAGTGTCCCATAATGTTAGCCCATCATGTCTCCATGTGCCCTTGGAGGTAAACTATCTAGTGGCCTCACCACTACCATGGCCCCCCACTCTGTGGTCGCCTACCGCATTCCGCACCTGCTTTCCCTACCGACACTCATGTGGCCCTGATTGTGCCATATTCTGCCTCCACTGTCAGCCTGGACTGTGCATCTAGACCCATGTCGCCGCGCGCCTGGAGCATCTAGATCCACTCTATGGCCTCCATTGTGTGTCACCTCCAAGACTGTTTTGAGCCACTATCCTGACCATGTCCCACCACCCTATCAAAGTCCTACCTTTGTTGCATCATGTCAAACTCTGATTAGAAAATTCATATCGTTGTGCCATGAATCAGTGCTGCAATTACTGATCATTTTCTGTGGGTTTCAAAGCGTAATGAAAACATAAATAATGCAAGAAATTTTGTGAAGAAAATAAATTCACAATAACTCCCAAATAATGAATCTAGAACTATGCCTATGTTGGAATCGATTTTTCATTGTTAAATGGGTAATGAAGTGGAATTTAATGTATCTCCCAATAAAAAAACCCAGAAATTAGTACCCATCATTCAATGATCAAAAATAACATAAATATATTCAAGGATTGGTCCACATCTATCATGATATATAATGAATTGAGAAAAAATGATGAAACAATTTCCATACCTCATTGGGTTCAGACACAGATGAATTACAATGTTGAGCAATGATCATTGGAGAGATCATTTTATTTTTTCACGCACTAATCATCATTCCATTATTTGGTCATTAGTAACTGATGGAAAATCTTCTAATCTCTCCCTAAAGACTCATTGGAAATCCCAGATTTTTGCAGATAACCCTTTGATTTTTTCATAATGATGATTTAAACAAAAAAATCATCACTCCAAAAAATAAAATATTTTTCCCCATTATGTCCAAAAACTAATTTTCATACCTAACTTGTGATGGTCTATGTCAGAACCTACCTCATGTAAATTCATTACTTTAGATACAAAGATACCTTTTTTTTTTATCAGGTCACATGTTTTTGAAGTTATTCCATTTTTTTGGAAAATCGCTCACATGTACAATTTAATGTTTAATATTTTTCCAACATTAATTACAGGTAACCTATGACTCAAAAATTTCACACCTTCTCAGTGCCTAGTCTCAAAAATAATTCCATATAATATTTAAATTAAAACATGGAAAAATTGGGTATATTGTAGATGGGGATTTGACATAGAGGTACATAGGGGTAATAACTAGAAAAGAGAACATTGAGTTGGACTTCATCATCTACAACTACCCAAAAATGGTCCTTAATGTATAACTATATTGAATATATTATTGAATATGTTTTAAATATTCAAAAAATCAAAACAAACCATCCTAAATATTTTCAATAATGACCATCAATAACCTAGGTTAAGCCTAAGGTGTTATATATTGAAGATAATGAGATATTATTTAGACATCATTTAAATGATATTTAATTCTTATTGTGTTTCCAATAATTATTATTATATATTAAACTATTCTTTTTTATTTTAATCAATATTCGGTACGAAAAGGAAAAAATTAAAGGTTGAATTTGATAAACAATGTGTTGATGTGAATCTAAATGGGATAATTAATGGAGTGAAAGATATTGTAACTAAATTCAATAATTAATGGAGTGAAAGATAATTTTATTTTTTTTCGAATTAGTTTTCATGATATATGATTTCCAATTCACATATTAACCAACCATTGGACTCACTAAATATGATAAGGATAATGTTTACTGAGATTTTGGGTGGTGGACACCACTGAGTAAATAAGATTCAATTTCTTATATTTCAATAATGTGGGAATACTCACTCCCTATAATTTCTCAATGGAATGGGAATATTTTTTTAGTGTGTAAAATAAAGACATGAATTAATTATTTTCTAAAAAAACAAATATATTTTGTTAACATAATGGTTTAGAATTAAGTTCTTTCTATGGAATCAGTGATTATTGAATTTTATAAATGTGAAAAATATTGGCATTATTAAAATTGATTTCCAAGGGTGAAATCACAAAAACAAAATCATAATGTTTTTTCATGAAATGTTAATACTATTGATGTTGAAGATACTAAGAATGAAATATAAAATTTTAGCCTATAATAACAATATTTTGTTTGTTAAACATAAGAAAAATGATTAAATTGATGATGATAAATGTAAAAAATGATTTATATTGGATATTGTTTTAATGTGTTAGTACGGAATAAGATGATGAAGTCTAGTTAATAGTTTAATAATGATGTGGAATTATTGAAGTGATAATCTAATAAAATTCATGAATTCTGTTATTTTAATCATTAAATATATAATAATAGTTCAATTTATGTTTTTCCCTGAGGATTCGAAAGATTTTGTTAAATAGTACTAATGACCTTAAAAAATGATTTAATGGAACAATTATATTTTACCAAAAACAATTTATTACGAGAAGATAACACATAATATGTCCCTAATTTTGATATAATGGTGTTTGTATAAAGAAATAATAGACATGAATAATGTAAATTAGATAATATTGATGACAATAGAAGTGATATATTATTTCTATAAATGCTAGTTTATGTTATCATTAATGGACCTTAAAAAATATTTATTTTTATAGAATATATTAAATAGTATGTAGATTTATTTAATGATTGAGGAATTATATATATTTTTATAATGGTTTTATGGTAATTATATTTATTACCATGTTTTAAGAAGATATATGCCCAAGAATTGATATATTTGGTATAGAAAAATCAAGAACTAATTTTTGATATTTAGTGGATTAATGAAAAGTTTATTCTTGAAATTATAGGTTACCTTCTTTATAATTTTTTTCATTTATGAAGGGTTATAAATTTAATCATATATGGAACGGTTTCAGTTGATCTCTGTATGATGCTGTATTAATTAATTTATTATTTAAAATATGATGATTTATTAATATTATGTAACCCATGAATAAAATTTTTTGTAATAACTAGAGATAAGAGGAATGTATCATCATTATTTTATATATAATATTATTTTTTAATGCGTCATGCATGAAAAAATAATATTTTATAATAAAAGACAATGTTGAAAATTGATAAATGCACAACAAAAGGATAATATTGGGCTTATGAAATGGAATTAAATAAAGTAATAATACATTCTTATGAAAATTAAATGAGGAAAAATGGTTCAAAAAATTACTCTAGTACCATTATTTCTAATGAAGTGGCGGTATTTTCATACAACCCAATGTTATGGCTCTTGGGATGATAATTTTTTAGATTAATCTATTTTTTATGATCGACCATCTCTATCACTACCAATATTCATTTATTCTTTTTTTCCATGTCCATATTTTCATCTTCCAACCAATTTTCACCAATTTGGAGTACTAGTTATTAATTCTTGAATATGACCTTTGTAATTGTTTTCTATTCTATAAAGCGGCTGTTTAATTGTCAATATTCCTGATGTGTGTTTTCCATGAATGAATTATCAAATGTTAAACCCATTGAACAAAAATTAAAATTTTGATGATAAATTTTTTTAGTGTGATATACTCTAGAACCCTAAGATTTTTTTAAATAATGTTTTAAAATAAATATAATTTCATTGATAAATTCTGTTACACAGGTCTCGAAATTTTAACATAAAGTGACATACTACTAAAACTTTATTATTTATATGGTAGTTGTAACATATCCTTTGGAATGAAGTGTATGAATATAATTAACTAAATTAAAAAACTTTATGTTTTAAAAATTTAATTAAAGTTAATTTGTTGGTTACTAATTAATAAGATATAATATATTAACCATTTGAAAAGAGAGGAATACTTTTTAAAAAAAAAAATTGAAGAAACATGTTTTATCTAATTAAGTAAAAAAATAACATTTGGTGAAATATTTTATAGAAATTTATATATTATATATTCATTCATAAATTTAATATTCTTATTAAGTGTATTCTATATAATAGATAACAATAAATCAAAATTTTCATGTCACCTATATATTTTTATAAAAATAATTTTTATCACAATATTCGATATTAATTTAAATTTAATATTTTACAATAATATAATGTTTATGAAAAAAATAACTTTATTTATTAAAATAAATTTTATCAAAATTTACAGGGTCATTTGTTAAAAATATTCTATAAGATAAATATTATTTTGAATAGTTAAAAATACTATTTTATTTACAATTTTCATTTCATATGATGAATTTTAAGAAATAAAAATTGATTTATGATTGTCTTAAAAGAAAAATTAATTCAATTAAATAATTGTTTATCTAATTTGTGCATTCTAAATCTATTATATATATATATTTTTTGTGTGAATATATTTTAATCTTTTGAAGATTTTTTTCTTTGGAAAATCGAAATCTCATCTCATTCATGTGATAAATTTTAAATTAAAATTTTCAAAATATTTTATTTGAATTTGAAAAAATGGATTAAATATTTTAAATAATGATATTTTATATTATAGACTGGGTTTTTATATAATTTTCTACAATGTGAATAATAAAAATTGGAAAAAATTATTACCGTAATTAAGGTTAATATAGGTTTACCACTGCTAAACAGAAATGTTATGGGGTATAATGAAATATAAACTTGTATAAAACAAATTTTATATCCATACTGAGACATTATAACCTATAATTTTTTGTAATGAACCATTTTTAATCATTTTGGACTGTAATAAATAGGGGTATACTATATTCTCTTTAAAAATTTCATATGTGCCATATCCCCCACCTATAAAAGGAAGCCCACGCTCTATACTCCTATTCACATTTGAAACCCAAATTTTCACCCAATACCTACCTAAATACATTTCATAATTCCCTATCCTCATCCTAGAGGGATGATTTTTTCATGGAAATCATCCAAAATGTCTTTAGGTAAAAAACTAAAGAGGCTCTCTGAATAAGGGGATGTTGAAACATGTAAAAAGAGAGTCGAGTACTAATGTTATGATTACATGTAAGACATGTGGTATTTTTTATAATGGTTGTAGATATGATGAACATAGTGAGGTATTATATATAACCCTTGTGATCATATTTTTTATGATTCTGATTTTTCAAATTCAGCATACATTTATGACCCTCAAGTGTGTGTTTTTGTAAAGTAATTAATACTCTTCTAAAAGTTATAATTGTAACATCCCAAGTAAGTAATGAATAATATATATTTCTATCTATGTCTATTAATGATTAAGATAGTGTTATAGAGGCTTAAAAGGAAAATAAATACAATCTTATGCATGGAATACACTAATATTCTTAAAAGATTGTTTTACTGCCTTTTGATGGCAAACCATTTTTGAATATATATTTTGACAATTTTATAAACTATGTTTGTCAAAATAAACTTATTCTTTATGATTGGGACATCAAAATTTACTTTGTGTGAATTTTTGGTATTTTTCTGACAATGTTCATTTTTTAATGAATAGTGAAAAATACTGCATTTTACATCAAAACTGCTTTTTAACCTAATTTATTTATATTATTAGATTATGTTTTGAATTGGTTTTGAAGTGAAATTAGAATATATTTTTACCATTTAATCCAATGGTGGTCATTGGAATCAATTTCACTTTGAAATTGGACTTAAACTAGTATCAATCTTTTGATACTTATTGTTTTGTAAAAACACGCTATTTGCTCTGGCAGCGGGAATTAATTATTAAATTAATTAATGTGACTTATATCATTTGAATTTTGAAAAATAGACTTCATTTTTGAATTCGGAATATCAAATATAGCTTAGGGTGAATTTTTGGTAATTTTCTGAAAAACATCAATTTTTGATGAATAGTGAAACCACTAAGTGGTAATCAAGCAAACTGATTTTTCAGTTAAATGAAATTTTACCACTAATGTGTATTGAATTTTGAAAATCCGACATACATGGTTGTCATTAAGAAGTAAAATGTGGTTCAATGAGATTAAAATAATTTTTTGGTGAATAGTAACTTATTAAGTTTTTAATCGCGATTAGTGGTAATTAGTGTAGTTTAAGGTATAAATAATGCTTTAATAATATGAAATGACCTAGACACATGTCCCAACCTTATTTGTTGTGTCATGGCCGACCAATACAAGCCATGGGTCAACTTGGGGACCCCATGGAGACATTTTGGTTGGGAAATGACATAAATAACTTTTTATTAAATGTTAAAGTAAAAATGACACAAACAAGAGATGTTTTACAAAAACAATTTTTACATGGGGTTATGAAGATAAGATTTTTTATTATAAATAGTAATTGGAAAGCTAAAAAGATTTCCTACATTATAGTATTTTTTATGATTTTTAGACATTAAATAAATTAAATTATTTATGGCATAATAATGATGCAGCGATGACATCATTATTTGATGATTTAAATAAAATGGAAAGATAATGTAAAATCTATGAACTACACATGTCCAAAACTTATTGGATGAGTGGATTTCGAATCCTTATCACCTTATCCACGAATTATATCAATGTGGGACCTTTTGAAACCGAAACACATTTTCAAATAAAGTAATATTTCTTTACTTTCCAAAAGTTCCCCTCCTCTCCTCTTATAAAAGGCCCCCACCTCTACCTCATTTCACACACTAATCAGCCTTTGTCTCGGCCAAACCCTACCCATTTACCCTATCCACATCCCTCTCCTCATCCTAGAGGATTCCCTTTGGGCATAATCCTTTCAAAGGAAGCCTTTAGACTCAAATCAAAAGGAGATACACTTTTAAATGTAATTCATTCTCTCATGTTCATTTGTTTTATTTTGCTTCTCCAACCCCCTAAACTCTTTTTATTTACTTCTTTTGTAACAACACCAGTATATTCAATATACTAGGATGTTTTTATAAGATATATTTGAGCTACACACTCACACAACTACATCAAATGGTTAAAGAACATACGGTTTCCGTGGATGGCGAAATTCTGCCTCCCGAAACGATGATTGTTCAATACTCATTTAACACTTTAAAAGGTGGCCATTATGATGTCACTATTTTTATATATGATATATAATATGACTATGTTTTCCTTAAGCTTCTGTTTTTTTTCATTTTGGGCATACCTTTATGGTTTCCATTATGGGTAAACACGATATCTTCATTTTAGGAAGTGCGGACTACCGCCCCCTGAAAGTGATTTGATTCATTAATACCATATGTGGGATGTTTAAAGGATAAAGTTAATTATATTATATATGTTATTATACTGGAATTATAATATACTCTTATATCATTATGATTCCATTCCAGAAAATATGAAATAGAAATGGAAGTAGCGTTCATGCGTACGTACGGCTTACCGTCTCCATGAATGGTGCATTTCATTTCTTACCTCTAAATTTGATGTTATATTATAAATACATGTATATGATGAATATATATGATATATATGTTATCCAAATCATTAATATCATTTTGGATATAACGAACCTATGACCAAATTAACAACATGTAAGTGTAAGAAGTCTATTTTTGACTTAAGAACCAAATACAGACAAAATGAACATTATTAACTTAAATGATTACATGATGTTCATAACATGGTATAAAAGGAATAATGAACTTGAAAAAGATTCTTAAGCAAGTAGATATTAACTCAAGTTTATTATTCAGGAGATTAAAGAACGGTCGGGTCAAGTCGGAGATTAGGTATGGGACTTCGTCACAATCTCCTTTCATTGAGGCATATTTTATTTTATACACAACTTTCTTTTATACGGTGTATAAACCCCTTTGACTTTTACGTTTATTCAAAAGGAATCTTTTTTATACGAAGCGTTTACTAAACGAAAAAAGGGAACGTTTTTGTCGTACGTATGCGGCGACAATGACTTCTCCGTCGTCGTAACCGTTACTTGAGTTTCGGCTTCCTCTACAAGCCATACCTTCTTTTTTTAAAAGAAAAATAAATACCATGTTTTACTTTGGTATTGAAAATGGTTTTCATAATGTTTTTATTATATCAATGTGTTGTATTGATATCTCGTGATTGAAATGTGGAAATGTTATGTTTCCTTTATGCATGTTTTATGTGATATGATTATGTTATGGTTCTTGGGCATTATTATGAAGACGGGTGGTTCCGTGATAAAATAAGGGCGGGTGAGCCCGTTATAGCTCTCCAATGCATTGGGTAACGTGAAGGAGTGAAACGTTAAGGTTTCTCCGAAGAGATTTTAGGGAATATACTGTGATGGGTATTCCAAACGTAACCAAGAGGGTTACTCCCTACGTAAGAATGTTATGAATGCCTCAAGTTACCTTTATGTCTTATTATTTCTATGATTTATTTATGATTTTATGAGGTATGTTAAAGTTCCTATGTTTTATGGGTAAAGTATGATTTCATTCTTATGTATATATGAACTCATGTTTCCTTTCCATGTTTTTTTATAACCCATACTGAGTTTTTATGCTCATCCCAAGTTTTTGAAATGTTTTTCACAGGTCAAGGGAAAGGTACATGATAAGATGATAGAGTCAAGGATGTGTCAAGAAATAATCCATGTTTTATTTTAAATGTGTTTCCATTGATGGGAATGAAGAATACTATCTTTATGTAACCACTTTGTTTATATGTGGAATGTATTGCATGTTTTATGATCTAATTCTCTAAAACTCTAAACCCGAAAAGATCCTCAATGCGTAATCTTGTAATAACTCAAGATTATGTGAGGTTTAAGGCTGGGGCCTTATAGTTGGTATCAAAGGTCGGTTTAGATAACTTTAGGAGTTAGAATTCTATTATATGATTATCCAAAAATATTTTTTTTTCGAAATGATATAGCATTTAAAGATTACCATGTTGCTTCATCTAAGACATGTTTGTTCAGAATGGTTTTCCGCAGAGGAAACAGGGAAGCAGTGCTAGGAAGGCATACAGAAGGAAATAACCTTCCGAATCAGCATCCAGAAATGGTCAGAATTGGAACTGAACAGTTTGTTGCAGTAATGGCGCAGTTGACTCAAGCGATAAATGGCGGTGGTATCCATACACGAGATCATCCAGACCAACCGCAGAGGAACATGTCAGTGGTGGAACATTTCATGAGGCAACATCCACCATCATTCAGAGGATAATCCGACCCTGTGCTAGCTGAAGGGTGGATTAAAGCACTGGAGAAGATTTTTGATGTCATGGGGTGTTCAGACAATCAAAAGGTTTGTCTTGCTATTTACCGTTTGGAGGGTGAAGCAGATCAGTGGTGGTCTATGGTTAAAAATATCAGGGATGCCGATGAGATTGATGCTCTTGACTGGGATGAATTCAAAGGTATGTTTCTTGAGAAGTATTTTCCTAAGGCTGTTCGACTTAGGATGGAAAATCAATTCTTGGAATTGAGGCAAGAGGAAGACTCAGTGGCTGCCTATGAAGAAAGGTTCAGTCGATTGGCAAGGTATGCTCCAAATTTTATCCGGGACCTTGATAGTAAAATCAATCGTTTTTTACTCAGGATTAAAGCCAAAGTATCGAAGGGAATTAGCTTCTTGTGAGTTTAAAAGTTATGAAAAGCTTGTTCGATGTGCTGAGAAGGTGGAAATGGAGTTTTCCGATGACCAAGTTTTCTATAACAACCAGCAGAAGAAGAGACCGAGGTGGCAGGAGAAAGGTACGAATTCTTCAAAAAAAGTCTGATGGTAAGAGAACTAAGTTTCCAGTTTGTGATAAATATGGCAAAAGGAATGCTGGGGAATGACTTCTGAATTCTGGGAAGTGCTACCGATGTGGTAAGATGGGACATATGCCTCGTGATTGCACTGAAAAGGATCAAGGTGAAGGTAAGAACAAATTTGATTTACAGTTAGTGAAATGTTATAAGTGCAATGAGATGGGTCACTATGCAAACGAGTGTCCGACAAAGAGCTTGAGTGATGGGAAGCAGTTAGACTACAAGCAGAAAGGGGTGGTGAAATCCTTTGCAACTACTTCAGCAGATGTCGGTCCATCAAATGAAGTTGTATCAGGTACTTTGTTTTTTCAGATTATGCCAGTGTGTTGTTTGATTCGGGGTCTACACATTCTTTCATCTCTGAAAACTTTTCTAGTAAAATGGGAATACCATCTCAAGAAATGACTCCTGAACTTTTGGTAAAAACACCTGGGGGAAGTGTCGAGGAAAAAAGAATTTATAAGAATCTTCCTATCCTTATCTGTGGAAAGAACCTACTTGCAAACCTTATTGTTCTACCTCTAGTAGAGTTTGATGTTATCCTGGGTATGGATTGGCTCTCTATTTACCATGCTAAGATTGACTGTATGGCTAAAGAAGTTTCTTTTCAGAAAGACTTTCAGTTTGTTTACAAGAATGAACCCTTACTTTTGACTACATATCAAGAGGCCGAGAAACTTGTGAAAGATGGAAATGAATGTTACCTTGCACACGTCGTTGAAAATAAAGGAACTATTCAGATTAATGATGTGCCACTGGTAAATGAGTATCCTGATGTTTTTCCTGATGAGTTGCCTGGAATAATACCAGATCGGGAAGTTGATTTTACTGTTGACTTAGTTCCTGATGCTAATCCAATTTCAAAACCCCCTTATCGAATGGAACAAATTGAACTTTTAGAGTTGATGGAGCAATTGCATGATTTATTAGAGAAAGGTTTCATTAGACCTAGCACATCACCATGGGGTGCTCCTGTTTTATTTGTTAAAAGGAAAGATGGTTCTATGAGACTTTGCATTGATTATAGAGCCTTGAATAATATCACTGTTAAGAACAAATATCCTTTGCCTCATTTCGATGATTTGTTTGATCAGCTCCAGGGAGCTCAGTTTTTTTCAAAGATTGACTTGAGATCGGGGTACCATCAGCTGAAGGTAAAGGAGGCAGATATTCCGAAGACCGCGTTCCGTACGAGATATGGCCATTATGAATTTGTAGTAATGCCTTTTGGGCTAACCAATGCACCTGCTGTATTCATGGACTTAATGAATAGAATTTTCCATGAGTTCTTGGATAAGTTTGTGGTGGTTTTCATTGATGATATTTTGGTGTTTTCTAAAAGTAAATAGGAGCATGAAAAACATTTAAGGGTTATCTTGCAAACCTTAAAAGAAAAGAAACTGTATGGGAAATTCAGAAAGTGTGAGTTTTGGTTGCAACAAATTTCTTTCCTTGGTCACATTGTTTCTAAAGATGGAATAACTGTTGACCCTGTAAAAAAAGGTTGTGGAAAAATGGCCAAGACCCACAAATGTAACCGAGATTCGTAGCTTCCTTGGTTTGGCGGACTATTACCGAAGTTTTGTTAGAAATTTTTCACGGTTATCTAGTCCAATGACTAAGCTAACTCGGAAGGGTGTTAAGTTTATCTGGACAAAAGAATGTGATGATTGTTTTCAGGAATTGAAAAGAAGATTGGTGAATGCTCCAGTTTTGGCACTACCTTCCAGGAATGGTGAGTTTGTTATATACAGTGATGCTTCATTGAAAGGACTTGGTTGCGTCCTAATGCAGAATGATCAGGTAATTGCTTATGCTTCATGACAGTTGAAAACTCATGAGGTAAATTACCCTATACATGATTTGGAATTAGCTGCTGCTGTTTTTGCTTTAAAAATCTGGAGGCATCATTTGTATGGAGTAAAGTGTGAAATATATAACGATCACAAAATTTTAAAGTATATATTCACTCAGAAAGAGTTAAACATGAGACAAAGGAGATGGCTGGAATTAATCAACTATTATGATTGTACAATTCATTACAATCTGGGAAAGCAAATAAAGTGGCTGATGTTTTGAGTCGAAAAAGTAATGCTTCATTAACAATGTTGCATTTTGGAACATGATCCTTTGGTTAAGGATTTGATGAACTTTGGAATAGAAGTTGTTGGTGCAGGAAGTGCTTCTGTTTTGTTTCAGGTATCAGTGAGATCTTCTCTATCAGATAGAATCAAGCAAGCACAGAAGCAAGATAGCGAGTTGTAAAAAAAGGTAGAGCTGGTTCAGAAAGGTAAGTTGCCTGAATTCAACATTGATAATGATTGTGTTTTGAGATTTGGGAAGAGATTTTGTGTGCCTTGTGATTCACAGTTGAAGAGAGAGTTGTTATGTGAAGCTCATAGTTCTCCGTTTTCAGTTCATCCGGGCAGTACTAAGATGTATAGAGATCTGTGGGAGTATTACTGGTGGGATGGAATGAAAAGAGATATTGCTGATTTTACTGTGAAGTGTTTGACATGTCAACAGGTTAAAGCAGAGCGGCAGTTACCGAAAGGGATGTTTCAGCCTTTACTAGTGCCAGAGTGGAAATGGGAGAATATATCCATGGACTTTATTGTTGGATTACCGAAGACATCTCGAGGTAATAATGCAATCTGGGTTATTGTTGATCGCTTGACCAAATCTGCTCATTTCCTTGCTATACGAGATACTTTCTCTTTTGATCAACTTTCCCATTTGTATCTTAAAGAGATAGTCAGGTTACATGGAGTTCCTCTCTCCATTGTATCGGATCGTGATCCCAGGTTTACTTTTAACTTTTGGAAAGGCCTTCAGAAGTCGTTGGGTACTGAATTAAATTTTAGTACAGCTTTTCATCCTCAATCAGATGGGCAGTCAGAACGAACAATTCAGACATTGGAGGATATGCTACGATCTTGTTCTATGGATTATCAGGGAAGTTGGGACCAACATCTTTCTTTGGTTGAGTTTTCATATAATAACAGTTTTCATTCCAGTGTACAGATGGCACCATTTCAGGCATTATATGGGAAGCAGTGTCGAACTCCAGCTTTCTGGGATGAAGTGGGTGAAAGGAAGTTGATGGGACCAGAATTGGTAGAAGAGATGGCAGAAAAAGTTCAGATGATTCAGAAACACATGAGAACAGCTCAGAGCAGGCAGAAGAGTTATGCGGATAACCGGAGGAAGGATCTATCTTTCGAGGTAGGTGATTATGTTTTTCTCAAGGTTTCTCCTTGGAAAAGTGTGATGAGATTTGGTAAGAAAGGAAAGTTGAGTCCAAGGTTCATTGGACCATACGAAATTCTGGAGAGAGTTGGATCAGTTGCATACCGAGTGGCTTTACCTTCGAGTTTATATCAGGTACACAATGTTTTTCACGTTTCGATGTTGAGAAAGTATATGCCAGATCCATCTCATGTTTTGAGTCCAGAGGTAGTTCAGCTGGAAGAGAACCTATCTTATGAGGAACAACCGGTCCAGATTCTTGACCACAGGGAGCAAGTGTTACGGAATAAGGTTATTAAGCAGGTAATGGTTTTTTGGAAAAACCACATGATTGAAGAGGCAACATGGGAATCTGAAAATGCAATGAGGGATAAGTACCCCCATTTATTCGATAAGTAAATAAATTGCGGGGACGCAATTTTCTAAAGGGGGGAAGGATGTAACATCCCAAGTAAGTAATGAATAATAGATATTTTTATCTATGTCTATTAATGATTAAGATAGTGTTATAGTGGATAAAAATGAAAATAAATACAATCTTATGCATGGAATACACTAAAATTCTTAAAAGATTGTTTTACTGCCTTTTGATGGAAAACCATTTCTGAATCTATATTTTGACAATTTTATAAACTATGTTTGTCAAAATAAACTTATTATTTATGATTGGGACATCAAAATTTACTTTGTGTGAATTTTTGGTATTTTTCTGACAATGTTCATTTTTTAATGAATAGTGAAAAATACTGCATTTTACATCAAAAATGATTTTCAACCTAATTTATTTATATGATTAGATTATGTTTTGAATTGGTTTTGAAGTGAAATTAGAATATATTTTTACCATTTAATCCAACGGTGGTCATTGGAATCAATTTCACTTTGAAATTGGACTTAAACTAGTATCAATCTTTTGATACTTATTGTTTTGTAAAAACACGCTATTTGCTCTGGCAGCGGGAATTAATTATTAAATAAATTAAAGTGACTTATATGATTTTAATTTTGTAAAATAGACTTTATATTTGAATTTGGAATATCAAATATAGCTTAGGGTTAATTTTTGGTAATTTTCTGAAAAACTTCAATTTTTGATGAATAGGAAACCACTAAGTGGTAATCAAGCAAACTGATTTTTCAGTTAAATGAAAGTTTACCACTAATGTGTATTGAATTTTGAAAATCCGACATACATGGTTGTTAGTAAGAAGTAAAATGTGGTTCAATGAGATTAAAATAATTTTTTTGTGAATAGCAACTTATTAAGTTTTTAATCGTGATTAGTGGTAATTAGTGTAGTTTAAGGTATAAATAATGCTTTAATAATATGAAATGACCTAGACACATGTCCCAACCTTATTGGTTGTGTCATGGCCGACCAAGACAAGCCATGGGTCTACTTGGGGACCCCATGGAGTCATTTTGGTTGGGAAATGACATAAGTAACTTTTTATTAAATGTTAAAGTAAAAATGACACAAACAAGAGATGTTTTAAAAAACAATTTTTACATGGGGTTATAAAGATCAGATTTTGATTATAAATAGTCAATGGAAATCTAAAAATATTTCCTACATTATAGTATTTTTTTTATGATTTTTAGACATTAAATAAATTAAATTATTTATGACATAATAATGATGCAGCGATGACATCATTATTTGATGATTTAAATAAAATGGAAAGATAATGTAAAATCTATGAACTACACACGTCCAAAACATATTGGATGAGTGGATTTCGAAGACTTATCACCTTATCCACGAATTATATCAATGTGGGACCTTTTGAAACCGAAACACATTTTCAAATAAAGTAATATTTCTTTACTTTCCAAAAGTTCCCCTCCTCTCCTCTTATAAAAGGCCCCCACCTCTACCTCATTTCACGCACTACTCAAGCCTTTGGCTCGGCCAAAACCTGCCCATTTACTCTCTACACATCCCTCTCCTCATCCTAGAGGATTCCCTTTGGGCAGAATCCTTTAAAAGGAAGCCTTTATACACAAATCAAAAGGAGATACACTTTTAAAGGTAATTCATTCTCTCATGTTCATTTGTTTTATTTTTCTTCTCCAACCCCCTAAACACTTTTTATTTACATCTTTTGTAACAACACCAGTATCTTCAATATACTAGGATGTTGTTATAAGATATATTTGAGCTACACACTCACACAACTACATCAAATGGTTAAAGAACATACGGTTTTCGTGGATGGCGAAATTCTGCCTCCCGAAACGATGATTGTTCAATACTCATTTAACACCTTCAAAGGTGGCCATTATGATGTCACTATTTTTATATATGATATATAATATGTTTATGTTTTCCTTAAGCTTCTGTTTTTTTCATTTTGGGCATACCTTTATGGTTTCCATTATGGGTAAACACGATATCTTCATTTTAGGAAGTGCGGACTACCGCCCCCTGAAAGTGATTTGATTCGTTAATACCATATGTGGGATGTTTAAAGGATAAAGTTAATGATATTATATATGTTATTATACTGGACTTATAATATACTCTTATATCATTATGATTCCATTCCAGAAAATATGAAATAGAAATGGAAGTAGCGTTCATGCGTACGTACGGCTTACCGTCTCCATGAATGGTGCATTTCATTTCTTACCTCTAAATGTGATGTAATATTATAAATACATGTATATGATGAATATATATGTTATATATATGTATCCAAATCATTAATATCATTCTGGATATAACGAACCTATGACCAAATTAACAACATGTAAGTGTAAGAAGTCTATTTTTGACTTAAGAACCAAATACCGACAAAATGAACATTATTAACTTAAATGATTACATGATGTTCATAACATGGTATAAAAGGAATAATGAACTTGAAAAAGATTCTTAAGAAAGTAGATATTAACTCAAGTTTATTATTCAGGAGATTAAAGAAAGTTCGGGTCAAGTCAGAGATGAGGTATGGGACTTCGTCACAATCTCCTTTCATTGAGGCATATTTTATTTTATACACAACTTTCTTTTATACGGTGTATAAACCCCTTTGACTTTTACGTTTATTCAAAAGGAATCTTTTTTATACGAAGCGTTTACTAAACGAAAAAAGGGAATGTTTTTGTCGTACGTATGCGGTGACAACGACTTCTCCGCCGTCGTAACCGTTACTTGAGTTTCGGCTTCCTCTACAAGCCATACCTTCTTTTTTTAAAAGAAAAATAAATACCATGTTTTACTTTGGTATTGAAAATGGTTTTCATAATGTTTTTATTATATCAATGTGTTGTATTGATATCTCGTGATTGAAATGTGGAAATGTTATGTTTCCTTTATGCATGTTTTATGTGATATGATTATGTTATGGTTCTTGGGAATTATTATGAAGACGGGTGGTTCCGTGATAAACTAAGGGCGGGTGAGCCCGTTATAGCTCTCCAATGCATTGGGTAACGTGAAGGAGTGAAACTTTAAGGTTTCTCTGAAGAGATTTTAGGGAATATACTGTGATGGGTATTCCAAACGTAACCAAGAGGGTTACTCCCTACGTAAGAATGTTATGAATGCCTCAAGTTACCTTTATGTCTTATGATTTCTATGATTTATTCATGATTTTATGAGGTATGTTAAAGTGCCTATGTTTTATGGGTAATGTATGATTTCATTCTTATGTATATATGAACTCATGTTTCCTTTCCATGTTTTTTTTATAACCCATACTGAGTTTTTATGCTCATCCCAAGTTTTTGAAATGTTTTTCACAGGTCAAGGGAAAGGTACATGATAAGATGATAGAGTCAAGGATGTGTCAAGAAATAATCCATGTTTTATTTTAAATGTGTTTCCATTGATGGGAATGAAGAATACTATCTTTATGTAACCACTTTGTTTATATGTGGAATGTAATGCATGTTTTATGATCTAATTCTCTAAAACTCTAAACCCAAAAAGATCCTCAATGCGTAATCTTGTAATAACTCAAGATTAAGTAAGGTTTAAGGCTAGGGCCTTATAATAATAATTATGTATGAGATATTTAGGTCATTAAAGTTGATAAATATCTTATTGTTAAACTCATGTAATTTTGTTTTCAACTATACCAATTCTATAAGTTCAATTTTCTAGGATATCATTTATATTGATCTTTAATTATGTATAAGTTCATTAGAATAAACGACATCAATATTAGATTGATATGCTTGTAATTTTGAGGAAATACATTTGGGTAATCCTGAATAATATATAATTAACATATAATTTCTCCATAATTCCCATCCATATATTATACACTCTTCTCCAAACCTTCTATAATTTCATTAAGGGGAGCTAATTGAGGAGGAGCCACAATATATTTGGATAATGGATTCTCTCCCTTTAAAACGAAGAACTCATTTCACCTATATAGATAGAAACCACCTTCTATAAGTAATAAATTCTTTATTTACAGATTGAACTCAAATACACAAAATGTATTATATAAATATTAATCATAGTTATGAAAATAAACATTTAAACTGGGGATCTTCTTTGTATCTAAATCGATACCTCCTAAAATATCATTTGTGAAATTTTATTCCCACTACAAATAGAGATTAAAAACACTTTCTTCAGTGTTTTAGTAAATGTTTTAACATTATCAGAAATAATTCAATTTGTAAAATTGTTTTATCTTCAAAAAAATAACACATTTTCTAGTAATGATTATATAATCCAATATCCACTTATCATTTCATTTGGGAATTTAACCTTAGTTGTTGTGTTTCCCTAAGATTATTCATTCTACCAAGAAATTTTCTGAGGTAAAATTCCTTAATTCTTAGGGAATTCATTAGAATAGTTACAGATATACTTATATATCTATCAATATAAATTTTTTCTGTCATCCTTATACATTAATTCTCATGTTTGAGGGAATTTAACTCTACGGTTATAAAAAACTCCCATTCCTATCATACAGGTTCCATAACGAGTCATTCCCATGCTAATATATGTTTGAAAATACTCCCTTATTTTACGTACCATTTTTTTTATTTCCTTATCACAATTTTTCAATAAACCATATCCACTCTTAATTTACCGAGAATACATGAAACATGGAAAAATATTTCATTGTTTTGATGGAACATTATACTATATCCCCATATAATGATTTTTTGGTAGACTAGTTAACTTCAAAGGCTTGGATTTAGACCATTAGATGTGTGATCAATCAAAATTCATAGATTACATATATCAAAATCAATATGATATGATGACATTGTAAATTTATATTCATATTCAAAAATATTTTTTAATTTATTCTACCTTATAATAAATAATTTTATTTCCATATCAGCCCATTTCTCATTATGAATGTATTATTTTTTCCAAATATCGCCTTGAATTTTATTCATTCCATACATTATCTCTTTTTACACTATATTGTTATTGAATGATGGTAAATATTAGTCAATATAACTCTATGGATGATAAAGTTCCAAATAAATTTTTCTCATTCACTACTTCCTAATATGATACATATCTTCTCCAAAGGCTCAATCCATTCCTAATCTACAAATTGATTTATAGTCTCAAAGAATGATAAAGGGTTCAATCACTTGTAGAAGTGAAAAAATATTTCACCACATTAGGGATAAAAATTATTCTCTTTATGGGTATGGTTATTGTTCAATACCTTATTAAAGTGTTCCAATATAATTATAATCCACCTAACTCTAGAACCAGCATCATTGACATCATATTCATTTTCATAAAAGAAAATCATTACATATATTAAAATTTATTATAAGATTCCCATTTTATCTACATTGTGATATTTCTAAACAATTTAATATAGTTAGTTATCTCAGAATATCATTAATATTGAATCATAGAATATGATACCTATATATGTAAAATATTCAATATGCATTTCTAAAAGATATTAAGCCAAATCATAATATCCACATTAAGTTATTTTATGTTCTTGTTGATCTAGTTCACATGTTTTTAAATTAAACATAATCTTATACAAAAAATAAAAACCCAAACTATAGTAACCCATTACCAATGTTTATTATATAACATTTGAAAAAATAATTTTGATATTTTTCCAGGGGATTGAATAGTTTTATATAAATCAAATATGGGATACATACATTATTATCAATTTATAGTTAAAAACATGATATACAACATATATTATAGTTGAAGATATATTATTTCATCTTGTATAAACCAAAAAATCAATCAACATACTTTTTTGGGTACCACCAGCTTGTGATCAAAAATAAATGAGTGACCTCGTATTCGTAGTAAGGGAAATCATACAACAGATGCTATCCTCAAATATAAAAGGCTTTTATATTATATAAGAGGTTAATAATAAACATATATTCCATATAATATATATCATGGTTGAGAATTATATATATTAATGACATATGAAGATAACTAATCATATATATAGTAATAATATGTTTTACAATGATAGATTTCATAACTTCATATATTACAATCATACCATGAAGGTTTCATACCCATACATCAAACATAAATGGGTTAGGATTACTCCAAATACCAAGCCTAGTTTGTCTCATAAGAGAAAATTATGCCTCCAGTAGTTATATAAAATTAAAACCACAAATCACTTATAATTCCAATTAATTCATCATATGAATGTATCGAATATGGAAAACAATAGATATTGAACATGCCTTACAAATATACATCCTTGTTTGAAAAATGTTATTGAAAATGTAATTTTTCTCCATTAAATAATTAAAATAAATAATAATAAATCTTGAGAAATGATTTGAATTATATAATTATATAATATCCAGAAGGAATTATATTAATCATTAAATTATGATGACAATGGTGAAAAGTACTGATATAAAGTTATTGTAATATAGCTTTGAAATCAAAAAGATATATATTTTTCAACAGAATAATATTAAAAACATAACAATCATAGAATTATGGGAATATTATTTTCATTAAAAAAAATAGTCACATTTAATGAAGTACTAATAAAAAATAACTTCTATCAAATGAATAAATGAAATTCATGCAGTATATCTAAAAACATTATTTTCCCACTTTTCAAAGAAATTCAACAATTAATTTTATTGAAAATGATAACAATATTAAATTTAAGATAATAATTATAAATAAAATGATAACAAAAATAGACCTAAATAAATCATTAATGTATAGAAATTAATTTAATCAAAATAATTACTACATAAATTTAGTAGAATAAATCATGAAAAGAAATTATTAATAAAGTCAACATTACTTAAAAATGATCCATTTCTTGATTTGAGTATAAAAATAGGTTAAAATAATAATAATACTTGAAAAAATCATAAACTAAATAAAATAAAATAATCTATATTGTTTTAGGTAGTGGAAAAACATATTATTCACTCTACAATTAAATTGAATAAAAAATAATTATGATAAAAATGATACTATAACATAAACCCTTACCTTTGATTCTGTCTTCGTTAGATTCATTCTGACCTCCTGTATAATTACATTACCATTCATACTCTTATATATTATATAAATTAATACATATATATATATATTAATATCATTAATTAAAATTTCATTTTTTTCACATTTAATCATATTTGTTTTGATGAAATCATTTAGTTGGGAGATAAATGTTTTGTTTCTTATGCATGTTTTGCTTTGGTTGTTCCAGAAATTAAACAATGGGAATGGTTTAATCACATAAAATATTAAAATAATCTTATATATATAATTTTTTCATAAATTATTATTTTATAATAATCATTGTACAAATGCTATGAAAAATGAAATTTGTCATTATGGGGTGGTTACATTCGACACTTAAATAGAAGCGATGTTTCCATTTTTCCATGAATGTGGGAGAAATAAATAAGAAAAGTTATTATCATTAAAAAAAATTATGTAATGAATATCATAAATATTTATTAAATCATTCTATATAATTTCATTATGGGGGGTGGTGATAGAAAATTCAATATGTTAATTTATGGGGGAGGTCGTTCATACATATACAAGATCATCATATTAATTTTTCCAATTGATGAAATGGAGAGTTGAAATGGTTATATAACTGACATAAAAAAATGTGTATTTTAAATATAATTATTTAATTATGTTGAAATGGTTATATATTATTTTTGTTAGGTTGAGGAAAAATCATACATAAATGGGTTTGGTAAGAGAAAATATCTCTTTATTGGAAAATATTTTTTAAAAATTATGTTCATGAATATAGAATTTGTATTTTTGAAAATACATAACCTCCTTGACATATGTAGAAGTCTCATGATGTTATTTGGTTAGATCACATGATATCTAATGGGTTAAATATCTACAGTTTTGTTATGAGTGGTTGTTCCCTTTTATAAGTGAGATGAGTGTAACTCTTGTAAATTTAATGAAAGTTTAAATATAATAAATATATTTCTCATAGAAATTTGATAAACTATAGTAAACAAAAAAGGATAGGATATGGTATGTTTTAAATATAGTCTAAAGTTAAAATTTACAAATGTTTTAGTGATATTTGAATCCTTATATTTTATTTAATCTACCTATTTAATTTATTGTAACCCTCACCATGGTGAATTTTTTTTACTAGGATTACTATTCAAAATGAAAACATATTAAGATTAAAATTGAACACATTATTGAGCATTTAAAATTCTAATACAAAATATATTTTAGAAATTTTAATTTCAAGCTCTTTTAAAACATGTTTATTAATATAATTATGAAAAATATAATAATTTTTTTAAAAGAATTATTTAGATTATTAAAATGATGTTAAACCAAGATCATGTATAGAATATATTAATATGAAACATATTTGTTTTTTAATAAATTCCATGTAGTTTTTTTAATTCAATACCAATTCAAAACCAAATTTATCCATTAATTAATAAAATATAAAAAATATTTAAAAATATTTATTTTATTAGAATAAATCATCACATAGGATTCCAAAAGTCAATCCATGGTTCATAAATCAAAAATAATATACTTAAATTCCTTATTTTACTAATGAAATGAGAATTCAGTAGATAAAAAATGTTTCACAAACTCAAAATTCATTTTTATACCATAAAAATGTCATCAATGAGATTGTATTTGAAAAATTGTGTTTTTTAATATTTATCCAAAAAGTTATTATTTTATAAGAACCATAGAAAATCATCCTAAGATTACTTTGACCATATGAACTAAAAAATGGTATCCAATTTTCCATATTCAAATTCAAAAATTTAAAAAATTTACTTTCAAATATAAACATGGACTATTTAAATTAAATTGATAAAAAATAATAGGATGTGCATTGGTCTATAGATTTTGTTTGTTGTGTTTACCGGCTATAGTGGGATACTTGGTATTATACTTCCTCACAAACCTATGTTCCAACACAATATTTTTTCCACTATCAATTCTCTAATAAATATGATTTACATACTTAGAATATATATATATTCATCCATAATGAGGGTCACACCCCCATTATTCCAATTGTTTAAGCATACCACATAGATTTCCATATACCTATCTTTGAGTGCTTCTTCAAGAGGGACCAATAATAATATTCTTGTTGATCCCCATAAATAATTATGATCATCATTTCAACACATAACAATATCCCTCTATGGTGAAATCATAACCACTGTATATTTCATTCAATTTATTTTTAAAATATGGAAAACACAATAGAAATAAACTCATCAATACCATCGATCATAAACTCATACATGGTTCTTAAAGCATCCATAATTCTATGGAATTGTAGTTACCCAAACCATACAACCTATTTCTCTTGAATACCAATGGACTCATGCTTTAATAAATTCCATCTACATGGTCCTATTCAAGATATCATTATACACATATCACCATACAATGTCTCACACACATAAACCGCATTCATTTATTTGTAAGGGTCACCTAAATAGAGAAACCATAACACTACACTCCTTGTCAAAATTAGGACTGTGCACCTAAGAAATGTTCTATCGCATGACTGCCTATTATCCTATGGTCGTTCAAAACAATAGAAGCATCCTTGTGAAATCTATCCATTATGGACATAAAAATCTATTATTATGATCTACTATCTCATTAGTAACCATTCCCAAAATCAATATGGATTGAAATTCTACCAATCCATCACACTAGAACTAACCTTGATATAGAATCAACCATTGTGATTTTCTATAAATACCTCGGTATTGCACATGCTTATATCACATCCCTTATAAAAACAATTTTTCTTTCACATTCTAATTATCAAATGTGACAGTACGCCTATACCATATACCAAATATCCTCTCTCATGAAGTGAGAAAATAATTCAAACGATCTACCTAGGATTCCCATATCTTGGCTTCTGAGAGGTCTGAGCTTACCACTCTCATATGTTTCCCTTTTATATCATATCTCTTGTAAATATTATTACATAAATACCCAATATAATGATCTATATTTTAATGGAACTAATATCCACAAACAATCACATAGAACATAACTCACATAGGATATAACTCATGGGCGATACATCGCATATCCCATCACGAACATCACACATCACCCTACAAGTATTATAAACACACAATTTTTCTCACATATCCATCTTCATAAATCACCACATTACATGTTTTCATTTTGTTAGGTGAAATAACTCTCATAGTGCATTGTTATATATGAGTTCCCCAATAGAGTCATGATATCACCCAAAAACATATATATATATATATAATGTTATTTCTTTACCATGATCTATGTTTAGTATTGCGAAGTTGCATGGTTTAGTTAAGTATAGTTACAAAAATAATATATATAGTAAAACACTATATAGGTTATTGTTAACAATTTAAATAATCTAACTATTTTTTCTATATAATAATTACTAATAATCCCCCAAAAAATTATCCATTACAAGGGTATTTAATTATTATACTGGCCTACTAGGCGTAACTAGATATTCATTATACTAATGGCTTATATAAACTTCTCCATAAAACATCTCAATGATAGATTTTAATACCCATTTATAAGATAAATTATTTTGGGATTTTTATTATTATAATATCTCCAATGTTTATAATGGAAAATTCCATACATTTTATCTTTTAAAAAATTAATTAATTACACATAGAAAATGGAAAACCTAAAAAACATGCATTGAAGTGTTATGTGAATGTTACTTTCCAAAAATGATGCACATGTACCAACATCCTACCAACCTACTAAGAGAGAAAAATAATAAATAATAGTCATGAAAATACAAGAACACTTCTCCACATGAAATAATATAATTTTAAAATATATATCATGTAAAAAAATCCCATATCCTTGGAAACCTTTACATCCTACCTGAAATGGTGTTTTGGATGCACTAGTCCAATATCAATAATAATCATTAATATTCCCTTTATTCTTATCTACTATATATATATATATATATATGAAATATTAAGAACTAATAATAAGAAAACTTGCACAACATGGTAATGTCCCACCATCCCATACAACTAGAAGAGGGTCTGTACTATCCATCATGAGTGAATATTTTGCAAACCTCCAACAATCCAACGGAATCCAACCAAAAAAATTATATGGGGTTACAATAGGATGAATATATCTTCATATGAAAGAGAGAGATAGTGTAAATAAAAAAATATACTAGAAAAAAATAGTCTGTGAAAAAAAATTCTATAGAACACACTAGATCAAATGACATGAATAATCAAAAAATAATAGTCACTCAATAATTCCATCTTACATGGTTTGATATCCCAAAAATATGATCACATATACAAGGTTAGTTGAAAATAAAAAACCTAGGATTAACTTATATCTTCAAACTTTACATTATCGATATCAAATATCTCATCGGGTCAGTCCTAATCGATCTTGAAACTCTATAACTATTCTTAACGTTATCCTAATATTAGTGATGTCCTCATGTGTACTACAGTTCTATGGTCATATGATTAGTTTTTAAATACAACATAGTAGGTAACCAACAATGAGATCACATACATAACATGTAAATAAATGGTGTACTTATGTGGTATTCTCAATTAAATATATAAACAAAATTAAGGATGTGTAAATATATGACCTCAATTGATTTTCAAATTTTTATTAAACACCTGAGATAGATTGTACCTGCATTGACAAATGTTGGAGTGTCTCTTAGCATTTCATGTAATTTTTCCATATAGAAAAAGGTTAAAACCATATAATATCATAATAAATTGCTAGATCATAGGATTTCAGCCTCTTCTTCCCAATAGTATTAACATCAGTAGATGGATAAAAGGATAATGTATTATTATTCTAATTGTGTTAATATTAATTTGGTAAAATGTGTCCCTCTCAGATTATTCTACTTATGTCTTTAATCTATTTGTAGTGCGTCACTCCTAAAGTATCTCACAATATAAAAATCTCTCAGGGGGTTGTGCATTCCCTAGACCATTTTCTTATAGGTATCATCATGTTAAGTTCACCCTTACTATTACTCCCATACATCTTGGTGGGACATGTTTCCCACATATATCATCACATAAAATATACCTCATTTGTGATTTCAGTCTTCTAAAAGTTCCACCACTAACCTTTGGTAAACCTATAATTTGAATTACACATAATCATCAAAACCATTATACACTCACACTATTTATCAAAGTTCCACTGATCCAATCATAATAATCTATACCCATCTTTGCATTTGACCTCTCATAGATTAATATAAAACAGAACCATTAGTTCTATCCTAGGTCACATCACTATATGAAAACATTAAAAGGGATACTTTATTCCATATTAATATTTATCAAGAAATAACATCACTCATATGATAAAATAACCTTCATTGTCATCATAATCTCTTCTCAGAGTCAAAGGACTCATTAAGAAAGGATTTATAGGTACCACTGTAATGAGATAGAAAAATTCCTCTCTCTCTCCCCATGGTTCTCCTATGATTGTAATCATTAATCTAACCAATTAATAACCTTATAAGGAAAAAATCACTTATTAGTCATATACTAGAGTCTATGGAATGAAAAATGTAGTCCCTAGTTGACATATCATAAAAGTTATATGTTATCTCAATGGTCTCACATGGGAAATCCATATGCCCTCCATCTCAATTCATCTATCACCTCCACCTAGAGGTTTCAAAGTCATAATTAATATGTGAATTACATTAGGTTTACATTATATAGTTTTCACACCATATATTCTATGGTTAATATGGAATTAATTTTATATAAATTCATTTACTATTAGTAGTTGAAGGATGAATACTGTGAATAAGATTCAATTGTTTTCCTGGATATTTTTTTCAATCTATGAAATTAATTAAAATAAAATGATTTATATATATTAAAAAGATTAGTCACAAACAATTGTGATACCAAAAAAATCAAAGGACATATATATAATAAAAATAGAATATATGATGATATTTTTGTCAATGTACTACTGATTCCCTAAATAAAATTCTTTTTTATGACGACTTTTTCTTGTCAATGTCCCATTCACATTAAAAACAACATCCATAGAACCTATGTAATTATATTACTCCCATTTCAATTTATTACAATAATTTATAATTTAATAAATTGTTTTAATTTAAAATTTAATTCAATTATTAATTAATTATTAATAACTCAATGATTAACTTTGATACACAAAAACAAAGACCAACAACAATCAAAGGAACATATATCACTCATGAGTCCATTATAGTATAAATATATATCAACAAACACCCATTATATCACAAGTTTAATTTAATTTTACCAAAAACCAAACGAATATATTATTTATGATGTAACTACATTGAAATTTTTAAGACCTGACCCACCAGGGCCAACCTGAAAGACAAAAGGTTGATCCGTGATAACAACATACCCACCACTAATATTATCTGGTTTGCAGAAAACTATAGGGAAGGTGTTAATGAAATGGATGGCCTTTCGAAAATGTATTTTTACTCACTCACCAAACAATATTCATGGAAAACGTTCAAATAAATATTAAATATACTAATATCTTGTGTGTAAAAATTTATGAAATATCCTCATGGAAATTAGAATAGAGTATAAATATATAAACAAGAAAGAGAAAAAGTACACACAAAACCTGAACCAATGTCCAAACATTAAAAATTTAGAATCAATGAAAACCGGGAGATTACATATTCTGATCCCCTTGTAGTGAAAACCATATGTTGTTATTGCATCCAAGTATCTCTAGAAGACATGATACATATATATGCTCATAATGAACCCCATGTGATATAAAAATGGTCACTCAATCTCACATCCCAGCCAAAGTAGATGAGCCTACTTGAATATCAAAAATTCCTTCACCAATGTCTACCATCAAATGCAATATCACTAGAATTGATGTGGATGGTCCCACCCATCACTACTATGATTAACACCTACTGCAAATACAACTCCCATTGAGAGCATGCATAACGCTAAAGCTCAATGATTGGGATGTACCACTTTCATTGATTGATGAACCCCAACCAGTGACAAGTAGAAGTGTATATACCTATAAAAAGTGATTGGGGACTCATTTCATAGTCAGTCATTGGAGTACCAACCCCATTATCTTTCTGATGATCTTTCACTATTCACTATAACTGATAAGCATCTCTTAAAGAATTACCACACTTGGAACACCTCACATCATATCTATGATACCACAAAGACATCCACTATCACATTTTATGTATTCAAATACACATGAGATTATATTCATAGGACAAATACTATTTATTAATGAAAGAGATATGAGGGAAATATGTTTTTGGAGGGAATACCCACTATGTATGGAGGTCCAAAAAATGTGTGACCCAACCTCATCTCCTGATTGTTTTATCCTATAGACAATATTTAGGAATACATTTCATGATACACATCTTGTATAGGTCATACATATGGTCCCTCATCCACTCGAACCCTTATTGTGTGCTTCTAGTCTTTCATGTAATTTCAATTGTAAACAGTTACTTATTTATGTACATCCACATGCCTATCTGATATGTCATTCATGTTTACTCTTTGAGTTCACAATGTGTTATTCCAGATGGTATTTTAGGCGTGTACCAGTAAGCACAAATCTTGGACACCTCTGGAAGGTCACAGGGCATGTGGGACTAACCATATAATGTGTGACCATAACTCTATTTGGAACCCATGGGTTACAGCCATATGATAGTATATGTTGTGTCTTTGTATGGGATACATGGTTTTTATTAAGGAATATTTCAGTTCTAGAATTTACTTCACTCATTTTTTAGATATGGCCTTGCAACTTTAGATATCACTGGTTGACCTCAAAGGATTTAATGAAAACACATTAAGTAAATTTTTTTCTTATCCTAAAGTGGATGGAAAATAGAATATGGTATTCTACAAGTATCCATTAGACTTCCTATACACCTCATGTTTCCAATCACTCTTTTTGGATCCCAGAACAATGAAGTATCATGTGGAAGTATTCTTTATCCCTCTAAAATCACAATACCAACCATTATTATCATAAACACAATGAATTCATGGAATTTGATCACATTCAAACCTTCCCCAACATTACTTAGCCGAAACCTGGTGGTCCAAAGGAAATGGATATTAAGAGTGGTGGGGAGAATTGATCAAGAAAAAATGGATTAACATTATTCAGACTGGAATTCTTGACTAATGATCATGAAAAGGGGACATACATGTTAATAACATAGAATTATAAGAATTAATTGAATTTAATTGTTTAAATTATTGAACCACTCTTGTTAAGGGGGAATAATCATTGATCAACAAGAATAGAAAATGTGTATACTCAATTATTAATCAAAAGGGATAAAACCACACATTACAACCTCTACCTAGATTTGGATCGATCTTTTGGGAAGAATTCATTCTCTGGAGACAGAGAAGTCCCATTTTTTTCTTTCTCTCAATCTACCATGATCTGAAGACCCATATCCCACTATCGCAACCCTCCAATAATGAAGACTTTGAACTCCATTAAAACACACCTAGGTTTATATAGATATACCTATTGATTTGTAATGAGTGGGTACTTATATTTTTTTCTATAGGTTTGGTCATTTAATAAAATAAATAAATAATACAGTTATTTATATTATTAAATGTACCAAGAAACGGTAGCCTCAAAAGGAGATCCTTCACTAGAAAACCCCATACCCAACCTACGGTAAAACTAGAAAGCTATAATCAATCACGGTCTCATATTTGGGATATGATACTCCATTTGTGATTAATTATAATAGTTTAGTTAAACTATGCATATGAGGTATTAATATATTTGACATTATTATAATACCAATATCAGTTTCAATGATAAATTGAATAGCATACTAACTCAACATTTGGGTTCTAAAATATTTTTGTATCATAATACAAATATTTACATAGAAAAAATAGATTCCCAAAATTCTCCACTTCATCAAGTATTTTTTCACTAATAATACCATGGTAAAGAAAATTGTGTGATACTAAGCCTCTTTGATCTCATCTTATTCAATGGATGAATTCCTTTTAGTTTATCATTAAATATATTTTTGGTTCCTTTTTGCCTCATCATTTAACCTCAGGGTTTGTGCTTTGTCATATATGTCATTTTATTTTAATAAATATTTACATGGTTTTTGAGGAATCTTGAGAAAAATAAGAGAGGATATATTCATAGATCCCTCTGGGGAAAATGAAATAAATTCCACAGATTTCTATTTATTTGAATTAAAGGAGTGTGAGTATAAATAGGTCTAGTGTTACTACGAGATCTTCATATGTTTACATTCCATAAAGGTATTTTATATTATTTTATAAGGAAAAAAACGTAAAATCAACTAAAATACATTTCAAATATGTGTAAATGGGTCACACATCATTTAATTTTAAATAGAATTTAATATTCATATGAAGTAGTGGGTTTTTTGGTGTATCCCTAAAAAAATTCAAGAATTGAAAATGAATTATATGTCGTGTAAATCCATGATAAAAAATTTGTATCAATGTCACGCAACATATTTTTCATTCATCTTGAGTATAACATACTCCTCTCAACCCTATGTTAGATTCTATGAAATTTTAGAGTACTTATCTTTATTCCATACATCCTCATCATGCATATGACACCTGATAAGTTTTTGAATGGTTTCCCCATCTATCCCCTTGACCCACAGTGAATTCTGTGTACTATCTTGAACAGAAGCATTTTATATTTTTATATTGATCATTTGTTTTATATAGGATCTTCTTGTGATCATTCACACCTTCTTTTTTGTGGGAGCATGGAGTTGGAAATATTGTTCGATCATTATTTAAACGTATGGGGTAAAAAACATAACCATATTCTTTTCTAATTGTCAAGTATGTAAAAAATGGAAAATGAGCCAATATACCATGCACCTATATTTAATAAATAATGAATTAGATTATTCATTAGAGTCCCTTTGGATCTATTTTTTTATTTTTATGTTTGATGGATTCCATTTAGGTGAGTGAATGCTTTATTATCATTAAATTCCATAATGGTTAAAGTGTGTTTAGCATGAAATTCAATTCTGGTGATTTCTTGATATATAGTCACTGTGGATTGGCTATATTATTGATATTGTTGTTTTTTTTGGTTTGAGACCAAATTCTAAATGAAATCTGTAATTGACTAATAGATGGAATATTTTTAATTAACCATTGATACTTATGATGTGAAATCCTGATATCCTTATTTCTATGACATATGCTATAATTTTCCTTAATGTAGTTATTATATATGCCATTTTCTTAGTGAAACATGCCGAAATTATTATATAGGAAATTGTCTTGGTTACACATGATGAAATAGTTTCATATCTGGCTATTTGAAGTGATTCAAATTGAAATTATTATATATCAAGCTAGACCCTAGACATAATTAAATTCTTATATACAAATCATGGAAATAACACATGTTGAAATTACTTCACACTATTCATGGGTCTATTTTATTTCATAAATAATTATATAGCTAGTTCTGATTGATATTTGTGATATTTATACGTTGGTTATAATTTTTTGGTAGGCATGGTTGTAAGACATTCCCATAGACATTATGGATTTTTGTTGGGGATGTTTTTTTTTATTTCGTGGTTATATGCTTATGGTTGTAATGGTCATAATAAACATTCAAAGACAATACCACACATTACTAAAGTAGTTTGATTTGATATTAATCAAATTATTTAATTAACTAATACACTTTTTTCATTATTGCATGAATTATTTGTCAGATTGGTTCTATTTATAAACGGTTATTTAAACCTACTGATTTATACTCACAACCAATTCATGCTACTTCTTGGTACCAGATAATATTACATGGTTGTAGGATTGGATAATGGAATGTGACCTTATTATTGATTGTGTTCTTACTTGATGAGATGGAGTTTGGAGAAAAGTTTGATATGGGCTTCAAAACCTGGTTCAATTATATCTACTAGTATTTTATTTTTATAACTTCGATCATGAAAATTAGTCACCTTCCACCATGATATTACATTATTCCTTCATTAGTTAACAGATTATTTATTTTTTAATTGATGGTTTTCTACTATATTGTATTGTTTCCATTATTCCCACAATCTGATATTTATTAGTATATCTATATTGATAACTTTTTTGTTTTGTAACTATGTAAATAGGGGTTATAGTCTCAAAACTATACATATCATATCCCTAATGCTATTCATAAGACTATGGATTATGGGGATGCATTATTAAGGTATCGTAACTATCTAGTTTTAGCCACGTGAGAGTGCATATCAGGGGACGTTACCAAGTGGTATCAGAGCACCCCATGTTGATTTTCTATTTCAGTACTATATGGGAATTTTATAAAGGAGACTAGAATTTTTTAGGATAAGGTAAGGAGATTATACATGGGCATAGATAATCCAAGTACATGGGAAAATTTGAGCTCCCATGGATGGATTGTTCTTTTTGTTGTTCCCTTGTTAGAGTGAATGTTATTTCCCCTTGGGTGATTCACATGTTGTGTGGTGTTAACGAGTATTGTTATTTTTGATTCTTAATATTATACATGGATATTAGAATTGTGAGAGATTTATATGAATGTATCATACTAGGAATATAGGTATATATATTCATAGGAATTATTCATGATAGGATCATATGTATTTCATGTGATATATAAATTCTTGTCAATATTATCATATAAAATTCAGGTAATATCTAAAATATGAATTGAATTAAATAAACTATTATGTAATGCTAAAAAACATTTCATACATCATTAATGAGATGAGGAGTCCATGGTCCCTATTTTTGTCACCTGTTGAGGGTGAAATTGTTAATAGACAGTGTTTTATGGAGTGTGTTTTTCTTGTAGAGAAAATGTGACCTCATCATCATTGAGATGACCGTTAGGAGAGTGGAAGCAGTAATGCAACTAAAATACTAAACCAATGCTTAGTATTGTTTCAAAGGATCATGTATAATTTTAGAATTGTGGTAGATTTATTGGGGTAATGAAATCCATGGAAAGGGAGATTGTTCACATTTTGACATTGAATTATATGTTAATGAGATAGTTCCAACTATAGACTATGCATATGTTAACAAGGGAGGGAGTCACCTTGGTATCAATTTTTTAGATCCATTTATATTATATGATATTTAATAATATCGAGGCACCCACATATAAGAGGGTAATTATTGTATTATATATGATTTGGGGATCATCCATTAATATTTAGGTCATTCTAGAGTAGGTAGGGTAGAAAGAGGAGTTATCTTAAAAGGAAATTGAGATGGGCTTCCAGATCTATTTTTATCCTGAAATATAATGGTATGAGAAGGATCATGCATTATTGCATATTACAGATGAAGAAATGTCAGTGATATACTCTATTTAGTGTTTCATTAAATTTTAACACATTTCACCATCTCTGGTTTCTGATGATATCAACAATACAATATAATTTTAGGATTTTTATCTCTATGAGATTAGTTATAAAGTGGACATGTTGTTTCTAAGCAGTTATGTAGATGTGATGAATCAGGAACTCATCACAAAAGGGAACCATAGGGAGGCCTAGAGCAGTGGATTGGATGTTTCAGTAGAGGAATTACTGAAATATTTTCTTGTGAAAATAATATTGGTTATGCGAGTTTGAGATAACAAAATTGTCATAAATGTATTCAGGGAAGTGTTTATACATCATTGGATTGTGATCTTTTATAGTGATATCAGTGTTGAAATATGTTCCACAAATGGCCTTAGTGTTTATAACCCACATTGGATTTTTTTTCTTGTGCAACAATGGGCCACTGATAGAGGTTTGGTAATGGCAAGAAGCAATCATGTAGTGGTAGGGGATAAGGGGATGCACAAAAGTCTAGGAAGGACTCAAGTACTCTGGAGTAGATTTTTAGCTAGAGTTCCACATGATGATTTGGTTGAGGTAGGGAATGTTGTTCCCCTATGTAATAATGAAAGTACTTGTATGAGGGTATTAGTTTGGAGAGATATAATATATCTCATGGTAGTGGGTCTGTTCAGTAGAACATTAGGCAGACGACTCTGGCTATTATTAATGTCCTACTGTTTGTTTTAAAAGGTACAATTCATGTGTTATATACCCTTATGTTTATTTTTTCTTGATATTGCTGATGCAGATTCCAATTTAAAAAAAAATTAAATTGTTTGGTCTTGGATGTGGATAGCTTTGATGGACTTTTTATCACTAGCCCACTATTGGAAGAACTATTAGATAATTTCAATCATTGGAATGAAATTTCTCTAGAGAATAGTGGTAATCATTTAATTTTCAAACCATTCATGATGAAAGTGAAAATAATTGATTTTATTCGTAGTATTGATTGGTTAGTTCGATACTATGATCATATTTGTTTTTACCAGATGATATTTACATTCTTATCTCCAAAAGGAGGTATTTAATCTCATATGCCTATGTAGGATATTCAGGCTGATCATACAAGACCATTATATTTTAGATTGGATTGTCTCACAAATTAGATAAATAGTCATTCTCTTGATGATGATAAAATGTAGAAGGAATATTTTCTTATAACCAAATACCATTTTGATGATTTCATCGTGAATTTTTTTATATCTTACTACCTGATAGAGATATCGAGTTCACTATAATGTTGGTTCACGGAGGATAGTTTGATTATATCCTTCCTTATAGAATAGAATCAACATAGTTTCTAGGGTCAATATTGTAGTTGGATTATTAGGGAACTAAATTTTTGACATATCCTAGTACATATCCTCTGGGTTCTATAGTTATATTCCCCATTAAGGATGATAGAGATTTTTGATTGTGGTTCTATTATCAGAGGATGGGATACTTGATAGTAAAGAAACATTATCCAATTCCAAAAATTGATGATCTCTCTAATCATATACGATTTTCTAAGATCATATCTATGATTTATTTGAGACCAGGATACCATTATTTGAGGGTTACACCAATGGATATACCTCATATTACTTTTTAAAGTTGATATGAATTTTATGAATTCATTATAATGTATTTTTGTGTGACCAATCCAGTTTTTGTATTTCTAGATTTGATGAATATGATAATTAATATTTTCTATATTGGTTGTTTTTTTAATGAAATATAACTTTACTATAATTCATAAAAAATTCATTACAATCATTTTGACATCATCCTGAATACATTTGGAGCGTATCAACATTATTCCATGCCAACCAAATGCATTTTCTGGATTCATAATGTGAACATCATGGGCCATGTCATCTCATAGGTAGGAGATTCAATGGATAAAGAGAATTTTTATTAATGGTATCATTCGAGAATCCCATGATTATATTATAGATTAATATATTTCTTGGTTTATCAGGTTTTTATCAACAATTTTATCTCTAGATTCCCCCATTTAGAGGCACCAATGGAAGAGGTGAATAAGAATGGGGTGATTTTTTTGGTACAGTTGTTGGGATAGATCTTTTCAAGATATGAATGGTATTATAACCACTTCACCTATCCTCACATTATTTTTACCAGTTGACATATATATTGTGTAATGTGACATATATGGAGTTGGAATTGAATTAGAACTGATGTATGAGTATTGAGTGGTTGGTTATGGCTCCAAATAGTTGAGGCCACATGAAAGGAATTATCTTACTCATGATTTTGCGTTAGAATATATGGTATATTCCCCATGAGTATCAACACATTGTCTCAGGGGTGATAGTTTTGTGGTATACATGGACCAAAAGCGCCTCTGGTACTTCTTATCTCAATAGGACTAGAACAATCTGCATGGTAGGTGCATCAAGTATCTTCATTATTTTGACTTCAATTTGGATTACACTTCTTTATATGGAATCATTGTTTCATATGAATTGATCTAAAATACATAGGCATAGGTATTACTAGAGTCTTGTGAATATTTGGGAATAATATCTCTCTTTATATAAATGTATCTAGTTGTTCAAGAGTCTCAGGGTTGAGTATTCCTAGCTTCAATATCAGCTATAACTATTATTTTGAAATAGATCTATATCGAATAGATATATATACCATTTGTCTTAGTTTGGAGAGAAAACATATATAAATTGGAGTCACACTCTGGAACGTCTATTATCAATAGAAATTCATTTCTTTTAAATGGCCACGTATAGGTTCCTTTGAGCATTAATGAGTATCTAATGATATCCATTCATGATTCTACACATCATCTCCTAATAGATTTGTATCGTGATCTCTATTGAAAATATCGGTGTTCAATAATGAAGTAGAAAGTAGTATAAATTATGGTGAGAGGCATCACTTTTTTATTTGGGGATACCAAATCATAGAATTCCATCTTAGATTTTATAAACATTAGAAATTATTAAGATGAATTGATATTATTTCACTATAGATTTTGTGATATGATAACTTTAAACAACCCACTTGTATGATTCATTATGGATGATTGTGGATAGAGTGATTAAGGTATCCAACATTTTACAAATTAGGGAGATCTTCAAAGTTAATGATGTGTGTAGTCATTACAAGCATGTGGTAGTTTGGATGAATTGTGTTCCATATAGTATCATGTTTAATAGATATCCTCATTTCAAATCATTATTAAGGAAGTTTTTTCTTAATGCTGTTGGATCCCAGAGAATTTTTATAATGGCATATCATACATTGAAAAATGGTTAATCCTACTAGACTATTCAGGTTTTAGAGAATATGTTATGAGAATGGGATTTAGATTTTGGTTGGTAATGAGAGAATCATATGGAACTCGTTGTGTTTTCATATAATAATAGAATTAAGGATTCAATAAAAGTGGAACCTCTCAATTATTTTTATAGAATTCCATGATTTTAATTAATTTTTTGGTTGGAGGTAGGTGAGTCATCACATGTTAGACCATGTATTGAGTTGGAAACATATGTGATAGTTCAGTTGATCTTGAGGTGGTTGGTGATAACTTTGAGTAGGAGGAAATCATATAATGGCCATTATAGACGACCAATGGAGTCTTATTTTGGTTATTGAGTTTTCCTTTGGGTGTTCCCCAGATTGGGAAAATGTTGTATAAGGGAAAAAGAAATGATTGTGCCCTTTTCTATTTCATATGAGAAATTGGATATGTTTTTTCCCATGGAATACAAACTTCCCCTCCCACAGTGATACCATTCTATGAATGATGTGTTCCACACATCACAGGTTCAGATATATTTACCAAACCCATATCAAATGATAGATGTATCAAATGATGATCTCATTAATTATGTGTTCTTTAAGAAAGATAAATTATGTAATGTGGAATATAGGGGGAAATATCTCTTATGGTAGTTGATTCCTTTAGATAGGTTGTAATAGATGCATGGAAGAATTTATGAGGATACATGAAAGATATAGTATGATATGACACCATAGGGGATAGAACTATTCTCTGAGACCCTTTTTTGAATCTCAGAGAATTGTAGGGATGAGATGTTATATTGTTGGGATGTTGTAAGATCCCATATTCTTCGAGGAACATATCCCTATAGGTTTTTTATCAAACATGATTAGCTTGAGTATTTCATATTCTTTAAACATTGTTGGTTGTTAGTTTTCATGGATTATTTTTTTGAATAAATGTAAACATGGGTTGTGAGGATACTTGAAAAAACTAGAGTGGTTCCACTCAGAGATCCTTTTAGGGAGAGATGACTTAATTTATAGATATGTATGATAATTTTAAATAATAGTGTCCAATTACAAATGGGTCAAGTGTTAAAAGGGTTCATGGAATGTTTAGAATTCATAAATGGGTTTATGGGTTTTTATAATGGATATTTTCCAACAACCATCTACTGGAAAATTACTCTCTGTGTAAATAGGTTACACATCATGTATTTTTTAGGAGACTTAAATATTGTTCATAGGAAACAAGTTTTTATTCATATCCTAGTAAAATTAAATACACAATGTTGACCTAAATTACATGTTATATAAATTCATGAGTATCAGTATTAATGTATATTATGCAGATAATTTCCTTATTTTTCACACATCCATCTTCCACCTCTCAACTCTAGGGTAGATTCTAAGTGATTCTGTAGTGCGACAAATGATTCTGAACAACCTAATCAAGAATCTAATCCATAGTAAGTGGTTTTGGTTTATTTTTCCTTTCTATCCCATTGATCCATTACCATTGTGATGTAATATCTTGAATAAGCACATTGTTGGTTTTTATCATAACTGGTTTTTATTTACGATGCTTTGGGCGATCATCCACACCTTATTCATTATTAGTGTTTCCATTGGTAGTAATGTTTGATCATGATTTAATGGAAAGGGATCTAATCCTTAACACTATTATTTGATAATTTTCACGTATTTCAAATATATAAATTTTTCAAATATATCATACCCCTGAATTTACAATTTTATGAATTGGATTATTCCTTGGAGTGCCTTTAGATCTGTTTGATTATTAGAACTTCATATGTCTAACTTCTGGGTGACTGAACCCTTAATTATAAATGAATTTATTAATGTCTTAATGTGTGTTTTACATGACATGGAATTTGGGTGACTTCTTGATATAGCATCACCATGTATTGGTAAGATTATTGAAATTATTCGATTTTAGTTGATTTGTGACAAAATGATAAATGAAATGTGTAATTGAATGATAAATGGTAACCCTTATATTATCTACCTTCTCCCATCTTAACATAGTGTAAATGAGTACGACATAAGTTAAGAAAACCAAAACATATTCTATGTATGGATAAATGATATTATTCATCAAGTAGATAAGAACCAATGTTTAATTATTCAAATATAAAGTCATAACTAGGAAATCACAGTTCCTATAGTTACATCATAATCCAATCTCTAGAATATCTACCAAGAGGACCCTCTACTACTGGTATATGTTCCTGGGGAAGTTATTTTATAAAAACATTTCACCAATCAACTTGCTAAACCAGTCAACAATCCTTGGAAAGTGGTATTTTTCCATTATCATTACCTATTTTAGGTGATAATAATCATTAAAAATACATAGGCTATTGTCCTCATTTTCCATGATAAAAATGGGGCTACCTTGGGGGTCACATTAGGTTTGATAAATCATTTTTATCAGAGCTCATCGAATTACACCAGTGGCACCAAAAACTCAGTGGATACCATATTGTATGATACAGAATGTATTAGTATGGTCCCTGGGTGGGATTAGGTGCCAAATCTAATATCTCAATGTGGTGTTAGTCCAAAAACATCCTTGGGAAGATATTCCTATAGTCCTTAAAAAAGGAAGGAATCTAGACGACTATAAATCACCCTGCACAAAAATCAAAACGTAAACAGTGTGGGTTATGGATTATAGGTCCTAGACATAAGACGGACCCATTATTCAAAAATTCAACTCTAAAAAACAAAGGATAATCTCATCCCATTTGTCCATGGATATCTAACTCATTTGTGATGAAAGTCAATCTAGTTATGGAACATAGTCAATTAATCCATACACAATATGACATCATATGGTCTCATTATAATGCCCATGATGTCCCATATGATACTCTATCCCCAAAAAAATAGATTGTAATACCATCAGAAAAGCGATATTGAATAATATATCTATATAAGAACCTCATTCATAGTTTCTAATATAGAGTTTCAATACGAAGCTTCAGCATTCGCACCAAGAATACAGAGACTCATTGTTTTGATACATCAATATTAAATATTTATAGTTGACCATTAATTACATAATATAATTACAAATTCCATAATAATTTAATTCTAGTTACTAGGGAATGTTGGACACAAAAATAATGGGTTTATACGGGAACTACATGTCATCCCACGATGTTCATTATAACTAGAATCATTCATAGAATTATCATACATAAAACCATTATTCATAACCCATTTTGTTCAATAAAGGGTTAGCTCATATTGTATGATAAGTTAAATAGGTGATATATTAATAATAAGATATTAATTGATTGACAATAAAGGAATGAGATTAACATTTTAATACCATACACTGCGAATCATTGATCCTAAACATGAGTCATGGAATAAATCATACTAGTTAACATGAAATGATATATAAATTAATCAATAAAAATGATCCCTGGGATCATAACATTGGAATAATACATATATTTTGGCATACACACATATATAGAAAACCTTATGTTATGGATACCCACTAGGCCATTCAAAAGATATTACTTATGGGATTTCCACCCAAGAACTTACTATGGGATTTGGATAACCACTCGTGTTCCCACTTTGGGGATTAGGATAACGATATGTTTACCCTTTTATTTTAAGGAACATTAATCATTAACAAATGAAATAGACGGAGTTATTTGTCCTACCAATAACATAATGAAAATGAAATATATGTGTTCTATAAGATCATAAAACATTAATCATACCAGAACCCATGATATGAAATTGGTTTAAAACACATAATAGTATATCACAAGTAAAATAAATTGGTATTTCATCATTATATCATTATATTCATAAACCATTTAGTGGAAAAATAAATATTCTATCACTAGATCATATCCCCAGTAATCCTTATGTAACAACAAATGATATCATCTTACATGAAAAATTATTTAAATATATCACTTGAACATTTGTTGTGGAATCTATCCTTTTAATATTAAAATAACATATTAAGAAACAAAAAAATTAAGAAGAATTTTTTTTAAATAACCTTAAAAAATAGAAAACTAATCATTAGAAAAAAGATTATACATGATGGTGAGAAAATATATTCACACTGTATAAGTTTAAATAAAATTCATTTGACACAATTGTAAAAAGGGTAAAAATTAACTCATTTAAAGAATGACTATAATATTTCATTATAACCATTTGAAATAAAGTGAAGTGTGGGAAAAAAATTAATAAAATAATCATTGTATAATTGTAAAAATATTTTTTTAAACATAGAAAACATAGATTTGGAAGGGAAATATTCCCCAATAGAGACTCAAATCTAAACAAACCAGAATATTTCTGATATTGTGAGATAAAATCCTTCCCTCAGGTTCCCTAACATCAAATGATAATTAACCATCTATATAATAAATTAAAATTTTTATAATTATATACCATATTCAGGTTAATAATTATAATATTATATATTGTCACTTTATGACATTTTAACACCCTATATTATGAATTATTAACATTAAAATATCCATTTCCATGTGTTAATTGATCTCTTTATAATTATTATATCAAATCAATAGTTCTGGTCCTTATACAGTTGAATTTATTCCATTGACAATATAACATTAATCATGATATAATCATATCTTATACTCATTATATACATATTTATAGTCATCAATATAATGTACATATAGAAAAATGAATGTCGCCATTGTAACACACCAAGCTTCTACGGTACACTTCCCTTTGAATAATGTAATAGCGGGTGTTGTATGCAACATCGAGTTCTAAAACACCACAACCAATCAAACTAGGCGTTATGAATAGTAATACCCTCTTTTTGAAATTTTGAAATTTTATTTTTCTAAATGGTCTTCATTTTTGGATTTAGAATATCGAAATTATCCTAGGGTGAATTTTTGGTATTTTTCTGAAAAACATCATTTTTTGATGAATAGTGAAACCACTAAGTGGTAGTTAAAAAAACTGAATTTTTCATAAAAATTAATTTTACCACTTCTGTGAGTGGAATTTTGAAAATCCGAGAGACATGGTTAATATCAAGGAGTAAAATGTGGTTTAATTAGATGAAAATGATTTTTGGTGAATAGTAACTTTTTACTTTTATTTACCACGGTTAAAAGTAAATAGGGTAATTAAGGGTAAAAATGATATTAATATTACCCTAAAAAATGTCCTTACTCTATTGGACAAGTGTATCTCGACCAAAAACAACCTTATATATAAAATATTATCATTTAGGTCCACTTGGATTAGATTATGACATTTATTATTATTTAATTCAAAGAAGAGTTAAAAGAGTTAAAATCAATGTTTATTTACTAAAACATTTTTAATATAAGGATAAACATAAGATAAATTCGATTATAAATATCCATTAGAAATATAAAACTATTTCCTATATAATTATATTTCATTTATAATTTTTAGACATTAAATAATTTAAATTATTTATGACACAATGATGATGCAGTAATTACCATAATAGTGAAAAATTAAAATAATTTATATTATAAATATGAAAATAAATATAATTTGAGACTTTTTATGAATTACACTAATTTTCTATGTTAATATGACATGTTAGGAATTATTTAATTAACTTTTTTTCGAAGTAATCATTCTGTTATGATTGTCACAAAAATCAATTATCCAAATTGTGTCAAAATTGACATAAAAGAGTTTTTAAAACAACTATTATATTATTAATTGATATCCAATTCCTAAAAATATATGGTTCGGACAAGAAACTTATATAATGATAGGTTTATCATTAATGGACCACTTGGGGGTCTCTTGGAGGTATATAGTATGTTTATTAACTATATAATATAAAAATACAATGTGACATGGTAAGTGTCAAATTAATTAACTAAGAGTTAAAACTAAATGATAAGGTTAATATGATGACCCAAATCTGTCTAAATTCTATTGGTTGAGTGGTTTCCGACACATCCCCACCTTAACCTTTAAATAATACACTTTGGAGCCATTATAAACCGAATATGAATGTATTATAAAATAATATTTCTATCCTTTCCAAAGGTGCCCATCACCCCTCTTATAAAAGGGCACTCCCCCTTCTCATTAATTCACACCTTCAAAGCCATTTGGATCAGCCAAAATCTGCTCAAATACTCTCTCAACTTCCCTCAATTCATCCTATAGGCCTTCCTTTAGTCATAAAGCCAACATATGGATCCCTTTTGATCAAATCAAAAGGAAGAACCCGAAGAAGAGGTAATGCTTTCACCACCATCTTTCAAGTTCCTTTCTTCTTCAACTTCTTCTTTCTTTCCCATTATAAAATAATAAATCCAGTATCTTATATATTATGTGATGTTATTATAAATATGGTACAACCATATTCATTATTCTATCCATCCATTGAATAACATGTCACCATACGTGCGTACGTACGACTTACCGTCTCCACGTTGTGGTGTAATTGTTATTAAATATATTATTATTTGGATGGGTATAATAATGACTTGTAATTCATGTAAATAATCAATATAACATGATAATGATTCTGTATATATGATATACCTTCCAATTATATATTATTTTAATATCAAAAGAATGATATTGTCACCCGTGCGTACGTACGGACTACCGTCTCCACGAACGCGATGAGATTCATTCTCTATCGTATCCATTCAAGTATAATTATCATTTGATGATTTAAAAATAATTTTTAAGGACTTGATATCATTCTGGATATGAATAAGATACAACATATCCATAAAAAACACGGATTATGTAAAAAAACATATAAGATAAAACGAGTAAGTTAACACCCGAAACGACGATAATTCTAAGATATTATTAACAAAGAAATGTTAAAAGATCATATATGATATCATATTAATGTATATGATTCTTGTATAATTTAATAACAATTATTTCACCATTATACAGGAGGTTAACCTACCCTCAACCAAGGAAAAGTACAAGGTAAGTGTTTATTTCACAATCTCTTCATTATCGGAGGTTGTTTATACGTGATTATCTAATGGGACTTCTTTATCATCCCAATCCATGTTTCTTAAAAATGTTTTTGAAAACATTTTTTTACTATTTACTAGAATATGGGTTAAGTCATTTATACCCATGTTTACATTTATAAGTAGTTTATAAAGGAATCTTTTCCTCTTTTTCCAAACAAGGTCCTTTTTAACCTTTTCAACAGAATTAAGGTAAGAATGTTTTTTTTAACTTATACGGTGGGTGGGGTTATTTTCCGCCGTTATAAAATCGTCGAAGATTCCCTTACAAGCTTATAAGAATATTTTCAAAGAAGATGTTTTATTTTATAGATATATGAATCTTAAATGATTTCAAAATAGAAAGAGATATTTCTCTAAAAATAGTTTTGATTTCATCTATGTCAACATCCTTTGATGGATTTTAAGTTTATTTGAAGTTGATTTGTTATGATACAAAACCTCTATATTGTATTGAAGGTTCTGTGATATGTTTGACTGTGGATGTGTTATTTTTATACCATTCGTGGTTTATGGATGAAGTATTTACATTTCGTATGCTAGTTTTAATACAAATGTTTATGTTATGTTTAACCCTTTTCATATGGGAATGCATTGGACTTAATATGTGACGGGTGGAGCCCTCTATAGCTCCTCGATGCATCGGTAGGTCTCATGAGACAAACTAGTTTCTTGGAACAAGGCCTTGACTAAATCTTATTTTTAGTCTTGCCACGAGGCCTTGGATATGTGGTTAAGATAGTCTGGAATTATGCATTCCATCATTATGAAAGTGGTTATTGGTATTTTATGTGATTATTCGATTAGTATAATATCCATTTGAATAAGTAAATGGCATTATTTCATTTTATTTTTTCCATACTATGTTGAAGTTCAAGTTTGAAAGGCTTTTGTTTTAGTTATACATTGCCTTAAATGTTTATTCTTATTTATGAATGTTTCCGCTATATTGTTATCCTAACTGGGCATTTGAGCTCACCTCGTTTCTATGTTTTATTTTTCCTAGGATGTGAAAACGTAATTTTTGAATTACCTGCAGGGATAGTATGAGGGGATAAGAGTGTGGACTATGGAGACTATATTGTTGTAGTTTTAATTTTATGATGTAATGTAAACTTTATAAATGTATCTAGTTATTCAAAGTCTACTATACTAATCGGTCTTTCGAGATTTGATCATTCTTGTGATCATTCCAATGTCATGTAATAATGCACCTACTCTGGGTAACTGGGGTCGGGGCGTTACAACCATTCATTGAGATGGTTGGCTAAACATACGTATGAAATTTATTTTTGTTTTTTGTAAGATTGAACAAAAAAGTAAATATTAATCCCAATTTATAGAATAATTATAATTTCAGGTATTATATATATTAACTGAATTCATCCTCATTTCTAATATATGAAAAAATAAATTAAAAATGAATCACATCGCTTCGCGGAGGTGATAGTCCACACGTATGCGTGAGTGATGTTATAATTTCCCTATAATTTGGATGAAAGAAGATACATATTATGACATAATTATAGGTGAATAAATATTTCATCAGTATCATATATAAACATTAATTACATAATAATACTCATCCATATAATTTGGTGATGAAAAATGGTTTCTATCCCAACTTGGAGACGGTGAGTTGTACATATGCATAAGCGGCACATTAACTTCCCATTTTATGGGAATGTGGTTGTATTATGGTGGTTTCGTAATCATAATAACATTTATTTATATTAATTATACTAAATTTACCATTTTTCTATAAATATGACATATTAAGAAGAGGTAGATGAAGAAATAAATTAAATGAGGTCTGTTAATACGATTACCTTTTTTTTGAAAGACCTCATTGATATCCTTCCTTATGGGACCTGTTGATGTCCTTTTGAGGATACTAAAAGCAATAAAACTTATCAAATAATTTTAATAAGATAAATTTTAATTGTTCAGTAGAGCTAGAAGGATCAATGTGGTGTCAATAAGTGTGGGAGGAGGTTCCCATTTATAATTTTGGTGCATAGAACATTTAGAATTTCTCAAAAGATTAAATTATAATAAATTAATTATGGATAAATATTACTCAAAAGGTACATGGATTCAAATATAAGATATTAATGGTTTTTAATTCTGTTAACCAATAGAATATAGGAAATTTTTATTGTAATTATAAAACTTATCCATTTGACGAAACCATACTTAACCAATTTAATATTTAATTATGGTAATGACCTTATCATTATTAAATGGTTGTAATTTTTGAATATAAGGACAAAATTGGAGTATATATGGAACATTTGGGAATTTTTAACCATATAATATCCACCCATTATTATAAATATATGTTTATGATTATTAAATTATTTTAAAAAATATTAATTTAAAAAAAAATCATGATTTCCTATTTTGAAAATATTTATTCAAATTAACATTAAATTCATCTTGAAAAAAATTACATAAGAATATAATGACTTCAAACCACCCTAATATGTTCTATATATCTATAAAATTAGTGAGTCACATTAATTTATTAAAATTATACCACATTTAATATATTTAAAAATCATTTCATAAATTATTAATTTAGTGGAGAAATATTACATAAGGGTTTCAAAATAAATTATTGTTATTTGGTAATTACTATAAATTAAAAATAACATTACATTATGAAATAAATATATATATCTTTAAATAAAAATTTATATTCATTCATAACGTACTTTTTTCCTATGGGTACATATAAGATATTTTTAAAATAAGTGAATTTTATTGACATTGATTAATTTAAATAATATTTAATTTAATTTCATGAATAGTGTCCATTAAAAACCTCATTTTCAAAAAAAAAGCATCAATGATATAATTATATTAATCCAATAAGAATTATGATAAAAATTAATATCATTATCGCATATTTTTTTAGATTAACCTAATTTTTCCTTTTTGAGGGTGATAAATGTGACCTCGGTTATTATTGTTATTGACCAAAAATAAAATAGGCCTATTTAACAAATTTTATCCTAGTGATTATAATTATTTAATTAATTTTATATCGTTAAATTAATATAATTTTCATAAGTTAATTTTATTTTATGTTCTCAAAATGAAATTAAAACAACTTTTTAGAAGAAAAAAATGCATTTTTAAGAATTAAGCATGATTTATAATTTTCATATTCATATAAATTATTTTCTGAATTTTTTCACATTTTTTCAGGTCAATAATATTGATATTTCATTAAAGTTGTATAATAATATTTATTAGTTTAAATTATAAAAACATAACTTACACGCATAAAAACCATTTTCCTGGATAATAATCACTTTATTTTTAAAATAATTTTCTTATATTTTTATACATTGATAACTAATTAATTAATTTAGAAATGTGTAGAAAATATATTTTTCACAATTTATTTATTATTATTCATACCCACTAATCCAATGGCATGTATATAATTGAAAAATAATATTTTAATAATGTTAAGATATTTTCCTGAAGTCATTGTTTTATGTATCGTTAACTGTTGAGGAAATATAATTTTTTATTGAAAAAATTTACTAAAAACCCAGATGTGTTACATAAAAAATACTTTACATTAATTTATCCAATTAAATTAATTATTGAAATAAAAAATAAGTTATCTCAGTTTCATTACATCATCATGTTCCTATGTAGCCATCTCGTATTTTTGACTTCTCTAAAGAATAGTCAGGAGGTCAGTAGTCTCATTCCATAGTACGTTATCCTTATGATCCCATGTTTCTTTCATTTTTTATTTATAAGAAATAACTTTTTCTTATGGTATGATCTTTAATTTTAGTACATGTAAAGGATATATATAATATATTAGATAGACTCATGGAATATAACATGAACTTAAGAGAGATTCCAAGAATGTGATAGTTTATAAGATATCATACCATTTTGATAATTAATTAAAAAACAATTGTTATACCTTGGTCGTATATTAACCTTCATTCCAAACCTCGTCACCCGATTCAATGGATATATTAATTGTAATACCTTTTCACTAACATCGAACACTATATCTTTCAAATGATTTTCATAATATTGTTTTTTTCCACTCTAAGATGTTATCACATGTTCTTGAGTGAATATAAACTTCAATGAAATCACTTTATCAATATCATGTCACAATACCTTTCATTATCCAACTCCATTCCATCATTTTAGTGTTTTTCACTACCTACCACATAGGAATTTATATTGATACTTTTGAATGATGGAGTGAGTGTTTTTGTTGTTAGAAAATTCCACATATGGAAAGTGTGGATTATAATAGACATTGAATCATATAAGCTTAGATCTCAAAATGACTTTTAGATTTTGAACAGTCCTCTTTTACTAACAATATAGATAAGTATGAAAAGTATTGATGGAACATAACCATGAATGTTGGGCATATGAATAAATTCTATGAAATATCATTGTAAAACTCTGATCTCAGTCAAATACAATAAAATTTGGTACTCCATGAAACCATATAACTTACATAATCTATATTCATGAAATATTATCCATATAAATATCCTCATTAATAGTTATGATTGTTTCTAAATTTTTAATGAGATCTACTATAACCTCTATTATGTTATTCCCTTTACAAGTTCGATGGAGTCCAATGTAAAAAAATGGGTGATTTTTCCCATTTATATTATGGTATGTGTAGTGGTTGTAACATTCCCATCTAATTATATCTCCTGGGAATATCATTTTGAAAAACCAGGCACTATGAATCTTACTCTAAAATATTAATCTTTGTTCCATCCCACCAAAACCACAGTTTCAAATCTCCATAAATATTTATACTTCTATGATGAATTGATAATGAAGAACTATGGGCATAATCCATCATCTCTAAATTTAAATATTGTACTAAAGAGACAAGTACATGGATCCAGAACCTTATTATTCTATAATTTCCATTTTTGAATAAATATATAATTACCAGAAACTTCTATAGCTCTACATATGCCTTATATTCCTCTTTAATATTCACATAGACTGATGGATGAACACTCATTAGATCCAAATTATATTTTTATCCATCATTTTTATTTTCATCTACATTCTTTTTAAATCCATAAATATAGGATCTTCTTTTATCATCATTGTAGATAAGTATCATAACACTTCCAGCATAAATAATCTTCCACATTGTTAATTTTACAGAGGTGGTAATGTATTGATAAGCCATAATCATTAATCATATTTATGAATACTATTTTCCAAATGTTTAGCTCGATTTGATTAAAAATATAAATTATTTTTTATTAGTATATATTTCCAAAATTTTTATATTGATACAATTCCTACATGTTATTAATGGGTATATTACAACAGCTAACTCCAAATACCAAATTGGATAATTTTTATCATGGACCATAAATTTTTATGGGGAATAAAAAATAACAATATCATTATTCAGGGGGACACTTCCCAATCCCTTACTGGATTCCATGATACAAAATATAAACCCTTATCCACTATAGGTATGAGGAAGAATATGTGTTCTTTCTAGACTTATCTTTAGATATATAAATCATTCATCACACTCATCCATAAAAAGAATATTTTCTAACTATTGAGTTTACTTTTTTATATGATTCTATAGTAGTGAAAATGTCTCAAAAAAATCACCACTAATATCCATCCAAACTAGGAAAACTATATATCTCAGTCAAGGTAGTTTTTCTAGGATAATGATCAATAGGTTTTTAAGGGTATACGTATGTACCCTCACATGATATTATAAGACCCATGAATGAAACTTTCAAAGCCAAAATTCTCACTTGGTAAATTTTTCATTAAGCTTCTCCTTTATTTTAGACTTTATATGTATTCTTCAATAATCATCATTCTATTATTTTTATTATAATATTCATGAATATCATCTATCAAGACTATCAATAATAATATAAGGTAACCTATAAAGATTCTATTCATTAAATTCATGAGGATGGTAGTGGAATTTGTATGATGAAAAGGAATCACTATAAATTCATAGTGTCCATAACATGTGATGAATGTTTTATTGTGAATATCCTCTATTATGACCCATAATTGATGGTATATAGAATAAAGATCATATGTTGATGAGTATTATTCAATAATTAGTTAATCAAATAAGTCAACAATATATGGTATTGGATACTTGTTCTTAATATTAGTCTTGTTGATTTCTAGATAATCAATGTAAAACCACATTGATTCATCATAGTTTTATCAAACTATATAGGTTCACCCCAGTGTTACATTTTTTCGGAATTAACCCCAATTTACCCTTATCCTGGAATTTCTTCCTTAATTATTACAACTCAATTGAGGTCATTATATATAATTTTATTGAAATGGTTGTGGGCCCTAGTATGAGTTTATTGAAAACTCACCTTCATGAATTAGGGAATACAAGTAAAATATTCTATAGAGACATCAATAAACTCAAACACAATAAGAATATATTTTATGTTGAGTTTATACCGAACCATGTGATATTAAAACCACTTTTTAATAGCAATCATGGCCCATTAAATGGATGGAATTTCCATCAGAAGTTCATTTTCTTCATCACATAGATAGGAAATCATAGTTTAGTTCAGAGTATCAAAAGTAAATTCCCTTCCAAGAAAATTGACATGGGATATTTTTTAGAAAATCCAATTCATGCCCAAAATTCAATCTAATTCACCTAGATTAATAATGAAATTATTATTAAGAAACACATTCCCAATAACATTAATTAGATTAGAATATTAGACATGGTATATAATCATAATACCTTTAGGGGGGGTTTATGATTAATTCAATTTCTAATCATTTAAGGGAAACTAGGATACCATTATTAAATTCCATAGATATATGAGAGTGGGATGATCCAGAATCAAATAAGGTATTATAAGTCCTAGAGTGTTTGAAAAGGATACCTTTCACCACATAATTATGAAATCATTCATTAGAAATAGTGATTTCAATAGATTTCCAATCCTCTCTGTGATTGATGGTTGATGATGATGATTAACATCATTAAACATAAGATTTGGAAATTGTTTAGAAAAATGACTATAGTATAAGAATTTGAAACACTAGACCAATTTTGGTTCATTATTTATATATTTATCAATTATCATGTAATTCGGTAACCTTATCCCATCACATCAACATTCAGCCCATCGATAGCCTTCATTTCCACACTTCACACATTTTTAGTCCCATAAAAGAAAATTCACCCATAAACATTTCACACTATAATCATTAGGGGTCTTAACTTCTTCTCTCAATTATTATAATATTTTTCATTTTATCCCATAATTATATACATATAAAAACTATTATATTTATTAATAAATATAATATTCATTTCAACACTGATAACACCTTTAATGATTTATTAATTTCTATTAATGTGGCATATGGATAAATCCCTTAATAGAATTATATTTCATCCACTGATTAATTGTACTATATTATATTAATTTGGATAATAATTTCATAACTATACCTAACATGTAGTGTAAAATATTACTTGTTGGTACCATAAGATTAATCATCTTTCTCTTTTACCTCAAGGAATTCGTTCTCAATTTTGGTATAGAGAATATAAAGAAAAATTCTTATTTATTAATATATTATTAATCTCATCCCACTCAATGTAGTCAGTTTCATCATGTTCTATCATGTTCATGATAACATTACACCACCGATCTTTTCACATTCAAAATGATAAATAGCCAAAAATAAATTTTTCGTGTTCCAATCACAAACGAATAGAAAATATCATTTCAATGCTACTGATACATTTCATTACTACTACTAGAATAAAATACCCAATAATTGAAGGTGGGTGTTTCCCTATGAATGACTAAATATAATTTTTTCCCTCTCATTATAATTTTGAAGCCCAACATGTCTCAAATATTTCGAATGATTCATGATCAAAGAAACAAGAATTTTTATTAAAACATCAAAAACATTTGGTTTCATAGTAGGTAAGTACTTGAATATTCCACCACATTCATTGTTAACATGGATACAATAGTTTCTAGTCTTTAATAAAATTAATAATAATTTTGGTGGTAACAATAATTATTGGGGAAACCACATGATCAAGAAAATTTTTTTATAGGATATATCTAATGTGAAACCATCTTATAAGAAAAAATTGGGTTCTCCTATTCCATGTATAATAATTAGAAAATCATTTCGATTTTATCATATATATATAAATATACATAGGTTTCCTTATAAACATTTCTGATTCTAGTTTCTAAATTTTAATTAAACCTTACACTGATACCAATTAAAGAGATTTATATATTTCATACCTAGTTATTACATCTTAATATATGAATATTCATTACATTATAAAATGATTCTTACTAGAATGATTTTGGACTAATGACTTTGGAAATGTGGACCTATAAAAAAATAGTTCATAGGAGAACTAAAACAACACCCACTAATTTATTGATATCTACAACCCTTCTTAGACATATAATATATAAAACTATTCATCATTACCTGGGGAAGAAAACATGACAAAGGGTGAGATTAGATTCTTAATAAGGGTAACCGAAAAGATATAAATAGTAATATAAGAATAATATGAGAATATTGGTATGAGGAAATAATTTTAAAACCATAACCTATATATCATAGAACATAAAATTGAGACATGTCATAAATATGGGCTGTTCATAAGGCATAAATCATAAATAAATCAAATAACCTTATCCAAGAGATCATAAGGTTGGAAGAAGACATAGATTGTTTCATATACATAATAATAAATAAACTTTTGTGAAATCGAACAACCAAGACATTAGTAACATTTTATTCTTTTTCTACCCACAAATATACATTCTTTGGTATTTCAATAACCACTAGTGTAACACATTTTTGTAATTGGATAACCTCTCATGATCCCTTTGATATTATATAACATTAATCAATACCCAATGTTTTATAGAGGGGTATAGGTCCCAAAATTCACATAATGAATTTCATATATAAGTGTTACATTATATCATAATACATTAAAAATGTAACAACTCTTAAAAAGAAATTGTTTACACAAAAATAACTTCCTAACATTACTAATGGAAAATAAATAAGTTTCATAAACATTAATTCATCATATTAATGAACTATTTAGAGAAAATAAAAAAAATAGAATCACTAGAATATATCCCCAATAATGATTAATTATCATCAAAGGATGTAAACATTCATGAAAAATTACTTTGAAAGGTCACTTAGATAATTTCATGTGGAAAATATCATTTCCATTTTAAAATGATATATTTAAAAAAAACTGCTCAATTTTGAAGGACAATATCTTCCATCAAAATAATAAAAATATTTAATGATAGATTCTAATAAATTATTATTAATTATTGAGTGAAAAATATTTCATACCATATAAGATAAAATATAATTCAATTCGCACCATTGTAAAAATTAAAAAGTACCTCGTTTAGAAAATGACAACAACTTTCCTTTCAAACCATTTTGTATAATTTAAAAAATTTATAAAAGGGTATTTAATCTATTATATGATAATATTAAAAATATATATAATAATTTCAATAAAACATGGACAAGGAAGTAAAATATTTTCTTGTAGATACTTAAACACAAACAACCCCATATATTGATGAGATTGTTAAAGAAAACCCTAACCATCATTTCTCTATAAATAGAATACAATTTTACATTGTATTTAATAAATTTAAATTTATTATATTCAATATCATATTTAATTTAATGCATATAATATCATATATTATCCATTTATAACATTTTAACATCCGATTTTGTCAATAATTCTTTATTTAAAACATCATTTCTTGGTGTTAAATTTTTGTCAATCATGATTATCTTTATTTAGTGGTTCTTGTCCATGAAATAATTTATTGGTTATATAATTTATAAAATATAATTAATTTCATTAAAATAATATATATTAATTGGATAAATATTTATATTTATCCATTAATGATATAGATAGAGAAATTAATTACACCATTCATGGATAAGTTAGGTCATACATACCCACAAACGCTATATTAATTTGTCAAATGATGAAAAAATTATAGGTAAATATTAATTAACATAACTGGATAGTTATTATATAATATATATATCATATATATTCATAATATTCATCATAATTACCATCCAATAATAATGAAAATGAAAAATTAATTTCACAGCTTCACGGAGGTTGTAGTCCACACATAAGCACGAGTAGCATTAACAGGTCCCAACGGTTTGGAAGGTAAGAAGTTAGATATTGTATTATAATTAATGTGGTAAAAATATTAACTAAGTATCATATATAAAAATTAAACCCATTATAATACCCATCATTGAATAATATTTAAGAAAAATGAATTCTATCGCTTTGTGGAGACAATATGTCGTACGTACAATTGAACAAATTATTTATATCCAATTAGATTGGAAAAAGGGTCAATTGTGATGGTTTAATAGTAATTATAACATTTTAGTGTATTTATAATCCTAAATTTATCATTTTATGATAAATACCATAGATTTTGTATTAGTAGAAGAAGAAATAAATTTAATTATGTCGAATAAGGTTATTTCCTCTTCTTGTGGATACCGCTTTTAGATCCTTCCTTACGGAACCTATGGTTGGACTTTTTAAGAAAAAAAACTCTAAAACATGGATAATTATATTGATAATATCATTTTATAGGATTTGGTTGAGCTATAAGGATAAATGTGATGTAATGATGTGAGGGATGAGGATCTGTTTTATAATTTTGTTGAGTATATGTTTTAGAATTTTTAATGTGATTAAATAACAATTAAATCACCATGAAGAAATTTGAAATAAAATGTCCATGGATTCAAATATATTTTATTTTATGGTTATAATACCCTTAAAATATTATTTAAACAATTTTTAGTATAATTTTAGCCCTTAATCATTTTTATTAACTCTTAGTTAAACAATTTTAATTTAAACATTAGTAAAAAACAATTCAACATTAAAGGTTTATAATTTTAACATATATATATCAAAAATTAGAAAATAAATGGAAATTATATGACATTATAGAATATATAATATCCACATTTCCTAATTTCATCATTTTTTTATTTAATAATATAGGAAATGTTAATATGATAAAACATCATTATTATCAATTTTGATGTATTAATTTAATTTAACATAAATATATCATGACCAGTGGTAAAATGAAAATAATCCATTATACCTCCCTAATATTACTTATAGTTCTGAATAATTCATTGGTTACATTAATTACTCAAAATTATATAACATTTTATATTAATAAAACATTTTCTGTATTTATTATTATGTGGAGATATACTACATCGACATTGTATAATCAATAATGTTCATCAAATAATAACCAAAAATATATATAACAAAAATCATTTTATTAAAATAAAAATGAACACTTATATTCACTCTTATCTTACATTTACCCCTATATGGACAAATAAAATATATTAAATATAAATATATTTTCATTTTGCAACTCTCAATGATTTAAATAATATATATATCATTTTCATGGAAAAGTGTCAATTTAATAACTAAATTTCAATCAGAAAATTTTAAGGGTCCAATTTATTTCATCCATTAAGAAATATAATGAATCATTATTGCTTCTTGATTTATTAGTAATCTATATTAACCCGACATACCATTTAATGTGGTGATAAATTTTACCACATCTACTATACATATTTAAAACAAAGTGGCCTATTTGTGAAATTTTAGCCTCCTAATTCTAAATACGTAACTCATTTTATCAGGTTTAGTACCTCAAATGTCATAAATAAATTTTATTTGGTGTGAAAAAATGGGAAAAACATCCTTTTAGAGAAAATACATTTTTAAGCATATAACTAGATTTATTACTATTATATGCCTAAAAAATATTTTCTAATTTTTAAAACACATGAGGAATACATAATTTATTAATAATAATACATTTTTTGTATAAAATATATTTTTTAGAAACAAAAATCACTTTAATTTTAAAATAATTTTTGGTTTATATTCAAAACCATTGATAACAAATGAATTAATTTATAAATGTTTTAAACAAATATTTTCTGTAATTTATTTACTACTTTTAATACCCCCCATCAAAAATATTGGAGATAATGGGAATATAATATTTTTATAATGTTATATTGTTCATCTAAATTCACTATTGCATGCAATGCATTCTATTAAATAAATAAAATTGTTGAATGAGAAGTATTTCAAAAAAAATTGCATTGTTAAAAAGAATTATGAGATTTTGAAATAACATAATAATATTTTTTTATTAAAAATTAGTGTGTATAATAAGAAAAAATCATACCTTTGATAATCTCATGTCCACCCTAGTCGTATCCCTCCAAAACCTGCAACTGACCACAACCGCATCCACAAACTTCTTGAGACTAATTTCACCCACTTGGTTGTGGTGAAGGTGGTAAGAGATCCAATCATCATCATAAACCAACCTATAATATCACCATAGTGGATCCCAGTCATATTACAATACCACCTCTCAAAACTAATAATGAAAACATCTAGGAGATCCTTGATCATAGTGTTTCCTCCATCGAGGGGTCAATCCAATGTATTATTATCCAGCACAACATAACAGGTCAAGAAATTGTTATCCATGTGAATATTATAATAAAAATAATAGAATCTTCAATATTTGTACTGATAATATCCTTCACATGATTCATTACCTATAGATATATGAATTGAAGTATGAAATTTATAGTCTATAATGTGATAAGACCCAAATTTTTAACGCATACTATATGCTACAGATTACTCAAACAGACGATCCCCACCACCAAATCCAACTACTCTGTGTCACTCTAATTGTATTTTCATAGACAAAATAGCATAATCAAGAACTTTGACATAGCTGGGTAGAAAATAGTAGAGTACACTTGCTTTAATTCCTTTCCATAGAAACAATTCTAACTTCCTCACTATAATAACATGTCACATACCATATCAAGGGATTATTTTTTTAGGTCTGTAAACCACGCATCATACATAGAAATAATCATTACACCATAATAAAACATAAGAATCTCAGGGATGAAAACCATGAAAATGATAGATGATTAATAATTCTTACCAATAATTTCATGTAATTCAGAGTATGAGAGCATCATATTGTTATTGTTCCGCATGACTAGAGTGCGGTAGCGCCATACTACTCCCTGAAAAAGTCAGGATTCCATTGCAACTATCTAATATGTTTGGGTCTGAACTAACCTTAAGAGTCAACCATCCAAATCAATATAATACCATATATATATATAAGATGTAGAACACCATGGAACATCAGTGGACTCTGGCACTAGAACACGTATATATTTCTAATCATACATTTATCATCATACTAAACTGCTAATACTACTTAATAATCAAGAGGCAATGGTGATTATCCCTATCCTCCTTGATGAAACATGAACACCATGATAATTTAGAAGTTGAAGATAATATTTAAAAAAAAGAAATCAAAAAACATAATTTATATTTTGTTAAATAAAAAACTCATTTTAACTTACGTTACACGCAACGTCAAATATTTTATGGTCAGAGAAGTACATAAAAAAAAACACTGAACATTAAAACTCCATGATATATATTACCATTATAACCTATCCATTGTAATGGTAGGAATTAATAAAAGTATACTAATTATCTATATTTTGTTTACACATGTATATATAATAAATTTACTAATTACTAATTGACTAGAAATGAAAATTAAACCATTTTAAAAATAAAATAAAATCTATTTCTGAGAAACTATTTTAATGCACACAAGTGTGTTCTATATAAATAAATAAATAATATCTTTTTGTATTATATTAATGTTATTAATATGTAATAAATCCAATATAATTTATAATATTCTATCCTATGTTTTTACTATGTATAAAATAATAATACGTACAGTATGATTCTTAAAATATATATTTTTTTAAAAAGATTTTTTGTAGAATTTTTGGGAAGTACATATATTAAAAATATATTCAATTCATTGATATTATTTTTGAATAAATAAAACTTATTTTTTATTTGGATATCAAAATTTTGTTGGGTGAAATTTTTCATATTTTTTTGGATAATATTTATTTTTAATCTCAAAGTTCAAAAAAAGGTTTTGAAAAAAACATTTCTTTTAAATAATTCTGTAATTTAAGTGTCAAAATACGATTTTAATGTTTTATCAAGTTAAAAAAATTATTATTTTATATTTGTTTCCCTTAATTGCTTTTGAATCAGCTTTATATTGGTTATTAATACATATTTTGTTTTGTCAAAACATGGGTTTTTCTAAAAAAATTCTTAAATTTTCTCCATTTTAATTAATTAAAATAATCCATAATGGCGAATATTTTAATTGAGATTTATATAAAATATATTTTAAAACATTATTTTATTCTTAAAATATTTTAATTATTAGTTATAGATTTAATAGAGAATTATCTTTTTAATAAAATATTATTCTTAAAAACATGTTGTCTCACCAACACTCTAGTATTAATATTAAATTAAATATTTCCACATATTTTAATTGAATATGGAAAAATAAATTCCATATTTGGAATCGAAATAATTTATATGTTCCAAATGAGTAAATTTTATTTTTTAACAAATATATTAGTGAAATCCGTTAAAATTAATTAAATTGATTAAGAAAAAAATTGAATTTACATAATAATTAATCATTACATATTAGGGGTAAATTACCTAAAAACTTTTCAATAACAGATTTTAGGGACATATTTTTACCTTATAGATTCTTCTGTCATATTTAGTTCATTATTGGAACCTTCTGGTTAGTAAAAATATGGGTTTCAGAAGCTTCCTTTTGAAAAATAGAATGATTGTACTTTCCTATACTTATAAAAATCCACTAACTCTCATCCTCACTTAACACCAATGAAGACATTTTTCACATCCAAAACTTGCAAAAAAATTACTTATAAAATTTTCAAACCTCTTCCTATAAGCCTTACTTTTGTTATAAATCCATCTATATATGGACATTACTAAAATCCAAAGGAGATAAATTAGAAAAAGGTAACCCTCATCAATGATTATTTTTTATTTATATACTTCTCCACTCCCATAATTTATTATTTTACCACAGATATATAATAAAATTAGTATCATTAATATAAGAATAGTGTTTTATGTTACAATTTTTTACATACATCAACACACACATCACAAAATTTGGTTACATATCTCCCTTCGTGCTTGTGGTGGACTACCGCCTCCAAAACAATGTCGTTTTTTCCATTACCCAATAAAATGATTGGGAATAATGATAGAAATATTATTAAAAAATAATTTTTTAATATTTACAACATAACTATAACTTCTTTTCCTTATATCATATTGAACCATTTACATTTCAAACCTATATGGATATGATAATGTCAATCTATGACCGATAGACTACTACCTCACAATGCACTGTGAATTGTTTTCAATAAAATATTCCATGGATGGAAATAATAATAAATATAATAAATATATATGAAGTACATGATTGTTTTATGATATTAGTTATATAATTATATTTCTGAAAATATAATACTTCATTTTCTTTATTACATTTTTACACATTGAAATACTGATAGCATAATTCATTGATGAGTGGACTACCACATTCTCAATGTAATGTGATTTATTTTACATGAAAAGAATGAAATATACAACTATATATAATTTAATATCTTTTTATTAATTATATAATTATTATTTGGGAAATATAAATTATTACTTTTCTTCTTTCCACAATGCCTCTTGGGGAATGGAAACATTACTCATGTGTGTGTGTGGCTAACAGTCTCCAAGATCTTAAGGTTAGTTCATTTTTCATAACCATTTTTCATGATCAGTTTTAAAATAATAGATATTGTATAAATATGAAAAAAAAATTCGTGTTTTTTATTCTTTATATGTTCCCATAATAAACTCATTGACCTTAGCTAGAATATCAATGTCAGTTTCGGCACATAAGCTGAATATTGAATAAACATCCACCTTAAAATTAATTAATTTTGTAGTTGAATATAATATTTATATAATTAAAATAAAAGTTATAATAATCAGTAAAAATGATAGAAAATAGTAAATAATTGACATAATATTATTTTTTAGGATGTTAAAGAACATTCTTGATGAATGAGACTCAAGGTAACTATTTTTTCTCATTGTTCGTTTATTTCTATGTGATGTATTATAAATTCACCACTAATTTTTGTTGAGTGGTGTATATAATTCTCATAACTATAGTATATGATTATTATAAATAAATATATGTGGATTTACATATACATTTTATGATATGTCGTTACATGTTTTACAGTTTTGAAGTTACCAAAGCGGCAAGGGATTTGTTCTCAAGTTGAATTCCTTTCGAATTTTGTTATGTTATACACCTATCATCTTTATGAGGTGTATATATTTCCCCATATAAATGTTATGTAAAGAGTACAATAATTTTCCTGATATTATTTGTATCATTTGTTATTATTACTTCATGGGTATTATGATTCAATGTTACCAATGTGTTAAGACACATTTTTTACAATCTAATCATTTATCTTGTTTGTTTACGATTGACATTGTAATGTGGAATGTTATAATTCATGTGAATTATCTTCTAATACAATTATTTATGATATATTAATGTAATAGTACAATTTATACACTCATTGGTACTTTTAAAAATTGATAACATTACTCTAGGAAAACCCGACATCATTTTGTTCATTAGTAGAAAATCAATTTTCACCCATAACCATGTGTTCTAAAAAAATTCAAAAAATAATGAAATTGTTTTTACATAGACAAAATGATATTTTTTAAATAAAATTTTATTTTTATTTTAAAATTATATATTATATATTTTAAATGATTTTTTCAATGAAAACTATTTTAAAATTTTATTTTTATAATAAAAAATGTATTTTGATGAAGAATTGTTTTTAATGATATTTTTATGGTATTTTCATTTATCATTTTATGAAATATTCTTGTTACATGTCCCTGAATATGGATATTTTTTATGGATACCATCATCATTATTTCATTGGAGGATTAAAATTAAATTCAAAACGATTGTTATTGAACTTGTTTCGTTTCCACAGGTTAATTAGTTTTAAGTAGATTGTAATTAATATAATTTCATTCCCATCGGTTAGATTGGTTATAAATGAAAAATGATTTTATCAATGAGTATTATTATTATATAAAATATTTATATACTTTATTCATGTTGTGGTTCATAGAAATTAAAACTTAATTAGGGGATGGGCCAAATTGAATGTGGTATACCCGTTACACATTTACCTAGGGTGGCCCAGATAATGCTTTATAAGATAGTGACAGGTTAAATTGGGGTGGAACATATTGCAATGGGTAAGATCATTACAAAATATCATGGTATTCCTCATATAACACTGGGTAAGATAGATACATCTTTATATGGGGTTTCCCAGATAGTGTTAGGTATGCCCGTAATTACTTAAGTGACTTGTGCACCCAGATATCCCTCTAATTAATTACTTTATGATTATATTGGATATCCACTATATGATAAGTCTAATTAAAATTGTATTGAGATGTTTTTATGAATGTGGTGCTTCATGTTTCTGAAAATGGTTATAATTTCTTGTTATGAGTCATTAATGGTTCTTATGATTATGATTGATATAATGTGGCATATGATTGTTGATTCTAATGACTGTTGTATTTCCCATGATTTAATATTTTATTTTCCAGGTATTGAATTATAAAGGCTCCCTTATGGTTCACTCATGTTCTCTGATTATGTCATCATACTCATACAAACTTATTATTATCATTGATGAAATTCAATTATTATTGCATATGTATAACCTTGTTGAGCATCCAATCTCACCCATCTTATGTTTCATTTTTCCAATGATATAATGAATGACGTTGAAGTAATTATTCCATTAAGTATTATTATATTGTTTCTGTTGATTACCAAATGAGAAATAATAATATATGGGTATAAGAGGAGATGATGTTCATATTTATTAACCAGTATTTTACGAATCATAGTTGATATGAGTTGGTCCTATATCCATAAATATTAAAGAATAAATGAAATATGGGTATTTATGTTATTAGATATTTATTTTTTATTTTGTATGTTTTGTTTTTTGAAAATTAGTTCACCTTGTTCAATATCATATCTGAGAATGTAAATTTTATGTATACATCACCAGATCTAGGAGTGTAGGTTTTGTATTATTATTTTCTATATCAAAGTAGTATTAGATAACTTTGGATGGTAGGATTATAAAATGTGAGGTTATCATAAGTGTTATAGATTTCATCAAAGGCATATCCTGATTTCTAGGTCATATACACCTCATTTGAGTGTTTTTAGTAGTAAAAATTTTGAGGTCATTAATGGATTTATTATAAACATTATTTTGAGTTATTTTTATCCCATAGTATAATCATGAATTTTTAATAATATAGGAATTAGATTTTATGATTAACATAATGAACTAAACAACTGATTTGTTGTGTGACAACCTGTCATAACCGGAATGGCGGTGGGGCGTGAACAAATCTTAAAAAGATGAAAAGGGATTCACACCTACAACTGGCCTATGTGAGGTCCTAGTTAGTATGACATTTCCATAGTTAAAAATTATTTTTATTTTTTAATCATATATAATTTTATATGAGGAATAATTTTTTTATCTAAATAATACATTATCATATATTTCAAATCGTTGGGATTTGAATTTAGGTAGGATATGTTTGAATAATTTTTAGGATAGTATTTTTTTGAATGGTTCTGTTTGAACATTGGGTATTAATTTTTTAGATAAATGTGATATTTAATGGTTCATTCCTTTTATGAATTATCTTATAATGAGATAACCATTTTGGATTTGGTCATTGTTTAAAGATAAGTGGAATATATTGAATATCCCTTTTATGGTTATGTGGTCTTTAAAAGATGATTTTATTGCATCATGTAATAAAATTTCATCTTTAAGAATAATTATTTGGATAAAGAGATGATAATATGGTTGAAGTTGGTTAAAGTCTGAAATTATATATTTCCCTTAATTTAGATAGTAAGAGAATTTCAAAACACTATGAAAATGATATTAAAAAATATATAATCATAGTACCCTAAATTATGATCAAATTATGGTCTTTTACATGATCACATATTTATGGTCATGAGGCCCTTGAAATCATATTGATTATTCACTTTATTGTGATATATTACTTCAACCACTATTAATAGTTATTTAGGATTTTTATTATATTTCAACATATGTTATCCTCTTCCAATGGCAAGTTATGTGTTATTCAAGATGAAATTAAAATTTAATTTTAACTCTTATTATTTTTAATTTTTATTAACCCTATTTTTTATGTGGGTTTAAAGAAAAAATTATTTTCAAATGTCCATCTTTTGAATGTTGAGATAATATTCAAATTATGAGGACGCAACTTTTTAAATGAATGAAATATGTAAGACCTAATGATTTTTAAGAATTAAATTATATTTGATAGTGAAAATGGAAAGAAACAATTAGATTATCTTTCATTACATGCAACAATTATTTTATATTTAGTAACATGAAACCCGAAGAGTTTTATGTTCATTGTTGTCTTTAACACATAACACCAAACTGAAACAACCCATGATATATATTATCATTATAACCTAGTTATTGGAATTGATAGAATGGAAAATATTAAATTAATTATAAAAATATGGATTACACAAGCATATATTAAAAAAAAATTGTGACCAATTAATGAGAAATGAAAATAAAACTATATTCAAAATGAAAGGAAATCAATTTCTGAAAAACAATCTTTATGTGCACATGTATGTTCTATAATTATAATTTATGATAAATAATCATTGATTGATTATATTAAATGAATTTATAAATTTATATATTAAATATAACTTCTACCCTTCATCCTATTTTTTCATGATATGATATAAGAATAAATCCCCTTTTATATTAAACACTGTAGTTTTTCAAAAAAGAAGTAATTTATCTTATTTATATCACAATTATTTAAAAATACATTTTTATAAAATTTATGAAATAATTATTAATAATTAAATTTTTTATAGTAATAAATAATTTTACATTGGGTTATATTATCTATTTTTGGAAAATATTGGTTTTCTATTGAATAGTCAACGAATAATGATTTTTACAAAAAATAAATTCAATTAATAAATTAGTTAACATAACATACTGAATATATCTTTAACATGTTATAATATAACCTAAATATTATTTATTTATATTTATTCCATTTAAATAATTATTACCAAAAATTATATTCATTTTTTATATAATTCTTTTGTGGTGTTTAGATAGGGGTTTTACTTAAAAAGATTTTAAAATGAATAATGTACATCATTTTCAATTAAATAAAATAATACCTAATTGAGAATGTTTAAAAATAATTATATATAAAATATATTAGTGAAAATTATTTTACTTTCATAAAATAAATTTTATTACTCATAATGTTAATATATATTAATATTTCAGAAAGAATAATCTTTTTTAAAAACCCATTATCTCCCCATTATTGTGGGATTAGTATTAAATAAATTTTTAAACTTTGGTAAATTGAATTTGAAAAAAAATATTCAATATTTTTAATAATAAAAATTTATAATATCTAATAGGGTGAAAATAATTTTTTACTAAATATATTTTTCAAATCAATTAAAATTCATTATAGTTAATAAGGAAAAAATGTTTTTCATTAGTGGATAATCGTTAATCTTAAGGGGCTAACTAACCAATAAGTTTATCAATCACCTATTTTAAAGAAATATTTTTATATTATACCATCATTTTTTTATGTTTTCAACATTGGACTCTTTTTCTTGGTAAAAATGTTGGTTTAAGTGACATTATTTTTAAAACAATTGTGTCTATCCTTTCCCCCACTTATAAAAGGTCACTCACATTCATCCTCTCTTCACATATCTCAATCCCTTTGGCTCATCCAATCTCATCCCAATTTAAATCTCCACTTACCTCCCCTCATTATTGAATACATAATTTTTTAAGATATAAATATATGGATGTCCTTTGATTCATACTAATAAGAGGTACCAGAAGAGGAGGTAGTGCTTATCAATGAGATTTTTTTTAATTTCCATTTTTACACCCTTATAATTTTTTTATACCATGCTTATATAATGTCTTTAGTTTCCTCAATATACTGATAAGTTTTTATAATAATTTTACAACTTTTACACACACACATCCAAAAAAAGGTTTAAAAAAAAATTTATGACAAAAAATTAAATTTTTGATGCATAATATAAAATTTTACTTTGGGTGAACTTTGGGGAGTTATTAGATAATATATATTTTTCTTTGAACTGAAAAAATAATATTTTTTTTAAAAAAATAATCATTTATTTTAATAAATTAATTAATTTTAGTGTAACGATATATTTTGAATATATTTTCATGTAACCTATGTATTACTTATTAATATTAAGTGCACTTAATTTCATTTGAATCAATAATTATTTGGTTTTTAATATATTTTTTTTAGGTTTGAAGATGTGTTTTTCTAAAAACTATTTTCAAATGCATAATGTTTCACTATTTTAAGTAAATAAATAATTTATAATGTGGATATTTTTAAAATATATATATATATATATATTATTAATTATTATATCTTCATAGAATGATAATTATTAACCATATAATAAAATCTAATCATTTTTTTCTCAAAGATATTGTCTTAAAAACTCTTTAACTTTCCATGACTATGGGATTACTATTAAATTTATTTTTTTTCAATTGTGATTAGAATTATGAATATTGGATTAATTATTTCAAATAATTATAATTTATAAGGTTTAATATGGCTATATTATTTTTTACCAAATATATTATTCAAATAAAATTAAATTATTTATAATGATTAAGGGAAAATAATGTTTACTTCATGGTTAAGTGGTAAGAATTAATGTAAAATGAGCTATAAACATGTAAATAACCCATTTTATAGATATATTTTGATATTATCTGTTCTATTATAATCTTTTGTACTATGTTAATTCCTTTTTCTAGTTACAATGTGGGTTAACCTAACTTTTCATTGAGAAATACCATGTGTCTCCTTTCCCCTCTTATGAAATGCCACCCACTCTCATCCTATATTAAAAACTATCATGTCCATTGGATCATAAAATAACTACCATAATAACATCTCCACTCCCCTAAAATAATAATAAAGACTTAATTTTAGCATAAAATCATCCTTGGATGGACTTCGGTGAAAACCAAAAGTAGTTACCCATGGCATAGGTTACCCTCATCAATGGGTGTTTTTTACTTCCATCACCTCCAATTTAAATTATTCTTATATAATTCATAGAAAATAACCTCAATATAATCAATATATTTATTTTTTAATATTTAAATGGTATGACATACACCCACACAATCGTCCATCAAATGGGTTTTGAAATCATCTATCATGTGTCTGGAAGACTACCTTCAGGCGAAACAATGTCATTCATTTATATATTACCACCACTCATAGTCAGAAATAATATTGAAAATATTGTTTATATATAATATTGATGATATTTTTAACATAATTATACTTTTGGGGTCATTAAATCAAGTAAACCATATTTATATTTTATATCATACGACATATGATAATGTCTCTCGTGTGTACATTCGACTATCGCCTCACAATGTGATGTAAATCATTATTCACCAGTGAATAAAATAGAAGGTAATAAGAGTAAATATAATAAATATATATGATTAAATTATGTAATTATTATATTCGAGGAATAATTATATTTATTAAAATATAATATATCCTTTCATTATTAGTTGTTCATATAGTAAATAAGTGATAAAGTCATTCGTGGATGAGTGGAAAACCGCCTCCCTTAAAAAATATGATTCCATTTAGGGGAAATGAATATTATCTATAAGTATATATAATTTAATATCTTTTTATTAATTAAATAATTATCATTAAGGATAGATAACATATATCATGCATTCATTCCATAATGATAATTTGAAAATGGACATGATACTCATTCGAGTGTATGACCTACCTTCCCCATGATTGTGTTCTTAGTTCATTTTTCAAAACCATCATTAATGATTGGTTTGAGAAAAATAAAAAATGTATAAATTTGATAATTTATTATAGATAATATTTTTGAGATAATTAAATAATGGCCATATTTACCATAATCGACCTACCAACGTTAATTTTGGCACATAATCTGAATATGGTCAAACCATCCGACTTAAACATAATTCATTATGGTATTATATATAAATTATTAATGAAATAAATTAAATTAATACAAAATAAAAATTTTATTAATAAAATTAAATAATTTACATTTTTTTATTATTCAAGATGAAAAATAACAAGTGTGAAAAATCTTAATCATGTTATGGGTTTTTCTCATCCCGCATTTATTTCGGTGAGATATATTTCATATTAACAACTTATTTATATTTTGTGGTGTATATAAAACCGATGAATGTTTTTATGATTATTATACATATATTTATTGGGAATTAAAAATATATATATTTGATATCTCTTTTGTGGATTTCACGGTGTGGAATTTTTAAAATCGATAATGTTTTTTTTTGACTCAATTTTCCTTCAATCAAATGTTTGTTATGTTATAAACATATCTTATTTTTTTGATTTGTATATAATAACAAATTGAGAGGTTATATCATGAATAACCTTTTTTATATATTATATGTTTCATTTAAATTAAATATTTCATTGAATAATAATTCAATTTTACCAATGTGGAATGTATGCCTTGTTACAATCTTATCATTAATCATGATTTTTTAGGATTAACCCTCCATTGTTCAAATAACCTTATTACCTTGAATTTTATTCTCCAATAGTTATTAATGATAATATCTTGTAATTTATGAATTTTATATTGTTTCATACTAATAATTATTATGAATTTGTTTTTTTGAAAATCCAACTTCATTTGTGTATTCTATCAAAATATGTTTACTTTTGAAAGAATGACTTCAAAAAAAATTTAATAAATGTTTTAAACAAAATTTAAGTCTGAAAGGATTTTTAACTTCCTAAATGTTTTTAAATTATTTTTAAGACATAATTTATGTTTTTCCATGAAAAATTTAAATGAAAATTATTTTTAATATTTCATTGTTTTAACAGGATATTTTGAAAATAAAAATGATATTTTCATCAAGAATTGTTTAATAATCATTAATTTTATTTCTATAATTCAAGTTCAAAATTCGTTTCTGATACTGATACAAAATCAGAGGTATTTTTTATGGATACGATACTCGATCATTCTATGGATGGATAACATTTTTTCAATGAAATTTCAATGAAAGTATTTATTTTAAACGGATTAATCACATCCTGAAGAGATTGACTTGATGCCCATTTATTTACCATGGGTTAATCAGGTTATGAATAAATAAATATTTTTTCTATGATTTTTATGATGAAATTAAATATAAATGTACTTTATTAATGTGTTTGTTCATAGAAATTACATCTTATACATAGGATGGCCTAGCTAGCATCAGATTATCACTTTAGAGCTTAATATCAGGTGGTCCAGATAGTGTCGGACAAGCCTGTTATAGATTAACATATATAGTCTCAAATAGATCAATGTATAACCTTTAAATCTTATCATGTGTTGTACCATATATCACTCACTAATCCTTTTATATCATAAAATTTTGTGGCACATATAGAGTAATGTTAGCCCATAATATATTAAACGTTGAGTGTGCCCTGATATTATTCCTATGCATTGGGTAATTAATTTATTTGAATTTAGGGATATTGTTACTCTAATTAAAATATTTGTGAATGGGTTTTATAAAATTGATGCTCCATCTTCTTGAAATGGGTTATAATTTCCTATTATGGTTTTATAATGATTTTTATGATCTATATTGATAAAAAATGTCACAAAATTATTTACTCTAAGGACTCTTTCCATTACATGTTTTTATATATGCTTATACTGGTACATATATGTATGATTTCACATATAATTCCTTAATTCAAAGATGTTATTTATTCATACCCTCATAAACAACTAAATCTCATTGATCAAGTTCAATTAATATAACATAAGTAAACCCTTACAGATCATTCGATCTAACCCTTCTTATGTTTCCATTTCTATTGGATATAAATAATATTGTCGATCAAATAATATATTGAAGGGATTTCATTGGTATGATATTTATGGACTATTTTGAAATAAGAAAATATGGTTATAACTGGAGAGGATGCTTAACTTTATGAACCAATTGTATATGAATCCATGTTTCTATGAGTTAAAACTAATACTCTATAACTCTAAACCTAAAATTTACTTGGGTATGTAAGTGATCCAATATTTATTTTTTATGTTGTTTGTTTTTTGTAGTGGTAATTATTTTACATTCATTGGTATCAGAGGCCGAAATGTATGGTTTATTAATTGAAAACCAAATCTGACGGTGATGGATTTGGGATGTTATAGATGGTATCATAGTGGGTTATAAATAAAATTAGTGATTTTTTTTTCATGTATGACTATTTTAAAAGATATGGATAATATCATAGGTTTATCATGAGATCAACGTCATTAACACTGTATTTTTGGATTTTAAGTAAAAAACGTTTGAGGTTATTAATTAAATATTTTCAGTCTTTTTTTAGTTAATGTATGGGTATCACCTCAGATGAACATTTAATTATATTTATAGAGGTATTAATTTTAATGTTTAATGAAAAACTAGGACATCCTGTATTTTGGGTGACAACCAATCAAATCTTGAGAGGTGGTGGGGATTAAACCTGTGGCCAATGAGAGATATGAGTTTCACTCATACCACTAACCTATGAGATTTTTTTGTTATTAGTACATTTCTATTGGTAAATATATTGTTCATTTTAGAACTTCTTCGTATTATATTATGGGAATAATATTTTATTTCTCTTGGATGAATATATGATCAAATTCATCAAATATTGGGGTTTTCAAATTAGTTTGTAAATTTTTGATTAGGTTTTAATAATAGTTATTTGTGGAATTTTTTGTATTGGACATTGGTATCTAATTTTGAATATTTATATTTAATATGAAGGTTCACTCATTTTTAGAATTATTACATCACGTTCCAGTGATGTTGGTTTTTTCAATGTCCACATACCTGTGTAATAGTGTGAATATCACGTTTAAGGTAAAGTGGTATTTAAAATATTATTTTGTTGCATAAATGATTAAACATATTTCGTTAATACTAATAATTTTAAAAAATATAAATGATATTGTGGTTGAAATTTGATAAATGATGAAATTATACTATCCATGTCTATATATTTTCATATTTAAATTTTTATAAAGGTTAAGAGGATTCCACAACTCTATGAAAATGATATTGAATAAAAAATATTAACATAGTAACATCAATTATGTTGGTACAATGACCTTTTATATAATAACATATTTTTTTATTACCTTATCATTATTTAGATAATTCAAATTCTTGGTATCAATGATCTCAATCACTCTCGATAGATATTTAAGTTTTTCCTCCATTCTCACAAATGATCTCCTATTTGAAAACCAGGTTATGGGTTATTCTAGATGACATTCATAAATATTTTTATCTGTTATAAATATGATTTTTATTAACCCATATTATGTTTTGGGTTTAAAATCCACTTTTTTCAAATATCCATGTTTTGATTACTGAGAAAAAGATGAAATTATAAGGACACAATTTGTTAAAGGGGTGGATATAACAACATGATATTTTTTAAAATAAAATTATATTATATATCATAGAAGGAAATATAGCACTAGGTTTATACCATTACACAAATCACTCATTTTATCTTATGTTACACACAATCTGGAGTTGTTTATTTTCATTTTAATATTCAACATGCAATACAAATCACATAAAATTCATGATATATATTACCATTTTATCCTAACAATTTAAAATGTATATAGAAATTTGATGTAATAAATTATTAAAATATGGTTTAAACATGTATATATAATAATTTTTTGTGATCAACTATTTAGAAATTAAAATAAACCCATTAAAATATAAAAGGAAATATATTACTGGAAAATAATTTTAATGTGCACATGTGTGTTCTATACAAAAAATGTTTGAAAATCACCCTTGTCAGATTATATTAATTAAATTTATATGTAATATTTTCAATATAATTTTTAACATTCATCCAATGTTTTTTCTAGATATTATATAAAAATAATTCAAATTTTATGCTTTAAAATGTATATTTTTCAATAAGAAAAACAGTATTCTCACATTTTTAGGGAAAACTTATTTTAAAAATAATTATAACACTATTATAAAGAAAATTGAAAAAATAAAAATAATTTTTATAATGATAATTTTAACATTTAATTTTTGTGTTTTTTTTAATTTTTTAAAAAATATTGTTTTTTTTAATAGTGATAAATACATATTTTTTTAAAAGTAATTTATTTTAAAAAATTATTTAATTTTAGAGTGCTAATATGTTTTTAATAAATTTCTAAGTAAAAATTGAATTATTTAGTTATATTTATTCTACATAATTACACTATAATAAACATTATATTTGGTTTCAATGTGAGTTGTTTTTTGTTTAAAGACGTATTTTTTTAAAACATTTCAAATTCATAATGTTTATCAATTTTAATTAATTAAAAAACCTAATGGGGAATTTTATAAATGAAATTTATAGATTATATATATATAAATATTATTTCAGTGTTATATAATGAAAATTATTATCCATAATGTTAATATATAATAATATTTTTTAAAAAAATATTACACTTCTTAAAAACATATTTCCTTGCAACAATTGCTGGATTAAAATTAAATTATTATTTTTTCATATGTTATTTCAATTTAAAACAATAAAGTCCATATATTTAATCATAATTATTAATAATTTATAATAGGATAAACATAATTTTCCCCAAATTTTGTTTTATTGAAATCAATAATAAATAATTACAATGATTAAGGAAAAGAACGGTTTTTCTTAGTGGTTACACATTAATATTAAGGAGAAAATTACCTATAAACTTATCAATAACCCATTTTATAGATATATTTAGTCCTTATCTATTATATTTTCTTATTTATTTAATATTTTATGCTTTTGGATGGTAAATACTTTGGTTTAATTGACATATTGTTTTGAAAAAAATACCAAGTGTTCCCTTTTCCCCACTTATAAAAGCTCACCCACTCTCCACCTCTCTTAAAACCAAAAAAATCCCTTTCGATCAGCCAATATCTAATCAAATAACGTATAAAATTCCCTAAAATCATACAATAATCCTTAATATTGTGAAAATTCCACATATGTAATCCCTTCGGTACATACCAAAAAGAGTTACCTGAGGAACATGTAACATTTATCAACGATCATTTTTTTATTTCATTCTGCATCGCATAAAATTCTTCTTATTATAACATAATATAACAAAATCAGTATCCCAAATATACGTAAAATATTTTATATTAATTTTATAACCTACACCTTCACATACTTCCATCTAATGGGTTAAGAAATCATCATTCGTGTGTACAGTAGACTACTGATATGTGAAACAATGTCATTCATTATCCATTACCTCCTCTCATGGATATGAAAAATGATATATATATATATATATCATATTTATATATGATATTTATTATTTTTATTTCATAATTATAAATATAGGTAAATCATTTCATGTAAAACCTTTTTAGTTCTCATACCATATGAGATTCGATAATGTCACTCGTGAGTACGGCGGACTACTTCCTTATGAACTGAGGTGATGTGTTTTCACTAACGTGTTAAAAAGAAGGTAAAAAAGTTAATATAATAAATATATACTATATAATAGATATAATTATGTCATTTATGAGAGAAATATTTCGATTAGAATGTAATATATCATTCTCATTATTATATTTTCACATAATGAAAAAGTGTTAACATCATTCGTGGATGAGTGGTATATCACCTCGTTAAAGCGATGTGATTATTTTTCCATCAAAATAATGATATATATAATGATATATAATTAAATATATTTGGATTAATGATATTATTATTATTTTGGAAATCTAAAATATTTATTACCTTCTATCAACAATGATTGTTGGAAAATATGAATGATACTTATTCATATGTATGGACTATGATCTCCGTGATCAAAACATTAGTTCATTTTCCATAATAATGTTATATAAATGGTTTTAAAAGAATATTTTATTTATAAATATGATAATTATATATTTATTATTTTTTAATGTTTAAATAATTACATTATTGACCTTTTTCTACCTATCAAAGTCTTTTTTGACTAATAAGATGAATATGATCAAAACATCTCATGTAAACATAATTGAATAAGTACATGTATAAATATTATCAAAAAGGGAAATAAAATTAATAATAATGAAAAAAATAGTTTAATAAATGTGAATAATTATCACAATTTTATTATCTAGGATAATAAAAATAATTTTTAATGAATCTTACTCAAGGTAGGGGTTTTTCGTTTTTTCACTTTAATTTCTACAAGATATATACCATATTAACCACATATGTTTTGTTTTGTGGTGTATATGCATCCAATGAATTCATTTTATTATTGTTGTACATTACTTTCTTGGGATTCAAATATCTATGATAAGATCACTCATTCATGGGTATTATAATTTCAATGTTACCAAAAAGTTTGGTGACCATTTTTCATCTTTGTGATGTTTGTTATGTTATACACCATTCTTTTTCATGAGGTGTTTATATTAAACTTATTTCATATTATATATTTAAAATAACTATTTTCATGATATTATTTGTTTCATTTAATTTCATTCATTCATGGGTATTATTATTTAATATCACCAAAGATATAAGTATCCTCTGATACAAAATCATCAATTATTAGGATTGTGTGTGATTTACTATTTGATGCTCAAATCATGTAATTATCATTAATTATAGACTCTTATGGTTATTCATTGTAACGCCCCGACCCCAGCTACCCAGAGTCGGTGCATTACTTCGTAACATTGGCATGATCACAAAAGATCAAGTCTCGAAAGGCCGATTAGATTAGTAGCCTTAGAATCACTAGATACATTCATAAACATTACATTACATCACAAAAATGAAAACTACAATAACATGGTCTCCCTAGTCCACACTCATATCCTCACTGACTATTCTTGCAAGTCATTCATAATACACTTCTTCACATCCTGGGAAAAATAAAACATTGAATGGGGTGAGCTCAAATGCTCCGTAAGGATAACAAAATAGCGGAAACTTTCATAAGAAAACATAAGCATTTAAGGCAATGTAAAACTAAAACAAAAGCCTTATTGAACTTGAACTTCAGCATAATATGGAAAAATTAAAATAAAATAATGCCATTACTTACTCACATGGATATTCTACTAGACGAATAATCACATGAAATATCAATAACCACTTTCATAATGAGGGAATGTATACTTCCAGAAATTCTGAAACATTTTGTCAAGGCCTCAGCCAAGACGTCTAAAATGATTAAGGCCTCGGCCAATTCCACGTCTAGTTGTCTCATGAGACCTACCGATGCATCGAGGAGCTATAGCGGGCTCCACCTGTCACATATTAAGTCCAATACATTCCTCATATGAATAGGTTTAAACATAACATAAATATTCGTATTAAAACTAGCATACGAAATGTCAACAATTTCTCCATAAACTATGGATGGTATAAAAATAACACATCCACAGTCAAATATTTCACAAATTGTTCAATGGATGTTTTGTATCATAAATCAATTTCAATTAAACATAAAACCCATCAAAGGATGTTGACATGGATGAAATAAAAGCTATTTGAGAGAAAAATCTCTCCTTTTTGAAATAATTTAAAAGTCCCATAATTATAAAATAATACATTTACTTTGAAGATATTCTTATAAGCTTGTTAGGGAAGCTTCGACGAAGTTATAATGGTGGAAAATAGCCGCACCCGCCGTATAAGTTAAAAAAACATTCTTACCTTAAATTTGTCAAAAAGGTCAAAAAGTACATTGTTTGGAAAATGACGGTAAGATTCCTTTCAAAAACTTATGAGGGTATAAATGACTTTAACCCATTTTCCATTTAATAGTAAAAATGTTTTGAAATACATTTTTAAGAAACATGGATGTGGATGATAACGAGGTCCCAGTAGATAATTATGTATAAACAACCTTGGATAATGAAGAGGTTGTGAAGTAAACCCTTACCCTGTACTTTTCCTTGGTTGGGGTATGTTAACCTCCTGTATAATGATGAAATAATTGTTATTAAATTATACAAGAATCATATACATTCATATGATATCATATATGATCTTTTAACATTGCTTTGTTAACAATATCATAGATTTATCGTTGTTTCGGGTGTTAACTTACTCGTTTTATTTTTTATGTTTTGTTACGTAAGTCGTGTTTTTCATGGATAGGTTGTATATTATTCATATCCATAATGATATCATGTCCTTAAACATTATTTTTAAATCATCAAATGATAATTATACTTGAATGGATACGACGGATAATGAATCTCATCGCGTTCGTGGAGACGGTAGTCCGTACGTACGCACGAGCGACAATATCATTATTTTGATATTAAAATAATATATAATTGGATAGTATATCATATATACAGAATAATTATCATGTTATATTTATTATTTACATGAATTACATATCATTATTATACCCATCTAAATAATAATATATTGAATAACAATTACACCACGACGTGGAGACGGTAAGCCGTATGTACGCACGTATGGTGACATGTCATTCAAATGATGGGTAGAATACTGAATAGGGTTGTTCCATATTTATAATAACATCACAGTATATAGAAGATACTGGAGTTATAATTTTAGAATTGAAATAATAAACAAAGAGGGAGTGGAAGAAGAATGAAACTTGAAAGAGGGTGATGAAAACGTTACCTCTTCTTCGGGTTCTTCCTTTTGATTTGATCAAAATGACTCCTTAGGATGGATTTCTGAATAATGTAAAGCTTCTAGGATGAAGGGAGAGAAGTTGGGAGAGTATTTGGGCAGAGTTTGGCCTAACAAAAAGGCTTGAAAGTGTGAATAAGGTGGTAGAGGTGGGGGCCTTTTGTAAGAGGAGAGGAGGGGCTCTTTTCGAAAGATTGAAATGTTACATTATTATACAATGTTTTTCGGATTCTAAAGGTCCCAAACTTATATAATTCGTGGCTAAGGTGATAAGGGTTCGAAATCTACCCATCCAATAGACTTTGGACAAGTGTAAGCCTTGGATTTTACTTTATATATTCATTTTACTAAAATCGTTAAATAAAGAGGTCATCGCTACATCATAATGATGTCATAAATAATTTAATTTATTTAATATCTAAAAATTATAAAAAAAATACTATTATGTAGGAAATATTTTTAGCTTTCTAATTAATATTTATAGTGAAAACTTGGACTTATGTAACCCCACTTAAAAACTGTTTTAGTAAAACAACTCATGTTTGTGTCAATTTAATTTTAACAATAAATAAATATATATTAATGTCATTTTCCAACCAAAGTGGCTCCATGGGGTCCCCAAGTTGACCCATGGGTTTTCTTGGTCGGCCATGACTCATCCAATAGGAGTAGGACAAGTGTCAATCTCATCTCATTTTATTAAAACATTATTTTTACCTTAAACTACACTAATTACCTCTAATCGTTATTAAGAACATAAAAGTTACTATTCACCAAAAAATTATTTTAATCTCATTGAACCACATTTTACTTCTTAATGACAACCATGTTTGTCGGATTTTTGAAAATCAAATCACAGAAGTGGTAATATTTCATTTTAACGAAAAATCAGTTTTTAACAACCACTTAGTGGTTTCACTATTAATCAAAAATTGAAGTTTTTCAGAATATGGCCAAAATATCACCCTAAGATATAATTGATATTCCGAATTCAAAAATGATGTCTATTTTACAAAATTTCAAACATATAAGTTGCATTAATTAATTTTATAATTAATTCCTGCTGTCACAACAGTAGCGTGTTTTTAAGAAACAATTTTTATCAAAAGATTGGCAATTATTTATGTCCAATTTCAATGTTAAATTAATTTTGATGACCACCATTGGATAAAATGGTAAAAATATATTCTAATTATACTTTAAAACCACTAAATAGTATAATTTATCACTATAATTTTTTTTGATTAAAAAAAAAATTTTAAGTAATTTTCACTATTCATAAAAAATTGGAAGTTCTAAGAAAATTACAAAAAATTCAACTTTGGATAATTTCGATATTTCGAATACATAAATGAAGTCCATTTTGAAATATAAAATTTCTCTAATTATAAAAAGTGGTTATTACTATTCATAACGGCTACTTTGATTAGTTGCGGTGTTTTAGAACTCGAAGTTGCGTACAATGCAAGCTATTGCATTATTGAATGAGAAGCGTATCGTGGAAGCTCGGGGTGTTACATTCTCCCCTCCTTCAATAAATTGTGTCCTTGCAATTTGAAATTTTTCTTTGAAAATAAAAGGTTGAAAAGAGAATATACCTTTGTGAAAAACCCACATCGGAAATAAGATTAATTAAATTTAGCCTTAATAAGAGGGAAATGGAAATAAGAAAGTCACCACCCAATTATGATCTCGATTAGGAGAACATTGGTGGCAATTAGAGACATATAATTGGAGGAAAAACGTAAATATTTGTAGGGAGTGATTGAGGTCATCAATCACAATCAACTGTCAAATTGAGGGCCTCAAAGCCTTCAATCTTTGTTGATTTAAAATATCATCAGTTCAACAAGACATAAGGTATTAGGATAACACATTTTTTTAATATCCCTTTACTGAAGTTTAGGAATTAATTTATTCATTGAATAAGAGATAGGTATATATATATTTATGCTTGACAATTAGAGTTTCAACCTTCAACTCATCTTTCACTCAAAAAGATAATTGAACTCAAAAAAATATTATACTTATCCTAATTTTATAAGGTTCCAAATGTTAAAACATACCATTTAGATTAGTAAAATTATTTTGTAATAACAAGGGACTTCCTATAGGCTAGTGGTAGGAAATAAAGGACTGTCGCACTATGATTGTGGGTTCGATTCCTGCAGCTTTGTCCGACGTGATAGGTTAGGCCCCACCCTACAGGTTGTCCTTTTCTTAAAACTATAGTATTATAATATTCCAAAAATAATCATCATAAATTTTTTAACCTTAAAAAATACTATCCAAATATCAACTTAATCCACTCCAACCTTTATAGTCATCCAAAATACCTCTGTCCAGACTTTCTCTAAAAGGTCTCTTAATTCCAAAATCAATTTATCAGATTCCCCAAACAAATTAAAGTTTCTCTTTTTGTCACATACTAAAAATATGATTACCTTCATCATATTAAAACCTTACTGAAATCAACAAGTACTACAGTACAATCCTTATATATATATATATCACATTATTCTAATAACCAGAATATAATCCATGAGTCCAAAAGCACCAATACATTAATTATTCTTCTTCAACTGTAGTAACATCATAAGATTTTCCTTGATCCCTTGGCCTTTTCTGAGGTAAGTTTCCCTGACGCTTAGGATATTCATTTGCATAATTCCCCAATTCCCTACAATTGTAGCATTCAACTTTTGTAGCCTCTTTCTTTCCCTTGCAATCACGAGCCTGGTGACCCTTTTCTCCACATTTATAACAAACTCCCATTCCATTTAGGCAAGTACCAGGGTGATTCTTCCCACAATTATCACATAATGGAAAATCCTTCTTTCCCTTTTTCCCTTTATCTGTCTCTTGTTCCACCGTTCTCTTCTTCTCTTGCTTTACTTTGTTGTCATAAGACTTAGAGAATTCCTTTTCTGTCTTGATAGCACACGAGACAATATCTTCATATGATGAGAAGGATTGTGATACTAAAGCTCGATGGAGAAATGGTTTTAACCAATCAATGAAACGATCAATATTACTCCTTGGGTTACGTATATAATCGGCAGCATGCCTCGCTAACCTTGTAAAGTTAGCCTCATACTTTGCGACATTCTCATCCTCCTTCTGCCTCAGACTCAAAAATTTCCTTTCCATATCTTCTCAATGGTCATGTGGAAAGTAGTTTTCTAAAAAAAGATCTTTGAACTCCCTCTATTCTATATTCGATACGTCATCATCTTCCTTTGTGTTTTGAATCAGCGACCACCACTGATCGGCATCTCCAGTGAGGCGGTAAACTGCCATGACAACCGTCTCCCTTTCGCTACTCCCCAAGGCATGGAATATTTTCTCTAAGGAGTTTATCCATTGCTCAGCTACTAACGGATTTGTACCCCCATTAAATGTTTGTGGTTGTTTCCTCATGAAGCGGTCTAACATTGATACTCCATGTTGTGGATCAGGGTGATCCATACGAGTAAGGTTATTATTAATAACTTGAGTGAGTTGTCCCAGTATGGTAATAAGTTGATCAACACCAGTTGTATCTCCAGATCCACAATAATTATCGTGAGCAGGATGGAAATCCCTACACGGAGTGCGTGCATTGATACGGTTTCCATTCCTTCCACTAGGCGCCATTTCTAAACAATGGCATAAACTAGATTAGTTTATGAATCAAAATACATAATTCCATACTTGTAAAATACTTAACATAAATTGAACTATTTATGGATATAATCCATAACCATAAAAAGGTTTTATTTGAGGAAGTATATACTCATAAACATTCATAGTGGTTTGTAAAGAAAATGAGAATTATCCTAAGCATATCCCCTGGGAGTGTCGTAACCAAGAGTGCAGCAAGGCCCGTTGTCGTGCACCAGTTCCCGTTCGAGTCTAGCTCAAAGCGGTGTTTTCAGGTTTTACCCCTAGGTACATCTGTGCCAGAGCTGCCTCTACCTGCTCGTATCCATACAGGGATGTATTGCTCGGAAAACTCACAAAATCTCTACAATAACAAAATTTTAGGATGTTCTTCTATACTAATCCTCAAAGTCTATCTTTGGGCTATGTGCTCTAATCAGAGTTTATATAAATCTAACTTCCAAGGTTAGTACTAAACTGCCTCTGATACCAAATGTAACGCTCGACCCCAGCTACCCAGAGTCGGTGCATTTCTTCGTAACATTGGCATGATCACAAAAGATCAAGTCTCGAAAGACCGATTAGTTTAGTAGCCTTGGAAACACTAGATACATTCATAAACATTACTTTACATCATAAAAATGAAAACTACAATAACATGGTCTCCCTAGTCCACACTCATATCCTCACTGACTATTCTTGCAAGTCAGTCATAATACACTTCTTCACATCCTGGGAAAAATAAAACATTGAAAGGGGTGAGCTCAAATGCTCCGTAAGGATAATAATATAGCAGAAACATTCATAAGAAAACATAAGCATTTAAGGCAATGTAAAACTAAAACAAAAGCCTTATTGAACATGAACTTCAGCATAATATGGAAAAAGTAAAATAAAATAATGCCATTACTTACTCACATGGATATTCTACTAGACGAATAATCAAATGAAATATCAATAACCACTTTCATAATGAGGGAATGTATACTGCCAGACATTCTGAAACATTTTGTCAAGGCCTTGGCCAAGACGTCTAAAATGATTAAGGCCTCGTCCAATTCCACGTCTACATGTCTCATGAGACCTACCGATGCATCGAGGAGCTATAACGGGCTCCACCCGTCACATATTAAGTCCAATACATTCCTCATATGAATAGGTTTAAACATAACATAAATATTCGTATTAAAACTAGCATACGGAATGTCAATAATTTCTCCATAAACTATGAATGGTATAAAAATAACACATCCACAGTCAAATATTTCACAAAATGTTCAATGGAAGTTTTGTATCATAAATCAATTTCAATTGAACATAAAACCCATCAAAGGATGTTGACATGGATGAAATCAAAGCTATTTTAGAGAAATATCTCTCCTTTTTGAAATCATTTAAAAGTCCCGTAATTATATAACAATACATTTACATTGAAGATATTCTTATAAGCTTGTTAGGGAAGCTTCTACGAAGTTATAATGGCGGAAAATAGCCACACCCGCCGTATAAGTTAAAAAAAATATTCTTACCTTAAATTAGTCAAAAAAGGTCAAAAATTACATTGTTTGGAAAACGACGGTAAGATTCCTTTCAAAAACGTATATGGGTATAAATGACATTAACCCATTTTCCATTTAATAGTAAAATTTTTTTGAAAGACATTTTTAAGAAACATGGATGTGGATGATAACGAGGTCCCAGTAGATAATTATGTATAAACAACCTTGGATAATGAAGAGGTTGTGAAGTAAACCCTTACCTTGTAATTTTCCTTGGTTGGGGTAGGTTAACCTCCTGTATAATGGTGAAATAATTGTTATTAAATTATACAAGAATGATATACATTCATATGATATCATATATGATCTTTTAACATTGCTTTGTTAACAATATCTTAGATTTATCGTGGTTTCGAGTGTTAACTTACTCGTTTTCTTTTATATGTTTTGTTACGTAAGTCGTGTTTTTCATGGATATGTTTTTTCTTATTCATATCTAGAATGATATCATGTCCTTAAACATTATTTTTAAATCATCAAATGATAAATATACTTGAATGGATACGACGGAGAATGAATCTCATCGCGTTCATGGAGACGGTAGTCCGTACGTACGCACGAGCGACAATATCATTATTTTGATATTAAAATAATATATAATTGGATAGTATATCATATATACAGAATCATTATCATGTTATATTTATTATTTACATGAATTACATATCATTATTATACCCATCTAAATAATAATATATTGAATAACAATTACACCACGATGTGGAGACGGTAAGCCGTACGTACGCACGTATGGTGACATGTGATTAAAATGATGGGTAGAATACTGAATATGGTTGTTACATATTTATAATAACATCACATTATATAGAATATACTGGAGTCATAATTTTATAATTGAAATAATAAACAAAGAGGGAGTGGAAGAAGAAAGAAACTTGAAAGAGGGTGATGAAAACGTTACCTCTTCTTCGGGTTCTTCCTTTTGATTTGATCAAAAGGACTCATTAGGATGGCTTTATGACTAATGTAAAGCTTATAGGATGAAGAGAGAGAAGTTGGGAGAGTATTTGGGTAGAGGTTGGCCGAACCAAAAGGCCTGAAAGTGTGAATAAGGTGGTAGAGGTGGGGGACTTTTATAAGAGGAGAGGAGGGGCTCTTTTGGAACGATTGAAATGTTACATTATTATACAATGCTTTTCGGATTCTAAAGGTCCCAAACTTATATAATTCGTGGAAAAGGTTATAATGGTTCTAAATCTACCCATCAAATAGTCTTTGGACAAGTTTAAGACTTGGATTTTACATTATCTATTCATTTTATTAAAATCGTTAAATAATGAGGCCATCGTTGCATCATAATGATGTCATAAATAATTTAATTTATTTAATGTCTAAAAATTATAAAAAAATTACTATGATGTAGGAAATCTTTTTAGATTTCTAATAAATATTTATAGTCAAAATTTGGACTTGTGTAACTCCACTTAAAAACTGTTTTAGTAAAACAACTCATGTTTGTGTCAATTTAATTTTAACATTAAATAAATATATATTAATGTCATTTTCCAACCAAGGTGGCTCCATGGGGTCCCCAAGTTGACCCATGGGTTTTCGTGGTCGGAAATGACTCATCCAATAGGAGTAGGACAAGTTTCAAGCTCATCTCCTATTATTAAAACATTATTTTTACCTTAAACTACACTAATTACCTCTAATCGTGATTAAGAACTTAAAAGTTACTATTCACCAAAAAATTATATTAATCTCATTGAACCACATTTTACTTCATAATGACAACCATGTATGTCGGATTTTTGAAAATCAAATCACAGAAGTGTTAATATTTCATTTTAACGAAAAATCAGTTTTTAACAACCACTTAGTGGTTTCACTATTCATCAAAAATTGAAGTTTTTCAGAATAAGACCAAAATTTCACCCTAAGATATAATTGATATTCCGAATTCAAAAATGATGTCTTTTCTACAAAATTTCAAACATATAAGTTTCATTAATTAATTTTATAATTAATTCCCGCTGTCACAACAGTAGCGTGTTTTTAAGAAACAATTTATATCAAAAGATTGGCAATTGTTTATGTCCAATTTCAATGTTAAATTAATTCTAATGACCACCATTGGATAAAATGGTAAAAATATATTATAATTATACTTTAAAACCAATAAATAGTATAATTTATCACTATAAATTATTTTTATTAAAAAAGTTATGTTTAAGTAATTTTCACTATTCATAAAAAATTGGAAGTTCTCAGAAAATAACAAAAAATTCAACTTTGGATAATTTCGATATTACGAATACAAAAATGAAGTCCATTTTGAAATATAAAATTTCTCTAATTTTAAAAAGTGGTTATTACTATTCATAACGGCTACTTTGATTACTCGTGGTGTTTTAGAACTCGAAGTTGCGTACAATGCAAGCTATTGCATTATTGAATGAGAACTGTATCGTGGAAGCTAGGGGTGTTACATTCTCCCCTCCTTTATTAAATTGCGTCCTTGAAATTTGAAATTTTTCCTTGAAAATAAAAGGTTGAAAACAGAAAATACCTTTGTGGAAAACCCACATCGGAAATAAGATTAATAAAATTTAGCCTTAATATGAGGGAAATCGAAATAAGAAAGTCACCACCCAATTATGATCTCGATTAGGAGAACATTGGTGGAAATTAGATATATATAATTGGAGTAAAAACGTAAATATTTGTAGGGAGTGATTGAGGTCATCAATCACAATCAACAGTCAAATTGAGGGCCTCAAAGCCTTCAATCTATGTTGATTTAAAATATAATCAGTTCAACAAGACATACGGTTTTAGGATAACACATTTTTTTTAATATCTCTTTACCAAAGTTTAAGATTTAATTTATTCATTGAATAAGAGATAGGTATATATATATTTATGCTTGAAAATTATAGTTTCAACCTTCAACTCATCTTTCACTCAAAAAGATAATAGAACTCAAAAAAATATTATACTTATCTTAATTGTATAAGGTTCCAAATGTTAACACATACCATTTAGATTAGTAAAATTATTTTGTAATAACCAGGGACTTCCTGTAGGCTAGTGGTAGGAAATAAAGGCCTGTCACACTATGATTGTGGGTTCAATTCCTGCAGCTTTGTCCGACGCGATGGGTTATGCCCCACCCTGCAGGTTGTCCTTTTCCTAAAACTATAGTATTATAATATTCCAAAAATAATCTTCATAAATTTTTTAACCTTAAACAATACTATCCAAAGATCAACTTAATCCACTCCAACCTTTATAGTTATCCAAAATACCTCTGTCCAGACTTTCTCTTAAAGGTCTCTTAATTCCAAAATCAATTTATCAGATTCCCCAAACAAATTAAAGTTTCTCTTTTTGTCACATACTAAAAATATGATTACCTTCATCATATTAAAACCTTACTGAAATCAACAAGTACTACAGTACAATCCTTATATATATATATATCACATTATTCTAATAACCATAATATAATCCATGAGTCCAAAAGCACCAATACATTAATTATTCGGCTTCAACTGTAGTAATAGCATAAGATTTTCCTTAATCCCTTGGCCATTTTTGAGGTAAGTTTCACTGACGCTTAGGACATTCATTTTCATAATGCCCCATTTCCGTACAATTGTAGCATTCAACTTTGGTAGCCTCTTTCTTTCCCTTTCAATCACGAGCCTGGTGACCCTTTTCTCCACATTTATAAAAAACTCCCATTCCTTTTAGGCATGTACCAGGGTGATTCTTCCCAAAATTATCACATAATGGAAAATCCTTCTTTCCCTTTTTCCCTTTATCTATCTCTTGTTCCACCATTCTCTTCTTCTCTTGCATTACTTTGTTGTCATAAGACTTAGAGAATTCCTTTTCTGTCTTGATAGCACACGAGACAATATCTTCGTATGATGAGAAGGATTGTGATACTAAAGATCGACGGAGAAATGGTTTTAACCCATCAAAGAAACGATCAATCTTACTCCTTGGGTTACGTATATAATCGAAAGCATGCCTCGCTAACCTTGTAAAGTTAGCCTCATACTTTGCGATATTCTCATCCTCCTTCGGCCTCAGACTCAGAAATTGCCTTTCCATATCTGCTCGATGGTCATGAGGAAAGTATTTTTCTAAGAAAATCTCTTTGAACTCCCTCCATTCCATATTTGATACGTCATCATCTTCCTTTGTGTTTTGAATCAGCGACCACCACTGATCGGCATCTCCAGTGAGGTGGTAAACTGCCATGACAACCTTCTCCATTTCGCTACTCCCCAAGGCATGGAATATTTTCTCTAAGGAGTTTATCCATTGCTTAGCTACTAACGGATTTGTACCCCTATTAAATGTTGGTGGTTGTTTCCTCATGAAGCGGTCTAACATTGATCCATATGAGTAAGGTTATTATTCATAACTTGATTGAGTTGTCCCAGTATGGTAATAAGTTGATCAGTACCAGTTGTATCTCCAGATCCACAATAATTTTCTTGAGTAGGAGGGAAATCCCTACACGGAGTGCGTGCATTGATACGGTTTCCATTCCTTCCACTAGGCGCCATTTCTAAACAATGGCATAAACTAGATTAGTTTATGAATCAAAATACACAATTCCATACTTGTAAAATACTTAACATAAATTGAACTATTTATGCATATAATCCATAACCATAAAAAGGTTTTATTTGAGGAAGTATTTACTCATAAACGTTTATAGTGGTTTGTAAAGAAAATGAGAATTATCCTAAGCATATCCCCCCGGGAGTGTCGTAACCAAGAGTGCAGCAAGGCCCGTTGTCGTGCACCAGTTCTCATTTGAGACTAGCTCAAAGCGGTGTTTTCAGGTTTTACCCCTAGGTACATCTGTGCCAGAGCCGCCTCTACCTGCTCGTATCCAGATAGGGATGTATTGCTCGGAAAACTCACAAAATCTCTACGATAACAAAATTCTAGGAAGTTTTTCTATACTAATACTCAAAGTCTATCTTTTGGCTATGTTCTCTAATCAGAGTTTATCTAAATCTAACTTCCAAGGTTAGTACTAAAATACCTCTGATACCAAATGTAACGCCCCGACCCCAGCTACCCAGAGTCGGTGCATTACTTCGTAACATTGGCATGATCACAAAAGATCAAGTATCGAAAGACCGATTAGATTAGTAGCCTTGGAAACACTAGATATATTCATAAACCTTACATTACATCATAAAAAATTAAAACTACAATAACATGGTTTCCCTAGTCCACACAAATATCCTCACTGACTATTCTTGCAAGTCAGTCATAATACACTTCTTCACGTCCTGGGAAAAATAAAACATTGAAAGGGGTGAGCTCAAATGATCCGTAAGGATAACAATATAGCGGAAACTTTCATAAGAAAACATAAGAATTTAAGGCAATGTAAAACTAAAACAAAAGCCTTATTGAACTTGAACTTCAGCATAATATGGAAAAAGTAAAATAAAATAATGCCATTACTTACTCACATGGATATTCTACTAGATGAATAATCTCATTAAATATCAATAACCACTTTCATAATGATGGAATGTATACAGCTAGACATTCTGAAACATTTTGTCAAGGCCTCGGCCTAGACATCTAAAATGATTAAGGCCTCAGCCAATTCCACGTCTAGTTGTCTCATGAGACCTACCGATGCATCGAGGAGCTATAGCGGGCTCCACCCGTCACATATTAAGTCCAATACATTCCTCATATGAATTGGTTTAAACATAACATAAATATTCGTATTAAAACTAGCATACGAAATGTCAACAATTTCTCCATAAACTATGGATGGTATAAAAATAACACATCCATAGTCAAATATTTCACAAAATGTTCAATTGAAGTTTTGTATCATAAATCAATTTCAATTAAACTTAAAACCCATCAAAGGATGTTGACATGGATGAAATCAAAGCTATTTGAGAGAAATATCTCTCCTTTTTGAAATCATTTAAAAGTCCCATAATTATAAAATAATACATTTACTTTGAAGATATTCTTATAAGCTTGTTAGGGAAGCTTCGACGAAGTTATAATGGCAGAAAATAGACGCACCCGTCGTATAAGTTAAAAAAAACATTCTTACCTTAAATTTGTCAAAAAGGTCAAAAAGTACATTGTTTGGAAAACGATGGTAAGATTCCTTTCAAAAATGTATAATGGTATAAATGACTTTAACCCATTTTCCATTTAATAGTAAAATTTTTTTGAAAGACATTTTTAAGAAACATGGATGTGGATGATAACGAGGTCCCAGTAGATAATTAGTTATAAACAACCTTGGATAATGAAGAGGTTGTGAAGTAAACCCTTACCTTGTAATTTTCCTTGGTTGGGGTAGGTTAAACTCCTGTATAATGGTGAAATAATTGTAATTAAATTATACAAGAATCATATACATTCATATGATATCATATATGATCTTTTAACATTGCATTGTTTACAATATCCTAGATTTATCGTTGTTTCGGGTGTTAACTTACTCGTTTTCTTTTATATGTTTTGTTACATAAGTCGTGTTTTTCATGGATAGGTTGTATTTTATTCATATCCATAATGATATCATGTCCTTAAACATTATTTTTAAATCATCAAATAATAATTATACTTGAATGGATACGACGGAGAATGAATCTCATCGCGTTCGTGGAGACGGTAGTCCGTACGTACGCACGAGAGACAATATCATTATTTTGATATTAAAATAATATATAATTGGATATTATATCATATATACAGAATAATTATCATGTTATATTTATTATTTACAAGAATTACATATCATTATTATACCCATCTAAATAATAATATATTGAATAAAAATTACACCACGACGTGGAGACGGTAAGCCGTACGTACGCACGTATGGTGACATGTCATTCAAATGATGGGTAGAATACTGAATAGGGTTGTTCCATATTTATAATAACATCGCATTATATAGAAGATACAGGAGTTATAATTTTAGAATTGAAATAATAAACAAAGAGGGAGTGGAAGAAGAAAGAAACTTGAAAGAGGGTGATGAAAATGTTACCTCTTCTTCGGGTTCTTCCTTTTGATTTGATCAAAAGGACTCCTTAGGATGGCTTTCTGACTAAAGTAAAGCTTCTAGGATGAAGGTAGAGAAGTTGGGAGAGTATTTGGGCAGAGTTTGGCCGAACCAAAAGGCTTGAAAGTGTGAATAAGGTGGTAGAGGTGGGGGGCCTTTTATAAGAGGAGAGGAGGGGCTCTTTTGGAAAGATTGAAATGTTACATTATTATACAATGATTTTCGGATTATAAAGGTCCCACACTTATATAATTCGTGGATAAGGTGATAAGGGTTTTAAATCTACCCATACAATAGTCTTTGGACAAGTGTAAGACTTGGATTTTACATTATCTTTTAATTTTATTAAAATCGTTAAATAATGAGGTCATCGCTGCATCATAATCATGTCATAAATAATTTAATTTATTTAATGTCTAAAAATTATAAAACAAATACTATGATGTAGGAAATCTTTTTATCTTTCTAATAAATATTTATAGTCAAAATGTGGACTTGTGTAACCCCACTTAAAAACCGTTTTAGTAAAACAACTCATGTTTGTGTCAATTTAATTTTAACATTAAATAAATATATATTAATGTCATTTTCCAACCAAAGTGGCTCCATGGGGTCCCCAAGTTGACCCATGGGTTTTCTTGGTCGACCATGACTCATCCAATAGGAGTAGGGCATGTTTCAAGCTCATCTCATATTATTAAAACATTATTTTTACCTTAAACTACACTAATTACCTCTAATCGTGATTAAGAACTTAAAAGTTACTATTCACCAAAAAAATATTTTAATCTCATTGAACCACATTTTACTTCTTAATGACAACCATGTATGTAGGATTTTTGAAAATCAAATCACAGAATTGGTAATATTTCATTTTAACGAAATATCAGTTTTTAACAACCACTTAGTGGTTTCACTATTCATCAAAAATTGAAGTTTTTCAGAATAAGGCCAAAATATCACCCTAAGATATAATTGATATTCCGAATTCAAAAATGATGTCTATTTTACAAAATTTCAAACATATAAGTTGCATTAATTAATTTTATAATTAATTCCCGTTGTCACAACAGTAGCGTGTTTTTAAGAAACAATTTATATCAAAAGATTCGCAATTGTTTATGTCCAATTTCAATGTTAAATTAATTCTAATGACCACCATTGGATAAAATGGTAAAAATATATTCTAATTATAATTTAAAACCACTAAATAGTATACCTTATCACTATAAATTATTTTGATTAAAAAAGTTGTTTTTAAATAATTTTCACTATTCATAAAAAATTGGAAGTTCTCAGAAAATTACAAAAAATTCAACTTTGGATAATTTCGATATTACGAATAAAAAAATGAAGTCCATTTTGAAATATAAAATTTCTCTGATTTTAAAAAATTGTTATTACTATTCATAACGGCTACTTTGATTAGTCGCGGTGTTTTAGAACTCCAAGTTACGTACAATGCAAGCTATTGCATAATTGAATGAGAAGCGTATCGTGGTAGCTCGGGGTGTTACATTCATGATATATTAATGTAATAAAACTTATTTTTTCACTATTTTCTAGTTATAATAATAGAGAATTGTTTTTAGAAAACCAAACATCATTTCTCTCTTAGATAGGAAATCAATTTTCCTCAAAAACCATCTCTTCAAAAACTGTTTTCAAAAATGTTTCAAAATATTTTTTAAAAATAATAAATGGAGTTTTAACCAATAAATGTATTCAATGTTTTTTAAAAAAATATTTTTATTTATCCGTTTGTTTAATAAAATAATGGAAATTTCAAAATGTTTTTTTTATAAAGTTATTTTCAAAATGAAAATGATATTTCCCTCAATAAATTTTTGTGATATTTGAATGGTATTTAAATTCATCAACTCCAAACACCTTTTTCTAACTTATACTCCACTTGGAATAATATATATGGATACCATCCCCATTCATTATCTTTATGGATAATGTTTTCTTATAGAGATTGTTATACAACCCATTTATTTTCCATGGGTTAATCATATTTCAATTATATTTACCTGAAACCAATTTCATTTATAGGGGTTTATCAGGTTATGAAATAATAATGATTATTTATATAACATTTACGATGAAAATAAATATCCTTTAAATTTATTTACTATGTTTTTCATGGATGTTAGAGCATAAACAAGTTGTGTCCATTATAGCACCGAGTAGGACATTTACTTATTAACATGGGGTATCCCAAATAGTTATAGCAATCACATTACTAATTAATGTTTGGTGGCCCAAATAGCCCTGAGTAAAATCATTTCATATTAACATGGAGTGATCTAGATAACACAATGTAATCCATTACATCTTATCATGTGGTGGCTCAGATAGCGGTGGGTAAGCTTGTAATTTCATCACTGATGGTCACACCTAGATATAACTCCAATTCATGGTATAATGACTATATTTGCGGTATGATGAATGGTTAATCAAATTAAAAGGATTTTAAAAGAATTTTGTTAAAGTGAAACACTATGATATAGAAAATAGATTTAATTTCTTTTTATGGTATTTTAATCCTTCTTAGGATAATGTTTGAGGTCACATGGAAAATAATTAGTGTTATGATGACTCGTCGGTTTTTCATGTTTTCATATTTAATGATCCACGAATGGATGTGTATGAGATGTATTGTGATTCCTTCACACACACTGGTTTTTTCCTCATACCCTTATGGACTACTTATCTTCATTGATTAAATTCAATTACTAATTATTATATCTACAATTAATGAGATTTTGAGCTCACACATATTATTTTCCTTTTTCCCTAACATAAAAAGAGTGAGATTAATAAATTTTGACATTAAGTTATTTCATAAGGATAACATAAATGAACTAATAGAAAAACAATTAGTGTATAATGGTTGGTGATGTTCAAATTTGGAAAAAAATTAAATTTTTAATTAGCAAACACATTTAATTAAAAGTGCCAGATGACATTAATTCAACCAGTAGGATGGGCCTCATAAGAGATCACAAAATTATGGAAAGGAAAATTAATCCTATCAAATTATTCCCCCCTAAAGAGTTTCCATGAGATAGAGTACACCTATGTATCTGGATCATCAAGGAGGTTGTATTAAAATCCATCCTCCAACATATCCCAAAATTGATTATAATCCTCCATACCAATATTCCCTTCATTAACGACCCTAATCAAAATAAGGCCTTCTTTCTCAATTCAAGAATCATTCTCACTATTGACCACCTCTCGAAGAAGGTGACCCATCATCCTGTATGTCTCTTCATGAGTACCAATGATGTAATGAAAATCCTCCACAATTAATTTCCCTAAATGGAAATGCAGTCCCATGGAATCCGCTCTAACTACATTCACAACACTAGTTTTTTTCACACCATCCACACTAGATTAACCATCCACTTCTTCAGAGTCCCCCTACATATTAAAAATATAACTAGGCATGCGTTCATCCTCCTACAATTTAAATTATTTACTTGACCAGGTATCCATAGTACTTGGATGGTAAGAGTAATCATTGTGCCCTTTGTTCTTTTTCACTACTGTCATGATGCACCCTCCCGAATCTCGGTTAGATTTCTATCCATTTTTTCATACCATTGTATAGGATTTTACTATGCTTCCCTCCCATATTTTCTTCTGAAAAATATTAAGGGATATCCTCCCAATATTCTAGCCCAATTTTTATTTGAACTTAAATTAAATTCTCTTGATATGGAGAAAGGCCTACAAAACATGAAAAATAGTTACATGTTTGGATTTATTCTTGGCTCTTCTACTGTCCTACGACCCAATGCTCCACGAGCTCGATAGGGGTATCCTTAATTGTGTTTTGCCTATCTATGTTGTGGCTTTCATCCCCAGTTTACTTCTAGACTATCTTCTTGGTACCCAACACATTTCTTGGATCATTTTAAATCTCTTATTGATCCTTCAGTAACATAGAATTAATAGGATGTTGTCCTTCCAACTCCACTAGAGTACCCTACTTGTCCTTATAACCTCCATCTCCTTCAATATCGTCCAAAGGCATTACCTCCATGACTTTGAAATCCCCAGAGTGAGGTGAAATCGGACTAGTGTTCAATTAATATCATGAATCCACACTACCATTCAAGGATTTATTGGTCTCAACAAAGGAACCCCATGATCCTTCTTTAGATGATTAAAAATATCCACAATGTTCGATTATGACGAGTGTCTTTCTACTTTATGTAGTGAAATTTATGTATCCACCATAATGAATTCACTACGAGTTTTGGCCATCTCTATATCCATCTTCTTCTTGCAATCCCCTTTCCTTTCACCTTGTCGAAATCCAATAACTAGATTTCCCAAATGCATGCATAATGAGAATAAGTTCACCCATTATTTGAATACCATAGCCTATTTTCACCTATATTATTTTTCAATAACAACTGAAACCCACACCACTAGTGGTTTGGACACATCCACTTCCAAAAAAATCATTTCTTTAATCCAATGTATTTCCAATTGGGTTCTAATGTCTTCACAAAAGATACAACCAACCATATTCCCCAACATCTCAAGGATAGTAGTGTTCTGAAATGTCAGAAGTAATTCAGGAAAAAAAACTTATAAAGAAAAAGACATAAAATACTTTCTCATGTGAAAATAATTAATCCAATGGAGAAGAAATGACATGCAAGAGAAGAATTTTTGTGGAGCACCAACATCACACAAATCAGATCCCTCTCTAAAGAGAACTGAATAATTAGGTGACACATGCCCATAATACCAACAATCACTCAGTCATGTAGCCCCCAGGATTCAAATACATACCGGTCAAACTCATAAACGGACACGAAACAATGTCAAAATTGATCCACCACTGTTAGATTAAAGACACATGAAGCTTCCTTTAATTACAAATGAGATCAAGGTAGTTGAGGCGCATCATAAATCAAATTTGGAACCTTCATACTAAGTGAAGTAGGTTGAAATTTCGATTGACCCTCCAAATTGGAGAAGGGGGTAAAAGAATGCTACAAACAATCAATGGAATCCTTCTCCCCCTATTTGACATGGGTAATGGGGAGTTTTAATACATAGCCTTATTGTGATAGGGAATCACCACAGAGCATTGAGTTATGGTGTCGTCACCTACAATAGTTATTTGGCGGGCATTATGTCCATATTTTTTAAATAGTTATTTATGAATCAAATTTGATAGGATTCAGTCATAATTCTCTAAATAATTGAATCCATAATGGTCCATGTGTTTGTATTTGATCCAATATATCATTTTTATGATATATGTTTTTTTGAGAAAATTATTTCACCTTATTTTGAATCAATGTCAAAATTTTAATATTAGTGAATAGAGACTAGGATCTATGAATGAGAGTTCTAAACTATTATAAACACACATCCTGAGATAGCCCCTACATCGATGTGTCATCAGTAATCAAATTATATTCATGGTCCTCAATTTGAAACATTTATTGATGTCTTCATGGAGGCATCTGAAAAATAATCAATTTGTATCACAGTTAAATGAGCTTGAATACGTGGCAATTTAACTCAAGAAGGACATTTAAATGACTCAATCCTTTATGATTCATGTACAATTGTTCCCTATAAAAAATTTATCTTAATGTTGAGTAAATAGTCTTGTTGTAAGAGTCTTATTGTATATATGTTTCGGTCTCTATACAAACACTATGTTCCATGGCCGAAAATCCATACATGATACAATTTGACATCATTTTTGTAATTCTCATCCAATACATTTACGGGGTAAACTCCAAACACCATTATAGAGAATGAAGTCTCCTGGTAAAATTATTTCATCAAGATACCCACTAGGGCTCACTCAACTAGAATAAGGATAATCCGTGGAACAACCTTGCCTGTCTCTAAAAGGATAGGGGCTAGAGACAATCACTGAAAATGAAAAAAATGAAATGAGAGGCCTTTTTATTATGTACCTATACTCTCTCACCCTAACATCTCCTTTATAAAGTGTAGATAATTATTAAATTAAATTATATAAAGATTTTAAACATACATTTAATAACCACTGAGAAAATAGAATACATTATGATAGTATCTACCAAAATGAAACTGAGAAAATACCATCCCAACACAAAATGATTACCCAAATTTAAAAAAACTAGAATAAATGAAAACTGAGAGATCCTGGATCAAGATCTGAATTTCCCAAAAACTGTACATGGTCATTACATCCAATTGACCATATGATCCACTGATTTCACAACTAATATAACCATCATCATAATAAGATAAAACGCATGTGGGGAAATCCCATGAAGGGGTGAGTATGTACATACCCATTAAGATGCCTTAAAAATTGAAGATAGAAAAATATATTGAAACAATAAAAGTATTAGATTTTACCAACATATGGATGGTATCGATAACCAAACATAAACATGTATATATATATATTCTCACAATGAAACCCAAACAATAGGGAAATGGGAACACTCTCTCATATCCCATAGAATGTCGATGAGTCAGGTTGTAGCTCCAAAAGTTCATTATTGACTCCCAACATCATACACACCATCAGTATAATTTAATCACTCTCATAAAACCTAACATAGTATCTCACATGACACAATTAATTACACTATCACATTCTATGGGAAAACAGTTAGTATAGGATACTCAATGTCCCAAATCCTAGTCTTAGATAATGATATATAAGAGGATGACATTCTTTTAGGGTTAACAATCCATGTATGGGATTCCACATAGCATGTAAAATTTTCCCATTTCTTATCCATGTTATCCAATATTCATTGATTGGGTGGTAATGTTCTACCACATTGCATGTTTCATTCCTACACTTTGTATCTCATCAACTTAGTACATTACCTTGTTCTCCTAGTCAGGATTGTGTACTTAGAGTCATTCTAATTTACATGGAAAGGTACATGGTGGTGTATGGGTATTAGAAAATTATATTGTACTTCTAAATTACATGGGGGTTCATGTAATGCAATGATATTTATGTGTTCTAGTTGGAACGCATCTATGATATTTAGGGAGGGTCACATGGTGTGTGTTCAATGCCATATGATTTTTTATCCTTAACTGCACCCAAAAACCTAGTACAAAATTTAATGTTCACTACAAACCATGTTTTCCTACAGGATACATAGTCTACTGTTATGAATTTTCCTAGTCCCAAATTTCCACCATGTGTTTTCCGGATAAGGGATTTTTACTCTATATATCACCGGCTGACCACTCAAGATACATGGAAAACACCTAGGGTCATATTTTATCAACCTTTAGTGGAATAAAAATGGAATCTAGTAATCTACACGATGGTTTCTCATATCAAATTCACCTCTAACCACTCATTGTATCTCATTGATCCCATATCCATGAAGTGTAACCTGAAAATCATCCTGATCCATCTAAGAATTACCATACCTACAATAATTTTCAAAACTGCAATTATTATATGGGTTCTGATCACACACAAACCCCCCTAGAAATTTCAAAACATGGTCTCATGGGGAAACAATGAAAAATGTGATAAATAGGGGGAGAATAGCAAAAAATGTTTTTTAACCATCATTGCACAGGTGATCTCAACCGAAAATCATGATAATTTCAGGCTTCTACTATTTTCCCTAATATGTAAGAAATTTTTATGGTTCATTCATGGATTTCCTAAATAATGAATGATGTAGTACATTGATTATATTAGAATGGTTGGGTGACATAGCCAGATGGTACACTAAATCTCCAACACATTCTAGTATTCCAGAAGACGCAATGTACCTAGGGATTAACGTTCCCTTTTAACCAATCCTTACAAATCCCTTGAATATTTAATACATTTCATATAAATACTCCCAAAATAACAATTACATTAATTTATTTATATTTTCATTATAGATATTACATCATCTCTAGGATACATTAATATGATCCTAAAGCTTCCATACATTAACATTAATATCCTCCATAGGCTCTATGACAACTAACATTCTATCACTAACTTCTTCCCAACAGTTTTTAGAATGACTTTTATTCCAATATAATGGTATGTAATGTTCCATCAGGATGATCAAAAGAGAGCAATTATTGTAATCAAATTCCACTAAAGGTAGATAAGGTTCGCATATACCATAGGATATAAGAGAATATGATCTCATCATGTCATCGAATGTCTTTATAGTACTTTTATACAACTGATCTGTCTATGGATAATATGATGTTCTTAAATTTATCATAATGTTGAGATACCTTTAAGTACTCTTGTATAATTTTGATGTGAACTCAATGTTCATAATCTGATATAATCGATAGAGTTTATCTATAAATCCAAATGATTTCATTGATATAGTTATGGGAATGGAGATCAATGTGTATATCTTCTATAATACCTAAGAGAGGTGTAGACTTTGTAAAATGATCAATGATAACCCATATAGAATTGTTACTCATGTTATCCTTTATTAATCCAATGAAACATTACATTGTATCATTTTCACACTTTTATATAGTTATAGGAATAATATTCATAACTCCCATTGGATTTGGTATTTCATCCCCTACCTGCTATCATACTTTTCATCTAGAAACAACATCCACAATTTTCCACTTCATTAAATCCCAAAATAAATTATGCCTTCAATCCAAATTCAATTTTTCTATAATGGTGAATATAAAAATTTGATCTATTTACTTCACCTAAAAGACTCCTCTTCAATTCTGGCATAGATGGAACACATAACCTCCTCTTAAACATCAACACACCATCTATAGAGATGAATTTAATCAATTTGTCATTATTCATAGAATCAATACTTTTTTAAATGTAATTATAATCTTACTAGTATATCACTATGTTTTCTAGTATGAATAGTTTAATAGTTTCTTAAAAAATAAAGGATGCCTCCCATTTCCTGAAAATCACCATATCCATAATTGTAATATATCTATATGAAAAATCCTTGTAAATCGCCATCATGGTATGAACTCCAAGGTCCCTCCTATAAAATAAATCATTCACCTTTTTCCCATTCCATGGTGGAATTGAATCGAGAAATCATAATACTTGAGTAGTCCAAACCATCTCATTTTACCCTTTCTGAGCACCTTGTGAAATAATATGTAAGAAAAATTCATTTAGTCAGAATATATATCACATCTTTAACTATAGATGTAATGTCCTTTTATTTTCAAGGTAATGAATATATATACTAGTTCAAGTTCAAGAGTTGGATCATTGTGTTCATGGATATTCATCTTTCATGATTCATGGTAAATCACCCTATTATTTTGTATAAGGAAATTACCATTTACATTCTATTACACAACACTATAAATTACAAATATTTTATTACTTGATTTTAGAGTTAGTACTAGTTAATTAATCTTTCTCCTCTATTGATCATCAATACATTCCTTAAATTCCATTGACCATGTGAATTTAACCCATTCAGGTGTCTTATTGGTTAACATGTTGGCCAAATAGGGAAATATTGAAGAAACCACCAATAGTTACAGTCTAAGCCTAGGAAACATCGGATCTCAGTTAACTTAATCGGTGTAGTCCATTCCATGAATACCTTTATCTTTAAGGGGTCAATAGATTATATATCCATAAATATTATATTTCCAATAAAATAAACATAATTGAGAAAAAATTCACACGCCATGTATTTTCCATAAAACACTCTTTTTCTTATGGCCTCCAAAAATTGATTTTATATGACCCAATATCTCTTCATTCCTTTTAGATTATATAATGATATCATAAATGAAAAACATAAAAAAATTTATCAAGATAATCCTTCGATTATCTATTTTTCATATCCATATTGATATAATCGTATTCAGTTTTTCCAAAAGGAAATATTATAAAGTAATAAATCCCATACCCTATTGAAAATTCCATCCCTAGTATATCAACCTTTTTCACCCTTAACCGATGATATCAAGAAAACACTTAGATCTTTTGAAAATAATTTGGATCCTTGTCATTGATAAAATAATTACTTAATCCATGGTAAAGGATACATAGTATTTAGATACATGGCATTGATTTCCCAAAATTTATTAAATAGTCTCATAAACACAACCATTGTTCACACAAATAAAATAGGGGCACCCAATATAAAACACTATGGAATATAAATCCCATATAACATAACTCTTTGTAATGATTCCTAAAATTTACCAACACCATTGTTTACATGTTATATGGAGTTTTTTAATGATATATTACATCAGTAATGAGTTCAATGGAGAACTCAACTTTACAATCTAGTTGATGACTAGGAAATTATTATAGAAGACATTAATTAATTATTACACCAATAATAAATTATCCATCCTTATTATATATTCATTACCCATACTTTAGTCTTGATCTTATAATCATCATATAAATTAATTAAGGAGAGATAATATAGAAAGATCAAAAAATGATATAAATGATAATGTTTCCCCTCTTAAGAATGAATATTCCACCTCTCCTTCGTAAATAATTGTATGCATCTCTTAAAAATAATTTTTTTTATTATACATTGAAATCTAATACATAATAAAGATTATATAAAATTCAATGATATATACGATAAACATGTTTCTAAAAAAGGTACACCCATATATCACAATTGAAACATTCTAAAAAATTGTTTTTTTCAATGATACATTCACTCAGTATCTTTATTTATAATTCCATTACTAGTGTGATGAAGATATATCATATGTTTTTTCCCAAATATTGAAGATCATTATGAATTTAAAGATTTAAAATAAAAAAAATACATTATCTATCTTTGATTATATGTTAAATTTACCTTCAAACACATCATTAGGAAAATTTTATTTTTCTAAGGTAATCATATAATCACACATTATCTCTCATGGCATTTTCTGAGGTTAATTAATAGATTGTTGGGTAATTGGTTCGTATAAAGTCCCTTATACCTATAGTTAATCCATTAAAAATAAATATGTTCTTCCGTTCCCATTAATTATTGGGCTTTGTTGCCTTTTCCATAAACATGTAATAAACTATGGCTCCCTTCTTGAAATCCTCTAGGTGTTTTCATTCCACAAAACTAAGACATCACAATCTTATAATCTTTTACTTTTCTATATTTATCATCAAATGATACTTCAATAACCTATTTTTATACTTATTTCATTTTGATATATATTTCACATGGAACTAATTTTATATCTTAATACCACTTGAGAAAATATCTTCATATAATGAAAATTAGTGAGATACCAACTCCCTTTACTGTATGGATTTTAACCCATTAATTAAATGATCAATCCATATTTTTGGTGTACATAAATATTTTTGACTTTTTTGTCAGGTCTTTTAAAGATAGATTCATACATAGTAACCTTTTCGTCCTTAATATTTCAATTATTGAGAACCTATCATTGAATTTATAAACATTACTCATGTAGAATGTATTATTCATAGAATAAATCCATATAAGTTCCCCATTTCTATAACTTGACCTCATATTCGACTTTAATGTTTTGAATTAGAAACTATATAAGGTTCTCATATACTTTCATAGGATATGTAACCACGATGAATGTTTCTATTTCACTACATACTATAGAGGTAAAGATCATATCTATGTACATGATCTATTGTTCATATACAAATGGATTAGCAGTTCCTACTAACATTTTAGGGGATTTTATTATGAATAAATGGGACATAGGTGCACTATGTTGTGCATTAATAGGACTCTCTATGAATATGGAATAATTTTTCATGAACTAGTTTAACTACCATCATATTTTTATGATCTGATTAACCAAAATTTGAGCTTCTATAAATTATTTAGGGTGAGTTTCAAAAAAGTTACTATATGTATTGATATAGCTCATATTCCTCCCATTTGGGTCAATAATATTTCAACGTCATTCTCAAATTTAGTTCATGAGATTTAATTTTTAAAAAAATATAATTATGTATTGTAGAATATTCTTAGAAATGTTAATGGGGTTTTATAGTACTTCTAATATCTCAATTTTATCCTTTAATTAAAATCCTTAATGATGATATTAAACCATCTCTAATACCGAATACAACATCCTATTCCCCATAAAACCATAAATTGTAGTTATATTATATAATAGGATCATAATCCATTAATTTCTTAATGATTCGTTAATTTAGTGGTACTATAAGTCCATTCATACGTTATATTTAAAAACATAATATCTGGTATGACCATATTGAAATAATTGAAATTCCATTCCATCATATCCCTAAAAATTATACATAGTATTCCTCTATGTTTTTTAGGTAAAAATACAAATTATGGTGACATTAGATGCTTCTCGAGGTGTGTTATATAGAAGATGATTTTATATCAAAAACATGGAAGAAGTTATATGGAATGAATAAATGGAAACCTTAATCCATAATCAAATAAAACTCAGGGTAGTCTATATCAATTAAAATAAATGTAAACACAAAAAACAACATTCATTGACATCATATAGATGTGTGGAATAATGTTTTTACATCAAATCGTACTGTAATTTCTTTATTCTATTATATTATCCTATAATAAGAAGTGTAATAAAGAAAACCCCACTCATTGAAGGACTATACAACTCTAGGCCCCATACGTCTCATAGTAAAGTCGAATGAATTTCCTATAAGACACATCATGACCCTTCCTACAATTTCCTAAGGAAACTATTAATAAATAAAATTTTGTTGTCTATATATTTTGTAATAAAATATCAAATAATTAAACTTGTAATATATAAATTAATATGACTAAGATACTATCCCTTAATTATTTTCTGAGTCCTGGTGTATCATCAATGTAACATGAAGTACCCACATAAAAATATATAGGGTCCGGGGCAATTTCAATGTAAAAAGATATTCAAAGAATATATATATTGGGGTTAGTATTTTTCACTTACTATAGACCAAATTAATAGAAGTAAAATCCATTATTACGATCTATTAATAGCTTTTGAATATTCCAATGATAATCCCCAGGTACAATCTCACTAGGTCTATTGTCTTAGGTCCAATCATCATGAATTAAGGTGAAGATTTAGTAAATTCTCAACAAATACTTTTAAATGTTTTGTTGGAATACTCCTAGGTGAATCTATTCCCTAGTAGTATCCACTTTATTTTGTTAATAAATGGATTTATTTCTCTAAAATTACACACACATTTACTTTACCAAAATTTTGGAATCTTTTTTCACATTTGAAAATATTGGGATCCAAAAGGGATATGGTATATCATAGATGAAATGAATAAGAGAGAGGGATAGATATAATGACATTTAAATCTCAAAAATTTTATAATTAATATGGAAAAAAATCCTCCATGTAAATTTATGAACCACATAATAGAAAAATATTTTTGAATACAGAAAGACCACCAATTAATGAGAAATGAGATGGAAAACCCCCATATATGTCTTGTGTAAGAATTTTTTACAAACCCATTAGAAGTGATAATGACTAAAATTTATATTTTAATGAAATTTAAAAATATATTTAATGATACAAAAACTAAAATAGGAATTATATACCCCACATAAATGGAGTTAGGTGCATAATAACAAACATGTTCCAAAATATAAATTCCAATTAAAAGCCTATACCACATTTCTAGATATTCCTGAAAATAATTTCCAATCCTATTTAAAAAACACTCATATCATAACAACCCAAATTATATGTGTACCCTGATACCTTTTCATTTATACTATTCATAAATAGTAATTCTCTACATGAATTATTTTGATTTTTTATATTGGGTGTTTATAGGTTTGATTAATTTATACATGTTTCTTAATAACGATGTATGTATTCATTGTTCATAAAAATTTCATTATTATCCGGTAATTAATGTTAGTATTATGGATGATTTAAAAAAATATGATGATGTTTCTAATTTCATTCATATGTTTTTAGTCTTAATCTTTGAATATTAAATCAATAACATGCATGGGTCAATGATTCTTAATGATTGAAGGGTTTTCTCTTAACTAATAAATAATATATTGTCATAAAATATCAATAAGAAAAAGTTATCTACAAATTTATTTTTGATTATACCAAAAAAATCACACATATTAATTTATTACATAAAGTTGTCGTATTTTTTAAGTGCGTGGTTAAACAGACACAAACATTAACATACTCAGATTTAATGTGTGATTATAAGGTGTTTTTCTTGTAATATCATTATAACATAAGAGTACCGATCTAGTTACTATTTTATGGTGTGATATATTATAATTAGACATACTTATAAAAATATTTTATTGATATGAATACATAAAAAAATTTAATAAAATGTTCTCCTCTTAGTACAATTATTGTAAATAAATCCATTAGTGATAGTCGTTTGTTGATCATATAATTAATGGAATCATTTATTTTTATTACTATAAACAAATTAATATTACAAAATTCTTTTTTTAAAATTAAAACCATCCATATATCTATTTTATTAATGATTTGATGGGAAACAACCCAATTTTCATTGTAGTTGCAGTAGTCTAAACAACATAATAAGAATAGTATACCCCTTAATGGAAGAGTTATCTTAAAAAAACTTATTATAAAATTAATATTGACAAATTAAAGAATATAAATAGAAATATTATAACTATATTATTGTGTATAGAATAAATTTTAAAGAATATAATTAGGAAAAAATATATGTATTTAATCATACTCATATCAATGAATTGAATTTTCTATGGATGAATCCATTTAAATGAAGGCCTTATGCTTGATAATGGTGATCAAAAAATTATTAATAAGGGAGAAAATTATAGGTGGATCAAAATAGTGGAATTAAAAATTATAATTTGAATGATAGTTGAGCCTTGATGTGTGATATCTGAACCAATCAATGGATATTATTATTTTAGTAATAATCCCATCAAAAATACTTAATTATATTTTTAATTTTTTTATCATAGATGGTCAGATAATTTTATCACTATGGGATTCACAAAATATAATAAATTAAATAAATAAATTTTTTCATGTATGTGAGAACATTTAATGACTCTAAAATTTAGTCATAAATCTAAATTTCATTTATTTTATTATGACCATAACTGGGTGTTTTCTGTTGAGGGGTATAAATTTTGATCAAGGGTGTTGATCTATATACCATTATTTTTCATATATATACTTATATGTTTTCATATAAAATGATGAAGGGGAATTTATTTATGAACACAAATCTTACATGGAATTAACATTCCATGGTGGTGATCACAAGGAATGGAAGAATCTACACTAGAAATATTTTCAATGTTGTAAACATTCTGATAGGTTTTTCAGTGATATTATTTTGTGTAGATTTAAATTACAATAAATATTAGCCATTTCATGTGATTTTTTCTCTATCTAAAACTATTTCTCCATATGAAATTCCCCCACTCCATATCTACTTTCTAGGGTGGCTAAAATTTGATAATCAGTTATGACCATATTAGCACGTAATATATGGTTTTTTTCGTCATTCATTACATTCCTTATGGTGGTAGATACAATTATTATTAATAATTGTGACCATATCCTCTCACATGAGAAAATTACCCTTGATTTAAAAATTCTTAAAAAAATACATCCTTCATGTTTTAAATTTTAACCCCTTATTCATATAATGGAATCATAAAAAAATTAATTCTATTGAAATACATTAAATTCATAACAAAAAAATTAATTTTTTTTAATTTAAAATAATTACAGGTAGTTTTTTCGTGTTTAATTAAAAATGAAAAATTCATGAGTGTTTTTAATGGGTGAAAAAAAATTACTAGCTTCCCAATTTCAATGGTTTTTAGGAACAATAAATGAAATTTTTATTCATTAAAAATTCATTCATTACCAAATAATTGTTGAATCTCGGAAAGAATTTTATTATTAAAAGCTAATAATTAAAAATTAATGAAATTATAATATTATAAAATAAAATTTTCCTTTTATCTCATGGTATTGACAATAATAAAGTGTTTTATCAAACATCTTACCTCTATTACTATTTCTTTATATCATGATGTGAAATATGTTACAAAAGATCATAGATATGATAGTTGAATCATATTATATTCTAACTAATAAAAAATAATATTTCACATTGATTATAGTTTTCCTTTTATCAAGCATGTTTGATGGTTTATATTCTCTATTTATTTAGTGGATTTAACATGTTGTTGAAGACCCCATGGTTATCAATAATTTCTTTTCCAAGATATATGTCTGGATTATTTCTTTAACAATGTTTTTCTTTTTGAAAATTATTTGTATTTATAGTTATATTCAATAGTAATAATAATATGATAAACTAGTATAAATTGAAGTTAATCATCAATCATATAAACATAACCAATTGTTAAAATTTTCCCCCATGAATTTGAAATTCTATTCTTTTGCATACTTGTGCTCATCGAGAAACCCAACTGCATGTTAATTTTATGGTTGATAGGTATATCTATACCCACTATAGTTCTAATAATTCTCTTTTTCTAAGATCTATACTAATTATAAGAATCTACAATTGAAAAAAACTATATATGTCCTAGTTTCAGTTAATCATTGTTAAAACATAATGAGTTTATCTTAATATATAATGAAATGTCAAAGGAAATGAGATAAAAAATGATTGATGATAAAATAATATCTCAATGAGGTGTAATGGTGGTCTTGTAGGCATAGGGGTTCACTAGTCATACAGTCATGGATAGAGGTGTTGGTTTTAGTGGAATTTTTGTCAAATGGGATTGTTCTATAAATTTTTTAACAAGACACAATGAAGTCTCCAAACACATGGTTCATTATCCTCTAGATTAAGTCACCACATTGTAATAATTACAGCATGGAATGTATATTCAAGATACACAGTTTGTTACTCATTTTATGGATCAAATTGACTGGATTATGTATTATTAATACTATATTTGTTTACTCTAGATCACACATTGTGTCATACATGAATGACATCCTTGGTAGTTTCATTGATTACATTCCATATTACCTAGATGGTCCAACATAATGTGTGATTGCATTACATATTCAATGTATATTATTACATATTCCATGAATTTACAAGATACACCGACTAGGATAATTCATACACTTAAATTCATGTTATCTATATTAGATAAAATGTACATGTGGAAAATTTATTCAAGGTGTATCCTATGTACACACATTTAGCCATAGATATTTAACACGACATATGAATCTTGATATTCAAGAATTTCATTATATGTGTATCATAAAATTTCATCCATTCATGAAAAATTAAATGAGTATCCACTTAACCAAAGGAATTTCATACCCTATTAGACATTTTTTCTGTATATGTATCAACAAATTGTAACTATGATAGTAGATGATCATCCATACCAAAGATCCATACTACCATGTACCCTACTAGACACACTGTGAATAGGTCAATATATAATATTAAACATGATTTCACTTATGAATATAATTTTTTATATTTCATGACTCTATTTTAAGTATCATATAATTCATATAATATTAGATTGATTCCCTTGGTCATTAATGATTCTATACAATGTGCATTGGATAGTCTAATGACCTTAGATCCTCTATAGAGACTAAATGAGGATGGTGATATTTTTAGATTTGAGATAGAGTTGGGTATCCTTATTATTTCCTGGAAATATCCTCTATACATAAGGTTTTTGGAACTCTCCGTATTATACAAACCTACTTGGGTTTGGCCCTGATATGTTGACCAAGTTTAGGTACTACCCGGTTCGTTGGTGAAGAATCTTAGACTAGTGTATTTAGTACACCAACATATTTCTATCCATGTTATATATTCTGGGATTCAGTAAACCTAGTTATGTCAGGACCTATCCCTCCATTGGAGCTAGATATATTCATGGTTGTTACACATATTCCTTGATAATACATTGTTTCACACAGCTATTTTAGTGAGGTAGAATAACTGTTTTAGAATACAAGATAATCTAGACTAAACAATATATGATTCATCAGAATATATATCCATATTATATTGTAGTAATATTTTTATCCCTTACAAAAACTATCATGTTATTATTTACAAATTAATTATCAATATTGCGTATTATATGGATTACACAACCCATTGTTTCTCTAGTTTCTTGTGGGATGTGATCCTTCATGTAAATGATCCATAAAAATTGGTTTCATTTATTTCTCATTGTTTACTTGATATTTAATTAAATATTGTTCCCTTGAAATACTTTTTCATATTCCACAATCGTGGGTTTCATTTTAAAAATTGAATCATCATAACATTTTTCTTTTATAAAATCGTATTGTGTATTTTTGTTATCACCCATATAGAGTATTCATTTCTGCACATGTTTTCTCATAGTAGATTTTTCGTAGTTCAACGATTTTAGGGGAAGATAAGATATGGTTGAGTAAATAGTGTTTTCATATACTTTTTGGTAGTTGTTCATGGTTTGGATCATTGAAAATGGACTCTATCCAAGGTGTCCCCATAGAGAGGATGTTTCATAAAAATTTGGTGTCAGACATAACATTTTATTATTGTCCTCAATATATGTACTCCCCTATGTATTTATTCCTTCTATGGTATTGTACATGGAATTAATATCTAATTTTCATATTATTTAAGGATCAGTTGTTAATAATTTTTGTTTTAAATTATGGAAAATATTTTATATTTGGGATAAATTCATTTTGTAGGTTTTTATACGTTTATGCAACCATGTTTTTGATTTCTTCATGGTGAAAGTCAATAGAAACTAACGTACTTGAGCAGGTCATATGGTTGTTCACTTGTGTTAGTGAATGAAAAATTGATCTCCCCATACGTTAGGTTTTTCATTGCGTAATTGGAATGGTGGATCAACATATATTTAGATTCACATAATTATATAATAGTTTCTCTAAATTAATTATAAGATATGTAAATTTAGTTTACATTCATATATGGCATGGAGATGACCATTGAATCATAATACAAGCTATTGTCAGGAGCATATATTCCAAGTATATATACTGAATACAGAATGTACTAGATATATATTCATTCATTTCTAGTTTCCTCAATCATGTGTCACTTTTATATTGATTTATAGTTTAATCACGTGTGTTGGTAAAGCATGTTATTATTTTTCTCCCCATAATTTATTGAGGAAATCAAATGTATTTGACTAGTTTTTGTTCCATGACCTTAATGAAGATTAAAACATGTATGTGAGGATTATTAGAGTGGAGATGAGTTTTATAATCCTCTTATATGAATATAATTGATACATTTGGGGTCTTCCAAATATATATTGGAGTATTTATTATTTATATAGATATGGGGTATGGGATACACAGTTATAGAGTATACATCCTCTTTATCCAATGATTATTATATGGGATGAGGTATAACTCCTCGGTTGGTGTTACAACCCTCTATATATACATACTCTATTCATTGAGGCATTGGTCCCCCACAATTATAGATATTTAACTATCATGTTTCATAAACTAATGTATGGTAATTCATGTTTTTTATGGTTTTTTAGCTCTCTGGGTGTTCAATTTTCCGTGTAGTTATAATTTTATTGAGTTAATCTAGGATGAATAATAACATTATTGACAATTTTTAATCATTTCATTGAAGAATATGTTGGTTTATTTTCTTGATAATATTGTTTATCTTTATTTACTCTTATGGATTTGTGGTTTCATATTATGTATATTCATACTCAATCCTTTAGAGGCCTCATTCCCACAATTGGTGAAATTTTGTAACTAATAAGTTTTTTAGTGATCATGGTTCATGTGGAGAAAGTAAAGATATTCGAGTTAGTGTGTAGAAAGGTTTGGTCAAACTCACCAACAGTTGTGTTAATGTTATTGTTGGTGTGAAATGGATTTCGTATGTCATATAGTTTGAGTCGAGTCTTTATCATGGGATATTGGAAAATTCATTTCATCAATTTCTCTTTCATAGGTTTGTCTTTTATTTTTTGGTATATTCAATATTTTCTAATTCATGTTTTACTACTATTGAATTAGATATATAAGGGTTTTCATTTTCATATACCTTATCATATAGATGTTATAGAGAAGTTTTTTAGGGTAAGACTACCAATTTTTGTAGTAAGTCTTCTTGGGTATCATGGACAATGCCTAACCATAACCTAGAGTTGGGGTGGCACACTAAACATTCTCTTATCTAAATAAATATCCCAATTTATTTGGTCACACAAATTTTGTATGGATTTTCTATATGGATATTTAGGAAAAATAGAAAACCTACCTAATAAAATAATGAAATCTGTTATTAAGCATATGAAAACATTATTGTTGGAATATTTTGAGGTATTACCTAATAGATAATTAATAAATAAAGAATATGATTTTCAAATAATTAATGTCAATTCAATTAAACATTTAATAAGAATATAAAAAACTAGATATATGGACCTATTTTTAAAATATATTATTTTTCTTAATATTTTATAAATTTTTATGTGACATAATTGTTGATAAAATCAATGCGTCTTTAAATTTTTTTACACAAATAGAATTATTATTGAAAACATATTAGAGTAATTAAAAATATATATTCACTCCATAAATTCCTTTATTAAATAAAAATATTTTATCCTGAAATCATAAGAAATAAATTAATGATACATTCTGAAAACACAAGAAAAAAGAAATTATAATAAAATATTTATGGTTTTATTAATTAAATATATATGGAATTGATTCCCTATAAAAATATTTCATTATGATTAGAATAATTTATTAATACACATGGAAGAATTTTGTGGAATTTTACTAAATACGTTTTAATATCATAATAATAAATAGATATAGATAATAAATAAGACATGGCAATTACTATAAAATCTACTAGATTATAGAGTTTATTTATAATTTTAGTCATATCATATATATATATATAAGACCTTTGATGTTATCATTTTAATAGAAATAATACAAATATTTTTAATTCCCTTGACCACATAGGAGGTACGCCATTTAATTAACTCATTATTGATAATTAGTAATGGTATTATGAAGGATAAAAATGAGAAAACCAAACACCATGATATAAATCCATTTTTATAATTTAATAAAATAAAAACTTATGTTTCCTATACTTGATATTATATTCCATATGTAACAGTTTCAAAAAATGTGGAAAACTAAAAGTATTATAATTTCCATTGTTTTATTAATTGACTAAGAAAACATGATGTAATATTTTGATTAATGGGATAAAATTTTGATAGGAATGAACCAATTTGATGGAACCACCCTCCTAGGGCATCCTATGTTTGTATATGAAAACTAGTAACTTTTATCAGACCATAGGGGATCATGTTTTTTTGAACACTGTTTCATTATGAAATCAATTTATATACATTCATTACAATTACTTTCATATCATATAAGTTTATTTTTTAATAAGATTCATTGTTACTTATTATATTATTATTCTATTATGTAGTATAATATTTCAATTACAAATATGAGGATTCCATCAAATGAATTTATATAGCATTCTGGATATAAATATTTTCCAAATACAAAAAATTATTATAAATGGTTATTTGACGCCTGTTGATGAGTTTGTTTAATTTTTTTTGTATATCCATATTACTTTAGTAACATATTTTATGTGATACCTAATACTAATTCAATGATTAAATTTAATTAAACATCGTAGAAAATTAATTTATATGGTTTATGGTCTATCATAATCTAAATAATAAATGTGGAAATTAAGATGTTTTTTATGAATATTATCATTCTTTTAAGAATATACATTCAATTCATAAACCAGATTAGTTAATTAAATGATAACTTTTTATTGATTTTATTACAAAATTTTTCATTTATTATTAATAAAAATTATTTTTGATAGTTATTTGAAAATTTTGGATTAGAAGATTCAAAATATTTCAAAATATTTTAAGTATATATTAGATAAGAAATATGAATAAGTGATTAATTTTCCATCCTTCCAAATTATTTTTCTATTTTAAATTTTTGTGTTGGATGATGATATCATTGATTAAAATGTCAAGAATAAAATCGAAGAGAATGTATTTTGAGATATAGATAGAGTTTTGAATTCACTACATTATCATCCAAGTGTAAATTTTAACATTCACATTTTCAATGACTTTTAAATTAGAAGAATGATGACGAACAAGAATGAAATATTTTATTGATTTATACAATTTACTAGAAGATTTTATAATTTGTTAAAGGTATTATTTCATGAGAATTATTATATTTCAAGTAAATGTTGTGACAGTAACTTAGAGAGAACTAGATAATATTTTTCAAAACTAAAATGAATTAAATTCTAATAATATTTAATTCATAATGGGGTACATAAAATCTATTCAAAAAAATTAAATTAAAACAATAAATTTTTACTTCTTAATTCTATATTTTTAGAAAATTTTGTATTTCTTGGTTTTTTTCATAGATTTCATCCATTCATCGAGATGATGATATATTAAAATATATTTACATTATATAAATGAAATATAATGTATTATTTAATGTTTAAATGATTTAAAGGTTACTATTATTTGTATATGGGAATATTTAGTATGATGAAAATTTTTGGGGTATACAATAAATTTTTTGGACACTATAAAGTTTAATTTTAATAAATATTTATATTTGATGTTTTAAAAAAATTCAAATTGTTATTCGAAAATAATTTTTTATATGGTGGAAATATATGAATTTTAAAACTGTTTCACCTGCAATCAAATTTTCAAGGGTAAAATAGAAATGAATTTAATATAAAATAAATATTAGACAATATTTATTTTATATAATTAACATTATAAATATAAATATTAGTAGAATAATACATACTTTAACAAAATTTAGATGCTAAATTATAGGAAACTAAATTATAGAAAAAGGAAATTTTCAATTTTTTATTGTTAAATGCAATAAATAGTGAAAATAGAATTTTTCAATGGTGAAATAAATTATCTAAATTAATTAACATTTTTTTATTTATTCTATACAATAAAAAATATTTTTTACAAAAACAATTATAATATAACCATTTTGAAAAGATGTTATAAGCCTATTTAAATCATAAAATATGAGAACTTAAAGAAATATTTAAGTCACAATGGAAAAAAAGCATTTTCAAATTGAAATATTAGTTAATGAGAACCCATTCCCTATAGAGTATCACTGTATAGTTGAATAATTATGATACAAATGGTTTGACATGATAAATAAATATGATTATGATATGTTCACAGTATATGATCATGGTGAATGTAATTATTATCAAAATAATTTTTTATTGAGGAAAATTCAATTCCATAAATTAATTGTGAAATTTCACAAAATTAGAGATATTACAAAAAATATCTTTAATAAATGGTATCAGGAATCTTATTTAACTATTTTCTATTATTGATTATGTTTTTTTATAAATAATTATTAAAATTGGTGGCCAAATCTATATTTTTAAGGGAAATTCATGTGGTGGATATAATATGGTGAAGGATATTGTGTATCCTCAATTATAAAGAGTGTCACCCAAAAATATAAAAAATAAAAATTAATGGTTTTATATGGTTTGTTATTTCCATTTTCTTTAAATTAACAAAAAATTATCCATTGAAAAATATCAAACAGTTTTTCAAATAAATTTAATATACCATGTTAACATATACATAGTAATGGATAATTTAATATATTATTTAAAAAATTAGTGATAAATTAGTTATTTATGTATAATATATTGGAATTCACCATAAATATATAGAATATCTCCCCCTTTATAAATATTGTTTTATTTATTAAAAAAATAACAGGATAATCATTATTTCTATTATATTTTGGTCCAATATTTTTTCAAGAAATGTTGTTAAATTACATTGTAATTTTATTTATTTATTTTTATTTTATAAGTATTTAATTTAAAAAAAATATTTTTATAAAATTATAGTGAAGTTATGGTGTGAATAAAACTATTTTGCAAATAAAAAAGATATATTTGATATGTAAATTAATGATAAGGATGGGATTTTTTATTTTATAAAAACTATTTTATTATTTTTATAATAAAGATAAATATATAATATAATATAATATAGTTGAACTTTTATTTTAAATTATATTATATTATTTTCATCACTATAGTAACCTCTTATGTGTTAAAATATACCTAGTTATGTTGGGAAACTTATTATCAGATTCAATGTAGATAAATTTTTTATATGGTTTTATATTACACTATAGATCATATTCAAATAATATAATAGTTAAGATAATATTTTTAGGATTCCTAGAATGCAGATTAATATCATATGAAGTGAAATTCATGTTATGTTACTATTTAATTACTGAAGATGATGTAGAAGAGTCATGAAATACGAAAAATGAGGTATTGAATTAATCATTTAGATGGAAATGTGTTAGATCATGTAGTAACCATTATGTATCTGTTTTTATTTTATTTTTTAGGTATATAAATATTCTTAATTATAATTTGACTTTTCATATTATGTTACTCAATAGTGAACAGTTTAATGTTTAAGGAAAATTTTATAATTTTAAAATATTATAGGTATATAATTGTTTTTTTCATATAATAAATTTTGTGATATATTGAAATTTAAATTCTAGAATATTTTTGGGTCACATGTCACTTATTTTACTGAATATTGAAATGTTAAATTTTTTTGGTTGTATTAAGGTAAAGGGTTGTCTTATTTAAATTCAATGAAAGGTAATTATTTTGATATATTCAAAACAAATTTATTGTTGATGTATATTTGGAAATTTATAGTTAATATATAATCACTTATTAGGGAATAATATATTATATATATTTAAAAAAAATATGTATGTGAATTCATTCATTAAAATAAAAAACAAAATTTTTGTAAAACTCATTGATTTCAAATGAAGAAAATCGTATTCGACAGAATATATTAATCACAACAAAAAATAGAAGAAAATATAATTCTCTATGATATTATGATATATTTAATTTTATATAGATTCAACATTTGTGATAAATTTCAATGCACACAACACTGTGTTTAAAAAAATGTGATACTCTATTCAAATATAATTATTTATACATGACCAATATAACCAAAAAATTAATATATTGGGTTTTAATAGTAATAAAATAGAAATAAAATTGTATGATATACAAATGTAGACAATATATTCAATGTTTTTCTATAAATTAGAAATAAAATAATTATAATTCTAAATAAGAGATTTTTTTTAGAAAAATTGTATTTTTCTTAAATGTGGATTATTCGTGTATTTCACAAATAATATAAAATTAACTTATAATGAATTTTATTAAAATTAATAGAAAAAATTATGTTAATATTTTAAATCAAAAAGAGAAAATTATATTAATTTTATTTTGTAATAATTTCTAAAAAACAAAATATTTTTGTTAATATTGAAGCATAATAATTTTTATTGAAAACATCCATGTCGTTTAAATTATTTAAAAAGTTAAAATATATATTAAATTGTTATTAAAATAAATATACATCAATTATATTATAGTTTTACTAATTTATGTAATTTTAATCAATTATTAATTGAAATTTCATATTAAAATCCTTGAGACTTATGAGACTTTTCTCATTGAAAAACCACTCTATCATTGCATTTGTGGTTTAATTATAAATGGAATTTTGAAACATATGTTAATTAAATTTAAAAAAATTGATTGTATATTTGGAATAATAATAACTTATATTATATAACAATGTAAAATAAATAATTAGCCATAATGAATAAGGAAAATTGTAAAAGTTAATTTCCACAATTATGGTAATAATTGATTTACATGGGGATAAACAAAGTAGACAATGGTTAAACGAAATTAAAAAATTTAAAAACACTTTTTATAGACATATTTCAACCGTGTATCCTCCAATGATCAATAATGACCAATTTTTAAAGAGTATATTTAGAGAAAATATTTTCTATCACATTATCATTTTAAATATTCCATGTCTGTCCTCTCACCAACTTCAAAAAGGCCACCACCTATCCTCCCGTCTTCACACTACAAAAAACCTTCAATTAAGAAATACCTAATAAAATAATTTACTTAAATTAATGAACATATATTTTATGAATTATTTTTATTGGGGATCCATTCTAATAATGTTTTAGGTATAATCTTAAAGAGGCTCACTAAAGAAGAGGGAAAATTCTTAAACATGCATATTTGATTTATTCTATCTCCCAAATCATTCAATCCGTATAGAAATATTCTAATGTAATAGAAAGATAAGATTATATATAATGATATGTTATTATATAAATTTCATTACCCTGACCCATCTCTACTTCCATCAAATGTGAAATGAAACTATCGATCGTGTGTTTGGTGGACTACTGCCTCATGAACTGATTTAATTATATCCCATCATCACCTTTAAAAGATGGATATAAAGTTTTATTTAACATATTTATGTCATATTTATGAAATTATTATTCTTTTTGATTTATTTAATCACATATATATTCTCACTTTCCATTCTTTGTGGGATACGATAACGTATCTTGTGTGTACAACTAACTAGCGCCTTGCGAAGTGTTGTGATTAGTTTTTTGCTTCCACATTAAATAAAAGGAAGTAAGGATAAAATTAATGAAAATATGTGACATTTATGATATAAAAATTCATCTGAAAATTTCATATTTCTTATAACTTATTTACATCCAATCCATTGGAATACAACGACGTCACTCATGTGTACATTTGGACTATATCCTGGACATAGGGATGTAAAATGTTTTCATTTTATTTATAAATCGATGGTAAAATATTATTCCTTTATTAATATAAAAAAATATATAAAATAATAAATATTTATTAGTTTTGATAAATTAATTGTTTTTATTTTCTTCTATCTATAGATAATAATGGAATCAACGCTCATGAGTTTGTATGGCTTACTATCTCCATGATTGGTGTAATCCATTTTCAATCTCTAACACTAGTAGATTACTGAAAATACATATATATATATATATGAATTAATATGATATTTAAATAATATTTAACAACATATATATGATTTAAACATGATAATATTTAATGGACCAAAAAAACTAATCGGAAACACACATTAAAAACAATGTAATTATCACTTGAATCATGGATTTTAACAAAGAATTCGTAATAAAAGTGTTATAAAACACTATAAGTATATCATATATGGTATGATATAAATAATTATTGTTCTATATTAGACTTCTAATAATCATATATTTCATAAACATGAGTTTTGGAATCATATGAAGATATATGAACATGAGGTAAGGGTTTCTCATCACACTTTTACTTTTGTGAGGCAGACACCATATTTACCAAATATTACATTATGTGGGGTATATACTTCCTATTATTATAATTAATATCAAGAATATCTTTCAGTTTATGGTATTTTAATTTAAATTATAATTTATTTATTTCATGGGACTTATGATTCAAAATTTACCAAAGTGGAAAGGGTTTATTTCATAATATCATCATTATTTGAGATTTTTTTTATTTAAGTAACCCTTATGGTAATTATTATATATATATATATATTAAAATATCTTATTCTCCTATAGTTATTAATAAACCATTTCATGTAATAGTACCATTTTTATAGACATTGGTACTTAAAATGATTAATAAAAGGTTTTTAAGAAAATCTGAGATCATTTCTCTCTTCGGTCGAAAATCATTCTTCTTCCAAAATCATGTTTTCCAAAAAAAATCAAACATGTTTTTGAAATTATTTAAATTATTTATTTATGATATTTTTAATCATTTTTTTGTTTTTACAAAATTATTGTTAAGTATTTGTCATGTATTATTCAAATAATGTATATTAGAGTTTTAATAAAAATATAAAAAGAATATTTGTTTAAACATACTCGGAATATATATAATTTCTTGTATTATTGACCACTCAGAGATTAAAATATTGTTTTATACTTTCATATGGTTAATTTTAAGGGAAATTATTTTCAATATAGATTTTAACTTTTAGTTTTTTTATAATGTTTAAAGGGAAATTGTTGTCTTTATCAAAAAAAATTTTCATGGAATTTTTATTTTTTATTTATTCCACAACTACTTCTACCCTTTGTTTTACATATCATCCATTAGAGATACAATGAATTCATATAATAATTTTTATGGATATGGATATTTTATGATCATTATAAATAAGGATTTATATATTTATTACCATTCAACAAATTACTCTATATGGTTTATTCTTATGTTTATTTTATTGGGGTACGTATAAACATTTCATATGTTATTTTCTCAATATAAATGTTTATTTTTATAATGTTTCACCCATTCCACTCATGGAATTCATAAATTAGTATGTTTCGGGTCGGGTCACGTTATAGATAGTGCCTTAATGTATCGACATGTCTCATGATATGCATCAGGTGGAAAAAAATTAGATTGTATTCTACCCACGGACTTAAAAATTGTCTTGTAAAAAGTATTGAAATTATATTTAATATGAATGAAATTAGTTAATTCAATATTATGAGATAAATTATTTATTTCTTTATGTTTAATTTATTTTTTTATAATATCTATGGATATTTATCATTATCATGTGATTATTTATATTTAATTATTTATTCATTATTTGTTTTTCATATTATTCATAGTTTATTGAATAATAGGAAAGTATTTCAATTTTTTACCATTATAAAATTATTAAGAATTTTTATTAATTATTTAAACTATTTTATTATTATCCTTAATGATCATATGAGGTCACCCATTTCATATGTTTGATTTTTCTCAGGATAGTAATAACTGTTTTGTAATTGATATAGAGGGACACACTATATAGTACCCCCAATTTCTGGTATGTAACCCTTTCATGGTGCTTTTAATAGTTTTATAGTTATGGGTAATTAATGGGAGAGTTGGGAGAACATTAAATGATGTTTTAGGAAAAAGGGAAGTCACACGGACGGCACACGATTTTCTAAACCGTGCGGTAAAATCATGCGTAGTTGGTCTTGGAGGTAGTAGCTTCCACACGAGCGGTGCATATTTTGTCTAACGATGCGGCCAAACTGTGCATGGATTGTCTGCCGAGGCAGTGGCTAACTCACAGTTAGCGCACAGTTTGTCTAACTGTGAGGGAAAACCATGCTGCCACTTAAATGAGATCCTATAAAGGTGTATCTCACACATTGTTTCCTCTAAGTGGCTCGTTTTTCCTCCTAAGTGGCCCTAACTAATTATTTTTCTTCTCCTAAGGTCAAATAGTGTTTTCTGATCTTTCTGGAAGCGATCAGAAGGGTTCTCTTGGCGAATCAAATCTGGATTTTTGAGGTATGTGACTGTTCTTCTTCTTTCTTGACCATTTTCTTAGATCTACTAAGATCTTCATCTCTTCTTCTCTCATTTTCATAGATCTACACCCTTTATGGGTATATCTATGTGTGTGGATGCCAAATATGATGATATTTGGTCTTGATCCTGCTAGGAGAAGATATCTATGGTGGGTTTTTGGAGAATCTACTCAGGTTTCTTGAGCCTTCATCGACCATTGTTGTTTTAGTCAAAACCATTGAGGTTGGAGGCTTCACTATCAACTCCTCTTGTTATAATTTATTGGATTAGTTTCAAATTTGTTTATTTGAGTGGTTTGGATTGTGAAATGCTTGGAATAAATCATCTTTAGTGATGAATTATTGTTTTTATGTAATTGCAAAATCATGGTGAATTGTTGTGCAATGTGAATTGGCTTCATGAATTTAAAATGTTGATTTTAAATTAGGATTTCTGAAATTGTAAATGGTTTGAAGAAAATTGGGTTTTCACTAAAAAGAGAATTTTATTGAAATGGTATGATATTTAAATGACATTGATGGATTTGGTTTTCAATAAAAAGGGTGTTTTATTGAAATGGTGAAATTAAAATTGTTTGAGATTTTAATGAATTTGATGGATTTCGTTTTCATTAAAAATAGAGTTTTATTGAAATAGTTTGGAATTGAAATGGTTTTGATGGAAATGGTTTTTAATAAAAATGTTTTTTTATTGAAAGGGTGTTTTGGAATGACTGTAGGGAATATTTGGTGTGTTTTCATGTTGTATGTACGAGGATTCATTGAAATAGGACCTTGTGCTTGGTTCCAAACTTTTAATGGCATAATGGTAACTATATGTATGAGTCTTGGTTCAAATATGACATTTTTCTTGGTGCCAAATGTGTAATGGAACATGGTAAACAATTACCCTGTGGTAACATGGTAGATCGATGAGAGACCTCTCATGAGTATGGAACTATCATAACAAAGCATGCATGGTTGGTAGCATGGGTTGGGAATGGTTGGGTATGCTAGAAAAAAAGGAATGTTTGTGAAGTAGTTCTTAAGCTAGTTTGGTTATTTTTCTGGAAAAATAACTTCCTGGAAAATTTGTTTCAATTTCTCTTGGAATGCCTTTGGGTATTAATGGTTTTGGAAACTTGTTTATATTTAGTTATAAACTGATTTTCAGAAAAACTTTTACATAAATTGTTTTTATATAAATCTGGATAACTCTTATATCCTAGTGGCGTGAGTAGAGAAGTCATTGGGGAAAACCTACTGAGTTTTATACTCACCCATACTTTGGCACGTTGGTGCTTTTGCAGATGTCGTATTCAGGGACACAGGTAAAGGTAAAGCATATAATTGCTAGTGGCTTGTGGTGATTCTTAGGAGATGTTGTGGTGCTTAGAGCTTGTGGAGCATGGAGTTGTAGTGTCTTTTGAGAGTCTTGAGATGTTCATCCACTGTGTACATTGATGCTTAGTTCTGTCTTCTGCTTTTGCGTACATTGATGTAGTTTGATATAAATGAAGTTCTTGTTGGTCTTTAATTTTTTCATGCATCATATAGTGAATGTTTGGTTATGGTTGGTTTATGGGTTTATTTCATAAAGGGTAAATCGTCTCCCAATTGAACTTCAAACCCTTAGGCATTTATTGCTAGCCTTTGCTACCTAGTGGATGTCGCTTAAGGTCTAGTAATGACTTGTTGTCCTCTTAAGACAATGGGAATTGGCGGGTCATTACAAATGTTATCAGCTTGTTCGGTCCTTGCCTAACAAGTAGTCATAAATGTTCATGGTCTTGAATTTGAAATTCATTCTTGTTTATTCCTTGGGTCGAAATCATAGAAAAATGTAGGATTTTCGGATGTTGTAATTTATAGCATAAAAGGACGTAGCTAACCTGTCTATGATGAACTTCATGTTTCCAGGTTGTTTGGTACATAAGTGTTTTGGATACACATCTAGAATGTTGGGAAATCTCATTATCATGGGTTTATCCAACGAGATGAGCATTACATGCATTTTAGAGGAATTAATTCCCACTAGGATTGCATATCTCATTGTGGGGACTGATTTTTGATTTTGTGCATGGTGAGAATTTTTGAGAAATGCAGAAATTGTTTTCAGGTAAATGATTTTGAAAATAGGGTATTTGGTGTATTTTGAAAATGGGTTGATTTTCAAAAGGCATGAGGAATGTTTTCAAAAATGTTTGAACACGGTAAAAAGGCTGTTTTGAAAAAATTGTTGTGATAGATGATGTGATATAATTTGAAATACTAATCCATCAATTGCTAGAGAGTGAGATTGACAGAGTTTGTTGTTGGTTTAGAAAATGGCACCCAGTAGGCGTCGTCGGAACCAACCCGAAGATGCTGCGAAGAATGTGGTTGCACCTGAACCACATGTGAACCAAGAGCTGGTTCAGAGTATCGTCCAAGCTTTTCAAGATGTGGATATGGGGAACCGAAATAATGAACCATGGAATTTAGATCATACCATTATGTTCATGAAGCAGAATCCACCAAACATTCGGGGTGATGATGAACCCGAGAAGGCAGAGGTGTGGCTAAGTAAGATGAATCATATCTTCGATTTCATCGATACACCAACAGAGCTGAAATTAATGTTGGCGACGTATATGCTCGAGGATCTTTCATGTCTGTGGTGGGATTTAGCGGAGAAGGCTAAATTAGATGAAAGCCTTACATTGGAGAATTTTGAAGAATTTTTTAACAAACAATTCTATCCTCACACGTTCATGATCCAGAAAACAACAGACATTTTTATCTTGAAGTAGGAGATCCTCTCTGTGATATATTATGTGGCTAAATTCATGAGTTTAGTCTGTTTTTCACCATAGGTCACTGAAAGTGCATCGTTGAAGGCACGCATCTTCGAATCGGGGCAATGTTAAGAGATTCGATCGAAGATTGCGGTGCTCTTTGTTACAGATTATACAGAGATGGTGAACATAGCAACTGTCGCTGAACATGATATCTCTGGATCGATAGGAGGAGGAATGATGAGACCTATAAGAAACTGTGGGAACTCAACCAATGGGAACAAGTAAAAAAGGGATACCTATTTCCATGGTGCGAGTGCAAATCAGAACCAGACGACGAAATCAGTGAACCTTCCTCCACGACCCCAGAGCAAAGCAGGTTGCATTCAATGTTGTTTTATTATCAAAATAAAGAGAGAGTGTATGGTGCAACCTAGAGAATGTTACAATTGCAAGTACATGGGTTATATACAAAACTATTATAGGAATGCTCCGAGGTTTGGTGCATGTGACACTTCTCAGGAATCACAAGCATCGTATGCATCGACTAGACGAGGATAGCAGAATTAGTCTCATCAGCATAACATAACTAGCCGTGGTGATTCTCGAAATACCATGACTCCTCCACGAGGGAAATCTCTGCAAGGCAACAAGGAGAACAATGTTGCAACGAAGCAATTGTATAGAGTTGAGCAGATGATTGTCAATGATCAGGCATGACCATATATAGTGAGAGGTATGATTACATTGAATTCTACCCTTGTGAAAGTGTTGTTTGATACTTGACCATCACATTCCTTCATTGCTTCTCATGTTGTTGACTTTCTATTTTTAAAATTGGAAATAATGCCTTCTGTTTTGAAACTAAAAACACCGCTAGGTGAAAGAGAATGTAAAGAATTTTTGTGTAGAGCATGGGCTATAACTATTGATGGATCTGAGATAAAATGGGACTTCTCGATGTTGGTCATGGATGTCTATGATGTAATCCTGGGAATAGATTTGTTGACAATGTTTAAGGCTCACATCAACAGTTATAGGAGAACAGATTGTTTCACAACTGAGGACGACATCAACCATCTTTTCAGAGGAGAGTGGATGGTAAAGAAAGGTGCAAAGACCATGTTGGCACCAATGGTGGGAATGATCTCTTTCCAACTGGTAGCGTTGAATTTGTCATAAATGGAAGAGATTGAGGAAAATAGTTTTCCATCTGTTGTGGATCAATTTCTAGATGTCTTTCTCAATAACTTCTCAGGGTTACCACCTCTATGGGAAGTGGAGTTTACAATTGATATCCATCAAGGGACCAGTCCTATTTCCCTTCCGCCTTATTGGATGACACCCAAAGAGTTATAGGAATTGAATGTGCAGTTAGAGGATCTAGAAAGCAACGGTTTCATTTGACCAAGTACTCCTCCAGGGGCATCACTGGTGTTGTTTATGAAGAAGTCAGACTGAACTCTTCGGTTGTGTGTTTATTATTGTAAGCTTAACAAAGTTAATATAAAGAATAGATATCCACTTCCTTGTATTGATGATCTGTTGGATCAATTAAGGGGAGCTCAGTGGTTCTCTAAGATTGACTTGCGATCGGGATATCACCAATCTCGAGTTCAGAAGGAGGATATTCCAAAGACAGAATTCAGAAGTAGATATGTCCACTACGAATATGTAGTCATGCCTTTCGGTCAAACGAATTCACTAGCAGTCTTCATGGAATTAATGAATCTGATATTTCAGCGATATCTAGATTCATTTGTTGTGGTGTTTGTGGACAATATTTTGGCCTATTCAAATACAAGGGTGGATCATGAAGTGCACCTGGAAACAATGTCACAAATATTGAGAGATCATCATTTTTATGCCAAATTATCAAAGTGTCATTTTTGGATATGGTATGTACATTTCCTTGTCCATGTCATTTAAGAGAAAGGTGTTTCCGTTGATCCTGAAAATATAGAAGTTGTTATCTCCTGGAAATCACCAAATAATGTGTTCGAGAAATGCAATTTACTTGGTCTAGCTAGTTATTACCGATGCTTTGGGTGTGATTTTTCATGACTAGCTTCACCAATGAAAGCTCTGACTAAGAAGAATTCTCTCTTCCAATGGACGGAAGAATGATAGAAATCCTTTTAGGAACTAAAAGTTCAGCTCACATCGGCACCTATATTGATCATACAACAATCAGGACAGGAGTATGCGATGTATTGCGATGCTTCAGGATCAATGTTGGGTTGTGTCCTCATGCAAAGAGATCATGTGGTTTCTTATGGTTCAAGGAAGTTGAGGGTGAATGAGAAATATTACCCAACACATGAATTGGAATTAGTTGTTGTCATCCATGCTTTGAAAACACGGAGACATTATCTCTTTGGTGCGAAATTTACTGTGTTTACGGATCAAAAAATCTTGAAACACATTTTCTCACAGTGATATTCGAATCTCAGGCAAAGGAGATGGATAGACTATCTACAGATGTTTGACATTGAATTGATGTACACACCAGGAAAAGGGAATTCGGTGGCAGATGGATTGAGTAGAAAGTCATATTATCAGTTGGCGAAAGAAGCTTCAAATGAATGGTAGTTTATGTCAGTCATATTCGACATGCATGTTCAATGTGAAGACCGAGGTAATGTTGATGTTTTCATTTCAGCTACACTTGTTCCTGATTTAGTAAAGTTGATCAAATAAACACAAACATCTGATGCAGAATGTCTGGTTTTATGTTCAGAACTTAATGGTGGGGAGACCATTGATGGCTGGAAACTTGATGGGGGTTCAGTTTTGTGTTTTAGAGATTAGATTACTGTACCTGTGGTTTGTTAGGAAAATCTCCTTCATTCTTACCACCATTAAACATGGTCTGTACATCCAGGTACACAGAAGATGTATAAGGAGTTGAAGGCACAGTTTTGGTGGAGAGACATGAAATAGAAAGGTGGAAGAGTTCGTCTCGCGATGCTTAACATGTCAGCAGGTTAAAGCATTGAATCAGATACCAGTTGGTATGTTACAATCTTTACCTATCCTAGTGTGGAAATGGGATCATATAGAAATGGATTTTGTTACAAGTCTTCCAAGAATGGTTCATAAACACGATGACATTTGGGAGATAGTGGATCGTCTAACAAAGTCGGACAATTTCATCCCTATTTGTGAAACCCATACAATGAAAGATATTTCAAAAATCAATATCCATGAAGTGGTAAAGAGGCATGTGGTACCAGTGTCTATAGTCTCATATATAGATCTGAGGTTCACATCACGTTTCTGGATATCATTACAGCAATCCCTCAGAACTTAGTTGACTATGAGCACGACGTATCATACCCAGAAGAATAGGCAATCCGAGCAGATGATATAAACGTTGGAAGACATGTTGCGAGCTTCTGTAATGGATTTTGGTGGCTCATGGGAGGATAATATACCCTTAGTAGAGTTCTCATACAATAACATCTATCATTCCTCGATACACATGGCTATGTTTGAATCATTGTATGGGCGTCCTAATCGTTCTCCACTATTCTAGGTGGAAACGAGTGATACTTCACTAGTCGGGCCAATCCTTGTCCATGAGAAAATAGAGAAGATCTAGTTGAATAGAAAAAAGATTGAGATGACTCAGAGTCGTCAGAAATCTTATGCAGATCACCGTCAAAGACCGTTGTTGTTCATTGTGGGTGATCATGTCTTCTTGAGGATATCTAGAAGGCTTGGACATCGTCTATTCAGGAAGAAGGGAAAGTTATCTCCTAGATACATTAGCCCTTTTGAAATTCTGAAATGGGTTGGAGAGGTGGCATACCAGTTGGAATTATCACCACATTTCAGTTTGGTTCATAATGTCTTCCATGTATCTCAGTTGAAAAAGTATCAACCTGATCCTGACCATGTGATCAGATGGGAGCACGTTGATCTAGAGCTGGATGCTTCGTTGATACATATCCTGGTACGGATTTTAGATAGGAAAGTGAAATTATTACATGGAAAAATCATTGTTCTAGTGTGGTTTTTATGCAAGCATGGTCAGATTCAGAAAGAAAAATGGAAATTTGAAAAGGAAATGAAATAGTAGTGGTCGTACGTATTTTAGTTGGGTAATGGTTTTCTACTTTCTGAGGACGGAAAGACCAATGGTGTGGAGAATTTAGTACTCTGGAATCTATAATGTAACCCTTTCTGTATTCTTTTAATTGTTTTATAGTTATGGGTGATGAAAGGGATAGTCAGGATAACATTAAATGATATTTTGAGGCAAAGGGGAAGTCGTACAGATGGCACATGGTTGGTCTAAATCGTGTGGTAAAACTGTGCATATTTGGTCTTGGAGGCAGTATATTCTGCATGGTCAGCACGCGATTTGTCTAACCATGCGACCAAACCATGCATGGAGTGTCTGCCGAGGTAGTGGCTAACGCACAGTTAGAGCACGGTTTGTCGAGCCGTGCGGGAAACCCATGCGACCACTTAAATGAGATCCTATAAAGGTGGATCTCATGAATTTTTGCCTCTATGTGGGTTGTTTTTTCTATTAAGAATCCCTAACATGATATTTTTCTTCACATAAGGTCATATAGGGTTCTTCCATCATTCTGGAGGCGATCCGAAGGCTTCTCCTGGTGAATCGAAGTCGGATTCTTGTGGTATGTGACTGTTCTTCTTCGTTCATGACCAGTTTCTTAGATCATCTTAGATCTTCTTGTCCTCTTCTCTCGGTTTCATAGATCTATTCCTGTTATGGGTAGATCTATGTGTGTGGAGGACAAATATGATGAGATTTGGTCTTGGTTTTTCTAGGAGAAGATATCTAAGGCCGATTTTTTGACAATCGACCCGATTTTCTGGAGCGTTCTTCGACCGTTGTTGTTTTCATCAAAAACATTGAGGTAGGAGGCTTCACTCTTGTCTTCTATTGTTAGAATTGATTGGATTATTTTTAAATTGGTTTATTTAAATGGTTTTGATTGCGCAAATCTTGTAATAAATCTTCATTAGTGATGATTTATGGTTTTGATGTAATTGTGAAATCATCGTGAATTGTTGTGAAATGTTATTTGGCTTCTTGAATTTAAAATGCTGATTTTAAATTTTGATTTCTAAAATTGTAAACGGTTTGATGAAAAAAGGGTTTTCAATAAAAAATCATTTTATTGAAATGGTTTGAGATTGAAATGACTTTGATGGATTGGGTTTTCAATAAAAACGGTGTTTTATTGAAATGGTGGAACTGAAATGGTTTGAGATTTAAATTCCTTTGATGCATTTGGTTTTCAATAAAAATGGAGTTTTATTGAAATGGTTTGGAATTGAAATGGTTTTTATGGAAATGGTTTTCAATAAGAAGGTGTTTTTATTGAAAGGGTGTTTTGGAATGGCCGTTGGGAATATGTGGTGTGTGTTCATGTTTCATGTACGAGGCTTGGTTGAAATATGACCTTTTGATCAGTGCCAAACGTTTAATGGAACAATGGTAACTATATATATGAGCCTTGGTTGAAACATGACCTTGTGCCCGGTGCCAAAAGAGTAAGGGCACATGGTAAACAATTACCTTTTGATTACTTGGTAGATCGATGAGAGACTGATCATGAGTATGGAACTGTCATAATGAAGCATGTATGGTTGGTAGCATGGGATGGGAAATGGTTTGGTATGTCCAAAAAAAGAAGGAATGTTTGTGAAATGGTTTTTAAGCTTGTTTGGTTATTTTTCTAGGAAAATAGCTTTCTGGAAAATTTGTTTCAATTTATCTTGGAATGCCTTTGGTTATGAATTGTTTTGGAAACTTGTTTATATTTAGTTATAAACTGCTTTTGAGAAAATGTTGTATATAAGTTGTTTTTATAAAAATGTGGAAAACTCTTCTATCCTAGTTGCGTGAGAAAGGAAGTCATTGGGGATAACCTACAGAGTTTTATACTCACCATTGGTTTGGCACATTGGTGATTTTGAAAATGTCGTATTACGGGATGCAGGTAAAGGTAATGCATCTTATTGCTAGTGGCTTGTGGTGATGCTTGGGAGATATTGTGGAGCTTTGAGCTTGTGGAGCATATATTTGTAGTTTTTTTTGAGAGTCTTGTGTTGTTCATCCACTGTGTACTTTGATGATTAGTTTGGTCTTCCGCTGCTGTGTACTTTGATGTTTTTTGATATAAACGAAGTGTTTTTTTGGTTATGGTTGGTTTATGGGTTTATTTCGTAAAGGGTAAATCGTCCCCAACTTGTACTTGAAACCCTTTGGCATTTATTTCTAGCCTTTGGCGCCTTGGAGATGTCTCTTAAGGCCTAGTAATGACTCGTTTTACTCTAAATCCAATGAGAATTGGCGGGTCATTACAAATTGTATCAGCTTGTTCGGTCTTTTCCTAACAAGTAGTCATCGATGTTCTTGGTCTTGGAGTTGAAATTTATTCTTGTCTATTCCTTGTGTCAAAATCTTAGACAAGAGTAGGATTGATGGAACTTGGAATTAATAGCATAAAAGGAAATAGCTAACCTGTTTATGCTGAACTTCAAGTTACCAGGTTGTTGGGTACATAAGTGTTTTGGATACACTGCTAGAATATTGGGAAATCACATAGTCCTGGGTTTATCCATGGATATGAGAATGACATGCATTTTAGAAGAATTAATTCCCACTAGGATTTCATATCTCATTGTGAGGATTGATTTGTGATTTTTTTCATGGTGAAATTTTTTGAAAAATGAAGAAATTGTTTTCAAGTTAAAGATTTTGAAAATATGGTATTTGGTGAATTTTGAAAATGGGTTGATTTTCAAAAGGCATGAGGAATGTTTTCAAAAATGTTTGAACATGGGAAAAATACTGTTTTGAAAACAATGTTGTGATAGATCATGTGATATAATTTAAAATGCTAATCCATTAGTTGCTAGAGAGTGATATTGACAGAGTTTGTTGTTGGTTTAGGAAATGGCACACGGTAGGCGTCGTCATAAAAAACCCGAAGAAGTTGTGGAGAATGTGGTTGCACCTGAACCACGTGTGAACGAAGAGCTGGTTCAAAGTATCTTCCAAGTTTTAAGCTGTGGATATGGGGAACCGGAGGAATGAACCAAGGCATGTGGATCATACCCTTAAGTTCATGAAGCCGAATCCACCAAATGTTCGGGGTGATGCTGAACCAGAGAAGGAAAAGGTGTGGCTATGTAGAATTAATCGTATCTTTGATTTATTCAACACACCATTATAACTGAAAGTAATGTTGGTGACATATATGTTATATGATCTTGCACGTCAGTGGTGGGATTTAGAGGTGTAGGATAAATTAGATGTAATCCTTACGTGGGAGGATTTTGAAGAATTGTTCAACAATCAATTCCATCCTCACACGTTTAGGATCCAGAAAACAACGGAATTCTTTAGCTTGAAGCAGGAGAGACTCTCTGTTACCGATTATGCGGCTAAATTCATGAATTTAGTCCGTTTTGCACCATAGGTCGCGACAAGAGAATCTTTGAAGGCATGTATCTTCGAATCGAGTCTAAGGTAAGAGATTCGATCAAAGATTGTGGTGCTCTGTATTATGGATTATATAGAGATGGTGAACAGAGTGACTATTGCTAAACGTTATATCTCGGGATCGATAGGAGGAGGAATGATGATACCTATAGGAAACTGTGGAACTCAACCGCTGGGAACAATAGGAAAAGGGATACCCATTACCACGATGCGAGTGCAAATCATAACCGGACAGCGGGATCAATGAACCTTCCTCCCCGACCCCAGAGCAATGTAGGCTGCTTTCAATGTGGTTTGATTAACAACATAAATCGAGATTCTACGGAAAAAACTAAAGCAAGTTACAATTAGAATCATATGGGGCATCCATAGCGCTATTGTTGGAATGCTCCGAGGACGGGTGCACATGACACTTCTCAGGCATCGCAAGCATCGTATGCATCAACAAGATGAGGAAAGAAGAACCAGTCTCGTCAGCATAATAGAGATAGCCATGGTGATTCTTGAAATACCGTGACTTCTTCAACCAGGGAAATCTCAGCAAGGAAATAAGGAGAACAGTTCACCTATGAAGCAATTGTATGGAGCTTAGCAGATGATTGTCGATGATCAGGAAGAACCATCTACAGTGAGAGGTATGTTCTTTTGAATTCTACACTTGTGCAAGTGTTTTTTGATACTGGAGCATCACATTCTTTCATTTCTTCTTGTGTTGTTTACATTCAATGTTTAAAACTGGAAATGATGCATTCTGTTTTGAAACTGAAAACTCCTCTTGGTGAAAGAGAATGTCAGGACTTTGTGCATAGAGCATGTGCTATAACTGTTGATGGAGATGAGTTAAAATGGGACTTCTCAATGTTGGACATGGATGTATTGGACGTAATCCTGGATATGGATTGGATGACCATGATTAAGGCTCAGATCTACTGTATAGGAGAATGGTTAGTTTCATGAATGGGGACAACATCAACCATCTCTGCAGAGGAGAGAGGATGGTAAAGAAGGGTGAAAAGAGATTGTTGGCACCAATGGTGGGAATGATCTCTTACCAACTGGATGTATTTACTTTGGAATCAATATAATAGATTGAGGAAAATAGTTTTCCAGCTGTTCTGGATCAATTTATAGATGTATTTCCCAATAAATTCTCAGATTTACCACCTCTAAGGGAAGTGGAGTTTACAATTGATCTCCTTCCGGGGACCAGTCCTATTTCTCATTCGTCTTATAAGATGGAACCAATAGAGTTATGAGAATTGAAAGTGCGATTAGATGAGCTAGAAAGCAAGGGTTTCATTCTACCATGTACTTCTCCATGGGAAGCACCGTTGTTGTTTGTGAGGAAGGCAGAAGGAAATCTTTGGCTGTGTGTGGATTATCTTATGTTTAACCAAGTTATGATAATGAATAGATATCCACTTCCATGCAATGATGATCTTTTTGGTCAATTAAGGGGAGCTTAGTGGTTCTCCAAGATTTAATTGTGATCAATAAATCACCAATTGCAAGTTCAGAAAGAGGATGTTCCAAAGATAGCTTTTAGAAGCAGTTATGGCCACTAAGAATATGTAGTCATGCCTTTCGGTCTAACGAATTCACCATAGGTCATCATGGATTTGATGAATCGGATATTTCAGCGATATCTAGATTCTATTTATGTGGTTTGGTGGACGATATTTTGGTCTATTCAAAAGCAAGGTCTGATCATAAGGTGCACCTGGAAACAGTGTTACACATCTTGAGAGATCATCATTTGTTTTCCAAATTATAAAATTGTGATTTTTGGATACATGAAGTACATTTCCTTGTCCAAGTCATTTCTGAGAAAGGCGTTTCTGGTGATCCTAAAAAGATAGAAGTCATTATCTCTTGGAAACCACCGAAGAATGTGTTCGATATGCACAATTTTTTTGGTATAGCTAGTTAATACAGACACTTTGTGCGTGATTTCCCATGAATAGCTCCACCAATGACATCCCTGACAAATAAGAATTCTCTCTTCCAATGGATGGAAGAATGTAAAAAATCCTTTCAGGAACTGAATGTTCGGCTTACATCAGCACCTATCTTGATCTTACTAGAATCAAGACAGGGGTATGTGGTGAATTGTGATGCTTCAGGATCAGGGTTGGGTTGTGTCCTCATGAAAAGATATCATGTGGTTGCTTATGGTTCAAGGCAGTTGAGGGTGCATGAGAAAAACTACCTAACATATGATTTGGAGTTAGCTGCAGTCGTCCATGATTTGATAACATGGAGACATTATCTCTTTGGTGAGAAATTTACTGTGTTTACGGATCACAATATTTTGAAACACATTTTCTCACATCGATATTTAAATCACAGGAAAAGGATATGGATGGATTATCTTCAGATGTTTGACTTTGACTTGATGTACACCCCAGGAAAAGGGAATTCGGTGGTGGATGCATTGAGTAGAAATTCATATGCTCAGTTGGAAAAAGAAGCTTCAAATGAAAGGCAGTTGATGTCGCTATTAGCCGACATGCATGTGGAATGTGAATACCGAGGTAATGTTGTTGTTTTCTATTCAGCTACACTTGTTCTTGATTGAGTAATGCTGATCAAAGAAGAAAAAATATCTGATGCAGAATGTCTGTTTGTAAGTTCAAAACTCAATGGTGGGGAGACCATTGATGGATGGAAACATAATGGGGGTTCAGTTTTGTGTTTCAGAGATCTGATGATTGTACCTATGGTTTTTCAGGAACAACTCTTTCATGCTTACCACCATTCAAGTTGGGCTGTACATCCAGGTACACAAAAGATGTATAAGGTGTTGAAGGCCCAGTTTTGGTGGAGCATCCTGAAAAGGAAGGTGGTCATGTTCGTCTTGCAGTGCTAAACTTGTCAGCAGGTTAAAGCAGGGCATTAGAGACCAGCTGGTATGTTACAATCTTTACCAATCTCAGTGTGTAAATGGGATCAGATAGAAATGGATTTTGTTACATGTCTTTCGAGAATGGTCCGAAAACACGTTGCCATTTGGGTGATAGTGGATAGTCTAACTAAGTCGGCCCATTTCATCCCTATTCGTGAAACCCATACGGTGGAAGATCTTTAAAAAAATATAAATGTGAGAAGTGGTAAATAGGTCGGGGTACCAGTGTCTATAATCTCAAATAGAGATCTGAGGTTCACATCTCGTTTCTGGAAATCATTACAGCAAGCCCTCATAACTCAGTTGACTATGAACACGGCGTATCATCCACATAAGGATAAGCAATCCGAGCGGATGATAGAAGCATTGGAAGACATGTTTTGGGATTGTGTGATGGAATTTGGTGGCTCATGAGAGGAGTATATACCCTATGTGGAGTTCTCATATAATAACAGCAATCAATCCTCGATATGCATGGCTCCGTTTGAAGCATTGTATGGCTGTCCTTATCGTCCTCCACTATGCTGGGTGGAAATGGGTGAAACATCACTAGTCGGGCCATGCCTTGTCCAAGAGACAACATAGAATATCCAGTTGAATAGAAAGAGGATGGAGACGGCTCAGAGGTGTCATAAATATTATGCAGATCACCATCGAAGACCGTCGTCGTTCGTTGTGGGTGATCATGTCTTCTTGAGGATCTCTACAAGGCTTAGACATCGTCATTTCGTCAAGAATGGTAAGTTATCTCCTAGATACATTGGCCCTTTTGAGATACCGAAACGGGTTGGAGAGGTGTCATATCAGTTGTAATTACCACCATGGTTTAGTTTGGTGCATAATGTCTCCCATGTATCTCAGTTGAAAAAGTATCAACCTGATCTTGACGATGTGATCAGATGAGATCATGATGACCTAGAGCCGAATGCTTCGTTGATATATATCCCAGTACAGATTGTGGATAGGAAAGAGAAATTCTTACATGGAAAAATTATCGGTCTACTGTGGTTTTTATGGAAGCATGGTCAGATTCAAGAAAGAGACTTGGGAACATGAAAAGGAAATGAAAGTGCAATGGCCGGAACTCATTCAGTTGGGTCAAGGTTTTCTACTTTCTGAGGACAGAAATACCAATGGTGGGGAGAATGTAGTACCCCAATTTCTGCTATGTAACCCTTTCTTGATGCTTTCAATTCTTTTATAGTTACGGGTGATGGATGAGAGATTCGGGAGAACATAAATGATTTTTTGAGACAAAGGGGAAGTCGCCCGGATGGCACACAGTTTGTCTAAACTGTGTGTTAAAATCGTACGTAGCTGGTCTTGGAGGCAGTAGCTTCCGCACAGGCAGCGCACGGTTTGTCTAACCGTGTGGCCAAACTATGCATGGAGTGTCTATCGAGGCAGTGGCTAACACACAGTTATCTCAAGGTTTGTCTAACCGTGCGGGAAAACCGTGCGGCCACTTAAATGAGATCCTATAATGGTGGAACTCACGCGTTTTTCCTCTAAGTGGCTTGTTTTTTCTTTTATGTGGCCCTAACTCGGTATTTTGCTTCTCCTAAGGTCAAAGTGGGTTCTCCCATCATTCCGGAGGCGATCCAAAGGCTTATCTTGGCTAATTCAAGCCAGATTCTTGAGGTATGTGATTGTTCTTCTTCGTTCTTGTTCGTTTTCTTAGATATAGTTAAATCTACTTCTCATATTCTATCAGTTTCTTAGATCTATGACCTTTATGGGTATATCTAAGTGTGTGGATTCCAAATATGATGAGATTTGGTCTTGATCTTGCTAAGAGAAGAGATCTAAGGTAGATGTTTGGATAATCGACATGGGTTTCTTAAGTGTTCTTCGACCGTTGTGGTTTTCATCAAAACCTTTTTAGGTAGGAGGATTCACTCTCGACTCCTCTTCTTAGATTTTCTTGGCTTAGTTTCAAATTGGTTTATTTAAATGGTTTTAATTTTGAAAATCTTGGAATAAATCTTCTTTAGTGATGATTTATGGTTTTGATATAAATGTGAAATATTTGTGAATTATTTTGGATAGTGATTTGGCTTCTTGAATTTAAAGAGATGATTTTAAATTATTATAGTTAAAATTGTAAATGGTTTGATTAAAAATGGGTTTTCAATAAAAATAAAATTTTATTGAAATGTTTTGAGATTGAAATGACTTTGATGGATTTGGTGTTCAATAAAAATGGAGTTTTATTGAAATGGTGGAATTGAAATGGTTTGAGTTTTAAATTAATTTGATGGATTTGGTTTTCTATAAAAAGATACTTCTTTTTGAAATGGTTTTCTATTGAAAATGTTTTTATGGAAATGATTTTCAATAAAAATGCGTCTTTATTGAAAGGGTGTTTTGGCATGACCATTGGGATTATGTGGTGTGTGTTCATGTTGCATATACGAGGCTTGGTTGAAATATGACATTGTGATCTGTACCAAACGACTAATGGCACAATGGTAACTATATGTACGAGGCCTGGTTGAAATATGACCTTGTGCTTGGTTCCAAAGGTGTAATTGAACATGGGAAACAATTACCTTATGACGGCTTGGTAGATCGACGAGAGACCGCACATGATTATGAAACTGTCATAACAAAGAATGCATGATTGGTATTATGGGTTGGGAAATGGTTTGGTATGCCAGATAAAAAAAAGGAATGTTTATGAAATGGTTCTTAAGCTTGTTTAGTTATTTTTCTGGAAAAATAACTTGCTGGAAAATTTGTTTCAATTTCTCTTGGAATGCCTTTGGTTATGAATGGTTTTGGAAACTTGTTTATGTTTAGTTATAAACAGCTTTTGAGAAAATGTTTTATATAAACGGTTCTTTATATAAATGTGGCTAACTCTTCTATCTTATCTGCGTGAGTAGGGAAGTCATTGGGGAAAATCTACTGAGTTTTATACTCACCCCTGCTTTGGCAAGTTGGTGCTTTTGCCGATGTCGTATTACATGACACAGGTAAAGATAAATCATATGTTTTCTAGTTTCTTGTGGTGATGCTTGAGAGATTTTGTGGAGCTTGGAGCTTATAGAGCATGGAGTTGTAGAGACTTTTGAGAGTCTTGAGTTGTTCATCCGCTGTGTACTTTGATGCTTAGTTTGGTCTTCCGCTGTTGTGTACTTCCATGTATTTTGATTTAAATGATGTGTTTATTGGTCTTTCATTTTTTCATGCATCATATAGTGAATGTTTGGTTATGGTTGATTTATGGGTTTATTTCTTAAAGGGTAAATCGTCCCCCACTTGTACTTAAAATCCTTCGGCATTTTTCGACTGCCTTTGGCTCCTTGGGGATATCGCTTAAGGCCTAGTAATGACTCATTGTACTCTCAATCCAATTAGAATTGGCGGGTCATTACATGATATGTGGAATAATTGTAAACTAAATGAAAAAACTATATATATATATATATATATATTTTCAATTGTATTTTCAATTTCAAATATGAATCTATTTTACAAATATTAATAATTATTTGTTATTTTATGATATGATTCCTTATATATCATGCCAATGTAATAATGTAACCACTAACTCTAGACTACTAGGGTTGACGTCATTATAGTTTTTATGAGAATATGCTTAGTTTAAAACCTGGGAAGTAGATTTAAGAAAACATATATTAGGTAATATAACCCCATGATAGAAATTGAGGATATGTATGGAATAACATCCATATGTTTTGGTAAGATATTGATTATGTTGTTTGTCTATATAATAAATAATTTTCTAGACACTACAAGTGGACATGATTCTATCCCAGATGTATGTAAGGGTAATAACTATAGAAAAATCATGTTTTTTTTGAGTTTAGTATTTCATGTTATATGAAAATGGCCCTTATATCACACTTGATTTGAAACTACAGGGGTTACAAGATGCCGTAAATTTATATTTCTATTATATAAAATCATTAAATATTTTAATATATGATGACCCTAAATGCCCTAGGTTAAACCTAATGTGTAATATATTGAAAATAAGTTAACATGATTTATAAATCCTTTAAATTATTTCTATGACTATGTGATTTCCCAGAATGATTAATGTTACTCGCACTATGATTTTTGGTTTTAGTCTAGGGATGGAACTACAAGGAACTGGTTTAACATTGAATGTGATAAATAATGTGTTTATAAACAAATAAAAGGGATTATTGTTGGGGTGAATGATATGTTTATTGGGACTACATAGTTTTCATGATATACGATTAACAAATTATACCTTAACAATCTCATGAACTCACCCATGAGGTAAACAATAGAGTCCACTGAGATGTTGAATAATGGTGACCATTGAGTAAAGGAGGGTTGATTGCATTCATGTTAGAAATTTTCAATGATACACCCAGAAAGTGTCTCATAGGAATAATAAATGGTTTTACATATTGGAAATAATGATGTATAAAATTAATTACTAATTAAATTTTAAGATTTTTGTTCACATAATGGATAAGATTAATGGTCTCCCTACGGTATTATCATTTGTTTAATTTTATAAATTAGGAATTTATGCAGGTTATGAAATTAGATTACCTAGGGTAAATATATTGAATATAATCACCATCGTTTTAAGAGTAAGGTTTATATTTATGAATATTATGAGATTAAAAATTACATATAAAAGGAAGGAGGAATTAAGTAATAAGATCATGACCAACTAGTTAATATAATATGATTATAGTTGAATGACATGTGGTTCTATATTTGGATTATAGAAATAAGTTTTAGGATTGTTCATTAAATTAAATTATAGATATAATAATTATTAAATATATTATTAATGTAATATAATAGTTTTTCATTAAGGATTTGAAATCATATGTTTAATGGTACTAATGAGTAGGAAAGGTTATTCAATTGGAAGTTGATATTTTTTGAAAACACATTATTGAGGGAAAAAAACCATTAATTTGTGATCAATATTGAGATAATAATGAAAAATATAGGTTTATGGGATATCATTGGTGATTATGATATTGGTAAGGGATTTTATGGTTTATTGTACCATTGTTGTATTTTAATACAAGTTTTCATTTATTGAAAATGATCGACAACGTGTAAATTTATTTTAGGGAGCATAAATTTTTTAATAAAGGATTTAATGTTTTCCTAGTATTCACATATTAGTTTGCAGACATTAACTGAAATGTTATGTTGTTTGGGGAATCTAATGTTAAATTGAATTTTTAAATTTTGTGACTATCCTTCTAAATTATTTTATGTTTTTTCAGATACATAATTTGGATAAGTAATAATGCTAACTATTTATGAAAAGGATAAAGATGAAATTTGGTTGTTATTGGAAAACTTCTGTAAAAAAAATTTATCCTTGAGAAATATCTAGATATAAGTGGAATTACTTGTAATTCATTGTTGAAGCTAATGATCTGTTAATTTTAAATTTTAGTTCTTTAGGCATAATTTTTTTGTATATTCATTTCACAGAGTAAGATATTAAGTATTAATTAATTGAAGAACATACAAACAATGTAATTTTTCCTATAAAATACAAATATATCTAGTTACTATATTTCATTATGTTCTTAGTCTGTGTCATGAACCCGCCCATGTACCATAGTAACCAAAAACCAATATGGACCAAAAAAAACCCAGAGAGCATTCCTGATCCCCAGGGGTCATCGACTAGAATCTGGCATTATACAACGTGCAAGAGGGTATTATTTTTACCACAAGAAATAGTGTAAGTAAGATATTCAAGTAAGTGTTCATGTAAAAGAAATTCTACTAGGTGTAAACTACCGAAATACAAAAAGTAATGAAAATAATAACGTACAACAACCCAAATACCAAAGAAAAAACTCCCAAGTCCCTATGGAAAAAACTCACCAAGACCAATGTTCAATAGCTAGATCCACCTCAAGGGGATCATTTCCCCTTGCTCTAACTATGAAGAAAGAAATCCAAGAAAAAACCTAAAGAAAAAGTAGGTTGTGAGAAAAAAATTACATCAATTTGTCACCAAGGATTCCATGACATATGAAAATAATAGATTACCTGATGGAAAACATTGAATTTAAAATAAAACATGTTTTGTATTTGATGAATATTTTAAAAAAACTATTTTACATTTCCATATTTGGTAATCACTTTAGGAAAGTCATTAAAAATGATATAATATTTAAAAAATAATGGATTATGTAAAACATTTATATAAAATATTTTATATAAATTTATAAATCATGTAATTCAATTAAATCAACATTGAAATGCATTTATATATCAAATAGAAAAAACAATGCAGAAACAATGTCATCTACCAAATTGTATTATAGTATTTCCGGCTACAGGACTCCACACTCTCTATGTTATCTCACCAATATGTTTATACACATGTCCATATGACACTTTCGAAAGAAAACTCGTCAACATCCCATCAGGTATGTGACCCACTATATGTATGTTTTAGAACATTGTAATATTATTGAGGGGGTCCAAATAACTCACCGACTACCTATAGATTACAAGTGATATTACAATATTAATGAGAGGAAATTTATTTTCAATCTTCTTATAATACAATTATATCTTATTATTCCATTTTAAATAATAATTTTCCATTTAATACAAAAATGAGTTTTAGTAAAAAAAACATGACTATTTCACTAGATAAATCCAATGGGTTTCAATCCAATCATTTTTGAGTCATATTTGCATGTTTGGAATCCATTCAAAATTACTTCCATCATTTCAAAATGAAATATCCCAATTGAATTCAACAATTTAATTTGAAATCATTTCATTCAAAACCATTATTTAAATTCAACAATTAAAATTATCTAGTTTTCACAAACACTTTATGATTCAATGGAATTGGGGGTTTTCCTTATCCTCATGCCAAAATTATTTTAAATCTATCAATTAAATGGGATTGGATTTTTAGGAAAAAAATGAAATCATGAATGAGTAACTGAATTTAGATAAACCATTAAAATAAATCAAGCATTATAATGGTATTCAATTTGTCTAGTCGGGATGGAACCAACTACCTCTTCCAAAAACTCAACACTCGAAATGACACCCCTCAATGCGAATGAAGGTGGAGATGACCTTAAATTCCCACCCAGAAGAAATAACCAACACCACAGGGCATCGATCCATGAATTATATTGTTATACATTGAAAACCGAAGTGAGGATAATTAGAGAAACATGTTGAATGAAGGATAACTCTTAACATTTAATTACAACACAAGTATATCAATGATCTAATTCTTGAAGAATGGATATGTATGTTCTGATAGGATTCATGATGGCTTGGGGAATTTAGTAGGTTGAGGGAGAGGGAACTATAGAGGATCTAAAAGGAATGACCAGTTGCACTTCTTATTTTTAAAAATGTAGTCGGGGTATTACCTGAGGTGAATCCAAATACAAATTGTGAAAATATTAAATTTAGTAACAACCTATAAATATTTCACCTCACCATAAATCATGACACTCAAAATTAAAAACCAGTCATTGAATCATTCACGAAGATTAACAACCAATCCTATCATGTACGAATCACAATATGAAGCAATTCACAACTTTTTGCAGAGGCAATAAATAATGTGTAACTCTGTTACATGACGTGAACACCTCAGTCGACCTAAATTAAATGTCATTAAAAGGAGAAAATCCATCAAACCATTGACTTCATTATTATAGGCATGATCCAAATTTATACTCAACCCTTACCCAAACAACCAAAAAAATAACCAAAATATGGTTTAAGATGTACTAGTCAAATAGGTATCAGAATGTTATAATCTCCCCAATATAGAAACTTCATTTCCCCAAAAATCCTATGAATAATATTCCAAGCTAAGGAGATTAGGAAACTTCTCTCTCATCAGTTACTCGAATTCCTAACTCTCATGATTATCAAAACCATGTTTCCATAGAACACAAATCAATGGTATCATCCTCCCAGGAAGTACTTTGGTCACAGAATCAACTATCCTGACTAGTTTCTTATTCGAAGATAAATTAGTTTCAATCTCCTGGTCACTCTAGCTCAAAATGTGATATGGATCAGAGATATAATTTCTTATCTTTGATACATAGAACACGTTATATATTGAAATCAGCTGATATGGATGTTTCAGATGGTATGCATCATTCCCCACCTTCTGAACAATCACGAAAGATCCCACAAAATTAGTAATAATTTTTCTTTTCCTCCCAATAAGCTAATGAGAAAATCATGGTGAATCCTTCAAGAACACCCGATCACTAACTGACAACTCCAACTTTCTGTGATAATGATTAGAATAATACTTATATCATCATTTTGATATCAACATACTCAAAACAATTAGACGAATATTTGATGTCATCTCTTTCCATAAACACGGTCCAACCAAGGAACATTCACCAACCTCATACCAACATAACAGAGATTTATAAAGTCGTCTATACAAGGAATCAAATGTTTCCATTCAAATCACAGAAAAGTATCTATTATTATAAGAAAACTCAACCAGTACCAAGTGATCATCCCAAACCCTACCAAATTAATGAACCCAAGAATGAAGATAATCTTCTAGAATCCGAATTGTGATCTTTATTTGGTCATTCAACTGTGGAAGGTAGGTCATGCTCAAATGAACCTGATATCCCAATTCCTCCAGAAATCTGTTGTAGAAATGATATATAAACCATGTACCCATATCAGAGACTATATAAAATGGAACTCCATGCAAACAAATAATCTCTTTCACATCAAGACATCCAAACTCCTCAACATTGGTTGTATCCCTAATGGGTATAATGTGTTTCAACTTGTTGAGAATGTTGATCACAACCAATATTGCATTCCTCTTCCTCTAGGTATGAGTAAAACCAACCAAAAATTCCATAGAAATTTCATCCCATTTTCATGTAGATACTGCATGTTTTTAAAGAAAACATAAAGGCTTCTTATGCTCAGAATTCGCCTATTAGCATTTACAGTAACGAGAAACAAATTCAACAATGTCCTGCCTCATAACGGGCCACCAAAACATCAACCTCATATCATAAAACAAATTAGTGGTTCCTGGGAGCACAACACACTTAGAATTATGGAAATCTCCCATTACATCCTTCCTTACTGCTTATAGTACAACGAAGCAACTCGGATTGCATTGAACACCATCACTGTAGAATAAAACAGGGAAACTATCTCCCCACCATTAAAAAAGACTATAATGCTGAAGAATTCATCATCCATCTCATAATCTCGAATAATAATCTTGAGAAGAGTGGATATCAACTTAATATTGTCTAATGAAACTTCATCCCCCTTCTCCTGAACTCTAATATGAAACTTTGAAATGTGATCCCTCAAATTCTTCTCCTATAGATATTCATTTTTTTCCAGGGATGGTAGTCTTCCTCTAAACACATCTATAGTGACACTACATTTCCCTACGGTATATGAAATTTAAATGTAGAAGGATTTCAGGTACTCCGCCCCAACTCTCTAGTAGTGATTTAGATCTTTTTGAGAAAATATATAACTCAAATTTTTGTTGTCTGAATACACAATAAATCATTCACCATAAAGGTAATTTTGTAAAACCTTAAGAACATGCATTACTACTACATGTTCAATTTCATTGGTAGGATAGTTCTTCTCATGTGGCTTATACAGATGATATAAATTGGATAAAACATGATTACCTTTCATAAGAACAAAACAAAAACCTAATCGCAATGTATCACAATATACCTTGTATCCCAACCCAACTTCTAGAAGAGTCAGCACTAGGGAAGATGTCCAAATACATTTCAACTCAGTAAATGATATCAAATTTTTAGCATTCCATGAAAACTTCACCCCATTCCAATTTAGATATGTCATAAGAGAAGCCAAATTTGAGAAGTCCTTCCTTAACTGATGATAGCATCCGGATAAGTGCAAGAATCATTGAATCTCGAAGACATTATGTGGTTTCTTGCATGTCGTTATAGCCTTTACCTTGTCAGGATCAACTAAAATACACTATTCATACACTATGTGCCCCAATAATTTTACTTACTAAATACATAAATCAGACTTTTAAAGCATAGAATAATGTCGATGATTTATTAAAAAACTCAGAAATGTTCTCATATGTTTCACACGATCATTCATAGATTTATAGTAAACGAGGATGTAATCCAAAAAGACAACAAAAATGGTATCTTGATACTCATGGTAAATATTGTTTCTCAATGAAATGAAAACAATAGTTGAATTTAATGGACCAATCGTCATAACAAGGTACTCATAATGGGCATACAACTTCAAAAAGGCAGTTCTCTGAATGACATACTTCTTTATCCTCAACACATGGTTACCAGATAAATGGTAGATCATAGAAAACCACTTCACCCCTTTCAACTAATCAAAAATATCAAAAATATGTTTCAATAGATACATGTTTGTCACTGTAACTCAATTGAGCTTTTGTTAATCCATGCATAACTGAAGGTAACATTTAGCCTTCTAAGTGAAGAGAACTATTGTCACCCAGGGTGACACACGTGGGAAAATAATTACTATCTGAAGAATAAAATATGATTGGGGAATCATCTTTTTCAATTTAGTTGGTCCCATGTGGTAAGAGGGAATAGAAATTGGTTGAGTACAAAGAATTATGTCAATGTAAAACCTGACCTCCCTTACTAGTGGAATCACAATGAAACCATTATAAAACATGTAAGGATACTCATAGATGATTGGAGGGAGATCAACACTCATTGAGTCCCACTCTAGATCAGAGCCATAAACAGATATCACATTCCCTAATTCTAAATAACAATGTCTAGCTCTACTGAAACATTGGTCCCATTCTCTTTGAATGAAAAGAGACTCACAACTTGGTATTCTAAGATAGACCCATTGAAGATAACAATCAATCTAGAATCTGTTTCAAATGATCCAATCGATCACGAATATGACATTAAGATATTTCATGTTGGGAACTAGAATACCCATGATAGCTTTAAATATGATATATAGAAGACACAATATGAACTATAGAGACCCTTATCTCTCTTTTTACCAAGGGGTGTAGTAATATCAATTTAAAAATATAAAAGATGAATAAGAATATTAATTATAAAAACAGTACAGTTTTATATGAATGAATGGGATTCAACAGTTTCAAATACAGCAGTCACTAATGATGATTCTATAGTAATGGTACCTCTCATGGTCATTGGACATAGGTCTACTTCCTATATATAATCTTCCACTGCATGATGAAGCTTTATTTTGGATCCCTTTGGCTAGAACAATTTTGTATGTGAGGCATAAGATTTCTTCATAGTTTTAGGAGGACCTCATGATATCATTAAAACAAATGGTGTAGAAAAGTGATGGTAGAATCTTTATAAGTTCCCTGAACATCTATAGGAGCTACAGTTCCATGGCGCCTAAGTGAAACCCCTCATAGAATGTCCTAGAGTTCTACACTTGTATCAAATCAAATCACATCCTCTTGGTGGTGTTGGAAGTTTGGATTGACCATATGGTCAAGAACTACCAAGATGAAAATTACACTTCTATTTTCCTTATATGGAACCAATGCTTCCACATGGAGGAAAAGAATCTCCTGATAACATAGACTTTCAAGTCAAGTCCCTCACAACCATCATCTCTATATCCATCACATCATTATAAGTTGTAATTTTTAGCATGAAACCTTTATAATGTATATCAAATAAAATACCCAACTAAAAACTTATATCCTTCATTATCTCATTAGATACAATCTTTGGAGAAAACTACACGACCTTGAAAAATCAATTTCAATACTCAGGAACGGTTCTATTGGCATATTGAAGTTTGATAGACTATACAGCCTTAGCCAACACAATTGACTTTGTATTGAATGGATTAGTTGAAATAAAATAAAATTCTTCCAACTCTAAGCCCTCATGTTTACTTGGAATCACCATCGTGTACATCCATCTCCTTCTTGGTCTTTCCTACATGAAGGTGGGTGCAATTTTCAATGACCACGTCTAGTTTTTCCAAGGACTTGAATAATAATTCTATCTTTCCCTACCATTCCTCATCATGTTGAGGGTTATTTGATCCTTTAAAAAATTGTGGCATCTAGTGAAAGGATTCTTGTAAAAAATTATGAAGAACATCCCACGAAAGATCTAAAATTGGAAACTGAGTGGGAATTGAAGGCTGTTTTTATACCAGAGCATGGAAAGTATGCACAATTAGCTCAACTAAATTTGGATCCATAGTAGTATTTTCATGCTATGGTTCAACATCCATATCTTATTATGTCCGATTCTCACATCTTCTTGGAGGAAAGATGCTACATAACATTAAAAGACAATATGAAGACACTATATTAACTCCCAAACTATGTAACATGAGAAATTATTCTCATAATAAGAAACAAAAAATATTTTAATTACACTTTATCCAAATCATAATAGGGAAAATTCTATACCTAAACTACAAGAAATCATCAACTAACCACCCCTAGATAATTAATGATCAATGTATTCATATCTATACAAGAACTCAATCTCATCTACCTCTTACTTCCCAAAAATATCTCACAAATTCATACTGACGTCATGATAAAAGCTCAACTTCCTCCCCATATACCACTTCATCACGAACTAGCCTAAGTGCCCTGGTAACACGATAACTGAGCCATCATTTACATAGCCCTATCGGTGTTATCGATCCTCATGTGTCAGTGACTAGAACCTTTCATCATACAAAGTGTAAGTGAGAATGATTTTTACCACATAACATAGGGGAAGTTAGACAAGCAAGTCAATATGCATGTAAAAGAAAATAAAATGGGAGTAAAGTAATAGAATATAACAAGAAATTAAAATCCCAGAGTAATAAAACCCAAGTACCAAATTGGAATAAAACATCCCAAGTCCCTAAAAAAAACTCACCACTACCATGGTTAAAATAGCTCGATCCTTTTTCAATAGATACCATCCCCATTCTCAAACTAATATGAAGAATGTCTATAAACACCTAAATGAAAAATTAAGGTGTGATTTAAAAATCCAAGAAGGGTTTCACCATATATTCTACAATAAATTTCAATAACAGTTAAAAAAAATCAAAACATTCAATTTTAAATAATATAGGATTGGAATTTAAAGCATATTTAAACAAATCATTCTCTTTATTTTAAAAAATGGAAAAATAATTTTAGAAAATTCATTTCAAATTATGGAATATATTATTGAATAATGGATCATGTAAAAAAATTTATATAAGATAATTTATATAAGCATAGAAGTACTATAAAGATTTTAAATAAAATTTTTTATACATTTATATCTAAAATATAGTCAACAATCAAGAAACATGGTCAACTTCCAAATGATACGATAGTATTTCTGGATATCGGACACTACACTCTCAAAGTGTTCTCACTGGGATGCTTATATAGACGTCCCTAGGACTCTGGCCAAAGGTGACTCATCTCAATATCATAAGGGATGGTACCTGTTGCATGTTTGTTTAAAATGTTTTAATAGTGTAATTTGTTTCCAAATAACTCACAACCTGTCTATTGCTTCCATGCGCTCTTAAATAATCAATTAAGGAAAACTTATTTAAATAATTCTTGAAATATAATAAAATCCTATTCACCCATTTCAAATTCTAATTTTCCATTTAAAAACAAAATGGGTTTAGTAAAAAACATTCCGTTTTCGTAAGATAAAACTGTTTGGTTTCTCTAAAAAAACCAAATCATTTTCACATATTTGAAATCCCATCAAAACCAATTATATCATTTAACAATTCAATTCCAAAATTAAACTCATAAAATTAATTGAAATCGTTTCTATGAAAATCAAAATTTAAATTTCGTAATTTAAATTATCTAATTTCCATAAACACACCTCGATTCAATGTAATTAGGTGTTTGAAACATTCTCCTACCAAAAACATTTAAAATCACTCAATTCCATGGAATTGGGTTTTCAAAAAAATTGAAATAAAGTTTGTGAAATTAAATTTAAATCATCAGTTGAAATAAATCATGTATTACAATGGTAATAAATTTTTATAGTTGGGATAGAACCACCTACCACTACCCTAAATCAACACTCTCAACGACACCCGTCAACAAGATAAAAGGTGGAGAAGACCTTGAATTCAAACCTATAATAAATATCCAACACCAAAGGTCATAGTTTCTTCAATTCAAGGATTATTAATTGAAAACCCAATGGAGGATAATGAGATAAACATGATCTTAAATGGCAAACACTTACCCAATAATTACACTAAGAATTTAGAGATTATTGACTACCAAACAAATGGATATGGAATGGGTGGAATGTTTCAAGATTGCTTGGGGAATTCCTTAGTTTGAGGAAGTATAAACTAGAGAGGAGAAATAAATAAATACCAGATGCACTCCCTATTTTTAAAAATGTATTCGGGGTGTTACACGATCTGTAATCCCAATAGACGTTGTTAAATACTAAAATTTCGTAACCAATAAAAAACTTAACTCCTCAATATAAATCCTGATGCTAAGAATTAAAAACCAATCATTACATCCTTCATGATATGTAATGGCCAATCATGAAATGTACCCATCACAGTGTGAAGCAGTTCATGGCTTCATGCAGAGCTATAACACGTCGTTTAACTCTGTTACACAACATGAAATCATTATTAATCCTGCATAAAATTTTGTTTAAAGGATATAATCCAACATACCTTGGAATTCGCCATTATAGGCATCCTCATAATCCAAATTCAACCCTTACCCAATAAATGAAAAAGGAAAACTTAAATAAGGACTAAGATTTACTTGTCAGATCGGTAATAGGATGTTACAATCTAAAAGTAAAAGGAGTTCCTCAAATATATGAAAAATATTTTGAAACAAAAATGATATCCTATTACTATCATATTTTAAGAATCAATTGCATTTTGACGAATCACATATTTATGTTCTTATTTTTATTACATTATATTGATCATTAACAATAATTTTATAAATATAACAACCTCCATCACTATTTTTAAATTACCTTATTCATCAACATCCGTATCTAATTTTCTCGACATTTGTCTCTAACTTTTAATCATAATTTATATTTGTTCCAAATGACATTCATATATCCATTTATCCCTTATCTATATTATTTTTTATTAATCCTTCTATTAATTTGGGATTTCCAAATGTAAATTTTTAATTGTCAAACAATTTATTATCAACATCAATATTATATTATGAGGATGTAATATAATTATGTTTTTATAATTTAAAACCTATATATTTTAAAACAAAAACATCATATTTAATAAAATATATTAGAGGTATAAAATATGGATCAGGAGATCTTGGACATTCCCTTGTGATTATAAGCATTTCTCATGTTATACCTATGATGCTTTCCATGAATTGTTGTAGATCTGGTTCATCATGGAAGCTTTTGACCCTGAATGGGAATGATACTTCATGGGTTATGAGGTTAAAGCGCATGAAGAAACCCTAACAGTTGAAATACCCAAAGGAATTTCCTTTCTTTAATCTCTCAATGGTTTTGATATATACAAATATACCTCAATGAATCCATCACATTACAAGAAACTGGAATATGGGCACCTTTTAGTCGAGGACGATCTTAATCCCTTCAACAGCATATGCAAATGAGTAATTTTTTTATTGGTTACATTTTATATTTTAAAGGAGATAAACCTTCATCCCCCTCATTTCTCAAAACTAGGATTTCAAGTTTTTAGAGCTTCACTGATTAGAAACTTCTTCCAATAGGAATGGGTTACTTCCACATTTTTCTATGATTGTAGGAAGAGTCCAATCGTGTTTGGAAATTTCGAAATATACAGCTCCGAACTACTTTTCATCGAATCATGGAGTGGGATTCTCTATTTTTTCCCTATACATATATGAATAATGTGGCTCAATATTTGGTTAGATTGCATGGACACAATTAGTTTTTCTATAAACCTATGATTTTGAATGACATTTTCTCCTACGTTGGAACTCCCATAAAATTGATCGATGAACCTTAAATGTTGAGCTAAGGTTATATTCAAGACTCATGGTGGAGGTCAATCTGGACTCCAAACTCCTGTGGGTTATCAATTTTAATGTGATTGACTAAAAAATAACGGATAGGATTTAATTCAAGTGTAAACCCCCATTTTATGAATTGTGTAAAATCGCAATACATTCCTTGATGAACTGTTGGGAACTAAAAAATAAGGTTTTCTAGCCAAAGGATAATGAATACAAAGATTATTGAAGGAATAGGATAGAGAAAAATAATGTAATTGAGAAATAGAAACCTTAAAAGAAGCAATATAAAATATGGGGGAAGAAATAAACACCTTTTGGAGAGACTTCATGTACTACCTTGGCTACGAATTTTGATGAAGAAGAAAATTTTACTATCGAGTATGGTATTTTATAAGAATTATAAAAGTTCGTTATAGATTGATTTACATAGTCCCAAGATGAAACAATTATAGAGGAACCCCATAAGCATAAATTTATAAATTATGGGAATCATAGTCCTCTTTTTATGGACTCATATAGTGCGAATCATATTAGAAGATCTGTACAGATTAAGGATGACCCATCTACAGATCTACAGTAGGTTGTGAATCCCACAACCTCCATAGGATATATTCTCCCTTATTCTAAAACAGACTAACATGGTTATATTATTACTCGACTATCTCGAGGGGAAGGAAGCCTTGTGGCATTGTAAAATAAGATTGAATGTGCTCATCCCTACATGGGTGCTCCATGTCTTCTTCCCAAGAATGATGCTATAGGTGCGGTTCTAAATTCTAATGTTTCTATATCCAAATATATCTTAGAGATATTATGAACACACCACACTGCCTCTGTCATAGATTCTGATTGTTTAACCAACATTCAATCTGAATAACACTCAATGGATTCTACTGACATCACATTGGCCACCCCATTGAATGATAAAAAATCTGTAATATCTCATGTTGTTACTAGAAATGGTACTTATATCAAATCATCTATTTCCCAAATGAGAAAATAGGGAATAAAACCTATTTTGACCACTACTAAAAATGTCAAAAGGAGAAAGAGGAGGAACTGCTCAGGTAGTCAAAAAAGGGGGTTCTAACACCAAATTAAGTTTCTAATGAATTTATTATTTTTTGAATTGTTATGTAATTTCCAACCCCAAAAGTTTTATTTTTCTTAAAATATTTTATATTTCTAATAGAACAAAATTCAATGGCATTACTCAACTTAAAATCATTATTTATTTGGGTATTATGGATCCTTTTTCATATGGTCATAAATTTTAAGGTGCATTAAAACATTTTCTTTCTATTGAATCACATTGGGATTTATATAAATATTTTTTTGTAGAATGTTAATGCTTTCAAAATTTTGAGAAGTTTTTTACTTGTGATTTATTATTTAATGGATTGCATATATTTTTACCATAATTTAGGGAAAAAATATATTCCAAGATTGAATGCCTCTTTGGCATGATCATTCTATATTACCTGACCATATCCATGATCCCAAGTTTATAATCGAGGATATCAATGTGATTATTACCTTCAGTGAGAAAATTGTCTTGTCCCACTCTTCTATCTCTTCAAGAGAATTTAAAACATCTATTGTGGATAGTAACCTTATGTAAATTAACCTCACTAGTTAAAAGGTCACTTAATATCAAAGGATCTACAATAGTGTTGTTGGTAGAAAATTGGATAGGGCATTAATGAATATTTGTGCTCTGGACAAATGGGATATCATTACTAGTATCACCCTACCTAATTTGAACTTGGATCATCTTCTCATTCTTGTTAGTCTTTTTATAGAAATTATTAAACCCATCATTCCATTCTGATTTTATAATGCTTACTCCAATGAACCCAAAGGCTCTGACATCATTAAATTTTTTTGGGAGTCTATGAATCATCACAATGATGTTTTTTCTTCAATCACAATGTTTGAAAACCTTAAGGAGTGTCTAAAAGGAAAGTGTATTTCCAAATATAATCAAATTTATATAGAAATATATATTCTTGAGAATGAACTTATCCAACATCAAATTAAAACTACTTGATTTGTTTTTTACTTAGACCCTCCTCTTGAAAAAAACACTTCTATGAAACCTAACACTTTACTCATCCTTAAATATAACATGTGTTATAAAATATTCAAAACTGAATGGATTTTGGATGGTGATAAAAACATTATGTTCCTCAACTCTCTCCAATTATCTAGAATGGTTTGTAGAGATCTTACCATTCTTCGAGATGAAGACACTCTCATTGATACTGAATAGGTAATTTTTAATCATGTTGTCTCTTACATTCAAAATATTTTCAATGATATAGATGTAAATAAAGGCCTCATTTGTGATCTAATTTCAGCTATGGTAAACGAGGAAGAAAATTTTTATCTATTAATAACACCTCTTTATCAAGAAATCAAAGACACTATTTTCATCTGTTATCTTAATAGTGTCCTTAGTCTTGATGGATTCTATAATAGCTTCTTTCAACACCACTATGAGGTTGTATAAAAGGTTGTTTTCAAACTTTTCAAATCATTCTTTTCCAATGATGTGATACCTCACGGCATAAATAATCATATTTTTACTCTAATTCCTAAAGTGTAAAATGCCTATGAGATTCATCTCATCCGAACTATTGTGTTTATGAACACAATTTACAAAATCATCATGAATCTTCTTCCTAATAGACTAACTGATATTTGAAATTACATTTATTCGAAGAATCAATTTGTTTTTATCAAGGGTAGGTGTATACAATATTGCATCTTCCTTACATTGAAAGGCACCGGTATTTTATACAAAACCACCAGAGGAGGCAATATTTCCATTAAACGTGATATTAGGATATCTTATGATAAAATTTTTTTTTTCATTTTCAAATTCCTTCATAGAATTTATTTTAATGATACATTCATCAGTAGGATTATCTCCTTATTTAAATATGACAACATCTCCATACTTAACAATGTTTCACCTAAGAGATTCATTAAAGGCACCAAGGATGTTAGACAAGGTGACACCTTATCATACATTATTTTTGTAATTGCAGAAGATTACTTAATCATAATGATCACGCGCCTAGTTGATCAAAATAAGCTTCAACCAATTCAGGATTCCTGAAATCTAAAAGTTCCCACTCATCTTCTATATGATGATGAAATTATCTTGTTCTTAGAAGGTGATAAAAGGAATATTAAAAATCTCAAAAATGAAAAATATCCTTATGAAGAAATATCTGTTCAAACTATTAGCTCGAACAAATCCATTGTTTTCTTTAGGGAAATTTTTTCTTTGAATAAAAAAGGTAATATCATAAATAATTTAGGAATTAAAGAAAAAATCATTCCCTTTTACTTATCTTGGTGTACCAATTGTTTGGAGATAGCCCAAATCCAGTTATTTTTCTGAAACTGTTGATAATATCATCAATAAACATTCCACATGGAAGGTAAAATACCTCTCTATAGATAGTATGATATGTCTTGTGAAATCTACAGTGGTCTTCAAAATTTAATTCTCACTGATGGTTTAAGGATGACATTTTGATCTTCTTAAGAGAATAAATGTTTAAATAAGAAACATTGTTTTGATTGAAAGAATTCATTAAACTATTCTTGTGTCCATTATATGGGATACTTTTTGTAACCCCTTAGAAAAGGGTGGTCTTGGCATCAAAAACCTTAAACTATTTAATGATTCTCTGCAAGCCAGACACACTTGGAGGATTCTTCACAACAACTCTAAGTCTATTTTTTTCTCAAAAAAATGATTCCCTACTATATTAAAGAAGGGAAATATGAACTATATTTCCTCTTCCATCTGGACATATATTAGATAATCTATTATCAACACCATGAATAATTCTTGATGGATGGTTAGTTCTGATTCCTCGATGAACTTTTGGTTGGATAACTAAACTGTTGTTCCTTTAATCCTTATGTAGCCACCAAATTCTCTTTCGCGTAACCCCAACCATACAATAATGCATGTTGTAGTTGGGGTTTGTCTTAGTGGTAATCACCTTATAATCCTACATAAAAAATGGGGGTTCAAAACTCATTGGGCACAGGGTACTGTAGTAGTACTATACCAATGGCTCACTATAGAAACGATGGGAAATATAGCAGAAACATGTCACTGTAGCGATGGTAGAGCACTATAGTGGTGGCAGGTACTATGGGGTACTATAGTCGGTGGATACTGTAGCAGTACTTTTCACAGAATGGTCCTTGGTCCAAAAAATTGGGCATATGGTCCATGTATTGGGTTAATGCCCACTGGGCCTTCGAGCCATGTAATGGGTCTCCCTCTACCTAGTTAAAGAGGTATTTTCTTTGATTTAATAATAAATAAGGATTCAGCCCCAACCTTTTAATAAAATTCTATAAGGGGTGTTATTAATTCTCATATCATCGACCTTCCCGATAACATTATTCACGTTATATAAAATTATCCCTAATCCAATAATGATGATTTCATATTTGGTAAACGGTTCATTATAGTGTCTTTAACTCCAATAGAATTTACAAAAATAATTTTTTAAATTGTAATACTACTTTCAGTAGGTTTAATTTTTTTGACAACCCATAGATTAATCCCTCAAGCCTTACTCTTGTCTGGTGTATTGCTCACAACAGAGTCCCCACTGTGGGTTGTATTCAATCTTTTCGGATTTATCTTTTCAATAAGTTTCAACTTTGTAACCAACATAGAGAAGATACTAACCATATTATTCTGTCTTTTTCTACGTTTTGATCTCAATAGAACTATATTTTTGATATTTTTTATTGAATATTGCTACTCTTTGACTTTTTTGACTAACAACTAAACCGTTGTGTGTGTTTTGAAACCTCTCATCAAATCAAGAATCTTTTCTTAACTGTTGTTACTGAGCTCTTCCATGTGATCTAGTGTGATTGAAATACTTTTCATCATAATAATTTCTTCTTTTGTCTTAATGTATGTCAGATGTGGATACTCACTACCATTCGGGAAGCTACCTCGATTCATAGGGCTTATTAGGAAAACATTGTTATAGACTTTGAGATCCTCTGCTGAATTTAGATTGATGGTCTTTATCTTCAACCTAGATGCACTTTTGAGGTGTTCTGGAATGCCCTTCCCCTAGGATAGATCAATGTAAATGTCGATGGTTCTTCCATAGGAATCCTAGGTCCAACAGGTTGTTGTGTTATATTCAGAGACTACCTTAGACAGTTCCATAGATGTTTCTTTTGCAGTTGTTGTCTTGCCATTTATTTTGAAGCAGAAATGATGAGTGTGATCCAAGATGCTTACTTTTCTATGAAAAAGGGCTTGAACAATATTAGGATTGAAAGAGACATGACAACAATTTTATAGGCAATTAGGAATGGATTGATGCACCTTTCCTGGCTGCCTACTACCCATTGGTTGAACTATCTTTCTTTTCTTACAAAGATCAGCTATAATGTCACTCATGACTTTTGTGATGTTTACATAGTTGCAGACGATCGTGATAATAAGGGAGTATACCATGACATAAATTGGTTGTGTAACCTTTCTATTTATATAATCTCTCTTTATCATAATTATAGTAATAAGATTATGTCCTTCAGACTAATGTAACTCTTTGTCATTATATAATAATTTTTGTCTTTGTCTTTGACTGAGGCATTATCATCATAAAAAATAGAATATATTACCCAAAACACCAAGATTAAAAGATAATATAACTATATAATACATTATGATGTATTTAATTTAAAATAATTTCAATCCCTTTGATAGCTTACAATGCATGCATCATCAAGTTTCAATGAAACACGATACACTATTAAAATATTATTCATTAAACATTACTATTATAACTGAGCCATTTATTATGGAAGGTATAAATACGGATAACTGAATTAATAAAATTAAATTATTTATCCATTTATAAAAATTATATCATTTTTTATACATTATTTATAATGACAAAAAAATATTTAAAATAGAAAGAAGTTTTTTCTGAAAAATAATTTTTTTTTGAAATACGGACTAGTCGCACTTTACAAATATAATATAATTTTTTAACCACTTTTAGAAATATTATCTGAATAAATAAATATCCTATTTAAAATAATCATGTATAAATTTCCTCTGAGTTATTTTTTTAAAATTTTATGAAAATTTTATGTTTTTAATAAATAGTGGAAGATTCAAAGTTACATGATGGAGACCCGAAGCGCGCACCAGAGCCACCCGACGCGGACTTCTAACCCTAAATCAGATCATCGCTCTTATGCAGAGGTTGTTGCGGGTAAATCAGATGTTGTGGATAAATCAGGAGATGTTTTCGTCAATGCTTGCACTGAAATCCAGATCAAACCTAAACAGTTTCGTCATCGAGGTCAGCTCGCGATTTCTTTTACTGAGGATGAGGTAAACAGTTTATCTTCTGATATTCAGCTTGTTTTATTTGGTAAATGCACAAATCGTCGGCCTTCTTTGAGGTTTCTTAGAATGACTCTGGAATCAATAGGTTTTACGGGTTTTAGTTTGGGTCTCCTTAATTCGCATCATATTATCTTTTGGTTTGTCTCAGAAGAAGATTAATATAGGATATGGATGAAGAGATCTTGGTCTTTTGGAGGATGATATATGAAAATTTTGAAATGGACCCCTGCTTTTGACCCGTATGCTGAATCCCCAATTGTGCCTATATGGGTTAATTTCCATGAATTTCCTTTGCACTTGTTTAAGAAAGAAGCTTTATTTCCAATAGCTAGTTTGATTGGATGTCCACTGAAGTTAGACTCAGCCACAAAGCTCTTATCTAGACCCTCTGTAGCGAGAATCTGTATTGAAATAGATGTTTCCCAGCATCTGCCAGACCAAATTTGGATTCAGAATGGAGATTTTGGTTTTACACAAGATGTTCTCTATGAAAGACTAACTGATTACTGTTATAGTTGTTTTAGACTCGGACATTCAATGAAAAACTGTGTAAAGGATTCTGCTAACTCTAAAATCAGGAAAAATGTTTGGGTTGAAAAAGAGATGCAAGGTCATAAGGCTATTGCTGGTTCTTCTGGCTATAAGAATCTGGCAGAACCTAGTCTGAATACTGAATTGAATAATTTACAAGTTGAAGATAATCTAACTTCCGATTATGTTAACTCTGTTCTTGAAGTCACTGCCCACCCTCCTATTTGCATGGGTGAACCGTATTCATTGAGGATAGAAAAGGATAAAGGAATGCAAATAGTTGTGTCTGATCCCTCTAAAGATGTTTTCCAGGACGGAGAGGATGTAGATAAAATGGGTTTGAAGTTGCAAGCACCTGAATGTCAGCAATTATAATTCGTTCAGGATGGTCTTGATGTCTCCAAACAGCAAGAGAACCCTGTTTCTATTAACACAGATCAAGAGGTTGCTGAAAAGGTTCAAAAAGATGGATCCGTTTGTAGTGGATCATCATCTGAAGAGGCGGATAAGCCTGGACAATTAGAAGAAGAATACCTGAAAACCATGGCTAGGAAAGGAAAAAAAATCAGTGGTTGATGCTGATGGTTTCATGACCCTGAACCCAAAAAAGACTAGAATACATAAGGATTACTCTCAAGTGGAAAGAACCATCACCACTTGGTTGACTGAGGCTAATAAAATGGTTTACCCCAGAAAAGAGCAAAGAGAATTAATTTGTGAGAAATCCAGCGTTGTTTTATATTACTTCTCATTTCAATTCACGGAAGAGGAAATGCAAGGGTGGATTGCTCATACGAGAAAGCAACAAGATGTGTTGAAACAGGAGAGACAAAAAGGGATTATCAATGAGGATCAATTCAAGAATGCTATGAAATTCATTTACTTTGAGAAATTGAAGTTGAAAGCACCACTTTCTTGATGTTTGTTTGTAGACATTCTGTGTGGTCTTTGTTTCTGGTTTACTGGTCACAACTTATTGCTGTTCTAGCTGATCTGTGTTCCTCTAAAGCTGATTATCTATCTTTGATGTAGTTGGAGTTCTCTGATCAGACTTGCTGTGGTCTATCTGCTGATCTTGGATGTTTGGCATTTAAATTATTTTTTTTATTTCCTAGAAGATCTCTTGGTAGGTACAGTTAGTGGATTTATTTGGATGTTTTGAGGAGCCTCATCTAAGGGTTTGATTGAATCTGGCTTGTTTCATCTCTGTTCTTCTGTTTTTCTCGAGACTTGTTCACTTTGATGAACTGCAGGCATGCTGTCTTTGTTTGAAGCTTCAGTCTTGTGATTCTGCAACTCTGTTTTGAAGGAATGCCCTATATTTTGGCATCGTCAAATGTCTGAGCATCTATGTCTGGATGTTCATGTATTTCTCATGCGCTATATAGAGAATCTGTTTAATCATTTCATAGTTTGACATGTTTTGTGAGTATGATTTGGAGCAGGTTTTCTCTTCTAGAATGAATTGTTTGGAGATCATGATGCTAGAGCTAGAGTTCCTGTTCTTGTTTAAAGCTTATTGACAGACTTTGGCCCACCTGGATTGCATAGCTCGGACGATTTGGGACTGGTTTTCTGGATTGCTGGGTGGGATATTCTTGTTGGAGTGTGTTTGGTTTGTTCTTGTCAGCCTAGGTTGTTCAATTATTCATTCTTGTGGGCTGTATTTTGGATTTTGCTGGTGTAGGCTTACTACACCTCGTGTGTACTTTGACCCCTTTTTTGTTTTAATAAAATTCTCTTGGCAAGGATTGGGAAACCAATCCATGTCACCTTAAAAAAATGAATAGTGGAAAATACCTATTTTTGTTGAAAACTACATTTTCGTTTACATTATTTACAAATTTAAAATGTTTTATAAATTATATTTAAAGAAAAATAGTAAATTTATATTAAAATATAAATAATTAAGGCCATTTGAATTAATTTCACATTGAATTTTGAAATTAAAACACTATATACATATGATGATTTTTTCTAGGGAAACCTGCTATTTCGTTGTGTCTGTGGATTAATTTGAAATTGAAATATTCCATTTAAATTAATATAATTCTGAAAAATGGATATCATATTTTGAATAATAACAATTTTATATTATATAATAATGTAAACATAATTTTTTACCAAAATGATTATTTAAAATAACAAAAATTAATTATTCTACATGATGTAAAAATAGATTTATCGGGGGCGGTTAAACTAAGAAAACATGTGTTAATATGACCTAAAACATATACACCACCCATTATATGGACATATATTGAATAATACTAATATAAAATTTTTGGGGGTTTTAGAATGATAAAAATGTTGGTATAACTTTATCATTTCATGAATTCTATGTGTTCCTCTCTACCACTAATAAAATGCCACCCCCACTCCTCCCTTCAACACAATCCAAATACATTTTCGATCATCAAATAAAACACAAAATAAATTAATTACATACCTACCCACATCCTATAAGCCTTATTTTGATTATTAAACCCTCCCAAACTGACTTTAGCTATAAACATAAAGATGATCTATGAGGAAGATGTAAAATTATAGAATGTGCACATTTTTTTTATTTCTTCTTCTATCTCCATCAAACCATATTAGTCCTTGATAATTTAAAAACACCAATATCTCATATATACATATTTTTTATTATGGTAATTCATGATCCATATAATCCTACACTTTTATTAAATGGGAAACTAAATCATTTATCTTGTCTATGGCAGACTACAACCACAAGACCTGATGTAATTTTTTTTCCAACAATAAATTTCAAGGTTGGACATAATTAGGGATTTAATTTATTTATATGATGCTTAAAAAATTTATCCTTGTAGAATTATTATATCCTATTTACCATCTTACTTTCCATTCCTTTGGGGATACGACAACATTGCCCATGTGTATGGCCAATTATCTCCTCGTGAAGCGATGTGATTTGTTTTTCACTTATCATTTACCTGAAAGGTTGTAAGCATAAAATTAATGAAGATTTTGATATTTATGACATGAAAATACTTATTGAAATATAATATAGAATTTAAATTTTTACCTTCCAATCCTTTTGAAAATAATAATATTTCTCATGCGTGTATGTGGACTACCGCCTCAAAATTGCAATGGGAAATGTTTTAAATTTTACCTTCCCAAGGATAATTACAAGGATGTATCTGATTAATAAAAATTCTATATAAAAATCAATAATTAATCAATATAAAATAATTTATATTCATTTTCCTTTTTCCATCTGATGAGAAAAATGACAACGACAAACATGCATACGTACAACCTAATCTAGAACATTAGTTGATTACTCTAGATAAATATATAATGAATATATATCATTTTTATATCATATTCAACATTCTGGAGATGAATCAACAATCATCAAATGAAAGTTACCAAAACTACTGAACTAAAGCCTACATTAAATACAAAGCAATTATCACCTGAAACAGTTATTTTAAAAATCGTTGTTAATAAATTGGTGCTAAAAGAATAGAAATGTAAGATAAAATATTTTTCTAGGACCATAACTATTTTATTCTTATTTTATAAAATATTTTTTGTTTTTCCTTCTACTTTAAACTTTTGTGGTTGAGTCCCTTTTTTGTTACGGACTGCAATTTCTTGGGAAATAACCTATAGTTCTAGGTTGTATGTTAAATTAAATTAATGGATTCTGGGTATAAATGTGTTTATGTTCATATGAAATATTATATATTTTTTGGGAGGACCTATAATTGGATAAGTTATTTACAATGAAACTATGAAAAAATATATTTTTTGGAAACTTTCACTTTGTGAAAATATTTCCAGGCAGATGTCGTGAACTAGTTCTAAGTAAGAAATTGTAACATGATTTGAAGACATTATACAATCTTAAATAATAGATCAGTTTTATTCTAACATAAATTTTTTTTATCTTGTAAATTTATAATTTTGAATTTTCAATGGTCTTTACACAATTAGTTTCTATGGGTAGAACGTTTTAAACCTCACAACGCATATTTTTTCTGTTCATTCGACATGTATCCTTCTATATCAAAATATAGGGTGACTCTATGTGTTTTTGGAGTGATTCACACCCTTATATATGTCATTATCATGCATTGATTCCCTTTTTAGTGGTTTCACGTTTACACTCTCTTCTTTTTGTTCTTCGTTATCACAATGTGATATCTTGAACAATATTCAACTAGTTTGTGATCAGAATGTTGGGTGATCCTGGTATTCCTTTTGATCACCGTCTCATTTGTTCTTCATTTCTATTACCTATTTTAATAGATTCTTTTACCTCTAAATAAAGGAATTTCACCTAGATCAAAACCCAATATTGTATTTATATTCGTTTATGTATTTGCAATGTTATGGGATTTTTCCAACTCTATGTGGTAATTAAAAAAATGAATAATTCATGTTGATTAAAATGAATCTAAAATACACTTCAGATACCTATGGATCCAATTTTTTGAGAAACACCTATTGGATACCCATAGGGTTAGCCTATCATTAATGAATTAATAACAAGCTACTTTTTTAACGATATGTTTTATCAAGACATGAAATTTCATTTTATTTCATGTGATAGATTCACTATGGAAAATGGATTAATTTACTATTGAAATTAAATGTGATAATTGATATTAGATAGGTGTGTACACTAGTTGAAAAAAGATTATGATATTATTTAAATAATCAATTCATAATTTAAAGACAAATATTAATTAGCATAATTAATAATTGTGTCTTATGATATCATGTCATTTAATTTTTGACACTGTGACTTGTGTTTTGATAGATTGTGAAATGATAATATCATGGGTTTTTCAGAAATGATTAAATGAATATATAATATCTATTATCATATGTTGAAATTCATATATAAAGGTACTTTTCTAAATACAAAAATTATTATATTAATATATTTTCCCAGTTAGTCTAAAATTATTTTATAAAGGTATTAGTATAGTAATATTGTGATACATATATGGATTTCCCAGGTTACCTAATTATACCATGGACTTGTGGTAATGGTTGACATTGTTTTTCTACATTCTATGATATATTTTATCATGATTCCAAATAATGTTTGTTATTGTATCATAATAGTTCATTTATTAATATACCCGTTTAAAACATAACTGCCTAAACTTATTATTAGACTGGTTTTCTATAGACAATGTTGTATTGACATACTGAGTTTTATCACACCCTATTCAGGCCATAATTTAGTACCCAATAAAATTGAATGGATATTGGTTTTCATAGTAGAATATGAAATTGTTATTGATAATGGATTATTTGATTGGTTAGATCATGGATATGGGACTGACATTGGGTTTGAGGCTGGGTTATTTTGAGTTTATTAGTTAGTTATTTTATTTATTTTTATGACACCCTGCATGTCATTTAGTTCCATTCTGTGATAAAAATACATGGTTTATAATTATTTAGTTTATAAGTTATACTTTTACCTTCGAGTTGTATTGTGTACGGTATCATCAATTTACCTTACTTTGATATTTTTTTACTTCTCCTATATTATAACTCTTCGAAAGAGGATATAGTATCCATATTATATTCTCAACACCGCCACTTCTAGTAGGAAGCCTATGGTGTATGAGGATATTCACATGAAATCTAGTAACCAACCAGATTGGGGAACTTGTAGAGTTTCTAATAATTGGTTGTTACAATATGGTATCAGATGCATAGGTTTTTCTATTATATTCCTTTAATATTTGGGAATGGTAGAAAGAAATCTAAGATGTCTTGAGAAATGGAAATGAGATTGTTCTTGGGAGTAGATAACCCATGTAATGGGGAAATATGAGTGCCTAGGGATGAGATTCTTATTCATGTTGTTCTATTGTTATAGTTCTTGTTATTTCATCATTGGTGAATCACATTATATGATATTAATTATATCCAAGAATTTTTACTTTTAGACTGGTATGGCATGATATGAGTTTTCATGCATCATGATAAGCACATAGAGATATATATTAACACGAATTGTTCATGATATGGATATATTTATTGAATGGGATATATTTTCCTATAACAACTATCAAATTAGATACCTTTTTTACATGATAAATAAAAAGGAATGAATAATTAGTTCATTCCAAATTACATGATTAGATCATGGTCTAGTTGTTCTATATTTGTATCACCTACTGAGGTTGACCATGGTCATATTATATAGATCTCTATTATTGTTACCTATTGAGGTTTACCTTACTGTTATTCAGTGTTCAATGGATTGTGGTTGTCATGTATAGAAAATTAATCCCCCTATTATTCTAATTTATTGTTAGGCTATGGGAAATAGGCATGGTCCCAACCCAGCTGTATCAGATCATACAATAATTTATGAGGATTTGATTAATCTTTGGATTCTTGATAATGTCTTGGGGGTCATGTGATCCATGTAAATGGAGAATTTTTGAATTGTTCTTTAATTTTTTATCATGACGATAGAGTATTAACTACAACATCCTCAAATATTCACTTGGGTGGGAGGCCACCAAGTAGGTGAGATTGATATTGAGTTTAACCATGTAATTTTTGTGAAACTTGATACACCAATGGATACAAGGGGGAATATTTCTATTCAAATATTTATAAGACTAGTTAAGAATTGTTAAGATACATTAGAGAAAGAAGGGATGAAATAACAGTTATCTTGAAAGGAACTCATAGTGATGTTTCGAGTCAAATCAATCTAAATTTTTTGATGGAATATAAGGATCATGTGTTCATGAACCTGAAGTATTAGGACATGTTAGTGATGGACTATGTTCAATGTTTCAGCAACATGCTGTTCTTTTTTCCATATTAAGAAGCTAATGTGATCTCCAAGGTGAGCCATTTTTAGTATGGTATTCTCTATTAAATTAGGCCATAAGTGATCATTTTTTCAAAGGTATCATTTTAAATGTGAAGAATTAGGAAGACATCAAAGAAGGGAACCAAAAACATACTAGAGTAGTGATCATTATTTTTTAGTAGGGTGAACTTGGATCTCTTATTCTAGTGGAAAGAACAACCACTAAATAATTTTTATATAAGGAGCTAGCAGGAATGTAGTTATGGTACTGTACATCCATACACAGATTTTTTTTACAGTGCTATCAGTGTGAACAGTTTTTCCACAATAACCCTTAGTTTTCATACCTTACATTGGGGTGTCATTATCGAAGTAGGTTGGGTCACCTAAAGAGGTTTTGTAGTGGTGGGCCAAATTATATTAGTATCAGTGGATCGGGATAAGTATCTAAGTATTTGAAAGACTCGAATACCCATCAACAAACTGGTAATTAAAGTTCCATTGGATATTTAGGTAGTGGTAGGAGATGTGGTATTCCAATGCAAGAGAGGTAGTACCATATTGAGGTGATGTCCTAGGGGATTGAAAATGGATCCCAAGGTAGAGAGGAAAGGCAGATACATACAATGTAATATATTTTGGATAGTTTGTATGTAGGGAAATCTATCAACCTTTGTGTAATTATGTTATCATTTACCCATTCTCTCTTTTTTTAGATATAGGAGCTCCACATTCCATTATATAATCTCTTTCTATAAATGGGTTGAGATTTTTTGTTTCATTCATTGATGGTTTATTAATCACCAATACACTATTGTTAGTGACTTTAGAGGATATCAAACATTCCAAGGCGTTTTCTCTAGAAATTGGTGGTTTTTTTAATTCAATGTTTTTGAAATTACATATATGGATTTGATTCTTAGTATGGGTTTTCTAGTTCTATAAAGAGATAATATAAATTCTTATCAGATTATATTTACCTTTCAATCTCCATAACTAGGCTATTATTTTCACCCTTTTGTGTTGGATCGTTAGGCTGGTCGTGAAGGACTAATTCGTTGTAGATTACACTGTCTCACAAATTTTATAATATCTATTTCTATAGTTAAATGAAAAATTCAGCCGCATATTTTTCCTCCAGTGGTATACTTTTTTTAAATTTTCATTCCTGACATATTTTACTGCTTACCAAGAAATGGGGAGATCTACCTAATGATTGAGTCAGTTCTGGGAGTAGAGTCAGTTTCTAATCCACCTTATACGATGGAACAGAAAGAGATTTGAGAATTAAAAGATTAGTTGGATGATTTGGAATACATGGGGTTCATAAGGACTACTATGTCACCATGTTTTTTTAAAATTATATTATCTATGAAGGCTTATAGTGTGATATGATCTTCTATATACTATTGATGATTGAACCAAATGAAGGTCAAGAACCACTATCCTCTTCTACACAACAATGATGTCGTCTGCCGACTGAGAGAAGATAAGATCTTCCCCAAGCTTGAGTTGACACTCAGAAACCACAATCTATTGGTGATTCCATCATACATACCATGTATTTAATTTAGGATTATTTATGTATTATGTGAGTTTGTATTGATGTCATTTGGATTAATGAATGCATATGCAATATTCATGGCCTTGATGAATTAGATCACTCATCATTTGTTAGTCTATTTTATTATGGTTATTGTAAATAATATATTAGTATAATCCCATTCATAAGATGAGTGTTCCTAATATCTTATCATCATCATGATTACATTGAGAGAGCATTGAATTAATTCCAAGCTAAATATATACAGTTTATGGATTGATAATGTTCATTTCATAAGACATGTCATCTTAGAGGTTGGAGTGTTAGTGGACAAATTGAAGTATTTATCTAATGTACTAGGGGGTGACCCATTATTTCCTTTATGATTTTTGTTTTCGTAGGAATATTAGGTTTTTAACAACATTTCATTCAAGGATTCTCCTCTCTGGAAGAACTGATCTTTGGTCCGATCAAGAAAGTGGTGACGTTATTTTGGTCAGTTTCTTGTGAGAGGTCATTTCAGAAGATTAATATAAGGCTAATATAAGTACATATATCCACCATACCTATGTTATGTATGGTTTATTCAATTAATTGGGATACATCTATAGTTAGACTCAGGGAAGTTCTGTTGTAGAATAATCGATTAGTATCATATGTCTCCAAAAATATGAGACCACAGGAGATGAAATATCCTAAATATGATCTAATGTTAGTTGTGTTGGTATATGCCCTGATATTATGGAGAAATAATCTTATGGGAAATATTTTTGTGGTATACATGATCCAAAATATCCTCATGTACTTCTCTTCTTAGGGGGACCTAAATCTTCGGTAGGGGAGTTCAGTCGTGTATCTGTAGTCCTTCAAATTTGTGTTTCCTTATATAACAGGAAAGAGAAACTTCATTTCTAATTCTGTGGGCCATAAGACACATATTAAGGATGTTTTGGAGTCTTTTTATGAGTGTTGGATTAGTAAACTCTTTTTATACATGCATCTAGTTGTTTAGGAATCCCATGTATGAGTACATCTAACTTCACCATCTATTATACCAACACATCTCTACACGATAATGATAGATGAGTTATTTGACCTAGAGGTCTTATCTCTGATACAAAGCTTATAAGGTGGGGAGGCACAAATAGTATGATCTCCTAAAAGTGCGGATTTTCTTTATATCTATTGCTGATTATGGGTTCTAATGGGATTGTAAAAGTATATAATGAGTGTGCTTCACGCTACTATATAGGAGGTACATCTTTGAATGACAAACATGTTTCATGATATACATAAATAGTACTGTTGAACATTAATATAGATGGATGTAGAATGGGTTTTTCTGAGATATTTCACTTATCTGTAGGTGAAACGAGAGAATCAGAGGCCTGTTATGATATTGAACCCTCTTCCCATTTCTAAGTGGAAGTGGGGTGCTCTCATAATGGATTTTGTGAAAAGATTTCCTAGAAATGCATTAAATAATAATACAATATGGATAATCATAAATTGACTAATAATGGGAGAACACTTCATTCCAATCATGTAGGCATTCACTATTGATGATCTCGGTAGAATTTACATGTGGGATATTGTTTGGTTTCATAGATTTCCAAGGAGTTTCATTTTTGATAAAGATCAGTGTTTCATGTGTTGATTCTTGTAGGATCTACAAATGGTCTTGAGAACATAGGTTATTATCAGTATGTCCTATCATACATATGCTAATGGCCAATATGAATAGTCTATTTAGATTCTAGAGGATATTTTATAAGGTTTAATTTTGTAACTAAGTTGTTTATGGGAGTGGAATTTATCACTCAAGGATTTCTCTTATAATAACATATTCAAAGTATCAATCCAAATTGATCCATTCAGTGATTTGTATGGAATATATTTTCATTCCCCACATTATATTTTGGAGTTAGTTGAGTCCTTAGTTTTTGGACCTACACTCATGAAGTGGATGCCTTTTTAGTTTTAGTTGATTCGGTGGTGGTTTGTGACCACACAGATCAGGTTGAAATCATACACTTATTAGAAGAGATAACATTTGGATAATGAAGTTGGTTATCATGTTTTACTTAGGGTGTCACCTCGGTTGGGGAAATTCAATATCATGAAATAGTTAAAGAAAGTGTCCATTTTCTTCAGGCCATTTGAGATGTTAGAAAGGGCTAGTCTACTGGGGTTATGACCCATTGTAGAGGGTCATGATCTATGACTACCCAAGACCACCATTGATAGGAAAGGGGCTTGTGACACTCATAGAGTATGAATTTCACAAAAATGGGAGGCATTAGACTAAAGTGTCTGTAAACATGCACACATATCCAATACAAAGAATACATAAATGTAAACAACTGGAAAATTAAATTCATACCACTAAGACCCCACAATATATGACATGTGTAGAAAAATATTATGTAGGGGTGAGAATAACAATACTTATTAAAAAATGAAATCATGAAGCACCATGTATAAGAAAATCAATAAAATATGTCACAAAGTATCATAGCTTCATGAAATACAAAAATATCCCAAATATACTCAAGAATGACCAAAAGAAATCATGGGGTCATAATCAACTACCAGTCACAGGATTCTGCTCGAAAAATTTCTTTTTTGGGGAGATACCACTCCACAAGCCATGTTAGCATCGATGATAGCCAATGATAAGGTCTAAATCATATGTTACCTACCCAACAATAATATTTTGGTGCAACTAAAATGTGATTCAAAAACGGGGGTTATGCACATGACTATTGGGGGATACCACAAACCCGATCTGGATCATCCTTGATACACAGGTAAGAGCCATTCCCGGAACCACTAGGGGACATGACTAACCCAATTTTCATCAACCATTTTTGTAGGGGATCAAATTATAAATATTCCAAAAACACTATGGATGCAGCCAGAAAGATATAGGGTCAACATCATACTCAATGTGTTCATGCTGATTCCACACACTCTAGTAGGGATGATAGAGGATTTCACTCCTCTGTTGCAGAGGGACACCGAAACTCTATCTGAGACTCGACCTCTATATGGGATCCCAATCCAGTGATGGGGATGTAATTTCACATTGTACCCTTGAGGCAAGTTCCAAGGGAATGTATTAATCCTATACTAGTCCAAAATAGGAAATTAAAGATCATAAACCACTCCTGGTGGGAGTACATAATGTGTCCCTTGGGTTACACTATGTGTTCAATTATCCCAAGTCTTTCCCATGTGGAAATACTCACAAATAATTAGTCTCAAAATAAATTGATTGTAGGTATGGTAAACGAAATGTAGAGAAACATTTTTTCCAGCCTATGTCACATGTTCATGTCTCTATTCTGATGTTGTGTCCATGTACCAATTTGTGTATGCCTTGCTCTGTTAGCATGGGAGTACATAGTCTGTCTATTGTTGTGTACTCTAATATGTGTTGGTACAATTCTGAAGTACACACCATGTAATCGGGGGATCATCCCATGCCATGTGATATAATTCACATGTTGTTTGGTTAATAACTCCAACAAAACCCTTTCTCTACAGCCATAGGGTCCCACACGTTAGGAAATCCTGGATTACACCCTGTGTTGTGTGGGATTTTCCAAAATTTTATTTTATTCCTCCCAGACATCATCTGATACTCTTACCCCCAATCCGGGTATTTTCTTTCCTTGAAACTAATGATTGAAGTCAGGTTTTCATGCCATCATGGAATCAACAAGTTTCATCATAAGAGATACTCGAACAAAAAGATAAAAATCAAAATTCATGGATTGATGCCTAAGAACACCACAGAATAAGAAATTAGGAATCATATTACATTTGATTCTTTGTTGTAACAACATTCGCACCTATGTGTTGGGAAAAAATCCCTCAAAGTAACATTGCAGTATTTTTGGGTTGATTGTGTTTGTTGACAAAACAGGTTTCCTGAATAATTTTCGAGTTCCAAAGAAGTTGTTGACAATCCATGTTAACAAAAGAACGATGAAAAAGGAACAGACGATATGGAGGTGGTACAAAACAACAGTACAAGGTGGCGTCGTTTTCCAATGTTTGCCAAATTTTTGGGGTCCAAAATTTTGAGGTTGCTGAACATCGTGAAAAGTGGATATCCATGAAGATCATATATTAATATGAAAAAGGCATGAATTTTGGGAAGATAGGATTCATGGTTTGGAATTCGCGAAGAACAGAAGAATGATGGTGGTGATTCTTCGCGATTACAATATAGCTTCACGAACGGCAGAGTTGAAGCGCATTGTGGCAGTGAAGGGATTTGCGAGGGATCTTCGCGGCGAAGGCACGAAGGAATTTTGATAGTGATGCTCCGTGATTACAACGAGCTGCACAATCAAAAAATTGCCATGGTGATTCGCATTTTTGGGAGAATGTCGGCGGAAATTTCAGAGGTTCGCGATTGGCGATGACTTGGCACTGACATCGTGCAGAAGAGTTGAGGGTCGGTGGAATCGCCTATAAATAGAGGTTGACCCCATCGAGAGAAGGAGAGAGCATTCAAAGAAAATCCTTTTCTCTCATTTCGCGAAGGTGGTTCGCGAAGGCAGGGTGCTTCATGAAAGAGAGGTGCTTCACGGTGGCTAATCTAGCTCCGTGAAAGGAAGTGTTCTTCGTGAGGTTGTGTGCTCTAAGGAGTGTGCTTCGCGAAGAGGCAGGATCTCCGGGATGGCCTAAGCATTGCGAAGGCTTGAGCTTCGCAAGAGTGCTTCGCGAGAGTGCATTGTGAAAAGACAGGAGCTTCACAAAGGCTTGTTTGAGCTTCACGAAATTGGGAGCCTCACGAAGTAGGGTGCTTTTCCAAGGTATTTCCAAAGGTAGTTGCCTTGTGTTCAGGGGAAAAGGGGTATTCATATGTGGATGAAAGTTGGACTTCAACAGTGTATCTATCAATAGTTGAGGATGTGTGGATTCATGAAAATGAAAAGACCTACAGGTCCATAAACTGTGAGTGGATCCCTTCCTAGTGTAGTGTGAAAAAGGAAGAGGAAGAAGGAGATCCTCTCCACCGGCAGTGAACCAGAGAGAGAGAAACAGGGAGGGACCCTTGGCAAAGAATTGAGCTGACCCTAAAATTTGTAAAGGTAGTGAGCCTGGACATAGAAGTGACCTAGCCCAAACATTATTGGAAGTGAGCCTTAATGGATTTGGTACAATGGAACACCGCCATTGTATACTCCTTGTACGTAACCCAGTGAGGGTGAAACATGTAAAAATATTTGTGTCTTCCTGGTTGCTTCCCTGCATTGCCTTCGAAGCATCATCATCAGATAAAGAAGAAAAGAAGTGGTCATATTTAACACACAAGTGAAAAAAAGAGACCCTTGTAATAAATACTTCAAGATCCGGTGGGGAAGGAATAATTTAGAAAAGAATATCCATACCCTGATTCTCCCCCCTCTCAGGGTATATATGTCCCTATTGGACCTAACAATTGGTATCAAAGGGAAGGTTAATTTTATCAGATTAGTTTGCTCTGAATTGGTTCAGTCGATTGCTCAAGTTAAATATCCAATCTACTCTTATGATATTGTGCCATGGCAATGGGAAGAACATCAACGAATAAGAAGAAGTTTCATGGTATTACCCACTATAGAAGTGTCAATGGAAAGAGTGTGATTCAGTTAAAAGAATCATGTATTGTAGAGAAGAATGTTTTGGATGAATCATACTATGAAAATACATACTCATTCAATGATTCTTAAGGAATGAGTGAAGAACCTGATTTTCCAAGTGATGTTGGAAACACTGATGATGAAGAAACAGCAAGAAGTAGAGAAGTGGAAGTTTTCCACAAGGCAAAGGAATTGGATCAGAAATTGGATGAAGAGATTAAAACTAAAGATATTCAGATCCAAGCACTGCAAACTGAGATCAATAAGATAAGATGTTTGAATCAAAGGCTTATTTATGTAGCTACTGATCTGAAGGAGAAAAATAATTCTCAAGATTAAAAATTGCGAAAGAGATCTGAAAAGGTGGAAAAATCAAAAGTTGGTGAAAATGGGATGAATTTGAACTCAGATGAGATTCATATTTTGAAATCTAAAAATGATGATCTTGCTACACAGCTATTGGAACTAGTTCAGAAGAATCAAAGTCAACAAAAAAAAGAATTCTTGTTGTTATGATTCTATTCAAGAAGAAAAATTGAAAGTGAAGGAGAAAATTGACATGGTGGAAAAGTTCACACGGGAACTAGAAGATGAGTCCAGTAGTGGGAAGAGTCTCAGAAAAGAACTCAATGCTCAACATGAATCAAGAAACAAGATTATTCAACAATTGGAGGAATTCCTAGAGAAATCTATGAAAGAAACGGAGATATCAAAAGACATTGGAAAATATAAGTTGATGGATGCACCACACTTATTATTCAATTTTCCTTCAGAAGTTGATGATAAAATGAAAAGGAAGTATGAGATTTCTGAGATGAAACAACAAAATATTTTCTCATCTCAAAGACCATATAGTTTGGGAAAATCTAGTAATGGATTTGATGAATCCCCTCCCATGCATGATAGAATGCAATCCGTGAAAATTTCCAATAGTGGAGAAAAACCTGTAGGTGCTGGAGATAGGCCTAAGAGGACAGTTACAAAAAGAAGTGACGACATGTGCTATTTTTGCGAGATTCATGGCCACAAATCAAGCTTTTGTTTAGAGGCTCTGGAATACATTTCAGGTTGTCAAAATAGAAACATTACTAAATATGAGAATAAGAAGAAGCATCATGAGGAATCCGAGAGAAGAGTCTCTCAAGATAAAACATTCATCAGATTCTATTATTGTGGAAGGAAGGTACACATAATGAGTATGTGTCAGGAAGCTCAGGATCTCAATGTCAGAGGAAGAACACAAGATGTTTCAACATCTTGATAGATAAATGATGAAATGAGGTATGACTTCGATGGAAAATGTTTTATATATTCAGATTATGGGAATTTGGAAAGAAATTGTAGCAAGAAGAACACAAGAAAGGAAAAGGAACTCGAAAGGAGATTCTCGACTCCAGTGATGCATAATGATAAATTATACACTAGGAGACAAAGTGGTAAGGAGAAGAATAGGCTTAAAGCCTCAGGGGAATCACATGTAGATGAACGAAAGGTTTATCAGTCACCTCCTCTGTCATACTCGTAACATCTCTCAAAGAGAGATTGTGAAAAAAAACCTGGAATATTAAGGGGATATCTACTCCAGCTGTGATAAAGAAGAATGAATGTTCAATGGAGGACTCACCACAAGTGAACAAGAGTGTGGGGAATCAGACATCTGATAAAATAAATATGAACAAAGAATGTATTTTAAAATTCACATGTCGTGTTCCACAACGAAAAGTGGGGGAAGGTGAAAGATCCTTACACTGGTGGAATAAGCAAGGTAATATGAAAAGAAAAGATATTCTTGATCAGAGAAGGAATCAAGGTAAATTGAATTTTGGTGGAACATAAAAGACGGAAATGTGTACTAGTGGGTATAAACCCCAATTAGTGAGAAATTCCAAGCCTCCAGAAGCTTCATATCAGAAAACGAATCAGCATGTAGGTGATGAATGCTTGGTCATATGGCCATGGTAGTTGAAGTTGGCTAGGAAACTAGAAGAAACAAGGATGTAATGTTATTCTCTCCAAGAAAGAATCAAAGGGTTGACCCATCTGGATCAACCACAATCCTTTTCTTGAGGAGTCTAGAAGTACCCCTCTCCCTATGTATATAAATTTGGTTAACTGATGAATCAATTATTTCAGGTTTTAGGGAGATATGATCCAAGGGGATGTGGCATCTAAAGATGCAAAGTGGAGAATTGATATGCTTCAGTGTTTTGATTGACTCGAATTAGGTACCAAAGTTGTGGAAGAATGGGAGAAGTAGAGCGCAATAAGAAGTGATTGTGTTATTAACTTTTCTCTTGGTTCCTACATCGAGTGCCAACTCAGTTGGCTTAGATATTTTTTTAATGGCTCAATTATGAGTGGAAGATGAGAATAGATGATGTAGGAGAAGAAGAATGTTCATGGGTCTAAATAGTGGCCTAACCCGAGGATGTGTTGCATAACAAAGGGGAAACATTCAATAGAAAAATCAGATGCAAGATCAATCAAAGAAATAATGGGATGAATCATATCTAGTTTTTACAATTTAGGGAAAACATATTGTTGGAGAAGCAGGAATAATCATGCATCTTGTGCTTATATATTGTGTTCTAACAATGTGGTATCAGCTAACTATTTTCAGGATACCAAGACGCTGCGAGAGAATATCAACCTGGTTTCGACAAGATTATCAGAAAAGTAGCTGAAAGAAATGATGCCACAGATCAATGAAATAGTGAGAAATTTCCTAATAAATGTGATTATGAGGAAAGAAAAAAAGTGGAGTAGAAGTGGATGATGCTTATTCGTAAAAGAATCAGACATGGGAGATTGTTTCGAGGCCAACTGATACGAATATCATTGGGACTAAATGGGACTTTCTCAACAAGTTGAATGAAGATGGAACATTGATTCAAAACAAATCATGACTAGTGTGAAAATGGTAATACTAGATTGAGGGAATAGATGTTGATGAGAAATTTGCACCGGTTGCAAGGCTGGAGACAATCAGATTATTCCTAGCCATCGCAGTGAAACAGAAGGTCAAAGTGTTCCAGATAGACGTCAAATCTTCATTTATGAATGGGGTTCTGGAGGAAGAGGTGTATATTGTGAAACCAGATGGTTTTCTCATTCATGAGGATGAGAAAAAGGTTTTTAGACTGAAGAAGGCGTTTTATGGGCTATAATAAGCACCAAGAGCAAGGTACTCAAGGCTTGATCAGTACTTGAAGAAGCTTGGTTTCTAGCCTAGGGGAGTTTATTACAATCTCTATTTCAGCAACGACAGTAATCAAAGGATTATGGTGTTGGTTTATGTTGATGACATAACATTTGGCGGATCAGATGAAGCTAAGTGAAAACAATTTTCTGATTTCATGAAAACTGAGTTTGAAATGTTAATGACTGAAGAGATAACGTTTTTCCTTGGTCTACAGGTGACACAAATAAGGAATGAAACATTCATTTCTCAATCCAAATATTCCAAGGAGGTTTTGAAAATATTTGGAATGGAAAATTATAAGTATATGAAGACTCATGTTGCTACCCAGAAGAAACCGTTCAAAGATAAGGATGGAAAGGAAGTTAATATCACAGAATACAGGATAATTATTGGAATTTTTTTGTACATAATCACAACAAGGTTTGATATTGGTTTTGCTACATGGAAAGTAGTGAGATATCAGAGTGATTCCAAGGAAGTCCACATGCTTGTAGTGAAAAGAATACTTCGGTATATCTATGGAATAGTGGATTTTGGCATGATATATAGTGATAAATCTCAGTCATATTTATTAGGATATACAAATGTATATTGGGCCAGTTCAGTGGACGACATGAAATACGCATCATGAGGTGCATTATATCATAGTTTTTTATGTTTTTCTTGGCTAAGAAAGAATAAATAATGCATTTCATTGAGCACCACATAAGCTGAATATATTGCAGCCACTCAAGCTTGCACACAGTTATTGTGGATGAAGCAGCAGCTTGATGATATGGGAATTGAAGTGACGTATCTGATCATAATCCTATGAGATAACTCAAGTGTTATCAATCTCATCAAAAATCTAGTCCATCACTCAAGGACAAAGCACGTTGAGATCAAATATCATTTCATCAAGGAGAAGGCGGAGAAAGGGTTTGTGAAGTTGGAGTATGTTCCTATAGAACTAAAGGTTGCAGACATTCTGACAAAGGCCTTACCCAAGGAAGCATTTGAAAGGCATCGACTGGCTCTAGATGTTCAGTCGACTCCCTGCACTTAAAATAGTGTGGATTTGGACCCCCCCCCCCCCCTCTCCCCAAGGTTTGGTGTGTGTTTTTTCTGAATGTGTTGATATGTGTTCTCTACACTGTTACATACTGCAAAGGAGTTACCTTTGAGTTCGTTGACAATGGGGGAGAAAATAGTGATTGTTCAAGGGGGAGACAGTGTGGCTATTTGAGAAATCCTGAATGATATGGGGAGAAGCTGATAGGTGGAGCAACGAGATACGGGGAGTGTAATGAGATAGGGGGAGAGTATTAAATCTGATGATGCTAGAAATTAACAATCAAAGACTAGATATCATGACAGTTGAGGATCGTGATAAGAGTAGAATAGTTAGTTTGGAATGGTGAAAGATGGTTTCCAACTATCACCAATTGTTATCGGTATGGTTCAACAATTGGTATCAATTTTGCAACTGGTATCAGCTTGGAATCAACAATTGGTGTTTAACGTGAAGTGATTCATTGATAAACTTTTCATACTACTCTTGTTTCTCAGTCCGAACATTGCTCATTTGGGATTAGAGTACGTGTTAAGTGAATCCTTGACACTATTAGAATCATAAGAGGTAGATGGTGGTTGCGTATGGAAGAAGACTCAGTGAAGTATCAATGTGTAGAAAATCATTCTGAGAAGTGTTGTGAAGAGTTGTTAACAAACCCAAAGGGAATGATTGTTGGGAAAAAATCCTTCAAGGTAACAATGCATTATTTTTAGGTTGATTGTGATTGTTGAAAAAACAGGTTTCCATGAAGAATTTTCGAGTTCCAAAGAAGTTGTTGACAATCCATGTTGACAAAAGAACGATGAAGAAGGAATGAATGATCTATAGGCAGTACAAAACAGCAGTACAAGGTGGCGCCGTTTTCTAATTTTTGCCAAATTTTTGGGGTCCAAAATTTGGAGGTTGGTGAACATCACGAAAAGTGGATATCCATGAAGATCATATATTAATATGTCAAAGGCATGAATTTCTCGATGATTGGATTCATGGTTTGGAATTCGCGAAGACCAGAAGAATGACGGTGGTGATTCTTCACGATTATGCCAAAGTTTCATGAACGGCCGAGTTGAAGCGCATCGCGGCGGTGAAGGGCTTTGCGAGAGAGCTTCGCGGAGAAGGTGTAAAGGAATGTTGATGGTGATGCTCCGTGATTAAAACGAGCTCTGTGATCGAAAAATTACCACGGTGCTTCGCATTTTTGAGAGAATTCTGGAGGAAATTTCGAAGCATTGCGATTGGCGGTGATGTGGCGCTGACATCGCGCAGAAAAGTCGAGGGTCGGTGGAATCACCTATAGATGGAGGTCAGCCCCCTCGAGAGAAGGAGAGAGATTTCATAGAAAATCCTTTTCTCTCATTTCGCGAAGGTGGTTCATGAAGTCCGGGGGTTTTGCGAAAGAGAGGTGCTTCGTAGCATCTAATCTAGCTCCGTGAAAGGAAGTGTGCTTCTTGAGGCCGCATTCTCTAAGGAGTGTGCTTTGCGAAGAGGTAGGAGCTCCACACCGGCCTAAGCATTGCAAAGGCTTGTTCTTCACGAGAGTGCTTCACAAAAAGGTTGGAGCTTCGCGAAGGCTTGTATGAGCTTCGCAAAATTGGGAGCCTCGCGAAGTAGGGTGCTTTGCGAAGGTATTTCAAAATTTTGTTCCCTTGTGTTCTGGGGAAAAGGGGTATTTATCCGTGGATGAAAGTTGGACTTCAACAGAGCATCTTTCAATAGTTGAGGATGCGTTCATTTAGGAAAATGAAAAGACCTATAGATCTATAAACTGTGAGTGGATCCCTTCCTAGAGCAGTGAGCAATGGAAGAGGAAGAAGGTGACCCTCTCCACCAGCATTGATCCATAGAGAGAGAAACATGGAGTGACCCTTGGGAAAGCAGTGAGATGACCCTAAACATTGTAAAGGCAGTGATCCTAGACATAGAAGTGATCTAGACCGAACATTATTGACAGTGAGCCTTAGTGGATTTGGTACAACGGCACATCGATGTTGTATTCTCCTTGAACGTAACCCAGTGCGGGTGAACCAAGTAAAAATCTCTATATCTGCCTGGTTGCTTCCCTGCATTGCATTAAAAGTATCATCATTAGATAAAGGAGAAAAGAAGTGGTCAAAATGAACACTCAAGTGAAAACAAAGAGTCCCTTGTAATAAAGAGGTCCAGATCTGGTGGGGCAGGAATAATTTAGAAAAGAATATCCATACCCTGATTCACCCCCCTCTCAGGGTATATAAGCCCCTTTTGGTCTTAACACTATGTATCATTGTTTTGATCGTAGATCTGCGATATTGGATTGGTTCACCTATAAATGAGTATGAAATTATTGATTGATAGAGAGGTGTCAAACCCCAGGCCAATGAAGAACGACCTTAGTGAATCATTTGAGGATAAAATCAGAATCATTCAAGAGAAAATAACCTCGATCGATGTTCCTATCGATCTTGGTTCATGTACTTTATAATGATAGTGGAATCCATGAATAATTAAATCTATGGAATTTTTCCTGTTAAATCCCTGAAAAATAAATCCCGTCCTACAAGGTGATCAAGTGAAAAATCAATTCATTCTTTGATTGATTTGATTTCATCATATAAATGAATAATAGAAAATAATACCCATAAAATAAACATCCTACCATGATTTTTGATTAATTGTTAATGTGGAATAGTTATGCATTCTCTATTGATGATATCTTCCAAATCCACTAGCGTGAAGATCCACTATCTGATCCTGATACATTACCATCCTCCAAGAATGATCTCCTCTAATGGTGTCTTGGTCTCTAGGGTTTAGCAAAAACCCTAGGAAAATATCCTTATTAGTTAACTTATATAGGGAGAAGGTCATTTCAATGAATAAAATAAAATAAATTCATTATCTCGAATTTATTTTATTTGATTTTCACCCCCAAAAAATGTTTCAAAAATGACCCACACTAACCAATGATAGGCCATGCCTCAGGTAAAACAGCTACTATGGATTCAAAAGTTCCTTCATATTTATGATTTGGGAATTCATTTCAAAGTTGTTCCACTTTTTCATGAAAATCGTACACGTATGCTATCAAATATTTTAATATTTTTCAAACATTTTTTCCAATATACCAGGGCCTTGGAATCTTATGTTGTTTCAGTTCCTATTATCGAATTCAATATGTATAGTATCTAAAAATAATACAAGAAAAATATTATATTCTACAAGTTGAGGAAAGATTAACCCTTCCATAGAAAATATTTTTAATGCAAAGTCTGTTTCATTTATCAAAATAGGGTGGATATCATCTAAACACATATCATGTGATATATGTTGATAAAGTTGATCATGCTATAGATGCATAATTTTTGGATTATCCTATATTGATTTTGGAATATAGTAAGTTGTTTCTCTGGGAACGACCATACCTCTTGTTCAAGTCTAGTGTAAGTATGACTATGTTCAAGAAGATAACTAGGAGAGGGAATATAATATGTTGGCATAGTGGCCAGAGTTATTCACAGAGATTATAGAGTGATGATTAGACTAGATTGAGGAAAAAATTTAATATGGTGGGACGTTGAAACATCCTATCATTATCTTGGCATGTCCCTTGTAGTGTTTTGGTTAAACATCACATATTGGTGTTTTATTTATCTTAAAAATAATGTGGTAGATTCCCTTTTGGGGGACGATGAACATTATTTGGGTAAATGACCAGTGAATTGTGGATGTGAGTTTTCTTAAATTAATGGATTCTGGGAATTAAAAATATGAAGGGCTTTTGAGGTATTATCTGTGATATTGAAGGCATCAAGGGTGGATTGGTAATTTTTGGCAGAATTGGGATGAATGATGTCTGTAAGATAATTTCACATCATGAAAATAAAATTTTAAATGAAAATATTTCTAGAAAGATGATGTGAACTATATCAGGGCAATAAATTATTAAATGTTGTGAAACTATTTCTATATGTGAAATTATTCATATTGGTTATTTTAACCTCAGGTGAAAAATTATTTGATATATCTCTTAAGATGATAATTTAATGTAATGAAAGGGTTTCACAAAATGAATTTCTAGGTCTCAAGAATTTTAAACCCCATGGTGTGTATGTTTTATTTTTCATCAACCATGAAGCGTTATTTCTCATACCCTAGTGTAACTCCATGTGATTTTGTATCGATTCATACCATTTTAGGAATCAGAATCAAGAATCTGACCCCAGTTTATGGTTTCACAATGGTTTTCCCTTATATTTTCTTTCTTATCTATTAGCATAGTGTGATATCATTGCCACAGTTGAATATGGTGTTAATTATGATGTTGTGTGAACTATGTTTTCTTTATGATCATTATCATCATCTTTTGTTATTAGAGATTTCTTTTGGAATCATTGCATTGATCTTTAGATAAATTTAGGTGGTCTAGACCAAAACCCTAAATTATGTTTCCATTTTTAATGCAGTATCAATATTATTCGACTATGAAAACTGAATATGTCTATTAAAAAATATAATAATTGGTGTTGATGATCATGTGTTAAGACTACAATTCATATCATTTTGGATCAAATGGATTGAGACCTAGCTTCCGACTACCCATAACACAACTATAAAAATCGCCAATAAAAGAAATGGTCTTTATCAATTCTAGAAATTAGCTGTGATTAAGGGAATATTTATTAGTGTTAAAAAAGCATAGATAAATTTTACCTTTTATCAATGATTTTTAGTACTGATAAATTTTACCCTTTATTAGTGCTTGTTTTGGCACAAATAAATGGAACCCTTAATCAGTATTTGTTAGCATGGGTAAAGGGTACCCTTTATCAGTTCTTTTTTTATCACCGGTAAAGGGAACCATTAATCACTGGATGATTTTTAGTTCTCATAAAGTAATCCTTTATCATCTCTTTATTAGCGTAATAATTGTACCAATAAAATAAAATAATTATATAAATATAAAATGAGTTTATTAAAAACAAATTTAAATCATAATTAATTAAATAATTAAAGATATAAATTAGTAAATTAATTATACCTTATATAAATTATAAATATAAATAAATAGTATACGTTAATTCTATAGATATATGGAAAGTGATAATTAAATAAATAAAATAAATAATAAATAAATTGAGTAAAATATTAAGAATTTTGTTAATTAGATAATTTTAGATAATGTTAATTAATAGTATATATTAAATAAATAAATATATATATATATATTAATGTATATAAATATGATTTATATAATAGAAAATATTTTTTATTTACATTAAATAGTCATATATTTAATTATTGAATAATGATTTATAATTAAAAATTAATAGGAAGTAAAAATACTTACTAATTGAATAGAATAATGGAAATAATGGAAATAATTGAATGTCATTTGAATTTTTAGTTTTACATTGATCAAATGTATATTATATTGATTTCACAAATATATAATAAATGAATTTTTATATACTACACACACAAAAAATATCCTTTTTTCAACATTTGATAAAGTGTACTTGTTCTTAGTTTATTAAATTTCACTCATTTTTAACATGCATTCACATAAGATTAAATATTCATTAATAATATTAAAAATTCATTTGAAATGAAATATTTATAAATTCATATGTTTATAATTGTAAATTTACTATAATGATACATTTATATATTTATAATTATTAATAAATAAATATTATTTTTTAATTATATTATTTATATAAATATAAATATTTATAATTATATAAATATTATTTTTTAAAACAATATTTATTAAATAATGAATAAATTATCATTTACTTATATTTTTATAAAATTATAAAATATATATTTAAATAATGAATCGATTTATTAAATATATATTTATATATATTAATTTATTATATTTATATGTATATTTAAAAGTTTTTTGTTTATAAATATAATTTTAAATCCTTTATCCATGATTAATTAAAAAGCGCTGATAAAAGCATCTTTTATCAGTTCTTTTTTGGAACTGATGAAGATGTTTTTTATGAGAGCCATTTACTAATGTGCTGATAAAAGTTATCTTAATGAGAGCTTTATTCGATGTTCCGATAAAAGTGTCCGGATGTATTTCAAAAACCAAACTATTCATGAACCCATCAGAATATTAGAAGAATTCAGAGGAACCCACCCACTTTCGGTACTCCTGTTCGATGAATTGAAGCTTGGTGAAAGGCTTGAATGAAGGATCAAATAAATTAAAGGATCAAACGTTTTAAGGGTTGAAAGATACCAAGGCTCTAATGTAAGCCTTTCATTACTTTTTCGAAAATGTAATTATTTCTCTACTTTCTCTTAGGGAACACGGGGTGTAAGACATCAATGTTCCAAACATTTTGGAGGTTGTTTTCAAACTGTGAGTAAGGTGAGATAACCATCTTTTAGATTTCTCCATGGGGAATAACTTTTTGATGCTTTGAAGTTTTACAGTGGGAAACACCTATACTATGAGCCATACCAACTTCGATCCTTTGGTATACAAGAATCTTCTATCTTATCAAATGTAGTTGTGAATAAATATTGGGTATTTTTTATCTAATCAATTTATTTATTTGAAAGAGTGGACGATTCATGCTTTATTTTCATTAGATAAATTATATAATTAACCATATAAAAGAAGTCCCATCCAATTTTACATCATCTATATAATTTTTTATGTACCAATTTTCATGATGTTGGTTGGGTAGCTAGTGAGATTACATCTTGGCATATTAAATAGTCGACATATAATCAAATTTTTTAGTAGAGATTTTAGATGGTGATCGATGTTTTATATATTTATTATTTTTTTATTCCACTTCTATTTATGAGTTAAGTAAGGGTATTCCACTTAGAATATGTTACTGGGTGATGGTTGTTCTATCTCAATATAGGCTAGTGTGTATGGGATAGATGTTGTAAGGGTTGATATGTTTTCTCCCTTGTTTATGATATCTCATGTTGATGTGTATTATTTTTTTATGCCAACTTCATTATGGACCTCCATATAATATCATAGTTAGGTCAATGTGTCTTAGATTGACTCCCTAGAATCATCCATGTTGGTATATCTGATGTGATGACATCCCTAGAATCCATGTAATTATTTAGTGTGGTGATATGACAACCTAATAGTTTTGAAATGTTTTCAAATATTTGGTATACCATTAATATTAAATGTTATAATTCCTTACATGGTTATATCACAAGATCCAAAAAGTTGAATGGAGTGTATAAAAATCTATATATTAGAAGTTACATTTAGTTATTCAACATATTAATTCTACATGTATTGGTTCCACATTTAAGATTATATGATTACTTCAATTTATATGTAGTAAATCATTATTTACTAAAATAATTTATCAATGCATTATTATAACATCTACATGATTGAATAAGAGTTTATTATTCATGATTTTCATTTTTGGATTTCTCATTACTTCTTAATTGTATGTATTTTATTTTTATTTTTTAGGGAATTTAGGAAAGAATTTATGTGTGTCAAAAGATAGTTATTCATAATATTTATTATTTGAGACTCATCACTGGTCTCTTTTATAGGCAACTATAATTCTCATCAGTTTCATCTTCTGAATAGTTATTTCATTTTATTGGTTGCGACTCATCAACCATCTCAATTTTTTATCTTATACTACAATGACAATTGGTAACCCCATGGAAGACTACGACATATATTATTTAATGAAACATAGGTTTATTCCCATAAAAGATAGAGGATCTGTTTCAAACAAAAAAAAGAAATGATAAATGTTAGGGAGATGAAATGATGAGTATCATAGTTGTTCATAAAATTCAAATTTTAATGAATACAAAGGATAACACTAACAATAGTAGAGTAATTATTTTCATAAATTCAAATACCCATTTTCTTCAAAGAATACAGGAATTATTTGAAAAAATCAAATTATGGGTTTCCCTTATTAGAATGGTGAATAAAATTCACCTATAATAATTAATATATTATGTGTATTTATTTAAATATTTTTTATAGAAAAATTAATATTTTATGAACCTAATGATATGAATATAAATAAATAATTGATGCATGATAATCATTTGAGAAAAAACATTTGAACAGGGAGTTAAATAGCTCATCATGTTTTCAAGAGAGCATGCATTTGACCAATCTCAAATAATTTTTATGTGTTAAAATTTTTTTATTCAAGGAAAATCAGCATGGAGGAGTATGAAGAACATGTTATTTTTTATAAAATAGAGCATAGATAAAAATGTTTGAAATAAAGGAAAAATATGAATGAACACACCTATTAGGATGAAAATATGGTTTATGGATCATTTGATATGAATATGAGTGTAAATAGTCATGGATAATGTAAAGACCCCAAAATTCGGTGGAAATATTTTGTTTCTTAAATGCATTGAAATTTTATAAGTCCGCAGTTTCTGACAGCACTTGATTCTGAGGCCCGGTATGCCTGAAATCAATTTCTTATGTTTTGTTTGTTTACGTTCAGTAAACGTACGAGTGCAATTTTATATCTTTTGAATCAGTGCTCGGAACTGAAATCTGAGGGCACCGTTGAACTCGTAGCGTGAGTGATTGCTTAGTGGGGCCATCACCGTAGTTGCGTTTAAACGTGAATGGAAGTTAGTTTTTGGGTTTTTTAAATTAAATAAAAATAAAAGTGTTACTTTATTTTTATTTTTAGCGGTTTAATCCTCCAAGGGGAGGTTGGAGGTGGGGCCCACCATTTCATAACCTCCCTTAAGAGGATATTATTAGGTGGGGCCCACATGATCTTTAACCCTCTAGTAACTCTCTATAATGTGGGGGAAACCCTAGAACTTCCCACGCTAATTAATGTGCCAACCCAATTAATGATTTAATTGAACCTCTATTAATTAATTGTCACCCATTTGAATTCTTTTGAATTCATTGCGACCAATAAAATAAAGCATATGCTATTAATTTTTTTCGGGTTGAAAATTCTTTTTGGGTAGAGATTTGGAGAAACCTTGTAGAATGTCATCTTCTCTGACGAAGAACGCGAAGAACGCCATCTTCGACTTCGTCACCTCCAACACGTTCCAATGCATGATCTTGAGTATTTGGAGTGCCTGACGAATGCGGTGAATGACGAATCGACACCCACCTTTTTCCGCGCCGTCATCAATGTTCATAGAAACGAGGTAGGGGATTGAGTTTTACTCTCCGTTCTTCGTTGTTCAAATTGAGGAATGAGTATTGCTTTTTGTTTATCATAATAACGTAGAGGGTGTGGGCCACACGAACACGGCCTGACTCCCCCTCTGTTTATCTTCTCTTTATGGAGATGGCGGCGGCGCAATGACGTGGCTGGAGGAACAGGCCACGACCGACAGGACGTCACGATACGCGTGGTGACTGGCCACGAGCCAGCCGCAGGAAGAATCGGCGGCGCAAGGGACATAGGGTCACTGGAGGAGTACCGCACTGTCGCGGCGCACTGAGGATTGGGTTGTGGAAAAGTAGGTCGCGGCGGTGCCATCGTACCGCGCCGGAGGAACAAGTCGTGCCCACAAAGGCCGCGACGGTAAGACGGGATGGGCGCAGTGCCGTCGCGCCGCACCATAGAGGAACCGCATCCAAAGGCCCCAGGGACGAAGGAGGGAGGCCGGCTAAGCCGGCCTCTGTCCGGCGCTCCATACGGCGGGACCCTTCGAGTCATGTGGTTCACTGAACCGACACTAAGCACCGATAATTTCGGAAGCGGGGGTGGGGGGGGGGCACCCCCCCCCCCCCCCCACCGTGGCCAGCCTGGCCACGCGGGCCCGCCGGCCGGGCCATGCGGGCCATCCTACCGTGCCACGCGGGCGAGCCGGCTAGGCCACATGGGCCCGCCTGTCCATACGGGCCGGTCCACCACCGGGCCGGGTTATCCTATCCAATCGAGTCGGAGCCGCAGACTAGGTCGGACCCCTGTCTGGACCGTTTAACCTGAAATCACCTATTTGTCCGTATTATGGGATACGTGTGTCCGATCGATGAACCTCCTGCGGATACAGAAATCATAGAGCAAGGTGGTTCTTTTGGCATATCTCACTTGGGGTTTGGACGTAGTTGGGGTATGTCTAGGTTGGTGTGAACCTAAAAACCAAACGGGTCCCTGGAACAAAAATGCCAATAATTCACTGACCGGGTGTCTGATTGATGCGTTGTATGACGCATTTGGTTCCTTATGATGAGACGGAACAATGGGATACATCAACTTGATACTTCGTGATAGTTTATGTATCGAAACATGGATCGAGGAGTGGACCCTTTCAAAATCGAGCGTGTTGTGTGCGGGAACACTATTGCTGGCTGCGACTGAGATGATAGGATTTTATGTGGACCTACTACTGTACCAGGATCCTCCATGGGTTCAATAGTGACGATACTATACTAGGATCCTCCATGGGTTTGACAAAAATTAATTATGTACTGGGATCCTTTGTGGGTTCGACCACAATTACTCTTGTGTCGGGATCCTCCGTGGGTTCGATAGCGCTGATACTATTCTTGGATCCTACATGGGTTCGACAGACGAGATGATTCAGTGGCTACAACTAATCATCTCCACCCCTCTACATTGTTTGTGTACCTGTGTGAGATGGGTCTTGTCTTTCAGTTGTTAACATCAGATTGATTGACTTTACATCCTTTGTTGAAGGAAGTTGTGATTGGGAATGAGTATTGGAGTTGGACTGTGATTGGTAACTTAGGTATATATATGATAATATATCTATGTTAGGATGGTTGATACTTTGTGATCATATCTTACTTCTATGATTTATCCTTAGTTGATTTTAGGAGGCCTTCGGGGGTCTTGGGGTCCCCTACTGAGTATTGTTATACTCACCCCCGCATGGGCTTCGCCCGCACCTTGTTCTGTTCTGTGCAGATGACGGTTAGCAGTGATCAAGGCTGAGGGTGATGGACGAAGGCTGCTCAGAGCTGGACTAGATGAGACTTACCTCCGGAATGTTTTGTTCATGTTCTGTACCTAGCCTTTAGGAAGGATTCCCTAGTGGACGATCCAGGAGTTGGTTTCCCTTTTTACTTGTATTAGTACTTGTTGTTCAATTGGGTTTGTGTACTGGACCACTTACTTTCAGCACACATTTTTTCTATATTACTACATGTTGCTTCTACTTCTTGTGTTCAGACTATATGTGTTATAGGTTTAAAGTCAATTCCTTCACATTTTATCTAGGATTCGCCTTTGGTGCTAGTCTCCATCCCCTGGCCTATGGAATGCAGGCTTGGTGTAGTCACGACACGGGCCCCGAGAACGAGTTGTGACAAATTGGTGTTTGAGGAGTCGGTTCTACCATAGAACATGGACTCTGATATTATAATAGAAATAGTGTTAAGTATTTTTTGGGTGGATATCATTCTAGGGAAACCAGTGTTGGTGCGGCGGCCGACATATCCATACACTTGGACTCTCTCTTCTGATTTCTGACTCCGTGCATGAAAACACTGATTGTGTGTGTCTTTCCTTTGAAACTTTTTCTTCATGATTAATTTGTGTCAGCTCACCAGGTATATTGTTTTGACCGTGGCACAACAGCTTGTTTTCAGGATGTCCCCACATAGGTATCTAGCTTGGGTTATGAGTGTTGTAGAAGATGGTAGCCCACAGAGCGATGAGGCCTTGGTGCAGGGCCCCATCAGAGCGGAGGCACCAGCGGTACCACTATCTGTTGGGAAACGGATACCACAAGCTCCAAAAGCAGAGAGTGAATGAAATATAAGTGTGTTGCACAAGTTACAACACTAGTGGCTTCCCAGGTTTAGGGGAGAGATGGACCCACAGGCAGCTCAGGATTGGCTGTAGGCTGTTGTGAGAGTTTTCAGATTGGTAGGGACACCGACCGACTTCATGGTGATCCTTTACACGAGTCTCCTGCCTGCAGAAGTAGGAAGATGATAGAGCATGATCTCCAGGTGCATGCCGATGCATCACTACTCTAGGTAGACATATAGAGTCTCTTCTGGTCAGAGTTTGTTCTAGCCACCCTTCGTGCGGTGCGGATACAGGAGTTACTGCATCTACAACATTGTAGCATGATGGTAGCTCAGTACTAAGTGAGGTTCCACGACCTCTCACACTACAACATGGATATGGTATGAGACCCATTCTTTAGGTATCGGACCTTCGAGCAGGGACTCAGGCATTAGATCATGGCTTCAGTGATCTCCCTCAGCATTCCGACGTAGGCGGGGGTGCTAGAGTGAGCCCTTCTTATGGAGAGTTTTCTTGCTGAGTAGTCACCAACAGTGAGACCCACCATAGGGCGACACATAGTGGAGTCTTATGTAGCTGGCAGTAGATAGATTTCTCAGAGTTCCAAGAGGAATAGGCTGTTAGGTGGGCGACCCCATGATACATGTTCGATTGTGCGGGGCAGACGAGACAGAGCCAGCCATACGAGGAGTAGGCAGTGCTATACATGCATCAGGCCGGGTCACATGGCTCGTGACTGCCTGACCCTCCATGCAGATGAGCAGTAGACAGTGGATGGACCTCCTAGGAAGAGATAGAGGTTCGACCGTGGTGGTCCCCCAGGAGTAGGCGGTCGAGGAAGGGGAGCTGGATGAGCAGTAAGTGGTGGATGATGTTTCGAGGCCCTAGCACCACCACCACCAGGAGGTCCACCCCCAACCACAGGGTGGTGGTGGACAGAGGTGGGCTCAGCTCCAGGAAGTCAAGGCCTACGACCAAGGTGCACTTGAGATGATTCGAGGTATTATATTTCTCTAATCTACCCTTGTTGCATAACTTATATACAAATGTGCGGGTCATTCTTTTGTTTCTGCTGCTCACGTTCAGAGCTCGGAGATTATGACGGATCCGTTGGCTAGATCCATATGTCTAGATACTCCTACAGGAGCATAATTGATGATTACTAACTAGTTTCGGCAGTGTGTGCTTACTCTTGGAGGCGAGAGCTTTGGCTGAGATCTCCTCATAGAGGAGTTGAGGCTTTACGACATAATCTTGGGTATGGACTTGTTATCCACAGTTCATGATCAGATTGACTGCATTAGGTGGAAAGTGCAGTGTTTCCACGAGGATGGGATGATGATTACCTTCACCAGTGAGAAAGGAGCATTTGCAGTGTAGGATGGACTTACCTAGAGAAGGGGGAAGCTATTCAGACATCAGTTGGCTATCTTCATTCTTGGAGCGGTTGATGTGCGGAGTCCGAGTTTTCTTGTAGTGGTGGACCAGTACGTGGATGTTTTCCCTAACGATGTTCTAGGACTACCTCTTAGTAGAGATATGGACTTCTACATTAAAATGTACCCCAAGATGGAACTGATATCTACTCCAGCCTATAAAATCACTCCCATTGAGCTTCGTGAGCAGCAGGTACAGATTGAGGACTTGTAGGGGAAGGGATTTATTCGACACAGTGTTTCACCCTAGGCATCCCCGATTTTGTTTTCCAAAAGGATGATTGGAGCTTACGTCTATGTGTTGATTATCAGTTCCTGAACCAAGTTACCATGAAGAACAAGTACCCACTCCCGAGGTTTGATGACCTCTTTGATCAGCTGAAGGGAGAGCATTTGTTATCAAAGATAGATCTTCGGTCAGGTTATCACCAGCTCAGATTACGGGATGAGGATGTGCAGAATACGTCCATTTGATGCCGGTATGACCACTACGAGTTATTGTTTATTCCATTCGGTGTAACCAATGCACCAGTATTGTTCATGGGACTCATGAACATGATCATTCATCCATACCTTGATCTCTTTGTGGTAGTATTCATCGATGACATTCTGATCTACCTAGCTACCGAGGAGGAGCATTCCTACCATTTGCGTGTAGTATTGGACACACTCTGAGAGCACTGGCTTTATGTTACACTCTCGAAGTGCCAGTTTTGGATCCGAGAAGTAAACATTATGGGACATGTCTTCTTAGAGGCTGGAGTTGCAGTGGATCCATCGAAGATCAAGGAAGTACTTTCTTGGGAGCCACCCAGGAGTGTGACGGAGGTACGAAGTTTTCTGGGACTGGCTGGGTACTATCGAATATTTATTCCAGACTTCTCAAGAGTTGCAGCACCACTTTCAGTGTTGATGAAGAATGGGCAACCCTTCATGTGTTCTGAGAGATTCCAGTATTGCTTTCAGGAGCTGAGGAAGAGGTTGACTAGTGGCCCTATCTTGAGGCTTCTAGAAGAGGGCATTGGGTACGTAGTATACTGCGATGCATCAGGGACCGGACATGGGCGTTTCTTGATGCAGGAGTGAGCAGTGATCAGTTATGGTTCTCTGTTGTTGAGACATCACGAGCAGAACTATGCAACCCATGACCTAGATTTAGCAGCAAGGGACTTCTCCATGAAGATTTGGCGGCACTATCTAATGGGAGATCATTTTACAGTCTACTCTGACCACCAGAGTCTCAGGTACATCTTCTCATAGAAGGACCTGAACCTGAAACTGTAGAATTGGCTTGAGTTCCTCTACGATTATGACTTCGAGATAGTATATACTCCTGGGAATGGGAATGTTGTAGTAGATGCTCTCAGTAGGAGATCAGGCATTCGAAATCATGGAGAGGTGATAGAGCAGGTGGCAGCGTTGGGGATATCATTTGTTGATAGAGATGGAGTATCCTTTCTACAGTCTCTCACAGTCACTCCTTCACTTCTTCAGCGATTCAAGGAGGCGCAATGTGGGGATGTTGACTGCGAGGCTCGACGTGCATAGATATCCATAGGGCAGGCACCTGATGGATTTTCTATAGGTAGGGAACACGCCATTCTCTTCTAAGGACATACCATGGTACCAGTTTCACTTCAAGAGGAAGTATTGAGGTATTTCCACACTTTCCCTCTAGAGGAACATCCAAGAGTGGAGAAAATGTATCTGGACCTCAAACGACAGCACTAGTGGCTAGGTATGAAGAAGGCAGTAGTAGAGTTTGTCTCACGATGCCTCACTTGTCCACAAGTGAAAGCAGATCACCAGGTTCCAGCAGGATTAGTTCATCCCTTAGAGTTCCTAGAGTGGAAGTGGGATGGGATATCTATGGATTTTGTGACGGGACTTCCACGTACATCCAGAGGACACAACTCTATATGGGTGATCGTTAACTGACTCAATATATCGACCCACATCCTACCGATCAGAGAGAAGGGTTCAGTAGAGATCCTAAGATGCATCTACATACGGGAGATCATACGGCTTCATGTTGTGTCATCGATGATCATCTCTAATCGAGATGCTCATTGCACTTCCGGGTTATGGAAGGGGTTGCTATAGGATTTCGAGATGCAGCTTCACTTGAGCACCGCCTTACATCCTCAGACGGATGGTCATACTGAGAGGAATATTCAAACCTTCGAGGATAGGCTCCATGCATGCATCCTAGAATTCGGTTTTAACTGGGAGGATCACATACCCTTAGTAGAGTATGCATATAACAACAACTACCACTCCACCATCGGGATGACACCTTTAGAGGCACTTTACGGCTGACCTTTCAGATTGCATGTATGCTGGATTGACCTAGGGGAGTAAGTACTTCTGGGTCCAGACATGGTGCAGGATACGACATAGAAGGTGCAGATCATCCAGGAGTAGATGAAGACTTCACAGAGCAGGCAGAATTCCTATGCTAATAGGAGATGGAGGCCACTGGAGTTTGAGGATGGCGACCACATCTTTCTACAGGTCTCACCTCGAAAAGGTCTAAGTAGATTTGGTCAAGGAGGAAATATGTATCCATCTTTCATCTGACCATTCCAGGTCCTCAACAGAGTAGGAAAGATGGATTACCACTTGGATCTTCCACCTCAGCTGCATTGGGTGCACGACGTCTTCCTTGTATCTCAGCTGAGGAGATATGTGCTTGACCCATCCCACATCATCGACCACGGGGAACATGAAATTGATTATGGGGCGACATTCACAGAGGTTCTAGTGGATATTGATGATCGATAGGAATGGGTCCTTCTTGGATGGTCGATACCTCTGGTGCACATTCGCTGGCAGCACATGACCCTCCAGGAGAGCTCATTGGAGCGGGAGGCTCATATTCATGCTCAGTACCCCCATTTTTTCTCTTAGTGTGAGTTGTAGCTTACAGGGACGTAAATCCCTGCGGTGGGGAGAATGTAAAGACTTGGAAATTCCATGGAAATTTTTTTTCTTAAATACCTGGGAATTTTACGAGTCGGCGGTTTCTGAAGGTGTTTGATTCTGAGGCCCAGTGTACCCGGAATCAATTTCTGAATTTTTTTCTGGTACATTTAGTAAATGTATGACTGAGATTTTATTTCTTTTGAACTGGTTCTCGGAACTGATATCTGAGGGTGCCATTGAACTTGAAGCGTCAGTGATTTCTTAGTGATACCAATACTACAGTTGTGTTTAAACGACAATTGAAGTTAGTTTTTCGGGTTTTTTAAATTAAATACAAATAAAAGTGTTACTTTATTTTTATTTGGGGTGGTTTAATACTCCAAGGGAAGGGTGGTGGTGGGGACCACCCGCGCATAACCTCCCTTGGGAGGAAATTATTAGGTGGGGCCCACACAAGATTTAACCATCTTGTAACTCTCCATAAAGTGGGGGAAACCCTTGAACATCCCCTACTAATTAATGTGCCAACCCCCTTAATTATTTAATTGAACCTATTTTAATTAATTGTCACCCATTTGAATTCTTTCGAATTCATGTCGACCATTAAAATAAATCATATGCTATTATTTTGTTTTGGGTTGAAAATTATTTTGGGGTGGAGATTTGGAGAATTCTTGGAGAACTTCATCTTCTCCAACAAAGAATGCAATGAATGCCATCTTCGAATTTGTCACCTCCAACACATTCCAACGCACGAGTTCGAGTATTTGGAGTGCGTGATGAATGTGAAGAATAACAAATCAATGCCCACCTTTTTCCACGCCTTCTTCAACATTCATCAAAACGAGGTAGGGATTTGGGTTTTATGTTCTGTTCTTCATTGTTCAAATTGCGGAATGAGTATTGCCTATTGTTTATCATAATAAAACGGAGGGTGCGGGCCGTACGAACACGGCCTGACTCCCCCTTCATTTCTCTTCTTTTGAAGGAGAAGGTGGCGGTGCAATGGAACCACCGGACGAACGGGACGGGGCAGATAGGTCGCGGCGATATGAGTGGTGGTCGGCAACGAGCCGACCACGGGAAGAACCGGCGGCGCAAGGGCAGCCGTGTCACCGGAGGAGTGCAGCGCCGTTGCACTGCGCGGGAGGATCAGGTGTGGACAAGTGGGCTGCAACGGTGCCGGAAGGGCATGGTGTCATCACACCGCGCCTTAGGAAGAATCCACAACCACGAAGGCTACGGCGGTCGGACGGGATGGGCGCGGCGCCGTCGCGCCTCGCCGGAGAGGAAGTGAAACCAAAGGCCACGGCGGACGGAGGAGGGCGGTCGACTGAGCCAGCCACCGACGGGCACTCCACAAGGAGGGACCCTTTGGGAAATGTGGTTCACCGAACCGACACTAGGCACCGGTTCCTTTGGAAGCCGGGGGGGGCGTGGCACGCCCCCACCCCATACTGTGGCCAGCCTGGCCACGCTGGCCCGCCGGCCAAGCCGGCACCGGGACAGGCCGACACAGGGCCGGGCCACCACCAAGCTGGGCCACCACTGGGCCAGGCCGTCCCATTGGGTCGGTTCGGACACGCATACCGGGTTGGACCCTTATCCTGATCATTTAACCTGAAATCGCTTTTTCGTCCGTATCGTGGGCTACGAGTGTCCAATCGACGAACTGTTTTGGGTGACGGAAATCATAGAGAAATAATGTTATTTGGAATACCCCACATAGAGTTTGGACACTATTGGGGTACAAATAGGTTGGTCTGAACCAAAAAACCAACCGGGACCCTAGAGCAGAAATGCCAATAACTCACAGACCGGGCGCCCAATTGACGCGCCGTCTGTCGCGTTTGTTTCTTTATGATGAGACGGAACTACGGGATACATCAACTCGAGACTTTGTGACATTTGATGTATCAAAATTTGGCTTGAGGAGCAGACCCTCCCAGAATCGAGCATGCTGTGTGCGGGAACCCTATGGCTGGCTGCGATAGAGATGATAGGATCTTACGTGGACCTACTACTGCACCATGATCCTCTGTGGTTCGACAACGATGATACTATACCAAGATCTTCTGTGGGTTTGACAGCGAAGAATTCTATACTGGGATCCTCTGTGGGTTCAACAGCGATGACTTCTATATCGGGATCCTCCATGGGTTTGACAGCACTGATACTGTTCCAGGATCCTACGTGGGTTCGAAAGAGCATATGATACAGTGGCTACAACTAATAATCTCCAACCCTCTACATGAGTTGTGTACCTATGTGAGATGATTCTTTTCCTTCAGTTGGTAACATCGGGATGATTGAATTTACTTCCATTGTGGAATGGGTTGTGCTTGGGCTCGAGTGTTGGGGTCAGACTGTGATTGGTAAGTTAGGTATATGAATGAGCATATACCTATGTAGGGATGGTTGAAACTTCGTGATTGTATATTAATTCTATGGTTTATCCTTAGTGGATTCTGGGAGACCATAAGGGGTATCAGGGTCCCATACAGAGTATTTTTATACTCACCCATGCACGGGCTTCACCCGCACCTTGTTGTGTTCTGTGCAGACGACGGTCAGTAGTGATCGAGGCTGAGGGTGACGGATGGAGGCTGCTCAAAGCTGGACTAGACAGGACGTACATCAGGGAAGAGTTGTTCGAGTTCTGTACCTACCCGTCAGGAAGGATTCCCCAATGGATGATCCAGGAGTTGTTTTCCCTTTTTTACTTGTATTAGTACTTGTTGTTCAGTTGGGTTTGTATACTATCCCACTTACTTTAAGTACACCTTTTTTTCTATATTAGTACCTGTTGCTTCTACTGCTTGTGTTCAGACTGTGTGTGTTATAGGTTTAAAGGAAATGCCTTCCCTTTTTATCAAGGATTCTCCTTTCGTTCTAGTCGCCAGCCCCTGGCCTATGGAACGCGGGCATGGGGTAGTCATGGCACGGGCCCCGAGGACATGTCCTGATAGAGATCACATGCAATAAAGGACAATGGAAATTAAATATAAACTTACTGACTATCAAAATTGATTTGAGAAGTTAAATAGTTCTGCCAAGATACCATTTTATACCAATTGTACTAAATACAAAACATTGAAATCCATTTTGAAGTAATATATATTTAAATCTACCAGTAGATGGAGTGACACAAGCTTTACAGAACTACTTTTTCTCTGTAATGATATGATAATGGATGAAATTAAACTACCAAATCAAAAATATGACTCTAAATGAATGTTATATTCAATGGGAACGATCTCTAAAAAATACACACTTGTCCAAAAGTAATGTTTCTCTTATTGTCACATAATAAAAATATGATTACCATAATCATATTAAAATCTTAATGAAATCAAAAAGTACTGCAGTACAATGATTATATATATCACATTATTCTTATAACCATAATATAATCCATGAGTCCAAAAGCACCAATACATTAATTATTCCACTTCAATTTTAGTAACAGCATATGATTGTCCTTGATCCCTTGGCCTTTTCTGAGGTATGTTTTCCTGACTCTTAAGACATTCATTTTCATAATTCCATATTTCACTAAAATTGTAGCATTCAACATTAATAGCCTCTTTCTTTCCCTTGTAATCACGCACTTGGTGACCTTTTTCTCTACATTTATAACAAACTCTCATTCCTTTTAGGCAAGTACCAGGGTGATTTTTTTCCACAATTATCGCATAATGGAAAATCTTTCTTTCCCTTTTTCCCTTTATCTGTCTCTTGTTCCACCATTCTCTTCTTCTCTTGCTTTACTTTATTGTAATAAGATTTAGAGAATTCCTTTTCTGTCTTGATAGCACATGAGACTATTTCTTCGTATGTTGAGAAATATTGTGATACTAAAGCTCGACGGAGAAATGGTTTTAACCCATCAAATAAACGGTCAATATTATTTCTTGGGTTATGTATATAATATGCAGCATGCCTCGCTAACCTTGTAATATTAGACTCATACTTTGTGACATTATCATCCTCCTTTTGTCTCAGACACAAAAATTGCCTTTCCATATCTCCTCGATGGTCATGAGGGAAGTATTTTTCTACGAAAAGCTCTTTGAACACCCTCCATTCCATATTTGATACTTCATCATCTTCCTTTGTATTTTGAATGAACGACCACCATTGACCAGAATCTCCAGTGAGGTGGTAAAATTCCATGACAACTTTCTCCCTTTCGCTACTCCCCAAGGTGTGGAATATTTTCTCTAAGGAGTTTATCCATTGCTGAGCTACTAATGGATTTTTACCCCCATTAAATGTTGTCGGTTTTTGCATAATGAAGCGGTCTAACATTGATCCTCCACGTTGCGGATTAGGGTGCTCCATACGAGTAAGGTTGTTATTCATAACCTGAGTGAGTTGTCCCAGTATGGTAATAAGTTGATCAGCACCAGTTGTATCTCCAGCTCCACAATAATTATCTTGAGCAGGAGGGAAATCCCTACACGGAGTGCGTGCATTGATACGGTTTCCATTCCTCCCACTAGGTGCCATTTCTAAATAATGTCATAAACTAGATTAGTTTATGAATTAAAATACACAATTCCATACTTGTAAAACACTTATCATAAATTGAACTATTTATGGATATAATCCTTAATCATAAAAATGTTTTCTTTGAGGAAGTATGTACTCATAAGCCCTTCATAATTGTTTGTAAAGAAAATGATAAATATCCTAAGCATATCCCCCGGGAGTGTCGTAACCAAGCGTGTAGCAAGGACCATTTTCGTGCACCAGTTCCCGTTTGAGTCTAGATCAAAGTGGTGTTTTCAGGTTTTACCCCTAGGTACATCTGTGTAAGAGCGGCCTCTACCTGCTCGTATCCAGATAGGGATGTATTCCTCGGAAAACTCACAAAATCTCTATAATACCAAAATTCTAGGAAGTTCTTCTATACTAATCCTCAAATTCTATCTTAGTGATATGTGCTCTAATCAGAGCTTATCTAAATATAGATTCCAATGTTAGTACTAAACTATCTCTGATACCAACTGTAACACCCCGACCCCAGTTACCCAGAGTCGGTGCATTACTTCGTAACATTGGAATGATCACAAAGATCAAGTCTCAAAAGACCGATTAGTTTAATAGCCTTGAAACACTAGATACATTTATAATTTTTACATTGCATCATAAAGTAATAAAAAACTACAACAACATATTGTCTTCATATCCCCTCATATTATCCCTTCAGGTCATTCATAAAATAATTTTTCACATCCTAGAAAAATTAAACCATTGAAAGGGGTGAGCTCAGATACTCAGTGAGGATAACAAATTAGCGGAAGCTTTCATAAATAAACAAAAACATTTAAGGCAATGTATAATTAAAACAAAAGCCTTTTAAACATGAACTTCAACATAATATGGAAAAAGTAAAATGAAATAATTCCATTTACTTATTCACATGGATATTCTACTGGTCGAATAATCACCTGCAATATCAATAACCACTTTCATAATGATGGAATGCACAATGCCAGACTATCATAACCACATAGCCAAGGCCTCGTGCTAAGACCACAAATAAGATTTTTTCAAAGCCTCATGCCAAGACACTAGTTTGTCTCATGTGACATACCGATGCATCGAGGAGATATAGCGATCTCCACCCTTCACTTATTAATTCCAATTCATTCCTCATATTAACAGGTTTAAACATATCATAAACCATAACATAATCATATCACATAGAACATGCATAAATGAAACATAAAATTTCCACATTTCAATTACACGATATCAATACAACACATTGATATAATAAAAAAAATTCAAAACCATTTTCAATACCAAAATAAAACAAAAATAAAATTTTGTAATTATTTTTCATTAAAAAAGGTTATGGCTTGTAGAGGAAGCCGAAACTCAAATAATGGTCACGATGGCGGAGAAGTCGTTTTCGCCGCATACGTACAACAAGAAAAACATTCCTTTTTTTCGTTTAGTAAAATGCTTCGTATAAAAATATTCCTTTTGAATAAATGTAAAAGTCAAAGGGGTTCATACACCGTATAAAATAAATTTGTGTATAAAACAAAATATGCCTCAATGAATGGAGATTGAGACAAAGTACCTTACTAAGATCATTTTTTAAATAAAATAGATCTATAATGTGTATTCACTATAAGTGCACATAATTAAATTACAAATACAAGATAGGATATAATAATATCATGACATAATTTGAAAGTAGGAGATTAACCCAAAGAACGGAAATTGGGTTAAGAAATTCCCTTACCTCATGTCCGACTTGACTTGACCGCTCTTTAACCTCCGGAATAATAAACTAGAGTTAATATATATTTTCTTAAGAACCTTTTCCATGTTAATTATTACTTTTATATCACTTATTACCATTTTATGAACATTATGTAATTATTTAAGTTAATAACGGTCATTTTGTCGATATTTGGTACTTGAGTCAAAAATAAACTTCTTATAATTACAAGTTGTTCATGTGTTGAAATATCAATTATATCCAAAATTATATTCTTGATGTAGATATCATATATATCATATATATGCAGTATATATATTCATTTATAATATTACATAACATTTAGAGGTAAGAAATGAAATGCACCGTTCATGGAGACGGTAAGCCGTACATACGCATGAACGCTACTTTAATTTCTATTTCATATTTAATGGAATGAAATCATAATGATATAATGTTATATTATAATTCCAGTATAATATAATATCTATTATCATTTACTCCATCCTTTATACATCCCACATATGGCATTAATGAGTCAAATCACTTTGAGGGGGTGGTAGTCCGCACTTCCTAAAATGAAATTATTTCGTTTACCCATAATGGAAATCATAAAGGTATTCCATAAATGAAAAATAAATAAGCATAAGGAACAAATAAACATAACATATATCATATATAAAAAATAGTGTCATCATAATGTCCACCATGAGAGGTGTTAAAAGAATACTGAACAATCATCGTTTTGTGAGGCAGTAATTCGCCACCCACAGAAACAGTATGTTCATTAACCATTTGACGAAGGTGTGTGTAAATGTAAATAAAATCCATCTCATAACAACATCCTATTACATTGAAGATACTTATTTTGTTACAATTGAAAATAATAAAAAGAGTTTAGTGGGTTGGAGAAGCAAAATAAAACAAAACAACATTAGAGAAGACATTACCTTAAAATCGGGTAACTCTTTTTGATTTGAGCCAAAGGCTTCCTTGGGAAGACTTCTGACCAAAGTGAGGGTTATAGGAGTAAGAGTGGGAAGTTGAGAGAGTATTTGGGCAGAGGTTGGACGAGCCAAAAGGCTGTTATGGTGTGAATAAGGTGGTAGTGGTGGGGGCCTTTTATAAGAGGAGAGGAGGGGCACTCTTGGAAAGACATGAAATGTTACTTTATTATATAATGAGTTTCAGATTTTAAAGGTCTCACACTTATATATTTCGAGGATAACGTGATAAGGGTTCGAAATATACTCATCCAATAGGTTTTTTACAAGTGTAAGTCTTAGATTTTCCATTATCTTTTCATTTTATTTAAATCGTTAATTAATGAGGTAATCGCTGCATCATCATGGTGTCATAAATAATTTAATTTATTTAATGTCTAAAAAATTATAAAATAAATATCACGATGTAGGAAATATTTTTATCTTTCTAATGAATATTTATAGTAAAAAATATTACTTGTATAACCCCATTTAAAAATTGTTTTAGTAAAACAACTCATGTTTGTGACATTTTTATTTTAACATTAAATAAAATGTTTTTAATGTCATTTTCCTACCAAAGTGTCTCCATGGGGTCCCTAATTGACCCATTGATTGTCTTTGTCGGACATGACTCATCCAATAGGGGTAGGACAAGTGTAAGGGTATTTTCATATTTTTATATTACCATTTTTACCTTAAATTTCACTAATTACCTTTAATCGCGATTAATTAAACTTAAAAGTTACTATTCACCAAAAAATAATTTTAATCCCATTGAACCACATTTTACTTATTAATGGAAAACATGTATGTCAGATTTTTGAAAATCAAATCACAAAAGTGGTAATGGTTCATTTAAATGAAAAATCGATTTTTTAACTACCACTTAGTGGTTTCACTATTCATCAAAAATTGATGTTTTTCAGAACAATGCAAAAATTTCACCCTAAGCTATAATTGATATTCCAAATTCAAAAATTATGTCTATTTTAAAAAATTCCAAACATATAATTTGAATTAATTAATTTTATAATTAATTCCCGCGGTCACAACAAATAGCATGTTTTTAAGAAACAATATCTATCAAAAGATTGACAATTGTTTATGTCCAATTTGAAAGTGAAATTAATTCTAATGAACACCATTGGATAAATTGGTAAAAATATATTCTAATTATACTATAAAACCACTCAATAGTAAAATTTATCACTATAAATTATTTTGATTAAAAAAGTTGTTTTTAAGTATTTTTCACTATTCATAAAAAATTGGAAGTTCTCAGAAAAATACCAAAAATTCAACATAGGCTAATTTTGATATTAAAAATCCAAATATGAAGTCCAGTTTGAAATATAAAATATATATAATTTCAAAAAGTGGGTATTACTATTCATAATGGGTATTTTGATTGGTCGTGGTGTGTTAGAATCTCGAACTTGCGTACAATGCAAGCTATTGCATTATTGATTGAGAAGTGTATCATGGAAGCTTGTGGTGTTACATTACAAGTGCATGAGAACCATTAAAATAAAAATTTAAATTCAAATATAAATTCAAAAACATAATAAAACGAATTTTCATCTTCCCAAATAACATATTGAATATTTGTGTAATTTAGGACCTATTATCCACCAATTAGGTATTTAAATAAATTACTAATCAAGTATTAGTAGCCCGTGATACATTAAATAATCCATTTCATCAAATTCATTGATCATATAAAACTCTTAACCAACCATGAAGTAATCAACTTCACCCATACATATTGTAGATCATTTTAGTATAAATTCTATAAATTATATTTAAAATTGTTCTGGAAAACATTATTTGAAGAAATTTTCTCCACTTTATATTTTATATAGGTTTTTTCTTCACACACTAGGATAGGTTCGGTGATATAAAACTCTATGGATTGAACCATTTAATAATGAATCCATTATTATTACCTTGGTATACGGTTCTGTAACTTTTCAAGGAAGTCTCAAAAAGAAAATTATAGGTGGACCATGATGTAGTGCATTCTGATTTCATACCCATAAAATTACTCATCATTATAACTCATAATTACTTCATCCATGTCCTTTTTCTTTTCCTCCAATTAAATCATTCATTTAAATTATTTAATTTAGGGTAATTATATGTGATCCACATTATCTAAGACGTATAATTATCCCTTCATTCAAATTATTAATAGGGGATCCCATATATGATCACCCAATATATGTATAAGCCTCTCCATTTATCATAGGGAACTTATCAATTGAAACACCCTATGAATTTTAAATTTCATAGTTGATCTCCAAATTTCAAAACTGTGGGATATTCCTAACTATAAAATTTTTTACTATGGTCTTCTCCATCAAACTATGAATTACTAAATTTTTTGTGTCCTGAGATTCCCTGCAATTTTCACATATCAAACTAAATCAATACATTTTTTCTTCTTTGTGTTTTTTAGGTTACATTCACTTCAAAAAGAATTATAAATCAATTTTAAACATAAAAATTATTCCATATTCTTATCAATCACTCCAAAAAATTTGAATGAAAATTAATTAAAATAAATAACATGTAACTGTTGAATTTAAATAAGATTTACATTTTAATAATAATAAAAATAATCATACCAATTTCATGTGTTCTCTAAAACATATTATAATCATGATTTCAGAATACTTATCATGCAACTAAAAATCACTAGATAATCACAATGACTCTTGACCTCAATATCCTCCTTAAATAAATATTGTTCTCAACAACATCATCCTTGGGATTTTTAAATAAATAATTGAACATAAATATCATTTCATACATATTTTTTTTTATAATTAAATCATCATTCAATGATTATAAACCTAAATGAGTGAAATAAATGTAGTAGACATGAAATTTGAATAATAAAGTCATGAAGGCCATCAAAGTGACTTATATCCACTTCAAAACATCTTTATTTTATCATGGATATTCATCCAAATCACATAACTATTATATACACCTATATATAATGATTTCCCATGTAATGTCTAAAAAAATAGGTTATAGTGGCTCAAAACTGACATATCACACCCACACACAGGCTGAATTCATTCCCTTTTCCTTTAAAAAATTCAATAATTTATAATCTCTCTTAACAAAAGATAAATTATTTGAATTTATTTTTCCTTATATTAATTTAATTAATTAATGTGAAATAGGATAAAATATTATTTCTTACAAATTCCAAACAAAATTTCTAGATAATAAGATAATGAGTGGACTATGTAACTATATAATATCAATAGTAGGAGGGATGTTGAAATTAATCATTCAATTATAGTTCAAATAATATATCTATAATTCATTCTTCTATAGAATAATCACCACTTCCAAAACTACATGCTCTAATATATTGTTAGAGAAGTGATATCTAATATTAACTTTATTTTACTATAAAAACTAAATTATTATATTTAACTAATAGATAACACATTTATGATAACAATACCTGAGTTGTTGAAGAATTATTTTACCTTAATATATAATAAATGAATCATTTTATAGAATAATTGGGTTTTCATATTTTTTTTTAATAAACTTAGTTTACTCTAGTAGTTTATATGATCACTGAAAACTACCTCTTTTATTGTTATTCCATTCACTTTTCTTGAACGCATATGATTTCACTAGATATACTCCTACATTCATAAACATTTCTAGTTGTATCCACATTAATAAACCCAAATTGATCATAAAATGCATTGATATAATATTTTACCTCCTAATTAATCTTTTTTATATTCAAATAAAAACATTTCCAGGATAATAAGTGACTCATTAGGTAATCTCTAAATAATTCCACAAAGTTTAACAATGAATAAAATATCAAGACACAAAACTATCAAGTAGGAAAAAATCCTAATAATTTCTTCAAACACTCTTGAATCATCATTATTTCCATATTTTTCTATAGGGATCATGGTTCATAATGAAATTTACATTTAAAAATACTTATAACTCTCCCTTAATGTTTTTTCAAATGTTATCAAGAATACATCTCTTGAGATAGGAAAATATAATACTTTTCTATGAAATTTGTAAACATAATAAATAACTCATGTCTCTGATCATGGATAACAGAAACATCTTCATAATATCAATGGAAAATTATTCACCATTACCAAATCCATTTTATGAAATTTTTACATGATATATTATTCATATAACAATTTAATATAACATATCATCTTTTTTAGATGTTGTTGTCCACTCCTTCTTTCCTGAAAATCAGTGTCTTAAAAAATTAACCAAGTATAAAATTACATGATCATGTGGATTACATTGTCCCATAGACTACCTTCATGAACATGAAAACAAAATTTTTATCATCTCCATGAAATAATCTATAAGTTTTCTCAATGTACACCTACACCTATGAATGTCTATTTCACGGGATTCCTTCCATTTTCATCATCCCCCTCTCCTTTCCCATTCACAGTGTTATCAAACTGAAAAAGTGGTCACATAAAATTATTCATTTATGGGTTTTATATAAATTACCAATTTTCATTCTTCTTTGTCTAATATAACTCATCATTTATATAATTGATCCAATCTACATTCTCTGAATCTCCATTCAAATTCATCAGTTCAACCAGAAATATTAATGTTGTATTAGTTTTTTTATCTAAATGTTTTTCGAGTTTGAATCATATGTCCATAGTGGATAAAAATATTAATGACATCCTCAAAATTTTAATGATTGGATAAATTTTCAAAGTTTCTCCACATTACATGAAATTAATGAATAGTAATATTTAATCTATACTTATTCTAAATTCATATCCTTTTCCTAAAACTCATCCTTATTATCATAAAATTTTAATATTTCATCATTACTTGTATAATATAATTTTGGATATGTATGTATATATATATATATTAATATGTCTTCATTCCTTAATTTCTCCAAAACATCCACATAAGACAAATAGAAAAGCTACGTTTTATCTTTATTATATCTATGATATCATCTTATATTTAAAGGATAACCAAGGAAGATAACATCAACTCCTTTTATTTTGGCTTCCAAACAATATCGCCTTTTATATTAACAAAAAAGTGATAGCTAATAATGAAATTTATGATAATCATTGGTCTATCTAAAAATTCTTATGTTATATAGTAATATTTGAATTATGATATCATATATATATAAGGGTTTTTAATTTAAAATATTATACCCATTTATTTCCTCTATAATAATCAATATGTATTATATTCACTAGAAAGTGTGAGACACTACAACAAAATTTATATTATTTCTTTCTTTTAGGCACACCATATTTTTAGGTTTTTGATGTCCTAGTGAATAACATCTCTTATAATGTGTGATTGGAACATTACACTCTTTAATTCATCTCTAGTATCCTTCATTAGAATCATTATAGAGAATCGTCAATCTTTTTATTAACCGAGTTTTTTTAAATTCCTAAAAATATTAAATTCAAAAAGGAAATAATGTTTAATCAATATAATACATTAAATATTAGTGAATTAATTAATTAAATGGATGAATTAAATTTATTAATTTGTTGGTTTCTTCCTTTTGGGCCTAGAAATACCATAATATTGCAACTCTAATGGATAAATTATTTGATTTTATTGATAAATTTGTAACATATTTAAAATATTATCCTTTAAATATATAGATAAAAACTAATTTCATTCATTATTATTATATTATAACCATATAAATTCTTTCCATTTATCATATATTCACACTACATTAACCTATATAGACTACAATTTAATGGTACAACTGAGTCTCTTCGGTAAATATTTTTTAGTATGATTTATTAACATCAAAAATTGATTTAATTTTTAATATAATCACTATATTCTCTTGAATAAATAGCCACATATCTTTCTATTAATAAAAAACTCATAATTTCATAATACCAATTTATTTATTTTTTTCATAGAAAGGTTGAGGGTCGAAGCGCCCTTTTATTGAAAAAAAGGAAAAGAACCTCTTTTTTGACTAGGTAAGAGGGAACCTATTACAGAGAATGGAAAATTACCAAATGAAATATGAATAAAAAGTGGAAAATGGGATATAAGATCAAAGGAAATAGAAATCTAAGCAAACACCTGCCCAGCCTTGTTGCCCCCCTGCCAAAGGTTCATCCGTGAAGAAGTTGCAAAGGATGAATCACCCCCTTTTCCAAGAAGTTGCACCGTGATGGCAGTACAATGTGTCAGAGTACCTCTCTAATCAACACAAAGTGTGAAGGAGAGCTGGATGAAAGGCGCCAGTACACCTTTCCCTCAAAAGAGCTGCCCATCAAGACAAAACATGAAAAGAATTCAACTAATGTCACCAATGTGATGTAGGATCAGACCAAAAACAAAGAGAAAACCATGGAAAGGAACCCATAAGTCAATCAAGAAGATGGAAAATGGCTAGATGATGAATGTCAACACATCAATCCCCCAAGAGAGGCCTCCCACCTAGCGACACCTGCAGGAAGCAATGCCGAACCAAATGCAACATGGAGAAACAAGAATACGCAAGGAAAATAGCATCCTAAGATCAAACAACGCCATTGGAACCCATGAAAAACATGAGTAAATCACTCCTGAAAACACCACCATTGCAACAGAAAGCATGGAAAACCAAAACATCCAAGAACCAAAACTTGATCCAAATAGAGAATTCAAACAAAAACATCCATCCCAGAACCTTCAAGGTTGAAGCAGAGTCATCAAACAAGGAAAACCAGCAGCACATACCAAGCAGGTAGCAACCAAAGAACCTTAGCAAGAAAAAGGAAATTGACAACCCCAAAAATCGAAATCCAAATCCTACATCCAATCTATCAGAAGCCGCAGCTCGATGGAGCCCAAGCAAAGCTCAGAGTCCTTCACTGCCGCGCAGAGAAACACGACAACCACGAGATCTCAGATCTGAAGACAGATCAGAAGGTAGGTATGAGTACCATTCCACTCAAGGAGGAATAATCTTTCACCCGCAAGACCCAAAGGTTGAGAAACAAAAGATTAAAACTCCACCGTGGAACCACGGTGATGTTAAAAAATCCATCATCGAAGGATGAGGAGATGAAGTGAAAATGTTGTAGACCTGTCCGAATCAAGATGAATGTGACACAGCCGGTTCGAATCCAGAGAGTGAATACGAGGCCTTGAGGACCCGTAGCGAACGTGGGATGAAGTAATCCGGGTCATGGCTAGAGAGGAAAACCGAGGCCAGAAGGTGCCGGAGGAGGAAGGGAGGTCCATTGGGAGAAACCCTAGGTACGCTTCGAGCTAGGGGAGTGCGGCAACATTTTTATTCAACCAATCAATAAAAAGAGTATTCTTTTACCTCAAATTTTTTCTCCAATATATTTTAAACTTAAAATGGTTATTATCTATCATAATTAAAATGAAATGTCAATGAACCTTGTTCTCACTTTTTATCATGATAATGAATCTTGAAATCTCATATCATATGGGTATGAAATTAATAAAACATTATTGATTGATGTTTATTTTTATAAATTTTGTGTGAATGATAAAATCTAATTAATTATCATTCCATTAGTCTTTCTTCATTTAAAATATATTTAATTTACATTAATATTTTGGTGGGTAGAAACAATACCATGAAAATTTCTAGAAACATAACCATGAATGTTATATCTTATACATACCTCATAATGGTTATAATGATTTCTCAATCATAATTGTTTTGTTTTAAAATTTCTTATGAAATATTAATCATATAGTGGTTTGAACCCCCTACCATAAATCTTTGTCTCTGATTACATGTGAACTATTATTGATAAAATTAAATAAAACCGTATCTTCATTTAATTTGTTAAAATCCTCATTAATATGAGATGTAGCAATAAAAGGAATATTTTTCCTTCTTGAAAGATTGTAATTTACATTTAAATTTGTATTTTTCTTTAATTCATTGAAAAATTATCCTTGTCTCCCATCTCTAAAAAAATTATAGAACACTCCCAAAAAAATTATAAATTCAAGGATTCATTTTTACACTTTTTTATCTAAATTTTCACATGACTTTTCATTAAAATCTATGTTCCAAGAGTTTTTATATTTCATATATATTTTTTCTTTATCAAAAATTAAATATCAATTATTTTCACCTCTAAAAATTCTCTCTATCTAATTTTTTATTTATATTATATAAAAATGCATGAATTCAATTATGAAAGTTGAATTTAAATTTTTTATCAAATGAATAACCACTTCTATCGATTCTTGTTGAATATTACCAATATTATTCCCATTTTCATTATAATTAATTTTTATGAAAATATTAAACATATTATATTCCATTATTATTTTCATTAATCTGATAATATAATTTATCAACTATAAATCATTTTGATTATGTAATATATTAACTCTGATAGATAATTAATATTCTATCATCAATCCATTATTCACTTTTTATAATTATTTAATTTTCAAGATACATCAATGAGATTCCATTTCACCAGAAACACCATTTTGATTTATTAAATTCATCCATCAATATAGTTTTCATCACATCTACATTTATTTTCATGTATCGTTATTTTCATCAATTTTTCACCACCTTCAAAAATGTATATACTTATCTCCTATGCTCACTATTATAATTTTTTCATTCATTGTTAGGGAATTTATGTTTGTGAATTTTCTAAAAATATTACATTTACCCTATGATGAATATTTTGTTGCATTAATCATATAAAAATATCATTGTTTCTCATCCACATCATATAAAAATAAATTACATCAATTTTGAGAAAAAATTGTTGAAATATCAAATAGCTCAAAAATTTATACACATAAAAGATAACAATTATTGACACAATACTTTTCCCCATCTCATTTTTTTTAAATTTCACATCATTTTATCATTTTCCTTTTCAATAGGAACTTTTTTATCATAATATCCTTTTTAATATAAACATTCTTTTAACACTTTCTTTTATTTGATTATGTGAAGGATATGTACCTTTTATCTATTCATTTATTGTTGAAAGGAATAAATATTCTTACTTTATAGTTCATTAATATGTTATGTATAAAATATAATGAATTTTTATAGAATTAATTTATTTATAGAACCAATAACTTGTCATTTAACCAATATGTAAAATGAGTTATATCATCTTAAAAACCATTGAATACTCTACTATTTCACCATAATACCAAATATTTACCACAATATCATTAACTCTGTAGAATAATTTATCAACTAAATCATAATCATTTATCCTAAAATAATAATATTTCAATATAAAAATCTATTATATAGAATTATTTATATTTGTTACAACATTATAAATTTTCGAAAAACTTATCCAAAATGTAATCTTTTATACTCATCCCTTTGAAATTGTGAACTATATTTTCATAATGAGATGAAGAAATAGAATTTTTAGTATGAGAATCAACATAAATTTTTATTTTACCAACATTCATAATTATAGTTTATTTAGATTTATTATGAAAATCATAATTGGTAGCCTACAATACATCAATTAAGATTAAAATATGATATAGAAACATATGATGTTTAAAAATAATATAATTTTTCTTATAAAAATTTATTATACATATTTATTAAATTATTTAATGTTTTCTGTAGTTTTAATATAAATTCAGAGTCTAAATATTTTTACACAGAGGATCACAATGTAGTTTCAAGTGATTGGTTAAGTACCATGAAGAGGGTGTGAATTAGTGGTACTTAGTTCTTAAAAATTATTTTAATTTAATTAAAAATCTATATGTGATTAAAGTCATGATCCCTCATATTTAATCCTAATATATCCTTGAAATAAATAATATCAAAGAGATCAGAACACATACATATTTATATAGATCAGTATAAATACCTTATCTGTTTTGTGTTAGTAAGATTACCAACATAGATTCTACACTATAACCGAAGGTAATTTCAAAATTAGTTTGTTAGATCCCCCCCCCCCAAGATAGTTATACCCACTTCTATAATTATCCATTAGCTGTTGGATACCCCCCCAAACTATACCTTCTTTATAGTGACCGGTTCGACCCCTTCCCCAAATCAAAATCTTCCAACAACTGGTTAGACCCCCTAGCTAAAACTTTCATCTTTAGATGGATAAATCCACTATAAAATTATATATTAAATATCATAATTCATGATCATGATTGATCATAATATCTGATTTACAAATTCATGTACCATTTCATATGTTCTAGTTTTTATCATAAAAATTATGATCAAAATTGATGGTCATCTTGGTCAGGACAACACTACTCAAGAAAATATTGTTTCATCTTCAGAAGATTGTGCCTCATGGAGTTCAGAAAAACTGACATATAAAAGTATTCTAGAATAATTATCTTGATTTAGTCTCAAATCACTATGCAATCACTAAGAATTTTATATTTCGTGTCTATTTATGAAACCTTCAACTATATATAAAATCTAATGCATGTTTTTTCTCACATTATGCATTCATTAATACCTATTCATGAAAATAAACTAAATGATATATGAATTTTCTACCTTTTATAATAATGTATCAATGAACATGAAAATATGAAATATCCTTCACTGAAATTAGGTTTTCACTATTCTAAACTCAATTGTATATGTAAACTGCTTCAGACAAACCATTCGTGTAAACAATATGTCTCTCCACGAACATATTCACCATTATTTCTGCAAAAAATTCCCTTTCACAAGTATAAAATGAGAAACCACCATTCATCATCTAACACTTCTTCTGTAATATTTTAAATTCATATTATCTCAAAGTCAAGTCATTATTGAAAATCTCTTTCATGCATGTATATCATTTCATCCATTGTTCTAATTCTTCATCTCATAAAATAATAAATCAGGTCCATATTATTTATTTAATTTTTTATGATATTTCTTCTATATGCTGATAAAAACAAAAAATGGATCTCGACATTGGTTTATGGAATCATAAACACATCATTCGAACTTGAGGGTTTTGAAAATCATAGAATGAATATGTTGAAACTCCTTTAGAATATAGAAAACTTCAAGACTATATTTCATTCTTTCCCTCTCAATAATCACTATTGGATTTTTAAAAAGGTCGTTACTAAAATGATCCCCTAAGACATATTTATAGTCTAACAATACATCGACATAGTTCTCTGTAAATAAAAAATTCCACACATCCCTTCATGAAAAGGATTCATGTGATGATGAGAAGCTCTATCACAATAAAACAATTTTTACTCCACTCTAGATATCAACCCTTGGATCTTCAATTAAAAATGAAAAATATATTTCATGATTATTTTCTCATTTTGAGTCACCAAGAAACTCAATTGGTTTTAGGAAGAGTGGTTGAATAATCCAAACAATGTGCAAGAATAAATTGGTTAATATAAGCTCCTCCAAAGAAGCACAATGAGGAAGATGATGTAGATTATTATATGATATCCATGATTAACATGATTGAATACCAAAACATATTTATATATATTAAATGAATTATGAACAATGATCCACTCAATCCTAGTCCCACATCGAACCCAACATCCATCTAGAGCCTCTTAATAGGACTCAGTGTTTCATCGTCAGTTCATGTCGGCACTGGGGTTGGCTCCCAGATCAATATATCAAATTGCATGTTCTTAAGACTAGTGTGATTTTTCCTAATATATTCTCTTTAGGGGGCATGATTTCTTTGGGTCTTATACATGGTCTCTCGTGTATTGGGTTGGTACGTTGCCTACCCCATTAATTTATCCGCCCAGTTGGTGTACCTTGGTAGGATGAATGTAGACTGCCCACTAAAGCTATGGCTGTAGTCCCCTCAATTGTATATAGGGGTGATTGATCTTTATATTAAAGAACATATTTATCAAAATAACCACCATACAATTCTAAAATAAAAATTCCAAACAACAACTCCTATTCCTCATAAATTTCTCACTATTTTTTACTTTTTTATTTTATGTGAACAATTACTAATTCAATTATTCACATTTTTTTGTACATTATAAATAGCACTGTAGTTTCCACATTTTATCCTCTACACAAATTGATATATTTTAAAAAAACATATTGAAATTAAATAAAATTCATACAAAGGAAACTTTAATATCACAAATATTATTTTTTTGTAAATATTCATATTTCAATATGTTTTCTTTTTTTTATATCCCTTATTTGAAATTAATAAAATGGCGTATTTTAGATTTCTTACTACAACCAACATATTATCCACTTCGGGTTAATCTCAAATAATGGAACCACACTCAATAAAATAAATAAGTATTAGTTAAACAACTCTATGATTACATTAGAAATCCCATTATAGAAAACAATAGAGATGTAACATAAGTATCCGGGTCACTGAAATTATATAATGTGATACCATTATCACACATGTTTTAACATCTACATAACATGGGAATTTATAAAAAAATTGTTAGGAAATTTCCTAAATTTATCACAACAAACTCATTAGAATGTTCATGTGAAAAACATATAGACCCCTTTTTATTTGAATATCAACTCTCTTATGGTGATATTTTTAAAAAAAATCATAATATGAATTTGAGATTGATTATCATTATCAAAAATTGGGAATATTTGAAAAATTAAAATCACATATTCTCCCCCTCATGGGATATATCAATCTACTTTAATTCTACAAATGTTAGTACAAAATAATTTATATAAGCGAATAAGGTGGGACCTATTTGATCATAAAAAATAGAACTCTGGATGAGATTTTTCTCTCAACCTTTATTTTTCATTCTTCCTTTTTAACTCAAATTTTGAAGGATTCTTCATCATCTCTTAGGTAGTTATGTGTGTCATGAAATATTTTGTTCCATGCCCAATTTTTTACAACATTTATACATCAATTTTCTTGTAATCATTTTTATATGACTCCACATCGTCATTTAATTTATCAATTTTCACCACATTATTTTTTTCATTGAAAAGATTTTGATGTTTTCAGAATTGTTTCTACATATCACACAATTTACTAGTGAATATATATTTATTAACATTCAAAATTATATTCTCATTTCTTTCATAGAAATATGACATGATAAAAAATAACATTCCATTCCTTTCCTTGTTAACTTCTTTAACAAATCAACTACAAATTACATTTAAAAATTCATATAAGTTTTTAATTGATTGTTTAGATGATTTATTAGGGAAACCATTCTCTTCCTAATAAGACAATTTCATCTACTCATCATTTCTCCCACTTGATTCATACCTAAGTTATTATATTTACATGTAATTCTAGAATAAATAAGATTTTGACCAAACAATCCACAATTCCCATGTAGCCATTGAACATTGATCCTCCATACAAATATAAGTTCTTCTATAACTTTCTTGGTTGTTACTTTTTCATAGACTGTATATGTTTCTACTTATGAAAAATCCTTTCAGGGGAATTACTCTTCTATTCTATTTTTGAAGATATTACCTTATTTTATTAATTTGTTCTATTTTTATATGGCCCTCTATTTCGGACCAGTATAGTTTTTAATAAAAATCTTATATTGAGTTTCATTTGTTATAAAGATAGCTTTTTTCCATAGACCCTTCTTCGCAACAGCTTTACAATAGTCACCTGTAATCTCTAAATCTTCAGTTAATTAATCCTTCATTTTCATTATCTCACTTTGACCAACAAGTCACAGAGATTGTGTCTTAGTAAATTATTACTCATTATCAAAAAGTATTTTTTGAATATCATTCACCATATTCTAATATTCTACTTATTTTAATCAATTTTTTATTCACATGAACTAATCATGATAATGTTGTATTGTGATCTTAATTTCTAATAGTTTTCTTCTTTATTTCTATATTATATATTGTTAATTTATTTTCCATTACTTCATTAATCTAAATATTGTATTTCTTACAACATTCATTATTCTATAAGGACAGTTTTTCAATTTAATTATTTAGTTTATTATTTTCATTCATGTGTTTCATATCATCTATAAGTGTAGCTTCTATATTTCATTTTAACATCCATTTTCATTCAGTTCAATCGTTAACTTCAATAGTTTCAAATGAGTCTCTAGGTTTCTCAGATTTTCATTAAAACACAAATGATTCTTAGAATATATTACATCTTCTAACTCATGACATGATGAACAAAATTAATCCATTTAACTACTCATCATATTTCACTTCTTGGAAGTAAACCATATCTTGTTATTCTTAGGCTTAATTTTTTCGTACATCATGTCCTCTTCATCTGAGTCAGTTCAATCAACACTGCTCAATGGATAGTTACAAATAAAATGACCAATTTTGTGAGAATTCTATAACTATGGTGCTTATTTTCTATTTCTTATCAATATTACCATTTAGAATTTTATTTCTAAATAAGGAATTTGTTTTACTGAAGTCATATTTAACTTTCTAATCCTAAGAATCATGTGATTATTATTATTATTTGATTCTATTTTTACCTTTTATCATGGATTGAAATGATATATCATCTCTTTCCTTTTTATTGGTTGGTACAACTTTTCTTATTTCATATGATATGAGAATATGATGAATTTCACACAATGATAGTTCTTCTAACTCATAGGAAGCAAAAATATTTGAGTAAAATATATCTAGGAAATTTCATATAATATTCTTCACAATAGTATAATCATCTATATTTTCCCCAAAACCCTTGATATTGTTGATAATATCCTTCACTCTTGGGAATTAGTCATCAATAGTTTCACTATATTCCATTTTGATATCTTAAAACATGCTTCCATATATTTGAAACCTATATTGTTTTACTTTAATATTTCCTTCATAACCATTTATCATATTTTCCATATCGCTTTGGTAGTTTATAGACCAATCAGTTTAGTGCATACCATTTTTAATAAAGACATGTATATTGCATTCTATTAATTTAAATCAATATCCATAATTCTTTTTTAACTTAATTCATAGAAACATCCTCATTTAATAAGTTGTAAGTGCACTATTGTTGCATCTCTCACATCCATGCCTATAGATAGAAGGTAAAGAAGCATCATATTTCACAAGTTGTGGTAGTTTAATCCAAAAAAGTATAAATTCATCATCTATTTATTATTTTCAAATTATAAATTTCTTATAATTTTTTCTAGATCTACAGAGTGAACCTTGGTCTGATACCAATTTGAGTGGCCAAGGGTCTATTCACTGTGAATGAAAAGTTGTGAATCAATGGTACATAGTTTTTAAAAATTATATTACTTGTGATTCAAACTCTATATCTAATCGAAATCATGGTCCCCCTTCATTAATCCTCATCCTCACCCTACAAGAAATAATAACATTGAAAACACAAAAAAAACTGCCATTTTAAAGGTTTGATACAAATCCATACACTTTATCATGTTGGTTAGACCCCCAAACACAGATTCTCCACTATAACAAAAGGTGATTACAATAGTAACTGGTTAGACCCCTAATTCTAAGCTATAAATACCCCCATTTCCATTAAGCATCCAACAGTTTGTTATAACACCTTTTTGCACCATCTTTATAGTGATTATTTAGACCCCCAGACATAATCTTCCATCAATTTGTTTGACCCCATACTATATACATCTTCATTAAATGGAATGATCCACTATAAAAATGTATATTTATGATACTCCTCCATGAAATTTATATATCATAGTAGGTGATGTACATCATCATGTACCCTTGTAATGATGCTCGTCTTCCTCAAATATATTTTGATCATAATAGATGGTCAACTACCTTAGTAATACATTTCTATGGGAAATATTACTTCTTCTATCGAATAACATGACTCAATAAATACGGAAAAACTCAAATATAAATTTATTTTGAAATAATTCTCTAGCATCAGTCTCAAAACACAGCATGTTAACTATTAATTTTATATTGTGACTTCATTTATTCAACCTTTATCTATATATTAACTACAATACAAGATCTTCTCATTCTATGCAGGTTTAATGTATTTTCAAGTAGATATGATGAATGATGCATTTACTTTATACATTTTATACCAATATATAAATGAACATAAACACATGAAATTTACTTCACCCAAATTAGGTGTTCACTATCCTATATTGAAATTTATATACACAATAATTCAAAATCCCTTTACAAAAAAAATATTTATACAAGAAAATATTCACTATTCAATCATTTAAATATTTCCATGAACATGTATAACATGTGATGCCATTGTTCGTCAGGTAACACCTCCTCTCAATGAAATCAAATCACAGCTTCACTGAAACTCAATTAGGTCACATGATACTCCTTCATGAAAATATATCATTTTTTGCATAATTCTCATTATCCATCAAACAATAGAATATGAGGGATCCTTTCTTCATTACATAACTATTTACATTGGTTTTTCCATCTATTTCAACAAACATAGTGTGGATCTTGACACTAGTTTTAAGAATTAGAAACACATCATAAAAACATCAAGACTATGAAAAGTGTTGCATAAATGCATTGAAACTCTTTTCAAATACCGAGAACATCAATCCCCACTTTTGGTATATTTATCAAAAGAATCACTCCCGGATGTTTGATAATATCATTATAACATATGAACCCCCTCAATTAAATTTATATAAAAACACTTCACCATAGTACTTCTCTTTAAACCTTTTAAAACTGCTCAGTCCTTCATGAAATGGATTCACAAGATGATGAAAATCATTATCAAAATAATTCCATTTTTACTCCACAATATATCTCAAGGTTTTTATAATCATTTAAAAATAAAAAAACGTTTCATGATGATTTTATCGTTTTCAAATCACCAAGACACTCAAACGTTTTTTGGAATCCTGGATGCATAATTCTGACGATATGGATGAAGAAAATAGTCAATAGAAGATCCAACAATGAAGCATGATGAGGAAGATTATATATATAAAGATATGATGGCCCTAATTAATCAAATCAGATGGAACACATTATTTATGTATATTAATGTGTTTTTGGATGGTGATATTATCATGATGAGTCACACATCAAACTCAACAACTTTCTAGCGCTTCTTAATAACATTCGATGTATCATAGCTGGTTCAAGTTAGCATCAACATCGATACCTAGATCCGCATATCACTCACCATGAGATTGCACCCAGTAGGCTTCTTCCCAATCTATGTTTCTATAGGGTTGTTCTTTCTTTAGGCCTTATACTTGGTCATGTAAATATTCAGTGGGAAAAATTCCTTCCCCCTTAAACTATCCTCCCTAAGTCATTGTACCTTGGGTTACTAAAGGAAGACTACCCACCTAAGAAATGGCCATAGTCCCATTAGCTGTATTGGTGTGGTATGGACATTTTCTTTATAAATATATATTTATCCTACTCACTACCATAAAATACACAAATCAAAAGTCAAAACATCCACTCCTCTTCATCATCAATTCCTCATAATTTTTTAATATTGTAAATAGTGGTCACATCTCCTAATATAATTGGAAATCTATCTTGAAAATTAATAATATCTCTCAAATCATCATGTTTAAGCCTCAACACATTTTCATATCTTATCATAAATACATATTGAAAAAAAATTCAATTCACTCCAAGGACACTTCGCACATTACTCCATAAACTATGATGATTAAATAATCTTTTGAAAGAACTCATATACTCTATAACATGATGAAAGGGACCTAAAAATAGATTTAATTCAATATGGGGTTTTTTTTAAATTCATATCATTACAAAAATTTCACTTAAATTAGAACATTAATTAATAATCAAAGTAGGTAAATATATTTTTACATGGTTCACTACAAATAATTATTAGCTACTCCTTGGGAGGATATAAAAAGTCATTGATCACACATTCATCTAGAATATTCCTGGGAATATCATATAAGTAGGTATTATACTTGAAATAATTATATAAAATGTGCCTCAAAAAAATTCACAATTTCTCCCCCCTAAAACATTGTTATAGAATCTTATTTTTAATATAAATAGTGTCTTTAATTAATTTATATCTACATCGACTTGCCATGTGATTATTTTTCATCAACATCCACATTTTCTAATTCATTTTTACATTATTAATTACCTATTCTCTCATCTACCAATTTTTTACATATTATTATATACATTTACAAAATCTATCAAATACCCTCATTAGCATAGTCTTACAAATCTTAAAATTCACATTCATTATCCAAATTTTAATTTCATATTCATGTTAAAACATTACTATTCCATCTACCACAATTTAACTTATCCCACTTTATTTGCATACTTTGGATCACCCATGACCAAATAGTTACAATTGATGTATTTAGATACATTTGAGATTGAAAATATGTGTATCCCTTGAGATATCAAATGAGAAATGTCATTAGATCCACTCAAAATATCTAACTCTTTATTGAAAAAACATGATGACCTTCCCTAAAACTGGGTTTATTCTAGTTTGTTTCATCCCAAACGAATTCCATTAAAGCCACATTAAAAATAAATTATCTGGGAGATTGTTCATCCCTGTTCAATTTTTTTCAATAATTTCATAAGCAACTCATTCGATGTGCCATGGTATATAACTCCCTATTTTGAACCTTAGACACTAGCTAAGATATTTCACTTTATATATTAAATTTTCCCTCATCTCTTAAAGGTATTCTCAAAATAATCACCATAAGTTTAACATGGAATAGTATTTGAAATTTTAATCCATGAATAATAACTCAAATATTCTACATGTTATTGAATCATCTAGAAACGTTTTATTCTAAACAAGTTAAATAATACAAAAGGAATTTTTCAATGGTGAATCATACCCCCTTTCATGATCCATAACATTCTGCTCCCCTAACCAATTAAGAATATGAAATAAATTGAATCATTAACCTCACTGTGAAAAAACTTTTAAATTTATCATACGGACATTTCTCAATATAAATTCCATAAAGAAATCACATTTTAAAAATGATCTCTCTATATCCATAATATGGAATATACCTCACAACAATATGAAATAGTTAGGCATTATGTATCTACCTTGGTCTTACTAAAGTACCCATTTATATATTCTATGGTTGTATTCACATTTTGGGGAGGATCTAACACCTATTTAGTATCTATCCATGGCGTATTGAGGTTATATGCACTTTTAACAACAAAAAACCACACTATTCAACACCAATACTACATCCATATTGTTAAAAACACACAAAACCGTTTGAATGAAAATTAAATCAATTGAAACACCATGTAACACTTATGTTTGAATATGATGTCCATTTTTATAACCAAATAATTCACAAGTACCATGTAAAAGTTGTCTCTTCTAAAAATATTTGTGGCTCTAGATAATGGAAAACAGCCCCCTATAACTCAAAAACATCCCTATGATCACCACCTCTCACACCCCAACCTTTTAAATTATTTTATTTTATTATTTATTGGATTTCATTGGTCTTTTCAATTTGAAGGTTGAGTGCATGTTTAGCATTTTTGATATTTGATGTATTAAGTGGGTTTTAGAATGTTCCATGGGCAACACATTATTGCTGGTAACCATGCGGTCGACCCGAATGCCCCTACAACTACCCATTACGTAAAATAATAAAACATTATGAGAATGAAATATAAATAAATGTTTTATACATAATAATAATAATAACTTTTTTGTGAATATAAAAACTTCTTTTAAAATTAAAATTGTTAATAATAATATTGTCATTAAAATGAATATAAATATAATTATTATTAATTTATTAATTTTTTTATTATATAAAATAAAATGAATTAAATTATGACTATAATTATTACTATTTGTTCTCATTTTTAATAATATTACTATCATTAATTAAATTAATGACATTGTAATGATTATATAATTTTTAATATTATTATAAATGTTTTCATTAAAATTTTGATGATGTTATTATTTATACAATTGTAATTATTATTATTATTATTGTTGTTGTTTTTGTTATTATTATTATCATTATAATTATTAGTATTAACATATTTTTTTTATTTGTTATTGCTGTTAATTTTATTTTAATTTTAAAGGGGGTTTAATCCCTCTTTTTTTCCTCCATGCCTCACCCCACACTCCCATTTAATATACATTTTTTTTGAATTTCTCTATCCAATAACCCTATCTCCATGCATCCCCCTCTCTCCCATTTAATGTTTTCTTTTTTGTATTCCTCTATCCAATCACCCTTCTCTTGATTCCTCCCCCTCTCTCCCATTTATTTACAATTTTTATCCCTCTCTCCATTATCTCTCTCTCTCCAATCACACCTCCCCAATTTCATTTCCCTCATGCATCACCCTTATTTATTCCATTAATTAATTTCTACTTTTTTATTAAATCCTTCTCTCCAATCACCTAATTCTCTCACGCACCCCACCATTAATTATTTTCTTTTTTTAATTCCCTCTCCATAATAACCAATATCTCCTTATTCTCTGACACATCTCCTATTTTTTATATCATGCACTCACCACATCTTCCCCATTCCCTCATGTACACCTCTTCCTCATAACCCCTTCCCAGATGCCTCCTCCCCTCTAACAATTCTTCCTATGGTTGCTCGTCCTTCCTGCAGTTTTTTCCAGTAAGTTCCTTTCCCAGATTCTACACACCACACTCAATTTGTACGTTTTCTATGTGAGGGAAATTTTTTCCCAAACCCAGAATGTTATGTTTAATGTGTATCTTGGGTTTAAATATGATTTAGGGCATGTGAATTGTCTTTAGGGTGTCGTTCTTCCACCCATTGAAGTTTCATTCCAATCACACTAGGTTTCGGTAGGTGATTCCATGTTTTTATTTACTAAATCATTTCCTAGGATTATTTTCATTTTAAATAAATTTATAAACTAGTATCGAAGTTCTATTACACCCTTTTTTAAATTACTATAGAAATTTGGAATTTATTTGATTTGTTAAAAATAGGTTTTAAATGACTTTTAGTGTAAATTCCATAATTTTTGGATACTTAGATTCTTTGTTTGAATTTCTTATATTTCTATAAGAAGGAATTGAGACCTTATGAAATGTAATGATGTTATTATGTTGCAATTATATTTTTTATTAATGAACTTGTTTTATTTGTGTTATGGCATGGTTATAATGTTAAAACACTTTTGTAATGGTTTAATGGATTCATTGTTTTATATGGTGTTCCTTTAAAATAATATGGGTAAGTGGTGATTTTAGGGGAAATACATAAATTTGAATTCATGGTGTGCATTGGATTTCAAATGAGGATTTTGGGTTTGTAGGGATTTTTGTTGGTATAGAATTATAAACATGTTAAGATGTGTTAAAAATGGTTTAATGTTTTTCGGATTTTTTTATGTTCTATAAAAAAAGTAGGTGTCGAGTTTCTGTTTTAAGGTAATTGATGTTTTCATGAATGTTTAGTTTTCCTAATTGATTTTAGTTTTCAAATAATGTTGGCCCCCTTGAGTGGTTTCTAAAAAGTATTTTAAATGTGGATTTGGTGTTTCTTTATGTGTTTTCAAAATCATGGTTTTTAATGTGTTCTATATGATTTGGCAATTCGTTTTGAAATATGATTTGGTGTGGGTCGGAGAAGGGGTAAAATCATGTTTGATAATTGTGAAGTGTTTTAATGTGTGTTTCGAACATAAGGTCTCATTTAGCATTGTAAATTTATGAGTGGTGTTTGCAAGATATTTTGAAAAAAGGTATGTTCCTAGTTGAAAAAATTAAACGTTTTTTAAAATGATTAAAAGTTTAAATGTTATAGAATCATGGTGGGCACCATGGTGTGATTTGAAATGTATGTTTATAAATATGGGTAGCCATTATAATATGGATATCCCTTAAGGGTTATAGTATATTGGTGTCTCTGTTAGGGGTAGGCAAGTGGGGTGAGATGTGTCACACGTGCGAGGGACTCTTACATACATAGTATTACTAAAACCACCACGGGTTCCTATTCATAATATATATTATCAAGTAAGGGTTACTCACCATCATTGATCAGATGGGTTGGTTCCCCCATGTACATAGAGGGGGAAGGTGGGATTTTCTACTAATTTGGTTGTGAAGGAAATCAGTGGGTTATAGAATATGGGGATCCACCATACGTTGGTTGGTGGTTCCAAACTGAGTGCATCTATTGGTTGTCTATGTATGTTCTGGATCTCCCCTGGTTATTGATTGCTTTTTTTGTTTATTTTATGCTACACTGGTTTATTTTAAGCATGTATTGTTTACCTATCTCCCTTTTTCACAGCACTGATACAACTTTATTGGATTTATTTATAAAATGGTAAACTGTTTTTGAAATAATATATTGCGTGAGTTGGTTTTCATTGTGGGGAAGACGTGTTATTTTTTTAAATGGGAAAACATTATTCTTATAATTATATTTCCAACTTCTGTCATCATACAACATTGGGTAAGGAAACCCATAGATTCAATGGTTTACTTTTTACATCCCTACTGAACATTGTTTGTGCTCACACTTATTCTTTACCATTTCAGTATCAGGTTCTGCTATTGTTCAAGATTTTCCTTATTTGATTCTCATGTGGGAGAATTTTTGTGATTTTTGATGGTGGAAACAAAGGGGTAACATGGAAATTTTTTTAGTGGGTTCTGGTTTCCAATTTTGTTCTTTTTATTCGTACTTTGTATCTGGATCGGTTCTTTGTTTATTTAAGTTTTAGTTATCTATTTTTGGAATTCTTTATTTGTTCTACATATTAATCTGATCATGGTTTTATCTATTGGTATTAAATCATCCCCTAATATATAATTTGATGCTCGGAACAGGTAGTAAGCATGTGGGGATCGGGAACGCCATTTGGAACATGTCACGGATCGGCTCAGGTGACTGGTTTAGAGTCGACCCAAGTTGATCCATGACACCACCATTCATAATCACAATACCATTCTAATGTGTATAATGGTATTTGATTTATATATATTGGGTTTCCTTTGAAAATATAGTACCACAACCTAGATAAACAAAAATTATTCTTCATGATAAAAGAGTACCTTCATTTTACCAGTTAAAATACATCAATCCGGATAACCACCCTCTCATCATTATGGGTTGTGAAATAAATGAGATGTCATGGACCTAGTTCACTCAACTATAACCATAAACAACTGGAAACATGGCCTTATGTGTGTCTACCCATATGTAAGAAGCATCCAACTAGCTATAAGGTTCCATGGTGGAATAGTGGAGAGACTATACCCTAATGATTAAAGTGTTGCATAGTGGTATAATCATAAAATTATATAGTATATCAAAATGAAATAACTAATCAGTTGAAGAATAAAATCCATCATGTAACAACCAAATAATCACATCCATCAATGTGTAATAAAAATTGATGATCATGGAATCATATACAATAATAGATACAAGTGTACCTAGAAGTACGTACAAAAACAAATACCAAAATAGTGAATGACCAATTAAGAACAATACCAAATATCATCATGAAGAATAGATTAGTACTATACTCTCAACTTCTATGCACAATTAATCAAGATTTAGTATGTGGGTTCTTTCCCTTATACATCCATGCATCCATGATGTCTTTCAGGGTACCATAAAGCTGAACCAGAAAAGTTGTGAGGTAAACTCAGTATGCCACCAATATTGTCTAATTTCATCCAATTTGAGAATATATAAAAAATAGTATATACGAAACAATAAATATGTAAGTAAAGTGTCGTAATAACCCCCATAAGTCCCATTTTTCAGGGGACACAAGTCCGCTACTGCCTGCTTCGACCTAAGTCAGATTGTCTCTATGTAATTAATCATTCATGATTCAATTTAATAATGATGTCTCCGGAACCAAATCATATCATAGGAATAACATGTGTATATAATCCAATTGGATGTGAATATGTCGATCAATAGTGTTTAATGGTCTAACTGAATCCAAACTTGTGATTTGTGTTGGTAGATGAATTGTAATAATCATTTAATCACTATACAATTCTATAAAACCTGGTGGTTTCTGTTGAGTTCCTAACATGGAAGCCAGGTTTTTTTCTTTGTGTATCATGAACCAAAAACCCTACATGCCTATCCTATAGATTCATTAATGGAATATGGTTAACACTTTAGGTGTGGTATAAAGTTATCATTCACTAAGTACATCATTGGCAGTCAATGAAGGGATCCCGATTGTCAGTCAAGTCATATAATATAATCATCTATCAAAATCTATACTTGTATATCTATACATGAGTCGTAGTATCACGAATTAAATATAATATAATAAAAACACATATATTATCTTTATATTTCCATAAAAAATTCCATGTATAACACTATTGTAATATCAGTCTTCCCTCTCTGTATATCCTGGGAATTCCATTTAAGAGTTTAAGTTTCACTTAGGAATAATAAATATATATTCTAGATGAATCTATCCATGGAGTTCAAAAAAATAACACATGTTTCGCCCAAGTCTCATCATAAAAATTAATCCTGATTTAATAATTTATTCCAACTGATTCCATTTATGGAGATCCCTAAACTCCAACCACAATCTCACTCTCATCATGTCAGTGGGAATGGTCACAGGTATACAGTTAGTCTATACCATATAATATCAGACATTCATTCAATTGGTCATCACCAATATATCAATTAAAAAACCTGAGAAGGTGGTGTAAATTAAATTAGGGTATTATGAGGTCTAGAACCACAACAATCCTCCCATTTATTTAATTAACCATTTCTATTATAAAAGATTTCTAATGATTTTGAAAGAAATAGAAATGGATTAAGTACTCGGTAAATGAAAATTTATTCCCTCTTACATTAATTGAATTCAATTTAAAATTTAGACAATTCATTGGCATATCTAAGGGTTGGGGTTTATGTACACACCTCAAAGATGAATCAAATGAAAATATCCACCCATGGTGGTTTATTCTATTTAAAAAATTCACGGAAGGGGTGTTTTGAACTCATGTTCATTAACCTATATTTGAACCTTTATAGGTCTCATAGTTCATATAATACAAGACTACCAGTTTTAATTAAGGAATAATTTCATTCAATTATGTGATGCTCAAAATCCTGAATAATGACATATTAAAAGACAAGACATTAAGGTAATTGTATGAGACCTCCTAACATAGAATGAAAGGCGAAAACTCATCCAGTATCAGCCTCTGATTTGATCCCAATCAGAATAAAATTGAAGAACGTACAGATTCCCTAAAAAGTGGGCATAAGATCCTTCACCAAAATAGTGTTTCCAAAAGAAATGAAAATAGTGAAAGGTGCAAGAGGAATAGATAAATCACTAGATCACATTCAAATAGACCAACTTTGTTCAAATATGAGTCCAGATCAATAAAATATTGATGAACCTATGTTTAGTTAAGTGTGATATCCAAAGGAAGAGGGAGGAATTCAATGTTGGAATGAAGTGGAAAATGTTTTAAAAACATAAAAATCCTTAAATGTAAAAATAATTATTTCCCCATTATTTATATGTCACGTTGTGTGGCTACACTGTTGGTTAATCCATGCATGCACCAGATACCAAGTTCTATCTCAACAACCCACATTGCATGGTGATGAATCTCATATTGTCCTATATTTTCTAGTGTAAATCATTTTTTATAATCCCACCATAGTGTTATTAAATGGGTAATTGTCACGTTTTTAAGTTTTAGTGTTATTTTGAGCATAAATCTGAAAAATGTCTAATTCTGGATTTTTGACAGATTTTTACGTCAAGGGTATGTTGGTCATTTCCTGAAAAATATAATTGAAAATTTTCTGATTAAAATTTTGTTAGAATATTTATTTTATTTCCTTCATGTTTTTCTTCTGGACCAGGAGGTTATTCGGCCATCTAGAGGGACTAAAAATTCATTGAAGTTGAACATTTTTCCGGGCGGACAGCGTGGAAACCACCAATGTAACGGAACCCAAACACGGACTACACACATCCAAATGAGGTGTTTCCACCAGGGATATGACAGGGACATATATTAAAGACTCTAAAAGAATTTTGGGGAAGTTTTGAAGTCATTAAGGAGTTTATTAAACGACATTCATTTGTAGGAACCGTCCTGGAAGCTTCGTCCAGAAAGAAAAATCGAGAATGAAAAATTTATAACTCCTTCATCCGGTTATACAATTAGCTGAAATTTTGAGGCGAGATAGAAAAGATAATTATGAACAACATTGATGAAGGGTGGAAGGCGTGAAGAGGTCATTAATTTGGTCTAAAACGCTCAATATTTTGGGGGTCGAATTCTGCCTATAAAAGGAGGCACTCACCTCCATCCCAAATCATCCCATTCTCCATCAATTCCTTCAAGGCACCAAGGAGGAGATATCCACCGAGGGAGGTCGGCCATAAATAATCCCCATTTATTTTTATGTTATTTCATTTATTTATTTTTAGTTTTCAATTGTAATTTAGATTTCTAATAAATTCATGCATTGTTTTTATTTTTGTGTCCACCGATTCACCCTCTTCTCTTCCTCTCATCTTACCATTGTAAACTATAATACTCATGATCATGAGTAACTAATAAGAGGAATATCTCAAGGGATTAATCAGGTTCTTTAACCCAAGACCATCTTCTTAATATTCTTTGAGTTAATTCTAAGGATAATTTATAGTGGGTGTAATCCTCACTGTGGTTGTCTAAAGGTTAATTTCTTAATCTACAACCATTTTCCCTCGATTGAGGAGGTGGATGGAGGGTGTGCTTGGCAATTTCTAAGTAGACTTTTCATTCATAACCGGTGTAGAATAAGGTGTGCACACATACGATGGTGTGTATACACTATGAATATTTGAAATTGGCCCATGAAGGTGCTCCCTGAATATTCTCTCAGGAGAACATCCTTTCTTCCCTAATTACATTCTGTTTAGCATTGCATGGTAATTTAGAATTAAATTTTAGTTTCTTATGATTTATGAATTTCATTTATTTTATTAAATTAAATTTATTTCATAAAATATTAAAAAAACAAAAAAATTATATTAGGTGGACTAGAAGTAGTGATTTATTAACCACAAAATCTCCTCAAAAGAACGACCTAGGTCAGCTACTATGCTGCACTTAGTATAAATATTTTTGAGAGCACACACGACAACGCTTCATCAAATTGGCACCGTTGCCGAGGAGAAAAGTGGTTTTAATTCACTATTTTTTATTCACATTGTGTAAATAATTTTTCTTTCATTTAAAAAACAACAGATAAAATCATAAATTTCAAAACCTAAAAAAAAAATTTCTTTGTTCATGATGTCATTCAATTCAAATTTTTATTCATGGACTGAACAATCTCATGTGCCAGAAAATGTTTGTAATGAACTTGATGCTCAATTTCATAGGATTAGTGATAATGTTCAAAAACTAGAGAGCCAAATAGAATGGATTTCTGAATATTTACGCACATCTCAAGAGAAATCCGAACCTGATCAAGAACCTGAACCAGAAAGAGTGGTGGAAGAGATTTCACCCATCATTTTTTATGCTAAAGAACCTGAGGAGGGTGAGAAGGAGCTACTAAAAGAATTAATCACATCATCCCACACTCAACCATTGCACGAGAAGGTTCCAGAAGTAAACATTCCAACTGATGCACTGATGGGAGGTCAACATTTTTTTGGAAGAATCTTGGAATAAATTTGTTGAAGATAACTTGAAACATGATCTTCCCATACTTAGTAATGAAACATCAGAATCTTTCTACCTCTCTCTTGATTTGGAAGATAAGGAAGAAGACTCACCTGCTAAGATTGAGTTTCCAATGGTCATTCCTGAAGAGATCAATTACCAAGATGAATTACTTGAAAGGGAATATATCTTTATTAATTCTTCATGTTTTAATCTTATTCAAGCTAAATTGTTTTCTGACATCTCTTCCTTTGAAATTTCTGATACAACACAAATGGAGCAGACCATGGATGATATGAAAGATACCACTAAAGTAGTGGTGATCATGGAAGAAGATCTGGAGAAGGTGGCGGTGGTGCGACTACCTCCTCAACAAAAATTTTCATACCATGTGGAGGAGGACACCGCCGAAGTTAACATGGAGCATCCTTATCTTTTATTCCCTCCCACTTCGAAGCTCAAATTTCATCTTTATTCTTTCTCGGTGGTTGAGAACATTCTTATCTTATTTGGGGTTCTCTACTTTCAGTGTTTAATCATGGACATCGGGAAAACTCACATGTGGTGGTTCATCTTAAAGAAACCACACCCACCTTCTGATTGTGGATAATCTACTAAAACTGCCTGAATAGGGGCAGTAAAAACCTAGCACCCGCTTGGGGGTCTAAACTAAGCATTATCTCTTTTCTTTTCTCTTTCTCATTCTTTTTATTTATTTTTGTTATGTATTTTAATTAATTTCTTGTAGTTTTAAAGTGGCTACTTCTAGGAGCTTAACTCAAGGCATCCACATCAAAAATAATGTCAGGTTGTATCTTTCCTTTCCTTTTATTTTCTACCTTTATATTTATATTTTGTTTAGTTGAAATAAGGGGTAGTTAAATTTAAGTGTGGGGGAGTGTCAACCTGCTTAGTTCTTCTTGTGTGCTTTTTAATTTTTTTTTATATTTTTAGAATTTTTAATCTTTAATGAATATTATTATCACTTTTCACACATTAGTTTATTTTGAAATAGTTGAAATGATATTTGAAATAATGGATTTTAAATGATTGTTGATGTGAAGACATTTTTCTTGAATTGGATTATCAATCATTTTTATGATTTTGACTGATTTTTGAAATCCAAGACCATAAAACACTGACTCAAAATATTTTTCCAATCCTATGAGGTATTATAAACCACTGTAACATATTCTTCATAATACCCACACTTTCTTGAGGGAAACTTGAATTTTGTGTGAGAACCAGAATTTGTGAATAATTATCTTTCGAAGCATTGGATTTCATGGAATGTATTTAAAATGATTGAGGAATCTCTTTGGCTAGCCACATTTTATCTTGAGACCAACCTTTACATTTATCCTTCGTAAGCCCTTAGATTCCATGAATTGACTTATAGGTTTTAAGCCACATTACAATCCAATTTTTCCTTACCTACCTTCACTTTTAGTATTTTTGCATGGCTATTTCATGTTAAAGTGTGGGGGAAGGGCCTTTCGTGTGAGTTCATTGGGATGTGTATCATTTATGGGTGGTGCGAGGTGTGTGTCAATACTTTGGGCAGTGGATAACAATAGAATTGGGAATGTGTCGTCATTTCATTGTGCTTTATTTGTTTCATCCATTTCTCCTTAAAAAAAAGAAAAAAATGGAGATGAGTGTGAATTCATCATTGTACAATTTTTTATGACTCATTTCCCTCTCAAAAATTAAGGGCATGAATTGTCATTCATCCATTGTATTCAATTTTCAGCTCATCCTACATGAAAAAATAAATAAAAAGAAAATAATGTTGTACCTTTCTGGAGCTTTGAAAAAAAAGGAGAAATTAGATGATATCATTCATTATAATAAATTATTGGCTCTTATACCATGTCATAAAATGGGGTGGTGAATTTTATTTCACATTTTCAAGTGGGATTGAGAGAGGAATTACATGTGTTTTTCCTTGATTTTTTTTTAAAAAATTGAGACATGGGAAGGTTTCCCAACCCATATCCCTGAAGAATTTATTCAAAAATTAAAGAGTTACAAAGTAGTCTCGAGGTGTAATGAAGATACACCAACAAGGAGAGGAACTAGATACATGGGGATAGGAAAAAATTTAAAACAGGTACCGATTCAAAAAAGAGGACCTGCGGATCTTCAAGCTTGTTCACCATTCATCCGTGTCCATTCCACCTCAATCTTATAGGGAAGTAGAATCAAAGCATCTCAACCAAGAAGTGAAGCCCCAAACTCTTGGTTGTTGAACATTCTAGGAAAAAGAACCTTCAAATCCAGAAACTGAAGCAGATGACCATCGAAACAGAACAAACTCAAAACTAAATTAATGAGGCAGATACAAATCAGCCTTAATCAGACAGATCAGATGAGAGGACAGTCCAAAAAAGCAATATATAGCATCTCAAATGCAGAACCAGCCCGGGTAAGCATGCACAACCCGGATTGTAGAAAAAACTAGGAGTATGCTTCACCAGAGGAGATGGAGGAATCAACCAAAAAAAAGCCAGAGAAATAAAAAACCAATGTAATCAGAAAGTCTCATAGTAGAAAAGAAGGTTCAATAACTTTCAAAACTTGCAGGAAAGTGATAATCTGCACTCCGAAAAAATAAAAAGTCATCTCTAGATTATAACTCTCAGCCAAAACAGAGGAGCAATGAGAGGCCAATAACCATAAAATCATGAGACAAACCAATCCAGCAATCAAAACAGTGAGACAATAGCTTCACCCGAAAATAAAACATCACATCAAGAGAACTAAAACCGAAAGGAGTAAAATCTTCCAGAATTAGGATGATTTGATACTCATCTTTGATCTTTCCTCTACGATGGATCTTTTTATACTAAGGTATTCAGCAGCTGAAATCTTCTTTTCTTGAAATTATTGATGGGCAATTTCCTGTTTCCTATCCATATACTGATTCCATACTTGTATATCATGTTCATCAAAATCCAGCGAAAAGTAGTACAGTAGATTTCTAGAAGCAGCAACCTGGGTATTTTCTTGAGTTTCCTCTACAGGTTTAGGTTTGGAAGAATCCACAAAAGGTTTTTCCTGAGGGACTTCAACGGGTTCATACTTGGAAGCATTCACTGATCTGGTCACAATTGTGCGTTCTGTGTTCGTGTAATCCTTACGTCTTCTAGATTTTCTTGATTGTGGGGTGATGAACCCATCCTCATCAACCAGAGGTTTCTTACCTTTTTTCCATATCATTTATAAATGTTTCTTCAATCTATCATGGTTTATCATTATAACCAGAGGGCTCAAGATCTCCTTTATATTCATTATTTTCTAGAGCTTGTGTGTTATCTTTATTCGAGACAAGTCCTTCATTATTACTTGAGGTAGGGAAATTTTCACACCCTTTTTCAATGACCGCCTTAATGGGTTCCTGTGAATTCGCCTGATTAGGATCAGGAGTCAAGGTTGTATCCTCTGAGATAGCCATGAAAAAATCCTCAACTTGATTCTCATCAATGTGATTATCCTTCAATCTATATCCAGTCACAAAGTTAGAGGTTAAATAATCAACAGAATCAACCATTACATCCTGAGCAGCATTCTTGATAGAAATGGTTTGATTGCTTGGCAAACTTGGTTTTTGTTTTTCATCCCATGTTGGATTAGAATGTATTTGAGTGACTACTTTCCCACAGTCTTTATAAGAGTGACCTGCTTTGAAGCATTTTTTAAAAAAAGGTGGTAGGTTCTCAAAAATCACATCCTGGACAAAGCCACTCTCACCATTTTGTATCCAGAAACAAGAGGGAAGATCTTTGGATAGGTCAATTTCAGTGCAAACTCTAGCAACTGAAGGCCGAGTGAGATTCAAAGTGGCATAATATAATTTAATGGGAGTTCCGAATAGCATGGAAATTGAAAATAATAGAGAATTATTATTCATATACGAGACATGATGTAATTCTATTTTGGATAAAATCATTGATATTTTCTCATTTTTGATTGTTGTGTGGATATTGATTTGGATGTATGATGATTGCCCAGGAGTGCAATGTTTAAATGTGGGGGCGTGATGAAGCTAATATTTTCCTATATTTTATATTGTAAATAATTTTTTATAATCCCACCATAGTGTTATTAAATGGTTAATTGTCACTTTTTTAAGTTTTAGTGTTATTTTGAGCCTAAATGTGAAAAATGACTAATTCTGGATTTTTGACAGATTTTTACGTCAAGGGTATTTTGGTCATTTCCGGGAAAATATAATTCCAAATTTTCTGATTCAAATTTTTTTTATATTCCTTATTTTATTTCCTTCATTTTTTTCTTCTGTACCAGGAGGTTATTCGGAAATATAGAGGGACTACTAATTCATTGAAATTGAACATTTTTTCGGGCAGACAGCGTGGACACCACCAATGTAAAGGAACCCAAACGCGGACTACACACATCCAAATGAGGTGTTTCTACCTGGGATAGGACGGGGACATTTATAAACGACTCTAAAAGAATTTTGGGGAAGTTTTGAAGTCATTAAGGAGTCCATTAAACGACATACATTTGGAGGAAACATCTTAGAAGCTTCATCCAGAAACTGAAATCGAGAATGAAAAATTCATAACTCCTTCATCCGATTTTCAAATTAGCTGAATTTTGAGGAGAGATGTCCAAGATAATTATGAACAACATTCATGAAGGTTGGAACGCGTGAAGAGGTTATTAATGGGGTCTAAAACGCTCAAACTTTCGGGGGTCGTATTCTGCCTATAAAAGGAGGCCCTCACCTCCTTCCCAAATCATCCCATTTTCCATCCATTCCTTCAAGGCACCAAGGAGGAGATCTCCACCGCGGGAGGCCGGCCACAAATCCTCCCCATTTCTTTTTATTTTATTTCATTTATTTATTTTTAGTTTTCAATTGTAATTTAGATTTCTAATAAATTCATGCATTGTTTTTATTTTTGTGTCCACCGATTCACCCTCTTCTCTTCCTCTCATCTTACCATTGTGAACTATAATACTCATGATCATGAGTAACTAATAAGAGGAATATCCCAAGGGATTAATCAGATTCTTGAACCCAAGTCCATCTTCTTAATATTCTTTGAGTTAATTCTAAGGATAATTTATAGTGGGTGTAATCCTCATTGTGGTTGTCTAAAGGTTAACTTCTTAATCTACAACCATTTTCCTTCGATTGAGGAGGTGGATGGAGGGTGTGCTTGGCAATTTCTAAGTAGACTTTTCATTCATAACCGGTGTAGAATAAGGTGTGAACACATACTATAGAGTGTGTACACTAAAAATATTTGAAATTGGCCCATGAAGGTGCTCACTGAATATTCTCTCGGGAGAACTTCATTTCTTCCCTAATTACATTCTCTTTAGCATTGCATGGTAATTTAGAATTAAATTTTAGTTTCTTCTGATTTATTAATTTAATTTATTTTATTAAATTACATTTATTTCATAAAATATTAAAAAAACAAAAATAATTATATTAGGTGGACTAGAAGTAGAGATTTATTAACCACAAAAGCTCCTCAAGAGAATGACCTAGGTCAGCCACTGTGTTGCACATAGTATAAATATTTTTGAGATCGCACACGAAAACGCTTCATCACATGGTCATGGAAGATAGTTAAAAAACCCTGCTTAGACTGTGTTTTTTCTCATTCTAAACCAATATAAAACATGAAAGGGAATGTAGGACATGTCCTATCATTTCATCATACCATTATCCGTAGATTGTGGGTGGAAACACCTTCAAATATTCACTCAAACTATGTATCCCACTCTTAACGGTTTCTACAAACTATTCATCCCAACCCCTCTTCTAAATAAAAATTCGCTCTGACCTCTGAAAAATCCCCATATGCCTTTTTTCCTCTGTATCATTATTATGCCTTCACATTAGGTCAGAACTAAGTAAATAATTCGTAAATAAAATGATTCCTTAACTGAATTAAAATATAAGAACTTATAATACTTCCCCTTATAGTAATTAATCCTCAAATTTCATTCCAAGGGCGAACAAGCATCTTCTATGAATAACTATAGCCAATGGGCATGTATATCAGCCTCCTTCTACCACGTATAGTTGTGCATATGGTCGTACTCCCATAGAACATGCATAAGAAAAACAGACTGGAATCAATGAAACATCATGCAAAGATCATAAATATTGATGTTATGGACCTCAATGGAAAAATATACCTCCAACTCAACCTATTTAGTATGGTGAATATGTGACAGATCTGAATCATATTGGGAAAGTTGAGATATGTATAAGACAACATACATGGATCGGTACCTTTGAGTTAACTGAAATTGATATAGATTTCCTTGTTTTGGACTATGTCTATGCCCCGGTATAGGAAAAACTCACCAGAAAACCAATCATACCAACCTCAAACTCAATTGGTTGATAGTGAATACCTGTATATGATTTATGTCTTCTCTAAGTTGTATACATTCTCTTCCTAATATACATAACCTTCTCTAAACTCTCCTATAGCCACTATAAATACATATCCTTCCTATAACCATCACAAAGGTGAAAAACATGACCTACCATATTTGTAATCATAAGGATCCATCACAATGGTGACCTAGAATCTATTATTGTAATAGAACTTGTAGAGAGGTAAATTTTTATCCCAAGAACCACACAAATCAAGGATTCATTCTCAGATAATTACCTCTAAAAATTTATTTTATGATTGGACCAATCATCAATCTATCGATGATTGGTTATGATCAATAGTACTAGTGATCCTATTTCCCACTACAACCCCTACCAGAATAGTGATATAAACTTAGAATCTATGTTTGATATGATAGAACATTTATCCTCATGAGGGTTTAGGATCTCATGAGCATAATGCCTCTAAATATCATCCACTAAAAGAGTATCCCATATAAGTATAAAATATGTGACCATTATCAAACTTTATTTTATCACCCATATGGAATCACTACCCTATGGTGATTTATGATGTTCTATCACAAAATACATGGTGATTTCATCACTTTTACACTCCAAAATAGGTAACAACTATAAACGTCTTATTAGTTGTTGGTGATTAATCATAAAAAAATGACAGGTACTGAGTAATGAACCCATCTATCTCATGTTTCATCCTCGGACACTAATATTGACTATGTATGTTCTGGAAGATATTTTTATGACTAAGATGTATTTCTGATATTAAGGCATGGGACTCTCACATTAACAACTCTATGATGTTTGTAGGAACCTAGAAACACACATTTCTGGACAAGATCTCATCCTTGGAAATGATAAAACCATATAGTGGGACATAACATTCAATGCCCTACCCTATGAGTAATCCCTAAAAATCTAATGGTTGCCTCATATTTACTCTCTCTTAAAGTTAATCGGTCAAGGATAAAGAAGAAAGCACAAACATTCCATGATAGTCCAAAACCTCCATATTTAAAAAATATCTTTTTTTTACTTCCATGTAAACAAAAAAGATAACTGATAAATTGGGAAATTAAATCCCAACCGTAATAATAGAGACACATACAATAAAGATCTTATCTATCCCAATGGTTCTCATTGATATTTTCATGTGGGATTATTAGAGATAAGACCATTCTTTATCTTCTTAGAAACATTTATGGGAAGGATAAGTGGCTGAGATCCAATATTTTAGGGTCCATTGTGTCCTATTTATCCACCTCCACCATCGAATCATATTCTATTAGTTCTGGTGGTGATGGAATAAAAATAGGTTCTGGATACTAACCCTCAATATCATTTTTATTTGATTCACAAAAATATCATTTCATTATAGAAGATACATGTTCTTCAATAAGGTCTAGAGTTGAACCAATAGTGGGATAGTTCCCCTCATGCATCCCTTTTCATTAGTTTGGTTATCCTTCATGAGTCTTTGATCCTAATTTTATCACCAAATTTCTAGTGTTCAATGGATTGGGAAAATAATAATATTATTATTAAAACATATATTTCTCCCTAGGAGGAACTAGGAAATCCCTTGATTTAGATAGTCCCTTCTGGACACTACCCATACCCATTGTAATATAAGACTCACCTATATAAAGATCATCAAGGGTTGGTGAAATCTAGGAATTCTACCCTTCCTCATCATATTTAGTAAGACTCCAAGTGCTCTCTTCAATCAGCCTGTTTGATTCTACTCCTTGTAATAATGTTGGTGGAGATTCTAGCATTGTTGTATCACTATCTTCCCTCCTTCCAATAGTGTTACAATAATTATTTATCCTCTTTGAACCACATTTCATCCACCCTCCTTTCATCATGGGGATTCTAGAGATATTGACCATGTAGTAAAACTGGATCAATAAATTTATTGAAACCCTTTATTCCATGTTAATATTGATCTACATGATATCTCTGAAGGCATAATGGAAGATAGATAAATCTAGCACTAGATCAGTTATAGGCTTATCAATCCCTTCCATAAATTTTTCAGGGGATTATTATATTCCGTGATTCCCCACAAGTACAAAGGAAACATTATCTATTATAGTAGGAACTATAATACGTACCTTATACAGAGGTCCCTTCACCGATATGTGATTTTGAATTATGGAATCCTTTATTCATACATGGTTCCCTTCTTGGGCTCCCTCAATATCCTATGTAGATCCCAATATTGGAGAAGAGACCCAAAGATCCCACGATGGTAGAGACACTCCATAATCATTTCCATTACCAGCTTCACCAGTCCATCGATCCATAGTACTAACCCACCGACAATGCTGAACCATATGTCCAGAAGAAATTAGCATAATATTTAGCCCATGATTCACAACAAACCTCTTACCAGATATGTTTTTTATAGGTTTAGGGAGAAGTAAAAGTGTGCGATGGGTGGTTCCCAACTGTTCTTTTTCCCCTAATTGATTATCAAAATAATATTTACATAACGATAAATGCTGTGATCTATGAAATTGAATAAATGAATATATAAAAGGGGTATTACACCGAAACCAGAGGGAGAATCATAAAAAATTAATTAAAAAAAATAATTAATTAAAGAGTCAACTTTTATGGATTTATTTATTCCCAGATGAATTTGGTGAATGGTCTATAGTCCACCATCATTTCATTGAAGAAACAAATTGTCTATTTCCTCCAGTAGTTATCCACATGTGTTCCACGAATCCCCAGATGTCACCAATAAAATATCTGGGTGCTACCATGATAGATCCTTGAACATGCATCATCCTCCTTTGATCTCTTATAGAACCACATCCAAATAATTCTCCTTGATCTCGTGGAGGAGGATTTCTCTCCATTCTTAGGGGTGTTGGTATATAAAGGATCATACTATTATTGAGAGGATTCTCCAAATCTATTGTGCACAACGTAGATAAATGAATTGTATCTCTTAAAACAATATTATAACTGGGAATTTATATTGATGGGGTTAAAGAAATAATTTCACCAATTCCCCTACATATATATTTTATTTTAGGAAAACACCATATTATATTATAATAATATTATTATCCTTTCTCAACATATGCTTAACATTCGAATTAAAATTAAATATTACTTAATTAAATAATATCCCATATTTATTATTTCTTCCCAGACCATTAAATATGGCCCACAATTCCTCCACAATACATATTGGGCCTTGAAAAATGTATATTTATTTATTAAATAAATATCACTAAATTATTAGCCAAAAATTTATAGATATTTTTCTCATTAAATTGAAAAAAAATATTTATTAAATATTCCACTCATGTTATATTCCCTCAAATAAATGGTGAAAAAATATATACGATCCAGCATACATGAATAATTGTTAAACCATGATCGAGAATAATATTTATTCAACTTGTTAAATAATAAATAACAATATAATAATTATCAGAGATTCGTGATATATGTTTTGTGTGACCCTCTTGGCATCTCTATCAGAGGCATGAGGTGAAGCAGCCTAAAGTACTAGGTTAGAATCTAGGAACATATAATGTCTCCCATAGTGAAAGAGTCCATTTCAATAATGAAATGTTACCTCACATAGATTCATATTGTTTAACATAATCCATTTATCTCTATATCTCTAATTAAGGAGGTTCCTTGCTAGTGCCATTAATATATGCGGTCTATTTCTGTTTCATTACCCTTTCGAAAATTGAGCTTTCATGTGCAACATAATGGAAATGGATTTATTTAGGATATATCATATCCAACAATGGGATTAATATATCGACATACATTAAAATATAAGAGACAAATCCTTTCTCATGTTAATTATTAATGCAATATTACTTGTGACGCACCCAATGTATCATACCACACCACGAACTACTATCATCATAGTTTTCATCAATACATTTTATTACATAACTCATAAAACACATAAATAATAATCATAAAGCCTAAAGAAAAATACAAATTCCATTATATAGCAACACCCAATGACACATAGAAATGTGGATTTCATATAGGAATGTCTCATTCACATAATATCCTACTGGATAATACCAGGGGTGTACTCTAAGAGATGGTCCCTTATAGACTATTATATTTATTTCCCACAAATTATATCATTTGGATATAGAAAATATATTCAAGAGTAGTGTCATATCACTTTTGGGTTCTCATCATAGTGGGGAAGTTCAATGACCTTTTAGTGTGACAACTACTATAAAGACATTACCACACACTACGCCACACAGAAGATAAATCAAAATATTATAAGTAGTTTATTAATATTCAAAACCATGATTATATATTACATTAAATTACATAGAGGTAGTTCTAGGAAACAAACTCCATCAAACCCAAACTTACACTAGATCAAACTACTTACAACCTTCAGTCTGGTAGCTCTGACATGAAAATCATACTTCTAATAAGATAGGCCTTTAGTAAAGGATTCCTCCATGTACTCTTCTATGGGTACTATGCATATTACAACCTCACCCCTATGATTGAAATCCCTCAAAGGGGTGATACTTTCAAATAATATACTTTTTACATTGGTGTGACCTGGGATCTTTTATAAGAGCCACGGATGTAGCATTATCATGATATAATATAATAGAATATTTAATACTTGGAACCACATCATGTTCCTAGAAAAAGATCCAAAGCCAAAAAGATTCCTTTGTTGAATCAGAAGATTCTATAGACATATAATTCTCTATAGAATTAGTGAAAATGGTTTAATTGAACACTTCTAGATCACAGATTCTCCGTTGAGATAGAAAAAATATCCTTACTGTGACATCATATCATTCTAATCTGTCTGAAAACTAACATCAATATATCCATTGATGGATAGCTCCATGTATCCTCCATACAACAGGAACATATCCATATTTTTTCTTAGATACATAAGGAAAACCATAACAGTAATCCAATGTTGTTCTCCTGGATCAGTTTTATATCATCCTACCATGCTCAATGAATATGAAAATTTATGTCTACTACAAAACATGGAATACATTATTTATCATATTACAGAATCTTATGGGATCTTACTCATTATATCATTACCATGTTGTGTAAAAGGACTCATTTTTTTAGAAATATGTAAATAAAGTGACATCAGAACCGATCCCATAATTTATGGTTCCATACTAAATCCATTTAGTATATAGTCAACATTTGAATTTTGTCATAGTCTAGGTATCCTCTTGGATCTAATGAAAATGAACTTGACACCTATAATATCTGCTTCTTCACCAAAGACCTTCATAGTGATTTTTTTTAACAATTCCTTAACTTTTTATAAGACTAGTATGTTGTTTCCAATAAGTAATATTCCATCAACATATACTACAATTATAATGTCCTAATTCCCCCCAAACCTCTTGTTAACACACATCTCAAATTCATTCTTAATGAAACCAAAATATATTATGGATTAATCAAACCTAATGTTCCATGACCTAGATGCATCATTCCAATCATAAATTGATCTCTATAACTTGAAAATCCTTCTCGCATCACCTGGAGTTGTAAACCATTCTAGTTGTGTCAAATAAAAATCATCTTGAACATTCCCGTTAAGAAATTTAGTTTTGACATCCATCTTTAAAATATCATAGTCGTGGTATTCTATAATAGAATGTAGAATGTTTGTCGATATAATGATGGAAACTTGTGAAAAGGTTTTATATTTTTCAATTCATTGACGCTGTTTAAACCCTTTATCCGCTGGAATTGATTTATAGGTATTTACATTACCTTATATTTCCATTTTCGTTTTGAATTCCCATTTTCACCAATCATATTTACATAAAACGAAGGATTGAATATAATGAAAACTCTATTTTGAACTATGGAATCCATTCTAGAATTCATGGATTTTTTTCATCTAGAATATTCTAAGCTCTATATTGCCTCCCTGTAAGAGATAGGTTCATCTTTTTCAACCAATAATGATTCACTATATTTGGTAAATAGAAAACCATATCTCTCAGGATATCTTACCTCTCTTATGCTTTTATGTAGTACATGAGTTTCAAAAACTACTTCTTCTATGAGGACATACAGAATTTATTCCTATTCAAACTCTTGTGCATTATGAGGATCAACATCAAAAAAGTCAATCATTATCCCACTATCCTTATTAAAAATGTGATCCCTCTTATGAAATATGGCCTTTCTCATGACAATCACTTTATTTTTCAGAGGGTTTTTGTTTGTATTATCCCATTTTTTCCTAGAGAAAACCTAAAAGGATACACTTCATGACTTGGGGTGACAGTTTGTTTCCCAATATGGCCTTCAAAAATTCCCCTCAACCCCATACCCATGTATGTGAAAAAACATGTTTTTTTCCACTCTATATCTTTAAGGGAATTCCGTTTTCCACTTTAGTTGGAACTTAGTTTAATGACTATGCTATAGTTTGTAATTAATATCCCCAAAAGGATAATGGATGATATACATGAATCATCATCAACCATAACATGCCTAATAAGTTACATTTCATCCTTTCACTTACACCACTCCGATGTGTTGAATAAGGTAGATTGAGTTGAGATTAAATACCAAACTCCTGTAAAAATTCCATGAACTCAAGGTTAATATATTCACCACCTCGATCCAATTGAATATTCATTTTCTTCTTACCAAGTAGAATCTATACTTCATTCCTCAATTCCTTGAATTTATCAAATAAATTTAATTATTAACTCATTATATAGACATATCTATATCTACTCAATTCATCAGTAAAAGTTATGAAGTAAGAGTATCCATCTCCAGATTATACTAGAAATTATCCACAATCATTGGTGGTTTCCATTCCTAGAATCCTTGTACCTATTCACTCTGTCCAACAAATAGTTGTTTTTTCACTTTCCCTTTTAAATAAGAATGAAATGTATCATGTGGTTTTATCTTAGAAGAGACTATATAACAATATTTATAGTGATTTGTCAAACGATTCTCATTTACATGATCAAGACATTGATTCCACGTCACGTTGTCATATGGGTCCTGTGAACATGATTCGTTATTAAATTCCAAAAATTTATTTTTTTAATTTAATATATAAATACCACTATTTATATGTTTTATTTCATAAAATATTTTGTCCCGTTAGAAGAAACAACTTTTGTTTGCACAAGAATATAATCCCATCTATATCTAGCCATGATACAATTTTTTTGGGTAATTGTAGGTACATAATAACAATATTTAAAAACAAAAAAAACATTCCAATTGAAAATGATAGTTGGTTGTCACCAATGGACCATGAATCCAGCCTCACACCATTATCTACTCTCATATTCGTTTCTCCTTTAGTAATGTTTCGAAATATATTTGGTTTCTACATATTGTAAATGATGTGAGCCCATAAGTTGTATCTAATAACCAATATTTAGATAATGAAAGATTTCACTCATTGATTAATTCACCTTTATCATCCTCATGATTTTGGGTGATGTTCCTCTTCTATTGGCCTAACTTGACACATGTATAACATACCTCCTCCTATTCATTTCCTGGCCTCTGGATATTCTTCTTCATGGAAGGATAGTGCTCAGGATCCTTAGACTATTTATAAGTCATTGGCCCCATTTCCTTATTCTTCATTTTCTTAATCATAGTAAGGACTATGGGTTTTCATGACCCATGTGGTTATCCACATTGAAAATTGAATGACGATGTTCCAAAAGTATCTTCTCATTATTTCAAATATTGAAATTAATAATAATGTTAGATAAGGTGTTAGGAAAATGATGAATGTTTGAGATCTATATGAAACTCATCTAGAGATTTAATCTGTATAATGGCTGAGTGTGAAATGTAGACAATAATATTGTCTACATGATCCCTTTTAAGAATAGAATCTCCAAGATTAGTTATGAACAATTAATTTAAGATATCATAACTATATTATCTTTCCTTATCTACATAGTTATCCTTATACTGAGACATCATTCTATAAGCATCCAGATCCTCATTTGATTTAATAGCTCATTAGATATAGATGATATCATGAAATATTTAACATCTGTATCACCCATCATATGTTTCTTCTATAGAGATAGCTCTTCATCACTTTCTCCATTACTAGGAACAACTAGAATAGGTTATTCCATAAAATATAATTTCTATTCATGGGGAAGGATGGCATGTTGGTGCCGTTTCCACAAAGTGTAATTTGTCTTAGTGATAATATTTTCCTTATCAAGTATGGATCACAATGATAAGTTTGATGTAAATTTAATGATTTTTTTACAAAATAATATATTCATAATTTTAGTACATTATATTATAAATTTGGGCAAATAAATAAATATTATATTTGTTAGTCTCCCACTGTTTTATCAAAACTGAATATCCCTCAGTATTGGAATCAGAATATGTTGTTTCTTGGACATCTTAATAGAATGGATTGATATTCTACATCTTACTACCCCATAATGGGTTGTTCCAGAAACCATAATAGTTTCTCGTAGGAATTCAAAATGGAAACTTTATTAACTCAGAGTTCCCAGATTTAGTGAGTGGACTCTCTAATCCTTAAATCCTTAAATTAGGTTTCCTCAATTTTTACATCTCATTTACACAAAGTCCAACTTTAGCACTCAAAAATTGATGTGAAATTCTTTATGTAAACCCAAAACATCATGTTAAAATTATTTGATAATTGAAGGCTCCCCTAATTGTGTCAGTCATGCACTTTGAATTATGGTTTGATTTTTAATAATGTAATGGAAGGCTATATAGACATACTATTTTATTGAGGTATTTTATTCTTTTATGCATAAATTTTCAATTATTATCTTTATTAAAATATTTTTAATATTATGTGTCTTTAAATAAGTTATTAACAATGTAAAATATAATATCTATGCATAATAAAACTTATTTTAGTTGTATCTTTCATGCTCGTTAATTTCATTAAAATATGTGTTCGTGAAAAAACAAACATAATGAAATAACCATGAAATATAAATGAAATAAAATAATAAAGTGGTTTGATCATGAGATTATACTAGTGGTCAGTTTTTCTTGATGTTGATAAACCAATCATTGACCAAGGGGAAAACACCTTGAAGCAATTCATGTTCGTGTTGCAACTTTCCACATGCCCATCTCTGTATCTCCTTCAAATGGTTTCACCATGGCTCTGAACATGAACTGCCGCCACTATCTTCAGAGATCAATCTATTACACATTCCTTTTACTCACTTGCAGGTGAGGGGAAAAGGGGTTAACCTAAAAAATCTCAGGGCATTTAGGATTTATATAATAAGTGGAGATAAGGCATAGATGCCAACAATTTGAATTTAATAATAAATTAAATGAAATTAATCACATACAAAGTTCAATTAAATCCTATGATTATCCAAATGCAGGAATGATTAAGAATTTAATACAACTATAATTCAATTCATAGTCATTAATCTTTGATAAAATTCATGCTCGAAATAGTTTATTATTATCTTTAATTAATCAATTCTTTTATATTAATTCTTATCGTAATTTCCTTGAGATTTTCATAAATTTTAATATTTAGAAATTAAATAAACTCAATTAAAATTAACTATATAATTAAATATACCTTGGTGGAAACTAGATGAATACCCATCTTAATCAATACAACATGTATTATACTTGTATATAGTTTTAATTTTGTTGCATATGGAATACATGACTTAATATGTATATTCATGGCGTGTACAATTACACAAATTACATTATTGTTTCTCCATATTTTATGTTTAAATGAACATACTGTAAGAGCTACAAAATAATTTATGCATAATATTAAGATTCAAACATTACACAGATATTAATTAAACATTTATATACATATATATATATAAACTCATCACATATCATGTCCTATCAATTTAATGATCACATGCAATAACATGTCTTATGGTTTACATAATATAATAAATAAATTTTAAATCATCTTAATTTGATAAAAGTACCGGGTTTGTACATGCGAGAAACATGGAATGTACATATCTTACCCTCTATCAGAGGTATATGCCTAGGGACATAGTCTGTAGATCATTCCTCAAAAGATTTAAGTACACCACATTCATAACGAACAAAACAAAATGTTAACTCAGAGTTACATGGACACCAGTCAGGTAGGCCATGTATGGAATACAAGGGCAATCCCTGAGTCAATGGGACTACACACCATGTACATGGGCTACACGATGTGTAATTTGGATTACCATGAACTATTATTTTTTGGTCAACATTCAGTGTAATTAAATCATGTAATTAATCCATAATCTTGAATCAATTTTTGAATCAATTCTAATGCATTGAATATGAATATATGGAATGTAAGTAGTATTATACGATATGTAGTCCTTTTTTGTCCATCCAGAAACCATGGAACCTCCAGATGAGTTCCTCAAATTATTTTAATCATAAAATCAATCATCTCAATTAAATCTATGAGAAATAAAGGAGTAAGCATATCTCACAATTCAGATAAGAATAAAAATTAATCATGAATTCTAAAAGTAAATTAAAATTATTTATATCCCCAATGATTTAGAATAATTTTAAATAACTATGTTCCCCCTTGGAAAATAATTATAGGTTCTAGATGTAGTGGAAGCGTGTGATGGGTGGTTCCCCACATTTCTTTTTCTATGATCTATAATCAATCTGAGATTAAAAAAACAATAAATTTCATGATATATGAAACTGAATAAAAGAATATAAACAAGGTATATTACAATAGAACTAGAGATAGGAACCTCACATATAATTAATAATTAATTAATTAATTAATTACCTTTGATGGAATTCTTTCTTCGTTGATGAATCCAATGAATGATCTACGGTCCACCATTGTTGCATTATAGAAACCAAGTGTATATTTACTCTAGTGGTCATCCACATGTGTTCCAAGAATATCCATATGTCACCTATGGAATCTCCATGTGGTCGCATAAATGATCCTTACACTTGTGTCATCCACCATTGATCGGTTCAAGAAATTCTTCTAAAGAATTATCCTTGATCTGATATAGGATGACTTCTCTCCATTCATAAGAGAGTTCTTGGTGAAGGGATCTCTCTAGGCATTATAGGATTATCCAAATCCATTTTCCACTACCTAGACGAATGAATTGGCTATTTTGATAAAATAACATAATTGGGTATTTATATTTCAATTATTAAAATAAACTAATTTTACAAGTTCCCTTAATTATGTATTTAATCCCAAAATACCCCTTTGTAAATTAATAAACATATAATCATTTCCTGAAATGCACATAACATTCAAATTAAAATTAAATATTATTTAATTAAATAATATTTAATATTTAATATTTCTCACTGGACAATTAAACTCTGTCCTCCATTCCTCCACAATATTTATCATGCATTAAAAATTTACTATTTTTTATCAAATAAATATAATTGAATTATTCACCAATAATTAAATAAATTATATATTTACTAAATAGAAAATAAATATTTACTAAATATTCCACTCACATTACATTCACTAGAATAACTAGAAATAGAATATATGTGATCAAGCATATATGAATAATTATTAAACCATGACCAGTAATATTATTTACTCAAAAATTTTAAACAATAAATTATAAAATATTATTTTACTATGATTCTTGATACACTTAGTGTGCGACGCTCTGGAAATCTTTCATAATGTCATTAGGAAAATCATCCTAATGTCCAATGATAGATTCTAGAAACACCCCAAGGAATATATAGAGAATAAAGTTAATTTTGTAAGGACAAGTTACCTCATACAAACAATTACTATTTAATATATTCCCTTTATCTCAATATCTCTAATCATGATGGTTTATTGCTTGTGGAATATACCTATGTGCTCAATTTACCTTTTTATTAAATTTTTAGAAATTGAACCTACCTATAGAACACCGTGGCCATTTATTTATTCAGGATATAAAATTTCCATAAAAAGGGACTAATTTATCAACTTCTATTAAAACAGAAGAGACATGTCATTTCCCACATCATTCCTTAATTGAATCTTACTCAAAATGCAACCACTGTATCCTACCTTACCATGAACATTTATCATCATATTTTTCAGCAATAAATCTAAGTGTGCGATTCATAACACTCATTAATAATAATTTTAATGTCTATGAAAAATTAAACATATCTATAGATATGAACATCCAATGAAATATAGAAATGTGGAATCCGTTTTGGATGGTCTCATTCTCTTAATATTATACTAGCTATTACCACGGGAATACACCATGAGAAGGTGACTCAAATTCTTATGAGCCTCCATCCATGATATCCTACATTAATTTTTCCCTCAAATGATATCATCTAGTTTTAGAAAATATATTTAAGAATAGTTTTGCAGTAATTCTGGCCACTCATCATATTGGGCAACTACTATGAGCTTTTAGTGAAACAACTAATCTTAAGAAATTATCACATAATATGTCACACGTAGGACTAATAATGTTGTGATGAGTAGTTTAATGATATTAAAAACCATGAATACAAGTTATCAAAAATTACGTGTAATTTTTTTTCTAATTCGCCAACTCCAATAGTATTCCCCTTATATTTTAATAAAAATGAAATCCACTGGAGATTTCAAAACATCCACCTATACAAAAATATGAGGTGCCATAGGAAGTCCAATGTATTGAGTTCAACGGTCCATGCAATGAAAATATTCAAGAGTGTTTCTTATTAACCTAAGGGAATTGAAATTGTAATAGGGGAGTGGTAAGAAAGGATGATGTACCCAAACATACAAAGATGGATGATCATGATGTAGTTAAAAATCCATCAACCATTGAAATAGGTAGAACCACATTCAATTAAAAGACTACAGATCCCAAGACCACACAAGACCCATGTCCTCTTCATCATTGAATTTAATGATGATGTATCACATGTTGACTCAGAAAACAACCTCCTGGAACAATAAGACACAAGATATATTGATCATGCTTTCAAAGGAACCTAATGAAGGATGAAGACTTCCAAATTGATCTACTAAGGAGTCATTTTGTAGAAAATATGTAGTAGAAAATTCCAATTAAGTAATAATTAGGGATAGATCCCCTTTGTGTAAACCTAAAACCACAGGGAAAATGAGAATATCTGGAAGCAGAAGCCAATACATTTCAAATGAAAGATCCACATGCTGAGTTGGATTCGGTAAGGGGCACATGACCCGACCCCCATAAGTTTGGGATGGACCAAGGTATCATTCATGGCCCATTAGGTCATTGGGAGAGGGAAGGATGGGATAGGGAAGGATAATATCTTCAATCATCCTCTTAAAACTGTATATGAATGTTAAAAAATATTAATAACCTTCCACTCACTACATGCCTCCTAAAACACCTTTATTTGTGTCCTCCTGCTCCGAGCATTGACAAATACATTTCCATTTCCAGGTAAATAAGCAAAGTCGATGTCAAAGAATAGTAGGTATTAAACCCACCTTTTTTCATGATATTCTAGTCAAACTATGTAAATATGTACTTGGGTATTCTTTTCTATGTACAAAAAAATATTTCCAACATATTAATTCAAAAAATTGTGGAAGGAATTATATACAGTGACTAACTCTGGATCATGTGTCTGGTAATTCCTATCATGTGGCCTCAAATGATAAGACATGTATGTCGTATCTCTCTCCCAATGTATCATAACTACTCAAATACTAATACATGAAGGATTATGATATACTATACAGATTCTACCTAACTATGTAATAATTAAGATCATCATTAATTTCAACCTCCCTTTAGGCTCTTGAATGGTTGTCTCACAGGGGTCTGACTATATAAATGTTCTACCCCTCTTATTTAATCTCATAAGAAGTTATTCTAAGAATGATAGTTTCTATATGAAGTTCCTATAATATACATATATCCCTAAGAAACTCTGTATTTACAATAATTTTTGAGGATTCTCTTAGGAATCCATAGATCCAACCATCTCTGGGTCATCTAATACTCATGTATCAAAGATAATAAAATTGAGGAATTGAATCTCATCCATCAATATGTGAATCTTAGTGCACTTATCATGTAACCAATTCACTTTTAGTGTATCCAATACAAAAATAAGATGTTTTCCATGTTCATGTCATATAGAATAATACATTAAGATATCATACATGGATACCCCCACAAATGTATCTAGATATGAATGGATATTTCAGTTCATCAGTTCCATAAGAACTACTTAGGAATTCATAAGACTGAATTAAATGACCAGATACTCATGTGGACTATAAATTATATGAAATTTTGGTTTAGTTATGTCTAATGGTTTTATATGAACCAAATTAAAACCCAATATGATATCAATATTTTATAACACCTATGCTTCTTAGAGCTAGTTGGAGAGATCATCAATTCGAAGAAAATGATACATATTCTTAATTTTTATCAAAATCAATTTATAGTAATCCACACATAAACAAAAGATTATATCTTAATTTATAGAGAATATGAATTGAGAACCCCATAAATAAGTATTGGGTCATATTAACCCTTTATCTTGAAAATATTTTAGATACCTCTTATGCTCTTGAAACTCTGTAATATCTATCCTATTAGTAGAAATGTATACCAGTGCAGATCTTGAATCTATCCTGTTGAAAAAATATATAACTATCTCATGATTTAGTCTTGAAAATTATTTATGGAAAATATCATTAATACAATCACAAACTAGAGGTAAATATTTAAAACATAATCCCTGGTCATCCATATATAAGTTAGAAATCTTGAATATCATTCTTCCGACCCCATGATTCTCGGGACAATATTGGTCCACCTAGATATACCAATCACCTATATGAGAAAAAACTCTTCACTATGATGATGTGAAGGTCAAACATTAGTGATAGAAGTATTCAAAAACTTTAAATGGAATCCTCTAATCCAACTCGAGAAAGATGTCAAACCCTATCATCCTATAGACCAAGAGAATGTATATGAAGTGACACCAACCTACCTTAAGGGGGATATCACTTCACTAGATTACACTCTCTAATCAAATTACCAATGGAGTTTCAAGTGTCATCATTCCATAGGTTAACTGAAGATTGAGCCCCAGTCCTACACAATAGGAAATGATTTCAAGATATGAGAATAACCTGTTTTAAAGAGGAGTAGATACTAATGGCGAGGCTACTAGAATAGAACCTCTCACTATAGATGGATTGACACACTTCTACTAAGTCATCTACCTTAATTTATACATATGACATGATCCAAATCCCGGAGTTATATCATGTGAACCCTAAGGAGGTCCTTTATTTATTCAAAAATAAAATGGTATTTGGATACCTCATATATTGCCACTTACTTGTCCTGATGGATAGGCCATAATCCAACTCACTTCTTGAAGAAAATCTATTAACCCCACTCCAAAATTTGTAGTATGTGTAGAACCTCTCTCACAGGGTAGTGATTAAAATTTTATGAAAATAACTATAGATGGCCTATCGTTCTTCAATATCAACACTCAAATGGTTCCATAAAAATCTATGTTCTTGTATTCCCCAATCTACCACACTAATAGAACTTCACCTATCTCCCTATGTATGTAATATTGATACTAATATCACTATTTCTATTCTCTAGATGATTCTTCTTAATCCTGGTCAATTTAATTCTATATCTAGGTTTGAAACCTCCATGGCTCTCTTCTTAACCCTCTATCAAGTTATGATTCATGATAAGAACATGATTCACTATATTAGATATACTAAAAAGTCAAAATACTTTAACATGTGAGCATATATCATACATGATACCATCCACAATGTTCCTATATTTAGGAAACATTTCATCGAATAAAATATCTGTAATATAGGATCTCTATAAAATGATAAAAATAGTCTATGTATGATAATACACCCTAATAAAGAACATAAACACTTTTGTTTAATGGTCCCTTAACGTCTTGAGATAGAAATTTTCATAGAAATCCATACAAAAATTCTACTAAGTGATATCCTGATGATGATCTGTCTGATTACTAACATCCAACCATATCTTAGTGGAATCTTGAAGCCTATATGATGTGAGAATTACTCCCCTATCATGAGTTTTGTCGATATAGTTGAAAATAAATAGCACGACCTCTATCCATGACTCCATACCATGTGCTCTTCTCTCCCATGAAATAGTGTAAAATGCATCTTTTATAACTCACAGATCACTCCTTTCATATTCGCGGTAGTCGTGGGGCTCCTTAAATATTATGGATAAAGTATAGGAACCCATCTCAAAATTGGGTGTCAATACCAATATTGAGTATAATGGGTAGTGTCATAATATGCACTACTTGTAGTATTATTAGTGGCCTATGTACCACCACCACCAGAGAGTTGTCTTTTCCACCCTCTTGGAAAATGACTCATAGATTTCTTAGTGGTCTGTCTCTCCAAATTCAAAGCACATGCCTCAATACAAGATTTAGATACCACTGAATGTAACGATATAAGAATAAGTTATTTACAAGCCTTTATATATTAGAATCACACCCCTCTATATACTCTAAAATCAATGTCTAGTTGATGTACAGATCATACTAAAAAAGACACATCACCTATATCCTAATAATATGGTCAATTTAGTGTCAAGATTGATATAATACATCATTGGTTCTAATACACATAGATTATGATAAAATTTATAGAGGAAAACAACAATTCTATATCAGTTTTTATCACTATTGAATGTTAACAATTGTATTTCATAATTAAATTTCATTTTTGTTTATTTTCACATTTTACAACAATTCTCTTTAAAAGGTTTAGCTGTATAGATTACAACAATATATTTATAGGGGAAAATAAACATTATAAATTGATGTTTGGTTCTCATTTAATTCCAACCAATAATATTTCCTATCCTTGTATGAAATGTTTCAATAATTACATTTCAAAAGAAATAAACCATCTAAACATGTTGCAAGTAATTCATCTGGAAATATAAAAATGGAATGGAATAATTCCTAAAATATAATTCTGATTTTCATATGATTATTCAGGATGAAATAATTCCATTCCATATCTTCTAGGGTTAAAATAGAAATTCATAGTTTATATCAAACATCAAGTTCAGCACTTAAAGGTGAAATCAAGGAAAATATAATAATCACAATCCAAAACATCATATCCCATTGAAGGAAATTTGGATTTTTCTAGTATGTTGGTTATATAATATTAGAAACAAATCATTAAAAAATTTCATTACATCTTGAATATCTTGTCTAATATTCTGAAAATAATATATAAAACAAAACAATTATTGCAATACAACTTTGTGACATCCCAGTATTTCTTTAGTCAACATTAACTAAACCTGGTTTCCCACATGGTTTAAAGAATCCATCCCCATGTGCGTCAGTTGTCAACTTGTAGTAAGGGTTCATGGTGTAATAGTTGGGATACTATACCCTCATGATCAGAGTGTATAATATTTATATAATCATAACTATCAATAGTAGAAGCAGATGAAATAATAGAGTAGTGGAAGAGTAACATACACCATGAAATAACCACATAGTCACTTCCATCAATGTGATATGAAAAATTATCATCATAGACTGATATACAAAAATATATATTTGAATACATTAAATAATGTACTCACACATGTTTAAAAAACCCAAAAAAGGACCCATCCCTGATAGCATCACGATCCATAGACCAATCATGTGTTATCCTCTCTTATGCCCAATCAATCAAGAAACAATAAGAGTGTGGTTTCTACTATCCCTACATGCATCCATGAAGTCTGTATGAGTACCATAAAGGTTCCTAGTGCATGGTGTAAGATAAAATCATTATTCCACCACCAACTGTGTATAATTCCAGATTTTCAGTGAATATATAATAAATATTGTACATGTAATAATGAAGTTGTAAGTAATGTGTGTCAATAACCCACATATGTCCAGGATCACATGAAACACCATTCATATGCATCCTAAATCATATTTATCCTGACTATCTCTATGTAATCAATCATTCATGAATCAATTTAACAGTTAAGACTCAAGATCTTGATCATATCCAATTAAACCCCATGTATCATATCTAAAAGGACATGTACAATGATATCAATATATTGTATCTAGCAGAATCCAAGATTGTGCTTTGGCTTAGTAGATGCGCCTTAATAATCATTTTATCATTACCCATTTCAATATAACCTGAGATATTATCTTTAATTACTATGTTAGATCCCATGTATTGTTATAGTTATATCTTGAATCTATTACCCTAAAAAACTATCCTAGGAATTCGTCATTGGAATCTAGGTATCACTCTAGGTGTGTTATAATCCCTTCTCCTTGATTCTATCATTGGTGGTCCATGAAGGGTGATGAAGTTTCACTAATGATGTATAATAGAATCACCCATCATATTCCATACTTTTATTTCCATAAAAGATTCAAATTATCCCTCAAATAGTGTAATATAATCTTCCTTCATAGTTTTTCATTGGGTGTTCATAAATGATTCCAAGTAGCACGTGGGCATAATATCAGTCTTTCCTCTGATTCTTCCTTGGAATCTCATAATGTAGTTCAAGAGTCACATAGTATAATTAAATCTGGATTCCAAATTAGAATGTCGATGGTATTCAAAAAATAACACATGTGTCCCCTAATGTGTGTCATAAACATTTAGTATATTCTAATTATTTATATCTACGGAGTCTGTCGATGGAGTTATTAAACTCAGACCAACTTCTCACTCTCACTATGTTAAGAAGAATGTTCATAGGACCATATTCCAACCATGCCATAAATGTTCATAATTATTTAAATTGGTTATCACCCTTATATAAATTAACTCACATTATAAGGTGTTTTAAATAATTTTATTGGCTTAAGAGGCCTAGAAGAACATAAATCCAACAATTTTTTATAATTATCCATTTAAATTATAAAATATTCCTCAACAATAAGTGATAAGTAGAAATGTTCAATATCCTAGGGACATGGATTTCCCTTCCCTCCTACCTTCATTCAATACAATTCACAATTTTTTAAAAATTCATTAACATCACTAAGGAATGGGGTAAAAAGCCCCACCAAAATTGTGAATCTTTTGAAAATTTCCACCCAATGTTATTTCATATAATTCAACAATTCACCAAAGGGGTGGTTTGAATTCAAGGTGCATAAAAAATAGTTTAACCACAACAGGTTTCACAGGTCATATAAGACAAGACTATCTATTTTAATTCAAGAATATTATCATTTAATTATGTGGGGCCCGAAATCTTGGTTTTCCACAAAAATACAAATATATAAAAACACTAAAATTAAAGGAATAACACGAGACCAACTACCATTTCATTGTAATGGAAAAATCATCCTTTCATAACTTATGAATTGATCCAGATAGTAAGAAAATAGAAAAATGGAAGTATTTCATGAAAAAAGGGAATATGATTTTTCAACAAAATAGCATCACTGATAGAATGTTAAAGGGAGAAGGTCCAAAAGGAATGGATAACTCAATAGCATTCATCCAATCATGCCAACATTATTTAAATCTCGATATGGATTAGGGATATATAGATGAACCTAGGTTTAGGCATGGGAGAGCTCTAAAGAATGATGGAGGTGATGCACTTTGGAATGAACTGGAAAAGGGTTAAAAATATATAAATCGATTTTGGGAAAATAGTCATTCACACATCATTTCTGGGTTTCATGGTTTAGTCGCGTTGTTAGGTAAACCGTGCATCAATTGTGTTCCCAAATATATCTCAGACCCCCCATATCATGGTCATAGACCATGGTTGGAAAAATCATGTTCTGAATTGGAATGATTCTTTTTTAAAAACATTTATAGAACATAAATGGGCATGCATCCCCAATTGTATAGTTTCATGAAACCATGAGGCCCCTAAAAGTAGGTTAAAATTCCTCGTGTGGTTTACATAAAACATATGGCATGGTTGGTATGGTTTCTACTAACCATTAGTCCCATATTCCTCTTCCAAACACTCAGGCATCAAGATCCAAATAAGCCTTGGACACCCCCAGTCCCCCCATAGCTTAATTTATTGTTAACATTTGGTCAAAACCAATGAATTAAACAATGAATAAAATGTTTTAATACCAAAAATATAATTGGGGATATTTTACAAAACACACCAGGAATTCATTATTCTTAGAACAAATTTTTATGATATGAGAATCCATAAAAAAATCATTACTCAATGATCACATGTCAAAACTTTTGTGGTAGGGGAGGAACCACTACCTATTAGAGGGTACATGTTCTAGTCCAGTTTTTACTGAATTCATATATAGAGAACCATTACCTAACACACAATGGATGTACCTGAACTAATGGTTCTGGGTGTAGTGGAAGCAAGAGGAGGTGGGTGATATATTAAAATTTATATTAACAATAATTGTTTGAAACTAAGAGAGAGGATATTGCACGTCTAATTTTTAATTAATTTATTTAATATTCAATGACATAATAATTGAGCTTAGAAATTTTTTTCATTGGTAAATTTTGATCATCTGAAAACAAACTTTTGGATTACCTTTTTTTCATTATTTGGATCCAATGATAGAATCCATATAGTGGTGATCCACACATGCTCTTATGATCTCTGAGAAACAATACTCAATCTCTGGGTGCTAGCAAGGTGAGTCGAATGTATTTTTTGTTATTTCGTGATTGCTCATTCTCTGGTATTGAATAAATATATGTTAAACTTTTCATTCTTGATAGTGATAGAGAAGGATGAGTTGTGAGATAATTCATTGTGTGTGCCAAATATATATTCTCAATTTTGGATACTCGAAGCAATGTACATACTCGTTTATTTATAATGTTTGGATTTCATTTAAAATATTATTTATTTCATATTGAAAATCAAATAACATTTATTACCATTAATAAAACTCATCAAACATAATAATAATTATATTATTACTATTTTGGGGTGTGCTCCAACTTTCATAATAAAAAATATTATGCAATGGTCTGGTTAGTTAATATTTGTCACTAGACTTCACCTTGGTTAGTTCAACCTCTTGAAACATTTATTGAAAACCCAAATAAATAGTTTATTCATAAATAAATAATTTATTTATAATAAAGAAAATAAATATTTTTTGAAATATTCAATATATAAAAATATTATTCACATGTTAGTGAGTTAATATTTATTTAATTTATGCAATCAATATAAGTTGAATAAAATTATTTCTCACATTTTAGAATAACATTTATTCCATTAATTAAACTCAAATAGAATTTAATAGAGATCAATAGAAAAACATAGTGTGTGACCCTCTAAGATTATTTCTCATTGGCATTAGGCTGGCTTGCCCAAAGTTATTGATTACTATAAAGAAATGAGTCAATGAACCCAAAAAAAAGAACATAATGTCGCAACGTCGACAACCACATACAAAATATCATGGTTTAATATAATATATTTCTCACAATATCACATCAATAAGGTTTCACATTTGTTTCAAAAACAGATATTCTTGATGTGTATTTCTTTGACTATCTGAAATAAAAACATCTCTACATATTGGCAATAGAATTTAATGTGATGGTTATATTCAAATCAAAGGGTTGAGATATTAGCTTCCATAAAGATAGAAGGAACAATCATTCTTCAATTTATTCATTAATGAAACTTCATTCATGACTCACCTAACATATCAATCTTCTCCATAAACTATTATTTTCATGGTTTACAAAATACATCTAAGATTTTGAGTGGTAAGATACATTAATATTAATCATAAAGTCTATGGACTATCACACACACTCATATATAAGAATATCTAATGACACGAAAACATTTAGACTTCCTAATGATGGGTCTGTTATCACAATCTCCCATCTTGGAGATTACCAAGTGAGAAATTCAAGAGAAGAAGCCTGATATGTTTACATGTACTCGCACCTTAAAGACTATATACTATGTGTCACATTATTTTAGGTTATCCAAACACATAACTTTATTTTATAATATCATTATAGCCATTAAATGTTCTTTTCATAGTGGGGGAATGTTATAACTTTGTCAATGTGATATATACTCTAGTAAATAATTACATTAATGTCATATTGAACATCAAAAAATATTTAATAAGAAAATTTATTAATATTTATTACATCAAATTTTGATGTAATAAATATGTAAATGGTTGGTCATAGGAAATGTATTCCATGAAACACCCACATATACAAGAGACAACTGCATATGACTTTTACTCCACTAGCCCTCACAAGGTAGTCATGTATCTCTTGAGTCCAGTTAATTTGTCAAGGGTTCCACCACTTTGTCTTCTGTGGAAATACTACTCACTGCAAATTAAAAACTCAAAAAAGAATCTCAAAACAGAGGATACTTTCAAAGTATGTGTTTCATGCACTGATGTGACCTTATTTCTTTTGGAAGATCCAATGTCATTGAATTATCATAGTTGAGTGTGACATGATCATTACTGGTAGGTACAACATCAAGATCTTGGACAAATTTTCAAATCCATTCTAATTGTTTAGCTACCTCAGGAGTCTATATATACTCATAATCTACTATAAAATCTGCATCCATAGACTTCTTAGATATCTCCCATCTCACTAAACTTCAATTCAATGTGAATATGTATCCTGTTTGTGACTTCATATCATCTTATCAGTTTGGAAGCTCTTATAGGCATATCCTTTGATGACTAGTTCCTCACCACATTTATAAACTCGGAACATATCCTTAGAACACCTAAGATATTTAAGGATATTATTTACTTCCATCCCACAATGCTCACTAGGATCAGCTTGATATCTTCCTAACGTAGTTAATGAGTAGGTGATATCAGGCCCAGTAAATAGAATAACACACATGACTGAACCAATAAATAATGTGTATAGAATCCTTATCATTCCATTTCATTCCTCATGGGTCTGAGGAAATATTTTAAATGATAAATTAATTCCATGTGATATTTGTAATAATCCACCAATTGATTGTTCTATACTAAATATCTTTAGTATCTTATAAATTTAAATACATTTTCTTATGACGAGCAACCTCTTGGATATATCACAATGGATCTTGATCTCATGAATATAAACTTCCTCAACCAACTCGTTTATAGAAAATAATTTATTCAACCATGCATTAAAAAAATTATGAATGGAATTTCTTTTCAAATGAGTAATATGTCCTCATCATATACTATTAAGATACTGATTTCACTTCCACTAAACCATTTACATACATAAAACTCGTATTCATTATTTGTGAAACTAAATTCTTTTGTGACCTCATAAAAATTAATGTTCCATAGCCTAGATGATTAATTTATTCCATAAATGGATATCTGCAACTTGGATAATTTTTGGCATCCTTGTGAGTCACAAACCCTTTAGGATGTATCATATAGACATATTCCCAAAGGATCCCATTGAGGAATTATTTTTTGACAACAATTTTCAAATTGTATAATCATGGAATTCCATAATGGAAGGTAGAATTATAAAGGATTTCACCATTTCAGCTAGTGAAAAGGTTTCGTCTTATTACGTGCCTTGACGCTATATAATCCATTTTCAACTAGTTGAGCCTTAAATGTACTATCATGTCCTTCCATATCCATTTTATTCTTGAATACCCATCTGAAATCAATGGGATTTACATCTACAATATGATCTAAAAAAATATAAACCTAGTTTTTCGACATGGAGTCTATTTTTGAATTCATAGCTTCATGCCACATGGAATCATATATATCACTTAATTCATACTTGTAGGTTTGAGGATCATTACTTTCAACTAATAATCAGTCTCCATCCTCAGTGAATATAAAACCATATTGACCTACTTATCTATCCTCTATAGTACTCAACACAGTAATTGTGTCTCTATTACAATTTCTCCATCCACTAGGCTTTGTGGAATTTTCTCTTGGGATAACTCTTGTATATTAAGATCCTAGACTTCTTCGAAGTCTATCTCTCTCCCACTATTTTTTAGATATAATATCCTCTTCAATAAATTTTGTACATCTATCATCCAAAATATTTTTATCTAAAGGATTTTATAGGTATTATCCATCTTTTCCATTGGGATATCATATAAAGATACGCATTGAGACTGGGGATGAGAGATGATAACCTGAAGTGGCCTTAACAAACTGTTCTTAACCCAAAACATGTAAGTTATACAAAATAGGTTTTTATCCATTCCATAATTGGTATGGTATACCATCTATTTATTTAGATTCCATTGGGTATAGTATGAATGGTTTCACTTGTAATGTGTATCCCCTAAGTGAAAATAGAATAATTGAATGACTCATAAATTATCCAAAAATGTATAACAAGGTGTGGTTCCTCTATTGACATGCACCATTCCACTATGTTGTATAAGGAGGAGTGACATGAGGTAAATTCCCAAACATCCATAGATAATAAATGTAGTTTGGATTAACATATTCTCCACCATGGTCTGAGTGATGTTTCTTAATCTCTTTACCATGCTAGTTATCATATCATTCTTGTATTCCTTTAATTTTTCAAAATAATATGACTTATACCTCCTTATATAGACATATACATATCTACCAAAATCATTAATAAATGTTATGAATTTTGATTACCCACCCCTTTCCTCAATAGGAAATGGTCCACACACATCTGTATGAACTAATTCAAGAAGTTCATTGTCCCTTTAATATTTCCAACTAAATGAGTCTGTGGACATTTTTACATTGAATCATTCATAAAATAAACCAAGTGGATTTAGTTCGAATGAATCAAAATATCCATGTTGATGTAAATCTGTCAAACACATTTAATTTTCATGACCTAACCTGTGAGTGGTATGAGTCATGTGAAGTAACATTGTTATTTACTTCAATTATTTGGTTCGTGTATTCTTACACATAAAGGCTATTATATAATTTTTTTACCATAAAAATTCTATCATTATAAAATAAGAAACATTTATTCCTAAATTTGAAAATAAATCCATATTGTACCATGTGTCGATACATAAAGAAGGTTTTTGTTAACTGAAGACACATAATAACAATTATTTAAAACAAAGATCATTTATGTTGGTAACATGAGGTGTCAGTCCCTTGTAGCTACAAAAAACAAGTTTAGCTCAGTTGGATACTCGAATATCTACCTCTCCTTGGTCAATATTTTGGAATATACATGGTTCCTGTATTTGAATAAATATTTCAGCACCATAAGGTGTATCTAATACCCAATTGTAGAAAAAAATAATTATTGCTTGATAAAAAATGCACAAAAATATTCCCCTTACTTCTTTGGATGGGTGATGTTTGTTTTCTAGTGAACCTTTTTTCCAACTTTAAAATAGACATCATCTTGTTCCCTTGATTTCCCATTGATATTCCTCTTCATGGAAGGGTTTGGAGAAGCTTTGGGATTAAATATATTATATTTCCATTTCCATTTATCCATCATAATAATGAAATGTTTTTCACTCTTTCTATCCTTATATACTTGGAAAAAGGGTAAGATGATATGGCATAGACTTATCAATTTTGTTCAAATTAAAATTCAAAAAAAAGAAGGTGAAGCTTCGAGGGATAGATTCCAAAATTAGTTCGATTCTTAGTTCATCATAGAGTATAAACTCTAGAACCTCTAAGAAGTCAATATATCCAATGAGTGTGACTATAAGAGGCACAGCAGGGGAACCCTATCCATGAATTCTCTAATAAATTGCGTTGAAAATCTCAAACCTCTTTTATCTAGCCCTCTCCTGGTAGATTCCACAAAGTTTTTCAACCATGCTATGTATATCACTATTTTCACGAGACTTCATTTGTTCACTAGACATCAATGAAGGCATAAAGAATGTAATGTTGACCACATCTCTCAAATTTTTTTCATATTTGAGGAACTCATCAACACTTCCATATTTAACTAGCGGATCATGAATTGTGGATTTTAGCATTTAAGATTTCGATTCTTGGTGTAACACAGCACATTGGTGTCTAAACCACCCATGGATGTTACTACCAGTTGAGAGGTTTTCTTTCTACAATATTTATCATTGGGATTGTGTGGATTGTGATTTTTCAGTTTATGATAAAATTAAATGGAGAAGATTATTAGTGCTTTGTTGTATTACAAAACAAATGAGATATAATAAAATAAATGATCATATTTATTTATTTATTAAATCTCTTACAATTTTATCATGTCTCAATTTCCCTCAACATTTAAATCAGAATTTCTAGTTTCATTAATATTCTATTGTTAAGGATCACTGTTAATTTTATTAATGAACAACACTTTTTCTTGAAAAATATAAAAAAATAATTAGGTTGGTGGTATTTCGAACTTCAGACTTGCAAATACGTGATCGGTTGTATGGATTCCCCTATCCTTAAATCCTAACATGGATTTCCTCAACAGTTGCCTACAAATTTTTATTGAACAACCTTTTCCATTATTCTCAATATGATTTCAAAAAGTATACCCATAAATCTCATGATAACATTCCAATAAAAGTATTTTTCTAAACCGTGGCCATGTACCACAATTAGTTCTATAGTTTCATTCCCAATATAGTAAGGGAAGCTTTAGTATGACTTAATATTTAATTTATGGATTTAAATTTAATGTGAAAATTTTTTATCCTGTTTTATTCTTTACAAAAACTATTAATATTAAGTGGGTATCACATAGTTAATTAATGATGTTGAATAAAACATTTACACATAATTTATTTATTTAATATCCATATATACACTATAATACATTTATTCATGTGATCATAGTCTTACATCCATAAAATCAAAAATTACATAGATAGAAATAATTAATTAATTAAATTACATGTTCCTGAGATTTACCTAATGGTTTATATAACAAGAAGATATTAAATCTTAATTTTATATAGGGGAAATAAATCCTATAGTTGGTCTCGTCATGTGTTAATTTATTCCACCTATCCACCTATTTATCACCTTGGTTAACATTTTAAGGTTCCAACTTGAACCTCATATATTCACCTCGAGATAATACATTAATTACTAAGATTTAAAACACACTCATAGGTTAGTGTAACTAATGGTTGGATAAAGGGTATAATATATATATCCTAGGTAATGTTGGTCCTACATAACAATTTAGTGAGGGATGTTTTAATTTAAGTGAGGATATTTCACGTCAAATTTTTAACTCATTTATTTTATATTTGAACACATAAATACCTGGACATAGAAACATTCTTCATTTCCCACTATTGATAATTTGAAAAATACACATTCAGATTAACATTGTTGCACTATGAGTATCCATGTATATAACCCTCTATCTATGATCCAAAATAGATATTTTTATCTCTTTTAAACACCACTCGATCTTTGGGTGCATGTGTGGTGAGTCTAAGGTCCTTCCATGTTCATTCTTGATCACTCATTCTTCAGTCCTAATGAAATATCTATTCAACATATCCTTGTTGAGTGGGGGAGATATACATGATTTTATGGATAATTTTTTGTCTGAGACAACATTATATTTTAACTTTTGGATACTGTACACAATAGACATACATATTTTTTAATGAGTTATAAATTTTAAATATTATTTACATTTATACCAATAATTAAATAACATTTATTACTCTTAATAACCCCCATTACACATAATAAAAAATATATTACTACTATTTTGTGATGTTTACCAACTTGTGTAATAACAAATATTTTAGAACGGACTTGTTTATTAATATTAATCACCAGACTCGGTCTTTGCTCTCTCAAAATCCTCCATCATTAATTGAATATGAAAATTTAAATTTAAATTTTAAATAAAAAATTTATTCATAGTCCATTGAAAAAAAAATTACAAAATTATTCAATAAATAAAACAAATCTTTTATTACCATGGCGACGAATAAATAATTATTTAATTTACACGATCAGTATAAATTTAATAAAAATATTCCTCAGACTTCTGAATAATATTTATTCTATTAATAAAACTCAAATATAATTTAATCAATATCAATGGATGAACATAGTGTGGGCCCTTATAGGTTTTTTCTCATTGGCATTAGGATGACTTGCCTAAAGTCAAAGATTACTGTCTAGAAATCATTCACGACACCCAATAGAATGACCTTAATGTAACAATGTCGAAAAGCACATACAAATGATCATGATGTAATATAATTCATTTCTCACAATATCACATCATGATCTATACACATCCAACTCACCGAACCATAGGCTTGATATGTATTTATCTATCTATCTGAAATAAAAACGTCATTACACCCTGAACTTGACATATATTGTGGTGGTTATACTCCAATAAAAGGGTCAAGATATTATCTTCTGTATGTATGGAAGGATAAAATCCTTCCTCAACTTATTCATTAATGACATGTCACTCACGACACACCAAACGTATCGAACATCTCCATTAACTATTATTATCATGGTTTAAGAAATACAGCTAAGTGGATGAGTTGTCACATGAATTAATAATAATTTTAAAGTATGACTATCATACACACTCATAGATAGGAATATATGATGACACTAGAACAAGAAGAATTCATACAAGTGGGTCTGTTCTCATAATCTCCCATTATAGAGATTACCAAATATGATCTTCATGAGAAGAGGTATATTCTTCTAATGGGTACTCAAACACAACAGTCTATGTACTATGTGTCCCATCATAGCATGTTATCCAACCAAAGAACATTATTTGGGAATATAATCATAACAAATCAAGGATCTCATCAAATAAGGTAAATTAAATGACCTTATCAATGTGACTTATACTCTATGACATTATTTCAATTAAGTTATGCCAAACAACAAAAAATATTTAATAAGAATATTTATTAATATTCAATACATAAAATATTTAAGTAATAAAATTACAAAAAATTGGTCCTACGACACCAACCCAAAAAAAACCCCATCAATATAATATAAATGAAACACAAAAATATAATAATTGTTGAATGAAGGCTATGAGAAATATTCTGAATGTAGATACCCCAACTCTAGTAATCTGTGTAGAACTTACTCCATCGATATAAGGTATAACCATATCATCTTCTTCAATTCATTAACCAAGGCAGTAACTAACCTAGATTCATTACCACAATCACTAGATAGTCAGTAAAATCCATAGTCCATGGAATTATCCATTGATTATACTCTTAAATCATTTGGATATATTTATCTCTCACAAAAAACTCTTGGTTACCATATATAATGTTAAAAAATTTACCCACCACATCATTAACTGATCATATCATAATAGAGTGTATCAATAGTCTACAAACTACTTCTAAACCATTAATTCTAAAAAAATATTATGAACTATTATGATGGAGTTCTTGGGGAAACAAATATTTAATGAGTTTTATATTAATCTATATATTTTTACTAAATTATCTACTCTTATGAGAGAATCATTAAATATATTGTGATTATATCCACATTTTTTAATCTCCTCTCTGAAATAAATTAATCCAAAACTTATAACTATCTACTATTTATTTATTAACTCTATAATATATATTAGGAAAACAAGAACTATCCTCTGTACAACTTTGGGTTAGTTATGAACCAAAATCCTACTTTAACATATCACTCATATTTCTTCATCATATTTTTGGAGCTATGATAATAAAACTAGTTCAAACATCTCTCAAAATACCATTGATAGTGAATAGGACCTTAGTCATGAAATATAAATGGAAAAAATTTCATAATGGAATTCACATTTTTCCAATTCGAGATCCTATGTAAATGTTGTAAAGGATAAAAAAAGATAAATTATAAGAAATGTATAATAACTGACTAGGTGTGTTTAAACTAATGATAATATGAGAACTGTACTACATAAATGTATCTTTCTACATATATTATTCCTATAATTTCATCTTAAATTATGATATATTTGAGTCTTGAGGAGTGCTTAACAATGGTTCACTACACACGTGTTCATTTAATATACACCTAGTAAGGATTATACTAACTGTTCCCACACTGTGGGTTCTATATGGGTATCTTGGGAAAATAAATCATAATAATTTATCTTGAAACCAATAAATAAAAATTATATGATCCATAAAACCTCAAACTATGATCTATTTATCTATTACAAAAAAAACCAAGTCGCTACTCTATATGACACATGAAATGTTGTTTGAGGAAAAAAAATTATAAAATCACAAATTAAAATATTTAAAAATATTATGAAATTAAAATTAGAATTGATATAATTTTTATACTATTAATAATTCAATAATACTTACTTCAAAAACACCAACTTACAACTATCTTATCTACTAACACATCAAAAAAACCAACTCCTTGATTTTTATTTCAAAGAGATGCCAAAACATAAGCTCCAGGCATCACCACAACCATCACCAATAAATTTCACTTCCATTTAATAATCACATTCATTTTTCTAATTACAATTTCCATCAAACAACATTTGATATTCTTTACTTTGTACCCTCTATATGTTGTTATATTGACTCCTTTCACTATTAATATACATATCTTGATTTTCTTTAAAACTCATGATCTATCATCAAACTGTTGTAAATATTAAGTGATATTATCAGTCTCATTATTTTTGAAAAACATTATAGAGAACTATTTTTGAGGGAAAAATTAATCATCGATGGATAAAGTGATCTAGAATAATTCATGTGAACTATCATTGGCCACATCTAAAGGAACAAAAAAATATGGTGTGCTTCTAATGTATTATGAGAGGGTAATATGAGGTGATTATTCATTCATTCACTATTTAATAATAATGAATTCATTATTAATTGATATACTTGAAAGACCATAATGGGTAGAAAATAATAATGTACATAATATATTTCATTTATTATTGAGTATAGAAAATAATTCCATGTATATTAATAAAAATCAATTCAATAGTTGAAAAAATACGGTGAACCGTAAATAAAAATATCCTACCTTGTGAATATTTTTTGAAGCTTCCACATAGAAACTCACTTCTTATATTTTTTCATTGTTTTTTCCTAATTTTTTCTTCACTAATGATATTTTTTTAATTCAATATGGAATATAAATCTACAACTCTCACTCTATGTCATCTATTATAAATTATGCCATTGCTGGAAACATTCCCAAAATAGATAGTTAAATTATCATGTTATATCACTACAATTAGGTGAACAATGTATTTTATTAAAAAAACAATCCTAGTGACGATCCAACATATAGAAAATAAAATTATGCCTCACATATCTAAAGTTGCACATTCCAAACACTAATTAAATGGAAAAATATCATATTGAAGATTTTTTTAGTATATATCACCTCTCAATTGCATTAGATAAAAAATATTTAAATATAATTAATAAATCTACACATAATAATCAACTACAAGGGAGCCCTATTGAAACTCTTCCTTAGAGTAAAAATCATTCCCTATGATGAATTTAAACAAAAGGAATTGTTTCATAAGAAACCCACCTGAATGAATTTATTATTTTCTATTTTTATTGGTTTGTGTCTATGTAACTCAAGAATGAGTTACGTCACAGTTAATGAAAAACACATGTATAAATATTCTACCCACCATTATACTTATCATCATTGAAAATAAAACCATTATAAAAACCTAACCAATAATCTCATAAATGATCCAATTGTGAAATGAGAATATAAATTTATTCATTTTAATATTATTTTAAATCGTTACAGAATATATATAAATCAAATATATGAATAATTATATAATTTTATCCTATTTTTATCGCATTAATTTGGAATATAATTTATAGTAAAACCATTTCCTAAATAATGATGATCCACTCATGCTCATTTTAATATTGATACTCAATAAAAATAAAATGATTAATAACACTAATAATATCAAGGGTTTCCCACCCAATTCTGTTCCCATCCATAGACAGTTTTTCGTCAAGGGATGATGTACGATGATGTACCTTAAATATCAATATTGAAATGTTTTTTTATGAAATGTGAAATATAATGATAGAATGTAAATACAAATCCATTTATGAGTAACCTAATAGATCTTTATATGATGAGAATCAGTTCATATAATACTATTCCATTGGTAACATCAATGATATGTTTATAGTATGCATCCAAGATCATCACGGTAATAAGTTCCCCAAGGTGTCTCAATTTTTTTAATGTTTCCATTCAGGTAAATTATTGTAGGTTCCATGTAGAGCAGAAACATGCGATTGGTTTTTCCCAACATTTATTTTTTCCTGATTGATGATAAAGAGAATATCTACATGACGATAAATGTCATGTTAAATGGAATTTAATCAATGAATATATACAACATGAATCACATTGAAACCTGAGACAGGGTCATCACATATTATTTATTATTAATTTAGTTAAATAAGAATTACCTTGATAGAATTATATCTTCATTGATGGATCTTGTAACTGATCTGTGATGCACCATCATTTCTTTATAAGAATCAAGTTCATATTCCCCCTAGCGGTGATCCGAAAATGTTCTTTAAATCTCCAGACGTCACTGAAAGAATATCTTTGTGATATCATTGTAGATCCTTGAACTAGCATCGACTTGCATTTATTACTATGCGAATTGATTCAAAGGTGTTCTTCATTATCTGGTGGAGGATTAATTCTCTCTGTTAGTGGGAGATATCTTAAGGAACAAAGATCTATAGGGATTGATTGAATTGTCCAATTCCATTATGCACAACTATAAAAATTAATTGTTTTGTTTTTTGAGAAAATACCACAACTGAGTTTATATTTCACTGGGGTTAAAATAAAATATTTTCAAAATTACCCTTATTTTTTTAACCAATGAAAAACCCCATGTCAAATAATAATAATATTATTATTATTTCTAGAAATGCACTTAACATATGAATTAAAATTAAATATTATTTAATCAAATAATATTCCATATTTTTTATTTATCACAAGATAATAAATCGGGTCGTCCATTCCTCGACAATATTTTTCTTGCCTTCAATAATGATTATTTACTAATTAAATAAATATCACCGTATTATTCACCAATAAATTAAATAAATATTATATTCACTAAATAGTTTATACAAATTTATTAAATATTCCACTCACATTATTTTTTCTTGAATAACTAGGGACAAAATATATGAGATAAAGAATATATTATTAATAATTAAACCGATTTTAGGAATAATATTTATTTAATTTGTTAAATAATAAATAATAATAAATGTATATCTGGGATTCTGGTTACACTAAATGTGTGACCCTCTAGGCCTCTTTATTTGTGGAATTATACGAAGAATTCTACATTATTGGGTTAGCATCTAACAACATTCCAAGGAACCCAAAGAGAATAAATTTAATCTCGTAGAGATATTTGAAATCATATGGACTATTAAAATGTAATACAACCCCTTCATCATGATATCTTTATTCATGCAGGTTGCATGTAGGTGTCATCTACCAAAGTGTATTATGTCCCCTTCATTGATTACATAGAAAATGAATGTGCCTATCAACCACAACGGCCATAGATTTATTTAGGATTTATCATTTTGATAAAAGGTCCTTAGACATCACGTTTTGTTAAAATAGAAGGTACAAATCCTTCTTCACATTATTCATTAATGAAATATTACTCATAACTCCCCAAACATATCATACCTCACCATGAGTATATATCGTCATGATTTTAATCAATACAAAAAAGTACACCACTCTTAATATTAATTAACTATAATCCTAATTTCTATAGAACAATACACACATTTATTGATAGTAATATCCATTGACACATAAAAATATAGATTTCCTACTAGTGGGTCTCGTTCTAAAAATATCCTACTAAATATTACTATGGGTGTGCACCCTGAGAAGGTGAATCAAAGTTTTATGTGTATCCACCCATAATAGAAAATATAATTTGTGTCCCTCATATGATATCATATTGAAATAAAAATTATATTAAAGAATAGTGTCGTTTCACTTCTAGGTTCTCATCATAGTGTGGAAATGGTTTGACCTCTTAGTGTGAAAGCTACTCTTAAGACATTATCACATACTATGTCACATAGAAGAACAAACATGATGTTAGAAGTAGTTTATTAATTTTCAATAAAATGTATACATGTTATCATAAATTATATAGATGTTTCTTCAATGAAACTAAATCCTACATACACCCACTTGCACTAGTACCGACTGCTATCAACTTTCAGTAAGCTATCACTCAAATGTTACTCATGCTTCTACTTACATTCGCCTTTAGTCAAGGAGTACACCACATTATCTTCCATGGGTACTCTTATTACAAAAACATATCCCCTCTCATAGAAATACCTTAAGATGTGATACTTATAGAGTATATTAATTTTACATTGGTGTGAATTTGGATCTTTTTCAAGAGCCACCACTATAGTATTATCACAGTAAAATCTAATTGGGTCATTACTGATAGGTACCACATGAAGATCCTGGATGAATTAATGAATCCAAATGGATTCCTTGGATACAAAAAAAGGACATTATATACTAGAAATCTTCTTTATAATCAAAAACAACTAGATACATTAAACTCTTCCATCTCACATATCCTCCATTGATAAAGAAAACATATCCAGATTTTGAATTCATATCATTCTGATTTTTCTACAAACCAGAATCAGTATAACCCTTAATGACCATATCCTCTACTCCTCCATTAAATAGGAAAATATCTTTAGTTATAATTGGATACTTTAGTATATACTTATCAAATGTACAATTTGTTTCTCCAAGATCTAATTTATATCTTCCTAACAATCTTAATTCATAAGAAACATCATGTCTAGTAGATAAAATGACATACATGATTTATCTTATTATTAAGTAATATATGATCATACTCATTCAATCATTCTATTATTATGTCTTGGGACACATTTTCTTAAATGAATGTAAACCATGTGACATTGAAATAAGTCTCGCTTGTGATTATTTCATACCAAATCTCATTAGTATCGAGTCAATATATGTATTTTTATATAGTCCATGAAACCACATGGATCTATCACAAATGATCATGATCCCTATAATTTAGGCTAGCTAAACTATTTATTTTAGAGAGAAACTTTTGTTTAACTAGTCCAAAATAGACTATAAAGCTTATTTTTCATTTCCAATATATAATAGGTCATCAAAATATTATACTAGGATAACAGTTTCATTTCCACTAATCCACTTGTAAAAACATGGGTCAAAATTATTCTTAATGAAACTAATTTTTTAATTGATTCATCGAATCAAATCTTCTAGGACCTGGATGCTTTTATCAATCCATTAATGGATACCTACCACTTGAAAGTCCTTTTTTCATCACCTGAAGTCACAAACCCTTCTAATTTGTGTCATATAAACATATTCCTAGATGTTCCAATTAAGGAATGTATTTTTTACTTCTGTCTAAAAAATCTCATTATCATGGAAATATTTTATGGAATGTATAATTATGATGTATTTAGACATGGAAGCTGGTGAAAAGGTTACCACATAGTCAATTTATTGATTATATTTAATCCATTTAACCATTATCCATGCTTTTCTAGGTATTTACATTACCTTCCATGTATAGTTCTCTCTTAAATACCCACTTGAATCCAATAATATTTCCATCAACGTGTGTATTTACAAGAACCCAGAAGTGGTTTAAATAAATGGAATCCATTTCAGAATTCATGGATTTATTCCATCTGGAAGAATCTATGCTTTCTACTACCTCCTTGTATAAGATAGGTTAATAATTACCAACCAATAATGAGTAACCATATTCCATGAATATAAAACCATATTTATCTATTTCACTTACCTATCTTATACTCCTACACAGTACATCTGTTTCCTTAACAACTTATTCCACGGGGCCTGTCGAACCGGTTCCTACTCTGACTCTTATGAATCTTGAGGATCAGCTTCATCGAAGAAAATATTTCTCCCACTATCCTTTTTAGGATGTTTTCCCTATCATTAAATACAACATGTTTGGAAACATTCACTTTCATGTATAATCGGTTTTATATGTATTATACCTTTTCCCTAGGGATACCCTATAATGATACTCTTTGTGCCCCGATGATCTAGTTTGTTTCTTGAGATGCCTTAATAAAAGCCTCACAACCCCATACATGTGTGTGTAAAAAATATTTTTCCTTCCACTCCATAACTCAAATGGAATTCAATTTTATACTTTAGTTAGAACTCAATTTAATGCGTATTACACTTTTTTTAATAAATATCCCCAAAAGGATAATGAAAGATCTGAATGACTCACCATCGACATTACCATGTCTAATAAGGTCATTTACTCCTTTAACGAACACTATTACATTATGGTGTATAATGTGAATTTAGTTGAGATAGAATCCCAAACTTCTGTAAAAGGTCAACAAACTCATGGATAATATATTTAACACCTTGATCTGAATAAGGAGTCTTTATCTTCTTACCGGGTTGATTGTCTACTTCTTTATGGGATTCCATGAATTTCTCAAAGGGATCAGACTTATACCTCATGATGCAGATATAGCCATATCTACTCAATTCATCAAAAAAAGTTTGGAATTACGAATATACCCCTCAATATTATACTATAAATGGTCCACACACATATTTATATGCCAATCCAATAAGATCTGTGGCCCTTTCATTATAGCCACCAGACAGTAGTTTATTCAATTTTCTCTGAAAACAATCATAACACCTTCCAACGGGATTTATCATAGATATGTCTAAATAAAAATCTCAATTGGCATTTTTCAAACTCTTCTCATTTACATGACTAGGATTGTAATTCCATAACTAGGATTTATAGGAGTTGTGTGAACATATTTCTTTATTAATTTTGAATACTTCTTTTTCATAATTTACATAAATATTATTATTTTAAATTTACATATCATAATATATTTTTTCCTTATAAAATAACCATATTTTATTTACAAACATTAAAATAAACCCATCAGTATATAGTCATTATATAGATATAATTTTCTTTGTAACTGTAGGTACATAACAAAAATCCATTGAAGCCAAAACTATTCTTGTTTTAAATGAAAGTAGGTAATCACAAATGGCCAGAACATCCATCCTCAAAATATTAGCACCACTCATATCCAAATATACCTTATAAATATTCCAAAATATACTTATTTCCTACATTTAATTATAGATGTGATCCTCACAAGAAATATCTAATCCCCAATGTGTAGATATTAAAATATTACAGTAATTAATGAACACACATTTAGATTTCCCATTCTTCTGGGTATAGTTATACTTCCAGTAAATTCATACTACCTCCTTTACCATTCCTAACCTATGTATCTTCTTCTTTAATGAAGGATTTTTCTCAAAAGAATTAGACTATTTATATGTCATGTGACCCTTTTCCTTGTTCATCCTTTTCTTATTCATCGTAAAAACTATGGGTTTTTCTTGTCCCATGTTATTACCCACTTGGATAATCAATTTATGAATTTATAAAATAATTTTATCATTATTTATAATATTATAATTACCAATAAATTATGGGAAGGTAATGAGAAGTGATGAATATATGAGATTTGTATGAAACTCTTATAGAGAGTTAATCCTTAAGATGTCTAGGCATTCAAAGTAGCCAATAAGATTTACTACATGAGTATTGTATAGAGTATACTCTCCATGTTTAGTTTTAAACATATAATTGGAGATATCATACATCTCTTGTGCTGCCTTCTCAATATAGAAATGATGAAGGTGAGAAATCATGTTATATGCATCCATGTCCTCATGTTTCTTTGAATGATCATTAGACAAGGATTATAGAATGAAACATTGAACATAAGTGGAATTGATCAAATGTTTCTTACAGAGTTTTAACTCTTAATCACTTTCTTCATTAACATGCCCCTTTGAAAAAGGATCTTCATGCACATATAATTTAATTTCACGGTGAAGGGTGATACTTATGTAGGTTTTCGATTCATGGAAATTTAGTCCAATGAGAAGGTTGTCCATCTCATGTATGGATCATAATGATATATTTGATTTCATTTTACTATTGTTACTAAAAATAATATAAGCACAATCCTAGTACATAGTCTAATAAAATTGGACAAATAAATAAATTTAATATTTATTATCCTCCCACTATTTTATTGAAACCCATTATACCTCACTATTGGCATCAGAATATCCTATTTCAAGGATATTCAAGTGGAAATGATCCATATTCCTTTTCTCATTACAACTATGTTGGATGGTCAAGAAACTTGAATGGTTTTAGGTGGGCATACCAAATGACTAAATCATTAATTCCTAGCTCATTGATATATTGATTGGACTGCCCAATATTAAAATCCTTAAATTGTATTTCCTCATCCTTTGCCTCTAAGTTAAACCTAGTACTTATGTGGAACCAAACCCTTGATGTGAACTAAGTTATTTCAACCAAAATATTGGAGTTAGAATTCCCCTAAAATTGAAAGCACCACAAAATTGTATGTTCAATCAAATTGTACTATAGTTCACTTTTAAATGAGGTAGGGGTTGTCTATACTGACATAATATATATTATTTAGGGATTTTATCCTTTTATGCATAAATGGTCAATTATTATGTATATAACATGCTTGTTAATATTAAGTGGTATTATGTAATTTATTAACCATGTATTAGATAATATTTACACATTAGAAAATTTATTATATTTCTATCATTCATGATTGTTAATTTTATTAATTTATGTGATCGTGAAAAAACCTCGATAGTGAAATAACTATGAAACTTGATAGAAATAAAAAAATAATGTGATATGATCATGAGAAATTTCTAATGGTAAGATTATCTGGATATTAATAAATTAACCATTGATCTTGGGGGAAACACGTTGAACTAATTATGTTTTATGTTAGAGCTTTCCACTTGTCCACTTATGTATCACTCTTGGATTAGTTTCTATATGGCTCAAACTTGAACCACCTGCACTAGCTTGGGAGCTCCATCCATTACATATTTTTTTACACATGTGAAGGTGAGGTCAACTAGGGGGTTACATAAAATAAAGCATGGGTATGCCGTTCCGTACATAATAAGAGGATAGAAAGTATGTTGGGAAACAATTTAACTTAATATTATATTAAAAGAAACCAATCACATAAAAAGGAATGTTCTAGGTTTATGGTCATTCACATGCATGAAATGAATTATGCATTTAATAAAATCACCACTCAATTATTAATCATTATTATTTAAGATAAATCATACTCCAATTAATTAATTATTATATTTAATAAATAAATAATTTTATCTTAATTCTCATCTGAATTTCCTTGGGTTTCTCATCCATCATAATTCTAGTCCAACTGAATACATTTATATAAAATTAAATGTGTCCATAAATATTCCATGGAGGAAACATGATGAACAACAATAAAAACCCACCCAAAATGTATTATACTCATATATTTTTTATTCTTGTGACATATGGAATACACAACTTATCACATACATTCATTACAAGCACTATGAACTTAATAATTACATGAAATGCATGATTTTTCAGTCATGGGTTATGTTTCAATTCACATATAGTAACAACTATTATATAACTAATGCATGATATGAATATCTAAAAATTAAGAATATATTAATTAAAATTTATTTTATTATTTATTTATATATTATAACATATCACATGGATTGTCATGCAAACCAAGTGACCACCCGCAAACACATGTCTCACAGTTTACATTGTTTAAAAAATAAATTTTCAATCTACATAATTTTGTTTATGTACCTAGAATGTAGAAGAGATATACAAGGCATATAAATCTATAGGGATAGTGTTTGTTAATAGTAACTCATGAAATGGAGTACACTGTGTGTATAATGAACTATATGGGATATGTACTCTGAGTTACACAATCACCAGTCAAGAAGGTTGTGTTTAAAGCACACAGAATTTCAGTGTCTCAAAGGTACTGCATGCTATGTATATGGGCTACATGGTGTTTACTATGGATAACTATGTTCTAGAATGGGCTAGCCTACACAATGTGTAAGAATTAGCTACACTATGTGTCATCAATGCACACACATTGAACTAATTGTGAAATTAATTCATGATTCACTAAACAAATGTACATGATGTTTAACATGGGGTACATAGTGTCTACTACTATGTTATCTTCCCAGAATCCTTTGAAACTATGGCTGAGTTATTCGATTTAATTTAATTCATAAAATTATTCACATTGATTAGATCAATTAGAAATGAATGATGAAAAAGTATATCTCACGATTCAGATTGAAATAATGATTAAACATGGAAGGAAAAATTAGATCTAAAATTTATAAATTATATAAAATATTTAAATAATTATAAATAATATTCTGACCACTCTGATACCACTTTTTGGTTTTGGGAACAGAGGAAAAGTGTGATGGGAGGTGCCCAACATTTCTTTATTCATGATCAATGGGAAATCTGAGATCTAGATGATGATAAACATTGTGTTCAATGGAATTGAATGAAATAAGAAAAAAATATGAATCGCGCCAAAACCTGAGAGAGGATAATCACATATTATTTATAATTAATTTAAATCAATAATAACTACCTTGATGGAATTATTTCTTCACTGATGGATCTAGTTACAAATCTATGATTCACTTTCATTGCTTTGTAGGAATCAAGTGGAGATTCCCTCTATGAGTGATCCACTTGTGTTCCATGAATCTCAAGACATTATAACAACATTTAACCTCACAGTGATGATTACTATGAAATATAATAACTTTATCATTATATCCCTAATCAAGCAGGTTGCATGCCGGTGTCATTAACCAAAGTGCTCGATATCACTATTTTTTATTTCGTATAAAATGAATGTCCATATCAAACAACATGGAAATGGACATATTTAGGCTATATCATTACCAAAAATGGGAATTAGATATAAAATTCCATAAAAAATAAGGGAAAATACTTTCTCTCATTATTCATTAATTCAATATTACTCACGATACATCCAACATATCCAACCTCACCATGAACATTTGTAATCATTTTATTCATCAATACAAAAAAGTACATGACTCCTAATATTCATTAATAGTAATAATAATGTCTAAGTATCAATAAACATGTATATAAATAGTAATATCCGAGGACACATAAAAATTTGTATTTCCTATCATAAGTTCTCAATCTCATAATATCCTTCTAGATATTACCAAGGGCGTACACAATGAAAGGTTCCTCAAAGTCCTATGATTCTCTATCCCTGATACCTTGTCTCATTTGGGTCCCTCTAAAGATATCATATTTCTATAGAACATATATTCAATAATAGTTTCATAACACTTTTGGGATCTCATCATAATGGAGAACTGTAAGAACCCGAACCTTCTTTTAAGTTATATTTTTCCTTTTTCTGGTGTTTTTGAGAAAAGAGGAGTTTCTAGATAATTTTAAAGTACACGGCATTTAATTTGATGCCACTCGAGGATATTTTCTGGCCGTGTCATGACCATGCACCCAGCCATGTAGGGTTGATGTGGAGGATTCTTAATGAGGAGTATAGAAAATCCTAGTACACGCTGTGTACTCTAAAACTACACGCCGTGTGCTTTCTTTTTTTTCATTAAATGGACCGGAGTCACATATTAACCCCAGAACCTTCTTCTTCTCCAGGCTCTTCGGTCGAGAGTGTTCCATACGGTCGTGGATCTTTAACGAACCCATGAGCCTCTGTTTATTCTCCAAATCGACCATCATCGATTGCATTGGAACCACATCGGTAAGATCTTCCTTCTCCTAGAGCTTCGTTTCCCAATTCCTCATCTTCTCAGGTTATCGTGGGTTGAGAGTTTTGTGCATTTTCGTAGATCTACGATATTCTAAGGAGATTCAACCCTCTTTTTTCAAGTATATCAACCTCCAAACGTCATGGTAGGTGGTTTGTTCATTTCTGTAGGAATTTATTGAGTATTTGTGCAAATTCCACCAATACCCTTAAATGGGGTATTGTGTGTTTCCTGTTTTTCCCTTGTTTTTTCCTTTCTTTTCTTTTAATTATGAGTAGAGGATATTATGTTTGAATATAGTAATCTTACGGTGCTTTGGATGCTTTTCATATGCTTTTTTTCCTGTTATGACCGTTGGTCTAGTTTTTCCTAGGCTATTTCCATTTTGATGCCTAGTTGTTGGATGATGTGACTACTGTTCTTCCATGACGAGATACTGTAGAATGCTATCCAAGTAGTTCATGAGGATACTTTTACCATTATGCGATGCAAAACTGGATGATTTTACACAGGGCTGTTAGAACCTAGTGTAGTTGACCATATGTAGAATGGACGTAAGGGCTTCTACAGAGTGTCTTTAATTTACGATGTGAGACCACAGGGGGAATTGACGTTGAGTACTTCTTCAGAGTGTCTATACTTCCTCGACACGGGCCACATGGGGAATGAGATGTTGAGTGCTTCCCTAGAGCCCCTTTAGTACGATACGAGACTATAGGGGGAATTGACGGTGAGTGCTTCCCCAGAGTTTCTATTCTTTAGCTGAACCGGAGGGGTGAGACTGTGTGTGCCTCCCAGAGGGTTACTAGTACTTTTAGGTTGAACCATAGGGGTTAGGCTATGAGAACTACCCAAAGGTTACCTATTTGTTCTACTTGCTTGAGTGGCTTCTTACTTGTTTGTAAATTATATGCTAGAAAATGTGGATTGTTTTCTGTTTAGTACTTCCCTGTTTACTGCTTTCTGTACTTTTACTTGCCATATATTCACTGATTGTTAAGCACAAATATTTGGGTGGTTTCCTACTGTGACTTTGTATCACACCCTATCTGGTCCATGCTTTTGGTCCCAAATAGATTACATTGTTGCAGGTATAGATAAAGGAAAATGACCTTCTACTTCACGTTCAAGATTTCATTGGAGTTGGAGAGAATGGGACCAAGCTGAGGCTTGCGATGCTGAGGAGTTACTCATCTATTTTTCTTTTGTAATTTGGTTTAGTACTGTATTCAGCATTGTGATGTGTTTGGCTGTTTTCCTTGACTTATATGTATCATGCATCATTTACATATATTTCTGCTCTAGTTGTATATTTATTAGTCTTCCACTATTATTGTTGTTGGATATTTGCTGCTTCTGTTGTTTTATGTGTTGTTACTTCCATTGTTCACTCATCCAATGAGGGCATATTTTCCCCACTATCACTCCAAAGTCCCTCACTACTACTTGGTAGCCTCTGGCATTCGGGGAAATGTCCTTGAGGCCATGTGACCAATCGGGTATGGGGCGCCTCTTGGTGGATTTCAGAACTGGGACGTTGCAAAGTGGTATCAGAGGGATTATTTTCACTTGACTTACTTTTTGGAGACTATAGCCTAGGATAGGATAGAATAGGTACATGGTAATGATCTGTGCACGGGAGTAGCTAACCCATGTATTGGGAAAATCCATACTAACTCGTTTATTGAAATTTTTCTAGTTTTCAATTTTACAGTTGATTTTATTTCACCATTGGATGATTCCCATGATTTGTGATGTTAATGTTGTTGTTATTACGGTTCTATTTCTGTCGCAACCCGATGAGATGAGGGTATGCCATCTCATGAATCATATAGGAACTTGTTAGAAATCACATGCCATGCATTATTTCCATGCCATCTATGATGCATTAGCGATTGCATGTGTGTTGTGATAGTTGTTGTGTAGATTATGCATGATACTGTGATAGATTCTTTGATAAAACCAATGTTGTTTGATTGGAAATTTTTTTGTATAGTTATTTTCATAGATGGATGACATACATTGGTTCTTGAGGTGTTATTGGCCCTCACGGACTAGAATTTGGTGGATCATTGACCTATTTACTTTTTTTGTAACGTGTATAAGATGCCAAACTTTGATTCGCAGGGAGGATGGGCCCTCACGGATCAGAATTTGGAACCTTAATGCTGATTTTCTGTTTTTTCTAGGCTCCGGAGGAGTTCTTGAGGCTACTATCCAGAAAAACCTAGAATACACAGCGTGTAGTTTATGGTTACACACTGTGTAGTCTATAGTCATGTCGCTGACTATGCGAGCAGGGACCCAGGGTTGTGAAAATCTTGTAGGAACACGTCGTGCAGTAGTTTAGCATGCCGTGTAGTATTAAATAGGTACCCCGGCTGTGTCACGAAAAACACGGGTCATGTTATCTTTTTACATACACACCGGGTCTGAATTTTTCACGTTGTGTCGTCTGATCTAGGTACCCAGCAGTGTCACGAACAATACGGGTTGGTTTTACCCTTTCTCGTACATGTCGTGTCCGTCTAGAACATGCCATGTAGTGTCAACCATGATTCTGACCATGTCGGTAACAACACGGGACATGTAAGTCGTGTCTAGTACATGTCATGTCTTCCTTGAACACTCCGTGTGGTTTTGTGTTAGAGAAGTCGTCTGGCATAACCATGTAGAAGGACACGGGCAGCGAATAGGATTCAAGTACACACCGTGTGTTTGGACAACACGCCGTGTATTTGGGGTGTTACAAGACCAGTTTTGGTAGAAGTACACGCCCATGTAAATGACTTAAGGAAACACGCCATGTAGGGAAAGTAAACACTGTGTAGTCATGTTGTCCATAACTTGTGTTCCTTATTTTATATGTTCCTTCTTGTGCCTTCAGTTTTCCAGTTCTTGAAAATGTTGATCTATGGTGTACGTAATGACTTTGCAGAGTCATGGAACCGAGACATCCTCCAGTTTCACTCATGTTTCCAGGAAGTGATCAGACACTGGATATGGTTGATCTGGGACTTCCCACATATCCACTTGTTGTGCCAACCTTGGAACCAGTAGTGATACCGGTTATAGCCATCGATGCACAGTTTAGGGAAGGCTTCCTGAGAATGATGTAGACCTTCCAGAGAGCATTGCTTCCTTCCTCAACTATGGTAGACTTGACGCGGGTTTTCCATCAGCAACATCCTCCCACCTTCTCAGGGGAAGGAGGAGCTCAGGCTGTAGAGTCATTCCTAGAAACCATGATGGAGATCTTCGAGCATCTAGAGAAGCCTCCAGAGATACGGGTCGTGCTTGCTACCTACATGCTAGGGGCTCTGCCAATAGGTGGTGGGACGTGATCTCACATGAGGGTCATCAGCAGGTTATGGAGTGGGAGGAGTTTCGGTGCATATTTTATGACTACTTCTATCCGGAGACTGTGAGGGTCGAACGAGCCCAGGAGTTCATGAGTCTCGAGAAGGGTACTCTTTCTGTCAGGGAGAATTTCTCTCATTTCACTAAGATCCAGTGTTTCACACCCCTCCAGGGAAGATATGGGTTCTTCTTGGAAAGGATGTTTGATGATGACCTCAAACGGGAGATCCTCTCAGAGGTGAATATCTTTAGGTTGACTACCATCGCTTTCATCGTCAACCAGGCACTGATTGCGGAGTGCAATCTGAGAGATTCCGGAGATGAGATCTAGGGAGGTTCTGCTTCCAGATTTAGTGCTTCACTAGATGACAGAAGGAAGCACCATAGGGAGTCTACGGGTGGTGATCTGAGGCAGCGAGACGCATCTTCAGGTAACCCAGTGGTATGATACCAGTGTGGAATGGCAGGAAATACGAGACCGCAGTGCCAGAGTGACCTAGTGGAGTGCCAATCTCGCGGAAAGATGGGTAACATTTAGTGCTTCTGTCAGGTTTTCTCACCAGTATTTGGTGATAAGGGTTCATCCATGACCCCTCGTTCAGGAGCAGCACCACCAGTTTCTCACCAGTCGGGGAACTGGAGTTCTTCCGACCATTTGAGCCGAGGTGGAGGTCAAGGCTGTGGTGGTCAGTCACCAGTCATTCAGCGACAACAGGGTGGATCACTCAGAGTGGTTCGAAAGGGTTACCGGGCCATGGTACTGGTCATGCCTTTGTAGTGGATCAGACCCAGTAGGAGCAGGATCCCGGACTTTCTACAGCTCGAGGTACGATCATAGTAGCCTTTGTTTTATCTTATCCTCTTTTCGATACAGGGGCTTCCCATAGCATTATATATGTTTTTGTTGTGGAGATCCTTGGGCTCTGCATCTTTTCCTCTATTGATAATTTGACTCTAAACACACCATTAGGGACTAGGACGCCTTGTATACATCAGTGTAGAGAGTTCCCTCTTGAGGTTGCAGGGTGTCACTTTCTATGGGAACTCTATGTTCTAGAGATAACAGGTCATGATGTCATTCTCAGAATGGACTGGCTAGTTCCTTTCCAGGCAGTCTTCGACTTTTATTTCCGCAGGGTGAGTTTCATATCACTAGAAGGTGGATCTTTTCTCCATCGGGGTGAGTGGGATGTCTAGGCGAGTAGAGTAGGACCCGAGCATTATGGGCTGGGTAGAGTTACATCCCAGATTTCCAGTTTGTATCTAGATGACAATGGGACTTCGGAGCTAGACATTCGTTCAGTGGTGGATCATTTCAGTGATGTATATCTAGAGGAAATTTTTTCCTCCAGAGCGTGAGGTAGAATTTTCTATCGAGCTCATGCCAGGAGTAGTACCTGTGTCCACTCCTCCTTATAGGATGGATATAACTGAGTTACCGGAGATCAAGAAGTAGTTGGAAGAGTTGTAGGAAAAGGGTTTCATATGACCTAGTACTTCTCCTTGGGGATTACCAGTCCTGTTTGTGAAGAAGGCAGACGGTACACTCAGGATTTTTGTGGACTATCGAATGATGAACTAGTTGAAGGTCAAGAAATGATATCCCTTGCCGAGGGTCGAAGATCTCTTCGATCAGCTTCAAGGATCCTGAGTGTTCTCGAAGATTGACTTCAGATCCGGTTATCATTAGTGGTGCGTTAGACCATTAGATATACCTCTTACATCTTTTAGGAGCATGTAGGGTCTATACGAGTATACAGTTATTCCGTTTGGTCTCACGAATGCACCAACTGTTTTCATGGCACTGATGAACAGGTTGTTCCATCCATACTTAGACTCTTTCATGGTGGTCTTCATGGATGATATCGTGGTGTACTCTCACACTCGACACGACCATGCTACCCATCTTGAGATATTTTTTTAGTACACTGAGGGAGAATCAGTTATATGCTAAGCTCTCAAAATGAAACTTTTAGATGGATCAAATTCACTTTTTGGGACATGTTATCTCAGACACAGGAGTATTAGTGGACCCAGAGAAAGTGATAGCAGTAGTTTCCTGGGAGCAGTAGAAGAATTTCATTGATATGTGGAGTTTTCTAGGGATGGCCAGATACTACATGTGTTTCATACAATACTTTTCAGGTATAGTCGCACCACTGAAAAGTCTGAGAAAGAAGGGTGCGAAATTCCTATGGTCAGAATCTTGTGAGTCTGCCTTTCAAGAGATGAAAGGGAGATTGACTTCCACACCGATACTAGTCTTTCTAAACATGGGAAAGAGCTACACTGTATATTGTGATGCTTCAAGTATCGGGTTGGTAGTTGTGATTATGCAGGGATATGGGGTTATTGTGTACGGATCTCGGCATTTTAGGCCACATGAGAGTAACTACCCGACGCATGATCTTGAGATAGCGGCAGTTGTTCATTCCTTGCACTGTTGGAGACATTATCTCCTAGGAGAGTACTTTGTGGTTTTCACTGACCACAAGAGTCTCAAGTACATCATCACTCAGCATGGTCTAAATTTGAGATAGCACAGGTGGGTTGAGTACCTATAGTCCTTTGACTTTGAGCTTGCCTATACGCCTAGAAAGGGAAACGTAGTGGCTAATGCGTTAAATAGGAGGACTCAGGTACATGTAGTTCTGGAGGCCAGCAGTGAGTGGAAGCTTATGTCTATATTCTATGAGATATATCTGGAGGATCATGAGAAGCAGGGGAAGACCATTCTATCTTCTATTGTTGTTACCTCTACAATTCTTGTTCGGGTACGGATGAGGCAGCTATCAGACTCAGAAGGCCTAGTCCTGCGAGAGACTGTGTCATGAGAGGACCCTCTTCCTGGATGGACAGTAGGAAAGGATGAGGTCTTGTGTTTCCAGGGAAGCGTGTGTGTGCCAGCAGACATACGTGAAGAGCTGATGCAGGACATTCATTCCTCAGTTTGGGCAGTTCATCTTGGCGTCACCAAGATGTATCATGATATACAACGCAAGTATTGGTGGCCAGGTATGAAGATGGATGTTACTGGTTTCATCATGAGGTGTGGCAATTGTCAACATGTAAAGGTGGAACATCAGCGACCAGCAGGTATTTTACAGCAGTTACCCATTCCCGAGTGGAAGTGGAATGACGTTGCGATGGACTTCGTGACCGTTTTTCGAGATCACCTTGAGGGAATGACACAGTTTGGGTTTTCATCGATAGGATTATGAAGGTTTCTCACTTCTTTCTATTCAAGGATACCTTCAGTGTTGACGAGCTGGGACAGTTGTACATCCATGAGATTGTACGTCTACATGGAGCTCCACACTCTATTGTTTCAGACCGAGATGTGCATTTTACTTCTCGGTTCTGGTAGGGGATTCCAAAAGCATTGGGTACACAGGTACTTTTTAGAACAACATACCATCCTCAGAATGATGGCTAGTCCGAGCGTACAATTCAGGTGCTTGAGGATATTCTCTAAGCATGCATTATGGACTTTGGAGGTTATTGGGAGAAGCATATACCTCTTGTGGAGTTCGCATACAACAACAGTTTTCATGAAGATATTCAGATGGAACCTTATGAGGAATTTTACGGTAGGCCATGCCGATCAACTTTATGCAAACTGGAGGCAAGATAGGCAGCTTTTTTGGGAACACTTTTTTTCAGGAGACCTCATAGAAGATAGATTTGATTCGGAAGAGGATGGCTACGACACTGTCTCGACAGAAGTCTTATCCTGATCAGCGGAGACGACCTCTGGAGTTCGAGGTCGGGGATCATGTTTTCTGGTGTGTCACGCCGAGGTTGGGACATAAGAGGATTCTGAGATAGGGGATCCTTTCATCTAGGTACATCGGGCTATTTGAGGTGTCAGAGAGAGTTGGGTCGGTTGCCTATCGGTTGTAGTTACCTTAGAGGTATCGGTCCATGTACAATGTCTTCCACATCTCCTAGCTCCAACGTTACTTTTCAGAGGTGTCTCATGTCCTTCAACCTAATGACGTTATGCTCGAAGTTTATGCATCATTTGAGGAGAATCCTATCCATATTTTCAATCGCAGTACGAAGGTTCTCTATGGTCGGTTTGTTCCTTTGGTACAGGTGTTGTGGCAGCACGGACGAGTACAGAACGAGACCTGGGAGAGGGAGGCCAATGTATGATTGCAGTGGCCGGAGCTGTTCGAGGTTTCTTCCTCTATGCCTAATTAGAGAAATTCGAGGAAAAATTTCTTTAAGGGGGGAAGTTTGTAAGAACCCATACCTTCTATTCAGGTATGTTTTTCCTTTTTTGGAGTTTTTGAGAAAAGTGTAGTTTCTGGAAAATTTTAAAGTACATGCCATGTACTTTAGGAGTACACACCATGTACATTGATGTTGCTCGAGGCCGTGTCATGACCATGCACAAAACCATGTAGGGGTGAAGTGGAGGCCACTTAAAGTGGATTACGGAAAAGCCTAGTACATGTTGTGTACTCTAAAAGTACACACTGTGTACTTTTTTTTCATTAAACGGACTAGGGTCGCGTCTTAACCCCTAAACTATCTTCTTCTCCATTCTCTTAGACCAATAGCATTCCATACGGACACAGATCTTCGACAAACCCCCAACCCTTCATCCGTCCTTTGAATCGACCATCGTCGATTGCATAAGAACCACAATGATAAGCTCTTCCTTCTCCTAGAGCTTCGTTTCCCAATTCCCAATCTTTCTCAAGTTATCGTGGGTTGAGAATTTTGTGCGTCTTCATAGATCTATGATGTTCTAAGGAGATTAAAGCTTCTTGGTAAAATTAGATGAACCTCCTACCATCAAGCTAAGTGGTATGTGCTTTTCTGTAGGATTTCTTTGAGTATTTCTGCAAATTCCACCAACACCCTTGACCAGGGTATTGTGTGTTTTCTGTTTTACCCTTGTTGTTTTCCTGCTTTTCTTATATTCCTAAGTAGAGGATATTGTGTTTGAATAGGATAATTTTTCTATGCTTTGAATTCTTTTCCCATGATTGTTTTCCTGTTATCACTGTTGGTCTAGTTTTTCCTAGGCTATTCCCAGTTCTATGCCTAGTTGTAGGATGGTGTGACTGTTGTTCTTCCATGCTGAGATGCTTTATAATTCTAGCTAAGTATTTCTTGAGGATACTTTGGTTGTTACATGGTTTGATACTTGCTGATTTCACATAGGGATGTGAGAACCTATTATAGTATACCATAGGGAGAATGGACGAAAGGGCTTCTATAGAGTGTCTTTAATTTACGATGCGAGACCACAGGGGGAATTGACATTGAGTGTTACCTCAGAGTGTCTATAGTTCGTCGACATAGGCCACAAGGGGGAATGAGACGTTGAGTGCTTCCCCAAAGCGCCTTTAGTATGATACACGACTATATGGGGAATTGACGGTGAGTGCTTCCCTAGAGAGTCTATTCTTTTGCTGAAACAGAGGGGTGAGACTTTGTGTACGTCCCAGAGGGTTGCTAGTACTTGTAGGATGAACCCTAGGGGTCAGGATGTGAGAACTACCCAGAGGATACCTTTTTGTTCTACTTGCTTGAGCGGATTCTTATTTGTTTGTAAATTATATTCTTGAAACTATGGATTTTTTTTGGTTTAGAATTTCCATGTTTATTGCTTTATGTACTTTTAGCTGTCATATATTCACTGACTATTAGGCACATATCTTTGTGTGGTTGACTACTGGGACATTGTCTCACACCCTGTTTGGGCCATGATTTTGGGCCCAAAAAGATTACATTTTTACAGGTATATATAGGAGAAAGTGACCTTCTACATCAGGTTATTTATTTCACTGGAGCTGGAGAGCATATGACAAAGTCGATGCTTGCGATGCTGAGGATTTGCTCATCTGTTTTTCATTTGTACTTTGGTTTAGTACTGTATTCAACATTGTGACATGTTTTTCTTTTTTCCAGGACATATATGTATCATGCATCTTTACATATATTTTTTCTCCATTTGATTATTTATCAGTCTTCAGTTGTTATTGTTTTTGGATATTTGCTACTTCTACTGTTGTATGTGTTGTTACTTCCATTGTGTACTCTTCCAATGAGGGCATAGTTTTTCCACTATGACACCCAAGGCCCTCGCTTCTAGTTGGAAGGCTCTAGAATTTTTTGAAATGCACTTGATGCCATGTGACCAACCGGGTACGGGGCACCTCTAGGTGGCTTCCGGAACCGAGGAATTATAGGAACTGTTATAATCATTTAGTGTGACAGCTACTCTTAGGAAATTTTCACATACTATGTCACATAGAAGAACAATGAAGGTTTGACATGTCGTTTATTAATATTCAGAACAATGAATATTTTTTATCATAAAGTATATTGAAATTGTTTCTATTTCCCCAAATCCAACAAATATATATCCCCATAAACAAATCATAACATGTGGATAACACTAACATTCTAATTTCACTTTCTTTATAACCACTGTATGGTCATCCCACCATCACTTTTAAACATAGTCTGGTTCTAACATTCCTTCATGAATGAATTGTATGATTCATTATCACTATTACTTAAATTCTAATAATTATGATACTAGAAAATTGATTCAATGATATAAAACATCAACAAAACTATAGAACAACTAACTAGTCACCCATTCAATTAAAATTCAAATCATATTAAACGATAACATTTTGATGAACCAAAATTTATTTTACCTGACCATAGAATGACACTGATTTGAATACTCAAGGGACCTTAAGCCATACATATAGGGAAACTTACCCCATCACCCCAATGAAATTTCATAGTGTATCTCTAATCTAGAATCAAACTATATAACTATCTTTGATATGTAATAGTGGTAACTAATTAACTATTCATAAAACTAATTTAAAAAGGACATTCACTAAAATAATGTATCCTTGTATCTTATCTTTTTATAATATGGTAAAGAAGAAGGAAAATACTTCAAAAGGTTTTGACAGAGAATGAATTGTTCTTAGAAATTTTCTTATAGTACTTTCAAATACACCAGTTGAACTATAATATAATTTAAAAATAATCATATAGCACTCTACATTAATGTTAATATATATAAATATCATATAAAATTGTGACTAAGATAAATATATCAAATAAATGTAGTGAAATGAATCCTATTTTTTGGAGAGAACTATTATAATAATCATCATTATACCTCTACCCTATAATAATGGAATAGGGTTATCCTAAATAGGATACCTCCTCTATGGATATATGGAAAACATTTAATAAAACATAGTTATCTATGACTACTTTAATAGTAATATAGCTCAGAAAAGATATCACTTCTAAAATGAAAATGATTGAAAAGATGAATTTTTTAAATTATTATTTTCCAGGGATGTCACTCCCAAATATAATGGGACTAAAAAAAATCATATTTTGATTTTCACTCTAAAATCACATAGATATGGGGGAGGAACCACGACTCTCCATTGAAATATATATCAGTCTAAGGAGTAAAGACACAATTTTTTATGAAACATCAATATGATTACAACCAAGCATCCATAACATCCATGATCCCTATCCATTTTTACTATGTGAACATGCCTCATTGAAATAATTTTTCTATATTGAAGGAGTATGGACCCCTCTAGGGGAATGTGCCCATACACATAGGAAAGTATTTAATCATTAGTTCTGAATCATAACTGTACATTCATAGAAGTACCTACTCTCAATATAAAAGAAAATTATCTTACACATATTGTAATAGAAATTATACAGGTGGAGGAATTAAAACTAAAACACTAAGGGGCACCAACTACAAGGATGTAGGATCAAGCCCTAAACACACACGGGACTACCATCTCTATAAATTTTTGATCCTATCCTCACACAAATGGAATACCAACTATATTGATTGGAGACATTATCCTAATAAATTGGGGATATTAAAGTACATATATTGGGGTGCACACCATGATACATTGTTGAGTAGAAAATCAATCGATGGGTGAACATAACCTAATATAAATTATAGTATAGAATCCATAGATAGTGGACCACACCCAAACTAATAGGGGATTCAAAACAAGAATGATAGAGAATCATTGATAGCAGCACAATTTTATAGCTACAATCCATATATGATATGGGGAACCCTTTATTTTTTGATAAAAATTAAATAATGTGATATAGATCCCAATCCTATGCACATAATACATATCTAATAAGTTCAACATATCTATTAATGGAATATTTTAAGAAAATTATCTAGGTAAAATTCCACTTGAATATTCATAAAAATTCATCAGGAAAACTCATAACATGGTGTATCGGCCTATGGATATTGTTATCCTTGTATTGTTTATACAACACATATATTAAAAGAATAATTATAATACAGTTTACATCTTCATTATATTGTGATACGACTGCTTATATATGTCACACTAATTATCAAAAACAATAATACCACTATATTATTCTAGAAAAAATTATCAAAAACCAATGGTAGATTTTATTGAAACAAAATATAATATATGGATTATTATATCTATTGCATAGAAATGTCTTGATATCCACATCCAATAATTGGATTCCCCAACCTAATAACATGACTTAAGCACTTGAATAATTATTTTATAAATTTATCTTGTTTCTAAAATAATTAAATCTCTTGAATCCATGATTCGTGGTCAAAGACCTTCTCTAATACTACTATGATACAACCCAACCCATATGTATCCTACCTGACCTCGTATTTGGGAATAGTTTTCCACAATAATCCCACCTTAAACATTATAGGGTTTGGTGAATTTTAGCATGAAGGCATCTATTTATGAGTGGCATATTCATGAAGATAATATCAAACCAAAAGACATTCCCAATGGTGAAATAAAATGATAAATTGAAACAAGATATGTGAAGAAATAATCATTACAAGAATAAGGACCATATAAAATAATGGACAAGAGTTAATGGATAATAAAGAAAAAAGATTCATGTAATGAGAATCCATGGCTAAACAGAATCTAGATAATCCTTCACCGTTGTCTAACGTAAGGCAAAAATATTTTCCATAAGGAATCCAAAATAGAACACCTCCCATAACTTGTAACACTATACACTCTAAGGAATCATGATCAATCACTCTATGTCCTCTATAATCAAATTTGATCTGAAAGGCATATATATACAAAAAAATTATTGTGATAGTAATTTTTTGTTTCTGTGAATATAAACATACCCAATTGAATGAACTAAAAGTTAATGAATTAATAAACGGTAACTCTACTTGGAACCATGAAAATATCATAATAGAAAAAGTACTTGAGAAAAAGTTAAAATAATATGTCATAAGAAATGGATGATATGAAGTTGTGACTTCACGTCAAAAATGATCCCAGATTAACCCTCTCAGGGTGAGTGAACAACATTACAATACTCTCATCAGAAAAATACTACAACCATTATACTAAATCCTCTAACATAACGATAATCAACACATCATTGATCAATCATTGAAATTATAAGTAGAATTATATTGCAATAATATGATATAACATTAATTAAAACTGACATTGTAAGAAAAGAAATTTTCAAAAAAAAAACATGGTTTATATTCCATGACAAATTAAAGACTCCCTACATTACCATAAAAATAAAAACGTAAAATTATATAAAAAATCATATTTTTTAAAACATAAAAATGTCCTAATATAAGAGAACCTAATATAAAAACATGATTTAATAGTCTCTTATTTATTTTTTTATATTTGTCAGAGACTTGTATCCCTCTTGGTGGTCTATATTCTTATTGAGGGAGTTCTAACTTCTTGGATGGAAGAGTGATGCCCAAATATATTAATGATATTGATGAAACCCATTAAAATATAATTAAAACCCCTCATATATTGTGTCATGAAAAATTTTATACTATGTAAACTTCTAGTCATTGTGGACTACCTACATACCATAGAGGACATAGTGAAAAATTATGAGTTTGTGACTCTACCAACAACCATCAGAAAATCCGGAGACACCAACTAACCCCAAAGGAGTGAAAAAAACAACAATGTGTAACATGCACCCTATAATTAGTATATCTTGGTGGTATTATGAATCCTTATACCATTTAATGGCCCTTAGTTTTATCAATAGAATTCCCCTTCTTATAATTTTTTCATGTATTATAAGCATCATATATCAGATAGGGAAAATAAAAAAAGTTGGTCTCATAAATGATGTGTGATTCATTAGTAAAAAACTAAACAGAAAATAATGGAAAATATTACAATGGGAAAATAAATATAAAATATGATAATAATTAAAAGAAAATTTGGAACTTCTCAATCCACCAGAATAACTGCACTCCTGAAATAGATGTGGAAATTAAACAAAATTTTAGTAATAGGATTTTCATTTTGAAGAAGAATGTATATATTTCATTGAGAAAATATATAATTTAATTAATATTGAATGGAATAATAAATATTTATAGAAATTAGGGAACTTATAAGATCGTTATAATCTTGACCATTATAATAGTAATTTAACCATTAGCATGGTGACAAGACCGTTGAAATGGTAATATGATATTAGGAAAAAAAATAAAACTTTTAAGATAGTAACATCACCTATGGAATTGTCAAATAATATTTTGGTATCTTCTAAAATTATATTATGAAATATTTATAACATGTTAAAATAAATAAAAGTTTTATAAATATGAAATTTAATGTTAGAATTTTTGAAAATTTTAAATTCGTTATTAGAAATTTTATAATGAGTCTAATGATTTAAATGAAAATTTATTTTCATGAATTGAATTAACAAATTAATATTAAGTGTTATTATTATCATAAGTTATTTTGATGACACCATAAGTGATTTATAAAAGGTTTACAAAATCAATAATAATAATAATAAAATTAGTATTTATTGTGTAAATAATGATTTTATATAAAAATTAAATTTATAATATATAGAATATTATTTTTATTAAATAGATTCCATTTTATATGTATAAATGTTTAATTGATGGTTCTGGAAAATCCTTAGTAAATTTATAAAATACTTTTATTTTTTGTGAATAGTGACATATGATAACTTATGATATTTACGATTATAAGCCTAAAACATGAGTTTTTTTGTCATGGTTGAAGTAAGATTCCACTAGTTCGAACTGAAAAGTCCCAATAAATGTATATATTCACAAGAATCAATTATATTGATATAATTTAACCAAAAATAAAAAACTACTGAATATAATAATAAAATACACACCTCTCGTCACCATATAAATACCAACCCTCGCCACTTATTCTACTCACGCCTTCTAATATATAAAGTCCGTCAAATATCTACCAAACCCTCTTAACCCCACTATACTCATGTACATGTGATTTTTTCTCACCAAAGGACATATTTGATGTTTATTAAGGGGATCTTCAAGGAGTTGACATTGAAGAGATAACATTCTTAAACCACCTCTATTAATTCATTTTCTTCCTCTAACTTCTCCTCGCCTCCTTCATCAAACAAAACATAATAACATCAGTATCATGTATAGACCACAATTATATATTTATAATCGATTGTTTTTTATCCCCCACTTTTCTCAACTTCTCTTAATCAATGAAAAAAAATGAAACCATTGTCTATGTTTTTTTAGTTAACCAACATCATGGACGATGAGTTTTTGTTTTCCTATATTGTCTTCATCAAAGATAAAAATTAAAATCTAATTATTTAGAATGAACCAATTTTTTATATTACAGGTTTTTTCATAATATACAAATATTATATGGTTATAACAATAAATAATAAAACTAGTTTGTGATGGTTTGAAAAAACAGACAAAATAATCTTAATATTTATCATTTACATTTTATTAAATTAATCATCCACATTTCATAAAAAGATATATAGTTATATTTAAACTTTCTAAAGAGCATGAACACCAATTAATTACACTTCTATATAATTATACCCATTTTTTATGAACATCTTTAATTATACATAACTCAACCAACCATGAAACCATTAAACAAACGCTCACAAAATTACAAAATTGAACTTTTTAACTCATTAAAATGGCCATAAATAAACATAATAAAATAAAAATAAGTCAAATATTAGTTTTGAAAGCTCATAATTAAGTAATTAATGAATCTAATTTTATTATATATACTTTACGAGCAAGTGAATAATGAATTAATGACTAAAGTAACTGATCGCTCAAAACCTCTAAATTTCATTAGTGTTACGCTCCCTTTCTAACTGAATTTATCTATTCAATATTATTATATAGTTATACTAAATTAGGTATACATGTTATATACATATATATATATATATATCCCAAATAATCATATTTTTAGTTTTGCTTAAATGTTTTAAAATATTCTCTTCTAAATTTCTCTCTATATGAAAACCCAATTAATGTGAAATTCTCTTTTCTTATCCATTTTCATGTATAGTCAATAAAATTATTTAAGCCACCAATATTTTCTAAAATACCAAATTTTATCATGAATAAAATTATTTTATTTCATTTTTGGTTTTATCAAAGTAATTATTCCATTATTATCTTTAAGGAATCTATTCTTTTCTGAAAAACTGAACTTAAGTAGAAAATTTCTAAGGCTACCTAAATACTATTTTCAATGTTTTTAATTATGTTTGAAATTTTTATCCACATTTTATTCATATATTTACTTTTCTAATGTCCAATAATTATTTAAATAACTTCTTTTATGGATATAATTATGATAAGACCTTTGGTTATGCTTTATGACATAGTATTAAAACCCATTTATTTTAACCCCAATGTTAATTACCTATGTTTCATTTCATTACATGGAACACATACACATCTAGAATTTATGATGGTTAAACCCAGATATAACTCAAATTAATTGTGTTATGTTCGTTCTGATGATAAGTTATCTATGGGATTATGGAAAAAACCTAATTCATTAGGGGACTGTGTCCACTATGTGATATTGTCTTGGTAGTTATCCTCGACTAATTTTTATATCATGATATATGTTGGTACCACATTCCTAAGATTTAATGACTATATTATTACATTATATATAAATTATTCCTCATTATTAGTATTCATGGTCTATACCTTCTATGTTTTATCTTTATTCCTTCGTCCTCTGTTTTTGTGCAATATTTCCATATTTTTTCCTTACTGGGATTTTTAGCTCACAAAATTTTGTCAATGTATTCCTTAGGATATCATGATTAGTAATAGGATCTAAAAGGAAGTTATGAGAACATTTTGTATAATAATATAAAAAATTCTATTCTAGTTTCAAAATTTCAAATTATGTACGTAGTCTTCCAAAGATACTAGGCCATTCGATTAATGGTTTTTACATAGAGCATAATTATGTTTAAAATCTTGTAATAATATTTATAATAGGATTGGGTTTCAATATTTTGTATTAGATGATGGTTTAGTTATTTTGGGATTATTTATATAAAAATTTATGAAGAAAACAAAGAAAAACTCAATCACCATGGATACACAAGATTAAAACAAATTGATTCATCAGTTCGGATGTACTTTCCTTTTTTATTGTATTCCTTCCATGTTCATTTTTTTATATTTTCATTAGCTATGTATTAAAACACTAATGTTTATTTTTATATTTTTTTTAATTGTTGGAAATAGGATAACCCATTCAAACAACCAATTTTATTGGTGATGGGATGATTTCCCTAATGAGATACCAAAGCTGATAGGAACAAGATATTATAACATCAGGAAAGTACTGGATCGATTGACTCAAGTTACAAATAATAAATTAAATAGTGTGGAATTCCCTCTTTCTCCTAAGAAAGATAAATTTTTGCTTGAATCATTTATTAAACAAGTCCTCATACCTCTTGAGGATCTTCTGATACCATCACAATATAAAAATGGATTTACTCCATTGAGAAGATATTTTATATCGTCCAAATATCATAAAAAGAAAAAGTCATGGTGGAGGTATATTATTTTTATGGAAAATATGATTTGTGGTGGATAATGATCAGAAATAGGATTAATACAATGTAAATTGATTCCATATAATAGGAAGGATTCTAGAAAATATTTTTCTATATATATTATACCCAAAATCTCAATCTTAATATAGAACCGGATTTCCACCAACTGTTGTAAGAGGGAGAAGGTTCTGTTGGTGCATTTAAGGAGTTTTATTTTATGTTTTTCATGGTAAGACTCTGTCTTTTTCATGAACACTGAAATGAAGGATGATTACTTCTATAGTGTATTAATTTAGAGACTATGAGAATCCTTGGAAATCAATACTTTGAAACATCTGTAGAGATTTTCTATTATTCCCTAAATATTGATTTGGATATTGGTGACTCTAAGTGGTATCGGGGGCTTGGAAATAAAAATTAGTAAATTTATTTTAATATGCTACGATCAATAGATAAATTCTACCGAGGTCAGAGAACCCAATATCTTTTTAGTCTAGAGTGTGGGAAGAAACATCCAGGAAATTATATAAAGGGAACAAAGTGATGTTTCAAGTGTGGATAATAGGTGCATCAGGATAATAATTTCCAAAGGGATGTGAAGAATCACACAAAATTTTAATAAGAATGGAAGGTTCAGAACAACAATCAGCCAAAAGTATGGTGTTTCAACATCATGTACATAAGAATTATGTGATCCAATTCCCCTAGATAATGGGTTGGGTGGGAAAATCAACGATAAAAAACTCACTGGAAGTATGGAATGGAATGATCTATAACAACAATTGGGGTGAGTTCTAATGATAATGTGGTGATTGGTACACTGGTTATTCATACATGAATATAAAGTTAAATTTGTTTCTCTTTCTAAGTATATTTCATATCTTTCACATTTAGTAGAACTTTTTAAACACCACCTCAATATTTGGAGGTTGACTTATCCAGGAGAACAATGAATGGGGAAATTGTTGAAACTAATGTATATAAAATCTCACCAGTCATTTATTGGAATAAAACACCATGAAAATCTCATATTAAATCCTCTCGTGGTGTTTGATGCTATATTTAACATAGATTGTTTGTATTTATATAAGGTTGACATCAACTATTAGGAAAGGGTGATCACTCTTCAAATCCTAAGGCATCCTATGATTCACTACAAATGTAAAAATTACGATGAATATAATTTTAAATATTATTCTCATTCAGGGATTCTATTTAATTATAAGAAATAATATCAAGATTAAATGGTTGATAAAAAGAAGAGTAACATCCTTGATGTCATGCCCATTGTGAGGGACTACACAGATGTGTTCCCGGATGAATTTTATGGCCATCCCTCGGACATAGAGGATGAGTTCTCAATTGATCATATACCTATATATCTATCTATATCAATGAATCCTTATAGTATAACCACCATCGATTTGGAATTAAATAAGAAGTAGTTACAAGAGAATATATACTAGGGTTTTATATTCCCAAGTGCTTCTCTATAGGATGAGTCAGTCCTTTTCATCAAAAATAAGGATTTATCAATGAACCTCAAAAATGGTTATCATGGTATAAAAATCCTGAAAAAGAAAAAGTACCCCTTCCATTTATAGATGATTTATTTATAAACTACATGGAGACATGTATTTCCCTATGGTTGACCTCCTGTTCAGATATCACCAATAAAAGGATAATATGAAATATATTCCCAAGGCATCTATTTTAATGAGTTATGGACACTATGAGTTCATATTTATTCCCTTCTAATTCACTAATTTTCTAGATATATTAATAGACTCTTTATATGTTTCCATGATTAATTTTTGGGTTTAAATATGGATAATATTATGATATTCTCTAAGAGTAAATGGGGGAATGATGATAATTTGAATATTATGCTAAAGACATTGTGAATGAAGAAATTATATGAACATTATAGTAACTATGAGTCCTAGATGGAGGTAGTATAATTCATGGGGAATTTAATCCCTTGAAAAGGGATATATGTGAACCAATAAAAGATAAATGAAATTTATGGGTTGCCCAAGATAGCAACTATAATGAATATCCAGAGTATCCTTGGTCTAGTTGTGTATTACCAATTATTAGAGAGGACATTCTCATTATTTTAAACCAAATTAATCATTCTAACTATAAAATTAATAATGATGGTCTGGAAAAGTGAATGTGAGTACAACTTTAAAGAGTTAAAAAATTGTTTATCACCACACCAGAACATACACTACACAAAAAAGGGGAAAACTTTTTTTTATATAATGATGACCCAAAAATATTCTTATGTATTGTTCTAATGGAAAATGATAATGTTATAGATTATGCCTCAAGGAAGATGAAATTTCATGAGAAAAACTATCCTACACATAACCTAGAGTTGGCAGTTGTGATCTTCACATTGAAAATTTGGAAACATTATCTCTACGGGAGAATTTTGAGATATATGTTGATCACAAGATCCTAAAGTATATATACACATAGAAGGATAATTATATTTTTTAGAAATTATGGATAGAGATCAACGAAAATTATGACTAATCAATCCACTACCATCTTGGTAAAGATGAAAAACTGGAAGATTCTCTATGTTGATAGGATCTTATAACATTATCAATGATATGGATATATAAGAATATATTCTTCTTATACTATCAAAAGATACAAAAAATAATCATAAAGGAATAAACATCAACATTATTTTCTCAAATTATTACTCAAATATCCCTTTTAGGTAAGATAAATGATGTTCAAATTGGTTTTCTAAAAATTCCGGAGAAGTTGGATGCAATCATAAATGTTATATCCCAAGAGATCAAAATTTATGTGGAAGGAGTTAAAATATTTGTGTCATGAATCATTTTACCAAAAAATACTAACAGAAATTTGTTTATTTTTAATGACACACATAGATCTAACTTTTCTGACCTTTAAGGGAGCACAAATATGTACCTAGATATCCAAGAGAACTATTGGTGGGACAATATGAAGAACGATATCACTGAATATAAATTGAAGTTACTGGTATGTAAGAATATAAATATTGAATGGAAAAATTCTAATGGGATTATGTAACTATTACCCATACCTACAATGAAATGGGAAAAGATGACCATGATATTTTTTGTTATACATCTAAGGGCATCAAGAAGAAATAATGTTCCATTGTTTAGTATATATTATCTTAAAAGACATATAAGATCATTTTAATTTGAGAAAACTTCACACTTTATATAATTTCATGGATATACATGATACAAATGGTAAGGATTCCAGGAGTAATATCATAAATTATACCCAATTGAGATACGATATTTACCTCCAATTTTAAGAAAATTTTCAAATATTCTATAACACTAATCCAAACGTTTGTATGTATTATCACTCTCAAACTAATGGAAAGTCTAAGTAGACTATTTAGACATTGGTATATATATAGATATCATGACTGATGGAAATCAAAGATGGATTGGACCAATATATTCCTCTGGATTAATTCCCTTATAATAATAGTTTCCACTCAATAATATAGATGGCTCAATGTTGATTCCTTTATAACAAATGATGTAGAACACCTTTATGTTTGGATGAAGTTGGTGAAGGAAAATGGGTAGGACCTGAAATGGTTAGAAAAATTAAATAAAATGTGAATACCATTTATCAACACATCATGGATTCAGAAAAGTTGATAGAATAGCTATGAAAAAAGTAGTCATAAGACCTAGTGTTTTAGGTTGGAGATATGGTATTTCGTACCCATTTTCATACCCATTAACTAAATGGTTGTAACACACCCATATTTTATAAAATCACTCATTTTATCTTGAAAAACTATTTATGTTCTTTTTTTTATGTAAATATTCCATTATCCTCTTTAATTACTCTTTATTCGTTTCCTTAAAAATGGGCTTCAGTGGCACATTTATAAAGTTACCTAACCCATATTTTCATGTTTTCACAATCGTTGGATTTTATCAATCATGAAATATTATTATTTTTTATTTATTAATTTCTAAGAAATATCTAAATCCTTTTTTTGGATAATATTATGATATGACCTTTGGTTATACCTTATAACATGATTATGAATCCCATTTTATTTTACGGGAAAACCTTATATTAATTAATTATGTTTGATTTATTTATTTCGAACAAATATATATATAAATGTTATTATGGGTGTTACTAGATAGTGATCCAATTCATTGAGTATTGTTTTATAACATGAGATGTTATGTATGGAATTAGACAACAAACCTAATCTATTACGGGACTCTATCACCTATGTAATATTGTCTTCGATGTTATCTTTGACTAATGTTTTGGGTATGTTATATGTTTCTATCACTTTCATATTTTTACTTGATTATATAATTCCAGGTTTGAAATTTTATGCCCAAATATTTTTTTTAATTCCTGATCCATGCCTTTTGTGTTGTCATATTATGCCTTATGACTCTTGTTTTATGTTTCATTTCTATGTTTATTCCCTTAATGGGATTTTTAGGTCACCCCTTCTAAATATTTATTCCCTAGGTCATCTTATGTTTTTATAGCATCTGGAATTGAGTTTTTTATCATTAATAAAAATATATTTTATTCTACATTGATGTTTCCTAATTATATAGCTTGCATTCCAAAGTCATTTGGCATTTTTATCGTTGATTTGTTTTTAATAGATAACTATTTTTAAAACCATATAATATGATGTGTCAATGTATATAGTCAGTATATACCTATACTGAACTACTAACTCATACCTATTCATCATAAATATAGAGACGAGACACTCGAACTATTGTAAAAATATATTAAAATGTCTCTAATGGTGGGAGTGATAAATCAAATGAAATATTCATAGAAAAACACAAAGTACACCATTTTTCTCTAATATGTGGAACATTGTTTGGAAATATAATGAATATAAACATTATAAATTATATAGAACATATTATACACAACACAACCAATAAATCTCCAAGTCCTGGTAGATATGTTTTTACAACAATTAGTTGTGTCATTTCCATAAAGAAGATTTGTTCTCATACATGGCATGGTGTGTACAACAACTTATATATTATACACATATTATTATTAAATTTTATTCCTAATTATTATAAATAAATATACATATACATGATTCTAGTTTTTTAGGAGGTTATATATATATATAAGACATAGCTACATGATACTTTATTCTAATCGTTATAATATGAACGTTGAGTTAATCATACACCAATCATGGTATGTGATATACATGGGATACATTAATCAAATTTTATATTCATAAATCCTATGTAGGGAATAAAATGGGATTAAAATTGGGTGAGAAAATATTAATATTCAATAATAATAAAAAGAAACCAATAAAAGAATCATTCATCAACTATCATATAAAAATATGGTATCAGAGGAACAATTGAAGATTCGGGGGAATAATGGAATCCCCTATTGGAATCTGAATAACCCTTTTCACTAATATAAAAAAGATTAAATCATATTAATATGATACAATCACACCACATTATCTCAATTGGATCATATACATTTAATTTATAATGAATTCAAATGATGATTTACTATATTCATGGTAAAATCTTTCATCAAATTTTGTTCCCAGTCTTATTCCAATAACATAGTTAAGTTGAATCTAGGAACAAAATCCTATATATGTTTCCGAAATTTCTTTATTAATCTATAGAAAATGTGTTTGATATTCATGGTTCTTCCCTGATAGAATCAATCTCTCCATTATTTTCATAGTTGATCATAATAATGATTATTTTACTCTCCCTCTATTCTTAATAAGGTGAACAGATAAGAATCTATCTATAAGGATTGAGAGGAATCTATATATGTCACTGTGGTGTTAACACATCTCTCATAAAATTTTATATATTTTGTCTTATATAGTGGGTGTTAAATATTTATAATTTCTAATTGGTTTCAATCAATTATTTAATATATGTTTTGTCCCAAGGAATAATATATTATTATTATTATTATACCCCATAATAATAATTTAATGAAATATCATTTATAAATTAATAAATTAATATATATTTAAATGATATTAAACACAACATTTGATTTTAATAAAATAATTAATATAGATTCATATCCACTAATAAAATAAGAAAATCATTAAAATTGTGTTTACATATTAATTAAAAAATAGTTGAAGTAAATTAATTTTTATTTTAATATATTCAATAAACTATTGAATAAAAAAATATTTATCTATTCACATTAAAAAACCTAATAATAAATAAAAATGAAGTCATATATTCTAAATTCAGATATAGAATAATGGAATTTATAAGAATAACATTACATGAATTAGTCAAATTCTAATATATATTGATATATTTTTTCTTTATATAAAATTAAATATTGTTTAATTAATAAAATAAAATATTATTTTTAAAATATTGAGTTTTTCCCTCTTGTAATCTTTTTGAGATGGGAATTTTTTATCATACCCAATACCCAAGATCAATTTCTGGGTATATTTCTATTAATTATTGGATAATAAGATCAATTTAGAAAATATAATAACTTATTTACAGATGATATTGATTTATATAACCCCTTAATAAAATAATATCCCATCAACCAAGATATATACTTATATCACAACCCTACATTCATGATATATCATTTTTTACATTCTAAAAAAATTATATCTATAAACTACCATAGATATAGATTTAATCATACTAATTTATTTCAATAAATTGGATAAAGATATCTAATTATATTAATATAGAATGGAGTAATAATTTCTTATCATACTAAATTAATGTAATATAACTTATGACCCACCAAATGTATTCAAACTCTTCATGGTAATATGTTTATAGAATTTTCATCAATATGTCAATGTACATGATTCATGATACACATTAATAATAATTTATGGTCCAAGGGACATGATATATGATCATAGATATGGATATCTAAAGAATCATAAAATATATAAATTTCCTATAGGTTGGTTTTTCTTCATGATATCTTACCATTGAAACAACCAAATTCAATATTTATAAAAACATGTCTCAATGTACTTTGAGCCTAAAAAAATTGATATCTATACATGATCTATGACTGATTAGATTAATATATCAAGGTAATATGATAAATTTATTCAATAATTGTTTCATTCCATTTTCAAGTTCTCTTTATATAAAATAATTAACATAACTATCCAATGCAATCAATATTCAAATTCCATTTTCATGTTTATGCTATAAAAAAGAAAACTCATTTTTTAATTAAACCATTCTTTATATTGTTGTAATTTAAAGTAAAAAAAATTCCGGGAAACAAAATACATAAGTGTACAACATTTACTATAGTTATATGGTAAGAAATTTTAACCTTCCATCTCCCAAATTATGATCATGATTTTTCTACGCTATAGATTTATTTATGAAATTTTTCGTGTTGTACTGTATAGCTACTATGATGAATTATTATTTCCTCCTTTGGGAAAAATATATCAATAGGTGATATTTTAAAAGTATTTTCTTTTTATATGGATCTGAGCTGAGCACATTGGCTAGAAAAAGAACTGTAATATTATCACTATAAAAAATAAAAGGATAGTTACTACTAGGGACAACTCTAACTTACTTAACCATTATTCTAATAAAAATTATTATTTAATTATATCAGAAGTCATAATATACTTGGAATCTATAACATAATTTATGACCATGAGACATTTGGAACCCTTCTGCCTCATAGATCTTCTATAGAGACAAAGAGAATTTCTCAACTAGAATTTTAGTTCCTTCTGATACGGTTGGAAACAAGTAACTATGTATCCTCTCACAACTAGTTACCATATCATCTAAAAATAGTAATAAATACATTTTATGAATAATTTACTCATGGAATCTCTTTATTGAAATGAAATAAAGATTTTTTGGGATTCATTATTATATTTTAGTCAAGTTCATCAAATAAAAAACATCATTCCTAGTATATATTCCATGAATCATCATAGATACTCTTGTACCATGATTCCAGATCTAGATTTGACATGGGTCAAAGGGAATCCCCAATCCTGAGGGGTTGGAAACTAGAACCTCAAATCATAAAGTAATAGAAGTGGGTGATTTTTCAAAAAAAGAAACTCTTAATGGATACATTTTAATATGATCAACACTCCTCAGGGAGAACATACTAGAAAAAAAATGTGAAACAAAACCAAATAGTATATCATCAATTTACTCATCATCTTCCAAGAAGTAATCTAAAAAATACCATGAAATGTCGATATAATCGCCATTTTTCAACTCCATCACTCTAGTTCCCAAGGTCCATGAACAACCACCATCTCCCAGAGGCCATTTCCATTTTCTCGGACTTAGAAAAAGTTAATCTACCCATTCATGAAGGAAATGGTTGGGTGTGAGATAAACATGACAATATGGTTTAAAAAGTGTTCCATAAAAAATACCATAAAAATAAATACATTAATATATCAATTTGAATAATAAATTATTAGAAAATATTTTTATTTTTTCTATGAAAAATTATTTCAGTGAAAATGATGGTAGATATCTAAAAATAGTCTTAAATGAACAGTTTAGTTAAAACTACTTATATAAAATATTTATAATTATTATATCTTTTTTATATTGAAATATCTTGGATCAAAATACATATATGTGAATATTCTTATCAACACCATATTAGTGGATACCATTTTGGGAAATCAAACTACACCCCATTAGGGGATCCAATTTTGTGTAATCATACTACACCTAATTATGGAATACCATTTAAGGAAATCAAACTACACCCCATTGGGGGAGACTATTTTAGAAAATCAATCTATGACCTATTAGGTAATCCCATGTCATGCATTAAATATATATCTTGTTATGGATCCCATAAGGTAATTTCAAACTACCAATCAATCATAGTCAATTCAATCATTTCAAATAAATTAAAAATACAATTGCCAAATTGATGTTTTCTACATTATTTTTTCATTTCAAAACCAAATGAAAATTTACATAAAATAAATTCATATTCAAAAAAAATTCATTAAATTTAAGCAATTTTTTTCAATGATCGAATTCATGTCAATTTCTTCAAATCATTTTTCCAATCAATCCATCAATTTTCTCAAAATCTCCCAACAATTACAATTTCATTGAAATTTGGTTTTTTACATAAAATGTATGTTAATCTCATAATTAGATTCTAATCATCTCAAATAGGTGTTTTGAAATCATTTATAAACTCATTTTAATTTATCTAAGGAATCCATGGATTCAATTGAAGGTTAATTCTATATGGAACAACCAACATTTAATCACATAGTCAAATAAAACACTTGATTCCGGATTTCCAATGGAGAACAAGGCAATGAAGATCAACAAAAAAACATGGAATCAAGGCCAATAAAAATAACGATTATAACTTTTATCCACATGATGATATATCAATATATATGGGGGAAGAGAGAGAATATCAGATAAAACCACATGAGAGAATTTAAACCCACTATAAGGAGACTGATTGAGATCAATCGCGCTTCGATATACTAAGAGAATGGGGTAGATGAGTCAAAATTTATTCTTGAGAGCCTTAGTGGACTAGAAATTCAGTTAGGGTCATGTGGGGGTTAGTTTTGGTTGAAAAGTTTGGTCTTGGTATTTTAAAAAAATAGGAAAATAAAATATTTTCTGAATGGTGTATTAGAGTGGCCGAATGGTAATACTATCTATGTTCCCCTACATTTTTGGGTGCATGGTTTCACATATGTGGGAACACAATTTGGATAACCATTTACCAACCGTGATGATCCTAGTATTTATAGGTTTCATGGTTAGTCTTTTATGGTCACACATTTAGGAAAAATTGTGTTCCTCCCTCTAGGTCAACATCAAGGGGTGCACAGTTTGATCTTCCAAATTGCATGGTTATCCCTAATTGTGTTCCGATTGTGAACTTCCCCTTGAGCCTTCATAAAATTATAAATTTCAACCAAAAAAAACATAAAACATACCCAAAATAATTAATAACCAAAAAAATTGTTCAATATGTACTGGTAAGAAGGTAACAGGATATTACATCCTCTAGAACATAAACACATTCAGTCCCCATTAATCCTATCTAGAGGAATCTATACCAAATTGGTGATTCCACTTCTCTCTCATTAGTGCTTCATGATCCAACATATCATGTGAATAAGAACCTTGCTACCGTAGAACATAAAATTAAGGTATATTCCATCTTTGATGTATCTTTTTCCCATAATCAAAAGTCATCAGTGGATTCCAATTCATGGATAAATCATTCTCATCATCAAGATAATCCCATCTCAAGACATGAGAAGTGTAAAAAAATTCGTTGAATGTTGGGAATCATGTAAAAAATTATGAATCAAATCCGACTAAAGTAAATGTTATAAATGATAAGACTCATTCCCCAGTAGTTCTATATTCTCGAAAGGACCCACAGACCATAGTTGAATATTCCACCATTTCCAATGATTTCGGTGACTAACCGATGATAACCTCTCATAAAAAACTAGTCACCAACTGAAAACACCAATAGTTTCAGTGATGACATGTATTGGATTTATACTATATCAATTAGTTGTCCATAATCTAACAAACCATCTGATTCAAAGACTTCAACTCTTGGAAGAAACATTTTCCAAACCTGAATTCTTCACTAATCTGCATCTAACACAATACATATTTATGTGGTCCACCATACAATGCCTCAAAATGATACATCTGAATTTTTTACTTGAAAATATTATTATGAAAAACTCAAGTTGTTCCAACTGGGCATCCCATGCACCAAGAAATATAATAATTCAAGAAACATGTCCTTAATGATATTAATATCTCATTTTATCTGTCTATCCATGTGTATATGATGCACGGTGGTTAAACACATATGAAATCCTAGTGCCCCCTAGGGGCCCTCCAAAAGTGAGAAGTAAAGTGGGGGACCCTATTAGATACAACAGTATAAAGAATAACATTAAACCTAAAAGTATCCTACACATAGAGATTCCCCAAATACTCAACATTGACTATATCTCGAATAGGTAAAAATTGATTACATTTGGTTATCCTATTGATCAAAAAAATATCACATTCCTTTTACAAGTTTCATGGGGAAACCCAACCACAAATTCCATGAAGATCCCATCCCAATTCCAAGTAAACATAATAAGTTATTGAACCAAGAAAGAATGTCTATTGTTCTCACATTTGAACTACTATCAAGTATAATAAAGATAAAGAAAAATCCCCAATTTATTACCTAATACGTGACAACTAGATTCCTTATTTTTTGTCTAAAACATTTTCATGGTTCCAGGTTTCACAACCACTATGAAATATGTAAATCCACAGTCATAGAATTTAAAAAATTCTATGGAATAAAATATATATTATAGAAGCATAAGATTCCCCCAGAAATAATTTCTACTAATCAATGGTCTACATTCATTAAAGAGATTCCTTGATTCTATGTAATTTATCATCAAGATGTAGTTCATAAAGAATAATCTTGAGAGGAGTAATGTTAAACTGAATAGTATCCATGAAATCCTCTTCATCCTGGAATACCAAGTGCAAATATATAAATAGATCCATTAAATTCCACTCTTGTGATGATTCCCTCAGGGATTCAATTGGATTTTCTAGATCAAATCAACATAATGAACATTAAACATCACTATGGATTAGGCATTATAAAACTAAAAATACTTCAAGCACTCCATCCAACACCTCTAAAGAGGTTCAATTAAATGTGTGAAAATATATAAATCATGATTTTCTGTTCATAATAAATGGTAAACCTTTTTCCAAAAATATAATGTTGCTAACTCTTAAGAGAATACATCATAGTGATGAATTCGAAATCATGGTGTGGATAATTCTTCTTGTGTTGCCTAAGATATGTAGAGCCATAGCTACCATGTGATCAACTTGAAAATAAATAAAAACCCAAAACTAGACCATATTCATCAAAGAAGTCCACATATCCCTACCAATCACCTTAAAGAGTCACACTAGAATAGGATTCAAAATATAATTCAACTAATTAAAATGACACTAAAATTTTTCATTATATAATAAATTCACTTTTTTTCAAGTGAGGGTGGTTATTGGATATTTTAGTTGTGATTAACCTTTAACAAACCAAATTTAATTACTATCCCAACCAAAGAAGATTCATATATATAAATCATTACATGGTTTACCCCATGTAAAAAATGGATTCTCATTTATAGGTTTGATTAAGATTCCATGCATTGAGACCACGTGCTCAAGAACATAACATCCCAAATTTAGAAATTACTCATTGAATGGTTTTTATAAAGTGTGTGAAATCTCTTGATTTCTAGGACTGCTCACAGATGATGCACACAACCCTCGTTCATTTTAAAGTAAACCAAAATTTCAACCAAAAAATAAAAACATGAATAAAGCGAGGTACTAATGAAATATTATATTATTCTCATTCATAAATACATTAGAATAATTCGTTTTGTTGAATTTAATAACAAGATACTCAAAATGACCATACTGACACCTAATGGTCTTCTCTAGAATGTCATATTCCTTAATTCTCAACTAGTTATAACCAGAACATAGATCAATCTTTGAGAACCAATTCCATCTCCCCCACACAGAGTAATATATATTATCAATCTATTGTAATGGATGATTTTACATCAAATAACTCAAATGATTTTGGGGTAATCAAAAAAAGGTGAAGTGTTCCATAATCATTCATCAAAAATAGAATGGGATCAACCCAAGGGGGAACACTTGGTCATTTAAATAATTCCTATAAAAAATCACCCAACTGTTTCTTTAACTATATAAACTCTATATGTATCATTGGGTAAGATAGAATAGATAATGGTTGAGTACCACATACTAAATAAATAGATAACTCTACCGCTCTTACCAATGTAATTCATGAGAAGTCATATGGAATCATATCAGGAAACGTAACAAAAATTGGAAAAATATCTTCACATAAATATTCTCCCAAAAATCCAAAATAAAACAACAATAATACCATTACTAACTCTATAAAATATAATTCATCTCTACTCATCCTCGGGAACCATTCTTTATGAAGTATATGGAATTCCTCATCAAGTGTAGTATACTATACCCAAAAAATATAACATTCAATTAAATCATAATTTCCAATAATAAAATCCATATCAAGGGTAATGGAAAGGTTTTTCATGTCAAGAACCATAAAATACTAGGTATGTGCAAACATTGATAAGGAGAAAACACTAGAATCACATCAAAATACCTTCCTCTCTTTTCATTCATAGTGGTGTAGTAATATCCATCACATAAGATAAAATTCCTATATGACGATTTATAATGCTCAAAACAAGATTAAATATAACGGAGTGGTGTTATCTAGTGTCGAATAACACATTCAATAAATATGAATCTATAGTGATGGTAACGATTCCTATTATTGGACCCAAATACACTTCATCTAGAGACACATCCAATGTGTGAAGATGATTTATTCTATATTTTTGTGTCCCGAAATCATTATATCATGAATTATTTAATTTTACCATTGAGCTTTAGTTTTTAATGATCTCATTCCACATTTTGGATAAAAAAACATATGGAAACAAAATTGTATGTGGATTGAAATTATGTCTGAACAAGGGTTCTGGGTGCCTCATTGAAAACCTAGTTCAAATTCTATTCTACACTGGAAGTACATCATAGTGCCTATTTTAGGCACTATATGTGCTATAAAAGATGACTACTATCTATATCCACAATACAACTCATTGTTATTTCTCCATCCATTAATGGAACTCACTGAACTAACCCTAAGGGAAAAGGTAACTATCATCAACCCTCACTTACTATCCAGATCAATATTATACATCAATGATCTATATAGTACATTATAAAAATAAGAGACCATAAAAATGATGATTTGAGATCAAATGTTAGCCTGAATATTTATCTCAAATCCTCATGCATTCAATCTTTCATTTTTTACTACCTCGTGATAAAAATGATAAATATCAATAAATAATTTCACATATGTTTCAGGATATTTCACATTACTAGATGTTGAGAAATGTTATAGAATTTTCCAAGACCATCGACCCTCAATATAACTAATCTGTGAAAATAACGCTAAAGTATTTCCACTCAAGGACCTCGTGCTTCAACACCATCACCATTAAATCCCACCATCTCCTTCTAGGTCCTCCTAGATCAATGGTAGTACACCTTATGCTAATCGATTCCAGAATTCTGAGAAATCATATATAATATCAACCTTTTTTAAACAATCCAAAACCTCTTGAGGATCGTTAGATCCTTGGAATTAAATTTTATTCTGTTAAAAAAACTCTTGATCAAGATTCTGAGATTCATCCCTTGGAGGTTACACTACTATAGAATGAAAAGTAATGGTTTTCAGTACCTATCTCAGAGCATTAAAAAAAGAACTATAATCTCAACATGATTATGGTCTATTAGATGATTTTTTCATCGTTTTCCATCGGTATCTTCCTCTTACTGACTATTATATTGTATCCGTGGAGACATAATGATACAAAACATCAAAATAAAACACTAGAATCAGTAACATGAATAAAGAGGTCAAGGATACACAAATTAATGATACAGGAGTATCAATTCCATCAAACAAAATTCTGTATTGGGATTTCAAAAAATATCAAACAGTAGTAGAGAAGATACTAGAATGATATCAAATACATTCCTCAATGAACTTTTCTCTAACATTAATGACGAATGAAGGGTCATTAAAATAAAATAAAAATGACAAAATGACCAAAAATAACTCTTAAGTCCCAACAATACATACTATTATCTATTAGGACATCCCAACTGCATACTAACATCAATGAAAGATGTAGGACATCACACCTATGATACAAATTTTCTACCAAACAACATAGATTCCCTAGTACCATGATACCTGAGTAGACTCTTATATGAATTGAAGGGTTTTCTCAATCCCCATGAGTTGGTGACTGGCATTTGGAATCATACCAAAAGAAAAAGTTAATGATTTACCTATAAAAAGGGGGATTTAATGGATAAAAGAGTGTATCATCAACAACCCTCTGTGAAAAAAAACCATAAAAATAAGTAAATAAATCCCAAAATAGTACATCATCAGTGTACCTAGTATCATCCTATATAAAATATAAAAAATCCCTTTAGAAATGTTGATAGAATCATTACATGTAACATCTATTATGACCCAGGTTTTGATGGAAATATTTATTTTAGTAATAAATATTTGTTGTATTATATTATATTGTATTTTATTTTATTATACTATACATTTAAATAATATTCTAAAACTAAAAAAACCATCTATCATTAATAAATATCATAAAATTAGTCATCTATAAATAAAATAAAAAATATATACATTACAATTGAATCAAAAATCTAAAATAGAAAATCTAAAATTGGAAAATATGGATCACTGCATTCTTATCGAATAATCACCCCCATGGAAAACACTATATAAATGAAAAGTAATATTGTTAAACCACTCTAAATATTAGAAAATAATAATATATAACCTTTGGTGGAATTTGAGTTAATATTAACTAAAATAATTAAGAGGTGTTTTTTGGTGGTAATGTGACCATGGGAATAATAACCTCACCATTGGGAATAGTAACATGAACATTAGATTAGTTATTTGAACTCAATATAATAAATTGCGTTATAAATAATATTTATCATGATTAATTTAGATAAATATAAATGTCATAATGTCAATAAGATAATATCACTATTTCAAACTCATGGAAAATATAGGAAAATTTTTAATAAATTGTTTTTAATGATTTTTTATTAAATAGTATTTTTAATATTAAAAATGAAAATTAAATATGTTAGATTTTTTTTCATAAAATGAATAAATTTTTTAAAATCATGACATCATAAAATTTCCAAGGGGTATTTTATTGTTAATTTTATATAATTATTCAATATTTAGATGAATAGTAATAGTATAGTTTTATCGAAACTAATGTATCTTAAATTTAATCATTCATGAGGTAAGAATGAAATAATAATTTAATGAACTTGAGGTTCTGTATGAATATATTTAATTTCCCAAATTATTCAATAATGTACAATAAACATAATTTCCAAACATAAAATTATTTTTCAAAAACCTAGAGTCAAAAGTGTTCCATTAAAATAACAATTTTCTATTTATTCAACTTTCCATTTTAATAATCTATATTAGTTCTAATTATAAAAGGTGTTAAAGTCATGAAACCATTCTATTATATTTATATATGATTTATATTGTCAAAATATTCACCATTGCAGGTTTAAATATTTATATAATATTTCTTAAAATATTATAATCAAAAAATACATTTCTCTTCATGTATAAATAACCCCTCTCACTCCACTTGTAAAATCACTCATATCGCGCATTTAAAAAAAATCTAGAAAATCCTCTATTTTAATCCCCTATAACCCATAAGTATTTTCTTTAGTAAAGAAAATCCATTCATTATGGTATTTTTAGTGACATTCAATAGAAGCTACGCTGAAGAAAGTGTATTTTTCTGACAAATATTCTCTCTTTTTTTATCTCATCATTATTTTATTACCAATTCCATTGAATAAATAAATAAATTTAAATATTAAGTAAGTTAACAGTATATTATTTATTTAACCAACTAGAATTATAATATTTATTACATATATAAAATTCAAACTACTCTTTCCTTCTCATTCGATAGTGTCTCATCAATAGTTAGTTAATCGTCAATGAAGACATTATAAAGCCTTTTAATATCACCAAACCTGTATTTTTTTAACATAAATTATTTATTTTATAAATATTTATAAATATATTTACGTCAATATCCAATAATTTATAATACACATGTACAAAGTTCTCTTTTAAATAATAGAGAAATCAAAGAAAATGGGATAATTTTAAGGAAAACATGATATCAAAACGAATCAACATAATCAATTTCAATAATGATATATAATATAGAGTGTATAATTTATAAATATTGACATAAATTAAAATAATTCAATTATTTTTAAATATTTTAATAAATCAATGTTTATTATTCAGGATGTGTATAATCGATGAAATAAAGAGGGAATAATGGTAAGGGTATTCTTGAAGCCAACTCCATATCATTACGTTATCCCAAATTGATATCAATTTATATATGTCTATTACTCAAAGGATTCATAAATATCATTTCAATATTCTTCATTTTTCTATCAAGGATATACATTTAACCACCTTGACTTATAATACAAATAAAATTTTTTCCAAAAACACTTTTCTTTCCAAAACACATCTTCACTCCTATTGAGTTGTTCTTATTCTCTCAAGAATGATTATGATTACTCCAAAATCTGTTTTCCATTATTCATTTGGTAACCCCGAGTTTATTAATGAATTTTTTTTGATTAAATCTTTATGAAACCCTTTCCATTCCATGGGAAATTTCATGACTACAATTGTTATATGTTCAATGTAGTGTGCATGATTATGTAAATGTTATGATGTAATGGGTGGGACCATAATTATATATCCCGAAAATGTATTTTGTAATGTAATATTTCTAATGAGATTAATGGTATTATGAATGAACATGATTCTATAATTATTCAAAATTATTATTTTTTATTTACTTATATATGTTATGAATGAACATGATGATAGATTTCTTCACAACTATGTGTGGTATTTGACCACAATGAAATGATTTTTATTTTGATGCATTTACACATTCCATGAATTTATCAAATATTTTAATCATGATTTTGATGACTATCCGATAATTATGATATGATGGTTATTATTATTCTCACTCATGTTATATTGAATATTGTACATTATTGACCCTCTTAAAAGGATTTATCTCACATATTTGAACCAAGTGGCGCATCCTCATTCACCCAAGAAGAATCAACTAGTCCTTGATTCCTTTAGTCTGTGATGACAACCCTTATTTAGTGGTTCTAATGTTTCACTTTTCAAGGAACCGTGGGTTAACAAAAGGGACGCGATCTATTATGTCCTCCAATATTTTAAGAAGGGGAAGGTGTCTCTATAAATGTATTATTTATATGGATAAGATGATCAATGGTGTTAATTGATATAACAAACTAATACAAAGGAAAAAATGGAAAAAATGGAGTGGGAATAAACTATGAAAACATTTTCTAAAAAATTATATCCCTCAAACTTTTTAAACAAAGGTGGAGAAAGAATTCAGAGAGAGGAAGAAAAATTAAGGTTCAACTGTCATGAGTTGTGAGGAAAACATCACAAAGTTTTAATACATGCCATAGGATTTTTATTAATAATGATAGAAAATATATATATTCTTTAATGTTTTAAAAACACATGTTTTAAATGCTCTACCAATCATGGACTTTGGGAGTTCTAATGAATTAGTTTGAGGTTTTCTCAATGTAGATATATATCTTGTGGAATGGTTACTTGGTTATAGAGATAAGAAAATTAGAATGGACTTTCTATTCAATGGGTTTAATGATAGAGGAATGAGGATCCAATCTCCCACATGTTAAAAATGATGGTAGAATTATCACGGGAATTATCTCAATGCTGATGGAAAATTCATCATGTTTGGACGATATGGACACCATGTTCAAGAATTTCGAAGGGGCATGAAGAATCTAGCCAAGATTATAGGGGAAAGGAAGGAACCCCTAATGCATCACCCATGGTTAAAGTATTCAACTATTGGTAATAAGAGAAATATGTAAGCCAATGCACAAAACCATGGGTCCTTTAGGGTAATTAGTGTCAAAAACAACCAAATAAAAAGTAGAAAGGGACAAATTATTCCATCAATACTGCTAATGTGGTGCATAAAAATGAAGTCATATGAGGTATACTTCGTATTCACCCAATAATGGAAAATCTTTTATTTGACTCTAGTTCTAATAATTTCATTATGTTCTGAATGTTTTATAGAACTATTTTATAAAAACCATAAAACCTTGTAATAGATATATCTGTAAAAATACCTAGTGGTGTTATTATTGTAACCCTAGTTTTATAATCTTCTTATAATAGAAAATTTGGGATGATTATTCAATAGAATCTTATAATCCTTCCCTTACTGGAATTCAATACAATATTGGGAATCGATTGGCTCTCATTATATAGAACATGCATCAACTATCAACAAAATGAAATATATTTTCATATCATTAATCATCCCATGATCTTATAAAAATTAAATAATATTATTGAATATATTATGGAAAATAAAACAAATAGTGTTGGTAATGACATCCTAGAAAGAATCATACCATTCTTAAATAGTTGAGTCAACGGATGGTTTCCACCTGAAGTAAATTCCCATTGTGAGGGAATACACTATATTGTTTTCTAAAGAGATACTCAGTCATAAATTGGATCATGAGGTATATTATCTAAAATAGCTTATACATGGAGTTACTCCAATATGAAAATACCCATATAGTATAGACCTCATCGAATTGGGGGAGTTAAAAATGTTGCAAGATCATTTGAATAAATGGTTAATATACCAATATTTTATATCCTTATGGTGTTCCTGTTCTCTTTGTAAAGAATAATGATAGATCAATTTAGTTTTTTATCAATTATTGTGGTTCAACAAGATCCCTATAAGGAACACGTATCCTCTTCCATGGACTGATGAATTTTTTGATTAACTACAAGGAGATCATAATGTACCAAAGTTGGGTATTTATTTTGTATGTCATCAATAAAAGTTGATCACAGATTATATTCAAATTCTTTTTTTCAATATATGTTATGGAGACTATGAGTTCATAGTGATGCCCTTCGGACATAATAATTACCCGATATTATTATGGTATTTATTTATCATATTCTTTAGAGAATACCATAAAAATATTTTTAGTCTTCATTGATTATATTCTCATTTACTCTATGGGAATTGTGGAACATAAAGATAATATAAGGATTATACTCTAAAAATTTAAAAAGGGTAAAACACAAGCTAAGATTACAATGTGTGAAATTCAGATGAAAAAAGTTTCATTCATAGGGCCCAAGATCTTGAGTGATACAATTTATATGGACCCTTCAAAGATAAATTCAATTGTGGACTATACCAAAACCAATAGTGATTTGTACATTTATTGTTTTCAGGGATTATATGGGTACCGCTGATTTTTTTAGAAATTTATAATGAATTTACAGCCTTTTAACTATGTTAATATAGAATGGTGTGAAGTATTTATGGATGGAAATTTATGAGGAATTATTCTAGGATCATAATAAGAGGCAAATCCTTACACCTCAACTCCCTATACTAAAAATTGGAGAGGGGTTTTTGATATACAATGATGATTCAAATAATGGATTTGTTTGTGTACTCATGAAGTATAATAAAATGGTAGCATATGCCTCAAGAAAATTTATGATCCATGATAAAAAATACCCGACTCATGTTCTATATTTATTATCTATTATCATTTCATTAAAGGATTGCAGACACTACATATATGGTTAGAGTATAGAAATATATACTAATCATAAGAGTTTAATGTATATACACACATAAAAGGACCACATCATGCATCCAAGAAGAAGGTCAGAGCTAATCATGAACGACGATTTCTCTATTCTCCATCATTCGAGAAAGGTGATCAAGGTAGTTGATTATCTTAGCATAAAAGTACCTACTACTTTATCCATGATGATAACTGAGAAACACCCATTCTTTAGGGATATACAAAGGATGGATCATGAAATCATAACAATGGTAATATATCCTGCCATTCTATTAAGTGTATTTAATGCATACATTTAAGAGTTTCTTATAAATTTTTATTTCCATATTTAAATTAATAATATTTCCAATTTATGAATGATTTGACTTGTTATATGTATTATGGATGAAATCAATTTTTATGTGAAAATGGACCTAAAAGGGAATCATTATAGATCTAAAAGACACTTCGGTCCGTGTGTGAAGATTTCTTTGGGACACTAGATTTTTGAAATGGATATGGATAGAAAACTAGGAAAAAACAATTACAGACCATGTAATATGATTAAATGTCGTGACTTCATCAAAGAAAACTATTTCTGCAAGGAGAAGTTGTGAAGAGGTCTCATGTTGTGAATAATAGATATATGTCGTGAGTCCCAATTACCCATCATGAAAGAATTCAACATTCCAAATCTACGAATGAGATTTATGCGATATTTTCACAGATTCAAAAGATATGGAGACTAGTATAGATCATATTACATGATTTGAAACTATGTTACCTGTCATGTTATTTTTAGGATAAAGAAAAAAATAGACACATGAGATTTGTGATGTGATTAGGGGCTTGAACCAAAATTCTTATAAATACCCTTTTAGTCACACCCTGAAAGATCATTCTCGATGAATCTTGATAAGGTGCCACTACCTGGGATGTTCGCCACTGTAGATCTGTGCTTCACCATTTTCCGTAAGATTTTTCTTTGTTATTTTTTTTGTAAACCAGATCATTTTTTCATGAGTGGGTGATTTTTTTTAGGAATTCATGATGAATAGTGATTAAATATATGAGGTATTCTATATTTTAGTGAACTTTATGTTGGGATTTCACATCTTTTATTACATTTTATCTCTTTTTTGATTTCCTCTTGCCTAATCACTATGAGTATGGTTGGAGAATGGGTTTAATTTCATTCCTTATTTGAGAATAAGAATCACTTGAGTTTATTTAATTGCATAATTTAATGTGAAGTATAGGGTTTATCCTTTTTACCTGACTATTGGGGTTATCTCTTCCCTATGATTAAATAATATTTAAATTTACCCATTCTTTTTAATCTGAATTATATGTCCCTGAGAAAAGGAGAACATTTGAAAGAGAGCATTATTCATGACCATTGTACTCGCTAGGACCTGATTAAGATGACTACATAATTGTTAATTAAATTTTTTATACCATATTATCCCATTAACTAGGATTCATTACTACACGACAGCTATTTTTAATTTATTCTCCCACATTCTTTGACAATCCAATGTTATGTGGTTTATATTTATTTTATAAAAAAATGAAACTAATTTTGGTTTACAGTATTTAATTTATATTTTCTCAAATATTGTCTCTATGGGTTGAACTCAGACATGAATGTCCTATACTACCTTGTACTTTATCACTTATTTTATTCATGTTTTTACAATTCTATATTCGGTAACCTTGTGTGATTAATGATACTCGTGTGGCTATCAAATTCACATATAACATTCCATCCAACTATCTAGGATAAGATCAAGAAGATGCAAAGGGGTGATCTGGAGATTAAAAAGATGGAGAAATTTGTAATGGAAGGGAAGATACATGAGATACACATGGAAGAGGATTGTATTAAACAATTTTGAACAGGACATTCTATGCCCGCATCACCTAAGATCGAAATGGAGTTATTGGATAATTCACATATCTCATATTTTTCTATCCATCCTGGAAGTACAAGATGTACTATGAATTTTGAGATAACTTCTAGTGGGACAACATGATGAAATATATTTTTGAGTATATTTAAATTTTCATTGAATGAGAGAAAGTTAAAGAATATTGAAATAATTCCAAAGGGGTGATGCAGCCATTTAGTTTACCCACGTGGAAAAGGGTGAAAATAACTATGTAATTTTTAAATGGTCCCTTAAATAATTCAAAATCTAACAATACAGTATAGGGTTGGGGTTGATCAACTCACCATGTCTTACCACCTAATTGTCAATCAAGAATGTTTCCCATTGGAACAAGATGCCAAGATATATTCAAATTTCAATTATTTGTGATGATGATCTATCATTTAAATATAAATTGTAGATATATATTCAACATGTTTTGAATACAAATTTAAATTTTATCTTGGAATATCACCCCAAACCTAGAATATAATCTAAAATAATTATTCACACCCTTGAATACATGATTAGAGCCTAGTAAATGGAACTTAATGGTTTATGGGATCAAAATATCTCATTAGATGGGTTCTAATAGTACAAAATATTCATCTCAAGTATTTAAATGGCCATATATGTAGCTCTATAAGGGAATCATTGTTGAACTCAAACTTTTTGGAAGGAACTTGTAAAACTAAAGCTACCTGGTCCTGATCTTGTGCAAGCGATGACATTGATGTTTCAAGACATAAAAACATATAAAGTCATCGGAGGGTCGATAAAAGATCTATGATGAAAAACGTTAAAGGGGTTTTTTGTTTGAATTTGGTGAAAATATTTTTACAAAAAAATTCACCCTGGAATAGATTCATTTAGTTTGGAAAGAAGTGGAAGTTTCACCCTCAGTATATTGACCCATTTGAGATCAATTATCACATAGGTGTAGTATCCTATTGACTTTCACTTCCAAAAAATATGTGTCATGTTCATTATGTGTTCTATGTATCTTTATGAAGGATATAATTACCTACCCCTTCACATCTACTAATTTTGGAGGTGATACAACTTGAGAATAACCTCTCTTATGAGGAGTAACCAGTGAAGATATTGGATCATAGAGAAAGAAAATTGTTCAATAATACAACTCACCATTTCAATGCACTTCTTCTGAACAATAAGTTTGAAGAGGTGATGTGGAAAAATTTGAAAGAAAATATAGGCTCATTTTTAATTAACCTTATTTTAAAGTATTTTATAAATTAAATAATTTTATATTACAAATTAAATTTAACTATGTTATGAATTTATTTTGATAAAATTAATACTATTTTATTTCTTCATTTTTTAATTGTCAAAATTATTGCTTTTAATAATTTCCTAAAATTCATCAAATTGCAGATGAATAGTAAAAATACAGTTTTCTTGTAACCTATGTGTGATAAATTATTCCATGCAAGATGTAATGATGAACTAATAATTTATAGAATATTATGTTTATCCAAAATATTTTTAATTTCAATGATGGGTCATTTAAATACAATAATATAAATTATCAAACCTAAGAAATTATTTTTTAAAACCTAAAGTCAAAATTGTCCCCTTAAAATAACAATTTTCAAATTTCCACAATCCTTTTTAATAAACATGGAGAATCTCAATTATAAAGTGGATTAAAGAACCAAAACAATTCTATAATTTTAATATATGATTTATATTTAAAAAAATTACTATTACCAGTTTTTCCTTTGATATAGTATTTTATTTAATAATTTATTCTAGAAATACCCCTCTCCTCAAGTATAAACATTTCAACACCCTCCCCTAGGAAAACTAGTAATATCACACTTTCCAAATATAAAACTAAAAACATCCTCTCTCTTAATCCAGTATAGAACCTTGGCGACATTCTATATTAAATCATCTCCTTTCATCATGTTATTTTTGTTGTCATACAAGAGAAGCTACGTAGAAAAAACTGTATGTTTAGATCAGCCCTTCTATATTTTTTTGTACTGTTTTTTATTCATTATAACATTGTAAAAAATATTATAAAATTAATTATATTTTATGTTAAAATTTTATTACTTATGTAAACCTATTAGAATTATCGTATTTTTTTGACATAAATGAAATTTAAACTTCCCATTCTTTCAATTTCAACAATTTCCCATCAAAGGTAAATTAATTTACACTGGGTACATTTCTAATCCATTTATTGTCAACTAAAATATGAATAGTTAAAAGTAATTATTTATTATATTAATATATATATATATAATGTTTTCTGAGATTCTAGAATTTTTTCTAATTATGCAAAAATTTCTTTAAACAAAATATCCACGTCGCTGAAAAATAGAATTTTTTAAGAAAAAATGATAACAAAACACTTCAATTTCATGAACATAAATTAAAAAAACTATAATAAAATGATTGTAATTGATAAATAGTGACATAAATAAAGATATTTAACTTAATTTAAAATATTTTAATTAATCTATGATTATTATTCGGGAGGAATAAAAGCGATAAAATAATGCTGGAATAAAGGTAAGGGGACTCTCAAACCCAACTACCTTTCGGTGGGTTATCCTTATTTCATGTCAATTTTTATTTGGATTTTTATCTAGTGTTTATTAAATATCCATTAATATTTATTAATATTTTTTAATTTATATACATTTTACCACCTTGATTTATAATCTAAATACAATGATTTTTTTGAGAAGAAATTTCTTTCCAAAAAACATATTTTTCTCAACTTGAGTTGTTTCTTCCACACTCAAGATTGATAATGGTTATGCCAAAAAATTACCTCATTCATTAGAGATCCTAAATTTATTTTTCAAATAATTAATGAAAAAATACTTATAAAATCAATTATTTATTATGGGTAATTTTGTGACTATGATTATTAAATCATTTAGGTTTCATGAATGAATATGTAAATATTATGATGTGATGGGTGTGTGTATATAATTATATATCCCATTAATTCAATGGATTAAGTGTTTTATGTCATGATATTACGTGTATTTTTCATGAACATTATTCTATTTTTTTCATAAAGATGATGTAATGATTAGTCACATGTGTTATGCATTAACATGATGAAATATTTTTCCACATGTTTATGTTTTTTATGACCACAAGAACACAATGTTTCATTTTTATTAATTTCAACATAAAATTATTTTGTAAAATGTGTCTCTCATTCTGTTGATGATGATAAAAAATTTATTATGATATTATCATTATTGTTATGATCACCAATGTTATATTTATTTGTGTCCCTTGTGCATCATTTTACTCAGATATTATCTCACCCCATTCATGGATGTATATCCTCATGTGACTACAAGTACAAAAGAGAATGTGATAGATTTTAAATGGATAAAAAATAATTATTTTAATAATGTTTATGTTTTATTAGGTATACGTGATGAATGATTATAAATTTCCAAAGATACTAAACATTTTGATCTTTGAGTGTACAAATATTATTATGTTAGTCATTAAAAATGATTTAATATTTAATTAAGAAAAAATATCGTGTCATAATCTCCATCACCATGGGATACAAGGATAAAGAACATCAAATACCATCATGTTTTTATTTACATTTTCTTTTACCTGGAAGAAATAATATATAAATTCCTGAATGCAATGTTTAGGCGTGATCTAATTAACCAAATATGGTATCACTAAGTGTTCCATAAACAATACTGAAAAAATAAACCAATTATGATATTAATTTCAATAAAAAAGTCATTAATTTTTTTTCATATTTCAAAAAAAATGTTTTGAATGAAAAAGATTATAGATATCTTTATATAGCATTAAATGAAATTATATTTTAAAATATTATATGAAATATTTATCATTAATTAAACAATTATATAATCCAATATCATATATAAATAAACATATATATATAAAAACTCATATCAACTCCCCATTAGGGGATCCCATTTCAGGCAATAAAATTAAACCCTATTAAGGATCCCATTTCGAGAAATCATACTACAACCCAATTAAGGAATCCCATTTCAGATATTCAAACTACACCCTATTATGGTATCCCATTCTATAAGATCAATATACACCCCATTATGGGGTCCCATATCGAGCAATAAATCTACACCCTCTTAAGAGAGCCTATCTTGCAAAGTCAATCTACCAAGAAATCATAGTAAAATACATTCAAAATACAATTTCCCAATTTTAGTTTTCAGAAATGATTTTTTATTTCAAAACTAAATCATTTTATTCCAAAAATTCAAAAACCATCAAATCATTACTCAATTATTGTTACATTCCTCAAAGATCAATTTAAAATCAATTTCATCAAATCTTTTTTCAAATAAATACACCAATTTTATCTAATTCTCCCAACAAATTTAATTTCATTTATAGTTTGGGATATTCATCAATTCCATGTCATTATAAAAGTAAAACACCAATATTCTCCATTACATGTTATTAAAATAATTTCTAAAAAATTATAATTAGTCATGAAATTCAATATTTCACTTGAAGGGTGAATATTTATATAACCATCTACCCTTGATGACAAGGTGAAACATAACACCCTCAATAGGATCACTAATAAAGAATGAGGTGAAGAAGATCCAGATGAAAACCAAGAATAATGATGAATCAAAACAAAGTGTAGATCCACCAATAACATGAAAGTATATCATTATCTATGCATGAAAAGATATGAGTTTAGAAGAAACCACATGGGAGGAGTTCTATTATCCAAAAAGAGACCCAATAAGATGAAATCCACTTAAATCCACCATGAGAAGGGATTATATTAGTCAAAACCCATTCATGAGGCCATTCAAGTACATTTAATTCTATAATGTTCAGGTGGGATGATTAGGGGTTAAATCAAGGATCACGTGATTTTTTTTAAAATTCAAGGGATTAAAAGTCAATGTATATGGTATTCAGGAGGTGGATAGATGATTTTACAAACATTGTTCCCTTAATTTTTGTCGTGAACTATTTAGACCAGATGGGAGCACATTTTAAGTATCCATACACAAATTTGGTAAATCCAACTAACCATAGGACACACTATTTGGAGGGTCTAGCTACATGGGTAGGACACACCATGAACCTCCCTCTTGGGAAACACAATAGGAAACATGGATTACTAGAGTAAACATCATGGTTTTCCTTAGCTATGGTCTAACCATGTCCTTCCCCATGGGCCTTCAAAATTTTATAAATTTCACCTAAAACAACAAAAAATTTTCCCCAACTAATATAAATAAAAAAAATGGCCATGAAGTACCTATAAAAAGGTAATATGGATTAACAAGATAATGTGGAATATATGATATTGAAAATAAAATAATGTTTAAGGTATTTTTTACATTTAGTTACTCTAATATTGTGTTATAAAAACACATTTTCCTAAATTGATGTATTCCATAATATTAACAAATGTCATCTATTGTACTATTCCATGTTATATATATTTAGTAACTTTTTTAAATATGTAAAAGAACTCAATACAATTAAAATATTAGTTATATAACTATGGATCCTAATACCTAGAATTGGTGTTTCTTCACCTATGTCATTAATGGAGAGACATTTATTAAAAACTATTATTATATAACATTATAATCTATGTCTCCATTCCTTGAAAAAATATATAATCCACCAATATCACATGGAATATAAACAATTCCCACTAAACCACATGTATAAAAAGGTCTAAAAATAATTTTCAAAAAAATAATATAATATAATATCTTTGTCAAAATTTATATTACCCAATCATTATGATTTGGGTAACACATAAATTTAACTATGTAGAATCTAAATGAATTTTATATCCATTTTAATCACAATCCCTTCTTTTTTGTGTCATATAAAAATCATCTACAATATTTTCATTAAATAAACATGTCATTAAATTTATTTTCCAAATTTATTAATCTTCATAAACTATTATAGAAAGTAGAATTCATATAAAATTATGAAAATAGTCTGCTTTAAATCGTTTTTTATTGAATATACCTTGATATTGAATTAATTATTAAGAAACATGTCATTCCATATAAGTACTAACTCCTTTGGAAAAAATTAGTTTCTTCATCAATACCCATTTCAATATAACTATATTTACATTAACTAGTGGACCTTAAAAACCCCAAGAATTATTTTAGTTTATGGAATCCATCTCAAAATTTATATATTTTTGGTATTTTTATCTTTAAATATATTTACTTCATCCTTATAGGATAAATATTCATTAATAGAAAATAATTATTGACACTTCTATGGTTATGAGATATCTATATCACCATACTTATCTAAACTATCATGTACTATTAAAAAACATAAGTGTGTCAATAAAATTTTATTCCACTAGATATTGTGGATTTTTTTTTTAATTTTAACGCTTTTGTATTATATTACTAAACTTTATTAATGTCTATCATTATCCAACTATAATCTTTTGATATAAGTTCACTTTAAAAAAATATGTATTGAATTTCCAGAATTACTTTTTTATATATGGTGTTAAATAATTAGTATCTCATTGTCTGATTGAGATACCATATATTGATACCCCATGTGATTTAGGATGAAATATTTTTGCATCATTTATCCTTAACATATGATTTAGATCCTCACACACTAATAAATGTTAGAATAAATTTATTACTATTACATAACTCATATGCGATTCAATCAATTAAGTTATTTGGTAGTTTATTTAGTTTATATGATATTTATGAAGTCATACCTACTTATTATCTTATTAAAAAATTATAATAAAAATAGGAATAACTATTTTTTTAGAATGATAGAGTTGTTCTTAGTTTTCTAGTTCTTTATTTTTCAAAATGTTCTCTTATTCTCATTCATTATTCAAATTGTGTTGTGATAATATAATGGTGTTCTTTATATTCATTTATTATATGATTTTATTATTTCCAACTAAACCCAATAATGTTTATTTATTCAAAAATAAAAAAATGTATATACAGTCATAGGATTAAATCATGACCTCTTTTAAAAAATTATTTATCTCTTTTTCTTAACATTAACTGAATATTTGTGTGAAATTTTTTATAATCTTAATTCCAATGAAAATTATTTAATTAATATACATATTACTTTAATATCTATAAATAATCATACATATTCAAAATTTAGTGAATATATCTCTATCTACTAAATACATGAGTAAATGTAGTGATGTAATTATATATACATTAAGAAAATTTTGGAAAAGGATGATATAAATCTATGTGAACTAGTTAGTTAAGCTCTATGAATCTCTCACATTTTATTTTAAAAGGATCCGTTGTCATTTTTACTTGTATAAAAATACAATTTACCCAATGGTTTTAATTTAAAATAAATGTAAATATTTTTGTATTCTTGTTAAACACTTCTAATTCACATAACTAAGAATATAATTAAACTACTATATATGAAATGATTTTGGTGAACTAGATTTATTTTCAATCCCCATTTATCTGTTATCATATTATCATATATAAAGAAAGGTATTCATATTTGTTATACTATTAATTTTTTCCACTTTATAAATGTTTCCTCTTTTATATTTGATAATTAAAATAAAAAATCCCTTTATAATCATGAAAATTAAATTATGTTCTTAGTTTTACTATAAACATAATGTGATTTGTTCAAAAAAAATCATTCTAGATAGAAATTTGATATGGTATTCTCTATTGGCATCATAGTTAATCTGGCACTATTGTTTTCTCGATGATCCACTGTGCCTCAATTAATCTTCTAGAATCTATGTATAGACATGTTAGAGACACATGATATGTATAATAACCATTTTATATAAATGTAACGAATACACATTAAATAAAATATAACTGAAGACTCATATTTCATCATTATTGAGGTGAAATTATAATTTAAATGAACATTATTTCTATAAGAAAATATACAATATCCTAATCATTATCCTCTCACTAGATCTTTCACTTTTTAAATTAAATTATCAATGTAAATCTGGATTTGAATAGGTCTTAAGCCTTTCCCTCTTCCCAATTCTTTTTCACCATATGCATAAAATATTTTTCATGACACAAGTCTTTATAGACTAGGTGAATCCATGAAAAAATATTCATCAGTGACTTCTATATATATATTATATTGTAAATCATAGTGAATTTGGGAAGCTCAAATGAACTGAAGAAAGAATAAGGCCTTCTGTTATTTTCTCGAGAATTTTGATTTATATAATTTCTAATGGATCAACATAGGAAATAATATTTACTATATGATGTCCAATAATAATTAATTCTCTAAACACATATGTAATGAGTGAGTTTGTGATTTTGTAACTCTCATATCTTTATTTCTCTTAAAAACTATTTGATAGATGAGACAATATGGAGTGTTAATTAATATCATTATAAATATTCTTAATGTCACTAGTCAAGAATAATGAAATTAGATAATGGACTTCCAAGTGATTCTATAAGACATTTTTCTTCTCCCAGTATACCTCCATAGAAGGATCCTCATGAATAGGTGATTTTAGTAATAAATCCTTACTCTCTTGGAATATTGTAATATTCATGTTCTTTCACCAGTCATATACATTTCCATAAATGAGGATATTTACATTCATTATGATTGAAAATAGGGAAACTGATGAAATTACAATGTCAAAAACTAATAAAATAAGATTTTTGTGACTTATCAAGAATAAAATTTAGAAGAAAAAATTATACTTTAATTAATCATCCGCCTATTTTATTAAATGCTAATAATTTTCCCCATTAAATTTACAACTTTATTTATTCAAAGATATTATTGTTTAATGGATCAATATTTTCCTCCAAATTACCAAGACAGAGGTCTCATCATATTATTCAAGGGTTACCAGGTAGTCCATTATTTTCAATTTCACTAACTGTTCACACCTTGATAAATTCACTGGACTTTCTTGTAATGGATTTTTATTTTTTTGATTTCCCAAAAACAAAACTTCAATCTACTCCCATTTCATGAAAATTATTTCAATAATTGAGGTTTGAAAGGTTATGTCGAACCAAAAATAAATTAACTCCAAAATAAAATAAATTACATTAATAGGGGCCAATAAAGCATAATGAACTATGGTGGTCTTCCAACACAAGTGATGGATAGTGTTTTGTTGAGTTAATATTTTAGTTGGGATACTTTTTTTAAAATATTCAAAATATATCCTGTATTTTATCAATATAATAAATTAAAAAATTTATATAAACAGTTGATAAATAATTACACTTTTATAATAAAATAATTTATGGAAAATAATTTCAATTTTATAACATATATTTTTTAATAATTTAATACTAATTAAATTATTTATTATAAAAAATAAAAAGGTAAATAACTATACCTAAGTAAAAATTTGTTATAAATTTATTTTAATTTTATCTTGAAAATATTGATAATTTATTTTTATTATGTGTTCTTGTTTAATAATCCAAATAAATCATGCATATCATAAATAAATAGATAATAATTAACTGATAAAATAAAATAAATTCTTGATTTGATCATAAGATTTCTCAACTATTTGGTTTATATATCTATTATAAAAAAACCTGAAACTTAAGGGGAAAATCTTTGATACTAAGTATGAATAAATATGTATTATCATCCTTCTACTAGTATAAGTACTTGGATGGATTCTTTTAATCGTGGATCATAAACAGTATCCTCTAGTGGGGAACTCTATCCTTAGAATCCATTACATACCCGTAAGTGAGGGGTACAACGGGTTTATGATATTGTAAGATTATATAAAGTCAAGAAATATCATTCATAGTAAGGGATGGAGGTATGATGTAAAACCAATAAATTTTACATTATGTTATCTTTTAAAAGGAAATTAATGTTTGATAGTGTGTAGTTCCCACAACACATATCTTAGAAAAATTAGAAATAATATTATTTATATATTAATATTATAGAAATGGTTTTTTTGATTGGTATGAATGGGAATAAAAACATTATTTACAATATGTATAATATTTTTATATGATGAAAATTTATTGTGTGATTCATTATTAATTAGTACACAATTTTTAGCAATGTTTTTCTACGTAAAAAAAACATTTTTTTTAAAAAAATGGTTCTTATTACATTCAATGTGCTGATATTAAAATTATGAAATTCAAATTTTAGAAATATTACATGATAAAAAGGATATTATTTTTTATGTATTATAATTAAAACTACTATAATATGAATTTTTTATATTTTTCTAAGAAAAATATTTTTTGGTGATTATTGAATAATAAGGATTTTATAGAAAACTCTTATTAAATTACAAGTATATACAACGTCGCATTATCTTTTGATTTTTTAAAATTATAATTATTTAATTTTTATTAAACATAATCCTATTAATTTCATTATAATCATTTTCATTCTTAATTTTCGAATAATAACATTTTTATACCTGAAATATTTTTTTCTTAAATACCTTATTTTCTAATTTTATCGGATTTTAGAAAAAAGTAATTTCAACCACTTATAGAAATTAAATATGATAAAATTAAATCCATATTTGGCATAAAAACACATAATTTTGGTAATTATTCTACATTAATTTTTTTACTTATGAATATTGACTTTTCTAAAATAATCGATAAAAAATATTAGAGTTCAATCCTGTTAAAATATTTAAAACTGCAATGATAAAGATTAAAATTACATAAATAATTATAAATCCTATTTTTTGTTTATGTTTTGACCTTATAACATCATGTTTATCAAATATGAGTCGGTTTGGTTACATTTTTCCTGATTAAGACATATATATATATTAATGTATGGAAAAAAATGAAGTGTGTCCTTTCCCTCACTTATGAAAGGATACCACCACTTCTCTCCAATCTATATTTGAAGAGTCTATTATATCAAAAAATATCCAAACAAATACATTATTAATATCTATACTCATATAATATAGTACCTATAATACCCATATTACCATCCTATTAAGGATTTAGAGATATACCAGATAATTTTATCCAAATTAGTGCAACAATTCTTATCTGAGTTTCTTCTTTTTTATTTCTTCTTTTACCTCTATCAAAACACTCTTAACCATTTGAGGTAATAACTTCCATATCTCCAATATAATGAAATTTTATTATGTTTATTTTATAACCCTTTTTTTCTTTTTATCTATCGATTTTAACATAAAAACATCTTTCATGTGTATGTGTGGACTACCACCTCAATAAGAGGATTTATATATTTTTTCACAACTAAATTTCAATATTAGACATAATTATGGATCCAAATAAAATAATATGATATATATAGATAACATAAATTTGATTATTTAATTCCATATATATTTTAAAATTTATTCATTTCCATCTAATAGAAAAAATTCTCATTTATACTTTAGACCAACCATATACTTCTAGAATTATATTTCATTTTTCATCACCACATTAAATAAATTGTTATAAATATGGTTTTAATTAATATATATGATACTTATATAATTATTAAAATTATATAGCATATTTTCCCACTATAAATATGCAATTAACAAAACAACTGATCCAAAAAATACATGAAAAGTAGAATAGTTAACACTAATATATAATGATATTATTAAAATAATATTAAAAAAATGGAACATAAAATTTAATAGTGTATAATATATAATATTATAATTATTTATATATATTATTATTTAGTAATAATAAATTTTAATTAATCATAATTTTGGTTATATTCACTTATGATGATGTTTGAACTTGAGGTAAGGGTAATTTCATCTCACTCCCTCTTAAATGATACATGTTTTACATTGTGTACCCAATTTTTCTAACAGGGTGCATAATCTACCACATTAAAAAAATTATCATGAATCATAATTTATTAATGTTATTCAAAGATTTTTATTTATTTTTTTCTCTTAAATAGGTTTTGAATAAAATTTTATCAATGCTGTGAGATATTTCTATTACAATATCTTTTTATTTGATGATTGTTTGTATTTTGATTTAATTTAGAAAATTATTATAATAATAATAATTTTAATATCAACTATTCCATTTTACAAAGGTTAAGTAGGGGTTTACATTTATATATTCAATTTACTCACCTATTGGATTGATTATTTCTATGTATGTTACATATAAGGGAATTTCATTTCAAAATATTATAGTGATGTTTTCCTTCCATATCTTTTTATTCCATTCCCAAACCTCTATAAATTTTAGTGAATGATTTCTTTAAATTTTTCCAAATATTTATTAATTTCTACCCATGTCTGAATTTATTTAGAAAAATTCAAAAGGAATTTTCGTGTATTTTTCAAAATAGTTTCCTCTTAATTTTTGAAAATATAAAAATGATATTTTTCTCGATAAAAGTTTGTGGTATGAATGAATATTCAGATATTCCTGGTATAATGTTTATTTAAATTCACCAACGTATTTTTTCATGTTCACATTCATATAATATAATTTTCTAAACATTTTGGAAATTTTTGTTTAAATTTTCAACAATTGAAATTGATATTTTTCTAATATATATAAGGAAATAGACAAACATTATTTTCATTATATTTTCATCTATGATGAAAATTTAAAAAATTCTTATTATTTACTAAGTATATATTTAAATGATACCATCTACCATATTTCTTCAAATTGATTGTGGTCATGTTTTCTTATTTCATTTACTGTGGAAATATTTCATATTTTGGATTCATTCAGAAAATTTGTTTATCAATAAGGAATATTGAGAATGAATTTTATTGATCATTAAATATATGAGGAATTCATAGGATGTGAGAGTGATGGGTGGGGAGTAGTTATAATTAACCCTTCAATGCATATACATGTCTCAGGAGACAAAACATGTGGCCACATTATATGTATATTTGGTTTACACCTTCATATTTATTAAGAATAGTTTCTTAGTTAGGAGACTCAGATAGTAATATTCATGATATATTAGTTTATAGGTCTTGATAATGAATATAAAAAATTATGTATTTAATTTATTATGAATTCATATTTCATTATCCATGTCATTTATATTATGATATAATCTAGGATCTTCATTGAGATCAAGGTGTTTATTGAATGTCTGGTATTCTAATTATCTAATATTTTAATGAATTTCAAGGATAAAAGAATTTTTTTCCTGCTATGTTTTTAATTAATAATTTAATATATAATTCATGTATGTATCAGGTTTTCCAATACTACTATACTAATTCATGTTTTGAGGTGTTATACTTTCAATCTTATACCAATGTAACAAGTATGAACTAGATATGTGTTACTGGATTCATGGTGTTATAGTTGGTATTAGTGAAATTTTAGTATAAACCTTGGGAAATAGATTTTAGATTCATGTAACTAACATGAGTATCATTACAATACCTTATATTATTTTGTGATAGTTTTGGAATTTTAATTCCAGAGATCTGTATTTATAATGATTTTCATATATAGAATTATGTTCTATTATTCAGGGATGGTACCTATAGAAAGTATGGGAGTAAACATCATGGGTATATTTTGGATTTATATTTTCATAAATTTTCATTCATTAGGTGTTGGAGTTGAGAAAATAATTAATAAATTAGGGAAACTACCCTAGGTTGTAATTAATATCCTTTACCATATAGAGAAACTAAATAGGATATAATATAGAGGGATGGATCATATAATTATTCGTAGAAAACAATCTTATGAAGTGAAAACAATTTGAGCCTAACTAAATTATTTAACAATAAGAGAAAAGTTGAGTTTAATGAATGTTCTATAGATAAAGGTTGTGGAAGGAAAAATATTCAACATCACACATGTCAAGAAAGTGTGAGGTTTCACTTTTTTAAAGGCATAACGTAAATTTAAATCTCATATAAGTGTATAGAAAAACTCATTCATGTTGATGGATTAAAATTCATGAAAGAATTGATTAATGCATAGTTCTTTAACTGTAATTAGATAGGGAATCATGAAAACCAATTCATTAAGATTAAAGGATGACTCAGATAATTTTGTATGTTGATAACATATTGAAAAAAATATAATGGTTATAATGACCATGAAAATAAATTTAAAATTGTTATTAACTATATTTTTTGGAAAATGAGTTATCTAAAAAATTTACTTTGGGTAAATACTATTATCAATATGTTTATATTCCTATAAATATTTTTCCCCAAATATACAATATCTAATGATCATTCTAAGAAAAAATAAAATCCAATAATAACCCTATTGTATAAATATAAATCTAAATTATTTTAATTCATGGAAATTATTGTTAAATTTAATTATATATGATTATGATTTAGTGGATTTTATCAATTGTAGTTCAATATCACGATTATGAGAAAAAATGCAATGATTTATCTGAAAACATTCTTTTTTATGTAAAATTAGGAATAATATAATTTTTAAATCATGTGTTAAATGGTATAAATCGCCGTAAAAATTTATATTTTTGATAGTGTGTATTTTTTGGAAGAGTAAGTGGTCATAAAATTATAATTTTAGGTTTAATATTTAATCTATGACATTTCAAGACATTTAAGTTGCTCATTGGTTATTTTATACATTATTTAGATTACATTTTTTATGGTTTCTTCATACTAGTTATTAATTTTTCTTGTTTTTACCATTTTATTTTTATATAGTAGGAATATTTTTTCCAAAAAAAATGGTCATATTTAGGAGATTTTTTTTTATATATTTACAAATAATATTTCTTCATGACCATGAATATACACATCAAAGGATGATACTATGTTTATTTTATGGGAATAAATATTGAAAGTATATTTTATCATATTTTCTATTAAACTTCTAATGTTGTTGGATCTAAATAGTTTCAATAGTTACATTATTTGGGTGAATTGTAGTATAAACACATTAAACTAAAAACCAAAAAAATTCCTTTTTAAGTAAAATGATCAAACATAATGTTCACTTGATGATCAAAGTAAAAAAATTAGAATCAAACCTTGTTTAATTTTTTAGAATACATTATAACAGTATCATTGACACACAAGATAAAATAATTTTCCTAGTAAGATAATTGTATAAACTAAATTTATAATACATGCACCTTATCAATTTTAATCATGGGAAAATAAGAAATAAAAATATTTTAAAAGTAAGAATGGTGTATAAGATTTAATAAAAGAAACTACTCTTTATCCATACCAGTTATGGTAGTCAGAAACCCTTAACTAAAAGTATCCATAGTTCTATAACTACAATAAGGTGTGTATTTCCTTAGTATGAAGTCCCTTGATATGATAATTGGAAGAATATATGTCTTTCCGTCCCATAGAAGCACTCTATATGATGAACATGATCTATATTCATATCCCCATAGTCCCTCAATCTAATAGATTAGTTCGGCCATCTTCTTATCCCTAGAGGCCATCGATCAGTACCATGATCAGATTCCGTAATTGAAAAATAAAATTTCTCTAATGGGATTAAAATCCCCCTAAGGATTCTATAGAACACAAACTCACTAAATTATTTTAAATACATTTGAATGAAATGTTTACATAGAGATAAATTTAGAAAAATTGAGTTGCAACTCATTTAGCTACCAATAATTAAAATGAAAGTTTATTTATTTTAAAAAATACAACGGTCATATTTCAGAGTTGGTTGCAATGGCCTCAGATGGGTTGCACTATAAATATAAAAATGATATAGAATGATTTAATGTACATATTATTTATTTTATCATCATTACAATATTATTATATATTTTATATGATAGAAAAATATATAAATATTACAACTATAAACATCAAATAGTATTATAGAATTTCTTAATTATTTTCAATCTGATAAACGAAATGAGGTTTAATCTGATGTTTCTCTAAAATTGTTAGTCTAAAGGTTATGAATTGTTTTCATTCTGGGAAAAAAGACATAATTTTATCCACTAGCCTTAACAAAGGTCAGTTTGATGGATGAGACACACCTTTAGTCTGAAGGATCATATTTAATAACAATAAAAATTTATATTCATAACACAATAGAATAATTTCTGTGTATGGTATAAAAATATATTTTCTTCAAAAATATACTAAAACATATTGGATATTAAATTTTATTAAAAATGGATTTATGAATATTTTTTTTATTTCTAAAAAACTTCATGTAAAAATAAAATTTAAGACTTCAAAATCTAAAATTATCCTCTATTTGTAAAGCACAAAACCCATTACTTAAATGAAAATAACAACATTGAAATACATGCAACAATTTTTCTTATTAATAACATTTAATTTAGACATTGTATAATAACCCCACTTATATTATAACGCTTTTATGATATGATGGAAATTAATTATAAATTTATTTATCCCCTTTCATAAAATTTATTAAAAATGATTTCTCTCCCTTATAAAATTATCCCATAAAATAACTAATCCCCATTTATAAATCACTCAAACCTTCTAAAAATTTATTAGTGCTTTATTTACCTTTTTGATTTTAAATAATATTTGGAATGTATAGAATGAAAAATTTTAGTAATAGATTACATACATAAAAAGTTTTACGTAAATTAAATAATCATAAAAGAAATAAATGAAGGAAAATTTATACAAAAGTAATTAGAAATCCTTCAAACATAATGAATTTGGAAGAAAATATACTCACAGTCCTCGACCATTAAAATGTTTAAAAATATACATCTATATTTCAAAAATAAATTTTTTTATTTTTTCATTCATTAATTTGAAAACAATTACTTTCATATTTTTGAACTCATCATGGTCATTTTGAGATTTATCCAATATTGATTTGAGGTCCATGAATATATCTTATTACACAACCTTCTTCTAGAATTGTGTCTTGAGTCTCTTACCTTACAGAAATATTTTTTTTATTCTTTATTTTTAATAAACACATCATCACATGACCAAAGGCGGATATTATCCAACTCAAAATTGTAAACCACTTTTTTAAGCACTTTTACATCTTTGGTTTGTTCATCTATTATGTCTCTAAAATAATCAATGAACTTGAATAGATCTAAAACATTTGTACATAAAATTCAAAGGAATATTCAATTTATTATTAATGATTGATTACTACAACTAGTTTTTCATCATGATCTCTAAGATAATTATTAAATTTATTCGACAGATTGAACATTTGATTATATAATCATTTCTGAGTCATGGATATTTTTGGAATGTTCTCAACACTCCCTCAGTTTGAATTACCATTTCAATGAGAACATTCTGAGTTAATAATTTATCATTATGACTATATTGAATAATTTTACACCTAGACTCAATATTAGTAAATTATGTAATTTTATCACTTAATCAATCAACCGTTTAAAAAATAATGTCAAAACCTTTATATGAAATTTTTTCTTCCAAATTTGATGATCCTGATAATGCTTTTAGATGATTCTATCTTGATAATTTGGCATCAAGTTTTGTTACTTCCTCATATTTTTCTAACCCTTTTCTTTGAAACATTATTCTCATCTAGAAAATATATAACATCCACATTATTATATGATTCAATTTCATTATAATCATTCATATGAGATATGAGATATTCCTTTTCAACCTTATAATATTATTTTACTTCATGATTTGAAAATGAAATTTCATTTTTTCTTAATGATGATTATTATTGTTCTAACCCTTATAAGTGAGTATCATTATCATACTAAACAGGTTATGCTGATAATAATGATGATTCCCACTTTTCATTCTCTTTTTACCATTCATAAATTTATGTTCATTCATCATAAAATTCTTCTTCTAACACATCCTCTTCATCTTCCTCTTCTTTTTTATCTTATTCTTTCTATCCTATGTCATAGTGTTCTTCCTAAAATTTTATAATTATTATGAGAACTCGTTTTTTTAAAAATATTGATACCAATTGTTTTCTTGATTCCTATTATTTGGATTTGTTTCCTATTTCCCTTATTTGTAACTACAATAATTATTTTTGGAATAATAGTGGTCTCAAAAATCTCACGTCCATCATTTAGATTCATTTAATTGGTATGAGAAATTGAAATATTTGGTTTTTTTGAGGCTCTCTCAACACCCATTATAAAATATTCAAAAATATTCATTTCATCAATACTTTTCTATTGTTCTTTCTTTATTTTAGTATTTTTCAACTCATCATCAGCATGGATTTACAAGGATAAGGCCTCTGCTACATCAATCCCAAACACTAGGTCATTGAGTTTTTTTGTTCCTTATATTCCATCATCTTTTTTGAATTCGTCATTAAGAATCTTTTTTTATAATTTTTAATGGAAGAAACAACTTTTATTTTGTTCTCATAAATATCTTCCTTCAGAGAAGTTTGTGCTTAAGACATAGTGTCACCACCTCTTTCAACAGACTACATTCATGTAAAATCGAAGACTAGATTCATTATTGATATAGAATATTCACCAATCAATGAAATGTTTTATTTAAATGGTCAGGTTTTATTCACATATTTGAGATGCTACATAACCTTCACAAGAAACTAACTGATGAAATAAGGGATCATAATGATCTTTATCTTAAATGACACATTCTTAATAACCTCTACCATAATTAAAATTAAATTTACAAAGTTTAATATATGCATATTAATCAAGAAAAAAAAATATATATATCAAAAACATTAATGATGTCCCTATAACCCTTCATAAGAATTAGATACCCCTTTATCCATAACCCTAAAACACTAGTATCTGATGAAATATGTTATCCTTTCTTGATATTCTCCTAACACTACTTCCTTTTCCTTTCAAAAGAAACAATATTATTATGAAGTTTGTGTGACGGTTTAAATACCTATCAACCAGTACAAACAACTACAATAAATGCTATTATCTTATATGAAATATTATCATTCTTAGAAAACCTAGTAAAAGAGACTTGACCCTTAACATATTTTGATATAAACATAATAGAGCAATAGAAATCTCTAATGATTTCTTGGTAATACAAATAAACATTTTTATGGTTTTTCTAAAAACACATTTTCTCATCCTTTAAAAGAAGTAATTATTTAGATAATAGAATTTTAATTATCATACCACATTATTTCGATGGTATCATATCTGAAAAAATCTAAGTTTGTGTAATCATCCTTAGTTTACATCATAATAATACATGTTATTGTAGTCATATGAACACCATAAAAATCAGAAACACTATTGTAAGGGTGACAAGAGTTTGTGCACACAAGAAAGGAAATGATGTAGAACTATAGGGTTACCCCAAATTATATAGGAATATAGAGGCAATGATATATATTCCAAAACATTCAATAGTTGATATTAAAATATTTTATCAGATCTGATGAATGTTATTTAATTGTATAAAATGTTAAATGTATATTTGAACTCTCAATGTTTTAGGAAATTTTTTTCCATATATATAATACTCTATTTAGAATAATTTTATGTTTAAAAACCAGACAGGATTTATTAAACTAGATGAATAAGTAAAAAACAACTTGTATAAACTGAAGTAAAAGATACATGAAAAACTAAAAGAAGAAAATCATTTAGAGTACAATGTTTCATCAGTATGAGTAACTTTTTCAACTTAGTTATTGTAATTTAAAATTTTACAATATTTTGTAAAAAATTATTTTGTGGAAATGTTTGAAACAAATTTTGAGTTTGGGAAATTTTATGTTTACAAATTTGTTATTATAAAAAATATTTTTCTGAAAAGATTTCCTATAAATCTTTTATCTGGAATGTTTTATAAAATATTCGTTTCAATATATTTTATAAAAAAATATGAGTCAAAACATTTTTAAACATATTGATTTAGAAAAAGTATGTATGAAAACATTAAATTATAGATAACATTAAAAAAGTAGAAAAAACTGAATGATTATAGAAAAAACAGTCATTTTGAATGGAAAAAAACATTTATTCTCACAATATGAAATGTTACTTATTAATTTAAAGTGATTAGAAAAATAATATTATATATCAATAATCCCATAATATTTATCATTCCTAGCTTCTGTTTAATGGATTAAAATCTGATATATCTAAGAGTTTTAGAAAAAAATATCAGCATGATTTTCTTCTGTTCTGATGATTTATAAAATGGTATCTCATTTAAGATTATGTTCCTGAATAAATTAGGGTCTAATACGTATATTATTATAATGCAAGTGATGTGATAGGTTTCTACATAATTTAACAGAACATATTTTATCACACATTATATTAGTTTTAGAAAACACATGCAATATTTAGTGAGTGTGTGTTTCATCCACAACACTTGAGCATAAAAAATTCAAACAACTATATATTCAACTTCCATCGTTGAAAGTGCTACAGATTTTTGTCTCCTACGTGACTAAGATGTTGAGTCAATAAGGTTTCTTTATTACTTTTCCATTCCTTCTTGTTTTGAAAATCACAAACACTCTATCTTAAGAGAAAATGTACTTTATCTTGATAATGGAAATTTTCCATCCTTAAGGAAATTTTCCTTCCTCAAGAAAATTTTATCCTTACCATGTTGTCATTTTTCATGGAATAATTTCTCTAAACCAAACTCTTTTTCGTTCTAAATATAAAATTCAGTTTGGTATCTAATGTTGGGTACCAGGATGGATCATTGGATGCTGGTGGGCCGGGAATTTAATATTTTCTGCTTCACCGGAGTGACATAACCATGTCACTCCGGTGATCATTGTCACGGTTTGGTCTGAGGATCTCGCAGGGTATAAACAGAGCACAAAAAATAAACTGAACATGTACCTTGTTCATAATTAGTGTGTGCATATCCACCACAGGACACCGACAATCTTTGATCGAAGACTCTAGCATTGAAGCCCTCTAGATCATCCATACGCACCTTATGAATCTTCTCACGCACCGTTCATCAAGATCTGGGTGCTAGCGCAGATCTTCGACGATCCCCTCAGCATAACGACGACCATTGAAAAGGAAGAAGCTTCAATCCGATAAGGGTGAACATTGAAGATCTTCCTTCACTTGAGAGACTCTCTCTAGATTCCAGGAGGGGAGAGAAGCTCTCAATTTTGACACATGAATAGTCGTCATGGGAGAGCCTCTCTCTCACTTATATAGAGAGTGTTTAAAAACATGTGGTTTGAATTCTTGGACCTGTGTAATAGACTACGGCTCTATAAGTGATATAAATAATTATTTATGATAGATATAATTATTCCATAAATAATATTTATAATTTATCACTTACATGTAATATATAAATATATTACATGAAAAATTTGATTTTTTTACTCGACTCATTCCTCCAGCAAATTTTAAATGAACCTGGGATATTAAAATCCATTCGAATAATATTAATACTTGTATTTACTATATATGTTGTAAACACATGTTATAAATAAATCCAACAAAATATCCTAAACTTGAATAATTAATGAATTTACTTATTCTTTGGTGATCCATAGAACTTGGATAGTGCTCAGACCCTTTGGTGGGGCCCACCAATTTCTAAATTCATATTCCCAGAATAGGGAAGATTCTCAAGGCGCTATGGTGTGTGACCCTCTAGGCCCTTACCTCAATTGCAACTGATAATATCCACCAACCAAGAGAGGGGTCTAGCAACCCATCGAGGCCCTTATAGAGATAAGGCAAATTCATAGAAACTACTACCTCATTAAGAACATGGTCCGTGTAATATAATATATTTTTCATCGATATCTCAATAATGTAGAATGCACACTAGTGTCATAATTTTTTATTTGGATTTATTTTATTTGTTTATTTGTCCGGACGGTCTTACCTTCGACAAACATGGCCCTAGATTTATTGAAGGTGCAACTATCCTAATCAACCAGGCCTTAGATATATCTTCCTGAACTCGGAAGCGACAAATCCATTCTCAAAAATTCAGTTAATGACATGCCATTAATGACATACCTGATACAAACTAACTCACCACGACTTTTTCTCCATGTTTTTCTCCTTACATCAAATGTACATAATTAATTGACATTCATTGATAATGATCTCAAGTTAGGAGACCATTACACATGTCTATAGATATGAACAACCAATGACACCTGAAACATGTGGTGTTCATATTAAGAGGGTATGTCCTCATGATCTCAATTACAAGAGATCATCAAGTGAAAACTTCATGAGAAGAATTCTAAATTCCTATAATCCCCCAGCACCTGATGGTCACACATAATGGGTGTCCTTTAAGAATGATGTAACTTGACCGTAGGACGTTACTTTAAGATTACTGTCATGGAATCGCAGGGTTCTCATTATAGCCTGGGACCTGCTATAACCTGTTGATGTGACAGCAAACTACCTAAGCTAGACTTTGTCACCATGGTTTTCACCTTAGATCAAATGTGCGTAATTAATTTAAATTAATTGATTAAATGATCGAGAAAGGATTTTTCTCTTCTATGTTCAAGAATAGATATCTCAGGCCTGGTTCATTAGGATGGTTGCACCTTCAATAAATCCATGGCCATGATAGTCGAAGGTAAGACCGTCCGGACAAATCGACAAATAAAAAAATCAAAATAATGAATTATGACACTAGTGTGCATTCGGATTTATTGAGATATCGATGACAAAGAGATTATATTACACGGACCGTGTTCTTAGGGAGGTAGTCGTTGCTATGAATTTTCCATATCTCTATAGCGGCCTTGATGGGTTTCTAGACCTCGTTCTTGGTCAGTGGATATTATCCGCTGCTATTGAGGTAAGGGCCTTACGTGTCACACACCATAGCGCCTTGAAAATTTTCCCCATTCTAGGAATAGGAATTTAAAACTTGGTGGGCCTCGCCAAAGGGTCCGAGCACTATCCATGTTCTATGGATCACCAAAGAATAAATATATTCATTAATTATTCGTGTTTAGGATAATTCGTTGGATTTATTTATATCATGTACTTACAAGTTATATAGTGAATACAAGTATTAATATTATTCGAATAGATTTTAATATCCTAGGTTCGTTTAATATTAGCAGAAGGAATGAGTCAAGTTAAATACTCAAATTTATCCTGTAATATATTTATTTATTACACGTAAGTGATAAATTATAAATATTATTTGTGGCATAATTTTAATTGTCATAAATAATTATTTATATCACTTATATAACAGACATCTATTTCACAGGGCTGGGAATTCATACCGTGTGTTTTTAAACACTCCCTATATAAGTGAGATAGAGTCCCTCCCATGATTACTATTCATGTGTCAAAATTGACAGCATATCTCTCCTTCTAGAATCTAGAGAGATAGTCTCTCAAGCGAAGGAAGATCTTAAAAGTTTGTCGTTCTTGGATTAATGCTTCTTTGTTTGTGGTGATCGTTGTTGCGCTAATGTAATCATCGAAGATCTGTGCTAGCACCCAGATCATGACGAATAGTGCACAAGAAGATTCATAAGGCGTGTGTGGACGATCTGGAGGGCTTCAACGTCAGTGTCTTCATGAAATGATCACCGGCATCCTGCGGAGGACTTTCACACACTAATTCTTAACAAGGTACATGTTCAGTTTATTTTTCATGCTCTGTTTAAACCTTTCGTGATCCTCAGACCAAACTGGGACAAAGATCACCAGAGAGAGATGGTTATCTCACTCCGTTGAAGCATAAATTTTTAAATTCCTAGCCCACCGGCATCCGATGCACCATCCTGGTACCCAAAAGTGGTATCAAAGGGAGTCACAAGGTTTTTCTGAGTCAAAAAATTAAAATAAATTAAATTTAAGTGTGGGGTTTTAAAACGGTTCATTCGGATTCGACCGCGTGTCATTTCATTTTAGAATGATCATGTTACGATCATTTAAAAATTTAAAAGGGATCGATGTCACATGTTTTCTTTTTTTTCATTTATTTGATGTTAATCTCGATTTTATTGAGATAAAATTAAATGTTATTTTTGTTATTATTATAAATTATAATATTTTATTGTATTATAATATATTATTTTCAAGACTTGAAGTCAAGTCATGTTTAAATTTATAAATATAAAAAAGGGGAGAACCAAGACCCCAATTTAGGGGTCTTCCTCTTTTATTTTAAAAAAATAAATATAAAAGAGACAGTGGACTCCTTTTTTAAAAGGAAAAAAGAAATAATAAAAAAGGAAAGGGAGAAGACGCCTTTTGGGGTCTGCTCTTTCACGCGGCGCACAGGGGGGAGAAACCCTAGCTGGCCTCCCCTCCCGTCGGACCTGCCTGTTGTGCGACTCCCGCACCGAACCACTTCCAGCCGGCCACCCTGAGCCCATGCCGGAACCCCATGTTAGACCGCCTCCAGCCAGCCACCCCGAGCCTGCGCCCGAACCCCGCATCGGACCCCCTCCAGTCGGACGCCCCGAGCCAACGCTGGACCCCTCACGTCGGACCCCTCCCGCACCAGACCGCCTCTAGTTAGCCTCCCCGAGCCCGTGCCGGACCCCTCACGTCGGACCGCCTTCTGCCGGCCACCCCGAGCTCACCGGATGGGCCGCTCCAGGCCATCCATGCCATCCTGGATCGGGCTGCCGGCAATGTGGCTGGCCGGTTTCTTTCCCAACCTCCTCCCACTCCCCTCGGACCACGGTGGAAGATGCAGCCGCCGCGGGAGTCGTTGGACGCCGCAGTCGTGCCGCGGTCACCCTGCGGTCAGGCCGCGGTCACACCACGGTCATGCCGCTGCCACACCACGGTCACGCCGCGGTCTCACCGCGGTCACGCCGCCGTCAATCCACATTCACACCGTAGTCACGCCGCATTCACACCATGGTGAATCCGCGGTCAAACCGTGGTACCCTATTCTAGGATGACACCCCGTTGTGGTACACTGTCTTGCCGGAATCCTCTCCGGCTAGAGGTAACCCTGCATTATATTAATTTTAATTGATTTATTTTTTAAAATTAAATTAATTGAAATTAATTTATGGGTTCAAATTTATTTTAATCCGAAATATTAATTTAATTTATGACTTAAATTAAATTGATGATTTGATTTATTTTTTCGAATTAAAATTAAATTAAACAAATGAACTGATAAAATAAATTATTTGAATTTAATCAAATTCATTTAATTTATTGGAACACCCTCGCTTTATTTAAATTCATTGCAATTTAATTTTATTGCACTTTTACCCCAACTGGTCTTGAGCAAGTAATTGAATTGTGTATGTCTGGTATTTATTTCTTTTTTTCTTTATTTATTCAATTCATGAGATGATTGTAATATTTAATTAGATAAATGACGGTCTGCAAATCGTCTTTTAATTCAAATATGTATAAGGTCATATGCATCCATTGAACTAGTTATATTGTGTACCCCATAACCCCTTTCCTACGTGCGAGTATATTTGTAATTATACGGTGATGATCTGAGAGGCAGACCCCGCCATGTTGAGGTGGTAGTCCAGACAGGAGTTGGGCGCTTTACACTAGGGTCATCAATGACACGAGTCATGTATCGACTCAGGTATGGATTCCTCTAGATGATCATTGATCAGTTATCGATAAATCATTATAAAATTCTCAAGACCAATAGGAATGCATGATTTACTTTATGAAAAAATTATTATTTTATGCGTCTGCACGATTATTGCATGATCACATAGAATAGTAAACAACATAAAATGCATAAAGATGTGACACATAATATTCTATTGTATGTTTAGTTGTGATCCTGAAAACCTAATAGGAACATAATAAATAAAAAAGGATTATATTCATCAATAAATATAAAAATACCTCAAAGATATATTAAGTCTAAAACCCTTCCATTTCTCACATCTAAACGAAACCGGATGTTTGGGTGCTCATCAGCCTTAGTTGAGAGTACATATTACTACCGATGCATTTTTCATGAGAGAAATGGGTCTAAGTAACTAAATTTAGTAGTCAATGATTAGCCTTAGCAAACTTTCTATCACTTTAGAGGCAAGAGTTTGACCGAATCATGTTTGGATTCAAAAATCGTGAAATTTACTCAACAACACAAGGAACCACAATCAAAGTGGTTGGCCAGCTTAGCGCCTACCTTGGAACCCTCCATGGAGTTTCATATCCCTAGCTTGTAGACTACGATGGAGGTTTTGAGGTTCCGTGCCACTAGAATACTCAAGCGATAGATTATTCTGAATCTAATAGTGAGGGCTATTAAGGTTCGTTAAAATAGAAGGAGACATTAAATGATATAATAATTTATTAATCATAAAATGTCAAAACGTAATCAAGACAAAGTACTAACTGCTAAATGTTTATCTGATGTGGATTCAAAATAGAAATCACCAACACCACAAGTACTTTATCACTACGATCGATCTTGGATAAAGAAAATATCATGACCAGCAATAAATTCTAGGAGTTGTATAGGATCTTGTGCATAGTACTACGCCAAGAAAGGAAGTTATATGTGCTGGAATCCCCAATTCCTGTTGAGCCTCCACATGGAGTAAGAAAGACGGAAAAAGATAAGTGGATAAAGCATGTAGATGATGCGCTTGATGTACAATGCATCATATTTTTATCCATGTATAGCCAATTGAAAAAAAATGCATAAGGAAGAGGACACCTACAAGATACGTTCACATCTCCAAGACCTATATTAGGAGAGGTCCAGGAAAGTAAGGTAAGAGATCTCAAGTGTGCATTATAAGTGTAGGCTAGCAGAAGGGCACCATGCTAGTCCTGAAGTACTCAAGATGATTTGGAATATTGAGAGGCTTGAAGCCCTTGGGTTCAAACTGAACCAAGAACTATCAATGGATCTCAATCTTGCCTCTTTACTGTCATGCTTCTCAAAATTCATTGTCAATTATAATATGAATGATATGACAAAGCCGCCCCTGGATCTCTTGGATTTAGTTCGCCAAACTGATAAGGACATGAAAGACACCAGTTAGATTGTACATATGGTGAACAAGAAAAACAAGGGCAAGGAAAAGGGGTCTAAGGCCAAGTCAAGGCCAAAGAAACCAATGCATCGTCCTGAAAAGAAGCCAAAGATTCAGAGGCAATGTAATGAGCAAGAAGCTATCTTCTTTGGATGTAGTAAGAAAGTCCACTGGAAGAAGAATTGCAGAGTTGGGAATAAGAAGCAAGATAATGCTTCTACTTCAGGTATTTTTGTCATTGGATGCAATCTATATTTATCTACAAGTTGGGTAATGGATACGACATGTGGCTCACACATTTGTATTCATATACAGGAACCAAGTAGGTTCAAGAAGATTTCAAAAGGTCAAGTGGATCTCCAAGCTACAAATGGTGCAAGTCTGGCAGCCTTGGCAGTGGGAGACGATCACATGACTTTACCAACTGGTTTGGTTCTTGTTTTAAACAATTGTTATTATGTACCATCTGTTACTAGGAACATTATGTCTGTGTCAAGTTTAGACACTATGGGTATTTATTTCATGTTTGGAAAAAAAAGTTGCCTCTTTTATAGGGATAACATATGTTATGGTATGGCACATCTTAACAATGGTTTATATATGCTGGAACCTGAGAACTCAGTAATGGAAATCAATGACAAAAACACCCAACATGACTCAAATAACACCCGCCTATGGGACTTCATTTTTGGTCATGTAAACGAGAAGCAATTACAAAAATTACATCAAGAAGGGTATCTAGACACAATACAGTTAGAACCCTTAGATTTATTTCATGCTAGTTTACAATGAAATTTGACCAAAGAACCTTTCTTAGTAAAGGGAGAAAGAGCCAATGCAGGGCTGGAATTGATACATACTGATGTATGTGGTCCATTTCTAGTAGAGGCAAGGGGTTGTTTTCTATACATCATTACTTTTACCGATGATTATAGTAGGTATGAATATATCTAAATAATGTGGTATAAGTATGATTACTTTCTTTTATTTAAGGAATACCAAAATGATGTAGAAAACCAACTTGGTAAGAAGATAAAAGCACTCCGCTCAGACCGAGGTGGAGAATATCTTAACTAAGCTTTCATTGATCACATGAATGAGTGTGGGATAGTATCCCAACTCACTCCTCCTTATACACCACAATGGAATGGTGTTAGTGAAAGGAGGAATATGAACTTGCTTGATATGGTCAAATCAATGATGATTCATTCAACTCTTCCATTATCCTTTTGAGGATACGCCTTGCAGACAGCAGCATATACCCTTAACCGAGTACCAACTAAGGCTGTAGATGGGATTCCATATCAGTTATGGTATGGAAAGAAACCCAATCTGACAGACATGCGTGTGTGGGGGTGTGAGGTATTATTGAAGACATTACCAAGTGACAAATTAGCATCCAGAATCCCTAAGTGCGTCTTTATAGGTTATCATAAGGAAACTAGAGGATACTACCTATATAACCCTTTAGATATAAAAGTCATTGTGGAAAGATACAACACATTTCTATAAAGTAATCACATTTATATTTGAAATAGTGGGAACAAGATTGACATCGATTAAGATAATGCTCCTGATGCACAAGAGTTAGTATAGGAACAATCTCCACAAGAGAAAGTGGAAGAAGACATTGTTTCTGAGACATAGATACCGCCTAGGTCTACGTCAGAGGTTAGAGAAACAGAGCGTTATGGTTTTTTTTCACCGATTCAGGTGACACAATAGTACTTGAGGATGATTAACCTCTAACCTACAAGAATGTAGTATAAAGAAAAGAATATGCTAAATGGAAATAAGCCCTGAATTCTGATATGGAGTCCATGTACCAAAATCAAATTGGATTTTGGTTGACCCTGTAGCTGATGTAAAGCCCATTGGATGAAAGTGGGTATTCAAGAAGAAGCTGGACATGGATGTTAAGGTTAATACCGTTAAAGCTAGACTGGTTGCAATGCATTTAAGAAACATCAAGGGATTGACTATGATGAAACCTTCTCACCAGGGGCAATGCTTAAATCCATCAGAATATTTCGTGCAATAGAAGCCTTTCATGATTATGAAATATGGCAAATGGATGTCAAAACTACTTTTCTAAATGGGAATTTTGTTGAGGACGTCTATATGACACAACTCGAAGGGTTTGTTAAGTCAAATAATGTCAATAGAGTATGAAAGTTTTAGAGATCCATTTATGGATTGAAGAAAGCATCAAGATCCTTGAAGGTTCACTTTGATGAGGCCATAAGAGATTTTGGTTTTCTCAAAAATAAAAGCAAGCCTTGTGTCTATAAAAATGTTGAAGGTAATGCTATCATTTTCCTAGTATTATATTTTGATGACTTATTAATTATGGGAAATAAGGTGCAAGTATTACAGTCTGCTAAGACTTGGTTAAATGAATTCTTATCCATGAAAGACTTAGGTGAAGTAGCCTACATTCTAGGGATCAAGATCTATCGAGATAGATCTCATAGGTTGTTTGGCCTAAGTCAAAGTACATATTTTGACAAGGTACTCAAAAGGTACAATATGGATCAATCTAAGAGGGGACTGTTACCTATGTCACATGGTGTAAATCTCTCCAAGAAAATGTGTCCACAAACACAGGAGGAGATTTATAGAATGAGTAGAGTCCCTTATGCTTCGCCAGTGGGATCTATGATGCATGACATGCTATGTACTAGGTTTGATATTTCCACTGATTTAATCATGGTGGGTAGAGATCAAGCCAATCCAGGAGAGCTGCATTGGACAGCTGTTAAAACTATCCTGAAGTACTTAAGGCATACTAAGGATATGTTCTTGGTGTGTGGAGGAGATGAGGAACTAGTTGTGAGGGGATACACTGATTCTAGTTTCCAGACAGATCATGATGATCTGAAATCCTAGTCAGGCTATATATTTTGCCTGAATGGTGGTGCAATGAGCTGGAGAAGCTCAAAGCAAGCTGTGGTTTCTGATTCTACTGTAGAGTCTGAATATATTGCAGCTTCTGATGTAGAAAAGGAAGCAGTCTAGATATGCAGCTTTATCTCAGACATTGGCGTTTTACCTAGCAGGGCAGAACTTGTTCTAGTATATTGTGATAATATTGTTGTAGTGGTGCTTTCTAAGGATCCTAGGTCTCACCAGAGGACAAAGAATATTATTCTAAATTTTCATCTGTTAAGGGATTTTACTCAAAGATGTGATGTGACCGTTAGCAGAGTATCCACAGATGACAACATGGTAGACCCCCTGGCTAAAGCCATTTCTCACCAGAATCATGATTCACATGTGAGAGCTAGCGAATTGAAACTTGTTAGCAGTTGGGTCTAGTGCAAGTGGTAGTGTTGAAAGTGGGTTCCCTAGACCCGACTTGTATTGTACATTGACTACCATTACATGTATTCAGTTTGTTTTTATACATGAGTTTATCTTTCCATGATAGTGTAGATAATTTTGCATCCACTTTGTTTATGGGAATGTCCTTAGAATACCTATCGCATAAATGGGTTATAGCAGGTCCTAGGCAATAATGAGAACCCTGAGATTCCTTGACAATATTATTAAAGAACATTTCCATAAACAAAGTGGATGTAAAAGTATCTATACTATAATGGAAAGATAAACACATGTATAAAAAAACTGAATACATATAATGGTAATCAAAGTACAATACAAGTTGGATCTAGGGAACCAACTTTCAACATCTAAAACCTCTGAGACTTATAAATATTTAGACATAGAGCATTCTTTTTTCAAGATCCGAATTCCAGTTCCGAATTCTCTGAATTCAGACTCCGAACATTCTGAATTCAGGTTCCAAATTCTCTGAATTAAAAGTCCGAACATCATGAGTTTAGACTCCTAACATTTTGAGTTCAGACTCCGAATTCTCTGAATTCAGACTCTGAACATTCTGAGATCAGAATCTGAATTCTCTAAAGTTATACTTCAAACATTTTGAGATCAGACTCAGAATTATTATGAATTCAAACTCTTAATTTCCTTGAAATTCAGACTCCTGGATTATATATAATTTTGATTCCGAATTATTTTGAAGATAGAATCTGAATAGCCTTGTATTCTATACACCAAATGGTTTTTGTTTAGACTTCAAACATTTATTTTTCCTTACACTCTGAAAATTGGATTTGGTTAAGAAACCATATTTTTTCTTACTCTTATTATAGTTGTAAAATGATGTCATGCTTTCTATTTCTAACAAATCGTTGTTTGAGTGACATGTGTTCAGGTCCCTCCAAAATTCAAGGAAAAATATGACCATTGAAGGAGGGAGCTGACCGTTGAAGATGTGCCTATAAATTAGAGCTAAATTGAAAGAGCTCATAACATGGATGAACTATTCTACAACTCTAGATATTACATGTTGTGAAGTGATTTATAAAGAGAGGATTTCATGATTAGTGTGTACTGAACATCTTGTTCAGAATTGCTTCGGGTGACTCCAAATATTGGTGAGTACGTTCGAGGGATTTCGGGGATAGGAAGACAGAGGTGGTGACTACCTTGAAGTTCTAGGGATTGCGGCTATTGCAAGACATATTTCGATATTCATATCGAGGGCTTACCCTGGTGTGGGTAAGACATAATTTCATGAATGTATAAATCAAGGGACCTTTATCCAAGTTTGTAGGATACCCTTCTCTTTGGGTAAAAAGAATAACTACTTGTTACTTTTATTGTTTCAAGTTTTCCACTGCATTTTGGTTGTTGAGGAAAGTATAACAATATTATACTTTATTGTACTTGTAATCCGATTAGTGAGATTCTATATTCTTTAAGGTAGAATATTTTCCTTTGTAATCTTTTCTTAATTTTCATTTACGGAACCACTCTTCCGGAATCAAGAAAATTTGTATAACTAACAGGTCTTGCGAATTTATCTTGGTCAACATCGTTAAGCATTTACATATTTAAATGTTCCAAAGTAATTTTTAATTTATACAATTCACCCCCTATTGTATATTGAGCATCTACATTATTATTTTGATACTACAATCAGTATCATTTCGATCGTAAAATTGGTATCAGAGGAGGTATTCGATATACCTATATTCACATATAAGTTTTCTTCCTCAAGTTTTTCATTGTTCTATATTTTCTTTTCATAGAATATTTTTATCCATGGTTACAAAAATTAATTACAAACAAGTTTTTGGGGAAATATTTTCTTTAATGTGGAGGAATTAATGTTGGTTCTATTGACAACATAAATCCAACTAGACCACCTATTTTTTAAGGGAATGATTACATATATTAGAGAGATCGTATGAGGACTTTTGTTATTAATACTGGAGTAGACAACTTTGTTATGCTGACTGGAGATTACAAGATTATTGATAAAAAAGTCAGAACTTTTACTAATCAAGAGAAGATAAAATATATACTAAACTATAAGGTATGCAATACTTTGTTGTGTTACATGTCCATGAATATATATTGTCAGATTTTTTCTTGTGATGTAGCATATTGTATATGGAAGAAGCATAAAGTTACACATTTTGGTACTTCCAAAGTTATTGAAACTAGAAGATCAATACTTATAGGTGAGTACCATGGTATTTGATTTCCTTTAGATAACTTATATGTAATGTTCAATAGCGATTTATGACTATTGTCAATAGCTTACAATCCATGGGTGAAAAATGTTTGGATGATGAGGCACTTGTAGGAAAGATTAAAGAAATCATTCCTAATGAGTGGGAATCCAAGAGAACATCTATAGATGAGAAAAGGAAAGTCTCGCATATCACTCATGATGAGATTTTTGGAACTCTTCTTCAACATGAGACTAGAATGAAGAGGGATGCTGACAATGTTAAGAATAATAATGGAAATGGAAGTGTTTCTTTTACAATTACTTCAAATCATATGAAATCCAAGACTCCTGACAGAGTTACAAGATCTAAGTCTATTAAGGGTGTTGTTTTATATGAATCAAGTGAAAGTGAACATTCTGTGAATGAACTAGCTAAACTTGCTCGAAGGATGAAAACGATAGTTGAAAAAAAGACTTTTAGTATAGATACAAGAAGAAAGACCGAAAGGATAATAAATACTCTGAAGTCACTTGTTATGAATGCAAAAGAGTTGTGCATATAAGGCCAGATTGTCCTATGCTTAAGAGAAAAGACAAAAAAGAAAATTATTCTGAGAGGAATAGAAAGAAGTACTACAAATCTAAGGTTAAGAATGATTTTAAAGATAATCCCACATGGAGTGCCAGTGGTGGAGACTCTTATGATGAATCCTCATATTACGAATCTTTTGGAAAGAAGAATCTTGGTCTAATATTTAGACTACCTATTGAAAATCATTATTTAATGGAAAATGAACACAATGTTGAATCCATCACCAATGTGTCCTTGAATATTAATTATAGTGAAAGTAAATACTATGAATCCTCAGATGAAGAATCTTCTTCGGATGAAGATAATACTTTACCTACCTATAAAGATGTTTCTAGGTTTGCTAAGATTCTTGAGAATGAAAATTCTAAAGTCAAGAAAAAGCATGATAAGGCATATTCTAGAATTTATATTCTTTATAAGGAAATATCATATCTTTCTAAAGATCTTGATAAGAAAACATTTTGATAGTATTTCACGAAACCTTAATGAAGTTTATTCTGAGAAGTATAAACTTTCAAAGATCTAGAAAATTTAATTTCTATGAAAAATGTTTTAAAGCCTAACTCTAGTGCTAAAACTAATTTTTTTTAAGCATAAAAATTTAGTTATTAGACTAATGTCAGAAATATTCTCCTTGAGGAAGTGTTTTTCAAACTTTATATTAGGTAAAAAAACTACGATAAGACGTATTCCCAGATTATTCCTCTAAAGAATTATTCAGGTTTTCGTTATACAAGTTCAAAACCGATTTTTAGTAACAATTATTTTTTTCCTCAAAGTGGTCCATTCAGCACTAAGTGTCAGTGAGGTGTTCATTGGGAAAAAAATTGTTCCTTAAACAAAAATCAGTCTTTAGGTTTCCATAATGCTTATTTTTTAAAGAAAATGTGGATTCCTAAATTTTTTCATTATGATGTTTCTGGATCCAGTAATGTTTGGGTTCTGAATGTCTAACTATCTTATTTTATGAAAAAATAATGAAAGTACCAATAGAAATACTTGGTACATGGATAGTGGATACATTGGATATATGAATGGTAAAACAAACTTCTTTGAAAAGATTATCATGATGAAAAGAGGAAAAGTAACTTTTAGGGATAAGGCTAAATGAGAAATTATTGGTATAGGTAACATTGTTCTTCTTGGAAAAACTATAAATTCAAATGTCTTATTTGATAAGGGTCTTAAGCACAACCTCATTACCATAAGTCAATTATGTGATGAAGGTTACCTCTAGAATTTTAGGAATGAAAAGTTCTTAGTACACAATTCCAAGGAAGAGTTTATTTTTTCTTCCCATATGTAACAGAATGTTTACAAACTAAACATAGAAGACCTTAGGAGCCAAGACCTACCTTGCGTTAGTGAAATAGAAGATCATTATTGGTTGTGACATAGAAGGTAGGGACACTATACCCTTAGGAACCAATGAAAAATCTCTATGAAAAGACATGTTAAGGATCTACCAGAGCATAGATTTGATTCTTCAAAAGTTTGTGATCCTTGTCAATATGGAAAGAAACATAAATTAAGTTTTAAATTAGTCGGTGAAGTCTCTACTAATAATGCATTATAGTTAGTACATATGAATCTTTTTTCCCAACACAAACATGAAGCATTGGAGTAAAATATTATATATTTTTCTTAGTTTATGATTACACTAGATTCATGTGGGTCTACTTTCTAGAAAATTAATCTCAATATTTTTGTTATTTTAAAAGCTTTAGAGACCAAGTTAAAAATGAGAAAAACCATCCTTTGATAACTATTCATAGTGATCATAGAGGATAATTCCAAAATTCTTATTTTGAAACTTTTTTTAGTAGAAAAGGCATTACTCATAACTTCTCAGCACCCAGAACACCTCAAAAAATGGTGTTGTTGAAATAAGAAATAGAATTCTTCAAGAGATAACAAGAACCATGTTGAATAAATATTTGGTAGCAAAACATTTTTGGGCTGAAGCTATAATAACTTCTTGTTATACTATAAATCATGTTTTTATTAGACCTTTTCTTAATAAAACTCTTTATGAGTTATGGAATGGTAGAAAACATGGACTTTCTTACTTCATGTTTTTTGGCTACAAGGTATTCATTCTGAATAATAAAGAGAATCTACATAAATTCGCACCAAAATATGATGAAGGAATTTTCATAGGCTACTCCACAACTTCTAAGGAATATAATGTTTTCAATAAAAATACCTATACCGTTGACGAAATTGTACATGTCCAATTTGATGAAACTGATCCCTTTGTTTTTAAACAACCTCAACCTACATCTTCATATGTGTTTTAAAATATTGATAATCAACTATTTCTAGGTGATTCTTTTGATAAGGAAAATTTTAATGAAAGTATTTCTAAAGCATTTACCCCAGAATACTTCCTACCCAATGTTGATGAACAGGTTTTACAAAACCCAAATCAGTTATTTCTAATGAATCATTCCAGTGATTGTATCATTGGTGATGTAAATCAACTTGTATGGACTAGAATTTCCTTAAGAAATGAAGTTGAACATCTAATATTCCTTTTTTAATTTGATCCTATAAGCACTAATGAAGCTTTAGGTGATGATGATTCGATAAAAGATATAAAAGATGAGCTAAATTAATTTGAAAGGAATAACGTTTGGACCTTGGTTGAAATACCTAAAGAAAATTCTGTTATTGGAGTAAAATGGGTCTTCATATATAAATTTGATGAAAATGGAATCATAGTAAGAAATAACGCTAGATTGGTTTCTAAAGGCTATATTCAATAAAAGGAATAGACTATGAAGAAACCTATGATCCAGTAGCTAGAATTGAATCTATTTGTATTCTACTTGCTTTGCATCATTCTTCAATTTCAAACATTTTCAAACGGATGTTAAATGTTCTTTACTTAATGGTTTTGTTCAATAGGAAGTTTTTTTAAACAACCTCCTAGTTTTGAAGATTCAAAACATCTTGAACATGTTTACAAACTTACCAAAGCATTTTATGGACTTAAGCAAGCTCTTCGAGCTTGGTATGATAGACTTATAGGATTTTTTCATCAAAATAATTATGTTAATGGAAATGATGATTAATCCTTTTTATAAAGAAAGATAAGAAAAATGTTTTTATTGTTCAAATTTATGTTGATGAAAATATATTTGGTTCCACTCAGCAATATTTAACTTATTCCTTTGCAGATCTAATGAAATATGAGTTTGAAATGAGTATGATGGGTGAGTTAACATTTTTACTTGGTTTTCAAATTTCTCAAAAACCAGAAGGAATCTATATATCCCAATATAAGTATATTAAATATATTCTTAAAAAGTATGGATATGACAACATTAAAAGTATATGTACTCCCATTGGTACCTAAAATTCTCTTCTTCTTGATGAAGAGGGGAAACCAGTAGATCGAGAATCTTTTAGAGGTGTGATTGGAAATCAACATTACCTTGCAGCTAGTCATCTAGACATAATGTTTTCAGTAGGCTTATGTTAAAGATATCAATCCAATCCTAAGGAATCTCAATTAAAGGTGGTGAAAAGTATTTTTCGCTACTTAAAGGAAACCATGGATCTACGAATCTTTTACACTTCTAGAAATTATTTTTTTTTAAAGTTTTTCAGATGCTGACTTTAGTGGATATAGAATGGATAGGAAGAGTACATCTGGAACATGTCATTTGTTAAGAGATTCATTAGTTTCATGGTCATGAAAAAAGAAACACTCAGTAGAAATTTCCACTACTGAAGCTGAATATATACCAGCTGGAAGTTGTTATGCTCAAGTGTTGTAAATGCAACACACACTCACAGACTATGGTATGAGTTTTACTAAAACACAATTTTTTGTGATTATACTAGTGTCATTGCCTTAATTAAAAATCATTCACATAAATCTCGTTCAAAACATTTAGATATTAGGAATCACTTTCTTAGGGATCACACACAAAAAGGAGATATCATTCTTCAATTTATCGGAAATCAGGATCAACATGCTGATATTTTCACAAAATATTTACCCTTCGATAGATTTGAACACATTAAATAGAATTTAGGAATGATAACCATAAGGTAATAATCCTCATTAACTTCTTGTTAAAACCTATCTCCTTACAGTAAGGAACTCCTTTTCATATGGGGAGTACAATTATTTGTTAGATTTCTAAAAAAAATCGTAGTGAATTTTTTTTCATAGTCTAATAATATTTTCCTAGTAAATATTTTTCATAGTCTAAAAATTTTTCATTTTGAAGATTTTTGTACTTAAAATTATGGTAATGAAGTTTTTTTACATAAAAGTTTCGTAATAATGATTTTTGTTCTTAAAATTTTCTATAATGAATATTTTTGCAGTTTTAAATTTTTGCAATTGAAATTCATCATAGCTTTTTTGTAATGAAAATTTTTGTAGTTACATTTTTCGTAATATCATTTTTTTATTGAAAATTTTTCGTATTCAAAATTTTTGAATCTAATTTTCTTAAAGAAGAATTTTCCTCAATATGAATAATCTTCCTAGAAATCTGAAAGGTATGTTTACTTTCTGAAATTTTCATAATCATCTTTTACATGTTGATATTTTCGTCAGTTTTTAAATTTTCACATTCACTATTTCTTAAATACAATTTTTTTCATAAAAAACCCTCAAAAGATCGGATTCAATCAAAAAATCCTTCCGGCTATCATCTCAACTGTCATATTTGATCAAAATGATTTTTCAACCATTGGATTGAGTATGGATGTTGAACCATTGTCTCTTTTGCCTATATAAAGGACCCCCGATGGTTGTCTCACATCGAAACTCAAGCTTGTGTGTGCTGATTCTCTGCCCTCCTACATAATACCATTCTGAACTTCTCAGATATTTCTTACTTCTGAATGTCTGCTGAAGTCTCCTCTCATAATGATATGTCAACTGTCAATCCAATATTTGAATGATAGATATAAAGAGAATTTTTAGTTGATATGATATTTTTCACGAAATACGATTCTATTATTTCTATGAATATACAGCTGAATGGGTGGAAACGAGTTTTCCATTCAAAACCAAAAAATAAGGATGTGGTATATCCGGATTTGTTAATAGTGATATATGACTCAGTAATTTTCTTCATTGAAGAATGGAGGAGTAAGTTTTCTTTCAAATGTTATGGAAAAACATATTCACTTTCTTACACCAAGGCTGCAAGCTTGTTTGGTATTTCCTATGAAGGGGAAGTTGAGATTTGTTCTCATAAGCCGCTTAATGTTCAATGTAGTTTTCATAAGGTGATGACCATGTAATTCCTTGGTCTCTAATAAGTAAAGACTCCAAATATTCTTCACATGACTAAAAATTATCCGATTCTAGAATTGTGGGTTCATGGATTCATTATACCGAGAAAAAGAGACAATGATAATTTGAAGAAAAGTGATATGTACATTCAGGATTTCGTGGTAAACCTAAGGAAGATAAACTTGGTTAAGCATATCTTGTATACGATTGAGAACATAATGAATGGAAATATTAAGGATTGGATTATTATGTATCCATCCATTCTTTAAAAGATTAATGTTTGGTGTTTAAAATCCATCAAAATTCTCTGCAAATCCCAGTCAAGAAATTGAAAAGTCATGTTGGTAAGTGATGAAACTCTGAGGAAAATTAAAGTTTACTTTTCCATAGAATCCGAAAAATTATATGACTTACATGAAGAGGAAGTATAAGATATTTCAATGAAACATGAGGTGGATGATACCTATAAAAATGGTGAAAGGAAGAGTAAGTTGAAGGATGCTGAAGAGAAGGCAAAAACCCCCGTAGCTAAGGAAATCCAATCTGAACCACCGAACCTAAAGAAGAAAAAGGATTATCCTGATGATGTTGTAGATAAATGGGTATAAGACAAGAGAAATTAGAAACAAGGGGATTTTAAGTTTCTCTTGGACCCTATTGAAGAAAAATCATTAAGGGATAAGGCAACTGAAGAACATGAAAAGCAAGAGAAAGAGATGAAGCTGAAGAAGAATTTGTCTGAGGCTGAAATAGTTCAATCCCTTCTGAAGGCTGCCGAGAAAGATTCCAAGAATATTCTGGTAGCAGAATATTTCAATATATAATCATTACTAGAGACTCCAAAAAAATGTTTTTGAATCCGAAAAAAGTCCAAGAAAAAGAAGTATAAGAAAAAGATGTAGAAGAAGAAGAAGAAGGAAATATTGATACTGAAAATCTGATAAAACAAGTTGAGGATTTTAATGAGAAGGAATTCCCTTCTGAGAAATTATCATTCCAAACCTCTCAAGATGGATCATAAAAACCTGCTACTCCTGGGAATGAATAATATAAAGATGAAGAAAAAGTAGACAAACCATCTGAAGAAGAAAGGATCAATAAATATTTCATTCATCCAGAGGATACTAGTGGAGGATCCAAAAAGGAATAATTTGATGAAGACAAAATCATTCACCTATCTGATAGTGAACATGAATCTCCTAATCAACAGGATTCATTCTGAATGTTGATAAGGGAAAATAAGTTGTAGTTGATACACCTACCAAGGCTGTGGCAAAGAAGAAAGATGTTGGTGGTTCTTCGGAGAGGAAAGCTGCCGAGTTAGAAAAAGAAACCTCACCAAGGAAAATCTCTAATTCGGAATCGCCCCCCCTTGGACATGATTTTGTATTCTAGTCATTGAAGAGGATTTTTGGGACTATTCAAATATTTCCAATCATAGAATCAAGATTCCATATTCTTCAACACACCTTATATCAAAAATCAGATTCAGTATCCATGTTGATGGATAAGTTTGTCAAACTGGAGGTAGATATCAAGACTTTTCTTATTTGCTATGAAGCTCATAAAATGTCATGCAAAAAAAGATGACCAGTCGGTCAAGGATCATAGTAGAAGAGATGATAATTCTTGATGAATTCCAAGAAAGTGTCAAGGATACATTTGACACTGAAGATGTAAAGACCTCGGATATCACAAATAGATTTGAGGAAAAGAAAAATCTGGAACAAAATTCTTTGATACGAGAGGTTAAAGATCTGAATGGGAATTTATATTCAGTTTCTCAAAGTTGGAAGAGAGAAAGGGATATCATGATTGAGATATAGGAGAAGTTAGTTAAGCAAGAAGAAGTTCTAAAGGGGCAGACAGAATCTCTTAAAGCTCATGAAGAAAAAATCAAATCCCTAGAGAAGAAAACAGAAGATCAAGATCAGCTTCTCAAATGTGCAGAGGAAGATCACAAGGAGATCACGATGCTCAAAAAATAGTGAATAAGTTGGTGTCGAAGGAGAAGTAAGGATAATCTTGTTCAATTCTAATCTTTTGTTATATTCCTTACATGTATAAATTTTTCCAATCATAAGGAAATATTGGGTTGCTCTTTATATTTTTGGTTGGTTGGTACAAAAATTTCAGGAACCATATTTTTTTTCCATTCCCATTAATCCTTTTTGAAAATCAAAAAGGGGGAAAAAGGAATGTTAAAAAAATAATACAGAGTAAAAGAAGAAATTTACCTAAGAAAGGGGTAGTTCATCTAAGGGGTAGTTATTATCCAAGAAGATTTTCATATTCAGTAAAATGTTAAGATTCAATCTGGTTATCAAGAATATCATCCTAAGTGTCTCCAAAGCCTAAGGGGGAGTTAGTCTTATTCATCATTTACCATGCGTTAAGGGAGATATGTTTTATTTTCAATGTGCAGAAAAACATTTTCTAAGTCCTTTTATTCTTTTTTCATAATGAGGCTTGTGCTTTCCAAAAACGGGGAGATTGTTGAGTCAATAAGTATTCCTTATGACTTTTCCATTCGTTCTTGTTTTGAAAATCACAAACACTTTATCTTAAGGAAAAATGTATTTTATCACGATATGGTAAATTTTCATTCCTTAAACAAATTTTCCTTCCTTAATAAAACTTTATCCTTACAATGTTTGCATTGTTCATGGAATAATTTCTCTAATCCTAACACATTTTATTTCTAAATATAAAATTTGGGTTTTTATCTAGAACCTCATAAACATATAAATATTTAGACAGAGAAAATTTTGTTTTTAGGATCCGAATTCAAGTTCTGAATTCTTTGAATTCAGACTCTAAACTTTCTTCTTCAGGTTCTGAATTCTCTGAATTCAGACTTCGAATATTCTGAGTTCAAACTCCAAATTATCTGAATTCAGACGTTGAACATTCTGAGTTCATACTCTGAATTCTTTGAATTCAAACTCCGTACTTTCTGAGTTCAGAATCCGAATTCTATGAAGTCATACTCCAAACTATTTAAGACCAATCTACAAATTCATATGCATTCAGACAACGAGTTTCCTTGAAATTCACACTCAAGAATTCTATAGAATTTAGGTTCCTTATTCATTTGAAGACATAATTCGAATACCCATGTATTCTAGACACCAAATGGTTTTTGGTTAGACTCCGAACTTTTAGTTTTCCTTACACTCTGAAAATGGATTTGGTTAATCAATGATATATTTTCTTACTCTTTTTATAGTTGTAAAATGATTTCATGCTTTCTGTTTTTAACCAACTGTTGTTTGAGTGATACGTATACAGGTCCCTATGAAATTCAAGGAAAAATATGACCGTTGGAGGAGGGAGATGACCATTGAAATGTGACCATAAATAGGAGCTCATTTGAAAGAGCTCAAAACATGGATGAACAGTTCTATGACTCTAGAGATTAAATGATGTGAAGTGATTTCATGAGAGAGGATTTCATGCTTAGTTCATATTGAATATCTTGTTCAGAATTGCTTCATGCAACTCTGAATGTTGTTGAGTACATTCGACGGCTTCCAGGGACAGAAAGAAAAAGGTGTCGACTACCTTGATGTTTCATGGCATGCAGGGATAGCAAGACAGATTCTGATATTTGTATCGAGGGCTTACCCTGGTGTGGGTAAGATTGAATTTATTGAAATTAAAAATCAAGGGACCTTTATCCAATGTTGTTAGATACCCTTCTCTTTGGGTTAAAATATTTACTACTTGTTACTTGTATCATTTCATGTTTTCCGCTGCATTTTGGTTATTGAGGAAAGTATAACTATCTTATGCTTTCGTATACTTGTACTCTAATTAGTAAGATTCTATACACTTTAAGGTATAATCACTGTATTTGTAAACTTTTCTTTTGTTTCATTTCTGGATCCACTTTTTCAGAATCAAGCATTTTTTTAGAACTAAGAGGTCTTTTGAATTTACCTTCTTTACCTTTGTTAAACATTTCCATCTTTAAATTTTCCAAAAGAATTTTTATAGTATACCATTTAACACCCCTCTTGTATATTGAGCATCAAAATAATTTTTTGATACTAAAATCAGTATAATTTCAATCCTACATAAGAAACTCATTATTCTATTAATAGTTGACCGGATCCATATGTAACATTTTTATCGATTCTATATCCAGCAAACATAGCCTATGAAAAACTTTTTAGTTCAAAATCATGTGTAGAATAATCAAATATGCCTAAATACATAGGTCCCTCTATATGATATAAAAATAATTATACTGCTTTAGGATGGGATTCTATTTTATTGGCATGATATTATGCCCATAAGCACACTAAAAACAATAAATTATAATGTCAAGCTATTATTTATAGTAAACTTTCAATCATACCTGTAATTTTTTTTGATATATTGGTTTCCTAGATTCATCATTATCTAATGAATTGAAGGATATTGTGGGAGTACTAATACATTTAGTGTTTTCATAGCCAAATTTATTAAGAAAATATTTTATATAATTATGTTTAGACATAAAAGTTATTTCTGGTTTTTGTGATATTTGGAAATATATAAAGTATGTTAGCTCACCCATTAAAATCATTCCAAACATAAACATCCAAATATCTACAATGGAATCTATTAAATATTACTTAGTAAAACCAAATGTTATTTCATAAAAATATATTTGTAAAATCATAATATTTTATTAACATATATCTATTAAAAAAATGGATCTAAATCTCCTTTAAAAAAAATTATGTAAAAAATCTAGTTAACCAATCACACCAAGCTCTATGGAATTGTTTACATCCATAAAGATCATTAGTATGTTTATAACCATATTAGAGATGTTTTGTTACTTTCAAAACTTGGTGTTTCTTGTACATATATGTCCTCATTAACATATCAATTTAGAAAACCAAACATCACACTTATTTTAAATAGCATGAATTTCACGGATGTTGTCAAGGCTAAAAATATTCAAATAAATTGATTTCTTTCTTTCAGAGAATAGGTTTCTTTATTTTTATAACTATTTTTTGAGTATATCCCTTACTAAAAAGTATAGATTTTTTTGATAATTATTATTCCATTTTCATCATATTTATTCTAAATACTCATTTTACACCAATTATAAATGATTCTTTAGGCCATTTATCTAATGTCAAAAATCTGTTCCTTTCAAATTCATTGAGCTCATCTTGCATAAATTTTATCTAATAAATATCACCTTAAGCCTAATAAATATTTTTAGGGTCAAATTGTGTTAAGAAACATAAATTATGAATTTAATTTCTCAAATAACTTCTTGTTCTAAGTAGTTTATCTACATCACCAATGATGCTATAACTATGTAAATCCCAAGAAAAAATGGATTTTGTTGATTTGTAAAAATCTATTCATCAAAAGTAGGATAAAAATCATATTTTGGTATACCTAAAGAAAAATATTCGTCAGTTTTTCTCTAATGAGAAGAACATTATAAAATAGGTTGAAAATAATTTTTAGAAATATCATTTGATGATGTAGTTTGGGGATTTTTTTAATAAAATGGATTGGTTTAATCAAACATAACATGTACTATTTCTTTAATAGTAATTGAATTTTTATTTAAAAATATATAATCCTTACTAGTTGTTGAATGACTGAAAAATATGTATTCATCATATTTTTGAGTAAATATTTGTAAATTATATTTAGTAATCCAGAAAAATAAGTTTCATCCAAATACGTTAAAGTAAAAATCTAATGGATTTTTTCCAGTCAAAAAATCATAAAATGTTTTATAAATAAATGTTCTAATTAAAACTAGATATATATTATAACATGAATTAATAACAGATTCATCCCAAAAATGCTTATAAACTTAGTATTATCTCATCATGATTCTATTAATCTCCTAATGAACTCTATCTATTCTTTCATCTACACAATTTTTCTATAGAGTTTTAGGTGATGAAAAGTTATGCACGATAACTTTCTCATTAAACAAAATTTCAAAATACGAATTTACAAATTTTCCACCATGATCACTATGAATTGTTATCCAGGATGTTCTTTCTCATTTTTAACTGTGGATATAAAAATGTTTCATTAACAAAAGGCTTTGAATTTTATTTTAAGATAATTAACCCATGTGTATCAAGTGGAATAATTAACTAAGACATATAAAATGTATTTTCCACTTGTAATACCAGTTTTTCTAGGACTAAATAAGTCTATGTGCACTTATTGTAATGAAAAAAAAGTTGACACATCTATAATATATTTAAAATATGATATTTGTTTCCTATAAAATTTAAAAGGATCGGAACTTTTAAAGGATCCAACCTAAGTTCTGGTCAATCCTTAACAAGAATTTTCATAATGAATATAGATAAATGTTGTAAGGAAAAAATATCCTACCCTTATAAGACATATTCAATATTAATCTTAAATAGCACTAAATAAAGGTAGATCTTATTCCATATGGTATTTTAATTTTAGGTTGTAAACATTCTCCTGCTAATTGAATGAAAGAATAAATTAATATTTTGATCTAAGTACAACATTTTTTTCATCCTGAAATTTAATAAGATATCCTTCATCACTTATATGGTTTATTTTATGTACAAAAACAAAAAAGCATCCTAAATTAAGGATTTTACAAGAACAAAAATTTTACATAATATGATAATATCTCCTTGAGCATTATCTTTAAAGGTGACTTTTCAACATTTTATTTCTATAATATTCTAAAAAAACCATAGTTTATAGTCATATGTCAGGAGTAACCAAAATCTATCAACCAAATATATTTTTGATTAGTACATACTCTCTTTCATGAAAACAAAAAAATATTCAGAACCCAAACCTTCTTTGGTCCAGTATTATTATAAAAATAATTTTTGGGTAACTGCACTTCTCCAATATTTTAAAACAATATCATTTCCTTATAAAAATATGCTTTATGAAAACCATGTGATTTAAATATATTTAAAGAATATTTAATTTTCCAATGTCCACCACATGGAAACATTGTACAAAATGGAACACTTTTATGAATAATATAGTTATTACTAAAATATTATTTTTTGTTAGTAAATCCCATTCTAGTATTATCACTATCAGGATTAATTTACATATAAATTTTATCATAGTTTTCCTTATTAGTGGTAAACATGGATAAAACATTCCTTAACTCAGAAATTTCATACTATATTTTTACAAATAAATTCTTATTGTCATTAGAAATATTACAAGAATAATTTTTTATAAATCATGTTATAAAATATTTTTCTCAGAAGTAATTTTCTTGTAATCATTTGAATTATTTTTCATTTAAAAATTATATTTCACAAGATCTATAAAATTATTTCATATTTTAGTAGTTAAAATATTTTTCCTGAATCATTAATTACATGTTTTCCTTGGTAATTTTCTTGTTTTTTAAATACTCTATAATTTTCCATTTTCGATATTTTTATAAAATATGGATACCTCCTCATAAATAGGTATAGTATTCTATTCATTAGTTGAGTAGTATTATTCATCCAGAGATTTATAATTCATCTCTTTATTACATTTAGGGTAGTTTTAATTCAATTATAAATTATTAAGGGATTTATAGTTTGTAACTTATCCATAAGAAATTTATTTTTCAAATGTGTTTCGTAAAATAATATAAATTTACTCTATAAAAAACATTCATTTTCTAAATAATATTCTGAATAACTATCTCCACCATTGGAATTATAAGTTCTATAAGCTTTAATATTTTTCTGACTCTAAAAAATATAATAATTCTTGTATTTTATATCTAATTTTTCATTTTAAATATCTTCTTGTTTTATCTCAGGACAATTTGGTCGAATATTCCCTTTCTTCTTTCATTCATTACAAATAACTTTAATAGAGTCTTTCTTTTTATTTTTATCATTCAGTGTATTTTTCTATATATATTGAAATTTCTTCTTTCGGACTATCTTATTCAACCATCTAGAAATATTTTTCAATATATTCTAAGAATCTTTTGAAGGACTATAATCACACTGAACAACAAATTTCCCCTTTTGTGATGATTTCATAACTTTCTCAGCAAGATTAAGTTTAGAAGGAATATATGATTTTCTCGCAAAATAAACTCTCCCATTATTCTTTTCCAGTCTCTCAACATCTATCTTATGTTTTTTCATATTTAATGAGGGTTCTAATATAATAATATAATGTATGATTTTTAATATTCCTTGTATCATACAAAGTAGTCCTTTAGGATTCACATTCATTCTGCATCATGTCAATAATATGTTCAATAATATTTTCAATAATAATTCCATCTATCAAATAATTTTCACTAAGATAATGTAATATATTGATAATAATATGTAATATTTTATGCATCCTTGCAACTGATTCTCTAGTAAAGAAATCAAATTCCTAGTAGTCTTCACTGTTCAATGTTCTTCTAGTTTAAAAAACATTTGTAGTACCAAAATGTGTGACATCTATATGTTTTTTATATGCTATTAGAATCTACAAATGATGAAATATTATTGTATATTTTCCTCTTCATGGAAAATTTTAGAGTATTACATACTCTATAATTCAACTAGTACTCTTTCCTTTATTGATGTGTAAATTTTGTAACTTATTTTCCTTATATGTTGTAATCTATAGTAATCCTAACAAAACTATCAAATCCAATATTGATATAAAGAAAATTCATCTTATCTCTAAATTACTCATAGTATTCACTATCAAATAATGGTGGTATGCTCTAATTTATATTTCTTAATGTTCAAGAATTAAAATCTACAATCTTAAAACAAAAGAAACCATTTTTGACTAACATGTTATTGTATTAAAATTATTAAACATGTAGTTTATAAAAAACATAATAAATATTTAGTTGATAGAATAATAAAAAACATGTCATGTATAAGTATTAGAACCTTCTCATATACAAATTGTGGGATCTAAAGGATTACTATTATTACAATATGGGTGAATTTTAGGTTAAAAACATTAAACTAAACACAATAACAATTTAAGTAAAAATATCAGACACATATATTTTTTGATGATTAGAGAAAAAAATTGAACTAAAAAACTATATGATTTATCATAATACATTTTATTGGTATCACAAAAACATTTGTAAAATAATTTCTTCAGATATATGAGCCTATAAACTAAATTTATAATACATGAATAGTGGAAATTTAATTCTTGAAAAAATAAGAAATACAATGAATATAAAAGTAATAACTACCTACATGCATCAATAAAATAAATTAATCATTAACATTACTAGTTGATGTTGTTATAAAACACTTCCTTAAAGTATTTATTATAATATACCTATGGTAATACCTATCTTTCCCGACTAGGAAATCCCTCAATATGATGATCAAGATAATCTCTATCATCCAATACTCTAGAAGTCCTCAATATGATTATTAGGCTCTGAATTCCTATCCATAGAATCTTTTGATCCAATGGATTCGTTTTTCTATCTTTCTATCCCCTGAATCCCTTGATATGTAGCACAATCTAATTTAGTGACTACAAAATAAAATAGATCTAATGTAATTTCAAACCACATTGGGATTAAATAGAACTTCATGTCTCTAAAGTATTAAAAATACTTTAGAATGATATGTTCACATAGTGAAAGTAATAGACAAACTATGTAGGAAATAAATTTTCTTCCAAATATTCAAATGGAATTCTATTTATAGGTTAAACTGCAATTGTCAAATTTTAGAGTTATTTGATATTGATTTGGATTTCTTGAACTAGATAGCTCACAATGATCTGGGAAAAATAAATTTCTAATGTTGTTTTGTTTAGCACAATTAAAATGCTATTTTCTATTACATAAAATAAAAAACAAAATCTATATATTCTTGTTATAAACACTATATCGTTAGATGGAATTCATTATTGGATATCAATCCAATAAACTAAATGAGGTTCAGTCCAATTTATTAGTACCAGTGTTAGTCTGATGGTTATGCCTTTTTTCAATCTGATAGATAGTACTTAATTCTAAAAATCGGTCAGAACAAAGGTCAGTTTGATTGATTGGGGGCACCATTAGTTTTATAGATCAGATTGTATAATAATAAATTGTTATATTTATAGTAAAATATAAATATTTCTATGTATGTTATAATGTAATTTTTTCTACAAAAATATACTAAGACACATTGATATAATAATTTAGGGAACATTATTTTAAGATAGTGTTTGTGATTTCCAAAACTAAAACAATGTAATAGTAAGAAGTAATACTTCTGACATAACCAAAGGAATTACTCAAATTGAGTTAAACAGAAGATAAATTTATAGAGTCGTGTATATAATATAATAAAAATATAAAAATGAATTTTTTTAGAAACACATTTTCAAGTATATGAATAGATACTCATTCCTCCTATACATATTATAAAATTATTTTTTTATATAAATATCCAATAAACATAACCCAAAGACTAAGGGTCATAGTGACTTTGGAAGTATATGTTCAAAAAGCAAAAAATTGAGACTAAAAAATATTATTTTGTTCTATATAATGAGAAGTTAAATACCAATGATCTTTTACAAGGGAATATAATAACTTAATAAATAAATAAAAAGGTTTTGAGCTAAAAAATCATAAGGTAATAAACATGATGATGTATAATAGAATAAGAGTTAAAGGCATGACATGATATCATAAAAGAAATGGATCATGAATAACTATAAGGGAGAGTGAAAAAAATATAGAATTGTATGTTCATGGAAAAATAAGAATGTGATAATAATAGAAAATATGACATGAGCATAAGGAAATGCTCACTTACAAGACTACATTATAGAGTGGATAGAGTCCCATCATGGATTAGATTTACTCCCTAAATCCATACATGTCATCACATGAAATAAATATCGAATTTAATGGAGTGTTGATATGTACCAGATATAATTCTCTTGTATGATGATACCCAATCCATCCCTGAAATAACATGAAGGGAATTTCTGGTCCTCAAGGGTTGGTTACTAACACCTATAATCAATTATAACATTAAAGGGAATTGTTTTTCCATTATAAGGTACTATAAAAACAGAAAAATGTAAAAAATTAATATAAATTTGATATGAAAAACACTCCTCACTATGAAAAGTGCCATAATTTTATTTATAAGAATCCAGAAATGGTACATAATATAATGTGACAAAATAGAAACCATGGATAATTTAATAAAATCCATGTAATAGGTGGGTCAAAGCCCCCCCAGTAACCTCCATCACACCAGGTCCCAAAAATCAAGAACACATTCCACCTCAACATAGTGATATCCCATTACATGGACCTAGAATAACAATATCTATAAATTTCGGAAGTTAATGGTCGAGTGTGAGATAAACATCCAAATGAGGTCTCACCGAGTGTTCCAAAAGCATTTCCATAACCATAAACCATTTATTATTTCAATTAAGAATAATCGAGTCATGTCATAAAATTTAAATATTTAAAATTAAAACGTGATTTCATTCAATAGATGGTACATTTATCAAATAAATGATTAATTTTTTTTAATACAAATAAAATAATATAAAACAATTGGCCTGGATAAAAGAGTTCTTTGAACAATGGAATGTATATTCAAATATACCAAAACAAACCTCCATGTTCATATTCCCTGAGTTACAAAAGTTTCCAAATCTCAGATACTCATATTACCCAGACATCCAAAAAGTCACTAGTATGTGTTCACACATCACTAGGCTCGATCCATTGGTTGTAATCAATCAAAATCTTATTGGGGATTATCCAGATAATCTAGGTTTAGTTATAGCTTTCATCTTCACTCTATTTCTAAGGAGTTAAAATCCTTAGGTTCTTGTCCTAATCACTCACTAACTAATCTAGCTTACATGTTCGTAAATCAATCAATTAATTAATAATGAAAAAATAAATCATTTCAATTTAATTGATCATTCATATTTAAAATTCAAAATTTTATGTTTTAACATTCCATTTAAATTTCCAATGAAAATAATAGGTTTTCATCAAATTTATTACATTCGGATAATTTTCCCATTAAAGACTATTTTATCAAGGATCAACATCAAGTCATATCATAATTTTTTTCATTTCATGCCAATAGTTTTTTTTCAAAATCAACCCCATAATTTCAATTCCATTGAAACTATTGGTTTTCTTAATTTACATTTCCATTTTGAAATCAATCATCAAATCATTTTTATTCAATGTTTTACAAATAAATTAAAAATTGATATCAATTAAATTTTTTAATTCAGGGTTTCAATTATATGGTACATCCTTATGGAACCACCTAAATTTATTTTCAAAAAAATATAAATATAAGGAATGGGTACTAACACTACTATAAAATCAAAATTTAACAATGATAAAAATGGCCTTCATCAGGGCTATAGAATCACTAACAACAAGAGCATGATTAAAAGCATTAGTATTTTATAAAAAAATTATACTAGTTCGGATAAAGTGGTATTTTATCAGCACTTTTAGATGTTCGGATAAAGAAAACTTTTATTAGTTCTTAAAAGGCCACTGATAAAGGATATTTATCAGTGATTTTAGATGTGCCGATAAAGCTTCATATAGTAGTGGGTTGTTACAAAACACAACATCACCTAAGAAGTATACTGTAATAACACCCCACAACACAAAAAAATCATTAAATCTGTAAAATAATGTTTGAATAAAAAATTTAAATTATTAAAAAAAAATATAGTCTCTTTGACTCAGTTTTGGTGATGTGATGTAGGTTTTAAACTAAAATGATACTTATATATTAAAAAAATGCATGTGGATTCATACTGATCACACTATGAATAATATTGAGGTGAGTATGATTATTAAAACTATCAAATTACATATGGATCATTTTTCTAAAGTATAAAAAAATTCTTTATTTGATGGATCAGTTTTGAGTACATCACTTGTATTTATTGACATAATGTCATTTTAAACTGGAAACACACACATTGACTCATATCTGTAATATCATGTGTTAGTTTTGTGTTATAATAATTCTTAAATGTCACAATTAACTTCTAAATTGTTCCTATAAATTATAAATACAATATGAGAATGATTTCTTTCATTTCAGTGAGTGACTCTTTTTATAAAAAAATATTGAATTTAAACCCGTAACGGAAAAATTGAGTTAGAATGGACACATCGTGTAACATATTGAGGTTATTCTAATTTTTAAACATAAAAATCGATTATAGATCATTATCAAGATGTATCAAAACAATATGAATCCATTTTCTCAGTTTTGTGTTGGTGAGTGGTCTTTTCTACTAAAAATGATGTCAATTTTAAATAAAAAGATACAATTTCAGTCATATTGGTCACACTATGAGTTAGATTGAGGTGAATATATTTATTAAACATCCAAAATGGATTATGTATCATTTTAAAATGTATAAAAAAATCGAAATTTTTTTACAAGTTTTTTGGGACATCCCCCACATTTTTTAGTAAAATGTCATTATAAACTAGAAATATGAACTTTGAATAATACGAATTACATCGTGTATCGTTTGGAAATGAAGCCAATTAAGACACATCAAAAATGAAATTTGAATCAATTTTCTATTTATTTATGAAAAATCAATTGTGCCTTCTTGGTTTTAAATAAGTGCCATTTTTTGCACTAAACTGTCAATCTTAAACTGATAACGGACACCTTGAGTCATACCAGTAACATCTTGTATCATATTGATGTGTATATAATTCCTAAACATGATAAATGAATTATTTATTTTTTCGATTATGTATCAAAAAAATATAAATGTATTTTCTCTATTTTGAGTAGGTTAGTTGTGCATTTTATTTAAATCGATGTCATTTTTAAATAAATTGACCCACGTGAAGTTATACCAGCCATACCATGATCCAAAATGAGGTAAAAATTATTCTTGAATGTCTAAAATGAAATATGTATTGTTTTCATAAACTATAAAAACAATCTTAATGCATTTTATTAGTTTTGAGTAGGTTGGTTGTCCTTTTTATTCAAATTGATAACATTATTAATTAAAAAGATGCACATTAAGACATATCGGAAAAAATGTGCATTGGATTGAGGTAAGATTGATTCCTATACGTATCTAATGACATATAGATAGTTTTCATATGGTATCAAAATAATATGAAGGTGTTTCATGGATTTTGATTAGGATTGTAGTCTTTTTTTAAAAAAAATATGTCATTTTAAAATAAATACACACAATTTTATCCATAATGGAAAAAACCATGTGTCATATTTTGTTGCGAATGATTCCTATATGTTTGTAATGACTTATGGATCATTTTCCTAAAATATATAAACAATCCAAATGTTTTTTCACAGTTTTGAGTACGTCAGTTGTTCTCTTAATTTTGATTGATGTCATTTATAAATTAAAAGACACACATAGAGCCATACTGGTCACACTGTGCATAATATTGAGGTACAGTTGATTCATACATGTCTCAAATTACTTATGGACCATTTTCCTATTGTATCCAAAAAAATCAAATATGCTTTCTCAGTTTTCGGTCAGTCACTTTTTTTACTAAAATATCATTTCAAATTGTAAATATACACTTTGACATATACTACTCACATAGTGTATTAGATTTATGTGAGACCAACTCCTACCCATCAAAAATGACTTCTTTATTGATGACCCAAATTATCAAGAAAATCCATGTTCAAATTATCTATTTTAAATTAGTGACATTTCTTAAAATACACTATCGATTTTGAAATGATAATAGAGACATTGATCCATAGCGGTCACACCATGCATCAATTTGAGGTGTGTCAGATTTATAAACATATCAAATGGATTATGAATCATTTTCATAAACTACAAAAACAATAATAAAATGTTTTCCCAGTTTTGAGTATGTTATTTATTCTTTTTACAATGATTAATGTCAATTTTAAATAAATAAAAACATTTCGAGTTATAAAAGTCACATCGTGTGTCAGATTGAGTTGCGATTATTTCCTGTACATCCCAAAGTCTCAAAATATTAATAACCACTAATTTTTCAATGTTTCCATTTTATTTCTATTTCTAACTGACAACACTAAATATTGACTAGATGTTCATAGCTAAAAAATCAGTTTTATTGTTGAAAGTGAGAAGAGAATATACTTTCAATAAATATAATGGTTTTCAGCTAATAAAATTCAATCAATATGTACTTTTGGATGGTTGAAAAAAAAGTACATGAAAATGGGAAACATTGACACAGTGGTAGGAAGAATCATTTTACCTATTTTATGTATTGTTTTAGACAGTTGAAATCAAAATATGACGTAGAAAAATATTTATGAAAAAAACTAAATAAGTATTAGATGAAAATGATATGGAAATTAACTCATAAATATTAGATTTAATTATGACAAAATTAATTAAATAATTATTAGTAATTATCCTTTTCCTGATGGTTGTATTCCTTCTTGACACATTTCATTATTATCATTATCTTAGTTGCAGGCTTGATGCCCAATATGTCACGAGCATATGAAAATTCAAACAAACCACCCCAACTCGAACTACCATCTCTACTTGAACAGGAGAAATATTATTATATGAATATTAATATAATCAAATAAATTCAACAAAAATATTAAATAATACATTAATTCAATGGTTAATTATTTTAATATGAAAACATTATTGTACATAGTGACCTAATGATAGTAAAGTAATAATGATGATAAATACACCCAAATAGTTCATGCCACACAATTAATTAATGATTGAGGAGGATGAGGAGAAAAAATTTGATTAAATATTTGAATAATTTGAGAGAATGTAATGATATCCTATTGAGTTCATAAAATATTCATTTTTACACTAAATAAATAAATACACATAAGTTATTCATTATCAAATGTGATTGTTTCCCATTTCTGATAATTAGAAGGATTGTAATCCGATATTCCTAAGGGTGGAACCAAAATTCAATGTTAAATAATGATATTTTTAAAAAGGATTAATTTTGTACATTCATATTTTTTATTAGTTGTGTGATAGAAGAAATTATGTAATTTTTAAGAAGTATTAATGAGTCAGTTTTCATTTAAAAGATGGGTATATTTATATGAATGACGATAAATATAACAAAAGGATGAAATCAATGAATATCATTTTATTGGTTATATTAATGTTTTAATATAAAATAAAAGGACTAAGATTATACAAAAACCTCATTTTTTCAATGAAGTTCCTAAATCATTTGTATAGGCCGACAATGATGATAATTGAACAAATAACATGGATGAGATCCATGATCTGGATAAAACAATGTAACATAAGGATCACGATTAGAATAAAAACATTTAAGTCTTCTTATATATCAAATTGTTGCATATATTGTTCCAAAAAATACCAATAATTTGAAAATAAATGAGCTTTTTAGTTAGGGTTTTTATCTAATTATGTAAAAACTCTTAACATAATATGTCATAGTAATAAACTATAATTGAATAATTTTTTATTTCCTATAATTGAGATGGTCACATCTATGGGGCATCATATTACCACTAGAAGGATATAAAAATAGATTTATGTCAAGGTTAGTAAACCATAAAATTCAATAGAATTAATAATCCACAATGAACATAGCATGTCATTAATTTATTAAATCCAAGATAATATAGTAGAATTGAAGTGGGATTCTAAGTGTTTAATGATTTTATCCATGAACAATAATTTCTATTTCAAATAAAGAGATTCTATTAAAACTTATTTATTAAATTCACATCAATCAATGTTAATATTTAATTTTATAACAAATTATTTAAATATAGTGGTATAATATTTATTCTTGAATTATTTGAAATATTCATTAAAATTTAAATAATCGAAATTTTTTCTCATTAATGAAGTTACTTTTAAAATAAAATATCACATTTAAAAAACATTATCAACCCTAAATGATTGAGAATAATAAAATATACCAACAATGTACTCTTCTTCTTTAATATGTAATGAAACAATATTTTTCTTCATAAACCACCATGATACTGAGGTTTTTACTAGAAAAGTACTCATTATGATTTCTTGTTTTCTTACTATATATCCAATACCAAAATCAAAATATCAATTGCATTTTAACTCAAAATAAATTTTCTAATATAATATTGTACAAGGATTACCGAACCTTAAACCTCTTTTATTTTTTTAAGATTTAAGTCATTTAACTTAAATTAAATTTAAAATATCTCCAAAATAAAAATTGGAATGATATTACTTTTTCAAGAAGTAGTTAAACAAATAAGACAATAAATCTAACATATATAATGTTTTTTCTCATTTGATTTTACATATTCATCAGAATCATTAGATTGTTATATTTCATGAGTGACCCCTATATATATCCAAACACATGAAATAATTCATAATCGTCCAAAATAAATCAATTAATATTAGACTACATTTCATTTCTCATTATCCAAGGAAAAATTTCATGAAAAAAATCATTATATATTTGGTCCCATGTGTTTGATATTTCATCGTCCATTTTTAAAAAACAGCTTCTAGAATTGCGTTTCAAATAGAAGTTGATAACCATATAATTCAGATCCACCTCACTCAACCCTCTCAATTTAAATTGTTTTATAACATAATATAATACCTCAGTGATGTCATATATTTAATCATACAAGGGAATTACAATGAAATACTCCAAACCAATGTCAACACCAACCATTATATGGATGAATATTTCAAAATTTGATTATTGAAAAGAGGTAGATGTAATTAAAAATATTTAATGAGAGCCTATTATACCTCACAACAACATGACACAACATTGGGTTTTACGTATTTCAAGTCATACAATTCTAATGTTGTCACAAGGAGACCCACATGATATCGGTGAACATGATGCTTAACTATATCTAAAAAACAATTATTCTGGGTTTTTTTATTATAGGATAGTGAAACATGACTTTTTTGGATACACAGATTTGGGATGAGAAGGTCTAGTTGGTAACTGCTGGAAATTAAATATATCGAAAAACATGGATTTTGATCAAGTCATCATTGTGTTCTACCCTTGATTCGCTCAAGATGTGGATTCATGATTTGGAATAGTTAAAAGAATGATTTTGGAAATGATTCAAAATTAGATTTGTTAATTAGTATCGCCAATAGTAGGACTCTTCTGCGGAGAGATTCACATATCGTGAGCTGGTTCCCAATGGTTAGGGTTCATAAAATAGATTGTGACACTTTTATCCACATTATAAAAAAGCGCTGATAAATATACATTTTATCAATGAAGAGCTAACAACCGTTGATAAAATGAATCTTTATTAGTTCTTTTTTAGCATTTATAAAGATTTATTTTTACAGTGATTTTTAGTATTGATAAATCTCTATGTTTATTAGTGCTAAAAAAGAGCTGATAAATACTTATAACACATTAAAAATACTTTTTATAAAAAGTATAATTATTATATTTAACTAAAATAATTATAATATTACATTATATAGAATAATAATTTAATAATTCATTGAATGATAATTATCAATTTATAGTTATATAAATAATTTTTTTAAAAATAATATTTATGTCATTATATATATTTAAACAATTATATATATATATATATATATAAACAAAGAAAATATATTCATTATTTAAATAAATTTATTTTAATTTCATAATAATTTTTTTTATAATTATATAAAAACCTTAAGAAAAAAATAAATATTTTTATTATTAAAAATGTTATAAATAGAAAATATACATTTCTAAAAATATTCATTTCTGAATTTTTTTTTCCAAATTTATTTTCAACAATATTAATGAATATTTAATCTAAACATAATGCATGTTAAACATTAGTAAAATTTAATAATTAAAAATGAGTTCATTATATTAAAAATTTGGATAAGATGATTAATACAAGCCATTAAAATGGAAATATATTTAAATAATGATTAATACATATTGGAAATACTAAATCATATTAAATATATATATATATATAATAAATTACATTAATTGACTATAATCAAAAACAATTTTGTGTGTGTGTGTATGTAAATAAAATAGAATAAATTACGTACATGTGAAATTAATATAATAATTTTTATCTATGTTATAAATTGAAAAAATAAAATAACATTCAATTATCTTCATTACTCGATGAAATTAGTCAGTATTTTTAATTCATATTAATTTTTATTTATTAACCATTATTCACTAAATAAATTAATATTTCATGTATGTAAAAAATAATATATTTTATTACATAAATCATATTTATATACATTATTATATATCTATATATTCAATATATACTTTTTTTAACATTATTAATAATCATCTAATTAAAAAATGTCTTATTGTTTTTCTCAAATTAATTATTTTTATTTTTAATTTTCATAGTTTTTATTTTCAATATATCTATATATTTAATAAAGAAAAAATTTTATTATTTATTATTCATATATTGTATAATCAATTTATTCATTTTTATCAATAATTATTTAAACAAAAAAATTGGAAAAATTATTTTTAATGAACTCATTTTTTATTTTTTATTTATTTCATTATTTAATTTTATTTATTTGAAACATTTTCAGTGCTAAAAATGTGTGGATAAAGGATTCTATTATGAGTGCTAAAAAATGCAGATAATGGGTACCCACTATCAGTGCTAAAAATAAAGGGTTGATAAAGGTTTCCCTTCTTCAGTGCTTAAAATAAAGCACTGATAAAGGGTACCCAATATCTATGCAAAAAATAAAATGATGATAATGAAACACTTCAGTAGCACTAAAAAAGACTTGATAAAGGCTTACATTTATTAACACTTTTTTAGCACTGAGAAATATTTCATTCATCAGTGGTTTTTACTAACATTGATAATTTATAGCACAGTTAAAAACTTGTTTTTTAGTAGTATGAAAATGATGAATGAAGGTGAAAATGATCAAAGAACATACCCGAGAATCAAGATCTGTTTAAAAATTTATTTAATCCACAAAAAATTTGCGTACTTTCCACTCTCAAAAAGGAGAGAAATGTCAGAGAACTAAAACCCATTTCAAGAGAAAAAATACATACTAAAGAAGGATCATGATCATCCACAAACAATTCAATTTATAGAGAAGAGGTTAGAGGAGAAAATAAATCTTTCGGAGAGCCTAAAAAATATAATTAATTTCATTAAATATGAATTGGGTATTATTAGAGTTTAAATTTCGGGTCTTAGGATTTTAATTAAATTTTTGGGTCCATTAAAAACCCACATGCATGATTTCCTCATTAGGCAGCATAGTTCGTCGTTACCATGCATCCTAATGATTTACCCATAATAAGACTCTAGAAATGGTTCAATATTTTATTATACAGTTAAAATTAGTATACACAATCCATGAAATTCACTCTATCCAAGTGTGTACAATTTGATGTTTGTGGATGTACAGTTTAGTCAAACCATGTGCCCTCATCCAAATTACCAACATATGGAGCTCCGTTTTTTGGGCCAACCCATAAGATTCTTCCTAACCATGAGCCAACCTTGCACAATACCCAAAACAAAAACAATTAATTGAAAACACTAAATGATTTCCATAAAATTTTCCAATCAATGTATGGTCAAAATTAGGGTGGAAAGGTACCTAAAATCATTTAATGGTATGTCAGAACAAAAACACCATGAAAAATTTCTATCCCCAAAAATCAAATAAAAAATAGACCATTTTTAATGGATGAGACGACAACAATCTAATAATTTCATAAAAATACCATGTATCATGAGATTTAGAACCACATTGGAATATAACATAGAGCAATGGTATATAATTCCCATGCAGAACCTTTTTCTCAAAATCAATAATTGTGAATTAACGGACAATCATCAATACATCAGGTTCTACATAAAATTCTTCCAAACTCAAGACTTGAAAATTCTTTTAATGATACATTTTTAGTATTAATACATGATAAAATTTGCAGATTGACATAAACCAAGGTGGAAATGATACATGGAAACCCATATTTCCATCCAACTCAATAATATCAAAAGGACTAATAAATCTAGGCCCGAGATATCCCTATTTCCCAAGCCATTGGTGACCCAAATAAGGTGATACTATAAAAAATACCTTTTTATTAACGAAAATATCCAACCCTCTACATTTTAGATTAACATTGTATTTATATCAGAATTTTTCCATCACCATCCTCTGAAAAATTAACTAATTCTCCACAATTATCTCTTATAGAAAAATATGTAAAACTGAAGAAGATTCACCTTTCTCCATCAGATAGAGAGAGGATCTACAAGGATATCCATAAAGGGCCTAAAAATATCCATTAAAATCAGGAAATGGTAGATTTTTAATGTATTAAATCTCTACCAGGTACAAGTGTATGTCCCAAGCTCTACAAATATTGAGAACACAAGCATGTGGAATATCCTCAAGGATATATGTAGCACATTCTATCTGGTCATTATCTATGGATCATCTTCCAGGATCAATCACACATGGGATCCCATTACATCTTGGAGGCCTCGAAAAAAAAATAATTGAACTAAGGATACCTATTAGAGAATATAACATATAAAACTCCATGAAATATGAAAAAATATTTCACATAGAGACTTCCAAATTCCTCAGTATTGGTTATATCATGTATAGTAAAAAAACTGAGCTTATTTTTTCGTCCTATTTATCATAACCCATATCAAATTATTCTCTTCATGGGTACGTACAAACACCACTGAGAAATCCATAGAAATCACATGCCACGTCCAATTCAACACTGGATTGGGTTGAATAAACTGCTATGTTTTATTATGTTCATCGACTACTTTCTGATAGGTATGAAAACAAGATACCAACATTGTGATGTTCCACCTCATACATGGCCATCAAAATTTTTGATTCAAATCATAAAACATCTTTGTTGTACCCAGCTGCACCTCTCACTAGGATTTTCGTAAATATCACACCACGGAACTTCTCACTCAAAAGAGTGCTACATACTGGTTCACAAAACAAAGGAAACCCCTCATAAGATAATGACCACTCACCAATAGTATCTCCACCACAAAAAAGAGTCCCTAATGTCAAAGAATTCAATATAAAGATCGTAGTCATGGAGAAGCATCTAGATAAGAGAGGATGATAGATGAACATTTTTTAGAATAATGTTACTGAAAACCACCCAGACATTGAAATGCAACTAAGAAAAGAGAACTACAAAATTACACTCATCAGATGATTCTATCAGGGATATGGTCAGAATTTTACTACTCAAGACATCAACAAAGAAGTTTCCATTACCAAGTGTGTGTGAAATGTCAAAATCAAAATATTTTAGGCAATCAACCCAACACCTATACTACTGGATGATATATTATTGTGGGAAGATATAACCCCTAATTTTTTTCATTAAATAAAAGGTAAACCTTTCCCTAAAAAGTTAATTCTTCAAAATATTATGATCGCACATCATGGTAGTGAGCCCAATATCATATGTTAGGTAATTATTCATGTGTGGTCGAATATGTATAGAACCATAGGCAATCACTTGATCACATAGTATAATAACCATGTTGAACCCCTCTCCATATGCATCAAAAAAGTCTGGGTAGCCCTTCCCATCCTCTAGAAGTGTCAAAACTGGTATAGGGGTTAATATATTCTTTAAGACATTAAAATTACATAATCATTTTGAATCCCAAAACAAATTCACCAATTTCACAGTGATATCAATCATCATATAAACCATCATAATGAAATCACTAATGAACCTATAGTAATACCTCATCAATCCCATAAATGTCTAAATCTGGAAAACATTACACAGTTTCTTCCATCTTATAATATCCACCACCTTCTCATGATTGAATCAAACAACATGTTTCAATACCTTGTGTCACAAGAACATAACTTCCAAAATCATGAAATTAAATTTCAAAAACATCTAATAATATATGTTATCCATCATGATTTCTAGAATCACTCTCATGTGTTCCATATGGTCTTGTTTGGTTTTGGAGTAAATTAAATGTTCACCCACAAATATCACCCCAAACGAATCGAGACACTAATGAAATATCTTATTCATTAGTTATATTAAAATTATAAGATATTTGGTTGTACAAAATGGTATAAAAATATAATCATAATGTATATACATACTATTGAAGGTGGTCATCGATATATCATATTCATTAATTCTAAACTGGTGGTAAATAGACTTAATATCAATCTTCAAGAACCACTTCACTCCATTTACCTATTCAAAAAAATTATCTAAACGTTGTAATGAATACTTGTTCATTACTAAAATGTGATTTATTTGTTAGTAATCTACACAAATAAGAGGTATCCCATCATATATATTTTCAAAAACAATATGTTCTTCCAAAGGTTACACACTTAGGGGGTATGAATCCTTTTTCAATAAAATCATCCAAATGATTATTCATCTGATTCCATTTAGCTAGTTTCATATAGTAAGAAGTAATTGATGTTGGATGAGTACCACGTACCAAATAAATTGAATCTTCCACCTCTCATACTAGTGAAAAGATAGAAAAATATTATGTAAACACTTTGGTAAAATTGATAAATCCTATAAGAAGTTCATGACTCAAGGATTCTATCTCCAAATAAAAAAACATTGATACAACCCCTCCCAACTCCAGAAAGGAATCTCTAAATCTACATGGACTCGGGTACCATTCAAGCGATAATACACTATTGGAACTGAATAATTTTATACATATTCTTAAATTATTTTTAACAATAACATATATTAATTATGAACAAAGGTCATAAGGCCTATTATCATTATAATACATGGTTTATAAAATATAAAATTGATGCTTAAATAAAAAAATATTATTCTCTAAAATGAGATCCTGAAAGATTTTTTTCTCTCTAAAATGCATGGGATGATCATTGTAATACATAGAAAAAATGGGTGACATGAAAGTCCAAATAAGAGAAAAAACATGACAAGGAAACATAATTTTTGAGTAAAAGGTATAAAATGATATCATAAAAGATAATTCACATGATAATTCACATGTAATAATGGAATAAGGATCATGGTATCATAAGATCATGGAATGATAGGAAATGTGGAAGTAACATATAACATGATATAAAAATATGTCAATGTTAACCATAAAGACAACATCACAAGGTCAATAGAGTCCCATAGTGGATTATTTTTACTCCCTAATCACACACATGATGTCACATAAAACTAAAACATTTCCTAATACCTTAGAGGGATATATAATTTGGGGTCATCATATCACCTTTATATCATTTACATTATAATTTATGTCACATAAGGAATAAACATAATAAATGCATATGAAAATAAAATATATTTCACAAGCATTACTCATATAAAATAAAAATAAGTTTCTTAAAGAAGTCATTTGATAAATGAACATAAAGAATGTATTACCGCATAAAAGGAACCAAAACCGATCTAGGTATATATTTAAAATATATATATAATTAATTTATAAAAAATATATAAATTAAAAGTTTAATTATTTATAAAAATTTCATTAAAATATTACATTTAATAGTTAATGAGAAAAATTTCCTTTTCACATTGAAATTACTTATTCAAAATCTAAAAATTTGAAAAAATAATTAGCAAATATTTTATTTAAAAATAACCATAGGAATTTATAATGTAATCTTCAAAGAGTTGATTGGTCATGATGATGGGTAATTATGTAGATCTCATATATGTTAAAATAAACATTCCTTTCATAATGTTGTAAAAATGTTATAAAGTGCCTTATTTCAGGAATGAAAAAAAAGATTCATTTCAAACCATTTTTTAAAAATTCAATCTAGGGTAAATAAATCATTAAAAAATATTTTTGGGATGTTGAAAATATTCTTGAAAATATTTTTAAAAAATGTAGATATGTAAGAAATGTCTTTTTATCGAAGATAAAAATGAACTAAACATTTCAATAAAATTATTTTCTCAATAATTTTAAGTACTAAAGAGAGTAAAATTGTAATATTACTTGATAATTTCATGAATATTAAAAGAATAATAAAATTTATGAGTTTTATTATATAATTATCTTATAATTTCCAACAACATAAATTTGACCATTAACATTCTTGATTAAAATGATATTGCAACGTATACCCTTACAATTTTGGTATGTTTTAAATCAAAACAACCAAGAATGAAGTAAAATAATTATAAAAAAATATCATCTATTATAAATAATCCATGATATAATATGTAATGTGGTAGTATATATACAATTTTAAAATAAATTAAGAGTAAAAAATAACTATTTTCTCAAAGAATGGAGTTTAGAGATGAAACCATTACCCCAAATCCATACATTGTCAAGTATATATTATATCTCCATTATGATAAACTAATATAAACTTTTTTTCTTTTGGAAATTTTCCAAGATTTTTCAATTATACATAAACCTTTTCCTTTATTTATTTTAGTGGATTCTTTAATTACTTAATGATTTATGTCTATATCGATTGTTTTTTAGGATGCTCAGTTTATAATTTCATAATGAAATTGGTGTGTTGACCATGGGGAAAGGGTTAATTGTTACATCATATCTCTAATAATAATAATTAAATTATTTTTTATTCAAAAATTATACTTTAAAATATTCATGAATTTTGATTCTGAAAAAGGAATAACATTTCAATCATCGAGAAAGTAGGTTGTATGTATGCATGTGTAACATTTTCATTTTTTAAATGATCACTATTGAAAGAAGGAAAGTATTATTTTATATTTAAATTATATTTTAATTGTTATATGTATCATATTATTTTTCTAAATACACATACATATACCATTCATGTGATGTTTTAATAAAAAATGAATTGCTTCGCTTCGCAATCCTATAGTTCGTCGTACACAAGAATGAAGTTATCATTTTTCCATTAATTGAAAGGTAAGATGGAATATGATATATTAAATTCAAATATTTATTAATATTTAATGTATATAATATATAAAAATAAATAAATCACCATTAACATTCATGTGATGAAATTATTTAAAACGAATTACATCGTTATGTGAGGCGGTAATCCACTGTAAACATGAATTATGTTTTTGTTTCCCATATGATGGAAGAGGTGATGGATTAATATTATAAAATCAATATAATAAAATATTATTATATAATATTTAATATTTATATTATATTATATTTTTTAATATATTATTTAATGTGTAAAAATAATACGTAAAAAAATGATGTCTATGAAGATGATTAACTATTCTTAGAAGAACCTCATTTGGATCTATTATTAAAGGCCTTAAAGATGACATTTTAAATAGACCAGAAGTAATATAATGTTTTAATGGGAGCTTGGGAGATATTAGGGGTAGATTTTGGTTGACGCAGATGTCTTTAGTGGCATGAATAAGTGTGGGGAGGGGTTCCCTATTATAATTGAGGGGGTGGAATTTTTGTATATAACTAAAACTATTCAATAATGGGAAGTCTCTCTCTATCCAAGTGTATATAAAATAGAAAAATAAAGTGGGGGTCATATATAAGGGTGATAAACACCAATACCCTTTTAAATTAACTATTTATAATCATGTTACCCTCTCTACCTATATAGTTACTCATGTTTTCCATTATAGTTTTTTTACCACTATAGCCATTTTTTTCATCATTAATATTAATTATAAAAAATAATTAAGTTTAAAATATTATATATATAAAATATTGTGATTCAAAATATTTAATTAATATTATATAATTTAATTTAAATATTTTATATAATTTCATTTAAAATAAAACCCACATGCAAAATGAAAATTTGTTTTCCAAAAAATGCATTTCTCATGGAAAAGATGATCTTATACTAAATGTATGAATATAAATTATAATTATATGAATTTCAATTATACATTATAGATATAAAATATTTAAATTTCATATAAATAATACCTTGTAATCTTTTATCATAATTAATTAAATTGGAGAATCATTATTCACATTAAAATTGTTTTTAGGAAAAAATCTCTTTCTAAGCCTAAGAAAAAAACAATACTAAAATATAATATAAATATCAGTTAAAAGAAATAAATTGAATTAAATAGAGTTTAATAATACTTATGTTAATTTAAAATATATTTACAAAATTAATGAGACTTTTAAATAACTTAATTTATTATTAAAAATTAATTTTTTACAAAAATCAGTTTTATTCACTATCCACAATGAAGTCGATATTTAAAAAAAACTAATCCTATATAAATATTGATATAAATAATTATAAAATTATGTTTATTTTATGATATAATATTTTTAAAACATCCATATATTAATTATAATATTTTATTGCAAAAAAATAAAAATAATTTTTTAAGGAAACCAATTTTTTATAGAATGAAATATCATTTTAAAAGGTTAGGTGATTATTTATTATTAATTAATCAATAAATTTATATTGATTAGGACCCTCATATATATGTTTTAAATTATTTAGTACTATCCATACCACCTATTTAATGGATAGTTTATAACAGTCATGTTTAAATAAAAATATTTCATTGCTCATTTAGGCTCGGTGTATCATGTCATATACTTTATCAAACAAGGTTTACATTTAAAAAATATTATGGTGTTACATTATATTCTTGTTAAATAAATTGTGTCCTCACAATTTGAGGTTTATCTTATTAAACAAGGGTTTGAAATATTAAATTTCCTTTCTGGAAAACCCATTTTGTAAAAGGGGTTAATAAAATGTTCTCATAAAATGAGGGAAGGGGAAATATGACGTTGAAAATACAACTAGGTTTAAATATAGGAGAACATTGGTGGGAAGTGAAAATATTGATCGATAAAAAAGATCCATTTATTAGATAACTTTATACTCTTTTTAAGATATAAAAGACCAATTATTTTTCCAAAATGTGTAACATTTTAATTTTATGATTCTTTTATTTAATTTGGGAGCTAATTTTACTATGATAAATATTAACATAATTAAATTTAATTATTTCAAAAGTATACTTTCATCATTTAAATATTTTTAGAGTAATCTAAAATGTTTCTAAAAATGACGAGTATTTAAGATAAATTTTTTTTGGTTAAAGCACTAAAATTAACTTCTTATCGATCTCATTATTCCACATAATGATATCAAGATATCAATATTTTCATTAAATGAAAAACTATAAATGGTTTTCACATGGTTAGGTAACTCCCAAATTGAATACTCTGTCATAATAATCTCCAAATCCAAAGTTCAACTTCAGTCATTTAATAACCCTCTCATAAATAACAACAACATTAAAAATTTTAATTGTGTTCATCCAAAAAATATCTTTCATTCCAAACCAAATACCTAACTTAATAATTACATATAACTCTACCCAATGAAAAAATTTTCTAATTTTTTTAATCACCTCAAAATACAAAAAAAAAAGAAGATTTGATCGTAAAAATATGTTTCCCAAAATCATTATAATATTTATTCATCAAATAGTTTAAAAAATTTTGAAACTAAAAAATATATTATGTAGCCTAGTGGTAAAATATTCCACTATATTTTCCTTTGATATTTGGTTCAAGACTTGGAACCTTGTCGGATAGGATGAGTAATTCCCAGGAATGTATGTTTTCCTTTTTCTAAAACTACATTTGTATAATTTATATAATTTTACAAAATAATATAATGAACATCGTAAAAATAATGTTTATTATCAAATAATTTTTTAACCACTATGTTATTCTATTCAACTTACATTTCCCCACAATATCAAATAATATTAATTGACTATAATTACCTCAACATCATGCACATATAAAATATTATCTATTCCACAATCATGTGATTTTGTTTAAAATATCACCTTACCGTTAAATCACCATTCTAGTTTATTAGTACCATTCAATATATTATTGATAATAATAAAGTAAAAACTACTATATAAGTAAAATTATAATTTCCATGATTCTTATAACCAACAAACCATTGTTAAAAATATTTTCACAACATGATTGTTAGGTTTAAAAAATAATCACTTCAATAATTCAACATCAATTATTTTCATAACATATTCCAGTAAGAATTAGTACTGGGATTAGAGTATTGACTCTAATAATGACCTTGTTACCCACATATATAACATAAAATGTTTGTGTGGAAGTTGGTTTCTCATTATTTTCTTTATATCCTAATTTCCTGAATCATCATTTTTCTTCATCAATTTGAAACTATGTTGCTTATTTTCCTACAAATTAAGAATGTTCAGTTATCTTAAGTCAACTTCCATGATGAATATTCCCACATTTATCACATGTAAAAATTTTATTCTTCTTTACTTTTTTGTATTTAACAATTTAACATTTTTGAAAAACCATCCTTCCCCTCTTTTATGTTCATGGAAATTCACCAATTTTATTATTTTTAATTTTAAGAAGATATGTATCATTTTGAATAATCAAAATATGTCTAACATACATTCCCCTTAGTTTAGAAATGTCATTTCCTAAATCATTACATTTCCGATCTCATTGGTTGTTGTTATGTTTTATTTTATTTAATTTCATTAACTAATATTTTTTAAAGAAAATTAATTATAATTAATTCACATAAAAAGAGGAAACATATAACCTAGAAAGAATATCATATAAATGATATGTATATACTAAATTTTCAGTCTTTAGTATACAATATATGCTATCAATGGTAATTTTCCTCATTAGTTTTTCTAACATAATAATTTTTCCAAGTCCTTTATAATAGTATGAAAAGTGTTTCTGAGATTTCCAAAGCATGTGCCCATAAGAGTTTCAAACCAGGTGTGAATCAAGGTCCATTGTCTCTCCCTGGTTGATGATTGATTCCATCTCACTATTCCCTTTCTAGAGATATTACCCCTCAATACAATTGTTCCAGAGAAACATCCACTTGTATTATCATAATAGGGACGTAATTTCTAGGAACCCACTCGGTCTATACTACACCAAAATTCTAGCATATTTTTGTTATACATGGGAATATACATATATTTATCTAAAGTTTTATCATTGATTTATTCTACTCATAATCTAAAAAATAATAATTATACCTTTCTCTAATTATAAATATATAAAATCAGTCCTTTTAAACATATTATTAAACAATTTTAATAATAAATATCTATTAATTACAACATAAAGATCATGAGGCCTAGTTTCTTTAGAATACCAGTTTTATAATACATCAACAAGAGGATAAAATAAAACATATTTATTTTAATCCTTAAAAATGATATCCTAAATTCTTTTTTTTATCTTCAAAATAAATTTGATAATATGGGAAATACATATATAAAAGAGAGGATCTATGATTCCCAATAATGGAATAAACATGAGAATGATAAATTACATATAAGTTAAAGGTATAAAATGATGTCATCAAATAGAAGGATCGTGAGTAATCATTTGTAATCATAACATAAATTAAACTTCATAATAAGATCTTAAAATAATAATAAATTGGGCAGTAATGTATATCATGTCATATACATATGTCAATGAAAATAGTTGGGACAATATCACCTAGTGTACAGAGTCCCATAATTGATTATAGTCACTCTTGGATCACATACATAACGTCCCATGAAAATATAATATTACAAAATACATTAGATATGTACATAGTTCTAGGCCTTCCCATCACATTCATCTGATGTACATTCATATGTGTTCTATATAAGGGAAAATGTCATGAGTAATAAATATAAGAATTACCCGTGAAAAGAAAATAGGTTACACAATATTTACCTCTGTCATAATAAAAAGAGATTTATTAAAGAATGAATCTGAGAAATGAGTATAATGAATGAATTAAACCTAAAAAAGGAAGGAATAATGAGCTAGGTATATATGTGAGGGACATATATATATAATTTAGAATCAATCTGAATTGCCTAGATTAGAATGAGATCACTAAGAAGGGTAAAGATGAATCAGTGCTCCATTTTTATTTTTTACATATTTCTTAATTCCAATTGAACTTTATGGATTATAAAATAAATTATCCACCCTTTACATGTCTCTGATCCTTACCTTGAATAATTTTATAAAAAAAATGAACAGAAAAAAATTATTTATAGTGCTCCGTACCAAGACATAGTCCTTTATTTTATTTTATTTTTCCACCCCCTCAACTATCTTTATTAAATTATGGAATTAAAAAACCTTTATCCTAAGTATTCTCGGAATTTTTATTCTAAGGTTTAAACCTTCACAAACACACACATCCATCAAATTGGTAATGAACATACTATTTTCGTGTACGACGAACAGCCACTTCACTAAACGATGATTATTCATTTTCCTTTTACAGCCTATAATGGAGGAAATTATGATAGAAACACTAGTTGTACATGATATAAATTATATTTATTATGTATTTAATATTCTATATTCCTTTTAAAACACATATATTTTTACCTTTCATTTGGTGTAAATACGATAATTTCGTCTATGAAAGTGTGGACTATCACCCCCGAAAAGCAATGTGACTCATTCACCCACTATAAAGAGTGTATAAAGATGGGTTTAGTGAAATTAAATGATATGTGTAATATTATAATTCTACATTAATTATTTTATATATATACATGTCTGTCATTTTCTTTCCTTCTTTAAATAAGATAATAAAAATGGAAACATCGTTCATGAATACGTATGGCTTATCCTCTCCATGAATGATGTATTTCATTTCGCACCTCTGTATTATTTAGATTATTATAGTAAATATATAATGTATATACATGATATTTATATCATGTTTTAGATTATTTAATCATGATATTTTTATAAGTATCAATAATATAACAAATTTAGACAAATGTGATGAACAAAGCGAGTATTACCCAAACTGAAACCTTAACATAAGATTGTTAACAAGAGGTTAATATAAGGTCATAAAAAAATTGTATATGATATTATATATAAGAATATCTTTCCTTAAAATATTAATAATAAATCTATATTTATTATACAAGCGGTTTCAAAGAGTACCATGAGGTTCAATATATAAGGTAAGGGGATTTCATCTCACTTTTTATTTTTGTGAGATACATGATTTATTCACCAACCATCCCATTTTTCTGGTGTGTATACTACCAATGAATTTACACAATTAATATTATGATTAAATTTATAGTTCTTCACATATCCATTTTATGATATTTTTTACGAGGTTTATGTTTCAAAAGTTACATAATTGGTAAAATAGTTTTGTCTCAGTTCTCTTTCTTTGATGCTCATGTTTTGTTGTAAACCAAAATTATTTTTCAAGGTATATATAATTCCATTTTTCATTTTATAACATGAATATAATTATTATAATTATATTGTAATTTTCATGTAATTTCCTTTTCTTAAATGGAGAGTATTTTCAGAAGTTGCTAAATGAAAAGTGTTTATTCAAACAATCTCATCTTTTTTTGAGATTGTTTAAGATTATGATTCAATTAATGAAATATCATTTCCCATACCTAAAAATATATTCTTACCTTTCTTCTCATATGATTATTAATTATATAATCATGTATTATTACCATTTTTTACACTCTTTCGTACTTAATATAATATTTACAAATAATATTTGACCATCTCTCTCTTTGGTGAGAAATTTATTGTATTGAAAAATCATGACTTAAAATTTTTTTTTAATAATGTTTTAAACAGATCATTGAAGTCAATTTTCAGGGAAAATTGATTTTAAAAACTTTGTATGGTTTTACATTATTTATTTATAAGATTTCAAATATATTATAAAAAGGAAAATGTTTCTAAAAGGTTTTATGTTTTAAGAAGTGTTTTTCAATGTAGAAATGGTATTTTCCAAAAGAAATGTTTTGAAAAGTTCATTCAAAATTATTTCCCTTCTAAGATAACATCCATTGGTGTTACTCATTCCTTTATGGGGATATTATTCAATGTTTCTAATCATTTTATTTTCTAAATTGAATATGTTTTGATGGAATCATTTTTATGAAACTCATTTATCTTTCATGGGTTATTTTCATTTGTAACACAATTTTTTCACAAGTTATGTTTATGATGAAATGATTATTAAATATATATTCTTCTATAGGTTTTGTTATGATTTCATGTTTATAATTCCCATTACAATTTATGTTTTATGATATAGTTATTTTTAATATTTTGGAATATGAATGTATGATTTCACTGCGATATGTGTGGGACATATATCTCCCTAAAATGCATTGGGAAATGATTTATATTTGATGAGACAGGAATTGATGTCATGATAAATGGATTCAGTAAATTATTACATGATTGGAATGTGAAATTTACTTGGTCATTATTACATTGATGGTATCAGAAGTAAACTCGTTTTAGTAATACAGGGTTGTAATGGGGTGTAAACCCGGTTCAGCAATGTAATTTGTCTACTAAAATTGTCTCGGTATCAATGCCTTGACTACTATGTAAATGAATATATGTGATTATTTTTCTACTATAATACTATTCCTATTTGTATGTTATCAATTAATGTCTTATTATATTTATTTCCTAATGATTCGTGTCGTATAAACTACCATTATTTATGTCATGATTAATTTATAAGGCCTTTGATATATATTGGGTGTGAGATTGTATTTTCATTATCATGTCCTCATACTCTTATTCCCCTAATTATGCTTTCACATATCCCTTATATACCCTTACCGTGCATTTGATCTCACCCATTTTTATGTTTCCTTCCCTATTTGATGAAGATATGTATTATGTTTGATGTTTCCATGAAGGTTGGTAGTTAGGAAGTACCTATTGAAAGATAATATCGCTCACTTATGTATTGGTATTTATGTTTCCATGGTTCCAAAGGCACTAGACTAATACAGTCTTTGGGAATATGTTTGTATAATGTTTTAAGTATTCCCAAAATTTTATTTAATGTTAATGAATGAAATGAAATGGTCCTTTTATTTAGTATCATATAAACAGTTTAGTTAACTATTATAAGCTAGGATGAGAAAATCCTAGTGAGTACCCTAAGTATATGTCTACGGATAAAGAAAATCATTGGAAAATATCTTGTAATTTTAGTAAAGGTTAGAGTGAGTGATTTCCTAGAAATGTATATCTTTATGGATACTACAATTGGATGTTCCTTTGGCACAGATTAACCTAGGGTGAATAATTAAACATGATGGTCCATTCCTCAGTCGGGGTAATCAGGTGCATGATAATGGGCCATGATGCACACCTAGTTTGAAAAACTGGAAGATATGCCTTGGAAATTTACTAAATCTTCAAGATATCTCATGAAGGACTTAAATAGAGTTTGGATATTAATAACCTATGATAATCCTAATGTTTCATTGATTATGGAAGGATTCATAATTTACATATCATATAAGGTAATTTTCAGTATTATGTGGTTCCTCAATATGAGAACTACTTATTACTCTAAGATTATTGTTTTAGTCAATGGCTGGATCCTAAAGGAACTGTGTTAATGGTGATAACAATGGAAAATGAAATGTTATTCCTATTTATAAACCAAATTCTTTGGGAGATAGAATAAAAAACCTCATTGTTATAATCACATATCATTCTTAAGAAATGAATCATGTTGGACTTCTAATTGTGAAAAGGAGGGAACAAAATTCTATTGAGTATTTCGTGAGTTAACTTCTACCTTCGTTCATAGGGTCTTATGATCCAATTGTTCTTGAAAAATGGATCAGTACTATTGAAAATATATTATATATTGTCCATTTTTTACAGCATGAATACGTACATTTGTTTGTCTTTCGATTAGAAGGTGAAAAAGATCAGTGGTGGACTCTAATCAAGAATATGAGGTAGTAAGATGAGATTAAATCCTTGGATAGGAATGGGTTCAATAACATAATTTTCAATAATTATTTTCCTTATATTATCCATACCAAAAAGGTTCAATATTTCCTTGAGTTTACGAAAAGGAATTCTAATTTTTTTTGGAACCTACAAGGAAAAATTCATGAGATTTGTGGGGTTTGATTCAAGAATTATCATCCAACCAGAATGTGAAGTTGATAGGTTCTTCAGTGGATTAAATACATGTATCGTAAGGTTATTTTCTATAAGAGACTATAACAGCCCGATATTTTATGAGATATAATATTTTTAATTTTATTTGTGTCTTTTTTATGCTACACCATGATTAGCTTGCGCTATATACAACATTGTATTATCTTGCACTATACACAACACTATACTTGGCTTGTGTTACACACAATTTCATTTTCTTTGATTGAAATAATTTCACAAAACACTGAGTATAGATTTTGATCAGTGTATAAAACAATTATTCGTGGATTATGTTATACACAACATAAATGGAATCTTTCACGAAACGCAACACTGACTTGTCTTGCATTACTTTCAAGAGCGAGCTTCTGCGATAGCTTGTGTTATACGCAATACCGAGTTTTACTAAAAAATGATGTAATATAAAAGTATTATTATTTAATGGGATATATACAAGATATTATGAAAATAATTAACAACATTTTTAATTTTATATAACCTTAAAATTATTCCTATTTATTTTCTATAATATTATATAAGAAAAAATTAAACTTTTCCGATAAAGGAAGTATTTTTCAAAAAAATCTATTTTTACGCTTTTTGAGGAGCAAAAATTTTAAATCTACTTTTTAACATTTTTTTATATTCTATTTGTGAAAATAAACTTATTTTTTGTAATAAAGACATAAAAATTATTTTTTCCTTAATTTTTTCTATTTTCCTAATAAAATTCATTTGAATTGTGAAAAATAATGCATTTCAATTCAAACTACCTTTTGAAATAAAATTTTTATATAGGTATATTATCTTTTTAATTTATTTTAATGATTAATTGGATTATTATTTTATCATTTAATCAAATTTTGGTCATTGGAAGTAATTTCACTTTTATAATGGACATAAACCCTTGTCATTATTTTAACAGTTTAAACTTCTTAAAAAACTCCTTTTTGGTTTTGACAACACAAATTAATTTTAAATTAATTAATGAAACTTATGTGTTTTGAATTTTGAAAAATTGATTCCATATTTGGAATCATTGGGTCCAAAATATGTTAATAGGTTACTTTTATTTTTTTGGATTTTAAGAATAGTATCTATGGTAATTTTATTTACCACAGATAAGGTAAATCAGGTAAATTAGGGTAATAAGAATATGATAAAGACAATAAAATTACCCTAAAATTCATCAAAATCCTACTAGATGATTTTATGTTCACCAATTTCAATTACGGTTCAGAAATGATTCATTTAATGGAATTTTTTCAATGAAAGTGATTAATTATAATTAAAACAAAAGTATGTGAAAAATTGTCAATCTCATATATCTTATAAGTATAATAATTATAATATTCCCATAAACAGGATAAAACATAGAACATAAATAGTCTCCAGAAATATAATGAGATCATATAAATTGTATAAATTTATTTATAATATTTTGAGAATAAAAAATTACCATTATTTATGAAAAAATTATGAGGTGTAAATTATTTTATTGGTAGAAATATCAAATAAATGGTTTTAAATAAATTAAAATAAATAGCATATGAAATGATTAATGAGATCCATTAATTTTATAGGTGACTATGAAATGTTAGTGGGGTATTGAATATTTTGGTTTAATTTTATTTTATTTTTGGATTTTATTTAAAGTCATCTAAATGAATAGTTTCAAAATAGAAACTATTCAAATTTTAAAAAAATAGCATATTATTAACTTATTTAAAAATCAAAAAAAATATTTACAAATTACAATGTGAAAATTATATGGTCGATAATTTCATAAAGAATCCAATTATAGATAATTTTAAACACATAATTAGATATTTATAACCATTAATATTTAGAATATTATTACCACAAATAAAATTAAATACATTTAATAAGGATCATTCAAAATGATCAGGTTTAAAATAAAATCAAAACAAGTCAAAATTTTATTATATGAGAGGATTTTGATCCATACTCATCTTAGCTTAGAAATAAATGAGTTTAAGAGCATTATAAAATGAAAATAAATTTATAATGAATTGATATTTCATGATTTTCCAAAGGTACCCCACCTTTATCTTATAAAATAGAACATATCTATCTCTTTTAATTACACCTCCAATGCCCTTTGGCTCATCCAAACCCTATCCAAATCTCCTCCCAACTTCCCTCACTTCATCCCAGAGGCCACACTTTGGGCATAAAGGAAACCTAGGTAGGCCGTTTATGTAAAAGAAAATAATATACATGAAAAAGTGGAGTTTATGACACATGCCGAAGAAATTGGAATTATGGTATGGGATAATTTTGCAATCACATTTTTATCTAAGATTTTTTTATGTAGGTATTTACTGGGGATATATTTATCATCTATTTTCTTTTTTTCTAAAAACAATTTCATAAAATGTTTACAATTATTCTATGTATGTTTAATGTCATTTTTACCCATTTTTTACTTTTACTACATAGTAAGGATGAAATTTTTCTTTTGTTTACTGTACAAAGTACTATTTGAATTTTATGGAAAAAGTATGAGGAAAATATTTTTCATATCTTATACATCTTGAAAATAAGTTTACGTCATCAAAATTCCTTATTTCCATTATGTTTCATTTATAATATTTCATGTTTATTTTCAACTAAATTCTTTTCTTTTAAAATTTCATGGCATTTTGAGAATAGAAAAAAAAATTAATAAGAAGGGATATTTTCCATTAAGAATTGATTTTAAGTATTTTTTAAAATTATTTTCCATATAAGATGTCATAGGGTTATGTTTTTATCCCAATTATCACTATATTTTATTGTGCTTATGATGTAGTGATTTTTATGAAATCCATTTATTTTTTATTGATTACAATGGAAGTATTAATGAGAAACCATTTTCTATTCCTTGGGTTATGCTATGATGAATGGTTTATTTTTTGTGGAACATATAAGAATGATTTCATTATGAGATGGATGGGACCTATATATCCCTCCAATGAATTGGGTAATGATTTATATCTCATGAGATATACTTGACTATAATGGAAGGTAAATATAGTTCAGTAATACATGGTTAGAACAAAAACTACATATGGTTCAGTAATATATAGATGGAAGGGAAAGTAAACATAGTTTAATAAAGGAAATTTTCCACAATTATGGACTTTGCAACAATGCCTTGGCTACTATAGAAGTCATATTATGTGCTTAATTTTTTTTCCACAATTCCATTTTTTATGACAGTGCAATATTATCATGGTTAATGTTCCTTTATGATCTGTCCGTTATATACTATCTATATTTATTTCATTACTCTATTTTTTATATTTAAACTTTATGTTTATGTTTTTACACCCTTATTCTTATGTTTTTTAATATATTATCCATGTTTACCCTTACTGAGCATTTGGTCTCACACTTTGTAGATTTTATTTTCCCCATGATATAATGAAAGGTTTTATGTAGGAAAACAAAAGGGTATGATCATTATGGGAGATGTTAATTATCTTTCACAAATTGAAAATATTATGTTCCATGATTACAAAGGAACTAAACTAATATGGTCCTTGGGTGCCTGTTTGTGTCATTTAATAAGAATTCCACAATAGTAATGTAATGTCTATGTATTTCAAACTTGGGTTGCTATAGTTGGTATTAGATAGAGTGTTTAGTGAACCATTGGAAACTATGAAGAAAAAAAATTAGTGAGCTCCCGAGAGATATTTATAAGGATTGTTCTATAGATTTTCAAAGGATAAGTCATGTATAAGTTACAGTCCTTGAATTTTTTCATAATCAAGACTAACCGAGGGTTAAACCAAATATATCATAGATTGGAATTTTATAAGTAATTTACCTTAGTTATGTGTTTCTAATCTCTGATATTTATTTATATTACTTTTACTTCTTGTTTTATTTATTATCCAAATCAATAAAACATTATTTACCAATAAATATTTAAAATTTGAAATTTTGAGAATTATGAATATTTATTTTCAATGTGGAAATATCGTGAAGAGAATCATGACGATGGTACAAGTATTGGTCATACTCCTGAGGATAAAGATATTGTAATTGAGATGTTAAAGGTATGTCATTTACATACAGTATTTTTTACATTAAACCTAAGAAGCTTGAGGTTGAGAAACCTTTATACAGGATTCATATTTTACTAAAGATTAAGATGATGGATCTTGAGTGATGGTTTGAGAATAAATTCAGAGGATTGAGATGTATATTTTTAAATTCAAATATTATGTTATATGAATCCTGCAATATAAAAGTGTTTTTAGTGAATGTTATTCATTAATGATTTGAAAAGATATATTTAATAGTTCAATGGATAAAAAAATTGATTTATGGGTAAAGTGATATACTTTTATAACACTTTATTAAGGGAAAGATAACCCTTAATATGTCCCTTATGTTAATATAAGGATTCGTACAGAATGATATGTCGGATTTGAATAAATAAATTGGATGATGATATTTTATTGAGATATAATTATAGAATTATTGACATGAGGGTTGTGCTATCATGTTTTAATTAAAATATTATTTGGTACATTATGAATAATCAACTATGTTTTGAAACCAGAAAACATGAATGTTTTCAATAAGGAGTTTTCATAAATTAGATTTTTACTGTGACTCAAGATAATACATAATGGAGGTATTCAGACTTTTTAAATGTGACCAACCAGAGATACCTTATTATATATGGTTGATAAATTTTAAGCCGAGTATGTGATCAATTTTTAATAGATTTATATTTCCACCCATGATAAAGATTATAAGGTTATAAATTAGTTGAAAGTTTATGTTAAAAATCAGACGATATTAGTTAGAATAAAGTCTTATCACCCTATAGGTGGACTTATGCATATTTGAAAACCATTGCTAACCTTTATGTTGATATAGATGGAATATCCTATCATTATATCACATGATCTAGTAACACTTCAAAAATTACATATTCAACTTCATTTATTTTAATTAGAGATAAAGTGGAATTTATTCGAGGAAGAAGCAACAGTGAGATTGTACCAAAATAAAGTAAGTATTTATTCTCATGGAATATTATTCAACATTAAGGAAAGGATCATGAAAACCAAAAATGTTACCTTATTGCCATATTATCAAATAAATAATAAGGTCATGTAAATTATCACAAATTAATGGCTTTCTAGTTGTTAAAATTCACCAAACATTGATCTATATCACTATCCATCAAAACATGATGGTCAAAGTTTTCCTCCATATCCATTTTCACTTCCCACCTATGTTCTCAAATGTGCAAACATAGTGATGAGTTACTTTGGGTAACTGTTATTTTTCTAACATTCCTTTTTAAATGATGTTTTATTATTAATTTTTTTGATTTTGGTTTCCATGAAAGAAACATTCAAGTAATAATCCTTTTTTAACACCGATGAATTTCAAGGGAGAAATTAATTTTAAGGGGGATATAATGTAACACCCTGAAAATTTATGAGATAGATTATTTTTAATTTCTATAATGTCTTTTTTTACAATACACTATGATTATATTGCACTATACGCAACACTGTATTAGCTGGTAGTATAAGAAACACTATACTTGACTTGTGTTATAAACAATTTCATGTTCTTTTGATAGAAATCATTTCACACAACACCGAGTCTTGATTTTTTTCAATGTATAAAATAATTATGGTTGTATTATTTTATAAGAAACACCAATGTAATCTTTCACTAAAAGAAACACTTACTTGGATTGCATTACACAGAATAGATACCTTCCTCGATAGCGTGGGCTATACGCAATACTGAGTATTACAAAACAATAATATATTATTAAAATATTTTTATTTAAGGGGATATAAACTATATTTTATGAATAATATTAACCACATTTTGAATTTTATAAAACATATACATTCATCTTATGTATTTTCTAGAACACAATATAAGAAATAATTCAATTGTTTAAATAAAAGAAGTATTTTTCAAAAAAATGAAATTTTGCTATCTTTTGATGATGCACCATTTTTAAATATAGCTATTAACAATATCATGTATTCAAATTGACAAAATAAACATCTTACAAGTAATTAAAAATAAAAATTTAATCGGGTTGAATTCTTTGTAATTTTCTGATAAAAAATCATATGAATAGTGAAGAATACTGCATTTTAATTCAAATTTTAAATTTAATATATTTTATTTATAATGTTAGATTGTCTTTCTAATTTTTTTAATGTGTAATTGGGGTTCATTTTTATTATGTATTCCAATTTTTTTCATTGGATGTAATTTCACATTTAAATTTGAAATAAACGCATGTCAATCTTTTGATAGTTTTTACTTCTTAAAAACTGTCTTTCTACTTTTCAAAACAAAAATTAAATATAAATAAATTAATGTAACATATTTGTTATTAATTCTAAAATATGGATTCATATTTAGAAATAGTTGGTCCAAAATATATTAATTAGTTACTTTTATTTTTTTGGATATTATCAATAGTAACTAAAGTATTTTTTATTTACCATATTTAATTGTAAATCCAGTAATTTAGGGTTACTAACAATACTATAAAGATAATAAAATTACCCCCAAAACATCCAAAATATTATTGGATGAATTAAAGTCAACCAATATAACCTAGTTGTCTAAATTGATTCATTTAATAGAATTTATTCCATGAAATTTATGTAATTGTAATTTAAAAAAATAAGGCGACAACTTGTCACTCTCGTATAGCTAATATGTATAATAATTTTAATATAGTCCTCAAAATTATGAAAATTAGAACATAAATAGTATCTAGAAATAAAATAAAATTATCTATATCATGTGAATTTATTTATAATTTTTATTTGTTAAATAATTACCATTAATGATGAAAAAATAGTGATGTAGAAATTATTTTATTGGTAGAAATATCAAATAAATGGTTTTAAAAATATTAACAAAAATATCATATTAACAAAATAATGACCTCTAAAAATTTCATAGCTTACTATGACATGTTAGAAGTGCATTGAATATTTTGGTTCGAATTTATATTCTATTTTTATTTTTTTAAGGATAAATAAATAATTAGTGTCAAAATTGAAACTGTTTATATTTTATTAAAATAACATATTATTAAATTATTTAAAAATATGAAAAATATTTGGAAATTACAATGTGAAAATTATATGTTCGAAAATTTAAAAAAGTATCCAATTATGGATAATCTACGACACATATGTAAATATTCATAACCATTTAATATTTAGAATATTATTACCAAAAATGAAATTAAATAGATTATATAAGGATACCTAAAAAAGATAAGGATTACAATAAATCAAAACAGGTATAAATTTTATTGGATGAGAGGATTTCTACCCATAATCATTTTGTCTTAGAAATAAATGAGATTGGGAGCCTTATAAACCTAATATAAATTTATAATAAATTAATATTTCATGACTTTGCAAAAGGTACCCATCCCCTCTCTTATAAAATGGAACCTCTCCATCTATTTTAATCACACATCTAAAGCCCTTTAGATTGGCCAACCCCTACCCAACACTCCTCAAAACATGCATAATTTCATCCTAGAGTACACCCTTTGGAAAGAAAGTAAACCTAGGGAAAACTTGAATGAAAATTAAAATGAGATACCTGAAAAGAGGTGTTTCAGACACATACAGGAGAAATCAGACCTAAGGTAAGGGATAATTTTTCAATATCATTTTTATCCAAGATTTATTATATATAATTATTTACTGGGGATATATTTTTCATCAATTTCCATGTTCTCTACATATGAGTTTATAAAAAATTTACTTTTATTCTATGTATATTTAAAGTAATTTTTTTTCCATAGTTGACTTTTACAACATGGTATGTAAGGAATATTTATTTTATTTACTATATGTGGTAAATATTTATTTTTATATAAAATGTACGTGGAAATGTTTTTTATCTTTTGTGGCATGAAAATATTTTTACATCTTCATAATGAATTATTTCCATAAATTTTCCTCAATAAGATTTAAAATTTATTTTCAACAAATTTCATTATGTATAAAATTTCATTGTACTTTGAGAATAGAAAATGTTTTTAATGAGGAAAATATATTTTCATCAATAATTTCATACAAGTATTTTATCAAAATTATTTTCCATATATGATTATATAGGTAAATATTTTTATCCCAATTATCACTTTGATTTTATTGTGTTGGTGATGAAATTATTTTTATAAAATCTATTTATGTTTTATGGCTTAGGATAGAATGATTTTTATGAAACCCATTTTTTTGTTCCTTGGGTGATGCTATGATGAATGGTTTATGTTTTTTGTGACACATGTAAAAATGATTTCATTATTACGGGTGGGACCTATATCTCCCTCCAATGAATTGGGTAAATATTTATATCTCATGAGATATAACGACTAGAAAAGAAAGTAAATATTTTTTAGTAATACTGGGCTGGAAGGACATATAAATCTGGTTCATTAATACATGGATGGATTGAAGAATAAACCTGTTTTGAGATATTACTTTTCCCACTATTATGGTCTTGGTATAATTACCTTGGATACTATGGAAATCATATTATGTTCTTATTTGTTTTCCACAATTCAATGTTTAATGAAAATTATATTTTATCATGGTTAATGTTCCTTTATGATCTATGCATTACATTCTTCCAAGATTTATTTAATGACCCTGTATTTTTATATTTTAACATTATGAATATTTTTTTACACTAGTATTATTATATTTTATAAGAAATTTTCCATGTTTACCCTTACTGTTCATTTGATCTCACCATTTTTATGTTTTCTTTTCCCCATGATATAATGAATGGTTTTAGTTAGGAAAAAAGGGGAAGATATTTAATGGAGATGTTAAATATATTTCACCAATTTAGAAGATTATGTTCCATCATTTTGAAGGCACTACACTAATACGTTATTTCAGTGTTTTCTTGGGTCATGTATTATGTATTCCATAAAAGTAATGTAATTTTCATGTACGTCAAGCTTGGGTCACTATGGAGACTTTAATAGCTACGTATAGATTGTGTTTTTTGCAATCATGGTTGAAATAGATGTTGGAGTCACATATCATCCTCTGGGATTTTACAAGAAAAGGAAGAAGGAGTTCAAAGGAATCTCTAAAAACCATAAAGAAAAAAAAGATGAGTTTTCCATCATACTTTTAATATAGGAAGAATCATGGAGGAATTTTTATTAATGGGCCTACTAAATGTTTTATGTGATGAAAGAAAGTTCATTAGGAAATTGATTATCTAAATGATGGGAAGAAATTGACTCAAAATTATAATGGGGAGAAATCTAAACAAAATTACCCATCCAAAATTTAGTGCTACATGTGTATGTATAATGGTTATTATTCTAACCACTACCCAAACACAAGGGATGGTGATGATGATCGACATCAGAAAAATAATTATTTCGAGAGACCTAGGGAAATCTCATTAGATCACAATTTCTCCTAAGGGTTTCGATAATGATGTGATGAAAGTTACACTTACCAACCACTGTAGAACTACTAATTTCATATTTAATTCAACATATACCCACTATTTCATATCTAAATAATTTCATAAGGGTGTTAAGATTTAAAAAACCAATCAGAGTGAAATTAGTAGTGAAACCCCTAAATTGTATATTGATTTCATCTCAAGTCAATGAATCATATCTTTATGATGTTTATATGAATGTGATTCCTAAAAATATTTTCATTCTTCCATTTTTAGAATTTTATATCATCTTAGTCAGGGATTAGATTTCTCTTCATAAATCGCACATCAATTGATATGGAGGGATGTTAAGATTGATATTCCAAGCCCTCTTATGATCATACATCAATGTGATAATATTCAGGAACTTGTTGTGTAGATTACATTCAGTGTATGAGTCTTAATTCCCATTCAATATGGTTATTTATCTCAAATGGTTTGGGAGAAAATCGACATTGATGATTTTCCCATTATTTGGGATTTTTTGGATATCTTTCCAGAATATTTGTTTATAATTCCACCAAAATTCTAGGTTGAGTTCTAAATATAACTCATACATGTTTCCACACTAATTTCAAAGACTCATTATAAAATGGATCTAATTGAGTTTCAATAATTTAAGAATAAACTCAAATAAAATCTTGATAAGGGATTTATTCAGACAAGTGTGCCACCTTGGGTTCCACCCATTCATTTTATGAAAAATAAATATAGATCAATAAGACCCTATATTGATTATTGGGAGTTGAACAATATCACAATCAAGGCCAATTATCCCCTTCATTATATTTATGACATGTTTGACCAATTTTGTAGAGCTCAATATTTTCCCAATGCTGACCTTCATTCTAGATATCATCAATTGAGGGTCCCAGAAGATAATATACCCAAGATCACATTTAATAAAATGTATAGACACTATGAATATATAGGGATTACTTTTTAAAAACAAAATACCCTTATATCTTTATGTATTCAATAAATAATGTCTTTAAACATTACCTCGACCAGTTTTCTGTAGTCTTTATAGATGATATTATAGTTTATTCCAACAGAATTTAATAGAATCAATATAAATTGAGAATTGTAAAAATGGCCCTAAATAAGAATACTATATATGAAAAATTTACCAATTTTATATTTTCAATCAAAAGGATTCATTTTTTGGTCACATAATCTCAAGATATGGTATAGTTGGAGATCCATTAAAGATAGAGGCTATTAAATGCATGCCTAGACCAACCCTAGTGATTGATATCTATTGAATTGTTAGATTCTCTAAATATTTTTGATGGTTTTTGTATAATTTCCCAAGACTATCTAATCCTCTGACCAAGTTAGCCTAAAACGGTTCCATGTACTTCTGAAAAGTGGAATGTGGGGAAAATTTCATGGAACTGAAGAAAAGGTAAGTCAATGCTTTGGTTCATACATTACCATGTAGTGGATAAGGGATTTTATTCAATATATATTTGTCGAAGAAGGTATTGGGATGTGTTTTTAGAAAGACTAAAATGTTTATAACATGTGCCTCACAAAAATTGAATATTATTGATCAAAATTACCTAGCTCATGATTCAGTTTTAGAAATTGTAATTATTAAAATAAATATATGGAGGAATTATCTTTATGGAGAAAATTTTCATATATATACTGATTATAATGTTATTAAATATATATTCCCATAGAAGTATTTCAACATAATTTAGAGAAGGAGGTTAGAGTTGATAAAAGATTGTGAATCTGCAATACATTACCACACTTAGAAAGAAAACAAGGTGGCTGAAGCTTTGAGTCGATTAGATTATGCTATCTTATCCATGATGACGATCACAGAAGATCAGATATTTCAATATTTGAAAATTATTGATCTATAAATCATGATAGAATGAGAAAAAAAATTATCTTTATAAAATGAATGTCCAACCCTCTATCCTAGTGAAGATTAAGGATTCACAAAAGGAATATGAAGAGCTGAAAAAAAATTCAGAAATGTTCATGAATTTAACCTTGATCCAGATAGAATGATATGGTTCTATAATAGTGTATGTATGTCTTACATTCTATATTTTGAGGAGTTGTTAGAAGAGGATAATATTTCTTCATTATATATTCATTCTGAAAATACAATGATGTATTGGGATAGTAAACAATACTTTTGGTGTAATGTCATGAAAAGAGATATCACAAATTTTTTATCTCATTACATGGTGTTCAAACGTGTTAAATCTAAAAAAATTGTCAAAATGGGTGTTTTATCCATTACCTATACCATAATGGAAATGGGAGAATAGCACTATGTATTTTTCCATTGGACTATCCAAAACCACTAAGGTGTTTAATTCTATAAGGGTGGTAGTAGATTACCATACTAAGTCAACATAATTCATTTTATCAGAGAATCCTAATATATAGATAATCATTTCTTGATATACATCTTGTGGTATAGTTTCATGCAGTACCACACTATATTGTATTAGATCGGGATATGAGGTTTACCTCAATGTTCTGGAAAAGTCTTTAGTAAAACGTTCATACATAATTGTGTTTCAAAATTGATTATCTTCTTTAGATGGATGGTTATCCTAAAAGAGAAAGTAAGACCCTATAGGATATGTTGATATCTTTCTCTCTAGATTTCAATGTAGGTTGTGATCAAAACCTTCTTCTAGTTGAGTTATCTAACAACAATATCATTCACTCAAGAATTCAAGATGAATTGTATGAATAACTATATAGGATGAAATTTTGAGATCCAATGTGATGGGATGAAGATCCTGAAATATAGATATTGGGACCTAAGATTACTGATGAAATTGTTGAGAAGGTTATAACCATTTAGCAGCATATCAAGGTAGCTCAATGTCGGTAAAAAGTTATATTTTTAACCGCCAATGTGTCCTGGAATACTATGTTGGTGAAATTTTTTTCTACGAATCTCACCCTGGAATAAAGTAATGATATTTGGAATGAAATTAAAATTAATCCCTAGGTATATCGGTCTTTTTGTGATTCCTAATCACATAAAGATGGTAACATATAACTTAGAACTTCCGCCAAATCAATCTCAAGTCTATGATGTCTTCCATGTATCTCTCCTAAAGAATTACATACATGTAACTTCACATGTACTTACCTGAGAGTTCATACTATTGGAGCAAGATCTATCTTACTAAAAATAACCAGTTGAAATTATTGACCAATCAGAGAATGTTTTACAAAACAAGCCCACAATCCTGGTCAATGTTTTGTACAGAAATAACCTATTAGAGAATGTTATGTGGGAACTTGAGGATATGATGAAGCATAAGTATCTTCATTTTTTACCTAAGTGACAAATTTCTAGATAGAGTTTCATTTTAAGGGGGTAGAATTTAACACCAATTATTTTTATGGATCTTTTTTCTCTACTAAATTAAATTTTCTTTTATGTATTGGAATAAACAATGTCAAACTTTTATTTAACATGAAACTAACTTGGAATATGTTACATGGAACCAACTCAGTGTATGATACATGAAACATCAATTCGGCATACATTACATGCATCACTGACTTGGTGTATGTTACATGCAATACCAACTTGTCGTACGTTACACACAACACTGATGTTTCTACGAAACATTATTTTATTATTATAATTATTTAATTGAGATAATTATAACCTAGATGATAAAATATTGTTTATAAATATTAATAACTCCTTTGAAAAGAATTATAATTCTTTATATAAATAATATATATTGATATTGAAAGATATGATTTTTGGTAAACTCCTTGTATGATTTAAAAAATTGTTTTCTCCAGTGAACTGCTTTTAATGTCCTTTTGTGAAAAATAATAAAATTAATTTTAGACACATTTAGAAATTAAATTTGATAAAATAAACTTAATATTTGAATTTATAATGTCAAAATTATCTTAGGTATAATTTTTTTCTTTTTTTTGAGAAATTTCCTTTTTGTATGAATAGTGAAAAATAACAGATTTTAATTCAAAACTTATTTTTAATATAAGTTATTTATATATTTAAATAATATTATAATTTTGATTAAAATATTAATTACATTTTATCTTTGTAAATTAATCCAATTTTGGTTCATCGAACCAATTTCACATTGAAATTGGATATAAAAATGTAACAAAAGTTTGATCATTTTTACTTTAAAAACCGACATTGTCGACCTGACTACATCGTTAATTTTAAATTAAATTGTGACACTAATATTTGAATTAATAAAACTGGATTCTATATTTTTAATAATGATAATTTCTAATTTCTAATTAATCCATATTAATTTTATTCCAAATATATTAGTGAAAGTGAATAAAATTAATTACATCGATTAAGGTTAAATTAAGCTTAATAAGGGACAAAACCACAACCATAAGAAAAAAAACCAATAGACTTATAAAAAAACCATTGGTTGTTTATATTACAACCATATACTCCCTTTTATCTTATTTTTATCATTATTGGATCCATTCGCAACCTGAAAAGCATGGGTGGAATTCTCTCTTCAAATATTTACAAGAGTGTCACTCCTCTTTCCCAATAAAAGGCCACAACCTATCCCTCTTCTTCACACCTCTAAAACCACGTAGAGTATTCCAGTATCTCCCCAATACACTTCCTAACATACCTCAATTATTTTTTAAGCATCCCTTCAAAAATAAAGTCTTCCATGGATTATTTTTCGCACAAACCAGATATAGTTACATGATTAAGAGTTAACACCTTCTCTCAGGCTCCTTTATTTTATCCCCCCCCCCACTATATTTATTAAATTATTTTATAAAAACAATATTATATTATTTTTTATGCTCAGGGTTAAACCAACACTTACACACACCTCTATCTAATGGGTAACAAACATATTGTTTACGTGTACGGTGAACTGCTGCATCCCTAAACAATTATTGTTCATTTTTACATTACCGCCTCTCATGGTGAAAATTTTGACATAAAATATATTTATATATGTTATCTATAATTTTTATTACATATTCAATATTATATGTTCCTTTTATAACACATATATTTTTTAATTTCCATTTGTTGTAAATATGATAATTTCAATTGAAAAATTGTGGACTATCACCCCCTCAAAGCAATGTGATTCGTTCATACACTACATGGAATGTAATAAAGATGGATTTAGTGAAATTCTATGATTAATATGAAATTATAATTATAATTTAATTCTATTATATATATATAAATCTCGGTCATTATTTCTCTTTCTTTCAAAATGATAATAAAAACAGAAACAACGTTCATGCGTACATACGACTCACCATCTCTATGAATAGTTTATTCCATTTACTACTTCAATACTATATATATTATAATAATAAAAATATAAAGAATATAAATGATATTTATATCATCTTTTACATTCTGTAATGATCATATAATTTTAAGTACCAAAGATATAAATAATTGAGACACATGCAAGGAACAAAACGAATATTTACCATAGTGGGTCCTTTACATATGATTACTAATAAGATAGTAATTTAATGTCACGATAAAACCATATAGTATATTACATATAAGAATATGGATCATTAAAATTTTTATAATACATTTATATTTATTATGGAGGTTGTTTTAATGAGTACGATTAAAGTCAAGATACAAGGTAAGGGGACTTCATCTCACTTATTATTTCTGTGAGATAAAATCTTTATTCACTACCCATTACTTTTGTGGGGTATGTAAACAGACCATGGATGTACTCAACTATTAATATAATAAAATATATGGGTTTTAAAATATCCATTTTCTGATCTTTCTTTCTTGAGGTTTATGTTTTAAATCTTACCTAATAGGTAAAATAATTTTGTTTCAAATTTCCTTCTTTGACACTCGTGCATTATTATACACCTCAATTATTTTTTGATGTATATATACTTCCATTTTACATGTTATATCATAAATATACTTATTTTCATGATATTTTAAGCTTTTTTTAATTTAATTTTCTTACATGGATAGTATGATATGTTGTTACCAAGTGATATGAGTTTATTGAAAAAATCTCATCGCTTTTAGAGATTGTTAATGATTACTATTTAATTAAGTAAATACCATTATCCTTATCTCAAGAAAACTTGTGACTTTTCTTAGCCTCCAGTTGTTCAAGATATCTTCATGTATTAGTACCATTTTCCCACTCATTGGTACTTGAGATAATTTTTATGTAAAATATGATCATCTATCTCTCGGTCAGAAATCTTTTTTATTAAAAACAATGTTGTCAAAAATGTTTTAAAAATATATTTGAAGACCATTTTAAAAGAAAAAAAAAATTAAAAAAGTTTTATGGTTTTAAATTATTCCATTATGATTTTTCAAGGCTATTTTAAAAGAAATGTTTTTTCAATGGTTTATGTTTAAAATAATTTCAATGAAGAAATGAAATTTTCATCAGTAAATAATTTTAAAATATACATAAAAATTCTTTCCCATCTAAGATAACATACAATGGTGTTACTAATGACTTTATGGTAAAATTAATTAATGTTTCTATCCATAATATTTCTCTAAATAGATTAGGTTTTGATGGAATGATGTTTATGAAACACATTTCTATTTAACAGGTTTTATGCTTTTGAGCCCCGCTACTTTCTACGAGTTATGTTTATAAGAAAATGATTAGGAAACTTATATCCTTCCACAGGTTGTTATAAGATTACAGGATTATAGTAATCATTTAATTCCATAGGTTAGAAAATGGTTATTTAGGATCTTGTGTAACTTGTATGTACGATTCCACTATGAGATGGGTCTGACCTATATCTCTCCACAGGTTGTGATAATATTATCGACCTATAATAACCATTTCATTTCAGGACCTATGATATGGTTATTTAGGATCTTGTTGACCATGTATGTATGATTTCACTATGAGATGAGTGGGACCTATATCTCTCTCAAATGCATTGGGTAAAGATTTATTTCTCATGAGGTAGTCATGGTTGGAATAGGAAATGGAATTGATTCAGTATTAAATGGTTGGAATAGGAGATGAAATTGGTTATATATTACACTTCTGGAATAGGGATTGAACTCGGTTCAGTTATATAGGTCTAGAATAGGGTATGAACCTATTTTGTAAAAAGACTTTATCCACTAATATGGTCTCAACATCAATTCTTTTACTAATAGGGAAATCATTATATATGATTTTGTGCCTTTGGTAATTCCATGATTTATTCCTTAATTATGATTTCATATCTTATTATCTTTATTTCCTTATGATTCATATATTATGAACTTCCTTTCTTTAGGCCATGATTCATTTATATGATCTTTGATTCATGGTGTAGGATCTTATATTTTCATGATCATGTCCTCAAACTCCAATAATTGTAATTTTTCTCACATATCTCCCTTATTTAGCCTTGTTGAGCATTTGAGCTCGCCCCTTTTTATGTTTGCTTCCTGAGGTTATGAAGATATGTATTTTTTTAGATGCCTATGAGAATGGTTTTATTTTGTAGAACCTATTGGTTGATAGTGTTTCTCACTAATGTATCAGTGCTTATGTTTCCATGTTTCCAATAACACTAGTCTTGTACGATATTTGGTTGTATATTTGTATAATGTGCTAAATATTACATAAAGGTTATTTGGTTTTAAGGTATTAAAATCAATGGTCACTATAAACCCTACCTATGTGAATGAACACTTGAAGGCCCTATAAAGGTGCCAATACATACCTCTGCTGCAATCTGTGGCCTTCATTGGCAGGATCTCCCTTATGGTTTTACCCAAGATTCCTTCTCAGTATGTTTTAGAGATAAATATGGGGTCTTCGAGTGATTTTACATCTTTTTAATATGATGCCAACTCAAAATATATGTAAATAATCATAGTATATTAATTCTAAGACATATTGATATAAAATGAAAATCCCACCATTAATTAATTATTCAAATTAACTTAATGAGTGTTCTGTTATTTTAATGGAAGCACTGTTCTTTATTTAATTCATGATCTTGTAATACAAAATGTGTGAACAATAACATTAAAATTTAGATCTTAATATCACATCCACAATCATCATATTTATTCAAGGATAATTTTCCAAGCCAGAAATACAATGACAATGAAATGATCCATATCAATTATCTAAGCATCAACACTTCATCCACCATCATATCCACCCACTATCACATATTAACTTATTGAAATGAAAATCAACCTAGGATCAATAATCGATCTCTTTGTATTTTTTTCAATATTAGAACATATCGTAAGTCAGTATGTGGTGTTAACTTTCTCCCCATTATAAGAAATCAATATTTTAAGGGTAAATGGGGTATTCAATACTCATATTTCTTCTCAAAATAATAATCAAATCCTTTATATGAAAATTATATGATCACTTCTATGATAGGAGTGATATCACATGGTTATCTTAGTAGAGAAAATTTATTTAATCAACTCTATGTTTATGTACCATAACCTAGTGTTGAAAATAATAGATATGGGGAAAAAGAATTCTAAAAAATCTATACCATTCATTGAATGATGCTAAAAAATTATCAATTCTTATTAAATTGATTGGATGTAATTGGATACATCAATAAACTAATAAATACTCATCTTCCAATTTTATATAGTTGTCTAGAAGTTCCATATTTACAGTTTAGTAAAGAAATAAAAGTTTCCTCTCATAAATGACTCCCACTAAGGGATTCATATATCTCATTCAATTTCATTCATATTAGTGGAGAACCATTCATATAGAAATTAAAAAGGAGGAACCTCTTGGTTTCATAGAAATAACATTTAGACTGAGAGCTTCCTCTCAATCCGGCCATCTGCTAATTTATTGAATATTCGAGAGGTTTTATTTATATTTCTGAATAAATTAACAATGTTTATGTGTATTTACATTCATTTTTAGTATCAGATTCATTTTTTTACTTTTTATATCTTCTTAATTCTTTTATCGTGTGCTAAATAAATTTTCAAACAATTTCTTATACCACACCCATGTTTTAACCTTTCAAATTTTATAAATTTGAAGTAATTACATGTAGATGACTTCTTACCAACTTTAACATCCACAAATATTGAAACATTATTTCATTTTTCCTTATAATTTTTTTGATATTTCTCTATTATTTTATTCATGGGAAATTGTTCATGATAGATATTCAATCATTCCTTCATGATGTTGTGAGAGTTTTTGAGTTTCTCATATAATACATTAGTGTCTATTTCATCCTTCACCAATTGTATTCACTTTATATTTATATTGTGTGATATTTCACTTGGTGATATAAATATATATTTATAATCATTGTGACATTTTTTACCACATCATCCACAAACATCATTTCGGAATTAAAATTTGTTTTATGTTGATAGCTTGGATGATGTATTGGTCACTTGCCTCTCATTCCAATAAAAAGACCTAATTTTTCAATATTTATTTCCATTGATTCATGCCTTATTCTTAATAGTGAAATTTTATACCATATTGAATAATATTTTTGACCAAACACTCCATAACACTAAAATTATCCTTTAAACATTTATCTAATAAACTAATAAATTTATGCCCAAAAGATTTTTATTGTTATATTTTTATAGACTGTGGTTGATTCTACTTAGGCTTAATCATTCTTACTGAATTATCGAGTATTCCATTGTGTAATATTTTTTATCCTTTTTTTATTTTACTATATCCAGATTAACTCTTTTCTCTCTATCCATTATTATTATAAGATTCCCAAGTTCTCCCTTAATCTCAATATCTTTGTTGATTTATTATTTCATGTTATTCAACTTACAATGAGAAGAAAGAAACAAATATTGTGTCTCAAAGAAATAAGCTTCTTTTTATATTGTTTTTCTTTAACATAATTCACCATATTTTCATGATCATCCATCTTTAAAAAAAAATAAATTAAATTAGTATCATTATTGTTGAATTGTTCTCTTCCAGGTGATTTTTGGTTAGAAAATATTTCATTAATTTCCAACTTAGCTACCTTCTTCACATATTCCATTTTCTAATTAATATGTGTCTCTTATTTTTTAACACCTTCTTTATTTTTGTTTGTCAAATTCATTTCTACGTATTGAGATTAAAATTATTTTCTATAGTTTCTTCACTATTATTTTTCATGTACTATTCATGATTAATTATATCTTTACCTTATACTCTGGTGAATGTTTCTTTAGATTATTTAGTTTTTCACAAAAACACATGTGATTTCTAGAGGTTTGTTCATATTTTGTCCCACTTATTGATAAAGGAAAATCATTAACTTCACTACTCATCATATTTCTTATATTTTTCATTGATTACTTCTTCTTTTTCCTCCCATATTCACCTTTTCCAATTTCATATAATTTTTTCTTTAATTACACTTCTTATTTATCAGATTCGGTGACATTTGATTTTTTATTTGGAAGTCATATAAAAATTACAAAACCCATGATAGTTGAATCACTTTAGTGGATTATTTCATTTCTATATAATGTACCTATTATATATCCTTATTAATGAGTTCCTAAATTTATTATCTTCCTCAAAAACTTCCGAAAACTCAAAAAAACTTGATTTTGGTTTCTATTTTACTCTAGTTTTACCTTTTATCTATTGTTTAAATTATATCTTATCTTTTCATTCCTTCTTAAACGATAGAATATTCCATAATTAAAATTCTGTGTGAATAATATGGAGTTCATCCAATGCCATAACTTATTGGTATTCTAGAGCATAAACATTATAATAAAATCAATCTAGAATGATACTCATCATATTCATCACAATGGTTGAATCATCCATATTTTCACCAGAACCTATGATTTTATGAACATTATCATTTACTCTTGTATTATAGTTATCATCACTTTACTTATTATCCTTTTTATATATTAAAATATTCTCCTCTAGATCATCATCTTAGATTCATTGAATTTTATATCCCCTTTATAACTTATTCTCAGTTTTTACAAGAGTTCCTCGGTAGTTTGGATACCCATCAATTTACTTTATAACTTTTTTGATAAGTCCATAAGGATTTCATTTTGAGGATTTCAACCCATACCCTCATTCCTATAATCTTAAAAATTGATAGGATAACTCAAAATATGGGGTATATATCCCACTATAACATCATTTGTCACTTATAACCAAAGTGATAGGAGATGTGGTATCATTCTATTTTTTCTAGCCATGATATTTCTCACCAAATAAAATAGAAATACACCTAATATTTGATAAATTTATATTTTCCATTCTTAGAATTCTATTGTATCATTCAAAGGTGGGATTCTCTATGATAATATGTTTACTCATTAGTGTGACATCAGTGAGAGGGAGGTGGGTGAATTTTCATCCCCTTTTCTTTTTACAAATTGTTTTATTTCAATAAAATCTATGTGGATGGTTAAATCCTAAATACATTATTCTTGTGTCTCTAAACAATTCCTAGAATTATGATGTAAATTAAAAGTTATAGAATAGAACGATTTATTTGATTCAATACAAAGAAAAACTCCATGACCTTTTCGTTATTCTCCCCAACACATATTATACACTATAATATTATAATAAATTATAATGGTTCATATAGAGTCACATTTTATCTCTCATAAATCCACATAGGATTATCTTTATACTGTATACCATAGACTTACCAAAATCTACAATAGCCTCCTCCAAAATTCACACTAGAGACTTCTTCTCCAAAATCACACATGAGACTTCTAGATCTTAGCTCCAACATTGATTATTCCTCCTTTCATCAAGGAATTTTCCACTATGTGTTGATTTTTAATTTTCCTCCCTTAGATTACTCAGTCACATTTTCCTTGATATCTTTTCAGGAAAAATTTTCATTTAATGGTCTTGATATATGATTTTTGATCACATGTATTTAATAATTTTCCTCGGTGTAATAATGGTTGGGTTAAGATTCCTTCTGATGAAGATGTCATGACCTCAATTGGATGTGTACAAGTGGTGCACACAGACTTATTCAATATTTTTTCAAGAATAATACTTCCATAGTTCAATTCATTGTCTTCATTAGTCTTCAATTAATGTAGACATCATTCAAATATTCCATGGAACCAAAAAACATATATCATTAAATTGTGATATTTATTTTTATGTGACTCTCAATTATGTTTTGGGTATCTTTTCACATGCATTAATATTCATTATCACATGCATGTTCTTCCTTTTATTTCTATTTTCTTCTCAACAGTTAATGAATGATTTTATTTCAGGTATTCATGTTCTATCCAACATTGCTTCTAATTAAATTATTCTTTAGGTATTCATGGGTTTCAAGGGTTGCATGAACCATCCTCTTTCTATAGAATGAAAGGATCTTGTGAATTTATTCCTCCTCCATCATGTGATCATCCAGGATTCATGAAATGTGTTCACTTCCATTGTATGACCCAAGTGTGGTTCATGGGTTCTATTATATCCTTCACATTTAGAGATCACATGATGTACCATTTCCATTTATTATGTTCTTATATTTCCCAAAAAAACTATCTGGGAGTACATTTACATAATTGGAGGTGTGTCTACGAGTTAAATTTTGTAAAAAAGGAAATTTCTATTGGTTCCTTCCCAAATTTATTTGAAATATCAATGTTCCATTTCCTATATGCTTCGCATGACTTGAGGTTTCCATGGATTTCTAGCTAAATATCATTTCAAGACAAATATTTCATGTGGGTTTCTTATTCATGAGATAATGGTTATTCATATTACCCATCTCAAAATAACTTAATGAGATCAAAATACTCACAAAAACCACCATCACATGATATTATTGCATGGGCTTATTCTTCTTCAAATATATGAATCATCTGAGTACATAATTTTATGAAGAGATCCTTCTATTTTAGAAACCGAACTCACACATATAAATCAGTTTATATTGGTAATTTTACGCTTCCTATTGGGAAATTTTAAGGCATGTGGATGGATTATTCAAATGATAAAAAAAATTAGAATCACAAGAATGATGTGACTTTCGACATCTCCATGTATTTCAACAATGGTAACATGGATCATGTGATATCTTTGTGTGTTAACTTTATTGATCATGTGATGCCTTGTGCACACCCCCTTCGAAAATATCCAAATAATTCATATTAAAATATCTATAAATACGGGACATTATCTTGATCAATGATAATTTTAACTTTATGTGATGTATATTTTTATTGTCTAAATGACATCATGTGACATCGCATGTCCATAGTTGATTGTTTCCATACTATAGCATGACCTACATATCATCATGTGATGATACCATTCATTCATGAGATGAACTCATGTGATATCAATGAATATTATTCCGTATTATTCATCATGCAACAACATTAGTTATCCTAGTCTAAATACTTCTATAAAGAATATAATACATGAAATATATCAATTTTAGGTAATTGATTAGTAATATGTGGTTTGTCTCAATTTCTTGTGGTGGTTAGTTGTCTCGAGCATGTGATAGAATAACCATAATTGAATGAATGATGAAGAAAATGGGTTTATTCAGATATGAACGGCATGAGATATCATAAGGTAGATATCTATGCTCTATAATGTCACATGTTATTTTCATCTTTTTAATATATGGGAGAACAGTGCATGGTTCACATTTCACATATCAACTGTGTGGCCAGATTACCTCTTCCATATATTATAACTATTATTGTAACACTCCTGAGTAGTTTACATGGGATCCACATTGGTCCCCCTTACACCACACATAGCACTGGTTTCACATCACCTACACATTCACATTGGTTCCCTCTAGTCCTTGTACATATACCCAACCACTCTTAAGAGTGGGAACACCTGTAGGCCTTATATAGAGTCTTTCCCATACCTTTGTCATCATCTGGGGTCTCCAGTGGTAGCCTCTCCCATAGGGGTTGACCCTCAGGTCCTCCTAAGTGTTTTCTGAGGGATATCAATTCGAGATTCATTGGGATGCCCATATTTTTAATATGAGCAAAACTCAAAATACTTAGAAATAAACGATCTATTATAATTCAAAGCCTTCATAAAATAAATTTATATTCCACCGTCAAATTCCATCTACAAATTCCCTTCAAGGATGTTCCTTTGTTTTCATGTAAATATAATTCGTCATCTTATCCAATATATTACAATAAAAAAAGTGTCATCAATGACAAAAGTGTTTGGAAATATTGATCACATAACCAATAATAATATTTTTCTAAGAAAGTTTCTTCAATCATGACATCCAATTACATTATATTTATTCATAACAAATCCATATGCATGAACACTTCATACAAAAGAACGCACATTCCCCATCACATATTAAATTATTTAGAAAAATGAAACTTAGACTCAACATTATCCATAACATCAATAGTATTCATTATTTAGGAAAATATTTTTACAATATTACATGGGATCCTCCTTGAGAAAAATACCGTTTTATCTTTTAAATCACATATTCAAAATATAAAAAAATTATAAAATATTGTTGAAATCATTTTTAATAAAACAGTTAAAATTGAAACTTATAAAGGAATATTCAATTTTTTGAGTTTCCAGGATGGTTGTTAATTTTTTACAACAAATATATGTTAAAATAAAAATTCCTTTCACACTGTTGTAAAAAAGTTAAATTGTTTCTTTTTCAAAAAAAGTAAAGAAGTTTCCATTCAATTTTTTTTTAAAATTCAAAAATGGGTAAAATTTTACATAACAAATATTTTTGGTATATTTAAAAATATTCATGGAAATATTTCTACAAAATAAAGATATGGATAAAAATGATTTTTTAAAGAATAAAAAAATAAAGTTCACTTTTCTAAAATAAATATTTCAATCATTTTAAGTACTAAAGAGATCAAAATTTTACTATTACTTTAAAATTTAATGAATACTCAGATTAGAAGTGTAATGGCCTAGGTTTTTGGGGTTCATTACTTAGTAAAAATCTGATGTTGAGGTGTTCTGGGTTTTCTGGAAGGCCATCCCAAATTCTTGGTGACTCCTAGCGGTAGCCTTGGCCTACCGGTAGCCTCGGCCTACCGGTAGGCCTAGCCTACCGTGGACATTGGGGTACCGGTAGCCCTTGGCGACTGGTAGCTCTCGGCTATGGGTGTCTCTCAGCTACTGGTGTCTCTCGGCTACTGGTGGCTCTCGGCTACCGGTGTCTCTCGGCTACCGGTGTCTCTCGACTCTCAGTAGCTCTCGGCTACCGGTATGTGTCGCCAACCGATAGCTCTCCACTACCGGTAGCTGTCACCAACCGGTATCTCTCTGCTACGGGTGGCTGTTGCCAACCAGTAGCTCTCGGCTACAGGTAGCTATCGCCAACCGTTCACTCTCAACTACCGGTGGTTGTCACCAACCGGTAGCTCTCGGCTACCGGTAGATCTCGCCTACCCCCACGGGTTTTCCAGTAGCTCCTCTTTTTTGCAAAAATTTGTTTTTAAACCATGTTTTGACCCCTTTAAGCCTCTTTTAAATCCCATTAATGCCCATTAATGTCGTTTAATTGAATAATTGTTGAGGTACCCTGGTGTGCGTCGGTTTAAACCTCCCCGAAAGGCTGGGGGGACCCTTTAATGACATGTGGGGTGTCCCAGCCGCGTGGTCAACCCACGATCCTGCTCCTTACGCAGTTTCGAGTTTTTCTCTCTGTATCTTAACCGTCTCTAGCATCCTGTATCTCAGCCCTTATTAGCCATTATAACCTAAAGGCTTCTCCCTACGTTTCTTTTTCTTGATCACCTTGTGGTCGAAGTACCCTTCCTCCCGACGAGTTGTAACCAGGCGAAGTTTTCCTTTCTCATGTTCTGTGGAGCTCCTGCTAATCATGTTGGGACTTAATGTCGATCTTTGATCAGTCAGGAAGGGGTTTCACCTTCTTCTCTCATTTCTGTGTATCTTGAGGGGTGGGTACGTTACTACATCTATAGAATTTCATAAACCAAACTTTAATGAAGATAATAAACATATTCTAAAGAATGAAGGGGAGGGGTGTGATCGATGATGCTGCTTTGTTTATCTCCTCTTTCATGATTAATGATTTCTGAATTGTGTGGGCTTATGCCTACTGATCATCATGACCGTTGGCTGTCTTTATCTGTGAAATAATAAACCCTTACCCCTTGTGATGTTTAAATGGCTTCTATTTTGTTTTTTAACCTATTTTTGTGAAAAGGAAATTGGTTAATTACTTACATTTAGCTAAATAAAATTGAAGCACCCGGATCAACTCCTTTTCTATGATAACCCAAGTTTAAGTCCAGTTGAATTGAAATCATGGAGTGTGTTAAATATTTTAAATCTGAAAATACCTGTTGATTCTGCCTTGTGTTGGTAGTATTGGTTTGGTTGATTCCTCCACGGTTGGATAGGGGCGTAGATTACTAGGGTGATGTGGGTGAGGATGGGATCCTCTATTTGTATCACAAATTGGGGTGGGATCCTCTTCTATTGTCAAACATTCTTATTCATAATTCTGGGAACTTGGTATTGTATCTCACTTTGACCTCCTTTGGTTCCAATACTTTCAGGGGTCTCTCTTGATGTTTTTTTACAAGAGAATCGAGTGTGAATGTTTAAATTGCTATTGGGTGTACTCTTTCCTTGGCTTGTGCTTTTGCTTACTAGTTTCCCATGTAGGTTAAACAACTTATTTAAACATTATTACTGAACATGAAAACAAGTATGGGAGAAATGGGGATTTTCTTTGATGTGATTTGTGACTTGGGCATGGGTGATGTTCTCTTCTCATATGAATTAATAGTAAAGATAGTGTTCTTTAGGATGGCTGAAGGTAAACCTAGATTGGGTGAGTGCTTGTTACCTATATATATTTGTAGTTTTTTTGTTTCCTATTCACGCCCCACCTAAGTTGAGCACTTAGTGTCGAACACCCCCACTTCATGGGGGAGGGTGTTTTTCCCAACACTCCTATAAGTGGCTGGTTATTAGCTCCTTTTCTACTCCCTTTCCCTAATATCCCAAGACTCTACGGGCAAGTTGTGATGGCCTGAAGTTCATTAATAGCCCAAGAATCTTCGGGCAGGGTAGTGTGGTGGTTGGCACAGGTGGGTGTGGGAAGGTGGTTTCCCAAGTATCTTCGGGATGAGGCCCAGGTGTCTTCGGTAATGGCAGTAGTTCTTCTAGCCCAGGTGTCTTCGGGCATGGCAGTGGTTGTTCTGTCCAAGGTGTTTGCAGGCATGGTTACGTGTGACAATTGTGGCCCTGGTGTTTGTGGGCGGGTTAGTGGTTGTGGCCCAGGTGTTTGCGGGCAGGATGTGTGGTTGTGGACCAGGTGTGTGCGGGCGGGGTATGGTAGTGGCACTACGATGAGAATGAAGAGATTGGTCTGATGCATAGGATGTCTTCAATAACCAGTGGTAAAGTGGCATGGGGTACCCAAACATCGATGTGATATTACTATACATTACTTGACCTGCGTTATTTGGGGAGTGTTCCTTGGTGAGGCTTGGGGGTTAGTTTCCTTGATAGGTTCTTGGTTATCTCTTTACTTACAGGGCATTAGTATGCCTCCCCACTAGTGCATGAGAGTCATTGGTTTTTCCCTACAGAGTATACTTTTATGCTCACCCTATATATTTAAAACATCTTTCAGGTTTCCAGGAGGACTTCAGGGATCATGCTGGACCGTACTAGCTTGGACCTTTGGGGAATTTGTTGTTCTTGTTTCCCTTTTTCATTGTATCTTTTTACCTTTGGAGTTTTGTGACTTGTATCTTTTACCTTTGAACATGCATATGGGAATGGTTTAATTTCATCTTTATTTGCACTTTTAGTTCTGGTGTTGTGAGATTAACTATCTTATCTCACGATCCTATTAAAAGAAAAATGGTAATGCCTTCTATTTAGTGTGTGATTTTTTACCTTTGGTGTTGGTCGCCACTCCGGGACCTATTGTAGGCGGGTTTCGGGGATCATTATCTCTCCTCCAACTTAAGAAGGAAGGGCCTGGAAATCTGCTGACCCTTCCCTCCTTTTGATGAAGGCGGGTCATGACACAGTGGTATCAGAGGTCAGGTTGAGAGATAAGATGGAGTCTGGAGTTAGGCATAGTGAGGATTGCATGGGATAGTAGGGAAATGGTGTTGGGTGACCTTTGTGCGTGAATTAGGCCAGGGAAGACTGGCTAGGACACTGGATTTTAGGGGGCCCCGTGATCCGATGCAAGGACTCTGGACCTACCGAACGACCAAGTGAGCCCATGCTGATTGAAGTGTAGAGACCCTAGGAAAGGCACATGCATCATAAATGACTTGTGTTCTTGTGTTTCTGGGCTGTTTTGGGAATTTTAAATAAATAAGAAGTTTAAGAAGTTTTAAGAACAATATTTTGCACTACTTGGGCTTAGGCATTCTTTGTTTACCTTGCAGCTATGGCACCCGAGAGACGACCACGAGTTGTATGGGAAATCAAGGCCCAAGAGGTTGACTTGGCCGATCAGTAGAGGGATGATCAAGAGGAAGAGGATAACCAGTGGCAGAAGACGCTTCGAGCCTTCTAGCGATAGACCCTCTAGAAGTACGAGGGTAGCACCTCTGACATGAAGACGGAGGGCAGGCTAGAGGAGCTGGTGATAGCCTTCGTCTTGATCTGGGCTCCGACCGAGTACCGGGTTCCTCTGGCCGTCATCCAAATGTGGGGAGCAGCGCATCAGTGGTGGACGCTCTACCTGGGGGAGAGGGGAGGGGCTGAGGTGGCATGGGCTGATTTCGAGAAGGAGTTATGGGCGGAATTCCTCTTCTCCTACGATGAAGGAAGAGAAGAGGCAGGAGCTACTCTCCCTCCAACAGGGGAGTATGTCAGTAAGGGATTCAGGGATCAAGTTCAAGGACCTCCACCACTTTTCTCTAGACCACTTTCCAGATGAGGGGTCTTGGGAGAGACGTTTAGAGGAGGCACTCCAACCCTCCATCTAGTACATCGTTACCCCCCATAACCTCGACGACATACTTGGAGGTCCAGAATAAGGCAGAGGTGGTGGAGAGGATGTACACACTGGGTGGTGTGTCACGAAAGGGGATTCATCTAGGCATGTCAAATGGAAAGTCCGTCAGCACCAGACCTCTAGCATCGGGACCCTCTAGGATCCGACCAGCATGGAGCAGGCTGCGGCAGTTCCAGTTCTGGTCCCCCGGTCCTCGCCCTTTCCCTTCAGGCCCACGACTGAGGTGCTTCATCTATGGGATCCATGGACATATCCAGAATGAGTTTCCTGACCATGTTCATTACGGTAGTGGTGGAAAAGCCCATCACCCGCCTCAGCAGCAGCTTCCAGTTATGCCCTTCCAGCAGTAGTAGCAGGGGCAGCGAGCTCCCACTCTTCCTAGGGTGGATGTTGCAGGGGGGGGGGGGGCTGACCTTAGGGCGTTCCTCATGGACCTCGACCAGGGCGTGGTCGGGGAGGCGGCCGACAGTTGAGGGGTAGAGGAGCTGGCCGTGGACAGTTGCACGCCGCAGAGGTAGGAGTTCTTGTGGGACCGGAGGTTTTTCGAGGTACGATTAGTTTTTTCAGTACCCTAGCTTACGCCGTGTTCGATACCGGAGCTTCTCACTCCTTTGTTTCACTCGGTCTAGCCCGTTATCTGGGTCTCGATTCCATGTGACTTCTAGTTCCCCTAGTGCTGGGCACACCAGTCGGAGTTCATACCGACTTGTTATATGTTTGTAGAGGATTTAGACTGATGATAAAGACACATCATTCGGTCAGAGATCTACTAATGCTACAGATACAGCCATACGATGTCATCCTAGGCATCGATTGTCTGTTCTTTGTGTGTTCCATCACCGACTACTTCCGAGGAAGGGTTTTGTTCTCAGACTTGGGTGGACGACGTGTTACTTTCATCGGCGAGCGAAGTGGCAAGAAGGGCAGCAGGCGAGAGGAACCCCTCCACTCCTTATTAGCCGAGCAGTCAGTAGAGTTAGTGGATGCTGAGATGGTGGATGTACCAGGGATTTTCAGTGATTTTATGTACGTCTTCCCTGAGAAGGTGACGACTCTACCCCCCTTGATGTGATATCGAATTTGGGATAGGCTTGCAACCTGGTGCTCGTCCGATTTCAATGGCTCCCTACCGTATGGTGCCTTCGAAGCCACGAGAGTTGTAGATTCAGATCGATGATCTGATGAAGAAGGGTTTTGTTCGACCGAGTGTGACACCATGGGCTGCTCCTGTGTTGTTTGTGAATATGGTGGATGGCGGTCTAAGGCTGTGCATAGACTACAGGAGGCTGAATCAAGTAACGATCAAGAATCTCTACCCTCTTCCGAGGATAGATGATCTTTTCGACCAGCTGAAAGGGGTGGGATGGTTCTCAACGATCGACCTACAATCTAGGTATCACCAGTTGAGTGTAAAAGAGGGCGACATCTCAATGACATCCTTCAGGTGCAGATATGGGCACTTCGAGTTTGTAGTCATGCCTTTCAGCATTACAAACACTATGTCTGTGTTCATGGGGATTATGAACTCTGTCTTCCGGGAATATCAGGATTAGTTCGTAGTCGTGTCCATTGACAACATCTTGATCTATTCAAGATCAGAGGAGGACCACGAAGAGCACTTGAGGACAGATTTGGAGGTCCTCTGATAGCACCAGCTTAATGGGAAGTTGTCGAAATGAAAGTTCTAGACATGAAAAGTGCACTTCCTGGGTCACGTAGTATCCGATCAAGGGGTAGCGGTGGACCCATCAAAGGTTGAGCCGGTTGTTTCTTTGGCAGCACCCAAAAACATGGCAGAGGTTCATAGTTTCCTCGGGCTGGCAGGTTACTACCGGAGGTTCGTACCCAACTTCTCTCGAGTTTCGGCGCCTTTGACGACCTTGACCAAGAAGGAACAGTTTTTCATGTGGAGTGAGCAGTGCGAGGTAGCCTTCGGCTATCTGAAGGATAATTTGGTTAGTGCCCCAGTGCTGAGACTACTAGAAGAAGGGGCAGCGTATGAGGTGTTTTGTGATCCTTCAGGGAAAGGCCTCGGATATTTGTTGATGCAGTGACATGGGGTGATCTTTTATGGGTCTAGGAAGTTACACCCTCATGAGCGTAATTATTCCATCCATGATCTGGAGCTTGCAGCGGTCGTTTTCTCCCTAACGTTGTGGTAGAATTACTTAATCGGAGAACACTTTTTGGTCTTCACGGATCACAAAATATTGAGGTATATCTTCTCCCAGTGGGACCTAATCATACGGCAGCGAAGGTGGATAATGTTTCTCCAAGATTTCAACTTCGATATATCCTACACTTCAGGAAAATGGAATGTACTGGCCGATGCTTTGAGTAGGCGGTCGCGGAACGATGTGGTCTGAGAGTCGGCAGATGCTTGGAAGGCGATGGAGGAGTTGGTTTCCTTCTACCTGGATGCGAGGATAGATAGTGGTAGAGGTTTCCTGCATCAGATGATAGTGAATTCTTCTCTATTGCGGAAAGTGGAGGAGTCTCAGTGGGGAGACCCAGAGTGCGAAGTGATGTGCGACTATGTTGACCAGGGCGATGCTCCGGAAGGGTGGACGAATGATGGTCAAAATCAGATGCTCTTCCGAGAGAAGATGTTTGTTCCCGAGGTGATACGTGTCAAGGTTCTTAGTGAGTTCCACAACTCACCCCTAGAGGTACACCCAAGAGTTTCCAAGATGTACAAGGGTATGAGAAGACAGCTTTGGTGGCCCGGAGTAAAGCGAGCAGTGGCAGAGTTTGTGGCCAAGTGCTTAGTGTGTCAGCAGGTAAAGGCTGAACACTGTGTTCCAGGTGGGTTGTTGCAACCTTTAGATGTCCCTGAGTGGAAGTGGGACGACATCTCAGTGGATTTTTTCACGGGACTACCCAAGGTGCAAGGGGTCTGCGACGCCAACTTGGTAGTGGTGGACCACTTGATGAAGTCGGCTCACTTTCTAGCGATTATGGAGTCGAGTGCAGTGGACGCTCTAGCACGAAATTATGTGGATGAGGTAGTGTGGTTCCATGGAGTTCCGAGTTCCATTGTCTCGGACAGGGATGCATGTTTTACCTCACGAGTCTGGAGGGGATTGCAGCATGCTTTTGGCACCCAGCTATGTCTTAGCACTGCTTTCCACCCCCAGACAGATGGGCAGACAGAGCGCACCATCCAGACCTTGGAGGACATGTTCTGGGCATGTATTCTGGACATTGGGGGATCATGGGTGCGACACTTTCCTCTGGTAGATTTCTCCTACAATAATATCCATCACTCTACCATTGGAATGGCTCTATTCGAAGCCCTATATGGAAAGTCGTGTTGCTCACCGGTGTGCTGGACTGAGGTTGGGGAAGCAGGTGTTCTTGGCCCGGAGGTGGGGCGGAGCACGATAGAGAAGGTTCAGCTTATACAAGAAAGGATGAAGGCGGATCAGGACCGGAATAAGTCATATGCAGATGATAGGAGGAGACCCTTGGAGTTCAAGGTCGGGGACCATGTGTTCTTGAAGGTCTCCCCTCGGTGTGGACAACGGATGTTCGACAGGGGAAGTAAGCATTCTCCCAGGTTCATCGGACCCTTAAAAGTATTGCGGCGGGTCGGTGAAGTGGCTTATCAGCTAGCGCTACCACCACCACTACTGAGGATACACAACGTATTCCATACATCGCATCTTCATCAATATCTACACGACGACTCCCATGTCATTGATTGGGGAGAGTTAGATGTCGAAGACGATGCGACCTTCATAGAATGACCAATCAAGATCTCGGATCGTAAGGATAAAGTGCTTCATGGATGAACCATCCCCATGGTTCGTGTGTTATGGAGGCATGGTGGCCTCGAAGAGAGAACATGGGAGCGGGAGGCCCAGTTACACGTTTAGTACCTAGAGTTGTTTTGACTTTTTTTTTGTTCTGATCATTGAGATATTGTACCTTGTGCTTTAATATATGAAATGCTTGTTTTTATTATCTATTAGACGATATATTCCTTGTTCCCTATGTGTGTGTGTACGAATGTGTGATGATGGGAAAACCTGAATGCTAATCAGGACGCATTAATGTGGATGCGATTAAACCCGTCCGGGCAAGTCAGTGCCGACCAGAGTGGATAATATCCTGATAAGTATGAGGGGACCCCCTAACTCATGTTTTGGACAGTGTGATCCTTGTGCTTGTTGTGAATGTTATGGTTGATAACTCTTGGGGGAGTATTCCTAGATATAGGGGGAGGGTTCTGTTCTAGCTCTCGAACAACTCCGGGGTTTTCCCCTAAGAAGTATCTTTAGAGCGTTGTTGTTTGGACCCCACTTTTCCCCTTTCTGGGTTGTTCTTACATTCTCGGGGACGAGAATAGTTTGAGAAGTATCTGATGTAATGGCCTGGGTTTTTGGAGTCCATTACTTAGTAAAAATCTGATGTTGAGGTGTTCTGGGTGGTCTGGAAGGCCATCCCAGCTTCTTGGTGACTCCAAGCAGTAGCCTTGGCCTACCGGTACCCTCGGCCTACTGGTAGACCTAGCCTACCCTTTCCCTTGGCGTACCGGTAGCCCTCGGCTACCTGTAGCTCTCGGCTATCACTGGATCTCAGCTACTAGTAGCTGTTGCCAACCGGTAGCTCTCAGCTACCGGTTACTGTCGCCAACCGGTAGCTCTCAGCTACCTGTAGCTATCACCAACTAGTTCCTCTTGGCTACCGGTTGCTCTCGCCAACAGGTTGCTCTCGCCTACCCCCACGGGTTTTCCAGTAGTGCCTCTTTTTTTGCAAAAATTCGTTTTTAAACCATGTTTTGACCCCTTTAAGCCTATTTTAAATCCCATTAATTCCCATTAATGACGTTTAATTAAATGATTGGCGAGGTACCCTAGTGTGCGTCGATTTAAACCGCCCCAAAAGGTGGGGACCCTTTAATAAAGTGTGGGGTATCCCAGCCACGTGGTAAACCCACAATCTCACTCCTTACGCGGTTTCGAGTTTTTCTCTCTGTATCTTAACAGTCCCAGGCGTGTCGTAAATCAGCCCTTATCAGCCTTTATAACCTAAAGGCTTCTCCCTAAGTTTTTTTTTCTCGATCACCCTGCGGTCAGAGTACCCTTCCTCCCTACCAGTTGTAACCCAGTGAGGTTTTCCTTGATCGTGTTCTGTGGAGCTCCTACTAATCACGCTGGGACTTAACATCGATCCTTGATCAGTCAGGTAGGGGTTTCACCTTCATCTCTCATTTCTGTGTATCTTGCGGGGTGGGTACGCTACTACTTCTGTAAAATTGGATGAACCTTACTTTAATAAAGATAATAAACGGATTCTAAAGAATGAAGGGGATGGGTGTGATCGATGATGCTTCTCTTTTTTTCTCCTCTTTTATGATTAATGATTCTTGAATTGTGCGGTCTTACACCTACTGAAAATCATGGTCATTGGTGGTCTTTCTTTGTGCACTAATAAACCCTTACCCCTTGTGATGTTTAAATAGATTGTATTTTGGATGTGAAACTTTTGATATGTAATGGTAATTGGTTAATTGCATATATTCGGCTAAATAAATTGGAAGTACCAGGATCAACTCCTTTTCTATGATAACCCTGGTTTAAGCCCATTGGAATTGAAATCCTGGAGTGTGTTAAATTTTTAAATCTGAAAATACCTGTTGGGTTTTCCTTATGTTGGTAGTATTGGTTTTGTTGTTTCCTCCATGGTTGGATAGGGGCTTAGATTGCTAGGGTGATGTGGGTGAGGATGGGATCCTCTCTTTGTATCACGAATTGGGGTGGGATCCTCATCTTTTGTGAAACCTTCTTATTCATAGATCTGGGAACTTGGGATTATATCTCACTTTGACCTGCTTTGGTTCTAATACTTGTAGGGGTCTCTCTTGATGTGTTTTTACAATAGAACCGGGTGTGAATGTTTAAATTTTTGTTGGGTGTACTCTTTCTTTGGCTTGTGTTTATGCTTACTAGTTTCCCAAGTAGGTGCAGAAAATTATTTAAACATTTTTAATGAACATGAAAACAAGGATGGGACAAATGGGGATTTGTTTTGATGTGAGTTGTGACTTGGGCATGTGTGTTGTTCTCTTCTCTTATGAATGAATAGTAAGGATAGTGTTCTTTAGGCTGGCTGAAGAAAAACCTAGATTGGGTGAGTTCTTGTTACTTATACATATACTTGTAGTTTTTTTGTTTCTTATTCGCACCCCACCCACGTTGAGCACTTAGTGTCGAACACCCCCACTTCATGGGGGAGGGTGTTTTTTCCAACACTCCTATGAGTGTCTGGTTATTACCTCCTTTTCTGATCCCTTTCCCGAATATCCCAAGACTCTACGGGTAGGCTGGGATGGACAAAAGTCCGTTATTAGCCCAAGAATCTTCAGGAAGGGTAGTGTGGTGGTTGGCCCTGGTGTGTGTGGTCAGGTGGTTTCCCAAGTATCATTGGGATGAGGCCCAGGTGTCTTCGGGCATGACAGTAGTTCTTGTAGCCCAAGTGTCTTCGGGCGTGGCAGTGGTTGTTCTGGCCTAGGTGTTTGCAGGCGTGGTTACGTGTGACAGTTGTGGCCCAGGTGTCTGCGAGCAGGTTAGTGGTTGTGGCCCAAGTTTTTGCGGGTGGGATGTGTGGTTGTGGGCAAGGTGTGTGCGGGCGGGATATGGCAGTGGGACTACGATGAGAATGACGAGATTGGTCCGATGCGTAGGATGTCTTCAATAACCAGTGGGAAAGTTGTAACAACCCGAGATTTTATAAGAAACATTCTTTTTAATTTCATTCATATCTTTTTTTTGTACGATACACCAAGATTATCTTGCGCTACACGCAACACCGTATTAGCTTGCAGTATACGCAACACAATTCTTGGCTCGTGTTACACACAATTTCATGTTCATTTTATAGAAGTTATTCTACATAACATTGAGTGTATATATATATATATTCAATGTGTAAATAAAATATGGTTGTATTCTATTATATTCAACAACCATGGAGTCTTTCACTACATGCAACCCTAACTTGGCTTGCATTACACGCAATCGCGACTTTCTTCGATAGCATGTGTTGTACGCAATATCGGGTTTCACTAAACAATGATATATGGTTACAATATTATTATTAACTGGCCGTTATGAATAGTATTAACTAAATTTTGAATTTTATAACATTATTATTCATCTTACATATTTTCTAGAACATGGTATGAGAACAAAATAAATTTTTCAGGTAAAATAAGTATTTTTCAAAAAATGCAGTTTTGCCGCCTTTTGATGGCGCACCCACATTAATTATAGTTTTTGACATGTTTATACGTTCAATTTGACAAAATAAAATTCTTCTATGGAATCAAGATATAAAAATTTACATTGGATAAAGTTTTGATATTTTTCTGATAACTTTCATATTTTAATGAATAGTAAAAACACGCTATATTTTAATTAAAAACAACTTTTTTCATTGTAATAATTTATATGGTTAAATTATAATATTTAATGGTTTTAATATATAAATAGAATATATTTTTACCATTTAATATAATGTCTGTCATTAGCATTGATTTTACATTGAATTCATAGGTTAAATGAGTTCAATCTTTGGCAATGTTTTAACTTTTAAAACTTGTTCACTTAACAACAAAATTAATTTTAAATTAATTACTGCAAATTCGGTGTTTTGAATTTTTTAAAATGGATTCCATATTTGGAATCAGTGGGTCCAAATTATGTTAATAGGTTACTTTTATTTTTTTTATTATGAATAGTAACTACGGTAATTTTTATTTACTGCGGTTAAAGGTATATAGGGTAATTCAAGGTTAAAAGAATATTATAATAATTCAAAATTACCTTGACAGTTGTCCTAACTGTATTGGATGAGTATTGGCCAACCATGGGCATCCTTGGGACGATTTCGATACCCCAATGAGCCACTTGGTAGTGAAAATGACAAATTGGATTAATTAATTTAATGTAAAGAGAAAATTGACTTTAACAAAAATCTTTTAGTAATTAATTTTTTTAAGGGGTTATATAAGTTATATTTTCGACTATAAATATTACTTGGAAATATAAAAAAATTACCTACATCATGGTATCTTTTTCATAATTTTTAGACATCAAATGAATAAAATTATTTATGACACAATAATGATGTAGTGTTTACCTCATTAATAAATGATTTAAATAAATAAGATTGTAATGATTAAAATATCATCCAAAACCTGTCCAATTCAAATTGGATGATTTTATTTCGAATATGAGTCATCTTATCTTCGACATTAATGTGTTTTTACCTCTTGAAACCGAAGATAAATTTATAATAAAATAATGTTTTCACACATTTCTAAAGAGCCGCTCCTCTCCCTTATAAAAGGAGACCACTTCTATGCAATTCCTCACACTTATCAAGCCTTTTGGCTCATCCAAACTCCGCCAAAATAAGCTCCCTACATCCCTCTAATCCCCCTTGAAGCCTTAAATTAGGCAGAAGACTCTCCAAGAAGTCCATTTGGTTCAAACCAAAGGAAGTTACCAAAATTAAAGGTAATAGTTTCTCTGAAGTTGTTTTCTTTTATTCTACTTCTACATACCCTAAAATAATTTTAATCCTTTCTTTTGTAAAAACACCAATATCCTAAATATACTAGGATGTTTTTATGAAAATTATTCGAACTACACTTACACACACCTCCATCTAATGGATGAAGAACATAATGTTTCTGTGATGGCAAACTAACGCCTCACGAAACGATGATTGTTCGATTTTCTCCTACCACCTCTCAAGGTGGACATTACGATGGAAAAATATTTATATATAATATATATTATTTTTATTATTTCCTTATTCTTCTTTAATTCACAATTATATCAAGCATTTATGGTTTCCACAGTTGGTAAATACGATAATCTCATTCGAGGAAGTGCGGACTACCGCCCCCTCAAAGTGATGTGATTCGTTAATACCTTATGTGGGATGTATAAAGGATGAGGTTAATGATATTATATATGATATTATACTGGAATTATAATATACCTATGTATCATTATGTTTTAATTCCATTAAAATAAGAAATAGAAATGAAAGTAGCGTTCATGCGTATGTACGGCTTACCGTCTCCATGAACGGTGCGTTTCATTTCTTACATCCATATGTTATGTACTATTATAAATGCTTGAATATGCTGGATATATAATGAATATATATGATATATAAATCATGATTTACATTTTTTAATTAAGTAAATCATTATATAAGTAATAATAACATCAAGAACAACAAGTCCAAACACGTATGATAAATAAGATGATTTTACCCAAAAATCTACTTTAACATTAATTTACAAAAGAATGGGTAATATAAAGTCATAAGTGAACCATATATGATATCATAAAAATGAATATGATTCTGTAATAAGTCAATGACATTATTTAAATCATTATATAGGAGGTTCGGAACCATACGAAGCATATCGGACCTAAGGTAAGGGATAACTTTTCCAATCTCGTTCTTATCCGAGATTGTTTATTCGTAAGTAATTACTGGGGTTATTGTTATCATCCAAGTCCATGTTTTCTAAAAGTGTTTTTATGTATGTTTAATGTCCTTTTTACCCATTTTGTCTTTTACTACATGATATGTAAGGAATCGTTTTTTACGTTACGAGGTACTTTTTGACTTTTCCAACAAAAGTACAAGAAGAATGTTTTTTTAACTTATACAGCATGAAAGGATTTTTACGATTTTATAAAGATTTATTTTCATGAAGCTTCCTCCAAAATATTTCATGACTATTTTCAAAAAAATCTATTTCTTTTAAAATTTCATGACGTTTTGTGAAAAGAAATTGATTTGGAAGAAGAAAGGATATTTTCCTCAAGAATTCATTTCAAGTGTTTTATCAAAACCATTTTTCTATATAAGATGACATTATATGTGTATGTTTCAAGTATAATGTCCCTATGATTCAAATGGTTTCACTTTTCTTATGTTGATATATCCATTTGTTTTATATGGATTATGTGATGATGGGATGATGTTTATGAAACCCATTTTATTATTTGGGTTATGATGAATGTTTCAAGTTTATTTTGTGGCACAAGTAAGAATGATTTCATTATGAGATGGGTGGGACCTATATATCCTTCCAATGCATTGGGTATATATTTATATCTCATGAGATAGACATGGCTGGAATGAAAAGTTAAACCAGTTTAGTAATACAGGACTGGAACGAGGAGTGAACTCGATTCAGAAAGGGACTTTGTCCACTAAGATGGTCTTGTCAGAAATGTCATGGATACTATGGAAATCATATCATGTGCTTAATGGTTTCAACAATTACATGTTTTATTCCCATTCTATTTTAACATGATTAATGTTCCCTTATGATATATGCCTTACGTACTTCCAAGATTCATGTCTTTGCTCAAGATTTTGATGTTTAGATTTTATGTTCAAGTTTTTTCAATAAAATGTTTATAGATTGTTTTATGTTCTCTATGTTTACCCTTACTAGGCATTTGAGATCACCCCTTTTATGTTTTCTTTTCCCTAGGATATAAATAAAGGTTTTAGGTAAGAAGAAAAAGGAAGATCTTTATTGGGAGATGTTGAAGATCTTTCACCACGATTAGAAGATTTTATTCCGAGTTTCCAAATACATAAACTATTACGGTCGTTGTGTTTATGTTTTTGTTATGTATTATGTATTGCTCAAAAGTAATGTAATGTCCATGTACGTCAAGCTTCGGGCCTCTACAGTTGGTATCAGAGGAAAGGTTTAGTCATCCTTTGGAAACTAGGATGCAAGAACTTTAGTGATATCCCTAGAGATATTTCTACGGTATGTCTAGGGATGTCCCTAAGGTTAAGTATACGTATAGGTTATAGTCCTAGAATTTCACTAATGATCTTAGAATTAAACCTAAGATGTTAGATATTGAAGGTACTCCCCATTTATTATGTTGTTTTCCCTTGAATGATTTTTTCCTCTCACAAAATTCTTTTTATGTTTTAGTCAATGGAGGGAACCCGAAGGAATTCAGTTAACATTGAATCCAATGGACAAATTGGTGACTATGAGCAACAAAATTGTGTAATGCCTAGAGAGAAAGATATTGTGATTATGCCGAATCAGCCATCGCGATATATGATTAATAAGGTGAAATTTAGTGGTATGCCTAATTCATCAAATAAGAGGAAGATAGACTTTTATGCATGTTTTCATGTTGAGGAGCATAAGGAAAGGAAGATTGAGATATCTAAAGAAGGTTAGAAGAACCTTGAGGAATACCTCAAATGGAGGGACAGATGTTATCTGTGTGGAGAAAAGGGCCATAGAGTGATAGATTGTTATGGACTTCAATGTCTTATTTGTGGAGAACATGGGCATTACCCAACTCAATGCCCTGACCTAAGAGGTTACATCTAAATCAAGGAAGGACTTATTCCATGACAATCATTGAAGTGGATGGTTTGAAGTGTTTGTGTATTGTTATTCAAAAATAATGTTGTTGATGTACTTTGATGGTATATTGGAATACCTATATATTGGTCCATTGTGGTTTTCCATAAGAATATAGCATTGGTAACCATGGAAAGTGATTGAGATATTTTTGGAAAGAAGATGATATGCGCATAATGAAGGGAAAAGGAGAAAATTAAATGTTTGACAATATTCACGAGCTTATGATTGATATAAGGACTAAGTGATATCATGGTTTTAATATATAGAATTTTGAGGATTTTGTTATCTGGAAATTGTTAACTTTTAACTGCATTCATGTTTTCACTAAGGTTCAATGGGTATTCATTGTTCAAGAGAATACATGATTAAGGTATTTATATGTTTGTAATTTGATAAAAAAGATATATCTTATGATATATGGGGGATAAATGATGGCATTCACGTGATTGTTATGTGACATTTCAAGTAATCATTTTCTTTATACTATGAGCTTGGATCGAAGTATTTTAGATAAGCCTAAATATTGGAATGGATTATGTTGGACATAAGTTAGTATTGTTTAAGGATAGAACTTTTTTGATATTATTGATGGGATGTTATAGTAATGTAATTTTAGAAAAAGGTTAACCTGCAGGATGGGCGAAAACCCATCGCGTTGGACAAGGCTGTGGGAATCGAACCCACAATTGAAGTGCGACATGCCTTTATCGCCTACCACTGGCCTACAGGAAGTCCCTGGTCAGTGGAAAGTAGTTTTATTTTATTAAGCAGTATGATAAATAAAGTATAAGTCCATTTTTGGAACCATATACGATTAATATCACCATAATACTGACTTATAACTTTTGCTAACCTTTTTTTTGAAATAGATGGAATGACCCATCATTCCATCACATGATCTGCTAACGCTTCACGAATAACAAACTCAACCTCATTTCTTTAAGAGATGAAGGGGAAATTGTTCAATTCACGAACAATAGTGATATTGTACAAAAATCATGTAAGTATTTCTTTTAATTCATCAACTTTAGGGAAATGATTTTGAAAACCAAAAATGTTGTCCTAGTGCTCTTATATCTGATGAATCAGATGGTACCTTAGATCATCATAAATTTTTGGCTTTGTGATTGATGGCTTTTTCATAGCCATGGTCTCTACCACTCTCCATCAGAACATGATGGTTAGATTTTTCTTCCATATCCATATTTTAACCTATTTTCTCTTATATGGAATCCCAGTGATGAGTTACTCTGGGTAATCATTACATTTCATACTATAGTTTTTAAAATTAAGTTTTATTATTCTTTTTTACGATGTGGGTTTCTATGAATAGTAAACGATTTATAACACTGACGAATTTCGAGGGCGAAATTCATTTTAAGGGGGGGTAGAATGTAACAACCTGAGATTTTATAAGATACATTATTCTTAATTTCATTCATATAATCTATTTTACGATACAACAAGATTATCTTGTGCTACACGCAACACCGTATTAGCTTGCAGTATACGCAACACTATTGTTGGCTCGTGTTACACACAATTTCAAGTTTGTTTGATAGATGTTAATCCACGCAACATTGAGTGTATATATATATATATTCAATGTATAAATAAAATATGGTTGGATTCTGTTATATGCAACAACAATGGAGTCTTTCACTACACGCAACCCTAACTTGGCTTGCATTACATGCAATCGCGACCTTCTTCGATAGCGTGTGTTGTATGAAATATCGGGTTTCACCAAACAATGATATATTGTTATAATATTATTATGAACTAGCCGTTATGAATATTATTAACTAAAATTTTAATTTTATAACATTATTATTCATCTTATATATTTTCTAGAACATGGTATGAGAATAAAATAATTTTTTCGGGTAAAATAAGTATTTTTAAAAAAATGAAATTTTGCCGCCTTTTGATGGAGCACCCACATTAAATCTAGTTTTTGACAAGTTTATAAGTTCAATTTGACAAAATAAAATTCTTCTTTTGAATCAGGATATAAAAATTTACATTGGATAAAGTTTTGATATTTTTCTGATAACTTTCATATTTTAATGAATAGTAAAAACAAGCTATATTTTAATTAAAAACAACTTTTTTCAACGTAATAATTTATATGGTTAAATAATAATATTTAATGGTTTTAAAATATAAATAGAATATATTTTTACCATTTAATATAATTTATGTCATTAGCATTGATTTTTCATTCAATTCATAGGTTAAATCAATTCAATCTTTGGCAATGTTTTAACTTTTAAAACCTGTTCGCTTAACGACGGGATTAATTTTAAATTAATTACTACAACTTCGGTGTTTTGAATTTTGAAAAATGGATTCCATATTTGGAATCAGTGGATCCAAATTATGTAAATAGGTTACTTTTATTTATTTTTATTATGAATAGTAATTGCGGTAATTTTTATTTACTGCGGTTAAAGGTAAATAGGGTAATTCAAGGTTAAAAGAATATTATAATAATTAAAAATTACCTTGACACTTTTCCAAAACATATTGGATTAGTATTATCCAACCATGGGAATACTTGGGCCGATTTTGGGACCCCAATGAGCCACTTGGTAGTGAAAATGACAATTTGCATTAATTAATTTAATGTAAAGACAAAATTGACTTTAACAAAAATCTTTTAGTAATTAATTTTTATAAGGGGTTATATAAGTTATAGTTTAGACTATAAATAATTTTTGTAAAGATAAAGAGTTTCCCTACATCATGGAATTTTTTTCATAATTTTTAGACATCAAATGAATTAAATTATCTATGACACAATAATGTTGTAGTGTTTACCTCATTAATAAATGATTTAAATAAATATGATTATAATGATTAAAATATCATCCAACACCTGAAAAATTATAATTGTATGATTTTATTTCGAATTTTAGTCATCTTATCTTCGACATTAATGTGTTTTGGAATTCTTGAATTCGAAGATAAGTTTATAATAAAATATTGTTTTCACACTTTCCTAAAGAGCCCCTCCTCTCCCTTATAAAAGGAGACCACTTCTATGCAATTCCTCACACCTCTCAAGCATTTTGCCTCGTCCAAACTCTGCCCAAATAATCTACCTACATCCCTCTACTCCCCCTTGAAGCCTTACATTATGCAGAAGACTCTCCAAGAAGTCCTTTTGGTTCAAACCAAAGGAAGTTACCAAAATTAAAGGTAATAGTTTTTCTTAAGTTGTTTTCTTTTATTCTACATCTCCAACCCCTAAACTCTTTTTAATCCTTTATTTTGTAACAAAACCAATATCCTAAATATACTAGGATGTTTTTATGAAATGTATTCTAACCACACTTACACACACCTCCATCTAATGGATGAAGAACATAATGTTTCTGTGATGGAAAACTAACGCCTCACGAAACGATGATTGTTCGATTTTCTCCTACCGCCTCTCATGGTGGCCATTATGATGGCACATTATTTATATATAATATATATTATGTTTATTATTTCCTTATTATTCTTTAATTCCAAATTATATGAAGCCTTTACGGTTTCCATAGTTGGTAAATACGATAATCTCATTTGAGGAAGTGCGGACTACCACACCCTCAAAGTGATGTGATTCGTTAATACCTTATGTGGGATGTATAAAGGTTGTAGTTAATGATATTATATATGATATTATACTGGAATTATAATATACCTATGTATAATTATGTTTTAATTCCATTAAAATAATAAATAGAAATGAAAGTAGCATTCATGCGTACGTAAGGCTTACCGTCTCCATGAACGGTGTGTTTCATTTCTTACCTCCTTATGTTATGTACTATTATAAATGCTTGTATATTCTATATATATAATGAATTTATATGATATATAAATCATGATTTAAATTTTGGAAGTAATTAAATCAGGATATATGTAATAATAACATCAAGAACAACAAGTCCAAACACGTATGATAAATAAGATAATTTTACCCAAAATGCTACTTTAACATTAATTTACAAAAGAATGGGTAATATAAAATCATAATTGAACCATATATGTTATCATAACAATTAATATGATTCTTTAATAAGTCAATGACATTATTTAAATCATTATATAGGAGGTTTGGAACCATACGAAGCATATCGGACCTAAGGTAAGGGATAACTTTTCCAATCTCGTTCTTATCCGAGATTGTTTATTCGTAAGTAATTAATGGGGTTTTTATTATCATCCAAGACCATGTTTTCTAAATGTGTTTTTATGTATGTTTAATTTCCTTTTTACCCATTTTGTATTTTACTACATGATATTTACGGAATATTTTTTTTACGTTATGAGTTACTTTTTGACTTCTCCGACAAAAGTATGATGAGAATGTTTTTTTAACTTATATTGCATGAAATGATTTTTACAATTATATAAAGCCTTATTTTCATGAAGCTTCGTCCAAAAGATTTCATGAATATTTTCAAAAAAAATCTCTTTATTTTAAAATTGCATGACGTTTTGTGAAAAGAAATTGACTTTGAAGAAGAAATGATATTTTCCTCAATAATTCATTTCAAGTGTTTTATCAAAACCATTTTTCCATCTAATATGACATTATATGGGTATGTTTCAAGTATAATGTCCCCATGATTTACATGGTTTCAGTTTTCTTATGTTGATATATCCATTTTTTTATATGGATTATGTGATGATGGGATGATGTTTATGAAACCCATTTTATTCATTGGGTTATGATGAATGTTTCAAGTTTATTTTGTGGCACAAGTAAGAATGATTTCATTATGAGATGGGTGTGACATATATCTCCCTACAATTAATTGGGTAAAGATTTATATCTCATGAGATAGACATGGCTATAATGACAAGTTAAACTGGTTCAGTAATACAGGACTGGAACGAGGAGTGAACTTGATTCAGAAAGGGACTTTGTCCACTAAGATGGTCTTGGCAGCAATGTCTTGTCTACTATGGAAATCATATCATGTTCTTAATGGTTGCCACAATTAAATGTTTTATTCCCATTCTATTTTATCATTATTGATGTTCCCTTATGATATATGCCTTATGTACTTCCAAGATTCATGTCTTTGCTCAAGATTTTGATGTTTAGATTTTATGTCCAAGTTTTTGCATTCAAATGTTTATGGATTGTTTTATGTTCTCTATGTTTAACCTTACTGGGAATTTGAGCTCACCCCTTTTATGTTTTCTTTTCCCCAGGATATAAAGAAAGGTTTTAGGTATGAAAAAAGGGAAGATCTTTATTGGGAGATGTTGAAGATCATTCACCACGATTAGAAGATTTTATTCCAAGTTTCCAAAGACACTAAACTATTACGGTCCTTTTGTGTATGTTTTTGTTATGTATTATGTATTCCGCAATATTAATGTAATGCCCATGTACGTCAATATTCGGGCCTCTACAAAAGTGGCACGGGGTACCCAAACATCGATGTGCTATTACTATAAATTACTTTAATTGTGCTATTTGGGGAGTGTGTCTTGGTGAGGCTTGGGTGGTTAGTTTCCTTTCTAGGTGCTTGGTTATCTCTTTTCTTATAGGGAATTAGTATGCCTCCTCACTTGTGCATGAGATTATTTGTTTTTTACCTACTGAGTATACTTGTATGCTCACCCTATGTATATAAAACTTCTTTGAGGTTTCCAGGAGGACTTTAGGGATCATGCGGGACTATACTAGCTTGGACCTTTGGGGTAGTTGCTGTTGTTGTTTTCGTTTTTCTTGGTATCTTTTTACGTTTGGTGTTTTGGGACTTGTATCTTTTACCATTGAACGTGCATATGGGAATGGATTATTTTCAGCCGAATTTTCACTTTTAGTTTTGGTGTTGTTGGATTTAGTATCTTATCTCCCAATCCTATTAAAAGAAAAAGGGTAATGACTTCCATTTAGTGTGTGATTTTATACCCTTGGTGCTGGTCGCCACTCCGGGACCTATTGAAGGCAGGTTTTGGGGTTCATTGTCTCTCCTTTAGCTTAAGAAGGAAGGGCCTGGCAATATACTAACCCTTTCCTCCTTTTGGTGAAGGTGGGTCGTGAAAAGAAGAATGTAATTTATTATAAAATGGTCATCTAATTTAATATAATTGAAATTTATGAAGAAACAATCTAGATTAAAATGATATTGAAACATATACCCTTACCCTTTAAGTTACTTTTGAATCATAACTCTCAAGAATGATGTAAATGGATTATAAAATAAAATATCATGAATTATGAAGTATTTGTGATATACTCTGAAAATTTTTAGTATATAAACCATTAAAAAAATAGGTTCACAAAAGAACATGTGTCTTAAAGAAGTATGTTTTGAGATGAAACCCTTACCTCAAGCTGAGAATTTGTCATGTATGTCTTTTAAATACACTATAATAATTTTATATAAATTATTTATTTTATAATGGAAATTTCTTAGGTTTAATATATTGTACATCAACCATTTTTTTCATTTTTTAATGGTTTGTTTAATTACTTATTCTGTTTTATCAACCTTAGGTTTTTTTGGATGCACAACTCACAATTTTGAAATGGCATTGGTTTATTGAATGTGTTCAAAGAGCAAATTATTCCATAATATCTAGAATAATAATCATGAACTAATTATCTTTTTTATACATAAATTATACCTTTAAATATAACCATTAATTATTTTAATCAAACATTTATTACATTGCAATCTTGGATATGGTAGGTCGTACCTACGCAAGTGTAATGTTTCTATTTTTCGATGATATCGATCGAAATGACAGTTTTATTTTTTACATTAAAAAATAATAATAATAACATAAATATCCATTTTTTTTCTTTAACAACTCATACATATATTATCAACGTGATGTGATAATAAAAAATTAATCGCATCGCTTCACGAAGCAGCAGTCCACCATACACATGAACAATGTTATCATTCTCCATGGATTGTAATTTTAGAAGGTATATGCTATATTAATTTCAAATAATTATTAATAATTCATGAATATAATAAATAAAATTTAACTAATCATAATTAATTTTTTTTAATGGATATTATAGATAATGAATTATATCAGTTCGTGAGTTGGTAGTCCCCCATACACACAAATGATTGTTCCATTTCCCATTTGATGGAAGATAATATCGAGAAATATTATTACATCAACCAAATAACATATTTTTAAATAATATATTATGGTTTTATTATATTTTAATATAAAATTCATATTTTAAAGTTAAAAATTAAGAATAAAACAAGAACAAGCTCATTGAAGATGATTATCATTGCTTAGGAAAACCTCCATTGGATCTCTTATTAAGGGCCATATGGATTGTCTTTTGGAAATTCCAGAAGAGGTAGAATGTGACAATGAGTTTTTTGGGGATATTTTTTTGGATCTATTAAACCAAAATTTATTTATAGTTGTGAATAGGTAAGTTAATGGGTGCCATTTTATAAATGAGGAGTGGTGTTTTTTAAAATACCAAAAACTGTTCAATAATGGGATGTAACTCTCAATAAAAGTGCTTAAAAAATTAACATATAAAGTATAAGTGGTGATATATTTCTTAAACGAACCCCCTCCACTAAATAAATCTTGTTTTGAACATTTTAAAAAATTTAATTCTAAGGTTACTCACTTTATCCATTTTATTTTTTTACCAAGGTACCAATTTTTTTTACAATTTTTACAATTCATTATGATTAAAAGTTAGGTTAATATTATTATATAATATAAATTATGGTTATTAAAAATATGTTATCCATTTATATAATTAAATTCACAAAATTGTAACATTTAAATTTAAAATATAACCCATAAGTTAGACGAAAACCAGTCTTTTGAAAATCGAATTTCTCAGGGAAAATATTATCCTATATAAACTATATGAATATAAATAATTATTATATAAATTTTAAATAAAAATGATTAATATATAATATAAAAATTAAATTTAAATAATTCCTCATTAAGATATATTTTAATTAATTAAAATGGATAAACATTATACACATTAAACCATTTTTTAGAAAAAATGAGATTTCATTCCTATGCATAAACTTATACTAAAATCTTGTATAAATATGACTTAAAAGTAAATAATTTGATTAAATATACTAATTAATACTTATTTTAATTTTAAATCAAATTAAAAGAATATTTATACTTTTAAATTATGTAATTTATTAAAATAAACGATATTTCTCCAAAATATGTTTTTTTCACTATTCACTAAAAATTCATTATTTTTTTAGAAACAAAATAATTTCAACCTATGTTAATATATATATTATAATATATGAAGTGGTGTTCAATTTATAGAATTAAATTTATAAAACTGTCTTAAATTAATTATAATATATTCTGAGGAAATCTATAAAAATATATTTTCAAGGAAAAATATTTTTTATAAAATAAAATATCTTTATTAAAAGATGCCTTCATATTTATTAAGAGTTTATAAATAAATTTATATTACATGTGAGCTTTATATTTATTTCATAAAGTATTTAATATAATTAATAAACTCTAATTTTCCATCTAGGTTATAATGGAAATGTGTAAATAATAATATATCATGGTTTATATAAGCTCGATGTTACTTGTCACATATACTCTCAAACATAGTTTACTTTTTAAAAATCATGTAGTGTTACAGACATGGAATACCCTATCAGGTGAAATAAACAAGACTCCTTGATGAAAATTGTCAACCTATGCCTTGTGATAAATCAATTATTCCATCTTTAGAAGGATAAAAAGTTGTTTTATGTTGAGAACCAAAAAATTCCAAATGAGCATAAAATTTGATAGAGAGAAAGTGTAAGAGGAATATGTGAGACCCTGATCTCTCTATGTTCTTAGTTTCTTAGTAATATCCATTACATAAGAAATAATATCCATAATTGTTTTTATAAAAATTGAAAAATGATTTGATATGAATAATTGATATTCACTTGTGCCAAATAAAATTGTCACAAAAGCCAAATATATTGTTATAGTACCTCTCAATATCACTAGATCTGTATCAGATTAATCTAGATACTCTTACACTATGTGAATAATATATGTTATGGATGCCTACAGATGAAAACCTTTATTTCTTAAAAATATAATTTCATTGTAGTGCATTTGGTTTCTGATGAGACTACACCCTAAGAGGGTAATTAAAGAAATTATAGGACTTTTTTAGGTAGACTAAGAGATCGAATGAACTATATAACTTTTTTATTTATTTTAAACTCATTTAAAATTCCATACTTTCCACATAAGAATAAAGTCAAAGAGCCTCTTCCACACACAACATAAGGTATTTATTCTTCATGCTATCATGATCCACCACTAGACTAATAATTATTATCCTTTATATTTAATTAGCTAATATAACTACCAAAATAAGTAAGAGTTACTCCCAAAAACCTATAATTACCATCCACTTCAAGCTCATATGTCAATTATCTTTCCATCATTGTGGTATAACAAATAATATTCTTCATGAAAACCTAATATCAAATATAATATCTAAGACCCACTATAAATCTTCACACCATTATCTTCTCATTCATCACTACCTTAATACTGAACTGAACATGTTCAAAATAATAGTTCATATACTGATTCATGGTCTTCTCATCCTGCTGAATGTTGAGAAATCTATATACTTCTCCAATAAAATCAATTCTGAATGTATTTTCACAGTTAAAATAACTCTAAACACTTTTCACTATAATCCATCATGCTTCTACATTATAACCATAGAATCCCCCCATCTATTGTTATGAGATTTAAACTTAAATGTTAGACACATCAACATTTATAGATTCCAGTGATTCTAATAACTCAAAAACAGCTCAATATTTTTCAACCATCCATCAATGTCTTTAGGTTCAATTGATCCTTGGAAAGATATTGGTTTTCATTAAATGAACTCTTGAAAATGTTCTCTAAATTCATTCCTTTGAGGTTCCACTACTATATCCTAAATGGTAATGGGTGCATGTGCATATCCCAGAGCATGGGCAAGAGACACCACTATTTCCACTAAATTATGATAAATTTGAGGGTTCTCTTACTAAGGTCCATCAGTAGATGCCTCTTAAGGGCTATTAAAATATATTATAAGTGTAATAGTGCTACACAACATCAACATACAATGCAAAAAATCATCATAAAATTTTCTCACATCTTCAATAATATCAATATATATATATATGAATATCAACTCAATCAAAAGGAAATCAAAATTCTAGGATTTCAAAATACTCATATCATGTTTTTAAAAATACTATATTTATATCAATTCACTTCCTAAACAAATCCTTTCCCAGATATCCAAGGTGACTTGTGTCTCACTATAATGAGTGATGGCAAGGAATAGGAACATAAGTAACCCTTAAGTACTGAAAATCCATCCTCATATCTACAAGGATATCTTATATTATAAACGTACATCGAGGAAATATATAATCATATATATTTTATAACGGTTTTTCATGAACCATACTAAATACCCTAGAACACTAATACCTGAGCTGACCCAGACATATCATGAAGGGTATCCATAATCCCCATGGGTTGCTTACTAGCACATGATATCAACAAAGAGAAGATATTGTATGGATTTATGACAACCAAATCCATAAGACAAAACAATGGAAGAATACCAATAGCCAGTATGTATTCCAAACACTCCGAAAGTAAAAAATTACAACATGTAGTTATATAAAAATCAACAAATAGTGAATCATTAAATGTAATGTAGAAGAATCCAACACCATTTCTTCAAAAACCAATATAATAGGTAGATCACATCCTCACTAGTCACCTCCATCACTCCAGGTCCCACAAATTGAGCACACCCAACACCTCCAAGTGGTTCTTCCCTATTACATGTACCTTGAATAAAAATTCTACATGAACTCATATGAAAAGGTAATGTGTGATATAAAAATTTTAGTAGGTTATCTCCAACTGTTCCATATGCAATTCCAAAACAATATACCATTTATGATTTTAATACATAATTATTAATTCATTTCATAAAATTTATATATTTTTCATTAAAATATTATTTAAAATCAATAATTAAATATACATTGAAATTATATTAAATGAATATTTTTTATAAAACATTTATTTAAAACAACCGTCTTGAATAGTATATTACTTTAAACAATGTAATTTATAATCAAGTCAAAAAAAACAAAGTATTGTGTCCATATTCCGAGAGTTAATTTTGTTCTAGGATCTTTGATCCTCAAACTAATCAATCATCAACCACGGATCAAGTATGTGTTCACACATAACTATGTTAGGTCCAATGGGACTAATCAATCCACATCCCATTCGGGATAATCATACCAATTTATGTTTAGATAGACTTTTCATTATCAATCCATTTCTAGGGATTCTGAGTCCTAACATGCTTGTCCAAATAACCCACTAACAATACAGATTCACATTTTCTTCAATAAATCTATCTATCAACCATGATAAAATAAATAATTTTAATTCAATTCAACAATAACAATTAAAATAACAATTATAAAGTTTTAATATGAATGTTCAGTTTCAACATTAAATAACAGGTTTTCATCAATTTTATGCCTTTTGATTAATTTTTAATCGAATGTTAATTTTCTCATGAATAATCATCAAATAATCTCCTCCAGTAATTTCCCCTTTCAAGGCATAATTTTTATCAAAATCCACCCAATAATTGAAATTCCATTGAAATTGGGGGTTTTCAAAATTTCCATTCACTTTTATAATCAAACATTAAATCACTTAATATCGGGGCTTCATAAAACAATTAAAAAAATATTTCAATTTATTAAAAAAATTTATCATCTCATTTATAGGGTAAAAACTTATAGAACCAAAAACCTTTACTCACACAATCAAAATAATCTCATAGAATAGGAACTAATAATGAATAATGATGGTGAAAAAGATCAAGGATAAAACCATATAATAAATATGCATCAAATAAAATATCTAATCCATCAAAAATATGAGGATTGACTACTCTAAAAGTGGAGATAAATATAGGATAGTGAAAGAAACAATCAAGAGAGAAACTACATACCAATGAGGGGTTGGTATATTTCACCAGTACTCAGATTCGCATGAGAAGAGGTTGGAAGAGTAATGAAATCCTCTAGAGAGCCTATAAAATCAATGAAATTTTATTGTGATCGAATAAGGGATGATTAATGGCAAAAATTGGGGTATTGTGATTATAATTAATTTTTTTCTGATTAAAATACCACACTCGTGGTTTACTAGTTGGGATTCATGGTAATTTATAAATGTTATTCATAAGAACACTCCCTTATAGGACCCTGTAAAGGGTGCATAGTTTTGTCTCATGGTTAAATGAAATATAAACCAACCGTGCACATCCCTCTATCCAAGGGTGTATGGTCTGAAGGTTCAGGTTACATGGTTTGGAGAAACCATATTCCCCCTCCCCCTCCAAAGAACCAATATAGGTTGTATGGTTTTCTAATCCAAACATCTCGGTTAACCAAACAATATGGTTACCATGCACAATCCTCTAGAACCCAAAATTTCTAAAAAGTCAACAAAGACTCCACAAAACAAGTTCCATTCAATGTATGATCAAATTAAGGGTGAAAACTACCAAGAATCACGTAACGGGATGCTAAAAAATTTATCTATGATCATCCATCATAACATGTACAACCATATGTGTTATACATAAAGAAATTAAACATATGAAATAAACATATGGATTTCCCATATAATGAAATAGGTTTTGAAGTTATGATGAATGAAATAACCAAGTGGTATATCATAATGAATTCCATTAATGAAGGTATTAGATAATCATTGTACGATTTAGAAAAATAAATAATCCTAAGACATGAAAAGTATGTCCAAGTGAATTTAATACACGAAACAAAGTGGATAAATAATTTTGTAAATTTTCTTTTTAATATGGGTTTTTGGAAAAAGGGTTGAAAATCATTAAAGTGGATAATGGAAAAACAGTTTCTATAAAAATATAAATGAAATAAAAATAGTATTCCATGAAAATGGTAAATGAATGAATCAATATATTGTTTAAAAATCATTTTTTTACATCAAAAGGGGTAATAAACAAAAAATGTCTCTTTAATTTGGTTTTCATAACGAAATAAATTGAGAGGGAAACCATAAAAACATATATATTTACCAAAATAATAAAAATCATAATAACATGATATATATATATGATATAAATATATATATATATAATATTGAGTAAATATAATAGAGAATATTATTATGATGTGATATATTGTAGGTAAATGCATGACTCAAAATAATGGATGGTGGTTCAAAAATTCCTTTAGATTTTTTTGGATTCATTCTATACTTTCACATAAAATAATAAATAATCAAATTATATTGATTAATTTCATAATTCAGAATTTTTTCCTTCTATATTTGATTTAATATAATTATATTATGTTTATTTATAACCATTTCAGTGAGATATCAATTTTTATGTTGTTGTTCGGAGGGTGTTTGTTTCCAAGTTCCAAGGTCGAATCCCTAGTGGGTAATTAATGATGTTCTTGTAAAATGGGACTACAAATATAGAAATGAAATGAAAAAAATACTCATTTATTTAATGAAAATAAAATTTTCAAAAATAACAAAATGTTTTCTGACGTAGTGATTATTCATTTAGTATAAATGTTATAATTATATAGTTCATTTATTTAGGCTATTTTACCGACCATCATGAGCTAGATTTGTTTTATTTAATAAAAAGGTTATTAATAGATTAAAAAACAAGAAATAATTAAAATTATAATTCTCAACATAATATTTAACCCCAATAATAAATTTAAAACCATCCTTGAATTCTGTGGTGTAAAACATAATACTTTTTTCATGGAGGTGGTCAATCCGCAATAATATGAACAATGTTTTCTTTTTTATAATGGGAGGGGAATATAAGATGATGTATGGTAGATATTACATTGAAAAAATAATATTTAATTATATATATCTTTCTATAATAACTATTCTATAATGTATGGGGTTTTTAGGTGGAGGTGGAATAAGAAATGAATTTGAAATAGAAATATTGAGAATATTACCTCTTAAATATCGTCTCATGATATACACCATAAAGTAATTTTTTCCCTTCTGGTGGTACCAAAATAATGATAACATGGTAAGTGGTTTGGAATATTAATTAGATAAAAAATTCAATATCTAGGGAATATAACATTTTAGGATGAGGGGTGGTTATTAATAAGGGGGTTATTGGTTTAATTTGAATATTATATTCAGTGATATTCTTTTTTGAACAAGTATACCATTATTGATTAATATTTTGACTATATATATTAACTGGTTAATTTTATTTTGAACTAATTGGTTTTTACATAATCCCATAAGTAATAGATCTATTATTTAACATTTAATGTCAAATACAGGGATTTTTCATATTTCACCATTAACAAAAAATCTATGTTTTTTAGAAAAATACAAAAAAAACATCATAAACATTTTTATGTGTAGATTTAGAAATTGAAATCCATTTTTATGATAATAAATTATTATTCATGAAAAATATAAATTTTAACTAGAATCCATATGTATAATAAAAATATCAGTTTTAATACTATGATAAATTTTCAGACCCTTTGAAAACATACTTATTTTCTCCTAAAATTTTATTCTAATTGTAATGAAACATGATATTAATTTATGAAACCATTTTATGAAAATATTAATTATTTCATAGATTTATATTTTTTGTTACAAAAAATTAAAACATGTATGTTTTACAAAAATACAACAACTTATTTTATTTTTAAAAAATATATTTACATGTATCTTGATATAGATATATCATATTCTCATTAGATATTCAAATAAAAATTATTTTATATTTCCATATGTGAGGATACTACTCTAATAGTTATGATATTATTCCAAATGGTCATCTTATTATCTCAATAGTTTAATTTTTTAAGATCATATTTTTTCCCTTCATTCTATAATTACCCCATATTTGATTAATTTTTCATTTAATTATATTTTCTATTTGGGTTGTATATATTTTAATATTGATGATTAACATTTCTTTAATAATATTTGGTTTCATTTTTCATGTATTTTTCATGAGTAATGTTATTATGAAGGTTCAAGAATATCCAAATTTTCATATTATAGTTTTTTTGTTTTTCATGTTCATCTCACTGTAATATTTTAATTATTATAGGTATATTTATTATCTAAAAGTAATTTTAGTATTAATATATTAAAATCTGTGAGGATTTTATTATGTGCTTCATTTGCCTTATATAATACTACATTATTATATATGGAATAGTTAAATAATAATAAGGGAAATTATTTTAATAACATTCTATGTTGTTAAAATCTTCCCACTTAAGAAATTTCATCCTTGGATATTCTTTTTAAAAACTAAGGTGAAAATTGGTGAGGATCTTTCAATTTCATGGTTTCCAATTGTTCCAATTTCAAATCCTATTACTTATTGTTCTACCATTATATATTTATTAGGTGAGATGTCTTCTTTCATAGAAAATCATCTCTATGGTTTATGATTTTCATCGGTTGACACTCATTAGAGGGATCATTTTCCTATTTCATGACCACTTGATTAAGCACATGTGAGGGATCACATATGAAGTTACATAATATGTATACATGTAATATGTCATATACTTGATTCTTGTTCATTGGGTATTCTAGTCACTAAAACATAACTATGATGTAATCATAAATCTCATAGGGTAGATATACATGGTACATAACATTTCATTATTCCAAAATCTCATGAATCTAATATATAGAGTTATATGGAGGAACAAACTATCTCCTATGTAAAACTTCTAATCTATTTGAAAACATTCACCATAGCACTTATATCAATTTTTTTGTTTCTATGATGTGTTAGCGAATGGTGTTTGATCATTTTTACAATTACCTCAATAATTTAAATCCCCAACAGATAGTGTTAAACATCTTCTTCATGACACATAGGTTTTTTATACCTCTTCCCCTAAACGGGTTCATATGGAACATTTGGAATCTTTAGTGGAAACTATTATTATATGGGAACTCAATCATATGATGACATTGATTGCATCCTCTTTTTGATACCACCATGCATGCTCTCAACATGTCCTAGAGTATATAGATAGTCCAATCATATTTTCCTTAGTTTTTGTGGGGATAATCCATAATTATGTTCATCTTGGTGTTATGACCATGTTGGAAACTTTTTTAGAACAAAAATTTAAATCTTGGATCTTAGTTGCATACAATAGATAGTGTTGTTACAAGAATCCTCACCAATTATTTGATGTACATCTTTGGAATTTGATTGAATAAGAAATCTACTTGAATTGAAATTATTTGATAAGTCACAGAAATATTATCCTCTATATCCCTATATAATTATTTCCAATTTATGAAATTATAAAACCAATGATGAATTTCATGGTGATGTTTTTCTATATCCAAGTAGGTTTTTTTAATAGTTGCATCATTCCCTTATACTATTGCCTCTCTTCCATCACTTTCTTATATAACATAGACTTATATATATATATATATATATATATATTTCATTATCACTTTCATTGTATTTTCAATAAAATTGTTCTTCTGGTTATCTTGATACATTTTCTTGATCAAGGAGTGGCTAGGGTAGGTCATTCTATGTACATCATTCAACAACTCCTCCCTTATCTACGACATTTATGGTATGAATCGTCGTTATCCAAATCATAAATCATATCCTTCATAAATTTTTAACTCTAAAGATTTTACTACTATTATATCTTCCAACATATTATATATTTTTTCTCTAACCAGCATAGAACCATTTATATTCTTTACAAGGGATGGATGAGAAACCATTTTAGGGTGAAATACTGATGTTCCTTCCACTAACTTATATTTCCATCAATTATAATTCCAAGAAGATTATATCTTTTTCATTTCCAATCATGGTTTGGGTTAAAGGATCCTTTCAACATGGATAAACAACCACATTAATCATCCCCCCTATATGTTAGTGGATTTAACAGTTATACTCCTTTATCCTTAATAATTTTCTTCATTGGTTCATATTAACCTCTTTGTGTTTGAATATATATTTAAGTCTCTTATGATATGTATATATTTCAAAATTATCCCCACAAAGATAAATCAACCAAATATGTATTGTGAATATGAATTCATACCCTTATAGATCATCCATTGGTTAGTTCTACTCATGAACATTAACATTGTTTCAAGAATAATCTATCACTTTTTCATGTTGAATTAAAACATAGTTAAAAAAGTAATTAAAAAATTTTTATATACCATTATTAATTCCCAACATGAGAAAACCATGATGAATATTATAGTGATAAGTCTCCTTTTTAACTCCATTAATCATCATACATTTTCTATTATAGATTACCATTATAACCTTCTAAGTCATGTTATTTTGTTTCATTAAAAATATGGAGTAATTTTTTATGAATCATTAGTAAAACCAAGTTATTCCATGAAAACTACAGATATCCATTACAAATCCTAGTCTGATCTACACATCAATTTCCTTTTTCTTAGAAGGGTCAATAGATATTCATTTGGGGGTGATAGAATTACCAATGTAAGATATTTCATCCATCTAAAAATCACATATAATATACATTTCTTATATCTTTTCCTTTCATAAAGTCATTTTCAAGGTATTAAAATGCGCATAATGTCCCACCATACTTTTAGAGTGTATCGTAATATCATCTATAAAGATCGCCATTAATTTTTTGAGATAATATCTAAATACTCTATTCATTATGTCCATGAATATTTTTGGGACATTAGTGAGTCTTAAGGGAATCATTATGAACTAATAGTGTCTATATCGTGTTTTAATGGATGATTTGGAAATACCTTATTTCATCATTATTAATTAGTGATATAAAAACCAATGGTCCACCATATAGAAGTAATGGGACCCAAATATATGAACAATAAAAACATCAATCTGTGGTAGAGGTTACTAGTTATTTATTGTGATATTTTATAGTTCATTATAATCAATGTATAGGTCCATTAACACATATTTCTTTTTGATTAAGAGGATCAAGACACCCCATAGTGAGGAGCTGGGTTATATGAAACCCCTTTTTAGATCACTTGTAACTTCTTCTTCAGTTCATCAAACACAATGGTTTCTAATATATAATTATTTAGGGATAAAGGTAAGAATTAATGTATAATTTCAATTTATAACTCAAACTCTTGTTGAGGAGGAAGACTCAGAAACTATTCAGGGATCACATCAGAATACTCCAACACAATTTTAATGCATTCAAGAATATTTATATCATTAATCCTAGTAATTTGAGCCAAGTATTATTTATCATAATTTAATAATATCCAGTCATGATATGTGTATTTATATGATGACTTGTTATTTGATGAAATATCTTTGTATCCTAATAGTTGATGTTGTCTTTATATAAGGAAATCCAATACATGACCAAAATAACATGAAATACCACTAAAGGAAGTATGGATAGCATCATTTGGAGGATCATTCCACAAACATTAATTGGGAGAGGATTTATATTCATTAGATTCAATAATTTATCTATTTATTATTAATACATATATCTCAACTGAGATGTTTTGAGGTTGTGTTTGAATAGTTATAATAAACTTGGTTCATAGTACAAAGTATGTAGAACAATAATCATATTGTTAATTCACTATTATTGAAAGAAATAGTGTACTTATCACCACATCATATATAGGATCAATCTTACTATTAGTGATGAAATATTCCTTTCATTTCTCAAAAGGCCTTCACGTTTTTTCTCATTTATTGTCTCTAACAACCCTTGGATTAGAGAATCGCATTGTTCAATTAATGTATTCCATATAGTTAAAAAATATAAAACATGATTAGTGTTAATTGGGAACTTCTTTTATTTCATTTCATTATTTGTATTCTTCACAACCCATTGAAATTTATCAGCCTGAAATTCTACTTTTCTATAGTTGAAACACCACATTGTTCCATTGAAAATGTTTCTGGGATACTTCACCCCACATTTTTGACATCTGAGTGGCTTGGTTTTCATTCCAGCATTTTATTTATCCATTGATCCTCTATAATTAAACTTGGTTTTATTATTATTTTTCTCTAGTCTCATAAGGCCACTAAGAATCTCAAATCTCCATATTAGCCTTATTGGAGTTATAGAAAATATCTTTATAGCTTCCAAAGTCTCAGATCATTAAAAAAATTCATAGACATTGATTTAATATAGTAAATGTGTGTTCAAAATTAATTTCAGTGTTTATCAAAAAATCATTAGTGTATCATGTAATCCTTTTGATGTTTTCTACCTATACCTTAATAGAATCGTCATTCTTTTACATTAATCCTAGTAACATCCTATCTATTTTTAGATAGTGCACTCATGGAAAATATTTACGTAAAAATATTTTGGTTACTACATTATATTCCCTGAAATCAATTTAATCATTGGGAATTTTGTCCTATATATATCTCCACCACATATCGGCTTCCCCTTAGTGGTGATAGATTTCCGATACAAATTTATCTTATGAAGAGAAATAGAGAACAAAAAATATCTACTTAGTTTGGGTAATAAATTGTTATGTAATGAGGGGATAATAAGATCCACTATAGTTAGGAAATCTATGTAACATTAACAACCCAACAATAACTTTTCTTTCATAGATGTATGAGGGTGTTCTATACAGTTCATGTTATTATTCATAACTTCAATACATTGAGCCAATACTTCCTTAAAAATATAATATCACACTCCCACCATGTTCAACATATCATTATGGAAATCATCACATTTCCAATCACACTAGTTTTTGGAATTATTCCTCATATTTCCCATCTTTAAATAATTAACTGAAATATTATGTATGGAAGTACTTAAAAATAAGAATATTTGTAAGGAAAGGTATCATCAAAGAATTAATAACACAAAAATACATGTGTATACAAAATTATGAGTCTCTATGTTTTAGTATATGTTATATATGATAAGATTTCTATTTGGTATTGTGACCAAACAATCTATTAATGTCCATCATAATGGTTCCAAATAATTTTATAAATTTTCAATATCATATCATTTGAGATTTTCAATCCATATTTGCAGCAATATGTCTTTTTCATGAACAAATTACAATTAATAGTAATTCTGAAAGATCTATTTTGGGATTATTACCTCTAGGAACATATATGATATCACCACTTCAACTTGTAATATCTAGACTAATAAATAATTTTATGGAACCTAATCACTTTATACTTAAAAAACATTTAGGAAATTTTCATATAAATAAACCTATCCCTAGTGATTTTACAAGTATATTAATTTCATAATACTAAAATATAAAAATACCTTTATATGTTACCAAATATAGTTTCCCAATCCTCTTACAAAAATTATTATGTTATTTTTTAACTAAATATCTAATAAACACATCGAAAATATTTAGAGGCTTAGTGTTGTTAGAATTCTAGGTTCATGAAAAATAGAAATGAGACTAAAACATAGTTTTTTATTCCTCATATTGATATCCTTAATCACTTTAATCTCCTATAACTACATATGATGATATGGGGAATAAATAAAATATGGAGTGATCTAAAAATACCAAAAAATGGCACAAACATTATGAATAAGTAGAACATATGAGTCAAAGGTATAACATGATATCTTAAAAGAAAATGATAATGAATAAAAAATTGATGAATGGAAGAAAGTACATGGAATCATAAAATCATTCAAAATTGGAATTTAGTAAAGCATAAAACATTATATAAGCATATTTCAAGGCTCATTGTGAATACTACATATAACGGTGGATTGAGTCTCATCATATATTAGGTTTACTAAAAAATATCATTCATATCAACTACTGAGACATAAAAATTACCAACCCATTAGATAATGTTTTGTCCAACCCCATCATAATATTTATATTAATATCTATTTTACATAAGGAAATAAAACATAATGTAATAATATAAGTATTATTCATGGAAATAAATGGGATGAAAAATCATGTTTTATAGAATAACTAGTGGAATATCATAATGAATTCCATTAAGGGGTTAATCATACCTAGATATTCATAGATAAAAATGATTCAAATATAGGAAAATGAAATACATGTAAATTGAATACATGAAAAGTAGTGGAGAAATAATTTTTCAAATATTCCTTTTAAGAGGGATTTTAAGAAAAATAGTAGATAGTCACTGACTAGGGAAATGGAATAGTAATTTTCATAAAATGAAAAATTAAATCAAAAGTTATTCCAAAATAAATGTGAAGTTCTACATACTATCTATGGTTTAATACACTATAATAGGTAGTAATTGAAATGTGATAAGAAATGGAGAAGTTCCCCTTAATTGGGTTTTCTTAAAGAATAAAATTGAGAGGTAAACCATGGAAACATGTATATCCCTAAATGATAGATTTAATGATGGCTATATATGTGATATGATTATATATAAAAAATATTTACGAAATAATAGAAATAATATAGTATCATAGTGTGTTTTAGAGGGAAAATTCATGACCCAAAATAAAGGGGGTTGTTTGGAAGATTCCTTACATTGTGTAAAGATTTATTATGAATATTAACATAATGTATTAAATAATAAAATAATATTCATTAATTACATAACTCTGAAAATTTTCAATCTAAATTTTATTTACAATAATTATATCATATTAGTTTTCAATCATTTCAAAGAGATATCATGATTAATTATGTTGTTCTGAGGGATTTTATTTCATGGTTCCATGGTGGGATCACTTGTGGATAATTATTGATGTTCTTTTAAAATGGTAAAAAACTCTAATATTGAATTGAAATAATATCCATTTCCTATAAAAACACCAATATCGTACAAAATATCGGCAATTGTTCCCGTATAGGGATGATTAATTTAGAACAATCATTGTCATTATATGGTTATTTCATTTATGCAGTTTTTTCGACCATCCTATAATGTAATTTTTATTTAATTAAATGGTTATTAATAGATTAAATAACTTCATATAAATTATATTATACTTATTTTCATCCTATTAAACAATTATATTAATTTTATAACCATCCATGAAGGTAGTGAAGAAAAAAAAGTAATTTTTTCATCATGGTGGGGAATCTACCATTATAAATATAATGTTTTAACTTTTAGAAATTGAGGATAAGGGAAGAGGATGGATGGTAGATATTAAATTTAAAACCCCAAATTCTAGAATATATATGATAATATACATAGTATTCCATTTTAAATTTGTGTGTGTGAGGAGGATGAAGTATAAGAAATTAATTTACAAGAGATAGATTGAGAATATTACCTCATAAATTTAATCTCTTAAAATACTTGTTGAGGAACTTTAGTAACTGATTTTGGTGAGACTATAATTATGAGTATGTGATGGGGAGGGATGGTAAAATAATCAGATAACAATTTGGATGACTCTATGGATTATAACGTTTAAGGAGGAGGGTTCATAATGGGTGGAAATTATAAGGGGTGGAGTGGTGTGTTTCTCTAAATATTATATTCCACCGATAATTATTTTGGATAAAAATTTCTAATAGTTATAAAACTGTTTACCATATAATTTAGACGGTATATATCAGGTATTTGACTTTTAATTTTAAATACAGTGTTTTACCTTATTTTATTATGGACCAAATATTCTACAATTTTTTAGAAATACAAGTAATAAACATAACCATTATTCAGTGTACAAATTTCAAAAAAGAAATTCATTTTAATAAAATAATTTTATAAATAATATTAATTTACTTTTTAAAAAAATACCAATTTACATGAAAAAATAATATATTAATATTTTGTCAATTTTGGAACCTTGGAAAATGTATTTATGGTCTTATAATATTTTGTTATGATTATAGTGAAATAAAATATATTTTTATTTACCCATTTTATGAAAATACTTTTTTAAAATATATTTATATTTTTTATAAAAATGAAAACAAAACATATATCCATTAAGAAACTACAAATATTTATTTATCATTTTTAAAATATACTATTACTTATATGAACTTATAAATTTTTCATAATTTCATTTTATATGATACCTATAGGGACCCAGTATTTTTTACATGGATATTACATTTTTAAAGATGAATATTCCTTACATTACACAAACTCAATAATGCTAAAAATAATTGATTAGTTCCTTTAGAAACATTGAACCTAATAATACAATATGATGAATGATATTAAATATTCCCCAAAATTATCATCCCATTTAGTACCCTAAATAGAAATCCCCAAAATAAAACCTTTATTCCTAACCTAGGTAAAGGAATTAAAAGAAAGGCAGAGCTTATATTATTTATATAGATAAACAATGGAGATATATAAGCATAAAATGAAAATAAGGGTATGAGAATATAAACCTACGAATTGAATAAAATCTTACCAGGCATATTAAATATCATAATATTTATTTACTTTTTAAATGTTAGTAATCTATAATACTTGAATAATGAGTAAATAAAAGAACAGGATCCATGAGAGTGTATCATTGGCATAAGATAAAGGATTGTTTTAATACACAAAAGAATAGATAATTATTTCCATTTTAGTCAATGATCATTAAAAAGGATTTCATATTATAATGGTTTAATTTCCCAAACAATCATAGTAGTCAAGGTTCACTCTTAAGACCATCATAGAGGATAAATTCCCATACTGAACTTGGTTAACTCCACATTCCATCCCTATCTTACTGAACTAGCTTCACTCCATGTTGCAGTCTTATCATGTCGAACATATTTCACTCCCAATTCCAGTCCTATCAATCTCATGAGATAAAAATATTTACCCAATGAATTGGAGGGAGATACAGGTCCCACCCATTTTTAGTTATTATAATGTAACCATATTATTTGGTTGTAATGTAACATCATTCCATGGAATAATGTAACCACCTTCACATTATTAAAATCATGTATATGTGTTCTAAAAGATCATAAAACATTGTCAATATCATCACCCATTAAATTAAATGGTTTTCCTAGAAATTTATTCATATAATAATATTTGGAACATAGAAAGGTTTCATAATCATCTCAACATTTCATTAGAGCGTAACCTTTTAGAATATAAGGGTTTCACAATAGGTCTATCATTGAATAACCCATGGAAGAGAAACGAAATTAATAAAAAAAGTCCTCCTAAAAATAAACCATTAAGATTAATAATAACAATGTAATCCTTTGTTCACATCCCCAGTAATGCATAATTATATCAAAGGATTCTATATTATATAGGGAATGATTTTTAAATATCACTTTGAACATTTCATAAGGAAAATTGAATTTCTTTGGAAATTAGTTTTTTAAAACATAAAACACTTTCAAAATCATTTTATATGAAAATAAAATTGAAAAGTTATAATGGAATATTTGAAAATAATTTAAAATAATTATTGAGAGAAATATACATTACACTTAGAAAAACATTTTTAAAAACATAAAACATTTTCAAAATAATTATCTTTTGAAAGCATTTGTTTTAAATACAAAAAAATTACAAATCATAAGGAAAACATATTCCAAGAAAATAACATTTTTAAATATTAAGTGAATATTTAGATAATTTCGCGGGCATGATAATTAGAAATACTATATTCATGGGGAATTTTAAAATCAAATATTCTTTTCACATTTATTGTAAAACATCAAATAGAAATTGTATTTAAGAAAGACGTGAACATTCCTTTCAAAAAAAAATTAAAAAGTAAAACATGTATAAAAATTTATTTTAAAAACATTTAAATAAGTGATAAATTCATTTTTTAAAACACTTTCATAAAAATTGGCTTTGGAAGAATAATGTTTTTCAACTGAAAAGACTTCTTTTCTTAAAAACTACTTTTTGAACTATCTATTACATAACGGGAGGAAAATGAATAGAAAACATTTATTATACTAAAATAATGGTATGAGAATAAAATTAATAATTTTTTAGAGATATATAACTATATTTCTTTATTATAATCATAATCATAAATAATCATGATAAACGGTGATATTATAAAAATATATATTACCACTTAAGTAACATTGAAATATAATCCCCCCCAAAGGAATAAATTTAAATGAATTAAAAAATATAATGCTAATAATTAAAATAATGATATTAAATTTAAAAAGATATTAACATACACCTCATAAAACCACATAGTTTCATAATATAACTTATGCCTAAAAGAAGTAAAATTGAGATTAAAAACCCCCACAGATTTGTTAGCTTCTGAACCATAAATCCCAAAAATGTGAGAACCTAAAATAGATATGTAAAACCCAATAGTATTTAGTTTAATAATAATAGTGAACATTCATGTAAATAATTTACACCACATAAAAAAATATTTTGTAAATATGGCATGTGTCTCGTTAAATTAATAAGAGAGACAGAAATCCCTTACCTTATATCATCACTTATGTCCTACACGTTCATAACTATATTATAATAAATATAAGTTTATTATAAATATATTTCATAATAATATTTATATATATTATAACATATTCACTTTTCATTTTACCTTTTATTAAAGATTTATTAAAAATTGTGCCTTGAGGTTTTGATTAGGGTTATAACCTCTTTGTTTTTCATATATGTTTTTGATTGTTATATATTTTTTCCTCTTACCTTGATCTTGGTACCATTATCTAAAAAATAAAAACCATGATATGAATATCATATCGATTTATTATATATTTATATATAGTATTAGATAAAAGTTAGTTTCAGAAAATGAAATATACCATTCATGGGGATGGTAGACCTTACGTATACATTAACATTATTTCCATTTTGTTATTGGATCAAAATATAGAAAGTTAAATGATATATTATCATTAGATAAAAATTTTCATGTCATATATATCATATATTTCATTAAATACCACCTTAATACCTTCCATGTAAAACATGGATGAATCGAATCACTTCACGGGCTGTTATTATGTCGTACAGACGAGATACATTATCTTATTCTCACAAATTGGAAATAATAAATGTTTATGTTACATAATATTACCATAATCATATAATATCATAAATAACATATATAAAAATAGAATAAATAATTAAAATCATCTTTTATATGAGGTAATTTAAAAAAAATTACATCATTTTGTGAAGCGGTAGTCCTCCATACACATGAACGAAGATATTCTAGCCCACTTAATGGAAATGGAGATAGTTTTAGGTAGTTTCTTCCACATAAAAATATACCCATATATGTTGGATAATAAATATAATATATAATAATCATATAAAAACAATTTATGGTGTGGAGGAATAAATGAAACAAAAAACAATCATTGATCATTGTTACCTTATATTTGGGTATCCTCTTTAGTTTTTCACTAAAAAAATATATAGGATAAGATTATTCCAAAAATAAAGATTTTATGAAGAGGTTTGAAAAGTTGATATGTGATTTGGGAAGGTATTAGGGGAACAAAAATAGTTTTATGGTGTGAAGAAAAGAGGATATTTGTGGCCTTTATAAATGGATAATGGAAAAACATGGTATTTAAAAAAATTGACTGCTCGCATGTTCTTCATACTTCAATTATAATAGCTCGAAATTTAAAATATGGATATCATATTACATAGCGTGTATTATGAGAAACACCAAGAATAGATAGGAATAAAATAAATTGATGCTTTATGTAATATTTAATATTTTAAATAAATTAAATCTATGATATAACCTTTAATTTTTTAAACATTGAGTTAGATTGTTTTACATTCAACAATGACTTTCATTGTGATCATATGTTACATGCAAGGCAGAGTTTCACCGAATACTATTAATTTTATTATTGAAAATAAATATTTTAATATATCTATTAAATGATATTTCATTAAAAGTATGGACTAACTTTTGAAAATATATGATTGAATTAAATGGTTAAAAATTAAATATAAAAAAATAATCATTAATGAAATATAACTGAAATGACTCTATAAAAACAATTTTTATACACCTATAATAATTTTATCCAAATAAATTAAATTAATTAATAATATGGAATGATATAAATAAAATTTATATAGTATATATTCAATAAAATATTTTTTTCATTCATCCAATAGATTATATAGGAGCAAGATAATAATAAATACAATTTTATGCATAAAGAGAAGTATTTTTCTAAGGAAATTTTTTCTTGCTTAAATTGGTGCACTTGTTTTAATAAAATTAGCACATTTATAAATTTTATTTAAAAAATTAACCTTTATTTTTTAAATCATAATGTAAAAATTATGTTATGTAAAACCCTAGGATAGTAATGTTATTTATTAAATGAAATGTGTTTTCAGTTATGTTTTTACCATATTATTTATGCACTTCCTTCCTAGTAATTGATTACATGGAATGTGTGTTTGTTTATTTAACTATCCTTATTGATTATTCTCATTAATTAAATATTTATTCCATTTCATTTAACTATTACTGAGAATTTTACCTCACCCTTATTTTTTTACTTTCCATAAGAATGCATAAAGATAACTAAAAATATTATGCAAGGATTATCTGGTGTGAATAATGTTACTTTCAAAAAAAATAGTTTCTAATTTGTGTTTTAATTTTAATTCAATACTCATGAATGTATTTAGTTTACCAATACTACTAAAGTATTTGTTACTTTGGGATGTGAGTTCCTTTTATTTCATTCAAATTCCATGGTAATAGGAATTGTCTATGGTATTTTGGGGTAAGGGTCATTATTTTCGGCAACCAATAAAGGATTGTAGAAACCATGGGAACTAGATTTTGGAAAAAAAGGATTACTAAACATAACCCTAAGATATAATTTTAACATAAGTATATATGAACATCGTAATATTTGTGGGAGATAGATATTATGTGGGTCTTCCTAACAATACATACTTTTATGGATACCTAAAGTTGAAACGGTTCTAGAATAGATCTACTTATGATATATAATTTCAAAAGGGAATTATCAGTCTTGATTTTAGTTTAACCTATTATAGGAAAATGGGGCTAACTTTTCTCCTATCCTTAAACTCATGGGGGATATTCATATGATAATTCAGGCATTATTTATAATACATTATGGAATATTTAAATAAATAATGAAAATGAAGGACCCATGTTAAACCATTAACCAAGGAAGGAACTCTATGGAAATAATGTAGATAAATTATTTTTGAATTTGGTATCAATAATTAAATTGGGAATGTATTTTATAAATTTTATTTTGGATATAAGAATCATCAGACATCTAAGGATTGTGTTAAATTTTAGAAGAACTTGTATCTTCATTAGCTTATGAGTTTTGGATACCGTAATGGGTTATGAGCATAATATTTGAAATTTATTCAAACACTCAAAGGCCTATTTTTAGGATTTCTGTGATGATATCCTGCCAAGATGAAGGACATTTTTGGAAAAATATAGTGCAAGTGTATATATATACACATATATATAATTGTAAAAATTATATGAGGAATAATTCCTTTAAATTTTGTAGATATAATATTAAATGTATTGATAACCTTTAGAGTTTATATAATTAATAATGGCATTTTAATAATAGTAAAATATTTTTTTGACTTTGTAAAAATATTGAAAAGCATAAAAAAAGATTATTAAATGATGAATTTCATTTATAGGATGTCAATCATAGTTTTCGTAAACGTAAAAGTACTTATATTAATATAGTTTAGAAAAATTAAAATCATGATATAGGTGAAAACTTTCTATATATAGTGAGGCCATAGGGTTTGAACCCGCAATAGAAGGACGATAGGGGTTTAACAAAAACAACTGACCTATGTAATGTCCTAGTTAGTATGTCAGTATTTTTAGATAAATAACTGATGAATAAATATTAATTATGAACATATATTATGTAATTTGAGGTTTTGAGTTTATTTTATTTACTATATAGGTTTTTTAAAACAGTTAGATGAAAATAATTTTAACTCTTTTATGGTTCTTAGTATCCATTAAAAGTGAATTATAGTTAATTAGGGATAATAAATAATTTTTGGGGATTAAATTATTGTAGTAATTTTATATAGGGTAAATTTATAAATTAACAACCAAAGGAGGATATTTTTTTCATGAAATAGAAATATATCATGTAAGTATTTTTTCATATATTTATAGGTAGTAAATTTAATTCTAAACATTCATAAAATGATCTTAAAATAAAAATGTTTTCATATTAAATTCATATTTTATGAATCAAATGATCTTTTAGATCATCACATGTCTATGGATTTTAGTATCTAAACTATCCATTTACCATTCATTATGTTATCAATGATGTGATTTCCTAACATGGGCGCCACATGCTAGTGCCTTGAGCTGGTTGGCCATATGAAGTCAAGTGTTCTTCTCCATATACCATAGAATTTTACATAGTGGCGAGGGTATAATATATATTACATGGGGGTATTATACCCTCTTCATAAAATAATAACAACAATACAAATAAATAAACAATATCCAAAGAAAAATAAATAATAACCAATATAATTCCATCATAAATACGTACCTGGGTCGCATGATAAACCACAATTGAAAAAAATACCCAAACCAAAGAGGAATATATTTTGAAACAATGTATGTGTAGTTTCAAATGAAAATAAAAAAATAAAGACACTAATATCTCCCAATGGGTCCCTCCACTAAGTTAGGTTCGCTAATCCATTCCCATTCCCAACTCATTCTTCTAACGTAAAACTATATCCATTATCCTGTCATAGAGATATGTAGGCTATTTGAGTACTGATCAGGTATCCTAAGTACGGTGTGAGTAAAACTCAGTAGGAAACCCCGAACAGAATCTAAAACAATATATATATATTCAATAATAGTGTATGAAGTTGTATAAAAAATAATTTAAATGTGATAGAATAAGTAATTTTCAAATTTTTTATTCTTTAATTAACCACATAAATTTCTCAGGTTCATGATGAAACTCAAAACATAAATACATGCTTCTTCTGAAGATTGTGTTTGAACCATTCTCAAGGTATATCACTAACCAAATAACACAAGGGTTTTCATCTATCATTTCATTTAAATTTAATTTCATGGATACATGGGACCATGGTCCAATGCTAATATCATGGTGTAGAATGTCTTTTCACAGCACCATGTGGGTATTTAGAGCATATGTCCCTATCCCACCCCTCATTAAACAATCAATCACAAATGGGAATTTGGAGAGTCATTCCATGTCCCGAACTCGTTTATCAATCAATCACATATGGTTATTCAGAGCATCCATTCATACCCCCCACATTATATTATCTTCCAATCACATATATCAAATTTATCGCATTTATCAAGGTTAATCATCATTAACACTTTCAAAAATTACACAAATAAAATTCACCATTTCAGTTATCAATTTAAATATGATTCATGACTTTATATCACGTGGGTAACATTAAAAATCCACCATTAAACCTTTTATCAACATTAAACTATGAAAACCATTAACCCTTCAAGATTAAGTCAACCATCCATTAATTCCCATTATAAATAAATTTATAAACACATTAATCATCCATTTTAATAATAAAAATTCATAAAAAATCTATTAACCCAAGTTAAACCCATTTCAATATCACTTTTAAATTCAATTATCCAATTAAATTTCGGATTAAATTTACCAATCATGGAAATTCAATTTATCAATTTTATATACCCAATTAAAACAAGACTATGGGAATTGTTATTTATACCACTTACCTCAAGATCATGGATTAAAATTTTCCAACAGTAAATCCTTAAATTGAAATGGAATAACCATTATCGGAACAGCTTGGAAGATCTAGTACCAAAATATAATATTGATATCAAGGGATAAGATTCATTAAAACCTAGATCTAAACAATAACCAAAACAGGGGAACTTCTTTCAAAAAGGTGAGAGAATGGAAAGAAAATAAGGAATGGAATGAAACAAAAGAAAAAAGATTACCAAATATCATAGACAATTTTATTAATTACAAAGATGAATATATATATATATATATATATTATTATTCTTCCTATGTTTGAGTGGAGGAAGGTTTCATAAAGGAATAAACCCATAATTAGCCACATGATACTTTTAGATTTACTACTTGGGAAATTAAAGAACATGTAATTCCATTACACATCAAGCAATCTTTTATTTAAAGGGTTACACTGAAAAACTAGTCTTATCATGTGATATTATCCCTATTAAAAATTTACATATGGTGTAACCCATTCACATGACGTATAAATTTTCAACAGACTTTTTTCAACTACAAAATTCTACTAAAAATATATAACCACCTAAAAAATCCTTCCAATACAAATTAAAACCCTATATAACCCTATAATAATGAAAAATAAAAGGGAACTGTACCCATTAAAATAACAAGATTTTAAAATTGACATAAATCACTCTCAATTATTATTTATGCTTTTCCTCCATGCCTATATTTTCAATTTCCACTTATATAATCTTATGTAGAAACCTAGTTGTTTTTTTCTATATGACTATTTTAATTACATTTCATTATTATTAAGAGAATATATTATAAAAAAAATTATGATTTTGGTATTTCAACAATGTATATTTCAATTATTATAACCTATATTTTTATTGTTCAAAAAGAAAGGATTCTATTTATTTATGGTGGGAAGAATATAACATCTCAAAATTTTAAAATATGAATATCATATTCAACATTGTGTGTGACATGTGACACTAAGAGTAGAAAGGTATATAATAACATGAGACTTTTAAATATATTTTATATTTTAAATAAATTCAATATATGATATATCATGAAATGAATGTGACACTATGTTATATTTTCTAACATACAATAATGACTTTCATCGATAGCATGTGTTATATACAAGGATGAGTTTTACATTATACTATTAGCATTATTATTTAGAGTGAAAATTATATCCATGCCCTTAAATTCCTGTTCATGATTATTATTAACAAAATTATGAAAATATATTATGAATACTTGGTTTACCAATTCATTATAAATGAAAATAAAAAATGACGAAATATAAATGAAATGCATTTATAATAAAACAATTTTAATAAACCCAAATATTTTTTGTCATAATATATTAAATTAATTACTAAAATTTAGTTATAGTAATTAAATTTATATATTATATATTGAATCATATGTTTTTACATTCATCTAATTTATTTTATAGGCATAATATAAGAACAAATCAAATTTTAGGCATAAATTTTTTTATTTTTATAAATGTAGTTTCATATCCTTATAATAGTGCACATGTGTTAAAAATTAATTTTGAAACATTAAGTATTATTATTCAATAAAAATTTGTAATGAGTAACTTAAAAATTATCGTACTATTATTTTTTGTAATTTTTTTGATATTTTTCATTTTTTGATGAATAGTGAAAATACAAAATTTTAATTGAATACATCATTTTTGTTTAAATAATTTATATGGATAAATTATAACTTAAATTTGTTTTAAAGATTAATTAGTTATATTATACATAAATTAATCTAATTTAGTTTATTTTATTCAATTTAAATTTTAATTATATATAAAAACTTTGTGAATGTTTGTATATCATTACTCTAAAAATCTGCTTTCTCAACACCTTTGTTAGATTAATTTTAAATCACATTTTGTCTATTATTTTAATTTAATTTGGAAAAATGGATTAAATATTTTTATAAAAATAATTTTTAATTTTTAATCACTTCAATTTTTTTTTTTACCATAAGTATTAATGAAATTAGCTAATATTAATTACCCTGATAATGAGAAAAAAGAGTTCACTTAGTGGTTAAATATATAATATAAGGTGTATGAATAACCCCTAACATTCCAAAAAATATTTCTAGACATATTTATACCATTAAAACTATATTATAAGTTTTTTTATTATGGAAACCTCTAGTTAAGTAAAAACATGGTTACACCTACCTTCTTTTTTAAATTCCAAGTGTGTCCATGTTCTCACTTATTAAAGGTCATCCCCTCTCCAACTTCCTCACACCTCTAGAACCACATTCATTTGGCCCATACCTATAAAAATTACTCCCAAATATCAATACCCTCATATTATAATATTTATCATATTCATAAGTCCAACTTAGGATGTAATTAGTGTGAATATAAGGAGGATAACCAAAGAAGATGTAATGTCTTTCTAAAAGCATTTTTGAATTATTTACCTCTCCAACTCCTTAAATTATTATTATATATTTAAAATAAAATAACCTCAATATATTAAATATAAATATATGTTTTTATGTTATGGTTATGTTCTTAAAATTTACACACATCCATAAAATGGTTTATGAAATCATCATTTGTGTGTACTAAGGACTACCGCCTCGCGAAGAAATGTCATTTTGTTCCATTACAACCTTTCAGGGTTAATAATAATGATTTAAAAACTATTTATATATCACATATATGATATTTATGATATATATATTCTTATATAATTATTTAATAACATATATACCTTTATTTTATTCACTTTTTGAGAATACAATAATGTTGTTCATGTGTACTGCGGACTACCGCCTTGTGAAGCGATGTGATTCGTTAAATATTTTAACTGATTTTATTAAATATTTTTTCACTAAAAATAATTAATATATATGAAATAAATACTATAATTAATTATATTATATATAGAATAATTTTCTTTTATTCAATTTGACAACGAAAATGGAAATAGCATTCAAGTATACGTACGACCAATCATCTCCAAAATGGTGTATTTCATTTCCTATCACAAAATTATGTTGATTACTATAATTACATATTTAATGAATTTATATGATATTTAAATCTGGTTTAAATTTTTTATATGAGATAATCAAGATCTACATAAGAGGAACAAAAAATAATAAGTCAAAACATACTCAAAAAACAAGGCAACTAACACATGAGGCAGTGAAAATAATGAATGATTATTTACAAATGGGTGATAAGATTTTACAAAAGAATAATATATAATCTTATAAATATTAATATGGTTCTGATTTATGTTAAGAAAAATCGGGAAACAATTATACATGAGGTTAAATACAATTGAACCCAAAGGATGTGTACAATAATGGATTTTGTCTCAATTTTATTTCATTGTGTCATTTTGTAATGTTATAAATACTGTGTCTTATCTCATGAGTATACTTTACATTTGGAAATTAATATAATTAAATATTAATTATTCATGGTATATTGTGTTTAAATTTTAATTACTTCACCTAATGATATTTGAACATAAAATTTAACATCTGGTGAAGCAATTTCATTACACAATTCATTCACATTGAGTCATATTACTTCACCATTGTCATTAATATTATATGATTTTTTCTATAATGAATTATACTATATATTTATGAATATACACTTTTATTATGTGGATTTATAGGGGATGCAAAAAATTCATTTATTTATTAATTATTAATTCCATATTATGACACTTTTAAGGGCTCATTTCATAGTCTCATTTTTATAGAGATTGTTTATTCTTGATTTTACATTAAATGAAATTATGTGATCATTGATTAATAAACCATTTAATTTTTTTATCTTATGTTTATTCATGATATTTTTCAATTGATAGTCACATTTTCCCCAGCATTTTTACAAAAAATTATTAATACAAGGTTTTAATAAAAACATAATTCATTTCTTTATTCGATTGGAAATATGTTTTCTTTCAAAAAAAAATAAAATGTTTTTCTTCAACCTATTAAAAATAATTTTTTTAACTTATTTTTGACCTGTTTTTTATTCTTAATAAAATTAAAAGTAACCTTCCTTTCTCTTTCTTATTAAATCACTTTTCTATCATTTTTACAATGCACAAGGAATGTTTTTTTTCCTTGAAGGGAATTAACCGCCAACATTTATTCCTAGATTCATTTTCAATATTAAGTATATATTTTTAAAGAAATTGATTTTTAAAATTATCTTCAATGAAATAGATTTTTCAAAAAAATAAATATAAAAATGATATTTTTCCCTAGAATGTTTTTAATGATATTTTTATTGTATTTATATTCATCAATGACAACAACCACTATTCTTACTCGAATGGGTATATATTTTATTGATACCATACATATTATTTTTTTTGATTGATTATGATTGTTATTACCATTGATAATATTTAAATTATCTTCCGTGAATCATTTTTATATTAATTGAATTCCCCTTGATTTATTCACTTTCTAGTGACCATTGAAAATTAAAATTAACAAAAATATTCACATTAGTTCCGATGGATAAGACTTTTCCTAAAATGTAAACCATTTTTAAATATGGTGTATACATTAAAAATTATTTAGGTAATTTTAAAAATATTTATAAATTTGTATCCTTTACTGAATAAGGATATTTGATAAGTAATATTGTTACTGAATTAAATCAATTATTCGATGTATTATAAATTATCTGGATATGAAAGACACGAGTTAGAGATCAGAAAATGAAATCCCTACAATGTATCACTAATATCATGGGGATGAATCAATTGTATATCCTCACCTAATGCATTTAACTAAGTATTTATTAAAATATCATGAGGATGTTTCATGATGGTAAAAGTACCATGTTCTTAGGAAACATGATGTCTGATAATAATTCATTTCCTTTATTCAGTTTTAGTTATTAATATCCATGATATTTTCACTATAAAAAGTATATGAATTAATTTTATTCATAGATAATTTATTAAATGGAATGATATTTAGTTATTATAATTTCCATTTTTAATATTCCTTATCCAAATTAGATATTCATGTTATTTATTAAATGGAATGTTTTTTCAATTATTTATCAAGCCACATTATTTATATACATCCATCTTAGTTATTGACTATAGGGAATGTGTCTTCAGTTGTTTAAATTTTCATATTGATTATTCTCCTTTATTCAATATTTATTCTATTTTATTTAAACCTTACTGAGAATTTGAGCTCATCCTTATTTTTATTCTATTCACAAGGAATCCATGAAGTTTACTATGGATGTTATGTAGGGACTTGTAAGAGTGAATAATGTTATATTTGAAAAATTATGACTTAAATTTTTTATTCATTTGTAATAGGAGAATCATGTATGTATTTAGTTTACCACTACTATTAAACTTTTCATTCCTTTGGGGGAGATTTCCTTGTATCTTATTTCAATGTAATAGATATAGGAAAGTACTCTCGAAATATAGGGTTAGGTCACCACATTAAAATGATAAAAATTGATCATTGTCGAACCATTCAAGAGTTATTGTAAAAATATGTCTATCCAATAGTTTTTGTAAAATTTAATTGGTTACATTTAACGATATATTTTTAGTCCTACCCTGGTAAACCTATTTTTACCTAAACCATGTTAATTAATTTTTATTGTATTGAAAATTAATTTTTGGTAAAAAAGATTAATTTAACATTGTAGATAATATAAATTTAGAATATTAAAAATATGGAATAATTTTTTAGAAATTCCATAAAAAAGTGGAAATTTTAATTTAAAATTTATCTTATGGATGCAATGGGAATGATATTTTCATAAGAGAAAACACTCAAAGGTTTACAATGTGTTTATATCAAGGATCAAGATGAGATTAATTCATATAACCTAAATTAGATTAATGGGTGTATGGTTTAATTAATTATACTTTAAAAACAATTGAAAATATAATGTATCTTAATAAATTTATTGAACAAAAAAATTAAAATTCAATTAAAATTCAGTATTTTTCACTATTTATCTGAAAAATTAGACTTTTAAGAAATTTCTCCAAAATATACCCAAATATAAATTTCAAATTTTGATTAAAAAAATTATTTTTTTCAAATAATTATTATATTATTGGAAGAAATTACATTTAAAACAAATCCTACGCGCTCTATTAAAAACAGTTTTCCAAGAAGTATAGTTTACAAGAACAAGATGATTTTTTATTAACTCTATATCAAATAATTATCGTTTTGTGAGTATAAATTAAAATTTATTAATATATAATACATATATATTTCATTTAAAACATTATTCATCTTGTATTATTTTATTTTATTAAAATAGGAAATCATTATTCACTTTAAAATAGGTTTCAGAAAAATCATTTTTTCAACCCTAATATAAAATTATACTAAAACCCAATATAAAGTTGATTATGCATTACTAATGTGGATTAAATATAAATAGAGAATACTTAAATTAATTTAAAACATAATGGTACATTTAAATTAGGTAATTTAATAAAATTAAATGATAGTTTTACAAAAATTAGCATTATTTACTATTCTATAAAAATAAATATTTTCTAAAAAATCCCAAAAAAACACCATATTTTAATATTAATGTGATGATTTAAAAAATAATGTTAATTTTACCAAATAAAATTTATAAAATCTCTATAAAATATTTTATCATAAATTGAAATAATTATCATTCTTGAAGAAAACAAATTTTTATGAATATAATTACATTACCAAAAATTAAATGATAATTTACTATGAATTTAGTAATAAATTTATTTTTAAAAGTAAATTTTTATATATATTTCATAAAGTAGTTAATATAATTCAAACCCACTTATTTAACGGCTTTGTTATAATGGTTATGTTTAAATTTATATTAATTCGTGGTTCGCTAAATCATGGGGTCTTATGTCTTGAATGCTATCATTGTTGTGTCTAATAAAACCTAAACTTTATGTGGTGTATAATCAAGGATATATTGATTATTTCATCTAAAACATGCTAAAATTAGTCTGTCTGGTGATGAAAAATATTTTAAATATTAAATTTAATTGAAATTTTTTTTCTTAAAACCTTATGGTGTTACAATAACCGAATAAAATTTTACACTTCCATAGGTGAGGATACTTTTCAAATGGTCATGTAACTATTCTTAAATGTCATATTAAAATTTTAATGGTTATATTACTATTCTAATGGTCATATTTGTAACAGTAATATGGTTTTCCTATATATTTAAATCACCTTGTATTTCAATCATTCTTCATTCAATTATATTTTTTTCAAGGTTATACATATTTTCTTTTTAAGGATAATTATTTCATTACTAATAATTTTTTTCATTTCAATACTATTTTTCATTACTACAGTTATTATGGTAGTCAAACATGTCAAAGTTTTTGTATTATAGTTTAATTTTTTTTTCTATTTTTTCCCATTGAATTATTTTTAAGTGTTATAAATATATTTGTTATCTAAATGTAATGTTCAAATTTATATAATAAAATGTCGTTAGATTTAATTTTGTGTTTAATGTAATTTATATAATACTACATTACCAAATATGACCAATTATATAATCAAAAGGGTAATTTATTTGATAAATTTATTTTTTGTTACAATGAGTCATATAGAGATAAATGCATAACAGGTTTCTTTCTCATAACCTGTAAATCAATGTTTATGATTAAATATATATTGGATTCTATTAATACATTATATTTAGTTTTGATAAAAAGAATTAAATTTGAGAGGATAAATTTTCTCCAAGGAGGGGAGAATGTAATAACATGGTATTGTAATCTATATTTATTTTTTTAAAAGAAAACTACATTCGATAGCATACAGAACATGTGACACTAATTTTAATCTACTGGTGAAATTATATTATTTGAATAATGCTATTATAACGTAGTTATTGGATTGAAAGGTATGAAATAAAGTGGAAACATTATTAATAAAAATTATAAATTCTTAGTATAATGAAAATAAAATAATATATTTATAGTAAATAATTACTCAATTTTCAATAGTTTCATTTTGTGCCTAAAAAATAAATTTACTTTAAAAATGGATTTTATTTCATTTCTTAATTGGAATAGTGGAAAATAAAAATTTTATAGAAAATTATCATTTCTTTTATATTATTTAAAAGTACAATATTATTTTTAATTTTTTTTAAAATATAATTTTTCCAATTTAATTTAAAACAATACAATTATTTTCACTACAATAGACATTATTCTTAATTTTAAAATGAAAATGTTTTTGATACATACAAATTCATTTTTCATTAAAATAATTTGTCACCACCTTTTTCCAGTTTATTTTAAATGTAATTTCTACCACATATAGAAAATAGATTTTATATAATTGGTTCTATGATATTAATTATACAATAAAATTATTTTAATGATGAAACTATAATTTTTTATCATCACGTATCATAAAAATTGGTAAAAAACAAAGTTACCAAGTAAATAGTTAAAATTTGTTAAAAGGGTTAAACTCAATTGATAAGGTAAAAAATTGATTAAACATTTTCCAAATACAATTTGAGGATTATATTTAGACCCAATCACATCTTCAATTTGATGATGTTTCATTTTGGAAATATTTCTCAAAATTAAAAATGTAATATAATTTAATCTTTTATAAAATTCAAATTGTGCCCTCTCTGGAACTTATAAAAGGACATCATACATCCTCTCTTATGAACAATTAATGAAACTATTAGTTCATCCAAATGCTAAAAAAATACTATCCTAACATACCTCCCCACATCCTATGAGTTTTTATCATAATACAATCATAAGGGGCTTTAGTAATAATGTTAAGGTTATTCTCTAATTTAAAGGTATAGTTATTAATAGGGGTGTTTATTTTTATTTATTAATTTACCTCATACAAACCTTTCTAAACCATTTTGATATAATATCATCAGTACCTCCCATACACATAAATGATATTATGTTTAGCATATAACAATTTTTATTGACATAACCACAAAATTGAAAATAAAAATATTTTTCATGCATACATAGAGACTACACCCTCACGAAGAAGATGTATTAAATTTCTTAGCACCATATATTATGGTTCTTACTAATGATGGTTCCAAATTTAATAATATGATATAAATGATTTAATTTTAATTTTTTAATGTAAAATAATTTTTCTAATTATCTATTTACAATCCAACCACAAATAAAAGTATTGATCATCGGTAAATATGACCTACCATTTCTCATACCACCTTCTCACCCTTCTCTGACCTTGCCTTTCTTCTCCATTTTATACAATCATTATTTGACCAAAATTTCCTGTTCATCTATGTGGTTTCCCCCATTTCTCACTGTAATCCTTGGAATTCAATATATCTTAGGCTTTCCAGAATCTAAACATTTGCACACGCTTCACGAATGGTCGCCCTTCGGTTAACACCTTTGAAAATTTCATGTTTGGTTTAATGGAATTTCAAGATCGAGTAACCATAGGGATTCATGATACATGTTATATGATGGTTACTATAGATGCCGAAAAAGTCTGTAACTACCAGAGAAGTTTCGAAATGACAAAGAGAAGTCATATTCGGAATCAGAGGCCCGGTCCGGAGGCCCTGGAAGGGGTGCTCGAATTAATGGAGGGCTGGTGCGAAATAATGATGTGCGTGCGAAGCATCCCCCTGATTCGCGAAATCGAGCCGGTGGTGCGCGCAATTTTGCGCGCCCGGTTCCGCGCGGTGAAGCCTTGCGCACCGACTGTTCCCAGCGCCTAAGATTTCACGGGCCGCCTGGATTCCGCATCGGCAGGCGCCTATATATAGAAGGAGGCCCCAAAGGGTTTGGGGTTGTGGAATTCAGAACGGATCTCGTGCGCACAATTCGGACTCCCCCGTGCGCAAGATGATTTCCAAGTAATTCCTCTTTTCGCGGAACCTTACCCTGGGGTTTGCCTTTGCGTGCAACTGCACTGGCTTAAGTGAATTTTCCCACTCCTCCGGGTTCTTCCTTTGCGCGCAATCCTTTCCCCGTGCGCGCAATCCCCTTCTGTGCGTGCAATCCCAATTCTTTGCGCGCAATCCCATATCCGCGCAATCCTCTAGCCCTATTGCATGCCATCCCTGTGTTTTGCGCACAAACCTTCTCTTTGCGCACAACACCCAGGACCCTTTACCTTGATGCCCCTTGGCTTCCTCTCCGCGCCGGCACCTAATGTCTTCCCTGCCGTGAATGTGCACCAAGCGTTGTTTTCCCATACGACCTTCCAGGATCGTACAATGTAACATCAAGGTCCCTTGGGCGGTGTTTCACATTGCGTTGCTTTGACTTATGATTTTTTACATAGGCACGCTAACGGTTATTGCTTCTTCTCATAACCATGCTAACGTGGACCGCATGATGGTTCTCCCTATGGCCCCCCTACAATATGGACTTGCTGATTCCTTTTCTCCCACAGGGGGTAGAGGGTGTTGGGCATGTAATCCCTAGGGGTGTGGAGCGAGCGCACCTCGTCCAAGCTGCAAAACATTAAACTTTTAGCACCTTGTCCTTAACACATGACGTTAAACTGTGGTCCGACCACGTGCTTCGCACACAGGGTCCCCCCAGATCGGACATTCATTACGCCCACTTGTCTCCACGGGAATGGATTATTCCTCACATGGAATGAGATCCTTCTTGTCGGAGTGGCGTTTGTCCACGGGGGAAGGGCTACCTTAGAGTGTAAGCCCCTAGCCTCTCTTACAGAATGTTACACCCATGCACCTCCGTACTTCCCCACTGCCAAGGCCAGTGGAGTCCCTTTCCCAATGCACTTTGTCACACTATGGGCCTCTAACCTGGAGTAATCCCCGACACCCAGGGCCTCTAACCACGCATAAGCACCTGTTTCCTCTTTGGGTCGCTCAACGAGTAATCCCCTTTCCGCTTCTCATGGATGCACCCTTTGCGACGTGATCGTCTAGTCCCTGCTGCCTCTTGTTTCTCACACCGAGCATGACTCACGTGGGATTACAGCACGCATTGACCATGACATCCTCTTATGGTCCACCTTAGAGCGTAAGCCCCATACCAGCAAACTACATGGACATTGATCCATGCTAACGCATGGTACGTAGGAAACCTCCACGAGGATCAAGCCCACCACCCAGTCGTTCCAACTTCTTCACGTCGGTTCGCTAACTATCTAGGCTACCTCAGAGCGTAAGACCCAAATTCATCATCCCAACATGACGATAAATTGTATTCCCTCGTCCAGCATGATATTAAAATGTATGCCCTCATCCCCCGTGACGTTAAACTGTATGCCCCGAACTACGCGGACTTTGATTCCCTGCCATGGGGATATGTAGGAAGCCTCTATGAGGTTCAATCCCATCACTCCATCACCCTTCCTGATCCTTACCTGGGCCGCCACATCCTGTTGAGATCATGCCACCCCATTCCACTCCATAGTATCCGGGAAGCCGCCCACGTTCTGTCTCCAACATCGGTGTTCCCCCTAGGGGGTCCTTCAATCGGATCCACTCCCAGTGTCCCGATCAGTCCGATCCGTCTCCGAAAGATGTTAAACTCACGGCATACCCCGTGTTAAACATGGGAAGCTGAGGAATACCTCAGATGGTACAAAACCCCACGCGTTCGTTGTGGGATGCCTCAGGCTTCTGCACCTTCGAAAATCCCTATAATAAGGGACTAAAGACAGACATGCCAATCCCCAGCGTCAAGACGCGCCGACAACACCCCAGCATGACCATTCTCCTCACCGAAGGTTTCTGCCCCAAAAATACCCCTTGGAGCGTCTTGACAGAAGCAACACAATTAACTGGAATCCATGCAGATATGGCATCAGGAACGATCTTCACGAACCCGTCTTAAATCTATGAGGGAGACCCGAACTAGGTGATGAGCTTCGAGGAGGAATCCACGGAAGAAAGAAACGACATCCCATCATCCCGGTTTCGATCAAGGAGAAGACGTCCCTAAACAAGGAACGGATGTCGCCCGCCTTTGGAAAGTGGGAATGCAGGGCAACAAGTTGTGCATCCTCCCATGTGTTGCGGACGCGTGCGTGCGCGCCCCGGCATAAAAGCGACGGAAACAGAAAATGGTGAACCCAACGTGAATGCTCTTCTCCTCAATACGGAGACTCGTAGTGTTTGGGGTTTCAGAAGATTAGCATGTCACCAGGTCCGGGCACCTATCACCGGGACGTGAAACCTGCCAGGGGTTGAGGTAGTCAGGATGTTGATCACTCTGTTCTGCGATGTCGTTGGCGTGGATCCCTCTCGCCAACCACGGGAGACGGAATGACGTTGGGCTATTGGATGTCGATTTCTCTTCCTGTTAGTACTAATGGGTTCATCTCTCTTCTTCCAAGAATCATATCACTACATCCGGAGCTCGATCTCCACCTGCCCACTGGCGCAGGGGCAGGGGCAGTACCGACGTGGCTATCCCGTGTGGTCCCGCCTTTTCCACAGTCACTCCGGCTCTGATTGCTACGATTTTCGGGCGCTCACGCCCCCTCTCACCATCAGAAATCATCCAGAGAAGGGTGATCAACGAACTGGTTCGTAGGTACGATGAGGAAGGGACCATCCCCACCAAGTGCATGGCCTGTTTGGATCTAGAGGTGGCTGCGCCTCAGCATCGTCGCCGCCCCCATGGGCCGCGCAGGGAACCGCCGCTCCCCACTCTGACGTTCAACCGCTTCAGGAGCCTATCCCCGGAGCACCTTGACATATCCCTCCCCTACGCCAATGAGGTGGGGGATGTCCAGGTCCGCCCGATCGGAGACTCGTCCCAGGCGTTCATAGCAAGAGTCGCCTCCAGGCTGCGTCGACGCCACCGCCCGACTCCCCGGGGTGAGGAGCAGGAAATCTTCATGCCCGCACCACCGGATCCAACCCATCTGACCCAACGCCAGCGTCAGGCACTAGCGGAAGAGAATGCACGTCCTGTGGCACCAACTTCAGCAACCACTGTGGCCCGAGACACTGCTGAATCCTGTTACCAGACCCCCGCACATGTTGAGGAGGGGCAGTCACATGCCCGACTGGGATCGAGGCCCCGACCGCCCTGCAGGCAGGTTGGGTCGACTCACCTTGTCATGGGCACAGGCAATGTCCACCACGGACCAATCTGCGGTAGCACCACCCACCATGAAGCCTCATTCCATGCCACTGATCTGGAAAGCTGAAGGCTTCTTCGTGACAGCTACGCTCCGGGTATGACTCTTTCCAGTTCCCACTACACTAGGTATGAGGTCACTCCCCCTACCGCTGGCCACGAGTATGGAGCAGTTGCGTATCTGATCACTCACTCACATAGAGGTCCTCCCCATGTCCCTCTCGACAACTGTCCTGATGCTTCTCGCACCCCGGCCTTCAGTCCCCTCTGCCCCAGCGCTATCGCGGCCAGGGGACTCCTTGACGAAAATCATCCTTACCCTGAGGAGCCACCCAGGGGTAGGAAGGTGGGGCGTCATCGCCGTAAGAGGAATGTCAGGGGAGTCTGGACGGAAATTAGACCAGTCTGTTTCTCGGACTCTGAGGCAGAGTATGACTCGACGATGGAACCTTCCCCCCAACCCTTTGAGTCGGGGGCATGGATGGGGATGTGGCGCGTCAGCCTTGTACTCCTCGAATGCGAGATCCTTATCATTCCCTCCTCCCTCTGAAGGTATATCTAGGAGGATGAGGACTTGGCGTACCCCGAAGGGTCAAACCCGTAGTTACCACTGGCCTCCCGAGAAGCACCTTCCACCTCAGTCAGGGAGGGTGGGGAACTTTTCTGGGGACCGAAGGAAGAGTCGTGATGTGAAAAACCCTCGGCAAGCACCAATACTGTGACATGAGGCCTGTTTTCCAGCCCATCCTATCGTGGCGTGGCAGCCAGGGCACTGAAACCCTTGGAGGATGACTCAGGGATCGGCGGCCAATCGGCATGTTCGCCGTATTCCCCGCCAGCTAGCCCACCAGCCAGGAAGCCTGCCTCGGTGTCGTTGCTAGTTCCCCGGCCATTCTCGGTTGATGATAAGGGGATGCAAGGGATGGATCCCGAACGAGAGTCGTGGAGCTTCTAGACCATCCTCGCAGCGGGCCACTTCCCCGAGAAGTTTTGGCCGGTCGTAGGATCAGATTTTGATATGCCAGAGTCACTCACCACGGGATAGTTTGAATGTTTCTGGCAGACTCTCCAGGTGACTCACTCCCATCTTCGTCATCAGTGAGCACCTTATCCCGGGAGTCAACAACATCTCGAGGATATCGGTGAGCAGTGTCGTCGGGTCGACATGGCTGCGCTACCCGCGGTTCGGCACCCCGAGTCACTCGGCCACCACGGGGCCCTCCAGCAACAATGCATCCAGAGTTTTCAAGTACTCCGCAAGGTTATCGAGGAATCCACCCCCCACGCGCACGTCCACAGATGGGCAAAGTACGCTTCCCTTCTTTTCTATACGATCCTCCGCTAGCCCGACTCACTGGGCGACCCTGAGGGAATGTCGCCAAGGGAAGTGGCGGTCAACATGGCTGACCTTTCAGATGAGGGAAATGGTGTGGAGGTCCTCGATGGGGACTCTCCCCCTAAGGAAAAGCCGCAACTGGACCCATATTGGAGGATTACTCGCCAACAGAGGAGCCTCCTAGGTCTCCCCACACCCACTGAGGCACTAACACTGAGCCGAAACATTGGAAAGGGTAAAGAGCACGTCGGGTGAGTCAAGCTTACCGACCCATATGCCTCGATACAGAAGGAAGAGGAAGACCCTGAGAAGTCCATGCTAAGCCAACAACTTGCTGAGCAAAAGATGCTTGTTGATGAGCTCTTGGCCGAACGCATTGCAGAGCGGCGGCCTGACGATGGTAACCCTAGGCCTGGACAGCAGGGGCATGAGCACCTACCCCTTGATGAGATTTCCCCAGGAAACCGTGACCATGTTGCATTCGCTGACAGGGGAGAGGCCAGAGCCAATGGCAAGAGGGCGTGATACATTTTTCTAAACCCTCCCGAGCAGCGGGATCACCAGGGGGACCCTTCTCGGTTTCCTCCCACTGCCCCGAGAGTCGCTCCACCAGCCGCCCCGCGAGCTTCTGAGCATGACTACCGGGTTGAAGAGATTGGAAATGCGCTTGTGGTTCGTGATCCCTATCAGGACAGGAATCCACATCCGGACGATTTAATGGAAGTGCTCATCGCCCTCTTAGAGGCCCTGGAAACAAGGCAAGTTGCAATCCCACCGGACGACAAGCCATACCCAGCATGGGTGGATGATATTCCGGCCCCGCCAGGATTTGGGAACCCCACTTTCTCCTCATTTAAGGGGACTGGAGACCCACCATAGCACCTGGCCACTTTAAATGGAGGTGCGGGCCTATGTTATGGACCCCGGCGTAGCAGGAGGCCGCCAAGCTCCGTTGCATTGTTCAGACACTGGAAGGACCAGCATTCGTCTGGTATAGCCAGCTCCCTGTCGGATCTGTGGCTAGTTGGGAGGACCTTCGCTAGAAATTCCTCAACCAGTTAAATTCCACAACCCAGAAGATGAACATCGCAGACCTCATCAGGTGCAAACAAAGGCCCGATGAGCAAGTCGCAGACTTCGTCACTCGGTGGAAGGGGCTCACGTACTCCCTTGACATGCCACTAACTCATGAGCAATTACTGAAAATGTGTGTAGAGAACATCAAGTTAGAGCTGGTTTCTTCTCTGATCACTCAGAATTACCCCGAAGGGTTCCGGGACTTCTTAGACAAGGCTCAGTGCCTCGAAGAAGACCTGCAACAAGCTAGTCAGGCACGCCCGCTGCCTCCTGTAATCCCTACAAGGAGAGCCGCCAGAGCCGAGCCTACTATTGTGGCCCAGATAGAGGCCCCCAAAAAGCTAGAGTTGCTACTAGTAAGGCCATCCCAGCAGCCCCATAGGGGTCCACCCCCATGGGCACAGCCTCCGGCCCAGTAGTGACTGCCTCAAAATCGGCAGGCGCATCCACGTAACACACCGCCACCACCTAGGAGAGATAATCAGGCTCCGCCTCCTTGGCATGCTCCTTCGGCCCCTGGTCAGGGCCAGCCTCCAAGATCCCCCTTTCCAGACAGAAGGAATCGTACTTACTAGTTTGACGAGGCCCAGGTCCCTGGTTATTTCCGTAGCACCTTGGAGCAGAGGATCATGCGACTGCCTGAGTGCCGGAAGCCAGAAGAGGCGTGTCTCACTGATCACCCTAACTACTGCCCTTATCACCGAACCCTGGGGAACAAAATCCAGCGATGCTATGTGTTCAAGGACTATCTCCAAGACCAGATTGACAACAACATAGTCCGTTTGGGCCCAACCCCGGCTCATGTGGCAGGTGTCTTCGTAAGGTCAGATTGCAGTAGTGGCAACGAGTATGAGTGGAAACAGGTTTCCAACCTTGGGACCCAGAAGTATAATGACTAGATGGCACGCAAGACGGTCTCCCATGCACATGGCATCATCCATGCCCGCCGGAATCAGCCAGATCCCTCAGAATCTGCGACTGCCGCTTTGGCATCGTCGTCCCAGCCTACCTCTTCCCAGAAGAGAAAGCAGTGGCACAAGAAGAAAGAACGTGCCCTGCCAATGTCATCATCATCCCGCATTCTTGCCGATTTTATGCCCCCAGAGATGGGGATCCCTCCAAGACTCTATCTGGTAGTGGTTGACTCCTCGAGTGAATGCCTGGGGTACGCTTTGATTAATACCATAGAGTTGGTAAATCTCTTTCTGACTCCCGACGATGAGGAACGCCAGGTGGACCTTCCCAATGTCCCCATCCATCGCCAACATCGGTGGAGCCGTGGCTACGTGAATCGTCGGGGCACAATAGTCGTCACCTACAGTCAGGCCATGCACGCTACTGAGACTAGGAAGCAGGCCCGACAGAGAGCTCAGCACATGCGGCCCCTTCATTCGGTGTCAATGGGTTTTCCTTTACCACCGTTTGTGTTGTTGGATCAGGCAGAACCACCTCAGTCATGCCGCGACCAGCCCAGCCCTGTCACCGGCCGACTATAGCCTTCTGGTCCTAACACGGCAGCCACATCCCAGGCTTCGACTAGTGAATAGCGAGACGCGATTAGTACCATTCAGTCACCAGTCACGCCGACAAGGCTCGTCATGCCTCCAATCGCATTGCGGCCTCCTGTAAGTAGAAGCTCGCGTTTGGCTCGAAAGTATGATGTTTTGAAGCACTTGGCTAGAATTCCGGCAAAGATTTCTATCCTTGGGGCCCTTCGCCTATCGCTTGAAATGCGTGAGGTGCACGCCGAGGCTCTAAGGAGCCCCCTCCAGTTTGAGACGGAGGTGGCGGCCGCAGAAGCCTTCCACACTGAGGTGATTGAGGACGCCGAATGTCAGGCGGTTATATCATTCTCTGGTGAAGATGAAGACCTTCCCATATAGAGGCACATTCGCACGTTGTACATCACAGTCTAGTTCAATAGAATGGAATTCTACCGCTGTCTTGTGGACACGGGTTTCAGGATTAACCTAATCCCAACTCGGACGCTGTGAAATTTGGGCCTGTCTGAGGATGATCTAACCCCCTTCAACCTCAGGATCCAGGGGTATGACAGGACTGAGCAAACTCCACTCGGAATGATCCGCTTGAAGACCCAGTTCGGCGGCCTAATTTCCAACACTGAATTCATGGTTGTCTCTCAGGACACCGCCTACAACGCATTGATGGGAAGGTCGTGGCTCCACCTTCACGCAGAAGTTCCCTCATCGTATCACCAGTGCCTCAAATACACCCTTAAGGGTCGAGTGGGAGTGCTCCATGGAGATGCATCTCTTTTTTCCTATTGTAAAGCCCGTTATCTGAATGCTGACTTTTACAAGAGAAAGGACATGTAGATCCTGGCAGGTGAGGTTGAGCCTACCATTGTCGCAAGTGATCCCTGGGTAGGTTTGGATGACGCATATGTCTTCCCAATCCATCGGTTGGAGGCCACAACCCCCGACATGGGGAAGTTCTTAGTTTTTCGGGTACCAGAGGAAGGCATATTTTTGGGTCCAAGCGACGGCAAAAAATCACCTCGTACTCCTACACCAACTAGGCTCAAGTGATCCCCGAGCCCCCTACCCTTGTACGATATAGGGATGTTAGGCTCATGGAAACGACAATACATTATACGTGTCTATTTTTCTGGGCCGGAATCGACCGTCTCAATCCAATGTGCCACTACTGCTTTGATGTTGTAAATTGTGGCCCCTTGGGCCAAAGGCCAGATGGGATTGGATCAACTGCCATTGTCACCATGGTCTTCGTAGTGCATGAGTCTCCTGACGTGACGACCTCTACCACCCAAGCGGGCACCAGCTTTCCATCAGGGTCTGGAAGCCCCGAAACAGCTCCCCCTGTGGATGATCCCTCCACAGGTGGAGAGGAGGACATGGAAGTTGATCCTCCTACCTTTGAGGAGGGCATCCCCACTATAGTCAATGAGTTAGTGCAGCTGAATCTCGATAGCGAGGAGGACCCAAGGCCCAAGTTGGTCAGCGCCGCTATGCCCCCCTTGGAACGGAAATAGTACGTAGACTTCCTCAGACAGCACTGTGATGTGTTCTCTTGGAGTTATGACGAGATGCTAGGAATAGATCCCCAGGTAGCCTTCCTCCTCCTTGTCCTTCCAGCAAACCATTGCAGGTTCAAGCAGCCCCCCAGAAAGATTCACCCCCCTCACGGTGCCATGGTTGAGGCCGATGTTGATAATATCATTAAATCCAACTTTGTCAAATAGGTCCAGTACCCCAGGTGGCTAGCCAACATTGTGCCAGCCAGGAAGATGAACGGGAAGATCAGGGTTTGTATCGACTTCCGCGATATCAATCGCCACTGTCTGAAGGATGATTTTCTCCTTCCAGTGACAGAGTTGTTGATCGATGCCACGGCTGGGTTCCAACCCCTTTCCTTCAAGGATGGGTACTCCGGGTACTACCAGACCTGGATGGCCCCTGAGGATGAAAAGTTCACTACCTTCAGGGCCCCCCAAGGTACATTTTGCTACCAGGTTATGCCCTTCGGCCTGAAGAATGCAGGTTCCACCTATCAACGGGCTATGCATCACATATTCAAGACGATTCTCGGGACACTGGTGGAATGATACATGGACGACCTGGTGGTTAAATATCGTCAGTTCTAGGACCATCTCAAAGAACTTGAGAAAGTGTTCGGCTTCCTCCATTCTCGCCACTTGAAGATGAAACCGTTGAAGTGTGCCTTCGGGGTCACCTCCGGAAAGTTTCTTGGCTTCGTTGTTAGATATCAAGGCATCGAGATGGACCTGGAGAAGATCAAGTCCATCAGTCATATGGCTCCCCCGAATAATATTCAGGAGCTGAGAGGCCTTCAAGGCAACTTAGCCTATATATGCCGATTCATTTCGAATCTGTCTGACAAGTGTAAGCCCTTTTCTCAGCTCATGAAGAAAGGCACCGCCTATAAATGGGACGAAGTGTGTCAAATCGCTTTTGAGGAAATCAAGCAGTATCTTCTCCAACTTCCGGTCTTGATGCCACCCATTTCTGGAAAGCCGTTGGTCCTTTACGTGACCACCCTGGAGCGATCCCTAGGCGCACTTCTCGCCCAGAAGAACAATGAGGGAATAGAGAATATCCTCTACTACCTCAGTTGCATGATCCTTGACGCGGAAATTAGATATTCTCCCATGGAGAAGAGCTTCCTAGCGCTCGTATTTTCCATGTAGAAATTGAGGCACTACTTGCAGCACCACGAGGTACAGCTGGTCTCTCGGGTAGACCCGTTGAAATACATTCTGAACCAAGCTATGTTGACTGGCCGGTAGGAGCACTGGGCAGTGATCCTCCAGCAGTTCGACATCAGGTTCGTACCTTAGAAGGTCGTCAAAGGACAGGCGTTGGGAGACTTCTTAGCTGCCCACCCAACCTCCACGGACCAGCCACTCGATCTAGGATTTCCTGATGAGGTGATCCTCTCAGTCGATCACGCCATACCATGCTGGAAGATGCACTTTGACGGTGCCTCTCGGAGCCCCGCCGGTAGAAGGCTCAATGATCCTAGGCTCAATAGAGTGGGCCTGGGTATCATCTTCATCACCCCGAAGCAATATGTTCTACTGTATTCATTCCTATTGTCAAAAGACTGCACAAATAATGATGTAGAGTATCATTCCCTCATCACTAGCCTCGAGTTGGATCTCAAGATTGACATACCCCATATGTATGGAAAAGGGGACTCTGAGCAAGTCATCAAGCAGGTCAATGGTGACTATGCTGTCAGAAAGCCAGAACTCGTGCCATTGCTGGAGTGCACCCTCCTTCTAATGGAAAAGTTCCACTCACGGCCAGAGGTCGTTCACATTCCCAGGTCTTAGAACAGTCGAGAGGATGCTTTGGACAGCTTGGCTGCATCACTTGCGAAGCCCAAACAGGATGACCTAATTATCCACGTGACACATCGGAGAGTCATTGCTCCTGTTATTTTGGAGGGCGATTGTGGCCCATGAGCGAACCATCTCACTGCTAGTTCCCCTTCATTAGGATCCATGGGGGCTTTAGGTGCGGTAATCGAGACAGTTCCTGACTGGAGGATGCCCTTGGTTGAATATCTCCTGCACGGAAATCTTCCGTCAGACTGAGCCAAGCGCGAGAGAATCTAACGACGTGCACCGCAGTTCACCCTTCGGAGCGGTCCCAACCTTGAGCATCTCTTTTATAGGAACGGATTTGATGGTGTTATCCTTCGTTTCTTTCAAGGAGTCAAGATCCCACAGGTCATGCAAGAAGTGCACGCTGGTTCCTGTGGTGCCCACCAGGCCGGGTCGAAGTTGTCACACCAGATTCAGAGGCTAGGATACTTCTGGCCCTCCATGATCTATGAATGCATCAAGTATGCCAAGAGGTGTCATGCGTGCCAAGTTCACGCTAACTTTGTGAATCAGCCACTGTAGCCTCTCCATACTACCAAGTATTCATGGCCCTTGGCGGTATGGGGGTTGGATTTCGTAGGACCTTACCCACCGGCGACGGCCCGCCAGTGCCGGTTCATCTTGACCGCTATGGATTTCTTCTCCAAGTGGGCAGAGGAAATCCTACTCATGGAAGTCAAAGCCTGTTCTATCGCAGACTTCGTGAGCTCCAATATCATCTATCGATTTGGATTACCTCACTCTCTCCTCACGGATAACAGAACCAGCTTCCGAGTAGCCGAGCTAAATAAGTTGTACGCCAAGTACAACATTCGCTCTAACCACACCTCCCGCTATCATGCGCAGGCGAATGGACAGATCGAGGCATTTAACAAAACCCTCTCTAACATTTTGCAGAAGATGGTTGGTCAGAACAAGAACATTTGGCCGGACAAGCTCCCCAACGCCCTCTGGGCTTATAGGAAAAGGACTCGTAACTCCACCCGGGTGACTCTGTATTCCCTGGTGTATGGATCTAAGGTCGTCCTGCCCATTGAGATCCAGTTTCCCTCATTGCGCACGGCGGTCTATGATCAGCAAGCACCAGATAGAGTTGCCGAAATCCATCTAGCCGAATTGGAAGCGCTAGACGAAATAAGGCGTCATGATTTACATAACATGGAAAGGCATCAGAGTAGGATGGCTCGATCTTTCAATAAGAAGGTTCACCTCCGCTCCTTCCTGCAAGGTGACCTGGTGCTGGATCTCAGAGCGCGAATGATTCCCGGCAGGAAACCACCCATGTTGGAGCCCAAATGGGAGGGTAATTTCATTTTCCATAAGGTATATCCCAATGGCGCATATTCCCAGGTGACTATGGATGGCGAGCATGTCACTCTTCCCACCAAAGCCAGGTTCCTCAAATGTTATTTTTCCTGACCCCTTTGGTCTGAGTTCTAAGACCTAAAACTAAGATCCTTTCCCCATCCCACACGACGTTAAAATGTATTTCATTCTACATGATGTTAAAATGTTCTTCTAGAACTACGTGTGGCTTTATTCTCATCCTTATGGGATACGTAGGAATTTCCAGACATTTCATCTTGGGTCCAACCCCAGGTTTTTCTGGGTCTGAGTTCTAATACCTAAAACTAAGATCCTTTCCCAGTCTCGCACGACGTTAAACTGTATTTCTTCCTACATGAAGTTAAACTGTTCTTCAAAAACTACGTGTGGCTTGATTCCCATCCTTATAGGATATGTAGGAATGCCCGGACATTTCATCTTGGGTCGAGCCCCAGGTTTTTCTTGGTCTGAGTTCTAAGACCTAAAACTAAGATCCTTTCCTCATCCCACACGACGTCAAACTGTATTTCGTCCTACATGACATTAAACTATTCATCTAGAACTATGTTTGTCTTGATTCCCATCTTTATGGGATACTTAGGACCGCCTGAACCCTTAAATTTCAGGTCTAGCCCCATCTCTTAAGAGATCCCATGATCTCCCGGTTGCCTCGGTCTTTTGGCCTACCCTTCGCTCGGGAATCCGCCATCTTTTGGACACTCTCAGACTGAGCCCTTAGACCCTTTCCAGTGGTCTTCTAATGTGTTCATAGTACTCTGTTCTAGGACCAATAGTGTTAGATTTGACTTAGGAATGTTTTCGTCCGCTTTTCAATCTTGTGTTCCCCTTCATTCGGGCCCCACCATCTTTCACACCCGGAGGGACCCCCAAGAACGGCCTGGATACAACGGCTAAGGGCTCTCCTACCGTCACGGGACAACTCCCCAAAGGGTTTCGGGAAACAAATTGAAACAAATCCCATGTTGTGAATGTGGTCAGCGGTTGATGCTCAATTGTTTTCCCTGTCTCTAGGCTAACACGACAGGATGTTGTGTTGCGAACATGGTCGGAAGTAATCCTCAGTCATCACGACGGCTTCGTGGGGCCCTAAATGTTGGTTGCATGATTCACATTATGTTTCGCCCCACTGTGTCAAGGTGGAACCTCGGTACTCCTTGTAATAACCCTCAGTACACCCCCACACGTCAGGCAGACCAAGTTGCATAACAATGTCTCTCGGGGCTCCCGCGATCTGAGCGCTAGAGTATGTTCTTGGGTTTCTTCTATACAGGTTGCGTATAGCATGACCCTCATCCCCATGGGGAATGAGTAGTCGCCCGAACATTGCGTTTTGGGCCCAGCATAGCTGGGAGCTAGCATCTCCGACACCCCCTGATTGTGGAACCCTTGTAGACCCCTTTGGCCCGAGGCTCCTCTCTCGGAATCACGAGCGATGATGGTATGGGATTACACCCTCACCCGCATCAATTATTCTTTATCGCATCATGTGTGGTCCCCTAGGTCCAAGACATACGACCTTAAACTATGCTGCCAGGTCCAAGTCATACGACCTTAAACTGTGATGCCAGGTCCAAGACATATGACCATAAACTTTACTGCCAGGTCCAAGCCATACGACCTTAATCTTTTCTTCTAGGTCCATGCCATACGACCTTAAACTGTGCTTCCAGGTCCAAGCCATACGACCTTAAACTGTGCTGCCAGGTCCAAGCCATACGACCTTAAACTCTGCTGCCAGGTCCAAGACATATGACCTTAAACTGTGCTGCCATGTCCAAGCGGTACGACCTTAAACTGTGCTGCCAGGTCCAAGCCTTACGACCTTAAACTGCGCTGCCAGGTCCAAGTTGTATGACCTTAAACTGTGCTACCAGGTCCAAGCCATACGACCTGAAACTGTGCTGGCAGGTCCAAGCCATACGACCTTAAACGGTGCTGCCATGTCCAAGCCATACGACCTTAAACTGTGCTGCTAGGTCCATGCCATACCACTTTAAACTGTGATGCCAGGTCCGAGCCATACGACCTTAAACGGTGCTTCTAGGTCCAAGCCATACCACCTTAAAATGTGCTGCCAGGTCTAACCAAATGACCATAAACTGTGATGACATTGTCCCGACTATGCATCGTTAAGACGCTACCTCTTGAGAACTACGTATGGCTTGATTCTCATCCTTGTGAGATACATAGGAGTGCCTGGGAACTTCCCCACTGGCCCAGCCTAACTTTTTGTGTACAGTCTCTCGGCCTAAACGCGTCTCAAGGAGCACATAGTAAGATGGGATTTTCCCCATTCACATTGGGTTTTACAACCTCTTTACCGTGTGTCTCGCGTTCCCCTTATCCTTTGGTCCGAGTTCTAAGACAGAAAACTAAGACCCTTATGGTCCATCATGACCTTAAAATACAAGCTCGTCCTCACTGCAAGACATTAAACAGCAAGCTGGTCCTGCCTCCCTGGCCGAGGCCCGGCCTCAGGACCTTGGCTTTCCACGACTCGGTCTCTCTTGTGGGATTGTACGGTGTGGTGCGGGATTATGTCCTCATTCATGTCAGGTTACTCACCGTACTATTCCTATCTTCATATGAGATGTGTCCCCCATCCCCCACGACGTTAAACTGTATTTCATCCTACATGACGTTAAACTGTGCTTATAGAACTACGTGTGGCTTGATTCTCATTCTTATAGGATACGTAGGAATGCATGGACATTTCATCTTGGTTCCAGCCCCAAGGATTTCCAAATCTCGTCCCTCCTTTTTCTCGGCCACTCGATTGGACTTCTTGGGAAGTGGTGTAATCATGAAATCTACCCAGAATAAGTTTGGGATGCCCCATATTAATAATGGGAAGTGGCAGTTCTCTCGCCAGAGAGGTCTTGTTTGAAAATTGGGACGATCCGTGATCTGGTTGGTACGTCCGCCTAATGCGCCTCCGCCACGGTGACACAATTTCGGGAGTGTTGGACTCTGTTCGATCAAACAACCACTCCACTTTCCACGCATTGTGTGCCCCTTTATTCGGATCCTCATTCTCTTTCATGTTCGATGGGACCCCATAATAGTATGGATGATAGACCTACGGTCCGCCAACTGTCCTGGGCCAACGTTCCGGAGGACTGGTCATGTTTGTTGGGACCCCCAAATAGTAAGGATGATAGACTTTTCTCCGCCTGCTGCCACAATATGGATGATAGGAATTTGGTCCACCTATTATAGCAGTATGGATGATAGGCCTATAGTCCGCCTGTTGTCCTGGGCCAACGTTCCAGAAGACTGACTGGTGATATTTTAGTTAGGCCCCGTGTTGCGAACATGGTCAGCTGTTAGCCCTCATTTATTTTCCCCATTCCAGGCCAGCACGATATGGATGATGTGTTTTCGCCATGGTTAACAGTTATCCTCCATCATCGCGCCCCATAGTGTTCCGAATTCGGGTAGCATGATTCACCTTTCCTTTCCATCTCCCTATGTTCGGATGGATTTCAATGCCCCGACATTTCCCCGCTCGTGTGTCAGAGCACATTGAGAAGGTGTTATATCGATCGGTCTGAGGTCTTCTCCTTAGAAATCCAGACCCAATTTCAGATGCCTGAAGCTTGATTAATTCCCCATAGTTGGACGAAATGATAACACGAGTATCCTTTTCTTCTCACGTTGGGTGTGACCCATAGGAGCTTAGGGGTGAGTTGTTATTCATTTTTGAATTATGGTTGAGCATATTAAACCAAAGGTAAAAATAAATGGATTTTTCCATGTATTGGATTGAGATGATGAGCAGTACAAGCAAGAAGTTCATGATATGGCCACAACAAAACCCCTAAGGGTCGACGTGCTGGATCGATCTTTCCAACGTGTTACCCTTTGGATGGTATCCTCCAGAACCGCTTCTCGCTCCTTGAAGGCTCTCTCCTCATCAGCCGATGTAGAGTGTAGCTCACCAACCCCAGCTTGTGCCTACGCCTGCTCGGTTTAAAGTACGGTCATCTGGTGACTCGCCTCCATTAGTTGTTCCTTCGCATCAGCCAGCTGGGCCGTCAGTTGCTCCACATGTTTAGAGCATGTTGCAATTAAGGCCTCCTTATTTTCCTCCTGCCATTCGAGGTGCCGGACCACCCGCTCCTCCCTCAGCAACGCTCGGGCATTCGCCGATCTTTCCCAACACTGGGAAACGTCGGTGTGCCGACTGCTCTCATGTATCTTCTCAGCCATGTAATCACAGACCGTCATATGAATGCGCTGAGCATCAGCCCCTCCGGTGCATAGGAAGCACAACCAGGTCTGGAGTGATCCCATCTGCCTCAGCCAATCTGACTGGGGTTGTCTGAGAAAGCGCTGGATACAATTCCACCCTTTTCACCATGTCATCTGGCTCTCCTTGGATGCCTTTGAATCTGAGTCATCTATCTTCTCAGGATCAGCGGGTCGGTACGTAGGAAAGGCAGCCAGTAGGTTGGCAGCAGGATCTGCCCCTGGGATGTCTGCGTGAGGAAGAGGATCCTCGACATCCAGGCGACCTTCCTCTCTCACCCGAATAGTGACGGTGCCTCCTTCAGCCTCCGTCCTCGCCTCAAGAACAGCGCCGCTGATGCCCGCTGCCCCCTTCTCACCGATTGCTGGGGCCAAATCAGTGTAGGAAGTATGTTCCGGACGAGGTGGTATGTCTGCCACTGGTCCTCTCACGGATGGCCCGGGATTAGAAGCATGATCAGCCTCCAATGATGAGATCACTGCTCAAGGCGTACCCTGGTGGGTTAGGATCTTTTGATAGCAAGCACCAGTAGTGAAGTTTGGGACTTACAGGAACCCATAGCATCGGCCTCTAGTGTTCTGGCCGCTACAGGATCTGCCATGACAGGAGACCCCTCTGCGCTTGTCAATTCAATGATGGGTGTCAGATCCCCATCTCGTCCCACCGGTTCCTCTCCTCCCTCCTCTAGTGGGGATTCCTGACCAAAACTTAGGCGCTCCTGAGTGAGGTAGAAAGATGAGTTGTAAATTGAAAAGGAGAATGGATGAAGAAGGAAAATTATTAATGATAGAGACAATCCTCGAGTATCTCGGTTATGTCAAGATCAGAGCATAAAATCTCGCTACTCTCTCGGAGACTCCCTGGGTGGGTCGCCCCCTGTGACCCCGCACCTTTGGGTTCTCCTTCTCCTTCATCTTCTCCTTCACCTTCATCTTCTCTGGTTTCCTCCTCCCCCTCCGACTCCTCGTCACTGTCACCTTCTCCCGGCAGCATCACTTCTGGATCATGCTCCTGGCCAAGCATCACATTCACTGGGGAAGGTGGCTCCGCACGCCGACCCCTTTGGTGCACGTATGTGTCCATTTCCGTCAGATAAGCATGCCACTGATGGATGTTTACCCGGTTGGTAACTCGAATGAACCCGAACTCTGGCAGCTAGATCCCATTTTGCATTATCTTCTGCCAGATGGCTTCAACGCTCAGCGAATGCCGCAGGATCATCTAGCCCGACCATAGTTCCAGGAAAATTGCATGTTGGGATGGTTTGAGCAGGTATCTTATCGGCTTCTTGGGAAGTTCCCTGGCCGCCTCGTGTGATCCCCCCATGGGCAATGAGGTCGCGGCGACACTGTGTGGTGTCCCCGTTGCTGAAGTCCCGGCCTGCGTAGGCCTCGCTGCCTGACGCCCCCCTAGTTTCCCCCTTCCAGTATCACCTTGCTTTCTCCCCCGTTTCCCGGTTTCCGTGCGGGTTGCGTCGAGTTTCCAGACTCGCTTGCGTAAAAGCCCCTCAGGGTACGCGATGGTCTAGTGCTCGGCATACTCGGTTGCTAGGCCAGTGTCAACCCCGGTGGGAGGAAGAGTAATGACTTCGCCAAAGCTGAAAGTGGTAAACATCAACCAAATCTAGCACAAAACGCAAGGATTCTTCTCCTACAAGATAGCCATGAATACCTTCATCGGCATTCGTTGGAGGCACCCGAATTTCGTGGTGAATCGGGATGGCACGTAAGGATTGCAGATCACCTTCCCGTAGATCTGAGCCACGAGCACCCCACCCCGAATGCTCTAGAAATACTCCTGTTGTTCCAGAGAGCCTCGCCCATTGTCCAACATCTAGCCGACCGAGGTGGGGAATGGGCTAAAGTGGAAGTTGGTGTGGTTACCAATGTGGATTATCACGCCCTCCTCAATGAGCGTCATCGGTGCCACCCCGACGATGTTTAGCAGGGACAGTCGTAGGCCATTGCCCGGAGGACGGATGACGTTTGGGAAAGTGTACCCACCAAGATGAGTCGCCACCCAGCCGTGGAAGATCTGGAAGGGGCCACATACTTTCCAAGGAGACCCCCCTCGTGAGATGCGTCCCAGGATGGCATACAGCTTGGCCAAAATGGGGACCCCCCATGTTGAACCGTTTGATGGCGGCCATGGTGCCTGCCATCACCAGTGTTGCTGGACAGACGCCCATCCTCGCGTCCCACACCGGCAGGAGCCACCCGCTCAAGAAGGCGGCAAGGAACTCGACGTACCGGACGTTTGGGTCTCGGGCCTCAATGACGCGGTAACCCCATGATTGGTATTGCCCTTCCTCTAGGGTCCTCCAATATGACCCATCCTTGCTCCTCTAAGCCGTTTTTGGGCACTGTTTACGCCGTTCCGACATCTTGATAGTCGGATCCTTCTCAAGGAACTGGCTGAACCAGCCCTTGTAGGCAATGTCCATCGGATGTCCTTGACCCCCAGCCTCTCTTTGGACAGCTCGAACAGGTGCCACGTCAACATGGGGTCTGTGACCTATCTTCCGAGGTGTTCTTTGGAGGAACTAACTCTTCATATAGGTATCCCTCCAGTGGGATACCTCTGATGCAGTGAACGTCCCAGAGGCTGATGCCAACTTACCCTTGGTGAAGGTGGAATGTGTTGGTATCAGGAGACCACTGAGTGAATAGGTCTAGCCCGAGCTCAGGTTGACGGTGGAAGTGGAACTGTGACGTCCATACCACCTTGAACAAGCCAATATGCCGTAGTTCATCCCCAAACTAGTCGCAAGTATGAAGAACCCAGAATGCCTAGGCCCTGCCAGAACGTGCTCGCGTAGAGGGCCGGAGAATTCTCTGTGACAGGATCGTCCCCAGTAATGGTCCTGGTCCTCAGGTTCAGGACATATATGTCCATATGTCTGGTTTACCTGGAATTATGGCCGTTTTTGGTGATTTTTTAGCAAGGAAGCTCATCCTCCCGGGTCACCCATGACCATGGTGTGTCCACCTCGAAGCCCGGCAGGGGCACCTCCTCCAGAATGCCAATGTTCCCAAGCGGGAGGTTGTCAGATAGGGGATACGTCTTCTGGGATGGATTCGACAGATTGAACAAGGTAAGGTTGTTGGAAAAGATCACCTTGGCTCCATAAACCTCCTCGTTCGCCTCTATTTCGGTTCTATGAGCGGGGACTTCCCCCTCATCAACTCGGTTTGCAGCCATCTCGATTACTTCGGGAGTTGCATGAAATAAGGATGTAGTGGGCAGAATCAGAGAGTGTTGCGTGAAATCTGAAGTAGTGGAGTGAAATCCTGGAGTTGGGCATGCAATCGGCATGCTAGGTACGAAATATCCCAAGTAGGTGCGCAAGTGCGGCCAAAATTCGGAAGGAATTACGCACTGCCAAAGCGTTTTTATGCACTCTCGCAGGAGAAATTTTGTGCATGAGAGCGTTAAGCCTATCGTGCGGAAAAGCCTGAGTACGAAAATTGGGACCCAACGCCCCTTTTTATAGGTGAGGCTAGGGTTCCGTGCCGCGTGGAAAGAAAATTCCGTGTTGATCCGTCGTTTTGCGCGCCCCATCGGATTTTTGCACGCTAAGTGCCCAGCAGAGGCCCTGCTTCGGCTTTTCAGTGGTTTCCTCAGAATCCGACCGTTGTGACCTCTCACTGATCTAATTTTGAGGGGGGGGGGCACTTGTAAACGGCGAGAAAGTCCGTAACTCCCAGAGGATGTTTCGAAATGACAAAGAGAAGTCATATTCAGAATCAGAGGCTCGGTCCGGAGGCCTTGGAAGTGGTGTGTGAAATAAAGGAGGGCTGGCGTGAAATAATGATGTGCACGCGAAGCATCCCCGGGATTCGTGAAATTGAGCTGGTGGTGCGCACAATTTTGTGCGCCCGGTTCCGCGTGGTGAAGCCTTGCCCGCCGACTATTCTCGGCACGTAAGATTTCGTGCGCCGCCTGGATTCCGCGCCGGCATGCGCCTATAAATAAAAGGCGACCCCAAACGGTTTGGGGTTGCGGAATTTGGAACGGCTCCCTTGCGCGCAATTTGGACTCCCCCGCATGCAAGAGTATTTCTAGGTAATTACTCTTTTCATGAAACCATGCCCCGAGGTTCGCCTTTGCGCGCAACTCCACTGGCTTATGTGAATTTGACCACTCCTTCGGGTTCTTCCCTTGTGCGCAATCCTTGCCCCGTGCGCGCAATCCCCTTATGTGCATGCAATACCAATTCTTTGCGTGAAATCCCCTATTCGCGCAATCTTCTGTCCCTATTGCGCGCCATCACGGTGTTTTGCGCTCAAACCTTATCTTTGCGCACAACACCCAGGACCCTTTACCTTGACGCCCCTTGGCTGCCTCTCTGCGCCGGCACCTGATGTCTTCCCTGCCGGGCATGCATGCCATACGTTGTTTTCCCGTACAGCCTTCCAGGCTTGTACGAAGTAACCTCGAGGTCCCTTGGGCGGTGTTTCCCATTCTGTTGCTTTTCCTTATGCTTCTCCGCATAGGCACGCTAACAGGTATTTCTTCTTCGCATAGCCACGCTATCGTGGACCCCTCGATGGTTCTCCCTGCAGCCCCCCTTCAATACGGCCTTGCCGATGCCTTCCCTCCCACATGGGGTTGAGGGTGTTGGGAATGTAATCCCTAGGAGTGTGGAGCGATCCCAACTCGTCCAAGCTGTAGGACGTTAAACTTCTAAGCACCTCCTCCTTAACACAGGACGTTAAACTGTGGTCCAACCCAGTGCTTCGCAAGCAGGGTCCCCCCAGATCGGACATTCCTTACACCCACTCATCTCCATGGGAATGGATTATTCCTCACATGGAATGAGATCCTCCCTATCAGAGTGGCATTTGTCTATGGGGGAAGTGTTGCCTCAGAGCGTAAGCCTCTATCCTCTCTTATGGAAGGTTGCACCCATGCACCTCCGTACTTCCCCACTACTAAGGCCAGTGGAGTCCCTTTCCTGCTATGCTTTGATGCACCACGGGCCTCCAACCTAGAGTCAGCTCCGTCACCCAGGGCTTCTAACCACGCATAAGCCCCTGCTTCCTCTTTGGGCCGCTCAACGCGTAATCCCCTTTCCGCTTCTCACGGATGCACCCTTTGCGACGTGATCTTCTGGTCCCTGCTGCTTCTTGTTTCTCACACCGATCATGACTCACGTGGGCTTAGAGCGTGCATTGACCATGACATCCTCTTATGGGCCACCTCAGAGCATAATCCCCATACCAGCGAACTACATGGACTTTGATCCATGCTAATGCATGGTACATAGGAAGCCTCCACGAGGTTCAATCCCACCACCCCGGTCGTTCTGACTTCTTCACGTTGGTTCACCAACTTTCTGGCCTACCTCAAAGCATAATCCCCAAATTCCTCATCCCGGCATGATGTTAAACTGTATGCCCTCGTCCCACATATAGTTAAACTGTATGCCCTCGTCCCGCGTGACGTTAAACTGTATGCCCCAAACTACGTGGACTTTGATTCCCCGCCATGGGGTAAGTAGGAAGCCTCCATGAGGTTCAAGCCCGTCACTCCATCATCCATCCTGATCCTTACCAAGGCCGCCAAATCCCGGTGAGATCATGCCACCCCATTCCACTCCAAAGTATCCGGGAAGCCGCCCACGTGTTGGCCCCAACATCGGTGTTCCCCCTAGAAGGTCCTTCAATCTGATCCACCCTCAGTGTCCCGATCAGTCTGATCCGTCTCCGCAAGATGTTAAACTCGCGGCATACCCCGTGTTAAACATGGGAAGCTGAGAAAAACCTCAGATGGTACACAACACCTGCATTCGATGTGGGATGCCTCAGGATTCCGTGCCCTTGAGAATCCCTATAATAAGGGACAGAAGACAGACATGCCAATCCCCAGCGTCAAGATGCGCCGACGACACCCCAGCGTGACCATTCTCCTCACCTAAGTGTACTGCCCCGACAAGACCCCTTGGACCATCTCGATGGAAGAATCATAACTAACCGGAATCCATGTATATTTGGTGCTGGGAACGATCTTTACGAACTCGTCTTAAATCTATGAGGAGACCCGGACAAGGTGACGAGCTCCGAGGAGGAATCCACAGAAGGAAGAATGGACATCCCATCATCCCCTTTTCGATCAAGGAGAAGACGTCCCTGAATAAGGAACGGATGCCTCCCGCATTTGGAAAGCGGGAATGCGGGGAAACAAGCCGCGCATCCTCCCATGTGTGACGGACACGCGCGCGTGCGCCCCGACATAAAAGCGTCAGAAACAGTTACTTTTCATCATCAGGGGACATAGTACTAGTATTGTCTAGAGCTCATTGAGTATTAGATGGATCACGATTCTACCTGTTCTGATGGTCTTGTGATTTAAATTTCAAAAGTCATGCTCCATCTATGGATCATTGGATTATTTATTCTAAAATCCCTCTCCCTTTCCAAAAATATTACAATTATATATATGATTGGAAATTTTTTAATCCACTATATGTATTTGTATAGTCAAGCCGATTTGGTTTTTCATCCCATATACCCATATATTTGGGTTCAAGATGATCTATCAAAAGCTCCTATGGTTGGATCTAAATCATGGTGTGGGTGGAATTTATATGCAATAAATAGGTGGTATTTGAATCTTGGATGGATTACTGTTCTTCATGCCATCAAATGGGGAATTTGTCCACTATATTTTTTCAGGGTCATAAGCTTCACCCTGGGATGGTTTATCTAGCTACTGGAGCATATCTGCATCTTCTAAAGTTCTCTTAGTTGGAGATTTTGGAATTAAGGAAACATAAATTGTATTCATAATCAAGAAGAGAAAGTTCAAAATGATCTGAGGGTTTTTAAAATTTTCTGATATATTTATGTGGGATTTGGGTTTCAATAAGTTGTTAGTGATGGTTTTTTAAGAAGACTGATCATCCCACTCTATAGTTTCTCCTTTCTTTTCTAATAATGTGAAGGATGGAGGCATGACCAATGGTCAAGATATTCCCCTAGTATTAGTTTCATGGATGATGATAAGATGGCTTCAATGTCGAGTTCATGTTCATCATCCCAGGAAACTCTAGATTATATTTCAAATGTTTATCAATGATAGGGGTATTCTAGAATGAATAATGAACATAGTTCCATAATACATTTAATATAATTTTTATCTTTTAATGTAATTGAGAAAGAAGATATTGAAGATAAAGGGTGGTAGTCCTTTATTCAAAAACAGTAAAATATTTTTATTGGATCAAGATCCACAGAAGACACTACGTCAAGAAATAATGATTGTCACTCTCAAAAATTTATGGAGTATAAGAATCAACGCTATAGGGACCTGACTGTTGGGTCCAGATTCATTAAGGGTGAGAAAAGAAATCTTTTATTTGGCAGTTTTCTATTTCAGAATGGTAGGAAAAAACACAAGCCTCTCAAAGTCTATTCAATCATACCAAAAATAATTATCAACATATCCTTTGTTATATATAAGAATATTGGTATAGGAATAGGTCCAAATGAATTAGCAATTATTGGAGTGGTTAATATAGGGCCTGACGAGGTGGGTGAGCAAGAGGTTAATAAAGCACATGATTCTAAAACCATGGTACTGGGAGAAGGAGCAGTGGTTAATTGAGGACAGAGTGGAATAGAAGGAATATTATAAGCATACAACATGGAGTGTTTGGAATCTATCATTCACACTAAGTAATATATTATTGAAAGATTCGTCTTTGTAAATTGTCTAAGAGAGTATAATGATTGAATTTATGAGAGATGGATTTGAGTAAATAAAAATGTGGAGAAAACAGTGTGGATAATTAAACATGATAAAATTCAAGCTCAGGGATTCAAAAAACAGAAAATAAATTTGCAGTAATTTATAAAAACAGGGGAAATAATGGATAAACACTTTGATGAACTAATCAACAAAGACCTAAACATTCGGGTAAGTACACATCCCTCAGAATTATATAGGGTGCCTAATTATAATATTCACATTTCTGTATTTAATAAATTTTCTAACTCTTTCAATACAAGGTGAATCTTTTTTGTATGTGGTTTCCTACTTATTCATTAAAAAGGCTTTCGAATAAAAAATATAATATTTTTTTTTGGAGTTATTACTTAAAATTAAGGATTTTGATAAAAAAAATTAATAAATGGGTGTAGGATTGATATTAGTGGATAATAAATGATATAATAAATATATAAATGGTTTTTAAAAGAATTATAAAGAACTTAAATTTAATTTATAGGAGGTTAATATAACATTCAATGCACATAGAACTTGAGATAAGGGTAACTTTTTATCATTTCCCCATCAATGAATCATGTTTTACATTATGAACCTAGTTTATATTACATAGTTTATATACTACCATTTTGACACTTTATATCAATAATCCATTTTTATACAGTTTATTCAAGGATTTTATTCATGTTTTCACTTTAAGTGGTTTTTATTAAAATATAATCATTATAGTAAGAGATTTCTTTTATAATAATATTTTACTTCAGGAATGTATATGTTCAAATATCCATTGGGAACATAAAAGGACATTCGTTTTGAAATATTGTTTCTATGTTTTCCTACTATACATTTTTCTTCTATGTATATATCTTGTGAATATTTTCTCATGAATATATTTACAAATCTCTAAATATTTATTAATTTCATTTGTACCAATGTTTTATTTTCTTTAATATTTATTAAAATGAATAAATATTTTTTTTCTATATTTTTTTTGAATGTTTTAAAAAGTAAACAATTAATATCCTCTTTTGACATATACATCCTAAATGAATTTTATAACCATTTTGACCTTATTTTTATTTGAATAATCAATTATAATTTTCAGAGGTTATTTTCAAAGAAAATAATTTTCTTAATATTTTTGAAATTTTTATTTATGATGTTACAAAAAAATTGTAATTTTCTCGTGTTCTTAAGGAAATAATATAATATTATTTTATTCATATATTCATCTTCATCTACAACTATTTATGGTTTTTAATTATTACTAATGATAAAATAAAGTAATCTTATTTTACAAATTTCTCTAAATGTCTTATTACCATGTGGTTTTATTTCATTGAATCTAGAAATATTTTGTATTTAAGATTTAATATGGATAAATGTTGATATATAAGTCATTTTAAGAATTATTTTAATTGATCATTTAATATATGAAGAATATATCAGAAGTGAAATTGATTAGTATGGATTGGTTAAGGATAGCCCCACCATGAATTGATAGGTTCTATTAGAAAAAATTGAAGGCCACATTAGATGAGTATTTTATTTACACCTTTCCATTAATTAAGAATAATATCTTGGTTTAGATACCTTTATGGTAAGATTAATTATATCATGTATAACGTTTATTGATCATGAATGTCAATAATTATTCATTTAATTAATTATGAGTTCAGTCTTCATTATCCATGTGATTTCTATGTTGATATTATCCAAGGAAGACCATTGAACACAAGTTATTTATTAAATGGATTTTCATTATAATATTTAATCTTGTAAATTAATTATGCTTTATTTACTCATTATATATTCCATTATACACCACACATAAATATAATTTGTGTTACCCAATATTATTTTTCGCTACCCAATGATGAATAATGAAATATGGAAAAAAAATTAATGGTACAACAAATATTTTTTTAGTATTTTTTAAATTTACAATATAATTTGGAATTCAAATATCTATCTTCTTTTTCAAGTAAGATAAACTTGTTGTATTGGGAAGTAATTTCATTTTTATAATTTACCAATGTTATAATTAAGAACAAAATCTAGGTTACTTATTATTTGTTGTTTCACATTATTCAAATACAATCATATTTAATGAAAAATAAATATAAAAATCCCATGTAATAAATACTTAAATAAAATAAATAAATCCAACTCATACAATAGTCGGTTAAGATCATAAACATTCATTTCATACAATGAAAAATTCATTTATTTTATTTTTAGAATTCACTTCAAATAACTAAATTTATAGAAAATAATAAATTAATAAACTAAATAAAAAAATTATTCATTTTCATAAATTTAGTCCATTATATAATCCTTGAGAATAAATAATAATCCCATCAATTATTTTTTAAATAAATTAAAAAAATAAACTTATTTCCTAAAATTTTTAAGCCCACTGCATGTATATTTGAGGAGAAATTATGTGTAATGCCTATGTTATATTAAAAACTATTTTAGGATTTCATCATTTAGAAGGCATGCACTTTCACATGTAATGTCATGTTACACATGTTTTTCATGGTTCATGACATGGATCGTACAATTATATGGACTATAATCCCAACCAAAAATATCAATATATTCATTAAGTGTACTTTTTTCCATCAATATATGTAGTCATTGTAGTTTTTATGACTTTATGATAATCCATAAATATGCATGTTTTGTACTGTTGACCAAGAACATAAAGTACATAAAGGTTATGATATACATTACTCATCATATAAAGGGACATTTTGGATGTAATTAATTAATAACATGTGTTTGGGCACAATAAATATTGAAAATAAATTTGCGTGAACATGTTTTAATGAGACATGTGTCACATGTTTTTTACAATAAACTACACACCATGAATATTATGTCTCATTCCATATCATGGATGATTGTTAATAAGCGGTGTATAATTATGGAACATACTAAACCAAACGTTATTCCAAAAATCACATATCATAAAATTTATGTTCAATTACATCTCATCTACATGTCATCAACACAACATGTGGTTTGAAAAAACCCATGTGTTGATCTAAAAATTCATACATATCATGTGATGAAACTGTGAACCCTTTTTCAAAACATGTCATTATTTAAACACATGTTTCTATTTTGGTGTAGAACTCCTTACATGATGAGTAATTTATTATTACATTAATTTTAGTTTTTTCTTGAAACCAATATCCTTATCTCCTTCAAATGGAGTCTTTAGGACTCAATCACACATTTTGGATACTTCCCAACCATGAAAACTCGTATTAATACTGTGTTTCAAATATTAGAATTATAATGAAATTTTGAACCAGAATATTAGAAACCCAATGAATGAAATTGATCAAATTTTGAGTATGATTTAATAGGTTTCCTTGTTATTGTAAAATAAAATATGGCATGGGGTACCATGGGGTGTTGTATCGAGTACCCAGTATAGTGCATGCGACTAATAGTGGATCTATCACTGCTAATTGTTACTTTATGGTCTTCTAGTTTTATTAATATTAATATAATAATTATTATTATTATTATTATTATTATTATTATTATTATTATTTATAAAAAATATTATTATAATATTATTGTTAATGTTAATTCAACATAAACTTTAAATGTGTGGTGTGTGTGTATCTACATGTCTGTTTTATTATTATAATAATTAATAATATAATTATTATTATGGTATATATTTTATAATTTATCATAATTTTATTATTGGTGGAACTATATATATATGTGTGGGGGGGTATTTAGGAAAATATATATATTTATTATTTTTGTTATTAATATTATTTTTTGAGGTGTGTGAGTTAGTTTCACAACTCATGGGTAATGTGTTTTCTAAATATTATTATTCTTATTATTTTTGGAATCATTGTTGATATTATACTCATATGTTACATGTTAAATAATAAATACAAAAAATGATAAATTTAAAAGGTGGATCATCCATGGTTTCAAAGGGGAGGTGTAAGGTTATCTCCCTCTCTCATCCACTTAACCTTCAATTTGTATTCCACTTAGAGAGCACCAAGGATTATATTTTTGATATTTCTAAAATGGGATGTTCATTTTGGGGATGTATAGGTATTTCATATTCATGATATATGATAAAATTAAATACATGATACTTTACATGTATGTTATGAATGATGTATGAGGTTAGTTACCCTTTCCTTTTATATTGGGTTTCACATTCTATGTTCATATATGTGTGAGTGTGATTGGTAATGGACACAAGGGAGCCAAATGGGTATCCTAGGTGTCCAAAAATATATAAATTAAATCATGGAATATTATAGGACTAATTGGGTCACCCGGCTAGGGTAAAAAAAATTCTAATGCTTCAGATTTGTGTCATATTGAGATAATAAGGTGTAATGCAAGAAACGTGATCTACACATAGTATTTAGGTATAAAAATTTGTATATGAAATAATAGATAATTTTTGAGGTAAACAGTCCTTCCATCAAGTGAATGTGATTTATGTTGTTTTTAAATAGCACCACACAACAAATTTGTAGGGATAAAGGATATAAAATTCATTCATTGGGTATCATCAATATTATGAATAATATTATTGGAATGTAATGGGATAAAAATTATCATAGTGGATCATTTTTAATAATTTATAAACTATCTAGATAAGATGTTTCTTTATAAACTGAAATGGAAAACATGATAAAGGGGACGATCAGGGGGATTTAGGTAACTAGAAAATTATGAAATAGATCATGGGTAATAGATTTTTTAATTTGTTCGGGATATTCTTCTCATATCCTTGTAATTTTATTAATTTAGAGGAATTTAAGGGTAATTTTAAGAAATAACACACTATTGGTATATAAATTGATCTAAATATTATAAATACATTTTTTGAATCTATTGGGACTAGTGAAGTTATAACATCTCTATATTTTTAATGTAATGTCTTGAAATATTTCTATAAATATTATCAAGACCATGCATTGAGATGGTGTGTGATTCTGAGGCCTGGTGAGCCCAAAATTGGTGATTGTAATGTATTAAATTTATTACATCTCAAGCCCCCCAAAATGGGAAAAAATATCAATAGGGGACTTAGAATTGACATACAACAATTTGATGATGAATCATCCCTCAAAGTGCAGCAAATTACCAGGATCTCTTCAATGAAAATGATGCGGATTTTTTCTTCACCAGTGATTGATCCAACCATGCTAGGATGTTGTTTTATGTGGATTTATCCTTGTTTTAATTTTCTTATAAATAATTAAAATCTATCAACTAACGGATTGATTCGAGGATTGATCGTATTGTGGGAAAAAGATAGATTTATCATGGATTTAAAATTTTATTAAATTGATTATTATTATATCTTTGTTCTTCATTTTAACAGTAATGACATGATACGAACATGAACATTGGTTGGGGTTCACTCCTCACATTTTTTATTGATTTTATTCCCCCTCTATTCACATGTTCATCGTGGTAAATCTTATTAACATGTGGTTTTATGAATACCTAGTATTCAATTGTTGTATGTCCATTATTTGATGAAACAAATATATATCGATGGAACGGATGCGGTCGAGGTTTTGTTTGTGGGGAACTATGAAGACATATTCTTGATTGGAATGAATTTTGGACTACCCATCACAGTCTTCCAATGAAATGAGGTTGTATACCATAATAGTAGTAGATTCTATTCACATTAGGTGACCAGATTCCCATTATCATGCAATAAAAATTCTTGGGCATTCATATCGACCACCACTGGTAAGAGTTTATTATATAATCACTTCATCTGAATAATATGGTGATCCCCTCTAAGGAACATTAGTATCAAGTACATGTTTTAGAGTCCCTCTAAGAGGGATGGAGTGAGATAATCTATCATTATCATTTTATTTTTTGGGGGTTATAAGAATCTTCATAACCAACACTACTTGGGATCAGATCCCCTACATAGCAGGTTAATCCAGATTGGGTTGTTGGTATACCCAATTTCCTTGGGTGTGATTCTCATATGTGTATCAATATCTTCCAACATCTATGATGTACTTATTATCAATGGACTAAACTAGCATGACATCTCAAATTGATTCCATAAGTGTTATCGGACTCATGGAGGGTTTTCTCCCAAGGGAGTGTTATATGTATACTTCTAGCAAAAATCCTAGGCTTTCAATGCAGTTGATTATTTACCTTGAGATTTTTTATCTTTTATTAGTATATCTAGAGATCCATGTTATGAATTCAATTGACAAAGCCATGAGATGAGCTGACTACTATTATTTATGCTTTATGCATACTCTTTTCGGGGTGTCCAAATGAGTATTGTTATACTCACCCATGTATGGAATTTTCCCACATGTGGCATGTCATATTCAAAAAGAATACCTTTTGATAGATTCCTAAAGGGTCCAGACTTGGAGGGGCTTAGTGAGTTAGATAGAATAAGGTTTTTTCTAGTGTTTACATTGATGTAAATCCTCTCCTACTTTATAGTTTGTACATGTTTTCATTTTCTTTTGTTGGGATTTTATTTTTCCATTTAATTCATATAATTTTTTCATACTCTTATCATTGGTTTGATGTTTTATTCATGCATGATTATCATTTTTTTGTTTTATCATTTTATGGGCCTGGATATGTGTGTGTGCGTACATGTACCATAGTCTAGGGCCGAACCTGATGTGTTACTTTTACTCAGTGTTGTTTTTTACCCCTATCCTATTTGATATTGTCATAGGGTAGTCACAATCATCTTATAACCTTACAAGAGGGATCTGGTGGGTTGGGTACTGAAATAGGGGTATTATAGGAGTTAGTTCAGCCTTAGGTTTATTTTTTTGGAGTTTTTTATAGATGGGATATTGGTTTGGTTTTTATGGAAACAGTGTTAAGTGTTCTGAGTTTGGATCAAATATCCATTCACTATTAATCAGACTCCCTTATTGTTGACCCATTACATGTAGTCACATGTTTAAGGGGATGAACATTGGCACATTTAACATAGAGAAATGGGTTATGGTTTTCATGTCCTTATTGAGTCAACTCTCTAGATAAGCACATTGACCATGTTATGTATTGTCTATTTCAAGATTCCACTACTATGTATTTCTTCTAGGATTTAGTAGCATGATCATGAGGATGATCCCATAAGAGTTGAGTCTTATATACATAGACCTTTTTAAGAGGTTTTAATTCCAAGTGGTATACTTTTTTCACCACCTCCTATCAAGATGTAAATGGTAAATGTCATACAAGGGGATAATGGGCATATGCTAATAATGCTTCACGAGTTTCAATATCAATGAACCTTCTGGATCCGGGGTAGTTCAAACCCACTGGTATCCATGGATTTTATTCAGGTAGGGATGTGAGTCTTCTATCTCATCAGAACTCCTACAGATTTGATGGAGGTTTGGAAAGTGAGCCTTATTTATGGATATGTAGGATAGTGTTGGTACATCAGGTATCATTCGTAAAATGAGGAAACTTTTGAGTGGTAATAGTACGAGCTTATTTTTAGATAGTAGTTTTCTCTATCAATGTTGAGGAATATGTGCATCCAAACACTTCTATAGCTTTATCTAGGAATTATGATTGTGACTGAGTATTCAAAGAGGTACCTAAACCTCTCACAATACTCATTATATATCATTCATTATCGGTTATTTTGGGATCATACCTATGAGTGAGGTCTATAGAGAAACATATGAGCTAGTTTGATGCCTTTATTCATTCCTACTTATGCTTGAGAGATAGATCATGCATTAGTGGTCATGAGTTTTTTGGATGAGAAGATGAATATGGTTGGTGATGGTAGTGGGAAAATGAGAGATAAGACATAAGAAATAGGCATATGAAGATAAAAATAGGGATCTAGACATGAAATATATTTCAAGAGGTGACTTATGGGTATAAGGTCTATTGTGTATGGCTAACAGGATAGATCTATCCATGCTGGAGAGAGGGGTTCTACTCTTATGATGGTCCATGACATCTTTTATGATATTTTATGACCTGAATTGTGGAGGATATAGTGGAATTTGATGGGTCACCTTGGTATTGGAATTGTTAGGAGAATCTGTGTCCATAGGGGAATCCATAGAAGAGAAGTTCAGAGAAAATTTGGAGGTGGTAGATATTTTGACTTGTTACCACCACCACCCCTAGGGGGTATGAAAAATGCTCAGTGATCTAGGACACAAGGGTGAATGAAGTTATAGTCAGTTGAAGCTTATGAACTAATGGATCTAGGGTGTATATGAGGTATGTTCTATGTCTTATCCAATTCATCGGTAGTATTTAAAGACATTGGTGTGAGCCTCTCCTTTATGTCCACAAATTTATTTTGAGAATTATAGATTTTGGTTGAGCCATTCGCTCAACCATTATGCTTTGCGACTCCAATTGGAGGAAAATCATTGATCACAAACATCTTTTGATATTTTTAACTAACTCTTGGAGGTGATAGTTCCTTTTGGGATAACTTTTTATTTTCTATGAGGTCGTATGATGACCTTTTAGGCATGGATATGTAATCAATTATTATTTCCCATATATATTGTTTCATGCGAAGGATATATTGTTTCTAAAGTGATGGGTTTGTTCTTTACTTTGTGGGAAAAATGGGGACCTAGAAATAGTATTAAGGACTCATGCATAGGAGGGTTTTCCATATTACACACTAGTTAGCTAGAAATGGCCTTGGTTCAATGGGTCCTTTGAGTTTTCAGTTTCTCGTAGTAGTGGTGGAGTATGAGAACATATTTCCTATGGACATTCCAAGCTTACCTCCTCACCAAGAAATAGATTTATTCATTTATCTACACCCCGGTATGACCCCAATATCTACACCGGAATATAGGATGTCTCACGTAGAGCTTTATGTGATGAGGGTGCAGTTTGAGGACTTATAGAGGAAGGAATTTTCAAGCCATTATTTCACCTTGGGAAGCCCTTGCATTATTCTCCAATAAGAGGAAGAGATCGTGAGTTTTTCTATAAATTAACATCACCTAAAAATAGTGAAAAAGAAGAATAATTATCCTCTAATGAGGATAAATTACCTTTTTTATTAGTTTATAAGAGCACAATGGTTCTCAAATATTAATCACAGATCATGCGATCACTAGCTATAAGAACGAAATGAGGATCTTCTGAATATGACCTTCCAATGCTGTTATATTCAATATGAGTACTTTTTGATTATCTTTGACATAAAGGATTATACATAAGTGATTATGGGACTCTTGAACTAAATATTTCAACCTTTCGTAGATCAGTTTGTGGTAGTCTTCATTGATGACATCCCAGTGTACTTCGCATCCAAGGAGGAGATTGCAAGAAGCATGGGGATGGCCATGGATGAAATCAGAGAGAATCAGATTTATCATAATATCTCAAAGTACCAATTCTATATTCAGGAGGTCTAATTTTTGGGAAATTTTCTCTTAGTTTATGGTGATGAGGTGGACCAAGTGATGGTCGAGGTAATGATATCTTGGGAGCCACCCAAGAGTGTCGCAGACGTGCATAGATTCCTTGTGTTGGCATGCTACTAAAAATATATTTTTACTTGATTTCTCTTGGATATAATATCCCATGATAGATTTATCAATAATGGGGTATAATTTTTAGGGACATAAAGGTTTTAGTTGGATTTATAGGATTTGATGCATAGATTGATGAGTGTTCCCATCTTGAGATTGTCGGAGGAGGGTGTGGAGTACATATTTTTTTGTGATGCATTGTGGACTAGGATTGGTTATTTAATGATGTAGATGTAGATGGTGATTTATTATGGTTCAAATCATGTTATAAAACATGAGAAGAACTAAATGACACCTTATCTTGAGCTAGAATTGGTAGTCTTCTCAGTAAATGTTTAGTGTCACTACATTTTGGATGACTGGTTTATCATCTATTTTGACCACAAGATTATCAATTATATATTTATAGAGAAGGATCATAACATGATATATAGGCTATGTCTGTAATACCTATATGAATATCACTTAATTATTTTAGATACTCCTATTAAGGGGAATATAATAGAATATTCTCTCAGTGGGAGATCTTGTTCTCAGTTACAATGCAAGGCATCAGAGAATTTGTCATCGTTGTAGTAATTCTTAGTGGATGGGGATGATACATATTACCTCAAATAAATGGTTGTTACCCAAATTCTTCATCCTGGATTTATAGATTTTCTACATAGAGATACTGGCTATGGGACCCTATATACTCATATATCCAATGGACATGCTCTTGATGAATTTTAGGTAGGTGGGTAGCATGTTATATTTTTTAGAGGAATCATGTTGGTACTATTGGAATTTTGGGATGAGGTTCTAAGGGAGATATATAGATTTATTTGGGTAGTACATCCATGTGTGGAAAATATATATAAAGACCTCTAATGTCAGTTCTTCTAGCTAGGGATGAAGAAGGGAGTATCAAATATTTCCTCTTGGTGTCTTATTTTTCAGCAAGAGAAGGATGAGAACCATGTTCCAGTGGGTTTATCTCAACCCCATTTGGTTCCATAGTGGATTATGGATAAAATATTTATAGACTTTGTGATGGGAATTCCATGGAAATCTATAGGACATGATGTCATCTCAGTGATCATATACTGACTCACCAATTTTTCCCATTATCTTGTTATCTAAGAGTAGAGTTCAATAGAGATCTTGTGAATCCTTCATGTGAAGAAGATATTCTGACATCATGTAGTTCCTTCAAATATAATTTCTTAATATGATGTTCAATTCATATCTCGATTACGGATGGTATTATAAGAGGCCTTTGGGAATCAATTATTTTATGGAACAAATTTTCACCCCCAGATTGACGGCCAGACTGAGCGGACCATTAATGTCATAGACGATATCTTGTGCACATTCATGTTATAAATTTGCAGTATTTGGGAGGATCATGTACCATTGGGGATGTTTTTGTATAAAAATAGCTTCAATTCTCCCATCGGTATGGTACCAATTGAGATGTTGTGTGAACGACCTAGTAGAAAGCCATTATGCTTGACCGACTAAGGTGGGTTAGCACTTAGGGTCCCAGAGTATTTTTGATCCATGGTAGATATTTTAAGATCATCTATGAATAGATAAAGACTAAATTGATTCCTCAAATGTTCTATACAGATTGAAGAAGGAGGCCTTTGTAGTTTGAGGAGGCACACAATGTGTTCCTACAAGACTCGCCTTAACATGGGTTGTGGAGATTTGGTCTGGGCGTAAAGTTATCTCCTATATTCATTAGACCATTCTAGATATTTTGAATATCTGGTGAGGTGTTTTAATTCTTGGATCTAGCCCCACAGTTATATCAGGTACACAACATCTTTCATGTTTCACAGCCGAGGAGGTACATGCATATCCTAACACATGTTATAGACTAGGTAGAGCTAGACATTGAGTATGGAGATACTTTTTTAAAGTACTAGAATATATTTAAAATTTTCAATAGAATTTCCCCCATGGGAGAAATATTCCAATGTTGTGTGTCGGGTGCCATCATGAGAATTTTTAAGAGAGTAGATAAGAGAAATAGAAATAGATCAATTCTTAGCACCCACATCTCATTGTGTAGTCTTTTGATTTCCATTCTAGGATGAAGACCCATAATGTGGAGATAATGTAGTGTATATTTTTTCATGTAACGTCATCGAATATTTCGAGTGATATTTTTTAAACCAATATCTATGATGGCATGTGATTCTGAATCCTAGTTATCCCAGAATTGAAGTTTCAAATATATTATATATATTTAATTTAATGAGAACATTTTTTCCTAAAAATGGAAGAAATCATAAATTGGGAGTTGGATTGAAAATACTTTGCCTCTATTTTGGTGAATTTTTTTGATTTACTCTAGTTGCGACATAACCTTGGAGAGAGTCAGATGGTCAGGTTGGTCAATGTCATAGGAGATTGTTTCTATAAATTATGTAAACTAAAATAATTTATTTAATTATATTTTCATGACCTAATGTGGTCAATAAATATTCTTCTATAGAAAAATCCTAGGGTAAGTCACATTAACCTAGATATTTGTGAGGGATATAGAGGGGAAATGTTTGAGGATCATTCCTAGAATAATAGAAACCATATCATGGATCTTTGATCAGTGTACGTTGAATTTGTAGGATCCCACCAATGAAAATGAGTTGATCCATTATTTTCCATTAATTGATCCAAACATAGGTAGGACATTGTTTAATATTCATTTAACCCCATTTTAATTCCCATGAATATATTCAAATCAATAAACCGGTGGAATGATTTCATTGATCAATCATATTGTGTGTACGAGTTATATTTATCCTATGTTTGAGATTTTATTTCATTTATTATTATCTATTAATTCATCATAGTAATAAAACTGAATCGATTGAAACAAGAACATTGGTAGAGGTTTGTTCCTCAAATATTTTCTTGTTCATTTCTTCCTCTGTTCTTTGTAAATTAATCACAGGAAATTACATTGGCCTATGGTTTGATGAATAGATTATATTTGGTTCTTGCGTGACCATTTTTTGGTGAAACAAATCAATATTGATGGTATAGATGTTATCTAGGATGAATTCAAGGGTAATGATGATGACATATGATCAATTGGACAGGATTTATGGATACTCTTTGTGGGTGTCTGATGAATGGTAGTAGAATACCATAGTGGAAGTGGATTTAATTCAAGTTAGATGATTAAATTATATTTAGGAAGAAATGAAAAGGTTTAATCATTATGATCCACCAACTTGGGTGACATCATTGAAAAAAAATCCCAAGAGGGGGTAGTGAAATGTGATGTTTTAACTAGACCCATGAGATCTGTAAAATCAAGGGATACACAACATGTAATCTGAGTGTACACACCATGTGGGACCCTCAGAGAAGGGGCAGGGTTTACGTGTGAAGATAAGGATTACATTCCATGTGGGCCCTCCCACATGTTATGTGGACCCTACCACATGTTATATAGTCCCTACTAGATAGCTCAATGTCTATTATAGGTACACGCCCTAGATTTTGGGTGGAAATACACACCCTGTGGTCCCTGACACATTCCATATATCCCATTGATCATAGCTTGGTTTGAATGGGGAGTAAACATCTAGAATATCGTGTGGCCCTAAACACAATGTGTATTGGGATATATGTCTTGTACTTGTACATGGATAGGATCATGGTCCATTATACATTTGTGGACCTGGTTCTAAATAGAAACGTTGTTTACTAGTGGTAGATATCATCTTCTACTTCAAATATAGCTTTGATCGCATGTCCACTTCATCTTGGACATGTTTTATTGGGGTTTGTTTCCTTGATCCTTTACCTAAGGGTTTATTAAGGAATCATGTCATATGTATGGGAGGGTGATCCCCTATAAAGAATTTCATACATGGGTAGAGTTGTTCGAATCACTCTGTATGATCCTCTATCATTACCAATTTCCCTAAGTTGTCTTCTTAGAATCGTTGTGACCAAAACATCTCATGCATTGATCCCCTACTTATCATATTAATATATATTAGTTTATTGGTATACCACATGGCTTTGGGTGTGATCCCCATATTTTTAGTGAATAGATAAATCTTCTAGAATGTACATATTGTGGAGAGACACAATGATAACAACATCTTGGATGGATGCCATCAATGTTATCTTACTTGGGGAGTGTATTCTCCTAGATGAGTGTTTTCTGGAACATTCATGAAGTAATCCTAGATATAAATATTCTTATGGACTTACCATGTGATTGTGTGTATTCTATGATTATATCTAGATATTCTTGTTATTTATTTTATTGACATATCCCTATATTTGGAAGACTACTATTATTGATCCTTTATGCATAGTGATTTTGAGGTGTCCTTTTAAATATTAGTATACTTATCTCTGCATTGGATTTTCCAGCATTTATCATGTCTTATAATGATGAAAATCCTTTTGATGAAGTCTTTGAGGGATTGGAGAAGGTGAAGTTTAGTGAGCCAAATAGACCAAAGAGTGTTCAGGTGGTATTATTGAATGTGGTTCTCTCCTACTTGACAAGTTGGACATGTTACCACTTTCTTTTGCTGGCCTTGTATTTGGCCATTTCTTTCCCAGTAATTATTTTCGTACATTGATGGTGGGTTTATAGATGTATGGATGCATAGTTATAATTTGTTTTATATTTAATCATTGTATGGTCTTAGAGATATGTGTGTCTGTGTGTCTATGATCCTTAGGTTAAGGTCTCCTATGTGAGTGTTATGCCTACTCGGCATTTGTCCCATGCCCCTGGCCAACTATAGGTGGGATTAGGTTAGTCACATCCATATTATCACCTTCTAGGAGGGCCTGAGTAGATTGATTTATGACACATGTAATTTCATGTCAAAGGATATTTCTATTTCAGTTCTAATTGGTGGGTTTTCTAATTGGGTTGTTTGTGTTATCATTTTGGCCATGATCAGCTACATGGTTTTAATAAAACAAATTGTTATAAATTAGCATGTTATTTAATATTTGATTATTTTTTAATTCCTTAAAATGTTGATATTAATGTTCATTCCATTAATTTGATGACATAAAATTATTACACTAATGATCAAGATGATGTAAGTTGTCCTTACATTCATTGTTCTTGTAATATATTCGATGAATGATCTAGTATTGAACAATTTTGTACGTCATGGTTCATGGGAAATATATTTTAGGTGTGTTTTTTTAGAAGTAGTATATGGTGTATAATGGGATGACTATTGAGGTACATAAACTATAGATAATTCTTGGTTATTTGACTTAAAACACTTCCAAAGGGTTTTTAAATATTATTTTACCACAAGGTACAACCATTGATGATATATTATTTATTTATGTTAGTATCAATCAAAAATGGTTAAATCTAGTATTGTCATAAACTTTGATGGTCTATTTTACCAAAGGGGTACTAATAAAGATGTTTTACTATTGTATACTGTTATTGAATGTTATATTTTATTGTTATTTATTAGATACTGTTGTGGACTGGTGTGTGTGTGTTTCTGCACTAGTTGTGGAGTGTATTGGGTAATTCATCACATGTGGACTCATAACTTGAGGACATGAACACATGGGATAATAAATATTTTATTTTAGGGTATGATGATTATTGTGAGGGGGTTTCTACTTCTCAGGGTATTTACTCCATATTAATTAGCTACTAAATATTATTGAACTTATTAATGCTCCAAAAATATTAAAATTATTTTTTTCTTATTATAATGGTTTCAATCATAGACAACCATTAAATAAAATAAATTCAATTTACATTTTCAATTAAAGTAGAAAAAAATAATTTAAGAGTGAATGAAATAAAAATACAATGAAGGTATAATAGTAGAAATTGAAAAAAAACAACATTCTTACAAATTTATTATCATAAAATATAATGTATAATTTTATTCACATGATTTAACAGAAAATAGAATCAAACATTGATAATAAAAAACAATATTCAATGTATGGGAAATATAGTGTGATATAATGTTAAAACTAAAATGTAAAATTATAGGAATTAATAGCTATTAGTATAAAAAATATATTTTAAATTATTATAGTCAAAATATATATATATAAATAGATTGAATATAAAATAATGGTTTTTAAAAATATGCTAATAAATTTATCATTGTTTTTAAAAAGGGGTCATGTTTAGAATCTCATATAGGAAAGTGGGTTTTAGTGGGGTCTCATTTATATGTGAGAACATATTTATCATTATTTAAAATAAGGAACTGTGGAAGAAAACAACTATGGGGGATGGTTTAATTCACCATCCACATGTGCTCACATGATAGAACAATTTTTTCCAGTGTTGGATCACTTTTATCTTCAAATGAAACATTATTGAAAGGTACTTATAGTTTCCATTATTATTTATATTGGATCAAGATGTTGAACATGTTTGTGCCTAGGACTAAATGTGTATTTCCAGTGAGTCAACCTAATTTAAAATTTTGGTTTTATCAAGACTGTCAATCAAATTAGGCAGTCTAATTAACACATACATTCACTTGTGGGTGGAATCCATGCCACATATTCAATATAATGCAATCAAATGTGCAATATTAATCTGGATAAATATTTTCTTTATGTAGTAGGTGTATTCCCATTTTCAGGGGGTAGGATATCTCATCAGAAGTTGTAATCATATTATAATGAAATTTTCATCCATTGAATGGATAATTTATTTTATTTGATCAATTCCCTTGCACTCCAACCCTTACAAAAGATTTAGATTTCTATAAATTTATATAAAAACATAAAAGGTTGTTTTTGGTTAAAAACAAAAAATATCATTCATTACTCTCTTGATTCTAAAACCACTTCAAGGGTTACTATTCACTTAGTAAAAGTGTAGAGTATCAATCCACCATTGTATCCTAAATATGATTCACTTACAACCCATTGTACTAAAAAAATTTTAGGGTGAATTTTATCTTAAGGAGAATGATATGATAATGTGTCTCAGTTGGATCCACCTTCTATAATATAAGAAAATAATTTTACATTATCCAATAATATCACCAAAATCATAAGAATATATTTATAATAAAATGGATATGGTGGAACTTAATAATAGGATTAACATGGATCAATTTATTGGAAATAATCTCAAGGGGTGGGAAAAGTGTATTAACTTACTTCTTACAACTCTTAATTCATTTTATGCCCTCTAAAATCCAAAGTCCCCCACATATGAAAATGTTATGATTCTAGTTTCTCACAAGAGGAATATTATGATCTCATGTGTCAAGGAAATATACTCAATTACTCAATATATGATTTCTTAAATGTATATATAATCTCTCTCTATCAAATGAGGACATGGATACATTGGAACAGAAATACATCATCGAGCATGTATCATGATAGAAATTTCTAGTAAGCATGTTCATTTCAAATAATATATTAGATAATAGATCTATAATAGAGTACATATTTCAAATATAATGTATATTACAACAAATAAATAAAAATTATATAAATTTTGATACTTCAATGATTTTTACATCCATCATTGATAAATTCCATCCTTCTTATAAAATTGATAAACATTTTCTAAAACAAAAGAAAGAATATATTTACCTCAATCAGTTACTTGACTACATATAAATTTAAGAGGAATATAAAAATCACGAGGAGTTAACAAAACCTATGGATGGTAAGTCAAATGTCCTCATCATAGAAGGAGTAGATCCATCCAGATCATCAAATAGAAAAAAAAAATCAATCAATCCATCAAAAGGAAAATCACAATTTTAGAAGAATAAAGGGGTGTGCTACATTTTTTAGAAAATTGATACACATTAAATGGGAATATTATATTTATAAGAAGTAATATAGAAATAATAATACTACTAAGGATCATATTGTAGTAATGATATTTGAATCTAATTTGAATGAAGATAGCTCTTCTTGTATGGTAGATTTTAGAAAAAAACATGATATGTGTTCAACAAAATATCTCTCTCTAAGTTAATAGAATGAATCTATGATGGGGAGTCAGTATATATGAAGAACTCTAAAGTATGTGGCTAACTTTACAAGGTAATAAAGGCTTGATGTAGATTATATAATTAACCCAATAAGTAAGATTGATCATTTATTTGATGAGTTTAAAACATTTCTCTGTAAATAATTAGTCTTGAAATTCATATCATTTTATGAAGATATTTTCTCATGTGATATCAGGACAGAAAAGGAATTATCTTTGTCTTACGACATTTAAGAAAAACAAGAGAAGAAGAGATATGTTGAACACTTTGGGCAGAGAAATCAAGAAACAGCGAAGAAGGGAAGAGTTGAATTTCCACCCTATCATAATTGTGGAAGGAATCACCCAGGTACCTATCTAAAAAGAAAATTAGTATGCTACAAATGTGGATAGAAAGTCCGTCTTGCTAGTGATTCTAAGGGGAATAAAAAAGCTACCAATGTTCAATTATACAATTGTAGAGATATGGGAAATTATTCAAATGAATGTCCTAAGCGTTAGGTAAAATTACCTCCGAAAAGGACAAGGGATCAAGTCCAAGCATATGTGATCACTACTACTGATGTTGAATCTCTGAAAGATGTGGCCGCGGGTAATTTAATGGTTTTCTAAAGTTTATCCAATGCATTATTTGATTTGGGATCATCGCATTGTTTCATATCTTCCCAATTTTCAAAGAAAATTAGATATTTCAAATTTAATTTAACGGGGGATTTGACAGTGAAAACTCCCAAGGGAAGTATCATCGCAACAATGTTTTGTGAATCAGCCCCCATTAAGGCATAAAAATTGTAACGCCCTGACCCTAGTTACCTCGAGTCGGTGCATTATTACATAACATTGGAATGATCACAAGAAAGATCAAATATCAAAATACCGACTTTTTTAGTAGCCTTGGAAACACTAGATATATTCATAAGTCTTACATTACATCATATAAATGAAAACTACAAAAACATCTTTTCTTCATAGTCCACACTCATATCCCCACATACTATCCCTGCAGGTCATTCATAAATTACTTCTTCAAATCCTGGGAAAAATAAAACATTGAAAGGGGTGATCTCAAATTCCTAGTAAGGATAACAATATAACAGAATCTTTCATAAATAAGAATAAACATTTAAGGCAATGTATAACTAAAACAAAATCCTTTTAAACTTTCACTTCAACATAGTACGGAAAAATGAAATAATTCCATTTACTTATTCTCATGGATATTCTATTAATCGAATAATCACATGCAATATCAATAGCCACTTTCATAATCATGGAATTCATGATGCCAAACTTTAATTTATGTGTCAAGGCCTCATGCCAAGACCTAAGGGATAACTGTAACGAGAACCCAACCCGGAGAGCCTCTGTAACCGGACTCCATCCCGGAGTGCCTCTAATTACCGGACAACAACCAGGAGTGCCTCTAATAACCGTACACCAACCCAGAGTGCCTCTACTAACCGGACACCAACCCGGAGTGCCTCTAATACCGGACACCAACCCGGAGTGCCTCTAATAGCCGGACACCAACCCGAAGGGTCTGCTGTAACCGGAACCCAACCCAGAGGGCTTACTTTTAAAGGTCCCCAACCCGGAACATACTGGTCCAACACATTCATCTTAATAACAGGATGAAATATAACATAAACATTCGTATTAAAACTAACATACAAAATGTAAAAAATTTAATCATAAACCATTAATGGCATAAAAATAACTCATCCATAGTAAAAAATATCACAAAACCATAAATACAATATGGATGATTTGTATCATAATAAATCAACTTGAAACAAGTGTAAAATTTATCAAAGGATGTTCACATAGATGAAATCAATACTATTTGAGAGAAATATTGCTTTTTTTGAAATCATTTAAAAGTCGTATAATTATAGAGATAACCTTTATTTTGAAAATATCTTTATAATCTTGTGAAGGAATCTTCAAAGGTGTAATAATGGCGTACAATAACCGCACCCACCGTATAAGTTAAAAAAGACATTCTTACCTTAATTTTGTCAAAAAGGTTAAAAAAACTTGTTTCGAAATGGTTGGAAAGATTCCTTTAAAACCATATAACTTCAAATAAGGGTATAAATGAATTTAACCCATTTTCTATTAAATAGTAAAAAAAATTTAAGGCATTTTTAAGAAACATGGATGTGGATGAAAAAGAGGTCCAAGAAGATAATTACGTATAAACAACCTCGGATAATGAAGAGATTGTGAAATAAACCCTTAACAATTTGGTAACATACGCAACATACACCCCATGAAAGAGGTATCACACAATGAATATGTAAATACACATAAATTAAAGTTTATTACACAAAGAACACAATTATGGGCAGTACATACACCACACAAAAGGTAATAGTGGCAATATGGCATGAATCTCACGGAAATAAGGAGTGAGATGAAAACCCCTTACTTTGTACTTTTACTTGGTTGGGGTAGGTTATCCTCATGTATAATGGTAAAATAATTGTTATTAAATTATACAAGAATAATATACATTAATATGATATCATATATGATCTTTTAAAATTGATTTTTTAATAATATCTTAGTATTATCATTGTTTCGGGTGTTAACATACTCATTTTCTTTTATATGTTTTGTTACATAAGTTGTGTTTTTCATGGATAGGTTGTATCTTAATCATATATATAATTATATCAAGTCCATAGATACTATTATTAATCATAAAATGAGAATTATACTTGAATGGATACGATGGAGAATGAATCTCATCGCGTTCATGGAGACGGTAGTCCGTACGTACGCACGAGCGACAATATCATTCTTTTGATATTAAAATAAAATATAATTGAATGATATATCATATATAAAGAATAATTATGATGTTATATTTATTATTTTCATGAGTTACACATCATTATTATACCCATCCAAATAATAATTTATTGAATAACAATTACACCATGACGTGGAGATGGTAAGTCGTACGTACGCACGTATGGTGACATGTTATTCAATGAATGGATAGAATACTGACTATGGTTGTACCATTTTTATAATAACATCACAGTATATATAAGATATTGGAGATATTATTTTAGAATGGTAATAACAAAGAAGGACGAAGTGGAAGAAGAAAGGAACTTGGAAAAGGGTGGTGAAATCATTACCTCTTCTTCGGGTTCTTCCTTTTGATTTGATCCAAAAGGCTCATAGATTGGATTTCTGACTAAAGGAAGGCCTCTATGATTAAAAGAGTGAATTTGAGAGAGTATTTGGGCAGATTATGGATGAGGAAAAAGGATTTGAAGGTGTGAATTAATGAGAAGGGGGACTTCCCTTTTATAAGAGGGGTGGGGGCACCCTTGGAAAAGTTTGAAATATTATTTTACAATAAATTCATATTCTGTTTCTAATGGCTCCAAAGTGTATTATTTAAAGGTTAAGGTGGTGATGTGTAGAAAACCACTCAACCAATATAATTTATATAGGTTTGGGTTACTATATTAACCTTATCATTAAGTATTAACTCTTAGTTAATTAGTTTCACTTTTACAATGTCTCTTTGTATTTTTATATTATATGGTTCATAAACATACTATATACATCCAGGAGACCCCAAAGTGGTCCATTAATGATACAACTATCATGATATAAGTCTCTTGGCCGATATTTATATTTTTAGGAATTTAATATCAGTTAATAATATAATATTTGTTTTAAAAAAGCTTTTATGACAATTTTGACACTATTCAATAATTGATTTTTGTAAAAATCATAACAGAATTATTACTTCGAAAAAAGTTAATTAAATCATTCCTAACATGTCATATTAACCTAGAAAATAGTTTAATTCATAAAATGTATCAAATTATATTTATTTGGGTATCTACAATATCAATCATTTTAATGTTTCACTATTATGGTAATTACTACATCACCATTGTGTCATAAATAAATTAAATTATTTAATGTCTAAAAATTATAAATAAAATACCATTATGTAGGAAATATTTTTATCTTCCTAATTAATATTTATAGTCTAAAATCCAGCATATATAACCCTTTGTAAAAATTGTTTTTCTACAAGATATATGCTTGTGTTATTTTTGTATTCATTTTAACTTAATTAAAATAAAGTGTCCCTATCACTTACAAGTGGCACCATGGGGTCCCAAAATCGACCCTAAGATGCCCATGGTCGTACATGTATCAAGAAATAAGGTTAGGACGCGTTTTAGGGTAATTGTTTATTATTATAATATTATTTTTTAACCCTTATTTACCGGATTTACCATTTATCAATGGTAAATAAAATATTTACCAAACTATTCAAAATGTCTAAAAATAAAAGTTTCCTATTTACACAATTTGAATATCATGATTCCAAATATGGAATCCATTTTTTCAAATTCAAAACACAGAAGTGGTAGAAATTAATTTAAAATTAATTTCCGCTGTCAAAACAAAAAGCGTGTTTTTAAGATATAATAACTATCAAAAGATTGATACTTGTTTATGTTCAGTTTAATTGTGAAATTATGTCCAATTACCAAAATTGTATTAAATGGTAAAAATATATTATAAATATACTTTAAAACGACTCCAATTCATAATTTATCACTATTAATTATTTTGATTAAAAAAGTTTTTTTAATTAAAATTTAATAATTTTCACTATTCATCAAAATATTAAAGTTATCCGAAAAGTACCAAAATTTCACCTTAGGCTTAATTAGATACTTATAATCTAAAAATGAAGTCCATTTTGAAAGATAAAATTTATAAAATTTCAAAAAGTAGGTATTACTATTCATAACGGCTAGTTTGATTGGTTGTGGTCTGTTAGAATCTCGAAGTTGTGTACAATGCACACCATTGCATTATTCAAAGGGAAATGTACCGTGGAAGCTTGGGATGTTTCATTATAAATTTTTGATGTCCCCATTCTAAAAAGTAAATTTATTTAGTCAAATTGAATATATAAAAGTTTAAAATATTGGATTTAAAAAGGGTTCACTATTAAAAGTTTGTAAAAGTACAACACTGAAAATAAATTTGTTCTTAGATTATGTCTGAGAAACTCATAATATGGATTCTAAAATTATAAGTATTATATAAAGTTTAAAATTTAGTTAATACTATTCATAACCTGTTTTGAACAGCTTGTTTAGTAAGTCATGGTGCGCTTGAACTCGGAGTTGTGTGTAGTGAAAGTTATTGAATTATTTTGAAGAAAATAACACACTACGAAATCTTGCGGTGTTACATTCTCCCCTACATCAATAAATTTTGTCCTCGCAATTTGAAATTGTTCTTCGAAAATAAAAGGTTGAATATAGAAAATTTCTTTGTGGGAAAACCCACATCGGAAATTGGGTTAATAAAATTTAGTCTTAATAAGAGGAAAAGAGAAATGAAAGGGTCACCACCAAATTATGATCTCTATTCGGAGAACATTGGTGGAAATTATAGACATATAATTGGAGGAAAAACGTAAATATATATAGGTATTTATTGAGACCATCAATCACAAACAAGTGCAAAATTGAGGGCCTTAAATTCATCAATCTATGATGATTTAAAATACCATCGGTTTAGCAAAACATATGGTATTAGGATAACACATTTTTTTGTTTTAAGATCCCTTCACTACAGTATAAGAATTAATTTTTCATTGAATAAGAGAATAAAAAAAATATATACTTGACAAGTAGAGTCTCATCCTTTAACTAAGTTCTACCACAATCTCATCTTTCACTCTAAATTATAATAGAACTTAAAAATAATATTCTATTTATCCTATTCATATAGGGTAAAAAATGAATTTATAATTCATCTAGAAGAACCATTAAAAAATGACATTATTCAATCCAGGACATCACATGGGTCAGTGGTAGGTGATACACCCCTGTCGCCCTTCGATTGTGGGTTCAAGTCTCACAGCCTTGACGGACGCGACGGGTTGTCGCCCGACCTCCGGGTTGTCCTTTTATGGCAATCCAAAATAATCCAAACTACAACTATCCAAAATACTTCAGTCCAAAATTTATAAGGAAGGTAAACACAATGAAGATCCTTTTTTCCATGTAATAACATGTGAACACCTTTATCATGTATTCTTTCAAAACACTGCAACATCCTGAATTACCATAAAACCTTATTGATTACATTCATAATCCCTTATTCTTTAAATAATAATAGATATACTCCTTCAATCCAAAAATGTTTTAAACCCAAACAATGATAGAATATACAAATCATTAATCAGTTTCAAGGTAGTCAAGAATATCCAATATAATTTATCCAAATCAACCATTTATTATTCTAAAATCACTACCTCTGTATCAGAACCATATTATGGTTTATCTTTCTCTCAACCATATATTTTCCAAAAATTTAACCTGCTATTGAGTCACATTTCTTTGTTCCACACAATCTCAAGTCCCTAATGAAATATTACTACAGTACAATCCTTATATACTACATAATTATTATAACAAGTACATTGTTGATACAACACTCAAATGACATAATCAACATAAGAACTCTAATCATTCCTCTTTATTTGTTGTAGTATCATAAATTGATTATTATCCAATAGCATCATTTGCGGCATAGTCTGATGACTGGGACATAGGTTTGTGTAGTGTCCGAACTCCTTGCAAATGATGCGTTGTACATTTGAAACCATTTTCTTACCCTTGCAGTCACGTACGTTGTGCCCTTTTTCTCCACACTTATAACAAAATCCCATTCCTTTCAGGGAAGTTCCAGGGTGTTTCTTCCCACAGTATCACATATGGTAAAATTCTTCTTTTCCCTCTTCCGTTTATCCATATTTCTCTCTTCCATCCTTTTATTCTCTTGCTTCCCTTCAATGCCATAGGACTCAGTAAACTCTTTACTTATCTTATCAACACATTATATTATTTCTTCATATGATGATAATACATGGGAGACTATTTTTCTTATAAATTCTAGCTTAAGACCATGAAAGATATGATCCGTCTTTCTCTTTGTATCATGTACATTGCTGGAGTTCTCATTCCTTCTAATAGGCGCCATTTCTAAACAATGGCATACACTAGATTAGTTTATGAATAAAAATACCTAATCCCAAAATTTTAAAACACATAACATAAATTAAATAGTTCGTGGATATAATTCATAATCATAAAAATGTCTCCTTTGAGGAAGTATATACTCATAAACCCTTTATAATGGTTTGTAAATAAAATGAGAATTAACCAAAGAATATCCCTCGGGAGTGTGGTAACTAAGAGTGTAGCAAGGCCCGTTGTCGTGCACTAGTTCCCGTTTGAGTCTAGCTCAAAGCGGTGTTTTCGGGACTTACCCCTAGGTACATCTATGCCAGAGCCGCCTCTACCTGCTTGTATCCAGACAGGGATGTATTGCTCAGAAAACTCACAAAATCTCTACAATACCAAAATTTCAGGAAGTTCTTATATACTAATTCTCAAAGATCATCTTAGGTCTATGTGATCTAATCAGAGTTTATCTAAACCTAGCTTCCAAGGTTTGTACTAAACTTCCTCTGATACCAACTGTAACGCCCCGACCCCAGTTACATAGAGTCGGTGAATTATTACATAACATTGGAATGATCACAAGAAAGATCAAATCTCGAAAGACCGATTCGTTTAGTATCCTTGGAAGCACTAGATATATTCATTAGTCTTACATTACATCATAAAAATGAAAACTACAACAACATCTTTTCTCCATAGTCCACACTCATATCCCCACATACTATCCCTGCAGGTCATTCATAAATTATTTCTTCACATCCTGGGAAAAATAAAACATTGAAAGGGGTGAGCTAAAATGCCCAGTAAGGATAACAATATAGCGGAAAATTTAATAAATAAGAATAAATATTTAAGGCAATGTATAACTAAAACAAAAGCCTTTTAAACCTGAACATCAACATAGTATGGAAAAAATGAAATAATTCTATTTACTTATTCACATGGATATTCTACTAATTGAATAAGTAAATAGAATTATTTCATTTTTGTCATACTATATTGAAGTTCAAGTTTAAAAGGCTTTTGTTTTAGTTATACATTGCCTTAAATGTTTATTCTTATTTATTAAATTTTCCGCTATATTGTTATCCTTACTGGGAATTTGAGCTCACCCCTTTAAATGTTTTATTTTTCCCAGGATGTGAAGAAGTAATTTATGAATGACCTACAGGGATAGTATGTGGGGATATGAGTGTGGACTATAAATAAAATATGTTGTTGTAGTTTTCATTTTTATGATGTAATGTAAGACTAATGAATATATCTCGTGTTTCTATTAATCGAATAATCACATGCAATATCAATAACCACTTTCATTATGATGGAATGCATGATGCCGAACTTTAATTTATGTGTCAAGGCCTCGTGCCAAGACCTAAGGGATAACTATAACTAGAACCCAACCCGGAGATCCTCTGTAACCGGACTCCATCCCGAAGTTCCTCTAATAACCGTACACCAACCCGAAGTGCCTCTAATAACTGGGCACCAACCCGAAGTGCCTCAAATAACCGGACACCAACCCGTAGTGCCTCTAATAACCAGACACCAACCCGGAGTGCCTCTAATAACCAAACACCAACCCGGAGGGTCTGTTGTAACCGGACCCCAACCCGGAGGGCTTACTTTTACCAGTCCCCAACCCGGAACATACTAGTCCAACACATTCATCTTAAGAAGAGGATGAAATATAACATAAACATTCGTATTAAAACTAACATACAAAATGTCAAAACATTAATCATAAACCATTAATGGCATAAAAATAACTCATCCATATTTAAAAAATATCAGAAAACCTTAAATACTATATGTATGATTAGTATCATAATAAATCAACTTGAAACAAGTGTAAAATTTATCAAAAGATGTCAACATAGATGAAATCAATACTATTTGAGAGAAATATCTCTTTTTTTTGAAATCTTTTAAAAGTTGCATAATTATAGAGAAAACCTTTATTTTGAAAATATCTTTATAAGCTTGTGAAGGAAGCTTCAATGGTGTAATAATGGCGGAGAATAACCGTACCCGCCGTATAAGTTAAAGAAGACATTCTTACATTAATTTTGTCAAAAAGGTTAAAAAGTAACTTGTTTCGAAATAGTTGGAAAGATTCCTTTAAAACCATATAATGTCAAATAAGGGTATAAATGAGTTTAACCCATTGTCTATTAAATAGTAAAAATGTTTTGAAATACATTTTTATGAAACATGGATGTGGATGATAAAGAGGTCCCAGAAGATAATTACGTATAAACAACCTCTGATAATGAAGAGATTGTGAAATAAACCCTTAACAATTTGGTAACTTATGAAACATACACCCCATAAAAGAGTTATCATACAATGAAGATGTAAATACACATAAATTAAAGTGTATTACAAAAAGAACACAATTATGGGCAGTACATACACCACCCAAAAGGTAATAGTGGCAATATGGCATGAATCTCACGGGAATAAGGAGTGAGATGAAAACCCCTTACCTTGTACTTTTCCTTGGTTGGGGTAGGTTAACTTTATGTATAATGGTTAAATAGTTGTTATTAAATTATACAATAATCGTATACATTAATATGATATCATATATGATCTTTTAACATTGATTTGTTAATAATATCTTAGTATAATCGTTGTGGGATTTTACCTATACGATTCATCTGAATAAGATATTTATTTCCAAAAAATATGTCTTCCCACTTTCTAGGGGTAGTATAATTTATCTAAAGGGGTATTCCAATTATTATTAAAAGATTATCCAAAGTGTGGAGAATCCATTTCATGTGATCAATTCTCTTACACTATAATCACTCTCAAATAATTTTATTTAGATAATGTATTATTTAAAAATTAATCGATATTTATTAGTGTGGAATAGTAAAGACCATTCATTACTCTCTTAATTTGGATGTCTCTTCAAGGGTTTCTATATACAAAGTAAAATTATAGAAAAATGTGGAAATTATATATCCAAAAGTGGTTTATTTTGTAAACCATTTCATAATAGATATGGTGTGGTTCAATACGGCCTTAAAATAGAAATATCATAGTGTGCCTCGTTTATCACCTTGTACTAATATATGAGGAAATTTCGTACCATTATCCACATATATCCCAAATATAAAAAACTCAGTATGATTATAAAATATGAAAATTATATATTTCATTTCCAAATTAAGAACATATACACTATTAAAAATTAACCATAAAAATCGTATTATAACATTGGTTTAGGTTATATGGTTGATAATGTAGTAAAATAAACTGGTAAAGGGAAACATGATTTTATAAAGATTGGTCTAATTTGAATGATATACATGGGTAAAGGATATAATTGTTTTCACTATGATAAATAATACTATTACATTATATAAGTACATGAATAATTAAAATAAATTGGTTGAACTGTATGAGATAGAGTCCATGAATAATCCTAGAACCATTAGTCATCCTAAGATCGATGAAATAGCATATACTCCTAACAAAAACGACTCACATGATGAATATGATGAAATCAAAATTGAACGAGAAATATATACTGAATAAAAATACATAATAAAATTAACAGATATACAATCATTCTATGGTTTCATCACACGTTTCTTAAAGACATCAAATCCTTTACGGATACATATGAAAAAATTATTCATTGAGATATCAACATTATTATGGTTCATAAATATTTTTCCATAAGTCCTTTATTAGTTTTTTAAAGAGAACATTGAGCCTTATCTTCATAAAACCATGAAAACATAAGTGATGTAGGTAAAGTTACTCAATGAAAAAGATTCATCTCTCTAAAATGGAATCTCAACCATCTTACTCAATCTTTTTCTACCTCGATAGCAATAACTACACCAAAATACAAATCCTATTAATACATTATTCTATGAAAAAACAAAACAATAAGATTTACCTCACCGAATCACCTCTCAACGATGTAAGTACAAAAACAATCAAATGATCTTCTATTTAAGAAAATAATAACGGTCACAAGAGGTTGATGGTGCATAGTGTAATATAAGAATTTGAGTGTTAGGTAGTTGTTGTGTGTGATAGGGTATAGATTAAAAGATCAAAAAAAGGGTTTTGATACTATAGTGGGATTTAAACACTTGATAATGGGATGATTAGTGAGGAAATGTGGCACATGATGATTGAGTTGTAGGGAAATTACAAAGATCCGCATTATATCTCTATTTAAGAAAACAAACCATATAAATACACCAATAAGAAAGGGAGGTATATAAATCAAAGATCAATGACCTATTATAAAACCATAGACAGAAGGTGGATTAGCCAACATATTGACCAAATTGAAATGATCTCGGAGGTCAGTCCTAGATGAAAATATCACAATAGAATAGAAGCAGTCCCAAGTAAAAAAATCGATGATACCCAATAAAAAAAGTATCCTAATGAATTTAAAATCGATTATATATAAAATTTATAATTTATATGAAATAAAAAAATACATAAAACCAAATTACATAGAATACAACCCATTTAATTAATTTGAAGCATCATTGAATTAAAAACTCATAATTCATCATAGTGAAAATTAAATTTATAATAATTTGTATTATATAGAAAATGATATTTCAATAATCCCAACCTTATAAACTAAATATATATAATTAACACATAATATTATTTCAACTTCTGACAATTTTTGGGGAAATCAATCAAACAACATAAAAATTTTATATAGTACAACAATGATCTAGATTTAGTAAAATTTTTATTCATGTTGTCCTTCAATTTGATGCATGAATTCCTAAAATAAATTACATCTAATTCTACCCATAAAAATTCCTATTTTGAAAAAAAAAATGTAAAAAAATCATAAACTGTAGTTACATTCACATACCTATATCTTCTACACAATGATGAATCATGATAGAAATGCACCGAACATAGAATATTCACACGATTGTGATTATATTAGTACATTATTTATGAATTTTGAGATGTAATGAATATTATTGGATTTTCATGTAAATTAATTGTAAATAAGAAAAAAATGATGTTTTATTGATTATTTATTGGCAATACAATAATTAGCTTAAATAAATGATGCAATTAATTGGATTTTAAATCAATTCAATTTGTAAATGTGAATTTATTTATATGATATTATGATTCTATTGTCATGATTGTCATACGATATGAGTAATTAATGCCAAGAAATATCATGTTGCATGCTTTATGATTATTCTATTATATTTGTGTGTGATTACATTATGTGGGATTTATTTTAAACGTGAAATGAATTTTACATTATCTATTTTGAAATGAGTGTGCATGATTTTTAAAGTTTCATTAATTTTTAAAAATTATTTTGTAATGATATTTTTGTTTGAAGGATTTGTTTTTAAAATTATTGTGTAAAATAATTTTTGGATCCTACACATGTAAATTTATGAACATCGGTTTTAAGGAAACTTGAAATATATTTCATTAAATGTGATGTTTATAATAATAATAATGTTTTATAAAATATATTATAATCTAATATACATTTAATATTATGATATATCTTGCACATCATTTTTATGTTTGTTTATATGGTATTATTACTAATGTTGATATCTATTACTTATAAGATTTATTGACATATATTGGGAGACATTCCAAATTAAAACAATCCTAATGCAATTGTAAACCACCAAAATGAACTTAATGTTAAAATAATATAATGACCAGTGATGTCTTATTTGGTGAGAAACCTAGTGTTCAACTTTATTATAGATTTGTGATTTATTATTCTCATGTATGATCTGAGATTATTGTGTTGCTTATTTTGGTTTATGTATTAAATTATAGGGTGTGTGTATTAATTTCATTTTTCAAGATCATAGTTCAAAATAATGATCTATGGATTACATACCTAGGCTAACCATCGCTAGGGCCTATGAGATATGTGTTATCCTTGATCCATGTTCAATTAGATAAATGTAAATTATGGATATATACCTATAACAAGTTATCACATAAAATATTTTAAATTTATATAATGCATCAATTTGATGATGAACTATAATCAAGGGTGAGTCAAGTTTCTTTCTTTTAATATAACGTGAAGAAATATTTATTATTTTGTAAATTATGGAAATTTCATCACCATTATTAGTCAATGATGATTAGAGGATTCAAATTCAGACCTATTTTCTGAGTGTTATATGAAAACCTACAAATTTCTAAGTAAAATATATTTAAAATTATGATGAATATTGTGTATCATTGTGACTTTATGATTTTTGAGGTGTTATTGGGGGCTTGATATCCGGATTTTGAGAGTAGGAGTTGGTTCAAAGAATAAATTATATAGTAGACACATCACCACACTATGATGTGGGGAATTAATACATGATGATTGGTGTGATATCGTATTACATTATGAAAAAGGGGTTATATGGTAGGAGGGTAGAGATATTAAATGGCAAATTCATGGAAGTGTATGTGTAAATGAGAGATTATGGTGTAGAAGAGGGTGATAAACTTAAGTTACAAAAGATATTATCAAATATGTTCCCAAAATGTGTTTCATCAATTTCAATGTGTACATATGAATAACAAGATGAATTCATCTCTATAATGTAAAAATAGGGGATATTTTCACAAATAATTAATAATTAATTTTAAAAAAAGATTTTCCGTGACTGTAAATTTCTTTCATTAATATAGATCAATGTAGTAGTCATTCTTAGAGTCTCATAATTATAGTGAAGAATCCAAAATAGAATTATTATAGTTGTGTAAAAACATGCTCCATGAATCATGGAACATCATTAATAGTCTTCCATGTTCTATCTAGGAGGAACCAAATGCTTTAAATCATTTCTATTGACTGCAATAAGTAATATTTCAGTCATCAAGGAATAATCTCATTTTCTCAAAGATGGAGGAGGAATATTTTTATCATATAATTGAGAGATATATTGAGATTTTTTCTCTAGGTATTTTATTTAATTATCTTGGGAAAACCCATTATATATAAAAAATAACATAAACTATAAATGATATATTTAGGAATATGAACTTTTGGTTAAACAATTATTATTTTCCCAAATTCCCTTTATCTATTTTTAATTCAAATTAAAACTCATGTAATATAGTAATAATAGTATTATTATTATATTTGACGGAATTCTCTAACTCATATATATTTATATATTATTCATTAAATAAATAAATTAACATTTATTTAGATGACATTAAATAAAATATATCATTTCTATTATGCCCTTAACTTTTCATATCAACCCCCTTGACATTTTTTGAATCATAAATAGTAAATATGTATTTAAATATAATATTATTTTATTATTCATTCAATAAATAAAAAATATGATATTCAATAACTAAAAAATAATCATTTATTTAAAATTTAACTCACATATATTCTAATCTTGATTAACTAGTGAGTGAATTTACACAATCAAGTTTACCTAAATTATTAATATGCTGAAATGTATAAATAATATTTATACTTAAGATTAAATTCAAATATAATTTAATTGAAATTTTAAATAGACATAGTCTATGATACCCTGGGCCTCTTTCTCACTGCAATTAGGAGAATTTTCTAAAAGTAAAATATTTACGTCTTACAACACATCAAGTCACATATAGGGAAATATTTAAATGTTGTAATTACAAAAAATGCATTCATGTAATTTCTCCATTATATAATGTCTTTATTTTAATATCACATCATTAGGATTCATACATGAAAAATCAACCTATGTACAAGATTTATCATTCATTAACTCTCTAAAATGAACCCATCAATGAATAATTGTGGCCATTAATTTTTTCTAATATATATATTTCCGTAAAAAAACTATAAATATCACCATCTGCTGATGAGACGTTGATTCCTTTTCTAGAACAACCACTGCATTATTAACATAGTATATTGTGCTAACATATTTATTATTTGGAACCACATTAATCAGTTAGATGATGTTTTGTATCTAACATTATTCTTTAGATATATCCAATGTTATAATATATTTGTACTGTACTATAGAATTGATGACCACTAAGTTCATGGAATTTTTCCAAATCATATATCATCCATTATTATTGAACATGTATCCCAATTATTAGTTCATATCATTCATATCTATATACAAACCAAAATAAATGTATCCCATAATAACTAGTTCCTCATATCCTCTAAAAATCACAAAATATCATTTTTATGCCTTGGATACTTTATGATATTCATTACAACCACCCAATATAGCTCTTATGTGTCTAACTGAAAACATCATACCATGCTCATGGAATAGATGTTGGAGTGTGTGACCTATAAAAAACTACTTTTTACTTTATGATAAACTTGAATTCATGGATTTAAATATTAATAAATACCTTATCACATCTAGATTATTATTCTATATGAAAATTCATGTGATAATATCCTAATGAAATCTATTGCACTAAAGGGTTATAAAGGATCCCTCCTATGATGAGAACCCAGAAGTTCCATAACACTGTTCTTGAATATATGTTCTACGACATAAAGTTTTTATTTTAGGGACACAAAATATACATTCTATTAGGGATGGGGAGTCATAAATCATTGAAGGACCTTCTCATGTTGTACATCTTCGGTAATATGATGGAGGATATTATGAGAATAAGATCCACCAGTAGGAAATCCTTATTTCATAGTGTCATTGGATTTTCCAATATTTGGATGTGTGTATTGGTCCTTATACTTTATGATTATTATTAATGGGTATTAAAAATAAAAAACTTTGATGTATTGACAAAAAATGCGATGAAACATTGTTCGCAGCATGGTACGATATGTTGGGTGTTTCATTAGTAATACAACATTAATAAATAATGTGAGAAAATATTTGTCCCTTATATTCCATTAAATAATTTGGTATCTCATTCCCTTTGATGTAATTGATATAGCCCAAATAAATCCATTTCCATAGTGAGTAATGGGAAAGTTAAATTTTTGGAAGTCAAAGAATAAATAAAAAATCACATGGGTTTGTGGCACTACCATGCAACCCTCATGATTCGAGATATCTAGAAAATATGATTACAATACCTGGTAAGCATTCATATGAGGTGACACATCATTGTGGCATTAACTTATTTCTCTATGGGTGCCATGGTGTGTTTCTAGATGCTAAACAAGGACTTTAGGTAGTCTCTTCCTAAGGAGACTAAGAAAGATGCCTAGAGGTACACACACTAAGTGTATCCATGTATCTAAATTAAATATTCATTTAAAATGTTGAATAAAGATTACACCAGATTTTGGTTTAATAATTATTCAAGTATTTCTGATCGAATTTATTTCGACACTAGTTATGCGAGAGAATATATTGTTGGACAAACAATATATTTATTAGTGAGTAATGTAGGGATATTTATTTGAGAAATAAATAGGCATTATTAAAGGTATAATAAATGTTTTATATGAAAAAAAAGAAAATGGAAAAACAAAAGTACACGATGTGTATATTAATATACACATAGTCTAGTTTTCCAGGAAATTTTTGATAAAGAATATTATTTATTTAAATATTATTAGGTGTACTTATATAAGGGAATGTAATTTAATAATAATATCGAGACACTATTTTTGGACATGGGGTCTTTACTAAGATTTAAATGAAATAAATAAAAAAAACTATAGGTTATTAATTTAATTCATTATTCTAAGTATTATAAATCCCAATTAAATAATTCTTATTAATCTTAGCCATTATTTGTGGTTGTACACAATGGATCTGGATAAATATCTCAAGCTAAGATAGAATTCATTTCCTCCACGAGTGGTATCAAGTTAAGAGAGATATCCTCCTCCACTAGACCAAGGAGAGTGCTTTGGAAGCGGCTCTCAAGGCCATCGATGGTGGACATTGAAAACAAATTCTCTTCTATTCTAACACTCAGATATCCCTTCAGCGATGTCTATAGATATGTGGAGTACATGTGGATCACCTCTAGAGGAAGAATACATTTATATTCTATTATGAAATGATAGATCCCATTGGATCATGACCAGAATCATCAATAGAGTGATAATTCCATCATGGTAATTATTTTCTTTTAATTAAATTAATTATAACTGAAATATGATGATCCTATCTATGGTTTAAGTAATTCCCTCTTTGTTTTTCATTATTTATTTTATTACCACGATCAGGGGTGTTATCATCTGGACATATCACAGATTGATCCTTATTAACGGTAAAATAAATGTGGGGTAAACCCATTAATGTGCTTCCACTATGCCCGAAACCTAAAAGTGGTATCAAGGCAGTCATATCATTGATTATTATTATTTAGTTTTTCTTTTATGATTTATGAATTTAATAATTTAGTGGTTTAAATTATAGTTAATCATTCTATAAATATGAATCTTGAGATCTATTCATCCTCTTTCATTTCTCATTCACCTTGCATAAATGATATTTTCCTATTAATGTTGATTAAAACAAAATCAATGATCTTATCTAGAGGTTCCAAAAGGTTCCTTGACATACCACACAAGAACAAAGAGTATGTATTTGGAAGTACATGTCATTTAGTAACGGATCAATCCATCGGGACTCGACCGCCAAACCATGAAATGTGAATGGAGTTTCTCTATGCCATAATGACTCCGTGTGTTGACCAGGAATAGTTAGCACATTGTTTCTAGATTACACGTTGTGTAGCCAAGTGGACATGTCATGTTGTCCCTTCGGGTAATGGTTGGACCGTGTACCTTGTACACAAAATCCTTGCTGGAGACCATGTAATGCAGATAATACATAGCATGTGGCCCATTGGACACGTCGTGTACTCCGAAGATTTATGAAATACATCTACACACTGTATCCCCATGTCTGTACTTCGGATGGATAGTGAAAAATAGTAAATTCCATGTAGTAGGAACTATGTTCATGTAATCATCAAAATTAAGCAAATTTATTAATGTTTTTTATTATATTTTACAAACCCTTGAAACGTGTACCAAGGTGTGGACGTAAATCTTAGGCAAAACACTTTGTAGGTTTTTTATATATATTTGTTTAATTTAACATCTATGTAATATTAATTTCTACTCATTGGGTTGTTATGTAGAGGAATTCACTAGGTTTCCTCCAAGGTACAAGTTATGTACAAATATAATTTTAAATGAATTTATTTGTGTAAAATAATCATGGGTAAGAATATCAAGGAAATTCAGAAAAGGGCTTAAGAAAAAATTATTGATTAATTAAAGATAATAATTAATTGATTTTAGCATAATTTAACTTAAAAAATGATTAATAACTTGAATGATAGTTTTATTTATGAATAAATATTGTTTCATGTAAGTACTATCATGAGCTAGACCAAAACCATTGCTTGTGGATGGATTCGTTTAATTAATTTATTTAAATTAAAAAATTTGTTCTATGAGCCTTCTCCATATTAATATGTAGGGAATGTGTGCCCATTTTTTATAAAATGTAAAACCCCGTCTTACCCCTCACCTACATGTGAGATAAAATAATATGTAATGAATGGATCTCTCAATTTAGTGGAGGTGGATCAAGTTAGTACCTAAGGTGAAAAAAATACAAGGAGATACAAAGGTGGACACGTGTAAAGCTATAAAGACGAACCCAAAAGGTTCAAGGTGTTTTCTCCCCAAGGACTTGGGTTAGTTTATCAAAAACTAGATAAAATAAACAATAGAAAAATATATTGATCATCCCATTTATTTTATTTCTATCAGTTTCATCATTTATTTATTTTGGGTGTGTTGTCATGATGACACAATTATTGAATTAAACTAGCATGCAAGATATAACTAAAATAAGATAGGCTTGTGTGTAAATATTATCTTATAAATGCTTAATCACTTAATTATATCCCACATAAAATTAAAAATAATGTAATAAAGATAATAAAATGTTCATTTACATAGAAGGATAAAATCCCTCAAAGAAATAATAAGTCGGTATAGCCTCCCATAATCTTGGTTAGAATCAAACCATAGATCAAAGTTCATGACCCACCATTGATGGGGTGATTTCAATTATTATGTAATTATAATTCAAGGTTTTGGGTTTACTTGACTTGGTTCACATAAACGCTTGACTTTCATGGTAAGACATGGTGTTACCATTAAGAAAAAATTAAGGAAATCCAAAATAAAAGGATTTCGTGATTGGGGGGGTCCACTCAGCAGATCAAGGAACTACGAGTTAATGAAGTTGGCATTTGGAATGCCTACGTAAAACCTTTCATGCTTCTTGACCAATTCTAGTTAGGTTAATTCTAATGGGTTAATGGATCCTTACCATTAGAATATTCAGTAAGCATTATATTCGTAATTCAATGGTGAGGGCTATTGGATTTCGACAAAATTGTGGGAGACTTATAAGTAATAATTTATTAATTTGTATCAGTTTTATCATGATAAAGTATTAAATACTATCTCATATTAATTTAAAGAAACACGAAGAAAAATAACATCAATCATATAATTTTGAACCATACTTTAGAAGGAAATCCTTGTCATCAGTACAAATTTCCAGGACTGGAAGAAGCATTTGTGCATCATACTTCGCCACGAGAGGAAATTGTATATGCTTCTTACTAGAAACCAGGCCAGTGATAAAGAAATATCTCTCTATATAAAACATTGGTATGATTCCATATATTTTTAATGTTTCATACTATGGTCCATGTCTAATGATCTCTTGAAGCAGCATCAAAACGTTGAGGCGTATAACATGATATCGCACCTTAAGGATCTCAATCAAGAGAAGGCGATACATGAGAGATATGAGATCTACACCGATTCTTCCACAACTAAGCTTATAGTGTCTATTATATCTCGGCCGCATGTATTCAATCTTATTGCTTACATTGAAAGCCTAGAAATATTAAGGATTATGTTCTCGTATGAGTTGCATACAAATCTCATCCTATCATCACTGCCCATGACCTTCTCTATGTTTATTGTCAACTAAAACATGAGAGTCTATGAAAACTTATAACCATGATTATCTAGGTAGATAAGGACATGGGGCATGACCAACCCATATTCCTTGTGGTGAATACAAAGAGGAAGGACAAGGAAAAGAGGTCAATGATTTATAAATTGACTGAATCCCCTGAGCTCTATCTCTTTAAGAAGGGGATGATCTAGAGGAAGTGAAAGGAATAAGAGGCAGTATGCTTTTCATGTGGCAAGCCAGACCACTGGAACAAAACTACACCACGAAGCATGGGGACACTAAATTTGTATTCCTTATTGAGTGTAATCTTACCATTTCAACATATTAGGTATTAGATACATATTGTGGGGCTCACATATATATTCAAATGCAGAACCCAAGTAGATTAAGAAAGATTTATAGAGGATGGGTGGATCTTTGAGATGCCAATGGTGTGAGGTTGGATGCTTTTGGCCATTGTTGATTGTCATCTATCATTTCTAACTGGGATGCTTTTTTTAACGTAACAGTTATTGTGTACCTAGTGTTTCCAAAAAATAATTTCTATATCAAGTTTGGATATTGGTGGATTTTTTTTCACGCTTGGAAATAAGGGACTTTTATTTTATAAGAATAATGTATGTTATGTTATGGACCATTTAAATAATGGATTCTATGAATTAAATTATGAAAATAAAGTATTTACAATCGATAAAGAAAAAACACACAAGAATCATACAAAACCTTGATTTAGTATCACCGTCTTAGTCATGTAAATGGGAAGTTCAAGAAAAATCTCTACAAAGATATATATTTAGACTCTAATGAGGTAAAACCACTTGATATATATCACACATGTTTACAAGGTAAAATGATCAAGCCAACTTTTGGTGGACAAGGTGAAAGGGCCGCATAGCCTCTAGGATTTCTACACATGTATGTGTGTAGACCATTTATAGTAAAAGATAGAGGTGGATACACATAATTTATTAATTTTACTGATTACTTGAGTAGATATGGATATATCTACTTAATAAGGTATAAGTCAGAATACTTGGAGAAATTTAAGGAATTCATGAATATTTTAGAGAATCAACATGGTAAGAAGATAAAGAATATTCAATTGGATCAAGGTGGAGAATATCTAAACCAAGAGTTTATCGACCTTTTACAAGAGTCTGGGATTCTATTTCAACTCACTCCTCCTTATACACCATAGTAAAATGGTTTTTGTGAATGGAGGAACAATACCTTCTTGGACATGGTGAGGTCGATGATGAGTCATGGAAATAATCCATTTTCCTTTTGGGGATATGCATTAAAAATTACAACATACACATTAAACTGAGTTCCAAGGAAGAAAATGGAATCCCCTCTGAGTTATAGAATGGAATGAAACCCATTTTTTCTTATATACATGTATGGGGATGCGAGGAATTTTTTATGACCTTCTAACACAACAAACTAGAACCTCGTGGCATTAGGTGTATCTTTATAGGATATCCTAATGAAACAAAAGGATATTTCCTACATAACCATTTATAAATGAAATTTATTGTCTCTAGGAATGCCTTGTTTCTTGAGAGGGAATACATACTCAAAAAGTATAGTGAGAGAAAGATTTACTTCAATGAAGTTGATTCTCAAGATACGTAGAAGTTGGTATAGGAACAAGACCCACATGTCGCTATAGAAGTGGTTCCAGAAACACAAGTTCTATATAGGATCTTAAGAGAGGTAAGGGAACAAGAGATATTTGGTTTCCTAGTCACTGAGGATGGTGAATCATTATTGTTGGAAAATGATGAACCTCTCTCCTACACGGAAGAAGTAGAGAGCTCAGAAGCTTCAAGTTGGCTAGAAGCTATGAATTCTAAGATGGATTCCATGTATCAGAACCATGTTTGGGTTCTGGTCGATGAGCTAGTTGATGTAAAGTCTGTTGGATGAAAAAGGGTATTTAAGGGAAAGATAGACATGGAAGGTCAAATTAGAAAATATAAAGCAAGGATAGTGGCCAAATTATTTATACAACATCAAAGTATTTACAATGATGAAACCTTATTTCTAGCTTCCATGTTTAAATCCATGAGAATATTACTTTCCATAGAATCCTACCATGACAAAGAGATCTTGAAAATGGATTTCAAAATAGTATTCCTTAGAAAGAACCTTCAGGAAGATGTCTATATGACACAACCAGAAGGGTTTTTGACACCTGGTGAATCGAAATGGGTTTTCAAGTTGTAGAACTCCATTTATGGATTAAAGAAATCATCCTGGTCATGGAACATTCAATTTCTTGAATACGTAAATGAATTTGGTTTCATTAATAATGAATGTGATCCATGTGTTTATAAGACGTTTAATGGGAATGTGATCATTATCCTAGTAGAATATGTTGATGACATATTAGTTATTTTAAATGATATATCATTCTTATAGTCAGTTAAGGACTGGTAGAACAAGTGTTTCTCAAGGATGGACAAAGATGAAGTAGCTTACATTTTGGGGATCAAGATCGTTCCTGATAGATCCAAGAGGCTTCTTGGAATAACTCAAGTTACATACATTGACTATTTACTAATGAGATTTAGTATGGGACAATACATGAGGGGATTGGTTACAGTGCCACATGGCCTACATCTTTCTAAGAGAGTGTGTCCTCAGAAACAACAGTATAATGATAGGATGAATACGATCACATACTCTTAGGATATAGGATCTATCATGTGTGTACTATTTTGTATGAGTATTTATGTTCAATATGCACTAATCATGGTAGGAAGATATAAAAATTATTCAAGAGAACAACATTGGACTGGTGTTATGACTATCCTTAAATATCTATGAAGAACTATGATATGTTCGAGGTATATGGAGGAGAGGAGGAACTTTTCATTAGAGGGTATGCCAATGCTTGTTTTTATATATATTGTAAGGATATGATATGTTATCTATAAAAATTGGAGAGTTGTGAGACAGAAGAGGTCAGACAATCTAGTTTTCACTGATTCTACAGTGGATTCCGAATATATAGCGGCTTCTGATACAGCCAAGGAAGCTGTCTGTATTTGGAACATTGTCTAGGAGCTTTATGTGGTTCCTAGTAGTAGAGACCCTATCACATTGTATTGTGATTACACTATAGTGGTGTCTCTTTCAAAATAACCAGGGTTGCATCAATGGACAAATAAAATTCTCTGAAAGTATCTCCTTATGAGGGATTTCAATCAAAAGGGTGAAGTTACTATGATTAGAGTGTCCATGAAAGAGAATGTGGTGGGACCCATTACTAATGTACTATCTACGTAGAATCATGAATATCATGTGAGAGCTATCAGGTTAAATTTTTTTAGTAGTTGGATCTAGTCTATGTGGCGGTCTTTTGGAGTTGGTGACCTAGAACAAAATATTTTTTACTTTTTGATACACTTGTATTTAGGGATTTGAATTCTAATAAATTCCAAATCACATCTTGATTTTTCTTCTGCGTGAAAATTCATGTAATAAATTCATATGGATAGTTGTTTCACTAAAGGGTCATAGTGGATTTCTACTTGGATGAGTACCTGGATGTTCCATAATAATATTCTTGAATATATGTTCTATGGTCGGATGATGTTATTTGAGAGGAAAAAACAATACAGTACATTAGGGGTGTGTACTCAAAAAACATTGAGGCACCTTCTCATGGTGAGTTCCCTTGGAAGTATCTATGAAGATACTATGAGAACAAGACCCTCCAGTAATAAATCTGTGTTACATTTTTTCATTGGATGTTCCAGTCTACTTATGTGTGTATTGGTCCTTAGACATTAAGATTATTATTAATGGGTATTAAAACTCACTCACTTAGATGTATTGATGAAAACTGTGATGAAACACTATTCATAGTGAGGTAAGATATGTTGGGTCCATCACGAGTAATTCTACATTAATATATAATGTGAGAAAGGATTTTTCTCTTCTATTGCACTAAAAAAGTTGATATCTAAAGCCCTTTTATGGAATTGATATAACCTAAATAAATCCATGGCTGTGGTGAGGATTGGTAAAGATCAATTCTTGGAAGTCAAAGGAAGAATAATTGAGAACATGGGACAATGACACTATCATGAAACCCACTTGATTCGATATATCGAGAAAAGGGATTACATTACACGGTAAGCATTCGTATTAGGTGACACATCATTTTAGAATTAAATTATTTCTCTATGGATGCCATGGCATGTTTCTAGATGCTAACCTTTGAATTTAGGTATGATTCTCCTAATTCCACTTTGATAGAGGCCTAGAGGGTCACACACTATGTTTATCCAAGTATCATAGCTAAATATTCATTTTAACAGTTGAAAAAAGAGTATTCTCGATTGTGGTTTAATAATTATTCAAGGATTCCATGTCGCATTTATTTCAACACTAGTTATTTGAGAGAATATATTGTGTGTAAAATAATATATTTATTAGTGAGTTATATAGTGATATTTATTTGAGAAATAAATAGAAATTATTCAGGGTCTATTAAATGTGGTGGGGGAAATAAAGTAAATATAAAAAACAAAAGTATACACCAAGTATATTAATATACCCACCATGTAGTTTTTTAGAAATTTGTGGTAAATAATATTATTAATTTAATTTAATAATATTAGGTGCAATTCACTAGGTGCATGTAAGGTAATAATAATATTCAAACACTCTTTCTAGACATGGGGTATTACTAAAAATTAAATGAAATAAATTAATACATATGGGTCATTATTTTATTTTAGTATTATATTTATTATAAATCCCAATTACATTATTCTCATTAATCCTATCCATTCATTGTGGTTATGCCAATATATCTAGATAAATCTCTCAAGCCAAGAGATAATTCCTGTCCTCTAATAACACTCTCATGTTACGATAGATATCCTCCTCCAACAGATCAAGGAGAGCACATTGTATGCGGCTCTAAAGGAAATCAAAGGCAGACAATAGAAGTGAAGGTTCTTCCATGGTAGCACCTAGAAATCCCTTCAGCAATGTCCAGATATATGTGGAGCACATGTGGGTCACTGCTAGAGAAAGCATGCACTTGGCTTCTATGACGCAATGACGGATCACATTGGATCGTGACTAGAAACATCAATAGAGAGATAATTCCATAAAGGTAATTCTTTTCTACTAATTAAATTAATTATAACGAATATATGATGACCCTCTCTATGGTTCTGGGACTTCCATATGTCCTTTTTGTTCGTTGCTTTGTTTTTAAGATCAGGTGTTTTATCATCATGATGGATCTCGAATTGATCATTGTTTACATTAAAATTAACTTTGGGTGCACCCATTAACGTTCTTATGTTGCACTTGGAAACTACAATAAAAACATCATGAATGGTATATTTAATTTAATACATGACTAATTAAATCATTAATATATAAGGGATTCTTCTCATTATATAATTTTTTCCTATTATATTTGATTAAAAGATTTCATAGAATCATATATACCTTGTGACACCAGAATTAATCCCCTATTGAAATATTCTATACTGGGTCTATTAAGTTACTTTTCAATTCTTTTACCTTGACATAGTCCAAGAAACCTTTTAGATGAATTAGGATTTGTATTGATCCTACCATGTAGACTACTTCACGTAAGTATTTCTTGGAGATTAATTTTTCAAACATGTCTTCATAGACATTAGGACTAGTATCTCAATTCCCATTAGGAATATATTATCAACATGTACTACTAAGGGAAAAAATTAACTTCCATTGAACCTCTTATAAACACTTCTCTCGCATTCATTCTTTATGAAACCAAATTCTATTATATATTCATCAAAATAAATGTTTTGTGATTTTTATTCTTTCTTCAACACATAAAAAGATTTCTATAACCCAAAAGACATATAATCATCTTTTAGAGTAAAAAACCCTTATGTTTCTATCATATAGACTTCTTCCACAAGGCTTCCATAAGGGAAGTTCATTTAAATATACATTTTTCAAATCTCGTATTCAAGGAACTATTATGTGTAGTATAATTATAATATATTTTATCATTAGAATTGGTTAAATGGTTCCATAGTATTTTATACTTTATCTTTTCATAAAAACAATATCGAACATTCCTTCTTAATCTATACTAACTTTACAATCCATGTCCTTCTTCTTCAAGATTTCTCATTTTCACCTAATAGTATATACATCAACATGGGGTTCTACCAAAACCCATACTAGGACATGATATGTGTGATCCATTTTAGAATTCATGGATTTTTTCCACACTTCAAATTCTAATATTCTTATCACTCTCTTATAGTAACTGTGTCTATTATCTCTAAATAATCATATATCACCTTCCTCAGTGACTAGGAAACAATATTTCACTAGTTCTCTAAGCTATTTGGTTCTCTACAAAATTATTTTAATCTTTTTAATAACTTATATCATTTGGATTTTTATAATTGTTTCATGTTACATATTTTTTATTTATCTTAATACATGACTTCATCAATGTAATTCATTCCCAATGTATCTCTTTTAGAGAGGTTCTCCCTTTCATTGAACATTTTCTCTATGTATAGTTTTAGTTTTTTTCTACTTTAATTTTATAGGTAATGTCATTTTTTTGTCATAAAATATGCTATAAATAAACACTTAGTACCTTTATGTGAAAGTTTATTTTTATATATAGCCTTTTCAAAAACATCACAACCCCACACATATAAATGTGAAAAAATAAATTTCACCTCAAACATCAACTTATATTTATTTATATTTTCTATAATAATTGGAACACATTTTAGTATGATTGATGTATTCTATAATTAATATCAATAAAATGATATTGTAATACTTGTTTGTCTCATCATTGAACTCACAATGTACAAAAACCAATTGTTCCACATTTCACTAACACTATTCCACTGTAATGTACTAGGGGTAGTGAGTTGAGATAATATCCTAAACATCCTTAGAAAACTGATGAACTCTTGGTTATGATATTATCATATATGTTTTGATATGAGTTTCTTTATCTTCTTATCAAGATGATTATTTATTATATTCTTATATTACAAAAGTTTCTCAATGGAATAAAAATTATACCTCATATGTTAATACATAAATGTCTAATAAATTCATTACTAAAAGTTATGAAGTAAGTGTTTCCACCACTACATTCAATGGGAAAAGGTTCACACACATCTGTATAAACTAATTTGAAGATATATGTATATCTTTCATATTTTCAAATGAATTTATATTTCTCCATTTTTTCCTGAAACCAAGAATGATACATATCCAAGGGATTTATTAGAAAGAAAATGAATATCCTTCATGATATATATTGGTTAAGAACTTCTCGTTTACATGACTATTCTTGGGATTCTACAACTGGGTGTGATATTAGTCATGTGATCTTGATTAATTGTTAATTTCAAATACCTAATTTTCATATTCTATTACATAAAGATAATAATTCAAATGTGTCATCCTATGACATATTCTTTATTTATAAACGTATCTGGTCATATTTTTGAACATGAATATAAATTTATTCATATCTAAACTAGATATAGATATATTTTCCTTGGTTACCTAGGGTAAAAAATAAAAATTCAATAAAACTAGAGTTAACCCTGGTGGTAATGTGAGATAGTAATCTTCAATATCCTATATAAAAGTACTTTCTCAATTTTTAACTTGAATATCCACCTCACCTCTTTTAGTATTATAATCTACATGGTTATTTATTTAGATATAAGTATGAGTATTATTACCTTTATTTAATAACCAATTGCTATAAATAGATAGATTACATTTGTTAATTAATGAACCCAACACTTCCCTGTTCTTTTTATATGAGGCATAATTTTTCTTTTGGTGGACTTTCTTTCTATAATAAAAACACATTTCATCCTCATTTTTATCTTTCCAATATACCCTTATGAATCCCATTTTTGGGCTGTATTTTTTGTAAAATATTAGTTTTCAATAATAAAATGTAATTATTTGATAAATGGGAAGATCTTAAAAGTTTTTAAAATATCTCAAGCATATAGATGAGAAGTTTAGTTTAACTTCCCCGACATAGAAGTTTGATTACACAATGATTTAATGAAGATCATATTAGAGATTCACCTTGAATCATGGATGTTGTTTGCTTCCATTTTTAAAAAAGAAAATCATATTAAAGTGAAATATTATCATATTACAATAAAAAATAATGTTATATTATTCTATTGGATATTATTTGAGATTAATTCATTTTCTAAATTTCAATATGTGTCTAAGAATCAATCATATTTGAAAAATACTTCTAAGGAAGATCACTTTGAGGAAAATTTAATGATGTTGAAAAGAAGTTAGTTCCATGGAGTGTGAATATTTATGATAAATATATCATTGTGAATAATTTTTAAAAGAAACAAAATAATTTTCATCCTTTTGTTTATCTGACTTAAATAATTTTTCTAGAAAATGTTTAAATGAATTAATCTAGAACCAATATTGGTGCTACAATTAATAATGATTTATTCATTATTATTAAAGAAATTCTTTTCTAAGAATAGAGTTAGTTTTGGAAATGGAAGTTCATTTGAATACTCTCTAAATTATTTATATATTTCATATCCAATGAAATATATTATGGTAATTCACTACAATAAAATTATTCCATATCCATGGTTTATAACCATTGATATATGTAATAACCAAGATTTAGCTATTTTTGGATCATATTGGTGTGGCACTAGGGTAGAGTCTAGAACCACAGTTCATAATCATGGAAATAAACCTATTTCCTTTGTTAAAATCTTTTAACTAGACCTATATCCATGTTTTAAACCATGTAAATTGTTCTACATCTATGGTTAAAAAACACAATTGTAGTCCATGTAATGAAAATTTATAGCCACGGTTTATAACCATGGAAATAGTTTAGTAGCCATTTTTAAAACCATGAAAATAGGTCTACTATAATGGTTAAAAATTGTATCTTAATCCTCTATAATGTAGACTCATATCCAAGGTTAGTAACTATAGAATTAGACCTAGTTCCATGTTTCGAATCATGGTTACAATACCATTTCAACAGTTAGAAATGGTAGCTATAGCCTACAGATTCCATAAAAAACTACTCTGCTACATTCTAGAATACATATCCTCTTCATATTCTAGGAAAAATAACATTTATCATTTATATTATTTTTATAACCACTATAAATACCTTTAATGAATCATCAAATAATGTTTTACAATATTATGATTAATTAAAATGGATGAAATTAATTGAATCTTTACAATATTAAGTATTATATGTCATTCCAGAAATCATGATGCATCTGTATCACTAGTCATGTTATAGACATTATGTAAGAATTAATTGAAGTAAAAATATTTTCTATTGGGAATTTTATTTCCAAATTACATCATCAATTTTTAATAAATCTTTATAGATATAATATAGTGTCACACCCAAAAATTTTATGTAGTCGAACTAATCTCAAATGAAAATCATATATGTTAATACATAATCAACACAACTAAAATATATAATTGAAGAAAGTGTGGACATAACTCTCCTTAATAACATGAATGTTCCATGATGGGTGGACCTAAAACTAGCTTATATAACATCAATTAACATTTATTCACCAACATATCCCCAAAACACATGAATAGTTATCACCTAAGTTCATTTTTAATGCAATGAAGTTTCTTTAGAAACATGTAAACTCCCATAAGACTATCAAATCTTAAATAATTAATTAGAACCACCTCTATCCTCCATTAACATGATTATATAATGATATAGGACCCTAAAGCAGTATACACCAGATCATCTACTAAAAAATAACATCATTATAACAAAACTAGAACATGGGATCCTCAAAAGATAATAATATAATAGGATGATATGTTTAAAATGATATAATTTTTGAGAAATTTTGTTTATTACATATAACGATAACAATTATGGTGATATCTCCATAGAAGTTAGAATACACTAATAGAAATTAATATTGAAGAATTTTTCTTTTTCACTCACTAAATAATTCTTTAAAATATAGAAGGGTTGTAATGAGATGTATTTTATAAATGACATGAGATCAAATGAAGAACTAAAATTTAAGGGTGGGGCCAACACATTCTTTAAGAACCACTATAACATATTAATCTATGCTTGGGGATTTTATTCCTTTAGGATATGAATTTTTTCCTTCCCTATGTAAAGGAGTCTCATGACATGAGTGTGTAAAGGACTATCTATAGTCCATTTTTAAGAATAATTTCTAAGAAATTCCATATTTTACACATGAGAAACCATCACTATCTGAATATGTATCAATACATAGTAAAATAATCCATGTACGTCAATAACGCATTAATGGCCCAAAGGCCTTCACATTTTATTTATTTATGATAATCCCCTTTTTAAGGAATGTTAGGGAACCCTTACATGGACCGTAGGCTTAAGAGACACATTAAATGACCCATTATCCTTAGAGAAATCATACCAAAATGTTAACTTGGAATTTCCCATCCACATCAAATATCATATGTCAACTCTCCACCTTTTCATGGTGGGTCGGCTAGCTATCTTATGCAGAGGTGCATAGGCCTAGTATGGATGGAAATTTCATACCCTCCCATTCTTCCAAGTCCGAATAACTCTACTCTAGTGAATACACCTGCTCTGAATCCTCATACGGTTCCCAGTTCCTTGTATAGTACATCTGGTATTTCTATAATTCGTGCATCCTAAAGGCCTTGAGGTGAACGAAAGGCCTTAAGTTAGACAAAATTCCTTGAGGTGGCATGAAGGCCATGAAGGACCCAAGGACCAAACCAGTGTCTTGAAGGCCCAAACAGGTGAATAGTTCTAGCTGCTATAGAACCCACTATAGTATCTTCTATAGTCCTACCTTGGAATTATTGCATATATATTTTATTGGTTCTTTAATATAATTTAGAACACAATAATAACAATGATATACATGTTTGTGTGTGCGTATTGTAAACTGGAAGCAGTTGTATGTGATTATTAAGATTTGATATGGGTTTTCCACTTACCGAAATAGAGTAAGAAGAATTAACATAAATAATTTTAACACATTATTGTCACACATTGATTAGATGATCTAGGGAAGCTCTCAAAATTTAGAAGTATTATAATATTTCATCCAAAATTATATAAGGTAACCTAAAGTTAAAATTAAATTTAAAAGCATCAATGTAAGAAAAATAATTGCAATGATTAACTTGATTACTAAATAGATGAATTATATGTCTTATACATCAACATAATAATTATAGTATCAGATTTAGGCTCCATGAATAATTTAAAAAAATAATATTTTTTTGAGTACAGTACTAATAACTACCAAAACATTATAAAATTTAATAGAAAATTTATATTTTATTTATTATGGTATTGAATTTTAATTTTTAAATCAATACATATAAACCCATGAAAATAATTTCTTCATTGGCTATAAGGATTTTTATCAATTTATTTCACTCACTGTATAGATTAATACCATAATAAGCACCATTTATACTATTTTATTAGAATATTATTACCACAATACTAAAATGAAACAACTTTATTTCCTATTGAGAGATTGTAAAAGTGTTTATCTACAATTGAATGCAAAGATAAATAATGTGTGACTATACAAAAATTCTAAACTAAGAAAATGAAATTTATATATAAAATCTAGATTCATTTAACACTCAAAGATTCATACTAAATGCACAACACACTTAATTTAGTTCAATGTATTTCATCACATATGATTTAACTAAATAAGAAAATAATGAAGAAATAACTCCAACATATGATTTTGATAAATCATGGTATTCTTTTCTCATACAAAAAACCAATAAAATTAAAAATATAGTAACATAAAAACTTATAAACTATTTGAACATATAATATACATGAAAATATTTTACAACTATGAGTTTTTTATTGGATTTTTTGAAAATATATAGGGTATACCATTGAAATGAATTTTATGTGTTAAACAACTCTTTTCCCCAAAAAAGATGGAATTAAAGAATGATTCATGGAATCCTGGTGATACATGTAAGATTGGATGTCTTTTTTGGAATTTCTTGGTGACAAAGAAATTTTATGAAAACATTCTATTATGTGTATGGTAGTTTATAGGATAATATGTTTCATTGAGGTTTGTCTCATGATGATTTATTTTCACAATGGTTTGTTTCTAAATAAGGGTAAAACAAAAATTTATTAATTAAAATTGATTCATATTTTTAAATCATAACATGAGTTAAAAACATTATAGTTGTGATATTCTAGGCGATATGGATATCTATGATATTTATCTACATTTAATTAAACTACAAGGAAGAGTAAAGTGAACATTTGGTTGGTCTAAAATTTGACATGATTCAATGAAATTCTTTCCATCAGGCTATTGTTTCTCAAAATAGTTTGGCTATTGTTCATCGGGGATGTCATGTGATACATATTTCAGAATGGTGTGATATTTTATCCTTTGTAAATATTTTTTAATTACATAAATATAATCTCAATAAAGAAAATAGTGATTATACTTTTTAATACCTCAAAAAAATTTCTTAATGTTATAACTTCAAATTGTAAAAAATTTAAAAATGTTTTAAATCCATGAATTTTATTTAAAAGTAAGTGAAATTAAGTTATAGGGAATTTATGGGGACTATTTTCCATGATATATATATATTTTATGCTTATATAATTTAGGAATTCATGCTTCCAGGTAATCATTCATGGGATTATCCTTTGTAGGAATGTGGTGGGAGAATCAATGATATTCAGTGTTTTTTGAAGACCAAGAGAATTGGGTGTTCATGTCATGATATAATGTGGTTTTAATTATTCATAGGTCTAATTAAATTTTAATATTATGAGGATTTTTTAAAAATGAGAAATAGAAATAATATTATTTTACATACTAAATATTTTGGAGATCTATTCAGATGTTATCCCTTTTTTTAAATAGGATTTTGTGTAGTTATTTTAATATACCACAGTGTATATGGAGATGGTATTTTGGTGATCAATATAATTTGGTGGATAAACATTCATATAAATATATATGTGTATATGATTCTTGATTCAGTTCAATAAAAAGAGAGATCCTTATTCTAAATATGATTTTTAGAAGGCCGAGAATTTATTCTTCATATTTTGTTTTAAAAAGAGTAGGGAAATTATAATGCTTACAAAAAATATCTATTTCAAAGTAAAAGATGGAAAGGATTAATGAATTCAATATATATGAAATAATAAATGAGTAGAATTGAATAAAAATTATACATCTAGTTCAAATTCATAGACGGAAGCATTTCCTTTCTAAGAGGTTGTGAAGAAAGAGTATGAAATATTAGAAGATCAAGGTGCATATATCTAGAATAAAGGGTGATTCCAGTTTATACATTTATGATCATGAATACACCATCAAATATATAAACTGAGTTCTTCTTCACATAAGTAGTGCATGGAGTGAATAAGAGATAGTGACCCTGGATTAGAAGTGAGCCCTTATAAATCCATTTTAATATGAATGTTGGTAGAATTGATTCATGACACACCAACACATCATTGTTGTGTGATCCTTGGAGTAACCCATTTGGGTAGACCATGTAAAAATATCATGTTATAGAATATTTTGTTTCTCCCTATATTTTTTACATTTGTTATGGTCTATGTATTTGAGAAGATAATAGGATGAATGGTTATTCCACACACAAAGGAGACAAGATCCTAATGTATTAAGGGAGGCGAAAATTTTCAATTTGGTAAACACCCTGATCCCCCCCCCCCCCAGCATGTCTTGGGTCCCAAAAAAGGTATCAAAAAAGTTTTAGTGAATATTATACCTTTTATTTTTTTGGTTTGATAATATTTGAAAATTATGGAATCTATTAAGAGGGAACTCATGTTGATGGTACTCTTTTCACTCAATGGAAGAAGGAATTCATGATATACAATGAAATATATGTTGGTATTTCTAGAAATGTGTTGAAAAATGGAATATTATCAAAAAGTTATCCTAAAATATTGTATGAGTTTAATAAAAAAATATGTGGATTGATGATTGTTCTAGGATTGATTTTAAGGATTCCATAGAAGAAGATATATTCAAAAGTACAGCTCACTAAAAGCTCTCTAAAGACATGTGATTAAATATTAGAAGACCTTTTTTGTGAAAATTATGTCCTGAAGAAGGAAATAAAATATGTCCCACATGATTTTCCTCTATGAAATGAATAATACAATATGCCAAACAGTAAATGGGGGAAAATGAATAAAATGGTCAAAAGGAGATGTATTCTCAAATACAAGTAAGAAAAAATTAACTCTTTATGTGAATCTCATTCTAATAATCTAGAATATGATCATTGTGAACCTAAATTAATTTCTCTCTAATAACCTAAATATCATTAAAAGGAGTCTACCACATCATGTATTAAATCTAAAGGATGCTGGTACAAGTAACTAAAAAAGTTTCAATATCATAAAATTGAAGTTAAATCATTGAAGGATGAAGTTGAGAATAATTGTGATATCATGAAATATTATAAATAAAAAAACAAGAAGATAATGGAGAAAGGACTGGATTAAAAGGAAACTTTTACAGGAATGGGATATGATATGAATGTTCAAACTGATATAATTTAGAAACATATTAAAGAAGTAAAATCAAGCCGGGAATGTGAGAATATCTATAATGAATACACAACTACTCTTATTGAGAAGCATGAAAAGAAATTAATGACATATCATTGAGAAAGAAAATCTCATATTAAGAACATGGAAGTCCAATTGAAGGTGATTAATCAAAAAATTAAAGAACATTAGGATTAGCATCATACTATGAAAGGGAAGTAAAACTTGGAGTTTTCACATGGGGAAACATTAGGTTATTCCATGAATAACATAAATATAGAATCTTATAACAGATGATGTAAATAAGATGAAACTAATAAAATTACTATCAACGAAGAATAAAATTTCAATTCCATTTTTAGGAAGAGTTGTACACACAATGAGTGTGAATGGAAATTGTATGTTTCAACAGTAGAGAAAAAGTTGTTCCTAATAGATCTTAACCATTATAGTAGGATTGATATTGTAATTCTTGAATGAATTTTTATATTTATACTACTACTGGTCAGATAATATTATCCTACATCAACCTATACAGACAAAAAATTCAATATGAGGCCCCACATTCTTCCAAATAAAAGAATACATGATAGGAATAATGATTGAACCGGTTCTCCTAAAATCAGACCCTATTTACTAACTCATACTGAAATTAAGAGGAAAAAAATATGCCAAATATGTTATCTATGGATTGTTCAGAAAATTATACATGGTATTAAATAAATCAATTTTGGACAGTAAATAAATAAAGATGAATTTTACTCGTGGATGTTTTTTAAGAAACAAAATAGTGATGTTTGTGTGGTATCACTTATACAACAACAAATAACAAACAAAATGATTATATAGGAACTTTTCATGGGGAAAGAAGACCTCAAGAAGAATTTGAAACAGTGTTATACCAATGGATGAAACAAGTACTAGTGGGATAAGAAATACTCATTAAGAGAAATTAAAGAAAAAACAGGTGGTGAATTTAATGGAAAATATTCAGAAGAAGGTTTTTATTAATGCTGTCATGAACAGACTCACTACATTGAAGACTTGGAAGAAGACTAGAAAGAAATGATTGGAAAATAATGGCCATCCACCCTCCTCAAAATAAGGAAGATGGAGGTACACCCCTCTCTCCTTTTTAATTCATTTTTAATATAATTAATGAAATATTATATTGGTCCACACTTCATGGGGGTGGTGAACCATGATTAAAAAAAAGAAGCCACATTGTGGATTTAGAAATAATTTAACTGATTTGGCTATAAAACATTCATATACGATGAAATTTTTTCAATTAATACTAAAATGGAATAACAATGAATGTGTATAGAATATATGAAGTGGTAAATGGAGGTATATTAAGTTCCATTGGAGGATCTGTGTGAACAATGATTGATTTTAAGTTCATCTATACAGAAATAATTTTTTAAAAGATGCAATTTTTGTATCTAGTGGGTTTCCTGGCTAGAAATCCATATTTATAAATCCATAATATTAAATATTTGTATCAAATGTTTTTTATACTTACTCTAAGTATTCTTAACATTCTGAAATCGTATATTACTATAGATAAATAATGAAAATATGAATCCTTGATGATAAACATACTAAAATATTCTGATACATATTAGAATAAATCTATATGTGCTAAAATATCATAAATTGATTAATACCATGGATGCTTCTTAAAGAGATCTATGTGTCAAATAAAAGAACCGCGATCCTTTATCTTTTTTGGGAATCATTCAAATCATCTATAAAATTTCCTCGAGAAAAGATGTGGTCAACAAGTTCATTTGATGAATTAAATCATCCCACCATGGTTTTTCAAGTGGTTTACTCAATCATGGGAAGATAATGACATGGCCATGTACATTTTTCTAGTCTTATTGATGAAATGGTTGTTTCCTTGTAATTACTTTGAAGACATGGGTAAAGTGAGGTCACATTCTTAATATTAAATGAAATCCCATAGTGTTATAAATTGTACATTCCTCACCCATGTTCTTTAAAATTTATATATTAACAGTTTGTGTGAGGAATTTGTTTTTACAAGAGTTCTGTCTGATCATACTATAAATGGTTTGTGGATTTATAGTGGATATATGTATTACATTTATGATGTGGACAAACACTCTTATTTCCTACACAAATCTTTAGGTTAGTAGGCTTAGGGTATTTGCTAACAATTCATATTTAAGTGGAGGTTACATCATTGTTAATTAAATGATCTTGGCTATGAAAGAAGTTGATATTTAAAAAATATATTACATTGAATTGGAGTATAGAAAAAACATTTAGGTTTCAATGTATGATTAGTTAATTTACAAGGTGGAGTGATTTTACCTCAATTTGCAAGTACTAAAATTGTTTTTACGGTGCAAGATATATTTTTAGATAATGGAAGTGAACAACCACTATTGATTAAGGGTTACGACCCATTTTATTTTATGTAAAAGGGGGAGATAATATAACCTCATTAGGTTATATTCTTGACATGAATTGATATTTATTTGGGATGGATTCCTTGGACATTCATGGACATTTTCAACAAAATAGAAATGTGAATATTATTACAACTAAAGGTTTATCTATTTTATTTGTTGAAAATATATAAGTTAAATCATGAAAGTAAAATATATGTGTCACGTAGTTCAATTACTAATAGAAAATGGAATTAAAAAGGGTTCATGGAATTGTGGTGATACAATAAAAATTGTTTTACTTTTTTAAAATTTTTTAGTTACATAAAAATTATATAAAGAAATTATATTATTTATATGATAGTTGATAGGCTGATATGATGTATTGAGTTGCGTTTCCTGATGATTTCTTTTTAAAATGGTTTGTTTCAATGTAAGGGTAATACAAAAAATTCCATATTATAATTTCTTCTGGTTTTCCATGTATAACATGAGTTAGGAACTTCAAAATTTTTTGATTCTCAGTGAAGTGGATATATAAGATATTTTTATACATATAATTGAAATAAAATGAAGGTTGAAACTATAATTTAGGTTGTCTAAAATTTTACCAAATCCTCTGCAATATGTTTTTCATGTGGCAAATTCTTAGAATACTTTAGCCACAGATTTTCGTGGACATCCTGGGCTTTAGGATTTGGATTGTGGTTCTATTTGATCCATTGAAAATAATATATAATTATATAAATATAATTTTATTGGAGGAAATTGTTATTCTATTATTTAATTCCACTGAACATTATCCATGTTTTATGGCTTCAAGCTATATAGAATTTCAAAATATTTTAAATTAAATTCCTTGGACAAAAAGTACGTTTTTGTAAAATTATGGTGAATTTAATAGATACTCTCTCACATGATACCCATAGATTTTATACTTCTATAAATTAAGAACCCATAATTCCATGAAAGCATTTATGGTATTATCCCACAAAAGAAATTTATGGGAGATTCCACGATATTCATTGTTTTTTGGGACTAAGATAGTTTGGTCTTTTTCAAAAATATTAAATGGATTTAATTATTTTGAATGATTTTTTATAGAGGTCTAATGGATTTTGATGACTCTGAGGATTGTTTTGATAACAAAAAAAATATTTTTTAAAAGATGGAAGATTATAAAGATCTATTTGGATTTTATACATATTTTTAAATAGTATTTATTATAGACACATGAATATATCATGGGGTATAGGGAATATGTCTTTGGATGATCTATAACATTATATTGATATTCATAAAAACACACACACACATGTATATATATTTATATATACTCCATGATCTAGTTTGAGAAAATGAGAAAACACTAATCTAAATCCTGTTTTTACAATTCCAAGCGTATATTTTTCATATATGGATTTAAAAAGAGAGGGGAGAGGTTGGGGCTAAAATAGAATATCTTGTTCGAAATAGAACATAGGAATGTTTTATGCATTCTATATCGATGGAAGAAGTATGTAGAATGATTTTATCAAGATGATACATATGGTCCAAACGATAAGATGGAAGAATTTTCAAAACAAGAGGTTATGATCAATAAGTACCAAATATTAGAAGATCAAGGTGAATCTATCTTGAATAAAGGGTGAAACCAGTTCATACGATGAAGATCATGAATGGACAATCAAGTCTACAAAATAAGTTTTCCTTCACATGTGTGTAGAGTTAAGGAGAGTGAGTCAACCTAGATTTGCAGTGAGCCCTTACAAATACATTTAAATATTAATGTGGGTATTATAACTTCCTAGAACACAATACCATCATTGGTGTGTTCTCCATGGAGTAATCTATTTGGGTGAACCGAGATAAAATCACATGCCCTTATATATTTTCATTCAGCATAAATACTTATTGTGTGATGTGGTGTATGTATTTAATAAGATAACAGGTTGAATGGATTTTAATTCCGACAATGGAACATGAACCTAATGAATTAAATGCATATAAAATGTTTAATTTTGTCTCTTCCATGATTAACCCCCCCAACCATAGGGTGTCTCAGGTCCCAACAAAATATAAACAGTATTAAAATATAATATTATAAACTTATAAACTAAATTATCATATAAAAACCTATATAAAATGTTTATAAATCATAAAATATTTATTTTTATAAAAAAAATTAAATACTGTTTATATGTTTGTTTATACAGCATCTGACCTTTTTATTAGTTATCTTATCATTTCATTTTAAACAAAGTGGATCTTTAAAGTCTAATGTCATGGAAATAAGGTAAATAATACCAAAAGTATATAACAATTTTTAATCCTCTTGAAAGGATTCATGAAATTTTCATACTAAGAACAATTTTTTTATCTCATAACACGGAGACATACCTCAAAGGAAAGGGTGAGAAGAAGTCACCGTAAGGAAAACAAGTGAAATAGTTTACATGTGAACTTGAGAAATATCAATAAGAACATGGGGAATATCCTAAATATATGATAAAGAGGCATATAATAAAACAAATAACATGAAAAATAAACTGAAAATATGACTAAAACATTAATTTATACATTCATAATAAAATCCCTGAGGTCCATCCCCAAGGTTTTATAAACATTAAAAAGGTTATTCACCAAGGTATCATAAAATATGTTATCACTAAAGAATAGTTTCTTTAACACTTTAATTTGAAAACTATCATGGATCACCCTTAATATTTATATATTTTCATGTGATCCACATAAATTATTATGAAAAACTTCATGAATAACCCATATAAAGTAAAATAAATGGTTTTTATATAAAAAATATGGGGTTTTAAAAAGTGCTAAATGAATGGTCATTATGTCATTTATAACCCATGAAAAGGGAATGATTGTTTTATGTGTGTCAATTAAAAAATAAATTATATCATTTTTATGTCTTAATTAATAACCCGGTAAATGAAATATGTTTATGTATTCACATAATTAATATAAGATAATTTCTTGAGAAAAAAAGTGGATATTTTGAGATGAAAATTCTTCAGCATAACGTCAATTCAACATGGTTTTAGAAAACATTAAAAAGAGAGGGGAAAAGGGTCACCCATTAAAATAAGACTAATAATATATTATAGGGATATAATGTAATGTAAATAAGAACATGTTATGGAAACTTGAAAGATATACCATGTAATAGATAACATGAAATGAAAAGAGAAGTGGAGAATTCCCATATGAAACTTCGACAGCCTAACCGCATCACATATAAATTTAGAAAATGAGTTTATTAGAGTGAAAACGGTATCTCATCATATGGACATAAAATGGAAATAAATAAGGATATATAGGAACATATCCCAACAAAATAAAATGGCAATCAAAAGATATAACATAAAATAAATCTTTGACTAAAAGAGGAGGGAGAAAGGTTCCCTTACCCTGAACTGTAACTTCTAAAACGCTAGGATCAGGACCTTGAGTTATTGAGGGATCCTTTTGAGGAATAATTGGGAGGAAAAAATACCATATCTTCTTATAGGGTAAATTTTTAATGGATTTAATGAAGGAATTAGTGGTTATTTTTCTCAAAAATGAAGGAATATTTTATTAATTTCCAAGGGACTCCTCAATAGTTGTATTGGAAACAATATGGGCATGCCCATGGTATTTGACCATTGTATTGGAAAATTTGGACACATAATAAAATATTTTATTCATAAAGATAAATCCATAATTATTAAATAATTATTAGATCATTAATGATGGCATTAATCACACCGAAACTCAAAACTGTATTTTTACTATTCAGCGAAAAATAAAATCATTTTATAAAAATATAATAAATTCACTGTAACCTAATATCAATGTTATGAGGTCCAAAATGAAATTTATTTTATCATAATAAATCTATAAATATGAGAAATTTATATTTATCTATAAAAATAATCATTTATTAATGATAATTGTAGACATAAAATGCATTGTGAATGCATAGTAAATTTTCTGGGGGAAATTATTTTACCATTTGTAATTAAACATGATTGTTTTTATAAAACTATTTAATTGTAATAATAATTTTTCATAATTTAATATTTTATTATAAACATTTATATTTTATCTAAATTGTACAAATTCTTTTCGAAAATAATCAATTTATAAAATTTGATTTTGTTAAGAAAAACTATTCTATAAACAGGAAAGATGGAATAAAGATTTTTATTTACAATAAGGGGTTACAAAAAATAACTAAAGACACATTACATATCCCCTTATAAAACATTCATAGTACCTATGAATACTATGTTAAGTGGAGTTAGAATCATTGGGTGGCTTGGACAACAGTGCTCGAGTGGTGATTTCTATCAACATGAACTTCTCACGCAGGCGATTACGTTCAAGCTTAACATATTGATGCTCTGATTGGTATTGGTACAAAGTAAAGCCTTGTGATCCTACCACATTCCCAAGCTCTAATAGATGGGATTTTTATGGCCCAAGTCTACTGGATGAGGCCACGTAATCTTCTTTCTGCATTATTTATCCTCTATTATTTCAATTTAAAACAAAATTTATAACGTTAAAAATTATTATTGTTTCCAACGGTCATTTTGGCCGATGTTCATATAATGGTCAAAACCCAACGATCTCATTTCAGTTATAATCACTTAATTAATAAAAGGATATATTTTTCTTGTGTAAGAACTATATAACATAGATTTTTAGGAAACAGAATATTATTAAAAAGTTTGGTTTGTTACATTATTCCACCCATAAGAATTTTTTTCCATGGCATTACAACTCTTACCCTCATAAGAAAAAAGGTGTGGGAATGTCTGCCTAATAGACTCCTCTAGTTCCCACATGGCTTATTCATATATATTTTTCATCCACAACACTTTAACAAGGTGGGTAGTATTGTTGCGTAGAACCTTGTCTCTATGATCCAAGACCTCCACTGGTTTCTCCTCATAAGAGAGGTCATGTTTCAGTGATATCACCTATGGATTTATTACATGTGATGGATCAGGTGTGTACTTACTCAGTAAGGATATCTGGAAGACATCATGAACTTGTGGCATATTTATAGGATGTTTTTTTTGATAGGCCACTACTCCTACGTTATCAAGGATTTTATTGGGGCTAATGTACCTAGGGATGATCTTCCCTTTCCTCAAAAACCTCATGACTCTCTTCTAAGTTGAAATTAGAAGAAATAATTTGTCACCAACATAAAAATCCAAGTATCTTCGATGGGTTTCACAAAATCTATTTTTCATAATTTGAGTAGCCTTAATGTGTTGTTGGATGGAACAAACCTTTTCTTTCGTCACTTGCCCAAAACCAGTCCCGTGAATATTTCTCTCACCAGCTTCATCCCAACAAGTAGAAGTTATACATCACTTTGTATATAGAGATTTATAGGGTTTCATTTAAATTCTTGAGTGAAAACTATTGTTTTAAGAGAACTCAAATAATGGTATATGTTGATCCCATACACCTTTAAATTCCATTGAGAATGTTCTTAACATTTCCTTGAGTTTATGAAAAGTACTTTTAGATTGGACATCAGTTTGGTGGTGATAGTCTAGATTGAAATTCAATTTGGTATATGGATCATGTTGAAGTCTTATCCAAAATTTTGATGTGAAACTTGGATCACAATCAGATAAGATTTAATTTGGAACTCCATGTATCCTTTCCACTCCCTTCACTTAAATCTGGGAAATATGATCTAGAGAGAAAACTTCCAGAAGAGAGTTAAAATGGGTAGTGTTTGTGAGATGGTCCATTATAACCCATATCTCATTTTTTCTATTGGAAGTTCTTGGGAGACCAATAACAATTTCTATAGTGATATGGTCCCACTTATATAATTTTATGAGTAGTGGTCACAATACCCCTTTAGGTAGTTTTCGTTATTCCTTCACATGCTGACATACAAGGAACCTTTTAGTGTAGTCGGTAATCTCCCTTTTCATGTTATCCCACCAATAATGATCATGAATGTGTTTATACATTTTTTTACATCCATGATGTATAAAGAACATAGATCTATGAGCTTCATCCATTATCTCCTTCTTTATTTCTGTAATATGAGGAACACATGGTCTTCTACGAAATTTCAATATTCCTTCTTGTTAAATATTAAAATCAAGAAACTTCACATCATTCACAGCCTTAAAATTATTTTGTTACAAAGGATCTATTTTATGGGAATTATTGATATTCTCTAGTAATGACGGTTGAGAAATCATTTGGGATAGGGTTGATGATGACCCTTCCCTTGTAATTCCCATGTCCAGTTTCACTAGGTATTTGATAAATGGATCTCTTTGAATCCTTGTCACGGATATAAAAACATGGTATTTCCTAGTTAATGCATAAACAACATTTTTTTCTCTTCCGAGATGATTATGAATTGAACAATCATAGTCTTTTTAGAGTTCAAATCATCTCCTCCATATCATGTTTAATTCCATTTGTTTGAAAAAATACTTCAAACATTGATGGTCTATGTATATATCACATTTCTCTATATAATTATAGTGCCTCTATATCTTCAGAGAAAAAAAAACTACAGATAGCTCAAGATCATCAGTAGAATAGTTATTCACATGCATATCCAACTATCGAGATGCATAAGAAATCACATTGTCATTTTTTATGAGGATGAACCCAAAACCTTTTAGAGATGCATCACTAAAAATAAGGAATATTTATCCTATTGAGGGAAGAGTTAACATGGGTGAAGTAACTAATCTCTTCTTCAGATCATGGAAATATTCCTCACACTCCTTTTCCTAGATGAACATGAACCCTTTTCAAGTTAACATGTTTAGTGGATTATAATGTTTTGAATATTTTTTCAAAAACCACCTATAATATCTCAAAAATCTAAGGAAACTATGAATCTCAGTTATTGTGGAAGGCTAAGGCCACTCCTCTAAAACCATTGTCTTTGTAGGGTCAACTATGATTCCTTCATTGGTTATAATTTTTCCCAAGAAAGAAACATGTTGTAACAAAAATTCAACTTTTTTTAACTTTCAAAAAATCTTCTCCTTCCATAGTGTTTTCAAAATAACCATTATAAGATCCTCATGTTCCTCGTGACTTTTCAAATATAACATAATATCATCAATAAAAAATATCATAAGATTATCAAGGTAGTCCTTAAGGACTCTATTCATCAAATCCATAAAAATAATATGATCATTAGTCAAGACGAAGGGTATAAAAAAATCATAATGCCCATATCTTTATTGGAAAATATTTTTTGGGAATATCTTCTTTATTCACCAACAATTGATGATAACCAGATCAATGATCAATCATAGAGGAGAATTGACTCCCATAAAACTGGTCAAATAAGTCATCAATTCTTAGAAGTGGGTATTTGATCTTCAGAGTGATCCTATTCAGTTATCTATAATCAATGTATATCGACATTTATCCATTCTTCTTCTTTGAAAAAAGAATATGTGACCCCCAAGGATACACACTCGATTGGATAATTCCCTTCTCTAAAATATCTTGGAATAGTTTATTTAATTTCTCGGGCTTTAAATTTTCTATCCTATATGGGGTCTTTGATATCAGATGAGATCCAGGTATGAGTTCAATGGAGAACTCTACGTATCTTTCTAGGGGAGTTCGAGTAACACCACAGGAAATACATCAATTTATTCCCAAATGATGGGGGCATTATCTATTCGTAATCTATAATTTCCTTCTTCAGCCTCACTGATCAACTCCATAAATTTGGTGGTAGGAGGTTCTTTGAGACATTGACCAGGTCAAGATATCTCTCCTTGGAAGATAATTTTAGGTAGTCCTTCCAAGCATACTAAGATTTCCTTGCCTCTATATTTGATTATATAATTAAACATTGAGAGATAGTTCATCCCTAGTATAATGTCAAATTCCATCATCGGAATGACTGCTAGATTTGAGATAATATTGTGCTCACTAAAGTAAATAATAGTGTTTCTAAACACTATTGATTCTTGGATAATGACACCGAGTGTCTTGATTGATAAATCTACTTTTATTATTTCATGGATTGATTATATGTTCTTTTCAATCTTAGAGGAAATAATGGAATGCATAGAACCATAATCAAGCAAAGTGCATGCTGACATTGAGAGAACAAAATGAGTACCTTCTACCACATAATTTGGTTCTTCAACTTCAACTATAGTGATATAAAATGAAAAACATTACTCCCTTGGACTATGCTGAGGCTGATGGGGATCCCCCTCTACTGCCCTTAGATTTTGACACTGATTAGAATATTTCCCAATAATTTCAAAATTGATTCATTGGACATCATGTAGGGTATGTACCATCTTCCCCTTGACGTTAGTGTTTTTTAGTTGAGGCTTCACTTCATTATGACAATTCTGAGTGATGTGGCCATCTCTTCCCCACTTTTAGCACTTCTCAATCCAATGAAGGTTGTTCCCCAAAATGCTTCTTCCCACACTTATTACACGTTGAATGTTGCACCTGCTTTCCACCTCTTACTTGATCAAATATCCTCCCTAACTTGGATCCATTGATCTCTTCTTTTCATTGGATTTTTCAGACCGCTGCATCTCAGTGAACTTGAGATAAACTTTCATAGTAGTCTACATAATATCCTCATAGAAATCCTTGTCTCAGTTGGCTAGATTCTTCCGCAAATAAGGTCTTAGTCCACCAAATAATCTATCAACCTTCTTATTAGAATCCATGAATAATCTTGAGATGTAACAGGAATTTCTTGTGAAGTTCATAACGTAGAATCCAACAAATCCATTCTTCTCCTACTTCAGCACGAGAAAATCCTCCATTTTTTTCACATTTAACGATTTAAATACTTATTGAAGAAAATACCGCTAAACTATTCCTACTCCATAGCATCTACCTCCACTCATGGACTCATGTTTTTAATTAGTTCCGACCATATATCAACTTCTCCTTCTAAGCGGTAAATATCCAGGATGACATCCTCTTGTTCTGAATAGTAGAGCATAGAAAAGTTTATTTCGATATGTTTGATCCATTTTTCATCAATCAATGGTTTGGTTGATCCACTAAAGTATAGTGGTCATTGAAGTATAAATGAATTAATAGAAATTTGTTCCCTTCATGGTGAAATCAGTCTCTCTATAACAACTCTTCTCTTTATTACATATTTAATCATTTATTATTACATAAAAATTCACTTAATACTACTATAAGGATCAAAAGGTCAAGTGTATTGGGGGATTAGAAACATTACATAACAAATGAAAACATAAAATACATAATCTATATTGAAATCTTCCGGACATGACCACAACATTCATTCATATTTTGCATTTCATGGGATAACCGGAGGACATACATAGGAAAAGGGTGTGCTATAAATCATAGTAAGGGAGTAAATAAGGAATAAAATGAATAATACGTTACAAGTTAGTAAATAGGCTAATCAGTGGATCATAATAGAAACATTAACCTTAAAACAAGAAATAACATTATTATCATAACATGGATGTGTGACAACAACATTTAACATGATATTAGCATGATCCAAACCTCATTGCACATAGGGTGTGAGTAAACCCTCATTGCACTTGAATTAGCATGGGTAAAACCTTATTTCACTTGAATTAGAATTAGTAAACCCTCATTTCACTTGGAATATCTTGATACTATTTTTTAACCAATGCATTTGAGCATTTTCCTAGTGCAACCTTCTTAATCTGTTTTGTTCGTGCATATGTGTGTCACATAGATCATACAATATGGATTCATTAAAAATCATAATTCAATCCACAAATAAGAGATGTGGAATATTTAAATTTATGTCCTCAATAAACAAGTACATGTGCATAAAAGTGAATACACTTGATAGATAAATGGTTTTGGTATTCACTTACACGATGATTTTGGTATGGGAAGGTTTGGTGTAACTTTGGAAGCATAACGACGTCAAATGGAAATCATAAAATGGGTTGATGTGATAGAAAGTGGTCTCTCGTCATTTATACATGAAACATACAGTAATGGGGTCATGGAACATAATATCCCACCATATAAAATTGAATTTAGATGTATAATATAAAATAATTTCTTCAATGTAAATGAGGAGAGATAAATCCCTTGTGGAATTTCGGCATGGTAACGGGAGTACACAAGAGGCATTAAGGAGAGAGAAACCAGTATCTCACATTTAAAAGAAAAGGAGGTAAGTATAGGGGAGTCTATAAATCATACCCAAAAATTTGTAGTTGAAAATAAATGGGCATTACAATATATGGAATCATGGACATAGATAAGGAAAGAAAGTGAGGATCTCTTATGTGTAAGTGTTATACCAAAGGCTTGGGAGAGGCTAGAGAGAAGCTTATTTGGATATTGGGGAACCATGGGAGGATTCTAGAGAGATGAGGTTAATGGTTGGTCAAGATCCAAATGGTTTTAGTGAAGAATAATGGGTGATTGAGTGATTTTATATTGGAACATAGAGGGAATTCTTTATTATTTAGGTTTTGGACACTACACATTAAACTAATCAAAACCACAAACCATCACATGGTTTTTTCCCATTATTTTCGCATATTTAGGGTATAAAACATTATTTTATATGTCTAATGGCCGAACTAATTAAAATATTAGGCTTTCATATGTATAGGTGAGTCACACTCTCAAGAAAATCATTTTAAAAGGTTAAAATATTTTATAAGTCTTGGAGGGTCCACAATGGCACCGTGAAATTAATCTACCACATCTAAAATAACATTATTTTACATTTAAAAGAGATATTGGCCGAATATAAATTTTATAGTATTTTATTACATCACCATTGGTTCATTATGATGTCATAAAACACATTATATTTATAAATGGTATTTAATTTTTACTCAAAAAATCGATTATCTCAAAAAATTATGAAAAATTAGCTGTTGGATAATTTCGACATCCTAAATCCAAAAATAAAATACAATTATCTAAATAATTTTCTAAATATTTGAATTTTAATTTTTATGTTAAAAAATTGACATTTATCGAAAATTCCTGGGATTTGACAAAAACAGTTTTCAAACCATAATAAAAATTACAGTTGTATTCATAAAAATTGAAGAATTGTTTATATTTAATAAAAAGTAATTTAGTAATTATATATTTTTAAAATGTTATTTAATTCAAAAATCCATTAATTCATAAAAATGGATTTCTTAATTGAATTTATATATTAACTAAAAATACTATTTGTGCATCAAAAACCATTTACAATGTAACAATAATGAAATGAATGTATATTATTTATACAAAAAAATGCACATATTCATAGTTCAAGGGTCTTGTTACATAACCCCTTATAACACCCACATAATACCTAAGGGTAAGGTGTTTATGGTGACAGGCTATTAGGGTAGATCAGATAACATCTCTTGGGTGGTAATCTCTATTAACTTCCACTTATCTTGTAGGTGGTTCCCTTGAATAAAAATTTGTTGAAGAACAGCTTAGTATTAGTCAAGAAAAAATCCCAAGGATGCTACCTCCTTTATGAGATCTAAAAAATGGGCTTCATATAGAGAAATTATACTTGATGAGTTAATTTCTTCCTTATTCGAAGTAAATTGATTTGTTGAAGCCCAATATTTATACTAATCATGTGATCAATGTTCAATGAAAATATTATAAAAAGGTAAAAATTATTTATGGTATTTCAAAATCCAAAAAAATAAAACCAAGAAAGTGAATATGTTGTATATAACCATTTTACATAATAAAAAAATTAATTAGATCAAAATGAATTTATATTAATAATCATTTGGGTCCTTACAATCTTCCCACCTTAAGAAATTTTGACCTCAACTTATTTTCCCACACTAAAACAGATGTGGGTAACTCTACTTCATCACTTCCTTTAATTCCCACATTTCCTCTTCAAACTTGTGGTTTAACCACAACACCTTGATGAGGGGCGTTGTCTTATTTTGTAGAATGTTTCCTTATGATCTACATATTTATCGTCTTCTGTTCATCAAAGAGTTCGTTCTCCAATGGTACCACCTCTGGATTGATTATATGTGATGGTTCGCGTATGTATATTATCAAAAGTGTTACATGGAATACATCATGTACTTGAGATAGGTTGGGTGGGAGTGCAAGTCTATATCCCCTGGTCCAATGTGGTCAAGGATCTAAAAAAGGGCGATGTACCTTGGGATAATACTTCCCTTCATTCGAAATCTCATAACTATCTTCCATAGTGATATGTGGAGGAATACCATGTCTCCCACATCAAGCTCTAGGTCTCATCGATGGTTGTCAGCATTGCTCTTTTTTTTACTCTAAGAATCTTTAATATGTTGCTGGATGGTCTTAACATTACCACCAATTCTTTGACCATTTCATGACCTAGGAGTTTTCTCTTCCGAACTTCATCACAACATACCTATTTTCTACACCTCTTCCCATAAAGGGATTCATAAGGATCCATTTGGATGCTTGAGTGGAAACTATTATTGTAATAGAATTCATCTTGAGGGAGATGTTGATCCCACCCTCCTTTGAAGCCGATTGATCATGTTATCAACATGTCCTCATGTGTTTGGATAGTCCACTCAAATTTTCTATCAGTTTGAGGATGATAATCCTTACTAAAGTTCATCTTAGTATTCAAAGAATGTTGGAGTCTTCTCCAGAACCTATATGTGAATCTTGGATCTCAATCAGATACAATCAATAGTGGTACTCCATACAGCCTTACAAATTCTCTGATTTATATCTGTGCTAGTTCATCCAATTAAAAATACTCCTGAATTGAAATGAAGTGTGCAGTATTTGTAAGATAATCCACAATAACCTAGATAGATTTTTTTCCTTTGGATGTCTTCCAAACACCGGTGACAAACTCTGTGGTTTTTTACCATTTCTATATTGGTATTTGTAATGGTTGCATCATTCATTTAGACATATACCTCTTATCCTTCACTGTTGGACATACCAGGAACTTTTATGTATATTCAGTGATATCTTTCTTCTTGTAATCCCACCAATAATACTCTCGGAGATCTTGATACACCTCTGTGTCCCTTGGGTGAATGGGGAAATTCAATCTATGTGCATCATCCAAAAGTTCATTCATTAACTTCAAATTTGATGGAATAAATAGTCATTTCACAAATCTAATAATTCCTTCTTCATTAACATTGAACTCCAAGGATTTACCTTTTCTAATAGTTTCCACTTTCTTCTGAATTCCTGCATCATCCTTTTGAGCATCTTTTATCCTTTCCAAAAGAGACAGTTGAGAAATAATTTGTGAAAGGATTGATTATGATCCATTATTTATGATTCACATGTCCATATTCATCAAATATAAGAAGAATGGGTCCTTTTAAATTTCCATCAATGAAATTATTGTTGGATCCTCTCTACTTAGAGCATCCACCACCCTGTTCGCTTTCCCAGGATGGTAGTGAATTGAGCAGTCATAGTCTTTGATCTTCTCTGACCATCTTCTTTAGTTCATATTCATCTCTTTCTGTTTGAATATATACATGAGGATTTTGTAATCTGTATATATTTCACACTTCTCCCCGAATCGGTAATTTCAACAAATTGTTAATGTGAAGATTACTTCAGCCAAATCTAGAACATTTTTTGGATAGCTTTTTCTCATAAAATTTCAATTGCCTTGTAGCATAGGAAATGGTTTTTTCATTTTAAATCAACATATATCCCTAGCCCTTCATCGAAGTGTCACTAAATACAAAAAAAAGATCTCCATTTTTGGGTAGTGTGAAAATGAGCATAGTGATAATCCTCCTTTTCAACTCCTAGAATCTCTCATTTCTTTATTCACCCCAAGAAAAATTGTCTCCCATCCGATTTATCTTCATAAGAGGGTTTGAAAATGGTGGTAAATTTCTCACAAATCATCTATAATATCTTGTAAACCCGAGGAAGCTACATATATCTTTCACAGATGTTGGCCTCGTCTATCCCTCAACTGCATTTTTCCTTGATGGATCCATAGTTATCCCATTCATTGTGATTATATGACCCAATAATAAGACATCTGTCAACCAGAATGGACACTTACTATAATTTTCAAAGATCTTCTCCTTTCGCAAGGTCTCTAGTACAATGCATAGATTCTCCCCATGCTCCTCCTTGGTTTTGGATTATATTATAATATCATCTATAAATACTTCCAAAAAAATTTCGAGGTAAGCTATAAAGAATATATTAATCTTGTCTATGAATATATTTGGAGCATTAGTGTGTCCTAATGTCATTACTATGAATTCATAGTACCCGTACCTTGTACAAAAAGCAATATTGAGGATATCCTCCTTCTTCACACCTAATTGGTAATATCTTGAATACAGATCCACCTTTGAGCTGTATTTTTCTCCACATAGATGATCAAACAAGTCATAAATTCATGGAATAGGTTACTTGTTCTTTATCATGATTTTTTTGAGCTCACGATAATCATTTCAAAGCCACAAGGACCCATTATTCTTCATGACGAAGAGGACCGGTGCACCCCTTGGTGAAGCACTTGGGCGTATAAAACCGTTTTCCAGATTAACATGTAGTTAATTATTTATCTCTGCATGATCCATAACAACCACTATATATAGATTCTTGGATATTTTCAGAGCCCCGAGTATAAGATCAATCGAGAATTGAACATCTCTTCTAGGAGGAAGACCATGAAATTCCTCAGGAAACACTTCAACGAATTCCCTCACAATATGCATTTCTTATATGATGGTTGCTTCCTTAGACTCAATCATCTGGGAATGATATCTATGCTCAGAGTTCAGTAATATCCAATATTGATATGATGGTTTAAAAAAAGATTCATCCCCCACCGCAAACGTGTACAGAATCGGGGGTCGATTCACCATATAGAGAGTGATTTCCCTCTCACAGAAAATTATGTTGGATCTATATAGGGATAGCCAATCCATGCCCTGAATTGCATCAAATTCCACCTAAGGGAGTATAACAAGGTTCTATAGGAAGTTATATCCACAAATTATGATATGAAAAGAGTTATATTCATGGTACACAATAATTTTCCTATTTTCCGTTCTCACTGACATCTCTACATCCATGATTTCTGGTGGTGTTTGTATTGTTCTACTAAACCTTCGAGATATAAAATAATGCATAGAACCAGAATCAAAATGTTCATTTTTTATTCTTTATTGAATAACTAGTTTACCTGTCACCACATCATTGTTAGGGTACACTTCGGAAATTGTGATGGAAAATATTTCCCTTTCTGGTTTGGTGGTTTTGGTTGCCTCTGAAAACTCTTGTCTTAGGGATGTGGTTTGAAAAGTGCTCTGGTTCATTGTAGTTGAAGAAATGAACAATATCCTAAGACTTGAACGGATCGTTCCTATCCTCTATCGCACCAGCATGTTTTTCTTGTCATAAATTAATGACCAGGTTCCCTTCTCTTCCACACCTAAATCATTTCATCATCCCCATCGAGCAATTATTGGGGTTCTTCTTTTAATGCTTTTGGAAAGAGGGGTGCTGGAATATCTTAGCACCGTTGGATTTATCCATCAGAATTCCAGAATGAAAGTCCACATTCAACTTCTTATACCCATGATACCCGTGAGATTTTATGATCTCCATTTTGACTTTGAGGGAACATCTTAAAATTTCCTCATATCTATTGAAGCCACGGATCGCTAGGGATTGCCATAGGCTTGGTTTTAGCCCACCAAAAATGAAATAAACATTGTATTAGGGGTAACGACAATTATAGAGTTGTATTTTGAAAGCCTTGTGAATTTTTCCTCATACACATTGATGGATTTGTCATCGTTTTTATTGAGGGAAAGGAAGTACCTTTCCATCATAATTCGGAAGGTGTGAGAAAAATATTTATCAAAAAACTTTTTCTATAAATCCTTCCATTACAATGCCTCGATCTCTTTTTAAGGCTTCATATTTTTTATCAATGTCAATCATTGATCATATACACACTCTATTTGATAAGTAGCTAGAAGAACATTCTCTTTTTCATAACATTAATGGATGGAGATGATATTATCAATGGAGTTGATCCATTGTTCAGAGATTGAGGGATTATATGATCCATTGAATGTGGGAGGAATTTGTCTCACAAATCTCTCAATTACATGTTGATCATTCTTGTGGGGTCAAACATTCTGATTTAACCATGTTTCTATTAAAAAAATGAGTTAACTAAGAATATATCAGGAGAAATTTTGTGATTCCTGCTCCCATCTGATTGGGCATCTCATTAGAACAATCATCACATTGATCTTTGCATCGGTTTTTATCCCAAGCCCTCCTATTACCGTCCATTGACTGGAATAAAAGAAAATTTTGGGGTAACACATAAAGGGTAATCCAAAGACAAAATGTCATAACATTTAAATGGCACTTATTTCTTTATCTTGTGAATTTATAGGCTTCAATCTATGTTATCCATGATCTACTTCCCAACATAAATTATTAGGAACAATTTTTTATTCCCTTAATAATGGTTCATAGTAAGATTATGAATTTACCAAATTATATCCCCCAGGAGTATCGAACCAAGAGTGCATCAAGGCCCATTTTTTTGCACCAATTCTAGTTCGTGTCTTTCTCAAAGTGGTGTTTTCTGGTTTTACCCCAACATACATCTATTTCAGAGCCACCACTACATGTTCATATCTAGACAGGGATGTATTTTTTTGATAGACCACTTACTCTATACCCACCAAAACTTAAGAATGTTTTTATTGTACCTAGTCTTATCCTTAAGGCTTTCACTAGGGTTTTCTAATCCTAATCTCAAAAATAATTTAACATATTCTCTGATACCTAATATAAAAACCCTTCTCTTTATTACATATTTGAACACGATTTATTACATAAACATGCACTTAAGACAACTCTGAGGATAGAGATGTCTAGTTTATTTTGGGATTACGAAAATTATATAAAAAATTAGAACATAAAATAAAACATCTTTATTGAAAACTTATTTTACATTACCAAAACATTCATTCGTACTTAGTATTTCTTGGGATAACCTGAAAACAAGCATAGGAAAAGGGTGAGATATAAAGAACAGTAAGTGAATAAACAAAGAATAACATGAAGAATACAATAAATGTTATGAAATATGAATATCTAGGGGAAATAAGAGAAATGGTCACATAAAGTGATGATATAGCATGATTATCATAATAAGGAAATGTGGCAACATCATTTAACATGATATTAGCATGAGCCAAGGCTCATTCCACATGGACCATGAGTAAAGCCTCATTGAACTTTAATTATCATTAGTAATCCCAAATTTCACATGAATTAGAATGATTAAACCCTCTTTTAACTTGGAGTATCATGATACTATTTTGTACCCAATGCATTGGATCACTATCAGGGTGCACCCTTCTTAATCATTTCATTTCATGTATAAGTGTTCCACAAAGATCATACAACATGGATTAATTAAAAATTGTAATTTATTCCTTTAATATGATATGTGGAATACATAAATTTAAGTACTCAATCAACAACTACATGTGTATAATGGTGATCAACCTTGATAGAGAAATGGGTATGGTATTTACTTACATGATGATTTTGGAATGGGAATGTTTGGTGTAACTTTGGGAGTATAACAACGTCAAATAGAAATTGAAAAATGGGTTGATGAGAGAGAAAGGGGTATCTCATCATTTATAATTGAAATGGAAAGTAAGGGGTCCTGGAACATAATATCCCGATATATGTAATAAAATTTAGATGCATAATTTATAAGAATCTCTTGAATGTAAATGAGGAGAGAGAAATCCCTTACTGAATTTCGGCATGGTAATTGGTGTGCACGTGAGGAATTAATGAGAGATAAAGGGGTATATAATCATTCAAACATAAATAGGGAAGTATGGGGGAGGTAATAAATCATACCCCAACATTTTTAATTGAAAATAAAAGGGAATAACAATATAAGTAAAAGTGGACATAAATAAAGAAGGAAGGAAATTTAGGATCCCTTAATTGGAAGTGTGATCCCAAAGGCTTAGGTGAGGCTTGAGAGAGGCTCATTGGGAGCTTGGGGAACCTTGTGAGGATTATAAAAAGTTTATGTAAGAGTTTTGTCGACTTCCAAACGGTTTGAGTGTATAGGAATTAAAGATTGAGTGGGTTAATATAGGAAAGGAGAGGAAATTATTTATTAATTAGGTTTTGGACACTATGCATTAAACATAAAAAAACCGTAAACCTGACCATGGTTTTGGACCATGTTTTTTTTCCAAAGTGGAGTGTAAAACATTATTTTACAAATTAAATGTCTGAACTTATTAAAATATTAGGCTTGATTATGTGGAGGTGAGTCACACTCTGAAAGAAATAATTTTAAAAAGTTGACATACTTTATAAGTCCTGGTGGGTCCACTAAGGCACCATGAAGCTAATAAAACAAATATAAAATCATATTATTTTAAAGGTAAAACATACATTGGCTGAATATCCCTTTTATAGTATTTTATAAAGTCAATATTGGTTCATTAGGATTTCATAAAACATATTATATATTTAAATGGTATTTAATTTTTTCTCAAAAATTTGACTTTCTCAGAAAATTATGAAAAATTCATTATTGGATAATTTCAATGTCTTGAATCACAAAATAATAAAAAAAATTCATAAATATTTTTATAAATATGTGAATTTTCACTTTTAAAATAAAAATTGACATTTATCAAAAATTCATTTGTTTTGAAAAAAACATCTTTCAAAATTTAATAAAAATTAAAATTTTATTCATAAAAATTATATGATAATTTATATTTAATAAAAATTAATTTAGTAATAATATTTTAAAAAATGATTATTTAATTAAAAATCCATTAAGTCATAAATATAGATTTCTTAATTGAATTTATATATTAACTAAAAATAATATTTTTTCTTTAAAACCCAGTTACAAAGTAACAATAATAAAATGAATGAATATTAATTATACAAAAATATTTCACATAGTAATAGTTATAGGGTCTTGTTACATAACCTCTCATAATACCTGCATAAAACCTAAGGGTAAGGTTTTTTATGGTGATAGACTCTTGAGGCAGCTAGGATAACATCGCTCAGGTGGTAATCTCTATTAACTACTACTTCTCCCATAGGCGATTTCGTTCACGCTTAACGTATTGATTCTTGGATTAAACTTTGTCAACAGTGAAGCCTAGTGATACTACCTCATTTTTTATCTTCAAAAGATGGGCTTCATATGGAGAAATTCTACTGGATGAGGCCATAGCTTCCTTTGTTTGAGTAAATTGGATTTGTTAAATCCCTATATATATACTAATCATGTGATCATTGTTCAACGACTATATTAACAATGGTAAAAATTATTAAGGGTATTTTAATGAAAACATAAAACCAAGGAAGTGAATAACTTTTATATAACCATTTTACATAATAAGACATTTAATTAGATCAAGAGGAATTTTCATTAATAAATGTTTGGGACTTTACACTCTCAGATTGATTCATGTTATTTCCCATAACTTGAGTTAGTTGGTTCATCATTCTCATGAATGTTTCCATTTAGGCTTCTATCTGTGGTCCTTCATCACATGGTCAACTCTTGTCACCATTTTCACAGTTCCTCCTATTTCCCACCATTTTCTAAAAGAATAAAACCGCGGTGAGAATCTTATTTCATATATGAATTTTTTCTATGAAAATGATATTTATGCCTTAAAACTTCATGCTTATACATATTAACCTTTAAAAAAATTAGATTTCTCTATAAATCCTTCATATTGATTCATAAAAATCTTGTTATTAACCAAACATATCCCCCAGGAGTGTTAAACCAGGAGTTCATCAAGACTCATTATTGCACACCAATTCTCATTTAAGTCTATCTCAAAGTGGTGTTTTTAGGTTTTACACCAAGATACATCTATTCCAGAGCCACATCCACTAATTCATATCATGATAGGGATTTTTTTTTGGAAATCACTTACTTTATATTTCACCAAAGTAGTAGAATGTTTTATTATATTTAAACTTTTTAATATGGTTTGTCCTACTAATTTCATATGAAGTGCCCAGATTTTTGTGAATCACTTAGATAGGAGGGGTGAATCAATGATCCTTTTAAACCATTTTACTATTTGATTATTTTCAATTAAACCTCTATCGTTTGTTAAATCCTCAATCCACTCTTTTTGTGCATCTCAGCCTTACCTCAAAGGATGTGTTAAATGTAAAGCCACTGAACATAATGATTTAAAAGGTTCAGTTCAAATACCTATTCATTGTTGTGTTTGTTATTATACCCAAAACATATTCTCAACTAAAATCATATTATCAATTAATATGGTCGATACAGAGTCCCTTTGTATCTCTCATGAGTCCCACAGGTGGTTCTTTATACTACTTCCCACAGTGTTACCAGAGTCCCACTGGCCAGCCTCAGAGTCCCACTGAAGACTTATTCCTCCTTGATATCATAAGAGATGCTTCTTGATTCACTATGGATAGATCTTCTGTTCTTCCCTCACGAAATTGTTGAATCACACATGATCATGAATCTCTTCAAGAATCATCAACAACCTTTCATTTGGTATATTGGCCATGTTCAAAAACTCTGTTCATTCCTCAGTCTCAAAAATGATCATGGAATAATTTCTTCTTATGATGAAGACTTTTCCTCATTAAGATTTTCCCTAATGGTTCACACAACTTCTTCATGAATACAATAAGCCAGAATGATCTTTCACAAAATCATCATTATCTCTATTCTTGGATTCTCAAACACTGTCAAATCATTTATAAGAACCTCTTTAATTATTTCTAGCTTCAGTATCAATACACATTCACTTCATGCATGGATTTCAAGGCATCAAAACATGTATTTTTTTTATATCTCAATTCTTTTCACACATGTATGTTTTTATGCATGAATGCATGCATGTAAAATTTGTAGTTTATCAAATCGAGCACACACTATCTTCTTGTATCAATATTTTTTTAATGTGTGAGGGTTATGCTATTACATATTCACTGTCCACTAGGTTCTTCTCTTAATATCAACACATTCACTTCCTTATTCTTTTTATTCTTTGCGTACACACACATTGTGTTTTGTTTGTGTTATATGTGTGTGTTATGTTTGTTCATGAACTTCTTCTTCATGAAACTCAATGTTCACTTTTCACTCACAATTCAAACTTCTTCAAATAACTTTGTATACATATAGACCATAAAATGTTCTTACTCCTCCATCAAATGTAACTCTTAATGCATACACAATACCTCCTTCTTCTTCATGCCATTATAGACAGAATGAGTATAAAAAGGGTGTGTGTGTGGGTTCTTCTTCTCAAAAGGTAGTGTGTGTATACACACTGTATCATGGGATTCACAAACCATGCACATTATTTTCATGTGCATCATGGATGTATTCTTTTATCTATGAAAAAAAATCGTTGGTTTTATTCTTCTTAAAATTAATCACACCCAAGCTCCTACATTAATGAAATCACATAATTATTCAAAAAAAAGACCTGCAAGATAGTGTATAGATATGTTCATGAAAGAAATGGTTTTTCTTCTTCTGTTCATGAAACAGAAGGGTTCACATGTTCTTATTCTTCATGCCAACTTCAGATAACACAGGTCTTCTTCATAACACACACGGTTCACGTGTATATCCTTCACATAACCAACAATTGTTTGTGATTCTTCCATCACAGAGGTATAACAAGGGGGTCACGCACCAATGGTTTACCTGCATGAATAACTCCATGAAGACACAATATGGTTCTAAAGAACCTATCATGTTCTTGTGGGTAACATCTCATAGAGAGTGAATATCTCCTCTTTCACAAACCAAGATATTTTGTGGTTATCCTTCATAAAAGGGATGCATGAAACTTTTTGGCATAGCAAGGATGTGAGGAAAACTCGTGGTGCACTGATTTTCTGAAAAATAGAATATTTCTCCATATATTCAACAAAAGTTCCTCGGTCAAGGGATATCTTATTTAAAGGAAATTATGGGCACTGATACGTGTTCAAATCCCCTGAGATATACTAAGAGGATCATATCTTTGAATGTCAGTGATCTACAACTTTGAAATTTTCAAACGCGGGATAAAATAAATGCCAAATCTTATGGTTTATTTTTGTTCAATGTGTCTCCTTGTTTTTCAGTGACATCCTCACATGAATGGGTTTTAGAATGCATGAAAATATTCTCCCAAATGCATCGAGCATACTAACATGTCCTTGCAACATTGTTTCCTTCATCCAAATTAGAGATCCTCTATTTTGATACATGCATGAAAATGTAGTTGCATGAATGGTGTTGTGTAGCTCAATCGATCATAATGAACAGATGTATGATCTTCAACGGTGATCAGAGTTTGATCAAGGAGGTGAAAGGGATTATCCAAAGCATTGGTTCATGTCGGGTGGCCACGAGTGTCTAGAGGTTGAAGACAAACTCGGTGGATGAGATCAGATGGACATGGTTTTATCCCAAACCATGAAGATCAGATGGATAGTCTAGATTCATATGATCAATATTGTGATTGATAGGATGGTGTACCATGTTTCATCGATGCATCATATGGTTGAGATCGCTTCCAAGGTTTTTATTTCTGTCCCACATCAAAATGGGATAGAGGGGGAGTGATTATTTATAAGACTAAGCACTCCAGCCTCATCTTAGAATTCTCCTCCCCCATCTCCAAATTTTTCCCCACACCGGTGTTCGGTGGGTGTGCTTCATCGCCCACTCTCTTCTCCTCGGGCATGCTCCTAGATCCCACACTGCACAGGTTCACCATTGTGCACACTCATGTGGGCGTATACACGGCCCACACTCCTACACCTCTTGCAAGCTTTCTTCGAGGACTTCCTCTTAGGCACAGTAGACCCTCAGGTTTAGCATATACCTTGGCTGAGGGATTCAGATAGCCTGCATTGTTGGACCTATTTTTTGGTAAATCCATACACTATGTGCTTTGTATAAAAACTATGTATGAATTCATCATTGACATTACAAACCACCCTTATTCATTCAAATCCCATGAATTCTTCCTTTCTCCTTTTATTTAATCATCATCCTTCTTTTTTGGGAATAAAAAATCCATTATCTACAATATTACTCCTCTTTTTCAATAATAGATGATGCATGGAACATTTCTTCATTTCTCATGCATTAAATCATAATTCATGGTCATTAATTTTGTAATGAGTGATGTGTTATCCTTTAAACACATGTTCTAGAGATTTGGAGATCAGCTCCTCATTCATCTTATTTGATTCATAACCTTTGTCCAATTAGAATTCATTTGATGAATCTTCCACATTCATGAAGAAATAAATTATTGTATGGGGTTCTTTAAGATTGTGTCCACATGTATCACTTGTATACAAGTATTTGGATCTTAGGACTAGATCAACAATCGTGTGAATTATTATGGATAATTTCCAAGCATGACATCCAAGGTAATTTAATATTAATTCTCCAAATATCTATACATGACATCCAAAGTCATTTCATATTGATTCTCCAAGTGACATAATCTTTGAAACAACTTCTCCTCTTCAATCATCATCATCACTTCATTACTTTTTTTCCATATACATATTGAGATGTTGTTGACAACAAATGAAACACTATTTTATAAAATATCCCCCATTGTATTTTTCTTCAATATCCCTTAGGCACACTATTAAAAGGGTTAATATGTGTTCCAATATTTTCTCCCATTATTAGAAACCAAATGCAAAGGTGTAGTGGGGTATGAAAAAAAATTCCTACTCCCTTTTAGGAATGTTTTCTTGAATATTTCTGAGAGGGAATATATCACATTGTTAACTAATCAATTAGACTTTAATTAATCCACTATATGTCTACATGGTCTAAACCGATGTACAAAATAAGAGAGATCTTACCAAGTTACTCAATGGTGTCTATAAACAATCATACATGTGAAATCATGCTCAAAATGGTTCAATTCTAGACAATGGGGCTGAAAATAATCCGATTTATACAAGAAATGTTAAATCCTACACATACATCACCAAACATAGTAAAAAGATCATTTACAAAGATAAAACTACAAATTTCATTCTATATTTTCATAAATCAATTACTCCCCCTTAATTGATATGTTAAATATATTTAATAACAAGGGATGAAAGTGTGATTGCAATACCTCAGTTTCATCTTCTTGAGATGATATGAATTTCATGATTTTTCATTTCATAATACATGATATCAACTCCTTTATATTTCCTCCCCCTCAAGGGGTGAAATCCCATTGATTAATCCTAGTGGAAAATATATTCAAATAATCTCTAAGATATTCATGTTGAGAATCTTTCACTGTGGATCACTATAAGTAATTATCGAATCCTTAATAATGAGTCCAACATGTAGTATCCACTTTGAAAATCCAATTGTCATCTTGAAGATGACCTTAACCTTTAATTACATAAAATGTATCACCTATATCTAACAAAAATATAAGGGAATAATATGGTACACTTTTGATCTTCTTAATAGAAGCACTGGGGTTGAAAATTTTCTTTGGTCCCAAGTACTACATTCCTTGCAGCACTAATGTGTTTTTTACTCTTGATGCTGGTGTTTCTTCTCCATTTGACTTTTTGATCTTTCATCACCAGCATAGACCTTTTACTTCCATTCACCTTCAGCATTTTTAAATTATTTATCTTTACTTCTTCTAGTAGTGAAGTAGCTTCAACTAGTGCATGATTTTTAATTTTAGACATCTCTATTTAAGCTGTTAAAATAGTTATACATTTATTTTAATGATGTACAACCATCTAGAACCTTCGGCACATTAGTTGTGAGAGACATGGTTTATCATGTGCTGGAAACCTCTCCTGAAATTAGAAATTTCTTTCATGTGGAAAGACATGTTTTATTCTTTGCCTTTACATTATCTAGTACTTTGTCTTCATCTCTTTTCAGTTCTCTAGTAATTTGGAATTTATTAGGATGGATAACTGAACACTTCTTAAAATTTTCTGATTTGGAGCTTCCCCATGGATTTTTCATTTTCATTAAGTTATCTATCTTTGGAAACATATTAATATTATCTTTAGGAATGTCTTCAGTCAATCCCATATTTTTCTGGATTCATTCTCTTTTTAGTTTTAGCTTTCTTCCATTCATTTTCCTGGATTGTTTTCAGTTATCCATGGTACGAAGTTTCTTTACACAATAGAATCATCTTTTCTTTGTTGAGATGACATTCTTTGAATTCATCTTGAACTTATTCTTTAGAATCTTTTCTTTCACTATTTTCATGACATTATTGTTTTGCATATTTCCAATGGAAGAATTTTCAAATATTTTTGCTTTCTCAAGACTTTGTTGTGGTTCATACATATTATCAAAATATGCATGAGGCATGGTAGGACTAAACTAGCACTCATCATAATAGTGACCACTTTCTTTGCAATTATCACAGAAGTCTTCAAGATATTCAAATTTTTTCTTGATAGAAATATTTTTATTAATCTATGAATTCTTCTTTTTCTTTTCATTTTTCATCATTTCCTCGTATATAATTTCGCTGAATGTATGAATTTAATAATTTTCATATTTTGATAATTTGTTCCAGCAATCATTGTACTGATTCCCAAACTTTTAGAAACACTAGAAATGGACAGTAAATCTTCTTCATTTTCTTGTAGTATCAATGTGGCTAGATTCAATGATTTTTTGTTTTTGGAATTGTCTTTCTTTCATTGGAGCATCCATCTGGGTGTTTTTCTTATTAATCATCCCAAAATCCTTCCTTGAAATTTTTATGGATGTATCAAAAAATTTATCATTGAACATCTTCCCAACTTTTATCTTTGTACATTTATATGCAGATGCAACTGTATTATTAGAAACTGAAATAACTGGGTTTTGGGATACCTTCTTCTTGGGGGATGTTTCCATTAGATTAGAGGTTTATTTAATATTCCTCTTGGAATCATATTCCTCAATTCAAACTTGATTGGAATCATCTATACTTTCATTTGTATGGGATGTTCCATGTTGGAGTGATTATTGATTCTTCAATTTCACCTCCAACATAAAACACTTCATGTTGAGGGAGTTTTTCTCTTCCTCAACTAGTCTCAGCTAGCTTTCCCAATTCTCCTTCAGCTTTGTCATTTATTCTTCATGAACCGTTCGTAATTTTTGAAAAGAGATGTCAAGATCCTTTAACATACTTGATTTATCTTCTAGTTGAGAATATTTGACAACTACAGAGACATTAAGAAAATTTTCAAATGCATAGAAAGCTTCTACAAATACAATGTAAATGAATTATTTCCCAAAAATACATCCCTGAATTTTTTTCGTGACTTCATTATATTGGTCATTAAAAAAGATAAATTGTTTCTTCTATTTCCTTCACAAGTTTTGTGGGAGTGTTGGATAGTCCAACTGTTTATCCAATGCCTCTTCCATGGCACAATCTTCTTCTTCTAGCTGTAATTTTTCATCTTAAAGACTACTAAGGCTTGCAGAAATGTGTCTAGCCACTTATCTAGGGACATTATTTAGATTATCTTTTTTTTAGTATGAAGGTCACTATTTGATCTATCATTATCACAGCTTGAGAAAGATTCATCAAAGGAGTCATAATAATAATAGAAATTATCACATGTTGTACCTTTCAGATTACCTTCAGTAGAAGGTGTCTACCCATTAGCAGTAAGAATATTCTATATCATACATTCTGGATTCTAATTTATATTATTTTTAGTGTTATAAGATATCTGCATTTTAGGATGTTCACTAATCCCCTCAAATCGTCTCTTTTTAGAAACTCCCTTTGTTATTTTAGAGGTAACCCGCTCTGATACCAATTGAAGTTCCCAAAACAGTGGCAATCACTGAGAGGGGGAGGGGTGGATCAGTGGACCCTTTAAATATTTTTACTAATTTATTCTTTTAAATTAAACCTCGATGGATGGTTAATGCATTGATCAACTGTTTTTGTGTCTCTCAGCCTTACCTCGAATGATGATGTAAATTTAAATCCACTGAACCCAATGATTTACAAGATTCGATTCAAAGACATACTCTTTTTTGTTTTGTTTATTCTCTCCATCACATATTCTCCACTATCATCTTATTATAAATTACAATGGTTGAAATAGAGTCCCACTGTATCTCTCCTGAGTCCCACAAGAGGTTCTTTATACTACTTCCCACGGGGTTACTAGAGTCCCACTGGCCTGCTTCAAAGTCCCCCTAAAGACTTATTCCTCTTGGCATTCACAAGAGATGCTTATTGATTCACATTAGATGGATCTTTTGATATTACCTCATGAGCTTTCTGAATCCCATTTTCTCATGAATCTCTTCAAGAATCTTCAACAGCCTTTTATAAGATCCGTTGACCTTTCTCAATAACTCAGATGAATTTCCTGATCAGTCCTCAGTCTCAACAATGCTCAGAAAATTATTTCTTCTTCTGATGAAGACCTGGACCCACTAAGATGACCGCCAATGGTGCACACAACATCTTGAAGAATATAATATTCAAGAATGATCTTGAAAAATATCATCATTTCCTCTCTTCTTGGATTATCAAACACAATCAACTCAGAAATAAGATCCTCTTTAATTTTTTCTGACTTTAGACTCAATAAATATTCACTTCATGCATGGATTTCATGGCATCCAAACTTCCTGTTTTTGGATATCTCAATTATTTTCAAACGTTCATGTGTTTATGCATGAATTCATGCATGTAAACTATGTTTTTTGTAAACCCGAGCACACACTATCTTCTTTTATCAATATTTGTTCAATGTGTGGAGTGAATCTATTACAAATGAAATGTACTCTTGGTTCTTCTCTCAATATGTATACATTCACTTCCTTCTTCTTTTGATTCTTTTCACACTCACACACTTAGTCATTAGTTTGGGTTCTATGTGTGTGTTATGTATGCGCATTCACTTCTTTTTGGTGCAACTCAATGTTCCTTTTGCAATCACAGTTCGAATTTCATCAATTCACTTTGTATGCATACAGAACATACCAAGTTCTATCTCCTTAAAATGTGACTCTCAATGCACTCACATTACCTCCTTCATTCCCCCAAAAAACCGAGTGGGTATAACAAGGGTATGTGTGTGGTTCTCCTTTTCAAAAGGTAGTGTGTATGCACACTATCTCAAGGGATTATCAATCCATGCACATGATTTACATGTGCATCCATAATGTATTCTCTTATATATTGAAACACAAAACCTTGGGTTTCTTCTTCTTCAAATTTATCAAAAACAAGCTCCCGTCTTCATACAATCACCTTATCATTAAAAAACAAACCCCGAAAAGATATTTTATAGAAATATTCATGAAAAATAGAGGGTGCTATTTTTCTATTCATGAAGCCGATGGGTTCACATGTTCTTCTTCTTTGTGTAAACCAGAGGGCACATGGGTCTTCCTCTTCACACACACGGTTCATGTGGATCTCCTTCCTATAATCAAAACAGGTTTTTACTTCTTCCATTGAAATGGTACAACAAGGGTGTCAAGCACCTATGGTGTAACCACTGGAATAAATTCATAAAGACACGTGAGGGTTCTAAATAACCTATCACATGCTTATGGGTAACTTTACACAGAGTTTTTAGATCCCCTCTTTCATGAAAAAAGATGGTTTGCGGTTCTCCTTTGCACAAGGGTTGCACAGAACTTCCTCATGTATCAAGGTAGCGTGGAAAAATTGTGGTGCCTTGTTTCTCATAAAACAGGGGCTTTCTCAATATATTAAATAACAGATCCTCGGTCTAGGAATCTCTTATTTATAGGCGAGGATGGACACTTCTCTGAATTCAAATCACATGATATTAGTGGAGAGGATCATAGATTGGAATGTTTATGATCTAGAACATTGAAACATTCATATGTGGGTTAAAAGTTATGTCGAGAATCTTGGTTTATTTTTTCCATGAGTCTTCTTATTTTTTAGTAATGTCATCATGTGCATGGGTTTAAGAACACATGAAAATATTCTCACAAATTCATCAAGAACCCTGACATGGCCTCTCAAATTTTTTTCCTTCGACCATGTTAGAGTTACTCTATTTCGATGCATGCATGAAAACCTAGTTGCATGCATGGTATCATGTAGCTCATTCAATGATAATGCATAAAATAAAAGCTTCAATAGTGGTCGTAGTTTGAACAAGCAGGTGTGGGGGCCTCTATGGTGCACTGGTTCACATCGGGTGGTCACAGGTGCCCATAAGCTAAAGACAACCTTGGTGGATGAGATTTAATGTCCATAGTTCAATCTCAAATTATAGAGACCATATGGACAATCAGAATGCACCTGGCCAATCCCACGATTGATCGGATGGTGGACCGGATGTCTGTGATACATTAGATGGCTGAGATCACTTCTCGATTTTTTATTTTCTTCCCACATCAAATCATTATAGTGGGGGAGAACTTGTTTATAAGCCTGAGCACTCCACCCTCATCTCAGAATAATCATCCCCCCTCTCCCAATGCTGCCCTGCAATGTTGATATGCCGACATGCTTCTATGGCAACTATTTTCTCCTCAGGCATGCTTTTAGAGCCCACACTGCATGGGTTTACAACTGTGCATACTCATGAAGGATTATACACTTCCCACTCACACGCACCTCTTATGTGCAGGCTTCGAGACCTTCCCCTTGGGGGCGGTAAACCCATAGTTCCCACCTGTGCCTTGGGTGTGGGCTTCAGCTGTCATTTATGGTTAGTCATATTTTTTTAAAGGGTTATACAAAGTACTTAGTATAAAAACTAAGTATGAATTAATACTTAATATGAAAAACTACCCTTCATCATTCAAATCCAACTCATAATTTCTTTATTCTTTATCATTAACCACCATCCTTCCTTTCTTTTTTGGGATTACAATTCCATGATCTTCAATATTCCTCATTTTATTTAATAATATATGATACATGGAACATTTAATCATTACTCATGCATTAAATCATAATGTATGGTCTTCAATGTTGTAATGAGTGATGTGTTATCCTTTAAAAACATGTCATGAAACTTTGTAGATCATCTCTTTAATCTTTTGATTTGATTCACAACCTTCATCCAATTAGAAGTCATTGGATGGATCTTCCACACTAATCATGCAATAAAGTATTTCATTGGGTTCTTTAAGATTGTGTAAACATGTATCACATTGATACAAGTCGTTGGAATATAGGACTAGTCCAACAATCTTCTACATTATTATGGAGAATGTCCATGCATGAAATCCAATTTCATTTCATATTGATTCTCCAAATTTCCAATCATGACATCTAATGTCATTTCCAATTGATTCTCTATGTGACATAAGCTTTGGATCAAATTCTCCTCTTCAATCATCATCATCACTTCATCACTACCGTTCCATACACATATTGAAATTTTATTGAAAAAAATGTAAAACTATGCTCTATATCATATCCTAACATCCCCAAAAAACTAAACTATCATTTGATACCAACTATAGCATCCCACATTTTTATTACATAACATTTCATTTCATTTTACAAATAGTGGATCTTTATAATGTCAAGTGTCTTGGAAATAAAGTACATAATAAATGAAAAGATATAAAAATATTTTAATCCTACTGAAAGGATTCTTGAAAAGTTCATCCAAGGAAAAATTATTTTATCTCATAACCAAGAGACATACATCAAAGGAAAGGGTGAGCAGAAGGCCTAGCAAGGAAAACAAGTGAAATTGTTTACATTAGAACTTGAGATATATCAATAATAACATGGGGAATATCATAAAGATATGATAAAGAGGAATATAATAATAATAATAACTTCAATAATAAATTTAAAATGTAGAAAAACATTTAATTTATACATTTATATGTATATCAACAAGGTCCATCCCCAATGTGTCATAAAAATTACCAAGGTTATTCACCAAGGTATCATAAAACTTGTCATCTCAAGAGAGTAGTTAATTTACCTGATTAATTGGAGCACTATCTGGGAACACCATTAATATGTATTTATTTTCATGTGATCCACATATATTATTATCAAAAAAAAATTAAATAACTCATATAAAATAAAAGAAATGTGTTCTATATCAAAATCAGGGTGTTTTAAAAAGTGCATAAAAATAATATCATTATGTGATTTATAACGCATGAGAAGATAATGAGGTTTTTATGTATGTCAATTCCTATGCAAAATATATATTTTTTATTTCTTAATGAATAACCATGGAAATTAAATATTTTTGGGTATTCACATAATTAAAATAAGAGAATTTCATGAAAACAGAGAGTGATTTTGAGAAGAAAATTTTGTAGTATAACGTCAATTCAACATGGTTTAAAAACATTAATAAGGGAGGGGATATGAGGTCATTGATTTATGAAATACTAGTAATATTGTAGAATTATAGAATATAATGTAAATAAAAACATGGTATGTAAACTTGAATGACATACCACATAAAGAGAACTTGAAAGGAAAAGAGAAGTGGAGAATTCTCGTACGAAAAATCGACAGCCTAACGGTGTCATGTAAAAATTTAGAAAATTAGTTGATGAGAGATAAAATGATATTTCATCCCATGGAAATAAAATCTAAATAAATAAGTATATTTAATAACATTCCCCAACATATGAAAATGGAAAATCAAAAGACATAACATAAAAGAAGTCTTTGACTAAAAGAGGAGGGGGAATGGTTTCCATACCTTGAAGAGTAACTTCTAAAAATCTAGTATTGGGACATTGAGGGCCTGAGGGAACCTTTAGAGGACTCCTTGGGTGGTACAAATGACTATATCATCGTTTAGGGAAAATTAGGAATGAAAGGAATGAAGGAATGAGTTGGAATTTATTGCAAAAGTGAGGTAATATTTTATTAATTTCCAAGGGACACCTCATAAGTGGTATTTGGAAAAACATGGGCTTTCCCATGGTATTTTCCACTGGTATTGGCCACCTAGGACACATAATAAAATATTTTATTCTTCAGAAGTCTACCAGAATTATTACATCATTATTACATCATTAATTATGTTATTTAACACACCAAAACACACTAGTCTTCTTTCATTTAATTGTTTGAAACCAGAGGCTGTAAATTTAATAAGAGGGGATGCCCTCGGCCTGCACTATTTCAGGCCTCTATAAGCACAGAGTACATTTGGTGACTTTTTCATTTTTCTTTTAATAATAAGATTATCGTGGATGGATGGAACACACCAAAACACAAAACTGTATTTTTACTATTCACCGAAAAACCAAACATTTTATAAAAAACTTATAAATTCACCATAACATAATATAAAAGTTATAAGTTAAAAAATGAAATTTATTTTATCTTAATAAATCTCTAAATATGAGAAATATATAATTTAAATAAAAAAATAATCATTTATTGAAAATAATGACGGACATAAAATGTATAGTGAATGCATAGTAAACTTTGTAAAAAAAATTATTTTATCATTTGTAATTAAACCCGAGATTTTTTATAATATTATTTCATTTAAATAATCAATTTTAAGAATTTCATATTTTATTATAAACATTTATATATTTTTGGATTTTAGAAATTTTGTTCGAAAACAATAGATTTATAAAATTTGATTTTATTAAGGAAAAAATTCATAAAATAGGAAAGAAAGAATAATAATTTTTATTTACATAAAGATATTACACAAATTATCTAAGGCATCATTACATATCCCCTTATAACACCTTCATATTACCTAAGAGTAAGGCGTGAAATGGTGATAGAATCTTGGGGCGGCTCGGACAACGTTTCCCGAATTGTGATTTCAATCTACTTGAACTTCTCTCATAGGTGATTATGTTCAATATTAACACATTGAAGCTCGGAATGGTCTATGTATAGAGTAAAACCCATTGATTCCACTTCCATCCCAAGATCTAGCAGATGGCATTTGTATGGCCCAAGTCTACTATATGAGGCCATAGAATATTCTTTCTATATTATTTATCCATTATTGTTTCAGTTTTATCCAACAATTATAACATTTAAAATTATTATTGTTTTCAATGGTCATACTGTCCAATGGTCATATAACGGTTGAAATTGAAAGGTCTCATTTAAATTATACTCACTTCTTTAATAAAATGATACGTTTCTGTTGTGTAAGAATTGTACAACACATATTTTAAGATACACAATATTATTAAAATGTTCGGGTCATTACAATTTAGATGTTGATTTTTTAATAAAATTTATATATAAATTGTATGGGATTTATGGTATAAATTTTTTAGAAAACATATGGCCATATAATATGAAGAAATTGAATAAAATTAACATATAAACTCATATTTCTATAAAGACATTTAAATTAGAATCACTATAACATCAATAAATAATTATAAATATACTGTTAAACGAATATAATTGAATTATTTTATCATATAGATGTAAATGATAAATGCAATAAATTATAACATACTAATAGGTACAATTATTATATTTATATAGTACTTTAGTTAGTTGTTTGGGATCTTTAATCAGAAAAACCATATAAAAAATAAATAGTAAAATCAAATTTAATGACTACACATATTCTAGACACATGTTGCTATAAAAATCTAAGAATCTTCAATATTTCAAGAGGATCCCCAATTTTATTCTCCTGAATGGAAGTAATTAATTCTCAATCATACAATGAAATCAGGAAAAATATGAATATAAAATCAAATAGTAGGATTATTTCTAATAAATAAACATTAAATCAATAGAAACCCACTTAACTCTTATTTCTCATATAAATATTTACTTATGTGGTCATCGAGTTGATGTTTTGGGAATAAACGATACACTATTTGTAGTAGAGGCTCAAATTGAGTTTTTTATCAAATACTATATCTACTATTGATTTTAATAAAGTTGTGGTTAATCTATTTTGGAGTTTTCATCAATGCTAATGGGAGATATTTTTGGAAAAACTCATTTAATGAGTGGTTTTTTATTAACATTTTTGGTGACTAAATGTCAAAAATATTTCATAATGGCTAAATGAAGTCATATAATGTGAGGTTTGGTGGTGGGATGGAGAAGTTCTAAAGTGTTGTGGTGGATTTTAAGGTTGTGCTAGTTTTCTAATTTTTTCTATATTAAAATCATATGGTACATCCTAGATTTCATATTTTTGATTAGAGGATAAATCTTCAAGTTCTAATGACTTCATTAAATCAATTTTCGAATTTTATAAGGTATTTTTCTCGCCTTTTTATGGTTTATTGGATAATTTTCTAAGTCTATTTAACTTATTTATTTCATTTTATTCGGAAAATTCATAAGGTTTATTTACATTTTTTAAATATGTAAGTATAGAGTCTATTTATAGGAATATTTTGAAGTTTTATTATCATAGTATTTCTTAATAAATTATAAGACAACGTATTGGAAAAGTGTTTTGTTAATCATCATATATGATTAGTAAATTTTTCAACTATGTGAAGTGAAAATCCAGTTGAAGAGGATGCAGGAATATGGTGCAAGTTTATAGATAATTTAAAATATAGATTTTGTGGTTTTGGAAATCACATCATTACTTTGAATAGCCTGCAACATATTTGTATGAATGGTTACATTATCATTTCTAACATATAATTATTATCTTAGAAAAAATTTGAATAAAGGTAACTACATATTTTATGTGTAATTGAAGACTGTGATGTAAATTCTATAATGTGAGGCTTCATGATTTGAGTATAGTCCTTGGTGTGAGAAAAAATTTTCTAATGAGAATAGCCAATAGATGGCCTGGTGAGGCATCATGTGGGAGATAAACATGTTTATACTACTAACATCAACTATTGGTGTATGAAATTAAAAATTTAGAAATATAGAAATTCAATCATTAATGGCCACTAGTTTAGATATAGTAGAGCTATTAGACATTGTTATGTTTGATTCATTAGGTTTTTATAGATAGTTGAGACATTATATTAATAGATATAACATATTACATTAAATAAATTACAATATCATGGATGAGGATAAACTCGCATCATTGGGGTGATAACCAGTGAATATCATGTTTGGAAAGGGAGGTTTCAGGGTTGTTTGGAAGATCATTGGTTTGGATTTTGTAACAACATGAAAAACTCATCAAGTTATTTTGAGGTTTCAATGTTCATATGATATTAATAAAAGAAATTTTTCATTGGATTTTGGCATGTAATATTATTAGGTATAAGAAGTATATTATTGAATAAGTTGTGATAACCAATGAGATTTTATTGTTAGTGAATGGGGAGATGGTTTAGTTTTTCACAATCCTTATGGATGGGTTATTAAATACTTTAATCTTCAAGATTATAGAAGGGTCATATAGATATATTTTATTGAATTAGGTGGGTGTTTTCTAGTTGGTTGTGTTTAAGAAAAAACAAAAAAATAGTTTTTGTTGCTTGTGGATGGAACCTGGTTTGCTGGAAGGTATAAAGTGACTGAAAAAACCATTATGGTTGTCCACCAGAGTTATGGTTCAATTCATAGTGATTTTATATAACAATCGTTTCCAATAAAAGATTAATGGAAACCACCAATGTTCTAGTAGAAGTTTTTGTAGCTTTTTTAGTTGGTAAAATAGAGAATTTCCATGTTTTTTCGGAACCCCACTTTGGGTTCCATCTTTCTTGTTGGTTCTAAATTTAGTGGAAAATAAGTACCAAAACCACTCTCCCTTCCATGAATTATAAATATTTATTCATGTGTTCTACGTTTGGTATATATTTGGAATATTTTTCCACATGAGGTTTCATGGTAGTGGGATTGATACATATGGTGATAAGATGTTCACCATAGAGAGGAAATGCAATGTTATATTAGGTTTATAGAGATTAGTGATTCATTTAAATTGTTTTAATTGTGGTGACGGATCACTAACCTTCTGCGTTATACTGTTAGTAAAGCTTAAAATGGAATATGAAAACAATTTCTAGCCACTAATTTAAAGTTACATTAATATAAAAATTGAAGGATAATAATTATAACATATTCATAGGGAATGAAATCCCAATAATAATTACAAATTATCGTAGATTAATTTTGTCCAACTACTAGACAAGGATAGATAAAAAAATTAAATTTAATGACCACCATGTAAATAGTGAATGTAAAGTGAATCCAACTACAAAATAAAACAAATCTACACATATTAACATTATTTAACCATTTTCATATAATAAAATATCATTACATAGTTCTATCATAGAATACTATTTTTTAGTTAATGTCTACGAAAAATAGCTAATAAAAAAACAATGTTAACCGTGAAATAATTTACCTTATGAATATTTCCACTAATAACCCATAACAAGTCTAAAAAATATTTAAAGAGTTATAAATTTCAAAAAAATTGAAAAAATGAATATTCATGAATAATTATAATATATATATTTTTTTTTATTAATAATATTATCCAAAATAATTATTCATGAATAAAATTACACCTCATATACTTCCAAAACCCTTCTCGAAATTTGATTTACATGATACACTATCACATATCTTGGTAAATTAAGAAATAATGTAAAAAATGACAAATCATTGGATCTGGAATAATAAACAATTATACCATGGAAAATAAATTCTATAGTATGTCTTAGTGTAATGAAATTTTATTGAAATTACATAGAAAACCACCAATAATTCATGAAATCAGTACAGTTCTTGTAATTTCCTACTAAGTTATTATGCTCAACCCTATATGTACACAATCCTATGAGATATGATATATTGTTCAGTTCAATCTATTTTTTAATATGAAATTGATAATTTATATGTTTCTCTCATGAAATGGTTATGGTTCATCACTTATAGGATCCATATTAAGAAGATTTTATTTTTCATTAGAATATTTTTCTGATTATTCTATGTATAGAATAATTATTCAAATTTTATTTTTTTATCATTCCATCATTTTTATATTTAGAGAAAGATAATCTCAAAAATTTTGTGTAAAACCATGGATTTTTTCACGAGGTATTGACACTCTATGGAACATGCCCGAGCACAATGGTTGTGAGGTATTGTTATTCATAACTATATTTTATAGTTTATTGAAACATAATTATCAAAATGTATTCATTTTGATATTAAAAAAATTAATCTCAACAAAATATTACTTTAGTTACTTAACCCATTAAATAAATAAATTATTAGTGTTTTAATTGTTTATTAGTATGCATTAGGAGAAAAAGAATTCATAGTGATTTTTTTGTCCTCAATTTAAAATTTGAAAAACATTATTCTAGTAATCTCTTAATGTGAACTCTATAAAATCAATTAATGTGAATATTACAGTTCTATGAAGTAGGATTATTTCTTATCTAAGTTATATTATAGAAAATATAAATGTATTGAGGTAAATGAATGTAATAATTTGATTGTTTATTATTTAAATATTAATTTCCTTTGTAAATACAATATAACTTTGAATGCCTCAACTTAATATTTTAGGGTTTCCCATTTTGTATTCCATTATTTATCCCAATATATATAAAATTATTTCAACTAATATTTTTGATATATAAAAAATCATATTACGTAGTTAATGATTTAAATTTAAATATTAAATCATCAGCATGATATAAAATGTTTCAAAAATAAAAAAAATATTTTGATGGTGTATAAAAAGAAAATGATATCATAGGTGGGAGATAAAATATGTTTTCATAAATATTTGACCCACCAATATGAGTATTTGATAGGATTCATGGAAAAAATCATCTCATGTGATAAGTTGTATTATTCATACTTATCAAGACTATACACACATCTAAATCATAAAAAATGTATAAAATAAATAGACTGGCATGATAAATTTATGTAGTTCACAAAAAAAGGATATATCAAAGAAAGAAATATTGTTATATGATGGTCTATCCAAAATCACTTCTCATTTTATATGATGAAAATATTTCAATAAGGATCAGTATCAACCCAAGATCCACTACCTCTATCTTCGTATCAATACACTAATTAAAATAATATATTATACTATCAATGATGAACATATCATTCCCAATGAATACAAATTTAATTAATAAACCATCCATATTTGTGTTTTTCTATTTATCTAAAACCTTTTTTATCAATTTTTGATATTTAATTATGATTTAAATATCTATAAGGAATTAATAAAAGTACTCAAGATACACAGAAATAGTCTCTAATATTCATGAACATTCAATATTTATCTTTAATAACTATCATCATCATATTTTTAACATCATTAATTTCATCTTCCTAGACTATCCTTATTTAAATAAAATATACCATGTGTCCATTCCTAAGGTCAAATGAATCCCATAAAATTATGCCAATATTTATAAATCAGAATGGAATTCAAAAAAAAATATTTTTGAATATATAGAATTATAATATGAAACAACCAATTATGTTTCAATATCCTTCAATAACATAGTGAACAAAAACAGACAGCTTACATCAAATATTGGATCCTCTAATTCATGGGGTTGATAATGATATATATATTTAACCACAATAAATTATGGTGAGACATTTAATTTACTATAATATCATGGATTTAAACCACTTTGTACTGTTTGATCCGAAAGATATATCTATAAACACATATTTAGAAACCCTCCAATTATGGAATGCTTATCAGGGTATAATGTAAAAATAAAGGACTAATCCAAAAAATTAAAAATAATATGAACAAATTAAAATGAAATATAACTTATTATTAATTAGAGTATCCTTTAATAATTTTTTTGGATTCTGGATCAAAATTGTATGGATGAAGGAAGAAGACTAATTTTTAGAAGATAGAGAAGTATGGTTCAAAAAAATGGTGGGTTCATCCCATAAAGGTCCCACTCATGGAAGGTCACATCCATGAAAATCATTTTTTATACTGACAAAAGGAAAAGGGTTTGGATGATGAATTTAATGGAGGAGGACTTGGTTGCAACACTAAAGTGGTGTCTACTCATAAAAGGAATATGGTTCATCTATTGAACTAAATTGATGTGGACCACTAGATGAATGGGGATGGAGGAGGGGAGGAATGTGTGATGAAGAGTATGGTAGAATCGTGCGAGGGATGAAGGAACTAATTAAAGATGTCAGTGAGGATCGAGGATTAGTTGAGAAATGATTAGTGAGGAAAAATGTATTGAGGAAAGGTATGGGTTAGTGGGTCGGTAGGAGAGGATTTTATGAGGGGTTAAAAAATCCGGGAATAGTATTTCCATGGTCTAATTTTCTTTTGGCTTTGGACAACATAGAGCCACGTTTTTTATAAATTTAGATATACCTCATTTTATATTGACATACCTATTAAATAGTGGCTTTAAGTCTGTGGTTATATATCACTTTTCTAGTAGTGATTGATAAAACTAATTTTTGTTATTTCATAGTAATTTAGAGAAATTGAAGAAGGATATATACTTTATTTAATAAATATGGAATGTCCACGTTAAAACTACAAAAAGTCTATATCCTAGAGTTTTTATAATACTTATAGATTATTAGTGTGATAATTAAGAAAAGGAAAGATATTTTATAAGACTTATATAATTTTATGACGGTTATCATTTATAAAGATAAAAATGGATATGATATTATGATTTTATAACACCTATTTAGTTTCATATGAATTACATGGTGAAGATGAAAGAGAAAAAGTCCTAGATTTCTCAAAATATTTGTATTTATTTCATAAATAAGTTATTTTACAAAACAATTTTTTAAAATGTCATAATACTTCAGGGAAAATATAATACTTGTGTGATATACCATAAAACTTATCTGAGAACCTATATGAAAATTGACAATGAAATATTTTATAAGGATACTGAAATTTCATAAGACTCTTCAGTTATCAGAAATTGTAAAAGACACTCATCATTAGAATATTTTTCCCTCTTCATTATAATTTTTATTATAGATAAGAAAACAATATTTTACAGTTAATCATCAGAGAAAATTTAGATATATGTGTTTTAAACATTAGTATTCTAGAAGATCAAACTCAACAATGTTTTTCAATTCTAAAGAGTCTTAAATATCATATGTATATAATTAATCCTGGTATCAGGATGAGATTAATTAAAATTATAAAAGAATATTTTTTACCATATAGAGGTATGTGGAACCATGACTATTATAATTTGATGAAAACTAATGTGTCATATGTTTTTTGAATTAAGGAGATGCACCATGAGGTTCAGTGCATGTGAACATGCATTCCGTCATTGATAGAATAAACACCTATGAGTTTTTTGAAAGATTTAAAGAAGAATAAATTTTGGGTTTCTTGGAAATTCTTATAATAAAAATTGAAAGGATTTAAATGATAATTGAGAAAAATATATGATATTTCAAATCATGGATATTTCTATATTCAAACATGGAAAGAATATTGTCAAGATTTTGTATAGATATTATATACAGTACAAATAGAATAAGTGTATGGTATTGAAAAAAAATTAAAATTGTTTTTAACTTATATATCAGGAAATTAAAAGAAATTTTTTAAAATACTATATCATTTTGTAGGCCTTTAATATTTAAGAGATAGAGATCCCACCTAATATTCTAGTTTCGAATTATGTGCTACAAATTATTAAAAGGAACCAATACTACAGTAAAGAATTGATCATTAATGTTAAAGAAGAAGATGAATAATAATAAGTGTAAGAGATCATTCTTTCATTTTTTTGATTATCAATTAGGCAGAATAATATGATTATGAAGGAGAATATACAATGCCTATATATTTTAAGGTCTAAAAAAGTTTATATATAGTCAACTAAATTTATATAGTTTGAGGAAGAAGATTGTAACTACATTTTCCGAGAGGGGTACGAGCCTATACCAATTATCATTCTATAGGGGGTTCTATACTTTTCTTGTATTCAATTAATATATATTTGGTACATGAATTGTACCAAGTTGGTATTATTAATTTATGTCCAATGATGTTAACATACCAATAATTTTCTTTATAATAAATGTGGTGTTTTTTGTGTGAGGAATAATAACCACTATACATCGAGGATATAATTATCTATCTTAAAGTTTAACCTCAATAAAAAATTGGGTAACCCAATATTATGTTCTTTCTTATTTATATCACAAGAATTAAAACTATAAGTGAGTAGGTAAATAGATGTAAAAAGGCAGATGTTGGAATACAACTTTTATTCTAACTTATATCAGGTACATATGTTTTCATGATCTCAAATACCCTTCATATGTTACTACTGATTTTTGTTTTATGGGTGTTCATGGAAATTTTTCATTATTTTAGTTCATTCGATTTCAATATACAATTTAGGGATGTTTTCTAAAAAATTTCCTTAATTATTGAAATTTGGAAACATGGAAATCTCCTACGTCCATTAATTGGGTATATAAATCATCTACATGAAAGAAGTTTTTGTGTGAAACGACTATATTATGAAAGAAACTATGTTTAAATCACATACATAAATAAATCACCCACATGTTCAATTGAATACATCAAACAAACCATTACGTGAATTAGTTACATTGATTAATTGGATATGTGATTTGGATACATGGTGAAATCGGCTACATTGTTCAAATGGTTTTGTAATTTATTCAGCTACATCAACATTAGTTAGGTGAGTCTGAAACCTATGTGAATAAATTTTTATATGTGAATAATTCCAATAAAAATTCATCTACGTGGATAAATTGGATATTTTAGGAATTGTTAAATAGATCAATTCATCTATGTAAATGTAAATTAGTAAAATTTAGCTATATGGTTATCCTAAATCGGCTATATTGTTCCTCACAATGGAATTCATTAGTTTTGGTGTAAATTAAATATAAATTAATAGTATATTTTAGGAATTAAATATTATATTATATATTTATAGTAAAAATTAATATAAAAACAATTCACATACCAAGAAAATTATACTACACAAGTATAATTAAATGGTCATGATTTCTGCTGAGGTGATTTTTGAGAAAAGGATTTGTGGAATTTAATTCAAAACCTAAATTTTCTAAACCATATTCTAAGAAATTAATGAGAATTTTTTCATGAATTTTTAATTGTAGTGTAGTAGATAATTATAAGGCCTTGGCCTTAAACCTTACTTAATATTGAATTAAAGGAATAATTCACATTGAGGATCTTTTCAGGTTTAGTGTTTTAGAGAATTAGGACATAACTGTTACAGCTCAAAAGATTACAAAGTAGACACTTCTACTGAGTTTCCATATAATAAACAAAAAACTCTTAAAAGAAACATGTATACTTCCATGTTTTATATAGCATGACTTTCCCTTGATCCCATCCTTGACCCTATTCCACATTAAGTCCTGTGAAAAGCATTTCAAAAAAACTTGGGGTGAGAATAAAAAGCTTAGTAAGGGATACACAAAGAATGAAAACTGTTAGTTTTTTCAAAACAACAAGTAAACCATGTATACTTTATCAAAGTAATACTTTTCACCGTTTCGAAGTAGTAAAAACTATTCACTGAATAAAAGTTCATTACTTACCCTTCTGTAACCAAAAGATTACCATAACACCCATATAAAGATCACATAACATATAAAGGTAACTTGGGACATAAACATACTTAAGTGGAATAACCATAAGGTCGACTTCCACACATATCACTTAATGGAATAGCCATTCGGCCTACTTCCATACATACTTAATGGAATAGCCATACGGCCGACTTCCATACCCAATGCATTGGAGGTTATAACGTATCCACCCGTCCTGGTATTCACGGCACCACCCGTCATATGGTTTATCACGTAACCACCCGTAATATGTCTAAGTACCTTTATAAAATTATAACACATAAAACCAATATAAAGGAATGATAAAATTTCCACATTTCAATCACAATATATCATTTAAATATATTGACATAATATAATAATTTATCAAAACCATTTTCAATACCAAAATACATAAAAGAGTATATGGTATTTATTTTATTTTAAAAACATTACGGCTTGTTGAGGAAGCCAAAGATCAAATAATACTCGCGGCGGCGGAAAAGGTCGTTGTCACCGTGTACGTTAAAATAAACATTCCTTTTTTTCATTTAGTAAAACTCTTCATAGAAAAAGATTCCTTTTGTATAAAAGTAAAAGTCAAAGGGGTTTATACACCGTATAAAAGATAGCTGTGTATAAAACGAAATATGCCTCAATGAAAGGAGATTGAGACGAAGTCCCTTACAAAGACGGTATCCTTGGTTTAAGGATAATTCAATTACATAATAATGTCTGACAACCAAATACACCCAATATAAGTGGATATTAAGTGTAAAACAATCAGAGGTTATTCAAACATATTCATATAATGACATATTCAAGGAGTACAAGATTATCCCAAAGAATCAAATTTGGGTTAAGAGGTTCCCTTGCAAAAATATGACAGCCTAACGGCGTCACTACAAAATTTAGAAAATGAGTTGATGAGAGATAAAAAGGGTATCTCATCACATGGCCATAAAATTTAAATCAATAAGGTTATATGAGAACATATCCCAACATAACAATATGTAAATTAAAATACCCACCAAAATAAGTCTTTTAAAAAGAGGAGGGTGAAAGGTTCCCTTACCGACATGGGTATCTTTCAAGACATGCACCCCGTGAAAGAAGGAAAATATAACATTGATGTAAATAATCATAAATGAAATTATTATATACAATGAGTAAATTAATGGGCAGTACATACACCACTCAATGGAAATTGTGGCAAATGTAGCATAAATCTCACGGGAATTAGAGTGAGATGAAAAAAACCTTACGAAAACTTGACAGCCTAACGACGCCACAAAAATGGATTGATGAGATAAAATAGGGTATCTCTTCATATTAACATAAAGTTTACAGAAAGAGGAATATAAAAGAACATCCCCCAACATAACAAAGGGGAGATTAAAAGAAGTGACATAAAGGAGAGTACTTAAAAAGAAAGAGAGAGGTTAGATCTCTTACAAAAATTCGGCAGCCTAACGGCACCACTGAAAACTTCCAAAATGGATTAATGAGAGAGAATAGGGTCTCTAATCATATGAACATAAAAATTACAGTAAGTTTAATATAAAAGAACATCCCAATAACAAGAAATATGATCTTTGAAAGGAATGACATAAAAGAGTGTACTTAAAAAGAAAGAGATGAGTAGGATCCCTTACCTCGGGTCCGACTTGACTCGATCGTTCATTAATCTCCTCAATAATAAACTTGAGTTAATTTCTACTTGATTAAGAACCTTTTTCAAGATTATTATTCCTTTTATATTTCTTATTTCCATGTTATAAACATTATGTAATCATTAAGTTAATAATGTTAGATTTGTCAACATTTGGTTCTTAAGTCGAAAGTGGACTTCTTACAATTACATGTTGTTCATGTGGTCAAATGTTCTTTATATCCAGAATGACATTCCTGATTTGTATATCATATATATCATATATATCCAGCATATACATGTATTTATAATATCACATAATCATTTAGAAGAATGAAACGAAATGCACCGTTCATGGAGACGGTAAGCCGTACGTACGCATGAATGCTACTTTCATTTCTATGTCATATTATTGGAATTACAACTGTATGAGAGGTATGTATATTTTAATTCCCGAATTATATTAAACGTTTAGATGTAACATACATTACATTTATCCATTATATCTATGTACTCATAATAATACATTACATTTGGGGATAAGAAATTAAATGCACCGTTCATGGAGACGGTAAGTCGTAGGTACGCATGAACGCTACTTTCATTTCTATCTCATACTTTAATGGAAAGAAAATAATAATGATAAAAAGGTATATTATAATTCCAGTATAACATCATATATAATATCTTTAAATCCATCCTTTATACGTCCCACATATGGCATTAACGAATCACATCACTTTGAGGGGGCGGTAGTCCGCACTTCCTCAAATGAAGATATCGCGTTTACCCATAATGGAAACCATAAAGGTATGCCATAAATGAAAAATAAATAAGATTAAGTAAAACATAAACACATTATATATCATATATATTTATATTGTTATCTTAATGGCCACCTTTGAAGTTGTTAAAAGAATGTTGAACAATCATCGTTTCGGGAGGCAGAAATTCGCCATCCACGGAAACAGTATGTTCTTTAACCATTAGATGTAGGTGTGTGTAAGTGTAGCTCTAATAATTCTTATAAAAACATCATAGAATATTGAAGATACTGGATTTGTTACAAAAGAAATGAATAAAAAGAGTTTAGGGGGTTGGAGAAGAAAAATAAAACAAAAGTACTCAAGTGAAGACATTACCTTAAAATCGGGTAACTCTCTTAGATTTGAGCTCAAAGGCTTCCTTGGGAAGACTTATTCCCAAATTTAGGCTTCAAGGATTAAGAGAGGGATGTGGAGAGACAACATTGGCAGGGTTTGGACGATCCAAAGGCTTTTGAAGTGTGGGTAAGGAGGTAGAGGTGGGGGCCTTTTATAAGAGGAGAGGAGGGGCACTCTTGGAAAGGTATAAAATGTAACTTTATTTTCAAATGAGTTTCGGATTTTATTGGTCCCACATTGATTTTTTTTCAAGGATAAGGTGATAAGGGTTCTAAATACACCCATGCAATAGGTTTTGGACATGTTTAGGTCTTAGATGTTACATTATCTTTCCATTTTATTTAAATTGTTAAATAATGTGGTCATCACTGCATCATCATGATATCATAAATAATTTAATTTATTTAATGTATACAAATTATAAAAAATTTACTATGATGTAGGAAAGATTTTTATATTTCCATTTACTATTTATAGTAAAAGATATGACTTTTATAACCCCATGTAAAAATTGTTTTATTAAAACATCTCATGTTTGTGTCATTTTTACATTAACATTAAATAAAAAGGTATTTATGTCATTTTCCAACCAAAGTGGCTCCATGGGGTCCCCATGTTGACCCATGGATTTTCTTGGTCGTCCATGACACATCCAATGAGGGTAGGACATGTTTCTAGGTCATTTTATTTTACTAAAACATTATTCTTACCTTAAACTACACTAATTACCTCTAATCGCGATTAAAAACTTAAAAAGTTACTGTTCACCAAAAAATTATTTTAATCCCATTGAACCACATTTTACTTCTTAATGACAACCATGTATGTCGGATTTTTGAAATTCAAAACACAAAGGTGTAAAAAATTCATTTAAATGGAAAATCAGTTTTTATAAGTACCACTTAGTGGTTTCACTATTCATCAAAAATTGAAGTCTTTCAGAAAATTACCAAAAATTCACCCGAAGCTATATTTGATATTCCGAATTCAAAAATGATGTATATTTTAAAAAATTCAAAACATATAAGTTGCATTAAATAATTTAATAATTAATTCCCGTTGTCAAAACAAATACCGTGTTTTTATGAAACAAAATGTATCAAAAGATTGACACTAGTTTAAGTCCGATTTCAAAGTGAAATTATTTTCAACGACCACTATTGGATTAAATGGTAAAAATATATTCTAATTTCACTTTAAAGACAATTCAAAATATAATCTAATCATATAAATAAATTATATTACAAAGAGGTTTTGAATTAAAATACAACATTTTTCACTATTCATTAAAAATTGAACTTTTTCAGAAAAATACCAAAAATTTATACAAATTAAATTTTGATGTCCCGATTCTAAAGAAGAATTTTATTTTGTCAAATATAACACATAAAATTGTCAAAAAGTGGATTTAAAAGAGGTTCGCCATCAAAAGGTGGTTAATCGACCTTTTAAAGAATATTAGAATGTTTATGCTTAAAATAGGATTTATTCGCATTTTTAATCCTCTATCATTTATTGTAAAAAGTTAAAATATTTGACAAACATATATAATAAGTTTGTAGTTAGTTCTGTTCATTCCTGGAATTACAACGGCTAGGCGTTAACTACTATTTAAAATAATATTATTTTATTATCAGAGTACAACGTAAGATTCCCAAGAAACTCGTTGTTGTGTATTGGGTACGCCATCGAGCATAGAATCCCCTTTAAAGTAATATTAATATTTTATTCAAAAATATGGATAAATATAAAGATTTCATATTCTTTATTTACCTGGGTTGCTACATCCTCCCCCCTTCTGGGAATTGCGTCCTCACAATTTTAAAATTGGGCTTGGAAACATCCTTGAAAGTCCCACATCGGAACAAGAGTCGGTAAAACAATCACTTTAAAATAAAGAAAGTTAAGTACAAAGGTCACCCGAGTTAACCCATACTAGGATTCCAAGTAGGAAAATATGGACATGGAAGAAAAAAAAGGGTCATGTTCTGATGGAGAGTGATAGTAAACATGTCTAAGAGAAAGTTAACCATAAGAGAATCACAAACTTGTGATGGGTTAAACGGTATTCGATTCCCTAGTAGGAAAAGTTACCAGACAACACTTTTGTTTTAAGTTACTCTTCTTTGAGGAATTTATTTTTGATCTTAAGGAAACATACTTACTTGTCATTTTGACCTTCAACTTTTACTATATTTCTTACACAAACTCATACTTTCCCCAAAAGGCGAGTATTTAGGATGACTTATTCACATTAAGAGTACCATAATAAACTTCTAGAGAATCACCAAATATACAAAAGAGAACTATATACTTCCCATGTCTTTAGGCTGTAACCAAAACCCAAACCAAAAAGGTTAGTACACGATCAGATAATCCAGAAAAGGATAACCCTTTATAAAAATAAAATTTATTCTTAATCTCCAAAATTTGTCCCACAAAACCCAAAGTTCAACGAGGACTATTCGATAATCAATTTGTCCATAAAATTCTTCAAAGTAAACCAAACTAAGATTGAAACCCAAATATTTCAAGGATTTAGTCACATAGTCTTCCAAGTTAAATCGTTACATTTATCACCAAACAACATCAGTTGCTCTTAATGTCTCGTATTGAAAAGTAATTAACCTAATCACATATCCTCCATGATAGGTTAATAAATATCCATAGATAACCCAAAATCAACTTACTCTTAATTCATAAAATCATCTAACTAAAAATAATCAATCAAACTAACCAGGGAATTCACGTAGTCCAGTGGTAGGCGATAAATACTAGTTCCACTTTGGTTGTGGGTTCGATTCCCACAGCTTTGTCTGACACGACGGGTTGTCACACGGTCTGTGTGTTGTCCTTTTTCCAAAACTATATAATTCTCAAATAATTCCACAAAAAGAGATATAATCATAAAAAAATAACCATATCATAATTTAACCTCAATTTTATCTCAATCCTTTCACTGCCATCATAACATATAGTAACCCATAATTACCTCAAAAGTAAGGATCATATAAACCCAAATGGTTCTTTATAACTATGTCCACAAAAGAATAGATAACTATTCCTTGATTAAAATTTTCATATATTAAACATCCGGGTTACACATACTATAAAAAGTCTTCTAATGTAACCCCATCATCAAAAGAGACTTTATACTCTTAAGAATTTCACCATAAATCTTGAAGCTCTTATATGTTGACATCTTACTCATTCAACATTCTTCATGATCCATTAACCATTACTTTCCAACTTATTCTGAAATACTTCTTTCCTAAAAACAAAATCATGAATCATATCCTAAGATTCCAAAATAGGAAAACAATAGTTATGAAATAATCCATACCTTTGATTGGTCATTTTCAGTTTCTTCATCCTCAATCGGAATGGCATTATGTATTGGTAAATGAAAATTTGTACGATCTTGGTGATCCCATTCACCAAACTTCTTCATAGGACATGTGTTTGCATAATTACCATTCACACCACATTTAAAACATTCAATTGATCCCTCACAAAGAACTTCTTTCCCTTTCCTCGAGTCAAATTGATGATTCCTTTTTTCATGGAAGGTTCTTTTTTTATGACCTTCATTTCCACATCTATATCATATTTTTGTCCCTTTGAAACATTTTCCTAGGTGTTTATTTCCACATTTTTGACACATAGGTTTTTGAACACACTTACCTTTATGATTATTACTTGTAGTTCTGTAGGGATTTGTTTCTCGCATATATGATGCCTTAGAGAAATCACCAAGGTTTAGGTGGTCAATAATGACTCCAGATAGTTGGTTGAGGATAATCACAAGAGTTCTCATTGCAACTCTCATATCATTCAGTTGCTTTCTCAAAAACTATCACAGTTTCCTTCACATCCACTGTTACTTTGGTGCCTGCTAGATCCATCCATTTACTAAAACCAAAAAGGTCAGTGTGAGTATATCATCAAAACCATCATGTACTAATGAGGAAGATAAACACTAAGATATACTTAGTCATTCACTTTATCTAAAACTAGGACTCTTTCTGAAATCCTAACCATTATGGTAATGTCACTTATGCTTAAAGAATACCCTAACCTCTAAAGGTATCTAAACCGACCTTTGATACCGACTATAAGTCCCCAGCCCTAAACCTTACTTAAAATTGAATTAAATGAATAATTCACATTGAGGATCTTTTCAGGTTTAGAGTTTTAGAGAATTAGGACATAACTGTTACATCTCAAAAGATTACAAAGTAGACACTTCTACTGAGATTCCATAGAATAAACAAAAAACTCTTAAAAATAAACATGTCTACTTCCATGTTTTATATAGCATGACTTTCCCTTGATCCCATCCATGACCCTATTCCACACTAAGTCCTGTGAAAAACATTTCAAATAAACTTGGGGTGAGCTTAAAAAGCTCAGTAAGGGATACACAAAGATTGAAAACTGTTAGTTTTTTCAAAACAAAAAGTAAACCATGTATACTTTATCAAAGTAATACTTTTCACCTTTTCGAAGTAATAAAAAGTCTTCACTGAATAAAAGTTCATTACTCACCCTTCTGTAACCAAAATATTACCATAACACCCATATAAAGATCACATAACATATAAAGGTAACTTGGGACATAAACATACATAAGTGGAATAACCATAAGGTCGACTTCCACACATATCACTTAATGGAATAGCCTTTTAGCCAATGTCCATACATACTTAATGGAATAGCCATATGGCTGACTTTCATTCCCAATGCATTGGAGGTTATAACGTAACCACCCGTCCTGGTATTCAAGGCACCACCCGTCATATGGTTTATCATGTAACCACCCGTAATATGTCCAAGTACCATTATAAAATTATAACACATAAAACCAATATAAAGGACTGATAACATTTCCACATTTAAATCACAATATATCATTTAAATATATTGACATAATAGAATCATTTATCAAAACCATTTTCAATACCAAAATACATAAAAGAGTATATGGTATTTATTTTATTTTAAAAACATTACAGCTTGTTGAGGAAGCCAAAGATCAAATAATACTCGCGGTGGCTGAAAAGGTCGTTGTCACCACGTATGTTAAAAGAAACATTCCTTTTTTTCGTTTAGTAAAATGCTTCGTAGAAAACGATTCCTTTTGTATAAAAGTAAAAGTCAAATGGGTTTATACACCGTATAAAAGATATTTGTTTATAAAACGAAATATGCCTCAATGAAAGGAGATTGAGATGAAGTCCCTTACAAAGACGGTATCCTTGGTTTAAGGATAAGTCAATTACATAATTATTTTTGACAAACGAATACACCCAATATAATTGGATATTAAGTGTAAAACAATAAGAGTTTATTTACACATATTCATAGAATGACATATTCAAGGAGTACAAGATTATCCCAAAGAATCAAATTTGGGTTAAGAAGTTCCCTTGCAAATATATGACAGCCTAACGGCGTCACTACAAAATTCATAAAATGAGTTGATGAGAGATAAAAAGGGTATCTCATCACTTGTACATAAAATTTACCTCAATAAGGTTATATGAGAATGTATCCCAACATAAAAATATGTTAATTAAAAGATCCAACAAAAGAAGTATTTTAAAAAGTGGAGGGTGAAAGGTTCCCTTACCAACATGGGTATATTTCGAGACATGCACCCCGTGAAAGAAGGACAATACAACATTGATGTAAATAATCATAAATGAATGTATTATACACAATGAGTAAATTAATGGGCAGCACATACACCATTCAAAGGAAATTGTGGGAAATGTAGCACAAATCTGAAGGGAATAAGAGTGAGATGAAAAATCCCTTACGAAAACTCGGTAGCCTAACGGCACCACAAAAATGGATTGATGAGATCAAATAGGGTCTCTCTTCATATTAACATAAAGATTACAGAAATAGGAATATAAAATAACATCCCCCAACATAACAAAGAGGATCTTAAATGAAGTGACATAAAGGAGAGCACTTAAAAAGAAAGAGAGAGGTTAGATCTCTTACGAAAATTCGGCAGCCTAACGGCACCACTCAAAACATCCAAAATGGATTGATGAGAGAGAATAGGGTCTCTCATAATATGAACATAAAAATTACATTAATATTAATATAAAATAACATCCCAATAACAAGAAATATGTGCTTTAAAAGGAATGACATAAAAGAGCGTACTTAAAAAGAAAGAGAGGAGTAGGATCCCTTACCTCAGGTCCGACTTGACTCGATCATTATTTAATCTTTTGAATAATAAACATGAGTTAATTTATACTTGATTAAGAACATTTTTCAAGATTATTATTCCTTTTATATCACTTATTTCCATGTTATAAACATTATGTAATCATTAAGTTAATAATGTTTGTTTTTTCGATATTTGGTTCTTAAGTCGAAAGTGGACTTCTTACAATTACATGTTGTTCGTGTGGTCAAAGGTTCTTTATATCCAGAATGAAATTCCTGATTTGGATATCATATATATCATATATATACATAATATACATTTATTTATAATATCACATAATCATTTAGAGGAAAGAAATGAAATGCATCGTTCATGGAGACGGTAAGTCGTACGTACGCATGAACGCTACTTTCATTTCTATGTCATATTAATGGAATTATATGAGAGGTATGTATATTTTAATTCCAGAATTATATTAATCTTTTAGATGTAAAATAAATTATATATATCCATTATATTTATGTACTCATAATAATACATTACATTTGGGGATAAGAAATGAAATGCACTGTTCATGGAGACGGTAATCCGTACGTACACATGAACGCTACTTTCATTTCTATCTCATAATTTAATGGAAAGAAAATAATAATAATATAAAGTTATATTATAATTCCAGTATAAAATCAAATATAATAACTTTAAATCCATCCTTTATACGTCCCACATACGGCATTAACGAATCACATCACTTTGAGGGGGCAGTAGTCTGCACTTCCTTAAATGAAGATATCGCGTTTACCCATAATGGAAACCATAAAGGTATTCTGTAAATGAAAAATACAGAAGCTTAAGTAAAACATAAACATATTATATATCATATATAAGTATAGTGTCATCTTAATGTCCACCTTTGAAGGTGTTAAAATAATGTTGAACAATCATCGTTTCGGGAGGCAGAAATTCGCCATCCACAGAAACAGTATGTTCTTTAACCATTAGATGTAGGTGTGTGTAAGTGTAGCTCTAATAATTCTTATAAAAACATCTTAGAATATTGAAGATACTGGATGTTTTAAAAAATAAATGAATAAAAATAGTTTAGGGTGTTGGAGAAGAAAAATAAAACAAAAGGACTCAAGTGAAGACATTACCTTAGAATCGGGTAACTCTCTTAGATTTGAGCTCAAAGGCTTCCTTGGGAAGACTTCTTCCCAAAGTGAGGCTTCAAGGAGTAAGAGAGGGATGTGGAGAGACAAAATGGGTAGGGTTTGGCCGATCAAAATGCTTTTGAAGTGTGGGTAAAGAGGTAGAGGTGTGGGCCTTTTATAAGAGGAGAGGAGGGGCACTCTTGGAAAGGTATAAAATGTAACTTTGTTTTCAAATGCGTTTCGGATTTTATTGGTCCCACATTGATGTTTTTCGAGGATAATGTGATAAGGGTTCGAAATCCACCCATAAAATAGGTTTCGGACATGTGGAGGGCTTATATTTTACATTATCTTTCCATTTTATTTAAATCGTTAAATAATGAGGTCATCGTTGCATCATCATGATGTCAAAAATTATTTAATTTATTTAATGTCTAAAAATTATAAAAAAACTACTATGATGTAGGAAATATTTTTATCTTTCCAATTACTATTTATATTAAAAAATATGACTTGTATAACCCCATGTAAAAATTGTTTTAGTAAAACATCTCATGTTTGTGTCATTTTTACATTAACATTAAATAAAAAGGTATTTATGTCATTTTCCAACCAAAGTGGCTCCATGGGGTCCCCAAGTTGACCCATGGATTGTATTGGTCGGACATGACATATACAATGAGGGTAGGACATGTGTCTAGGTCATTTTAGTTTATTAAAACATTATTCTTACCTTAAACTACACTAATTACCTCTAATCGCGATTAAAAACTTAATAAGTTACTATTCACCAAAAAACTATTTTAATCCCATTGAACCACATTTTACTTCTTAATTACAACCATTTATGTCGGATTTTTGAAATTCAAAACACAAAGGTGGCAAAATTTCATTTAAACGGAAAATCTTTTTTTATAAGTACCACTTAGTGGTTTCACTGTTCATCAAAAATTGAAGTCTTTCAGAAAATTACCAAAATTTCACCCTAAGCTATATTTGATATTCCGAATTAAAAAATGATGTCTATTTTACAAAATTCAAAAGATATAAGTTGCATTAAATAATTTAATAATTAATTCCCGCTGTCAAAACAAATAGCGTGTTTTTATTAAACAAAATGTATCGAAAGATTGACACTAGTTTAAGTCCAATTTTAATGTGAAATTAATTCCAACGACCACTATTGGATTAAATGGTAAAAATATATTCTAATTTCACTTTAAAGACAATTCAAAAGATAATCTAATCATATAAATAAATTAGATTAAAAAGAGGTTTTGAATTAAAATACATCATTTTTCACTATTCATTAAAAATTGAACTTTTTCAAAAAAATACCAAAAATTTACACAAAGTAAATTTTGATGTCCCGATTCTAAAGAAGAATTTTATTTTGTCAAATATAACACAAAAAATTGTCGAAATGTGGATTTAAAATAGGTTCTCCATCAAAAGGCGGTTAATCGACCTTTTAAAGAATATTAGAATGTTTATGCTTAAAATAGGATTCATTCGCATTTTTAATCCTCTAACATTTATTGTAAAAAGTAAAAAAATTTGACAAACATATATAATAATTTTTTAGTTAGTTTTGTTAATTCCCGCCATTACAAAGGCTAGGCGTTAACTACTATTTAAAATAATATTATTTTATTATTAGAGTGCAACTTAAGATTCCCAAGAAACTCGTTGTTGAATATTCGATACGCCATCAAGAATAGAATCCCCTTTAAAGTAATATTAATATTCTATTCACATATATGGATAAATATAAAGATGTCATATTCTTTATTTACCTGGGGTGTTACAATAATATTGAAAATAAAATATGAAATTTCACCTTTTTTATCTCACTCTCAAATCCTTTGGGTGTAGCTCAATTATTTACATAGTAAGGAAGAAAAATATTTGAATCTTTATTTACACAATAAAGATCATATTTTCAATGTTCAATAGGCTCTCCTTAAGATAATTTTTATTCTTATCATATCTCTTGGATATTTCATCCCTTCTATCTGTTATATCCCAATGTTATGAGCCTCATCCGCAAAATAGCTATTTGTTATCTCTTTTTCGGTGAGGGTTCCAGGAAAAAAGAACCTTAAAGGCTAGTTTCTTTAAATGTCTTATTGGGGCCCAGCTGAAACCACATAACATTATACCAAGTTTAGAATGCTTACAATTTGTCATGAAGACGCAGGTAAAAGGTATATATCCCCTGGTAAATAGATTAGTGTAGTGAAAATCCCTAAACACTTGGAGTGGAGCACTGGTGGAATGGACTATAGGATTTATATTCCCTGAACCACTATAAATATCAAATTTTTGGTTTCTTTTTTTATTCTATTTCCAAATTATGTATATGTTAAGAAAATATAAAAAATAATCATATCTTTAAACATGGTGGTTTTCCAATAAAAGAAATATTCAAGAACTAATTAATCCCCCCCCCCCCCCACATCTTGAGTCTTAGTGCATTCAGTCTTTAACCAATAATTGGTATAAAAGGGGTAAATTTTGAGTTATAATAATTAAAGGGTCAATGTCATGATATATATTTTAAAAAAGATTATATGACTGAATAAAAATTGGTTATTTCTATGTAAATATAACCCAACATTAATGGTGATAATTATGATGATTAAAAGGAACTTCTGGTAATTTATTTTGAGAACCTTGGTCTGAATGTTTTTGTAAAGTCAGCACGCCTTATGAAATTACTAATACACATCTAAAAACAGTGTCTGTTAATATTAAATCCATCTATTACAAAAAACTCCAAATCTATGAAAGCAATAATATATGAACTAGGTGTAAAAAATTTCAACCAAATTTCACAATATGGAATAGCTCATGAAATTTGGAATTAGAATTCAATGTGAAAAACCAATATTCTATAAAAATTATTTTTCCCTGGTTATATAAACAAAACCCCTCCAATGTTACTTATCTTTACTATAAATAATTATAACACTATTCAAATATGTTTATTATGAGAAACCCTCAATTTTTTTTGAATAAAACATACTTTTATTTTAAAATGTTTTTTCCAAATTTACATTTGGATTTTATAGACTTCAAAAATAAAATATAATTTCCAAAATATTAGTGGATAACATTTTTGGACTTAATGGAATATGGGTACAAAAAAATATCTCGTTAAATTTGTCTTTTTTCGGAAAACGTTCCTAGAGAATTATTGAAAAATGGTATATGGATTGTTGATGTTTAATGAATATGTGTAAAAATTTCACTAATTACCCCTCATTATCAATAATTGATGAAATCCATATATCTTATGTTGGAAATTCCGAAGGAAAATATTATGGTAGTAAGATAAGTTGGTAATACAAACTATATCCTCCTCAAAAATGTTCTTAATATTGATGTATTACATCATAATCTAATAAATATTTCACAGATTATTAATGAAGTTTATTTTTAAAAAATTTTTAAATAATTTATATTCTGTTTTCAAAAATTAAATTTTTAAATTTAAGGCAGCTATAATGGAGAATTTCTATACTCGAGATCATAATTTTTGAGTTGAAAAATTTTACCTATTTAAATTTTGAAACAAATTAATCTTTTATTTGGCACAAAATACTAGGATATCTTAATGTCTATTCTCTAATAAAATTATCTAAAATGAATATACTTTTAGATATACCTCAACAAAAACTAAACAAAAAAGAAACTATTTTGTGCATTCCAAATGGGAAAGAAACACAAGTCTTCTTTTAAAATAATTTAAGAGGTTACTACATCTATTCCCTCTGTTCTTATTCATATATATTTGTTTTATACATATAAAACATTAAGTCTAAGAGGAAAATATTTTTTTGTGTGTTATTTAAGGATTTTTATATATTTACTTTGGTTTTCTTTTTATGTTTAAAGAGTAAATAATGTTTACTATTTATAAACATCTATAAATTGGTTTTAAAATATAAATATACCAAATTTATGAAATTTAGAAGTTCCCATTGAGTAGAATTTGAAAACCATGAATTTAATTAATATTGTTCATAACATGGAATCAAACATACTTTTTGGACTTCATTATAACTCAATATAATGGTGTTGTTGAAAGGAGGAGTAAGAATTTCTATGAAATTTTTCTAATAACATTATGTGAACTTGACCTCCCTAATAATTTTTGGGTTGAAGATATAAATATAACAATTTATATCATAAATAGTGTTTTGATAATATATATTTTGAAGAAAACCCCCTATGAGCTATTGGATAATATAAAAAAATTATATACATTAATTATTTTTATGTAGCATTAATATTCTAAAAACAGGGGATAATATTTTCAAATTTAATCCAAATGGTGATGATGGAATATTTCTTGTAAATTATACTACCTCCAAGGCATTCATAGTTTTCAAAAAAAGTTCAAAGATTGTTGAAGAATAAATCATGTTAAATTAAATTAATGAGATCTTTTGATCATAAAATGACACAAGTTTATGAGTTATTAGACTCTTTTGAAAAAATGAGACCTGAACCTCTCTTGGATGTGAAAATGTACAATGGGCTAGAAATTGGTATTCCTAAACAATGTTCTGGATGGATGGATACAAGTGAACTATAATGGATTCTTCCTAGACATCCAAAAATACATAAAATATTTCCATTAGAAAAAATTATAGGAAGTTTGGATGATGGTAGTAATAATAAACTAAATATTGTAAACCTTTTTTTAATTTCCTACCTTTATATCTCAACTAGATCCTCACACTATTGTAGAATCCCTAATAGATGAGATGTGGGATTTTAGAAACAAGATCAGAATTAAACATTTTCAAGCGGAACAATTTATGAGAGTTAGTTAATAGACCATCAGACTATCATGGCATAGGGAAAAATGGGTTTTTATGAATAAAAATGATGATAATTGTGTGATCTCTAAGAATATGGAAATAGTAGTTCCTAAATTCAATAACTAAGAGTATGATATAGATTATCTAGAGGCCTTTTTGCTGATAGGTATACTAGAATCCATTAGGAATTTCATATCCTATGAATCACACAAGAATTTCATATTATGTCATATGGATGTAAAATCTACTAATTTAAATGGTTTTCTTATAGAGTACTTTTATATTGAATAACCTCCTTATTTGGAAAGTCCTCATTTTCCAAATTCAATTTTTAAACATACTGAATCACTTTATAGCCTCAAACAATCACTTATATCTTGGTATGAATGTTTAGGTTCATTTATTTTTTCATATGAACATTTATTGAGAGTGTAAGATTATAATTTTCTCAAGAAAAATCTTCTTTGGGTATTTTTCTAAATTCCAATATATGTTTATGATGTGTTTTTTAGTTCATAAAATAAAAAATTATATATTGAATGTTCAAAACTTCTGAAAAGTGAATTTCAAATGAACTTGATGGGGAGATAAAATATTTTTCTGGGTTTTCAAATTTAATAACAAGATTTTGGTAATCTGATAAATCAATCTAAATGCATACTTTGCTTAATTAAAATATTTATACATAAAAATGGTAAATTAAATACAAATAATATGAGTTTTAAAGACAAAATGTGTTGGATGATGCTGGGAAACATGTAGAAAACAAGATAAATAGAAGAATAATTGGGAGTATATTTTATTTAGCTATTAGTAAACTTTAAATCATGTTTCCAGTATACTTGTATACTGGATTTCAAACTACTACAAAGGAATAACATTTAAAAGCTGCAAAAATAACATTAATTTATTTAAAAGGAAAAATTTATCTTTTCTTACATTTTCTAGAAAAATATCATTTTAATATGACATATTATTGAGATGATGACTTTGGTGGATATATAATATATAATAAATGTAATTATGAAACCTTCCCTTTTCAAATAAAATCTCTGATATCCTGATCTAGTATGAGAAAAACTCTGTGGTTTTGTTTACTGCTGAAGAATAATGTGTAGTTGTTGGTAGTTTTTTTAAATAGGTTTTTTAAATGAAACAAAACTTAATGGATTTTGGATTAAATTATAATTATGTACCAATAAAATGTGACAACACCAGTGCTATGAAAATTGAAAATAATATGATAAATCATTTGAGAAAAAACCATATAAAATCAAAGCATCACTTCTTGAGAGATCATGCTCAAAAATGTTATATTACTCTCAAGTGTATCACTGATAATAATAAATTAGTAGATATTTTCATTAATCCCCATGTGTGTATTTCATTTAATTTAATTAAAATAGAATTTTGGTTATTTGATTTAATATAAGTTCAGTTTATCTTATTTCATTAAATTTTAATTTCTTCATTATCTTATTAATTTTTTATTTCAATGGTTTATGGAAATTAAATTAGTTTATTCTACTTTTATCTAAATTCTTATAATTATTTATCAATAGTTCACTTTTATATTACATTACTTTATATTTTATTTATTTTATTTCTCTTCTAATTTATTTTATTTATTTTATGTTGTAATTGAACCAAAATCATAAATATTGGAATATTGACAATTTTCAGATCAGGTGCATGACCTAAATGAACAATCATTCCTTTATCGTATCTCTCTTTACTTATGCTTCTTCCTCCCAAAGTCGAATAGTGACCCTTATTATTCCCTCATATTACTCTTGATTCCCTCTTAACTTTTTACCGACCTTTTACAATGGTAATGTCTAAGCATGGAGATTTTGTAATCTCTCATTCTTCCATGAAATCTAAGTTAGTTGGTGCTTCATGTATATTACTAGATGAAAAGATATCGATATGGATGTTTGGAAGACTATAGAGATGTTTCAAAGGAAATTCATTCAGTTTTAGTGGTTGGAATTCATTTTTTATGAGAAGAAGTTTGGTTTATTATTTGACGAAGAAGTGAACGAGATCATACGGAATGTAGAGTTCTCATTTTTTGAAGTTATGGATATTTTTTCATCAAATTTCATTGTAAAATATATTATATTTTCATCTATAGAATGGGAAGAAATATTTCATTTCCCCCATGAGGGGAGATTAATTTTATCCAGACGATTATTTGTATGAGTTCTGAAGGGAAATTTGAGGTTTTTATGTTCCTATTTAGAACGTATGATTCTAAGAAGATGCATGTAAAGGATTTAAAATATGAATTAAAAGTTTGGTGTATGTTCTTTTAGATTGGGATTTTCTAGATAGATGGTGAAATGAAGAAAGTGTTATTTTAGAAAATTTACCTCTTATATGTCCTAATAAACAATGTTAAATGAAATATTACAAGTTTTATGATGTGGTTTATGAGTCGCTGCTATAATGGAAAAGGTATGTTAAACTATTATCCTTATTATAGGATTATCTCCCTGTTACTAAAGAATAAGGATTGGATCTGAATGAGGGAGAGGATGTGAAATTACATAAAAGTAATAGTATTTATACTATTATTCTAAAAAAAATTAGCTATTACTAGGAATACACTTCAAATTCATTTTGAAATATTAGATAGAAATGTGTAACTCAGGGTGGATCCATCCAAAACTTCAACACCTAGGGATGCAACACCTAAATAGATGGTGCATACTATAGAGGTGTAGGAGTCAGTGGTTATGAGATCAGATCCTCATTATCCATAAGTCATACATATTGTGGAAGATATAGTTCATCTTCATGAAGCTAAATCTACTAAATCTAGTAAATAAGTTAATCATGTTTATACATATATTGATACTTATATTGAATCTCATAGAGACATTTTATTTGAAACCATACACATTGTTCTAGCAGCAGTAGAAAAATATTAACCATGTTTGGGGAACCCTAAAGTTTATTCAATTCATTGTTGACTACAATCTAGTAGAGATAGAGTTTGTGATGTGTTTATGGAGACTTATAATCATTATCATACTCCATCACCCATTACATCACCTCCTCCTAGCAATGATGATTTACCTTCAGTTATTAATATTTATAATGTCTTAAGAATATGAACCGATACTTCCACTCTAATGTATAAATTTGATAATATCTAAGGATATTACAATGATTTGATATAGGATATGATATCCTATTTGGATGACATCATATAACTCAATGAATGTTTAGTACCAAGAAAATAGTTTTACATGTTATTAGGGATGATAACAAACCAAATTCATTTTAATGATAATCTTCATACATCCCCTTCTGTTTATAAATTTTTATATAAGATAAGTGAAAATTGTATTGACGGGATGAAGTATCTAGTGAGAGGATGAAGAAATCATTATAAAACCAAGTCAGAAATCAATGAACATGGTTTTTTATTGGATCTCCAAGAGATATGGTTCAAAATATCTTTATGATAAAATCTAATATATGTTAGGATAGAATTGATGAGATTCAATGTTTCAGGTCTAGAATGAATGAGATCATAAATACTTTAGAGATTATAATGGTTAGTTGGTTTGAGTTCCTTAAGAGGTTTCAACTGAATTCCACCTCTTCATATTCACCTAAAATGGATCTTGAATTTTAGAATGAGGTTAATAAATTCTATTTGAGTTGAATTTTTTTCCTCTTAAATCTAATCTATTTAGTTTTTTATGTTCACACTTGTACTCATGCATGATTTCAGGAGTTCTTTTGGTTGGGTCCCAGGACACAAGAGAGGCTATTTTAAAGCTTCGCGTTGGAACTAACAAGTCCTTAAATGACAAGGTTGGTAATATTAAAGAATATATTGGTGGAAAGATACAAGTGATCTTAGAAATATCTCTAGATTATCAGGGGATGGTATCTTGGTCAATTGGTCCAATGAAATGAAGTTTTCAGTACATTACATACCTTTTCGTCAACATTTATGAGGAAGTTGATGGATTGAACTCAAACTCTTCAGAAGAAAATTCCAATTGCTCAGAGTATAAGGAATATCTAATTATTCCATGTTCACCAATAGGGTAATAAATCTTTTAAAAGACTATTAGGATAATCCGTATAGTGAAACTATTTACCCCTTATGTACCTCCTCCAGTTGAACTTGAGACTGCTATTTCTGCCACTGGTATCTTAGTTCTAGAACCTCATAAATGTTTTCTTCAGTAGGTATCCAATGTTTTACTATAATAACTATCCAATATATAATGTAATATGAATTGTATTAATGGAATACCGATTAGTATAGAGGGATTTATAAACTGGATTCTAAAAAAGTAGTATTTAGAACATCAACTTAATTCACCCAATTCTCATATTTATCTTATGCTTAGTTCTCCAAAATGATTTTCATTTGTACCTTTTTATTCATGTGAAATAATTTTTAATAATGGTTGCTCGTTCACTTCTCAAATTCATTGGAATTCAACTAATGATATTATAGATTTTTGAAAGTTTGGTATCATCCAAAAGATTGATATGTGGGAAGATGTTTCGTTCTTTCATAGAGGTAGAAGTTGTAACACCATGAATTTTTTTGAAAAAATAATAATAATAATTTATATTTTTAGATGTTTTGATTTAAATGAAACAATAATATTATACTAGGTTACATGAACATTTGATTTTGGATTTCTTTACATGCAACACCGAGCACAGATTTCTTTACCTTCGACAATGATTTTATATGAAATGTGACATAATACTAAACAATTAGTATTTAAGATGATATGTTTTACCTAACCATTGGAATTGAGGTTGTAAAAAATATTAAATAAATTTTAAAATTTCATTTACACGTGTATATAAAATGAATTCTTTGGTTACCAGTTAGTTAAATATTATTTTAAGAACTATTTGAAAATAAAAAAAATCAATTTTTTGTAAAAATATTTTTCTATGCACAAACACATTTTATCCATAAAAATATATATTATTCTAAAAGGCATTTTTACCGACTTTTAATGGCGCATTTATTTTAAAAATATTTGTTGGGAATTTTATAAATTTTATTTGAAAAAATAGTTTTTTTATAATAAAAACATAAACATTATCATAAGATTATTTTTAGGGATTTTTCTAAAAGTAATCATATTTTGATGACTAGTAACAAATACAAAATTTAAATTGAAAATTCCCTTTTTGTTTCTTTTTTTTAAAATATTTATGTTATATTTTTAATTCGTTTTGAAGTAAAATTTGTAAAATTTTACATATATTGATAAAATTTATGTAATTTTAATTATTTTTATTTAAAATTTTCATATAAAAAATTAGTAAATTTTAGAACATTTTCACTTTAAAAACATTCTTTCCCATCTCGTCTGCAGGATTAATTTTAAATTAAATTATTTAAATTATGTGAATTGAATTGGGAAAAATAGATTCTAAATTCAGATTAATATTTATTTATATTATCTAATAATTTTGAATTAAATTATTATGATAAATATTAAAGAAAACAGTTTAAATTAATTAATGTGATTATGGTTAAAACCTGGTTCTGTGCATTATATTAGTTTGTATTAAAATTACTTTTTCACACTTAAAATAATATTAATTAATGAATTGATATTATTATTTGAAATAATTAGTTCTAAATTATTTAATAAATATATTTTAATTATAGTCTTAATTGATAAATTACCTAGGTGTATAAAAAGATACGAGTTACCTAGGTAAAAACTATAAAGATAAAATTGAGTAAAATGAAATAGTAAGGAATAAATTGATATAAAAATATATTTATTTTGTGTGTTGGAGTTATTTATCAAAAAATTCATCCCTTCGCTGCACTATTTTTCAATATTTTTTGCGCATGAAGGAAGTGATACCACCCAATAGTGAATACTTTTGGGTGTTTACAAGAATGTCACACTTACCCTATTATAAAAGGGAATTCACTCCCCCCACTTCTTCACACTTGTAAACCCATTTTTCATGACCAGCCCCTAAAAAATTCTCTTTCAGAATTCCCTCCCCTCATCCTAGAATCGTTAATTTTTTCACAAATCCAATCATGGAAGGCCTCTGGGGCAAACCAAAAGGAGATACCCAAAGAAGGGGTAACGTTCATCAATGAACATTTTTTTTTTTGCTTCCCAAAATCACTTAAATTAATTTTTATATATTTTGTTTATAAAAACCATATAATATTAAACATACTGATATTTTTTTAGGTTAATATTATAACCAAAAACCATACATAGTTTCATTAAATGGGTTATGAAATCATTGTTCGTGTGTATGGTGGACTACCACCTCAAGAACCGATGTCATTCATTTTTCCATTACCACCATTCAAGGTTGTACCGATTAATGGAAGTACTATTTAAATGTGATATTTTTTATATTTAAGATTTTATTATGATTATGGAATTATTATATAACACATAACTTCATTATTTCCATTTTTATGGAATATGATATCATCATTCATGTGTACGGTAGACTATCACCTCCCAAAGCATTGTGATTCATTCACACATTACATGGAATGAATTAAAGATGGGTTTAATATAAATATGTGATATATAAAAAATTAAAAATATAATGGTGTGATAATATATATAAATATATTTATCATTTACTTTTTATTATTTTAGTATGATAAGGAAATGTAAAAAGCATTCATTCATATGTACGGCCTACCATCTCCATGAACAATTTATTTCATTTCTTATCACTAAATTTTATAAGTTAATATAAATTAATATATAAAAAATATATATAATATTTATATCATCATAATCATTCTAGATATGATTAAATCATGATTAAAGTAATAGTACCAATAATAACAAGTCAAAACATGTATGGAAAACAAAGTGGTTATTACCCAAAACATAACTTTAACATGGAATTGATAATAAATGAGTAATATAAATTCAAGAGTAAATAATATATGTTATTATATATATATATATGAATATATTTCTATTATAAATTTATCATAAACATATATTTATTATACATAAGGTCTGATCAAGTACACTGAGAGTCAAGACAAAATGTAATGGATTTACATATTTGTTTTCACTCTTATGGGAAAGATGATATATTTAACACCTCTTTATTCTATGTGGTGTATATAATGGACATGAATTTATTTTATGATTATTATATATAAAAGTTTTGGTATTTATCCATCCATTTTAGTATCTTTCATTCATGGGGTTATGGTTTCACGGTTACCAAAGCTGTAAGATAATTTTGTCTCAATTTTTCATCATTGAGACACATGTCATATTATGCACCTATATTATTCTATTAGGTCTATATACTACCCCTTTGACATGTTATATCATGAATCATATTCTTACAATGTAATTTTAAGCATCATTTAATGTTATCTTTTCATGTCGATTATTATTCAAAGGTACCAAAGCGGTAAGAGTTTGTTGTTATAATATAATCATTTGTCAGTATTATTTATTATTATGCTTCAATGGATGAAATATTTTGATCTGTATCACAAAAATTCTCATTAATTTTTTTATCCTTTGTTTATTAATGATGTATTAATGTAATGGTTCTATTTTTATACTATTTGTTACTTAATATAATAAATAAAATCTTGACCTTATTTATCAATTATTCAAAAATGTATTCTATTCAAAAAATCACATTTTATAAAAATGGTTTAAAATGTGTCTTTAATTTAAATTATATGAACTATTTGAATGAAAATAATTCTAAAAAAATATCATGTTTTAAAAAAGTTTAAAATGGTTTTCGAATCATCATTTATTTGTTTTAAAATTTATTTTCAATGAAATATTTTTTTAAATGTTTTATGTTTTAAAAAAATCAAAGAGGAAAGTATATTTTCCTAAATAAAATTTTTAAATAGTTTTTAAATCATTCATCATAATTTTTCAATGTTATTTTCAAAGAAAATAATTTTGAACCATTTTAATGTATTGAATATGATTTTCAAGGAAAGTTTATTTTCCTTTATAAATTCTCCAAGTGGTAATTCAAAATCCTTCCCTATATAAGATTAAATCCATTATATAATTTATGATTTAAAGGGGTTACAATCTAAGGACACAATTCTTATTCTCTCAATGAATGGTTTTTGTTTAAGATGACAAGTTATTTATGTAACCCATTTCTCTTACAGGGGTTATACCATGAAAAAATGACTATGAAACCTATTTCCTTTCACAGGTTATTCTTTAATGAAATGATCACAAAACATGTCACTTTTCCGTAGGATATGATATAATGAAATTTTTATGACACACATTTTATTTTAGGTATAATTATATGATGTTTATGAAACTCATCTCCCTTTATGGTTCATGATAAGATTAATATTTTATTATCATGTGGCACATGTAAGTATGATTTCACCATTTGATAGGTCGGAACAATATCTCCCCTAAATGCATTGGGTAAAGATTTATATCTCACCAAATAAATATATCTGGAATGGGGAGTGAAACTGGTTCATTAAGGTAATTTCTTTAATAAGATGGTATTGGGAGTAAACCTTGACAACTAATATGGTCTTCGAAGTCACCTTGACCACAAATATGCTCATGGGAGTGAACCTAGAGAGCTAAGACGGTGTGGGGAGTGAATCTGTCCTACTAATATTTCCTTTGTTGTGATCCTTGACTATTATGGAAATCAGTTCATATGATTATGTGTCTCCAAAAAATCAATGTATTATTCTTATGTTATGATATTATGGATTATGCTCTTGATCCTCTTATGATTCGTGTCTAATGATCTTCTTATATTTATTTTAGGACTCATGTGTAATGTATTTTATTTTTAGGTTATTATCTTCATATTTTAACTTCATGTTCTCAAACCCTTAAGTTCATGTTATGCTTATTTATCTCGTTTATTTACCATTGTTGAGAATTTGATCTCACCCTTTATTAGGTTTATTATCCCCATGTTATTTAGAAAAATATTAATTATTGGTACTAGATTGGTTGATCTTTGTACAAAAAATTTAATATCTTATACCTGGATAGAAGATTGTGTTTCAAGTATATAAAGAAAAAAACTATTACATTCCTTTAGAATTTATGTATGTATTGTGCTGAATATTCATCTAAAACGATGTAATATACATGTATTTTAATCCAAGGTTTATATAGTTGGTATCAAGGGAAAGTTTTAGTTAACATATTGAAACTAGGATGAGAAATATTTAGTGATATCCCATGTAATATATCTAATGATATGTCTAGGGATGTATCTAAGGATTAGTCTAAGGATGAGTCAATGTATAGAGAAATTTTCGGGATTATTGGTAAAGAATAGGGAAAGTGGTTTCCAAAAAAAACATAACTATCGAGAAAATAAAAGTTTAGGTGAATATTGTATAGATATACCTAGCTGTAATAACCCCGAAAACACCATACTGATTGGGAACTGGTTCATGAAAACGGGCATTGATGCACACCTGGTCTAAAAATCCCATGGAATATGCATTGGAAATTCACAAATATTATATGAAACATCCTAAAGTAATTGAATATAATATTAATAAGAATAAATTAGGGTTAAACTAAGGTGTCATTTATTAAAAAGTATGTGTAATGATTTAGAAATCCTACAAGTGATTTTCAGGATTATGTGGTTTTCCACTTTGATTATCTTTTCCCACACTATGATATCTGGTTTTATTCAATAGAGGGAACCAAAAGGAATTGGGATATCATTGAATATGGAAGACAATATATTGATTAGAATCTAATTGGGAAAATGAATAGAGTAAAGGTTGTTTTTATTATGCCTAATTAGTTTTTAGAGAACTTGATTAATAATGTGAACCTTAACAAAATATCAAACTCGCATAAGAAAAAGGAAAGAGTTTTCTAAAATTTTGATTAGTGGAGACTATGGAGGAAAGAAGATTATGTTTCATATGTTTTAATAATGTGGCTATAATCTCTCTGGGGAATCTCATTAAGGGAAATAAGATGTTTTGACAGTGGAAAAGGACCAAAAGTAAGTAACTGCAATTGGAAAATTAAAGGTTAAATTAAAAAATGGATAAGAATAACTATTTCCCTAAGTTACCGTTGTATGTTGAGTTTTTTAGATGTGGAAGTTATCTTCATTAATCAAATTTATGTCCTATGTTTAATTCTCATAATGAGTGTCAATATGGTGGTACGGGTAATGGTTATACTACTAATGATAAAAAGACTGTGAATAAAATATAAAAGGAAAGAGGTATTAAGGAAGAATATGATGAATACTAGTTATTATCTTAATGGTTAGTGGTAAAAATAATGATTTTAGGAATTTATTTTTAATAATTATAATGTTTGAATTATATAACTATTTTTTATTATAGTTTTTTCATTAAGGATCTGAAATAGTATGTTAAAATATACTGATGACATATAAAATTGATTTAACAAAACTGATATATTTTATGGGAAACAAAATATTAAGGAAATATAATCCTCAATATTTTCCTAATGTTGAGAGAGTAGTTTTTAGTTTCAATAAAGATATGTTGGATTATAATAAATGGAATTGGATAACACTGATTACATCTGAATTAGATTAATGATTTGTTGAAAATTTACCTCAAAAATAGATTAATGGTTTATTGAAAAAGTTGTTTATCCTATCATGGGTGGAGTTTAAATAATTTATGGATTTAAAGACTACATCAAATAATCTTGATAATAATAAAACCTGAATTTTTTTAGTAGGGATTTATGCTAATTTAAGTTATTACAATGTTTCAAGAGAATACATGAAAATCGTACTCACATGTTTGGTATGTGACAAACGATATCTACTTTATGATAAATGGCGAATAAGGGTTATGCTGATTCGGATAACTTTAGTGACCTTATTTAGAATGTTTCGGAATTTCATGTTTTAGAAGAGTAAAATGGTTAATAATTTATGAAAAATGTTGAACTACTAAGGCAGTTATAGAGATTTATGTGTTATTCCAGATGAATTCTTCACATCCCATTCTCTTTTTCAAGGGGTTTTTTTATTGACCCTTTTTAATGTGGGTTTCTATGAAAAAATTATAAAATGTTAAATCATTCATGATCGACATTAAATTCGAGTGATAAATTCTTTTTTAAGGGGACTGGAATGTTACACCCCAATATTTAGTGAAATGTTTTCATTCAGATTAATTTAATATTTTTCATATTTTTATTTAAATTAAACATAATGTTAATCCTAAGTTACACTCAAAATTGGTTTTTTCTTTTATTACACACTTAACTAATCATATATTTCTTTATAAACAATACTGAGTTTAAATGAAACATGGAGTAATATTAAACTATTATTATTTAATATGATATTTTTCACTTATTCGTTTGAATGATGATTTTGAAAAATATTAATTAAATTATGAAACTATTTTTTACACGTGTATATAAAATTAATTCTCTCGTTACCAATTAAATATAAATGAATGTAATAACTAATTTAAAATAATGAAATTTGTTTTTTGAAAAGTCTATTTTTCCATGAACAAACATGTTTTATATCAATAAATTAAACAAACCTTATTTAATGAATACTTTTAATTAAATTTTTATAACATATATTCAATAAACTATTTAAAATTAATCTTATGTTTTTTCTAGAGATTATATAATAATTAATCAAATTTTATGCATTAAAAGATGGATTTTTTTAAAAGGCATATTTACTGCCTTCTAATTGTTCACTTATTTAAAAACTAATTTTTTCACATTCATAAACTATAATTTACAAAATAAACTTTTTTAAAATATTAACATCAAAATTATATTATGGTGATTTTTTCGTATTTCTATGAAAATATTAATTTTTTTATGGATAGTGAAAAATAATGAATTTTAATTGAAAACTTTTTTTGGATCGAATTATTTATATAGATAAAATATGTTTTGGATTGGTTTTAAAGTTAAATTAGTTCAATTGTACAACAATTAATATAATTTAATAAATTTTATTGATTTTTAAATTAAATAATGATTTAAAAAACATAGTAATCTTTTCAACCTTTTCAATTTAAAAACCCTATTTTTTGTCCCATCTATGGGGTTAATTTAAAATTAAATTGTCCCACTTAAGTGAATCGTATAGGGAAAATTGGATTCTATATTTGTAATAATAATAAATTTTATTATAAAAAAAGTTCAACATAAATTTTGACCATAATAATCAGTGAAATTAGATAAAATTAATTAATATGATTAAGGTTAAAGTAGGGTTTTGCACATTACATGAGTTTTTGTTGAAATTAATTATACACAAACTTATGATTTTTATTTAATGAATTGATAATTATATTTAGAATCAGTGGGTCTAAATTATCTAATAATAATCTTTTAATTATGGTCTTAGTGGGTAAATTATCTTAGTGAATAAAAAGATACAATTTACCTTGGTAAAAATAATAAAGATAAAATTGAGTAACCATAATGAATAAAGAATATCTTGGTAAAAATGTATTTCCTTTGTGTTTTGGAGTTATTTCTCAACCAATAATTCCCTCTCCTCCATTATTGTTCAATTTCTTAGGCATTATAAGTAAGGGGGCCTCACAATATTGAATACATTTGTGTATTTACAATAATATAACTTCTCTTTTATAAAAGGGAATTCTCTATCCCCAGTTTTCCACCCCTCTCAAAAATTTGGTTCAACCACTAGAGCTCACTCCAATACCCCTTCATTTAAGGAATGTTCCAAAAAGACCACACATACTCATATTTCTCTGTAGAGGACTGGTTCAATGGTCCAAACTCAGAAAAATGGGTCTTGAATCACATCTATAAAGTATCATGATATTTTTGTGAACCCCTCTAAGCACTATTAAATAGAGATGATACCTTTATGAAGTTACAAAATCTCTTGGATACAAACTTATCTCAACATGGAAGGATAAAACTCTTCTCAAAAGATATTATCAATCTCCTCCCAAGTGAGGATCAACACATTTTGGGTATGTGTCCCTAGAATCCACTATCACCTATTAGAGACTTATCGAAGACTTTCCATAAAGACCACCATATGATCGGTATATGTCCTCATAAGAAGAAAAACACGTGTGATTGCCTAAATCTAGTCATCATATACTTAGGGGTCTATATCACCCTGATACCTTAGATGGATCTTCCCCTAGAACTCATGCAGTGGACCCATCCTAAGATCATAATTGGATTGAACTATTGAAAAACCAATTCTGCAAAAATATTAGTATCTCAGCTAAGGGAACACACGGAGGTACTACCTCATGACTAGTTCCCTACAGAAATGGTTCATCACAGGCTAGATTGTCATAAAAATCTCATTACGTAACCATGTCTAGTTGTTGTCTTCGTGGAATCCTAAAATTGATTCAAGACACGCCATAGTTAAAGATTATATCTATGGAGCTGACTCAAGAAGGACATGGAAACCCCAACCCATTCCAATATAATAATGTACTAATATTTTCCTAATACTGGTTCCCTAATGTACTGATTCAACATGAAGGTTATTAGAGTTCTAGTGAATATATATGTAATTCGCTGTACCAACACTAGAGTATCAGCCGTGAAATACAAAGTCAAAACACATTAACATTGTCACTATGCAACACAAACCAAGATCATGACTCTATAGTCCAAAATTGAAACCCTATTTGATTCCACTCTATCACAACCTATCCCACTAGATCCTATGCCCAACTCCTCAAGAATTCCTCCATAGTCCAGTGGCTATCTTCCAACACCAATTAGGAATAACGCACACGTGATAGGTGTTATCCTACATTACCTATATGCACAAACCCGCATACATCTTCATGAAAAAGTGTATAAATAGAAAATAAATACATGCATACATCTATCCCATAACTAGAGTACAACAACAGTACTAAAAGCATAAAATAAGGGAAAATCAAAGCCCACCAAAATCTATAAAACCATCTAACCATCTCGAACATAGGCAATCAAGGTCAAATGAAAATTTCCAAAAGATCCTTAGTGAATCTATAGTAAACACCTCAATCATCGTAGTTCACTAAACTCTTCCTTATCTAGAGCCTCATATGAATATTCAAAAGTTTTTTCATTTATATAATACACAACATGGGTGAGAAAATTCTATATAGGGGTGATTATAACAATACTCAATAGGTTCGGTAAAACCAAAAATAAAATAGAGCAACTAAAATTAAATAGTCTTCTCAACTCATCCATAGGGAACCCAAAAAATAGAAAAGATCCAACTTGAACCTCTCCATGTCTATAAATGATTAGTCATCTCCTTCCACATGGGGTGTAATCAAAGATATGTGATGAAAATGTGAGGAATACAAAAATGACCTAGATATACTCATATCAGGCTATAATTATCATAAGGTTTTGACCTCATAACCTAGCCATATGAATCTAATTGGAGCTTAATGGTAACAAACACCCATGAGAATGCAAACCGTGAGCTCAGACATCCCATATGGAACTCATTCGAGAGATAAACTCCATCAATGAATAACTTTGTAAACCCTGATGGTACTTCTGAGAGAATTCACTCTATCAGGAACAAATCACTTGGTAAAACTATAGTTCCCATCACCAGAGGTCCTATCACCATTGTCTCACAGCCTGTGAAATTTTATAAGAATTCAAGTGTATAGGCCCACCCCTCACCACTATAAAAAATTGATAATGCAATGATCGAACACATGAACCATGTGAATCCTATCTAGAGATAGAGAGAGAGAAGATGATCCCACACCCCTTTATTTCCCCGAAGCCAAGTTAGTAATAACTTTGAACTATTCTATGAAACAAATTTAACACTTGTAGGGAGAGGCTCGCACTACACCACATTGAGGTAGTATAATATCCTTACCATGTGTCACACATAATATTTTTTTGGTCATTCTTCTTGAAACTATACTCTGTAGATGAGGGAGACCATACTATAGTGGAGGACCCATTCCCCACCCCTACTAGAAGATGGGAGAGTACAACTCCATAGATAAAGGACCAACACTCTATCTTGGTAGTGGTGTATGACTCCATATCTACCGGTATAACCTCTATGGGGGACCAGCAAAAGAACTCAATAGGGGAGTACCGACCCCTATCTAGAGGACCTACACCCTGGAATGGAATGGGAATACTAGTTCTACCTAAACATTTCATATAGAGTACATTCACCTAAGAATAGTGAAAGAGTTTAGACTCCAAGGATTTAGGACCTCCACCCTAGTATGACTTGGGAGTACCTACTCTATCATTACATCTCACGTGGAGGACATGTGAACTAGTGTGAAAATAGAGTACTGATTCCATGGATAGATGGAATGCACCCTAGATTTACAAGACAATACCCACTGTATATGTCTGATGAGTATGGAGGGATCACATATTAATATGTTAGGGGAGCTCTGTCTCCAACTACACGAAGAACATAGGGGACCCTCACCTTGGTATGATAGTGGTGTTTTGACCCTAGGAGAGCGACTCCATTCGTAGAAGATAAACACCCTATGTAAAGGGGAGTCCCATCTCTACTGGTCTAAGTGGTAAGGGAAATCCACACCCTTTCTCGATAGGGGAGTAACAGTCCCAACATATCTCCAGTATATACAACTGAACTCCTATGTTGGTCAATTTTTTCTTAAGGGATCATAATTCATATCATGTCTCTTTCCACAACACATCCATAGGTAGGGAAATCTCACCCAATTCTAATACTAGAGAACTTCACTACCAACCTATATTTACATGAAAGGGTACAAACCATAATGTCAACCCAGTGATCAACTTTGATCACTACCCAAGGTCCAACACTGTGACTATAGTATCATGCTTGAATCATACCATGTCATATATCCAAATCCACCATGAAAGATATCATCACATCCTAGGTTGAAAACTGCTCAATATAGGTTACTCATATGCTTGAATATGGAACCCAAACAAAGAGATACACTTGGGAAAAATATCTATGAAAAGTACATGGTGTGTACTAGGGTCCATAGAGAATGTTACCTCACCAGAACACCTAGTTGTTCCCTCTATATCATGACTTGTAGGTCCATGTATGATTACATGATGTGTACATGGTTTACACCGAGTGTCCTACCTCACATGATCCCCCAGCCGTGTCTTTCCTTAAACAGCTCGGCCAGTTATGTCTCCACACATAGCATGTACCCATGGTACATGGCATGTATCAACTACCTAGACACATGTATATGTATCTTTCTTATTTTCATGTTCGACACCCCATTTTCATGTCACTACCTGTTTACTTTCACATGGTCTTGTCCTTTAACACAAAAACCCTTTCTAGGTCCCTTGGCCACATGACCTAGTCCCACTTCATGGTGTGTAACCATGGTACATGAAATGTAGTCCCAAATTTCATCTTCCCCAAACAAAAAAAACTCATGGTGTGTGACCTTTCACAACACCCCATGTGATCCATAATTTGGAATGTGAAACCCATAGAAGCCACCTGAATCACCCTGTTTTCCACCAAAACTGACAGATTAACCCCCAAGGGACCTCTAGTAGTTGTAATTGGGCTCTATAACCATAAAAAGCACATGAAAAGGATAATGGGGAATAAAACTAAAATCTTCCAACATCTTTGTGAAATGTCTAAGCATTAGGTGTAGATCCACACTCCAAAGCTGCAATACCACCATTTGGGAGAGATTACTGTTTAGATCGGAGATCGGCATTGCCTCGTATCATTCGTTTCCCCTAGGTTATGCCATCACTAAAATGGGGGGATGGGATCTCCTCATATATTCTATGCACATAAAAAATGGGGTATGTTTTATTCATTTCATTTTATTAATTGAATAAACATCTATTTAACACCCATCGAATGGCGTGCCTCCATCCCAGTACCCAATGCTGATAAATTTTATATCATACCTTGGGTAAAAACCAAGTTCTTAAATCAACCACATTATCATATTTTTTATATGAGACAACTCTTTTTATTTATTCCACTCATCCCAAGAAACTATGAACATGTGAGAAAAAATATTTAATGTTTTTAATATCATAGAACTAAGGATATATATGCCTTGAAATGAAGCTCTGAATCTACACCTATATTCAGAAATATTCATAAAAATATTCTATTGTCTTATATGGAAAACTCCAGGTTACTAAATCCTCGCCAAGATAATTATTTTTATCCTCAAAATGAGAAATCCTAGGAATGAGGATTCAAAATAATCTCTCCATTGTGACTCACAAGCCAGTGATCTAACCAATGGTTCCCATGCTACCCCCATGCACACACTCTAGGATCCACAATGGAAAAACCACACTAATGACCTGCTCCAACCAATTACACATCCTGAAAAATGGTGGACATATGTCTCCTCATATTTGAAAGGTGAAAAACACTAAGCACCCAACCCAACTAATATAATTGGATCTAGATATACAATACCTTTCTAACATGATGTAGATACCAATGAAACCCAACAATTCTTATCCACCCCTATATGAACTACACCATGAATAGAACAAGAATATCGCATAAAAATATGATTAAAAACATGTGAGTGTACCATCGAACAACGCAGCGGTTCCCAAGTATAAACATTGGGTCTTACTGAGCCCTCCATCTACGAACCTCAAACTGAAACACCCTCTTGTAGAAAATAATCTAATCATATATGGTATACAAAAAATCCATAGTAAGGAAACATCATAGGGTCTATCTCTTTATCTATAGAATATTTCTACGTGAGGTACTCCCTCCACCAAGTCCTCCAAGCATACGAGTCAAGCAAAGAGGAAACACTAGAAGCGCTAGGGCAGGATCCAACACTCCAACGCACAACCACACCCTAAACACACAAGAAAAAGGAACGTTTCTACCACACCTTGGCACTATCAATTCTAGATGGAACAGAATCACCCTTATATTTTCTCTCACATTACAAAAATTCAACTCGGTGGGGAAATCATCCCTTATTTTCATGCATCTGAAGCTATGTCAAACAACCCCAACACATGGTTCTACCAACACCCTACATCATCCTAGACATACCTTGAGAAAGATGTGGTAATACAAGAGTATCACACAATAGTTTATAGCAATAATTATGTAAAAATTATAATGTATATAGATCATACCTCTAATAATCCTTAGATCATTTGGTTTATTGGCATCTACAGCTTGCAGTTGTCTTCGACCTTGTTCTCCATCTCCCTGAGATTAGCATCGATAACCTGGTGGTGGTTATGAAAACATCTTAAACATTCAACCACATCCTACTTCTCTACTCACACATAATAAATCGTTGGCATCATGAATAACTTCATGCTCTAGATGCTGCCTCTTCCAGTGTGGTCCATCGACCGTCTCCCACTTAGTAGAATAGCAGGATTGAAAATCTCTAGCAATATGTATCTATCCATCGCAAGCATCGAACCACCTAACCTATGGATGACCAGATCCCTAGCACAACTCATGTGCTGCGACCCACACATATTTGTCTAGGAATGGGTATGTCTCTTGTATTGTGATCCTATTTCCTATTTAATGACATCTTCTATAGAAAACATAACCTCATGACCACCACAATTAGCTCATTTCTCCTCATCGTCAACTAGGAAGATCCCTACCACTAGATCTAACACCAGTACCCCCCTAATATGAGGGAAAGAATAATGAGGCCACACCTAATCGAATGTCTCTATAGATTCCCTTCTCAAATGTATGAGCTCTAAAAAAACATGTATCGAACCATATCCAGTGAGTATCCCGACAAGTTTTTTAACCACAACGAGTACTCTATCACATAAATTCCACCCTGTCAAAGCTATAAAATATCCTAGAGATACACTGATCTCAATGAGGCTGGATGAAACTATCCCTATAAGAGTCGCTCATACTCTTCCAAAGTGAGAATTTCCTTATTGTGGGTCTGTCACAAAAAATCCCCTATCGCTTGGCCAATCCCTATAGAAGAATTTATATTTTGAAACCCGTGTTATTGGTAGGTTAAATCTCAAGGAAGAAAATATATGTTACTACCTTAATATGTTCATCAACTTCCTAGGAGTCCGGATCAACCCAATACCTCAAAGGTCCCTACCTATGGAACTTGTGTAGTAAAATTCTCTTTAGTTCATCCTTGTCCAAACCTGCAGGCACACCCTGCTATTCAGTAGGTGGTGGATCAACTATGGCACCACCCATTGGGACTTCCTTAGGACTAGTTCCCTTCAGTGAAGCCTCATCAAGGGGATGATTATCATCACAATCCGTCCATGGAACCCTACGTGGTTGTCTTCATGGTGGAATCCTAAAATAGAATCAAAAGTAACTACATCCAAAGATTATATATGTGTAGATCACAAATGGACAAGAAAACCATTACCCACTCCTATATGATTCATGTTCCAGCATTTCCCAATTACCAATTACATAATATAATGATTCAAAAAGAATGTTATCAATGTCATAGTGAATGGATATGTCCAATTCTGTACCAACAATAGATTCAATGTTCTGAAAGATGAACTCAAAACACTTTAACAATATCACAATGAAACCCAAACCAAGCTCATGAAACTGTAGTCGAAAATTGGAACCCGTTATGATACCACCCTTTCGCGAACCATCCCCATGGGGGCCAATCTATGACTCCCAGAGCCTACCTCCAAATGATAGGGTTTAACGTCTTGGAATAAGTAAGAATATCATACACATGGGAGGCCTTATCCAAATGTACCTATATACACACACCCACATACTTCTATGTGAAATAGTGGAAATAAAATAAAAACTAAAAAAATTCATGTATGCATCTATCTCACAACCATATTACAATAAGGGTATTAAAAGTTTTTTAAAAAGGGAAAATACAAGCCCAACAAAAATTTAAAAGCATCCAACAAACTCACAAAGATGGGATTGATATCAACTAAAACTACAGGAACACTCTTCATCCAAAAATTCATAAACACCTTAGTCGATCAAACTCACTGAGCTCAGCCTGCTATGGGTCCTTCTGAGACCTCATGGAAAGGCCTATCATCTGCATAAGGCACAACATGTGTGGGAAGAGCCCGTGTAGGGTTGAGTAAAAAAATACATAGTAGGAACCCCAAAACCCAAAATAAAATGGAGAAACTAAAAGTAAATAGTTTTTTTTACCAAAGAAAAGGGAACCCCAGCCAAATAGAAGCTCCATCTTGAACCCATCCTCAACTAAACATGACTAGTAAGATCATTCCACATGGGGTGTTAACCAATATACCTAAAAAACCATAAGGACTCACATAATCACTCAAATATACTCTTATAAGACTCCAAATCTCTTGATGTTCAGACATCATATCCAGCCATAAGATTCTACTTGAGGCTCAAAGGTAACACACTTCCATGAGAACAGACTCCATGAGCATAGCCATACTAGATGAAAATCTTCTAATAGATATACTCCATCGGGAAGCAAATCTACTATCTTATACGGTACATTTGAGATAATGGACTCCAGTAGGAATATCTCACTTGGACAAACTCTAGTTCCCATCAGTAGAGGTTATATCACCACTATATTGCACCATGTTTAAGGTCATATGATCCCAAGTGGAAAGGCCTGCACCACACTATTACACACAAATATGGGAGTACTACTTTAATCTATGAACCATGTGCACCCTCTCTAAATAGAGAGTAATGAGGTACATACACCTCACCGCTGCCCTACAACCGATGGAGTAATAACTTCTAACAATAATGTGAAAAACTTGTAGTACCCTAAAGAAGAGACCTACACCTCACTACATCGAGGGAGAACAATCTCCTAACATGTGTCTCACACTACATGTGTATGGACCCTCTCCTCCAAAGTACACTCCAAAATAGTGGGAGCTCCTACTCTGATGGAGTACCTTCTCTCATTGATGGGGGAATTTAACTCCATAGATAGAGGACCCTCACCTTGGCATGGTAGAGGAGTGTGACTCCATATATACATGTATAACCACTCTGGGGACACGCACCATAACTTGATAGGGGATTACCATCCCTGTGTGAGAGGAACCACACCTTGGTATGGTAGATGAGTAGTGATTTTTTCTGAACGTGGTGTATAAAGGACCGACACCCTAGAGAAATATGGTAGTTCCAACTCTAAGGATAGAGGAATTGTACCTTGGTATGATGGGGGAATACATACTCTCTCTATAAGTCACATATGGATAATATACACCCTAGTGTGAAAGGGGAGTATCGACTCCATGAATAGAGTACCTGAGCTTTAGTCTGATACGGGAGTACCTACATTATCTATCCAATTAGTATTGTGGGCCCATACCTTAATACACTAGGGGAGTTCTATTTCAAAATACATAAAAAATAGGGGGGGACCAAAACTCTGGTCCGACAGTGGAGTTCCAACCCCAAGACAGCTACTATGTGGTTAGAGAACACGTATCCTATGTAAATGGGAGTTATATCCCTACCGACCCAAGAGGTAATGGAAACTCGCACCATAGTCTGATAAGAGAGTACAAGTCCCGGAATCTCTCAAGTAAAGCCAACCAAAATCACGTGTCAGTCAAGAGTCTCTCAAGGGAGCATCCACACTCATCATGTCTCACCCCACAACATAGAAATATGTTGGGGACCCACTCCCTGTTATGAGAGGGGAGCACCGCACTACCAACCTATGGTCATGGGGACCCACATCTCAAGAATAAAGAGAAGGGTACCCACCCCGACATCAACCTAGTGATCCACTCTTATTACTACCCAAGGAATAACACCACTATTATATATTCTTCCTTCAACTATGCCACATCGTATCTAAAAATCCACCATGAGGGATTCGATCACATTTTATATGAAAAATTACTCAATATAGGTTTTATGTAATCATGAATCCAATCATCAAAGACTGATATATGCTTAGTGTTAGTCTATATGAATAGTACAAGGTGTTTACTGGGGTTCATGTATTGTGTGACCCCAGTTGAACATATGGACATGTCCTCTATTGCATGTCTTGGAAATCTATGTGTTCATACATAATGTGTACATGGTTTTCATGGAATGCCTCACCCCACCTTCACTCCTAACTATGTTTTTCTCCACACGGCTCGACTATCTGTTTCTCCACATACAACGCATATCCCCAGTACACAATATGTCTCAAATAACTGATCATGTGGTCATGTATCTTTCCCATTCCCATGTTCGGCACCCAATATTTGTGTCTCTGGCCATGTACATTCACATGGATATGTCTTTTGACATGAAAACCCTAGCCAGGTCCCTAGGCTACATGATCTAGGCTCACTACAAGACATGTAACACCGACACATGGAGTGTATTTCCAAAATTACGTCATCCCTAAATGGGAATAAAACACAACATGTGACCCTGCAATGTAAATAATGTGATCAGGAATTACGATGGGTAATTAATTCTGAGAAACCCAAATTAGTCAGGTTTCCCCCAAAACCTATAGATTGACCCCTAAGGGATCTCTAACAGTCATAATATGAATTTAAAACATTAAAAAAATGCATAACATATGGGACCAATACTTAAAACTCAAGCATTCTGACATCATGGTGAAACACTATAGTCTTAGGTTCATATCTATGCTACAAAGATAGTGTACTAGGATCTGGGAGTGATTGTCATCATGTCTAAAGATCTGTAGTGCCTTTTCTCATTAGCTTCACCTCGATTCGTCTTTTACTCTGTGGGGGGATGGGATATCCTCCTCTCTGTCATACGCAAACCAAAATGGGGGATGGTTTATTCAATTAAATTTATTAAATGAAGAAACCTACATTTAAGACCCCTTCAACTACTCACATTTGACTTGGCGCTAAGAGCTGAAAATTTTTATGTGAAGCCTAGGGTAAACATCACATTTTGAACTCAATAGAGGTCTCATATTTTTCATCCAAGACTCTTATTAGGAGTTATTCCCTGGTTCCAAAGAAACTATGTGAACATGATAAAATATATTTAATATTTTTATTATCATAACACATAATCTCTCCCAGCCACTGAATCCCACACCAACTTAGCATGTGGCTTCAAAAATATTCGTCAAAATATTCCAAAGTCTTATAATGAAAAACATGATTCCCTAAAATTTTACCAAATTCATATAAAATCATAAACTAATATTCTATATTTCTATAATTTCGATATCATCAAAATGATTGATATGTGTCAATATTTTTCTTTCTATCTTATAGAGAGAAGGTGTAACACCTTATGTTTTATTGAAATATTCTTTTTTCAAATTAATTTAATATTTTTTATATTTTATTTAAATGACACACTAATTTTATCCTTATTTACCTAAAGCATTGAATTTTTCTTATGTTACACCTAACACCGAGTTTATATTTATTTGCATGTAACACTATTTTTAAATAAAACACGACATAATATTAAACTATTATTAATTTAATATGATTCTTTTCACCTAGCCGTTGGGATAAAAGTTATGAATAATTTTAAAAAAATTATGAAAATAAGGTTTAAAAACTTATAAAAAATTTAGTCGTTTGTTACCAATTATTTATAAATTAATGTAAGGACTATTTCAAAAAAATATTTCCCTATAAAAAACTATTTTTCTATGCACAAACACATTTTATCTAAATTTATTATAAAACCCCATTTTTGATGAACTAATTTAATGAAATATATATTATATATTAAATTATCTATTTAAAAATCATCTTATGTGTTTTCTATACAAGATATAATAATAAATCAAATTTTACGCATAAAAATATGTATTTTTCTGAAATATGGTCTTAGTGAATTTTAATGGTGTGCTTAAATTAAAACTAATTTTTGAGACTCTTATAAATTATATTTGAAAAAATAAACATCATTTTGTAATTTTTAACGTCCAAATTATCTAAGGGTAATTTTTTGTTTTTCATAAAACTTTAATTTTTTCATGAATAATGAAAAATAATAAATTTTATTTGAAATTATTATTTTTTTCAAATAATATATATATATAAATTTTATTTTGAATTGGTTTTAAAGTAAAATTTGTTCAATTTTACATATGTTAATCCAATTTAGGACATTTTTATTATTTTTATATTAAATTCATATATATAAAATGTAGTATACTTTTGAACATTTTCACTTTAAAACCCTGTTTATTATCCCATATGAGAGATTTATTTAAAATTAAATTATGCCACTTAGGTGAATCAAATTGGGAAAACATTTTTATATATTTAAAATAAAAAAAATTTATATTTCCTAAAAATGTAAAGGCAAATTTTTTACTTAATGATTAGTGAAAATAATTATAATTAATCAACGGGATAATGGTTAAAAGATGGATTTGTGCATTACATGTTTTTTTGTTAAAATTAATTTTTCACAGATATAAGAATTTTATTTAATAAATTTTAGTTCATATTTATAATAATAGGGTCTAAATTATCTGATAAATCACTTTTTGTTATATTTTTAAAGGATAAAAAACCTTGGGTAACAAAAAGATATAAGTTACCTTGGTAAAAACTATAAAGGGAAAATTGAGTAAACTTAAAGAAAAAGGTATAATTTGATAGACAAATGTATTTATTTTTTAATTTATAGGTATCAATTGACCAAATATTTATTACCATCCATTATTGTTCAAATTTTTAGGCATTGTAGGTAAGTTATACCTCCTAATAGTTAATACTTTTCAGTATTTACAAGAATGTCACTTGTCCTCAATTATAAAAGGGAATTCACTCTCCAAAATTCATTACACATATAAAGAAATTTTGATTGAAAAAAACATGAAAATAACCTCAAAAATTCCCTACACTCATATTATAATCCTTACTTTGGGAATAAATTCAATCAAAGAAGTCCATTAGTGAAAACCAAAAGGAGATACCTGAAGAAGATGTAACGTTCATCAACGACTGTTTTTGTATTATTTCTTACCCAACCCCCATAAATTTAATTATATCATTATTATATAATAACATTTGTATCTTCTATATAATAAGAATTTGTCATGTTTGGGTTATGACCTACAATCACACACACTTCTATCAAATGGATTATGAAATCATCGTTCATGTGTATAGTGGACTACAACCTTGCGAACTGATGTCATTTGTTTTTCCATTTCATATTTTAATGGTTTGATATAATGATGGTAATAATAATTATATATGATATATATGATATTTATAATGTTATTAGGATTCCTAAATTTTTATATAGCACATACCATCATTCTTTCCATTTTTTGGGGAATATGATAACGTCGTTCATGGGTACGGTGGGCTACTACCTCACGAAGCGATGTGATATGTTGACACATTATGTGGAATATATTAGTGATGGGATGAATATAAATTATATATATATATATATATATAACATAAAAAATATACTCATAAGATAATAAATATAAATATATTTATCATTTAATATTCTTTCATTCAATACAATAAAAAATGGAAACAACGTTCATGTGTACGTATGACCTACCTTCTCCATGAACGATGTATTTTATTTCATATAACTAAACATTATGTGTTAATATAAATATATTTATAAAAAATATATATGATATATATATCATGGTTATCATTATGGAGATGATTAATTCATGATCTATTTAAGAGGATGAATAATAACAAGTCAAAACATGTACAAAACGACAGAGCAGTTATTACGGGAAACATAACATTAACATGGAATTATTCATAAATGGGTAATATAAAGTCATAAGTAAATAATATATGATTATATATATATATATGGGCTTCTTTGATATATTTATAATAAACATATATTTATAATACAGGGTGAGAGGACCAGTTTGAGATATAACTAACACTAATAAGGGGGTGAATCAGTGTTGTGGACTTTTAAAACCAATTCCAACTTTTTATCCCTATACATCTTAACCTATTTGGATCTTTATTCTCTTATTCTATTATCCCTATCACATGAAATAATAGAAAGCAGTAAAAATAGGCACATGATATTTTTAAAAGTATCACCACTCAATAAGAGTATCTATGTCCTTGCCATGCATGGGAATGACCAATGAATGGATTATCTACTATAATGTGATATGATATTAAAGTGGATCAACTAGGAATAAAATCCTCTAGTCTATGTGGCTCCCTAAACATATAGGGGGATGGAGATAATCACTTCCCAAAGTTTCTCCCTACACTTGGAGGGGGTAAGTTAAACCATCCTCCTCCAACTTGCAACAAGTAGAATATTCCCTTACACTCGTGGGTTCTTTAAACTGCCAGTATAGATAGTCCCTTATAGCCTCTAGATGGTTCTTTAAACTACCATTAAAGACAGTCTTATATCTATTAAAATATTTTTCAACACCAAATGAATCATCCACCTGTTGAGACCTGTTGGATGATACAGTGCAGCTTTTTTCTTCATCTCTTCACTTATTACTTTCCTAGAAGCATGCAAATAAACAACCACTTCGTTCTCTACAACAAACCTAAAAGTTGCACACTCTTATTCTACAAATTCTTTAGTGGAAAACTTGCTTCACCGAAACCCACTCGTCTTCACACTTTGTCCTTCATCGCAAAACCAACTGCACTAAGATCAATTCTATTTTCTTTTCCAGAATCACAAACACTCTTTGTGATTATTGGATTAATGAAGTCTAACTCATCATAGCATCCTCACAGTTGATATGAACTGAATAACTAATTATATATTGGCCACTCTCTTCTTCTTCTTCTATTCCTTCTCATTGACATAGTATATTATGGAATAGTGCTTCAGTGTCTTAATCTCTTTCTTCAATTCTCAATACCAACAAATGAGTGTATCGGTATACTTCCTTTTTTCTTTGTGAATATATGATTTTAGTTTCACATATTTCTCCTCATTACATATGCAACAACACCCATACAAACAGTTTATACAAATCATTCAACCAGAGAGTGTTCACCTTCGTTCAAGAAGAGAGCTCCACTGTACTTCTTCTTCAAGCAGAGGAAGTGGGATTCATCTTCACAGAACCCGGGATGATTCGTCAATATATATTTTTGAATCACTAAAAGGGTGAGTATTCACCATTTGTGTACTCAAGGTATCTACTTAAAAAAACATAGCGAGGGTTAGAGAAAATCATACATTTGTTTTTTCTTTCTTCTTTGCACAGAGGTTGGTGTTCTCCTTCTTTGTGAGACACTTCAAGAGTGCATAACACTTGTTAAAGAACTTTGGGACCTCAAATATCTTGCGCACCCTTTTTGGTGTCTTGTGCATAAAAAAACCTTGGGGGTAAAAACACATTTTGTCGAGAAAAAAATCTTTTCGTGCAACTCTTTTTTTTGCACATAACTTCTCTTTTTCACGCAACACTTCTTTTTCCGTACATCACTTCTTCTTTTCGTGCACAACTCTGTACTCCACTTTTTATGCATGTTAGAGCTCGAGATTTATCTAAGATGCATGCCTTAACAAATCAGAGTCGGTCACCTAATATTTATATGCATTTTTACCTTGTGCATTAAAACACTTCCTGCCTGAAAAACTATCTCTCACTTCTTTATATTACATGCACCTTGCTTTATTTTCGTACACCACCTGGATTTTTCATGCACCTCATGACTTTGAAATTTTACATCATTCTGAACATAAATCCATTCTTGAACGTAAAACATCAAACCCACATTTTGCACACAACCAATTTTTACATGCACAAGTTTGATGTTTCGCTCACATTATGTGAACATCTCCAAATTTTTTCGCACCTCTTGACATTGTTATTTTTCACATTCCAATCTCAATACACCAATTTCTCAAAAAATTCCACACCACGTTCCATATTGCAAGAAAACCCATTCTTTTGTGCATCATCATTTTTCGCGCACTTTGCCCAATATTTCGCACACTCCATGTATTTTCCATTATTTGATGTTTTGACCTTGAATCATTCTGTGCACACAAAATTCTAATCCAACTTCAATCTTGTGGGAAACATCCTTTTCAAAAAACACATTTATCAATATCCTGATTTTTAGGCCTAAAAATTGGAAAAACACTGGAAAACACCACCCCCTTACAACACTCTTTTGTGTCACCTCCAGATCATCCATTCTTTCATCATGATCCTCTTAACTATATTACATAACCATTTTTCGGCTTTCATCATGAACTCCACTATCAGGATCTGTATCCTTTGAAAAAACAACTTTGGCATCGTCGGTTTTATCACCATTCTACATTATTAAAGACAATGTATCCCCTTTGATACACATGATTTTAACTTATGACCAACTCAACAATCGTCTGAATATTACTTCATGGAAAATTTCCCAAGGATTAAATTCAATGTTATGATTTCATAACAATTATCCAGGAATCCTCACTTCAGCCGAACTCCATTAACTTGGGATTCCTTATTCATCTCCTTCCACGTTTATACCAGCATTGACAACTATTGACAACAAATAAAATCATTATACACAAAGTGGTACCAACAATCTCCCCATTTTTATTTTTTTGTCACTACTTTAATACTTCTCCTGAAATGAATGTGTCATTGTCAAAATGAGAATATTATCAATCCCCAAACATCTTTATTTCTCCTATAATTTCATTTCACTTATCTCCACCTTATTGAAAAAAATACAAAGTTCATGGAAAAGAGGGTATCATTTCATACTTAAAAAATGTGTCATCTATCATTTAACTCTATGTCTACTCAAGAAATTCTCTGTGTAGAAAACAATATTATTTGATTTAGACCACAAATATATCCATTACCCACTAAATATGACACCTCCTAAGATGAGATCTCATACACTTGTCTTCAAGGGATGTCCACTTTCATTCCAAGCTTTGGATAATAAGTGTGATGTAAAGTAATTATAAGAACTTGTCCTTAAACCATACATAATATTTAATTAAATGAATAATTCACATTTTTGATCTTTTCAGGTTTAGAGTTTTAGAGAGTTAGACCATAACTATTACAATTTCAAAATATTACATCTAAAAAATTTAAAGTAGACACTTCCACTCAATTTCAATTTTTTTCATAGAATAAAAACTCTTGAAAAAAAGGGTCATGTCTAATTCCATGTTTAAGAGAGCATTACTTTTCCTTGATCCCATAATTGGCCCTATTCCAGTTTATGTCCTATGAAAAACATTTCAAAAACTTGGGATGAGCATAAAAAGCTCAATAAGGGATACACAAAGAAAGAACACTGTTAGTTTTTTAAAAACAACAAGTAAACCATAAATACTTAATCATAAGTATTACCTTTGACCTTTATGAAGTAGTAAATACTCTTCACTGAATAAAAGATCACTACTTTCCCTTCTGTAACCAAATTATTACCATAAAACCCAAATCAAGAACACATAACACACAAAGGTAAATTGGGACATAAACAGACCTAAATTGAATAACCATACAGTCAACTTTCACACATATCACTAAATGGAATATCCATACGGCCGACTTCCATACCCAATGCATTGGAGGTTATAACGTAACCACCCATCCTTGTATTCACGACACCACCCATAATTTGGTTTATCATGTAACCACCCGTCAAATGTCCATGTACCAATATAAAATCATATCACATACCACAAATATAAAGGAAAAGAAACATTTAAACATTTCAATCACAATATATCACATAAATATATTGACATAACAAATCCATTTTCAAAACCATTTTCAATACCAAAATATATAAAAGAGTATATGGTATTTATTTTCATTTAAAAAACATTACGGCTTGTTGAGGAAGCCAAGGATCAAATAATACATGCGGTGGTGGAAAAGGTTGTTGTCACCGGTTACGTTAAAAGAAACAATCATTTTTGTTTTTTAGTAAAATGCTTTGTAGAAAAATATTCTCTTTCAAAAGTAAATGGTTCTTATATAGTGTATAAAAGAAACTCGTGTATTAAAACAAAATATACCTCAGTGAAAGGAGATTGAGACGAAGTCCCTTACCTCGTGTCTGACTTGACTCGATCATTCTTTAATCTCCTGAATAATAAAAAAAGGTTAATTTCTACTTTAGTAAGAAATTTTTTCAATTTTATTATTCCTTTTATATCACTTATTACCATGTTATAATCATTATGTAATCATTAAATTTAATAACGTTCATTTTTTCGATATTTGGTACTTGAGTCAAAAATGAACAACTTATATTTACAAGTTGTCCATGTGGTAAATATTACATTATATCCAAAATGATATTCATGATTTAGATATCATATATATCATATATATCTACTATATACATGTATTTATAATAGTACATAATATTTGGATGTAAGAAATGAAATGCACCATTCATGGAGACGGTAAGTCGTACGTATGCATGAACAATACATTCATATCTATTTCTTATTTTAATAGAAATAAAACATAATGATACGTAGGTATATTATAATTCAAGTATAATATCATATATAATATCATTAACTCCATCCTTTATACATCCCACATAAGGCATTAACGAATCACATCACTTTGAGGGGGCGGTAGTCCGCACTTCCTGAAATGAGATTATCGTATTTACCAACAATGGAAACCATAAAGGATTGATATAATTTGGAAGTAAATAATAATAAGGAAATAATAAACATAATATATACCATATATAAATACAGTTCCATCATAATGGCCACCATGATATGCGGTAGGAGAAAATCGAACAATCATCGTTTCGTGAGGCGTTAGTTTTCCATCCACAGAAACATTATGTTCTTCATCCACTAGATGGAGGTGTACGTAAGTGTAGTTCGAATATTTCTCATAAAATCTTACTATTAAATGAAGTATACTGTATTTTTTACAAAATAAAGTAATAAAAAGAGTTTAGGGGTTGGATAAGTAATATAAAAAAACAATTTAAGAGAAACTGTTACCTTTAAATTTGGGTAACTTCCTTTGGTTTGAACCAAAAAGACTTCTTGAAGTGCCTTCTACCTAAGGTAAGGCTTCTAGGAGGAGGAGAGGGATGTAGTTAAATTAATTGGGTAGAGTTTGGACGAGCCAAATGGCTTGATAGGTGTGATTAATTGGTTTTAAGTGATCTTCTTTTATAATGGAGAGGAGGGGCTCTTTAGGAAAGTGTGAAAATATTATTTTATAATATAATGATATTCGGTTTCAAAAGGTCCAAAAATAATTAAAGATGAAGATAACAAGACTCATGGTCAAAATAAAATCATCCAATAATAATTGGACAGGTTTTGGATAATATTTTAATCATTATAATATTATTTATTTAAATGATTTATTAATGAGGTAAATACTACATCATTATTGTGTCATAAATAATTTAATTTATTTGATGTCTAAAATTATAAAAAATATACCATGATGTAGGAAATATTATTATATTTCTAATGAATATTTATAGTCTTAAGGATAATTTATATAACCCCTTCTAAAAATTAATTTACTATAAGATATTTTCTTTTGTCATTTTTGCCTTTACAAAAAGTTAATTAATCTAAATTGTCATTTTCACTCCCAAGTGGATCAATAGGGTCCCAAAATCGACCCAAATATTCTCATGGTCGTTAAAGACTCAACCAATAAGTTTTGGACACATGTTAAGGTAACTTGGAGTCATTATAGAATTCTTTTTACCTTGAATTACCATGTTTACCTTTAACCGCAATAAATAAAAGTCAAAAGTTACTATTCCCCAAAAATTATTTTCATTTTAATGAACAAGATTTTACATCATGATAACAACCATGTATGAAGGATTTTTTAAATTCAATTTACAGAAGTGTTAAAATTTCATTTAAAAGAAAAAATCAGTTTTTTTAACTACCACTAAGTGGTTTCACTATTCATCAAAAATTAATGTTTTTCAAAAAAATACAAAAAATTAAGCCCAAGCTCTATTTGATATTAGAAATTCAAAAAAAGATTTCAATTTTTCCAAATTCAAAACATAGGAGTGGCATTAATTAATTAAATAATTAATTCCCGTTATCAAAACAAGTAGCATGTTTTTAAGAAACAGTAACTATCAAAAGATTGATACTTGTTTATGTCCAATTTCAATGTGAAATTAATTACAATGACCAACATTGGATTAAATGGTAAAAATATATTTTAATTTCACTTTAAACCCAATTAAAAATATAATCTAACCATATATGTAAATTATATTAAAAGACACTTTTTAATTAAAATACAATATTCTTCACTATTCATTAAAGAATGAACTTTATCAGAAAAATTCCAAAAATTTACATGAAGTTAATTTTGATGTCCCTATTCTAAAGAAGTATTTTATTTGGTCATATAGAATGTATTAAAGTAACCAAAAGTAGATTTAAAAAGCGTTCTCTATTAAAAGGCGATACATCGTCCTTTTAATGTAAATTATTATTAAAATTAGATTCATTCACATTTTAAGCCTCTAACTTTTTATTGGATAATTTAAATACATTTAACAATCATGTATAATAATATCGTAATTATTTTTTTTCATTCCCTCCAATACAACTGCTAGTAGTTAACTACCATTTAAAATAATAATATTATATTATTAGTGTGCAACGTTAGATTCCAAAGAAACTCGTTGTTGCGTATCGGGTACGCTATCAAACATAGAAACCCCTTTAAAGTAAAATTAATATTTAATTCACAATATTAATAAATATGAAATATATCTTATTCTTCATTTACCTGGGATGTTACATCCTTCCCCCCTTTTGGGAATTCCATCCTCGCAATTTTTATTCACTTATCAAAATAAGTGGGGATATTTATTCCTCAAAGCATTTTCAGATTCCCATGTTTCCTCTTATACCATATGGTTTTTCCACAAAACCTTTACCCAGTGAATTACCTTATTCTGCAACACTTTCTCTCTATGGTCAATAATTTGGACTAGTTGTTCTTAATAAGAGAGATTCTCTTCCAACTGAACTACCTCTGGGCTCAAAACATGAGATGGATCTGGTATATACTTTCTCAACATCGAAACATGAAAAACATTGTGTACCTAGGATAAACATGGAGGTAAATCCACTCTATATTCAACTGATCCAACTTTCTCTGGAATTTCATACGGTCCAATGAACCTCAGACCCAACTTTCCCTTCTTACCAAAACACATCACATTTTTCCATGGAGAATCTTTGAGAAAGACATGATGACCTACCTCAAAAGAAAGATCCTTCCTCCGGTTATCTGCATAACTGTTCTGTCTCCTCTGAGCTATTCTCATGTGCTTCTGAATCAACTGAACTTTCTCTGTCATCTCTTCTACCAATTCTAGTCCCATAAGTTTCCTTTCACCTACTTCATCCCAAAAATCTGGAGTTCGACAATGCTTTCCATATAATGCCTCAAATAGAGCCATATGTATACTAGAATGAAAGCGGTTATTATAAGAAAATTAAACCATTGAATGATGTTGGTCCCAACATCCCTGATAATCCAATGAACAAGCACGTAGCATATCTTCCATGGTCTGAATTTTTTTTTCATTCAATCCCACCAATAATTCTCTCGAAGATATCTGAACATCTTATTACTTCCAGGATGAATTGAAAATGGGGAATTATGAGCTTCACATAACAACTCATTCTTCAACTGCAAATCCCCAGGCACACATAATATCTTCCCAAACCTCAAAACATAATCATTATCAATGTTAAAATCAGGAAACTTACCCTTATGAACCAACGAAACCTTTTTCTACAACTCACTTTCTTCCTTTTACGCTTGCTTAATTCTGTCTGATAGAGATGATTTCACTGACAACTGATACAAAACAGAAGAATTTCATACACCAACAACTTCTATTCCAAAATTCATCAAATCAAAAACCAAAGGATCTCGTTACAAACATAACATTGATAATGAAGCATTACTTTTTCGACTCAAATCATCAGCCACTTTATTTGGTTTTCCCGGATGATAATGGACCGTGCATTCATAATACTTGATTAATTCCAACAATCTCCTATTTCACATGTTCAATTATTTCTAAGTGAAACTAAACATCAACTTTTGTGATCAGTATATATTTCACACTTCACTCCATACAAATGATGCCTCTAAATTTTTAATGAAAAAACAACAGTAGTGAATTCCAAATCATGTGTAGGGTAGTTTAACTCATGAGGTTTCAACTAACGTGAAGCATAAGAAATTACCTGATCATTATGCATTAGGACACAACCAAGTCCTTTCAATGAAGTATCACTATAGATAACAAACTCACAATTTCTGGATGGCAGTGCTAAAACTGGAGCATTCACCAATATTATTTCAATTCTTGAAAACAATCATCACATTATTTTGTCGAGATGAACTTAACACGTATTCAAGTTAACATAGTCCTTGGACTAGATAACAATGACATGTTTTCAACAAACCTCTAGTAATAACCTGCCAAACCAAGAAAACTGGGAATCTAGGTTATATTTGTGGATCTTTTCCATTATTCAACAACTTTTGTTTTAGCAAGATCAACCGTTATTCCATTTTTTTGAAACAATATGACCAAGGAAAAAAATTGTTGTAACCAAAAATCACACTTGCTGAATTTCCAAAATAGTTTATTTTCTATTAAGGTTTAAAAGACAACCATTAAATGACTTTCATGTTCCTCCTTCATTTTTGAATAAACCAAAATATCATCAATAAACACAACCACTAAATATCACCTGAATCAACTGAGCCATTACTGCAAAAAATTGTTCAAATCTGATTCTGACCATCTCATGATGATGATTTTGAAGGTCATTTCCCTCTGTATGTCTTCACTGCACAACTACCATGTTTCCTCTAAGAAAAAAAATTATAAACACAGAAATATCTTAGTCGATGAAAAATGGTAATCTGTAAATTCTATGTCATTTCAATATTACCATAAATTAATTTATGGACATTTATTTAATAATACCCTAACACCAAAAGTTCTCTAAACTGACCTTTGATACCAAATATAAGGACCCACCCTTAAACCATACATCATATTGAATTAAATGAATAATTAACATTGAGGATATTTTCAGGTTTAGAGTTTTAGAGAGTTAGACCATTACTATTACAATTGAAAAATATTACATCTCAAAAATTCAATGTAGACACTCCTACCCAGTTTCAATTTTTTTCATAAAAAAGCTCTTGAAAAACAGAGTCATGTCTAATTCCATGTTTAAGAGAGCATGACTATTCTGTGATCCCATACTTTTCCCTATTCCACTTTATGTCCTATGAAAAACATTTCAAAAACATGGGATGAAGATAAAAATCTCAGTAAGGGATACACAAAAAAGGAACACTATTAGTTTTTCAAAAACAACAAGTAAACCATAAATAATTACTCATAAGTATTACTTTTAACCATTATGAAGTAGTAAATACTCTTCACTGAATAAAATATCATTGCATACCCTTTTTTAACCAAAATATTACCATAAAACCCAAATCAAGAACACATAACACATAAAGGTAACTTGGGACAAAAACATAATTAAATGGAATAACCATATGGCCAACTTCCACACATATCACTAAATGGAATAGCCATATGACCAACTTCCATACCCAATGCATTGGAGGTTATAACGTAACCACCCGTCCTGGCATTCACGGCACCACCCGTCATTTGGTTTATCACGTAACCACCCATAAAATGTCCAAGTACCAATATAAAATTAAATCACATACAACAAATATAAAGGAAAGGAAAATTTTCCACATTTAAATCACAATATATCACTTAAATATATTGAAATAACAAATCCATTTCAAATCATTTTCAATACCAAAATACATAAAAAAGTATATGGTATTTATTTTCTTTTAAAAACATTACGGCTTGTTGAGGAAGCCAAGGATCAAATAATACTCACGGCGGCGGAAAAGGTTGTTGTCACCACTTACATTAAAAGAAAAAATCATTTTTTCGTTTAGTAAAATGATTTGTAGAAAAATATTCCCTTTGAAAATTCAAGGTTGTTTATATAGTGTATAAAAGAAATTTGTGTATTAAAACAAAATATTCCTCAATGAAAGGAGATTGAGACGAAGTCCCTTACCTCGTGTCTGACTTGACTCGATCATTCTTTAATATCCTGAATAATAAACTAAAGTTACTTTCTACTTTATTAAGAACCTTTTTCAAGTTTATTATTCCTTTTATATCACTTATTACCATGTTATAATCATTATGTAATCATTTATGTTAATAACATTCATTTTTTCGATATTTGGTACTTGAGTCAAACATGAACACCTTATATTTACAAGTTGTCCTTGTGGTCAATAGAAAATTATATCCAGAACTATATTCATGATTTAGATATCATATATATCATATATATCCATTATATACATGTATTTATAATAGTACATAACATTTGGAGGTAAGAAATGAAATGCATCGTTCATGGAGACGGTAAGTCGTACATACGCATTAACGCTACTTTCATTTCTATTTCTTATTTTAATGGAAATAAAACATAATGATACATAAGTATATTATAATTCTAATATAATATCATATATAATATCATTAACTCCATCCTTTATACATCCCACATCAGGCATTAATGAATCACATCACTTTGAGGGGGCGATAGTCCGCACTTCCTCAAATGAGATTATCGTATTTACCCACTATGGAAACCATAATGGAATGATATAATTATAAAATATAGAAGAATAAGTAAATAATAAACATAATATATACCATATATAAATACAGTTCCATCATTATGTCCACCATGAGAGGCGGTAGGAGAAATTCGAACAATCATCGTTTCGTGAGGCGTTAGTTTTCCATCCACATAAACATTATGTTCTTCATCCATTAGATACAGGTGTGGGTAAGTATAGTTCGAATATTTCTCATAAAAAATCCTAGTATATTTAGGATACTGGTTTTTTTACAAAATAAAGGAATAAAAATAGTTTAGGGTTTGGAGAAGTAAAATAAAAGAAAACAATTTAAGAGAAACTATTAGCTTTAAATTTGGTTAACTTCCATTGGTTTGAACCAAAAGGACTTATTGAATTGCCATATTCCTAAGGTAAGGCTTCTAGGAGAAGTAGAGGGATGTAGGGAGATTAATTGGGAAGCGTTTGGATGAGCCAAATGGCTTGAGAGGTGTGATGAATTGGTTAGAAGTGGTCTCCTTTTATAAGGAAGAGGAGGGGCTCTTTAGGAATGTGTGAAAAATATTATTTTATAATATAATGATATTCAGTTTCAAAAGGTCCAAAAATCATTAAAGATGAAGATAAGATGATTCATGGTTGAAATAAAAACATCCAATAATAATTGGACAGGTTTTGGATAATATTTTAATCATTATAATATTATTTATTTAAATGATTTATTAATGAGGTAAATACTGCATCATTATTTTGTCCTAAATAATTTAATTTATTTGATGTCTAAAAATTAATAAAAAAATACCATGATGTAGGAAATATTTTTAGCTTTATAATGAATTCTTATAGTTGAAAAGATAATTTATATAACCCCTTCTAAAAATTAATTTACTAATAGATATTTTTTGTCATTTTTGTCTTTACTTTAAGTTAATTAATCTAAATTGTCATTTTCACTCCCATGTGGCTCAATGGGGTCCCAAAATCGACCCAAAGATGCCCATGGTCGTTAATGACTCAATAAATAATGTTTGGATAAGTTTTAAGGTAATTTTGAATTATTACAATATTCTTTCTACCTTAAATTAACCTATTTACCTTTAACCGCAGTAAACAAAAGTCAAAAGTTACTATTCACCAAAAATTATTTTCATCTTAATGAACCACATTTTACTTCTTGATAACAACCATGTATGTCAGATTTTTGAAATTTAATTTATAGAAGTGGTAAAATTTCATTTACATGAAAAAGCCAATTTTTTTTAACTACCACTAAGTGGTTTCACTATTCATCAAAAATTAAAGTTTTTCATAAAAATACCAAAAATTCATCCTAAGATATATTTGATATTCTGAATTCGAAAATGATGTCCATTTTTTCAAAATTCAATACATAGGATTGGCATTAATTAATTTTAAAATTAATTCCTGCTATAAAAACAAATATCGTGTTTTTATGAAAGAATAACTATCGAAAGATTGATAATTGTTTATGTCCAATTTCAATGTGAAATTAATTCCAATGACCAACATTGGATTAAATGGTAAAAATATATTTTTATTTGAATTTAAATAAAAAATTAAAAATACAAGCTAACCATATAAATAAATTAGAATAAAAGGCACTTTTGAATTAAAATACAATATTTTTCACTATTCATTAAAAAATTAACATTATCGGATAAATTCCAAAAATTTACACAAAGCAAATTTTGATGTCCCCATTCTAAAGAAAGATTTTATTTGTTAATATAGAATGTATTAAAGTGACCAAAACTATATTCAAAAATGGTTCTCCATTAAAAGCCGATAAATCGGCCTTTTATTGTAAATTATGCTTAAAATTAGATATATTCAATTACACTAAAGTTTGCTCAGTCTTATTATTGGTATCATGTGATTCCTTTGGGGATCTATCTTCCACACTCTATCCTCTATCCACCTTAGCCATGATGGTATATTTATTCTCACTTTTATTCATCAATACTTGTTTATAATTTATCATCCAACCTGCACTTTATGTTGATGTAATTTTAGAAACATTAGTACAAGTTGGTATGGATGGTACCTTCTTATAAGTTTCTTGAGAAAGATAACTGAGTAAAGCCATGGTCTTCTTATCACATGTTGGAGGTCTTTTGAAAATAGAATCCTCCAGTGAACATTGATTACAAGGAGTAATTGTTTCCTTCTTCTGTGGAGACTCAATATGTGCCTTCTCAAGATTGGTCAATGATGCTTCCAACTCTATACATCTCATATTGATGATGAGTTTTTGGTATTCAATCACAGTAATCTTATCTTTACATGCATTCATCAATCTATCAACTTCCTTTTCATGAATATTTACATTATTTAGTAACAACGAGTCAAGTTCTTTGGTCTTATTGGAGTCTTCTTCCAAATATACAACTTTGACTTCATTGCACTTCTTCATATCATCTTCAAGTTCATGGATCTTCTCTTCTAGAGTCTTGTTGAATCCATATTTTTCTTCAACATCTTTAATCAACTTTGAATAACTTACCTTAAATACCCTCTTTGTCTCTTAAAAGTATCCAAATTCTCTGGAGAGGTTTAAACATTCAATAATTTTTTTCTTGTAATCCTTTCTCCAAAACATCCGTTTCTTTTTCTAGATGAGTGAAATTTTCTAGCATGCATTGAAATAGTCCACAACCCAGGGATCTATTTCTATAGGGATACCATGCAGAATCATTCTTAATATATCAACTGATATTTATTGAGATTTTTTATATTGATCATCACCACTTCTGATATTATTTTTATCATGAGTATAATTCCCAAATGTACTAACACAAGCCTCATTATCATTTGAGGTAGGAAGGTTTTCCGTATTCTTTGTGGAAACATGATCCACCTTCTCATTACATTCCATGCCCAATGTCTTTTCATTGTCAGCAAGGTATGGGGAGACAACTACTTCTACTTAATTAAACAAGTGGGAATTATTCTACAACATTCTCTTCTCTTTATTTTTCCTGCTCATCTTGATCTTGGTAGATATATCCTTTTGATTAGAGGTATGTCAATCTTCACCAAAACTGATCTTCATTGTTGAATCAGGAATGGAACTCAAGTCTTCAAAAAGAGAATAACTTCACAATAGATAATTAAACATAGGTGAACCTTTCCTATGATACCAATTGAAATGACCAATTTGGGATATACCTAACACTGAGAGGGGGTGAATCAGTGTTGGATACTTTTGAAACCAATTACAACTTCTTATCCCTGTACCTCTTGACTAGTAAGGATTTGGATTCACTTATTCTCTTTTCCTTGTCACATGTAGTAATAGAAAGTAGTAAAAATAGGCACACCATATTTTTACAAGGTCCACTAATCAATAGGATCAGCTGCGTCCTTCATTTTCATGGGAATGACCATTGAATAAATATATCCATAATAATGTGATATGTTTTTACAATATATCTACTAGAAATACAATCCTCTAGTCTATGGGGCTCCCTAAACTTGGAAGGGGAAGGGGATAATCCCTTCCTAGTTTTTATCCCTATACTTGGAGGGGAAGGGAAACGATCCTCTTCCAACATGAAATGAGAATGATATTCCCTTACACTCACTGGTTCTTTATACTGCAAATATAAGTAGTCTCTTTCAGCCTATAGATGTTTATTTATACTTCCACTGAAGACAGTCTTATCTCTGTTAAAAGAGTTTTCAAAACAAAAAGAATATTCCACCTGTTGATACCTTTTAGATGCTACAGTGCTACTTTTTTATTCCTCCCTTCACTTGTTACTTTCCTAGAAGCATGAAAGTAAACAACCACTTCTTTCTTAGTAGAAATATTAAAATATGCATACTCTTGTGCTCCAACATCTTTAGTGAAAAGCTAGCTTCACGGAAACCCTCTCTTCTTCACAAATTCTCCTTCAGTGTGAAACCAACTGCACTGAGATCACATCTCTTTTCTTTTCCAAAATCAAAAAATATATTTGTGATTATTAGGTCAATTAATTCCATATCAGCTTATCATCATCATAGTTGATATGACCTGAATAACTGAATATAGATTGGCCACTCCCTTCTTATTCTTTTATTCCACTTGATTGACACAATATAATATGGAATAGTGTTGCAGTGTCTTAATCTCTTCCTTCAATTCTCAATGCCAACACATGAGTGTATCGGTATACTTCCTTCTTCCTTTGTAAATATATGAGTTTAGTTTCACATATTTCTCCTCATCACATAAGCAACAACACCCCAGCAAATAGTGTATATAAATCGTGCAACCAGAGAGTGTTCACCTTCATTCAAGTAGATAGCTCCACTAGTCCTCTTCTTCATGCATTGGACATGTGATTCTTCTTCACAGAACCATGGATGATTCGTGTATCTGTGTTTGTGAAGCCCTACAAGGGTGAGTATTCATAGGGTTTGTACTAATGGGATCTCTTTCACAAAACATAGTGAGGGTTTGAGAAAAACAGTCGATTGTTTGTGCTTTCTTCTTCACATAGAGGGTGTGGTTCCTTTCATCATGAGACACTTAAATAGTGCATAGAACTTCTTAAAGGCATGTGGGACCTCCAATTTTTCATGCAACCTTTTGGGTGTCTTGCGCGTAAAATTCAAACCTTGTTCATAAAAACACCTTTTGGTGTGAAAAATTATTTAGGTGCAACTCTTCTTTCTCATACAGAACTTCCCTTTTTCGTGCAACACTCCTTTTTCTGCACAACACTTCTTCTTTTCACACAAAACCATGTACTTAAATTTTTCCACATGTCAGATATTTGGATTTATCTATGAGTCGAGCCTTAACAAATTAAATGAGGTCACCACATATTTATATGCATTTTTACCCTATGCGTAAAAACCCTTCCTGCACGTAAAACTATCTCTCACTTCTTTATATTACACACACCTTCCATTATTTTTTTTCACCACCTGGTTTTATTTCACACCTCATGACATTTCCATTTTTCATCATTCAAAACCTAAATCCTCTCTTGTGTGTAACACAAAAAACTTACATTTTTCACACAACCAATTTTTATGCACACATGTCTAATATTTCGTGCACATTACGCAAACATCTCTGATTTTTTTGTGTGCCTCTTCACTTTGTCATTTTTTGACGTTCTATTCACAATACACAAATTTCATACAAAACTCCACACCACATTCCATATTTCACACAAAACCAATCTTTCGCACATCATCATTTTCTTGTGCACTTTTCCTAATTTTTTTTTTGCACTCCATGTCTTTCCATTATTCAATGTTCTGACCTTTAATCATGCCTTGCGCAAAAAATTCTAAGCCAACTTTAAAATTACACCCAAAATCCTTTTCAAAAAAACACATTTCTCCATCTCCTAATTTGTATGCCTAAAACTTTAGAAAACACTGGAAAATAGAACCACCTTAAAATGATCTTTTATGTCACCTCAAGATCATCCATTTCTTCTTCATGATCCTCTTCACTACATTCCATAACCATTCTTTAGATTTCATCATGAAATCCACTATCATGATATGTATCCTTTGATCAAAAAAATTTAGCATCGCCAGTTTTATCACCATTATTCATTGTTGTAGACAATGTATCAACTTTGATACAGGTGCTTTAAACTTAAGATCAGATCAACAATTGAATGAATATTACTTCATTAAGAATTTCCCAAGGATGAAATTCAATGCTATGATTGCATAACAATTATATAGGCATCATCACTTCAGCTGGTCTTTATTAACTGGGGATTCTTACTTCATCTCCTTCCTCATTTTTACCAGAATTGACAACAATTGACAAAAAATACAATCTCCATACACAAAGTGGTCCCACCAATATCCCCCTTTGTATTTGGTGGTCAATGCCTTAATACATCTCTTGAAATTAATGTGTCTATTCCAAAATGAGAATATTCTCTCTCCCATAACTTTTTTATTTCCCCTATACTTTCATTTCACTTATCTCCCCCTTATTGACAAGAAATATAATGTTCATGGAAGAGAAGGTATCATTTCAGACTTAAGAAATGTGCCATCAATCATTTGACTCTAATTCTACTTAAGAAATTCTTAGTGTAGGAAAAAGAGGATCTGATTTGACAAAAACGTTGTCCATTAACAACTGAATATGACACCTCATGAGATTAGAACTCATACACTTGTCTTCAAGGGACATCCACATTCATTCCAGGAGTTGGATAATAATTGTGATATAAAATGATAAACCTGAAACTCTTTCACTTACTTGAACAAATGGATCAAAAACATTCATGTGAAATTTGGAGGATAAGTGGCCCTGGGGAACTTTCACTCTTCTTATGTAACTGATTATCTTTGATACTCCTCCATTGTAGAATGATCCTTATTTTGAGTAACCAAGGATGAGTGATTTTGAAATAACATACCTTTTGCAATGAAATTTTCTTCATAAAATCTTCAAAGTAATTGAATTTTATACCAACTAATGTTGATACTGATTGTGATAATGAATCTGGTAGCATATTTATGTGTCTCCCCCTCAAGGGAACACTTCTAATCACTGAATCCCAGGTTCTTTCCCTTAGATCTTGCCTCACCTTCAATTCCATGTATAATAAGAACACATAAAATACAAAAATATTTAATGGATAAAGGTGGATACTCCTTACTTTATCAATGTGAACAACAAGGATGAGATGATTTCCTCAACCATGACACTCCATTCTTTACACTTTAAAAAATGATCTTTAATGTTGACTGTGATTGTGTGGACATCACTATATCTTCTATCTCTTTGTGTGTGAATATTCTTTCTTCAAGGGCTTTCAAAGAACAAAAATATTTGGGTGAAACATTCATATTCTTGATGAATTCTTTTTGGGATGGAATAAATTCTAAGCATCTTCTAAAAGTGTGACCGTCCATGTTGCACCTCACACACAGAACTTATTTGTCTTCATGTAGAATGTTCTTTTTGTTTTTATCACAATTCCTAGCTTGTGCCTCTTAAATATTTCTTATTCATTCTAAATCATCAATCCAAACCACCAATATATCATTAGGTATTGAGGAATCCAGATTGTATCTTCTACATGGCATCTTTTAAGTTTCATCCATCTTAGTTGTTCTTTTGGATACATTACCCTTCAAATTCTGGGATTTACAACCTAAGTTCTTCTCAACATTCCTCCTTAGAGTCTTCTTGAGAGTGTTTTCTTTTCCAAAATTATTATTTCTACATCCCAAGGATTATTTTTCTTTCATAGACAGCTGTTGTGATATTCTTATCTTATCATCTTTGGGTACCTTTTGAAATGATCATGTATCATTCATGTGACCTCTCCAATAGAATACATCATAGATTTTATCTAACATTCCCAATCATTTTTGTAGTATAAATATTCTTCTACATCTATGCATGTTACTTCTTATTATCTGGATTTCTCCCCCTTGATATGGGATTTCTCTTTTCTCTTACATTTAAGGGATTGTACCAATAATCTAGTGCACAACTCCCAAATTAGTTGCAACACCTTCATTGACCAATAAACCGTGACTTCTTTCCATTATCTTTATAACATTGCTGGGTATTATTATTGGTATGTTTTGCTTCCTATGGGGATATGTCTTCGACACCCTTACCCTATCCACCCTAGCCCTGGTGGTAGGTTTCTTCTCACTTTTCTTCACCCATACCTGTTTATAATTTTTCTTCCAACCTACACTTTTTGTAGAAGAAATTTTGGAAACATTAGTACATGTTGGAATGGATGTTACCTTTTTCTCATCTTTATGTGATAGATCAATGAGTGAAGCCATGATCGTATTATCACATGTTGGAGGAAATTTGAATGTATAATCTTCTAGTGAACATTGAGTACTATTAGCAATTGTTTCCTTCTTTTGTGGAGACTCAATATGTGTCTTCTCAAGATTGGACAATTTTGCTTCCAAATATAGACATCTCATATTGAGGATGACTTTTTTTCTTCAATCATAGTCATCTTATCTTCAAAATTCTTCTTCAATATTTCAACATCCTCTTCATGCATCATTACATTGTTTAGTAACAACCACTCGTGTTCATTGATATTCTTGGAGTCTTCTTCCAAATAAACCTCTTTGACCTTATTTCTGTTTTTCAGCTCATCTTCAAGTGCATGGATCTTCTCTTATAGAGTCTTGTTGGTTCCCTCTTTGTCTTAAACATCTTGGAGACACATTAAAGAACTTACTTTAAATCCCCTCTTTATTGATTCCAAGGTTCCAACTTGTCTGAATAGCTTTAAACATTCCATAATTTTTACTTGTAAGCCTTTCTCCAAAACATCAATTTCTTCTTCCAAATGAGTGATATTTTCCAGCAAGCATTGAAATAATCCACAAAACAGGGATGTACTTTCTTCAGGGATACCATGTAGAATCATTCTTAATCTATCAACTGATATTTCTTGATATTTCATACATCAATCATCACCACTTGTTCTAGCATTATCATCATGAGAATAATTTCCAAATGTACTAATATATACATCCTTATCATTTGAGGTAGGAAGGTTGTCCATATTCTTGGTGGAAACGTGATCCACCTTCTCATTACATTCCAAGCCCAATTTTTTTTCATTATCAGCAAGGTATGGAGAGCCAGATACTTCCTCTTATTTAAATAAGAATAAATTATTCTTTAACTTTCTCTTCTCTTTCTTTTTCCTATTATCATTGTCTTGGTAGATATATCCTTATGATTAGAGGAAAATGAGTCTTCACCAACACTACTCTTCATTGTTGAATCAGGAAGGGATCTCAGTTCTTTAAAAGAGAATAACATCACAATAAAGAATTCAACAGAGGTTAAAATTTCCTTTGATACAAATTTAGAGGATCGGTTTAAGATATACCTAACACTGAGAGGGGGGAGAATCAGTGTTGGGGACTTGTGAAACAAATTCCACCTTTTTATCCCTATACCTCTTGACCTGTTAGGATCTTGATTCTCTTATTCTCTTTTCCCTATCGCATAAAATTATAGAAAATATTAAAAATAGGAACATGATATTTTTACAAGGTTCACCACTCAATAATATGAGCTACATCCTTGACATGCATGGGAATGACTAGTTCTTGGATTCTCCACTATAATGTGATATTTTGTTACAGTGGATTGAATAATAATACAATACTCTAATCTCTATGGCTTCGTACACTTGTATGGGAAATGAGATAATCGCTTCTCCATGTTTCTCCCTACACTTGGAGGGGGGAAGGGAAAAAATCCTCTTCCAACTTGAAATGAGTAGGATATTCCCTTACATTCACTGGTTCATTATATTTATAGTATAGATCATCTCTTTCTGCCTCTAGATGGTTATTTATACATCCTCTAAAGACAATATTATCTCTGTTAAAAGATTTTTCAAAACCCAAAGAATCTTCCACCTGCTGAGGCATGTTGGATGCTACAATGCTTATTTTTCCCCCTCTTCACTTGTTAATTTCCTAGTAGCATGAAAGTAAATAACCACTTCTTTATCTGCAGAAAACCTGAAAGCTTCACACTCTTATCCTCCTACTTCTTCAATGAAAAACTTGCTTCACTGAAACCCTCTCTTCTTCACAATTTCTCCTTCAGTGAAAAACCAACTGCACTAAGATCACTTCTCTTTTCTTTTCCAGAATACCAAACACATTTTGTGATTGTCGGATCAATGAATTCAAGTTCACCTTAGCATCATAAAAGTTGATATGACCTGAATAACTGAATATATATTGGCAACTCTCTTCTTTTTATTCAATTCTTTTTTATTGACATAGTATAATATAGAATAGTGTTGTAGTGTCTTAATCTCTTCCTTCAATTATCAGTACCAACACATGATTGTATAGGTATACTTCATTATTCCTTTGTGTTGATATGAGTTCAGTTGCACATTTTTTACCTCTTCAAAAAATCAGAAACACCCCTAAAAGTAGTGTATATAAATCATGCAACTAGAGAGTGTTCGCCTTCATGCAAGCAGAGATCTCCACATGACTTCTTCTTCACGTAGAGGATGTGTGATTCTTCTTCATAGAATCAGGGATGATTCATGGATTTTTCTTTGTGAAGCACTACAGGGGTGAGTATTCACCGGTTGTGTACTCACAAGATCTCCTTCACAAAACACAGTGAGGGTTCGAGAAAACCAGTCGCTTGTTTATGCTTTATTCTTTGCACAGAGGGTGTGGTTCTCCTTCTTCGTGAGACAATTCTGGAGTGCATAGAACATGTTAAATGCCTATGGAACCTCCAATTTTTCACGTAGCCTTTTGGGTGTCTTTAACATAAAAACAAATTTTGGCATGAGAGAATATTTATGCACAACTCTTCTTTTTTGCGCAGAACTTCTATTTTTTGTGCAACACTTATTTTTCCACGCAACACTTCTTCTTTTCACGCACAACTCTTTACATCAATTTTTATGCACATCATATCTCAGGATTTACCTTAGATTCAAGAATTAATAAATGAGAGGGGGTCACCTCATATTTATAGGCATTCCTACCCTACATGTAAAAACCCTTCCTATGTGTAAAACTATCTCAAACTTCTTTATATTACGCGTAACTTCCTTTATTTTCGTGCACCGCCTAGATTTTTCGTGCAACTCATCACTATTCCATTTTTAATCATACTGAACATGAAGCCTCTCTTTCACGTAAAACATCAAAACCCCATTTTGTGCACAATCAATTTTTACATGCACAAGTTTGATGTTTCGCACACATTGCTCAAACATCACTGTTTTTTCACATGCCCCTTAACTTTGTCATTTTTTTGACTTTCTAATCGCAATACACCAATTGCACACAAAATTCCACACCACATTCCATATAGCATGAAAAACCAATCTTTCCCGCATCAACCAGTCTTCATTAACTTTGGAGTTCTTCTTCATCTCATTCCTCATTTTTGCCATCATTGACAACTATTGACAACAAATACAATCTTCATATACAAAGTGCTCCCAAGAAAGGGGATTTTAAAAACACCAATGAGATTCAAGACATAAAGTAATGGATTTATGTCTCACTATTTCCTCTTATGAGACACAAGATAGATTTACCTTCTCTTTATTTTATGTGGTACATATACTATACATGTGTGTACTTTGATATTATTATACAAAATATTTTTGGCAGTTACACATCCATTTTAGGATCTCTCTTTCATGGGGTTACAGTTTCAAAGTTACCAAAGTGGTAAGATAATTTTGTCCCAATTATCCTTATTTGAGACAGATGTTATGTTATGAACATATATTATTTTACAAGGTGTATATAATTCCCCTTTGAAATGTAATATAAATAATCTCTATGATTTAATTATATTAAAAAATTCATGTAATGTTATTCTTTCATGGGTATTTTTATTCAACGTTACCAAATGTTTAAGAGTTTATTTCTACAATTTCATTTTGTGTCATGATTATTAATGATTATAACTCCATTAAAAAAATATTATGATTCATCTATCAAAAAAATATAATAAATTTTATTCTCTTTCTATTATTAATGATATCATCAAATAATGGTACCATTTGTTCACTCTTCCATGCCAAATATAATTAAAAAAATTTATGCAAATCCGACCATATTTATCGCTTATTTTGAAAATATGTTTTATTCAAAAAAGAACCATGTTTTCTAAAAAGGTTTTAATAGTGTATTTAAATGTCCATTTAATCACTATTTCATTTAAATCTATTAAAAAAATATGTTCTAAATATTGGATAAAATGGTTTTCAAATCATCCATTAAAATTTTTCAAGGTTATTTTCGAAGAAATTTTTTTTCAACATGTATTAGGTTTGAAAAGTATTTTTTCAAAGGGTAACTAATATTTTTATAAATAAATTAGTTAAATGATTTTTAATATATTAATTCATTTGTTTAAACATTTTTTTTTCAAACAATCAATTTAAAATATATTTTATGTACTAAAAATGATTTTTAAAATAAAGGTTATTTTCCATAAAAAATGATCCAAGTGATCTTTCAAAATAATTCTCCATAAAATAGGAAATAATTTGGTATTTTTTATGATTTAATATTGATATAGTCTTTGGATTGAACCTTGAATACTATGATCGTTTGGGGATTAAACCCATTCCACTAAGATAGACTCGTTAGGGAGCCTTAAATACAATGGAAATAATTTATTATGTTTATGTTTCTTCCATAATTTCATGTGTTATTCCTATGTTATTCTCTATTGGATTATTCTCATGATTCTTTTATGATTCATCTCTTATGATCTTCCAATCTTTATTTCATTAATCAGGTGTATGATCTTTGATATGTTGGGTATGGTCTTAAAATGTGATTCTAATCCAATTGTACCATTATATTCATGTTATTATTATATATCTCAATTATTTTGTAACACCCAAAGCTTCCACGGTATGATTCTCTTTGAATAATACAGTAGCGAGTGTTGTACGCAACTTTGAGATTCTAACACACTACGACCAATCAAAGTAGCTATTATGAATAGTAATACCCAATTTTTGAAATTTTATACATTTTATCATTCAAAATGGACTTAATTTTTGGATTCAGAATATCTAAATTATCGTAGGATGAAATTTGGGTACTTTTCGGATAACTTTTATATTTTGATGAATAGTGAAAATTACTAAATTTTTATTAAAAACAACTTTTTTAATCGAAATAATTAAGAGTGAAAAATTACGAATTTGAGTGGTTTTAAAGTATATTTAGAATAAATTTTTACCATTTAATAAAATTTTGGTCATTTTACACAATTTCACAATTAAACCGGACAAAAACAAGTATCAATCTTTTGATAGTTATTATTTCATGAAAACACGCTTTTTGTTTTGACAGCGGGAATTAATTTTAAATTAATTTCGGCCACTTCTGTGTTTTGAATTTGGAAAAATGGATTCCATATTTGGAATCAAAATGTCCAAATTTTTTAAATAGGTAACATTTATTTTTAGACATTTTGAATAATTACTTCGTTAAATATTTTATTTACCATGGTTAATGGGTAAATCCAGTAAATAAGGGTAAAAGAATAATATTATAATAATAATAAATTACCCTAAGACGTGTCCTAACCTTATTGGAGGATACATTTCCAACCATGGGAATCTTTGGGTCGATTTTCGGACCCCATGGAGCCACTTGTAGGTGATAGGGACACTTTATATTAATTAAGTTAAAATAAGTACAAAAATGACATAAGCATGTATCTTTTAGAAAAACAATTTTTACATAGGGTTATATATGTTATAGTTTTGACTATAAATATTCATTATAAATATTAAAATATTTCATACATAATGGTATTTTATTTATAATATTTATACATTAAATAATTTAATTTATTTATGACACAATGATGATGCAGTAAATACCGTATTAATGAAAGATTAAGATAATTGATATTATAAATACCCAAATAAATGTAATTTGAGATTTTTTATAAATTACAATAACTTTCTAGGTTACTAGGACATATTATTATTGTTTATATGAATTTTTTTCGAAGTAATAATGCTGTTATAAATTTATCAAGAACAAAATACCCAATAGTGTCAAAATTGACATAAAAGAGTGTTTAAAACAAATATTATATTATTAATTTATATTCAATTCTTAAAAATCTAAGGTTTGGCCAATAGACTTATATCATGATATTTTTATCATTAATGGACCACTTGGGGGGTATATTGTAGGTATATAGTAATTTTATTAACTATATAATATAAAAATACGAAGTGACATGGTAAGTGTCAAACTAATTAACTAAGAGTTAAAACTAAAAGATAAGGTTAATATAATGAGCCAAACTTGTCTAAATTATATTGGTTGAGTGGTTTTAGACCCATACCCACCTTAAACATTAAATAATACACTTTGGAGCCATTAAAAACTGAATATGAATTTATTATAAAATAATATTTCTAGATTTTCCTAAGGTTCCCCTCCTCCCCCTTATAAAAGGACAACACTTCTAACCAATTATTCACACCTTCAAAGCCGTTTGGTTCTGCCAACCCCTGCGAAAATACTCTCTGAACTTCCCTAAATTCAACCTAGAGGCCTTATTTTGATCATAAAGCCATCCAATGGATCCCTTTTGATCAAATCAAAAGGAAGAACCCAAAGAAGCGGTAATGTTTTCACCACCCTCTTTCAAGTTCCATTCTTCTTCAACTTATTCTTTCTTTGTCATTCCCATTATAAAATAATAACTCCAGTATCTCTTAAATACTGTGATATTATTGTAAATATGGTACAACCATATTCAGTATTCTATCCATCTTTTGAATGACATTTCACCATACGTGCATACGTACGACTTACCGTCTCCACGTCATGGTGTGATTGTTATTCAATATATTATTATTTTGATGGGTATAATAATGATGTGTAATTAAAGTAAATAATAAATAAAACATGATAATGATTCTGTATATATGATATACCATCCAATTATATATTATTTTAATATCAAAAGGATGATATTGTCGCTCGTGCGTACGTAAGGACTACCGTCTCCACGAACGCGATGAGATTCATTCCCCATCGTATCCAATAAGAATAATCATCATTTGATGATTAAAAGTAATGTTTAGGAACTTTATATCATTCTGGATATGAATAAGATACAAACTATCCATAAAAAATATGACTTATTTAACAAATCATATAAAAGAAAACGAGTAAGTTAACACCCGAAATGACGATAATACTAAAGTATTATTAACAAAGCATTATTAGAAGATCATATATGATATCATAATTATGTATATGGTTCTTATATTGTTTAATAACAATTTTTTAACTATTATATAGGAGGATAACATACCATCAACTATAAAAAAGTACAAGGTAAGGGTTATTTCACAATCTCTTCATTATCCGAGGTTGTTTATACGTAATTATCTACTCGAAACTCTTTATCATCCACATCCATGTTTCTTACAAATGTATTTCAAAACATTATTACTATTTTACAGAATATGGTTTAAAGTCATCTATACCCTTTTTTGACTTTTTATAATAAGTTTATAAAGGAATCTTTTCGTCGTTTTCCAAATAAGGTCCTTTTTAACCTTTTTGACAGAATTAAGGTAAGAATGTCTTTTTAACCTATACGGAGGATGTACCTATTTTCCATCTTTATAAAGTCTTCAAAGCTTCCCTTACAATATTATAAGAATATTTTCAAATAAAATGTTTTATTTAATAATTATGGGAATTGTAAATGATTTCAAAAAAGAGATATTTCTCTCAAATAGTTTTGATTTCATCTATGTCAACATCCTTTGATGAATTTTATGCTTATTTGATGTTTATTTATTATGATACAAAACATCCCTATTGTATTTAAGGTTTTGTGATTTGTTTCACTTTGAATGTGTTATTTTTATACAATTCATGTTTTATGTTGAAAGTATTGACATTTCGTATGCTAGTTTTAATACGAATGTTTATGTTATGTTGAAACCTATTCATGTGAGGAATGCATTGGACATAATAAGTGACGATTGAAGCCCTCTATAGCTCCTCGATGCATCGGTAGGTCTCATGAGACAAACTAGTGTCTTGGCATGAGGCCTTGACAAAATCTTATTTGTAGTCTTGGCATGAGGTCTTGGATACGTGGTTATGATAGTCTGTCATTATGAATTCCATCATTATGAAAGTGGTTATTGATATTGCATGTGATTATTCCACTAGTAGAAAATCCATGTGAATAAGTAAATGGAATTATTTCATTTTATCTATGCCATATTATGTTGAAGTTCAAGTTTAAAAGGCTTTTGTTTTAGTTATACATTGCCTTAAATGTTTTTGCATATTTATGAATGTTTCCGCTATATTGTTATCCTTACTGAGCATCTAAGCTTAGCCCTTTATAGGTTTTATTTTTCCCATGATGTAAAGAAGTATTTTATGAATGACCTGCAGGGATAGTATGTGGGGATATGAGTGTAGACTATGGAGACTATGTTTTTGTAGTTTTCATTTTTATGATGTAATGTAAGACTTATGAATATATCTAGTGTTTCCAAGGCTACTAAACTAATTGGTCTTTCGAGACATGATATTTCTTGTGATCATGCCAATGTTATGTAATAATTCACTGACTATGGGTAACTTGGGTCGGGGAGTTAAATTTGGTATCATAGGAAGTTTAGTACAAACCTTGGAAGCTATATTTAGATAAACTCTGATTAGAGAACATAGACCTAAGATTGACTTTGAGGATTAATATAGAAGAACATCCTAGAATTTTGGTATTGTAGAGATTTTGTGAGTTTTCTGATCAATATATCCCTGTCTGGATACGAGCAGGTAGAGGCAGCTCTGGTACAAATGTACCTAGAGGTAAAACCCGAAAACACCACTTTGAGCTAGACTCGAACGGGAACTAGTTCACGACAACAGGCCTTGCTGCACTCTTGGTTACGACACTCCCGGGGGATATGCTTAGGATAAATCTAATTTTCTTTAAGAACCATTTTAAGGGTTTATGAGTATATACTTCCTCAATGAAATTTTTTTTATGATTATGGATTATATCCATAAACTGTTCAATTTATGTTAAGTGTTTTACAAGTATGGAATTATGTATTTTGATTCATAAATTGATCTAGTTTATTCCGTTGTTTAGAAATTGTTCCTAGTGGAAGAAATGGAAACCGTATTAATGCACGCACTCCATGTAGGGATTTCCCTCCTTCTCAAGATAAATATAGTGGAGCCGGTGATGTAATTGGTGCTGATCAGCTTATCACCATACTGGGACAACTCACTCAGGTTATGAATAATTACCATACCCGTATGGAGCACCCTGATCCACAGCGTGGAGGATCAATGTTAGATCGCTTCATGAGGAAACAACCACCAACATTCAATGGGACTAAAAATCCATTGGTAGCTAAGCAATGGATAAGTTCTATAGAGAAAATATTTCAGTCTTTGGGGAGTAGTGAAAGGGAAAAAATTATCATGGGAGTTTACCGCCTCACTGGATATGCTAATAAATGGTGGTCATTGATTCAAAACATGAAGGAAGATGATTAAGTATCAAATATGGAATGGAGGGAGTTCAAAGATCTGTTTTTAGAAAAATACTTTCCTCGTGACCATCGAGAAGATATGGAAAGGCAATTTCTGAGTCTGAGGCAAATGGAGGATGAGAATGTCGCAAAGTATGATGATAACTATACAAGGTTATCAAGGTATGTTGGTGATTATATATGTAACCCAAGAAGTAATATTGATCGTTTCTTTGATGGGTTAAAACCATTTCTTCGTCGAGCATTAGTCTCACAATCCTTCTCGTTGTATGGAGACATTTTCACAAGTGTTATCAAGACAAAAAAGGAATTCTCTAAGTCATATGAATTTAAAGCAAAGCAAGAGATTAAGATATCTTCTGATCAATCTGGAAATGGAAATAAGGGGTAGAAGGGAAACGTTGAAAATCCATCCTATAGTAAATGTGGGATGAAACACCCTAGTACTTGCTTAAAAGGAATGGGAGTCTGTTACAAGTGTGGTGAAAAGGCCACCAAGCTCATGATTTCAAGGGAAAGTGAGTTTATTTCAACGTGGAATGTTATAATTGTAGAGATATGGGACATTATGCAAATGAATGTTCTATGTGTTAGGGGAACTTTCCTTGGAAAAGGCCAAGGGATTAAGGCCAAGCTTATGCTATCACTACTACTGAGGTAGAAGCTCCGAAAGACGTAGGGGCAGGAAATTTACTGGTTTACTCATGTTTAGAAAATGCTTTATTTGATTATGGATCATCGCGTTGTTTCATATCTTCCCAATTTTCTATGAAAATTAGATATTTCCAATTTGATTTAATAAGGGAGTTGTCAGTTAAAACTTCTAAGGGAAGTATCATTGCAACAATGTTTTGTGAATCAGTCCCTATTAGAGAAAATAAATGTTCTTTATCGGCTGATCTCATCGTCATACCTATGATTGAGTTTGATATAATCCCTGGTATGGATTGGATTTCGGACCATTATGCGAAGATTTACTGTAAGAATAATGAGGTTATGATTTTTTATGATGATGATAAGGAACACCTTATCTTTAGAGCAGAATCGTCACCACCTAATTCTTATCTAGATCCACCCCTAGTAGCTCAACTAAATTCAATTATTGGGGAGGAAGAGAATAAAATGATTGTGGGTGAGGAAAGTAATGTTCAAATAGAGTATGTACCTATTGTGAGAGAATATGTATATGTGTTTCTGGAAGATTTACCTAGACATCCTTCAGAATGAGAAGTTGAGTTTTCCATTGATTTAATTACTGGATCAAGGCCTATATCAAAGACCCCTTGTAGAATGACCACTATAGAATTAGTGGAACTAAAGAAACAACTAGAGGAATTGAGTAATAAGGGATTTATTCTCCCTAGTGTTTCTCCATGGGGAGCCCCTATTCTTTTTGTTAAAAAGAAAGATGTATCTATGAGGTTATGTATCGACTACAGGGAGATCAATGCTATAACAATAAAGAACAAGTATCCCCTACCTCACATTGATGATTTATTTGACCAAATGCATGGAGCTCAATACTTTTCAATGATTGACCTTAGGTCTGGATACCATCAGTTGTGTGTGATGAAGGAAGACATTCCGAAGACAGCATTTCAAACCAGGTGCGGGCATTACAAGTTTACAGTAATGCCTTTTGGGATAACTAATTCACCCTCTGTATTCATGGATCTAACAAATAGTGTTTTCAACGAATATCTTGATGATTTTGTGGTGGTATTTATTGATGATATCTTGGTATACTTTGAAAGCTACGAAGATCATGAAAATGACTTGCGCATTATCCTAAAGACTCTTAGAAGACATGAATTATATGGGAAGTTTAGCAAGTGTGAATTCTAGCTTCAGGAGATTTCTTTTCTTGGACATATTGTCTCTAAGGATGGAATCTATTTTGATCCTTCTAAGACCAAGGCAATCCAAGAATGGCCTGTACCAACTAGTATAACTAAGGTATGCATTTTTATTGGTTTAGTAAGTTATTATCGATGTTTCGTCCAGAATTTTGCCCGGTTGGCTAACCCATTAACAAAGCTCACACATAAAGGGGTTACATTTTTTTGGAAAAAAGAGTGTGAAGAATGTTTTGAAGAACTGAAGAGAATATTAGTCAATTATCCTATATTGACTCTACCATCGGGGAATGATGGGTTAGTTATTTATAGTGATTCATCGAAGAAATGACTTGTTTGTGTCCTTATGTGGAATGATAGGGTTATTGCCTATGCATCACGACAGCTAAAAATTCATGAGAAAAAATATCCTTCTCATGATCTTGAGTTAGCTGCTGTAATCTTCTCTTTAAAGATATGGATACACTACCTCTATGGTGAAAAATATGAAATTTATACTGATCACAAGAGTTTGAGTATATTTTTTCACAAAAAGAACTCAACATGAGGCAAAGGAGATGGCTTGAATTACTCAAGGATTATGATTGCACGATACACTGCCACCAGGGGAAGGAAAACAAGGTGGCAGATGCTTTGAGAAAAAAAAGCTCATGGAGTTTTGAACAATATGAGAATTGAAAGGGATCCAATTTTCATGGATCTAGTGAATATGGACATGGGAATAACCATGGAAGGTGAAACATCAATGCTTTTTCAAATGGTTTCCAAACCATCTTTACTAGAAAGGATTAAGAGTTATCAGACTGATGATGAAGAATTTTAAAAGATGATTAAAGCTGTGAATGATGGGAGATTGAGAGACACTATGTATGAAGATGGAATTTTGAAATTTGAGAAGAGACATTGTGTTCCTGATATACCTGATCTAAAAAATGAATTGTTGGACGATGCTCATAGTTCCAATTTCTCTATACACCCTGGGAGAACCAAAATGAATAGATATTTGAAGGAACATTTTTGGTGGGATAACATGAAGAGGGAGATTTCTGATTTTGTTTCAAGATGTATGGTTTTTCAAAAAGTGAATGCTGGAAGGCAACAGTCTGGTAGAGTATTGCAACCTCTTCCCATACCGGAGTGGAAATGGGATAATATCACTATGGACTTTTTCATGGGACAACCAAAGACTCCTAGAAGGAAATATGAAATATGGGTCATTGTTGATCGTCTTACCAAGTCAGCACATTTTCTTTCTATAAGAGAAGATTTACCACTCGAACTTCTAGAAAGACTATATATTAATGAAGTTGTGAGACTTCATGGAGTACCCCTATCAATTGTTTCTGATCGTGATCCCCGTTTTACTTCAGGATTCTGGAAAAGTCTTCATAAATCCATGGATACTGAACTTCAATTGAGCACTGCCTACCACCCTCAAATAGATGGACAATCAGAATGGACTATTAAAACCTTAGAAGAGATGTTGAAATCATTCTCACTTGACTTTCAGGGTACGTGGGATCAATATTTACCTCTGGTATAATTTTCCTATAACAATAGCTTCCATTCGAGTATTCAGATGGCACCATATGAAGCGTTATATAGAAATAGATGTCGCACACCGACCTGTTGGGATGACTTTGGTGAAAGAAAACTTGTAGGTCCCGAACTGGTGGAGGAAATGATGGAAAAGGTGAAGGTAATCCAAAACCACATCAAAGCAGCTCAAAGTAGGCAGAAGAGCTATGCCGATAACCGAAGGAAGGATTTGGGATTTCAAGTAGGGGATCATGTTTTCTTGAAGGCATCTCCATGGAATGGAGTTATACGTTTTGGAAAAAAAGGTAAATTGATTCCCAGGTACATCGGTCCTTTCAAAATTCTTGAATGAATTGGGGTTGTAGCTTACAGTTTGGCAATGCCGCCAAATCTCTCCAAAGTTCATGATGTGTTCCACATATCATTGTTGAGAAAATTCATGCCTGACCCAATGCATGTACTCACCTATGAGGAATTAGAACTGGAACCTGATCACTCTTATTGCGAAGAGCCCATCAGGATTCTTGATATGAGAGAACAAGTGCTGAGAAACCAGACGACTCGTCTGGTAAAAGTTCTATGGAGAAACCTTAAAATGGAAGAGGCAACATGGGAACCCAAGAAACTTATGATGAAGAACCACCCAAGTCTTTTTATGCAGTAACATTCTAGAAATTTTGAGGACGAAATTATTTGAAGGAGGGGATAATGTATCACCCCAAACATCCACGGTATGCTTCTCTTTGAATAATACAGTAGCGTGTGTTGTACGCAACTTCGAGATTCTAACACACTACGACCAATCAAAGTAACCGTTGTGAATAATAATACCCACCTTTTGAAATTTTATACATTTTATCCTTCAAAATGGACTTCATTTTTGGATTTAGGATAAAAAAATTATCCTAGGATGAAATTTTGGTACTTTTCGGATAACTTTTATAATTTTATGAATAGTGAAAATTACTATTTTTTTAAAACATCTTTTTTAATCGAAAAAATTAATAGTGATAAATTATGAATTTGTGTGGTTTTAAAGTATATTTAGAATATATTTTTACCATTTAATACAATTTTTGTCATTGTACATAATTTCACAATTAAACCGGACATAAACAAGTATCAATCTTTTGATAGTTATTATTTCTTAAAAACACACTTTTTGTTTTGACAGTGGGAATTAATTTTAAATTAATTTCTGCCACTTCTGTGTTTTGAATTTGGAAAAATGGATAACATATTTGGAATTATTATGTCCAAATTGTGTAAATAGTTAACTTTAATTTTTAGACATTTTGAATAATTACTTCGGTAAATATTTTATTTACCATGGTTAAAGGGTAAATCTGGTAAATAAGGGTAAAAATAATATTATAATAACAATAAATTACCCTATGACATTTCCTAACCTTACTTGTGGATACATGTCCAACCATGGGAATATTGGGGTCAATTTTGGGACCCCATGGAGCCACTTTTAGGTGATAGGGACACTTTATATTAATTAAGTTAAAATAAGTACAAAAATGACATAAGAATATATATTTTAGAAAAAAAAAATTTACATAGGGTTATATATGTTATATTTTAGACTATAAATATTCATTAGAAAGAAAAAACTATTTCCTACATAATGGTATTTTATTTATAATATTTATACATTAAATAATTTAATTTATTTACGATACAATGATGATGCAGTAATTACCATATTAATGAAAGGTTATGATAATTGATATTATAAATACCCAAATAAATGTAATATGAAAATTTTTATAAATTAAAATAATTTTCTAGGTTAATATGACATATTAAGATTTTTTATATAAATTTATTTCTAAGTAATAATGTTGTTATAAATTTATCAAGAACAAAATACCCAATACTGTCAAAATTGACATAAAAGAGTTTTTAAAACAAATATAATATTATTAATTTATATTCAATTCCAAAAAATATTAGGTTAGGACAATAGACTTATTTCATGATATTTGTATCATTAATGGACCACTTGGGGTCTCTTAGAGGTATATAGTATGTTTATTAACTATATAATATAAAAATACAAAGTGACATGATAAGTGTCAAACTAATTAACTAAGAGTTAAAACTAAAAGATAAGGTTAATATAACGACCCAAACCTGTCTAAATTCTTTTGGTTGAGTGGTTTTCGACCCATCCCCACCATAATATTTAAATAATCTACTTTGGAGCCATTATAAACCGAATATGAATTTATTATAAAATAATATTTATAGATTTTCCTAAGGTGACCCTCCTCCCCCTTATAAAAGGACACAACTTCTAACCAATTCTTCACACCTTTAGAGCCTTTTGGTTCGGCCAAACCCTAACCAAATACTCTCTCAACTTCACTCAAATAAACATAGATGCCTTAGTTTGATCAGAAAGCTAACCAAAGGATCCCTTTTGATCAAATCAATAGGAAGAACCTGAAGAAGAGGTAATGTTTTCACCACCATCTTTCAAGTTCCTTTCTTCTTCAACTTATTCTTTCTTTGACATTACCATTATAAAATAACAACTCCAGTATCACCTATATACTATGATATTATTATAGAAATGGTACAACCATATTCAGTATTCAATCCATCCTTTGAATGACCTGTCACCATACGTGCATACGTACGGCTTACCGTCTCCACGTCATGGTATAATTGTTATTCAATATATTATTATTTGGATGGGTATAATAATGATATGTAATTCAAGTAAATAATAAATATAACATGATAATGATTCTTTATATATGATATACCACCCAATTATATATTATTTTATTATCAAAAGGATGATATTGTTGCTCGTGCGTACATACGGACTACCGTCTCCACGAACGCGATGAGATTCCTTCCCCATCGTATCCATTCAAGTCTAATCATCATTTGATGATTGAAATTAATGTTTTAGAACTTTATATAATTCTGGATATGAATAAGATAAAACCTATCCATAACAAACACGACTTATTTAACAAAACATATAAAATAAAATGAGTAAGTTAACACCCGAAACGACGATAATACTAAAGTATTATTAACAAAGAATTATTAAAAGATCATATATGATATCGTAATTATTTATATGGTTATTGTATAATTTAATAACAATGTTTTAACTATTATAAAGGAGGTTAACATACCATCAACTAAGTAAAAGTACAAGGTAAGTTTTATTTCACAATCTCTTCATTATCTGAGGTTGTTTATACATAATTATCTACTGGGACCTCTTTATCATCCACATCCATGTTTCTTAAAAATTTAGTTCAAAACATTCTTACTATTTTACAGAATATGGGTTAAAGTCATTAATACCCTTTTTTGACTGTTTATAAGAATTTTATAAAAGATTCTTTCCGTCATTTTCCAAACAAGGTCCTTTTTAACCTTTTCGACAGAACTATGGTTAGAATGTCTTTTTAACTTATACGATGGATGTGGCTATTTTCCGCCGTTATAAAGTCATAGAAGCTTCCCATTCAAGATTATAAGAATATTTTCAAAGTAAATGTTTTATTTAATAATTATGGGACATTTAAATGATTTCATAAAAAAAGATATTTCTCTCAAATAGTTTTGATTTCATCTATGTCGACATCCTTTGATTAATTTTAAGCTTATTAGAAGATTATTTATTATGATAAAAAACTTTCATATTGTATTGAAGGTTTTGTGATATGATTGAATATGGATGTGTTATTTTTATACCATTCATGGTTTATGGTGAAATTATTCACATTTCGTAAGCTAGTTTTAATACGAATGTTTATGTTATGTTGAAACCTTTTCATGTGAGGAATGCATTGGACTTAATTAGTGACGGGTGGAGCCCTCTATATCTCCTCGATGCATTGGTAGGTCTCATGAGATAAACTAGTGTGTTGGCATGAGGCCTTGACAAAATATTATTTTTAGTCTTGGCACGAGGCCTTGGCTACGTGGTTATGATAGTCTGGCATTATGCATTCCATCGTTATGAAAGTGGTTATTGATATTTCATGTGATTATTAAACTAGTAAAATATCCATGTGAATAAGTAAATGGAATTATTTCATTTTATCTAAGCCATATTATGTTTAAGTTCAAGTTTAAAAGGTTGTTGTTTTAGTCATACATAGCCTTAAATGTTTATTCTTATTTATGAATGTTTCCGCTATATTGTTATCCTTACTGAGCATTTGAGATCACCCCTTTCTATGTTTTATTTTTCCCAGGATGTGAAGAAGTATTTTATGAGTAACCTAAAGGGATAGTACGTGGGGATATGAGTGTGGACTATGGAGACTATGTTGTTATAGTATTCATTTTTATGATGTAATGTAAGACTTATGAATATATCTAGTGTTTCCAAGCCTACTAAACTAATCAGTATTTCGAGACTTGATCATTCTTGTGATCATTCCAATGTTATGTAATAATGCACTGACTCTGGGTAACTAGGGTCGAGGCATTAAATATTTACACTAACTGCTCATTTGAGATCACCCTTTCTTATGTTTCCTTCACTATGTTAAGAATAAAGATTTTATATATGATTACTAAATGGTAAGATCATTATGGTAATCATTTATGATCTTTATCCATGTTACATGATTATGTTCCATGTTTTTAAATACACTAAAATATTATAGTTTTTGGGAACGTACATTTTTAATTTTCTTAATGTTCATGTAAAATGATAAAATATCCATGTATGAGAACTCTAGGTCACTATAAAAGTACTCTCAAACTATCCCCATTGGATACCTTTAGAGATACCAGAAAATTATTAGAATCTATTTTTTGATCCATCTCTAGTTTATAGAAATGATATATCAAGGGTGGATGTTTATTTAGCTTCCAAAAGGTATATAGAATAATATTAACCAAGGTGCATCTAAATAAAACAAATTTCTAAGTTGTTGGTACTTAAGATTTCAATATTTCATCAAGAAATCCTGAATGAGTGCTCAGATATCCTGCTGAATATCTAAGAGGAAAATCAATAATTGGTTTGGAAACTCATGCTTCTACTAAAATTGGGAAATCAATTTCACCATCAGTGATGGACCATACTATAACCTCTAAATCTTCTCCAAGATTCAATATATTTCCACCCTAAAAATATTCTTAGTTTGACACAATCTAAAATCCCAAAACTTCTGACTAATGTTATGTATATATAATATTTTGGGTATTTATTAAATGTATTTATATACACATGTTGATAATCAATAAAATCCTTCTTTATCCATTTATGTTGTGTTTCTTAGTGATTTTTTCATTTATATTTTTAAGTATTTATTTATTTTGATGAATGTTATATTTATTTTTATTTTTAAAATTGTCCCTTCCATAATTCAAATTTAGTTTTAGTACTATAGTTTACATGTTCATCTATATATTAGCTAATTGAAAAGTGTTTTTTATATGCATTCCCTTAATTTTTAATGACAATAAAGGGGGAGAATTTTACCCCAAGATTAATAAATGGGGAAAAGTATCCTTGTTGGGATAATTCCCCTAAAATGGAATAAGTGTTTAACTATGTTGCAGAATAAATGTATAAACAAAAAATATTAAATAATGTTTCATTATTATTTAGTTTTCTAAATAATCCTGTAGAACCATTATGAAAATTTCATGTTCAATTTCTTATTGATTTTTTTTCATTAAAAATTTGTATATTCCTAGACTATTAATTTTGTTACAACATATAAAATGTACTTTAGTTTTTTATGATCTCAAATACCCTTCATTTGTTCCTGATGTATTTGTAACTATGTTTATCAAGTTTTGTAATTATTTTAGTTTATTCTATTGATATCAATAATTTCTAGAAGTTTTCTAATAATTTTTCTATTTATGAAAATTTATCAACATGTAAGACACATACATAAAAAAAATGGCTACATAAATCATCTATGTGGAGGAAAAACCTATGTGGAATGGCTACATCACAGAATTGGCTATGTGTAAATCACCTATTTTGATAAATCACCTACGTGAGCAATTGTCTACACCAAAAAATGGGTACTTGAATTGGTTACATGGATTACTTGGATATATGATTTCGATACATGGTTAAATTGTATTCATTGTTCCAAATGGATATATAATTCATTCGGCTGCATCAAAATTGGTTACATGAGTAAAACGACTCTCTGAATAGATTTGGCTGTGTGAAGAATGCCTTGGAAAATTTGGCTATGTGGATTAATTGAATACATGAAGTATTTTTATATGGGTAGATTCTAATATGTGAATTAAAATTAGTAGAATTTGGCTATGTGGTGATCCGGAATCGGTTATGTAGTTTTTCGAACTGAAATTAATTACCATTGTTGTACTTTCAGTTCAAATTAATAATATTTTTCATGCATTGAAGGTTGAATTAAAAGTTTATGGTAAAAAAAATTATAAAATTTTTCAATAATTTTGAAAATAAAACAATACAAGTGTATCATCATTCCCCTTATAATCTCTTTAAAATGGTCAAAGGATGCTACTTAGACTTAAGAAACATCACTATGAGGCCAAAGGATGACAATAAATGCTAAGGGTTTAATTTTCAATTTGGGGGAAGATTTTCACATTGATGATAAAATAACCAACCAAAAAACCATAACCAAATAAAAATCTACAAGATACATGATAAAAATTAAAGAAAACTCAAACATTTCATTAATATCAAAACCAACCACATTTTTTTTGCATCAGATGACAAAATAATGTCAAAGTACACAACGGAAGACTACAAACCCAAAAAAACTCCAAGATGATCACAAAATCAAAAATTAACATGCTCAATGGTTCCCCCCCACCAATACAACACAAGTATCATGAATTACAACTAATTATTGGTGATACTTTACCTTTTCTTGAGTCCTGATAGACGATATCTACAAAAGTACCAATGTTCCGAAGTTGGGGTGAGTAATGAAACTCAGTAGATTTTTTCCAATGAATTCCCTACTCATGCCACTAGAATAGAACATGTTAGAAATATTTATATAAAATAGTTTATATAAAACAATTTCCCTAACATTTTATAAAAAAATATAAACATGTTCCTTACCAAATAAATTTTCACAAAAAAAATATCGATATCAAAGAAAGTAACCAAACAATGCTCTAAACCATCTCACAAATCCCATTTTGGCATAACCCATTCCTTTCCACAGAACCACACATCCAATCATGCATTCAATCCATGGGCCTCCCTATAATCTTGAGTGGTTCATCATACTTCCACTAATCCATCACTTAGTGAACCAATTTTATGGTGGTACGTCACACCCATATTCATCCCAACCTTTTTATAGGGGTACTTCACTCTTTTATCGATCCCAGTGCATATGAAAACATGCCACAAACCCATCCCAAAACCATGCCAAAACCATGCCAAATCCAAGTGTGTCTAGACTATTTCAATATAATTGTTTTATTGAAAACCATTTTTCCCAGAATCAAAAAAATATTTTAAAATCATCATTTTAAAATGATGTTATTAAAAATACTTTCCAACAGCACACCAAATTTCCCAATTTCCAAAAACCATCACTCAAGAGGGTTTTCAATAATTATTTCACAGTGAAAATTTAAACAATTTCAATAAAAGTAATAAATCTAAAACTAATACTTCATGTTCTAAATATAGGAGTCAATAGTGAGGCCACCTACATCAAAATTTATGGAAAATTGAATAATGTCACTCAAACTCTAATGAAAACCGAGTTGAATCTCCAAAAATCCACCATAGATATCTTCTACTATAAAAAAGCAAATCAAATCATATTTGGAATCATCTATCTTATATATATCTCTAAAATATATTGATATAAGAAACAAAGATATATAGATAAGTATATCTAAGAAAAAAAATTATGAAAAACCAAGAATGAACACTTACCACAAGAATTTGGCTTCAAAACACTAAGAGAAGTATTAGGATTTCCTCTGGATTGATGGGAGAAGCATTATAATCCTTTGGGAAGAAATAAAATAGAGTTAGGCATATTTTGGTTCAAAATAGAGTCTCTAAAACACAAGTCCAATCCAGGTCCACTTTTTTAGGATCTAGTTTCCTAATCGCATGCGGTTTAGTCACATTGTTTGGAAACTCTATGATAATTGTGTGTCATTCATTGCCTCAAAAATGAACCTTAAACGGTTGTCTCACACAGTTTTAAAATATTTACCCAACCATGATGAATCCACTATCTTAAACGGTCAAATACACTATTTTAAATTTCATGGTTTCTCCATGTTGGACGCCCAGTTAGGAAAACTATGCATTGCCCGTGGGTTTCCCAATTATCCCTTGTCTCATTATGTATGACTTTCTGTTGGTGATTCATAGTTTTCCCAAACCATGCATTAGCTGTTAACCTATATAAAATTCAAAAAAATAATCCAAATATTCTCCACACTCTCCTAGGATTTACCCATAAACCTTAAATACTTAAAAAGAAAAAATAATGGGTTAATTACATAAAACTAGTTGGTGCAACATTCTCCCCACTATTGGCCTTTCCGTCTATATAAAGTATAAAACTATTGTTGTCCCAAAATATTTATGTCCATTTATATTTCATTTACTTATCATGATTCAAAGTCTCTTCCCAAATCTAACCATGTTACAACAAAACTATAACTAGATTGATTCTCTATCCACACAAGAATTTCTCTTGCCTATCAACAATCTGTACTGGCTTGTACACCAACAAAGCATCCAGCACTATTTAAATGTGATCCCATATGATCACATGGACAGAATAGGGCTATACTTATTTAACTAAGATACATGAAACACATTTTTCACCACATTTAATCAAGGTGGAAATGAAAATTGATATGCCACCTCTCTAATCTATTCTTTTAACACAAAAGGGAACATGTATTTAAAAGATAACATTCCATATTTCCCAAAAAAATGAATTTGAAGCCTTAGATAGATCCTCAAGAACACATGATCACTCACCTTAAATGATTTTGGTCATCATTGAAGATCCAAATATGATTTTTGATGACAATGTGTTCTCGTCATATCTTTCTTGATCAACTGAATCTTTATCCTAGTTTCTTGGGAAGTTGTGTCTTAACTAGTGAAGTCTCACTGATTTCCACCCAATAATGTGGAGAATGACAAGGAAACCCATACAATGCCTCAATAGGGGGTCATATTTATCAACTCATGATAGTTTTTTTATAAGATAACTCCTCCAATGGTAGGTCTTGTTCCCATGACCCAACAAAATCTATTACAGAAGCTCGCAATTAATCCTCCCTCATTTTTATCATCCTTTTGGATTTTTTGTCCTTCTAATGAAGATATGTCATAATCATATTCAGTTCAGACCCAAGGGATTTCTGTAAGGATTTTCTAGAAATAAGGTATAACCCTTGGATATCTGTCTAATACAATTGAAACTGGTTTGTCATTCCTCTTAACCACTTCTTAGATGTAGATTTATGAAAATTCCTCTATCGTATGAGTTTCACAAATAAGGTTGAAATGGTCCAAATTTTTGAGCCATTCCACTATAACCCATATGGTTTCATGTTTCAGAACCATTCCTGGGAAACCTTTTGAAAGTCCACAGTTATATATTCCCATTTCCAAATAGGGGTAGGTAAAAACTGCAACATACCTATTGGTCACCGATTATCTTCTTTAACATTATAACAAGTTAATAAAATTGAAACAAACTAAGCCACCTTCCATTTCATGAAGATCCAAAAAAATAATTTTTTTAACACCCTATACATATTTTCAATTAATGGATAAATATCACATCTAGAATTGTGGAAAGAATGAAAAAGTAGTTCCTAATAATCCATAGGTACAACCACCCAATTTTTGGACCACTAATTTGCTCTCTCATCTAGCTTAAACATCTCAATGGTCTCCCCACCATTGAGTTTTGATCTCATTACAAGACATTATGAATTGGAAATTTGTTCCTCTTTATCCACCTTTAACAAATCAGGAACCACCGAAACTGTAATGAAAATCACCACATCACTTTAGTATTTTCATTCCACATGCATGTCGTCTATGACCGACATCAACATCCTCTCATTTGACTACTCTTTTTTCAAATAAACATAAAACATTCAACTTAATGCATTGGAAATTGAATTGCCTTTACTCAGTGTATACATCAACTTAATGTCAAAAATTTAGAGATATTCAATCCATATTATTTATCTCATATTCAAATCCCCTTGTGAGAAAACATTTTTCATACTATTATGATCCATGAACAAAGTAAAATTCCTACCAAATAGGTAATGATTCCATGTCTTCAAAGAATGGACTACAGATTCTAAATCCAAATCCAGTGTTGGTTAGTTCTTCTCATGAACCCTTAACTACCATGAGACATAAGCAACGACATGATATCCCAAAAGATAACACATCCCAACCCTAATCCTGAAGCAACACAATACACCACATAACCTTGTCTTGATTCTAGAAAAATCAAGATTTGTCCTGATGTAAGGAACAATTTCAACACTTGGAAGGACTTTTGACATTCCCTACTCTATTGGAATAGAATTTTCTTCTTTTTAAAAACTCTAATATGAGAATATAGTCATGAAAAATCATGAAAAATCATTTATAATAACGAGTGATACAAATAATAATTTGTATCTAAAAAGACATCCACTGGCGGTTTGCAATAGATAATAGATTTTATCTTCTATGAAACCACTAAAACGCGTCTTTTAGAAATTAAATGGCCACGAATGAATTCTTGTTGTATCCCAAAATAAAACTTTGATAATTTTTCACACAAACGATATTCTCTCAGGATTCCCAACATTGTCTCCATGTGATTATCATGATCATCCTTTGTCCTTGACTACACCAATATGTTTTCTACAAACAGCACCACAAAATAATCATAAAACCTCTAGAATATTCAATTCATCAAGGAAATAAAAACTATTCGTGAATTTTTTAGAATAAAAATCATGACCACGTATTCATAATGGCCATATATACTTCTTAAAGTTGTCTTCAGAATATCCTCCTTCTAATCTCACAATTAGTGATATCCTGATCACAATTTAATCATCTAGAACCACTGAGTTCCCCTCAATTGTCTGAAAAGATCATAAATTTTTGGCAGTAGATTCATGTTGTTTATCATCACTTGGTTAATCATAAAATAATCCACATGTATAATAGAGTTTCATCTACCTTTTTCACAAATATAACTGGTGTTTCCCATGGAGATGTGCTATGCCAAATGAGCCCTTTTCTTTACAACTCTTCCAACTACACTTTTAGTTATATTTATTAAGTTGGTGTCATTCTATAAGATGTAAGTGATATATTATTATTCCCCAAGAGGAGATCAATCATAAAATCTACTTCCATTACAGATAAAAAAATGAGAAATTTTCAAGAAAAACATTGCGGAACTAATCAATGACTACTAGAAAAATTATATTCTTAATATCTTCCATTAATCCCAAAGTCAAAGCCGCCAAATAGTAATATATTATTCCAACTTCTAGTTCCAACAAGTTTCTTTCACATATCTTTACATTCCTTTATCCGCTAAAGAGATTCTTGACCCCATCCTCAGTTGCAAAACTAATTATTCAGCAATAACAGTCGATGTGAGCCTGAAACATTGTTAACCAATCCATACATAGGATTACATCATATAAGACCATCTCAAGAATATAGAAATATCATAGTAGTTATGCTACTTCAATAGTTTTAAAACATTATCTATACATAAATTCTCTAAATTATCAATTTCCAAGATGAGTTTGAATTTTTAACACATAAGGCATCATCTCAACTTTTAATCTTTTCAAAACACAAGCACAAGAAGCAGTGAAGAAATAAGATGCACCTATATCAAAAAACACTTACATAATGGTATAATTTAAAAATATTTATACCTCCCACCGTAGATGTCCCATCCTGATCATCAATAATCACCTACTTAGCTCTATTTAATTTCTTTATCTCCATACTTTTCTCTGTGTTTCCTTGTTGAGACTTACCTTCCTGATTAGTCATGGCATTTCTAGATTCTCCATGGATAACTCTATTCTAATGATGATATTAATTCTACTGCGCTCATCTTGTTAAAGAATATGACACCTGGAACACCTGATAAGTGTTCCGAATAGATTTTCTGGGAGAACTATGACAACAGCACTAAAGATTACCCATACGATTTCAATTATGGAATGCTTGAGTTAGTGAAGTACATTATCTCTTCATGTTGTCAAGTGAGAGGCATTGGAAACATCCCTCTTTACTCATGGGTAATGGAGGAAGTTTTATAGGTCCCACTGTCTATTTTGATTCATACATACACCATGGAAATAAGTTTCATTCTTATGATTTCTCCCAACATTAGAGTTCCCACCATTTACATTGGGTATCAACATACATCCTCCACCCATACCTCTTTATATTTCTCATTCATCCACATTCACTCTATTCAAAAACTCTATATAATCTGTACAACATATCATAGCAATATTTGAGATAATCTTTTACCTCATACATGATTCAAGGATGGGTTCCTTTATGGATGCACTAAACCCATCCTCATATTAAAAGCACTCTAAATTCATGAATTTAATTGCATACTCTGTGACTAAAATATTTTCTTGCTTCAACATAAATATTTTTGTCATTCTTTGAATACTTAACATGGGAGGACAAAATTTTTGGATGAACAATTCTTCAAAATCCTCTGAACCAAGTCCTTTGTCCACTTTATCTTATACAGCTAGATCTCACCACTAGTGTGAAAGATCCTTCATCATGTACATCTCCATATTTAATTTCAACTCTTTTGGTGTGCTGATGAAATCAAAGATATGATTCATCCTATTCATCCACACCTCTTCCTTTTCTGGGTTTGAATCACCCCGAATGATGGGTAGATTCTACTTATGGAATTGGATGGAATGTTTTACATTATTTGGATTATCCCCCATGTTTCCTATGTTCATAACATGAAATTCATGAAAAATACTCTGAACCAGCTGTTGGTTCACCTTTGTCTTAGCTGCAACCACATTCTTCGTAGCTTCCTCTAGTTGGTTTCAATAATGCCTATCGAGTTCCATTATCTATACAAACAACAAACTCCATAAGTATCACTCTCTATCAAATGAATTGTTATCATTAAAAATTCTACCACATCACACTATCATAATAATTCACTCAAAAATAACTTTTTAAAAAATCGAAATAAATTTAATTTTTTCAATTTTCTTTTGAAAACAAAACTATTTTTTGAAAACCATAGCCATTCTATTATTCAAAATCTTTCATTTTAAAATAATTGCAACATTTTTCAAAAAAAATCACACATTTCACCAAATCATATAACATTACTCAAAATGAGATATCCACTCCAAGTGAGAAGTTATTCCTGTAATGCATATCAATATCATGTCATTGGATAAACCCTTGACAATGAGATTCTAATACTATAAGTTTCTCCAAAACACTTATGTACCCAACTCCATTGTAACAAGAAGTTCATAATAAAAAGATTAGATATTTATTTTTATGACCTAAATTTCATGTAACGGTAATCCTACTTATTTATATGATCCCAACTCAAGGAAAAGACAAGAAATAATTTCCAACTCCAGAACCGATAACCAATACCACATCAAATACCATTTTTTCAGAAATATATTCAGAAGGCCTAAGCTACTACCATTTATGTCAAATAGAATTTGGACTAAAATAACTGATATCATTTCTTCCAAAAATATATATAGACCTACAAAGACTAATACCACCTTTAACATCCTACCCCTTTTCACTGGCTAGAAAAGGTGGGAGAATGTTACTTGGCCTTAAGAGAAATCCACATGATGACAAAGACTGGAAATAAATGTTGAGGTATTCATTTAAAATTTGTGAATGATCTTACCATTGAATATTAAACAACAAACCAACAAACCATAAAAAATTAAAACTCTACATGATGCATGATAAGAAATAAAGACAAATAAAATATTTAATTTATATCAAAGCCAAACAAAGAGTACAACAGTGAAATACAAACTGACATCATAGTATATAGGGGAAGACTTCAAAATCAATAAAAATCAAAGATAACCATAACTCCAAATCTCCAAATACTCCATACTCCAAATCCACCAAAATAGCCCAAGTATCAAGAAGTACTACTAATGATTTTTGATATTTTACCTTTTCTCAAGTCCTAATAGAGAACATATGAAAAACCACCAAAGTTCCAAAGTAGCAGTGAGTAATGAAACTCAGTAGATTTTCAACAATGACCTCCCCACTCACACCACTAAGATAGGTCATGTTAGAAACATTTATATTTAAAAAGTTTAAATAAAACAATTTCCAAAAAAATTATATTGAAATATAAATATGTGACAAAAACCAGTAATTTTCAAAAAACAATTTCATGTTTAATAAAAGAAAGAAAACAATGCTCTAAACAATACTACAAATTCCATTTTTATAATAATCCATTCCATTTAACATAACCATAAATCTAACCATGCATGAAATTCATGGACCTCCCTATATACATGAGTGGTGAGTTATCCATTCACTAATTTTTCTCTTAGTGTACCACTTTGATGGGGGTACCTCACAACCATATCCATCCCAACCATTTGATGGATGGGGTGTACTTCACACCCATATCAATCCCAATGTATATGAACAAACACCACAAAACCATTCCAAATCTAAGTGTGTCCAAACCATTTCAATAAAACAAAATTTTTATTGAAAACCATTTTTTCATGTAGTAAAACCAACCATTATTTTAAAATCTTTATTTTAAAATCATATTTTCAGAAAGACTTTCCAACAACACACCAAATTTTCCAATTTCTATAAACCATTGCTCAAGAGGGTTTTTAAAAATTATTTCATAGAAAAAATAAAATCAATTTCAATAAAATCATTCAATTGGAAACTAATCCATCATGTTCTACATAGAGGAATCGAAAATGAAGCCACATACCTCGGGATTTAAGGAGAAAACAAATAAATTCACTCAAACACCAATGAAAACTAGGTTAAATCTCCAAAAAAACCAACCTTATATTTCTTATCATATAAAAAAAATACAAATCTATTTATATTTGACATCTAGTATCTAAGATCTATCAATAATAGACATTGATATAAGAAAGTGAGATATATAGAGAATAAATCTAAGAACAACCATCAAGAACAACCATGAATGAACACTTACCACAAGAATCTGGCTTCAAAACACCAATAAAAGCCTTTAGATTGGCTTCATATCAATGGGAGAAGATTCCATAGCCTTTAAAAATAGATAAAATATATTTAGGGATGTTTTGGGAAAAAATAAGGAATTAAAAAAAGGATTACATAGAGACACTTTTCAGGATATAGTTTCCTAACCATGCATGGTTTAGTGGCATGGTTTGGAAACTGTGCGCTGATCGTGCACCAACCGCTGCCTTAATGATGAGCCTCACATGGTTGTCTCACAATGTTTGAAAACAATGTTCCAACCATGCCCAAGACACTGTCTAAAAAGTAAAAATCCACTATTTGAAAGAACACGGTTTCTCCTTGGTGGGTATAATGTTTATGAAAATCATGTTCCACCCATTCACCTCCCCTTTATCCCATGTTTCACTACGCCCAATTTCCTATAGTTGTTTCACAGTTTTAACAATCTCTTCACAAACCATGAACCTATATAAAATCCCTAAAAAGACATCCAATGTTCTCTAAAAACTATCATATGGAAACCATATAAATTACTTAAAATTAATAAATAAAGGGTTACTTATTATAAATTGTCGGTTCTTTAACAAGGATAATTAAATTTATAGTATAGTTGCAAAGGTATTTTTTGAGAATAGGATGTGTGTAATTTAATTTCTATCTTATATTATGAACTAATACGGATTAATTAAAATATAATTTCTTTCATTAACTTTCATGTGTACTCTAGTAGAGAATATAGATATGAACAGAAGAACATTCATTTTTTCACTAACTCTCAAATCGATTTGTGAGTTGCACTGTTATTATGAAAATAGGTAGATGAAGATTCAACTCTATAGTTGCAATATCTTGATCATATTTTTTTGTGTTCATAAGACGTTGATGTATCTATTTATTGATATTATCACCTCTCCTAGATATATATTATATTTTTTATTTGTATCATATAATTGTGAGCCTCATCTATAAACACTATTTTTATTCTCTCTTTTGTTGTAATGGTTCCAGGTAAAAAACCCATAAAGGATCTATTTTGTAAAGTGTTATTAGGGACCATTTTAAAGGTAATGGTATTCAACTATGTGTTTTCATCTTACACTCAATTAAATAGTTCTATTAAATATAACTGAAATTTCCATGTGAAAGGACTGGTTGGGTGAAAATCACCAACATCTTGGTGTTGTTGAGAATTTCGGGAGTGGACTATGGGATTTGTGTTCCCTGAACCACTATAAATATATGTTTTCAGATGTATTTTATTTTCTCTATTATTTTCCCAACTTTCTTTTATTAATAAAATATCATAAGTAATCATATATTTTAAGGTGGTGTTTTCTAAGAAAATAATATTTGATTTACTCAACCCCCCCACCCCCCACCTCTTGAGTCATAGAGTAGTCAGTCTCTGAAAAATAAGAGAGACATTAATTGAATAATGTCAGTGCTAAAATGGAAAAAGTTGTAATTTGATTATAAGATACCAAATATAATTCTCCCCCCCCCCCAATGTTGGTTATACCCCATCTAATATTAATAGGTGGTATCCTAGCATAGGTTCCACCTTTGATTGGTTTCTTCACCATCTCTAGACATAATGTTTTCAGAGACTATATTTTAAAATACTTTATGAAGAGAAAATTTTAATAATACATTGCGTTTAATACCAAATTAATTATGGTAAATATTTTTTCTAACACACTATAAAATAGGAATAAAAGAGGTGAAACAAATTAAGGAAAGCCTCTTCTAAGAAAGAAGTGACCAATGACTCTCTAAAATTTGTATTTAATAAAAGTAGATTTTATCATGTTATTTCAGTTGATAATTTATATATTAATGGATATTGAAATCATAATTTATCCCTCTAATAAAATGTCTCTCCATTATATAATCCTAATGAAGTTAAATCAAGCATGTTATTATAATACTTACTAGTTAAATCCACTAATAGATAGAAGAACAACCTTTCTATCATTGGAGATTCAAAGCATTCACATAGAGATAAGGTAATAAAAATCACTTATCTTAACTCTCTTATAGAAAAATCCAGAATAAATTGGGAAGATTACAATTTTGAGTATACACAAGATGAATCAAGGGATAATCTGAAAGATATCATGCATAATTGTCCCAAAGAAAAAGAGACTTTCATTTATGGATCTTTTAAATGTATGTTAGAGGATACCAGTGAGCATGAATACGGGTTTGAAAGTGTGAATAAGGAATTATGAAAAATTATAATTTGTTATAAAATATTTTATTTAAATAAATATATCTCTTTGATATCTTCTGTTACATATGACATGAAGTTTAAATGAACCGCAATATATGATTAAAATATTATTATGTAACTATTATAACCAAGTCTTTAAAATTGGAACACGTGAATATGAATAACTACTTTATTAAATATATATATGGTTCTTACTCAATATAAATATATTGAATAATTCTTAGGAAATAAGCACTCAATTATTATTTAACCAATTTTTTTTTCAAATGTATATTTTTTTTTCAAAAATAGTTTTTATTTTTTTATGAGTGAATAATTATAATTAAATTTATTAAAATTTATGTAATTTTATGTGATAAAAATGATACAATTTTTTAAATAATAATATCAAAATTTCTTTTTGGTTAAGATTTGTTATTTTTCTGAAATGATTGATTTTTCAACGAATTGTGAAAAATACTGATTTTCATAATAAAACCATTTTCTTTTCATTAAAAAGTATCATTGTTATTTTAATTTTAACTCAAAGTAACATATATATAATTTAACTATATGTAATATTATTAACTTCATTTTAATAATCATTATACTTCATTTTTTGATAAGTGCATTTCTGGGCGAAAAAAGGCATTTTTCTAAAAAACATTCTTCAGTTTTGGTTTTTGTGTTTTTATTAAAAGTTATTTTTCAAAATTCTACAGAAAAAATCTTGAAAAATTTATTCCATATTTCGAATCATGGATTCATAATTTTGTAAATATATCCATTTTATTTTTTATCATTATGAATATTAACTTTAGTAATTATTTTACAACAATAAAGGGTAATTTAAATAAATATGATTAAAAATAAGATGATAAGGAATAAATAATAACCCTGAGACTTTCCTAAATTTTATAATATGATTATATATCATCCATCATAATCCAAAATTAGAATATATGTCAGTTTTGTACATTTTTACAAAAAAATTACCTTTACAATATTTAAGTGTATATAAATCCAAATATGTCACACTCTCGCTTTTAATAACTATACTGTTTTTAATATAAGGATAAATAAAAAATATTTCTGGTTATAAATAATATTTTAAAAACTAAATTAATTTTTTTATCATGGTATATTATTTTCAATTATTATAAAATAAATAATTTTGTTAAAATATTAGCAAGTCTAGCACAATGATTGTTAAATTAATAGAAAAATAAAATAAATAATTTAAATAATTTTTGAAAAAAAAAATTTTTGAATGAATATTTGAGTTAAAATATTTTTTTACATAAAAATGACATATTATATATGTTTTAAAACATTTTATTTTTATTTTGTTGTTGTCTTTAGTTTCAAATGTAAAATAAAATGAATAGTTCCAAAATTGACATTAATGATATTTTTTAATAAATAATATTTTAGGAAATGATTTAAAATTTATAAAAATCATATATTTATCCAATTTAACATTTTATAGTTTACTAAATCAACCATGTTACATTCATGGTCACTTTTCCTTTCATAGTAAATATATTAATTGCATAATATTAAAACATATTGGCAGCGCTGTAATTTTCAAAACGGTTAATGAATAGTTAAAAAGATAAGGGTAAAATTGTAATTCAATATAATCCAATTTTTATTATATGATCTGTTTTAGAATAATCATAATATTATCCTAAAATATTCTCCATTTGGACCTATTTGAATATCAATATTAATTTATATTTATAAAATATTTTATAAAAATCCAAAAGTGCTCCTCCCCATAATTATAAAAAGGGAACCCCTCCTTTCTCTTTCCTATGCCATTTTAATCCATCTAGATAAAAAATACCATAAAAAATCCCTTATAAATATCCTTATAAACAATATATAGGAATTAGTATTCCCAAAAGACCAACTCTAGGAACCTTAAGAGGATATCTAAAGGAGATGTTTCAAAGAAGAGGTAATCACCTTAACTGATCACTTTTATTTTACATATTCATTACCTCATATAAATATATGGAATTTATCATAAAATAATAACATTATTATATTTAATACACTAAAATTTTCTTATGATTATTAGATAACCATTAACCACCCTCTTTTCCATCAAATGTGATGTGAATTTATTGCTCGTGTGTACGTACAACTTATTATATCCACAAAGCGTTGCCATTCGTTTTCCCCCACCATATTTGATGGATGGTTGTTGTTATGGGTTTTATTTATATATATTATTATTATCACATAATAATACTTCTAAAATTATAATATCACATCTACCTTCTTAACTTACAATACGTTTTAAAAAGATAACATCTCTCGTGCATACGTGTGGACTACCGCCTCCACAAAGCGAAGTGATACATTTCTTTCTTTCAAATTCACATGGATGGTAATAAGAATAGATATAATAAATATCTATGATATGTTTTTTAAAATAAATATTCTTTAAAATTTAATTATTATTTACCTTTCATTCATTTTATCTATTGAAAATTGAAAAAAAGATTTCATTCGTACATACAACATATCATCTCCATGAAGGGTGTAATTCATTTTTCTATATCTAAATTTTATAGATCAATGTAAATATTTATATAAATAATATATATAATATCTATATTATTATTACAATTATTGAAATAATTTAACCATTATCAATATACAAGGATAAAAACTACAAAACCAAAACAATAACGAAAAACAAAGCATATATCACTTGGAAAAGTGATTTCAATAAATAATGTTTAATAAATGGGTGATAAATTGTTATTAGTAAATCAGATATGGTACAAAATATATTATTATAGTTATATAATATATTCATGATAAATATATTTTTTTATATAGGCGTTTTTATTCTTAAAAAGGAAGTCATACCCGATGTAAGGAATTTTCATCTCACTTTTACTTAAGTCAGACACATGCAATATTCACTACTTGTTTATTTTATGTATACTGATCATGAATTTATTTTGTGAATATTCTTTTAAAATTTATATTTATTTACATATACAACTAATTTTCATTCTTTCATTGGGCATATGATTCAAATTTTACCAATGTGGTAAAGGGTTTTATGTTACAATCTCACTGTATATTAGGATTGTTTATGATTAAGATTCCAATGATGAATTATTGTTGTCTACCTATCTAAAAACTCATGAATTTTATTATTTGATGGTTAATTCAGACGAATTCAGGTATTTCGTTAATTTTCCTCACTATAATAACTCAAGATACTAAAAATGTATTTTTAAGAAAAAGAGGATTTATTTCTCTCTTCAATCAAATTTTTTTTCTTAAATACCCAATTATTAAAAAAATTAAAGGTGTTTACAACCCCCTTTGATTATTTAAAAAAAAAATTACCCATTTTTGGACTCTTTATGAAAAGGTTTAAAAATTAATCTTCATGTCTGTAATATAACGACCTGACTCACCTCTAAGACAATGGTCGAGCCAGAGGGTCACATGACCTCATATGAATCTCCTCATACGCCAGAGGCTACTGAATAGCAGTGAGTGTCTAGGAAGGTGATAGTGGGGAGACAATAACCCTTTATCATGGTTTCAAAGTGGTATAATAGATCATAGGTAAAAGACAGCAGCAGAAGTAGCAAATAAATATTTGAAAATAACAAAATAAAATATAAATTATTAGCAACAAACAATAGACAACATTTAACAATTTAATAAAAATGGCCAATGAAAATTTTTACCATAGATGAATGAAAGACATGGTGATGATATATACTAAAAGAAGTAAACAATACAACATTCTTGACAACCCAGTATAATAATGAAAAGATAGAAAATCTCCATGATCGATCTCCTTGAGCATCAAAAGCTCCAACTCATTCATTTTATCCTAACTCCCAGACACAAAAACACAATATAATAAATCAGTCATCATCTGTAGTCCTATGAACCAGAAAATTATACTTAGTTACCCCAAGTCAATTGTGACCTGAGTAGGGTGTGAGATATAAATCTCAGTAGGCCAGCACCACTGGTGTCTAACCCAATCTAGACAAAGAATTGTAAATAAAAAAAATATGCAATATAAAATAATGGTGTGTTATAGATATTAAAACTTGAAACGTGGTTAGGGCTCTTAAAATGAAACCCTTCCCAAACCTCCTTCTTTGTCCTAGGTCGGAAATCTTAAATGAGTACCTATAAGAAGAAAGTTGTATATTTATATATATAAAGGCAAGAAAATTGAAGGAAAACAAAAAGGAAACATACCCCAAATCCAGTAATTTAACATCAAGTCTAATATATGTATCAACAAAGAGTGTCATATGGATTCATATTGGTGTCACAAACCACAAGGGAAACAAAACATCATCTTTATTATCATTATGTTCAAGTTGTAGAGTTGGAGTTTGAGACCATACCAAAAGGTATCGCTTCGGTACATCCTTAAAATTACCAAATACCACCATGCATGTCCAGGGAAATCTTTCAAAAGACCATGTATCGCTTTGGGAATGGATTTACCATGATCCCATCCTAGTATCACACAGAAGGGGTTGAGTATCACCGGAGGCTTAGCGTATACAATTTTCCAATGAGTCCATCCTCAATAATCCCTTTAGGAATCGGTATTTCTCATAGGTATTTATAAATCCCCAAGAAACCAAATAGAATCATTATTATTATTATTATATTCAAGTTAATGAGTCAGAGTCTGAGTCTGGGGAAATAAATATCGCTTCGGTATGTCCTTAAAATTACCCAATACCGTAATGCACATCCAAGGAAATGTTTTTAAAGACCAATTATCACTCGAGGCAAAGTATTACCAGGAGCTCGTCCTGGTATCACACAGAAGGGGTCAAGTATCACCTGAGTCTTTTTTTAGCCACTTCACCAAAGTGACCATCCTCAATAATCCCTTTGGGAACTGGTATCACTCATAGGTATTTAGAAATCCCATGGAAACCAAACAACATCTTCATTATCTCAAGTCAATATGTTTAAAATGATGTTCAAACAATAAGAACAGGGCATCACAATTTGGCACTTGCATGTACAATAGAATGTAAACAAAATAATATGGCCAAAACATGCCTCAATGATAGGTTTTTAATGAAATTAAATATTACAAGCTAACCAAATTGTTCTGGAAGGTCATTAAACTCAAACAATCCAATTAAATTTATAACATGAAGAACTTGTCAAGGGAATTTAGGTGGGGAACACCCAAAAGTGGTGTCCAAGAGGAAAGTCAAACACCCTGGATGGGTTTCGCCATAAGTGAAGGACATAATGATTCTCTTGAAAAAACTAGAAAATTTAATAATTGATAACATGGAATCTCCAGAAGGTTATAGTGAGCTGCAAAAAGATGCGACATGATATAAGTGACAAATTAAAGACAATAAGGTAAACACCCTATATTGGTCATCCTAATTAAAAGTTGAGTCACACACTTAGGAGGTGTCTTGGGTCTTCTATCACTTTTCAAAAAAGTAAATTCATTTATAAATAGCCAATAAGAGTAATGAACAATAATTTGATTTAGAAATTATAATGTCAATCATAAAAATACATAAGACACTATGGGACTAAAGCATAAAATTCTACAGTTTTATTTTTATCATAAAGATAGATCACCTCTATTAGAGGGGTTTTATTAGAAAACATGTCAATATTTTATCAAAAAAATTATATAGTTATATTGAACATTTATTTTATAACTCATTTAGCACTAAAAAAGAAATAATCCATGAAACTAAAAAATATCATAAATCATCACTGTAAATTTTCGCAAACAGAGCACCTCTGTTGGAGGGGTTTTATTATAAATCCATGAATTTATAATCAAGAAAGAAGTTATCATATGTAACATTTCTATTAGAAATCAAACTCAATTAACATTAAAAAAAGTCATTTAATCTATACTTAACTACATTATGTAATAACTAATAAAAGTGATGTAAGAAAATAATTAATGTTATAAATTGATGCATTCTTGAAATAAAAAGGCAGAGGAATGGGATCCTACCTCAAGTGGAACCAAGCTGTCCCCTTCGGCTAATGAAGCCTTCTAACTAAAATACAATTCTACCCCACTGAGAATATACACCTTCACACATATAGAAGGACATCAAGACCCTATGCACATATTCACATGGCCCATGAATAAGTACAAGGAGATCCTTACATATATGTTTATATTCATACACCCATCTCCACTCACATATATATGAATTTTTTTATATATTCATGGGCACACCTAGACCCATACATGTATAATCACTACCATGGATGATTATACACATAACGGAGGAACCCACATGTATATATCTACATACCTATTCCCATTCCGGCGAGTCTCCCTTGACTCAGAAACTTGAAACCACATGAAATAACCCAACACACTACGATACAATTTAATAGAAACCATGATGAATATAAATACAGTAAAACAGATTTTGTGAAACCAACAATGGGCATAAACACTTACCTCGGGTGTTGGTTACAAACCAAAATGAGATGAACCAAAACAAAACTATCCATCTTCCAACCAAAAACTTAATAGGGAGTCAAAAACCCCAAAATCCCCAATATTAACAAATTTGAAACAAAGAAGGAAGTAAAAACCATACCTCAAAAACAATACGATGGACCAAAACAACATGAACCTCCCCGCCTTTAGTGGAGGATTCTGGAACATGAGACAACACATCCCGAGAGACCTTCCTTGCAACCAAAGAATTGGGGAAAACTGTATAAACCACTAACACCAAAAACCTAGGGTTCGGCCATATTCTAACTTGGTGTCAAAAGAGATTAAAATCATCAAAAATATGAAGGAGAACACATGAGAAGGCCTTATAATGTTGATTTAGAAAATAATCATGAAGGATTCGAGAGGAAAATCAATGTGGGATGAGGGACCATGAGAGGGGTCGTGCGCGTTATAGGGTTCTAGCTAGGGGGTCGCACCGCACAGTAGAGGGGGTCTCCCAAAGGGAGGTTGTGTAGAGTTAGGTCCATCCATAGAGGGTGTTTTAGGGTGGGGAGCTCACGTTTGGAGAGGTCATATCCAGGATAAGGGGAGTGTTCCTGGTGTGTGTTAGGCCTCACAGGGAAAGAAGGGGGGTAATTCCCCCTAGGTTTTCTAAAAACTACTACAAAACCCAGAAAAAGAGAACCCTAATTCAAATCTAAATTAAAAAAATATATATATATATATCAAATAATAATAAATGATGATAATTATAATAATAATAGTAATAATAATAATAATATTGTTATTATTATTATGAAAATTATTATTATTATTATTCCCCATTTAAATATCAATTAATTTATTTTCTTTTTCAACATTATTTTATTAATTAAATCTCTTTAATTAAAACACACGTCGTAACGTCAACTCTAAAAAAGAAAAAAAGTTCTAACACTCGGTTTTAAAAGGGGAATTCTTAGCTCATAGAAAAATATAATTTCATGTTCTTTTTCATCCGATTCAAAACACATAATGTTACAAAATTCCCACCGTAAAACTTCTCATCCTTGAGAAGCCTTTGGGAACAACCTAATCATCAGTCAATCCACCATAGTCATGAGGTCTTACCCAAAATGTTGCATTACATCTCTAAACTCCCAATGCACGATCAGGTATTTATTAGGCAAGTGGCACATATTCCATTAAGATATGATCAATTGCCCATTTTCCAACTGAAACAGAGAGACAGTTCTTATCTATGCCATTTTTTAGAGACACAGACATGCCTTTATCTCAATAAACTCTTAGAAAAAGTTACTTCCCACCTTAGGATTTAATGTTAGAGAGAGGAAAATTCCCTATCAACCATAAATCACATGTTAGGAGAGATTTGTTTTATAAAAGTACCTGGTCGACACCAACCACACTCCCATCCCAAGGAAACTCAAGGTGAAACATAAACTATCATTACACGAGGGTTTAAATGAGAACACCACTACATGTTCCATTACCAATATTTTTACAATTATTCAAAATTATAATTGTTTAAACATTTACATGGTTCAATAGAAACATCAAGTACCCTTTTTAAAACAATCACTAGATACTTGATTTAGCTAATTCTCCCAAGGGCAAGGTGTCTTACTACAACCAGCTAACACTAAGAAGCAAACTATAACACTGAAGTGTGTAACATTAATCACAAATAAATTATAACAAAAAAGGATCATATAAAGAAAACATTCTAGTAAAATGGAGTCATAAAAATAGGCTAGCATGATAATTAAATACAAATCATGGCATGCATTTAAGGAACACAATCATATCAGCAAGAAAGGTAAAATGAAACAACATGACATGGAACTATGCATGGCATCTGAATTCCTATGTGCCTAATATGATGCCTAAAATTATTCATCCATACCTTGACAGACCAAGTGTAATATTCCATAAGAATCATAAATTCATAAGCAGTTAAAATCACACCAATCACTTGAGGTGAAATCATATCAATTATAATATTGAAAAGCATGGACATTAATTACAAACCCTGGCCACTTGGTCATTTCCCATACATGGGATGGTCATTTCTAGACATTGATATTAACTATGTTTATACACATTCCTAGTCTCCATTGTACCAACCCAAAACATTATGGAAAAGGAAAAGTACCTTTGATACATATTTGTAACATACCGACTTGGCTCACTACTAAGAAGATGGCCAAACTACTGGGTCACATGACCTCAGACACATCTCCTCCACTACTGAAAATTTTTCCTTTAGCGACCACCATTGGTGGTCGCTATTGGGCTGTAGAGACTGCCCAGCAGCCGAGAAACCATCCTACAGCGACCGCAGCGGTCGCTAATGCCGGTCTAGAGCGACCGCCAATAGCGGTCCCTGTAGCCGGACAAAAATATGGCCTACAGCAACCGCCACTAGCAGTCACTGAAGGTAGCTGAGAACTAAGCCTACAGCGACCGCCATTGGCGGTCGCTACACTGGAAATTTTTTTTAAAAATATTCATGATGCAGAATAAAAAAACAGCATATAAATCATCAAAAATAAAAAACAAATTCAAACACAATAAAGATCAGGATCATCATAAACAATAAATGATAGACGTGCTCCAACGATCCACATCCATCTGCTTTAAAAAACTACAGTAAGATACTAAGAAATAAACAAAACAAACATAAATTTGACAACTTTATTCAGTTATTATATACATATAATAAAATTAAATCTGACATCTCATGTCGCTATAATAATTTAAAATCACCAATTTAAGAAATGTTATCATTTTTTAATTTGTTTTACTTATTTTGGAGTCTTTAGTTTAGAAAAATGTCTTTTCTTGTCTTAAAATGAATGTTTTCCACATTCATTTCATGTTCGATGGACATGAAGTATCATCCTTCATCTCAAGAATCATATTCCTATCGTTCCCATGTGGTTTCAGGTCATTCGGAGCACGTTTGCTCTGAATTCGACCGTGACACGCCGTTTTGGTGTTTTCAGACAGCAGAAATGTGTTTCCAGTCACCGAAGTCAAACGGAACCTCCGATTGATGTGCAGTCTATCTTACCATTTCACAATTCATCCCGCGATTGTTTTAGTATGATTTCGTGGCATTCCATGGTCGTTCGGGTGGTTTTGACCACCCAGCGCGCCCTTTAAGAGCGCGCCGAACTGCTGAAAACGACACATTCGGTCGTACAGCATGCACCGCACGTCCTATGGACGTGTCGTCTCCTCCTGCAACTCACGAATAATATTCCTCTCATTCTTGTGTGGTTTCAGGTCATTTGGAGCACGTTTTCTTTGAATTCGACAGTGACATGCCGTTTTGGTGTTTTTTGACACCGGAAACGCGTTTCCAGTCACCGCGGTCAAAAAAACCTCCGATTAACGTTCCCTCTATCCGATCATTTCATAATTTATGACGCGGTTGTTGTCGTATGATTTCGGGGCATTCTGAAGTCGTTCGGTGGTTTTGACCACCCAGTGCGCCCTTTAAGAGCGCTCCGAACTACTGAAAACGACACATTCGGTCGTACCGCATGCACCGCACGTCCGATGGACGTGCCATCTCCTCCTGCATCTCACGAATAATATTCCTATCGTTACCATTCGGTTTCAGGTCTTTCGAATCACATTTTCTCTGAATTCGACCTTGAAACGCCGATTTGGTGTTTTCTGACACCGGAAACACGTTTCCGGTCACTGCGGTCAAACGACACCTCCGATTGATGTGCCGTCTATCCGACCATTTCAAAATTCACGACGCGGTTGTTGTCGTATGATTTCATGGCATTATGAGGTTGTTCGTTGTGGACTTTAGTAGGATTGTGGATCATGATCCAAGATGGTAAGATATATACCGAAATCAGCAAAGGTAGATACTTATTGGTTTTAAATGATTCATGTTTGGTGGATGATCATGTGGAAAGACTTGGAATGAGTGAGATGAATTATTATTTTTAATATTGAAGCACCAACGGCGATTCCATGTTGATTATAGTATCATGTAGTGGCTAATGGTGGGTTATTAGGTGTGTGATGATGGATTTAGTGGGATAAGAGTTATTGGAGCATGAGTCTGATTTCAATATTGGGTTTTATTAGAGTGTATTTCTATTTTGGTCATATAAGATTGAGTTTGATGAAAAAATAGCCTATGAGAGGGTTCATGGATGATCAATATTCTTTATGAGGAAGAAATCGAGTATTCAAATGGGTTCCCAATAAATTACTTGATATAAAAAATTAGTGCATGACAATTACACATGGAACTCAATTGGATTTTCCGGGGTGGGGGGTTGTCCACGGGGGTGGGGGCTGTACGGGGGGGGGGGGCTGTCCGGGGTAGGGGGTTGTCAGGGGTGGGGGTTGTCCATGAGGGTGGGGGAGGGGGGCCTTCCATGGGGGTGCGAGAGGCTGTACGGGGGTGCGGGGAGACTGTCCTGGGTGGGGGCTGTCCACGGGGACGGGGGGCTGTCCATGGGGGTGCGGGGGGTGGGGGGGTGGCTGTCTGGTGGCGTGGGGTGGCTGTACGGGGGTGCGGGGGGGGGGGGGGGGGGGGGGGCTGTCCACAGGGGCAGGGGCTATCCACGGGGGTGTGGGGGGTTGTATGAGGGTGCGGGTGGCTGTACGGGGGTGCGGGGGGCTGTCCGGGGGTGCGGGGGGCTGTCCGGGGGTGCGGGGGGGGGGGGTGTCTGTACGGGGGTGCGGGGGCTATACGGGGGTGCGGGGGCTATACGGGGGTGCAGGGGATGTACGGGGTGGGGGGGTGTCCACGGGTGGGGGCTGTCCATGGGGGGGTTGTCCATGGGGGTGCGGGGGGCTGTCCGGGGGTGCGAGGGGATGTACGAGGGTGCGGGGGGGGGGGGGGGGGGGTCTGTCCGGGGGTGCGGGGGGATGTCCGGGGGTGGGGGCTCTCCGGGGTAGGGGGGCTTTCCACGGGGGTGGGGGGGCTGTCCCCGGGGGTGAGAGGGGTTGTACGGGGGTGCGGGGGGGATTTACGGGGTGGAGGGCTATCCGGGGGTGGAGCGGCTGTCCACGGGGGCGCGGGTGGCTGTCCACGGGGGCGCGGGGGTTGTCCACGGGGGTGCGGGGGGCTGTACTGGGGTGTGGGGGTTGTACGGGGGTGCGGGGGGGGGGGCTGTCCGAGGATGGGGGGCTGTCCGGGGTGGGGGGGCTGTCCACGGGGTTGCGGGTGGCTGTACGGGGGTGCGGGGGGTGGGGGGGCTGTCTGGGGGTGCGGGGGGCTGTCTGTGGTGGGGGGGGGGGGCTGTCCGGGGAGGGGGGATATCCAAGGGGGTGGGGGTAGTCCACGGGGGTGCGGGGGGCTGTACAAGGGTATGGGGGGCTGTATGGGGTGGGGGGGCTGCCCACGGGGTTGCGGGGGCTGTACGGGGGTGCGGGGGGCTGTACGGGGGTGCGTGGGGGCTGTCTGGGGGTACAGGGGGGGCTATCCGGGGGTGGGGGGTTGTACGGGGTGGGGGGGTTGTCCACGGGGGTGGGGGGCTGTCCACGGGGGTGCGGGGGGCTGTACGGGGGTTCGGGGGGGCTGTACGGGGTGGGGGGGGGGGGCTTTCCAGGTGTGGGGGTTGTCCACGGGGGTGGGGGGGCTATCCACGGAGGTTTGGGGGCTATCCGGGGGGGGTTGTCACGGCGGTGCGGGGGGGGGGGGGGGGGGGGGCTGTCCGGGGGTGTGGAGGGGTTGTCCGGGGGTGCGGGGGGGCTATCCAGGGTGGGGGGTTTTCCGGGGTGGGGGCTGTCTACGAGGGTGGGGAGCTATCCACGGGGGTGCGGAGGGTTGTACGGGGGTGCGCGGGGGGGGGTGTCCAGGGGTGGGGGCTGTCTGGGGTGTGGGTTGTCCACGAGGGTGGGGGGGCTGTCCACGGGGGTGCGGGGGGGGGGGGGGCTGTCCGGTGGTGCGGGGGGGCTGTACGGGGGTGTGTGTGGGGGGGGGGGGGGCTGTCTGACTGTGCGGGGGGGGGGGGGGGCTGTCCACGGGGTCGGGGGGTGTCCACGGGGGTGTGGGGAGGCTTTACGGTGTGGGGGGGACTGTCCGGGGGTGGGGGTTGTCCACGGGGGCGGGGGTATCCACGGGGTGTACGGGGGGCTGTACGGGGGTGCAGGGGGGGGGGGGTTTACAGGGGTGCGGGGGGGCTGTCTGGGGGTGTGGGGGCTGTCCGGGGTGTAGGGGTTGTCCAGCGTGGGTAGGGGTTGTCCGGGGGTGCGGGGGGGGGGGGAGCGGGGGGCTGTACGAGGGTGTGGGGGCTGTCTACGGGGGTGCGGGGGGCTATATGGGGGTGCATGGGGTTTTACGGGGATGCAGGGGGCTGTATGGTGTGGGGGGGCTCTCCGGGGGTGGGCGGTGCTGTCCGTGGTGGGTGGGGCTGTCCGCGGGGTGCGGGGGGCTGTACGGGGGTGCAGGGGGGCCCAAATCACAAAAAATCTCACTACAAACTCAACTTATACATCAATAACAACCCCACCAGTAAAAAGAAAAAAACACCTCATGAATATGTTGTCTCATGCGTGTTCATCACTGAACTCCATTCGGTGGGCCAGGGGCCTACAAAAAATATACATTATGAATATTTCAAAAGAAAAATAATTTAAATTAAATAAATAAATACAGTATAAACCGGCGTCATATGATCACCTGCACCATCACCTAGACGCACATATTCCCGCAGTGCTCTAACCTCTGCAGCCAATTGCGCATTTGCCTCCTTGGAAGCCCGCAGCCATGCCTTGAAATCTGACAACTGTTGTGTCATATGAGAAATAGCAGGACCGACAACCACAGCACATGACACTATAGAACGACGAATCCTTGTTCGATAGGTCAAACTATATCCATGCTCGTCTCGACCAATAATGCGAGAAATGATCTCATCCCTTCGCATGGGAAGCTATCGCTGGTCCTCTGGCAGAATTTCTAACTCAACTTCAAATTGAGCCTGTGAAATATTTAAATATATATACATATATATGTTAATATAAAAATTTATGTAAGTATTGGTAAGTACAAGCACTTACTATCAATGTTGCAGCCTCTGGATCATTGCGATCACGAGTCCTCATCCACATCGACATTTTATCAGTCGGTGCACCTTTCTCTCGCAACTGTAAATGAATAGAATATAAAAACAAAACCATATTAATTAATAGATTAAAAAATGAATAATAAATACATCATGTCAGATCTGAGACACGTGACAAATCCCGAGCCTATTAGGTGGTCCCTGCAATGCTCGATTCTCATAATGGCGTGCTGACACCTCCTACATTCAATTCATTCAAATTTCAATCAAGTCACCCATTCTTGAAAATATATATACACCAAAATAAATATACAAACCGCAACACCCTCAGTAGACCAATATGCAACCAAGTCACGCCACTAAGCCGGGAGGACACCTCTCGGGACTTTTTCTAGAATGTCTAGGGCACCCACATTTGGTACCCAATGGTCCCACTTCACTTTGCCTTTATAGTCTTTCCACATCTTATGACATTTGCTTATACACACGGGCCGAAACACTTCAGGGCATACTTTCAAATTTTGCTATAAAGAAAAAAATCACACTTATTTGTATTGTTTATACATAGAGAATAAAGTAAAATGGTCTTCTTACCTGAACCTCCCTCCAAAGATGCTCTAATGTGTCTTGAGGGATAGAAGCCCAGTCACGCGTGGTCAATGGAAATTGATGTGGGTCATGTATGATATGACCAAGATGATGAATAAATGCAGGGGCATTCGGTCCCACAGGATGAAATACCTCATCAAATGAAACATCAATCATACTGTCATAATTCCATGATAAAATGCCACGATCGGGACCTCTCTTGTGAGAGGAAGAAGCAGTCGAGTCTGATCCTGTTGAAATTTTATATATAATTTGACAGATGTTATAAATTTATATATATATATATATTTATATGTGTGTGTGTGTGTGTGTGTGTGTGTGTTTATCAATTAAATTCAAAATAGAGACAATGACATTCAAACATACCTCGACCCTGAGTCATAGATGCCTCAGATGGATGATGTGGATCTGCTGCCTCTTCCCCTGACATGCATGCAGTCATAGAAAACATTAGTAAGGGGACTATCCAAAGTGTCTAAAAGATAAATTGGATTGTTCTTAAAAAAATCAAACTTGTACAATTTTTAATCAAACAAAAAATGTATTGAATAATTAGTTGTGAATGAATTTTAAAAAATCAGAAAGTTAACAAAACATATATACAAATTATGTACAAAACTAGTCAATGCATAGCCAAATTTCAGATAAAATTAATAAAAATTAAAGCAGCACATGAACCAGATGAAGAATACCTCAAAGGGATGATACACCGACAATAAAATAAATAAACCAAGAGTAAAATCACCCTAAATATTTATAACTGAATAAACATCCAAAAGTGAGGATTAAAACATACAAGGATTTATAAGATGGTTAGATAATTTATGATATCCTAGGACATTCAATACTAAATAGCGGGAAAATAATTATACCTTTCATTAAGCATGAAAATTGACCGTTTCTCCTTCAACAGCCGCTCTGACCCAATAAATATCTTCTTCACGTTGATATATGGTATGTTGATCAAGCTGTTGGTAAACGAACAGAACAGTCTCAGGTTCATCTTCTTCAAATAAAAACACTCCTCGCCAAGACATTTTGACAATAGCTTTCCAACTTGGATCCGAAGGCAAAGTTACAAAGAATACTTGTTCTGCTTGTGATGTCAAAATGAAAGGCTCATTCTCAACTCATTCATTATTTTTGTATAACATATAGTTAAAATTCACCAATGAAAACTGATATTGATCGACTTTACATCCACGCACTAGATCAACCCAATTACACTTTAACAATATGTACTTCAAACCGTGTGTGTATACAACTTCAATGATGTCTATCAATTGACCATAGTAATAACCAGAATCGACAATTGGACAACCAATGCCACTATTATGTGTTTCTTGTTTGTCATCAACATCATTAATGAGATATCGAAACCCATTAGCATCATTAGCTTTATAACGGTGAGCCGTTATAGATGGACCCTCATCCGATTGGATAAATTATTCAGTTAGCGTGGGGTCCCCTAACACCCTCATCTTACGAACCTACATAATTTATAAAATTCAATACTGATATATGCAGAAAGAAATTAGTATAATACTTCACTCATAATAAAAATCAATTTATAAATACATAATCCTTGAACCAATCATGAAATGACGCATAATGAGATTATTGAATTTTCAAATCAGTCGCACGATACATCTCTTCTTTTATCTCATTAATGTGTTTTCTGCAAATGATAATGAAATGTTTAAATGATCAACTTAAGCAAAAAAAAGATATAAAAGTTATACAAGCACATTGATAAGATACTTACTGCATTAATGGTGCAACTGATGGAGTATGGAACAAGATATATCGATGTGCTTGTATCCACTCGATGTTGTCCATATCAAATGTGGTTCCTCATCCAATTGGACCATCATGAATCTAAGAGGGCTTATCTAATTTTGTTTCAGCATCTGTAAGATATTCTGCACAAAAATTAGTACACTCATCCATCAAATAACTGTAGGATATTGATGCCTCCGGACGAGCTCTGTTGCATACAAATCTTTTCAATGTACTCAAATATCGTTCAATAGGATACATCCACCTGAATTGCACTAGACCAGTAGTCATTACTTCATCAGTTAGGTGCACTGTAAAGTGGACCATAACATCGAAAAATGGGGGGGAAGTTTTTCAAAGTTACAAAGCGTTAGAAAAATTTGGTCCTTCAAACTTTTTAAATCACTCATTCATTGATTTATTAAACAAAGCTGTCTAAAAAAATTACTCATCTCAATCAATGGCTGAAGAAAATTGGGGGATAAACAATCACAAATTGCGATTGGAATCAACTGCTGAAGTATTATGTGATTTTCATGACTTTTCATCCCTTGAAATGTCTTTCTCGTCAGATTCACACACTTTGAAATATTAGAAGAGTAACCATCATGCACCTTTACCATCTTCAAAATGGAAATAAATGTCTCTTTCTCCTTTGTGGTCATTGTATACTATGTAGCAGGCATATATTCCTTGTTTCCCTCAGCTAACTGTAAATGCAACTGTTCCCTTAAACCCATTTCTTCCAAATCACGGCATTCTTTATCATAGTCCATTGATTTTCCACTGACACCTAAAATGGTCCACAATATATTATCACAAACATTTTTTTCAATGTGCATGAAATCCAAATTATGCCTATGCATGTCAGTTTTCCAATACGAAAGACTATAAAAAATACTTTTATTTTTCCAATTGTGACTGTGCGGCCTACCCGCAGCACGAATATTGCGTACTGGAGGAGCCACCAAATCCTGAATTTCATATACCATGTGGATGTTTTCTTCCTCAATCTATGATAACATTTTGACTCATGTCATGATCTTTGGTGCTGGGTTGAACTCTCTAAAACCATCAAATGTCACTCTGTCATTTCTGAACCTATGTTGATGGGGGAGAAAACATCTGTGACCGATGTATTCCCATTTTTTGGAATGTTTAAGCCATACAGATTTTTTACTATTATTCCAACAAGGGCAAGAAAATTCCCCTTTCGTACTCCAGCCTGATAAATTTACATAAGCTGGGAAGTCATTGATTGTCCACAATAAAGCAGCCCACAGTTTGAACATTTCATTCGTTTCGCAGTCATAAGTCATCACACCATCTCCCCAAAATTCATTCAACCCATAAATCAATGGCTGAAGGTAAACATCAATCTTATCCCCTGGACATTTAGCTCCATTGATAAGAGTGGAAAGTAATAGAAATTGTTTCTTCATACAAATCCACGGAGGAAGATTATATGGAACTAACACCATGGGCCATGTGCTACGAGTTGCACCAACCATAGACTTGAATGGATTGAAACCATCTGCTTCCAATCCCAATCATACATTACGAACATCTTTAGAAAAGTCGGGATGTCTCTTATCAAAATCCTTCCATTCATGAGAGTCTGTCGGGTGGGTTAACATATCACTTTCATGAGCTCTTTCTGCATGCCATCTCATTAAATTAGAAACTTTAGATGGCATAAAAAATATTTTCAACCTCGGTTTAAGGGGAATGTAACGCATTTTCTTTACGGCAATCAGTTTCCCCTGTATTGCAATCTGACTTTGACGAGTCTTATTTCCCCTGTTCTCTTTCCACCTGGAAGCACCACAAACCATACAAATATCCAAATGGGCAGTTTCCTTTCTAAATAACATACAGTTGTTTCCACATGCATCTGTGGTCTCATATGTAAAACCTAAGTTCTCTGTCAACTTAAGAGCATGGTAATACGACTCGGTAATCTTAGCATCGACCGGAAGAACCTTTTTCAATAACACCAAAAGAATGTCGAATGATGTGTCTGACCAATTATTCAAAGTCTTAAAATGCAACAACTCCACGATAAACGACAGTTTATTGTAAGAAGTACATCCAGGATATAATTTTGTTTTCGCATCATCAAGTGCTTCATAAAACCTCCTCAAATCATGATCTGCACTATAGCGAAGATTTATCTCACCGGTCTCAATATTCTGGATGTCAATGCCTTCAGGATCACACCTGCATACCATTTTAGTAAGCATTTCATGCATTGGATCATTCATCCTTGCATCAACATCCATCTGAGCTGCATCCGTATTTTGAAAATGAAAATATTCTTCTCCATGACGAGTCCAACTCTTATAATTTTTTAGAAATCAATCAAAGAATAGGTGCTCCCTCACAGTATCTCGTGTGAATTGATATCTGTTAGAACATTTTCTACATGGAAAACTAATATAGTCACTTTCAAATCATCTGGTTAAGTCAATAAACTGCATAATTCCATTGAAATATTCTCTAGACATTAGATATTAAAGATCAATCCAACTCTTATCCATAATAATATCTGTATAACAAACATTTACACAAAAATTATTACATTTTCATTTTTCAAATCAACTATATATATTTAAAATAAATACTAATCATTTGTTTATGAACCATTGATAAAATAATAAAGTAAGTGAAAGCCCATGTCATACCTGATTGCGCTACAAACCTGGAAGGGAGCGGAGCCGAAGGCGGTGCTGCGAGGGAGAGGAGAGGCAGTGAAGGGGAGCCGGAGCCAAAGGCGGTGCAGCGAGGGAGGGGATGGGCGGCGGCGGTGTTGGGGAGCTGGAGGAGAGTAGGCGGTGAGGGGACGGGGGACGGGCAGCATGGGGGGGCTGTCCGGGGGGGGGCTGTCCGGGGTGCGGGGAGGGGCGTTCGGGGAGCGGGGGGGGGGGGGGGGCAGTCTGGGGTGCGGGGGGGGGGGATGTCCGGGGTGCGGGGGGGGGGGGATGTTGTTCGGGGTGTGGGGGGGGGGGGGGTTGTTCGGTGTGCGGGGAGGATGTCTTGGGTGTGGTGGGCTATCCAGAGTGTGGGGGGCGTTCGGGGTGTGGGGAGGCTGCCCGGTGTGCAGGGGGTTGTCCGGGGTATGGGGGGGGCTGTCCGGGGTGCAGGGGAAGTCCGGGGTGGGGTGGGAGGGCCGAGGGGGCGGAGGGCTGAGGGCAGAGGCTGGAGGGCAAAGGGGTAGGAGATGGAGGGGGAAAGGGTCGGAGGCTCGAGGGCGGAGGCCATAGGGTAGAGGGACGCCGTAGGGGAGCGAAGGATGGATGGAGGGTGGAGGGCGGCCGGAGCGGGAGGGACAAGGGCAGAGGGCGCACGGAGGGTGTAGGCCGACGAGGGAGGAGGGTAGAGGGTTGAAATGGGGACGGTGGGAGACGGTGCGCAGAGGGCGAGGCAGGGCGGCGGGGGATGGCACCCGGAGGGCGAGGCAGGGCAGTGGGGGATGGCGCGCTGGGAGGGCGACAATGGGGGGGGGGCGTGATCAAGGGCAACAGGGGAGGGGGATCTAGTTTGAGGGAAAGAGGCGGGGGGGGGGGTTCCGAAGCCCTTAATTATTTTTTACAAAGGGCAGCGACAGCCTTTGGCGGTCGCTAGTGTTAGGGGGCTTCAAAGCCCAATATTCTAGTAGTGCTCGTATGCCGGAGGCTACCGAATACAAGTGAAGATCTTGTTAGGTGATAGTGGGGATCTTATCAGAGTTTCACAGTGGTATAATATAGTATAGGTAAACGACAATAGCAGAAGAAGAAAAAAATAGTTGACAGTAGTATAAGACAATATAAATAATTGACACGTATAGAAAGAAAATATTTAACAATTTAATAAAAGAGGACAATGAAATATTATACAATAGATGAATTAATTTCATGGTGATGATATATACTAAAACTAGTAAACAACAAAACATGCTTGACAACCCATTACAACAAAGAAAAGATAGAAAATCCCCACAGTTGATCACCTTGAGCATCCCAAGCACTAACTCAGTCCTTTTCTCCTAACTCCTAGACACAAATAGCACAAAAAAACAATCTATCATCATCTATAGTCATGAGAACAAGAAAAGTCTACTCTAGTACCCCAATGCAATGGCGTCCTGAGTAGGGTGTGAGATATAAATCTTAGTAGGTCGTCACCACTGGTCTCTAACCCAATCCAGACAATGAATTCTAAATTAAAAAGTGTGCAATATAATAAAATAGTGTATGATATCAGTTAAAACTATCAACTTGGTCTGGGTTCCTAAATAGACAACCTTCCCACACTACATGCTTCGGCCTAAGTCAAAAATCTAAAATTATTACTTTAAAGAAGTAATATGTATATTTATATATAAAAAGGCTAGAAAACTGATGGAAAACAAAAAAGGAAACATACCCAAAATCCAGTTCATTAACTTCAGGTCTAATATATGTAACAACAAAGAGTGTCATATGGGGTCATAATGGTGTTACAAACTATAAGGGAAACCAAACATCCTCTTTATTATCATTATTTTTGTGTTGTAGATTCGGAGTCCAAGCCCATCCCAAAAGATATCATTTCGGTACATCCATCAAATTACCCAATACCCACAAGCCCTTCCATGGAAATCTTTTGAATGGCCATGTATTACATGGGGAATGTATTTACCATGAGCTCATCCCGGTATCACAAAGCAGGGTTTGAGTATCACCCAAGGCTTAGAAAAGAAACTTTTCAAATGATTTTATCCTCGATAATCCCTTTGGGAACCGGTATCACTCAAATGTATTTAGAAATCCTAGGGATACTAAAGAGAGTCCTTATTATTAATATGTTCAAGTTATAGAGTCAAATTATGAGCATGTCCAAAAAGGTATCGCTTTAGTACATCCTTCAAATTATGTAATAGCACTGATCTTGCCCATGGGAATCTTTTGAAAGACCAAATATCTCTCAGAGCCTGGCATTACCATGAACTCATCTCGGTATCACACGAAAGGGGTCGAGTATCACCTGAGTCTTGGTGTATCCTCTTTTCCAATAAATCCATCCTCGATAATCACTTTGGGAACAGGTATCAATCATAGTTATTTAGAAATCCCAGGGAAACCAAACAAAAACTTCATTGTCTCAAGCGAATAAGTTTATAATTTAGGTAAAACCACTAGAATATGGAATCACACTTTGGAACTTGCATATACAATAGAATATAAACAAAAAAATATGGACCAAGACTTCTAAAATTATATTTAATGATTTACATTAAGTAGTAAAATCTTACCAACTTGTTCAAGAAGGTAATTCAAATCAAACAATCCTATTAAATTTATAACTTAATGAACAATCAAAGATTTCATTTAGGTGGGGCACACCCAAAAGGGGTGGCCAAGAGGGAAGGAGAACACCCCAGATAGGTTTCACCATAATTGATGGGCACAACAGCTCTGTTGAACAAACAAGACAATTTAATAACTGATAACTTTTCATCACTGGAATGTTTTAATGAACTTCACAAAGATGTGAAATGACATAAGCGATTAATTAAAGATGAGAGGGTAGATGCACTATCTTGGTCATCCTAATTAAAAGTTGATTCACACACTTAGGAGGTGTCTTGGGTCTTCTATAATTTTTCAAAGAAGAAATGTCATTTATAAATAGACAAGAAGAGTTGTATACAAGAATTTAATATGACAATTATAATGTCAAGAATAAAGAGACATAATACATTCATGGAATGAAAGCATAAAAATCTGCTACTAGATTATTATCTGGAAGACAGCTCACTTGCATTGGAGGTCTTCTATTTGAAAAAATGTCATTATTTTAACAAAAAATTCATTTAGTGATACATAAAATTTATATTAAAACTCTAGAATCACTAAACAAATGAAATAAGCAGAGAAACTAAAAAATATCATAAATCATCATGGTGAGTTTTCATAGACAGTGCTCCTCCATTTCATGGGGTTTTATTATAAAATCATAATTTCTTATCAAGAAATCATTTATCACATTTAACACTTCTCTCAAAAATAACAATCAATTCGCATTAAAAAGGAATTTAATTTTTAATTTACTGCATTAAGTAAAAAACTCATAAAAGTGTAATAATAAAATGATTTATGATTTAAATTAATGCATTCGTTAAATAAAAAGGAAACGGAATTGGAACCTACCTCATATACAACCAAACCGTCCACTTCGGCTCTTGGAGCTTTCTAAATAAAAGGTGATGTTCCCTCATTGATCATATGCACCTTCACATATATATAAGGACATCTAACCCCTATGAACATATTCACATGGCCTATGAATAAGTTCAAGGGGATTCTAACATATATTCTTATATAAACACACCCTTCTCCGCTCACCTTTGCATGATTTTTTATATATATACATGGGAACACCTTGCCATATACGTGTATAATCACAGCCAAAGATGATTATAAAAGTAACAGGGGAACCCACACACACACACACACACACACACATATATATATATATATACATACATATGCACACGTAGGAAAGTCTCCCATGACTTGGCAACTCGAAATCACATAAAATAACCCAACACACTACGTAAAAATTAAAAAAACCCATATAAAATATAAAGACACTAAAATAAGTAGTTTGAAAACCAACAATGGGCATAAAACATCCCACAGGTGTCGAGGAAGAAACAAAATGAGATGAACAACACGAAACTATCCAACACCCTACCAACAACATAATAGTGAGTCAAAAACCGAGAAATCCCAAAAATTAACAAGTGAGAAACAATGAAGGACATGAAAACCTTACCCCAAAATCAATAATATAGACCAAAACCCCCCTAACAGCATCACCTTTGGTAGTGGTTGTTGGAACATACACCAACACATCCTGATAGAGATTCTGCATGACCTAAGATCTAAAGAAAACCAGAATAACCACTAACCCAAAACCTATGGTTCAGAAGAATTTCAACTGGGTGCCAAAAGAGATTAAAATCATCAAAGCGATGAAGGAGAACATAGAATATGTCATTACCTTATCGATTCGATCAATAATTGTGAAGGATTCAAGATGAAAGCCAATGCGGATAGGGGCCACTAGAGGGGGTCACGCATGCGCTATATGCATCCGGTGAGTTGGTCACACCACATCGTAGAGGGGGTTTCCTAATGAGATGTCATGTAGAGGGAGGTCAAGACATGGAGGGTACTGCAGGGAGGGGAACTCACACCTTGGGAGGTCACAGCTAGGAAGAGGGGAGTGCGCCTGGTGCATGTTTCACTTCATAAGGAAAGAAGGGGGTGATGCATGCCCCCTTTAGGTTTTCTAAAAACTGAAACAAAACCCAAACAACATAATTTAAAACTAAATAAAAAACAATAAAAAATTAATTAAAATAATAATTAATGTTGATAATTATAATAATAAGAGTAATCATAATAATAAATTAATTTTTATTTTTATTAATACCATTATTATTATTATTTCACGATTTAATTAAAATTTAAATTAATTTCCATTTAAAAATTAATTTAATTAATTAAATTACATTAATTAAAATACACATTGCAATGTCAACTCATGGAAAGAAAAAAGGATCTGAAGCTTGGTTTTAAAAATACACGGCCCACCTCACAGAAAAATTTAATTTCCTACGCTTTTTAATCTGGTTCAAAACACAAAATGTTACAAAGTCTTTTTCCAAAGGATGTACATTTTTAAAATTTAAAAAATGTTAAATGAATGTTTTATTTTAACTTATTGGGAATGAATATAATTCAATACCATAATGACCACTCAATGCTTTGAAGATTCATTTTCATGATTCCATGATTATTTTCAAAGAAAATATTTCCCATAATGTTTTCAATGAAAATATATTTTCAATAAGTGATTTCAAAATGGAAAGGATATTTTACCCAATAGTGTTTTAATGTTTATTTAATGGTATTTATATTCATCACATACAAAAACCCTTGATATCATATATCCTTTATAAGGGATATTATAAAGGATACCATTCTTACTCTATATTGATATGTTTTATGTTTATGATGATAAATTTTTTAGAAAACTTGTTCCTTTTATAGGTGTTATACTATGATGATGGGATTTAATTTTTATAAAACCCATTTGATTTCCATGGGTTATGATATGATAAAATATTTATGAAACCCATTTCTTTTTCTGGGTTCTGATATGATGAATGTTTTGTTATATTGTGTCACACATATATATGAGTTTCATTATATGATCGGTGGGACATGAATCTCCTTACAATTAATTGTGTAAAGATGGATAAATCACGAGGTAAATAATTTTAGGCATGTACATGGTTTTCATGTCCATAATTATATCCATGGATCTGTTTCTTATGAACCTATGTTTATGAATGGACCTAGTTTTCATGTCCATAAGTTAATGCGTGGACCTAGATTTTATGTCCATATGATTATTCATGGATTTTGTTTCAAATTCATAAGATTATGTGAGGGCCTAATTTCATATCTTTAACTTAAAGAGTGAACATATTTCCATTTATAAATGTTCAAAAATTTATAATCTCTTGTGTATTCCACAAAATAATGTTGTATGCCTATATTATGCTCTCATGGATCATGTTTGTTGATTCCTTTATGATTCATGTCTTATGAACTACCAAACATTATGGCATGATTAATAATATGATATTTGAAATATAGGGTATGTTTTCTTCAAATATAAGGATCATATTCACATAACCTTAAAATCATGTAATACTCAAGTGATCATTGATGTCTCCCGTATTTCCCTTACTTGGATTCTGATGTCACCCTTTCTTATGTTTCTCTTTCCCTGGGCTATGATGAAATGTTTTATAAATGATATGTCTAATAAGGTTTCTATTTATGAATAACTAAGTAGGAGATGATGTAGATATCTTACGATCATGTTTTAATTATATCTAAGTTTGGAAATATAATAAACTAATATGATTATTATGTAGATCATTATGTAATGTATTGAATATTCATATATTAATGTATAATATCTACGTATGTAAGGTATGGGTCACTATAGTTAGTATCATAGAGTAGATTACTCAAAAGTTTTAAATTTGGGTGAGAAAACATTATTGATAACCATAGGGATAAGTATATATCGTGGGAAAACATCCTAATTCATTAGTAAGTAATATATTATGTTATTTAGTTAGGAATACATCCACATGTACATGGTTTTGTAAATAATTCATCTAGGGGTAATAACCCTGAAAATATTTTTTTTGAGTATATCTCAATCATCATTCTAGTTCTTGAGGTGTATTCACTTACAGAACATGTGGTATGAAACTCTTAAGGGGTATTCCTAGGTTAATTCGTGTTTCCATTACGAATCATTATAAAGGGTTTGAGTATATGATTATTATAGATGGAAAAGGTTAGACCGATGGTTTAATATATTGAAAAGTGTGTTTAATGATTTAGATATCATTTTAATCATTTTCAAACGATTTTTTTGTTTTCCACTATGATTATTTTTCTCACACTATGATTTATAGTTATTGTCAAAGATGGGAACAATATTGTATCGGGTTAGTGTTGAATGTGATAGATATTGAGATTATGAGAAACCAAATGGATTGATGAATGGAGTGATGGATATTGTGATTATTCCTAATAAGTTTTCATGATATATTATTAATAACGTGAACCTTAACCAACTCTAGGACTCATAAAAGAATAGAATGATATATTTTTTTGAGAGCTCAGGTGGTGGAGATCGTAGAGGAAAGAAGATTCAGTTTCTTAAATGTGAAGAATGTGTGAATAAGAACTATAAGGAATTTCTTGAAGGAATAAGAATATTTTTTTATGGGGAGAATAAGGGAATATAGAATGTAATTTCCATGTAAAATAAAGAGTGTTATGATGCATTATAAATTTTATTCTAAGGTACCATTTTTAGTTAAATTACTAATGTGCGAGGAATATGGTAATTATCTTAATTAATTGCCAAATTCATGAGTTAAATACAAGCTCATAGATGTGCTTATGTTACATAGATACTTAATGTTGAATGATATAATTATTTATGTATTGGAATTTTGTAATTATGTTGAAAATTTATTTTTTATATTGATATTCTTGTTATAAGTTCCTTGAATTATACGAGGATTTTTCAACAGAGGTTTTTCTTAAAGGATTTTCTAGGATGTTTTGAATTTAAATGATGATAGGGAAAAGTGATTTAATGGTAAGAGGATATTTTTAGGAAATGCATAACTAAGAAAACATAGATATTAATATGTATATGATGATGATATAATAATGTGATAAAAGAGAAGTTTGATAATGAAAATGTAAATGGGGTGTTATTTATGAATTTGGAATTGATTGAGGATTTGATGACAATGTGGATAATGTTATCATTATTAGATTTTACATGAATTTTTTATTTATAAAATATGTTCAACAAACTATGATTTTAATTAAGGATTAGGAGAGATTTAATTTCTGAAATAATGTATTTTTTCATTATAGTTTTTTGGTAATTCGGGTTGTTACCATTTTTTTATGAATATATATGATCAATGTATTCATATATTTGGTATATGATGCAAAAATCTATATTAGGTAGTTTAAGGGATTAATGTTATGTTTATTTTAGAAATTTAGTAATATTCATTCTAAATTATTGTTTTATTTTTTTTCCCGACATATTTTGGATGGATTTTATGGTTAATTATTTATAAAATAGTATAAGTTGATCTTTGTATGAGGTTTTTGAGATTAAATTATAGTTTTTTACTCATTTGATAACTTGTTCTATCCATTTTTGTTTTGATAAATATATATAGGATTAAAGAATTACTTTATGTAACTTATGATTCATTCGATGTTCTTGAGGCATGAAAAACACATCTCAAATATCCATTCTATAGTATGACATATGAAGTTTAAATTGATTAATGCATAACCAAATGATGAGATTTTTCTTATGAAATTAAAAGAAACTAAGAAATTTAATTTTCTATAATTTTTAACTAGAAAATAATGATTGACCCAAATATATAAAAAATTCCTTAAAATAAAAACATAATCCTTTAACCTTCCTTTTCAAGGAATCAATTACCTTTTAACTCATTATTGATTTATAGTTTGATAGTGGTTAATGTTCTCATGACCAGGTCCTCTATCACTCTCTATCAATCCTTAGGAATTAGTTTTCTAATTAATATCCATATTTTTGCATCAATGTTCTCATATTTTGAAACCTCTAATTGTTTTTTTCATATGAACTTCATAATTCCATTTCCCTTATTAAATAAGAAGTTTTATTAACCCCGTTTATATTGTGGGTTTCAACAAAAGAATTTTTAAATACCACAAATTTGATTACCGAGAACAAGTTCAAATTATAAGAGAAAATTTTATTTAAGGGGGGGAATAATGTGACAAAAAATATTTTATATAAATTTTATCTTTAAATAATTTTATTTATTTGAAATATTATGTTACACGTAACACCAAGTTTAATGAAACCATGATATACTATTGAAGTATTATGTAATTAACATTATAACCTGGCCATTAAAATTTGAAGGTAAGAGTATGATCGATTACATTATGAAATTAATAAAAATTTTCTACTCAACATAAGTGTATTTATTAATTATTTTTAAATAATCACTTAAATTCTATTAAATCCATTTTTTTTCAAAAACATTTTTTCTTCAAAAAATGGGTTTTAATGTTTTTTGGGTGTAAATAAATTTACTAAAATTTAATTACATTTTCTATTTTTTATTTCAAAAAATGTTATAAATTTATAAATTAAAATACTAAAAAAAATTGGGTTAAATTTTTTTGTATTTTTCTAAAAAGAATTATTTATTAGTGAATAGTGAAAATACTAATTTTTGTAAAACATTCATTTTATTTTCATTAAAAAGTATCATTATTACTTTGAATTTTATATAAAAGTAACATAATTATTATTTAATTATCTATAGTCAAATTAAGTTTATATTAATCATTATTATGCCTTATTTTGGTATAAGTACATTTTTGGGCTAAAAAACACATATTTTTAATAACTATTTTTTCATTGAGTTTTACATATTTATATCCAATATAATTTCTACAACTTATAGAAATTGAATCATGAAAAATAGAGTCCGTATTTTTAATCTGGGGGTACAAATTTTTTAAATACGGCCCTTTATTTTTGGACATTATGAATAGTAACATTAGTAATTTTGTTACCATGACATAGCGAAAGTTAGATAATTAAGGTTAAACATTAAATAATAAAGACTATAAAATGACCCTCACACATTCCATAATTTTATTTTATGAGTATATCTCATCCATAATCATCTAAAATTTTAATATAAGTCCTCTTTGTTCCATTTGGACATGATTTTGACCATTATAATATTTAAGTGAATATAAATCCAAAAATGTCACACTCTTTTAAAAAATATAATATTTTTGAATATAGGGATGAACCGATGGAATATTCTGATATAAATAATCATTCTTAACATAAATTACTTTTTTTATCATATTAATTTATTTTTTATTTTTATTGAATAAATTATAAATATAAAAGTTCCCACAACATTGGCAATTAATTATTCAATTAATTGATAAATAAAATAAATTATTTTAAAAATTCTAAAAGTAATATGATTTAAATGAATATGTGTATCCAATATTTTTTTATATAAACATGAAATTTTATATAGGTTTGGTTTCTTTTTATTTTAATTGCATTATTGTCATGTATTTTTAAAATTCAAATTAAATGAATAGTTCCAAATTTGATATTAATGTTATTTTATAACAAATAATATTTTATTAAATGATTTAAAATTACTAAAAATATTATCCTCAAAAAATTATATAGTATATGGTTTATGAAATAAATAATGGTCTATTTATGGGCCATTTTTTAATTTGTAGTATCTATATTAAACCCTTAATTGTAAAAAACATTGATATCACTGTAAGTGTCAAATGAGTTAACAAAGTGTTAAAGAAAAAATATGTGGATAAAAATATGATCCAAACATGGAAAAATTTTATGGGCTAAGATAACTTCTACTTATAATTACCTTATATTTTAATATAATCCTTTTGGATCCATCTGGACATAAAATTAATTTATATTATTGAATCTTTTGAAATATATCAAAAGTTCCCCTTTACTCAATTATAAAATGGAAACCTTGATTTTTCTTATTTACACCATTCTAAGCCTTTTATCATTAACATATACTATAAAAAAACACTTATAAATTTCCTTACACACATTATGGATTTTATGGTCTTCTCAAAAGACCAACACAAGGATCCTTAAGAAGTTATCTAAAGGAGTTATTTCAAAGAAGAGGTAATTGCATTAACCAATAAATTTAGTTTTACTTCTTATTTACATCCTATAAATATATTTTACTTATCATAAAATAATAAAATAATTATAAAAATTTACTAAAATTTTATTATGATTATTAAATAACCATTATCAACAATCATTCTCATCAAATACAAAGCGAAAGTACCGCTCGTGCGTATGTACGACTAACTGTCTCCACACAATGATACAATTAATTTTGCACCACCATATTTAATTAATGGTTATTAAGATAGGATTAATTTATTATATATGATAATTATTAAATAATTATAAATCTATAACTATAATATCATGACTAAATTCTCACCATCCAATCTGTTTTGAAAATGATTACATCTGTTATGCGTACTTGTGGATTACAGACTCCTCTAAGCAATGTTATTTGTTTTTCATTTTCACTTTACATGGATGGTAATAAAGATATATATAATGAAAAAATATATTATATATTATATAATAATGACTATTTATGTTTCATTTATTATATTCCTTTCAATATTTCTATCCATTAAAAAATGGATACAATATTCGTCTGTACCTACAACCTACTATTTCAATGAAAAGTGTATGTCTTTTTTATCTGTAATTATTTTTGATTAGTTTCATTATGTAGATCATATATATATATATATAATATTTATATCATGATTAACATTCATTATATTATTTAACCATGATTAATGTACGAAATCCCAAACCACCAATCCAAAACATACATGAAAAATGAATTAGATATCACCCAAAACAGTGATTTTAATAAATAAATGTGAATAAAAGAGTGATAAAAGGTTAGAAGTAAATCATACATTGTATTATATATATATCATTATTTTTTTAATATATTTATAATAAAAATATTTTTATTATAAAATATTTTTGAATGCGTATGAATGAAGTCGGACCTGGGGTAAGGGGTTTCTATCTCACTTTTATTTCTGTGAGACATAAGTAATCTTCACCACTTATTTCTTTTAGGTGATGTATATACTTACCATTAATTTTACTTATGATTTTTAAAGTTAAATTTATAGGGATTTAAATATACAAATAAGTTTATTTCGTTCATGGGGCTTATGATTTAATTGTTTCATAATAGGTAATGGGTTTTATGTTACAATCTCATTGATTGTCAAGATTATTTATGATTACATCTATAATGATTAATTATTATGATATAACTCTAAATAAACTAATGAATTTTATTATACTGAGGTTATTTCTTTAGAATAATTTTTTTTAATTTCATTTTTCTCACCTTAAGTACTCAAGAGACCAAAAATTTGTTTCTATGAAAAATTTACTTCATTTCTCACTTTTCCAAAAAAAATATTTTTATTCCATATAATTTTTTCTAATTTTTTTTAAATACTGTTTTTAATATCCTCATATAATTGATTAATTCCATTTTTATCCATGATTTAATTTTTTTCAAAATGGTTGAAAAATGAATGTTCGTTTCATTTTCTAAACAAGTTATTTTTAAGTTTTTTACAAAAACAGAAAGAAATTTTTTCCTTTAAATTATATGTAATGGATGGAATTTTCCACTTTCATGATTGCACAATGATTTTATACCTAATTTATATTTGTCCATTTTTTTTCAAAGAAAATTTATTCCAAATTATTTTAAAAATATTTTTTTAAAGAAGTGATTTCAATATAGATTGGTTATTTTCATCTATAATTTTCTAATGATATTTTAATATTTATTTTATTCATTAAAGATAAAAACGCTTGATAACACATATGATTTACTAAGGAAATTATAAAAGGATTCCATCCATTTTCATTATCTATAATATTTATGTTTATGATGATAACATGATTATAAAAGCCATTCCTTTTCTGCAGTTTATACTATGATGAAGTGAGGAAATTTTTATGAACCCCACTTCTTTTACATTGGTTATGTTATGATGAACTATTTATGAAAACCATTTATTTTCATGGGTTTGGATATTATGAATGTTTTACGATATTATAGAAAAAATAATTATTATTTTCATTATGTGATGGGCGTGACATATATCTCCCTCCAATGTATTGTATAAATTGTATAACTCCTAGGGTAAAAAAGTTTATTTGGGTACCTTTTTCATGTGTGTTAGTTTGTGTGTGGATATAATTTTCATGTCCATAATTTTATGCATCTACCTGTTTTTCATATCTATATGTTTATGCATGGAAATGGATTTTATGTTCATAATATTATGTGTGTACATAGTTTCATGCCCATAATTTTACACAAGGGCCTAATTCCATTTTCTTAACTTAATGAATGAACCTATTTTTATTTATACCTATTCATATAGTTATAAGTGATATTTATGCCATATGAATATTTCTTAAGCCTTTTCATTCTATCATGGATCATTCTCTTTAATTCCTCTATCATTCATGTCTTCTGAACATACATTCTTTATGTCATGATTCAAGATTTTTATATTTTATATAAAGTGTAGAAACCCTGACCACAGTCAACCGGATCCAGTGATTCCTTTGAAACATTTGCATAAGATACATGTAATTTTATCCCAAATGACTGAATATTGAAGTATTCTGGGTAAACAAGATAGATACATGATTCCCATATTATATTTTTATACAGAAATAATAAAATATTTTTTTTCAGGAATGTCATTACTCCCTCTAGAATATTATTTCATATCTTTTCCAATATTCTTAAATGATTCATGGGAAAGGAAAAAAATATAAGGGTGAGCTTAAATGTTCATTAAGGGTTATGTTCAGTAGAAGCTATAATGAAATAATGATCATAATCAACACGGAAAAATAAATAAGTAAAAAACTCGTTTTATTTAAATAAATTGACTATCATAATCAATATGGAAAGTTGAATCACTAAAAACACAAGTCATATAATCAATAACATGAATGTCATAACTGGATAAGGCATAATTAATATGGAAATGTAAATAACTGAAAAAACATGTAGTTTAATCAATAAAATAAAAATAAAATACATCAATAGATAATATCATAGTGAAAATATTATTGATAACAATAAATGAATTTGTAATGAAGGATATACATAATTCTTAGGCATTATGATCTCAATAATTGTGATACCTCTACCATTATTAACTTTCATAATATAGATTAAAATATAGGTAAAAACCCATTAAATTCTAGCTTATTTATTTGTCTTTTGATAACTACCAATGAATCATGGGGCTATATAATATTGGGTCTCATCCATCTCTTCAAGTCCAAAGCATTCCTTATATATAGAATAACTGATTTAATTAATGAATCATAATCCCTTATCATCAAATATCTATATTAAGGAAAGGATACAAATTTATCAATATTTCCCCCATTAATCAAATAACATTCATAAAAACATAGTTTTTAAAAATGGAATATGGTTTATGTAATAAACATATCCATGATAATTAATATGGATATTTAGTTTAACTTTAATGTTTAATGATTATAGGAAGGTGAATATTTTAAGGGAATGTTAATTACTATAAAATATTCAATAATGTTAATGTTAATTATTTCCCTAGTCAAAATGATCATAAACCATCCATATAATGAATAAAGATGGTATCCATAAAAAATATACTCATTGTATTAAAAATAAATATTTATTTTCAATAAATAATATAAATAAAAAAATATCTTTAAAACCATTTTTTGAGGAAAATATACTTTTCATTTTAAAAATCACTTTTTAAAGAAAAAAATTGAAAATAATTTTATTTGAAAATAACTATAAAAAAATAATAATATCTAGGGTATTATGAAAAAATTACTTTAGAAATAACCATTTAAACATAAAAAGGTTGATTCAAAGAAATGCTGGTTATGAATACAGGTAATTCCATACATGACATACAAGTTAAAAAGAACATTCTTTTCTATTGTACAATGATTAGAAAAGTACCTTGTAAGCAAAACTACAAGAATATTTTTCTCAAAAAAATTTCAAAAAGAAAAAAAAGGTTATTTTTTTAAAATAAATAATTTTTACAATATTAAATGATTTTTTTAAAAAACTATTTGAAATCATGGTTTGGGAATAAAATAAACTTCCAACTAAAGAGAGTAATGATGTTGGATTTTATTAAAAACTTTTTCGGAAGTTTTTTAAATAATAAATAGTTTAAAAATAGAGATATTACATGAAAATTTCATTAATAATCATATGATAATAAAATTTAAAGGTTTTAATTGAAAATAATGAAATAATTCCCCTAAACATAAATTAAACAATGAACAATCTCAATTTGAATTCCACTGTGGAATAAAGCCTTTCAATGTTCATATTGCCGATGTAATAATTGATCAATGAATTGATTACATGTATCTGCTGTAAACCCACATTAAAATGTCAAAATAAAATATATGATGATAATAATTCATTATACAAATAATCTTAGAATATCAATGACAAATAAGAAGTGATGTAACCCTATGAAAAGAAATTGAGTTAAGAAATTATTTACCAGTTTTTTATTTTAAGTCAAATCCCCTTGGATGAAAAAATTAAAATAAAAACATAAAATACAAAGAATTATTAAAAAATCATTATATAAAATGACAATGGTAAATATAAACACAATATCTCAATGAAATGAAATTGAGATGAAATCCTTTACCTCACATTTCCTTTTGGTTAAACAAGGTTTAACATATTGTATGGTGGTTTTAATAATTTTATTATATTTTAATATAACCATGTTAATATTTATAATATAATATATGATACGTTTATAACATATTATCACATGTTCATTAATTAACATTGATTTTTTTCAATTTTTTCAGGTGTAAATCACATTGTTTTATCATGCATGTTTTGTTATGAATGTTATGTTTTTGTGAATATAATGTAGTTCTATCATATCAAGATTATTAATAATGAAATAATTATCATATTTATAAATCAATTATAATAACAAAACTAATCATGAAAAATGGTTATGAAAAATGGGCAATGTTACCATCATGGAGACGGTACGTCGTACGTACACATGAGTATGGCTTCCATTTTTCAATGATCATTATGGAAGGGAGTTAAGTATTTTTTATATTTATTTAATTACAGTTATATAATAAATATTATTTTATATAATTATATATATTATATATGTGTTTTGGTGATGAAAATATATCTTCATCACTCTGTGAAATTCGTAGTCTACTTGTACGTGAATGATGTTGTCATCTTTAAGTGAGTGAAAATGTAAGAAATAAAATGATATGTTAACATTTAAGAATGAAATATATGTCATTAATATGATAATTATTTCAATTATATCACATATAATCATTAACATTATTCTTATCACTTTCCTTTTAAATCGTTAGTGAAAGATGAATCACATCGTTTCGCGAGGCGGTACTCCGTCGTACACACGATTAACATTGTCATTTCTCCTATGGTATAGACTGTAAAATGTTATAATTGATATAATGAATAAATATGTACAATTATTTTATAAATATAATTTATATAATTTATATATATAATCATACCCAACCTTGATAGGTGGTAATGGAAAAATGAATGACATTGGTTCCCAAGGAAGTTGCCTTTCATACACAAGAATAATGATTTTGTAACCCATTTGATGTCAGTGGAGGTGGTTGTAGGTCATGAAATTATTAAAAAAAATATTAGTATATTAAATATACTGAGTTTATTATATCATTATATTTTCATAATAATTTACGGAGTTGGATGAAAAAATAAAATAAAAATGCTCATTTAATAAATTTACCTCTTCATTGGGTATCCTCCTTAGGTTTTCACCAAAATCCTTTTTAGGATTAATTTATGCTCAATATAAGGATTATAAGATGATATGAGGTATGTGGGGAAGTTATTTGGTCAGGTATTGGGTGAACAAAAGTGGTTTCAATATGTGAATAAGAGGGTATATGGGTGTCCTTTTGTAATTGAGGTTTGAGGAACAATAGTGACTTTTTAAAAATACTCAATTTTATCTACTTTTTTATCATTCCAAAAGCTTCAAAAATGTTATGTTATTGAATATATAATATAAGAATTGTATATATGGCCATCCAATGGGTTATTTAAAAGTTTTTAGGTCATTTTACCCTTATATTTTAAGTTTAACCCCCTATAAATCTATTTATATCTTAACCGCAGTAATTAATTTATACTATTTTAAAATTCATTTTTTTTCATAAATTATGTATAAATTAATATAAATTATAAATAGTTCTAATTAAAAATATGGATTCCATTTTTAAAAATCCAATTTATGTAATTGGAAATTTTCAATTTAAAATTAATCCCACAGACGTGAATATAAATTGGTTTTTAAAGAGAAAATGTTGAAAAGTATAAAATGTTTTTACATAAAAAGATCAATAGGAAAAAAAATTTCATGAACTCAATTTGATAAATTTATATATAATTGAACTAATTTTACATTAAATACAATTTAAAATGCAATTAATTATTATAGATAACTTAGAAGAAAAGGTGTCTTTCCATTAAAATTCAGAATTTTCACTATTCATCAAAAAATGAATCATTTCATAAAAATCCAAAAAACTAACACTAAGATAATTTTGATATTATTATTTCAAAAATGAAGTTTATTTTTTAAAATAAATTTTATAAATTTAGTAAAAAATAATTTTAAATTTTGTCGGCAATGCTCAATTACATCTTCATTTAGAAAAAATATAGTTTTTCGTTAAACTTTTATTTTTATTTTAAACGGTTATTACATTATTTATAATCAGAAGATATACATAATTTTCATAATTTAGTTGGTATTATTCATATCCTTTAATTTAATTTCTAGTTTATAACTTCTATATTAAATAAAAATATTTGAATAACATGTCATGTTTCATTTAAACTTGGTGTTGTAAGCTTGTTTCCTTAATACATTGTGTTCTATGCGAAGCAAGCTAATATCTGTGTTGTATATAATGAAAGATAAACTCAATATTTAATTTAATGCATGAAAAAATATATTTTTAATATAATTAATTCTATTTAATGAATTGAACTTATTTAAAAATAAATATATCTGAAATTATCAAAGTGTTATATTTTCTTCTAAGCATGGTGTTATGTGGAATATAAATTGTAAAATAAAATGTTCTTATTTTATAATTACTTAGTGTTAATTCTTCCCCGAATTAAATAAATTTAATCCACCCAATATAAAATTTATTATGCTAATCAAGTGTTTTAAATTCTCAAAAAACCATTACAGAAAAACCCACATCATAAAATTGGTTAATAAAATATCCTATTAAAAAGAGTGATAGGGAAGTAAAAAGGTCATATATAATTACATATAAATAGGTTTATACATTGGAGAAAATTGGTGGAAATAGAATATGTGGAAATAAATGAAAACCATAAATAATTATATATAATGATAGTGGTCTTTGATTAAAAAAAGTGAATGATCAATGGAATGTTATAGACCCCAAAATCATAAATCAATGATGATTTACAATCCCATATGATTAATTTTATATGAATGTAATGGGATAAAAAAATTCATGATTATTTTCTAAAAATAATGAATTATTTTACTCTCTAATAATATACGGAAATTTACTTACTTGATAAATTTATAATTCATAAGCACTATTTCATCCATTGGTTGTTCTTTGATCAATTTCCTATTCATCACTAACTCCCTGAAATGAATATCCAAAAATGAGATTTTTATGTATGAAAAACTAAAATTCACTTTTATAAAATCATAAGGTTCACTAAAGAGTGAAAATTATTTCCATCTATCTCTAACTATTTTCCAAAACCAATATGGTTAGCATAAGTTTTCCAATGTGTATGATTTTTTGTATGGTTATTTAATATATTAGTCCTTAAACCCTTGTCCAAATATCAACTTAAACCATTTCATAAATGGTTAACCTTATGAAACTTCCAAAATATTAAGATATAAATGATTTATAAATAAGGTCAATAAATTTCCCAAATGAACTTATTATTAATCAACCAAATAAAATTAAATATCTCTTAATCATCATATAACAAACATGTGAATTCCATCATTATTTATTCTATTCAAAGATGATAATAAACTGAATTACCATAAAAACATTTTCAATAAATGAACTCATCCCTATTATTTAAATAAAACATAGATTATTCCATAAATTCCTTAAATACAAAAAATTTGTTAACTCCAACAATTATAGAATAAACCACTATTTCCAAAAATTGTTAATCAGTTCCATGGTATTTCAAACCATCCAATTTAATTTATCTACATAAATCATCTATTTATCAAACATAATTATCTCAAAATTAAGAACATATTAAGGGTTATATTTCCCTTAACCATGTGTTTTCCAAGAATTTATTCTTTCCCCAAAATCATTTTTCTTGGTCATTAGCATCATTCGACATACACTTTCTCATCCATAGTGTAAAGTTATTATAGTGAAATACTTATACATTTAAAAATTATTATAAATAGTAAATCATTGATAAAATACTCAAATGACATAATTCTTAAATCCAAAAAAGTAGCACTTTAATAATTTCACTTCTTATGTTGTACTATCATAAAATTTACCATGATCTATTTGTTAATTTTGATGTATTTTCGTGTGATGCTTGGGAAATTCATTTTCATACTATCCCATATCTATATATTTGAGAAAATTTTACCTTGGAACCCTTTTTTTCCCTTGAATTCATTATAATGGTTACCTTTTTCTCCATACCTGAAGAGAACCCTTTTCCTTTTAAGCATGTACCAAGGTTTTTACATTTAAAATTATCACATGGGGGGAAATCCTTCTTCCCCATATTCCCTTTATCCATAATTTTCTACATTTTCCTATTATTCAATTTCTTCTATTTAAAGATATAATTCTAAGATAATTCCATCTTTGTATTGTTAATATAAGGACTCGGACTTAAACATTACATAATCTATCAATTTCAACTATATTTCACATATTTGAATTCAAAATGATCTTTTCAGTTTATAGTTTTAGAAAGTTATGACATAACTCATACATACCAACCCCCAAACATATAAAGTGGGTACCACTAAAATATTTTCTTTTTCTTCCAAAACATAACATTTTTTAAACAAAATAATAACATTATTGCTTTGAAAAATATTCATAACATTTAACATGACTTCTTTATTCCTCTTACACATCCTTATAAACTGGGAAAAACATTGAAAAACATATAATGATCATAAAAATATCAGTAAGGGATCTAAAAATAATTAAAGAAACCATTATTCCATGGAAACTTATAAACATATGAAATCATTTCCACAAAGACATACTTCTCACCCATATATATATACGTTGGGAAACATGTTATTTCCATAAACCACTAGAGAAAATATATAAAACCATATAGGTATCTTGGTGAATTAATTAATTTTATTTTAACCCGCGTGGCTACCTTATGATTTTTAACTCCCATAGCTACCTTACATTGTAACCCTCACAGCTACCTTATGGTGTAACCATCGCAGTTAAACTTGGAGTAATCATAAGTCTAACCTCCAACTTAAACATACCCAATTCATTAGAGGGAAATATAGGTCCCAAACTTCATCATAAAAAATTCCAAATAACTAAAACATAATCATAAAAATTAATAATTTCATAGAAACATTCCATTTGAATTTGGTAAAAACTGTAATTTAAAATAGGGTTTATAAAGAAGAGTCCCTTACAAATACCATATCATTTAATCAAGAATTTATAAAATTAAATGAATATTTATATTCACTATTAATAAAAATAATACAAAATAATATAATATAATATAATTTTATAAATAGTTTTATCTAGAAAAAATCAATAAAGTATAAGGATATCCGAAAGAATGGAAATTGTGTTATGAATTCTCTTAGCTTGGGTTCTTCTTACATAATACTTATTTAAACCTATTATATAATGGTTAAAAGAGTTTTATTAATATTTTAAAAAAACATATTCATGCTTATAAAATCTTAAATGATAATTTTATAACATCATTCGACCCATTTATTAATAATATTTTGTTAATTCCATTGTTTCGGGTGTGTGCTTCACCGGATTTCCACGGTCGGTTGGTATAAGATTTTATTAAGAATGGAATACAAACTATAAAAGTGTAGAGAAATGTTTTTAATATGTATTCAAAATATTAATTGATTCCATAAATGATTTTTCTTTATTTGTCATGAGGTTGAATCATTATATAAATCATTAGTGATTTTCATTTAGATCATTTTGGCGGTTCTTTGATAATCACAAACATGTTTCATAATATACCATTAATTTGATGAATATAAGTTAATTAAAAAAATAATATAGGCCATATAATAAAAATTAAAATCTATTTTGACCATTAGAATGGTTTTAAACCCATCTTTGAAGAATGTAAATGAAATTTAAGACACATCGTCCATGATTTCGGTAAATCGACAAATCGTCGATGATGTTTTATTTTTAGAATAAGAGGGAGAGGAGATGAATAATGATGATGAGTTTTTTCATAAACAAGATAAAAATACATAATATATATAATAATTTATTTTTTAATCCTCTAGGATAATGTGAGTTTAATATAGTGTAATAAAAGAAAATAATTGAAAAGACAACATAACAAAATGAAAAATGATTTTTACCTCTTTATCTCTTCTCCTTGAGATCCTCCTTAAGGCCTTGGTTTTCTGACTTTTGGAGAGACTAGTAGGTCTAGTATGTATGTAAGATCCTTGGGAAGGGTATTGGGTAGAATTTAGGTACTGGTCAATTCTTGAGAGTTGTGAGAGGAATATGGGTGTTGGTGGAATTTATAGTGGAGGAGAGGAGGGGTTTACCATTATTTTAACCATTAGTTTAATATTTTTCATCAAGATAATGAATAGGCTTGATTCTTAAAACAAAAAATAGTAATTAGTTCTTGTGATTATGAACCACTATCCATTTAAATATCTATGAATCTAGTATGATGAAAAAATTCATTTATTTAGTATTATTCCAAAATTAGTGAATTTACCTATTCACCAAAAATTCACGTATTTTAGAAAAAACCCAAAAATTTACCCTAATCATTTTACGATGTTTATAATTAAAAAATAAACCTCATTTTATCAAAATAATTTTCTAAATATGAGAAAATTAATTTATAAATAAAATCATAATTTTTTCCAAAAATAACAATTTTAAAACTATAAATCATTTTTTATCACTTTGAAATATTAATCATGATCTCATTATCTTATAACCATTAGATTATAAAATAATAATACAATTTACTATTAATAAGGGTCATATTAATATTCATAAGGGTGTGTTACTATTCACGAAAAAATTAAGTTGGATCTTTCAGACTCCAAATAAAATACTGATCACAATCGTAGATGTCTATTTTTTCAAAATTCAAATAATAGAAGAAAAAAAATATATTTAACATCTATTTAACGACTATTTCCTTAAAATAAAGTTTCATTATGTAGAAAATTTGTGTTTTAGTAATTTCAATTTATTTTAGAAACCTTGGGGTGTTATATTCCTCCCACCTTCTAGAAATTGTGTCCTCCTAATTTTATTTACTTCTTTAACATGTGAGGGTACATTTCCCTTAAATAATTTTTATATTGCATCATTGATTCTTCAACCATGTGATTTCTCCAAAAAAACATTTACCCAGTAGATTACTTTATTCCAAAATATGTTTTCTCTATCATCATGTATCTGAATTAGTTTCTCTTCATAAGAAAGGTTCTCTTCCAGCTGAACTGTTTCAGGGCTTAAAACATGGGATGAATCTGAAACATACTTTCTCAACATAGAAACCTGAAAAACATTATGTACCTAAGATAAAATTGGGTGGAAAGGTTTTTGGTATGAAACTGGTCCAACGTTCCCCAAGATTTCGTAAGGTTCAATGAACCATGGACTCAGATTTCCTTTCTTACCAAACTGCAAAAAAATTTTCCATGGTGGTATTCTAAGAAAAACATGATCACCTACCTCAAAAGAAAAGTATTTCCTCCTATTATATGCATAACGTTTCTGCCTTCTCTGAGATATCCTCATGTGTTGTTGGATCATCTTCACATTCTCAGCCACTTCCTCTTCTAATTCTGGGCCCATCAACTTCTTTTCCCTGAATTCTTCTCAAAAAGCTAGAGTTTGACACTTCTTCCATATAATTCACCAAAATGTTCTATCTTTAAACTGGAATGGAAATTATTATTATAATAAAATTAAACTAAAGAAATATGATGATCCCAACCTCCCTGGTAATCAATTGAAAAATATCAATGAATATCCTCTAATTTTTTAATTATTCTCTCAGTCTATCCATCAGATTGAGACAGAAATATAGTGTTGAAATATAATTTGGTTCCCAATGACTTCTAAAGGCCTTTCCAAAATTTAGAAGTGAACATGAAATCATGGTCAGATAAAATTGAAAGAGGAACTCCATGTAACGTGAAAATTTTTTTGTGGTACAGCTGAGAAAGCTGATAAAAAAGACATAATATCTAAAAGAGAAAGAAAATGAGAATATTTAGTCAATCGATCAACAATAACCTAGATTGTATTGTTACCTCAATAAGTCTTTGTTAGTCCCATAATGAAGTCCAATAATATATTTTTCCATTTCCTCTCTTTCATTGAAAAAGGATGAAGCATACCCTTTGGTAACTCCTGCTCTTCCTTAACATGTTGACCTGTAAATCATTTCATGGTTGAATATGCAATATCACTTTTCATTCCATCCTTGTAGTAATACTTCCCAAGGGATCTATACATCTTTGTGCTCCCAGGATGAACTGAAAAGAGAGAACAATGAACTTCTCACAACAATTATTTCATCAGTTGAGAATCACAAGAAACTCATAATCTATTTCCAAATCATAGAACACAATATTTATCAATATTAAATTCTTGAAATGTAATTATTTTAACCAATTATAACTTTTTCTGTACCTCCCAGTCTTCCATCTACGCTTTCTTAATTCAGTTTGACAAATATAACTACACTAAAACCTATTGAAAATTAGAGGAATTTTCAACACTAATAACCTCTAATCCAAAATTCATTATATCATTTATCAAAGGCTCTTATTCCATCTCTAACATAGTTATTGATGCATGATGTTTTTGACTCATGGCATCTACAACATCGTTTGACTTTCCCAAATGGTAATTAATTGTTCAATCATAATCTTTATCAATTCAAGCCACCTTATCTACCTCATGTTTAATACCTTCTAATTGAATATATACTTTGGACTTTTATGGTCAGTATATTTTTCACATTTGTTTTCATATAAACAATTCCTCCATATTAACAAAGTAAAGAACCACATATGCTAATTCCAAATCATGTGTGGGATAATTTAACTCATGTGGTTTTAGTTTTCCTAAAAAATAAGTAATTACATGATCATTATGCATCACAACACAACCAAGTCCCTTTATTGAAGCATCGCGTTAGATTAAAAATCACCATTTTCAGAAGGTAGGGAAAAAATTGGAGCATTCACCAATCTTGATTTCATTTCTTGAAAAGAATCTTCATATTATTTTGTCTAGATAAATTTAACTTGTTTTCGAGTTAAACTAGTTAGTTGACTAGATAATCAAGAAATGTTTTCAATAAACCTCTAGTAATAGCCTACAAAACCAAGAATGTTATGAATCTCAGTTATATTTGTGGGTATTTTTCATTCTTAAAAAACTATCATTTTAGTAGGATCAATAGTCATTCCGTATTTAGAAACAATGTGACCAAGGAATGAAATTTATTACAGCCAAAATTCATAGTTTATGAATTTTCCATACAGTTTATTTTCCATTAAGGTTTTCAAAACAACCCTTATTTGTTTTTCATGATCCTATTTACTTATAAAATATATTATAATATAATTAATAAACAAAACCACAAACGAATCCAAAACTCATGAAATGTTATATTCATAAGATTCATGAATATAGTATGTGCATTAGTTTACCCAAATGTCATTCCATAAAATTAATAATTATCAAATTAGGTTCAACAAGATGTTTTGGGAATGTGATCCTCCATCACCTTCAACTGATGGTACTCAGATCTCAAGTCAATCTCAAAAAAATAATGAGCTCCCTAGAGATGATCAAACAAGTCATCGATGTAAGGAAAATGATACTTATTCATAATGGTAATGTTATTCAAAGCATTATAATCAATGAAAAGTCTCATGGGACCATCATTATTTTTAATGAACAAAACAGGATCTCCCCATGGTAATGTTCTAGGTTGAATGACGCCTTTATCAAGAAACTCTTGCAACTGATTTTTCAATTCAAGTTCCATTAGAGCCATTCAACAAGTTTGATTTGAAATTGTCTTAGAATCAGAAACTAAGTTAATTGTGAATTAAACATTTTTATCTGGTATAACACCGGGTAACTCATCAAGAGAAATATCAACATATTTCTTTACCACTAACACATAATTAATCTAAAATGTTCCCATATTTTCAACAATATGATCCAGATAACATTCATTTCCATATTTAAATAGTTTCTATACTTCCTGAAAAATAATAAATTTTATGGGTTCATTATTTTATTAAAAATTAAATTGTTTCTAAAAAATAATTAGCTCTATAATAAATCCTGTCATGATAACGAGAAAGACAATTCATACTCATAATGAGATCAATATATACTATGTTAAAAAAAATAAGGTTTGTAGGTAATGTATTTTCACATATAACAATAGGAATATTCTTAAAATTATTTTTGATGTAACATTTCCCCTGGTGTTTTAACAATATGCTCTAATCTCATTTTAGGGGGTGAGATTTCCAATTTTATAGAAAATTTCTCAGAAATAAAGGAATGTGTAGAAGCTGTATCAATCAAGACTTTTGAAAAAATTGAGTAAATAAACAAAGTTCCTGATACCACCTCATTGGATGAACTGACATCTACTGATGTAATCGCAATTGATCTCATTATACCTTTCTAATTATAGTTCATCTACATTCCATAACTTAGATCTTTCTTGTGGTTGGAATGTTCATAATGAATCATCTCTCCACATTTGAAACACAAAATAGTTTTCTTATCAAAATTGATCTTAAGATCATTTTCACAAAAATCTCAGGCCATATGTCCAAACTTTCCACATCGAAAAATCATCCCATTTTTTGTAAGACATTCCCTAGGGTGTTTTTACCACACTTTTCACAAACTAGAAACTGGAAATTCTTACCATAATATTTCTTTGATTTATTCTTACGTATCGCTTTCCATTTATACTTCTTCTTATTCTGTTTTTCTTCAAAGTACATGTGATCGTTAGAAAACTCCATTTCTACTCTCTCAGCACATCAGACCGGTTTTTTATAACTTTTGATTCACACTAGAGGCCAATTCCATTTGATAACATGTCTTCAATCTTGAGTAAAAATGGTTGGGTTTTTTTATCGAGATCCAGAATAAGATTTGGAGAATACCTCACCAGTTGAGAGAAGTTTTCTTCCTACACAACCAATAAATATTCCTCATTTTTCCTTAATTCATGTAATTTATTCTCCATCATTTTTTGAACCACCTTAAGAAAATATATTTCAAGGAAAATGATTTTAAATTCATCCCACTCTAAGGCTTCAATCTCCTCTTTATCTCTGATATTCTTTACCAATGGCCACCATTGATCAGCTTCACCTTCAAAATGATAAATGGAAAGACTAACATTTTTATTATATAAACATAAAATAACATCAAATTGATTTTCAAGGGCTCTAATCCATCCTTCAAAAACTACTGGTTCATAAGATCTACTGAAAGAAGTAGGGTGTTACCTCATAAAATTTTCCACTATCATCATGTTCCTTTGTGGTAGTTCTATTTGTTCTCTTGAATGGATCCCACCACCATTTACTATCTATTTCAGCTAATCCATTACAGTCACAAAGTTTTTGGTTCCAATCCTCATTATTCCCATTTTCATATTTTCAATGACATATTCCTCTTGGTTTCTTCCAATGTTATCTTCCATGTTTCCTCCATGGAAAACCATTTTGAGTAGACGTATCATATAGTAAGAATCATGGAATCATTAAATTCAATATCATTTCAACATAAACATAAGGTAAAAATTATGTATGGTGTTTTATTAACCTCATACTAAATCCTAAATTTCATTAAACTATGCTCTCATACCAACTATAAGGGCTCATCCTTAAACATTATATGATCTAACTATTTGAACTAGACTTCACTTCTTTACATTCAAAAATATTTATTCAGTTTATAGTTTTAGAATGTTTGTGCATAACTAATACATATGAAACCAAAATAATATAAAGTGGGTACCACTAAAATAATATCCATTTCATCCTAAACATAAAACATTAAACACAAAACAACAACATGATTTCTTTGGAAAATGATCATAACATTTAATTTGACTACATTATTTCTCTTACACATCCTTATATCCTATGAAAAAAATTTAAAAATATTTTATGAGAATAAAAATCATAGTTATGGATATAAAAAGAAGGAAATAAACCATTAGACCATGAAAACTTATAAAAATATGAAATCATTTTCACAAAGACAAAATCCTCACTCATATATACTTACTTTGCTAAACAAGAGATTTCAATAAAACATTACAGAAAATATATAAAACCATAAAGGTATCTTGGGGAATTACTTAATTATACTGTAACCCTTTCCATTACCTTATGATTGGTAACCCTCATGGCTATATTACAATGTAACCCTCACAGCTACCTTATGGGGTAACCATTGCAGTTACACTTGGAGTAACCATACGGTCGACCTCAAACTTACACATACCCAATCCATTGTGGGGAGATATAGGTCCCACCCTTCATCATAAAAAACTCCCAAGAACCAGAACATAATAATCAGACATGAATAATTTCATAGATAATATCCTTTTGTATTTGGTAAAAATTAAAATTTGAAAGATGGTTTTTAAAGAAGAGTCCCTTGTATATACCATATCATTGAATGAAGAATTAATAAAATGAAATGAATATATTTAATCACAATAAATACATATAATGAAACATAATATAATATAAATTCATTTAAAAAATTATCTTATCATGGCTAAATAAATTAAGTAGAAAGATAACCCAAAGAGTTTAAATTGGGTTATGAATTCCCTTACCTTGAGTTCATCTTACTTCAAACTTGTACAAAAATATTGTATAATGGTTAAAAGAGTGATATTTATATTTTAGATAATCCTATTCATGTTTATGTAATCTTATATGATCATTTTATAACATCATTCGACCCATTTATAAATAATATTTTGTAATTTCCATTGCTTCGGTTGCGTGTGTCACATGATTTCCAGGGTCAGTTGATAGATGTATTTCATATCAAATGGAAGAAAAACTCCATAAGTGGATTGAAATGGTGTAAATATTTCTCCATAATATTATATGTTTCTGTAAATAATTTTTTTTATATGGTATGAGGATGAATCATTAGATAAATCATTAGTGATATTTGTTTAGATCATTTTGGCGGTTCATCGATAATCACAAACATGTTTCATAATATTCCATTAATATTATACATATAAGTTAATTAAAATAAATAATAGAGGTCGTATAATAAAATTTAAAACTTATTTCTATCATTAAAAGGGTTTTACGACCATATTTTAAGGAATTATAGGAAATTGAAGACATATCATCGAATATATCGGTAAATCGACACATCATAGATGATGTTTTTATTTTTAGAATAAGAGGGAGAGTATAAGAAGAATAGTGATGAATTTTTTCACAAACCTGAGAACAATAAATAATATATATAATAATTGATCTTTAATTCTTCTTGGATAAGGGTATTGGAAGATAGTATAAAAAAAATTGAAAAGAAAACACAAGAAAATGAAAGAGGATTTTACCTCTTGGTCTCTCCTCCTTGAGATCCACCTTAGGACTTTTCGTTTCGGCATTTTGGTGAGAATAGAAGGCATTGGATGTGGGGAATATCCTTGGGAATTTTATTGGTCATAATTTAGACAATTCTCAAATCTTGAGCGGTGTGAGAGGAAGAGGGGTTGACGGTAGTATTTACAGCGGAGGAGAGAAGGTTTTTACCATTATTTTAATCATTAGTTTAATATTTTTCTTAACGACTATGTATAGTCTTGATTATTGCTACCAAAAGTATTAATATGTGAAGTGAGTTCAAACCAATGGAAATTTACATCATCCATGACTCAAGCATGATGCAAAAATTCAATTATTTAGAATTTTTCATAAATTATCGAATTTAACTATTCACTAAAAATTAAATTATGTTAGAAAAAACCCAAAAATTCTTCCATACCATTTTTTAACATGTAGAATTTAAAAATAAACTCCATTTTAGAAAAATAATTTTCTAAATATTAGAAAATATATTTTTCAATAAAATCATAATTTACTACAAATATAAAAAATTTAAAACTATAACTCATTTTATATCACCTTGAAAAGTCAATAAATATCTCATTATCTAATAACTGTATGAAAATAAAATAATAATACCTTTTACTATTCATAACGGTAATATTACTATTCATACTACTATTCAAAATGGTGTGTTACTATTCACCAAAAAATAAGTCTGTTCTATAAAACCCCAAAAAACTTACTGATCTCAACCATAAATATCTGTTTTTCAAAATTCAAATCCTAAATGTGGAAAAATTATAGTTAATGTCTAGTTTACAACTATATCTTTAGAAAAGTCTAATTATGTAGAAACTCGGTTTTTCATACATTTCAATTTATTTTTTAAACCTTGGGGTGTTACAATTAACACATGATTCTATTTCCTCATATAATGAGATTGTTTGGGGTACTAGTTCCCTTGAAAACATTGGATTATGTACCACAAATAAATGATCATTCTTAACCATTTGATTGTTTTAATTGATGTTTTTCTCATTCCTTCTTCGAGGTGACATCTCAAATGATGTTATAAACTAGATTAGATCATATGTCATGACCTATCCCCTGAGGCCTGTGCCATGACTACCCCATTCTCACCTTCCATAGGCCTGGGGTAGGCGACTAGAACCAAAAAGGCATATCCCAAAAGGGGAAGGCATTTATTTCCAACTTGTACACACAGATGTAGCCCATACTACAGAAAGTAAGCTGAAACTGGAACTGAAAACAAGTATAAGTACTACAGAAAGTAAAAGGGGTTGGAATACAAGTCCAACTTAAAGGAAAGTGCATCAAATAAGTGGAAGCTTCGATGGTCATCCTCCAAGGATCCTACCAAAAGATTAGGTACAACTCACTTTCAGATGTCAATGTAGCACACAACATCTATAGATACACCATTGAGCACCCTCTATCCTTGGCTCCCCAAGGTTCCTGGAAATGTTGTATGTTGTCTGAAAAAGACACAACATGTGTCGGCGAAGCCCATGAAAGGGTTAGTATAACAATATTCAGTAGGGACCCAGAGACCCCTAAACGTCTCTTTGAAATCCACGAAAGAAAATACCAAAAAGAAAGATCTCAATGTATAGAACAAAGGAAAAGACACATCACACACCAAGTATAAATTAAGTACATAAGTAAAGATGATTAGTCATAATGCCAGATCATTGAATTCTATTGATCGGCTCTACTCCAGATCTATGAAGGGTCATTCTTCTTCTGATCTATGAAGGATCGCTCTACTGCAGATCCATGAAGGGTCGCTCACATGCTGATCCACGGAGGGTCTCCCTCATACCAATCGATGAAGGGTTTCTTCGTTACTGATCCACGATGCATCTCTCTATTGTTGATCCATATCAGTTCTTTCAACTGTAGATCTATAAAGGGTCCCTCTCATTCTGATCCATGAATTGTCGCTCCATTGTGGATCCACAAAGGGTCTCTCTTCATTATTCACGTCATAGCGAGCCACTGGATTCCCGTACTTAGCACACACGATTCTGAGAGGATATTCTATTCAATCCAATGGTCGTACCTCAAACTTTATGAACTCCTACATAGAGTAAAAGAAATGACTATCTTGTCATTAGGGTCCCAACGCAACAGATGGCACATCGAATAGAAACCCAGTTTGTATGATATAAGCATTTTTTTTAAAAGCGCACTGGGGAATTGAGTCTGATCCAACCTGGTTGTGTTCCAACCAATACAAAAACCCATGTAGAGTATCTTAGTTGCTCCACCTTGCCGAAAGAGTCCTAAATCCACAAAATTATCATCAATAGAATGTACGTTTTGCAAGATAGGAATGTTTTATTAAAAACGGACCGACTGTGTCTGGGCCTGGCCGGACTCGGTCAGACTGACCTGACCAATCCTAGACTTGGGGCCTACATGACTAATCTTGTCTTCTTCGCTCATTAGTCCTCACTGGACCTGTCCCAAATTGGTTATGGGTCCAATCTTTCAGGTCACACAGTGACCCAAATTTATCCAGCCCAACCCATACCGGCCAGCCAATCAAATTCCAACACAGGCCGCCCGATGGCCTGGTCATCATCCCATAGCTCATTCAGACTCATTCGAGCCATTCGAGCAGCTTGGTCTGCTGGCCCAGCCATGCCCAGTGGGCCGGCTAGTTTGTCCTAGCCGGTCCGATGCAGTCCAGACTGGTTCGACCAATCTAGTTAGGGGCGCATGCGACTAGTCATCCTAGCCACCCCCTTCTGTCAAATGGGCCCTGCTGATGTGGGTTGCTCCTCCACTCTGTTCCAGGTGGCACCATGTCTCCAACACACTATTGTGGCCAATGGGTTGTGGCGTCCTACTGATCTGTCATGGTGCGTGCCATGTGTGCTGCTCCTACCTGTAAGCATCCCTTGCCACACTCCTATGGCTTATTGAGTCACAACTTTTTCCTGGCACACCATTATGGCGCGTCGACGATTCCTTCCCAAGACCACCAGGTTCGTACTGTTCATCTGTTCTCCAAGACATATGCACCTCCTACCTCCATGGGGTGTCATCTTCACTATAAAGGCCTTGAATTCTCCATCCCACCATTTGGAATGTTTGACCATGAAAAACACACAAGAACATGAAAGTTGGAGGGAATCATGCCTTGTTTGTGTCATCCAACACCCTCCACATTATTGGTGTATAATCAAAGGGAGGTTTGGGATTTCAACACATGAATCTACTATTCCATTCAAGTCCCTGAATTTAACCACCCTCCCGCATAACACACAATCCACATATCAACTTTTTGTGCATTGATCCACATTCTTTGTTTTAAAATGAACGATGGGGAAAGAACAGTAATCAATAAGAAAGAATAACACCTACCTGGATTGTTGGTTCTGATACTAACGATAGATGCGATTTGAGTCTTCATTGTCGATTCGTGATTCATTGGTGTTCGTCTCCACATTCTCCATTCTTCATTGGAGATAAATTCCACCATAGGATTGTTCGATAATATTCAGGGTTTAATTCTCAACTCCCAGTCACATTAGTTTAATAAAAAGAATCACATCATATCATTTCGGTTACACTTGGATGTTGTGTTGTTACACTTGAAAAATGATCCATTAATGATCCTCATTTAATGCAACTCATCTTTTCCTCGTCGAAACACAGTAATAACACCGTCCTCTACTCAACGGTGTAAAATAAAATAAAATAAATTTTACTAAGTTATTTTAATATTTTATGAAATGTCCAAAAATTTAATTTTCTGTCTAACCCTTATCAGTTGAAGTTATGTTCATTCTAGGTGAATCTTGGCATTCTGAGTTCAAAGGTGCCCGTAGATTTTTGATTCGATAACCGGGGTTAAAATTTATAAAAACCCTCTCACATGTTTACTTAAGTGAACTAAATAAAAATTAAAAAAAAAACATTTTGGGCCCCCCGGGCCTCGGAATCACATGTCGTCTCAATGCCCAGTCTCGTAATAATTCCATGTAATTTAAAAAAATACACATAAAATCTGGGTCATTACATTCTCCCTACCCTAGGGCTTTACATCCCCAAAATCAAAAAACAAATGCTAATAAAAAAAATGGGGCTAGTGAGTATGAATCTGAGCCTCTCACTATTAGATGATCTCCTAGAGGTTCCCATGCTTCCACTAAACGTGCACGAGAGGAATCGACCATCCACAATGGACCCTCCCCTTTCGATCCTCTATCTCCATCAGGAGCTCCGCAAATGTCTCCCCATCATCAATTTCTAGATTTCCCCAATCGATGACATGTGATGGATCATGCACGTACCTTCTCAACAACGTCACGTGAAAAACATTGTCCACCTGGTGCATCTATGGGGGAAGTGTAAGGTGGTATGCCACCTCACCAACTCTGCTGAAAATCTAGAAAGGTCTGATGAATCTCATAGATAGCTCGATCCCCTGGCCAAATATCTGCAATCCCCATCGGGGTGAGACCCAAAAGAAAACACGGTCTCCCTCCTCAAACTACATGGGTATCCATCTCTTATTAGCATAAGACTTTTGTTTTTTCTATGCAGTTTTCATCCACTCCATGATGATCCATACCTTCTCAGTGGTATCGCATACCAACTATGGACCCATAAGTTTGAAATCTCTTGGGTCTATTCAGCATAGATGGGATCTACATGGATGCTCGTACAAGGCCTCAAATGGTGACATGTCAACGGTATAGTGATAGCTATTGTTGTGCACAAACTCCACCAGTGGTAGGTGGTCCTCACAACTGGGACCAAAATCCATCACACAAGTATGAATCATGTCCTCCAAGGTCTTTATGGTCCGCTCTATCTGACTGTCTGTCTGGGAGTGAAAGGATGTTCTCAATCACAAATGAGTCTCGAACACCTCCTGCAACCCCTTCCACAACCAGTATGTAGAGCGTGTATTAATGTTTGAGACGACCGTCAAAGGAACCCCATGAAGTCATACTATCTCCTAGACAGAGCGGTGCCCCAAAACCTCTATTGATCACTGCTCCCTGATGGGTAGGAATTCATCCAACTTGCTGAGTCAGTAAATGATCACCCAGATAGATTCGTGGATCCTGGACGTGTGTGGTAAACCCATCATGAAGTCCATGGATATACCATCCCACTTCCACTTTGGTACCTCAAGTGGTTGTGTCAAGCCTATTGCGACCTGATGCTCAGCCTTTACGTTTTGAGAAGTGATGCATTTTGAAACAAACTTTGGCACCTTTTTCTTCATCTCTGGGCAACAGTACTGATGTCAGAGGTCCGATTACATCTTCGCACACCAGGATATACCGCCAAAGGGGATGTATGGAATTCCCTCAACACCTCCTCCCAAAACGTCACTAGTACCAAGGTACATCCTCTAAAAGGATAAGGTGCTCACCACCTATAGAAAATTCATCAGAATCCTATCTTGAGGATATCCGAGCACATTGGGCCTCATAATAAATATCAACATGCTCTCCCTCCCCAACTCACTAAAGGAGTTGGGGAGTGACATTCATAGACTAGAGGGAAGCTACTCCATCATCATCCCTGAAAAATATCTTCATCGTGGCTAGCTTTTGTATCACGTCACTTAGTATCTTCAAACCAAACCTCATGCTAAGTGTGTCATCCACAACTTCCCCCTTCCCAAGATTATAGAATATCTTAAAGTCATAGTCCTAGAGGAACTCCAGCCATCACCACTGTCTTAGGTTTAGGTTATGTTTTGAGAAGATATACCTAAGACTCTTATGGTCAGAGTAGACAGTAAATCACTCACCCATCTAGTTGTTTCACCACATATTCGAGGAAAATACTGTTTCTTCTAACTTTAGTTCATGGATCAAAAAGTTTTTCTCATGCTGCCTCAAATTACATGAGCTATATGTGATCACTGCTCACTTCTACAATAGGACATAACCCATCCTGGTCCCAGATTAATCATAGATGTCAACATATCAAACACCCTCTTCTGGTAGTCTCAGAATGGGGCACTCATTTGTCACTTCTTTAGCTCCTGTAAACTCTTCTAGAACCTCTATGTTCATACAAAGTGATGTCTTTTCTTTTTCAAGGCTGAAAAGGGTGCTTCTACTCTATAAAATATGGGTAATAACCTTTAGTAGTACCCGTCCAACCCCAGGAAATGCTGCAACTCAGTCACGCTCTAGGTGGCTCCTAAGAAAGCACTGCCTCTATCATTGTTGGATCCACCACAAGCCTAGCCTCTGAGATGACATGTCCCAAAATATGGACCTCTCGAATCCAGAACTAGAACTTCAACAGCTTACTGTAAATATGGTTCTCTCATAGTGTATCTAGGACTATTTGTAGGTGTGTATCATGCTCCTCCTCCAATGTCTAGAACACCAAGGATTCATCAAAGAATACTACCACAAAACGATCAAGGTAAGGATGAAAGATCATGTTCATGAGTCTCATGAACAATGTTGGTGCATTAGACACTCCGAAAGGAATCACCAAAAACTCCAAGTTGGCGTACCGAAATATAAAGGTTGTCTTTGTTACGTCCTCATCCCGTACCCAAAGTTGATGATACCCTGATCTCAGATCAATTTTCGAGAACCACTTTTCTATGTTTAGTAGATCGATGAGGTCATCAATCCTCGGTAGTGGATACTTGTTCTTCAAGGTCACCTAGTTTAGGTACTAGAAGTCCTCACATAACCTCAAGCTCTTGTCTTCCTTCTTGGAAACCAATACCTGGGATACCCATGGTGAAACACTGGGCCTTACGAACCCCTTATCTTGTAATTACTCTAGTTATACCTTCAATTCACATACCTCTGTGGGATCCATTCGATATGCAAGAGTAGATATCGGTGTCGTCCATGGGTACAAGTAAATGGAATGATATATCTCTCTGCGAGGAGGTTGTCTTGGGACATATTATGGAAAAACGTCAACATACCCATCCACCCCAACATGGAAGCTCCGAATTTACCCATCCACAACACCAAGGGTGATGCTATAGACAACTAGTGAGTAATCGGCTACAACCTCTTTCGATAAAATCCATCCTATACTACAAAGGATCATGTCTCACTAGAGAAAGAAAACTTATTCCCATATTCCCAGACAAACAACACATTGCGCCTAAAATAGTTGATATAAGCATGGACTATAGATAACCATTGCATACCCAAGATGATTTCTTAATTCCTTGATGCTTTTACTTGTAGATCCCTATCGAAGTTGTCACCTCCTAGAGTAATCTCACACTACTAGCACTAGTGTGTAATCAACGAATCCCCTCTTGTAAGAGTCTCTATTTGTATGGATCGAGCCAACAACTCCACTTAAATCTCTGAGACTCAAACGAGGTCTATGGAAATGAAAAAGATACTATAACCTATGATTATAAAAACTATATCTCTGGTAGAGGAGACATACATCATACCTCTAATCATATCTATAGAATTGTGGTTATAGGCATCCACTACCTGAATATGAGATTTCCTCTATCTGTTTACTCCTTATGCCCATGGTGGACCACCTGGGGGTGGTGGAGGTAGTACCATGAACTAGTGTCCACTGCCAGTTGATTTCCTTGTTCCTCTACCATGTCCACCACCCTACAGACCAACTTTCTTAAACATCTTCCTCTGCCTTTATGGTCCCTCGACCATCTACTGATCGTCTGTGTGGTGGGTCGGGCAGTCACTATCTGTGTGTCCCTTCCCATCACAGGAGTAACAAACATTATCCCTCAGCTGCCATCCCCCACCTAGTGAGCTCCACATATCTGACCCTACGTTCTGGTTCCATCCTCCAGAAGGTCAAGCCAGTTTCGGCTTCTTTGTCTTCTTCCTACTGCCTACTACAAATGACTCTTTAACATGTCATCTGGTGGTGTCTATCATCATTGGTTCCTCTTCAGTTAGGACTCTCTCTATTATAAGAGCTCATTATAGCACTCCATTCTATGTCTGGATGATGAGGGAAATCATCAATGCCTGGATCTCCCATCAGAGTCCCTGCTCAATGATTTTCACCCTGAAGAAAGGGTCTCATAACATGATAGTAGAGTAGCGGGAGAGGTCTGTAAACCTCGCCGAGTACTGGGCCATAGTCAGGTTGCCCGGTTGTAGGTGCAGTTGCTTCTGAATACACACTAAGTGTAGTTTTTCTGGTACAAACTTCACCCGGAAGAGGCTCTTGATGTCTGACTAGGAACTGGACACTTCCTCTTGTGTATAGAGTGTCAAGATCCACCATCTCCCTATCATGCCCTGAAAAAGGCTAGCGTTTAGGACCACCATCTGTCTGTAGGTGTATCTACCAGGAGAAAAACTTGTGTAACTACCACCATCTACTACCCAGTTGCCTGAGGATCTATATTTCCTCAAAACCATGGTGTCCTCTCTCTCTGTAACTTTTACAGTGCACTCAGTAGGCATTCAATATCCACTGGTGAGTCGAGTAGCAACTACTACTCAACAGGCGGTGGTGATGCTGGTATACCACCCGAAGGTGCTATCGATGTGAGTGGCTCCTACACCGACACATCATCCCTAAGTGGTCCATCATCATGATTTGTCACTATAATCATGGTTGGATCTCTTTATAGAGGCATCATGTTGGTAAACAGATTCTCCACGGTCAATAAGTTATAGCTGGTGAGCTAACTGAAAAAGATATTAGGAGAAAAACTTATCCAAAACACAAGCAACCAATTTTTTTCATATACCGAGTCGGAAAAATATATTTTAGGCTCTTTCTATATAGATACATTTTCCAAAAAAAACCAACACTGGACTCCCTAAATTTAAATCCAAAAATTAAGATAATTAACATTGTTTCCCACATCAAAAATACAGATTTTTAGTTCTTCTGGTATAACTGACCGCACTCTGATTCCACTTTGTCATGACCCATCCCCCGAGGACCATGTCGTGACTACCCCAATCCCGCCTACCATAGTCCCAAGGCTTGTGACTAGAATGAAAAATGCATATCCCAAAAAGGTAAGGTGTTTCCTTTCACCCTTTACACACACATACAACCCATATTGTCAAAAGTAAGCTAAAACTTGAACCAACAAAAAGTAAAAGCACAAAAGAAAGTAAAAGGGTCCGGAAAAAAATCCCAACTAAAAGGAAAGTACTGCAAAAGAAGTGAAACCTCCGATGTTCGTACTCCAAGGATCCTACAAGAAGGGTAGGTATAGCTCACTTTCGGATGACACTTTAGCACTCTACATCAATCGATTCACCTCTGAGCACCATCTAACCCAGGATTCCCAAAGTCCATGTCCAATCTTTCCATCATCTTCACAAGACACAATAGGTGAGAGTGAATCCCATATTGAGGTGAGTATAACAATACTTAGTAGGTACCCTGAGACCCCCAAAGGTCTCTCAGAAATCCACAAAAAAATACCACAAAGCAAGATCTCAACGTAAATAACAAAGCAAAAAAACAGCTCACACTAGGTATAACATAAATATAGAAGTAAATATGATTATTCATAAAGATAGATCATCATATTTTTTTAAGAGGCTCTGTTGTCGATCCCTGAAGGGTCACTCTGCTGTTGATCTTTGAAGGGTCACTCAATTTCATATCCATGAAGGGTCTCTCTCATGCAGTTCTAAGCAGGGTCATTTTCGTGTTGATCCACGAAAGGTCGGTCCATTTTTGATCCATGATGGGTCACTCTATGGCCTATACGTGTCAGGTAACACTAATAATGATCCACTAAGGGTCACTCACATGTGGATCCATGAATGGTCTATTGGTTGTTGATCCATGAAGAGTCGCTCTTCATTATTCACATTATAGACATCCACTAGATTCTCGAACTTAGCACGCCTGATTCTGGGAGGATCTACTCCTCAATCCACCGGGAATACCACAAGCCCCACGAATTCCCCCATAGAGTATCCCAAAGGACCATATTTTTGTAGGGTTCCCAACGCAATAGATAGAACGTCGAACAGACGCCCATTCTGTCTGATATGGGCATTTTTTTTAAAGAGCCTAGTTGGATTTGAGTCCGATCCAACCTAGTAGTATGATAATATCAACCAAAACTCACATAAAATATATCAGAAGTACTGCCTCATCAAGAAGGTCCAAACACCATAATCTTCTCATTAATCGGATGCCTTATTTTCTTGAAATGAGCATTTTTATAAATAGGGGTTTGTTGCATCTGATCCTTGTCTGACTCGGTCGGACCGACCCGGCCAATCCCAACCTGTGGTCTTTCATTACCCATTTTGTCAACCTAGCCCATTGGACCTCACTATTCCTTGCCAATGTTGGTTGTGGTTCCAATATATTGTGTAACCGAGTGACTCAAATTTATCTGGTCTGGATCGTATTGGTGGGCCGATCAAATTCCGACTCGGGCCCCCCGACAGCCCAATCATCTTCCCCTAACTTAGTCTGACTTGGTCAAATTGGCTCAAAAAAAATAGTCGGGCTGCTTAGGCGGCCCGGTTAGCTGGCCCGACCTACCCCAGTTGACCGACCTAGATCAGCCCAAACCAGCCTGGTCAGTCCAATGTAGCCCAGACCGGTTCGGCAGGTCTGGTTGGGGGCATGCACGATCGGTCAACCTAGTTGTTCCCTTTAGTCAAACATAGGCTCTTGATACTCATTTTTGGTGTGCTCCAGGCATTCCATCCCATATACCGGAGGCCCTTGCCACACCGTTTTGACTGATCGAGCTGCGGCTTATTCTGAGCGCATCATCATGGCGCACCGGCGGTTCCTTCGACAGACCACTACGTATGCAGTATTTGCCTTTTATTTATGTCATATATGTCTCAGGACTCCATGGGGTATCTCCTTCAATGTGAAGGCCTCAAATTTTTTTTTCTGCCATTTTGAAATTTCATCCATGAAGAACGCACAAGAACACACCAGGCGGAGGGACTCGGGCCTTGTTCGTGTCGGCTAGCTCCCTCTGCATTAGAGGTATATTATCAGAGGGAGGTTTGGGGTTTCAACACATAAATATACCCCATAACTCAAGTCCCTGAATTTAACAACCCTCTCATAATGACATATGATCTGCAGATTAACCTTTTTGTGGGTTGATCTAGATTCGTTGTTTTAGACTAAAAAATGGGGAAAGAATAACAATCACAAAGAAAGCATTACCCCTACCTAGATTATTGAATCCATTATTAATGATGGATGATATCCACATCAACATCCTCAATCTATGAACCATTTTCAATTTTTTCACAATGGTCATTCTTTATTGGAGATGGACTCAACTGTAGGTTCGTCTGAGATTCCCTAAGGTTTAATTCTAAACTTGCCAACGGGTTAGTTAAATATAAATAAACTTGTCACAAAGTTTATATTATACTATGATGTTGCATCATTATAGTATTTCATTTATGAAATAGTGTAGTGGTTATTCTTGCATAATGAACCATTAATAATCCTCATTTAATGCGCCTGGTCATCACATTGTTTCCGCATTACAGCGCCGCTGTCTTCCGCTCAACTGTGTGAAATAAAATAAAATAACTTTTGCTCTATTATTTTTTTTGAAAAGTAAAAAAAATTAACTTTTTCATCCAAACCTTCCCGGTCAAGGTTAATTCTTTTCTTGGTGAATCCCGGTGTTTTGAGTTCAACGGTGCCCTCAGATTTTCAATCCAAGCACCAGTTCAAAAGTTAGAAAACCCATCTCACACGTTTACTTAAGTGAACTAAAGAAATGTTCTAAAATACATTCCAAGCACCCTGGGTCTCCAAATCACATGTCGTCTCAGTTCCTGGTCCTGTAATAATTCCATATAATTTAAAAAAAAACATGTAAAATCTAGGAAATTACATCATATCACCATGAAATATAATTTTTAATCCAAAAAGTATTGAAATACATAACATAAATCTATATATTTATGTATAGATAATATCATAATAATAAACATTGTTTCTTAGGAGATATATCTATTTTCAAATCCTTCATTATGGTTTGTAAAGAAAATTTAAGTTATCCTAATAATATCCCCCAGTAGTGTTAAACCTGGTGTGCAGTAAGGCCGATTGTCATGCACCAGGTGACGAATGGTTCAAGCCCAATGTGCCCTTTTGGATTTCTTATCCCTAGGCACCTTTGTGCCAAAACCACATCAACTATTAATATCTATACACAGATTTATTTTTAGGAAAACCACATAGTCTATTCCTTTCAAAAAAGTTAGTATGTTCGTATAAGTATCCTCAAATTTTATCATTGGGTGGTTTTCCCAAATCTATGTTTTCCTAAATCAAGTTTCAAATGTTTTTACTAAACTTTCTCTGATACCAACTATATCGACCTCAACCCCAGTTGCCTGGAGTCGGTGCATACTTTAATATATTGGCATAAGATACGAGTAATCGCATCTAGAATGACCAAATAGTTTATTAGTCTTGGTAAACTAGAAACATAAATGATTCTCATATTATATTTAATTAAAAAAATTATAACATAATTTATTTTCAAGAATTTTATTATTCCCTTTTGATTGTTATTGAATATCTTTTTTAGTTCACATCATGGATTACTATGAAAGTAAAAAAAAAATAAGGGTGAGATAAAATTCTCAATTAGTGTAATCTATAGGGGAATATATCATGATTCAATAATCATAATCCACATAGAAATTTAAAAATGATCACACTTTCCATTTAAATACTTTTAATAGTATAATAAATATGGAAATTTAAATAAATAAAAACACATTTCATCTTATCAATAACATTTCTATCATTACTAGATAAGGCATAATCAATATGCCAATGTAAATAATTGAAAACACATTCAACTTGATTAATAAATTGATAAGGAAATTCATCTAGAGATAATATCATAGATAATAATTACTAAATTCTTAATTAAGGAAATAATTAATTATTGGATGTGATGATCATATACATCATGATACCTCGTCCATTATGACTTTTAACAATACAGTTTAAAACTATAGGTCAAAAAACAGTAAATTATCTCATATTTAGTTTTATTCTTGGGATATATTAATGCATCGATGGGATAATAATACCTGGCCCCACCCATCACTGTAGGTCTAATGAATTCCTCATATATTTAATAATTAATTTAATTGATGAATCAATATTACTTATCATCAAATATATGTATTGAGTAAATTATATGGATTTATCAACATTTCCCCTTTTACTTAAAAAAACATTCAAAGTAAACATTTTATGTAAAAATTGTATATGGTTTAGGAAATATATATATCCATGATAGATGATATGGATATTTATGGGATATTTAATTTATAATAAATGAAGGAATTTTAATTTTTCATAAGAAATTTAATGGGAAAATATGACTCATAAAGTGAATGTTAATACTTTCATTTGAAGAAATAATCATAAACCATCCATATAAGAAATAAGGATTGTATCAATTCAATATATACCCATTGTAGTGAGATTAATGGGTTTTTATTATTTATGTATAGAAATACCATAAAAATATCGTTAAAATATACCTGATGAAAATATCCTATTAATTTTGAAAAAAAAACGTTTTAAAACATAAAACATTTTGTAAATCCATTTCATTGAAGATCACTTTATAAAACCAATCATTTTGAAGATATTATGAAAACTATTTTTTAAGAGTAACCAAGAAAACAAGAAAAGTAAGAATCAAAAAAATTATGGTCATGTTGGTAGTTAATTTCATACATACTATTTTAGTTAAAAATAACAATCATTTTTCACTGTAAAAAGTTTATAAAGGTGAATTGGTCAGAAAATGATAAGAATATTACATTGAAATAAAATTAAAAAAGAAAAGATGGGTAAAAAATTATTTAATAAATCAATTTTAAAAGGATAAATAAATTGAATTTTTTTAAGAAACACGGTTTTTGATGGAAAAATATTTCCGACCAAAGAGTGAATTGAAGACGTATTTTTTTAAAAATATTATAAATAATTTTTAAGTACCAAAGGTTGTAAAAATATTACTATTTCTTAAAAATTTCATGAATAACTAGAGAATAAACTTAATTTTTTTTAAAAAAATGAACAAATAATTTCATTCAACATAAATTCAAGAATAAATAATCTCGATTAGAATAATATTGTGAGCTAAACCATTACAATGATAATAACATTGATGTGAGAATTAATCAATGCATCAATATGTATATAAACTATAAATCCTTGTAAAACAAGTAAAAATAAAGAATATGATAATCAAGATTCATAATACATGTAATCTTAGAATTTGAATGGTAAATAAGAAGTAATATAACCCAATAAAAAGAAATTGGGTCAAGAAATTCGTTATAAGTTGTTAATTTCAATTCAAATCCCCTAAGATGAATTAATTTAAATTGAAATTTAAAATACCACGAATTATTAATAAATCATCATATAACTTGTCATGGGGGATTTTATATATCATAGAATAGAAATTAGGTGCATAACAATAAAATATTCCTTAATGAAATAAAATTGAGATGAAATCTCTTACCTCGTATTTCCTTTGGTTTAAACATGATATATCCTACTCTTTAATTTTTTTAAACATGTTTTTATATTATAAAATAACCATATTCATATTTATAATATCATTTATGACCATTTAATAAAATCTTATCACCTATTAATTAATTCTCTTTCATTATTTTCATTCTTTTGGGTGTTAATCTCTTTGTTTTCTCATGTGTGTTTCATGATAAAATTTTTAATTCTAATTTATATTATATATTTGTATCATCTCTGTAATAATAATCGTGACATCATTATCATTTTTAAAAAACAATTATACTTTTAAAAATAATAAATAAATGTAACACCCTATAGTTTCATGAAATGTTTTTTTCCAATAAATTAAATTTCAATGATGGAATGTATTGCATGCAACACTAATTTAATCTTCCAGTACACGCAACACTAGCTTATCATGCATTACACGTAACAATGAGTTTTAACAAAACAATGGTATATTATCAACAAAATTGTTATAACATAGACATTAAAATTAGTTATATTAATAGTAATAACTAATTTTTAAATATTATGTATATTTTTTTATATAAATAAAACATATTGATAATAAAATACATAATATTAGGTAAAGTATTTATATGATTCAAAAATATTATTTTTCAAAAAAAAATATTTTATCCGCAATAATAAAATAAATTTTTTAAACTTGAATAAATTAATATTATAAAATAAACATCATTTTTTAATTCATAATTTCAAAATAAGCTAAGGGTGAATTTTTAGTATTTTTCTGAAAAGTTTCATTTTTTATGAACAGTTAAAAATACTGAATTTTAATTGAAATGTTCCTTTTAATTTAATTTATTTATAAAGTTATATTATATTTTAAATTGGTTTTAAATTATAATGAGTTAAATTTTACATATATTAATACAATTGAGTAAATTTTAATCAATTTCACGTTGAAATTTGACATAAAAACATTGCTAACGTTTGACCATTTTCTCTTTAAACCCACACTTTTTCATCATGTTTGTGGGATTAATTTTAAATCAGTTTTTTTTCATTTATGTGTGTGTATTGGTAAAAATTGATTCTAACTTTTGAATCATAATAATTTTTAATGAAAAATAATTAACATTTAATTTTTTTAAAAAAATGAATATTAAAAATAGTAAAAATTAACTACCATTATTAATGTATAAATGGGTTTATCGAGGGTTAAACTAAAAATATAAGGGTTAAAAATGACCTACCAATTTTTCCAAAACCAATTAGATGCCAACATTTTTACCCTTATTACCTTAGTTTATACTTTTCTGAGTTTTTGGAAACTTTTCAATGAATGTGACCTATATAACTTGATAAGTAAATAAACTGAAAAAAATAGCCTTCCTTTATTTTAATATCTGTAAAGCCTTATGATAGCGAGAAAAACAACATATATTAGGTTATAGATATTATTTTCAAATATAAATGTGGTTTTTTTAATCATGTTAATTTATTTTAATTTTTTAGATGTCAAATAATTATTTAAAATTCATATGAGACACCAATGTATGAATTATTCAATTAATAATTAAATAAATTAAATAATACTACAAATAATAAAAGTGTTGTAAATTGAATGAAATTTTTTTTGAAATAAATTTTTATATTATAATATCGTTTTACATATTATTTAAAAATGTATATTTTAATTCCAATATTTTCTTGTTTTTTCAAAAATTCTGAATAAATGAATAATGACAAAATTAACATTGATGTTATATTATAATAGATAATGTTATGTTAAATCAATTAAAATTAATAAAAAAACCTATATTATTCCAATTTATTTTTAATTGACAATAAATATAAAATATTTTCCATTCATTTTCTAATTTTTCTTTTATAATGACTATTTTTAACTCTAAATAGAAAAACTATGTTGGCACAGTTAACGTTAAAACGTTGTTTTTTCATGTTAAAGGTATTTGTGTTAAAATTATTTTCCAAGACAAATTGTATTATTTTTTGAGAAATTAGAAATAATATTTAGATTCATGGTTTGAAAATATTCAAAAAAATTCATTTAAATTTAGTTTTAATGGGTAAATTATCTAGGTTATAAATATAAGTTACCTTAAAAAACAAAAAATGGAAAAAATAAGTAATCTTTGAATTTAAAGAAAAACATCTTTAAAGAATGTTTTTTATTTGGATTGACTGAATAATCCATGAACCCAATTAATAATCAATTTTTGATCGAGTTGAGGTAATATTGACCTCCCAAGAGAGAATACTTTTGGGAATTTATAAAAATGCGACTCACCCTCAACTATAAAAGGGTACTCACTCTCCCCCCATTATTCACACATTCACACAAATATTTATCATCAAATACCTACCCAAATAACTTTCATACTTTGATATATCATTCTAAAAGAATTATTGTTTTCATAAATCCTCCCTAGTACGGATTTAGTGTGAAATAATGGAGAATACCCAAAGAAGTGGTCATGATATTCAACAATAATCTTTCTATCATTTCCTTATCCACCATATTAATTTCTTATTATATCATGATTATATAATAAAACCAGTATCATAAATATAATTTTATTTTTTCATGTTATGATCATTACCTACAACCATCTCTACTTCTATCAAATGGGTTATGAAATCATCATTCATGTGTACGATAGTCTATCGCCTCGAGAACCGGTATCATTCGTTTTTTCGTTACCAAATCCTAAGGTTATAAGTAGTGATGAATGTATAGTATATATATTATATTTATGATAATTGTTATTTTATTATTATTATGTAATTATTATATCACAAATACCTTCATACTCTCAATTTTGGGGGAATACGATAACAGCATTCAAGTGTATGACAGACTACCCTCTCATGAAGAGATGTGATTTGTTCACACTTGAAATGAAATTTATTGAGGATAATTTTAATTAAAATATATGTCATATTTGACATAAAATTATTATGGAATTATAAAATTTTATTTATATTTTTTTCTTTTAATTCAAAAAGAAAATGGAAACAATGTTCATGCAAACGTATGGCCTACTGTCTCAATGAACGGGGTATTTAATTTCCTATCACTAAAAATTATGGATTATTATAAATAAATATATAGTGAATAAATATTATATTTATATCATGTATAAAATTAGGAATATTTTTAAACCATGATCTAGGTAAAATGATCGGAAAATAACAAGTCAAAACATAGATGAAAAATAAAGTGGTTATTAATAGAAACATATTTTTAACAATGAATTGTTAAAAAAAGGGAAATAAAATGTCATAATAAAATCATATAATATGTTATATATATATGAATATGTTTCATTAATATATTTATAATGAACTTATATTTATTATACATAAGTTTTCAATAAGTATAATAGAATTCATAACATAAATTAAGGGATATCTGTCTCACCCTTATTTTCTGTGAGGCACAATCCTTATCCACCATGTATTTAATTGATGTATTTTATATAATACCCATGAATTATTTTATTATAATTATCATAAAAATTATTTGGGGTTAAATAACCATTTATGTTTCAACCTTTCATGGGGTTTATGGCTTAAAATTTAATAAATCGGTATGGGAGTCTTGTCTCAATTTTCCTTCTGTGGAACATAAGTTATCTTATGATCCAATATTATTCTATAATGTGAATATAAATCCACTTAAATGTTATATAATGAATATAAATATTTTCTTGATATTATAATTTTTATTTAATGATATTATTTCATGGGGCGTATATTTTAATGTTATTAAATGGTAATGATTTTATGTTTCAATCTCTTCATATATTGAGATTATTTATTATCATGTTTTCTGATGATATAATCATAAGATAAATATCACCATAAAAACACTAATTTTATTCTCCTCTATTTATATAGTGATGATATATGTTTTTACTTCATTCACTTCTTTTATTTACTCAAGATTTCAAAAATATTTTTTTTACTAAAAATATGGTTCTCTGTCGAAAATTCATTTTCTTCCAAATCCATTTTCACTAAAAAACACCAATTTTTTTATTCTCCTATGTTTTTAAAAATAAATGTTTACCCATATTTTATATTTAACAAAAAAAAATTAAAGGAATCTTCATATAATTTTTTAAAATAATTTTCAGCTGGCTTTTAACAAAAATGTAAAAGAATATTTGTTTTTATCATTCACATCATGAATAGTATTTCCCACAATAATTATCACTCAATGATTTTAATATTTCATTCAAAATTTTCAAATTTCTATTAAACAATTTACTTATTATTTTGGAAATTTTTTTGTTTCAACATAAATTATTTCAATATGAAAAAGTACTTTGAAAATTTTTTATGTTCTAAAAGGTGTATTTCAATACAAAAAAAATATTTTCCTCAAGAAATGTTTTAAATGATTTTTAAAATCTTACTTCATTATTTTTCAAATTTATTTTCGAAAAAATTATTTTAATAACGGTTTATGTTTTTAAAAAATTATTTTCAGAGAAAATAAATTTTCCTCAAGATATGTTTCAAGAATTCATTAAAAATTATTTTACATATTAGATTAAATTATTTGTGGTTATATATTTTTTACTAGGGATATCATCCAAGGATTCCATTATTATTCTTTCTCTGAATGGTGTATTATGAAAATATTTTTATGAAACCCACTTATCTTCCACAGTTTATATCATGAAAAAAAATTTATAAAACCAAATTATTTTGTATGGTTTATGATATGATACAATAATAAAATGGTTATGAAACATGCCACTTTTCCATAGGTTATGATGCGATTAAACGTTTATTATAACAATTTCATTTCATGGTTTATGATATTATTAATGTTTATGGTTTTTTGGGTCATATAAATAAATAGATTTATTTATGAGATGGGTGGTACCTATATCTACCTCTAATGCATTGGGTAAATATTTATATCTAAAGAGATAAATAGGACTAGAATGGGGAGTGAACACAGTTTTGTAAGATATTGTTAAAATTGGGAATGAACCCAATTGAGTAAGAGTGTGATAGAATGGGGAGTGAACTCGGTATATTAATGGTCTTTGTCCCCTATTATGGTAATTGGAGTGAACCATGAACTCTATTATCATTTGGGGAGTGAACTCATTCTAATATGATATGCTTGGTAATGAGACTCAACTAATTTGGAAGAGATTATTATATGCTTATGAGTATTCCAATAAACAATGACTTATGCCAATGTTATTCTCTCATGGATCATATTCCTCAATTATCTTATGATTTATGTCTAATTAAATACTAATATTTATGTTATGACTCATTTCTATGATCTTTTATAGGTTGGGTATGAACTTAATAAGTTATGTTCATTATCATATACTTGTATGCTTCTATTGTGTTTGTCTGTGATTATAGATCGATTTCTCTTATATTTAACCTTAATGAGTATATGATATGACCCTCTCTTATGTTTCCCTTCCCTAGGTTATAAATAATGGTTTTATGTAAGATGTGTCTATGAAGATAACTAAATGGGAAGATCTTTGTGAGAAACATTGAAGATCATTCTCTTGATTAGAAGATTGTGCTCCATGTTTCTAAAGACACTAAACAATTCCTCATGTATCTGTTTGTGTAATGTAATTAATATTCATATAAAAGGATTTCATATCTATGTATAAGAATACTAGGTTTTTATATGAATTATGATTATGAAAAATTGACTATGTTATAATCATGGAGATGGTAGGTCATAGAGACGCAAAGGAATGTTCCATTTTTTAATGATTATAATGAAAATGAAGTAAGTAATATTTTTTATTTATTGAATGATCATTATATCCTAAATACAATATTTTATAATACATATATTATCCATGTTGTGTGGTGATTAAAATAGAGTCACTCCTCTTCATGAAGGTGGTATTCCACACGCACACAAATGATGTTATCGTCTTTAATTGATGAAAATGCAAGAAATAAAATGATATATTCTCATTAAAGAATGATAAGTATGTCATTAATATCATAATTATGTCATTAATATCACATATAACAATTAAAATTATCCTCATCACCTTCCATGTAAAAACTTAGTGAATGAATAATTGAATCTCTTCATGAGGCGGTAGTCTGTTGTACACACGAGCGAAATTATCATATCTCATATAGTACGGAGGGTAAAAACATATAATTGATATGATGAATAAAGTGGTATAATTATGTTTTAAATACCATATATATATATATACATTATATAGATCATTATATCCAACCGTTATAGGTGGTAATGGAAAAATGAATGATGTTGATTCATGAGGTGGTAGTCTATTGTACACACGAACAAAGATTTCATATCCCATTTGATGGAATAGGAGGTAGTTATTGGTTATTCCCTTAGTATAACAACATATTATTATATGTAATAAAATTATGTTATTATATCATCATGCTTTAATAATAATTTATGTGGGTGTATTAATAAATAAAATAAAAATGCTCATTGAAAAACATTACCTCTTCTTTAAGGTATCCTTGGTAATTTTACACCAAAATCCATCATATGATAATTTTATATGCAAACTAAGACTTATATGTTGATTTGAGGGACATTATCAAGTGATTTTTTGGGTCTTGTCTGAAGAAAATGTGTTTGAATGTTCGAATAATGGAGGATATGGGGTGTCCTTTTATAAATGTGTTGAGTAGAACACTTATAATATTTCAAAAATATTTAATCATTCCCACGCTTTTATCATTAAAAAATCATAAAAAATTTAAACTTATTTTACATAAGAGATATATCATGGAAATATATCTCATAAAATGGGTTTTTTTTAATTTTTTTGGGAATTTTTTACCCAAATATTTCTAGTTTAACCCCCTTGTAAATCCATTTTTACCTTATGTGAGCTATTTATTTTCATTATTTTCACAATTAATTTTGGTAAAAAATTAATTTTAACATATTAGAAGTTATAAATTACTATGATTGAAAATATAAAATTAATTTTTCAAAATTCAATTCATAGACCTTTAAGAATTTAATTTAAAATTAATCTCGCAGACGTGATGATAAAGCATGTTTTTAAAGAGAAAATGTTCAAAAGTTAAAAATATTTTTATATAAAAATTAAATATTATAATTATTTAAATTAACTTAATTTGACTAATTGATATATAATTTCAATAATTTTACTTTAAATACAATTTATAATATTATTTATAATTATATAAAATTTAAATGAAAAGGTTGCTTTCATTTAAAATTCAGTATTTTCCACTATTTGTCAAATAATGAAATTTTTTAAAAAAACAAAAAAAATCACCCTAAGATAATTTTAACATTATTATTTAAGAAAATTATTTTATTAATTAAATTTTATAAGTGTAGAAAAATTTAATTTTAAATTATTGTCACAAAGCATGATGAAACTATCTTTTATAAAAAAAATACAGTTTTTCATAAAACATTTATTTTGATATTAAATGATTCTTACATAATTTATAATCAGTAGATATCTATAACCTTAATAGTTTAGTTGGTATTATTAATACCCACTAATTTAAAAGATGCATTATAAATATTATATTAAATAATAATAATTTATTAACATGTCGTGTTTTTTTAAACATTGTGTTGTGTCCAACGTAAGCTAAAGTTAGTGTTGCATATAATGCATGATAAAATCAATGTTTCATGTAATGAAAGTTATTTAAGAGTTTAAATTTATTTAATAATAAATATATCATAATGTCATAGGGTGTTATATTTTCTTCTAATCTTGGTGTTGTTTTTTATATATGCAATTGAATATAGTGTTCTTATTTTAGAATTTTAGGGTGTTACATGAATCATATGTGTTCTTTTCAAATGTCATAATCATGTTCTCATAAACTTATGATTTTGTTATAATCAATTGGCAATCTATGTCCCCATTTTTTACCCATATTAGGAATCTTATCTTACCCTTGAATATGTTTCTTTTTCCCATGGTTATGATTGTAGGTATTATATAAGATATTTTTATGAAAGGTTCTAGTTTTGAAGAAATTTGTAGGAGATGAGGTATATATATTAATTAAAAGTGGATTATGTATCCATGTTTCCAAATATACTAGACCTATATGATTCTGGAAGGGATATTTATGTTATGTATTTAATACTCATCTAATGAGATGTAATAAATATGTATGGAAAGTATGGGTCAAAATAATTTATAACAAAAAATATTAACATGTATAATGATCTCTAAACAAGTTAGATCCATGAATTAAATAAATGTAAAACATGATTAAAGATTCTATAAATTTTAGGATTAATGGATTAATAAAATTTAATAATAGAAATAATCCATGAAGGGGATTAATGAAAGGATACATGCATTGAAAGAAAAAAAAAATTATTTCATTAATTTAAAGAATGAAATTATTTAATTATAATCAAATAATATTAAAGGGATTGAAAATATAGTGTAATAAAATAATAAACCACAAGAAAATCCTAAGAATGTTATTTATAAAATCAGTATGTATTGTAAATACACAATAAATTTAGTGTAAAATGATTAAGTCATCCTCAATATGAAATGTTTTAATCTTGATATCAAATGAGAAAATACTTAAAATATAAAATTTGAGTTCTCATAACAAGCTAAGAGAATTGTATATTCCACTCCAAATTACAATGTTGTTTATTTTCCTAAAATATAACTATCGAGTGTAAAAAAAATTGTGATCATATAATAATCAATCTATTAGAGACTAAAATAAAAAAGAACCATTTATTATAGAAAATTATGTTTATGTTAATTAGTTTTTTTTGTACATTGATGATTTTGGAGAAAAATATTTACAAAAATAGATGAGAAACCCAAAACTACACCTATAAAGGATGTGATAAAATTTGGAAGATTTTACTCCCCTATGTATTCCCATATAAAGAATTAAATTTAAAAAAATATAAATCATTCAATTTTATCTAGATTACTACTCATGAGAAGAAATAAAAGTTAATTAGTTACTTTGGGATTTGTGGTATGTTGAGAATAAGGGTATAAATTAATGGAAAAATATGTATACCAATAATGTCTAAAAAATAATACATCAATGGGGAGAAAAATGATATAGTGAAATGACAAGAGGAGAAAACTAAAAAAATTTCTATATCAAATTAATATAAATTTTTTTAGATCTCTAAGTAAATTGTGATCAAATCTATCACATTATGGGGCCATGAATATTAAAATCAATGAACTACTTCCTAAGGATTATAAAGAAGAGAATACCAAATATACTGAATAAATTGTATCATTTCTTGGGAATGAATTATAATAATTATGTTTAATTTAATATTCCTAAGAAGTTAATAAATAAGAAAAGTGATTTTTCTGTGGGTTATAAAAAATTTCATAATGTTCTTCCATGAAAACGCAAAAAGTGTAGGACTCCATGCTGAAGATAAAAAATTAATTATTTTATAGAAGAATACTACACATTATCTATTTCTATTGTAAAACCTATTTTTGTTATTAGTGAAATTAAATTGGAATATAAGGGAATAAGAGTCTAATGGAAAAATAAAAGGACTTGATTGATGATGTGAATTACTAAGATTATATGTGTATATCCCAAGTGAACTGATTATTCTCCTAGATAATGTATGATCAATTTTTCAAATCAATTTTAAATGGTAATAAAAATTGGTTTAGAAAAAGGGAATGCATGGACTATAGGGAAAGAAATAATTCCATAAAATGTATTTGTTTTGCATGAGCATTTTTCAAGAAATGATGGCCTATGAATTTTAGAGGAACTATGTTGGAGTTAAAAACAATATGATCATGTTTAAAAAGAATATTTATCCATATTTCTATCATAAGAAAAAATCTACTAAAGATGTAACTAGAAGATAAAAAACTCGTATACATGGTTTATTGAAGCCAAAAAAGTAGGTCTCACACAAAGAAACTAAAATAGTAATAGAATCAATAACAACCTTAAAGGGCCTTTTATTTTAGAAAATCATAGAAAAATACATTCCTACCATCTGTATCCTACCCTCAAGGTATTATTTTTCTCCTAATACAAACCTTATATGGATTATAGTTTAAATAAAAGGAGGTTGTCTAAAGAAGTTGTAACACCCCAGGTAAAAAAAGAATATGACATCTTTATATTTATCCATATTTGTGAATAAAATATTAATATTACTTTAAAGGGGATTCTATGCTCGATGGCGTACCCAATACGCAACAACGAGTTTCTTGGGAATCTTATGTTGCACTCTAATAATAAAATAATATTATTTTAAATAGTAGTTAACTCCTTGCTGTTGTAATGGAGGTAATGAATAGAACTAACTACAAAATGAATATATATGTTTGTCAAATATTTTTACTTTTTATAATAACTGTTAGAGAATTAAAAATGCGAATGAATCCAATTTTAATGGTAAACATTCTAATATTTTTTAAAAGGTCGATTAAACGCCTTTTGATGGAGAACCTCTTTTAAATCCACTTTTTGACAATATTGTGTGTTCTATTTGACAAAATAAAACTCTTCTTTATAATCGGGACATCAAAATTTACATTGTGTAAATTTTTGTTATTTTTCCAAAAAAGATCAATTTTTAATGAATAGTGAAAAATGTTGTATTTTAATTCAAAACCTCTTTTTAATCAAATTTATTTATATGATTAGATTATCTTTTGAATTGTTTTTAAAGTGAAATTAGAATATATTTTTACCATTTAATACAATAGTGGTCGTTGGAATTAATTTCACTTTGAAATTGGACTTAAACTAGTGTCAATCTTTTGATACTTATTGTTTCATAAAAACACGCTATTTGCTCTGACAGCGGGAAGTAATTATTAAATTAATTAATGTGACTTATATTTTTTGAATTTTGTAAAATAGACTAAATTTTTGAATTCGTAATATCAAATATATCTTAGGGTGAATTTTTGGGATTTTTCTGAAAAACTTCAATTTTTGATGAATAGTGAAACCACTAAGTGGTACTTATAAAAACAGATTTTTCGTTTAAATGAAATTTTACCACTTCTATGTTTTGAATTTCAAAAACCCTACATACATGTTAGTCATTAAGAAGTAAATTTTTGTTCAATGGGATTAAAATAATTTTTTGGTGAATTGTAAGTTATTAAGTTTTTAATCGTGATTAGAGGTAATTGGGGAAGTTTAAGGTAAGAATAATGTTTTAATAAAATTAAATGACCTAGACACATGTCCTACCCTCCTTTTATGTGTCATGGACTACCAAGAAAACCCATGGGTCAACTTGGGGACCCCATGGAGCCACTTTGGTTGGAAAATAACATAAATATCTTTTTATTCAATGTTAAAGTAAAAATGACACAAACATGAGATGTTTTACTAAAACAATTTTTACATGGGGTTATACAAGTCATATGTTTGACTATAAATATTCATTGTAAATATAAAAAGATTTCCTAAATCATAGTATTTTTTTTATAATTTTTAGACATTAAATAAATTAAATTATTTATGACATCATGATGATGCACCGATGACCTCATTATTTAACGATTTAAATAAAATGGAACGATAATGTAATATCTAAGACCTAAACATGTCCAAAACCTATTGGATGAGTGGATTTAGAACCCTTATAACCTTATCCTCGAATTATATCAATGTGGGACCACTTAAACCCGAATATCATTTTAAAATAAAGTGACTTTTCTTTACTTTGCAAGAGTGCCCCTCCTCTCCTCTTATAAAAGGCCCCCACCTCTACCTCCTTACCCACACTCCCAAAGCCTTTGGCTCGGCCAACCCCTTCCCATTTTGTCTCTCCACTTCCCTCTCTTACTCCTTGAAGCGTAACTTTGGGCAGAAGTCTTCCCAAGGAAGCCTTTGAGCTCAAACCAAAGGGAGTTACCCGATTTTAAGGTAATGCCTTCACTTGAGTCCTTTTGTTTTATTTTGCTTCTCCAACCCCCTAAACTCTTTTTATTCGTTTATTTTGTAAAAAATCTAGTATCATAAATATACTAGGATGTTTTTATAATAAGGATTCGAGCTACACTTTCACACACCTACATATAATGGTTAAAGATCACACTGTTTCCGTGGATGGCGAATTTCGGCCTCCCGAAACGATGATTGTTCAACATTCTTTGAACACCTTCAAAGGTGGCCATTAAGATGACACTATATTTATATATGATATATAATATTTTTATGTTTTCCTTAAGCTTCTGTATTTTTCATTTTGGGCATACCTTTATGGTTTCCATTATGTGTAAACGCGATATCTTCATTTAAGGAAGTGCGGACTACCGCCCCCTCAAAGTGATGTGATTCGTTAATGCCATACGTGGGACGTATAAAGGATGGATTTAATTTTATTATATATAATTTTATAATGGAATTATAATATACCTCTATATCATTATTATTTCATTCCATTAAAGTATGAGATAGAAATGAAAGTAGCGTTCATGCGTACGTACGGTTTACCGTCTCCATGAACGGTGCATTTCATTTCTTATCCCCAAATGTAATTTACTATTATAAGAACATATTTATAATGGATATATTTAATTTATGTTACATATAAATTATGAATATAATTCTGGAATTAAAATATACATACCTCTCATTTAGTTTTAATTCCATTAATATGACAAAGAAATGAAAGTAGCGTTCATGCGTACGTACGGCTTACTGTCTCCATGAACGGTGCATTTAATTTCTTACCTCTAAATGATTATGTAATATTATAAATACATGTATATTCTGGATATATATTATATATATGATATATAAATCATGTATACAATTCTGGATATAAATAACCTTTGACCACACGAACAACATGTAATTGTAAGAAGTCCACTTTCGACTTAAGAACCAAATATCGACAGAACAAACATTATTAACTTAAATGATTACATAATGTTTATAACATGGAAATAAGTGATATAAAAGGAATAATGAACTTGAAAAATTTTGTTAAGAGAAATTATCTCATGTTTATTATTCAGGACGTTAAAGAATAATCGAGTCAAGTCGGACCCGAGGTAAGGGATCCTACTCCTCTCTTTCTTTTTAAGTACACTCTTTTATGTCATTCCTTCTAAGCTCATCTTTCATTTTATTTGGATGTTATATTATATTACTCTTACTGTAATTTTTATGTTCATATGATAAGAGACCCTATTCTCTCTCATCAATCCATTTTGGAAGTCTGGAGTGGCGTTGTTAGGCTGCCGAATTTTCGTAAGAGATCTAACCTCTCTCTTTCTTTTTAAGTACTCTCCTTTATGTAACTTCTTTTAAGCTACTCTTTGTTATGTTGGGGATGTTATTTTATATTCCTCTTTCTGTAAACTTTATTTTAATATGATGAGAGACCCTATTTGATCTCATCAATCCATTTTTGTATGTTTTAAGTGGAACCGTTAGGCTGCCGAGTTTTCGTAAGAGATTTTTCATCTCAATTTTAGTCTCGTGAGATTTAGGCTACATTTGCCACCATTTCCTTTGAGTGGTGTATGTACTTCCCATTATTCTACTCTTTGTGTAATATACTTTTGTTTATGAGTATTTACATCAATGATTTATTTTCCTTCTTTCATGGGGTGTATGTTTCGAAAGATACCCAAGTCGGTAAGCGAACCTTTCACCCTCCTCTTTTTAAAAGACTTATTTTGTTGGGTCTTTTAATTCACATATTTTTATGTTGGGATATGTTCTCATATATCCTTATTGATGTAAATTTTATGTCCAGGTGATGAGATACCCTTTTTATCTCTCATCAACTCTTTTCTGAATTTTGAAGTGACGCTGTTAGGCTGACAAATTTTTGCAAGGGAACTTTTTAACCCAAATTTGATTATTTGGGATAAACTTGTACTTCTTAAATATGTCGTTCTATGAATATGTGTGAATAACCTATGATGGTTTTACACTTAATATCCACTTATATTTGTTGTATTCTTTTGTCACACATAATTATGCAATTGATTTATCCTTAAACCAAGGATACCGTCTTTGTAAGGGTCTTCATCTCAATCTCCATTCATTGAGGCATATTTTGTTTTATACACAACCTTATTTTATACGGTGTATAAACCCCTTTGACTTTTACGTTTATTCAAAAGGAATCTTTTTTCTACGAAGCATTTTACTAAACGAAAAAAAGGAATGTTTCTTTTTACGTACGCGGTGACAACGAAATTTTTCGCCGCCGTGAGTATTATTTGATCTTTGGCTTCCTAAACAAGCCGTAATGTTTTTAAAATAAAATAAATACCATATACATCTTTTTGTATTTTGGTATTGAAAATGGTTTTGATAAAGGATTCTATTATGTCAATATATTTAAATGATATATTGTGATTGAAATGCGTAAATGTTATCATTCCTTTATGTTGGTTTTATGTATTATAATTTTATAATGGTACTTGGACATTTTACGGGTGGTTACGTGATAAACCATATGACGGGTGGTGCCATGAATACCAGGATAGGGGGTTACATTATAACTTCTAATTCATTGGGTATGGAAGTCGGCCGTATGGATATTCCATTAAGTATGTATGGAAGTTGGCCGAATGGCTATTCCATTAAGTGATATGTGTGGAAGTTGACCTTATGGTTATTCCACTTAAGTATGTTTATGTCCCAAGTTACCTTTATATGTTATGTGATCTTTATATGAGTTTTATGGTAATATTTTGGTTACATAAGGGTAAGTAATGAACTTTTATTCAGCGAAGAGTTTTTACTACTTCGAAATTGTGAAAAGTATTACTTTGATAAAGTATACATGGTTTACTTGTTGTTTTGAAAAACTAACAGTTTTCATTCTTTGTGTATCCCTTATTGATTTTTTTTGCTCATCCCAAGTTTTTGAAATGTTTTTCACAGGACTTAGCGTGGAATAGGGTCAAGGATGGGATCAAGGGAGAGTCATGCTACTTAAACATGGAACTAAACATGTTTCTTTTTAAGATTTTTTATTTTATGGAAATTTAGTAGAAGAGACTAGTTTGTAATCTTTTGAGATGTAATAGTTATGTCTTAATTCTCTAAAACTCTAAACCTGAAAAGATCCTCAATATGAATTATTCATTTAATTGAATATTAAGTAAGGTTAAAGGCTGGGGCCTTATAGTTGGTATCAAAGGTTGGTTTAGATAACTTTAGAGGTTAGGGTATTCTTTAAGCATAAGTGACATTACCCTAATGGTTAAGATTTCAGAAATAGTCCTAGTTTTAGATAAAGTGAATGAGTAAGTATATATTAGTTCTTATCTTCCCCATTAGTACATGATGGTTTTGTTGATATACTCCCACTGACATTTCTGTTTTTATTGAATGGATCGATCTAGCAGGCACCAAAGAGACAACAGGTTTGAAGGAAACTATGGTGGTTCTCTGACTAAGATACTAGATAAAATGGGGGATTCAATGAGGAAACTTGTGGTATTTCTAAACCAACTATCAAGGAGTCATGATCAACCACTTGAACCTTGGTATGTTCTGTAATTCATCATGTACGAGATGACCAATCGATGTGGAAGTTCATGTAATAATTATAAAGGTAACCATTAGAGTTTATATGATCCTTAATTTTGAGGTAATTATGGGTTACTCTATTATATGATGGAAAATGAAAGGCATGAGATAAACTTGAGGTTAAAATATATTATGATTTTTTTTGAAGATTTTATATCATTTTGGGGAATTTTTTAAGAGTTATATAGTTTTGGAAAAAGAACAACACGCAGACCGTGTGACAACCCGTCGCGTCGGATAAAGCTGCGGGAATCGAACCCACAACCAAAGTGCAACTGGTATTTATTGCCTACCACTGGACTACGTGAAGTCTCTGGTTAGTTTGACTGATTCTTTTTAGTTAGATGATTTTATGAATTAAGAGTAAGTTTATTTTGGGTTATCTATGGAAATTTATTATCCTATCATGGAGGATATGTGATTAGGTTAATTACTTTTCAATATGAGACATTAAGAGAAACTGATGTTGTTTGGAGATAAATGTTACGATTTAACTTGGAAGACTATGTGAATAAATCCTTCAAATATTTGGGTTTCAAACTTTTTTTGGTTTACTTTGAATAATTTTATGGAAAAATTGATTATCGAATGGTCCTCGTTGAACTTTGGGTTTTGTTGGACAAATTTTTGAGGTTAAGAATATATTTTCTTTTTATAAAGGGTTATCCTTTTCTGGATTATCTGATCTTGTACTAACCTTTTTGGTTTTTGTTTTTGTTAAAGTCTAAATACATGGGAAGTATATAGTTCTCTTTTGTGAATTAGGTGATTCTCTAGAAGTTGATTATAGTACTCTTAATGTGAACAAGTCTTCCTAAATACTCGTCTTTTGGAGAAAATATGAGTTTGTGTAAGGAATATAATAAAAGTTGAAAGTCAACATGATAAGTGATTATGTTTCCTTATGAATAAATTCCTCAATAAAAAGTAACTTAAAACAAAAATGTTTTCTATTAACTTTTCCTATTGGGGAATCGAATACCGTTTAACCCATCACAAGTTTGTGATTTTCTTGTGGTTAACTTTCTCCTAAACATGTTTTCTATCACTCTCCATCAGAACATGACCCTTTGTTTTTTTCCCTCCATGTCCATATTTTCATACTTGGAATCCTAGTATGGGTTAACTTGGGTGACCTTTGTACTTATCTTTATTTATTTTAAAGTGATTTTTTTACCGACTCTTGTTCTGATGTGGGACTTTCAAGGATGTTTCCAAGCCCAATTTTAAAATTACGAGGATGCAATTCCCAAAAGGGGGGAAGGATGTAACACCCCAGGTAAATAAAGAATATGACATCTTTATATTTATCCATATTTGTGAATAAAATATTAATATTACTTTAAAGGGGATGTTATGCTCGATGGCGTACCCAATACGCAACAACGAGTTTCTTGGGAATCTTACATTGCACTCTAATAATAAAATAATATTATTTTAAATGGTAGTTAACTCCCAGCCGTTGTAATGGCGGGAATGAATATAACTATCTAAAAAATTATTATATATGGTTGTAAAATATTTTTACTTTTTATAATAAATGTTAGAGAATTAAAAGTGCGAATGAATCCAATTTTAAGCGTAAACATTCTAATATTCTTTAAAAGTTCGATTAAACGCCTTTCGATGGCAAAACACTTTTAAATCCACTTTTTGACAATATTATGTGTTATATTTGACAAAATAAAACTCTTCTTTAGAATCGGGACATCAGAATTTACGTTGTGTAAATTTTTGGTATTTTTCCAAAAAAGTTCAATTTTTAATGAATAGTGAAAAATGTTGTATTTTAATTCAAAACCTCTTTTTAATCTAATTTATTTATATGATTAGATTATCTTTTGAATTGTTTTTAAAGTGAAATTAGAATATATTTTTACCATTTAATACAATAGTGGTTGTTGTAATTAATTTCACTTTGAAATTGGACTTAAACTAGTGTCAATCTTTTGATACATATTGTTTCATAAAAACACGCTATTTGCTCTGACAGCGGGAATTAATTATTAAATTAATTAATGTGAATTATATGTTTTGAATTTTGTAAAATAGACTTAATTTTTGAATTCGTAATATCAAATATAGCTTAGAGTGAATTTTTGGGATTTTTCTGAAAAACTTCAATTTTTGATGAATAGTGAAACCACTAAGTGGTACTTATAAAAACTGATTTTTCGTTTAAATGAAAATTTACCCCTTCTGTGTTTTTTATTTCAAAAATACAACATACATGGTTGTCATTAAGAAGTAAAATGTCGTACAATGCGATAAAAATAATTTTTTGTTGAATGGTAACTTATTAAGTTTTTAATCGTTATTAGAGGTAATTAGTGTAGTTTAAGGTAAGAATAATGTTTTAATAAAGTTAAAGGACCTAGACACATGTCCTACCCTCATTGGATGTGTCATGTCCGACCACGAAAATCCATGGGTCATCTTGGGGACCCCATGGAGCCACTTTGTTTGGAAAATGACATAAATATCTTTTTATTTAATGTTAAAGTAAAAATGACACAAACATGAGATGTTTTACTAAAGAACATTTTACTTGGGGTTATACAAGTCATATGTTTTACTATAAATATTCATTAGAAATCTAAAAAGATTTCCTACATCATAGTATCTTTTTTATAAATTTTAGACATTAAATAAATTAAATTATTTATGACATCATGATGATGCAGCGATGACCTCATTATTTAACGATTTAAATAAAATGAAAAGATAATGTAATATCTAAGACCTACACATGTCCAAAACCTATTGGTTGAGTGGATTTAGAACCCTTATCACCTTATCCTCGAATTATATCAATTTGGGACCTCTTAAATCCGAAAATCATTTTAAAATAAACTTACTTTTCTTTACTTTCCAAGAGTGCCCCTCCTCTCCTCTTATAAAAGGCCCCCACCTCTACCTCCTTACCCACACTCCCAAAGCCTTTGGATCGGTCATACCCTGCCCATTTTGTCTCTCCACTTCCCTCTATTACTCCTTGAAGCCTCACTTTGGGCAGAAGTCTTCTCAAGGAAGCCTTTGATCTCAAACCAAAGGGAGTTACCCGATTTTAAGGTAATGCCTTCACTTGAGTCCTTTTGTTTTATTTTGCTTCTCCAACCCCCTAAACTCTTTTTATTAATTTATTTTGTAACAACTCCAGTATCATAAATAAACTATTATGTTGTTATAAGAATTATTAGTGTTACACTTGCACACACCTACATCTAATGGTTAAAGAACATACTGTTTTAGTGGATGGCGAATTTCGGCCTCCCGAAACGATGATTGTTCAACATTCTCTTAACACCTTAAAAGATGGCCATTAAGATGACACTATATTTATATATGATATATAATATGTTTATGTTTTCCTTAAGCTTCTGTATTTTTCATTTTGGTCATACCTTTATGGTTTCCATTATGGGTAAACGCGATATCTTCATTTAAGGAAGTGTGGACTACCGCCCCCTCAAAGTGATGTGATTCGTTAATGCCATACGTGGGACGTATAAAGGATGTATTTAATGTTATTATATATAATGTTATACTGGAATTATAATATACCTCTATATCATTATTATTTCTTTCCATTAAAGTATGAGATAGAAATGAAAGTAGCGTTCATGCGTACGTACGGCTTACCGTCTCCATGAACGGTGCATTTCATTTCTTATCCCCAAATGTAATGTACTATTATAAGTACATATTTATAATGGATATATATAATGTATATTACATATAAATGATAAATATAATTCTGGAATTAAAATATACATACCTCTCATTTAGTTTTAATTCCATTAATATGACAAAGAAATGAAAGTAGCGTTCATGCGTACGTACGGCTTACCGTCTCCATAAACAGTGCATTTCATTTCTTACCTCTAAATGATTATGTAATATTATAAAAACATTTATATGCTGGATATATATGATATATATGATATATACATCATGAATGCAATTCTGGATATAAAGAACCTTTGACCACACGAACAACATGTAATTGTAAGAAGTCCACTTTCGACTTAAGAACCAAATATCGACAAAACAAACATTATTAACTTAAATGATTACATAATGTTTATAACATGGAAATAAGTGATATAAAAGGAATAATGAAATTTAAAAAGGTTGTTAAGAGAAATTAACTCATGTTTATTATTCAGGATGTTAAAGAATGATCGAGTCAAGTCGGACCCGTGGTAAGGTATCCTACTCCTCTCTTTCTTTTTAGGTACACTCTTTTATGTCATTCCTTATAAGCTCATATTTCTTGTTATTGTTATGTTCTTTTATATTACTCTTACTTTAAATTTTATGTTCATATGATGAGAGACCCTATTCTCTCTCATCAATCCATTTTGGATGTTTTGAGTGGCGCCGTTAGGCTGCCGAATTTTCGTAAGAGATCTAACCTCTCTCTTTCTTTTTAAGTACTCTCCTTTATGTCACTTATTTTAAGCTACTCTTTGTTATGTTGGGGATGTTCTTTTATATTCCTCTTTCTGTAAACTTTATGTTAATATTATGAGAGACCCTATTTGATCTCATCAATCCATTTTTTTATGTTTTAAGTGGTGCTGTTAGGCTGCCGAGTTTTCGTAAGAGATTTTTCATCTCACTTTTAGTCCCGTGAGATTTATGGTACATTTGCCACCATTTCCATTGAGTGGTGTATGTACTTCCCATTATTCTACTCTTTGTGTAATATACTTTCATTTATGAGTATTTACATCAATGATGTATTGTCCTTCTTTCATGAGGTGTATGTTTCGAAAGATACCCAAGTCAGTAAGGGAAACTTTCACCCTCCTCTTTTTAAAAGACATCTTTTGTTGGGTCTTTTAATTCACATATTATTATGTTGGGATATATTCTCATATATCCTTATTGATGTAAATATTATGTCCAAGTAATGAGATACCCTTTTTATCTCTCATCAACTCTTTTCTGAATTTTGAAGTGACGCCGTTAGGCTGTCAAATTTTTGCAAGGGAACTTTTTAACCCAAATTTGATTCTTTGGGATAAACTTGTACTTCTTGAATATGTCGTTCTATGAATATGTGTGAATAACCTCTGATTGTTTTAAACTTAATATCCACTTATATTTGGTGTATTCTTTTGTCACACATAATTATGCAATGGATTTATCCTTAAACCAAGGATACCGTCTTTGTAAGGGTCTTCGTCTCAATCTTCATTCATTGAGGCATATTTTGTTTTATACACAACCTTCTTTTATACGGTGTATAAACCCCTTTGACTTTTACATTTATTCAAAAGGAATATTTTTTCTACGAAGTGTTTTACTAAACGACAAAAAGGAATGTTTCTTTTTACGTACGCGGTGACAATGACCTTTTCCGCCGCCATGAGTATTATTTGATCTTTGGCTTCCTCAACAAGCCGTAATGTTTTTAAAATAAAATAAATACCATATACTTCTTTTTGTATTTTGATATTGAAAATGGTTTTGATAAACGATTCTATTATTTCAATATATTTAAATGATATATTTTGATTGAAATGTGGAAATGTTATCATTCCTTTATGTTGGTTTTATGTGTTATAATTTTATAATTGTACTTGGACATTTTACGGGTGGTTATGTGATAAACCATATGACGGGTGGTGCTGTGAATACCAGGACGGGTGGTTACGTTATAACCTCCAATGCATTGGGTATGGAAGTCAGCCTTATGGTTATTCCATTAAGTATGTATGGAAGTTGGCCGAATGGCTATTCCATTAAATGATATCTATGGAAGTTGACCTTATGGTTATTCCACTTAAGTATGTTTATGTCCCAAGTTACCTTTATATGTTATATGATATTTATATGAGTTTTATGGTAATCGTTTGGTTACAGAAGGGTAAGTAATGAAATTTTATTCAGCGAAGAGTTTTTACTACTTAGAAAAGGTGAAAAGTATTACTTTGATAAAGTATACATGGTTTACTTTTTGTTTTGAAAAAATAACAGTTTTCATTCTTTGTGTATCCCTTAATGAGTTTTTTATGCTCATCCAAAGTTTTTGAAATGTTTTTCACAGGACTTAGCGTGGAATAGGGTCAAGGATGGGATCAAGGGAAAGTCATGCTACCTAAACATGGAACTAAACATGTTTCTTTTTAAGAGTTTTATTTTATGGAAATTTAGTAGAAGAGACTACTTTGTAATATTTTGAGATGTAATAGTTATGTCCTAATTCTCTAAAACTCTAAACCTGAAAAGATCCTCAATGTGAATTATTCATTTAATTCAATATTAAGTAAGGTTTAAGGCTGGGGCCTTATAGAAGTGGTATATCTTTTCACTGAATGTTTTAGACTTATTTATTCTTCTTACTCCTTAAAATATTATTCAAAATTGATAAAATAATAAAACAAATATCTTACATATACTTATATATTCTTATTCTTATTTAATAACCTATATCCCTCTTCTATTGTATCAAATGGGAAAAGAAACCACTATTCATGTGTACGGTGGACTACCACTTCATGAACCGGTGTAATTAATTTTTTATCATCACCTATCATAGTTTGTTATAGAGATGGACTTAATGAACATATATTATATTAAAAAAATAATTATAATTAATAAAATATTAGATATAATATATGTTATTTCCTTTTAAACCATTGAAAAATGATCACATCATTCATGCGTACGTGTAGATTACCACCAATGTGATGTTATGTGATTAATTTTTAATCACCACATCACTTGTATGGTAATCTAAATTATTTAGAGATATAAAATTATTTTTTTGATATAATAAATACTCTATAAAGGTAAAATAATATTTACATTATTTATTTCATTTTTGCTAAAAAAATGGAAATGTTACCCATGTGTACACATGTCTTACCTTCTCCAAGATTGTAATGTAATTAATTTTTCAAAACCATATTTCATAGTTGGTTCTAAACGTATAATTAATGTATAAAATTTTTATTATTTATTGATTATTATTTTGGATATTATGGAATTATTATATCTTCGGTTTCGGTCAACATACTGAAGTCATTCTGAAGTTAGGAACTGAACATCCTCAAAACACCCAGTGTGGAATTAGCTAATTATGTAATTAAAAATATCATTAAAATAAATGAAATAAATGTTTTAAGGAATATTTATTAATCATGGAATATTTTATTATTAAATAAAATAATTTATTTATGGTTATTATATAGTAATTTAAGGACATACATATCAAGTATGAACTCAAGGTAAAGAATTTCATCTCATTTTATCATCATTGAGTCATGTATTAAAATTATACATGTAATTTGTTTTAAATGGTTTATAAAATACCCTTTTAAATGTTATATCATGAATATCTCATAATTCATGGGGTTTTCATCTCAATTCAAATTATTCCATCTAATGGTATTTGAATTGAATGTTACCAAGTAGTAAGAGACTTATTAACTCAATTTTCTTTCATTGGGATATATTAATTCTTCATTGAATATATTTTTTCAAGATTATGTGTGAAAAAAATTTATTTATTTATTTTTTATTTAAACATGTTTTTTTAATTACATTTCTTCTACATAATCATTCCATTGATTATTTCTCAATTCATTTATATGATCTTTATAATGGTTTTTCATGTCAAATTGTTTTCTTTGGTACATATGTTATGTAATTCACCTATATCACTTTATGTGGTGTATATAAAGACCATTTTTCATGTTATATCAAGAATATTATCTATTTCATGATATTTACAGTTTCATTTTATTTTATTCTTTTATGCGGATTATGAATCAAAATTTACGAAAGCGGCAAGGGGTTTATGTTTCAATCCCACTTTAATTGGGATTTTTTCAGCTTGAATTTCCATTGAGAAAATTATAAGATAATTATTTGATAAGAACATTTCATTTTTTTCTCTGCCATATATTTCTAAAAATTTTAGGTTTTTGTACCATTTATTAACTATTTGGTACTGAAAATGGTTCAAAATTGTTTATAAATTGTTTTTTTCCTTATTTCTAATATTTTTGTTTAAAAACAATTCTTCTTCCAAATAAATGTATTAAAAAAATCAACATTTTTTTACTATTATTCAATTATTTTTACATTCATTTTTACCCATGTTTATCTTTAAACAAAAAAAGTTTAAAAAGAATATTCTTTTCATTTTCTGAATAAATTAATTTTTACAAAAAGATGTGAATTGAGTCTTTGTTTTCATAATTGGAGAATGAATGGAATTTAGAACCATCATGATTTCTTAATGATTTCAAGATTCCATTAAAATTTTCAATGATTTTTTAATATAAATTTATTTCCTAATATTCAGGAAATTTTTATTTTTTGAAGGTGATTTTCAAAGTGTAAAGTGTATTTTCCTCAAGAATTTTGTAACAATATTTTTATATTTATACTCATTAACAACAATAACACTTAATTTTACTTATGTTTTACTATGATATTTTATAATGATATGTTCCTTATTATTTATATGAATGTATTATAATTGTTTCAATGATATTTTTATTAAACATGGTTCTTTTCCATGGGTAAATCAAGCTATGATTGAACAATTGTTATTATTTTGTTGAAAATTAAAGTCTTTATGTGTTATGATTATGTTATAGTTCTTGTACATTGTTTATCATGATGGGTGATCTTGATATAGCTCATGATGATGTGTGAACCTAATATATCTCTCCAATTCATTGGTTAAATTAATGGAGTTAACCAGTTATAGGTATCTCCAAATATATTTTTTGGAATTTACCTAGAAGACTATTCTATTTGTAATAATGACTGTAAGAGTGATAATAAAATTATGTTCCAAGTTACCAAGTTGTCTTCTTTATAATAGCATTAAGGTCAAATGGATCCTTTCTATAATGATTATTTTCACATGGATCGTGATGGTTTAGTTAAATAAATCTTGTATTATATAATAGTTGTTTACCATGTCTCATATTTTATGATCTAGAATTTGATGGGTATGAATTTTCCTATGTTATGATCATGCACTTTGAATTTGTCATCATACTTATACGCTCATCTCATGGTCACTAATTATATCTAATTGTTAATAAGTTTTATTTACCTATAGTAAGAATTTTAACTCAACCTTCTTATGTTTCCATTTTCCCAGGTTATGAAGAAAGGTTTTATTTATGTTATTCCAAATAAGGATACTATAACACCCTAAAATTTTAAAATAATTATATCATATTTGAGAGCATGTATGAAACACAATACCATTAATATAGAGGAATATAACATCCCATTATTTTATGATATATTTACTTCGTAAAATAAATTTAATATATTCTATATAATTCAATGCATGATATACCGAGTTATCATATGCCACATGAAACAAAACTTGTCATTGTTATCATGCATTACATGTAACAATAACATTATTTGATAGCTTTTGATTCATACATGACTGAGTTTTACTAAATACAATTTATATTATTATTAAAATATTATTATAGTTATCACCAAGATTTCTAAATGGGTGGAATGAATAAGATTAAATAAATTATGAAAATATGGATTAAAAAATTTAAATAATTAATTCTTTGCGGACTAATTATTTATAAATTAAAATTAAAATAAATTGAATATAAATGATGTGTTATTATGAAAATTTATTTTTATGCACACAGTGGAATTTTATATTAATAAATTAAATTAATCACAATTATTGAATGATATTAATGAAATTAATATTTTATGTATTCAATAATGTTTTTCCAATTCTTCTAATAAGTATTATAGAAATAAAATAAAAACAAATCCAATTTTAAGCATAAAAATTATAATTTTTAAAAGGTAGTTTTACACTCTTTTAAAAGAAGACTTGTTTTAAAATGAATTGACAATTTTAAAAATTTTAATTTAAAATAAAAACTTATTATCTTCAAATAATAATGTAAAAAATATTTTAGGGTGAATTCATGGTATTTTTCTGAGAAGTTTCATTTATAATTTATAATTAAAAATACTGAATTTTAATTAAAAAGGTATTTTGTTTAAAGAAGTATTAATGTTATTTTATCTTTTCTAATTGGTTTTAAAGTTTAATTAGATAAATAATACATCTATTATCCCAATTTATGTCATTGGAATCATTTTTATATTGATTTTTGATATAAAAACATAGTAAACTTTTGAACATTTTCACTTTAAACCCCTATTTTCTTGTCTCATCTACATGATTAATTTTAAATTATTTTCTTCCACATAAGTGATTTGAATTTCGAAAAAAGTATTTAATATTTTAAATAATTTTAATTTATAATTTTTTTTATTTTCATCTAATTTTTAGAACAAAATATTTTAAAAAAAATTACAATTAATTACCACGATTAATGTAAAAATGAGTTTATTTAGTGGTTAAACGTCAATCTTAAGGGACCAAATGACCTAGAAACATTTTCAAAACCAATTATATGGAAATAAATTTTACATATATCCTATTATGTTGAAATTGGTCTATTATTATAATAACATGATGTAATAGAGACCTCCCAATATTGTTTACCTTTTGGTATTTATAAGAATGTCACTCCACATCCACTATAAAAAAGAACTCACCCCTCACTTATTCACACCTATATATTCATTTTTCCTGACAAAAACCAATGAAAATAAATTCCCCACTTTGTTAATCTCATCCTAGAATATTAACTTTGGGTATATATCCATCCAATAAAGGCTTTTTTTATAAACCAAAAGTTCTTACCCAAAGAAGAGGTAACATTCTTCAAAGATCAATTTTGTTTTATTTCTTTATACACCAGTTATGTTATTTCTATATCATGATTATATAATAACCTAGGTATTATAATTATGAATATATGTTGTTATGTTAATTGTAAAACATAAAACCACACAAACTTCCATCAATTGGGGTACACAATCATCGTTCATGTGTACGGTGGATTACCGCCTCGTGAACCAATGTTGTATGTTCTTCCATTACTAACATTTAAAGTTGGGAATAATGACAGATTTATAGTTTATATATGGTATATATTATATTTATAATTTATTTATGCTTATTTAATTATTATAAAAAACATACCTTCATTCTTTCCATTTTGTGGGAATACGATAACATTGTTCGTGTGTACGGTGGACTACCGCCTCATGAAGAAATGTGATTCATTCACACATTACGTGAAATATATTAAGGATGGGTTTAATAATGATATAGTATATATAATAAATTAATATGATACAATAATTATAAAATATATATATATCATTTTCATTAATTTCATCTAATTCGACAAGAAAATAGAAGCAGTGTTCAAGTCTATGTATGGTCTACCGTCTCCATGAACTGTATATTTCATTTAATATAACTAAAATTTATGAATTAATCATAATATATAAGTATATAATGAATATATAAGATATTTACATCATGTTTTAACTTATGGATATAATTAAATCATCATCTATGTAAGAGAACTAAAAAATAACAAGTCAAAACATACTCGAAAAATAAGGCGATTAACACCCTAAACAATGAAAATAATGAATGATTATTAACAAATGGGTGGTAAAATGTTATAAAAGGCTCATATATGATATCAAATATATATATATGGTTCTATAATAAGTTAGTAACATGTTCAAAACCATTATATAAGAGTTTAAATGGGTTTCAACAGAAAGGGAACCTGAGGTAAGGGATTTTTATCACAATTTTTCTTATGTGTGGCATACACCATTTTCACCACTTATTTATTTTGTGTGATTTATATACTTCACATATTGTATTATATATCATTAATAAATATATATTTATTATATTTAAAGTTTCATTTTAATTTATTTCTTTCAATGGGATTATAATTCAGAAGATACCAAGTGGTAATGGATTTCATCTCAGTTTATATTCCATTGAGATTTATTTTTTATTATGAAAACAAATTCACATTTATGTGGTGTAAATACTACTCCTTTGATATATAATATCATTAATAATTCATTATTCATGTTATTTTATGTTTCAAAATTAATTTTTTTATCCAATGTGGTTTTATTTAAATATTACCAAGTCATGAAAGTTATTGTGAAATCTCACTTTATTTTGTGATTGTAAACTTTCTCTTGGAACAATCACTTTATTTTAATCATTATTCATTAGAATTTTAATTTCTATAATTTTTACATATTCTTGAGTGATTTATATTATTATTTACTAAATTTTATATCATGTTTACAAATGATGTTTACTTTTGAAATTTATTTGATTGACTAGAGAAATATTTATAATTATATACCCTTTACTCAATACATAAATTTGATAAAGCATACTGTTAATTAATTAATTCTATTATTAAATATATGAGGAATTACATGTACTAGTAGTGATAGTTGGGTCCCATAAAATATATATCCCATTGATGCACAAGAAATATCTCATGATACAAATCTGTTGTGGAAATTAAATGGGTTTCTGCGTATAGTTTTAAACTGTCTTGTGAAACGTATTGATGGTATAGGTTGTCATGTTCCTCAAACATGATGTCCAATAATTTATCATTACCTCCCTTGACAATTGAATTGTTATTATTATTTATGCATAATATTTTTTCTTTTACATTATCTATGTATGCAATTCATTTACAGTTTATTAATTAAATGGCACGTGTTTTTGTTATTTACCTTACCATATTTATTCAATATTGCTTCAACTATACTAAACCCTTACTAACTATTTGAGATCACCCTTATATTTATTCTTTTCCGAATAATATGGAGATAAATTCCTGGAATGAGTTTCATGGATGTAGTTTATTAGTCTTTGTTATGTGTTATGTATTATTTTTTATTCCCATTGTAAAATGTGTATCATGTATGTAATATGGTTTCCAAGACTACTAAATGGTTTGGTTGTTTGGGATTTTAATCCTATATCTATTCCAAAATAATGAAGTAAGGAACTAGCTATGAGCTACTATTGTTTGGGTCATTACAGTTTTTATCAGAGCAAGCTTAATAGAAATATTTGAAACTAGATTTTGGAAAAAATATTTTTGAAAACATAACATTGTTATAATGTTTGATGAAATTTATCTAAGAACATACAAAAGATACCATTTTTATGGTTATATGATTAGTTACGGATAAATGTATCAATTTATGATAATTATTTCCCTGTTTTTGGGATTATAAATTATGTTACATAATGTTATGATATAATCCAATATATGACATTGTTTAGAAATGTCACCGGGAAGAAAAAAGGAAATCTATACACATAGACCATGTATATGTTTTATTGATGAGTTATATGATACTGCTAGTATTATAACCGAGAAATTTGTGGATATATATTGGAATAATAATCACGTTATAATGAATAAACATTCTTTGATGGATCATCCAATTATATAGTGAGATTCTTCGATGTTGGATAACTTTATGCAATAGAGGACACAATCATTTAGCAGGACTACAGATCTAATGGTAACTGACTAATGAATTACTTATTTTGAGAAGATATTTATGGGTTTTTGATGTGGTGAAAATTAAAAGTATTCCCTTTAATTGTATTTTATAAATGGGGATGTTGACTAATGGTGGTTATTGATCCAGAATAATATGTAGGAAGAGAAAATTGAAGTCATGGAATGGAAATATTTTAAGGATAAATTCCTGAATAAATACTTCCCTCATGGGAAAAAAAATATGATAAAGAGAAAGTTCCTTAGTTTAAATAAAAATGAATGAATAAATTTTTTCAAACTATGAATCTACCTTCAAAAGATTAGAATGGTGTGAAAAAAATTTCATATGCAACAAGGAATGAAATATTGACAATTTATTTGAAGGGATTAAGCCATATATCTGAAGATTCATGGTGTCAAATACCATTTCTACATTCAATGAAATAGTTTTCTATGCTATCAAGATATAGAAATAATCCTACAATTCTTATGTATTAAAAGGTAATGAAGATAATAAGAGCATGGAATAGAAAATAATAGATAATGGGAAGAAGAAAAATAAGTATTTTCCCACATATGATAACATTGGAATGAATCACCCTGGGTAATGCTAAAAGGATTCAGATTTTGTTATGTGTATAGAGATAAAGGCCACCAAACTTGTTATTTTAAGGTAAATAAAGAAATTTAAAATGTTCAATGCTTAAAATATAAAGATATAGGGAACTATGCCATTGAATTCCCCAAGAATAAAAGGAGTATATATCAGAAGAAGACAACAGATCAAGGTTAAGATTATACTATAGATACTACAAATGTGGAATGATTAATGTGCATATGTTAGTACCACAAGGCCAGATACCCTGAGAGGGGGTGAATTAGGGTATGATAGATTTAATCCTCTGCCCCCTTGGATCTTGTTTTTCCATTAAGAAATACTCTCTTCTCTCTCTTTCCTGTACTAAAGTATAAGTAGAAATAAAATAATGCACAGGACACAAAAATTTTTACCTGGTTCACCCTCACTGGTCTACGTACAAGGATCATACACTAGTGATGTGATGATTTGCCAAATCCATTATAAGCGCACTATTGTTTGCAATGTTCATAGTAGACTCACTGTCTCTTCTGGTTTACAAACAATAACAAAATGAAAGCTCACTTCTCTCTCAACTGAAGTGTGCTCACTGATTCATCATAAGATCCACTCACAGTTTAAAGACTTTTAGGTCCTTTAATTATCATAAATGAATGCATCTTCCTCAGTATATAGATGCTCTGTTGAAGTTCCACATTCATCCATTGATGAATAAAACTTTACCATGGGTGTACTGGGAAATATTCCAACTTTCAAGATACCCAAGAAGTAATGGCACGCTTCTTTAAGCCTGGTTTGATTTCTATACTTTGGCACACTTCTCCAATCCTAGAACACAATTATCACCTAACCACTTACATGAAACTCCCTTATACATCTTAGAACTTGGGATAATCACATCCATTTAGTCGCAAACCAATATTGGCGCACCCAGTGCACAACTTCTGAATAACCTTTTACTTGTGTATCCAAAACACCACTTGCCCGACCGAACCTACTTACACGAATGGAGCTCTAAGTCTCTCCAATTTTTTATCTCTCACTCAAATGAGGAAATGTGGACCTCTATTTATATCCATTTTGACCACCTTGAACACCATGCACAAATCTCATATCAGCGCACAAGTCCAGCCGCCCTAGTCTCTGTCACCCTAGTCACCTTGCGTGCCCAAACCAAAACTTGGACACCCAACTTTAATTTTATATATATTGATGTTCTAATCTTGAAAAAAATATGATGCACAAATTTTCAAGCCTCCAAGAAACCATCGTGCATGTCCCTTTTCCAAAAACACTAGAAAACGGTGCCACCTTGTGTCTGCACTTTTTGTGCCGCCTCCAGATTGTCTATACCTTTTTCGAGGTTCTTTTGTCGATCATGGATTATCAATAACATCTCTTGAACTTGAAAACTCAACATGCATGATCCATTTGTCAAAAAATTGGACATCATGGTCTACTTTGTCAATAAACACAACATGGAATCCCTCTTTGTCAATAAACACAATCACCTAAAAAATGATTCAAGGATACCTTGAGGGATTCTTTCCCAACAACATATATATTTGGATCCTTGGAATTTATTGTAAAATAATTTTATTAACGATATTCTCATAATAATAATTATTAAATATATTATTAATGTACTGTAGTACAATTTCTTAATGGATCTAAATGCATGTATTAAATGGTATAAATAAAATTGTAAAGTTGAACTACTTGGAAAAAATATGTTTGAGAGAAATTCAACCCTAAATATGTTATGGATACCTAGATAATAATGTTGGGAAAAGAAATAATTGATTTGGATAATGTTAATTTGATACTACTAAATACCTTATAAATGATTATAAAGTGTTTGATAATAATCTTTTAGAATGGATAGACATTTTTATAATAGTTTATGTTGATATTTGGATAATGTTTTATAAATTAATGTATAACTTCACCAAATAAGGAAACCTATGATAAGAGATGAAGTATAAATATTTCAAGGAACAACCAAAGTATAATCTTTTTCTTTTTAAATATAAATGAATCCAGTAAATATATTTCCTTATATTCCTATACTGTTAGATAATTCCTCAAATTTAGGAAAAAGGTCCTACAACAAAAATTATGTCTTACTATCAACAATTTTTATGATATCAATGACCTTTTTCAAAACTCTATTTTATAGCTATATGGTCATTAATTTTCCCCTGAAAATGTTCTGTATCTCTCTTACAAAATATTTGAGTGTTATTTTTCTCTTCCTTGTCCACTTTTTTCTTCCCCACCTATGTTCTCATATCAGGAACCCAAGTTATGCGATTGATCCAGATGAATTTTATACTTCCCATTATCTCTTATTAAAAATATATTTTATTAAACCACTTATGATTTGGGGTTATCAACAAATGGATTTTAAAATATCAAACCCTTGATTACTAATATCAATTTTAAATTTCAATTATACAATTTAATTAAGGTGAGGATAATGTAACTTCCAAAAAATTTACAATATGAATATCATATTTGATAGTTTGTATGACACAAAACACCAATTATGGACGGGAATATAACAACCCAAGACTTTATGATAGATTGAATATTTTAAATAAATTTAATATATTATATAGATTTAAATTTATGAAATACCAATTTTTCATGTGTCACACATAATAATGAGTTTCTTCATCAGGTGCATTACAGAAAACAATGACTTTCTTCGATGACTTGTGTTGCATGCAAAAGTGTGTTTAACCGGATAATATTACTATTATTATTAAAATATCACCTAACCATTAGATTTTTGGTAATTAATAAGATTAACTAAATAATGGATACATTGATAAAAAATGTTTATATAATGAATCCTTTTGTGCCTAACTAATTAGAAATCAAAATAAAAACAAATTTAATATAAATAATGTGTTTTTATGAAAAACTATTTCTATGCCCACCAAGGTAATTCATATTAATAAATTAAATTAATAAATATTATTGAATAATATTAATCAACTTTATATTTTATATATTCAATAAAAAATCAATTCATATAATAACTTCTATAGGTATATATTAGAAACAAATCTAATTTTAAGTATAATAAGCAGTATTTTTCTAAAAAGTGGCTTTACCACCATTTAATGGAATTTTTCTTTTAAATACAATTTAATTGTATAAATTTTTTTATTTTATAAAATAAAATTATTTTTTAAATATTAATGTCAAAATTTTATTATGGTGAATTGTTTTTAATTTTCTACGAAGATTCATTTTTTATGAATAGTGAAAAATACATAATTTTAATTGCTAACTGACTTTTCATCTAAAACAATTATAATATAAATTATATTTTTAACTAGTTTTAAAGTTAATTTAGATAAATTATAAATATTTAAATCTATTTTATTTCATTTTAAATATTTATATTTTGAATTTATATATAAAATCATAGTAATCTTTTGAATATTTCACTCTAAAACTCGGATTTCTCATCCCGTCTATGGTATTAATTTTAAATTAATTTCATCCAAATTAGTGATTTAAAATTAACAAAATAGTTTTAATATATGTAATAATGATAATTTATAATTTATAGTAATTTAAAAAATGTTTTTGGCACAAAAAATAGTGAATGTAATTAAAATTAATTAGAGTGATTGACATGAAAATGAGTTTACTAAGTGGTTAAATTTTAATCTTAAGGTCTCAAATGAACTATAATTTTTTAAAAAACATTATATTTAAATTTTTATAAAATATAAAATATTTTAACGAAAATGGTTAATTATTGGTGGCACATTAAGTAATTTATACCTACCAATATTGTTTTCCTTTTGGTATTTATAAGAATGTCACTACACCTCTACTCTAAAAGGGCACTCACCCCATCCCCCTCACTTTTTAACACCTCTAAAGCCATTTGTACCATCCCAAACCTAAAAAAATAATGTAAAAACTGACCTCATCTCATCATATAGTCCTTACTTTGTGAATAAATCCAACCATGGAAGAATTTTGGTATAAATTGAAATAAGTTACCTGAAATAGAGGCATTGTTCTTTAACGACCACTTTTGTTTTATTTCTTTCCTCACCCCGTAAATTATTATTATATCTTGATTATATAATAACCACACTATCATAAATATAATTAGATATTTTAATGTTAATTTTATGACCAAAAATCAAATACACATCAATCAAATGGGATATGCAATCATAGTTCGTGTGTACGACGAACTACCACGTCATGAAGTGATGTGATTCGTTCTCACTTTACATGAAATGTGTTAAGAATGAGTCTAACAAACATATCTTATATATATGAAATACATAATTTTATATTATTATAATATACATATATTTCATGCACTATTATTTCTTCTAATATGACCTGAAAATGGAAACAACGTTCATGTGTATGTACGGCCTACCATCTTCCTCAATGGGGCATTTCATTTCTTATCACTATATTTTATGGATTATTATTTATATATATAAATAATTAATATATATTATTTTTGAATCATGGTTTACATTTTTAAGATAATTAAATCATCATCCAATGAAGATGAACAAAAAATAAATAGTCAAAACATACTCGAAAAAAAGCCGATTATCACCTGAAAAATTTAAAATGATGAATGATTATTAAAAAAGAGTGATAAGGTGTTATAAAAGGATTATAAATAATATAATAAATATTAAAATGGTTATATAATAATTTATTAACAAGTTTAAATCCATTATACATGATTTTAAATGGATTTAAACAAAAATGGAGTGTTAGGTAAGGGATTCTCATCTCACTTTTTCTTTCATGAGGCGTATGCCATTTTCACCACTTATTTCTTTTTGGTCATGTATATACTTCCCTAATTTTATTATATATTGTTAAAAAATTTATATTCCTGGTATTTAATGTTTTATTTTAAGTTTTTTACTATATATGGATTATAATTCAAAAGTTACCAAGTGGTAATGGATTTCATCTCAATTTACATTCCATTTAGACTTATGTATTATTATGCCCAAATTCACCTTTATGTGGTGTATATACTACTCCTTTGGTATAAACTATCATTAATACTTCCTTATTCATGTTATTTTATGTTTCAATTTGAATTATTTGATCCAATGGGATTTTATTTGAATATTACCAAGTGATGAATGTGATTTTGAAATCTCACTTTCTTTCGTGATTGTTAAATTTCTCTTAGAACAATAACTTTATTATTATCATTTTTAATTATGATTTTAATTTCTCTTAAAAATCTATATTATTTGGTGATGTATGTGATTATTATATAACTATTATACCATTTTTACACATGGTGTTTACATTGAAATTTATTTTAATAACTAGGTAGATATTAATATATCTGTATCCTTTACTCAATACAGATATTTGTTAAGGAATATTTTTCATTAATTAAATTCAAAATTAGGTATATGAGGATTGACGTGGAATGGAAGTGATTGGTCAGTCCTAGAATTTATATATCCTCTTTATGCATCAATAGGTTTTCCGAAGACAAATCAGTTTTACAAATTAAATGAGTTTCTAACTAATGTTTTAAATTGTCTTGTAAAAGATCTTGATGGTAGAGGATTTCTTATTCCTAAAACATGAATTATAATAATTAATTATTAAATTTATTGATAATTCAGTTTTTATTATTTTTTATCAAATATATTTTCACTTTTATATTCTTGATGGATGATTTTCATTCTCAATTTTTTTATTAAATGGAATGTTTTTCAGTTATTTACCATACCATATTTCTTATTCTTATTGATTCATTATTTATTTTGTTGTACTTAACCCTTATTGGAAATTTGAGCTCAACCATTATATTATTCCATTTCTCTAGGATTTGAATATGTATTCTTGGAATGAGTTTCAAGAATTTGGTTTATTAGTCTTTGTATTGTTTTATGTTTTGTTTTTTTTCAATGTAAAATGGGTATCATGTATGTCAGCTGGTTTTTTAAAACTACTAAATGGTTCGGTCCTTTGAGATTTTAATCTTTTATCGATGACAATCTAATAATATAATGCAATTCTTACGATCTACTGTTGTAAATTTCATTATAGTTACTAGATGTTAAAAACTTATTTGGAGATGTTGTATATTTTTATAAACAATTTATTTATGAATCTATGTTGTTATGTAAGAGTTTTTATGAATACTTTAAAAGTTTAAAACTAAATAGTTTTTAGGTAAGTAAATGATATAATATTTCAGTTTCATGTTATATATTTTTAAGGGTTAAATTTGGGTCATGTTTATTGGTATGAAATCTTGTAATGTAATGATTATGTTTTAGCATCGGATCCAGGTGTGCAGGTTTGGGGATGTTAATGTTTTTGTCAAAAGAGGTTTTTATTAATCTGTATATTAGTATATTTTCATTTGAGGTCATCTTAATAGTGATAGATACCGTCTTGGTTTTATATTATTAAGGTTGATTATATGTTCAAATTCATTAACACCCCATTAAAGGTTTTAAGTGATGGGGGTTGAATGTGATAAAGGATATCTTGGGAGATATTAAATTGGGTTTAGTCATATAGATTTAATAAGAAAGATTATTTTGGAATAATTATATAAACTTTTTGGGGACGTAAGCTAAATGGTATGAGATAACCTTTGAGGTTGATTTTTTCTTTAATTTTGAGGTTATTGTGGTTATTTTGGATATTGTGTTATTTATTAATGGAATTATCTAAGATGAACCATTTTCTATTATTATGGAAATTTCGAAGTTAAATGTATTGTTTCTTCATATAAATATTTATATGTTTTTTTATATTATTGTACTTGTTCTAATCATTTCAGTTTTGGTAAATATTTAAGGGAAGTTGGAATATCTTATTATCATTTTATGGATTATGTGGTCTGTTAGAAGTTGATTTTATTACTTCAAACATAAAAGTTAATCTATAATACTCATCATTTGGAGAAAAATATGATATTGTAGTGGGAATTGATTAAATGATGAAATTATACTTTTCATATAGGTATTTTTATTTATATTATTAGTCAATATTGTAAAGGAATTACTAAAATCAAATAAAAGTATCATCAATCAAAAAAATTATCATATTACCTTCATTTTTATGAAATAGTGGTATTTTTACACCTCATTGATATATGGTTTGTTGTTTATTGAATTTCTCGTGGTCATTTTTTTTATTTTGAAAATTGTTCTCTTTCACTCTCCATCATTATTTTGACATTAATTTTTTTTGACATGTGTATATTTTCACCTTCCACGAATTTTATCATCTTTGGAAAACAATTAATGTGTTATTAAAATGAAATTTGTATTTTTATTTCCCACATTTGATAAGTAAGTTTTCTTAACCCTTTCTATAATATGGGTTTTCAGAAAAGGTTTTTCAAATGTTAAACCCTTAACTACGGATCTCAAGATAAAACTATGAGGATGTAATTTACAAAAGGGTAAAGAATGTAAAAACATAGGTAATTTTAATTGAATATAAATTCCATACCTTATTATAATAGCACCTTCTAAGTGCTTGGCTAAACCATGAAATTAAAATTTCAATCCTTGAGTAATTAAATGGCATGTTTATGTTGAAATGCATGCTTCATGATGGTTTCCATTTCTTAAAATAATTATAAGTACTAATTATTAAATGACATTTGGTGGAAAGGACATTCCAATTAATTTGAGATTATTGAAATGATTATATGAATTGTGACACTCATTTGTATATTGTGATTGATTTTTAAAATGCTTATGTTTTGATCCATCAGTTTATTACTATTATTACATCGTTGATATTATATTTGGAATGATGTTTGAGGGACATGTTGATTAGGACGTTTCAATATCTCTTAAATCAGGTGTTGAGCATCACATCTATCACTATTATACTATTATTTAGGTGATGGGCAGGATGTTCTGATTTCCTCTATTTAGGGTGTTGGGAATGACATCTCACCCAAATTATCTCGATGTTAGGAATTAAATCTCACAAAAATTATCTCGAGTAATTATAATGAAGTGTCACATTCACTATGAGATTCAAGTAATGTACCATTTTGTTGAGCCCACCAACTCGTTAGACTACTTATGGATGCATGTGTTAGGCCTTAGGTCCAGCCAGCACCTTGTATACAAGTATATGCCTACTTACGTCCATATGTACTTAGTGGATATAGGTGTATATAGTATATAACTGTACTATATATGTATTATTACTATGTATATATAGTTAATGTTTAGACTCTCATACCATCTTATGTCGATGTAGGTAGATTTTCCTTGTGTCCTAGGGGGACCTGAACTGGTTGGTGATTATTTATTCTTCTTTGTTTACTATTATTTAGCTTTCACACTGTTGTTGTTATGTATATTTCATATATTACTTATAAAAATTATTGGGGGTGGCCTATTAGAATTTTATCTCCCACCCTACTCAGACATCCTTTGTCACCTGAGAAGATCATATGTTTATAGGTAAGGATAAGGGAAATCTCCCTATTATAGATAATTGATATGATTTTCTTTTATCTCAAAGCATAGGATCAGAGGACTAAGAATATATTTGAGATGTTAATAGAGATGTCTTTTGTACTTTTTTCATTTTTTATATAATGTTTTACATGTATATTATTTGTTTCCATTTTTTGTATATTAGCATACCACGACATCATCATATATATGACTCAACCTATGGGCTATTGATATTGTTACACTTCTTGAATATTTAGGCTTACACATTTTTTTATATATGTTATATTGTGATTATACTATGGTGAGTTATTGGTCCTATAATTATAGTGTTTGTTTATATTTGTTTTTATTCTATTTATAAATTATATCATTTGTGACACTCTAATTTGATGGTATTATCTCCCTAATATACCACTTTATACCCTCTTTACTAGTCGGTATCCACTTCCATATAGGGTGGTAGGATTGATGCCAAGTCACCCACGGTCTCGGGGCCCCATATAAGTAGATTCCAGTTCGAGACAATAAAAAGTGGAATTAGAGAATTTTTTCCTTTGTATTACTATTTGTGAATTATATAGGAGACTAAAAGATGATGGAATTTGGGAATGAGCCGGTGTTTCGGAGTAGCTAACCCACGTACCGAGGAAACCTAAATTACCTAGGATGGGTGCTTTTTATTCTAGTATTTGATTTTTTTGATTGATATTAATTTATTGTTGGGTGATGCACATGTTTTCAGGATGAATAATATTTTTATTACGATAAAGATGATATCAATTACCAGGGCCACTAAAATGAGGGTGTCATAGTTCATTGCATGCATCATTTATTGGCACTTTAAGACCGATATACCATGTATTTTTTCAGGCCATATCTATTTTCTATATGAAGTTTCCTATTTTCCATAGTTAGTGCTGGGATTTTTTATATAGAAATGTGATACCATTTGATTAAGGGATAATATAATTGATTTAATTATAGTTCCCACATCAATCCAAAAATTTTCCCATATAGATTGTTGGCAACCCCATAATTAAAAAATTATTCCATATTATGGGCTATGGACATACTAGTTCCATACCATGATAAATGTTTTATATATATGAGATTACGAACTCATCTGAAATTGAAATCATAAAAGAAAATAGCTACCACTAAACGGGATGCCAATTGTAAAGTAAAATGTGTTTTTCTCTATACCTTAAAATTGAAAGTTCATATATCAGAACCCTAACCATCTTATTTGGGACCTAAACCCAAACCCAAACACTGTAGTGGGTAGATGAGGGACTATCTTACATATTCATATCCTGATATATATTTCTTTACCATATTCAACAAGATTTTGGAGCCAATATAGTGGTGTGATTTATTTTTAGAGGAAGTCTTGTACCTGTACAAAATATCTATTTGTAATCAGTTGGATATTAAATTATCTTCTAAGGAATGTGTTTGGAATTATATAATCATGACTCTATGAATTACTTGTGTCTTATTACCTAAACTTAGTGAGGACCATACACAATATGTGGTGGGACCTGATCCATAGTTGATTTCTCTAATAAGGCACCTATAGAACCCCTTATTGTTCCTGATATGCGAATTCATTCCTAGTTCTAAGAGTGTTTCTTCCATTTGATGCATAATAAAAAAAGTTGTAACTTGACCTAACCTAAATATAGTATATTTGAATCCAGATTTCTAGTAGAATCATTATACCACCTTTTCATGTGATGGAAGACCACATGTTATAAAGTTGTGGATGAATGCCATGCTTTCAATCTTTGAGGATCTAGAAACATCTCCATAGAGGAGGTTTGAAATCATAACTTTTATATTGTGTCACTATTCCAAGAAATGGTGGGATGTTATTACCCAATAATATCAACAACATCATATGATATGGGAATATTTGAATACTATCTTATATGACTCCTTATTTCCATATAATCTGTGGGATGATCAGTCCAGAGAGTTTATAAACCTCCAATAAGGATCCATGCCTATCATGGAGTATTTTTCTCATTTAACTGAGGTATAGTGATTTTCCTCTACTCTATCTAGTGGTGACCTTATAAATTTTGGGCATTGTAAGGATGGGCCGGTATATTCCATCTGATCATAGGTCAATATATTTTGGCAGATGACTATTATTGATATTGTCTATCAAGACCTCATTACTAAGACGAATTTGAGGGATTATCATGGTTAAAACCAGAGTGGTTCAACACCTAGATATATTAGTGGTACTTCTAGTGGACCCAAGATTCACATTGAATCTAATTTCTAGGTAGTAGTAGTCAAAAAACATGTACTAATATTTTCTTCATCATTCACCAGGGCGTGAATCCGAGACATAAAAAACCTTGAAGTTTACGATATCTAGTGGAATGCTTTGGTTATGGAATGATGGGGCATATCTAGACCTTATATAATACTTTTACATCATTTAATACCAAATAGGGATCTAAACCTACCACATGTTTAGGGGATGGTCATGTAGTATCTTTCTAGGAAGGCAGCTAGAATACCATTGGCCGCTCAGGTAGAGACGGTGGTCAAGGAAGAGGTAGAAAAAACGCATATTTATTAGTGATGGTAGAGCAGGCTTGCTTATGGAAGTCATGCTATGAAACAATGTTGCGGTATAGGTTAGTTACATATATTGTAGCATATTCCAGAGGATCAGAGCTCCAGACCTTCTATAGTTCTAGGTACAATTCAAGTAGCTCTACTTTGGTGACTTATTTATTCAAGATAGGTGTGTCTCACACATTTATATCTAGTGAAATTATTGAGATTTTGGGACTCAAGATAAAACATTTATTTGGAATGATGACACTCGATACCCTATTAGGTATTCAATCTGAGAAAATTCACTATTTTATGGATTTTCCCCAAAAGATAGGTGCATATCACTTTATATGGAATCTCTCCATCCTCGACATGGTAGGGTTTGATGTAATTGATAGGATGGGTTATTTATTTCCCTGTAAAGAACATATTGACTGCTATCATTGGGGGGTCATATTTACATCACCAGAGGAAGGTATACACGTGCATAAGGTATAATGGGACATCCAAGCATCTTGATAAAGAACTGAACATCAGGGGATGGGAAATGTGACCAACCATGTTGATATAATTTCCTTGGATGATCAAGAGTTATGACCATATATTTTTCCTCATATGGTGGATTGTTTTAGGGAAACCATCCCTGAATACATTTCTAGACTACCTTATATGTGATAGGTAGAATTTACCATTTATCATGTGCCAGGAGTAGTACCAGTGACCATCCCCCCTTTTAGGATGGAACCTATGGAGATTATAGAGATCAATAAACCATTTGAGGATATGAGGATAATGGATTTATATGCCCCATCATTTATCCTTGGGTTTCATTAGTCCTCTTTTCCAAGAAGGTATATGGTACCCTTAGGCTTTATATGGAATATTGCCGACTGAACTAGCTCATGGTAAAGAACCAGTATCCACTACCTCGAATAGGAATCCTCTATGATCAGATATTTGGTAAGAAAGTTTTTTCAAAGAATTATTTGAGGTATATTTGTAATGAGTTTCATGGAAGTTCTTCAAAAATACCTCACACATCTTCCAGGAGAAGATATGGTCTATATGAGTACGTACAACTATTGTTCGGTCTCATGAATGCACCTATTGTCTGCATGGATCCTAGGAATCATGTTTTCCATATGTATCTTCATTCATTTTTCATAGTTTCTATAGAGGATATCATAATGTATTCATGTTCTTGACATGACCATGCCAACCATCTTGGTATCATGTTGAATACACTGAGACAACACAGTCTTAAGGCTAAGAGAATTAATTGCCACTTCAGGATTGAAAAATTCCTCCTCCTAGGTCATATCTTCTCTAATTTTGGTGTTTTAGTAGACCTAGAGAAAGTGAGAGCTATAGTTTCCTGGGATAATACAAATAAATTATTTAACATATAGAGTTTCATGGGTCTACCTTAGTATTACAAACACTTTATCTTGGATTTATCATTCCCAATAGTGACTCTTAGAAGCTTGATGAAAAAGGGTGTGAACTTATTATGGTAAGAATCTTGTGAAGTAACCAGTCGTGAGTTAAAGGGTAGATCAAATTCAGCACTGATTATGATTCTTCTAGATCCAAGTGAAGCTATACAGTCTATGTTGATGCATGAGGTATTGGGATGGGAGTGGTTGTGATGCAGGATGAGTGAGTCGTAGTGTACGAGTCTCATCAGTTGAGGCCCAAAGAGCAGAATTACTCGATGAAAGACCTTGATATAGCTTATATAGTTCAAGATATATTCTTTTGGATACACTACTTACTTGGAGATTGGTTTTTGTTATTAACATATCAAAAAATCATCCTGTATATCATTAAACAAGGTGGTCTGAATCCCAAGAAATGTAGATGGATTGAGTACCTACAATCCTTTAATTTCATTATTTCTTACATTCATGGGAAAGGAAATAAAGTAGCTGATTATCTAATCCAGAAGACTGAGACATAATAGATTCATCATAGTAGTAGTGAGTGGAAACTTCTGGCTTTTCTTTCACTGTTTCATGTTGTGGTTCAGGAAGATCATGGGCACACTATCCTCTCATCCTTAGTAGTGACCACTATCCTTTTAGAGTATATTGGAATGTGGAAAATTTATGATCCACAGGGCTTATTCTAGATGGATATTATCTCATATACGGATACATACTCTTGTTGGACCATGGATTAGGAAGATACTTTATACTTTCCTAGGTGTTTCTGGGTTCCTGTATACATGGGAGAGGAGTTGATGTGGAAATTTCATGCCTTAGAATGGGCGGTACATCACAGTGTCTCCAAGTTGCATAGATACATACATCTCCATTATTTTTGGTCTAGTATGAAATTGGATATTTTCAGGTTCAACACATGGTGTCCTTCCTATCAATACAATAAGGAACAACATCAGTGACAGACATGACTTTTACAGCCATTATCCATTCCTGAGTGGAAATGGTACAATTTTTTTGGGATTTCACGACTTCTTTACCCTAATATATTCATGGAAATGATACCATTTTGAAATTCATTTACCATTTAATAAATTTCAAAAATTTCATATCGGTTCAATAGACCATATCGTTAAGGGAGATAGAGAGGTTGTATATCAGGGAGGTCATACATCTTTATGCAACTACTTGATCTATCATTTCTCATGGAGACGATAACATTATGTAATGGTTATGGAAGGCATTGTAGAATGACCTTGGTACATAGGTGATTCTTTTCATGTCCTATCACCCTCATACAGATGGATAGATAGATCATACAATTCAAGAGTTAGAGGATATGATTGGCGCATGTGTCCATGACTTCGGGGGTTCTTGGGAGAAATAGTTACCACTTTTTGAGTTCTCCTATAATAATATCTTTCATGATACAATTCAGAAAGATCCTTACGAAGACTTAAATGATAGGCCTTACCATTCACCAAGTTTTTGGATAGAGGTAGGGGAGGTATGTTTTCGTGCACCATGTCTCATTTAGGAGACTATAAAGCTTTTCCAAATAATCATAAGGCACATGTTGAAAGCTCTGTCTATATATCGGTCATAAACCAACTGAAGCTGATGATATCTTGAGTTCGAGGTCGTATAGTGATTTTTCTGGTGATTCTCACTCTGGTTGGTCCATCAACATATTCAATGTTAGGGTAAGATATCTCCTCAATTCAGTAGACCCTTTGAGGTTGTGAAACAAATCAGACCATTGGATTATCATATAGAACTCCCTCAGAGAAACTGGTATATTCATGAAGTCATTCACATATCTCATGTTATCTAGAATTATCCAGACCCATAACACATAATCCAATATTATGTGATTTAGTTGGATATGGATGCTTCTTTGGATTTGTATCACATGCGTATCATGAATAGGATCATGAAGAAACTTTGAAGCATGTTCATTCCTTTAATATGGGTCATATGGAAGCATGGTCGAGTCTAGGATGAGACCTAGGAGCAATAGGAAGACATATGATCTTAGTATAAATATCTATTATTAAACGATACCTCTTTACCCTCAAGAGTCCAACTCGAGGATGAGTTTTTTTAAGGAGGGGATTTTGTAATGACCCAGATTTTCAAAAAGGTATGGGTCATTTGGTTTTTGTTTAAACCCTTTTTTAAATCATGTTAATCATAATATATTACCTAAGTAAGGTTCCAAGAGTTTTTGTGGCTTGTTCAGATCCCAAATATCTAAGATTTGTGCAAATGGGGTAGAACACATGGTTAGAAATAACTATGAGGTGTAACCATATGGGGAACCTTTTGAGAAGTAGGGTCCTCCCAGTTTGTTTGTAAATGTGAGACCAATGGAACAAGATCGTGTGGAATTTCATACAATTTTGATAGTTGGATTTCATATGGTTTGTGCATGGTTAAGGAAACTATGTGCCTTAACTATACAGTTTCCCTCTTTAGATAGTGAGGTGAGAAAGGTTTGAGCATAGTTTGGCTGAACCGTGTGGCCATACCGTGTACCCCTATTTTTGTGATTGAAATGTATATATTTCCCATATTTACCTAAATATCTAAACCCCTTCATTATTTCTTATTATTATTCTATGTAGGAACACTCTTATTCTCCTCTCTTTATATCACTCCCTTCTCAATCTAGGTTCATTGATATCTCCTTGAACTAGACTATGAATCAACCATCGTCAGAAGTGTTGTATAGCTTGAGGAAATATCTTGATTCTTATTGCTCCCACTCTTCAATAAACTTTTCCTCTATTATTATATTTTTATGATAGATTATTCAACCTATTTTCAGGTTTTTGAAACATTATTTATTTTTATTCTGATCTACTTCGAATATGAATTCAATATTACATGTCAAATCATCTATGTACCTAATGTAGGTGGTCTAGTTTTTTCCTCAAAGGTGGATTGTTTTCATATCCATGCCATTATACCGCACACTTTCCATTTTCACACATTTAAAATAAGTTATTTCAATGAATAAAAATTATTTTTTCCTTAAAATATAATCATGAGGATCATTGTTAATTATTTAATGGATTTTGAACTCATTCACAGCCACTCCTTACATGTACCGTCTTGAAGTTACAATTTATCTATAATAGATTAAATAATAAAAACACCTTATAATTTTTTTTCTTGGAATGTTAATAGAATTTAATTATAATTAATTTCCTAATTGATAATATCACCTTCTGATTACTTGGTGGATACTTGAAATTGAATTTATACCTTGATTAATTAATAGATTATTTATATGTATTAGTTTAGTCCAGGAAAATTTCCCTTGATTTAAAAAATTAAAATGACTAATTGAATAAATTCTAATTTTTGGAAAGGCCACAAAATTTGACTCATGATTGTTGGAATGATTATATGAAATTTTAAACCCATTTTCATATTTGGCTAGATGTTTATAGTGCTAATGTGGTGATCCCTCAGTTTAATATTATTATTATGATTACACCACCAATATAAGATTGATGTTTAGGATTTATGTTCCACATTCCACTATTTTGGTTGTTGGGAATGAATTCTCACCCCACTTATCTCAATTGTTGAGAATAATATCTCAAATTCAATGTGATATTAGGAGAATCTACCCTTTGCATGAGCCTACCATCTCATCAAACTTGTTATAGATGTATGTTCTATGCCTCGGGTCTAACCAACACCTAGTATCCAGGTATATTCCTACTTACATCCTCATCTACTTACTGAATATACTTTTATATAGTATATAACTATATATATATGTGGTTACTATATATATGTGGTTACTTTCTATACTCTCATATTGGCCTCTATTGAAGTAGGTAGAGCCACAAGGTTCCCTTGAGGAACCTGATTCAGCTGGGGATTATTTATTCATCTTTTTTACTATTATTTATACATGCACAATATTGTGGCTATATAAACTACTTGGATTACTTCTAGAACCCATTTGTGGTTTCCTACTAGGATTTTATCTCACGATATACTCATGTCACCATTGGTACTCGAGTAGATTATATGTCTTCGGGTATAGATAATGGAAATCACCCTGTTACTAATAATTGATATGGTTTTATTTTATCTCAATGTATGGGAGTAGAGGATCAAGCGTATTCTCGAGATTCTAGTGGAGTAGTCTTTTGTCCTTTTTTCATTTTTTATATCATTTTGTATATACATGTCCCTTGATTCCCTTTTTTGTATATTAGAAAACCATGACTTTATCATATATTTGACATAGCCTATGGACTATTTTTTTTTAATTTTGAGCTTAGAGGATCTTTATTTAGATCAAAGAAAAGTTATAGAGGCTGAAAGAAGGTATTTCAAATTTTTCTTAGAGAAACGTAAGAATCATGTCATAGGGAAAAGTGTTGGATCATATACACCTCACTTCAACAACTCCTTTATTTATAAGACCATCATAAAGGTAATTAGATTCTTGAAAGGTATGAGTAATGATTTAGCACATAGAAGAAATCATTTCAAGGTAAATCTCCCATTTTTAGTCAGTTTCCATGAAAGATAAATCATTATCATCCATATGGATTGAACAATGGTAGTGGATTCACACTCAAACCATATGTTGTTTCAATTTCATTCACATGAAAGGTCAACCACTTTTATAATGTTCATCATTTCTGCTTCTAGGGCAGTGAAATTGCTACAAGGACCATAAATAAACTCTATAGTATCACTATTATGGTCTCTAAATATGTCCATATATCCTGATGGACCTAGATTTCTCCTTGAGGCACATCTGTATTGAATTTTAACCATCCAATGAAGGGGGGAAATAGAATACTTCAACCATGCTAGAAGGTTTATGGAATTTTTTTAGGTTTATAATTCTTTAGGATAGTTATGTCCTTGACCTAATTGCTACAACAGTCAATATGTAGTGAATTGTTATTTTGTATCTCTCTGAAAACAGTAGACAGAGACAGTTTAGTGTTTAAGTGTGTATGGAAGTGAATGGATTTGTTTCTACCTATCAATATGGTGTGAATAATTTCTATACAAGCCACTCTAAAAATGATTTCAATCTTCTTATAAATCTATAAGTCATGAGTAGAAAATAGAAAGTGTTGGATCGAGCCAGTTTGAGGTTGGTGAATCTCAAATACATCGAAAAAAACCTTCTATAAAGATGTAGCAGTTTTGAAAAACAAGAATAGATTATCAATGTCTCTATGGTGCTGATGATTTTAGAAACATTTAAGGAATAAAAAAAACACCAACTAATTGCAGATTTTCATTGAATTGAATTTTATTGAGAAAGAGCCTCCAGAGAATGGTAAACCTTGAAGCAGGAAGCAATTTATTATTGAAGGTACCAATACATTTGAGATATCCTTAATGAATGTGGTTATAGAATGTCATGGAATCGAGCTGAACATTTAGATATTATTCCCATATGAGGATATATTCCTGGTTAATAAATTCATATCTTTCAACAGTTGGAGTAATATCATCAGGGATAAATTCTAGAGTAGCCAATTGATCTTTGATCAAGATATTATACTCAGATGGAAAATCAAATGAACTGAACTAATCAATCAATGGTTCTCCAGTCGAGATGACATGTCAAAAGATAAGATAGGAGTTTATATATACCAATCAATGAGATTACATGTGTATTTTTTCGAAGACAGTTCTCAAACTAGTCTAAATGGAGGACTCCTTGTATTTTGGTTTTCCTACTATGTTCTTTGTATTATATTTTGATCTAAGGAAATACAAAGAGGCAGATTTTTTGTTGATTAAACACCACATAAATTGATCTTTAATAGATTGCTAAAAGAGGTTTAGATTCTTTATTCCAAGACTATCAAGATCTGGGGGGTGCAACATTATTTCCAAGTATATATTATATATTAATTTCTTGGAAACTGTCACTCCAAACAAAATTTATCATCACAGATTTAATGGATTTGATGATAGTAGCAGGCCAAATATACACAATTAGACTAACTTTGATACCACCACATGCTTAATAAGGAAACTTTTACCTTCCATTAAGATTGACTTTCCTTTCCAAGATGCAAGAGTTCTTCTAAATTGACTCACTATATTAGAAAAGTGAGAGTTATGAGGCTTACCCCATAACATTGAAACTCCATGGTGGATGAAAAAGATGAATCCTTCTCTTATTCCCAGGCCATTGATGATACAACTCTTTATTGAGGCTGTAACATTCATGCTAAAGATGAAAAAGGATTTACTCCAATTAGTTTCTTGGCCTGAAACACTTTCATAGGGAAAGAGGGAATTTTTTATGTTGTTGATATTCCTCCAATATCTCTAAGTAAAACTGATAATATCATCAACAAAAAATAGCTAGGAAGGAGTAGAGATACCACTATATTATTTGATAGTTTCCATTTCACCTGTATCCACCATGGGACTAAAGAGTCTGCTCAGATAATCCTCTGCAATAGAAAATATAATAACTGAAATATAATCCCACAACCTTTCCCCAAAATAATTTAATGTACCCTTCCAAGGACCAATTATACGAATGGATATTTTGGTAGATCCAAGTAGTGTTGTCATCCAATGTATAAAATGCATGTGGAAGCTAAAATTGTTGAGCACATTTCTTATAAAACTCCAGTACAATGTATCGAATTTGTTTTTTAAGTCAATTTTAAGTGTAATGTTGACACCCTAGGTTGACTTTGTAAGGAGGTTAACACACTTCGAGGTAGTAAGAAAAAAATCTTGATTTCTTTAAAAAATAAAAATTGATTCTATGAAATAATTATATCTGAGACTCAAAGAAGTATTTTGGGAAGGATATTCATAATAAGATTATGAATTATATTGACAAGAAACATGGGCCTATATTGACTAATGTCACTGGAATTATCCACTTTTGGAATTAAGAAAATGAATTGGAATTTAAACCTTGACTAAAGGAACCACCCTTGAAAAAATAATTGAAAATATTACACACTTCATTCACAATTAAATCCCAATAATATAGGAAGTATAATTTTGTGAATCCATCCGGCCTAGAAGTGATTTCTTTCTTAAGGATAAATACTACATCCTTGATTCAAGTATCCAGAGATTTAGATGTGATAAAAGAGTTATAATCCATAGTTATCAATTTTTTTATTATATTTTCCTTAACCATTGCATTCCTTAGTGGCCCATTGAATAGGTTCTAAAGAAAATAGACAATGTGATTGGATGACATCTACCTTTCGTGGAGGATTCGATCTCCATATTTAAGTAATTAGAGGGGTCTATTTTCCTTTAGACCCTCACTACTTATCGGAATACTCTATTATATGGTGAGGACCACTTGATTCCATGTGACCCACCAACTCAAGGCCGCAGTTAAGTGGATTCTAGTTTGGGATATTACATGTATGTGTAGATTACCATCTCCATCACGCGATGTGATTCATTTCTCATCACTATATCACGTTGATGGTATATATAAAGTATTTAAATAGAGAATATTACATTATGATATAATAATAATTCTATAAATATAAAATATACATACCTTATTTCATTTTTTTTATTAAAAAATGGAAACGTTACTCAGGCATACGCCTGACATACTGTCTCCAAGATTGTAATGTAATTCATTTTTCAAAAAATAATAATTCTTTAGTTGGATTTATGTTTCACATTTAGATTTTAGAAGAGGAACATAATATTAAATAGTATATGTGAAATTAAATACCATGAATATAATAGAATTTAGAAACTAGAAACATTATTATATATTTTTTTTTTAATAAATTCAATATCTTCAATAGCTTGTAATTCTTGCAACACTAGGTTTGGATAAAAAATATTATTATTTAAACATGACCATTATAGACTAGTAGTTTAGATTTAGGGAAGGAAAATAATATACTAAATTATTAAAATCATATCCTTTACCTATTTATAAAATAAATTCAATGTTTATTTAAAGTTTATAAATAAAATAAGAATACTTTTTGAATGAGAAAGAAATGTTTTTTGAAAAAACTGTATTTTTCTAAAAGGCAAATTAGTCACGCTTTGCAGAAATATTTTAAAATTAATTTATAACACTTTTAGATAAATTTTTCAAAAAATAACTAAATTTTTTAAATATAAATTTCATTATATTTTTTGGTTGAATTTTTGAGAATTTTCTAAAAATCGTAAATATTTTTATGAATAGTGACAAATACTGCATTTTATTGATATCTTCTTTTTCATTATAAATATTTTCAAAGATTTATTATGTTTTAAATTGGGATTAAAAGTAAAATTAGTTGATATATATTAAAATTTAACTAATTTTGGTCATTGTAATAAATTTATTTTTGATTTTTGATATTAAAATATTCTATAATGATGATAATTTTCTCCTTAAAAATTGAAGTTTAATCACGTCTGTTGTAATTTTAAAATTAATTATACATATTCTATTAATTTAATTTGGGGAAATTGATTACATATTTTTAAACATCATAATTTATATTATCTAATAAGTTCAACCTAATTTTTTTCCATTACATATTTTTAATCATCATAATTTAAAACCCAGGTACCCAAAGAGGGAAAAAAATTTCTTGATATGTGTTTTTAGATATGAATGATATTTCACCATTGGGTGATGCACTTGTTATGTGGTGTGACTATTTTTTTATATTATTCTCATCAAAGTAATGACATGAATTTTTGCATCCATTTATCATGTTAGGGTCCTAGGGATATAGGTGGCATGCATCATGATAAGCATACACATGATGGGTGTGTGATACATGAACGGTAGGATGCACTTTACCTTATTGGTGATTTTGAAGAAAATGGTGTCTAATAAAGATGATGAAAATGGGTAAGTGGAAATAATTTTATGTAATTGTTACATAATTGTGTGTAATTTAGAGTTGTAATTGATTTAACATATTGGTTATAACAAGTAACAAAATGGGAAATTTACCTAAAAGAAAAGCATTATTTTTTGAGTGTGGAAATTGTTTTAAAAAGGTGTCTAATGAAATAATGGTGACTATCTGCGTTGGTTAACCCCATGTTAGCCATGACCCATGGTAAAAATGGTTGAGGGTAGTGTTCTATAAGTGAAGATGTCCATTGGGATAGTTTATGTTAAATGGGTTATTTATCTCTAGAAGAGAACCTACTTTTTATATAAATTCTAGAATCTTTATGTTATGTGTTCTAATATTCATGTTTGGAATTATAAAGAAATTCCACCATGATGACATGTTATTATTGGGAGATAAGAGGATATCACAAAGAATTATCCACCAGCAGTGGAACAACAAAACCCATTGGACCATGATAATCAAGGAAAAGATAAGTTCAATGAAAATTTCTCACATTTTGTTCATATTATGTAATGGGTCCCAGGGCGGTTCATCCCATGTATGTTATATCTAACCCAAGAGTTTTAGTTGCAACACCCTCCAACATTTTCTTAATAGGGTGGAATTAAGGTTTTAAAGTTCTAGATAGAGTATATATAGAAGATTTCGTATCACTTGGAGACTCCTATAGAGAATAGAGTCAAGTTGGTGCCATATATGTTAGGGGATCGGCCAAGAGTTGGTGGTATATCCTAGTTCAGACATAGCACGTTGGTGGTATGTTATGTAAAGACGTCATAAAACGTTTTTTGAGTATTTTAGTCCAGATATTTTATGATAGGATGGGTTTCAAGGTTTATGAGGTCAACCCATGTAATGATATTAGTAATGCATTATGTTATTTATTTCATAGACATGAAACACTTTTTTTCCAATATTGGAAGGGGATGTGGCTGCTACAGAAATATTTTTTCCAAGATGGACTTAGGAAAGATATTACGTTCTAAGAGTATATATTTCATTTGAAGAGGTTTTAAAAAGTGGTGGATCATGCCCTTATTTTAGAAGGGGTGTTAAAGGAGGATTCAATCAATTGGTTTTTTGTTCTTGTTAGATGTAACAATGGTTCGAATTTTTAGGGAAGGAAGCATTGTTTTGGAAATATCCATTAGGGATATAGTGTGCCGAGTAGTCAAAAGAGATAATCATCTACACAAGGTGGTGACCAGGTTTTCATCTATCAGTCTGGTAGTTTGGGGCACATGCATTTCCAATTCCCATGACCAGCAGTTGAGTTCCTTGCATCTCGAAGAATGAGGAATGTGTAGAGGTTCTATATGAACCCGGTATATTTGGGCATAGATGGAGGATTGTGGAAGATTTACAGAATATATAGGGGGTCAGTTACCCCTTATCAGGTAGGCTATTGAAGTTCGACATGGCATACTAGTTAAGGCGGGGGATGTAGTACTCTAAGGAGATAGCTTACAAACTAGTATTGTAGTGTAGTACTAAGAATTTTGACTATATACTAGGGTAGAGGGTCAAGTCATGTCCATAATTTTTATTCTAGTCCTCGAGGTGGTGAGGCGGACCATCGATTGTTCGAGGTATTATTATCATAGGTTCCACGCTTTATAGTGATTTTTTTGGTATGAGAGATCCATATTCTTTTATATCTTCTCAATTCATGATTTTTTCGGGCCTAGGAGTGGAACGTATGTGTGGGTTCATGTCTATTGACACACCATTAGGGGTGAAAGAAAATAATGTTCATAAATATAAGGGGTGTTCTCATGAGATTGGTGGGTATTTTTTATTGGGGATTTGTTTGTTCTTTAGATTTCATGTTTTGATATGATTCTATGTATGGACTAGCTAGTTTTATACCAAGACCATATTTATTATTACTATTGTAGAGTAACATTCACATCTCTCAAGGGAGACACGTATGTCCATCTTTGTGAATCGGACGTATGGGTGGGCCGTGCAAGGCCAATCTTTTAGTAGTTTGTTGAACTCATAGCCCAAGTGCCTTGTCTTTTTCTTGATGATAGGGGAGTAAAGAATATTGTCTTTCCTCCTATGGTGGATTATTTTTAGGATTTATTTTTCAAAGAACATATTATTTCATCTACCTGAGATAGATTTTGAGTTCAAAAAAGAGTTACTACATGGGGGGAACAAGATTCAATTATTTTATATAGAATGTAACTGGATAAAATATTGAAACTTAGAATTTAGTTGGATGAATTTGTGAATAAAGGACGCATTCCTCCTAGTATGTAAACTTGGTGATCTCGAGTTATGTTTTCCAAAACGTTTTATGGGTCTTTGCAGTTTTGTGTTGATTATAGAAAGAAGAATCAAATGATAGTTAATAATAGATACTCTTTTCCGAGAATTGATGATATTTTTTACTATAATAGATGTGATTCAATTTTCTCCAATATTGACTTGAGATTGGGATTCAATCACTGAGGGTGATACCTTCTGATGTTCTGCAGACTACCTTCAGGAGTAGGTATGGGTTGTATAAGCTTTTTGAGATTTTGTTTCAGTTGACCGATGTTGCAGTAGTGTTTATGGATCTAATGAACTGAATGTTTCACCCTTACCTAGACCATTTTGTAGTTTTTTTTTTGATGACATCTTCGGGTTCTATAAGACTCATAAAAATCATGTTGAACGTATTGACATCATCTTGAGTACACTAAGATATAATAGGCTATGCACCAAACTATCTAAATAAAAATTTTGGATCAATATGGGGTATTTATTAGTTTAAATTAACTCTAATTATGGTGTGTTAGTGGACCCAAATAATGTGAAAAGATTTGTGTCTTGGGATCATCCCGATAATGTTTCTAATGTTTTTAATTTTCTAGGATTCTCTGGCTATAACCCAAGGTTTATTAAAGTCTTTTCACATTTGGTAGTGCCACTTTCGAGATTGACCAAGAATGGAATCAAGTTTAAATGGTCTGTATCATGTGAGAATTTCTTTTAAGAGTTTAATAAGTAGTTGACTACTACTATGATTCTGATATTACCTAATCTAGGAAAAGAGTATACCTTGTTTTGTGATGCATCTGGTGTTGGGATTGGGCGGTGTTGATTCAAGATGATTGTTTGGTTGTGTACAGTTTATGGAAGTTGAGGATAAATGAAATAAATTGACCTACTCATGATCTTCAATTGGGCTTAGTGGATTATTATCTAATATTTTGGTGGGATTAATTTTGAGATAATGGTTTATGGTGTACATTGATTATAAAATCCAAAAATACATCTTCTCTCAGTATGATTTGAATCTTCATCGGTGAATATTGTTCGAGTGCATACTGTCCTTGGACATTGAGCTGGTTTATACACAAAGAAAGGGAATTAGTGTTTTGGATTCATTGAGTCGGAATATATAGAATTAGGCAATTCAATAATCTAGTTATGAGTGGAGGATGATGGAGTTGTTCGTTGAGATACATCTGGAGGTGCAGGTTGGCCAAGAGATGATGACCCTTACATCCTTAGCAGTTGAGTTCGTGCTTCAGATCTAGATCAAAGAGAAAGAACATGATGATTCAAATTTTATAGCTTTAATTTAAAGTCTTTAAGGTTGTTATTTACCTTTCGGTTGGGCCATTAGTGATGATGGGGTAGTTTTTGTTTTTGATCTTGTTGTTGTGGCAATGTGTTTGAGAGAATAGTTTATTTTTCAGTTTCGTGCATCAAAGTGGGTAGTGCATATTTGTTTGACTAAAATACATCATGATATTTGGAGGTAGTATTGGTGTCTAGGGATGAAGATGGAGGTTTCATGTTTCATGGTGTGATGCCTTATAGGTCAGCAAGTGAAAGTAGAGAATCAGTGACCGAGTGGTTTTCTACAACCATTTCCCATTTCAAAATGAAAATGGCAATATGTGATGATGGATTTCATGGTGGGACTCCTGAGGATGCCTCAGAAGAATGTTGAGATCTGTGTAGTTGTGAATCATTTGACTGAAGTGTCCCATTTCATGCTAATTCAAGAGTCTTCCACTACTGACCAGTTGGGTGAGTTGTATGATTGAGAGGTAGAGTGGTTTCGTGGTGTACCACATTCTATATCTTCACATCATGATACACATTTTACTTCTCCCTTCTGGTAATGATTACAGAAGTCTCTTGGTACCCAGGTGTTGTTGAGTATGAATTTTCACCCACAGATAGACGGGTATTCATATTGTATTATTCAAGTACTAGAGGACATGTTGAGGGCATGTGTCTTAGATTTTTTTTGGATCAAGGGAAAAACATTTGGTTGTTTTTGTGTTTTCCTATAACAATAGTTACCAATATATGATTCAGGTGGCACTATTTGAGGTTCCCTATAGTAGGCCATATAGATCTTTGTTATGTTGCATTGAGGGTAGTGAATTAAATATTTTTGGGTTGAGTCTCTTAAAGGAGAAATCAAAACAAATTTAGTTAATTCATAAGTGTATGGTTGTGGCTCAGATAATGAAAAAGCCATATAATTATAAGAATAGTAGACCTCTTGAGTTTATAGTGGTTGGTCACATGTTTCTTTGGGTGTCTCTAAGGTTGGGCCACTATATAATTTAAAAAAAGGGTAATTCGGTGATCTGGTTCATGGGACCATTTGATATTGGGGAAAGGATCTGACCGGTGGCATACTGATTGGCTCTCCCACAGTGATATGGTGGTATGCATGATTTTTTTCATGTGTCACAACTTCGATAGTATCAACATAAACCATATCATCTGATTAATGTTGAGTATATTGATATTGAGGGAGATGTGTCCTTTGAGGATCATCTTGTTCATATTGTGTATTATAGTAACAAAGTCTTCTAGGGAATGATTGTGCCTTTAGATTATGTTTTGTGGAATCATAGTAGTGTTTAGGAAGAACCATGGGATAGGGAGTTAGACATGTAGGGATAGTAGTTGAACCATTGTACCTTATAATATCTATGATTCATGGGAAGAGTGGATCAAGGATTAGACCTTATAAGGTGGATAGGTTTTAAGATCTCATACTTCATGGAGGTATTTCTTGTTTAAATTTTGGTTTAAATCCCTTAAAATTGGCTAATCAAATGTTTACAGGGTGTATGAGGATGATCAATGGCGTTTTAGGGGTTTGAAACTTGAATAAAAGGGAAACAATTGATATACAGTATAAGTTTCACGGTTGACACATGGTTAGAGATAACTATGCACCCAAACCATGCTAGCCAGCAGGAGGGTGCATGGTTAAGAAAACCCATACTAGGGAGAAATCCAAACCGTGTGGACATAGACATAGGCATTCTGCATGGTTGGTGCATGGATTTCCAAACCATGTGGAACCCCAATGTAACATTGTGACTTAGACTCTCTCAGAAAGATCATGGCTCAAGATTTTCATATTGTTTGGAAAACTATGTGGCTAAACCATGTTCCCCATTAAAAAGTGAAAAATTACAAAACTAACCCCTCAAGATTTTCAGATCCTCACCATATTTTCTCCCCATTTCTTCCTATTCTAGCCCAATTAATGAAAAAACACTAAAAACCTCCCAAGGATAAATCTCCTTCAATTATTATCCATTTTAGGAGACATTGGTTCTGAATCGAAGCTCAGAGTGATTACAGTCCTTCTCTTGCATCTCTTTTTCGGATTAAGTCTTGGGGATTCGTTCATCTTATTCTGAATTTCTAAACCATTATTTTTCTAGTGGATCTTAGGTTGGCCTTAAATGTTTCTTGAATCCTGATATAAGGATATGTTTAAGGGTTCATTAATCATTGGATTATAGGTAGATTTTCTACATGTTTTATCCCATAGTTTTTGTAGATATTTGAATGTGTGGTTTTGATATTTTTTCCAACTTGATGGGAATTTGATTCCTTTAGTAATATTTGGTAAAATGGTTGGATAGATGATGATTTATACCTATAAAGATCCCTATGGGATTCATTTATATTTATTAAACATGATTAGGTCCACCCATGGGGTATGCCAACATTCCAGGACATGGAAATTGTAATGTTAAGAATTGGGATTGTTTGTGTTGAAATAGAGCCTGTGATATATATGTTGACATGTTATTTTATAACATAAACTGAAACAATGGTAGTTTTATCAATTTTTTATAATGGAATATGGTATTATTTTTTATGATAAGAAAAAGGGTTAAATATCCTAATGTGATTATGAAAAATGGATTATGAATTTGTAATGGAAATGCACAAATATTTTAAGGAATATGAATTCATGAATGTGCTAAATAGGATAATGAATATAAATTATGGAATGGGATAAATTGAATAATGTATAGGAATTCTTTAATATAATAAATAGGTTATGTTATAAAAAGTGAAATGTGTTAAATGGACTATTCCATCTAAATTTTAAATTCGTTAATGGGTTATGGCTTGATATTTAGTTATATGTGAATGAATATGAATTTTGAATGTTATGTGTGTTGTTTATGTTTGGTTTAAGATATGGTATACATGGTAAATGGATAAATAATAATGTGAAAATGGATTTATTATTTGGGGTATTATGATTGAGGATATACACCCATGGGTCGGGTTAGACTGAGGCTGCAAACCCCACCTCATAATGCATGGGTTAAAGAAGGGGACCGAGTCTCTACACTCGTAAAGGTTGCATTTGATGAGACTGCTTAGATTGAGGCTCCAAGGTAAATGTGATGTATTTATTTATGAAATTTTTATCCCTTAGTGATATAGGGAACTTGATTTATCCCCTTATACATGTTAATTGACTGGCTTATACTGTTGTGTAAATGATGTAAATGCCTAACCCATGGAACTTTTGAAGAAAATGATTTTAGTAAAGAAGACGGTATAAGTAATTAAAATAGAAGTAATGATGGAATTTGTTAAATTTAATATTGTTAACTAGTGACACTAGATTTGTATTTTGGTTTACCTTGTCATTTATTTTATACTTCCTTGTACTGTCTATTTAGTCTAGAAATTTTGTAGACACCATTGGTGGTGGCTTATTGAATTGTACTGCCACCCTGCTCAGGCCGCCATATGGTACTCAGGAAGATTTCATAGTTGAATGTCAGGATAAGGGAAAAGGTCCTATACTAGGTAGTTTATTTTTTCTTGGGATGTTCATGGATGAGGTTTGGACTTCGAGTCTAGACCTATTTTAGTTAGTTTTTTTCTAAATTTTGCATTTATTTCACTCTTGGAATGGTTATCATGACATGGGTTATTTATTGTTGGTTGTGGTATGTACCCTGTTTGGGAAATGGTTAGAAATTCATGTTTCTATTTTATTGTTTAATTTTTCTTCTATTTCATATGTTATGTTTTTTGGATTACTCTGGTAAAGTAGATATAGTCTCCCCATGTGAACTATTAGACCCGAACTACTAGTCGATAACCTCTATCATATGGGGCGGCATTCTTGAGGTCTTGTGGCGACCTGGCTCGGGGCATCAGTCAGTGGCTCTCGGGTTAGGGAATTTACAAGGGATTTTATAATTAGTATCACTGGAGGGTTTTGAAAACATTAGAGATTAGTTTTTTATATGTGGTTGACATGAAAGTTATTGATACAATCATGGTTTTATAAGTTTATGGTTGATCTTATGTTAAAGGGCATTGACAAACATTTTGAGTTTTTAAGTGATGGTATTTTAAATTGATTATTGATATCTTTAGAGAAATTTAATTGGGTGGAGATATATAGTTTTAACATGAAGGTTTTTTTAGATGAATTTTATTACCTTTTTGGGATGTAATCAAAAGGTTATAAAATAACCACTGAGGTTTAAACATTCTATAATGTTTAGTTCATTGAGGTTATTTTGGATATATGGTTATATATTTAATGAATGGTATAATCTTATCCTTCTGTGTTATTATGAAATTATGATGTTAAATGAATTATTTCATCATATAAAGGTTTATACATTTTTCGTATTATCTTCGGTTATGCTAACCATTTTCGTTTTGGTAAATATATAAGATGGGATTAATAGCTTGTTATCCTTTTGTGGATTATGTTATCCCTTATAAGTTGATTTCAGTGATTTAGGCATGAATAATTCATCTTGAATACTCATAGTATGAAGAAACAGATAATATTGTAGTGGAAATTGATTAAATAATGAAATTATACTTTTCAAGTAAGTATATTTCCTTTTTTGTTAGTCTAGATAAGAAATAATTTCTTAAAATCTATGAAAATGATATTGAAACAAAATATTTATCCTATTAACTTTATTTTTGATGAATCGATAGTATTTTTCACACCTAATTGACTTATAGTTTTGTAGTCATTAATTTTCTCATGATCATTCACTATCTTGTGATCAATTTTCTCTTTCACCCTTCATCATTATTTTGAAATTACATTTTCCCTTCATATGTACATTTTTACTTCCCAATATTCATGTCTTATTTGGAAAACTTTTCTTGTATTATTATAGGAGACCGTCATATTTCATTTTCCCTCTTTATGAAATGATGTTTTATTAACCCTTTTTATATGTGGGGTTTTTAATAAAGGTATTTTAAAATTTTAAACATTTGATTAATGAACTCAATATAAAATTATGAGAATATAATTTCTAAATTAATTGAATAATATAAAAACCTAGGTAATTATAATAGTAAAAAAAATTATTGTAACACTCTGAAATTCTAAAATAATAACATTGTAATCAATAGCATATACGTTATGCAATACCAATCCCAGAAGAAAATATAACTCCCCGAGACATTATGATAAACTTAATTTTAAATAAATTTTTATCTCATAAATTTCATGATTTACTTGAAACAATGAATTTATCTTACATTACATGCAAAATAGATTTTATATTGTGTTATATGCACCATAGAGTTTAGCTTGCATTGCACATAACACTGAGTTTAAAAGAAACATGACATGTTATTGAAATGTTATTATTCAATATAATAGTTATAAAGAACAAATTAAATTGGATTTTATGAATATTACTAACTCAAATATGGAAAATATGGTTATCTAATGGTATTAAATAAAATAATAATCTTTTTTAAAAAAATATTTTCTTATAAATTACATTTTTTCTAAAGGGAGGTTTAGTCGGGCATTGTGCACATTATTTAAAATTAATTTTATCAATTTTATAAATTTATTTGAAAAATATAATTCATTGGTAAAATCATAATATCAAATTTATCATAGGGTTAATTTTTGGTATTTTTCTAAAAAGTTTCATTTTTTGATGAATAGTGAAAAATACAGAATTTTAATTGAAATTTGTCTTTTGGTTTAAATTATTTATATTGGTGAATTATTTTTTAAAATGAATTAAAATTAAAATTACTTCAATTATATATAAATTAATACAATTTAGTTCATTTTAATCATGTTCATGTTTAATTTTTGATATAAAAACATTGTGAACTTTTGAATATTTACTCTTTAAAACCTTCCTTCTTTATCACTCTATGTGGATAATTTAAAATTAAATATTGAAACTTATGTGAATTGAATTTTGAAATTTATATGAAATATTTTTAATTATCATAATTTATAATTTATAATAAAGTGAAATTAATTTTTGACAAAAATTATGAGTGAAAAAAGTAAAAATTAATTATCACGTTTCTGGTAAAGATGAATTTACTAGGGATTAAAATAAGAATATAAGGGAACAAATGACCTAAAATATTTTTAAAAACCCGTTTAATGGAAATATTTCTACCTTATATCTTATATTTCTTAAAATTTCCCTTTTTTAAGATTGTTTCATGATAAAAACGAGGATATTATTGAATATGTTCAAAAACAATTACAATTGAATCACTCTCCCCACTTGTAGATGGTAACCTAATATTCTCTATTATTCACACCTTCACACCCTTTTGTTTCTGAAAATAACTAGAAAAATAAATTCCTAAAATCCCTCCACATATCATATAATCCTTAGTTTGTGATGAAATCCAACCAATGAAGTATTTTGGTGCAAACCTAAGGAGAACACCATAAGAAGAGGTAACATTCTTCAAATGACTTTTCTATTTTATTTCATCCTCAACCACCTTAAAGTATTGTTAAACCATTATTATAAATAATAATATTATATTATATATAATTATATTTTTTATAATAATTTCATGACCTAAAACCACCTCAACTTCAAAAAAATGTGTAATGAAATTATCATTCTTGTGTACGGCGGACTACCATCTCACGAACTGATATCATTCATCTTTAAATTCTCAACACATAAGATTGGGTATTATGATGTATATAATATATATATATTATATTTATAACATAATTATACATATGGAGTAATTATTTCAATTATACCTTTTTAATTTTCAGACCGTATGAGATACGATAATGTCACGCGTTTATACGGCGGACTACCACCTCACAAAGCGATGTGATTCATATTTCACTAAAGTTTTATATGGAAGGTGATAAGGATAATTTTTATTATTATACATGATATAAATGAAATAATTATGATATTAATGAAATAATTATCATTCTTTAAATATAATACATAATTTTATTTCTTACCTGTTTAGTCACTTAAAGATGATAACATTGTTCACGTATGTGGGGACTACCGCCTTCACGACGGGATGTGACTCTCTTTTCATCACCACACCACATGGATGATATATATAAGTATAAAATATGGTATTTGTAATATAATTAGTATTCTTAAAATATAAAATATTACTCATCAAATTTCTATAATTATCATAGAAAAATGGAAATTTTACTCATGCTTACATACAGCCTACCATCTCGATGATTGTAACATAGTCCATTTTTTGTAAACATGTTTAATTATTAATTATAAAAGAATAATTAATTTATAAATATCATATTTGTTTCATAATTATTATTCAGGAGATTATTTAACAAAATAATATGTAAAAAAACTATAACTTTCATAACGAAACACAGATGAAAAAATAAGGCGATTAACACTATAAACAATGAAAATAATGAAATATAACTAATTAAATGGTGATAAATTGTTATTAAAGGATCATATATGATATTAAAAATATTAAAATTATTCTGGTATAAAATAATAACATGGGTAAAACCATTATAAAGGAGGTTAATTAATGTTCAACTAAAAGGAAATCTTTGGTAAAGGATTTCATCTCAATTTCATTTATTTGATATATATTATAATATTATGCACCTAATTTATTTTTTATAGTGTATATAATGCCCCTTGATATGTTATATCATGTTTTATTAATAATTAATGGTATAATATGTTTAAATTTTAATTATTTTATTCAAGGGGATTTAAATTAAAAATTAACTACTTGTAAATAACTTCATAACTGAATTTCTTTTCATTGAGTTATATTACTTATTCATTGTGACTCATATACTAAGATTATATGTATAATGACTTTTGATTATTATTCATTGTTTTTTCACTTGTTTCATGTGGATTTATAGTTGATACACATTATTGATTCATTTATTAATTCTCACTTCAACGTTATGATTATTGTAAGGGTTTATTTCACAACCTCATTCTAATCGAGATTTTTTATTCTTGAATTTCAATTGAATGATATTATTAGATAATTTTCTCATAATAAATTTTCATTTTATTATCTTATGGTTATTTATGAAATTTTCAAGTAATAATTCCATTTTTCCACTCTTTTGAATAATAATTTTTTTTCAAAAATGATTTTAAGAAAATCTAATATTGATTCCTTATTCAATCAGAAATCTATTTTCTTAAAAACCATGTTTTATAAAAAAATCAAAAATATATTTAACTATTTAAAAATGATTTATTAAACACATTTTTTCCCAATTTGAATTTTTTAAAAAAATTAATCATATTTTCCTTTTCCTATGAATGATCTTTTATAACCTCATTACAGTGAAAAAGGAATGTGATTTTTAACTTGTACAGCATATACTGAATTACCCGTTGACATGAACATAATTTCTTGGAATATTTAATTGAATGTTTACAAGTATATTTTTAAAGAATATATTTTTATTAATATCTTGAAAATGTTTATTTTTAAAATTGATTTTCATAGAAAAGGATTTTTAAAATTTTCAGTGTTTTCAAAAGTAATTTTCAGAATAAAAAGGATATTTTCCTCAAAAAATAATTTTAAAGATATTTTTACGTTATTTATAATGATCAAAAAGAAAAAAAATTATTATTACTCAAAATTTTTAATGTTTTATTGATACCATCCTACTATTATTATGGAGGGTTTATGATAATTTTTACCTAGGAAGTTATTGAAATTCACTTTCTTGAATAATTTTTTGGACTCGTTAACTTTTCCTTGAAATATCCACTTTTATGATGTCATTGGACTTTAAATTTACTGTAAATATCCATATTAATTATCATGGATATTTCTATTTCCTAAACTATATAGAATTTATATATATGATTATTACTTTGAAAGTTATTTGATTAATGGGATACATATTGATAAATACATGCCCTTTACACAATACAGATATTTGATGATAAGGAATATTGACTCATAAATTAAATCAATTATTCAATATATGAGAAATTATTTGGGCTGGTAGTGATGGGTGGGGCATGGTATTATAAATCCACTCAATGCATTGGTGGGTCTTATAATACCAATATGTAAGATATAATTAAACGGTTTTTAACTATAGTTTTAAATCATATTTTAAAAGGTATTTATGGTAGAGTTATAATTAATCCTATGATAATAGCACCCAATTATTTATAAATTCTTTCATTATGAATTCATTTATTTTTATCCATGATATTTTCACTATGATATTATCTCTGGATCCATTTAATTATCAGTTAATTGATTAAATGTCATGGGTTTTCAATTATTTACATTCCCATATTTATTATGCCTTATCTAGTTATTATAGTTCTGTTATTGATTAAATGGAATGTGATTTCACTTATTTAACATTACATAATTATTATTCTAGTAAAATTATTTAAATTGAATGTGTTTTTAGTTATTTACAATTACTTTTTTATTATTCTCATTGATTAAAGATGGGTTCTACTATAATCAACCCTTACTAAGAATATTAGATCACCATTATTTTTTTCCCAAGAACACTTGAATTTTATTACAAAAGATATGTAATAATATTATAGAGGGAATATTTAAATTCTTGAAAATAAATTATGTTGTGATTTTTGTATTCAAATTTAACATTGAAATCACTTATGTATCTTCTATACTAAGACTACTAAACTATTAATTCTTTTTTGATGTGATTCCTTATATCTTATGCCAATGTATTAAAGAAGGAATAGAATTTGGGATATTGGGGTCTGGATTGATATAGTTGATATTAGAGGAAGTTTATGAGAAACTTTGGGAACAATAATTATGAAAACAATGATTAGGGAACATAACCCTAGGATAAAAATTAAGGATGTGTATAGGAACAACCTAATGTTTTTCTAAGAAACATATGATGTGTATTTTCTTAGAAACACATCCATATCTGGATTCTATAAGTTGGTTTGTTCTAGAACAGAGGTACCTAGGGGTAATAACTACGAAAAAGAAACATTGGTCTTGACCCAATATTCACCAGGTGTACGAAAATGGTCCTTACTTCACGCCTAGTTTGGAAATCTGTGGTGATATGATTTGGATAATTCACATTTTATTTACAAACCATTATTATGGATTGAAATAATGATAACAACGAATGACCTTGTTTAAACCTAAGAATTCATAGATTAAAAAAATGAGGTTCTGTGATTTAAACAACCTATAAATGGTTATATAGTTTTACTACTATGATTATTGTTGCTCACAATATGTTTTTTAGTTTTAGCCAATTTATGGAACCTAATGTAATCATGTTAACATTGAATATGAAGGAAAATTTGGTGATTATGAGTAACTAAATGGGATGATGAAAAGAGTGAATGTAATGACCTGAACATTTATGAATAAAATTACCTTTATTTTAATTTATTGTATTATTGATATATAAAACATGAGAACTTATTTTTTTAATATCCATTTGAATTTTAAATTACCATTAAGTATCTTTAACATTGATAATATATATGTTGAGTAGTGATCACATGATAAGTATAAATATGGGATTTCAACCAATTCTTTTGGAAAAAACAAAGGAAGTAATGGCATCATCAAGTATGATTGTACACTATGAAACCCATTTATCAGAGCTTCCATGGGAGATAGAATTTCTGGGCTTTTCCATAGACCAATCCCAAGTAGATATCAAACAAATTAAGAATTAGAGAATCTATTTATGAGAGAAATTCAATCTCATCAAGTTCACAGCTCAAACCGTGTTCACCAAACGAGCCCATGAAATCCGCAGCATCATGCACCTTACTCCAAGGGAATATGATGTTGTAACAAATGGATATGTTTCAAAACCCTAGAAATAATATTATTTAAATTAATTTTTATAGAATATGGAGTATATTTTTATTCTTATTATTATTACTCTATAAAATATTTTTAAAGAAAAATAGTATTTTATGTTAATATTAAAATTCAATTTAAAAAATATATTTTCATGAATTAATAGATTTTTTGAAATAAATAATATTATAATAAAATATTATTATTTAATATATTTTTTAAATTTAAATGATCATATAAATTTTATAAATTCCAATTTAATTTTTATTAGGGTTCGAGAACTTGTATTGTTAAAAACCTATCAATTGTTAATAAATTTCTGTTTTCATTTTAAAAGTGAAAAGAAAAACATTGAGAAATTTATTTATATAAAATGAATATTTTTTTGGAAACCTGATGTCGAAATTATCCAATGGTGAATTTTTCATAATTATCTGACACTGTCATGTTTTTTGGTAAAAATTAAATACTATATAAACATACTGTGTGTTTTAATAAATCCTAATGGAGTAATAAGGATGTAATAAATATATAAAAGGTATGTAGGAAAAATATATGTTTTAAATTTAAAATAATGTAATTTTATGTTTATTTAATTTATTTTATAAATATAGAGTGAATCCTCTAAGATTTATAATTTATTTTATGTTTTTAAAATCATTTCATTAAAAGTGTGACTCAGCTCTACATAAGAAAGGGAAATATTTTATTATATTCGGCCCATTTAATCATAAATTAATTTATAACACTCCCCTTTTCTAGAAACCATGGGATGTTTTTTGGTTTTGAATATTTTATTATTTAGTATCCAAAACCAAAATAATAAATAAATCAAACTCATTTCCTATATAAATCCACCCAAGCTTCCATTTATCTTCACTCAAACTCCTTAAATCTCATCCACTCTCTACCCTATACTCCCTATAGTCCCCCAAAGTCTCACACAATCTCTTAAGAATAATTTTCTAAGACTTTAGATACACACATCTATTTATGGGATCCACACCATCCTCTCTTCCTTTCAATTCAAAAACCTTTTTTAAAATTAGTCTTTTAATTTCAATAAGTTATTTTTTAATCCTTTTACAATCAATTCTATACTTTAAATTTGATGTTATTTCAATGAGGGATCATTTATCTTCCCCCACTTGTACCCATAACTAAGTCATTACTATTCCAAAATTCTATAAGGGATTTCTCTCTCTCCTCTTTTTATAATGAACCTCATTTACAATATGCACTTTAATTACCAATTTCATAAGTTGAGATAAATTATTACTTATCCCCTTACATTATATTTAATTTTTAAAAGACGAAAAACCCATTTTTCTCTCATCATTACATTTTATGAATTTCTATATGATGCGATATGTTGCAAAATTTTCACTATAATTTACCATGCCATAATCATTATGTAGTGAATACCATACTCATTTATCTATCAAGGGTATTCATTGTTATACAAATATACTTATTTATTGTGAATATATATGTATGTATTCCACATTTCCTCGATCTTCTAATAAACTATGAAGATTAATGAATCCATGTTGTAGGATCTATGTGGAACACGTAAGCATTAATACAAAATCATTATGAAGGGTGTTCCATGATAGTGCTCCAATGCATTGGGTAATGCTTAGTATCATGATACGTTATGTGAAATGGGTGTGTAATCATGATAATTCATGTGAAATGGATGTTGACTCATGATAATTCATGTAAAATGGGTATTGACTCGTGCTAATTCAAGTTAAATGGGTGTTGACTCATGTTACTTCATGTGTAATATGCTTTGACTCAATCTCCTCCATGTTCAATGAGCCTTGGATCATGCTAATATCATCTTGTGTGTTATTTCCACAGTTCCATATTATTATTATCATGCTCCGTCAATACTTTATATTAATGTTTCTTTTTTCTCCATTGATATGAATATTGTCTAATATGATTGTGTTCTTCATATTATGTCTTGTTTACTCCCATACTAGGTTCTATTTCTCACCACTTTCTTATGTATGTACATTGGTTATCCCATGTAGTGTTAAGTATGAAGTAAATTTTTGGTCAAGTAAAATAATTTTTCAATAAAGATGTTTTATTTCATTTTTGAAGTTGTTATGTAATGTTCCTAATTTCCCAAGACACTACACCTCTCAATCTTAAGAGTTGTATTCACTGTAAATCCATGAAATAAATTGTGATTAAATATGAAATAAAGAGTAGGGTTGTGATACTTAGTATCATAGGATAGGTTTATTTATTTTTTGGATTAGGATTACAAATTCCTAGTGAAAACCCTTAGGGATAAGACTAAGTATAAGAGAACATCCCTAAATTTTGGTGAATATAGATCAGGTGGTTTGTCAAAAAAAAATATATTTAGATACTACAAGTTGATGTGATTCTGGAAAAGATGTACCTAGGAGTAAAAACTCTGACAAGGTGTTCCAGGTTTCACTCGGGGTAACCTGTTACATGATAATGGGCCTTACTACACACTTGGTTTGACCCTCCTGGTGGATATGGTTTGGTAAATTCATAAACTCCTTAAAAATAATTATTAAGAAGAAAAATGACCATAAGAATATAATTTAGGAAGTAGATCATGGATAACATAGATTGAAGCCTAGAAACTCATAAGTTAAGGACATAAATGTAATTTATCATTTATCCCATTATTTTAATTGTATTTACCTTTATGTGTTAAATATTTTCAATATACACATACCTGATTCTATATTGGATAATGTAGTACCATAATAAAAAGGTGAAATGTAGGGTTATCGTCCATAGTTCTATGCATTCTTTTATATCACAAAATTTTAGTATAACTATTCAAACACCACCAAAAATCATAGAAGTAGAGATGTTGGTGAAAAGGGAAAATGGGGAAATTATTGAATCACATGTATATAACTCCTCCCCTATCACAATTTCTGGATTAAACATACCGACTAACCGTGTCATACTTCCCTGGGTGGAAATTGTTGCAATATAGGGAATTGATTGGATTTCTCTATATAGAGCCGACATAAATTGCCATGAGATATAAATTAATCTCCAAATAGTGAATCAACCCCCGATTATATACATGTGAAAGGAGGTGGATGAATATTATATACCACCATCTCCTCAAGCATGAATATTACTTCCCTATGAGAAATCATATCTAGATTAAATTATTGAGTATAAGGAAGGATCCATCATTGAAGGCATGCCTATTATATGGTAAATCCCAGATGTGTTTCCCTTGGAATTTTCTAGTCTTACTCCAAGTAGAGATGTTGAATTCTTGATTGATCTTTTACCTATTTCATTTCCAATATCCAAGACTCCATATAGAATAGATGTTGTGGAACATGAGGAACTAAAGAAACAATTACTAGAGAATATGGGTAAAGGGTTCATATGCCAAAGTGCTTCATCATGGGGTGTGCTAGTCCTCTTCATCAAGATGAAGGATGGGTCAATGTGCTATTACATTGATTATTGTGAGCTCAAAAAATCACGATAAATAACAAGTGTCTTTTTCCCCGAATTTATGATTTATTATATCAACTACATAGATCACAATACTTCTCCAAGGTGGATCTTCAGTTAGGATAATACCATGTAAGGGTAAAGAAGGGGGATATCCCTAAGACTTATTTTCCAACAAGGTACGGGCACTATGAGTTCATAGTGACACTTCCATACTCACTAATACTCTATAAATCATTATGGACTTGATGAATATAGTCTTTATAGATTACCTCGACTAATTTTTGGTAGTCTTTATAGATGATATTCTGATATACTCCAAAACTAAGGTGGAGTATGAGGAGAATCTGAGCACTATGCAAAAGACCTTCAGAAAAGAGATCTTGGAAAAGCACATCAAGTGTGAGTTCTGTCTGAAAGAAGTCTCATTCTTGGAAAATATCATCACAATAAATGGGATATTTATGAATTATTCCAAGACAAAATCATTTGAGGGGTGTCTAAGGCCAACATTTGTGACCGATATCTGTAGCTTCCTTAGGTTAGCTGGACATTATCACCGATTTGTGAGAAATTTATCATGATTTTAAAAGCCTTTTACAATGATAAATAGGAAGGGAGTCATGTTTTCTTAGAATAATGAATGTGAAGAAAGCTTCAGAGAGTTGACAAAGAAGCCCGTCACAGCCCCAGTGCTCACACTACCAACAAGTGGGGATATTTTTGTAATTTTTATCAATTCTTCAAAGAAGGGATGGGGATTTGTGTAGATTAAAAATGAAAAATTCATTTCAAATTCCTCATGTCAATTGAAAATTCATGAGAAAAACTATCTCATTCATGATCTGGAGTAAAAATTTTTGATCTATGCATTGAAAATTTGGCGACATTATCTATTTGGGGAGAAGTGTGAAATATATACAGATCACAAAGGTCTCAAATATATATTCACATAAAAAGAGATAAATATGTACTAATGAAGATGGTTAGAGATTATAAATGATTTTTAATATGCAATCCACTACCATCATGGTAAAGCGAACAAGGTAGGGGATGCTCTAAAAATAAAGGACCCGTCAAATCTATCATTAATGAGAATTGATAAAGATCTGATCTTATTATATTTGAAGAGGATAGACATGGGAATCATAAGAAAAGAACATAATCAGTTATTTCACATATAATTACTCAACCATCTATTTTGGAAAGGTTAAATGTTGTTCAATAATATTATGTGTGGATTTGGAAGAGAGTGGAAACAATCATAAAAGTGAAATCCTAAAATTTTAGTGTTAATAAAGGAGGAATTATGAGATCTCATTCAAGACTATGTGTTCCATCAAATACTGAGTTAAAGAAAAAACTTTTGTATAATTCACATAGTTCAACATTTTCTATTCCCCCAGGAAACACAATGATGGATCAAGATCACTTAAATAAATATTTGTGGGATAACATGAAGAAGGAGATTGTTGAATATACAACAAAGTGTCTGGTATCTTAGTAAGTAAAGTCTAAATAGAATAAGTATAAGGGTATGATTCCACCATTACACATACCAACATGGAAATGGGATAACGTCACCATGGAATTTGACACTAGACTTCCAAATAAATCCAAAGGAAAAAATACTATCTAGATTGTGGATCGTCTTACAAAGACTACACATATCATTGCGATTTGAGAGGATTTCTCACTAGATCAACTGGAATGGATATAAATCAGAGAAGTGGTAAGGCTGCATGGAGTACCAAAATAGATTATATCTAATCGAGATCCAAGATTCCCCTATATGTTTTGGAAAATTATTCAGCCTAATCTAAACACAGAGCTGAACTTCTATACGGCTTCTCACCCTAAAGTTGATTACCAATATGATCAGACTATCCAAACACTTAGGACATATAGAGATCTTTCTTAATGGACTTCAAAGGCAGATGGTACCAAAATCTTCCTTTGGTGGAGTTCTCTTACAACAAAAATTTCCATTCAATCATCCAAATGGTCCCTTATTAAGCCCTTTATGGGAAGAGGTGAAGAACACTGGAATGTTGTGATGAAGTTGGGGAATGAAAACTTATTGGTCCTAAAATGGTCGAAGAAATAGTGGAGAAGGTTAGGACCATATAGTAGTACATCAAAGCTTCTTAGAGTTGACAAAAGAGCTATGGTGAAAATCATCAATTAGACCTAGAGTTTAATATTGAATACATGGTAGTTCTCCAAATATCTCAATGAAATATAGTGATGATATTTGGGAAGAAGTTAAATCTTAGTCCAAGGTACATGGGACATTTTGAGATCCTTGATCACATCAGTGTAGTGGCCTATTGCTAGCACTCCCACTGAACCAATCTCAAGTACATGATGTATTCCATATATCACTCTTAAGAAAGTAAATATTGGACCCATACCATGTACTCAATCCATAGGTGGTGCCATTAGAGAATTTAATTCCCTATGAGGAGTAGCCGGTGAAGATCCTAGATCATAGATGGAAAGTTCTTCTAAATAAGACAATTCCCCTCATCAATGTGTTTTGTAAAACCCAAATATATGAAAAAGACAAATTGGAAACATAGGAGGTGATGGAGTAGAGTTACCCTCAGTCGTTTTAATGTAGGAAACTAAAATTTATAGGGTCAAATTTTTTAAGGGAGGAAGGTTGTAGAGACTTAATCATTTATGAATAAAATTCCCTTTTTTTGATTTAATGTCTTATTGATATAGAAAACATGTGAAATTATTTTATTATATCCAATTGGATTTTAAATGACCATTATGCATCTTTACATTTTATAATATATTCATTTAATAGTGATCACATGACTAGTATAAATATATTGTTTTAACATATCCTTTTGGGAGATTCAAAGGAAGTGATGGCCTCATATAATAAGATAATACCCAATGAATCCCATTTATCAAAGATTTTGAGGGAGATATAATTTCTAGGATTTTCCCTACACTAAACCCATGATGAGATATGAAAACATAAGAATTATCAAAATCATTTATGGGGGAATTTCAAGCTCATCGAGATCACGACCCAAACCTTGTTCACTGAATGGTCCCACAAAAGCCCCACCATCATGAACCTTACACTTAGGGCATATGTAGGTGTAATATATTGGATATATATCAATACCCAAGAAATAATATTATGTATATTATTTTTTATAGAATAATTAATATATTTGTTTCCTATTATTGTTACTCTATAAATTATTTTTATAACACAAATAGTATTTTTGGTTAACATTCAAATTAAATTATGAAATATATTTTGATGAATTAAGGGATTTTTTTGAAAGAAATAATATTTTATTAAAATATTATTATTATATTTATTTTTTAATTTTAAATGATCTTTTAAATTTTATCAATTAAAATTTAATTTTTATTAGGGTTTGAAAATTCATATTTTCAAAAAAACCCATCAATTTTCAATAAAAATCCATTTTTAATTTAAAATTGAAAATTAAAATATTTATAAAATTATTTAAATATAAAAAATATTATTTTTGGAATTAGGATGTTGAAATTATCAAATAGTAATTTTTTCATAATTTTCTGAGATAGTCTAATTTTTGGGTAAAAATTAAATATCGTATAAATATACGATGTGTTTTATGACATCATAATGGCACAATAATAATGCAATAAATACTATAAAAGGTATATTCAGAAAAATATTTTTTCTCTTTAAAATAATTTTATTTTTAGTTTATTTGTTTTATTTAATAAATCTAGAGTGAATCCTCCAAGACTAATAATATATTTTAATATTTTAAAATAATTTATTTTAAATTGTGACTCACCTCCACTTAAGGAAGGGAAATATTTTATTATATTTGGCCCTTATACTTGTAAAATAATATATACCACACCCTTTTACCATAAACCATGGGAAACCCCATGGGATGGTTTGTGGTTTTGAATATTTTATTATGTAGAGTCCAAAACCAAAATAACAAAGAAATCCCCATAATTTCCTATATAAACCCACCAAATCTTCCATTTCTCTTCACTCAAACTCCGTTAATATCATACTAAATTTTCCATTAACTATATATAGTCCTCTAAAGGGTCCCCAAAGATACCAAGAAGCCTCTCCTAATCTTTTGAAGTCACACATCCAATTAAGGGATCATCATCTTCCTCTCTTCCTTTTAATTCAAGAACCTTGTATGAAATTAGTCTTTTTAATTTTAATTAGTTATATTGTAATCATTTTATAATAAATTCCATACTATAAATTTAATTTTATTTCAATGATTAATTACTTATACTCCCCCATTTGGACCCTTACCTAAGCCTTTACTATGCCAAAATTCTGTAAGGGATTTCTCTCTCCTCTTTTTAATCAACCGCCACATTTATGATATGCCATTTAATTTCATATTTCTTAAGTTGGGATTAATTATTACATATCCCCCTTACTATAAATTTAATTTTTAAATGATTGGATACCCCTTTACCTCTCATCATCCCATTATATTAATTTTTTATGAGGTTATTATGGTGTCAAAATTGCACCATGATTTCCCATGCCAAAATAATTGTGTAGTGAATACCATACCCATTTCTCTATCAAGGGTATTCACCTTTATTCACATATACATATTGATTATGAATATATAAGAATTTATTCCAAATTTCTATTATCTCAGAATAAACCATGAGGATTAATGAATCCATTTTTTATGATCTATATGGAACACTAAGCCATGAAAATGAAATAATTATGAAGGATGCGCCCTGATAGTGCTCTAATGAAATTGGTATTGTTTAGTATCATGATAAATCATCTAGAATGGGTGATGTCTCATGATACTTCCTATTAAATGGGTGTTGACTCATTCCACTTCATGTGAAATTAGCTTTGACTCATGCACCACCATTAGCAGTGACCCCTGGATCATGCTAATAACATGTTGTATGTTGTTGCCATAGTTCCATATTATGATTAGCATGCCATTATATTCATGTTCCTTTTATGCTTCATTGATATGCCTTTTTCTGGAATGTATTGTATTTTTCATTTTATGCCTTTTTTACTCCTTTATTGGGATTTATATCTCACCTCATTCTTATATATGTCCTCAGGTTATCCCATGTAGTGTTATGTATGAAGTAATGTTGTGGTCATGTAAAATAAGTTTTAAATAAATATATAATATTTCATGTTTCAATTTGTTATGTAATTTTCATAATTTACCAATCCAGTATACCTCTCAATCTTATAAGTTTTATTAAGTGAAAATCCTTCTAATAAATCATGAATAAATAAAAAAATAAAGAGTAGTGTTGTTATAGTAAATAGTATTTTGATTATACCAAATCAGTTTTCCTCATATATTATTAACAACATATACCTTAACTAACTCCCATACTCACAAAATAATGTAAGTATGGAGTTCTCCAAGAGCATGAGTGGTACAGAACATAATGGAAATAATGATTCACATCATGTAATAAATATGGATGGATACACCCGGTAAAGTGTCTCTATGGAATGTAAAAATGATTTATGTGTGGAAAAAAGAAAATAATTTGAGATGAAAAATGAATAGTATGATGAAAGTAAATAAATCTCATCCTAGGGGTCTATTTATATTTTATTGTCTTAAATGTGGAGAACATGGTGATTATCTGATTCAATTCCTTTTTCTAAATGATAAACTATATACCAAGGAAGGACCTATGTGGAAATAAAACTGATAAAGTGTTTATGTATTGGGTATAAAGAATTAAATTGTAGAAGTCATTTTTTACTAATGGTATTTTGGTGATAATAATTATAAAACATATAAGGATTGTGTTAATTTTTTGAAGCATTTGGGTCTTCAAAGAAATAGTTATGGATACTAACATAGAATTATGATTTGATGATTGATCATAAGTTAAATGTCTTAAAACCACTTTTTTAGGTTTTATGTGATGATATTATACTAGGATTAAGGATATCTTTGGGGAATTTTATAGCAATAAAACCAATTATTTTAGTATAATTTTTAGTAAAAAAATTATTTTATGAATAATTCCTTTACATTTTATAGTCATAAAATTAGAGGTATTGATAAATTTTAGGGTTAATTTTATCATTAATGACATTGTAATAATAATCAAATAATATTATTAGACATTGTGAAAAAAATTGAATTGAAATACATAGTAAAAAAGATTATTTAATGACTAATTTTATTTCAAGGATCTCCATCGTACATTTTGGGAACATTATAGGAATTATATTAATATAGTTTAGAAAGAAGGATAACTCACATGTTCGGTGACAACCCATAACATTATGAAAGGCTATGGGGCTTGATCCCATGAAAAAAGGATGATATGGTGTTAACGCCTACCATTGGCCTTTGTGACATCCGGGATAATATTTCATTAGTTAAATGAGTTGAAAAAATAAATATTGATGTTGAACTAACGGTGTTACTATTGAGGTTTTGAGATTAATTTATTATAATAGATAACTTGTGTAACCCATATTGGTTTTGAAAATAGTTAGAGACACATGAAAATACTTTTCATTGTTTTTTGGATCTTATGATCCATTAAAAGTGAATTTTATTATCTTAGGGAAAAAAATTCAGTTTTTTATATTCATTTCTTAGAGTAAGGGATGAATTGGAAATTGATCAAAGTACAACCAAAGGTTGATATTATGCTTATGAATTATAAATGTATCATGTAAGTATATCTATATATATTCATAGATAGTAAAATTATTTCTAATCTTTTGTAAAAGGATCTTGAAACAAAAATGTTATCTTATTTCAATCAAATCTAATGAATATGATGGCCTTTTAAATAATCACAAATTTATGTTTTTAGGCCCTTAACATTCCATTGTACATTAAATTACTTGTGGTCAATGAACTCAATCACTATCAATAATTATTGAATATTTTATTCTATGTCTATATATTCACATTCCAATAATTTTATCCTACTTAAAACCTAGTTATGTGTTAGCCCATATGATTTTGTACTTAACTTTTTGTCTTATCAAGAAGATATTTTATTAACCTTTATTATGATGTGGGTTTTTTAGCAAGGTTATTTACAAATGTCAAACACTAGATTGCCAAGATAAATTTTAAATTTCAAGGAAACAATTTATTTTAGGTGGGTATAGTATAACACCTAGAAATTCTAAAATAAGAATGTTTTATTTTATAGACTATACGAAATGCAACATCAATATTAGAATAAAATATAACACACTAATACATTATGAGATATTAATTTTTAAATAAATTTAATATCTTAAATATATTTAATTACACTAAACAATGATTTTATCTTTACTTTTGTGAAACATTTATTTTATCTTTTGTTACACACAACACTAGGTTTATCATGGGTTGCATGCAATATTGTGTTTATACGAAATGTGAAATGTTATTAAAATATTATTATTTAATATAATAGTAATAACATAACTGTAAAATTTGTGGGTATGAATATTATAAATAAAAAAAATGAAAATTATGGTTATCTGTTTATTATAAATAATATAATAATCATTTTAAGGTAAAAGAACTGTTTTCTAAAAACCCATATTTTTCATAAAATATAGTTTAGTCACGGTTTTCATACATAAATTTAAAATAATTTTACCACTTCAAGAAAATTTATTTGAAAAAATAAACTTTTTTTTGAAATAAAAATATCAAAATTAGTCAAGGATGAATTTTTCAGAATTTTCTGAAAATTTTCATTTTGTGATGAATAGTGAAAAGACTAAATTTTAATTAAAAAGTTCTTTTTTGTTTAAATAATTTATAATTTTAAATAATATTTTAATTTTTTTAAAGTAAAATTTGTTAATTTATATATAAATTAATCCAATTTAATTCATTTGAATAAATATCATATTGAATTTTGATATAGAAATATTGTAAAATTTTGAACATTTTCTCTTTAAAAACCAACTTTCTCATCTCGTATACGGGATTAAATTTAAATTAAATTTTTAAACTTAGGTGAATTTAATTTAAAAAAAATTGATTCCATATTTGTAATCATAATACTTTATAATTTATAATATGTTAAAATAAATTTTTCTTCAAAATGAATAGTAAAAACATTAAAAATTAATTACCACAGTTAAGGTAAAAATGGATTCACTGTGGGGATAATCTAATAAATTATGGGTTAAATGACCAAACAATTTATCTAAAATCCCTATTATGGTAATATTTACACCTTTTGTTTTCTATGTTATATAATGGACCATTTTTTAATCTTTTTTAATGATAAAAAATGTGGGTATGATGGAATTTTTTCAAAATGTTACCAGTGTGTCACTCACCTCACTTATTAAAGGTCACCCCTCACCTCTCTTCTTCACACCATCACACCCTTTTTCTTCATCCCAGACCTACCCAAGTCAATTCAAAAAATATCTCTTATCGTTTTATAAGCCTTATTTTGCGCATAAATCCAACTGAGGAAGTATTTTGATGCAAACCTATGGAGGATACCTTAAGAAGAGGTAACGTTCTTCAACAAGAAGTTTTATTTTATTGCTTACTAGACCTCATAATATTAATATTAAAACATGATAATATAATATAATAATTATATTACATATTCTGATATTTTTTTATAATAATTTTATGACCTAAAACTACCTTCAATATCATAAAATGGGTTACAAAATCATCATTCATTTGTATAATGGACTACCACCTCGCAAACGGTTGTCATTCATTTTTCCATTACCACCTCTCATGGTTGGATATTGTAAGGGATATAAATTATATATATATATATATATGATATTTATAACATAATTAAACCACTAGAGTCATTAGATAAATTATAAATGTTCAATTTCCAAACCATAGGATATACAATAACAATGCTTGTGTGTACGGAGGACTACCGCATCGCCAAGCGATGTGATTCTTCTTTCACTAACACTTTACATAGAAGATGATAAGGATAGTTTTAATAATTATATGTGATATAAATGAAATAATTATTATGTTAACGGAATATTTATCATTATTATAAGACAATATAACATTATTTTTCATATCTTTTCACTCACTTAAAGATGATAACATTGTTTGTGTGTATGTGGACAACTACCTTCAAGAAGTGATGTGACTCTCTATTCATAACCACACCACATGGATGATATATATAAGTATATAATATTTTATTTATGATATTATTAATATTATTTAAAAAAAATATTACCTTTATCCTTTTCTTAATGATCATTGAAAAATGGAAGTGTTGCTCATGCGTACATACAGCCTACCATCTCAATGATTATAACATATTCCATTTTTTGTAACCATATATCAAGACTATTTTTAAAAGTATAATTGATTTATAAATATTTTTATTATATAATTATTATTATTCTTTAAATTATAAAACTATATTATATTAAAAATAACCATAACTTTCATAATGAAACATGCATAAAACAAGAATATTTACACACAAAACGATGAAAATAATGAAATATAATTTAGGAATGAGTGATAAGATATTATAAAAGGATAATTTATGGTATTATTAATAGTAATATGTTTATATAATAAAATATTAACATTCGAAAAACAATTATAAAGGATTTTAAATAATTTTTAACCAAAATGAAACATGAGGTAAATGATTTCATCTCAATTTTATTTAATTGAGTCATATTATAATGTTATGAACCTAATTTATATTATATGGTGTATATACTACCCCTTGATAGGTTATATAATTATTTTTTTTAATAATTCATGTTTTCTTTATTTGAATTATCTCATCCAATGGTTGTTGACGTGATAATTAGCAACAGACAAATAATTTCGTAACTCAATTTATGTTGATTTGGTTATATTACTTATTCATTGTCATTGATATTATAAGATTATGTGTATAATGACTTTTTTGTTATCATATATTTTATTTCACTTGTATTACATGGATTTAAATTTTATACACATAATCAATTCATTTATTAATTCTTACTTCAACATTATAATAATTGTAAGGTTTTATTTCACAATCTCATTCTAATTAAACATTTTTATTCATTAATTTATGTTGAAGGAAATTGTATGATAATTTTCTAATAAACCCTTTTAATTTTATTCTCCTCTTATTATTCATGACATTTTCAAGTAATGGTGTCATTTTCATATTTTTTAGAACTTAAAATGTTTTAGAATTTTTTTTAATAAAATTGAACATCATTTCGCTCTTCAGTCGAAAAAACGTTTTCTTCCAAAACCATGTTTTCTTGAAAAAAATTTAACAAAATTAATCAATTGAATATTATTTACAAAATTATTTTTTACAATTTTTTTTTACAAAATGTTTTCACAGTATTTTTCAGGCCTTTTCAAAATAAGGCAGATTTCTAATCTTTTATAGGGAAAAAGGAATATTTTTTAACTTATAAGGAAAGTATGGAATTAACCACCAACATTACCATCATTTATTTGATGATTACTTTGAAAGTTTACAATAATATTTTTAAAGAAATTATTTCCCTTAATATGTTTAAAATCCTTAGTTTTTGAAATTTATTTTCAAATATATGGATTTTAAAAAAAATTATTTTGTAAAAAGTGATTTTTAAAATGAAATAAATATTTTCCTCAAGAATTTTTTTAAATATATTTTTATAATATTTATATTCATCAAAAATATAAACAATTTATTTTTAATCTAATGGTTTTAGGTTTTATTGATAATATCCTTATTCTTTGTCACGACCCGTCCCCCGGGGCTCATATCGTGACTACCCAAAGTCCACCTTCCATTGGCTAGGGGCTAGTGAATAGCACCGGAAAGGTGTATCCTTGAAACGAGAAGGCATTTCCTTTAAACCTCTACAAACAGACAAAGTAAAACACAACCACAAAGTAAACTGAGGTAGTAAAATATTTCTGAAAGTAAAGGGGTCAGAATACAATCCCAACTAGAAATGTACAAGTACAACTAAAAAGTAAAAAACAGTTGAAAAGTGAAAAGAAGCTCCTAGATCATCCACCAAGGATCCTACCTGAAGGGTAGGTACAACTCACAATCAGTAGTACCTATGTCACATCATGCCAAAAGTTCCACCTCTTAGCAATGTCCAGTCCTGGCTCCCGTAGCCTCAATCAATGTTGTACATCTTCTGCACAAGACACAACAAGGGGTGGGTGTAACCCATGCAGGGGTGAGTATAACAGTACCCTATAGGGACCCCGAGACCCCTATAGTTATCCTATTATTCCACAAAAGAAATCCAAAAAGCAAGACCCCCACTCTACTTAGGTATATACCCATACATACACCTAAGTTATCAAGATATATTTATCTCTTACATGAAGGAAGAATACCACAAAGGTAACACCACGAAGGTAGAAATACCACAAAGGTAACACCACTGAGATCGAAGTACCACATAGGTAACACCACAAAGACATCACCACAAAGGTAGAATCAGTACACATTTATCACCATGAAGCTAGAAGTACCACACAGGTAACACCACGAAGAAAGAAGTACCACACAGGAAACACCATGAATATAGAAGTACCACATAGGTAACACCATGAAGCTAGAGATACCACATAGGTAACAACATGAAAAAATAAGTACCACATGGGTAACACCACGAAGATAATACCACAAAGGTAAAAGACTCAGCTCACACTCAGGTATCACTTATGTACAGAAATACAGGTGATTATTCGTAAGGATATATCACCTTTTTCTATTATGTAAAACTATTTATAACCCACATAGGATTGATAGATAACTAACCCCCACTGACCCCCAAAGGATCTGACCCACACATGATCGATAAGTAACTAACCCCCACCGACCCACAAAAAAATCTGACACGCACAAGTTTGGTATGCACTGACCCACATAGAATGGTTGAGCACTGACCCACAGAGGATCTGATAGATGCTAACCCAAAGAGGTTTGATTCTCTTTCTTCATGTTACATCCAGTCATAGGATTCCTCGTACCCGGTGTGCTTGAGATCCGTAGAATCTTCCTATCGAGATATCGGTCATACCTCGCCCGCCACTAAGCTCCACAAAGTAGTAACCCTAAGGGAAGCCAGGTCGTAGGGGTTATAACGACATAGAAGGTTTTTCAAACGGACACCCAGATTTAAAGTTATGTCTCTTTAAGTATTTTTGGGTCCAATTGGGGCCGGGTCCAGTCTGACCCGGTCGGAACGACCCGGCCTGACCTAGTCTCGGCTGGGCCACGATGGGCATGCCCTGCTGGGTAGAGGTCCAGCCCAGCCAGAAAGGGGGTGTCCTGGCCCACAATGGTGGTGGCCCCCAAGGGGGAGACCCACAAGGGGAAGCACGCTGGGTGCACGTCATGCTTGGTGTGTGGCCTGCTGGGTAGGCGGCCCAGCCGCGTGAAGCACGTCCAGTTGGGTAGGTGGCTCAGTCACAATCCATCTAGGATGGAAAGGGGGATGTTTCCCCCCCAGTATACCAAATGGACCAGAGGCCTTTCATCTTCTCTACAGCGGTAGCGCCACATTGTGCCGCTAGGTGGTATGCGGGGCCCGCTAGAGTGAGTCTTGCCGATCCTTCGTTGTCGACCGGTGTGCTGGCTGACTTCTCCAGCAGCGTGGTATGGCTCACCGATCCTCCACCTGTGGTCATCTGGCATGCTGGTCACCTTCTTCTGGTCTGTCGTGGCTGACGAGCCGCGACCAATGTCCTCCAGTGGCATGCTGGTCACACCGCCATCTCCTTTCGTGGCCGGCTGGTGTGTCGGCTCCCTCTCCTGACCGTTGTGGCTGACGAGTAGTGGCCGGTTTCTCTAGTGGAGTGGGTGCACCGCCTCCTTCCTCACGACCGGCCAGTGTCGGTCGCCTCCTTGGTTCTTACCGGCACCAGTCGCCGGTACCGCCATGTCGGCGGTCTTCGACAGAGAACGATATGGGTAGAAAAGTAGTGGAGGGTCTGGTTGGGGTTCGTTAGGACCGTGCCCTCCACGTTAGCTTCTAATCTTGAGGGAGATAAATAATCAAAAAACACTTGGAATTTAAATCAAGTTAAACCCTATCCTCAAGAACGATAGTGAGCGCGCATTTTTTGTAGTGGGCCGAGGTTCCCCATCTTTCTTTACTAGCTTCCAATGGCACCGCCTGCACATCAATCTTCAATTCGTTGTTCAGTTTCACTCATCACCAGCCATCGGAACTGGCTCCGTCCTCCAAGGGTTTGGCATCTCGACACTTGGTCAACACTTCTTTGCTTGGAAAAGCAGTGCTAATACCCCTCCCAAAGGTACATATATATAGAAGAGGGGTAGGGTATGTAAGGAAATCGGTAATTAATGGTGGATCATTAATTAGGAAGCTTCCTAATTCCCCAACGTTGCTTTTACTTAGATTAAAGGGTCAATCCATTTAATAGCTTGAAACATCGATGTCCCCACACTCCGCTTGTCCATTGGAGGATGGGAATGAAAATAAAATAAAAAAATTATTTGATTTTATTTCTTTTAAAAAGTCACAAAACATAAATTTTTCAATAGACCTACTGCGATCAAAGTAAAGTCTCCATTAAATGAATCATGGCACTGCGGATTCAACAGTTCCCTCATGTTTTTAATCTGAGCACGGGTTCAAAAGTTAGAAAATTCCACTCGTGTGTTTACTAAATGTACCATAACAAAATTATAAATTAATTTCAGGAACACCAGGTCTCAAAATCATGTGATGTAAATTTTCACAGACTCATTGTAAATCTATTTAATTAAATATAATTACATGGGAAAATTCATGTCTTTACATTCTCCCCCCATTAGGGCCTTTCATCCCTGAAATCCACAACATAGTCCAAGAAAACCAATGGGGGTACTCATCACAAATCTGATCCTCCCACTCCCATGTGCTCTCCTGGAGGTTCTTGTGCTTCCACCAAACGTGCACCAGAGGTATCGACCGCCCATGAAGGAAATGATCTTGTCATTCCCCAATCTCTACTGGAACATCCGTAAACGTCACCCCATCATATAATTCAAGATCCCCATGGTCGATGATGTGAGATGGGTTGTGCACGTATCCACATAGATGGGATACATGGAATATGTTGTGCACCCTCTCCAACAACAGTGTAAGTGAAAAGCGGTATGCCACCTCACCTATGCTACAAAGTATCAGAAATGGTCCAATAATCCTCAGTGATAACTTGTCTCCTCGGCCAAATCATCACAGTCCACACCGAGGGGTGACTCACAAGAATACGTGTCCCCCCTCCTAGAACTCCAAAGGTCTTTTTCCCCTCTCAGCATAAGACTTATGCATACTATATGCATTCTTCATCTGATCCTGGATGGTCTACACTTTCTCAGTGGTAGCCCGTACAAACTCTAGACCCATAAGTGCTGACTTCGCTAGGTCTGTCCAGCATAGAGGTGATTTTCAAGGTTGATTGTATAGTGCCTTGAATGGTGTTATACCGATGGTGGATTGATAGCTATTTTTGTATGTGAACTCCACCAAGGGTAAGTGATCCTCCCAACAACAACCAAAATATAGGACGCATGCACGTAGCATGTCCTCTAGTGTCTAAATGGTCTGATCTGTTTAACCATATGTCTGTGGATGAAAGGCGGTGCTCAAACATAGCTAAGTCCCAAACACCTCATGTAATCCCTTCCATAATCGGGATGTAAAATCTGCATCATTGTTAGAGACGATCATTGATGGCAACCCATTGAAGTTTCACATTCTTTTGTACGTAGAGGTGTCCCAAGCCCTCTACTAATCCCTGCTCTCGGATAGATAGGAAGTGGTCTAACTTGGTGAGTTTTTCAACAATCACCTAGATAAAATCATGTCTCTTAGACATATGTGGAAGTCTCATCACAACGTCCATAGAGATTCCATACGACTTCCACTCCGGCACCTCAAGTGGTTGTGCTAATCCTACTGGAACTTGATGCTTGACCTTCACTTACAGAAAAGTAAGGCATCACGAAACAAACTCTATCATTGGTCTCTTCATTCATGGACACCAGTGCTGACGCTGGAGGTCCTGGTACATTTTCCCCACACTAGGATGTACCACAAGAGGGGACGTATAGAACTCCAAAAACACCTTCTCCTGTAGCGCCATCGGTACCATGATACGTCCTCTGAAGAGGATGACGTGCTCCCCACCGTTAGAAAATCGATCAGGTGAATGTCCTAAGGATATCTGAGCACGTCGAGCCTCGCATTCAATGTCCCCACGCTGCACCTCCCTGACTTGTTGAAGGGGTGGGGGAGTGACTATCATAGACTAGAGGTAATCTGTTACATCTCTATCCACGAAAGATATCTACAATGCGGCTAGCTGCTCTATCACCTCACTCAGCAACTATAGACCATACCTCCTGTTGAGTGCATCTGCTACCACGTTCCCCTTCCCAAGAGTATAGACTATCTCAAATTCATAGTCCTAGAGGAACACTAGCCATCACTGATGTCTCAGGTTTAGGTTCTTCTAAGAGAAGATCTACCTGAGAATCTTGTGATTAGAGTAGATAGTAAAACATTTTACCATCAAGTAATGTCACCACATCTTCAAGGTAAAGACCACTGCTGCTAACTCAAGGTCATGGTTAGCATAGTTATGATCATGTTTTCTCAGCTTTAATGAATGATAGGAGATCACTGCTTGCTCCTGCATCAGAACACACCCATGTTTGGTCCATGATGCGTCTCTGTAGACTACATACCCAATGCCCTCTTCTAGTAGCCTCAAGATGGGGGTACTCATCAGTCCCTACCTCAGCTCCTGAATATCTGTTGGTATCTCTCCATCCACAGGAATGTTTTTCCCCTCTTCATCAATGCTGACAAGGGTGCTGCAACTCTGGAGAAGTCAGGAACGAATCTCTAACAGTATCCATCCAACAATAGCAAACTCTGCAGCTCAGTCGCACTCTTGGGCGGATCCTAATCAAGTACAACCTCTATCTTCACTGGATCCACATCAACTCTAGCCTCCGATATAACATTTCCCATATAGTGGACCTCTCGTATCCATAACTTTCACTTAGAGAGGTTACCTTAAATTTGGTGATCTCTTAGTGTATCCAGAACTATCTACAGATAATAGGCATGATCTTCCTCTGTCTCTAAGTATATCAAGATGTTTTCGATGAAGACCAACACAAATCCATCATGGTATGGCTGGAAGATCATGTTCTTGTGTCCCATGAACACTACTGGGGCATTGTTCAGGACGAATAGCCTTTCCAAGAACACATAGTGGCCATACCGACATCTAAAGGTCATCTTCTACAAATCCTCATCTTGTAACCTATGTTAATGATAGTCAGATCTGAGATCTATCTTCAAAAACCAATGAGATACCTTCAGCTGTTTGAAAAGATCTTCAATCCTCAGAAGTGGATACTTGTTCTTCACAGTCACCTAGTTCAGGCTCTAATAGTCCACATAGAGTCTCAAACTCCCATTAGACTTCATGGAGAACAAAATCAGGGTTGCCAATGGAGAAACGATCGGGATTATGAACCCCTTTCATTATAATTCATCCAATTGTAACTGTAAATCACGAAGCTCCACGGGATCCATCTGATATGATGGTGTTGATATCGGTGTCGTCCCGGGGTACTAGTCGATGTAAAATTCTACCACTATGTGTGGAGGTAGTCATGGAACATCATCAGAAAAGTCATCGTCATATTGGTCCACCACTATAGGATATCTCGGACTCTCAACATCCACGACTTCAATGGTAAGGCTCACCAACTGATGTGTAATCAGCTTCACCCTACTCTGGGTTAGTCCATCCTATTATTGAGAGGTTCCCTTTTAACCGGTGAAGGAAAACCTAGTCTTATCATCATGGAAACACCACACTTTGTGCCTCATACAGTTAATCTAAGCATGGATTGTGGATAACTAGTCCATACTAATGATGACATTGTAAGGCCTCAACGCCGCTACTAGAAAATCCCAGCTGAAGCTCTCGTCTCCTAAAGTAATCTCACACTCCCATCACCAGTGTGTAATCATTGAATCCTCTTCTGTATGAGTATCTAGCCATAAGGATTTAGCCAACGGCTCCACTAGAATCTCTTAGCTTCAAACGAGGGTCGTGGAAATAAAAGAGTGACTAGAACCTGTGTCTATAAGTATTGAAGATAAGGTGGAGTAGACACAGATCATTCCCCTAATCATCTCCAGAGTTTCGTGGTCGTAAGACTCAGCTTCCTGGAGCTAATCTTATCCATGTCCACCTTCTCCCTGTGGTCGGGGTGGACCTCCAAGAGGTGGTGGCGGTAGAACCTCGAATCGCCACCTACTACCTACTACACGGCTAGATCCTCTACCATTTCCACATACTACCTATGGAAATCCTTGATCGAATATCTGCCTCTACCTCGGTGGCCACTCGACCGTCAATTGGTCATCTATACAGCGGGTCTGGCAGTCACGAGCCAGGTGACCTTGCCTGCAACACGTGTAGCATTGCATGCTCCTCAGCCATTCTCTTCTATCTCGTGAGCACTACACCACTGCCCCTGTATCCTAAGGTCATCTACTAGAAGTTCTGGCTAGCTTGGGCCCCTGCTTCATCCACCTACTACCTACTGCAGATGACTCTGCTACCTGATGCCTGGTGGTGGATCTCGCTGTCGTTGCTTTCTCATCTTGGAAGATCCCACAAAAAGCACTCTCTCTTACACCCTAGCATGTGTCGGAATGTTGAGGGATATCATCGATGCTTTAATCTCCCATCAAAGACCCTTCTCAAAGGTCTGGGCCCTGAAGAAAGGGTCTCGTACCATGTGGCTAGAGTAGCGGGAGAGATCAGTGAATCTCACCGAGTACTGGGCCACAGTCATGCTGCCCTGCTGTAAATGAAGCATATCCTGTATACAAAATGAGCATATATTCTCTAGCAAGAAGTCTGTACTGAAAAATCCCTCGAAGTCCACCCAGATGAGGGTTTTCTCATCGTGTATCTGGAGAATAAATCTCCACCATCTCCCTACTGCAGTCTGAAAAAAAAATCGGCTGCTAGGATCACCATAAGGTCAGTCGGTGTCCCAACCAGGTAGAAAACTCTAACTTCAGCCTCCAGCCAGTCCTTAACCGCATGCTGGTCCATCTCACCTCAGAACCTCAGAGGCCTCTACCACTGAAACTCATGCAACGCGCTCAGTCGGTGTGCACCCCCTGCTGGTGAGACTGGTGGCAATGGCTACCCTACGGGTAGTGGTGCTACTGCTACACCACCCGAATGTGCTAACGTCGTAAGAGGGCCCTGCATCGAGGCCTCATCACTCGGTGGTCTATCATCGTGTACTCTCTCGAGAATCCTGGGTGGCTATCTATGTGGGGAAATCCCTCAAGGTATCATTGAAGCATTTTTGAGCTAAAAGTGTTTGTTGAAAAGCGGACCTTCGTGCTGATAGAGAAGACCACGATTTTAATTTTATCGAAAAAGTGGGTTTACAAGGTTATTCATCGAACTCCACATATATGTTTGACAACCTATATTGACAAAGAATGATGAAAAAGGAATGTACGATCTGGAGGCGGTATAAAAAGAACAGATCTAAGGTGGCGCTGTTTTCTAGTGTTTGACAAATTTTTGGGCTTCAAAATCAAAAAATGGGGAAACATGTTTTTGGAAAAGTAAGTTGCATGCCAGATCTATGGTGGTTTGGAAACTTTCACACAAGGCATGGTTTAGGAGCAGAACATCGAAAAACGGAAAAGGCATGAGGTGCGCGAATGATTTGAGAATTGCTTTGAAATAGGAGGTTGCGTGAAAGACTGGAACATTGGAATTAAAGACGAGGTTGCGCGAAAGGAAATTACACGCCAAAGGCAATGCCAAAATGGGTTTTTTCCCTCCAGGCATGTTTTGTGGTCCGAACATCGAAAAATGGAAAAGGAAATAAGTGCGTGAAGGATTCAAGAAGGGAACAAAATAATAGGTGGCGCGAAAGAGAACTATGTGCCAAAGGTGATGTAAAATATCGTTTCGCGTGACACGATAGGATATTGTGTGATACATCAGAGTTTTTGCGCACAGGGTTCAATGAGGTCTATAAATAAGAGGTGACCCCCTCACAGTAGATGATCTCAATACATAGAGAAAATCTTAGCACCGGATCATGTAATAATTTCATGCAAAGGGAGTTGTGTGAAAGATTTTGACTTACGCGCAAGCTTAGAAAGTTGTGCGTATGATTTGATTTGCAAAAAAGATTGAAGTTCCATGAAAAGGGTGTTTTGAAAAAAAAAGTTGAATCCTGCATACAAGGCATTAAAGTTGGGCCCAAGACACAACAAGAGTTTCACTAAAGATTTAGGGTTTTCTGGTACACCCGGTGCAAAGAGAGATTCATCTATGGGTGAAAGCTGGATATCAATAGAGCATCTATTAACAGTTAATAATGTAGAATTAATTATTGATAATGAAGATACCTATAGGTATAAAAACTATGAGTATATCTTTTGAATAAGTAGTGAGCAAACTTCAGGTGAGAGAGTAGTGAGCTTTCATATTGTGAGTGGTTGTAAACTAGGAGGGATAGTGAGTCCGCTTCGAACTTGTAAACCGCAGTGCGCTTATAGTGTATTTGGTACATCAGAACATCGTCGATGTATTCTCCTTGAACGTAGCCTAGTGAGGGTGAAGAAAGTAAAACAATTTTGTGTCTTGTGCTTTTTTTAAGATTAATTCATCTACAATGGGAACGAGAGAAAGAAAAAATGATTTTTTGTAACAATAAAACAAGATTAAAAGAGGCAGTTATTTTAATTTTTCATACCCTGATTCACCCCCCCCCCCCCGCGTGTTCAGGGTATTTTTCCTAGTGGACCTAACAAGTGGTATCATAGGGAAAGGTTAATATCAGTAGTTCTCCCTAAAATGGAGGTCACCAATCATAAAGGGATTTCAATATTTGACGGGAACAATTTTCATCTATGGAAGAATCGAATGCAACACTACTTCAGATCTTTGGGAATGGATGTGTTCACAATAGAAATGCATGGCATAATAGCTGATATTAACAGTGGTGATTTATCGGAATATGAGTAAAAATAATTGGATGTCAACACCAAGGGAATCAATGCTTTAGTGGGGGGGATATCCAATTAGATCTATACGAATGTAATGTCAGGAAAAACATCGCATGCCATGTGGGAAAAACTTTTGAACATATACGAAGGAGATTCAAAGGTCAGAGAAGAAAAGCTGAAAGTGTTGTGGAAAAAATATGAAGATCGTAGAATGTATCTGAATGAGTTTGTTGATTCATTATTTGATAGGGTAAATGTTGTAGTGGAAGACATGTAAGGTCTGGGGGAATTCATTGAAGACATAAAAATTCTGAAGCACATCCTGGGAAAACTTCTACCTCACTTCAATCCAAAGGTTTCAGTATTTGAAGATAAGGATCCGAAAGAGCTAACTCTAGATAACTTGCACAGTACCCTTGTTGCAAATGAAATGATAAATGATGATAATGATGTTGTACAAAAGGGGAAATCCAAAAAGGTAGCATTCAAGGCCATGAAGAACCTCGCTGTTGAAGATACTCGGGAAAGAAGAAGAGACCGATGAGGTGATTCCATTCCTTTCATCAAATATGCAAATAGGAAAAGGAAAGTTTAAAGGGAAACATTCACTATCATGCTTTCGATGTGGAAAGGTTGGTCATCTTATGGTAAGGTGACCCAAAAAGTTTCAAGATAACGATAATGATGATGATGAAGTCGAAATCCCAAAGAAGAATTCTTCAGCATTGTGAAAGGGAAGAAACAATTCAAGAGAAATTTCTCAAAGAATAAGAATCTTCTTTCACAAGAATTTGACAGTTCAGATGAGTCTGAGGATAAAGAGGATAAGGATATTGAAAATTGAAAAGATCATGGAGAAAATTATATGGTGTCTATTGTCGGTAGTGCTGAGAAAAATGAAGATGCCTACATTGATGAAGAAGAAGATGTTGAAGGAAGAATTGATATGAAACCTGAGTTAGAGGTTGTTCATGAAGAGATAGATGTTTAGAGAGCCAAAATAAAGAAAGCTAAAAAAGTAGTTCATGATGCCAAACTCTATATGTAGTAGTAGGAAGAAGAGAAGTCTGATTTGATGGAAGAAATTGAGAAACATAAGTCATCAAATCCAAAGGACTCAGGATCATTCAGTAACTATAAAATCAATATTGAAGAATAGAAAATGGAGATTGATGGACTGAAAGATACAATGAAAGATAAAATCAATCATATCGATGAACTTGAAGGGGAAGTAGTCGGTCTACGATAAAAATTTAAGGATCAAGAAAAACTTCTGATTCCCAACACATTATCGGGAAAGAAGATCATTCTGAAGACTGAAAAGATGAAAGATGAGCCTAGTTGTTTAGTAGGAAAGAAGCAGAAATCGAGCTCAGATGTTAATGATAATTTGGGGCTTGATCGGAAATAGAAAGCAGTCATATTTGAAGTCAGACTGCAATCACCCATTCCGAAGATGAAAATTGATGTGGGTATAAAGAAAAATCAGAAAACTCAGAGAACTCGAGGGACTAATGGAAGTACATAAGCGACATGAAGGAATGCTCCTTTCATCAAGTGTTATTACTGTGTAAATATGGGACACTCACAAAGTGTGTGTTCTATAGATAAAAGATATCGAAGGTCCCAAGAACAGAGGTGGAGACCAATTAGAGAACGATTTCATAGAACTTATTTTGAAGGACACTATTTTTTTTGCAGAGGAATTGGGCACATGGCTTGATACTGTACATCGACCATGTACAAGAATATGCCCAAGCTGAATCAAAACGTTACCAAGCAGCAAATCAATGAACCAACAGGTGAGTTGAAAATGCAAAATAGATTTGTAGCTTTGAAAGATAAATATAGTCCCTCATTTTATGAGAAAGATCAAAAGTATCAATTTATACTGAGGGTGAAGACAAAAATATAGACCAAGAATAAGAGAGAAGAGAAGGTAGTGGTTGCTGAATTTGCCCTTAAAACATCATACCATTATGGTGTGTGGATCCTTGATAGTGGTTGTACATCTCACATGACCGGCAACAAGGATCTGGTTATAGGCCTAAAATATGACAAATAAGGAGTTGTCACGTTTGTAAATGATGAAGGCCTAAAGATAATTGGATTGGGAAAGGTTGGGTTTGGGGACAAAGAAATAAGACGTGTTGATGTTTTGGTTGTAGAAGTTCTCAGTCACAATTTGCTCAGTTTCAATCAATTTTGTGACTCAATACATACTATACGGTTTACCAAGAAGACCTGTTTCATCATGGGAAGAGATGGTATAGTAATACTATAGGGAAAAATAATAAAATGGAATCTCTACCTTGTAAGTGGAGAAGAAGATATGTGATTTTTATCTAGAGAGGAAGAGAACAAATTGTGGCATAAGTAACTTGGTCATCTATGTCAACTATCTATGGAAGATCTGGTAAAGTGTGAAGCATCAAGAGACCTCCCTAAACTATCATGTGATCATACACATACATGTGATGCTTGTCAACAATGGAAGATCATTAGAAAGACGTACAAAGTGAAGGAAAAGAAGTCAACAAGAGTGCTTGAATTGGTTCATGCTGATGTATGTGGACCTATTTCACCAAGATCCATTGAAGGAAAAAGGTATTAAATTCTTTTAATTGATTACTATAGTAGAATGACATGGTTATTCATCATTTATCATAAGTAGGATGTGTTCAGCTGCTTAAAATATTACCGGAGGGATTGTGAAAGGATGCTTCAATAGAAAATTCTGAAGCTTCGTACTAATAATGGTACAGAATTCACAAACAGTCAGGTGGAAGAATATCTTGGGAAACATGGGATACAGTATCAAGTTTTCTCATTGAGAACTCACTAACAGAATGGAGTGGTTTAAAGGAGAAATCAGATCATCAACAACATGGCTAGAAAATACTCATAGAAAAAGTTTTTCCAGATAAATTTTGGAAGGAAGCAATATTGGCATCAGTCTACATTTCTAACAAGGATATGTTGTGTCCGAAGGAAGGAAAGACAATGTATGAGATGTGGTATGAAAAGAAGCCAATAATGAAATAATTTCGAATATTTGGAAGTAAGTTCTTTATCTTAAACAAGAAGAAACATAGGAAATTTGAGTCATGTGGAGATGAGGGAATATTCCTTGGCTACTTAGGAAAAAGAAAATCATATAAATTCTTTAATAAAATACTAGGAAAAGTAGTTGAGAGAAATGATGTCCCTATTGTGGAAAATGATGAGAATATTCAACATTATAGTGAAGAATTTTCTGATGAAAGTGATGAGGAAAAAAGCAAAAAAGGAGGAGTAGAAGTGGTTGATGCTGATTTAGAAGATGATACTGATGATGATCATGAAGAAGAAAATTCTATATCTGCACAGAATCCAAGAAGTCGAGCTGAAATTGACAGGAAAAATATCATTGGTGATCAATCAGCTCTAGTTCAGACAAGAGAAATGAAATCACTGTAGTAGACATCTTTCTTGTCTTAGGTAGAGCCTAAATGCTTTACAGATGCAGGTAATGATGAAAAATATGTTCAGTCTATGAATAAATATCTTGATCAGATTGAGAAGAATCAGACATGGGAGATTGTTTCGAGGCCAGCAGATAATAATGTCATCAGGACTAAATGGGTCTATCGCAACAAGATGAATGAATATGGCACAGTGATTCGAAAAAAAATCACAACTAGTGTTCAAAGGATACTCACAGATAGAGGGAATAGATGTTGATGAGACATTTACACCGGTTGCGAGACTAGAGACAATCAGATTATTCCTAGCCATTGCAGTGTAACAGAAGTTCAAAGTTTTCCATATGGACATCAAATCTTCATTTTTGAATGGGGTTCTCGAGTAAGTGGTTTATATCGAATATCCAGATGGTTTTCTCATTCATGAGGATGAGAATAAGGTTTTCAGACAGAAGAAGGCATTGTTTGTACTGAAACAAGCACCAAGATCATGGTACTCAAGGGTTGATCCTTATTTAAAGAAGCTTGGTTTCCTGTGTCGTGGAGTGGATTACAATCTCTATTTCAAAAACAATAGTAATCAAAGGATTATGGTGCTGGTTTATGTAGATGACATAATATTTGGTGAATTAGATGAAGCAGAGTGCATATAGTTTTCCAAATTCCTGAAACCTGAGTTCAAAATGTCTATTATTGGTGAGCTGACCATTTCCTTGGTTTACAGGTGAAACAAGGAAGGAATGCCACATTCATTTCTCAATCCAAATATGCCAAGGAGGTTATGAGAAGATTGGGAATGGAAAATTCCAAGGAGTCGAATACTCTGGTTGCAACCCGGATGAAACTGTCAAAAGATGAGGATGGCAAGGCAGATAACATCATAGAATACAGGAAAAGCATTAGAAGTTTGTTGTATTTGACTACGACAAGGTCTGACATTGTATTCTCCACATGCCAAGTAGTGATATATCAGAGTATTCCTAAAGAAAGTCACATTCGTGCCGTGAAAAGAATAATTCAGTATATCAAGGGCATGGTGGATTTCGGTTTGACATATAGTGACAAATCCCAATCAGAGTTATTGGGATATACTGATGCAGATTGGGTTGGTTCAGCGGATGACGGGAAATCAATATCAGTAGGTGCTTTCTATCTCCTTGGTTTTTGTATTTCTTCACTAAGCAAGAAGAAATATTTCATTTCATTAAGCACTACAGAAGCTGAGTATATTGCGACCACTCAAGCATGCACACAGTTATTGTGGATGAAGTAACAGCATGATGATATGGGCATTGAAGTGAAGTCTCTAATCAGAATCCAGTGTGATAACTCAAGTTCTATAAATCTCATCAAAAATCATGTTCATCACTCAAGGACAAACCACATTAAGATAGGGTTTCATTTTATAAAGGAGAAGGTTGATCAGGGGATCATGAAGTTGGAGTATGTGCCTACAGAGCAAGAGGTTCCAGACATCCTGACAGAGGCATTACCTAAGGAATCTTTTTAGAGGAATCAACTGGCTCTATGAGTTCAGTTCAATCCACACACTTGAAAAATTATGGTTGTGGGACCCCCCCCCCCCCCCCCCTCTCCTCTAGGTATGGCATGTTTTACTCTTCCGTGCTAATATTTTTTCCTTCCAATGTTTCAGACCACATAAGAGTGACCTTTGGGTTCATTGAAAAAGGGGGAGAAATAGTGACTCCTCAAGGGGGGGAAACTATGGCCAAAGAAGGGAGAAAAATTCTTAGACAAAGACACGAGGAGAAGCTGACAGGTGGAGGATCGAGATAGGGGGAGGGAAAAAAGAAATGGGGAGTATGGGTTTTAAATCTAATGATTCTAGAATTGATCAATCAAAGATTAGATATCAGGATAGTATAGGATCGTGATAAAAATAGAAGAGTGGTGTTGGAATGGTGTAAGAAGGCCTCTAGCGATCAACAATTGGTATTCGTTTAGAAATTGGTATCAGTTTGGTGTCTACAATTGGTATCATAAATGAAGTGATTCATTGATGATATTTTCATTTTCTATTGTTTCTCACAACGATTATTTCTCATGTGGTCTTTGTGTACATGTTAAGTGAATCCTAGACCACTATCAGAATCGCAAGAGGCGAATGTTGGTAGCAGTTGTAAAGAGCTTTAATGAGGTATCAAAGTGGATAGAATCTTTATGAGAAGAGTTTTCAACAAACCCAAAGGGTGGGGGGATTTTTGGGAAAAATTCCCCCAAGGTTTCATTGAATCATTTTTAAGGTAATTGTGTTTGTTGACAAAGCAGACCTTCATGCTGATAGAGCAGTCCATGATGTTAATTTTGTTTACAAAGTGGGTTTATAGAGTTATTCGTCAAAATCCACAGATATTTTTGACAACCTATGTTGAAAAAGAATTATGAAAAAGGAATGGACAATCTGGAGGCTGTATAAAAAGAACAGATCTAAGGTGGCGCTGATTTCTAGTGTTTGCCAAATTTTTGGGATTCAAAATCGAAAAATGGGGAAACTTGTTTTTGGAAAAGGGTGTTTCGTGCCAGATATATGGTAGTTTGGAAACTTTCACTCAAGGAATGGTTTAGGAGCAGAACATCGAAAAATGGCAAAGGCATGAGGTGCACAAAATATTTTAGAATTGGTGCTAAATAGGACGTTGGGTGAAAGACTGGAACATTGGCGTGAAAGAGGGGGTTGCATGAAAGAAACTTGTGTGCCTAAGGCAATTCCAAAATGAGTTTTTCCTGCTAGGCATGATTCATGGTCCAAACATCGAAAAATGGAAAAGGAAATAAGTGCGCAAAAGATTCAAGAAGGGAACAAAATAATAGGTTGGCGTGAAAGATACTTACGTGCAAAAGGCGATGTAAAATATGGTTTTCTGCGACACGATAGGATCTTGCGTGATGCATCAGAGTTTTTTCACACAGGGGTCAATGGGATCTATAAGAAATAGGTGACACCCTAACACTAGATAAGCTCGATACATAGAGAAAATTCGAGCACCGGATCGTGTAAGAATTTCACGCAAAGGGAGTTGCATGAAAGATTTTGAGTTGCGTACAAGCTTAGAAAGTCACGTGTAATATTTGAGTTGTGCAAAAGATTGAAGTTGTGCACAAAGGGTGTTTCGTGAAAAAAGTGAAATATTGCGTGCAAGGCATTAAATTTGTGTGGAAGACACTACAAGGGTTGCGTGAAAGATTTATGGTTGTCTAGTACACCCGGTGCAAAGAGATATTCATCAGCGGGTGAAAGATAGACCTCAATAGATCATTTATCAATAGTTAAGGATACAGATTTCATTAGAGATAATTAAGAGACCTACAGTTCTATAAACTATGAGTGGATCTTCTGAAAAATTAGTGAGCACGCTTCAGTTGAGAGATCAGTGAGCTTTCATATTGTGAGTGGTTGTAAAGTAGGAGGGACGGTGAGTTCACTCCGAACTTGTAAATACCAGTGTGCTTATAGTGGATTTGGTACATCGACACATCTTCGGTGTATTCTCCTTGGATTTATCCCATTGAGGGTGAACCAAATAAAAATTTCCGTGTCTTATGATTTCTTTAACATTCATTCATCTATAATGGGAAGGAGAGAGAAGAAAAAGGCTTTTTTCTAACAATAAAACAAGATCAAAAGGGGCGGTTATTTAAATTTGTCATACCCTAATTCACCCCCCCCCCCTCTTAGGGTATCTAGCCTAGTGGACCTAATAGTCTATGTGGTGGAATCCTGAAATAAAACAGTTGTGTCACGATCAATATGTTATACCTGGTGAGCTGACTCAAAACAATCATAAGAAACACTCTTCAGAAACACACGCTATCAGTGTTTCCGTGCACGCAGTCGGAAATCAGAATTCAGGTTCTGGGTGTATGGATACGTCAGCGACCGAACCAACACTAGATTCCCCAAACTAAAAACCACACTCATTACACTTAACACTATTTCCACAAATAAAATATCAGAGTTGTAGTCCTTCGGTAGAACCAAATCCTCTAATACGACTTTGTCACGACCCATCCCCCAGGGCCCATGCCATGACTACCCCAAACCCACCTTCATTAGGTCATGGGCTGGCAATTAACACCGAAAAGGCATATCCCTGAAAGAAGAAGGCATTTCCTTTAAACTTGTACAAACACATAGACTAGAATGAAATCACAAAGTAAACTGTTGTAGTAAAAGAGTGACGAAAGTAAAGGGGTCGGAATACAAGCCCAAATGGAAAAGTACAAGTACAACTGAAAAGTAAAAAATAGCTGAAAAGTGAAAAGAAGCTCCAGGATCATCCGCCATAGATCCAATATAAAGGGTAGGTACAGCTCGTGATCAGTAGTCCCAATGTCATGTCACTCCAAAAGTTCTACCTTTGAGCATCGTCCATTCCCAGCTCCATCAGCCGTGATCAACATTGTACGTCGTCTACACAAGACACAACAAGGTGTGGGCATAGCCTATGCAGGGGTGAGTATAAGAATACTTAGAAGGGACCCTAAGACCCCCGTAGGTCTCCTAGAATTCCAGAAAGAAAAAGACACAAAGCTAGACCCCAACTCTACTTAGGTATATTCCCATACATATAACTAATTTATCAAGATATACTCATCTCTTAAATGAGAGAAGAATACCACAATGTTAACCCCACAAAGGTAGAAATACCACACAGGTAACACCACTGAGATAGAATAACCACACGGGTAACACAACGAAGACATAACCACAAAGGTAGAAGCACTACACAGGTATCACCACAAAGGTAGAAGCACTACACAGGTATCACCATGAAGCTAGAAGTACCACAGAAGTAACACCGTGGAGATATAAGTACCACATAGGTAACACCATGAAGATAGAAGTACCACACAGGTAACACCATGAAGTTATAGATACCACACACATAACACCATGAAGACAGAAGTACCACACAGGTAACACCCGAAGATAATACCACAAAAATAAAAGACTAAGCTCGCACTCAGGTATAACTTAAGTACAGAAGTACATGTGATTAGTCATAAGGATATATCACCTTATTCTATTAATTAGCATTGCTTCTGAACCACATATGATCAATAGGTAACTAACCCCCATTGACTCACACATGATCTAACCGACATAGGATCGATAGGTAACGAACCTCCACTGACCCACACAGGATCTGACCCACACAGGATCAGTATGCGCTGACCCACAGAGGATCGTTGAGTGTTGACCAACACAGGACCTGACCCACACAGGATTGTTGAGCACTGACCCACACAGGATTGTTGAGCACTGACCCACACAAGATCGATGTTCTTTCTTCATGTTACAGCCAGCCACAGGATTCCTCACACCCAATGAGCTTGAGTTCCATAAAATCTGCCTCTTGAGATATTGGTCGTACCGTGACTTCCACTAAGTTCCACAAAGGAGTAACCCAAAGGACTGCCATGTCATAAGGGTTCTAGTGCAGCATACGATTCATCAAACAGAAACCTGGATTTCATGTTATGGCCCTTTAATTATTTCTAGGTCCCGTTGGACCCAGGTCTGGTGCGACCCGGTCGGACTGACCTGGCCCGACCTGTTCCGGGCTTTGCTCGGCCCGTAAGTGGGCAGCCCGAAAGGGAAACCAGGCCCACAAGGGAGAAGGCTGCAAGGGGCAACTCGCAAGAGGTATCCCACTGGGCGTGCGGACCATAAGGTGTATCCCACTGGGGGCACCGCCCGCTTGGCAGGCAGCCTGCTGGGTAGGCGGCCCACTGAGCGGCAACCCAGCCATGGGAAGCGCGGCCCGCTGGGCAGGCGGCCCAGCAGTGGTCTGCCCAAGCTAGAAAGGGGGGATGTTTACCCCAAGTATCATGAATGGCCCAAAGGCCATTTGGATTCTCCCTAGCAGCAGTACCGCGTAGCGCCTCTAGGTGGTATGTGGGACATACTGGAGTGGGTCTTTCCAATCTGTCAAAGTCGGATAGTGTTCTGGCCAACTTCTCTGACGGCGTGCGACGGCGCACCGCTCTAACACCCAGGGTCGAGCGGTGTGTCAGCCCCCTTCCTTCGGTCCGTCATTACTGATGAGTCGCAGCTTGAGTCCTCCGGCTTCACGCTAGTCTTGTTGTCATCTTCTTATACATTCGACCAGTGTGTTAGCTACCTCCCCTGAACACCACGGCTGACGAACGATGTCTGGTTCCTCTGGTGTCATGGGTGTGCCGTCTCCATCCTCGCGTTCAACCGTTGTCACCTGCCACCTTGGTTCTTGCCTACGTCGGTCGCTGTTACCGCCGTGTCGGTGATCGTACAAGGAGAACGAGAGTGGTAGAAAAGTAGTGGAGGGTCTAGGCCGGGTTCGTTAGGCCCGTGCCCTCTACTTTAGCTCATAATATTAAGGGTGATAAAGAATCAACAAACTCTTGGAATTTAAATCATGTTAAACCCCTACCTCAAGAATGATGGTGAGCACTTGTTTGTGGAAGCAGGTTAGTGTTCACCATCCTCCGAAACTAGCTTCCAACGGCGCCGCTCGTACGTCGATCTTCAGTTCGTGGTTCGATGTTTCTCGTCACCGCCTGCCGGAACCAGCTCTGTCCTCCAAGGGTTTGGCATCTCGGACCTTGGTCAGCACTTTGTTTCTTGGCGAAGCAGTGCTGATACACCTCCCAAATCTCCATATAAATAGAAGAGGGTGAGGGTAAGTAACAACGTCGGGAATTAATGGTGGCTCATTAATTTCGAAGCTTCCTAATTTCTCAATGTTTTTGTTACTTAGATTGAAGGGTCAATCCATTTAATGGATTGACACATCACTGACCCCACACTTCGCTTGTCTATAAGAGGATAAGAATGAAAATAAAATTATTAAATTATTTTATTTTATTACTTATAAAAAGTAACAAAACATAACTTTTTATCCAGATCTACTACGGTCAAAGTAAATTCTCCCTTAAGCGAATCACGAAACTGCAGATTCAATGGTCCCCTCATATTTTTAATCCAAGCACTGGTTTAGTTAGAAAACATCGCTCGCGCGCTTACTGAACGTACCTTAAAAAAAGTTCAAAAATTAATTTCGGGCACACCGGACCTCGGAATCATGCAATGTCAATTTTTGAAGACTCGTAGTAAATCCATTTAGATAAAAAAAATACATGGAAAAATCTAGGTCTTTACATTCTTTATATAGATGGTTTATAAATTATTTTGACCACGGAAAGTATTGAAATTCACATTCTTAAATCATTTATGTATTCATTAACTTTCCCATGAAAATATCACTTTACTATGATCACTAGATATTAAATTTACTATAAATATACATATTTATTATCATGGAAGTGTTAATTTCTTAAACCATAAACCATTTTTAAATACGTTTTATACTTTGAAAATTATTTGATTAACGAGGAAAATATTGATAAATTTGTTTCTTTAACACAGTATGGATATTTGTTGATATAGCTTATTAATTCATGAATTAAATAGATTATTCGATACATAAGGAATGATTTGATCCCACAATGATGGGTGGGGCCTGGTATTATATAGCCTCTCGATTCATAGGTAAGTCAAATGAGAAAAATAATTAATCTTGTAATAAATGGTTTATTACCATGTGATTTAAATTATCTTATGAAAGGTCTTGGTGGTAGTGGTATCATGATTATTGAGATCATGGAATCTCACAATTAATTATTCCATTAATTGATAATTTATTTTTTATTATCCATGGTATTGTCACTATAATATTATTCTTTAGTTTCATTTCATTTTCATTTTATTAATTAAATGTTAGGTGTTTTTAGTTATTTACATTTCTATATTTATTATGCCTTATCCATTTATGACAATCATTTTATTGATTAAAGGGAATGTGTTTTAAATTATATATCTATCCATATTTACTATTCTAGTAAAATTACTTATAATGAATTTGTGTTCACGTATTTACCTTTCTATGTTGATTATGCTCATTTATTCATGATAACCCATAATAATAATTTCTGCTCACCCTTATTTTATTTCCTTTCCCAGTAATCTATGAAGTTTACAATGAAAATTATGAAATAATACACTAGTGGGAAATATGAAATTCTTGAAAATAATTATTTTGTAATTTTTCTATTCAAATTTAATGTGGGAATTATGTATGTATCTAGTTTACAAAGACTACAAAATTATTCGGTCCATCAAGATGAGATTCCTTGTATCTTATTCCAATATATTAAAGCATTCACTAGATCCGAGAAACTAGGGTCAGGGTAACTAAATTTCATACCTTATAAACATTCAATAATTAGATTTTATTGAGCTATATTCTTTAAAATAAAATTTTGTAATTTTTCATTCAGAAGGGAAAAAGCTTCATTTCCAACCAAATTGGGCTTTCATGAATTATATGATTTTATTTAAAATAATTATTACCAAATTCTATAATTTAAATTTTAAAAAATGATCTTGATTTTTTAATTCATCATTAAAAATTTATTTTATGTTTAATTTTTTTTTAATTTTTTGAAAAGTTTGATTTATCAATAAATAGTGAAAATTATTGATTTTTATTGAAAACTAAATTTTCTTCTCAAGTATTTACAAAGTCACATTCTATTTTGAATTAATTATAAAATTTAATTGGTTATTTTTTTATTAAAAATAATTCAATAACTGTTATCATAATCAATATTATACTATAATTTGGTATTAAAATGTTTTTATACTTAAAAAGAAATTTGTCTAAATAACTTTTTTTGTCACATTTTATAGGTTTAATTTTAGGTTAAATTATACCAATTCTATGAATTTGATTTTATAAAATGGATTACATATTTTACATAATAATAGTTAATACTAGTTATTATTTCAACATAATTTTTTGTCATAATAAATAGTAAAAACAAAAAAACTTTTATCATGATTATGGTTAAAATTGGTTTATTGGGGGGTCAAACTTAATAGATAAGGGTTGAAATGACCTAAAAACATGTCTAAAATCTATTATGTTGTTATATATATATCTTATATCATATAATATTTTCAAATGGTCCATTTTAGAGTATTTTATCTTGAATAATACTGTAATGCCTTGACCCCAGTTACCTAGAGTCAGTGCATTAATACATAACATTAGCATGATACATGGAATCATGTCCTGAATGACCGATCAGTTTAGTATTATTGGAAACAAGATACATACAAAAGATCAACATTTCAACTTTAAAATAAATACAAAACTAATTTATTCCATTGGAAACATCCAAGTCTCCTAGATTATTCCCGCAAATCACTCATAAATAACTTCTTCATATACTGGGAAATTCAAACATAAGAAAGGGGTGAGATAAAACACTTAGTAAGGGTAAGAAATACAGTGGAAGATAACATAGACATTAGGCATGGTTAATAATGAAAAATACATGCCTTTAAAAATAATAAACAAGAACACTCTATGGAAAGAATATGAGCAGAGTAAATAATGTCATAATAAAACATAGTCATGGGTATTCTACTACTCAAATAACCACATGAACCATCATTATTATTTTCATAATTAGGGAATTTATAATTCCGGACATTCTGAAACATCTTTTCAAGACCTCGTCCAAGACATCTAAAAATGATTTAGGCCTTGGCCAAAACCATATATAAAATTGGGAAAGGCCTCACCCAATTCCATGTCAAATTGTCTCATGAGACCTAATGATGCACCAAGGAGCTGTAGTAGGCTCCACCTATCACATACTAAGTCCAATACATTCCTCATATGAAAATTTTGAAACATAACATAAACATTTGTATTAAAACTATCATAGTAAATGTAAATACTTTAACCATAAACCATGAATGGTATAAAAATTACACATCCATAGTCAAACATATCACAAAACCTTCAACACAATTTGGAAGATTTGTATCATAATAAATCAACTTTAAACATGTTTAAAATCCATCAAAGGATGTTGACCTAGATGAAATGAAAACTATTTGAAATAAATACCTCTTTCTATTTTGAAACCATTTAGGAGCCACATAATTATAATTGAAAACATTTATTTTGAAAAAATTCATATAAACATGTAATGGAAGATTCGATGATGTTATAATGGTGGAAAATAGTTGCACTCTCTTTATAACTTAAAAAACATTCTTACCATAATTTTGTCGAAAATGTCATAAAGTACATTTTTGGAAAACGACAAAAATATTCCTTTCAAAAAATATATGTTCAAATAAGGGTATAAATGACTTTAACCCATATTTTAGTAAATGGTAAAAAAAATTGAAATAAATTTTTAAGAAAACATGGATGTGGATGATAAATAGGTCCCAGTAGATACTTACATAAAAACAACCTTGGATAAAAAAGAGATTGTGAAATTAACCCTTACCTTATACTTTTCCTTAGTCAAGGGTATGGTAACCTCCTGTATAATAGTTAAATAATTCTTATTAAATTATACAAGAACTATATACATAAATATTATATCATATATGATCCTCTAATAGTTCTTTTTTTAATAATATTTTAGTAGTATCATCATTTCGGGTGTTAACTAATCGTTTTCCTTTATATGCTTGGTTAAGTAAGCCATGTTTGTTATGTATAAGATGCATTTGATTCAAATAAAAAATTATATTATGTTCATAAACATTATTTTTAGTCATCAAATAAAAATTATTATTGAATGGTTATGATGGGGAAATTAATCTCATCGCATTCGTGGAGACGGTAATCTGTACGTATGCATGAGCGACAATATCATTATATTGATGGAGAAATCGTATGTAATTGGATGGTATATCATATAGAAAAAATAAATAACATGTTATATTTATTATTTAAATTGGTTATACTCATTATTTTACCCATCCATATATTGAAGTGTTTGAATAACAAACTACACCACAACATGGAGACGGTAAGCCATACGTACGCACGTACCGTGACTTTGTCTTTTATAGGATGGATAGAATAACAAATATATTTGTAACATATTAATAATAACATCACAGTATGTAGAAGGTACTGGAATTATTATTTTGGTATGGAAACAACAAAGAACGAAAAAGTGGAATAAGAATAGAACTTGAAAGATGTGATGAAATATTTACCTCTTCTTCGGGTTCTTCCTTTTGATTTGATCAAAAGGGGTCCATAGGTTGGCTTTCTGATCAAAGTAAGGACTCTAGGTTCATTTGGTGGAAGATGGGAGGATATTGGGTCTGGTTTTGGCCAAGCTAAATGGATTTGGAGGTGTGATATTTAGAGAAGGGGAAGTTCCCTTTTATAGGAGAGGTGAGGGTCACTTTAAGAAAAGCTTGAAATATTATTTTATAATAAACTTATTTCCGGTTTTTAATGGCTCCAAAATGATTTTTTTAGATTATAAGGAGTATATTGGTTGAAAACCTCTCAAACAATAGGTTTTAGACAGGTTTAGGTTGCCATATTAACGTTATCTTTTAGATTTAACTCTTAGTTAAATAGTTTGACATTTACCATGTTTCTTTGTATTTTTATATTATATGGTTAGTAAACATACTATAAACTACCAAGAGAACCTCAAGGGGTTCATTATTAATATATATAACCTTATATAAATATTTTGGCCGAACCTTATATTTTTATGAATATTATATCAATTAATAATATAGTATTTGTTTTAAAAACTCAATTATGTCAATTTTGACACTATTTAGTATTTGATTTTTTTGAAAGCCATTAAAACTTTATAAATTCGAATAAAATTTATTTAACCAACCATAATATGTCATATTAACCTATAAAAATATTTTAATTCATTATAAGTCTCAATTTATTTTTACTTGGATAATTATAATATTAATTATTTTAATATTTCATTAATAAGGTAATTACTTCATCATCATTGTATCATAAATAAATTAAATTATTTAATGTCTAAAAATTATAAATAAAATACCATTATGTTTGAAATGTGTTTATATTTCTAATTAATATTTATAGTCAAATTTATATTGGGTTTAACCCTATATTTAAAATGGTTTAGTTATTAAACTTTGAATTTAACTCTTTTAACTCTTTAAATAAAATAATAATAAATGTCCTAATCTAATCCACGTGGACCAAAGGGGTCATATTTTATTTCTAAGTTTGTTTTTTTCATAATTATAATTATCCAATAGAATTAGGACATGTGTTAGCATAATTATGATATCCTTTTTACCCTTAATTACCCTATTTACTTTTAACCGTGGTAAATAAAAGTCAAAAGTTACTATTCACCAAAAATTATTTTCATTTTATTGAACCAAATTTTACATATGGATATTAACTGTTTCTCTTGGATTTTTTAAATTCAACACACAGAAGTGGTAAAATTATGTTTTATGCAAATTTGCAAATGCTCCTAGGAGGTGGGTAAAAGACGGTAAAAAGTTCATTAAAATTTTTATATATCTAAACATATTATAAAATGACACAAATAAATTAAATTGAACTTATATAGGTATTATGTATCTATTTTGACCCAAAATAAATTAAATTAAATAATTAATTATTTAAATAAATAGTCGGCTTTAACCAATAACGCAGAGTTTTTCACTATTCATTAGAAATTGAATGTTTTTAGAAAAATACGAAATATTCACCCTAAGAAAATTTCGATATTCCGAATTCAAAAATGAAGTCCATTTTGAAAAATTAAATTTATAAAATTTCAAAAAGTGGGTATTGCTAACTATAACAGCTAGTTTGATTAGTCGCGGTGTGTTAGAATCTCAAAGTTGCGTACAATACAAACTATTGAACTATTAAAAGGAAAACGTACTATTGAAGAATGGGGTGTTACATTCTTCCCTCATTCAAATAATTTTGTCCTCAAAATTTCTATAATAATACCACACAAAGATATTCAGGTGGTTATTCATCATAAGTTCTTCTAGTTCCCGCATTTCCTCTTCCATCTTATGGTTTCTTCATAGAACTTTTACAAGATGAGTCATCCGGTTTCTCAGTACTTGTTCCCTGGTATCAAGACTTTTGATAGGCTCTTCACAATAAGACAGATCGGGTTCCAAATCAATTTCCTCATAGGTGAGTACATGTGTTGCGTCAGGCATGTATTTTCTCAACAGTGATACCTGGAACACATTATGAACTTTGGAGAGACTTGGAGGCATTTCTAAATGATAAGCTACAATTCAAATTCATTCTATAATTTCGAAAGGTCTGATGTACCTAGGACTAAATTTACCCTTCTTAACAAAATGAATAACATACTTCCATGGAGATACCTTCAAGAAAACATGGTCTCCTACTTGAAATTCCAAATCATTTCTTCGGTTATCGGCATAGCTCTTTTGCCTACTTTGGGCTGCTTTGATGTGGGTTTGATAATCTTCACTTTTTCCATTTTTTTTCTCAAAAAGATCAGGGCCTATGAGTTTTCTTTCACCAACATCATCCCAACAAGTTGGTGTGCGACATCTCTTTTCATATAACACTTTATATGGTGCCATATGAATACTCGAATGGAAGCTATTGTTATAGGAAAATTATACTAGAGTTAAATACTAATCTCACATACATTGAAAGTCTAGTGAGGAATATCTCAAAAAGTACTCTAAGTTTTGAATAGTCCGTTCTGATTGTCCATCAGTTTGAGGGTGGTAGGTAGTGCTCAAACAAAGTTAATATTCATGGATTTCTGAAGACGTTTCTAGAATCTTGATGTAAAACAGGGATCACAATCAGAAACAATCGATAAAGGTACTCCAAGAATTTTTTCAACTTCATTAATATATAGTCTTGTTAAATGTTCAAATGGTAAATCTTCTCTTTTAGAAACAAAATGTGATGACTTGGTAAGAAGATCAATAATGACCCATATTGCATCATTCCTTCTAAGAGTCTTTGCTAGACCCATGACTTAGTCCATCATAATATCATCACACTTCCACTCAGGTATGGGAAGAGGATTCATGACTCCTCTAGGTTATTTCCTTCCAGCTTTCACTTGTTGAAAAACAATACATCTTGACACAAAATCAGCAATCTCCCTCTTCATGTTGTCCCACCAAAAATGTTCCTTTCAACTCTCATCTTGTTCAAAACTCCATGGTCTTTTCTACTAAACGCATCTTCCTCCTTATTTTTCTTCCCTGGGTGGTATTGTATAGTGAAATCATAATCCTTAATTCGTTCAATACATCATCTTTGCCTCATTTTGAGTTTTGTCTATGAGAAAATATACTTTAAACTCTTGTGATTAGTATAAATCTCACATTTTTCACCATAAAGATATTGTCTCCATATTTTCAGAAAAAAATATTATATCTACTAACTCAAAATCATGAGTAGAATAGTTTTTATCATGAATTTTTAGCTGTTTTGATGCATAGGAAACAAATCTATCATTCTACATGAGGACACAACCAAGTCCTTTCTTTGAAGAAAAACTATAATTAAAAAACCCACCATTCCCCGATGGTAGAGTCAAGATAGGAGCATTAACTAATATTCTCTTCAGTTATTCAAAACATTCTTCGCACTCTTTTTCCAAACAAAATAATCATTTTACATGTGAGCTTGGTTAATGGGTTATCTAACCATGAAAAATTATGGACGAAACATCGATAATAACCTTCTAAACCAATAAAACTACGTACCTCGGTTATACTCGTCAATGTTTCCCATTCTTGGATTGCCTTGGTCTTTGAAGGATCAACATAAATTTCATCCTTAGAGATAATATGTCCAAGAAAAGAAATATCTTGAAGCTAGAATTCCAACTTTCTAAACTTCCCATATAATTCATTTCTTCTAAGAGTCTTTAGAATAATGTGCAAGTAATTTTCATGATCTTCATGGCTTTTGGAGTATAAAAATATATCATTAATAAATACCACTACAAAGTCATCAAGATATTCCTTGAAAACTCTATTCATTAGATACATAAAATAGATGGTACATTAGTCAATCCAAAAGGCATTATTGTAAACTTGTAATGCATGTACCTGGTTCGAAATGATGTTTTTAGAATGTCTACCATCTTCACACAAAACTGATGTTATCCATATTGAAGTTCAATCATTGAAAAATATTGAGCTCCATGAAGTTGGTCAAATAAGTCATCAATTCGAGGTAGGAGATACTTGTTCTTTACTGTTATAGCATTGATCTTCCTATATTCAATGCAAAACCTCGTATATCTGTCTTTATTCTTAACAAATAGGATAGGGGATCCCCATGGAAGAACACTAGGGTGAAAAAATCCATTTTTACTCAATTACTCCAGTTGTTTCTTTATTTCCACTAATTCCAAAGCATCCATTCAATAAGGGGTCTTTGATATGGGCCTTGAACTAGGAATTAAATCAATAGAAAACTCAATTTCTTGTTCTAGAGGATGTATAGGTAAGTCCCCTGGAAACACATCGACATATTCATGCACAATAGGTACGTCCTCTATTCAAACATTTTTTTCCTCACCCATAATTATTTCATTCTCATCCTCCCCAATAATTGAATTTAGTAGAGCTATTGGGGGTGGATCTAGATAAGAATCATATTGTAAAGTTTCTGCTCTAAAGATAAGGTACTCCTTATCATCATCGAGAATTGTAACCTCTTTCTTCTTACAATAAATTTTCGCATCATGGTCTGAAAGCCAGTCCATACCGAAGATTATATCATATTTAATTATGGTTATAATGATTAGATTAGCAGATAAATATCGTTTATATGAATTAATGGGTACTGATTCACAAAAAATTGTTGAAATGATACTTCCCTTAGGTGTTTTGACTGACAACTCCCTTGTTATGTCAAATTGAAAATATCTACTTATCTTAGCAAATTGGGAAGATATGAAACAATGCGATGATCTAGAATCAAATAAATCATTGGCTAAAGTTGAGGAAACCATTAAATTACCTGCCACCACATCTTTTGGAGCTTCAACCTTAGTAGTATGGCTCCCATAAGCTTGGGCTTGATCCCTTTTCCTTTTCTGAGGTAAGTTTCCCTGACGCTTAGGAAATTCATTTGCATAATGTCCCATCTCCCTATAATTGTAGCATTGAACATTTGTAGCTTCTTTCTTCCCCTTACAATCACTAGAAAGATGGACTTTCTGTCCACATTTATAGCATACTCCTATTCCTTTTAGTCAGGCATCAGGATGATTCCTTCCACAATTATCACAGGGTGGAAATTCAACTCTTCCCTTCTTCCCTATTTCCTTATTTTATTTCCCAGAGTGTTAATCAGATCTCTTCATCTCTTGCTTTAATTTAAAGTCATAAGAAATAGTGATTTCCTTTTCGGTCTTGATAGCACATGAGACAATTACTTCATACAATGAGAAGGATTATGAGACTAATGCTTGACGGTGAACTGGTTTTAAACCATCAAATAAATGATCAATATTACTTATTGGGTTATGTATATAATCTACAGAATTCCTTTCTATCCTTGTAAAGTTTACCTCATGATTTGTGACATTTACATCCTCCTTTTGCCTCAGACTCAGAAATTGTCTTTCCATATCTCCTTGATGGTCACGAGGAAATTATTTTTCTAATAAAATATCTTTAAACTCCCTCTATTCTATGTTTGATACTTCTTCATATTTCTTTGTGTTTTGTATCAATGACCACCATTGATCTGAAACTCCTGTGAGGTGATAAACTTCCATGACAACTTTTTCCCTTTCACTACTCCCCAAAGCATGAAATTTTTTTTCCAAGGAACATATCCATTGCTCATCTACTAACGGATTTGTACTATCATTGAATGTTGGTGGTTTTTTCCTCATGAAGCATTCTAACATTGATCTTCTACGTTGTGGATCGGGGTGCTCCATATGGGTAAGGTTATTATTCATAACCTGATTGAGTTGTCCCAGTATGGTGATAAGCTGGTCAGCACCAGTTGCATCACCAGCTCCACTATAATTATCCTGAGTAAGAGGGAAATCCCTACATGGATTACATGAATTGATACGGTTTCCATTCCTTCCACTAGCTGCCATTTATAAACAATGGCATATAGTAGATTAGTTTATGAATCACAATACATAATTCTAAACATGTAAAACACTTAACATAAATTGAAAAGTTTATGGATATAATCGATATTATTAAAAATGTTTTCTTTGAGGAGGTATATACTCATAAATATTTCATAATGGTTTTTAAAGAAAATGATAATTATCCGAATCATATCCCTCGGGATTGTCGTAACCAAGAGTGCAGTAAGGCTCATTGTTGTGCACCAGTTCTCATTCGAGTCTAGCTCGAAGTGGTGTTTTCAGGTTTTTCCCCTAGGTACATTTGTGCCAAAGCCGCCTCTACCTGCTAGTATCCATAAAGGGGTGTATTTCTTGGAAAACTCACAAAATCTCTACAGTACCAAAATTCTATAATGTTCTTCTATACTATTCCTCAAAGTCTATCATAGGGTAATGTTCTCTAATCAGAGTTTTTCTAAATCTAGTTTCCACGGTTTGTACTAAACTTCCTTTGATACCAAATTTAATACCCCGACCCCAGTTACCCAGAGTAGGTTCTTTATTACATAACATTGGCATTATATAAGAAATCCAGTGTCGCAATATCAATCAGTTTAGTATTATTGGAAACAAGATACATACATAAGTACAACATTACAACTTCAAAAGAAATACTGTACTAATTTATTCCATTAGAAACATCCAAGCCTCCTAGATTATGGCTGAAAGTCACTCATAACTAACTTCTTCAGACCTGTGAAAGTGAAACACAAGAAAGGGGAGAGCTAAAACGTTCAATAATTGTAACCCATACAACAGAAGATAACATAAACATTAGGCATGGTGAATAATTAAAAACTCATGCCTTTATAAATAATAAACATGAACACTTTATGATAGGAATATGAGTTGAGTAAATAATTCCATAATAAAACATAGTCATGGTTATTCTACTATTATAACAACATGAATCATCATTATTATTTTCAAAATGAGGGAATGAATAATGCTGGACATTCTGAAACATCTTGTCAAGGCCTCAGCCAAGATGTCTAAAAATGATTTAGGCCTCGGTCAAAACCATATATAAAATTGGGAAAGGCCTCATCCAATTCCACGCCTAATTGTCTCATGAGACCTATCGATGTACTGAGGATCTATAACAGGCTCTACCCATCACATACTGAGTCCAATACATTCCTAATATGAAAATGTTGAAACATAACATAAACATTTGTATTAAAATTACCATATGAAATGTCAATACTTTAACCATAAACCATGAATGGTATAAAAATAACACATCCACAGTCAAACATATCACAAAACCTTCAATATAATATGGAAAATTTGTATCATAATAAATCAACTTCAAATAAGTTTAAAATCCATCAAAGGATATTGACATAGAAGAAATGAAAACTATTTAAGGAAATACCTCTTTCTATTTTGAAACCATTTAAGAGTCCCATAATTATAAAAGAGAACATTTATTTTGAAAATATTCTTATAAACATGTAATGGAATCTTTGATGATTTTATAATGGTAGAAAATAGACGCACCCTCTGTATAAGTTAAAAAACATTCTTAACTTAATTTTGTCGAAAAGGTCATAAATTAACTTGTTTGGAGAATGAAGAAAATATTCCTTTCAAAACATATATGTTAAAATAAGGCTATAAATTACTTGTACCCATATTCTAGTAAATTTTAAAAATATTTTGAAATAAATTTCTAAGAAAACAGGGATGTGGATGATAAAGAGGTCCCAGTAGATACTTACGTAAAAACAACCTTGGATAATAAAGAGATTGTGCAATTAACCCTTAACTTATACTTTTATTTGGTTGAAGGTATGTTAACCTCTTGTATAATAGATAAATAATTGTTATGAAATTATACAAGAACAATATACATAAATATGATATCATATATGATCCTCTAATATTGCTTTGTTAATAATATTTCAGTAGTATCATAGTTTCGGGTGTTAACTAATTCGTTTTCCTTTATATTATTAGTTACATAAGTCATGCTTTTTATGGATAAGATGTATTTGATTCATATATATAATGATATTATGTTCATAAAAATTATTTTTGGCCATCATATAAAAATTATTCTTGAATAGTTATGATGGGAAAATTAATCTCATTGCATTCGTGGAGATGGTAATCCGTACGTATGAATGAGTGACAATATCATTATATTTATGGTGAAATCATATGTCATTGGATGTTATATCATATATACACAATAATTAACATGTTATTTTTATTATTTACATTAGTTATAATCCTTATTATACCCATAAATATAATGAAGTGTTTGAATAACAAACTACACCACGACATGGAGATGGTAAGTCATAAATACGCACATATGGTGACTTTTTCATTTATAGGATGGATAGAATAATGAATATGGTTTTACCATATTATTAATAACTACTCATTATGTATACGGTATTGGATTTATTATTTTTGTATGGAAACAACAAATAAAGAGGAAGTGGAATAAGAAAAGAACTTGAAAGAGGTGATGAAATATTTACCTCTTCTTCAGGTTCATCCTTTTGATTTGATCAAAAGGGATCCTTAGGATGAATTTCTGATCCATGTAAGGACTCAAGGTTCATGTGTGGGAAGATGGGGGGATTTTTGGTCTGAGTTTGGCCGATCCAGAAGGCTTTGGAGGTGTGATTTTGAGAGAAGGGGATGTTCCCTTTTATAAGAGAGGTGTGGGTCACTTTAGGAAAAACTTGAAATATTATTTTATCATAAACTCATTTTCGGTTTCTAATGGCTCAAAAATGATTTATTTAGAGACTAAGGTGGTGATGGGTCGAAAACCTCTCAACCAATAGGTTTTATATAGGTTTAGGTCACCATATTAACATTATCTTTTATATTTAACTCTTAGTTAAATAGTTTGACATTTACCATGTCTCTTAGTTTTTTTATATTATATAGTTAATATACTTACAATAAAGTACCAAGGGAACCCCAAGTGGTTAATTATTAATGTAAATAACCTTATATAGGTATTTTTTCTGAACCATATATTTTTATGAATATTATATCAATTTATAATTTAGTATTTGTTTTAAAACTCAATTATATCAATTTTGACACTATTTTGTATTTAATTTTTTTTTAAAGCAATTTAAACTTTATCAGTTCGAATAAAATTTATTTAGCAAACTTTATCAGTCACAGAGCATATAGGTGGATAGATTTACCCCCTTCTCTGGGGGTATCTCTAGATGATCAAAGATAGTTAGGGTGGCCTCGAACCACGACTCTTCAGCCAAGGGTCCTCCATCCCCTGAGAATGTAGGACGATGATGCTGCTAAAAATCCCTCTTCAACTCAGCCATCGACGGGGATGGAGGCATCGCTCCCTGAAAATCCTACATCATCCTCAATAAATCCTCCCTGAACTGCGCATCAGCACCTGCGATGGGTATAACTGCTGGTTCCAAGGCTGGCACAACAGGAGGATCTGTAGGAGGATCAACAGGAGGTCCCTGATCGGCCATATCCGGTGTCTGATCACTGTCAGGTAACTAACGTACAACTGGGGGATGTCTCAGAGGCATAGATCTGTAAGATCAAAAGCACACCTTGGATCAGGACTTAAAAAGACTGAAAACACAGGAGTACAAAACGGGAACAAGGGAAGGAAACTATCAAGTATTACAAAACATGACTACACGGCGTTTACAAAAACTACATGACGTGTCTTCTTTAGCCATTAACATGGGTGTGTACTCCCGCCACTACTGTTTGTGTAACACCCCAACCTACAAGGAGTGTTGTTCCCACACACGGCGTGTACTTGAACTCTAAACCCCTACCCGAGTCTCCTTGCACGGCTAACCCACATGATCCAAACTAACCACAGACTACACGGCGTGTTCCTAAGGGACACGGCGTGTAATAGACTTGGTCTCGGCGGCCCGTGTTGTTAGTTACATGGTCTTCTACACGGATACCCTTACATGGCATGTTCCGAACAAACATGACGTGTATATAAGAAGATAACACTGACCCGTGTTGTTTGTGACACGTCCGGGTACCTGGAACTAAACTACACGGCATGTTCTTTACCAACACGGCGTGTTCTAATCAAGATTCCCCGGCCCGTGTTGTTAGTTACACGGACGGATACACGGCTCTAAACTACACAGCGTGCATCTACCGTACACAGCGTGTTCCTGAAGTTATTTTTACGACACCGTGTTTCTGCTCACACGGTCAATAACACGGACTAAAAACTACACGGCGTGTATCCATAAAGTCCACGCCGTGTATTCTAGGTTTTTCTGGGCAGTAACTCAAAAACTGTACAAAAGCCCAGAAACACTGAAAACATGGCAAAGAGGTGCCAAATTCCGATCTGTGAGGGCCCATACTCCCCGCGAATCAAATCCTGGCATCTCCTATAGTCATGTACAAGAGAAAACATGATCATGATCCACCAACTTATGATTCAAGAGGGCCCATAACACCACAAGAATCAAAATTTGGTGTTCATTTAAGCAAAGTACAACACAAACATTCTTCTAACAAAGCAACAGAGATTTTATCAAGCATCTATCACAATAGCATGCATAATCTACACAATGTCTATCACAACAGCATGCAATCGCTAATGCACCCTAGATGTCATGGCATGAATGCATGGAATGTGATCTCTATAAGTGCCTATATGATGCATGAGATTACATACCCTCATCACATCGGGTTGCGATAGAAATAGATCCGTAATATGAAAATAATAACAGCACAAAGCATGTGAATCACTCTAGGTGAAATCATATCAACCGAAAAATCTCAAAACCAGAAAATTGCAGTAACGAGGTAGTATGGCTTTTCCCTGTACACAGGTTAGCTACTCATGGGAACAACTCATTACCAAGTACCAAATCCATCTTATCCCTGGCTAAAGGCTCCAACCAGTAAATCAAGAGAAAATAAATCCCTCTGATACCACTTTGAAACATCCCGACCCGGATACCACTAACCGAGGCTCCGAGCTGATTCTCCACAAGGCCTCAAGAGAATTTCCCCAAACGCCAGAGGCGTTCGACTAGCAGCAAGGGCCTTGGGTGTGATAGTGGGGAAACTATTCCCTCATTGACAAAGTACATAGCGGAAATAGATAAACATGAAATAATGGAATTAGTGAATAACCAAAAATAATAAACCGCGAAAGACTAAATCAACAAACTGGAGCACATATGTATATATTAAATGATGCAAGATACAACTCTAAGAAAGCATCCAAAAATGTCACAATGCTAAAAACACCATAGTACCAAAACAAGTACAAAAGAAAAGTAAACAACTCCTCAACATCGCAAGCCAAAGCTTGGTCCCATGCTCTCCTTCTCCAAGCAATCAAGTACCAGAAGTTGAAGGGCACTTTCCCTTGTCTATAGCTGCAACAACATAGTCTGCTTGGGCCCAAAAGCATGGCCCAAAGAGGGTGTGAGATAAAAACCCACTAGGAAACCACCCGAAGATCTATGCCTAACAGTAAGTGAGTATATGGCAGGTAAAAGTATAGTAAGCAGTAAACAACAATAGCAAGCAGTAGATAGTAAACAGTAATCGGTAAAGTAGGATGATACACAACAGCAGTGAAGCAAACAGCTAAAAAGCAGGAAACCCTCTAGGAAGTACTTGCAGCCATCCCCTATGGTCCTATCCAAGAATTACCACAACCCTATGGGCAATTCACTCTGCCTAACCCCTCTGGTTTGGTCATACAAATTTATGAGACTCTCTGGGGAAGCACACTCGGTCAATTCCCCTTATAGTCTTGGGTAGTCAAGGACTCTCTGAGGAAGATCATGTGGTCTAACTCTCTTAGCCCTAGGGTATAGAGACTCTCTGAGAAAGCTATCTCAGTTAATTCCTCCTATAGCCTCAGGTATACCACAGACTCTCTGAGGAAGCTCACTCAGTCAATTCACCCTCTAGCCTGGTAAGGTTCTTAAAGAGATTCAAACAAGGTAAGACTCTCTGAGGAAGCTCACTTAGTCTACCCTCATGTAGTCCGTAATATCTAAAGGAACCCTGGGAAGCACGCTCGTTCTATCCCCCAGGGCTTATAATGTCTAAGACTCACTGAGGAAGCTCACTCGGTCTACCATCATGTAGTCTATAATGTCAAGGACTCTCTGGGAAGCTCACTCGGTCTATCCCTTATAGTCTATAGCACTAGGTTCTCTCATCCCCATTCCAGTCAGTGCATAATAATTCTATAAGGACAAAGTAAACCTATAGAGCTACATGGCTAACCAAAGTACACCTATAGAGCTACTTGGCTAAACAGTCTATAGGGCCACCAACATGTTATGAATTTCACTCCAACCTATAATCTCAAGGCATGGAAATAGGTGTAACAGCCAAAGGCAAACGAGACCCCAAAGGTCGTAAACCGAACAAAGCATGGGCAAAACATCCAATCACAAAAAATTATCCTCTAACATGATCAATTTACCTCTACGCAAGCATAAAATCAAGGCAGGAAAACAGCAAGGGCAAAAAGGTAAACATGCAATACCCCATTCACGGGTATTGGTGGAATTTGATCATAAAACTCAAAGACATCGAAATATAAGGCACAAACCACCTATCTCGATCTTATTAGATCGATATACTTGAGCCACGTTGATTGATTCTCCCCCGAACATAGTAGATCTGGGAAAATGTCCAAAACGTTCAAACCACGATAACTTGATAAGGAGGAGGAATTGGAACACAAGGATCAAGAAGAAGGTAGAACTCACTGCTGCGATTCCAATGCAATCAACGGTGCTTGAATCAGAGAATGGACGGAGGAACGGTGGATCGTTGAAGATCCACGGATTCCCGGTGCTCTCAGATGAACTGGACCTAGAATAAGACGTTTATGGCGATCGGGTGTGACCCCGGTCCGTTTAATTAAAAAAAAGAAAGTACACGGCGTGTACCTTTAGAGTACATGGTGGGTACTAGGTCTTTCCGTACTCAGCCAAAATCAGCCTCCACGTCACCCCTACACACAGTGTGTGTGGCCCAGACACGTCCAGTACACGGCTTCAAGCAGGAAAAGAGTACACGACATGTACTTAAAAAATTTACAGAAACATTATTTTTCTCAAAAACTCCAGAAAAAGGAAACATACCTGAAACGAAGATCCGGGTTCTTACATATATGTTCTTGATTTTCAGTGGCCAATTTTTTTCCAAGGTTCTACCACTATATGAATTGACAAAATAAAAAAAGCATTTAAAATACTAATTATTCTCATACAATGCATAAAAATTTTTATATCCAATTACACATGAGGTCGATACACACAGTCTGTGATCTGTTAAAATGGTCAAATCCATTCAATCAAGCTCAGCCTGGTCGTATTGGCTTTTGCTTGAAAATCCCCATCCAACCCTTTCACTAAACCTATATCATCCCAACAGAAATCTCAATATATTTACTCACTATCCTCATAGAACTATTTTATAAAATTCAAATCGAACAACCTTTAGAATACTATTCTCAAAAATTATCAACTTTAGAAGTCAATGTGTCACCAAAAACCAATCCCAAAATGTTTATACCAAGGAACACTAAGATCATTCCAATAATTCTCATTGAATCATGTCACTAAATTTCAATGAAATTTCCTAGATGAACTATCCCCTTTCCTTTTTTCATTCTATAGAATGACCCAATACCTGACATTCATCAAGGAATCCAGTAATAAATAGGATCATTGAACCAATGGCATTAAAAATAAAATAATCATCTAAAGGTCAGTCTCAACCTCTCCCAACATCCCACTCCCCTCCCAAAGAGCATCCCTTTAATCACACCAATGAACAAATTTCAGATCACTATATCCCATGATACTTCTATATCTAGACATAATGATAATCATGACTAATAACTCTCTCACTTCTGAGTGCCAACTCGCAACATCTCCTATTCTTATTTTTTGGAAATAGTTTCCCTGGAAAATACTAAATTTTAAACTCAAAAAAGTTCACCACCCCTCAAATGTAAATTTGTGAACTCCCAAAAATATTCCTCTCCTTATACCAATCCTCAAGTGAAAATTCTAGGGATTCCATTTCATTAAACCAGAAAATACATTTAGATATATCGGCACATATTTGATGCTTTTTCAGGGTACTCAGGATAATGTCAAGATATTGGTAATTATTATATCTAGTATGGAAGTACACTACCATTCCATATATATACATTTATATGACAACCCTGCTTTTTATTACAACTTAAACATGCTTTATTACATAAAACTTCACTTGATACAACAAAGAAGATCGAGAGGTTTAGTGTCTTTGGGGCTTAGGATCATTACATAAAAACTTTAAACTTGAAATACAACATCCTTATTGAAAACTTCCTTTACATGACCACTACATTCCTTCGTACTTAGCATTGCATGGGATAACCTGAGGACATGCATAAGAAAAGGGTGAGCTATAAAGCCCAGTAAGGGAGTACATAATGAATAACATGAGGAGTACAATACATGTTAGGCAATCGGCATATCAATAGAGCATAAGAGAGACATGAACATAAAGGCATGATAAAGCATGATAATCATAACATGGAAATGTGGCAACAACACTTAACATTGAATTAGCATGAGCCAAGGCTCATTGCACATGGAGCATGAGTAAACCCTCATTGCACTTGAAGCACGAGTAAACCCTTGTTGCACTTGAATTAGCATGAGTCAACACTCATTGCACATGACGTATCATGATACTATACTTTACCCAATGCATTGGAGCGCTATCAGGGCGCACCCTTCTTAAACATTTCATTTCATGCATAAGTGTGCCACATGGATCATAAAACATGGATTCATAAAACATAATCATTTATTCCATGATAAAGGAATGTGGAATTCATACATGAAACTTTAAAATCAATAAGTAAATGTGCATAAAGGTGAATACCCTTGATGGAGAAATGGACATGGTATTCACTACACAATGATATTGGCTTAGGAAATCGGTGTGATTTCGGCAGCGTAACGGCGTGACATAAGAATTCATAAAAAAGGCTGATGAGAGAGAGAGGGGTTCCTCATCATATTTACATGTAATGGACAGTAAGAAGGTCATATAGATACATGTCCCAAAAATTGAAAAGGAATTTAGATTCATGATACAAAAGTATTGCTTGAATATAGAAGAGGAGAAAAAGGTTCCTTTCGGAATTTCGGCATAGTAACGGGTGTACATGGGAGGCATTTAATGAGAGAGAAAGGGGTCTCCCATCATTCAAACAATAAGAGGGAAGTATGGGAGAGGTGTGAAACCATACCCCAACATTCATAAATGAAATTAAAAGGGCAATACAACTTAAAGAAAATTGACAAAAATGAGAAAGGAAGAAAAACCCTTACTTGGAAGTGTGCTTCCAAAGGCTAGAGAGAGGCTTGTGAGAGGCTTCTTGGGAGCTTGGGGCACCTTGAGAGGATTCTAGAGAGAGTAGGGCAGAGTTTGGACGAACTTCAAGGGCTTTGAGTGAGGAGGAAGTGGGAGCTTGGGTGGGTTTATATAGGAAAGGTGAGAGAATTCTTTATTATTTAGGTTTGGGACCCCTTATATTAAAATAATCCAAACCACAAACCATCCCATGGTATTTGCCCATGGTTTCTGGAAAAGGAGAGAGGAAAACAATATTTTACAAGGCCAAGGTCCGAACTTATTAAAAAATTAGGGTTGCTTATGTGGAGGTGAGTCACACTCCCATGGAAATTAATTTAAAAAGGAAAAGTGTTGAATAAGTCTTGAGGGCTCCATTAATGCTTTGAAAAGTGAGTCAAACAAACCCAAAACCTCATTATTTTATTGATAAAACACATATTGGCCGAACATAAGGATTATGGTATTTTATTACATCACCATTGGGTCATTATGATGTCATAAAACACATTATATATTTAAATGGTATTTAATTTTTACCCAAAAATTTGACTGTCTCAGAAAATTATGAAAAATTCACCGTTGGATAATTTCGACGTCCTGATTCCAAAAATAATATTTATTTTATCTAAATAATTTTCTAAATATGTGAATTTTCACTTTTAAAATAAAAACCGACATTTATAAAAATTCACGGGTTTTGACAGAAATGGCTTTCAAACCTTAATAAAAATTTTAATTGCATTCATAAAATTATAAGATCATTTATATTTAATAAAAATTAATTTAATATTAATAATAATATTTTATTAAAATATTATTTAATTCAAAAATCCTTTAATTTAATAAAATATAATTCTTAATTAAATAATAACTAAAAACATCATTTGTACTTTAAAAACTAATTACAATGCATCAAAAATGAATAGAAATTATATTCATTATTATATACAAAAAAATAATGTACATGAACATGGTGCTACTTATTTGTTACATAACCCCTTAAAATAGCCGCATAAGACCTAAGGGTAAGGTGTGCGATGGTGACAGACTCTTGGGGTTGCTCGGATAACATCGCTCGAGTGGTAATCTCTATCAACTTCCATTTTTCCCGTAGACGATCACGTTCGAGCTTGACTTGATGAAGCTCAGCTTGGGCTTGGTCAAGGGCAAAGCCCAAAGACGCCACCTCCTTTCCGAGCTCCGACAAATGGGCTTCGTAAGGGGCAATTCTACTGGATGAGGCCATCGCTTCCTTTGTCTGAGTAGAAAATTGGTTCGTTAAATCCTTATATTTAAACTACCCAGATGATCACTGTTCAACGGCTATAAAAGTAACGGTCACAAATCTTGACGTTAAACTAAAGAAGTTGACATCATATAAAAACATAAAGAAACATTTAACTGGATCAAGAGGGATTTTCCATTAATGAAATTTTGGGTCGTTACAACATTCCCCCCTTAAGAAATTTCACCCTCGAAATTTTCCTTTTCCCACACTAAAACAAATGTGGGTAACTTAGCTTCATCATATCCTCCGACTCCCAAGTTGCTTCTTCAAACTTGTGGTTTCTCCACAACACCTTGACGAGGGGCATTGTCTTATTTTGTAGAACTTTTTCTCTACGATCTAAGATCTTCACTGGTTGCTCCTCATAAGAAAGATCGTCTTCTAATTGTACCACCTCGGAAGAGAGTACATGTGAAGGGTCTGGTATGTACTTCCTTAAGAGGGATACATGGAAGACATCACGCACCTTGGCCATAGTAGGTGGAAGTGCTAGTCGATAGGCCACAGCCCCAACACGATCAAGAATCTCGAATGGGCCGATGTACCTTGGACTTAACTTCCCTTTCTTTCCAAACCTCATGACCTTCTTCCACGGAGATATGCGTAAAAACACCATGTCTCCGACTTTAAACTCAAGGTCTCGTCGACGATTATCTGCATAACTCTTCTGTCGACTTTGGGCTGCCTTGATATGCTGCTGAATGGTTTTCACCTTCTCCACCATTTCTTCGACCATTTCTGGTCCAAGCAGCTTACGTTCACCGACCTCATCCCAACATGCCGGTGTTCTACACCTTTTCCCATACAGGGCTTCATATGGTGCCATTTGGATGCTTGAGTGGAAACTATTATTATAAGAGAACTCATCCAGAGGAAGATGCTGATCCCATCCTCCTTTAAAGTCCATTGAGCACGCTCTCAACATATCCTCAAGTGTTTGGATAGTCCGCTCGGATTGGCCATCAGTTTGAGGATGATAGGCCGTACTGAAGTTCAGTTCAGTATTCAGAGCATGTTGAAGACTCTTCCAAAACTTAGAGGTAAATCTTGGATCTCGGTCCGACACAATAGATAGTGGTACTCCATGCAACCGTACCACTTCCCTGATATATATCCGTGCCAGTTGATCCAAAGAGAAATCCTCTCGAATAGCAATGAAGTGTGCAGTCTTTGTAAGACGATCCACAATAACCCAGATTGCGTTGTTGCTTTTGGATGTCCTTGGAAGTCCAGTGACGAAGTCCATGGTGATGTTCTCCCATTTCCATTCTGGTATGGGCAATGGTTGCATCATCCCCTTAGACTTCTGCCTCTCTGCCTTCACTTGATGACACACCAGGCACTTTGATGTATATTCGGCGATCTCCTTCTTCATATTATCCCACCAAAAGTTTTCTCGGAGATCTCGATACATCTTTGTGCTCCCTGGGTGAATAGAGAAATTTGAACTATGTGCATCATCCAAAAGTTCCTTCTTCAGCTCCGAACTTGATGGGACACATAGTCTTTTCCCAAACCGCACAATTCCTTCTTCATTAACATTAAACTCTGAGGATTTTCCCTTTTTGATAGCTTCCACTTTTTCTTGGATTCTCGCATCATCCTTTTGAGCATCCTTTAACCTTTCCAAAAGAGATGGTTGAGCAATCATTTGTGAAAGGATTGATGATGTTCCCTTCTTTATGATTCCCACGTCCATCTTCATCAAGTCTAAGAAGATTGGATCCTTCTCAATTCTCATCATTGATAGAATTGCTGGATCCTTTCTACTTAGGGCATCCGCCACCTTGTTCGCCTTCCCAGGGTGGTAATGTATTGAACAGTCATAATCCTTGATGAGCTCTATCCATCTTCTCTGGCGCATATTAAGCTCTTTCTGTGTGAATATATATTTAAGACTCTTGTGGTCAGTATATATCTCACATTTCTCCCCATAGAGATAATGCCGCCAGATTTTCAAGGCGAAGATCACCGCCGCCAACTCCAGATCATGCGTTGGATAGTTTCGCTCATGGATTTTCAACTGCCTTGAGGCATAGGATATCACTTTATCATTCTGCATCAGCACACATCCTAAGCCCTTCTTCGAAGCATCACTGAATACCACAAAAAGCTCCCCACTTGTGGGTAAAGTGAGCACAGGTGCAGTGATAAGCCTCCTTTTCAACTCCTTGAAGCTTTCTTCGCATTCATCACTCCAAGCAAACTTTACTCCCTTTCGAGTTAGCTTGGTAAGAGGGTTGGACAATCGTGAGAAGTTTCTCACAAATCGTCGATAATATCCGGCTAACCCCAAGAAGCTACGGATATCAGTAACCGATGTTGGCCTCGGCCATCCCTCAATTGCATCTGTTTTGGAGGGGTCCACAGATATCCCATTGCTTGTGATGATATGGCCCAAGAATGAGACCTCCTTCAACCAGAACTCACACTTGCTGTACTTGGCATAGAGCTTCTCCTTGCACAAAGTCTCCAGTACAGTTCTTAAATGCTCCTCATGGTCCTCCTTGGTTTTGGAGTATATTAGAATATCATCTATAAAGACTACCACAAATTTATCTAGGTAATCTCTAAAGACTCTATTCATCAAGTCCATGAATATTGCTGGAGCATTGGTGAGTCCAAAAGGCATTACTATGAATTCATAGTGCCCGTACCTTGTACGAAAAGCAGTCTTGGGGATATCTTCCTTCTTCACCCTTACTTGATAATATCCCGACCGCAAGTCGACCTTGGAGAAGTATTGTGCTCCACGCAGCTGATCAAACAAGTCATCGATTCTTGGGAGAGGATACTTGTTCTTTATCATGATTTTGTTAAGTTCACGATAATCGATGCAAAGCCGCATTGACCCATCCTTCTTCTTGACGAAGAGGACTGGTGCACCCCATGGTGATGCACTTGGGCGTATAAACCCTTTATCCAGATTCTCCTGTAGTTGTTTCTTCAGTTCTTCAAGCTCAACCACAGCCATTCTATATGGAGTCTTGGATATTGGTAGCGCCCCAGGTATAAGTTCAATTGAGAACTCAACATCTCTTCTTGGAGGAAGACCAGGAAGTTCCTCGGGAAATACTTCAGCGAATTCCCTCACAATAGGCATTTCTTCAAGGGTGGTTTCTTCCTTGGACTCAATCATCTGAGCCAGATATGCGTGCTCATAAGGCAGTAATATCCATGCTTGAGATGATGGAGCTAAAAGAGATTCATCTTCCTCCTGACACTTGTAAAGAATCGGGGGTCGATTCTCCATATGGAGTGTGATTTCCCTCTCCCGACAATTTATGTTGGCTCTATATAAGGAAAGCCAATCCATGCCAAGAATTGCATCAAATTCCACCAAAGGGAGTATGACGAGGTTCGCCGGGAAATTCAATCCACAGATTATAACAGGGGAGGACTTATACTCATGGGATGCAATGATTGCCCCATTTGCCGTACTCACCGACATCTTTACTTCCATGACTTGTGGTGGTGCAGGGATTATTCTACTAAACTTTTGAGATATAAAAGAATGCGTAGAACCTGAATCAAAAAGTACGTTCGCTATTCTTGAATGAATAACTAGCGTACCTGTCACCACTTCGTTGTCGGGGTTCACTTCGGCAGAAGTGATGGCAAAAGCTCTTCCTTGCTGTCTTGGAGGTTGTTGATTGCCTCTGATAACCCTTGGATTAGGGCACTGATTCGCAAAATGACCCGGTTCTTTGCATTTGAAGCATTGAACAACGCGTTGAGGTTCGAACGGAGCGTTCCTCCCCTCCGTCGCAGCCGCGGGTCCTTCTTGCTGACAGTTAACAGCTAGGTGCCCTTCTCTTCCACACTTGAAGCATTTTCTTGTCCCCCTAAGGCAATTTCCAGGGTGCTTCTTTCCACACTTTTGGCAAGTGGGGTGCTGGAATTTCTTAGCGCCGTTGGATTTATCCATCGGACCACCAGCATTGAAGTCCACCTTCCGCTTCTTGTCCCCATGATACCCCTGTGATTCTCCGATCTCCATTTCAACCTTAAGGGCACATCGGACAATTTCCTCATAGCTGTCGAAGTCACGGATCGCTAATGCTTTCCGCAAGCTAGGCTTCAGCCCACCAAAGAAGCGGTCAACCTTGCATTCGGGGGTAACGACAAAGCCAGAAGCGTATCGTGCAAGCCTTGTGAAGTTTGCCTCGTACGCTCCCACAGATTCCTCATCTTTCTGCTTGAGGGAAAGGAAGTCCCTTTCCATCTTAAGACGGAGGGTGCGTGGAAAATATTTATCGAAAAACATCTTCCGGAATACCTTCCATTCCAAAGCCTCGATCTCCTCCTCAGGCTTCGTATTTTTATCAACGTCCACCATTGATCAGCTTCACCCTCCATACGATAAGCCGCCAGGAGAACCTTCTCTTTTTCAGAGCATTGGAGGATGGAGAATATCTTTTCAATGGAGTTGATCCATTGTTCAGCAATCGTGGGATCAGATGATCCACTAAAAGTAGGAGGCCTTTGTCTCATGAAGCTTTCAATAGCGACTTGTTCTTTCTTAGGGGGGGTTGAACGTTCCTCTTGACCAGTGTTTCTATTCAAAACTTGAGTTAGCTGAGAGAGAAGCGTGACAAAGTTCGCGATTCCCGCTCCCATTGGATTGGGCATCTCATTGGTACAATCGTCACACTGATCTTCACAATGGTTGTTAGCCCGAGTTCTCCTATTACCGGCCATTGGCTGGAATAAAAGGAATGTTAGGGGTAACACATAAAGGGTAATCCAAAGACAAAAGTTGATGACTTATAAATAAACTTTAATCTCTTTAACTCATGAGTCTATAGGATTCAACCTAGGCTTTTCATGATCTACCTTCTAACATATATTCTTAGGGGCATTTTTCCCTTAATAAGGGTTCATACTAAGATTGTGAATTTATCAAAACATATCCCCCGGGAGTGTCGTAACCAAGAGTGCAGCAAGGCCCGTTGTCGTGCACCAGTTCCCGTTCGAGTCTAGCTCAAAGCGGTGTTTTCGGGTTTTACCCCTAGGATACATCTGTGCCAGAGCCGCCTCTACCTGCTCGTATCCAGACAGGGATGTATTTGTTTGATAAACCACTTACTTAGTATTTACCAAAATTTAGGGATGTTTTTATTATGCTTAGTCTTGTATCTAAGGCTTTACTAGGGTTTCCTAATCCCAAAAATAACTAAACCTATCCTTTGATACCAACTATGACAACCCTGCTTTTTATTACAACTTAAACATGCTTTATTACATAAAACTTCACTTGATACAACAAAGAATATCGAGAGGTTTAGTGTCTTTGGGGCTTAGGATCATTACATAAAAACTTTAAACTTGAAATACAACATCCTTATTGAAAACTTCCTTTACATGACCACTACATTCCTTCGTACTTAGCATTGCATGGGATAACCTGAGGACATGCATAAGAAAAGGGTGAGCTATAAAGCCCAGTAAGGGAGTACATAATGAATAACATGAGGAGTACAATACATGTTAGGCAATAGGCATATCAATAGAGCATAAGAGAGACATGAACATAAAGGCATGATAAAGCATGATAATCATAACATGGAAATGTGGCAACAACACTTAACATTGAATTAGCATGAGCCAAGGCTCATTGCACATGGAGCATGAGTAAACCCTCATTGCACTTGAAGCACGAGTAAACCCTCGTTGCACTTGAATTAGCATGAGTCAACACTCATTGCACATGACGTATCATGATACTATACTTTACCCAATGCATTGGAGCGCTATCAGGGCGCACCCTTCTTAAACATTTCATTTCATGCATAAGTGTGCCACATGGATCATAAAACATGGATTCATAAAACATAATCATTTATTCCACGATAAAGGAATGTGGAATTCATACATGAAACTTTAAAATCAATAAGTAAATGTGCATAAAGGTGAATACCCTTGATGGAGAAATGGACATGGTATTCACTACACAATGATATTGGCTTAGAAAATCGGTGTGATTTCGGCAGCGTAACGGCGTGACATAAGAATTCATAAAAAAGGCTGATGAGAGAGAGAGGGGTTCCTCATCATATTTACGTGTAATGGACAGTAAGAAGGTCATATAGATACATGTCCCAAAAATTGAAAAGGAATTTAGATTCATGATACAAAAGTATTGCTTGAATATAGAAGAGGAGAAAAAGGTTCCTTTCGGAATTTCGGCATAGCAACGGGTGTACATGGGAGGCATTTAATGAGAGAGAAAGGGGTCTCCCATCATTCAAACAATAAGAGGGCAGTATGGGAGAGGTGCGAAACCATACCCCAACATTCATAAATGAAATTAAAAGGGCAATACAACTTAAAGAAAATTGACAAAAATGAGAAAGGAAGAAAAACCCTTACTTGGAAGTGTGCTTCCAAAGGCTAGAGAGAGGCTTGTGAGAGGCTTATTGGGAGCTTGGGGCACCTTTAGAGGATTCTAGAGAGAGTAGGGCAGAGTTTGGACGAACTTCAAGGGCTTTGAGTGAGGAGGAAGTGGGAGCTTGGGTGGGTTTATATAGGAAAGGTGAGAGAATTCTTTATTATTTAGGTTTGGGACCCCTTATATTAAAATAATCCAAACCACAAACCATCCCATGGTATTTGCCCATGGTTTCTGGAAAAGGAGAGAGGAAAACAATATTTTACAAGGCCAAGGTCCGAACTTATTAAAAAATTAGGGTTGCTTATGTGGAGGTGAGTCACACTCCCATGGAAATTAATTTAAAAAGGAAAAGTGTTGAATAAGTCTTGAGGGCTCCATTAATGCTTTGAAAAGTGAGTCAAACAAACCCAAAACCTCATTATTTTATTGATAAAACACATATTGGCCGAACATAAGGATTATGGTATTTTATTACATCACCATTGGGTCATTATGATGTCATAAAACACATTATATATTTAAATGGTATTTAATTTTTACCCAAAAATTTGACTGTCTCAGAAAATTATGAAAAATTCACCGTTGGATAATTTCGACGTCCTGATTGCAAAAATAATATTTATTTTATCTAAATAATTTTCTAAATATGTGAATTTTCACTTTTAAAATAAAAACCGACATTTATAAAAATTCACGGGTTTTGACAGAAATGGCTTTCAAACCTTAATAAAAATTTTAATTGCATTCATAAAATTATAAGATCATTTATATTTAATAAAAATTAATTTAATATTAATAATAATATTTTATTAAAATATTATTTAATTCAAAAATCCTTTAATTTAATAAAATATAATTCTTAATTAAATAATAACTAAAAACATCATTTGTACTTTAAAAACTAATTACAATGCATCAAAAATGACTAGAAATTATATTCATTATTATATACAAAAAAATAATGTACATGAACATGGTGCTACTTATTTGTTACATAACCCCTTAAAATAGCCGCATAAGACCTAAGGGTAAGGTGTGCGATGGTGACAGACTCTTGGGGTTGCTCGGATAACATCGCTCGAGTGGTAATCTCTATCAACTTCCATTTTTCCCGTAGACGATCACGTTCGAGCTTGACTTGATGAAGCTCAGCTTGGGCTTGGTCAAGGGCAAATCCCAAAGACGCCACCTCCTTTCCGAGCTCCGACAAATGGGCTTCGTAAGGGGCAATTCTACTGGATGAGGCCATCGCTTCCTTTGTCTGAGTAGAAAATTGGTTCGTTAAATCCTTATATTTAAACTACCCAGATGATCACTGTTCAACGGCTATAAAAGTAACGGTCACAAATCTTGACGTTAAACTAAAGAAGTTGACATCATATAAAAACATAAAGAAACATTTAACTGGATCAAGAGGGATTTTCCATTAATGAAATTTTGGGTCGTTACAATTTATAGCTCTCATAAATCTACTCTCACATCAAACTAGGATATACTTTCATTTAACTGAATCCTAACACCATGCCTCCCACTAATTTTTGTCCAGGTCCAAAAACGGGTTTACTATCTCACGACACCTGATGTATTCTCAGTTCCTCTTATAAGATGGATGGAAATTACATATTTTACCACAATTACTAGGAAACCATACACAAATCATTTCTTTAAACTCATCGGTCCTCATCTTCCACCCATCCACTCATTGATTTAAAATTAATACGATACCATATGTATTGAATGTGTAATAGTATCACCCGACTCATGCTCTTGTGATTCATCAATCACAAGAACAAGATGGTTATGTTACATGGAATGTCATAATAATCATTCCAATATCTCTATTGGAACTCCCCTCCGAAATTGAGCACCTTAATATTTCCAAGATTTATTCCATGACTGCCTGTCACTCGGTACCATTCTAGTCATGAGAATGCACCCATGCTCTAAAAAGCTTCCAAAAATCATCCATTAGTCAATAGGGTTAAGAACCCAAACATTATTACAGGTTGAAATAGGTATCTTTATATAAGAACTCTAGGTGATTTCTTAATATAAAAATTCATCATTTCTATATCGAAAAAACCATGTGCCTACCATGCATTGGTCTCTAAACAAGTATACACCCTAGCCCACTACCTCGGAGTGAATCTGTATACCAAGGGATAACCCCTCTCATAGCTTTCCCTTGATCAAACCAAATAAAAACCAATAAGGGTTTGATTCCAAACTAAGTTCCTCTATTTCTCCCACCTATCCCTTACCAATCAAGTCTCATATCAGGGTCACTAGTTCTGACCACCTATCCCAAAATGATCAAACTACTATAATGGAGTTATAGATAACATTGACCAAAAAAGTAAAAAACCATTCAACATGGGTTCAATTATACATGTTGCTAATTCAATGTTATAGAGTAAAACACCCTATAGGTTATGATTTTAAACCCATTTAACTGAAACCCATTAATAACTATTATCATTTAAGAAATAACTCTAACAACATCACCTCCAAGCATTGTCCTACCAAGACTTGATCCTCTCTAAGAATCCTTATAAACAATTCTCCCTAAAGTTTCATGATAATAATTTCGAAATGATAAGAACTGACCCCCACCGGGTATCCATATATGATAATACCCCCTATAGGTTGAATTTATTATAATCTTTTAGGTACATATCAGCATCACACTATAGGATCTTACTAAAAACCATAAATAAAGGTAGGTTAAGTAAAATATCATTGAAATAAATATAAGAAAAATACATGTATGTTGTTAGGAATTTTTAGTTAACCACACCTAAAATGAATACACCCAAAAAGGGTCTACTAAAAGGAATTATCTTCCAAACTTGACATATGAGGATCAACAATACACACACAACATTATCTCAATTATTTTCTTCATACATCATGCACACAATTTGGTCAAATAGAATATAATTCCAAGATATATAGGAAAACATTGAATAGGTTGTTACTAACAATTTAAATTAAAAAAAATTAATATGCAACACCCCATGAGGGGTCCAAATCTTAAAAAACATGGGCCTTATGGACCCACTAGGTTCACTAAACCTCTCATATATGAAGAATGAGTCATCATCCTCATATTCCAAATTCTCAATATATATCTTCATGACCTACCATTAGAAATAAAAATATATATAAAAGTTGAAAAAATTAAGTATAATTACACTAGGAACTTATATGGTAAAACACCATTTAGGTTTTTGTTGACACTTTAAACAGTTGGCCTCACCATCCGTAGTAAAATCACACACTATCAGGGCTATAACTTGTTAACCCTATTTTTCGAATATGATTCACGAGTCTCATATTTTTTTATCCAAGAGTGAAAAAGAAATTATCTTCCTCTTTATAATAGTTCATGTTCTATTAATCAATAATAAATCATAAAATACAAAAAAAATGTGCTTCTTACAAAGAAAAATATATACAATTATAAAATTTCTTATCAGAACATCAATCCCATATCCCTAGAAACTTGATATTCTTAACCGAACAAGTTTTCTCAATGAACCATTTTAATATCAATCATAGGCTCCAAAAACTTTTTATTTATATTATCAAAAATATCCCAAGTAATAAAATAATTATAAAATAAATCCTATGAAGATAATTTTTCACGTCTTCACCCGATTAACTCTATAAATAGTAACTATACTGGTTGTACACTATGACTCGAGAATGGCTCCCCATGCGCCAGATGTTGATGACTAGTAGTGAAGTCCTTGGGTGTGTATATGGAGAGACTATTCCATTATATCATAGTAAGTAACAAGCAGAAATATCCAAACATTATCTATATAAGTAAAAAATCAGTGAGAAAAACATATAAACATAAACAATGAAGTAATAAAATGTAATACAATAAACGCTTGAAGGGTCATGGCATTCACAAAACACTAATATCCCACTTAAATGATCACATATGAAGAAGTAAATAAAAGTAACATAAATAAAAGTATAAGGATCTACTTCATTCACTGAGACAAACTATATACCTAATCTCCACTTATATATATATATATAAGCTATCTTACTCAATCAGTCATGCACCTCTTCCTAACCTGTGCTTATAACCAAGTGAATGTCCACCCGAGTACCTTGGTGCAATGGTGTCCTGAACATGGTGTAAATACAAAACTCTATAGGGGACCACCAATTTAGTCCCATGCATATCTAGTAAATATAGTGTGAATATTTTTGATCTTTTCCTTAGGATAAAGATAATGATAGAATAACTGACTACTGAAAAAACTATAAAATAGGGTGTGTACTAAGGAATTATATCATGGGGGAATGCTCATACAATGTTCCCAGCCAAAATTAGTCACAAGTATAAGTAAAAGAATAAAATAAATCCATACTCGATACTTGGGTCTATAATTCACATTAGATGGACATTCAGGGAATAGGGTATTCATTTGGATGTTATGAAACTCAAGCTATTTACAGTTCAAGTTAGTCTAATGGGTTATAATCTTCATAAATGATACTTTCTATATCCATTATAGGAAATTTAACTAATCAAGATATTTCACCAAATGGGGATACATGTCCTAACCATGGGGTCACCCATACTCATCTTATATCAGTATAATGAAGGATTCTAGGTAATATTGGAATATCCTATGAATATGGTACTAATCTGAATTACATACCACCCATAACATGTACATATAGTTAGATGTATATTCCCTCAGTCATGGTCCATATTTTTTCAAAACATTTTGACTCAGATAATTCCTAAGGTGGGTCACCATTAGGTGATATATAAGGAATTATCTCTAGAACTGAGGTAATATCTCATGATCCATTCAATAAATGACTTAATGTACCCGTCATTAGGAATTTATGGGAGATGTAATAATGGTTTATCTACCTGACCATAGGTATAATCCAATGTGTTACTTGGGGAGGTCATAATCATCCTTGAGTGTATTTAGATATCAAGAGCTCAGGGGAATGGTTTCCACCTAACATTACCTTTTCTGGAACTCCATATCCACTAATCTCAATAAACAATGAGGAGTTCCATGTACAGCATCAAATAAAGTAAGGCTCAAAATTTATACCCTAGTAAGTATGCTAGTGAATCCTGATAATGTAACTTTCAATCATGTAGGCTTAATAGCTGGATCCCAAGAAGTACTTTTGGGAAATCTTATTTGTATCAGTAATAACCATGTGAAATCATAAATAAATAGTGATAGTTCATGAATTACCAAAGTCCCCAAAACATTCATAGCCTTATGGGATTACAAGTTTGGTATGGGTTCTAAGGTAACACCTGCTACTATCTCGACCCAAACCCATAACGTACTAGGTTGGGGTTGGTCAACCACTTGGGCACCCACTAGGGTCCCTTATATCAAAACATGGGAGAGGGAACCTACTCATGATCCTTGAGGTGCATAAATAAATGGAGGTATCCCACTTTGGATACTATAATTTAGTACAATGATCTCAGGTCAACACCCAATGCACATGGATGAAAAATTCCACGACATTGTGAATAGGGTATAATGGCCTTTACAACAACATATGTTTATGTTACTAACTCTACTGTTAGGATATGGTTTATAACTCAATCTCACTTCCAAGGTATTTCTAGGACTATCTAAACACCCAGCCCTATCTTGGTCTACCTAAGGATTTTCCACTTTTCCCTAAAAAATGATGACATCCTTTAACAACACAGGTATCAACTTTTGAGAGTTCAAGTGGCCACTTGATTTTTCAAGGATAAATCTAAACCATTAAGGGAGAAATCATGATGATAGTGCACAAGAGTTGTTAGTGAACCCTAGCCTTAACCCATTATAAATATATGATCTAATTAATTATAATAACTATTGGTTAAGTTTTAGACAAGATACATCACCCTCTAGGGGTGATCCCATTATACTCATAATATAAAAATATGCACAAAACCATAGGGAAGGTATGAAAGACTGCATACCTTTAGGAATATTTATATTTAATTTCCAAGGGCTAGAAGTAGTTGTCAAGGCCTGTCCAAGCACTGCTAAGGCAAATCATGTTCTTTCTCACATCCAATAAATCAGAAATTGATTATAATTACATTATAATTAAATAATTAAATGATAAATTTTATAAATAAATGAAAAACTATTTATAAATTCATAAGACTCAAATCCTCACTTGATTATCTCATTGCACCAGAACCACAACCTAATGCTTGGTAACAAATAATGGAACATCACCAACCATAAAATGGGCACAATCCCTAATCAACAACACCAATAAAATCAAACAAACAATTAATTTAAGCTTTAAATATTTTTAAAATTACCACAGAAAGTTACCTAGATGAAACTACATTTGGGGAAGCATAGATGGCCACTCATGTCACCCTCTTCTTAGGAAGAGTAAAACCCCCAAAATTATTGTCTAATTCTACCATGATTAGATTGATTTGGGAATAAAATCCATAACATGGGAAACTGAACATAGAATAATAAATAAAATAACACAATGGAGGATACTAGATTTGAAGTCTAACCTTGAGGCTTCCAAAACACTCTAATGTGTTATATTCTAAGCAATAACAATTAAGATATTCCATATAGTAAGGTGGGAATTGTGTGGCATGTGTGGAAGAGGATGTTGGGTGAATGAGCATATAAAATAGGGTAAAAATATTTTTGGTTTGGAGAATAAATGGTACTTTTTTCTTATTAATGAGGATCATTATTAGGCCACACGGTTATGAAAACCATGAGAAAACCATAAATTCTTCATTTTCTGAACATATTCCCCCACGTATGATTGCAGTGCATGGTTAGGAAAAATGTTCACAAACCGTTCAAGTTTCTCTGCACCTATTCACCAACCCGCATGTTTATCTGGGCCCCCTATCATGGTTAAATAAATTGTGTTCTAGTACATACTAGGAGACATGGTTATCACTAATCATATTCCAACCATTCAATCTATGCTACATTTTTTCAAAACATCAACTTTGGGCCTCGAACCCCCAGGAATGCTCTTAAAACCTCTAAACAACTTTTCAAGCCTAAAACCAGATCAGAAAACACTATTTAGATGCATCCTAACCTTAAAATTTACATTCCATATCTTTGATCAAAATTTAACTTATATATTTTGGAAAATTCAATTTTTTTAGAAATTTATCGCTTGGTAAAACATATGATCTTATAGAAGGTTAGTAAATAGAAATACATTGGGTTATCCTTATGATGATTTGTGTTTTGAATTGATCATTGGGCCAATTTTAGTTGTTATACTACTCTTTGTTATTTATCTTTCATGTTATATGATATGTTAGGACTGATGATTATCACCACATCCAAAGTGAGAGGTTGGTAGGTTATTATGTGATGGAGCAAGATGTAGCCATGGTACCTTTCCCAAATGGGATGGTTCAACTCATGTGGAAGGTTGGGTATTGTGATTCTTTACTTAGACTACTTCTATGGGGTTAGTTATATGATAGGTTTACATGGTTCCTTTCCCCGGAGGTATGGTTTATCTTTTTTGGGAGGTTTTTTATGAATTTTATCTATTCAAACCACTTTAGTGATGATCAAGGGATATGAAACCCATTTATATGACCTTTTCTTGAAGGGATGGTTGAACTTATGCCTAAGGTTGGAAATTATGATTCCTTATATTTAATTATAGTTACTTGTGTCATGTTCATAGTATTGGTAGAATCTTCATTCAACATATAGATAAAATAGGTATATTTTGGGTTCCTGGTAGCATGGTTAGTGCATAATGACCCATAAAATTGTATTATATTATATTTTTATTTCTTATTACTGTATATAATTTCATATATCAAATGAACTTTTTCTAAGGACACGAAAGTGGTGTTGTATAGGTTTTATTACTTATACACTATATGGGAACCGTGGTGCACACTAATATTTTTTCAGGGATCCAGTATAAAGAAATGGGACTGTAATGAGATATTAAGCATGTGGAGGTGAACAGGGATTGAGGAAATTCCAGTACATACTCTAGGATGATTTTTTATTGTGACACAAATTTTATATTATTCTTTTATTATTATTTTTTATTTATTATATCAATATTTCATGTTTTGGAATTCTTTTGACATAGACATATAATCTATTGTATTACATTTTGATATTTCATGTGATTTTATTTGTTAGATTCCTAAATTTTTATTCTATCAACTGTTTATTTATTACTACTTACATTGTATTTCGTTGTTAGTGGTTACTTTTAATCAAGGGTATAGTCTCCACCACTACATACCTTGGTCCCTCATTGTTAATGAACATCCTCTTATTTATAGGGAGGTTCACATGAGGTTATGTGCATCTACAGCTTAACCCCAATGATATAGGAAATGGTATTACAAAATTATATTAGAAAACCTTTTATTTTATTATAAATAGGGTTTGTTAGAATAGAGACATGATGGTGGGACTCATGATAGAAGCTATGCTTATGCTTGGACATCACCTACATAGTATACATTTGATTTTACATGCCAAAAGGATTGATTTTACAGGTTGTTATGTTATGAGATAATGTTTTTATTTAATTGATATTGGGTTTTTAGGGTTTATTTACTTTTCCTAATACCTTGGGTGGTGAGAGATAATGAATTAATTTATTATATATAGGCATGTTGGTTTACATGTCATGTATCTGATTACATGTGGTTATTATAGGTTTAAATTAATTAAATTCCAAAAATCATATATTTGAGGTTTTCCCAAATTCATTATTGGTGACATATGATTAATTAAACCATATAATTTTAGAATTTTATTTATTATGGATAAGAATAACATATAGGTACTAAAGGTGTGGGCTTAGTCCTTGGGTGAGTAGTGGGTGGTTATTCCTGGTGGTGGTGTGTACACCCTTAGAGTGTGTTTCCAAGGGATGTTGTGTGTGTGTTCCAATTAACATCTTATAGTTTTTTAAATATTTAATTCGTTCAACGAATTTTTATCTCTCTGTTATTTCATTTTAGAAAATGATGCCTCGATGATGTCAGGCCCCCCTGGCATGCTTCTATGTCATTCTATTTGATCTTTTTCCATTAATAAAAAATATCAATTAATAGTAGGGGAATTAACTACCATATGAACTTTAGGGTATAGTTACTTAGTAAAACTACGGATCATGGGATCAAGGATATAGATCTAATATAGGTAGTTTAAATTCCATTTAAAAGGTTTTGTTGGATGGATCATAGGATTATTTGAGTATTACATGTATGGTTTTGGTTACATCATTTATTTTAGTTGCATTATTTTATTCAGTTTGTACCATTTTTCATTTCTACCTACATTTTCTATACTTTTCTGTTGTCTATAGAGTTCTCCCTAAGGGATGACCTCTCACTTCCTAGGCCCTCTCACTTCTGCTTCACCCTAAAATAATTTCACCATAATGTTCATCCCACAAGGGTGTGGTGGAATGAGGTTTCTGGTGGTGTGGGAACTGTATTGGATCAAAAAATGTGGTGGGTATTGTAGATTTTTAGGGCGGGGATATGTAATCATAGAGGTTGTTGGAATGTGTAGGTCGGTGACTAGTTAATCACATAGAAATTTTAGAATTAGGATTTTGGACATAAGAATACATCATGGGTACTTGAAATGACATCCAGAGTAAGTATATTGTGTTTCAGGAATGCTCAGGGTATATAATCGGTCACTCTCAATGCCAATACACACCAAATCCATACTCATGGGTGCTTTCTCTATCATCAGTGGCTCTACCTAAGACTGGAAAAAAATTATAAATCATCTTGGATCCCCTAATTTCTTTTTATTTTTCATCTTATATCAGAAGTATAGTAGTAGCATGGGGTATGATAGATGCAAGAAGTAGTAGTGATATTGGTGGTGAAATATAGATTCAGTATTTGGTCAGTCATAATAATTACCCAGTGTCAGCGATGGTGTACTCTTGATCTAGTAAATGATAGATACACCCTCTATGGTGGTTCGTTTTTTGTTCTTCAGTAGAGATTTAAAGTGTTTTTCTCAGTTTAGAGGGATCGATTGTGGCTTTATTTTTATTTTGTGATATGGTTGTCAGTTCATGATACCCTTGGAATTGTTTTTTGGTGTTGTGTTTTGGATTCTATATCATTAATTATCATAAGAGTTTCGTTGTTTTTCTGGTGTTTTAGGTTGTGTTACTAGTTTTGGTTATTTTATTGTGGTATTAGTGGTGATGGAGAATATAGTTAATGAAGTTGGATCTTGAGGTTTGATTTGATGATGTTGGTAGAGGTTTTAGTGTTGTTGATGAATGTTGGAGATCGTGTTGATACTACTGGGAGGTAGTGTGTTCATATAGAGTGGATTCTATTTTTGGGAGATTTATTTTTCACTACTAAATGTTGTAGCTGATTTTTTTGTGTCTCAGTTATAATTTAATTGGTACTGCTTCAGTAATCTAAAGTTTTTGGTGTGGTTGTGTAAGAGGCTTAAGGATATTGGAGATTTAGGTAGCTTCAAATGATTGATTATGGATTCAAATCTGGTGCAGTTGAGTGCATGTTGTTTTTATTTTTTAATACTTTAAAATACCAAAAGTTATACTTAGTTTAAAAGTTAAAGCTTATATAGGTATTAATCTAAAAATTAGGAGAATTTGGTACACATATTTTGGGTTGATTTTTGTTTGTTATAGGTCTATTTGTAATGGTTTTTTCTTATAATGGTTCCCACTTCACTACAAAGTGGATATTTTAAAAATTCTAAAAAAAGGATTTGGTGGATTCTACTAGGATGTTATATCTTCATACACCTCTCAAAAATATGTTGGATCATGTTTAAAGGGACCTGACATGTTCCATAGTGAAATGAGGATATGTACATTTTTTTTATTTTCTTTTTCTATATATGATAAGATTTTATTCCATCTTTAGGATGGATTGGTTGACATGTTTCCAGGCTCTCAATGAATTCAACTAAAGGTGAGTTTCTTTTCACTAATTTATTGGAGATAAGTATGTTCTAATGGGAGAGAGGGAAATTTAGTTATATAGGGAGGGTACATAATTCAGTTAGGTTTGAGTCATTATAGAGAAGGCGGTTATTATGGTGCATTTATTGGATTAGATGATGCACCCAACTACATTTCCTATAGTGGTAGACAATTTCTAGGATGTTTTCCTGGATGATTTCTCAGAACATTCTCCTAAAATAGATTTCAATTTTTTTATTGATCTCATGAAATGTGTAGAATCTATTTTGATTCCTCTAATCATAACAAAAAAACCATGTTGAGAGAGATAAAGGTGTAACATAAGTACCTTGAGTCAAAGGGTTTTATTCACTTAACTACCTCTCCGTGGGGTGATCTTGTTTTGTTCTCCAAAAATGTGGATGGTTGCCTTAGGCTATGTGGGGATTATATAACATTGAATCATGTTACAGTGATGAACTGGTATCTATTTTCAATGATATATATATTTTTTTGATTAATTTAGTAGAGCCCAATGATTTTTTCAGATCGATCTACGATTTGGATATAATTAGCTATAAAAATTCATTATTATAGAGTATATTATAATATGAGATAAATACTCTTTGAGTTTTTCATGGGTGAATATGTATTCATGATGGTATCGACAGTGATGGGACTTTATCGTTTTAGAGGTTGGGAAATATTATGTCATGGTTTCTTGTAATATTAAATATTTCAGAGTAGATTATAGAAATGGGATACCAATTATCTCTTACTCGATGACATCTTGGTATGTATGTAGTGTTTCATGTGTCACAGCTCTAAAAGTAAGATCTAGAAGATAAATACATAATCTAAATTAAAACCATAATTTATTTTTAAAATAATAATTCATTATCTATCATTGATAAAGACATTTTAAGGGTTATAGTTTAAGATAATTAGGTAATAAATATTACATAACAATCCCATGCATTAAATAGTAGACAATTCTACTCAATGCCCATTTTTTCACAATATAATACTTTTAAAATGAGGTATAATTTATTTTTTGATATTGACATTATCATTATTCCTAATCATACTTAAAACCTTCGAAAAGAATTTAATTTTTTTATATAAATAAAAAGATCATTAAGGGACATATAAAAAGAAAAAAAGAAACTTTTTAGTCCATTTCAAAACGATGATATCCTATAAATGAGTTTTCCTTTAACATAATAAAATTTGGGATCAAATAATAATTTATTTACTCATGAAATCTCCTTTACTACTAAATTTTTTTCATAAAACACTTTAGAAGAAAACATAAAGGAAAAATAATAATTATTAGGGTTTCTTAAAAAATAAGAGAACCCATGAAAAAAAATTTCTTAAAACCTTGAATTTGACCATTAAAGGGAATAATCGTTCCTTTAAAGGATCACTAGAATACCTTATGATATCAAAATATTTCCATAAAAATTCATTCTATTGTATATAAAAGTAATGTAGGTTTATTGGGACATCATCTTCATTTAACCCTTATAAATAATCCTTATAAGAACCCATACAAATGAAGTAACATACTCGGTGAATTACAATATAATTCTACAGAGAATAAAATCATTATTCAATTAATTATAGTTAAATTTTGGGATCATACATCATCATAAAAAATTTATAAGTAACATAACATACATGAAATATATAAAATATTACATCTCCATCATCAAAATCATAAAATTGTACTTCTAAAACAATAATTAAAAAATCACATATTTATATATCACTTTCCTATAAAACCCCGTTTTGAAAACAAAAATACCAATAAAAGTGAATAACGGTCTCTCTTTAATGAAATCATAGAAGCTTTTAAAGGGATAAAAATACAAAATAATGGTTATAGTAATGGTAAAATATTTTGATATTATATAATTTTAAAAACATTACTTTTTTATTTTGTAAATAAAGTAAAACAATTCGTATGAAATACGAAAGATGATTCCTTTCAGAGATCTTTTTGAGAAATTTTTTAGGATTTTTAAAATTAAAATTTTTATTTTTCATTAAAATATTTACTCATACATTAAAAAATATAGTCATTCATGAAAAATACTATAAATAAATATTCAAAACATTTTTAAACAATGTTTTAAGATATAATTTCCTTTACCTCGAGTCTGAATTGTCATGTACATTATTTATCCTACTAAATAGTATAGTTACGTTAATCATTTACTTATTGAATAACATTTTTCAAGTTAATTATATTTTTATTATTCATTTTATTTCACATATTACCATGTTGTACATAATAACTTACTTGATTTAGTTTACGTGTGGCGTTTTGAGGGTGTTTAGTTCATAAGTCCAAATTGACTTTGGTAGGTTGACTATGGTGAAATGGATCAGGATTATATAATTTTAAAACACTTAATAAGGTCATTATTATAATTTTTAAACATTAATTATACATTTATATCAAACCATGTAAATTTGTTATGAAAAATGAGTTTTGTTACAACATGGAGACAGTACTCTGTACATACACATGAGTAACATTTCTATTTTTTAACAAACATGTGGGAAAGAAAGGGAGTGATATTTTATCATTAAAAAATGTTAATTTATTCATAAATATAACAAATCAGTTCGTGAGGTTGTAGTTTGCATGTACTCATGAAAGATGTTTTCACTTTACATTAGATGTATAAGTAGTTGAAAAAATATTATAAAATAAACATAATAATATTTAATTATATTTTATAAAATCATGTTATTATATCCCAATTATTAGGATAGGTTTGAATGATCTAAAATAAAACATAAAAATAAAACACTCAATTAATAACTACACCTCTTCCGTGAACAAACTTCTTAGGTTTATACCTAAATCCTTCTTAAGATGGTTTTATAATAAAAAACAAACCTCTAGTATAAGTCTAGGGATGTTTTGAAATAATTTATGTCGGACTTTTATGATCTAAAATTATCTTTATGTTTGGATAATTGAGGATTGGGGTGTCCTTTTATAAATGAGGGAGGGGACACACTTGGAATTTTTCAAATAATTAAAATATATTAATGTATTACTCAAGAAAAGATGCTTAAAAATGACTCATATTTGAATATGAGATGATATTGGGTCGAAAAATGACCAAATAATAGTATTTAGGCAAATTTTTAGGTCTCTTTAACCCTTATTAATTTATTTTTAACCCTTTTAACATGTTTTAACTCTTACCGTCGTAAATAACTTTTTTTACTTAAGTTACAGTTCATAATGACCAAAAATGAGGATTAACTATTTACAAAATTTTATCCTACTAATTAAAAATATGAATATAATATTTAAATTTTAAATATTTAAAGGTGGAAAAAATACTTTTAAAATCATAACACGTAACGCAATGAAAATCAACTTTTGGGATAAATGCCTTTATATGTATAAAAATGTTTTTATACCAAAATCAAGTAAAATATTGATCCCAATGAAATTAATTGAATTATTTATAATAAAAAAACAAATTTAATATTCAAATAAATACAAAAAATGAATCTTTTTAAATACTTTAAAATAAATGAAGGTTTTCTTAAAAATTGGTATTTTCTACTTTTCACTGAAAAATAAGATCTTTCAGAAAATTCTCAAAAAACACCTAAGATAATTTTTACTTTATGTTATAAAAAATGATATCCTTTTTTAAATTTATAATTATATATTCTAGAAATTAAACTTTTGAATAAAACTGTATCATGTGTTAAGCTCAATATAATTAAATTAAAACTATTTTCTATTTGATTGAGAAATTAACTATTATTATTAGAATTAATATAGATATATGAAATTTAATTCATGAATATTAATAAGTATTTAAATTCATAAAATATCAATATTACTTAGGTTTTAAAATTATTCCACCCTTTTTGAAATTGAATCTTTACAATTTTATTCGTTTCTTAAAAAATGGTGATATTTTTTCTTCAAAGCATTTTCATATTCTCATGTTGCTTCTTCAATGAAATAGACATTCCAAAAGACCTTAATTTGGTTAATAACCTTATTTCATAACACATTATCTCTATGGTTAATAATATAAATACGTTTTTATTCATACAAAAGGCTCACTTCCAACTAAACTAATTCAGGACACAAACAAGAGATACATCTTGAATGTACTTTCTTAACAATCAAACATGAAACACATTAAATACCTTAAAAACATAGAGTAAAAGACCATTGACAAGAAATAAATACAATCTTTTTTATAATTCCACATTTTCTAATGAACCATGGATTAATTTTTTTTTTCAAAACACATAATAATTTTCCATGGATATACTTTAAGAAACTCATGGTCACCTTCTTTACATGAATAATATTTCCTCTTGTTATATATATAACATTTTTACTAATATAAGTTATCCTCACATACTAATAAATCACCTTCACTTTCTCCACTATCTATTTCACTAATTTAATTTCCAAAAACCATCTCTAGCAAGCTTCATCCCAACAAGATGGATTCAGAAACCACTTTCTAAATCAAGTCTCAAAATGTTTCATCTTTATATTTGAATTAAAATACTTATTATAAGAAAATTCAACTACTAAAATATGTTTAACCCAACATCCCTGGTAATCCAATGAAAAATTAATATAATATCCTCCAAATTCTAAATTATTCACTCAAAATATCCATCTGATTAAGGCTGAAAAGTTGTACTAAAATTTAATCAAGTTCCCAACAACTTCTAAATGATTTTCCAAAGATTGGACATTAATTTTGGATCATGATCAAATATAACAAAAATAATGAATTCATGTAATATAATTATCTATTTAACATAAATTATAGAAATATGATCGAAATACATATTATCTTAAATAGAAAAAAATGATCATATCTTTTCAAATGATCAATAGTAACCCATTTCACATTATTAACCTGATATGTATTTTATAATATATCCATGAAATCTATGGATATGATATCTCATTTTCATTTTGGGACTAGAAAAAAAAGAATTACCCCATTTTTTTAATTTTCATTATTCTTTAACTTCTTGACAATTCAATTGTTTCAAGGTAAAATTAGTAATATATCTTTCTATTCCATCCCATCATAAATGTTCTCAGTGGTCTTTATACATCATAGTGCAATTAAGATGAATGTAAAATGAATATTTATAATCTTCAATTGATAATTCTTTCTTAAATTGATAATCACAAGGAACACATAATATTTTCCTAAATATCAAAACATTTTCTTTTTTAAAGTTAAATTTAGTAAACTTTCTTTTCTTTACCAATTTTACCTTTTTTTTATAAATCACAATCCTTATTCTAAGCTTGCTTAATTTTTTCTATCAATTATGACTTCACTCACACCTAATACCGAATTATGAAAGATCATGAATACATAATTTTTAGGCCAACAATCATTAAATAATTTATGATAGGTTCATATCTCATTCATTGCATTGGTAATGGTGCATTATCATTCCTAATTAATTCATTTTCTACTCTGCATGATTTTCCTAGATTGTAATAAATCTTGGAATAATTGTACTTCATAAGTTCAATCCATCTTCTTTATATAATTTTTAATTCATTATGAGTGAATATATACTTCAATATTTTATTATTATTATATATTTCACATTTTAACCCATATAAATGATGTCCCGGTTTTTTTAAATAAAACACTATAGTCATCAGTTCATGGTCATGTGTTGGAAAATTTACCTAATGGGGTTTCAATTTTTATATAGCATAAGCAATTACCAAATCATTTTACATTAAAACAAAACAATGTCACTTCAAACTAAATTTTTTTTAGATAAAAACTCACGATTTCTGGATTCGCGGGCCAAAACTAGATCATTCGTTAATTTTCTTTTCAATTCAAAGAAACATTCAACAAATTCATAAAAATAGATTAATTTAAATCCTTTTGAGTTAAAATAGTTATCGACATAGATAACTAAGGAAAATTCTAAAAAAATAATCAGTAGTAACCCACTAATCCATGAAGATTATGAATCTTTGTGAAATTTTTAGGTCTTGGACACTCTATAACCACTTCAGTTTTAGTTGGATCAATAGTTATTCTATATTTATTTATAATATGACTAAGGAAAGAAATTTTTGGGGACAAAGTTACTATGTTTTCTATATAACATTTTTTCCTTTAAGTTTTGAAGAATAACCCTAAATTATTTCTCATGATCATCATAAATTTAAGTGTATATCATGATTTCATTAATAAATACAACCAAAACATTATCCATGAAATCTTGGAAAACTCTATTAATAAGGTCCATAAATACATATGTATAATTTTTAAACCATAAGGTAATAACAAAAAACTTGTAATGTTCATTCCTAGTTTGAAATTTTATCTTTCGAATGTGATCCTCCTTCACCTTTAGCATAAGATTCATAAACCTGATATCAAACATCAAAAAATATAGATCTCCATGGAGCTGATAAAAAAATCATCTATATGAGGAATCAAATAATTATTCTTAATAGTGATGTTGTAAAATGTTCTATAATCAATGTAAATACTCATGGAACCATATTTATTTTTAACAATCAAAACAGTAGATCACCATTGTGAAGTGCTAGGATGAATAATGCCTTTATCAAGAAACTCTTGTAACTAATTTTTCAATTCAAAAATTTATACTTCAGCCATTCAATAAAGAGGTATGGGCATTGGATTACCATCAGGCACTAATTAAATAGTAAATTTAACCTGTTAATAAAGTATAATACTTGGAAATTCATTATGAAAAATTTCCAAATATTTATTTACTATAGGAACATCACCTATTTGAATAATTTTATTATTCTCGCCAATAAGTGTAAGATAATTTTAATTTACATCTATAATCAATTTCATAGCTTCATGATTTATCATAAAATATATGAATTCATTCTCATATACAAACTAAAACTCATTCTGAAAAAAAAATATTTATATCTTTAATATATCGTAACATGATAAACCAAAATCTATTCCATTCCCAGAATAACATAAAACTATAAAAGGGCCATGAAAATAAGGTTTTTAGTTAGATCCTTTACAAAGATAATAACATGAATATTATTATAATTTCTCCTTACCTTAATATTACCCCCATGTGTTTTTACCAAATTTTATTGATTTATTTATTGTGGTGAAATTTCCAATTTAACATCAAATTTGTTAGACATTAAATATGGTGAAGACACTAAATCCAAAAAATACATTGTCATAATCTGAATAAGAAAGTAATGTACCTTTAAATCACATTACTAGATGGTCCAATGTTTGCTGAAGTTGTAATAATGGATCTATTCATATATTTTGACTTGTGATCTTGACTACTTCCATCATTAATTCATATATTTTGATAAGTACTCATATATTGACCCATCTCATTATTGTTAAAACTTCTTATTATTGGATTTTCATTATTTGTATGATAATTATTGAGATCATTTTCATTTTATTCCTCACCCAACTATCGAAACATACCACATAAGAAACACTTACAATGTTTTATAATACATTCTATAGGGTTATTTTTACAACAATTATCAAAACATGAAAACTTGATTGTTTTTACCTTTAGATTTTTTCAATAGATTTTTCCATGATTACTACCACCTAGAATACTTTTTCTTCTTATTTTCATAGAACACATTCTCTTTGAAAAATCCATTTCTATTTTTGTTACACATCAAAAAGGATTCTGATAAATTTAATATTCATGAGAATCTAATTCCCCTCAATATCTTGGAATAAATCCTAAGTATAATCAATTAATTTTACTATCACAATAATATATAAATTTTGTTGCATATCTTTATAATAAATTTAAATTTGTTTCATACACAACCACTAGATCTTCCCCCTTCTACATAAATTCTAAGAATTCATTTTCCATCCTAGGAAAAATATCCATAGAAAAGTATAACTCAAGAAAAATATTATTAAATTCATCCCATTCTAAGGAAAACACATCACCTATTTCGAGGGTATTATTTTCCATTGACCACCACTAATCAAATTCACCTTAAAAATGGTAAATAGTTAGAATTAAGTTTGATTCTTTGATCAATCCATGGATTCAAATATATTTTCCAAAGGTGTAATCCGCCCCTCATTTACTGCAAAGTCAGAAGATCCACTAAATTATAAAGAGTGGTGTTTCATGAAATTATATACTATAGACATATTAATTTATAGTGAAGATGGTTACTCTCTAATACGGATTCCACTAACATTAATATACAATGTCAAATAAGATATCATAGAAACAGACTACTGAGTTCTAATTCCAACCAATCTATGTTGCTGATTTGAAAGGATATTTTCCTCTTAGAATATTCTTACTTCATCTTCCTTGTTTCCTCTATGAAAAACCATTCCAAATATACATATATATAATGAACCAACAAGTTAATATTAAAATTTTATTTCATGATAACCATATATTATAATCTCGGGAGGATACTTAATTACGTTATTCAAGCCTTTAAAATTATCTAAACTATTCCCTGGTACCAACTATAAGGACTCGATCCTTATCCATCCCATTATTTAATTATTAAATAATAATTCATTTTATTTTATTCCCAAATACATTTGTAGGTTTATATTTTTTATAATTGGATCATAGAACTTACATAACAGACTAATGCATTATAAATATAAAACTTCCATTCAGTGTCCATTTTTTCACAATACTATACTTTTAAAATGAAACATGTTTTCTTATATTGAAAAATATTCATCATTTTCAACATGACTTTACCATTGATCCTAATTTTCCATAAATCCTGTAAAAATTATTTGAAAATGTTTGACGATGACAAAAATTTAACCAAGGTGCATATATAAAGAATAAATGAAACTCATTAGTCTATTTCAAAACCATGAGATCATATAAGCAGGATTTCATTTAACATAATAAAATTTGATCTCAAATAATAATTTACCTAAAAATTAAATCAGCTTTACTATCAAAAATATTTCATAAAACACATCATAAGAAAACATATTGGAAAAATAATAATCATAAGGGTTTCTTAAAAAAACCTGAGAACCCATGAAAAAAATTATTAAAATCATACATTTACCCTTAAAGGTTGTAATCATTCATTTAAAATATCATTCGCTTACCTTATGAAATGAATATATTTCCATTAAAATTAAATTGAAATTATATATATGTGATGTATATTACTTAGGAAATCATCTATATAGAACCCTTATAAGATCCCTTACAAATAGAAAAACATATTCTATTAATTATATAGAGAACATAATTATTTCCGAACACATTTAAGAGATATATTAGATTCTCTCATCATTATAAAAAATATACAAGGCCCATAAAATACATGAAACACATAAAATATTTCATTAGTATAATCCAAATCATAAAAATATAATTTTAAACCCATAAGTAAAACATTTTTAGGTATCGATATACCCATTTCCTTTAAAATACCTTTTGAAAACATTAATACCTAGATAAAAGGAAAGAAGTGTTTTTCTTTGAATAAAAGATGGATACATGTAAAGAAATAAAATTATTAAATAAAATTTGTGTCTATAGGAAAATACATTGACATCATATATGTTAAAAAACATTTATTTTATACATTGTAAAGAAAGTCAAATATTTTGTATGAAATACACAAGGAGATTCATTTAAAATGAATTTGTTAGAATGAAAAAGTATGGGTAAAATGAAATTTATAATCTATTCATTTAAATATTTACTCATAAATCAAACAATTTTTTCATGGATTAAAAATATTAGAATGAAATATTTGAAATATTTAAAACTATGTTTTAAGATAGAATATCCCTTACCGAGACTATCACTTATCACATATGTTCATTATCTTCCTGAATAATAAAGTTGTGTTAATTATTTAATTAAATAATAATATTTTTTAAATTCATTATTCTTTATTATTCATTTTATTTCACTTATTACTATTTCATAATTAATCACTCAATTGATTAGGTTTTCTTCATACATTTCATGATTGTTTGATTTATAAGTCTAAAATGACTTCAGTGGGTTGACAATGGTCAAATGGATCATTATTGTATCATTTAAATAATATTAATCATGTTAAAATTATATTTTTTATAAATTTTTTATACTTTTCAAGAAAACATTGTAAGGTGGTTATGAAAAATGAATTGCATTACAACAAGGATGTGGTAGTTCATATGTACACATGAGTAACATTTCAGTTTTTTCAATGAAAATGAAGGAAATAAAGTGAGTATTATTTAAATATTAAATAATTATAATTAAATTATAAATATACTATTATTTATTTAAATCCAATTATATATATTTTCCATGTGAGGAGGTGATAAATAATAAAATGCATTGGTTCATGAGGCGGTGGTCTGCATATACGCATGAAAGATGTTTCTATTTTACATTAGATGGATAATTAAATGAAATGGGTTATAAAATAAACAAAATTTAATTTAATTATATTTTATATACTTATTTTATTTTATCATAATGCATATGAGAGGTTTTAATGTGCTAAAGTAAGAAATAAAAAGGAAAACACTTGGTTAAGAACTACACATATTCTCTGGATAACCTCCATAAGTTTATACCTGAATCCTTATTAGGATAGTATTATGAAAAAACCAAAACCTATAGGAAATTGGGAGGGGTGTTATGAAATTTTTTTGGTATGAACATGCCCAGATAAGAGTATCTTGAAGTATGGAGAAGAGAGTATGGGAGCTGTTAATTTGTAAATGAGGGAGAGGACACTCTTAGAATTTTCAAAAGATTAAATTATACTACTGTCTTACTCAAGAAAAGTGGATCCAAAGTGACTCGTAATTTAATAATACATGAGTTAGGGTTGAAATATAACCATACAAGAGGGTTTATAAAATTTTTTAACCCTTATCATATTTTAACCCTTTTAACCAGATTTAACTCTTACCATGGTATTAAACATTATTTTACCAAAATTACTATTCACAATAACAAAAAATGAGGTTGAATTATTTACCAAATTTCAACCTTCTGATTCCAATTATTAAATCCATTATCAAGATTAAATAAATAAATGTGCTAAAAATACTTTTAGAATCAAAACATGTAACACAGTGAAAAACTATTATCTAGATAAATGATTTTTTAATTATAAAAATGTTTTCATACCAAATTAAAGTATAATGTTTTCCCCAATGAAATAAATTGAATTAATTATAATTAAAAAAACAAATATAATTTTGAAAACAATAAAAAACAAAATGATACTTTTAAAATACATGAAAATAAAATATAAGTTTCTTTAAAATCGTTATTTTCTTCTATTCACCAAAAAATTCAAATTTTTCAAAAAATTATCAAAAATTATTTCTATGATAATTTTTTATTTATGATATTTTAATGATATCCTTTTTTAAAATTAAAATTATATTATATTTTAATTAAACTTTTTAATAAAATCATATAATGAAAGTAACTAAATTTAGTTTGGATAAAACTATTTTCATTTTGATTAATGAATTACCAATTATTATTATCATGAATGTAGATATATTAAAGATAATTCATGAATATTAATAAGGAATAAATTTAATATATTAATCATATTTCTTAGGATTTCACATAGAACCAGTGCACATGGTCGAAAGTGACAATGTCAAGCTGGATTAAGATGCGACGTTCAATGAGCACTTGGTGTGTATAGAAAATGAGAGTGAGAAAATTTTATGAGGGAGGATTGTGTATTTGGTCTGAATATTAAGTAAACCTGAGAATATTCATGAAGATACATGGGATAAAAATTCCTATGTGTTGGTTCAGTGTCTAGAATTATTCGTTGAGGATCCTTAGGGATGCTTCTGAGGGACGATAAGCCCATTTTGGTAAAGTTCGTAATGACAATCAAATTTCATAAAAAAATTGTTTGAATTTTTTTGAATATTATGTTTCTTGATGAATTAATGTTTTCTAGAGTATTATTAGTGGTGTGGGATCAATAGTTAAGGAGTTGGTCTTGGTTTAGAGCTAAAATTCTATAGTAATCAAGTCTTCATACCATGATACATGGAGTCACAACATGATGAGTGGCATAATATAAGATCACATTATGACCAAGGGAAACCATGATGTGAGGCATAAAGATGAAAAATGTTATTTTTTAGATATGTAAGGGTAACTGGGAGGTTATGAAATGAAAAAGGTAACCACAACATAGTAGTTGTAATATAGATAGGGACAAAGGTAGGAGGTCATGACATAGAATATGGTTCCATGGTGTGTTAGATGAAAAGGGGGAAGGGATGAATGTTAGAGGTCAAAAATGGTGGAGGGATATGTAAAATGAAAAATAATATTTGGAAAGCATGATGGATAAATTTTGATGGTTATTCCAGGATACCTCTATTTGGTGGCCTGTCATATCATAAAAATCATTGTCACACCATGAGGGTTAACTGTTGGGGACACACCCTCTATTTGAGGGTGGTTGTTCCATGACTGAGAGGGTCCATGTCGTGATGTGTCCCTAAAGTGGTTGAATCATAGTATGTTCATGATTCTCATTTGATGACCAATCTATTTAGAAGTTTTATTAAAGTTGTAGATAGGAAAATTCCCCCTGGATCCCCTATAACCCTTTTTATCCTTATCCTTCATGCCTCACTCATTTTTTTCCAACTTTTGAGCTTAAAATTGGTGCTATCGGATCCTATACTCTCTCATATTATTCAATTGAAGTATCATTCATAATAGAGGTTTGAACTTAGTACATTTAACACCATTAATTCCCTAAGTGTATTATTACATTTTTGTTCTTCGGTTCCCATCTCAAAACCATAATTTTTAGGGTTTAGGGTTGATTTCATGGTTTTGAAGGATAATTCTTGAATTGGAGAATGTGGATTGGAAATTGTTCTCCTTAAAGGTTGAGGTAGGATTCCCTTACCATGTTAAAGCATTATTATGAGGTTGTATGGTTTGACTTTCATATGGGTGTATGAGTTGGCCCTATAATGTTTTGCTTTAGGTGTTGATGTGATCGAGGGGGTGGTTAATGACTTATATTGTGATTATGGGTAAAATATATTATAAATAGTGGAATAATTAATTTTTATGTACTTATATTTAGGGTTATAAATCAAGATTAATTAGGCCTACCACAAGCTGTTTGGGTTTTTTTGAGTCTTGGGTGACCTAGTAGGTTTGTATTCAGTTATGGGTGATGAATTACTTCACGTGAAAATGGTTTAGGTGTGTGGAAATGGTAGCTGTGAGAAACACTAATAGGTTGGTAAATGATAAGTTTTATGCATATCCTTATGGTTATTTATGTTTGGAATGGGTCATTAGGTAATTTTTGGTAGTTATGTTGTTTATTCTTATTATAGATACTTGTTATCTAAAATATTGGGACTAATTATTATGAAAAAATTATGAGTGATAGGAGGGCGGTTCATTATGTAATGGATTGTGATTTATCCATGATACCTCACCCTAAGGGGATAGTTTGTCTCATATGAGAGGTTTTCTATTTTGGTTATTTTCTTTGACTGCTCCTATGGGACTAGGTATGTTGGGGGTTTAGATGGGACATTTCCTTGAGGGGATGTTTTGTCTTGTGTATGTGGTTGGTTATTAAGATGGCCTACTTAGACTACTTCAGTGATGATTACAGGATTTGGGAGTCAACCATGGGATCTTTTCCCTAAGGGGATGGTTTGGCTTATGCAATATGTTGGCTATTACGATACCTTATTGAGATCACTCTATAGTTACTAACGTTGGGTTTATGGTATGCAGTGAATCTTCCTTCCTACATGAAACCAAAGAAGTTGTGACTATGGTTTGTGGAGGCCTAGTTAGTGTATGATAACCCAACAGAGTTATGAGTTTTTATTTTTATTTTATTTTTTACCAGTTCATTCATATTTATATATCAATTTAACTTTTTCTAAGGATGTTATTGTGGTATACTACTAGGTTTATTACTCATATCCTTTATAATATCCCGGATGAACCTAAAACTTTTGTTGTTCAGTATATAGTGAAACTAAACATTTCTAAAACGGGTTGTTATTCATGTGGAAGTGATCAAGGATTGATGCTATGTCAGTATATACTTGGGGGTCCTTTTATTATTATTCCTTTAGTGTTATTTTCTTCCTTTATTCTTTTGATTTTTAACTGTATCAATCCAAAATAGGAAGTGTGAGTAGGAAAACCTAAACCGTTCAAGATTGGATGGTGAAGATAGTGTGGTTCTATAAAATATTCATATCAAACACCTAGTTTCAATTTTTGGGATACATTTTTGGAAAATAATTTATAATCCCTTTGAGAGGGGGAATATGATTTTGGGAAACATGATATTTTATGAGTTAGCATAATAACTATAGTGTGTAGATTTAGTTGATAATTTTTAGGATAAATAAGTTTCTTTGTATGAGAATACAAACCCTTCTATAATCAAAAATTCTTGTTTCGTGATGAAAATGATGTGTGAAACACTCCGGCCTGGGCCTTCCCAATCAAATACTGAGTTGGTGGTTCCACAAGACCTGAAACACAACTCTATATTTTCAATCATATTATAACTAGTGGATAGATTCTATAATAAATATGGGGAGTTAATCATCTCAATATCATTACATATAATAATAGATAGGTAATATAATCATCATATAATATGATTATACACATAAGTGTTGATAGATGAAGGAAAATAATCAATAATATCTAAACATAAACTTGATATGACAATATGAGACCATGTAAAACATAAATACTTACATCATAGGGGTATCCCACTAGTCTAATAAATTATAAAAATTGTTTAAAAAATACAATGGGACACATAACCATGAAATCAAGTACCTCTACAGACCTTTCTACATGGAAACATTTATATACTCTGGACATATTTTTATATAACCTGCTACTTGAATATCAAACACAAAATTACACACATGCACAATAGTTCATATGTTGGGTGTGATTATAAAACTCAGTATGGACCACCAATAGAGTTTCTCATATATGGATTATATGTATATATGGGAAATAAATAAAATAGTAATATCCAACATGTACAAAATCATGTTAGTTCATCACATGTTGACCAGACCACCATGACTATTGACCCCACCTGCTTTGGATAATGTTGGTAATGGATATTTCAATGCTATATCATATTGGAAACATATTTGTGAGATGAATAACAAAGAAAAATACTTGTATATGAAACTGATCTAATAGAGGTGAAACACTTATCCAATATTATGTGTAGGTTATACATCTGAGGAGGTCTAACACTTGGAAAACCTCATGAAATGGAAACCCATCCGGGAAAGGTGAAACATACCCAAAACTAGGTATATGAGAATTAGAACATATAAAAGGTATATTTTGGTATGGAATAAAACATATCCAGACATGCATATCTCATTAATTGGGGGTCATATCACTATATCATTATCCTCCTAGAACATTGGAAGGATGTGAACCTGGGTGGTGTAATTCAATACCATGATCTATAGGTCTCCATGATGCAACCTCTTTTACAGCTACAAAAACATGGTCATGATAAAACAACAAATATATGGAAAATAAATCCAATTTCCTAAATCTTATCTAGAAACTCATCAATACTTAGAGCTTTTCTATAGGATATCCCAAATAAAATAAAAGCACAACCTATCATAAACCATACCACTTTAATTAGTTATATCAAACATAATCTAAAGCCAAAAAAATAACTTGTGATGATCCTAAATCCCTTTGGACAAGATCAATATATGAAACCTAACTCACCAGTCGCACTTAGATACATATATTTACTATACCCCTCTTAGGAAATACTTTTTATCATAAGGATTCTAGGAAACTCACATTATCCATCACTCACATAAAAAATATCAAATAAAACCCTAAGGTTATTTTAATGTATGATGGACTCTTTTAACACCTTACAATACACTAATCCTGCAAATATATTAAGGGATCTCTCACTTTAATCGACCTCAGGGTTTTATAGTTTAATGAATAACTAAGAAAATACCTCCCTCTTACACATGTTCTAAGAATATCTAGAGTACCCCAGAATTCTACACATGCTATCTACCGCGAAGTTATAACCTCATTGGAATCTATCAATATATACATGGATAATGGACATGACTAAAGTTGGATGAAGATATAAGAACAAACCCTTACACTCATAAATATATGGATAATATAGTTTTGGTTTTAATCATGCCTAAAAAGACATCAAACTGAGGTCATTTCCTTTATAATAGCTATATTATTTCTTTAAATACGGAATTTAAACCCAAATAAACTCTATCGTAATCACTCCACCCCTATAAAAGGGTTTCCAATGTCTATATTGTGTAAACGTGACCTTTCCTTGTCAATTATCCTGATTTTTTACTTACATGAACCTCTAACCAAAACACTGGCCATTTTTAAGTTCCTAAACCAGATCCTCAAGGCTCAGCCTATGAAATTTTTAATTTATTACATAATCTATAGCCACTCTAGGGTTCATCAAGTATATATAGAGGTTACCAATTCTAGAATAATAGCCACCTAGAACCTCTAAATTTCCTATATCATGCATATACCACTCACTCCACTCCCAAAATAGAATTCCCTAGACTGTCACACAATTTATAAATCACCTAGTCTCTTTGCATAATACATGTTCCCATGCCCTAAATCCACATGAATTCACGGTACATGCATAAACAAAAAAAATTGTGAAGTATAAAAGGTATGAACTCCCATAGATAATATAGAAGTTACATTATCTAATATCACGACCTAATCCATCCCAATTCACCTAAAATTGAGAAATTAGACAAATATACCCTAAATAAGGCTTCTGATTGAACAATGGTGTGATACATGAAAAAATAATATGAAATCTATGTTTTAGATTACCCTTTCTATGACAGACCTCCTATTTTATACAGTATATCATTCTAACAAGTAATAGTGATATAGTATAAATTTAAAGTGGAGATGGAGAGGGATAAATGAGAGAGGAGTGGGTGGGATGCCTAACTCGATTATCCCAAGGGGGATGGGAGTGTTTTTTGTTTAATACAATGAATTTATTTAATTAATATCTTAAAAAAACACCTTGAGTCTATTGGGAACCTGATGGACATCTATGTGTTCCACAGCCCCAATGTGCTATACTAGGTACCGTGTGAAGTCCTACTGGATACCCATTATTGTATTCCACCTTAATGAAATGGGATCCACTACTACTCTGGCATTCCTTTGATGTTTCCAAATTCATCCATAACACTAAAACATTTTTTAAATAATATTCTAGATATAAAATAACTCATTTAAATTCAATATAAATGCAAATTCTCAAAACACTCTCTACTATATATTTATGAAAATTCAAATTCCCTCTAAATCCATTAGCATGTACTATCATGTGTTTTTAAAAATCACCACCATAAATCTTGTTATCACCAAGAAGAATCTTCAATGATCCACTAATTCATGATTCATCTTCTAGAATATTATATTACTGTTATTTCACAATTTTGAATTATATATAGTTTTATTACTTATTCACTGGATCTGAATAGGCTAGAATTTTATTAAAAACTATAATTATACTTCTCAATACACTTCAGTGGTTTACTAAATGAAACATATGATTCTAATACCCCATCATTCTACCCAATTGAGTACAAAATAATTATTCATATTTCTTACACACTACATTTATCAAAACCAGTAGTGGACCACTTTGATATTAATTTCCAACCCAAAACAAGATTCCACAACCCAAATGACATCATAAAATGACATGGGCCCTACACAACATATTAACCAACCATGTCCCTAACTGGATATAAAAATCACCAAGTTCACTAATTATTGTAGATTTATATTATAATAAAATATTCCTTATAATCATATATGAATCATCCTAGCTCTATCCTAAAAATGTATCAAAACTCATCCACCTACTAGCTATGATTGACATTTTTACAACCCCGGATATCGACCACTAACATCCAGATATAAATTTCACTTTACAAATTATCAGGAGAATTATTCCAACCATAGTATTATATATATTGTCATATGATCAATACTTTCACACTCAATCCCATATAACACATGAAAATAATTAATTAAAAACTAAGACAAATCATATGGATAGACTTACTTACCCTGACATTTACCATCTTTCCAAGCACACATCACATCTAAAATCATCAAAATTATTTAAAAGAGATTGGATGAGGGTAATTAATATCATATAAACATGGTTTTTAAATTAATAACTCCAAATGATGACACTAAAATCCTTTTAGATTAGTATTATAATCCTACCTACAAAATCTTTATAGGTGTACAACTTTCCATAGACATGAAACTTTCTCGGGTCATTTATACACTATGAGCACATATTCCTTTATATTCCCAATTAGAAACACTCCATGGTATACATTCTTTTACACTATGGGGGTGATGGATTACTCTACCAATGTAGAGATTTTATCCAACTTCATACAGCTTCCTGAGCATAGGTAGTCTTTAGTTCAACTATTAAATCCTACCTTACAACCTCTATTTAAGTGTCCAAAAAAAATAAATTTACTCATACTTAAATTTTTATTTAAAAACCTTCTAAAAATAATATCCCATTATAAATTCATTTACTTTAAAGGAATATATAAAATAGAACAACCTTTTGAATTTGGTGGCGTACATCATAGCTGAATTTATGCACTATTGGAATTCCATGAAATCTTAAAACATTACAAAATTTTAAAACCCTATGAAAATCTATCATAGAAGAGGGTATTAAATTCAGTCCATAAAATATATTCAATAATTCAAGATTAATGTTGTTCCACATTTGTGATTCCCGCTATAGATACCACAAGTAATTTCCACATATCTTTCAAAGGTATAATCCTTTCAAATAAGAAGTTAAAATTTTCTAATGAATTTTCAACATCCTACAACCCCAAATCACCACTGAAAATGTGATAATGTTTTTCTTGGATCTCATGGATTTCCTATATACCTTTTATTTATCTCCTTTTAAACCTTTATTCAAATCATACAACTACTTGTATCATTCCTTAAACGAATGGAGTATCAAATAGTATAGAAACTCTATGGGGTTCTCACTTATAACTGGTTGATGATTTGGTAAAGAAATCCCACTATATACCTCTATGAAATAATACTATTTCCCTTTAAAACCTCATTCTATCATAATAATTATTTCAAAAAATTATTATATATTTGAAAACCCATGCATATATTATCTCAACAAAAACATGAAATTAACATTATTTTTATTAAACAAAGTCATTTATTTACAAAAAAACCATACCACTAGTATTTATTGCAAAATATCTATGGTTTATTATCCTTTGAAATTCGAGTAAAAACCCAAATCCACTCACTTTCCTTCATGAAAACTGGGAACCATCAACCTCATAAACTAAACAGCTCATGAGAACCCAGTTAATGTTCATTAACAACAACCATACCACCACTATCATCATGACTCATTCTATCCAGATCCATATATCACCATCCCAAGATAGTACCACATGTAATCTCAACCTAAATATGGGGATATAACCAGCTCCATACCTTATATTAATACCAATCATATCCCTTAAAACCAACTCAAAATCCAAAATTAAGGGATAAATATCCCATACCTTCTAAATATAGGGTTATCTTCTAACATAAAAACGAATACATGGGTTATAATATCAAATAAAAAACATATAAAATATCACCATAGAAGTTTAAATGAATTAATATTACACGAATAGATTATTTGGGAAAATATAAAATAATTTATTATTGAAGTTTTGATTTTCCAAGAACTATTTCCCAATAATTTCATCAAAACACCTATTTGATAGAAACAATTTTTCTTTTTTGAAAACCATTTATCACTCACAAGTAGTCATGAACATGTTAGGTATACCCATATGCCTAGTATGATGCATGGACACATGAACTCTCACCACCCCAGGCCAAGATTAAAATAATAAATAATAGTCGCAATCGATAAATTTATACTTGAATAAATATTAGAATCATAATAGAAAAATCAAGAACAATAATCTCATATCCCTACTAACTTCCACTTCCATCATATAAATGTTCAAGACAAATAAGATTAGTGTACATACCATGTTTTGGAAATTTCTAACTCCATGTTTCAATACTGAAATAGTAATAAAACCAAAAAAACGTTAATATCATTTTTATAATGTTATATCTTAGTTGATCCCAAAAAAATGACTAAATTAGTGGAGCCACAAGAAGTTTGGTCCGCCACACCAAATACCATAGGTTATGGACTAGGAATGAGTGCCTATAACCAACATGGAGAGATTATACTCATAATAAAACAACATATAATAATTTATAAAGATAATAATCATCATATAATATTATAGTATGAAAAATGGTTTACAATGAAAATGTAACCATCAATAAAATATAAACATCAGTATGGTATTACAATATGAGACCATGTGGAACATACACACACACATCGAAGGGACCACCCATTGGGCCGGCCAAGTAAAATTGGTTATAAAAATACCAAAGTAAATGTAACTATGAACCAACATCCCTTATCGAACCAATTTTCCAAAACATATCCAATTACATCAGCCAAATTCATGATACATCATGTTCCTTGAAATTCAAACATAAAATTATGCACATGTACCAAGGTGTCCATGCAGGGTGTGAGCATAAAAATAAATAGGGAAATAAAAAATGGGGTTTTTAATATATTTAATGACATGTAGTGTATGTATGTATAAATAATAAATAAAACAGTGACAAAAAATATGTAATAAATCACATTAGTTTATCATGTTCTAACCAATCTACCACAAAACTTTATTACACTTACATTCTCCATTACTGTTAATGCATGTTTAAAATCTATATCATATCAAAAAAAAATTCTAAGATAAGCATAACATGGACAATAATATTTATAGGAAAATAATTAGGGATATTTATAACACTTATCCACTCTCGAGTGTAAGAAATGAACTTGTGGTAGGAGTGACACATGGCCAACCTCACATAGAGGAAACCCATCTGGGTAAGGAATAACATATATAGTAGCAAGTATATAAGCATCAAAACATATAGTATACACATTTGAGTAAGTCTTAACACTTTTATAGACTTTCATAACTAATAAACTATGGATCATATCACTCCACTATGATCCACCAAAAAATCGAGAAAGATGAACACTTGGGTATTTTAATACAACAATATGATCCCAAGGTTTCAAAGCCGCAACCTCATCTATAATCAAATGAATATATTCAAGATAAAATAATAAATCTATGGAACAGATATTCTATTATCCAAGATCTTATTTAGATACTCATCCATTCTTAGAGCTTTACTATAGGATGTGCCCCATGTAAATACAAGAATATCTTATCCCAATCCATCTCACTTGACTTAGTTATCACAAACCTAACCTATTTCCAAAACAATTTCATAGGATAATTCTAAATATATTATTCAATGGTTGATATATGACTCTCTAATCCTTGGTTATGGGTGGATACATCAATTTACCACACGACTATTAGGAAATAATAATTCTCACAAGGCATTTGGGTAACTCACAATGGATTTTACTCAAATAAAAAGTACCAAAAATGACCTAAAATTCCTCTAAATCCTAACAGCCTCTTTCTACACAATCTCATACTTTAATTCCCCAAGAAGGAAAATGGTACCTCACTTTAATCTACCTAATGGTTCCAAACTCTAATGACTATTCAAGAAAATTACACCCACTTAATCGTGTCTAGTCATATTAAAAGCGCCCAATAATACCCAAAATTACATCTTCTAATAGGTACTACTATCTCTATAATTTATCAAGAAATATATGACAACTACCAAAGACTAATTTTGGTGAAATACCAACCACCCACCATTATACCCATCAATATATGGGTAATATAGTTTTGTATTTAAATCAAAAAAATAATACATCCCATTAAAGTCCTTGGTTTTTAAATTAACTACATTATTTCTTATAAGATATTATATGAACCCAAGAAAACCAAATCACTATAAATATACCCTTATAAAAGGGTTTCCAAGATTTGTATTGAATACACATGCCCTTTCAAAATCAATTTTGATGCATCTTCGCTCACTAAAACCTTCTCCCAAAATTATAACCACTTAAAAGTTCTAAAAAACCATTTAGTATCAACCTAATCCATTCATAAATTATTACATGATCTAAAACATCTCTGATGTCAATTATGAATAATTTTAGGTATAACTCACTAGTTACATAGCTTATATTTTTTATTTTTTTATCAATTAGTATCATTTTTATCTATGGTAGGTATTATTATTTTGTTCTTAATGAGTATTATATAGGTTTAACTAAATAGATATAGAAGAATCATGGTATTTATTATCATTATTACAAGTTACTATAGTTTTTGAGAATCATTGGATGAATTAGAAGGATTTTGGAATTATTTTGAAGAAATATTAATTAATGTGGTTTTAGTGGATTTCTATGAATTTGAAAAACTCTAGATGATTCCCTGAGTATGTAACATATTCAAGAGGAGTGAAAGTGACAAAGTCCTTGGGATCCGTGAATATGTAATATATACTAAAAATATATAAAATGAAACTTTTATATGGTTCAAGATGATATGTAAAATATTTTTAATGACACATAATATATTAAAGAGGTACTAATTTGAAATAGACTAACTGGTTCCATCTATATGTAACATTTTCATTTCATGCATAAAATATTATTCATAGAGTTCATGGAGATTCAGAAAAAATATGATATATGAAATATCTTTGTGTTGCATTTGTAATATATTTTTTGGAAGAGGTATATTTTGAAACGTTATGATATTCACATTGTTATCTAATACATTCAAGAATATATGTAAGTTATTTTACCTAGAATCCAAGAATGTATCCAAGGAAAATTATATGTAATCTTTCTGAAGATGCATAAACTTTTTAAATGTCATGGATTTTTCAAAGTACTAGAGGATTCCTTGTAATAAAAAAAATCATTTGGAAGTTGTGTAATATTTTTTTTGGATTCCATTGGAAATAAGAAAATTGAAGAACCTCTCCAACATATATAATATTCTTGGCTATGTGTGTAAAGTTTTTCTATGAAGTGTATTGTTTAACACTTTACTTCTTATAGAATAAAAGGATCCACCACACTATGACTCGAGGCTTCACATGGTGTTATCTATTTATATATTGAATATTTAACCAATACACATGGATTATAATTTTTATTTTAAATCATAATATATGGTTTATAATTAAAAAAATGAATATTTCATTTTTTTATGAATGAACACCATATTTTTTGAAATAGATCATGAATAATTAAATATGATTAATCTTAAATAATGATTTCATGGAGTTTACATATTAAAATTTTTGGATAAATTTGGTGATAAAATTTTAGGCATAATAAGAGGAGGAAAAAACATTATTTTGATAGTTGAAACTCTAAAGTTAAGAAGAGAGACTTTTCTACTATAATACTTTGAAGATCTAGAATTGTGGGAGAAAAGGGAGTAAAAAAATACACCATTTCTTTTTTTGGAGTTCTTATTCTCCCATATAAATAAATTATGATTAATTTATATGTCACAATTATTTCTAAAATATTTTGACTCAAGGTTGTGTGAAAATATCTAAGAAGATGAAGTGTACCTAGGATTAATAGTGAGGAATTCGTAAACTTTTATAACACCAATAGTGGATAGTGTTACTCTCTGGTAAATCGACACACTATTGGAATATAGTCCTTATATTATCCCTTATTTGTGAACAAAGTAAACCCCTCTTTCACTTTGTTTATTTTTCCTATACTTGGATATAATTTTCATGTATAAAGGGTAATAAGTTTTTGCTCTTATTTCTATGAAAATATAAATATCTCAATAGTGAAAATAAATACACCCCAATTTACCTCCCCCTTACACTATTAGGGTGTGTTGGGTGATACATTCCTATCATGGGTTGTAGAAAGAATAATTATTTTCTAAGATAAAATGTATGAAATTGGTCAACTGGGGTTTTCTCTAGAGAGGAGTGCAAAAATATCTAGTTTTCACCTTTAATTAGAGAGAAAATTGGGTGTTTTTGAAATTGTTTTATTTTGAAATGCAAATAAATAAACTAAACAAAAGAAAGAAATTAAGTAAAATATTGAAAACAAATTGACAAATAAGGTGATTGAAAACAGTTAAATTTGTTGGGTTATTATGATGGGTTCATTTTTATAATTACAATGTTATCCTACTTCCAATTTATCCAATCCTCTTATATAAATATTTTTTCCTTTGGAAGCTTCAGAAAGGCACAAGTTCTTTTATCATAAAGCTATATAATGAAAAATATTTCAACAGAACAAATTATTTGACATCAAAATCATCTTGTAAAAAATTTATTTTCCACCTAATGTATCACCAAATGAGTTAGTGAAACATAAGACAGATTCTTCCCACACTTATTTTCAACTAGATCATGAAATTTTACTTCAAAAGTAGGCTGGATAGGGAAAATTTTCTTATAATGTGTCTAACCTAATAGTATGTTCAAAAATTATAAGGTATAATATTATTAAATGTACAATTAAGGCCAAAATAAAAATAATTCATTGGAAATGAGGGATTTAAAACAAAATAAATTCCCAAATCATTTAGAACACAAGTACAAAAACCCTTATGTTTTGATAGGAATAAATCAATTTGTGGTTATAGGATGCACGGTTAGGTTCTTTCAAGAAGTTATATAAATTTAAAGAGTATGAAAAAAGGTAATAATCCAGATAAAGTGATTTAAAATATATATACAGTGACATGTGGCATGGGATTCAAAAATAAAAGTACTTTTCATTAAATTCCCAAAGTTTTGAACATGAAAAAAATTCATTTTCATCATTCATTTAATCTTAGTTTAATGGGATAAACTATTTGACTCATTGAAATGGGTTTTGGAAAATTTAAAATATAATCATTTGATCACATAAGTTTCAAAAACCCATAAAAAATTGACAAATAAACACACACAAAATTGAAAAACACGCAAACATTTTCTTTGGAAAACAGAAAAAAAAATCATAAACAATGAAGGTTCCCTCTCCCACACATAACATATGCATCATATCATTTAAATCAAGTATATATAACATGTAATCATATTTTTAATTAAATAAAAAACAATCAAGTAATTCTTAAGGATGGGTACAACCTGACTAATTGGTAGTGCAAAGTTGAGTTAATTTATTAAGTGTTTCTCTCTGAAAACCAACAAGAAATAGTAGAGAAGATAACATAAGAAATTTATTCAAATAAATGAAAATGAGAAATATAATGAGAAAAAAAAAAGATATATCTTAGATTAATCCCCCAATTAGCCCTTGGGTTTTGACAACCTCTATATGGTAAGTTCCAGTTGGTTATACCCAATCTGATGGTGGGTGTAGTTTCTTTGATATGAACGACCAATGATTCTTCTTTATATCTTTCACTTATTTCTTTTTGTTAAATACTCAATGGATATAGTACACAAAATATACCCCCATGAAAATGACATTAATCTGGTATGGTGGGGTTAGGAAAAATAATTATTCATCATCTTTCTTGGTTGCCACTTGCACAAAATCTTCATTATTAAATAGTGGTTTCTCAAGGTATGTTTCATCAATGGAATAATCAAAGGTAAAGTTATATTTTAATTCTATTTTAATTAATTTAAATCATAAATATCCAATTATTACATTTAAATTTAGGAATCATGTATCTCTATTTCTTCCAACAAAGCAACTTGGATCACCTCATCAACTCCCTCCAATGAAATTTTCAACAATTTCAGGGAGATCTAGATGTTCCTCTTCAGATGTATCTTCTTTTTCATCTTATTTATCCTCCATGTAAATAATTTTTTTGGAAGAATCTGAAATTTTAAAATTAGGAGAGGTAATACTTAATTCATTTTCAATAAAATGATATGATAATGAGTTTAATGAAATGTCATCTCCCTCAGTTTGTCAGAAATTAATTTCATCTTCAATGGAACGTGCATGTTCGAGTCTAATTTCACCAGATATAAGTATCAAGACTTTATCCTTAATATTATCATAATATTTCTCCACTAACATGGTTTCATATTTCTCCAAATATAGGTATATGTATAATGGTGTTGATTCATCATTATTTTAAGGGATGGGGAGATCATATTTTACCTCATATTCATTCTAAAATTCATACAAATATTATTGATCTCCCATTATTACTTTATAAGGAAAATATTCTTCATAAATATCCTACATTAATGGTTGAGTAGGAATAAATGGGTCTTTTTAATTTCTATAGAGGTTTCCCTAGGTTTTTGAGAATCAAAGATGATCGTGGAGCCCACTTCCACCACTGGATCTGGTTTAGGTTTAGATTTCTCTTGGGATGTGTAGATGTATTCAATTAGACTTTACATTTTTCTCAATATGTAATGTATTTCATAATAAAGTCCTTGTAATTGAACTTTTTTATTGTTTAAATCCACTCGTTCTTGATGTTTTACCTCGACTATTTATTGATAAAATTCCAAAAACTAATCCTAAAGTTCAATTAATTCTCTTTCCAATTCCTCCAACACTAGGTATTTGAGGTTCTGTTTAAGGTATTGGATGATCTAATTGAATTCCTCCTCTTTGATGACTTGGATTCAAGATCCCATGATCTTTTTAGAAAATAAATAAACATTATCATCCCCATACCAAGCCGAGTTAATGATTTTATTAATTTTATTTTTAAATTTGAAAACATAAGGTTATTTAAAATTAGATTGTTGGAACTGACTCCCAAAAAATGGTTCTATGTTTTGACACATGACTACCTTGAGGTGTTGGAGAAAATTATTTCATATGATAAAATTTTGTGGTAAACCTATGTTGTCTCTAGAGAGGATCACACAACAATCAAGCTATCACCTTTAATTATAGGAAAAATGTGGTGTTTTTGAAGTTGTTTGACTTTGAAAAGAAAAGAAAGAAAATAAAATAAATTATTAAATTAAGAAAAATATTGAGAAAAATTGAAAGATAAAGTGATTGAAAATAGTGATATGAGTTGGGTGATTAGGATGGGATTGGTTTTCTAATTTCAATTCTATCATATTTCTAATTTATCTAATTATCTTCTAATAAGCTCATTAAAGTGAGATTACACAAACCCTTCCACTCACTCCCTTAGTCAAATGGTGATGGTGAGTGTAAACTTTACCAAGATATCAGCTCAGTCTAATATCATTACACAGTGTGATATAGTTGTAGGGAACTCCCTCAATTGACTTAGACAGTACCCAGTCAGGTTTCTTCTATCCCATATAATCAAAAATATCCACTACCCCTCCCACACGTACAGATGGTCATCAAATACTTCTCCATTAATATTTTTTATATTCCATAATATATAAACCAAAACCTAGTGTAAGGAGAAAATTATCATTTAAAAAATATATTAGAACAATAGAATCTAAAACCAAATATGATCATACTAGATAATAAAACATCTATTAGAAATTGAAACCAAATTCTCAGAACAGATAAAATATTTATACCATCAAGTGCATGAACTCAAGCATTACAAAATTTAAAAACTCCCATTCCCAAATAACTCAAAATATTACCCCTCCATTTTAAGGTTATCTGTGAATAAGAAGGATGAATAAGGCATTATAAAACTTAAAAATAAGAAAATAGGGATAATCAAGAACATAAAATTTGTCCATCAGAATATGTCTTCAAAATATTTTCTCCATTTCTACCGCACCAAAACTCCAAAAATCAAAAAGGTTCCTTCTTAAGAGTTGTTAGTATTTATTATTATATCTAATAAAAAAATTAAATTCATTTTAAAACTATTTGGTTAATTTATTCCCTAATTAATCAAGAACATTTTTTCATTCCATGGGTACTCTTCAACATTTTCCTACTTTGTTCATTCATTGGATGAATTAATGATAAAAATTCTCCGTGAAATTTATTTTTATCATGAATATATGATTCATATTTCAAATACAGTTTTAATAACTTAATTTTTTGGTATTTAGGTCAATTTATACCTCATTTATTGATTTGGGGTATATTCTGCCATCCAGAAAACAATTCAACTTGATTGATTTTTTTAGGCCTATTTACTTTATAATGAGATATTACTATAGTTTAATAAGTTTAATGAAACCAGAAAATTAATCCCAAATAAATAATCTCTCTAATTTTATCAATATTTTAACATTTATGCTTGAAATATATGAGTGATAGAAAACTGTTAAAATTACTGAATTAACTAATTTTCACATTTTAGCTCAAAACTCACCAAAAATCCCAAAATGATGAAAATCAACTCCAATTATTAAATTAGAATGGATTAAATAATTTAGATAAACATGAAATTTTTGGAAAAAATTATCTCTATCATTATTCTATGGTTGTAACAAGTGATATTACTATTATGTTCTACGTAATGAATCTATCAAGATATGAAGGATTTTATTGAGAAAATATTTAATTAAAAATGAATTTCCTTATTTTATTGGTGTAATTAAAAATGTATAATAACATGGTTATATACTATATATATTATCTTGGTCCATAACGTTTTTATTTCATTGTACAAGGAACACATGTAAGTGATGTGTCTAAATTATCCATGGCCGAAGTAGACTCGAAGTTATACAATTCTAATTGTAAATCTTAAAATGATTTTACTAAAGCATTGAAAAACTAAATCTATATGAAATTAATGTGATTATATTCTTATAAAGATATGTGGGGTAAATTTTACAATACATATAATGTTAATATCAGGGTCAAGAAGGTAAATATTGAAGATTTATATAATATGTTTGATGATCTAAAGATATATCTCTACGTGAACATTGATGAGTTTTTTAATCATATCATTGATATTTTTAGAGAAATATAAGTAATTGATGAGAGGATAAATGATTTATATGTTTTGAAAATTATTATAATAAGTTATGTACATCTATATAATTAAAATATGTTTTATGATGAAGAGGTAAAACTGTTCAAGTTATAATTGGATGATTTACATAGTATTATAATTTCCTATGAAATGAAATTTATTCTATAATGAAAATAAAATCAATTAAATAAACTAATATCATTTAAATAGATAGATAAACTTAACATTACTACTGTTTTATATGAATAATATGATGTGAGAAAAAAATTTATGTCTCTTATAGTAAGAAAATTCAAAATAGGTAAAGGCATGTTTGAAGAAAACCATCCATTAGTTTGGTTTCAGTGTGGAAAGATTGGAAACATTACAATATGGTGTCTAAAGAAACTTTATGATGCTAAAAGTGAATAGAAAACCCAATAATTACCATGAAATAATATTCCTCACAAAAGTTACTTTAAATCTATAAGATCATCTGTAAATATGTTCCCAAGGAATAGTTTATTAATCATGTAAGATAAAGCTGGTGAAGAGGTTTTATATGAAGAATAAACTAAATTAAGATCCAATACAAATTATTTCAATATGGAAATAGTCAAGGAGGAAAAATATGAAAGTAATAATGACCATCAACCTAGCGGAATTCTGGACCTCATGGTGGAATTATAAGGATATCTTAAAGATATTGATATTAAAAGGAACAAAAATTCAAAAATAATACATTATTGAAATAATATTTTAAAAATATGTATTATCATGAAGCTAAGATATCTTAATTGTAGAAGGAGTTAATATATCATCCATATACTTTCGAAATATACATAAATTTAGTATATTTTAAATTGAATATATAAGAATAAGCTAATAATATTGATGAGCTTAATTATTTCTTAGAGGAAAGAGAAAATAAGGTTGATTTTTTAAAGAATAAGTGGTTTCTTTGATAAATTGTCATCAGAATATAATAAAACCAAGTGTTATAAATAGAAATTTTTTTATGTGGAGGTTATTATATGTAGAAAAGTTAGAAAGTTATATAGATGGATCAAAACATATTAATAGAATTATAAATGAATGAAGACATACAACTTTTAATAAGAGAATATATGGATATGGAATTGTGGAAATCAAAAATATGATATAGATAGTTTATAAAAAAAAGGGAATTTGAAGATTGATACTGATGCTGAGAGTTTATAAGTGAGCGACCAAATGACTTAATATAAAGAAAGGCATAAGGCTAAAGAAAATCTTCATTTTTTAAAGATTAATCATAAAATTTAGAGGTATTAAATATTGGGTGATATATGGACAGGTGGTAGAAGGAAGATTGTTCCTCTAATAAAGTGATAAATTTTTTTCTACTTTAACTAGACCATGTCTTTTTATGGTGAATCCCAGAGTTACATGAAGGGAGAAATACCTTGAGTAAAAAAAAATGTGTTTTTCACATTCATCATAGGGAAAAAATTATTTTTATAGATACTCATATTTATATTACAACTCTATGAAGAAGGTTGTTGATTGAAACCAATAATAAGTACAATTCATTATCATCAAGTTCAAAAATGGATGAATATTAAATATTCTAAAATGATTCTATTTGAATAATATGATGAGTATTATTACACTTCCTATAATGAAAATAAAATGACATTATATAAAATTCCTCAACCTAGGTGGGTATTTCTAGGATGTAAAAAAAGGAATACATAGAAGGAGAACCTAGCCAAGGATAAACTCAATGATGAAAATGACAATAGTACATGGATCCTTTATATTGAGTTCTCATCCCACATGACTATAAATATGAATCTTCTGAAAAATTAGAATGATATAGTTAATGTAATTGTATCTATTGGAAATGAAGAGGCACTAAATATAAAAGGAAATGGGAAGACTATGTTTGTAGTTGGTTAGCTAGAGAGCATAGAAGTACACTATGCAGATGGAAAAGAACCTAATATCATAAGTGTAAGTCAGTAGGGTGATTTCAGTCTTCAGGATTCATTTAACTAGAAGGGTTTCTTGATAAAATTTCATGATAATAACTCACTAACAAAGGTATAGAGAAAACATTACAATATTCATTAGGTAGTAATTAAGGGAAGAACAAGAATTATAATGACATAAAAATAGAATAACTTATGTAATAAAAGGTCATTCCATATTCATCATCAAATTATAAAAAATATATCCATGGTGTACATCACTAACTTGAGGTGATAGAAAGGGAAAACATGTCATACATTCATGTGAGGGAAAACAGTTCTGAACCCTTATCGACAAAAGAATAAGAGAGTGTCTAATACTCTAAATGTAGTTCACCTTGATGTGTATAGTTTAATGAGTTAACAAAAAACATGTCTAGAAAGTTTCATCATTATTTTTATATATTACCATAGTAAGATACCATTCATTATGTCTATCCGAAGTAAATGATAAGTACTAGATCACATAAAGACGTATTGAAGGAGGGTTGAGAACAAGACTTGATGCAAAAAAAAATATTGTAGTCCAATAATAGAATTGAGTTCACATCCCTCATAGTTGAAATTTACCTCTTGAATCAGGGAATCAAACATGAACTGTCTTCAATAAATAATCTACAATAAAATGGAGTTATTTTGTGAAGAAATCATATTGGGAATAATGTAGCAAAGTCATGGATTATCTCAGGTGGAGTCATTCATCTCTATTGGAAGGTGATAGCTCAAGTAGGATTGAACACTCAAAACTAGGCATTATTTAGACATTGGGAGAAAAATAAACCCTTTGAGATATGGCATGGATGAAATCCATCATTTAAATTTTTTTATTTATCATTGTAATCTAGTGATATATCTATGATAAGAATGAAATTAAGGAAAGTATAGGGATGACATAGAAGAAGTGGTTTTCTTAGTTTATTTGATAAAGTTTAAAGCCTACAAATTCAATAGTAAGAGACTAAATAAAATTATAGATATGAATAATGTTAAGTTTGACAAGGATAGAGAAGAATATAATTCTTAAAATAAAATCTATGATAAATTATATGAAGAGGGTGATTAAGTTGATAGAAATTATAAGATTATACAAATTTCTTCAGAAGATAGAGATTTTGAGGTTGATTCATTAGAGGAAACAACTAAAAAATGGTATCAATGTACATATCAAGAAAATAAAATAATATTAAAGGTTTATCAATCTAATATTATTAGATATAAACCTACACCAACCCAAAACTGGATAAAGGGGGTTGTAGAACATATTTTCATATTATCCATAGTGGATCCAACAATGTTTAGGGATGTAGAAAAAGATACATCGTAGATTTGATCCATGAATGGGGAGTTAGATTAGATTGATAAGAATCATATGTGGGAACTTTTGATGATAAATGAACATCAACAAGTTATTATAATGATGTTGGTCATCAGAATAAAATTTTATGAATAAGGAAATGTGATAAATAACATGGATCATATGTAATGAAAAGTATATGCTTATATAGAAGGTATTTATATTAAATAAACCTTTATACTAGTATCCTAATTAGTTTTAATCAGACTCTTCTTGGTGGTGGCTATTCAAAGAGAGCTTAAAATCTTTTAAATGGATCTTGAAACAGTGTAGTTGAATAATGTTCTTAAGGATGAAGTTTACATTGAGAAACTAGTTGGTTTCTTGGACAAAAATAATGAAAGTAAGGTGTGTGGATTAAAAAGTCCCTATCTAGTATAATGTAGTTATCACGATCATGGTATTCCCAATTGGACTTATATTTAAAGATGTTGTAATTAAAATATTAGGTGTTGAACATGGCCTTTATGTGAAGGAATCCAAGGAATAATAGTTTATGGTGTGGGAATATGTGGGTGAAATTATTTTTGAATGGAATGGATAAAAATATATATAGGAGATTTCAAATATCATGAAGTTAAATTTATATATTTCTATGATTAGTAAACTCATGTATAATCTTTTTCCATAAGTGACTCAAAAATAGGGCCGAAATTTTATATTTCAGGATACATATGCATAAGAAATGATGAATAAGCTTAATATGGATGAATAAAAATAAAAGTCAACCTCAATTTTAGTTATAAATAATATTGGGAGGCAGGAATATGGAAATTTCATTGATCCTACAATTTATTGATGAATAATTGGGAGATTTCTATACTTGATAAAAATTCAAATAGATATTAGATATTCCACAAGCCTAGAATCATGATTCCCAATTAATCTAAAGGAAGAACATCTAATATTAGTGAAATTGATCATAATGTATTTCTAATTTACACTTGATTGTGGATTATTCTTTGTAGTAGAAAAGTAGTATGAACTCTCAGCTATTTATTATATGAAATGGTCTGGTGATATGGTAGAGAAAAAGGCCACAAGTGGTGGATCATTTTTCCTTAGTATTAATTTTATTGTATGGATGAGAAATAAATAGGAACTCCCATCCTTTGGTATTATTGAAGCGAAATATATATCAAAAACCAATTCATTCACTAACCTTCTATGGATAAAGTAGTAGCTAAATGTTATTAGTTAAAAAGTATAGAAACCTATGGTGATCATTTGAGATGAGAAGAGTTCTATTATACTCACTAAAAATCCAATGAATCTGTATTATACAAAATATAATTATATCAATTATCAATTTATAAATGAAAAGTTTAATCAAGGGTCTATTTGGATAGAATATATTGGAACTGATCATTAAGTAGCAGACATCATGACTAAACCTATGGCCACATAATCATTCAAGAAGCACCAATTAAAACGTGGTGTTCAACCACATCTTCTAACATAAGGTGGTTTGGAAATTCCCATATCCACATTATATATAAAGGTTCACTCTATTGTTCTTTCTTATTATAGGTGATTATATTCTATGAATTTGATAGGAAAGGATTGGATAATATCTCTGGGAGATGTTAGTAAAATAATGAAGTATTGATCTAAATTATATGTATATCATTTTAGGAATTAAATATATTCTCTTATTTCCTAAAAAACCACTAACTCATGTAGGCTTAGTGACATGGTTGGGGAATCTTTACTTTGTTTTTTATTTGTCATGATTATTTTAAGACCCAGTTGTGATTAGACCTTGAAAAAAGGTGCCTCTATTGAATTTTATTATCAAGTGGGGAAGGGAAGTATGGGGAGAGTAAAAAAATAGCGGAAAATGGATAAAACTAAGTAGGAACTTATGAAAAAACTATATAACATGATTGGGAATTAATAGAAAAATCAGTATGGGGTAGGTTGGAGCCATAACTTATATTTTTGGTTCTTTTTTAATTTTAATCCTTTTTATCTACTAAAAGACTTATAATTCTAGATCAAAAGATAAGTTTATTTGTTTCAATAAATAGATATGGAATAATTATGGGTTTGATTATCTTTATTCCTAGCTACTGTGGTTTTAGAATATATTTGGATGCATAATGAATGGTTTGGGAATTTTTTGAAGAAATATAAAATAATTTAGTTTCTGCAAATACCAAAGAATTTGAAAAATTACAGATGATTCCCTGATTATATATGATATTCAAGAGTAATATAAGTGACAAAGTCATGAGGATCCCAGAATACATAATATATATTATAAATGTTGAAAATAATAGTCTCATGGTTCAAGATGATGCATAACATATTTTAAATGACAAATTAGATATTTATGAGGTACTGATTTGAAAAATTCCAAGAAGTTTCCTTTATAAATAACATTTTCCATCTAGTTCATATGATATTATTCTTGGAGTTCATAGTGATTCAACAAAGGAATGTGATATGTAATATCTTTATGTTTCATGAATAATCTATTTTGTGAAGATTTGGATTTAGAAAATTAATTTTATACATTTTGATGTGTAACATATACAAGTATTTGCATAAGACATTAACTCTAGAGTCCATAGAATAAAAATAAGGTAGATCAATCATAATAATCTTAGAGATGTGTAATATTTTCATAATACAAGTAAGTGTATAAGTCCCATAGGTTTCCCAATATGTGCAAGATTATTTTAGATGCTACATAATATTTTTAGTAAGATTCCATATGAAATCATGAAAGGGTTTAACCACCCTTATATATTAAATATTCTCAGTTGTGTGTGTTAAGTTATTTTGTAAAGCATTTGGTTTTACACTTTTCTTCTGGGAGAAGAATAGTATTTTTCACCTCATGATTATAGGAATCATAAAGTGTTTTTTTAGTCACGAAATAAGGATTTCATCAAGGCACATGGGTTATAATGTGTAATATCAATCATAATATATGACTGGTAATTCAATCAAAAATGGATATAGAATATTGCAGTTTATGTGGGAGAATGAAGGGTTAACTTTTTGAATGAGATCCTAAAGAATTAAAGAGGATTATTTTTTACCATTAATTAAATGGAGAATACATATTAAAAATGTAGGAAGTATTTTGGGATATAATTTATTGACAAAGAATAGAAATAAAATTTCACACCCGGATTTTCATTTCCATGCTTTGGTTTAAATCTTCTTTCATTTCTTAGCTTTCTCTTTATTTTTAGTTGTTCTGGGTTTGAAATTTTGGTGTCCCCTATGTTCTTGTAATATGACCTTGTTCATGGGTGTATTGGATAGTTATTGTAATCCTATTTTGTTAATGTGATGGTGTGAGGTTGTGGTGTTTTGGAGTTGGTTTTATGACACTCCTAATGGAACCACTTGTGGGGTAAGTGGTTGAGGTGGTTTGTACCCTTGAGTCGAATGAGTTTTGGGGTGAAAATGATGGTTTATTTTGGGACTATTTCTCCCCTATCCTTGGACTATCATTCCCCCTAGGTTTCCTACTTGGATCCTCCTAAAATTGGAGGCAAGAAATTACTTTTTGGGTGGCCAGAACAGGCCGCATGGTTTGGCCACATAGTTTACAAAAACTATACAGCTAAATCATGCAGGGTGTCCAGCACATTAAAATTTGAGTGTTTTGAACCTTATTCCCTTCTGGAAATAAACCAAATCCACCCCTCTCTTCTCCATTTCATGACCTACCTCTATGGACAGCATCCAAAGTCGGTCACCCTCTCTTGGGCCTTAACTTTGAAGGTAGATTTGATGGGGGGAACTTCAAAATCATGCAAGTAAGTCTTCCTCTCTTTCATTTTTTCCTTTTCCTTAAGGATTCTTTAACCCTTTATTGAAGTTATAATGTGTCCAGTAGCTAGGGTTCGTACCTAGGGTTTACCAAGTTGTATTTTTGGTGAAATCTTGTGGTTTATGGTTGGTTTTCACCCCTTGGGGTGTGGCGGTGGTGTGGTTGATGTTTCGCACCAAGATTTAAGGGTTTTGACACAAAAGGTTGGTGGTTCCATGTGTAAGCATCCTAATATGAGCTATAATTGCTTAATTTATATTTTTAGCAAGTTCCTATTACATTATGTTTGGTGTGGGAACCATTTTTGGTAGTATTGATTTAGCGTTTAGTTTCAAAGTGGCATATTTGTTTGAAAATGTGTGTTTTTTCATGTGTATCTTTTTTTGTATCATTGTGATGATTTGATACCATTTTAAAGTGGTTAAATAAATGTTTTTAGGGATTCCAATTCTATTTTGGATTGGTATTGTGGTGATTTTAGCCTTAAAATAGGGTTTCGAAATGGGTTTCATAGGCAAAGCTTCGGTATACACCTTATAATTGTTTTATGAAAGTTTTGAATGGTTTAATTTTTTATGTAAGAGGTGAAACAATATTGGAAAACTATTTTTGTTTGTATATATTTTGAAATGGTCCATATTAAATGTTAAAGGGGTTGTTATGTGAGGTGTATCATCTTGGTAATGTTTTATAAAAAATTTTAAGGGATTTACTAAAGTGTGAAAGAGATGTGAACGTAATGTTGAATGTTTTGGTGTGAGTATGATATAAAAATGAATTTGAATGAAAAAGGGGATTTTATGACCTGTGTGATATACATGTGTGATTTTTTGTTAATGTGTGATGTGTAAGTGGTATTTTCATGTGAAAATTATATTTGATGGCTTTTTGAACTTGTTTGAGTGCGAGAGGGAAACTCGGGTATCTAGGTGGGTGGGCGTGTACTAGTATGCTAGTGATCCCATGGGGTTTGGCCTCAGTTTCTCATAACAAGTTTTATGAATACAAAACTAACTAAAATATGATGATGATGATGATTGGGGATCACTAGGTTATGGGTATGTTCCCTAAAAGTGACTCGTGCATGAGAACAAATATTATGATGGTTTCTTTCACAAAGATATGATATACCGGGGACCCACAGTGAGTTGTGCCTAGGGGTTATTTCCTGTTGCTTGTTCTCACTAGATAATTTGTGCTTACCATTGGCATATGGTGTTATTGGTTGGAAAAATCAGTATAATTTTGGTTTTATTTAAAAGCTTCCTTTTTTAAAAATATCCCACTTCAAAACTATTTTGTTTTAATGTTTCGCCTTTTAGAAACTATCACAAGCATTTCTTATTTACAAAACTACAATTATTTTTGTCATAAAATGTTTATAACATGGAATCTCTTAGTGGTGGTATCCTAATAGTATTGAATCACACCCTATATAGCGCATTTGGTGTAAGTATTCTCGGTTATTTTTTTCAAGGGTTTGGGTACAGCTTTCTGCCAGTGGTTCGGGTTTTTAGCGGTCCATTGTGATGTGGTGATTTGGAGATGGCTTAAGGGTGGTTCCTCTTGCCATTTAGAGGTTCTTAGGCTGTATTTTTTTAGTTTTTTACCTTTTTTATAGTGTTTGAGAGATATTTTAAACTATGTAATTGAGTTCTGAATTTTTGTAAAAGATGGTTTTGTTTGCAAAATCCATATTATGTTTATTTCATTTGTTTGTTGTTGTATGTTTATAAAATCGGGTAAATCATTCAAAAAATTTATTTTATGATACTCGGGAACTTGTGCTAGCCCATGGGGATTGGTAATTATCTTCATGCCTTATCACAGGCTGGGTCGGTTTGTAGTTTTGATGGTGGATAGATTCGGTTTGTGACAAAATGGTATCAAAGGAGGTTCACTCTTTGGGTCTTGTTATTTGGGGAAGAGTCGGGATAGTCTGAAGCTAGGATTTTCAAGACATGACATTCTGGTTGTGGGTAGTGTTTCCAGCCATTACACCTCATGATGGGATTAAATTCTCCATGGGATGTTGGTTTTTATCTGAGTTTATTATTTCTCTTGGTTCATTGATGATTGGGGGAAATGAAAAGAGAGTTGGGTCAATAGTCCAAGTAAGCTCACACGGCCAGGTAAGCCATGTGGAGCTAGGGATATTTCCAAGAAATACTCTCTATGATTGTGAAGTGATTGGAATATTTCCACCAACCATATGTACAAGTCGCCCACTGACACTAGTTTCCTCTCACATTGTCTTGTGTCTCTCTGTTTTGGAATCTTGGAAAGTTGGTTTTTAATGAAAAATGACATTATTTTAAGGAGCGTGATGTTTTGTGAAATTATTTCCTAGTAAAGTAAAAATGATTTTATTTATGAAAGTATAGAAATTAAATTTTATAATTATTTCGAAAGGTTAAATTATGTATTTACACCTCTTTTTAAATTATGAATTATGTTAAAGGGGGTTTTGAAAATGTGTTTCCAGTATAATTTTATAAACCCTGATAAAGTTTTTTGAATTGAATTAAATTTTCTAGAATTTAGGATTGGGGGTTGAATATAGATTTTTATTTGGTAACTAATGATCATTTGAAAAGTTTTATGATATTTTAGAACCCATTTTTTAAATTAGAATAGTTTAGTTCTTAATTAAATGGAGATTTATGAAATGGTGTTTTTCATGATATTAGAAGTGTTTTGAAATGGGTTGAAATGTTTTGAAATGGTTGAGCAAGGCATTAAAGTGATTTTTTATTGAGTTATGGGTTATTTTATAAATTATTTTGTAATATTTAATTTGGTTTTTGATTTTATGGTTAGCGGTTTTGAGAAAGGGAAAGTGTGGATAAAAGGGTTTTGATTTTGAAAAGTGTAATGGTTTGGTTTTGGTCTTTGGTTTTCTCAAGGGTGTCCACATCCATGGGTTTATATTGGAATATGGATTGTTAATTGCATGACTAGATGAGTGTCAGGATGGATATGAAGTGGGTGCCCGATGTGGCATGTGATCATACATGTGTGAGCCTCATGAGATACCATTGGTAAATGCACAACCCACCAACACTATTTTTTGAATTCATTTGAAGGATAGTGTTGTTTTTTGATAATTTTTGGTTGGGAGGTGTGTCTTATGTGTTTCTATGATTGTTATTGTGTGATGTTCCATGTTCAATAACCCATCTTATTTAAAAAAATGTTTTGGGTTGGTGTTTTGTCGTTAATTTAGAATGAACTGTTGGTCAGTGGTCTATTTTGAGGAAACATTTGGGAGGCCAATGTGGTGGTTCCTCTGATGTGTTCGGTTCAGGTTTGTGGTATGTTGTGACAAAATAACTAGATTTGTTGGGTCTTTGGGTTTTATTGTTGGCTAGGGTACGCCCCCATAAATAGTTAATGTATGATTCATGTATAGCCTATGGTGAATCGTCGTTTGATGATCCCCTAGTTGATAAACATAAGAAATTTATTCTTGAGATTTGGAGATTTATTTTAAACCATTCTTTTTCAATTATGTGGATCACCTTGTAGAGGGAGAGTGGTTGTGCGAGGTAGAAATAGACCTTTGTTTCTTATGTTACCTAATCCGTTGAAGGTGGAAGAGGTATGGGGTTTTCAGTGTTGATGGTGTCTAAGAGGGCCTATCTGTCCTTCGTAGTCTCTTCAAATAAGGGGTTTATGTTAAACCAACAGTGTGGTAAATCTATTCATGAGAAGTTGTATGACCACTTTCTAGAATTCTGTGATGTTTGTGGATGTTGTATAAGGTCCCCCTCCATGTATTGTTTCCACCAGTATCTTTGTTCATTTTTAGAGAGGCGTTATGAAGTCTTGTGCTAATTTTATTGTAAAGGTGAAGTCATACAATATTTTTTGAGTCTTTGTTTAGTCATAAGTGTGTCTCCTTTCTGGAGATCTCGACATCCTCTATTTTATAGGAAGGTGTTTATATGTGTCCTTTCCTTCTGTTGTTTCTCACCCAAAGAAACAAGGTGTGATGTGTGTACATACATTAATCCCTTGTTTTAATCAAATTTTAGGTTGGGGTAATGTGAGTTTTGGAGTGTGGTATTTCTTGGAAAACCCCTCCGGGTTTTCAGTGTATTTGTTTGTAGCACCAAAATAAGAAGTTTCATTCAAGGTTTTCTAATGCCTAACTACGAGGTCGAAGATGCTTCAATCATTTAATCTATTTCCATAGGTCGAAGATAGAAGCTGGTGCATAGTCAGGGAAAACCCCAGGGTCATTTAAACCCTTTAACAAAGTCTTATCCTCTGTTTGAAAGATGTGGAATAGTTTAAACCTCTGGTGTCGTCATCTAGCTTTTGTGGTTCTCGTTTGATGGAAAGAGGTGGGAGGACCTTGTGTCCATGTTATCTCCCAATGTCATTCCCTCCCCCTTTGGTTTACATTGAGTTTTTTTATAAAGATTTGGAATATTTAAACGCAAGTTGATCACATGGTTTGTGAATGATTAGTAGTGATAGTGTACCAGCAATCCATGCAGACACAATGATCCCCATGGTTAGCGCACGTTTTCCCAGATTTTACAGACTAACTTTGTGGTCAACCCAAATTTTTAATTTTCGTGGTCTTTCTGTGTCGTCTTGTTATAGTCAGTTATGATGGTTGGTTATTATAGTGGGGAGACCCACTATAAATTTTAATTATGTTCTATTGGAAAGGTATAATGGGAGTTTACCCCTTGTAGCAGGTAGTCCGTTTAGGCCTCCCCTTGTTAGTACCTTGATCATGTCTCCAAAAAATTTGAGTCGTCTCTAATGGTGGGGAGCCCATTTGTGTCTCCCCATAATATTAACTCAGATTGACCCTTGGTCTTCTCTTATTGGAAGGTAGTTTTTTCGGATCGATCTAACTACCTACATCTTCCTTGGGTAAACATTAGGAATGGAGAACACCCAGCTGTTTTGTTAAAGAAAGGTAAGTGTAGACTTGTTCGTTTTTGTTATTCGTTTGGGTAAATTTATGGTATATTTCTTTAATATTATTTGAGGATTTTTCTACTGGGATAAAATATGAGTTTACATGATAATTTAATGGAAGTGATGTATGTTTTATATTGTTATAGTATTTCTTCCTTAATTGATCATTGGAGGTGTTTTGGCCTTTAGGGGAAAAGCTTGGAAAAAAGAATACATCTTGGTTTCTCAGTCGGGTTTGGTTTTTTATTTGGCCTTGTTGTGGTTATGGTATAAAACTTTAGGGTGGGGAGAATTGTCACACTTGTATTTTCAATTCCATGTTTTGGTTCAAATCCTATTTTGGTTCTTATCTTTCTCTTGGTTTCTAGATGTTCTGGGTTTGAAATTTTGGTGTCTCCCTTGTTCATGATCTATGACCTTTATCTTAGGGGTATTGGATGGTAATTGGAATCCTCTTTTTCCAAAGTGATGGTGTGAGGTTGTGGTTTTTTTTAGTTGGTTTTGTGACACTTCTAGTGGCACTACTTGTGGGTATGTTGTTGAGGTGGTTTGTACCCTTGAGTTGGATGAGTTTTGGGGTGAAATGATGGTTTATTTTGGGACGTTCTCACCCTTATCCCTGTCATATCATTCCCCCTAGGTTTCCCCCTTGGACACCCATGAAATTGGATGCATGTAATTACTTTTTGGGTGTCTAGAACTGGCCGCACGGTTTGGCCACATGGTTTACAAAACCGTGCAGGGTGTCCATTACATTAAAATTTTGAGTGTATTGAACCTTTTTCCATTCCAAAAATAAACCAAATCCGCCCCTATCTTCTATATTTTATGTCCTACATCCATGGACTACCTCAAAGGTCGGTCACCATCCCTTGGACCTCAACATTGAAGGAACATTTGATGGGGAAACATCAAAATCATGCAATTAAATCTTCCTCTCTTTAATTTCTTCCCTTTCCTTAGGGTTTCATTCACCCTTTATTTATTTTCTAATGTTTCTAGTTGTGATGGTTCATACCTAGGGTTTAACTAGTGGTATTATTGGTGAAATATTATGGTTTAGGGTTGGTTTTCACCCCCTTATGGTGTTGTGGTGGTGCAATCAATGTTTTTTACCAAGATTTAAGGGTCTTGACACAAAAGGTAGGTGCTTCCAATTTTGTTTTGGAATGGTATTGGGGTGATATTGTCCTTGAAAGGGGGTTTTGAAATGGTTTTCATGCGGAAAGCTTCGGTATACTTCTTATTATTGTTTTATGAATGTTTTGAATGGTTTAATGTTTTATGTAAGAGGTGAAACCAAATTGGAAAACTTTTTTAGTTTGTATATATTTTTAAATGGTCTATTTTAAATGTGAAAGGGGCTATTAGGTGAGGTGTATCATCTTGGAAAAATTTTATAAAAATGTATAAAGTATTTATTGATGTGTGAAAGAGATGTGAATGTAATGTGGACTGTTTTGGTGTGAGTATGATTTCAAAATTAATTTGAATCAAAAAAAGGGATTTTGGGACTATTGTGATATATATGTGCGATATTTGGTGAATGTGTGATGTCGAAGTGGTATTTTCATATGCAAATTATATTTTGTGGATTGTTGAACTTGTTTGATCATAAGAGGGAAACTCGGGTATCTAGGTGGGTGGACCTGTACTAGTGTGCTAGTGATTCCATGGGGTTTGGCCTTAGTTTCATGTTGCAAGTTTGACGATGAAAACACTATCTAAACTATGATGATGATGATTGGGGACCACTAGGTTATGGGTATGTTCCCTACTAGTGGCTCGTGCACGAGAATGAATATTATGACGGTTACTTTCCATGTGGAGGTTCTTGGGATGTCTTTTTTTGGTTTGGTACCTTTGTTATAGTCTTTGAGATTTGTTTTAAACTATGTAATTCAGTTATGAATTTTTGTAAAAGATGGTTTTCTTTGAAAAGTACATATTCGGTTAATTGAATTTGTTTGTTATTGTATGTTTAAAAACTCGGGTAAATCATTCCCAACATTCATTTTATGATACCTCGGAACGTGTCTCAGCCCATGGGGATTGGGAATGCCCTTTGGGCCCTATCACAGGTTGGGTCGATTTCCATTTTTGATGGTGTCTGGATTCGGTTTGTGAAATAAAAAACATTTTTATAGTTATAAATATGAAGAAAATTGTGTAGAATTGTATACTATAATACTTCAAAAATTTCGAATCAATAGCGAAGGAGAATCAAAATAATAATAACCTGGATGGTTTTGTACTCTTATTTTTATTTGTAAAAAATTATTACCAATGATCTATGTGTCGCAATAAATTATTATAGACCATAAATTGAGGTAATAGATGAATAACTAAAAGAGTAATTGTACCTAGGATTGATATTGAGTTATTCATAAACTTTTCTAACACCTATATTGGATAGTATTAATATCTAGTACATTTTAAAATTATTGGAAAATGCTCCTTGGATTAGCCCTTACTAGTGATTTAAGTGAAACTATATCTCTCCTTGATTATTTACCTGAATTTGGATATTATATTCATGCATGAAGGGTAACAGGTTTGCTCTTATCTTACTAACCTAAGAAAAATATCCCTAAAGTGAAAATAAATACACACTAAGATCCACCTATTAGGGTTTGTTAGGTTATGATTGTAACATCCCCCCCCCCCTATTAGGGTGTGTTAGGTTATGGTGGTGAAGATTTCACAATTTATAACTCACCTAGTCACAATATAGAAAACCTAAATCCTGGCCCCAAATATCTGTGAATGAAAGAAACATACATAAAATCAATATATTTTGAAATCTGAAATGAACCAGCTACCTAGATCTTATAAGAGTTAGCTCATACAATATCACATCCTGATTCAGGTCTCATCATCTGAAATAGTTAAATTAAAAAATATACCCCAAAACAAGGTTTAAAATTAAAAAACAATATGATTGAAATAGTGAAAGGAAACATATGTATTACCTTTGAATTATCATGATGTAACTCCTACTTCAGATTGAACCTCACTTTAATATGAGATATAAATCTGGGAGGCATTTGAATTAGAGAGGTAGAGGGGGAAATGAAAGTGGAGGGGACTAGGGAGCCTAGTTCATGAAACCCTAAGGTGTAGGGGAGTGTTTTTTGGAATAAAAAATCAATTAATTCAATTTAAAATTAAAAAACAACCTAAAAAGATTCAAGATGACTTATGGGTGTTTATAGGGTACCTTATGACCACCTAGAGATTCCTTGACCCATACGTGCCATATTGTGTACCTGGTGTAGCCCTACTATGTATTTGATGCAGTCTACTACATTATAGTATATAAATCCACCGCCCCTATAACCTTTGTATGATTCCTTCAAATTCATCCAAAAAACTAAACATATGTAAAAAACATATCCAATAGATATACCAATTTATGGAAAATCATTCTGAATCAAAGTTCTCAAAACATCTCATGTTCTGTATTCAAGAAAATTTAAATTTCATCTGACTCCAATAACCCTTAATAATGCAGGTTTTAATAATTAGTTACTAAAGAATCATGGTGATATAGTACTTTAAGAATGATACAGCGATACATTATGATAAAAGTGTTCATTCAGATATAATGGTTTAAATATGATGGGTGTGGGGAGGTAGTGAATTCAGACTTGTGAGTAACCAGGTGTTACTTATTGGAAATGTGTAAATATGATGAATGCGGTGATGGGATAGGCACTCATGGGTAGTATATTAGAAATTTTTAGGTATAACTCTTGAAATTTTAGATTTTACATCCTTCTAGAAGATGTTATGGGAGATTTAAAAACAATGATGGTGGGGTGAACCGTCAATATCATTTGTGTATAAAGGTGTAACTTCTAATGAATTGTGATGGGACTTTCATATAATGATCAATTAGAGTTTAAGGAATTTTTAATCAATAGAGGGATTATATATTAAACCAAATAAATGGTCCAAAAAGTGAAATCATGTTTTGATTGAGTATTGGGGTACTTAGTTTGTGTTTTAAATAAAGTGTCAACACACTAATGAGAAATGTACATGAATCTATTATATATTCGATAAAATGATTTATTCTTATTATTTTAAACTATTAACAATTTTTTAGATATAGGCCTTTGATATAGGAAGTAGATTTAGAGTTTTTTTGACTAGGGGGTCATTAGAAATACTTATAGGCATTTATTGGGGATGATAACCCTGATAGTGGAGAGTTTGTAACATCCTATATTTTAAAAAATGTATTGTTCTCAAGAGATAGAGATATTATTTCAAATATGAGTGATAAAAATATAATTATAAAATTTTGGAAGTAATTTCAAATAAGGGTGTTATAGGTTGTCTTACAATTGATAAACAATAGAAGGCACAGTGTATCAAGTGGTGGTGTACCAGGTATCATGTGAGCTGCCTAAGGGTAGTAATAGATTTGAAACTACCACAAGGTACCCAATGGTCTTATGGTTTTTATAATAATAATAATAATATTATTATTATTATTATGTTTTTAAACAATTATATTATATTAATAATATTGTTAGTTAAAATTAAATTGGAATTTTACATATGTGTGTAGGTATTTATGTATGAGTTTGTTTATTAGGATCATTAATAATAATGTTGTTTTTTTATTATGTTATCCATTTTATCATCATCACCATTATTATTATTTGTATTTTTATTATTAATGGATATTTCTGTGTGTATTTGTAACTATATATATCAAACTTTTTTCATTATTATAATTCTTAATTCCATATTGATTATTTTTATTGTTATATTTTTATTGTTGTTCCTACTAGTATTAATATTTTTATACTTATATTCTATATGTTAAATTAAATGATTAAATATAAATAATATATGAATAAGATAGGGGGAATCATCCAGTGTCAAGGAGGGTTTCCCTCTCTCTCTATATATCTCCTTCTAACCCTCTTCCTTCTTTCTTCCACTGAGAAAGCCCCATGAATAAAAGTTAATTTTAATATGTGATAAATGTTTCATGTATAAGATATAAATGATCATGATTTTAGTGATTTGTGGGATTATTAAACATATGAAATTCTTCATATATGTTGCTATCATTTTCCAAGGTAGGTGACTCTAACCATTTGTTATTGTTTTTAGGTTATGTATTATTTTGTGTGTGAGTAAGATCAAGAAATGATATAGAGGATCTAAATAGGTAACCTGGGTATCCAAAATTTTATGAATGAAATCATGGGGTAATATATTACCAATGTTACCTAATTAAAAGAAAAGAGAAATTTTTATGGTTTTTATGATGTCAATATATAGAGAGACTGTGGAAAATAAGACACAAAAAATATGAACTCAACATTAAAGTTTCTATAAAATAATGAAATAAATCATAGATAACAAGGTGAGGTAAATGAACATTATATCATCAATAAAATGTGATCCATGTAGTTTAATGATATAGAAATACAATGTATTAATATGGAAAAAAGATCCCGAATGAGAACTTCGAGTACCCTGAATATTATGAAAAATATTATTGGGATACAATGAGACGAATAAAATTGTAGAATACCAGTAAAAGTATTTTTATCATTTCTGAATAAGTGGACACTTTAGAAACTGGTATTAAAAACTAGAATAATGGGCTGGTGAAGGGGAATCAATTAATCATAAAATCATAAAATAAATCATGGGTTATGAGATGGATGAAATAAATTATTTGATGAATTTGGAATATTTTGTGGGTTTCCTAGTAATGTTACTATCTTTTGGGACCATAATATATTTTATAAAATAATACCTAAGTAGTATTTGGAGTGCTCAATATATTATGAAAATTTTCATAAAATCTATTTGTACCTTGATGGTCGTGTTGTGTTAAGATATATTTCCGTTTGAATTCTCGATGATTGGGTTCCCTAATGGATAAAGGATGTTATCATTAGGAACATGGAAGAAGAATTTGTTTTAATAGTTTTTGTTTATGTTTATTCAATTTTTAGACAACATTAAATGGTTTTATTTATAAGAATGTTAATTTGAGTTGTTATGAAACTCATTGTTTTATGATATTTTATATACAATATATGGTATTAAACTATTGTATATGGAATGGTGTGTAGTAAACATATTATAGGTATCCTTTGTATGTAATAGAATATAATGGATAATGGGGTCAACACTAAGGAAAACTAATTATATGTGGTTATAGGTTATTTCTCTCCTTGTAACTGTTAGTGTATTTCCATAAATTCTTTTCTATCTTGATATGACCACTGATGATGTTTCGATTATTTTTTACAATATCATCCACCAATAGATGAAGTAAGTATAGTTAAAAACTCTGGTGGGATATTATACCCATGAGGAACTGATGGATATATTTTTGGTTACAACTGTATATTGTGAAGGTTTTAGGGTGAAATGAAAGTGGTGAATTGGGGAAGAATTTTTGTTTTTCATTAGTTTCAATGGATAAATATGAAGATCTTGATGAATAAAATCATGATAACCCCTAGATGTGATCGTTCACGTTTATTTTTTAATTAATTTAAAGGAATAATTACCTTGAACATGATAATTCTTCTTGATCAATTCAAATATCATTCTTATCAAGAAATTGTTTTCATAGAGAATCCAAGTGATTATTACTTTAGTTGTATCCAAGTGTGCTTAATTTTTCTCCAAACAATTTTATTGGTATTTTGAGTGACAATGTGGAGGAACCTAGTGCTTTACATTGTTTTCCCTTAATCGCAATGGGATGATTATCTTGTTATCTCATGTACTTTAGAGGGGGGTAAGGATATTATCTCTATATTTTCATAGAATTTCATGAGCGGTTCTATTTTTTTCATAACCACATTTAACCACTAAAATGATACATGATGTATTATATACTTGGGGTTATTATTTGATAATTTCAAACTAGTAATTTATCAAATATTTATTCTAAACTATTCCCATGTTGAATAAAAAAACTATTATTATTATTGTATGACATGTGCATATTTAAATATCATTTTTTATATAAATAAATTATATCATTTTTATCATGACTATAGCTTCGATTTTCAATCCACCTCAGGATTTATCAAACCTTGAATAATATATATATATATATATATATATTATTTTTTCAATAAATAAATAAATAATGTATTCATTAAAACATGAATGAATACTTATTTTAATATTAAAATAAATGAATAATATTTATATTAATGTATTCACTAAACTAGAGAATAATTATTTATTTATTTATTATCTTGTGAATAATGAATGAGAGAAAAAGTTCATACCACATTCTAAACCAAAATATTTGTTCATTGGATATTTATGTGATCAATAATACTTGAATAATTATTAAATCATGATCTGAGAATAATATTTATTCTTAATATTAAATTTAATATAATCTAATGAAATTTTTATTACACTTAGGGTGTGACCCACTACACACTTTTTCCCAATGGAATTAGGTGAACTTACCTAAATTAAAAGGTCAGTGACTAGTGACACACAGAGATACCCATAGATAAATAAGTTAATGTTACAATGATAAAAACCGTAAAATGTATACTATCGTATTATATAATCTCTTTTTCATGATATCTCATCAATAAGGTTGTATTCTTGTTTCATCATCATATATGACTGATTAATAGTTCTTTGAATTTTTAAAATGAACTTATCAATGAAGTACCATGTCTAAGAATTTAATCATATAAATTAATTCAAATCAAAGGTCTAGAGATATATTCTTCCTCAAACATGGAAGGGATAAATCCTTTCCTGACTTATTCAATTAATGTCATATCCCTTATTCTAAACCCAATGTATACTACCTCACTGCGAGAATATGTCATCACTATCTCCATCCATATATCAAAGTACTATGTTAATGATATAAATTAAGAATAATCTAAAGTATAATGAAAAATACTCACATTTGTATATTGAAATATCCAATGAAATATAAAACATGTGAAAACCTACTAGTGGTTATATCCTCTTAGCATCCTATATTATGGTCCCCCAACACCTGATAGTAAAACATCATTTGTATCTCATTGGATGGCTGTTATCTAGACAATTGGAAATATGTTTAATAAAATTATCATATAACCTATAGGTTCTAAATATATCAGGGATATTCTATAACCTTTATATATATGATAAATACTCTAATAACATTATTACATTATTTTTATGAAAAATAACAGTCATCATATGATAAGACATTAATTACTATTATAGTAATCAAAATCAAAAATTCAGATGGTTAAAGGGAAACAACTTCAATAGACTTACACTTGTATTAGATCCAACTACTAACTAAATTATTTTTCTCCCACATGATAAAAATGATTCTTTTGAAATATTGATATAGTTTTTGGGGATTTTCTATTCTTATATGGCTATTTTTCTAGTCGTAACTTTACCCATTTGAGAAAATCCCTCAAAAGGTGTTATCACTAAGTATTTAAATTTTTATTCTATTTCATAATAATAAAATTATGGATAATACTTTAGTCATATATTTATTATAATGTATAATATGATAATTATTATCTATTTAATACAATTCCAAAATTCGAAACAAACCACTTAATAAGTTGTATTAGAATAAATAATGTATTCGGACTATGTAGATATAAAAATAACTTCATTCAATAAGTTTCTCTTCATTATTATCTTATACTTACAATGATATCTAAGATCTAATTGGTATGAAGGAAGACTATTTTTTATCCCCTTTATAACTAGTACTCCCACTTCTCCAATTTCCAGGAACTCATCCATCACACTTTCTTATGTATTTTCATATGGTTCTGAGAGCTACCTTATGTAGTTCTCCTATTTTTGTTTTATATTTGACTACTGTTATTTATACATAAGAAATTTAAAAAAATTATATATCATGGAATATGTGATAGATTTAGAAACTTAATCCTATAGAATTATATTCATTATAATTATATCCACCTGTGTTTTTACACATCATCATGGAGAGATTTTACACCATGTGACATATGAAAAAACTCTACATTGAATTGTTTCATATTATATTTTATAATACCATGTACATGCATATATTATGAATTGATATAAATAAGCCAATAGATATAACATAGTAAATATTATTACATAAAACATGGGTTACAACTTTAAGTCTTTCTTAGAGTAATAATTTTATCTTAGTGTTAACTAGAAATAACACTGAACATCTATTTTACATATGTTATCATATTATTTGACATGAACACCATGGTGAACTCACTAACCACTTTTAGACACATGAATTGTTTCAATTATTAATAAAAACAAAGTTTCTTATGGCTTTATCAAAATGAATATTCCAGGATCATTTGGTTTCTTCAATCCATAAATGGATCTCTGTAATGTTCACACCTTATTAGCTTTATTTGGTGTCACTAACCCTTATGGTTGTGTCATATATAAATCATTTACAATATTCCCACAATGGAGGGTGTTCTTGAAATTTATTTTCCAAATTAAATAATTTTAAAAGTTTTCTATGTTAATTATAATAATAATCTATTTTAGCATAATAACTGGTAAAAGTTTCATCATATACTATACCAATACATCATTTGAAACATTCAATATACAATCATGACTTATCAGTACCAAATTTACCTTCCATGTATGGTTTCTTCTTGAATAACCACTAATGGATTTATATTAACTGGAAAAAACCCCAAGGATCATAACTAGATTTTTTTACATGAACTAAAATTATGAAATTGCATGAACTTTTCACTATTAGGTTGTTTCTATTTACTTCTTCCTTGTGGGATTCATTATTCTTAATGAATAATATATCACCTAATTTGGAAAATATAAATCCATCTCATAGGTTTTTTTACATTATTTTGTGGTATGTTTCACTAGAAAAATTCCACCCACTAATTCTTGTGAAGTTTAGTATTTACATTCCAACTCATGTACGTCTTGAGACATGAATTAATTAATATCTTGATTATTCACATTATTTAAAAAGATAAAATTCTTCCCTATGATCAATATTTCTAATCACTTGACTAAAGACTTTCTATATTAGGGATAGTTATATCCTCAGTATCGTTTTGGATGAATAAAAGAAATGTGCTTAGTATTTTATTGATGTAGGTTATTTTCTAAGATTTATTTTGAAACAAAAATCATAAAAACACGTGAAGCTATGATATAATGATTTTCTTTAATATTGTAACTTTTATGATATCCATTAGTTTATATAGTAATAATATGGTTAATTATAAATTCTCATATTTTAGAAACATGTCTCGAAAGGAATTGGGGATTAATTTAAATACACATAAGACTCATCATCGATCCTCTTTTTTCACAATAATCTATATGATTTATATGAGGTGATGTGAGTTTAGGAATAGATCCACTCGACATTTAAATGATAAATGATTACTTGGTTAAGATATTTTCTAATTATCCCACCCATCAGATCTTATATCTTAAAATAAGTATATTAATTATTTCACATTACACTCTTATATTTTCTTAAAGAGATCTCATGAAGCATATGAATTTTTCTCTAGCTTATACTCAAAATATTTCACATGTATCTTTATAAAAAAATATAGATTCTTTGTGTCTTTATTAACATTAATATTCAAAGGTTTATTTGTCTTAAAACTTAATAAGTATGTAAAAATACCTAATATTTTTATCTAAAAAGATTTTAAACAATATTTTGGCTGTAATTCTAAGTATTACTTTTAGTTTTACCTGACTAAGAATTATGTTTCCACAAATAGGTATTAGTTTGGAATTTTATTTTATATTCATCATTAATTTATAATATTGTACATTTGTGATTAAATTATTATTATACTATTAATTATGATATAATATAACAATATTCATTTTAAATATGAACTAATTCCTTATTATTTATTGAAATAAACACTGAGATATATTTCTGGTAGAACTCAATACAAAAAAATTGCATTAAAATAATAAATCCACTTGGTAATGTGATATTGTGATCTTGTATTACCATAATTCATTTTTTACATAGAAATTTAACCTTACTTCATATTATATTTTTACACTCCCTTGGTTCATTTATTTGTATACAAATAGATGAGTTGCATTGTGTATTTTTTACCTAATAAGTAAAATAGAAATATTTCATGCAATGATTAATATACTTGACGTATAAACTTCTACATAATTCTTCTTTAATTAATTATAGTTCCTCTTTTAGTGACCTTTCTTACTACATGTGAAGTAAATATCCTCAAATTAATTTCTCCCTCTAAATATTTTCCCTCTTTAGAAGACATTAAAAATAACCATTGAATTTGTACTTTTAATAGTATTTTAAACTTTTTCTCTCACTTCAATCATCATTAGGAGTAAGGAACAATATTCCCACCAATACATATTATCTTAGTAAATCATAGTTAAAATATTCCTGAGAAGCTTCTCTATATTATTCATTTTGTAATTCTTAATGAATATGGAGTTTTTTATGACAAGGATGATAATATAAGATTGATGGATAATAAAATATCTATATAAAATGTTTACTTTGTTGATTTTATCAATTTACTTTAATATATTCAATAAAATATCACTAAATAAGTATACATATTATATTTTATACATGTATAGTTTAGTTAACATCTCATTTATCTGTAGATTCTCTTTCTCATTTTCATGTTCTTAGAGATGAGTTATTATAGTGTATGAATCTATGAATTTATGTTTTATATTCATATATACAGGAATATATGCTAAAATTAAAAATAAAAACTTAAAGAATCATATATGTATATCTTATAGGAATACTTTTTCACCTTCCCTTTCATGCTAATATAGCTGATTGGGAATAAGGGATTTTAAAAAGAGTATAAATTTTCTTATATTAGTGAAGCTAACAAGATCATGTACCACTATTATAAATTTGTGATGGTGAGGAATCTTTCATTGTCCCAAAATGATCATATTATTCTCATATTGATGTTTACCATTTTCAAAATCATATAAATTTATTTTTTAGAACTTTTTCTTGATTACTAATTCTGAAAAAATAAATTGATTTTATTAGTCTCTCACTATTTTATAAAATCTCAAGATCTCACACCATTGGATTTAAAATATCTTATCTATTAGATATTTTAGTTGAAATTAATCATATTCCATTTAAAATAATCTATATGAGGTCCTAAAATATAATTCAAATATATTTAGGAAGTCTTTTCTTATGAATTGAAATAACATGGACTTCCCAATCCTAAAATCTGAAACTTGTATTTACATAATACTTGCCTCTATATTACACCAAAAAATTATATATAAATATAATTTTAATGTTATCTAGATTGTTTTAACCCAATACAATCATTGAAAGTCTTCAATAATTGAAAGCACCTCATCGAGGGATAGACAAGTACTTTAAAGTATGGTTTCATTCTAACCCAGGTTTTGGAAAGTGTTTATAGAATTAATATTTTCATTGAGGGATATTTTTAACTTATAAGTAAATATTATTTATCTTATTCCTCACATTATTGTTAATACTATATGGATTTTACATTATTAATTAATCGTGTCTAATAAAATAATTTATGGATAATAATTTTTTTATTTCAACATATAATACTTTTTAATTTATTTAATTTATATGATTACATTTATTCAATAAAATATTTCATTCATCTCATAAATAAATTAATAACCATGTATTGATAAATAAAATAAACTTTTGATATGATCATGATCTTTTATCTACTAGTTAGTATATCGATCGTAGATAAACCAACCTTGATCGTTTAGGAAATAACACATTGAGCCCATGTTCGGCTCAAGTTGTAGCATTCCTCTATTATCTTATGAATCTCCTAAATAGGTTTCACCTTAGCTCATATCCTAAAACATTACTTCTCACTAAGAGGACCATCCTTTGAAAATATTTTCTCACTCACAGGTGATGGGTATAAAGGGTTTAGATTTATATAAAATAAGCCTTTTATACACAGGTTCTTACATATTAAAAGGGTAAGGGATGATTCTCATATAATAATATTTTGTTTAATAATAAATATCATATAAAATCATGCAAAAAATAATTAAATTTAATAAACCTGATATATGCATAGGTCGGTCAAGCTCCTGATCATTCATAACATGCAATCACTATGCATTTAGACTTGTAAGAATTCAATTCAATTCATTATAATTAAGATAAAGTTACTAGAATTAATAAATTAATATAATAATTAATTTATTGATTCTTTATCTTAATATTTTGCCTTGAAAATACTTATGATATAATAAGATATTAATTCTACATTATTTTAAATAAATTAAATAAAATTAATTTGTTTATTTTTTAAAATAATTATGTACACAAGGTGTACTAATAAGGCAATTCCCTATGTAACATTATTCACCGAATTATATGCATTACTAGAATTTAATATATGCATGTTTTGTACTATATAGGTGACACAAAATGTACATTATACTTAAAATTAAATCCATTTCAGGAATTTAATACTTGCACAGTGTGTTCTATCACACAACGCGTCATGTGACTTATATAGTGTATGGTCCTTATAGCCTTTAGTGTACTTACATGACATGTATCCCCACATATAGTTTCATGATATATATAGTGTTTAATTCTATGAGTCAATTATAGTTGTCTGCATGGGGTGTATGAAAACAATACATGCCAAGAATATAAATAGTGTGTACTATTGGCAGTATGTGTAAAGTACACAACATGTAAAACTACCATTACACGCCATATAATTGTATAATTTACATAGATAATAATTATTTATCACTTATATATACACAACACACTGCAAAACACTTGGTGTGTACTTAGTTTAGAATTAAACCTATCACACAATGTCCATAGTTGGCTACACATCATGTAGTGTATGCCTCACTTTAATTATCTGTGTCATTACCCATATTACATGCCAATCTCGATGTGGAATCTTCATGATTTTTCGCATGTTACACAATGTGTATAGCTAGCTACCCACTATGTAACCCACTTATACCCACCTATATGACACGTATAAAGTCTTAGCATGTATCTTTCATGGGTTATCACATGTTTCAAAGTATGTAAAACCATATACACACCAGGTAATTCATGTTTAGCGACATTGTTTGGTTGTCAGTATATATGTGGTGTGTAATGATTCCATGTAGTTGACCACATTGTATACCATGATTTACAAGTTTTCCAAACCATGTGGATTTACATGGAATATACACTATATACACATCATATAATTCCTATCCAACAATGTGTTGCGCTTGTGTTTAATATGCTGCGTGTAATGATGCCACATATCCATCTCTATAGTGTGTCATGATTAACATGACTCGCACCTTGTGAGGATTACCACTAATACATGATGTTCAATTTTTCATTACACTCTTTATATCTATTTCATGAATCTAAGAGCTTTGGAATATATTAATGTCATCTACAAGCATTATTTATGTGGTTTTGACATGTTAATGGTCATGAAAACTAAATAATCATGTTAACTTGATTGTTGGATTAATAATAGAATTAAAAATATGAAAACTAAAAAAACATAGAATTTGATCAAAATAATTATAAATTATTATAAATTATAACTTGACTACTTTTATACCACTAGAAAGTTATAGGGTGTAGTGGAAGTGGTGGAGTAATGCCTCATTTTGGTCATTCATAAATTTCAATGGATAAATATGAAAACCTTCATGATTGCAACCCGAAAATCTCCTAAACATGAACTTTCACATTTAATTTATAATTAATTTAAAGAGATAACTAATTTTAAAATGATACTACTTCTTGATTAATCATGATATTACTCTTTTCATGTCATTTTAGTTTTAAAGAATCCAAGTTTGGATTCTTTTATTTGTATGCACACATACTCCATGAATCTCCAAACAATTCTCTTGGTATTTTGGGAATTAGGATAGAGGAACCAAGTGATTAATTTTGTTTGATGTTGATCGCAATGAGAGGGTTCTCTTGATCTCTCTTGTTTTTTAAAGGTATGGAGGAAGATATTCACTCGAGGGATTGAGAGTATTTCTTGAAAGATTTTCCATTGTGTACAACCACATTTATTCTTTAAAATCATATATGTTTGAATATATACTTAGGGTTAATATTTGATAATTTTTCAATCCACCTTTATCAAATATTCATTCTATGTAATTCCCATTTAAAATAATAATAATATTATTATTATTATTAATTCCCATGAACTTCGCATACATAAATATAATTTTTTAAACAGATAAACTAATATTTATTTAAATGTTATTAAATAAAAAATTACATTTTCATATGACCCTTAACTCAACCCGTCAATACTCCTTGGAATTTATCATCTCTTGAATAATAAAATATATAAATAAAAAATTATATTACTTTTTCAATAAATAAATTAATATTATATTCACTAAAATCGTGAATAAATATTTATTTTATTATTCTTGTAACTAAAAAATATATTTATAATAATATATTGACTAAATAGATGAATAAATATTTATTTATTAAATTCTTTATGAATAATAAAAAAGACGAAAATTTAAACTCAGATATTCTAAACTCAAATATATAGTGATTGAATATTTATATGATGAATATTAATTGAATAATTATTAAACTAAAATTATAGAAATATATTTATTCTTAGTATTAAATTATGTAGAATTTAATGAGATGATGGATACACTTAGTGTGTGACCCGTAATGACACTTTCTCAGTTGCATTAGGTGAACTTACCAAAGTTCCATGATCAGTATCTAACGTATGGAGAAATAAATTAATTTCATAACAACAATAACCATCCAATGAGTGATACTATGTAATATAATCTCTTTTCTATGTTATCTCATCAAAAAGAATGTATATTTGTATCACTATACTATATAAATGATTTATCTTTCTTTGACTTACTAAAATGAACGCATTGATGAACTACCATGACCATGGATTTAATCAAACTATTCAATTTCAATCAAGTGGATAAATATATTTTCTTCCACTATCTCAAGAGGGATAAATAATTTCTTCACCTTTTCAATTATTCTCATATCACTTATGACACACCCAACATATAGTACCTATCTATGAGAATATGTTATCATAATTTTCATCCATACATCAAATTACAAGATTCATGATATAAATTAATAATAATAGTTATTCTAAAGAACAATACACATATTCACAGATAGAAATATCCAATTAACCATAAAATATGTGGAATTCATGTTGGAGGATATGTCCTCATAACCTTCTAGGATGGTGATTAACAAGTGATAACTTCATGAGAAGAAGTCTTAATGACCTATAAGCCTCCAACACCAGATATCCAAAAATAATATTTGTCCCCTATGATAAATGTTATCTAGAACATATTATATTTGTTTAAAAATATTGGCATAAAAACTCTTGTTTCTCATTATAAAAGGGAACTACTAGAACCAATCGATGTGAAGAATACTCTAATAACATTATCATATTATTGTTGTTTAGTCTCGTGATATGAGTACATGCATAGACAAGGATATCATTAAAAAAAACTGTGTTATCCTGGTGGTCTCTAGTTAGTCTTTTACGCACATAATATATATAAATATTAGTGTGCATTATGTTCTTCTAGTTTTCATTATAGATTCATATAGGTGATATAAGGTAAGAGGATTATGTCACTGTGAATCTGTGGGACCGATGTCATGTTATATTAGAGGATCATAAAGTGTTTTATTATTATTATTTTTTATTTTTTGGTGTATCTTGATCATCATAAGGCTGATCTATATTATATATAAAATGATACAATGTTTTTAATTATTTATATTTTTTATGATGCTTAGTATATGTGATGGTTAATGGAGGCGACTTACTGATTTCACATGGAAACTAATATTTTATTTATTTATTATTATTATATGTTTTATTTTACTAAAGGAATAGTCTTCACAATGATGATTTTATATCCTCTCTACTAGTCAATAGCTTTTTGTGTATAGGGAAGAACACATTTATGGGTTTTATAGGATCATATCATGTCTAACTTAGTATAAGAAACCCATTTGAATTCCTAATCTATCATCACTGAATCAGTATTAAATAAGGAACATAGAACTAAACAAAAAAAAAATTTAACATAGATATCTTCTTTAATGACTCGTATTTTTCATGAATTATTTTTTAATATTTTATGGATTAATTTTGAGACCAGTCACTGAGACAGTGTGAAATTTTGAGCCCTGATGTGCTTGGGATAAATTTTTGAAATATATAAAATATATTAAATAGCACGCCTGCACATTTTTCTTGAAAAATTTAAATAACTCTTAAATGGAGACCTAGATCAAAAATATAAAGGAATCATTGAGTTCAGAATGTGGGTTTTACCCTAGGTGTGACACAATCATGGTCAGTATGGGTCATTTGTGAAAAAATCATCACAGGCATGGAAATGAATAAAATTATTAAATAAAATTATTTTAATTCATTTTTTGATGCAGTGGTCAATAATATTAAAATAGATTTTTATGATAGAATTATAGGGTTAGTTGTATAACCCTAGAGACGTTGGATAAACCATATAAAGATCGTTGGATAACTCTATCAGGCGATCAATGACCGAACTGTGAATCGATGATCGACACTCAATTGATTCGCAGGATCTTTCCAACAATCATGGTGTGGATCTGTTCTTCATCAGTGATTGAACTGAATCAAGTTAGGGTGTTTTTTATCTAATTCTTCCCCATTATTTATTTTTGAAATGAACATGAATAAATCAATGAATATATTGAGCCACGGTTCGATCATTATGTGGTATGGGTTATTTAATGTAATTTGATGGGAGATTATCTTTATGATTTTGATTATTTAGATTGTTTTTTTAATGTGAATGAACCAATATTGACATGAAAAAAGATCAAGGTCCCTTCCTCTTGATTGGTTTTTTATTTTATCCCATAGTTCTTTCTTTATTGCGTACATTCTTCTTTTGGCCCCCGACTTGAAAAATCTCGATCAATCGATCATTGTGCACCCATTTCTCGGCGCAATGATTTGAAATTATAGATATCGAATCATAACCACATGAAGGTGGTGTGATGATGGAATCATAAATGAACTAGTTGGATTTTGATACCCCATTTTTATTTCTTAGGCATGCAGTGAATAATGAATAATGATCTATTTTCCCAGTGTATTTGATGGTTGGAACAAGTTCCTCATCAATGGTGAGGCTTGGAAGGGTTGGGATCTCAGATCTTGTGGAGGAATGATCACTGGATTGAATTTTGGAGGTGATGAATCAAATTATGAATCAGAATGGGATTTATGTAAAATCTCACATAACACGATGTGTAAACCAGATCTACACACAGTGTGGGCCCCCCTATGTGATGGTTGGGGTTTCCAAATGAAGTTAAATATCACATGGTGTTTGAACCCTATTACACAACATGTGGTCCCTCCTGTGAGACTAAGCATGTACCTCAAGGGTACATGGACATGAGGTGGAGTACACGGGTTGGAGCATTTCTTGTACACCCCTACACGGACATGGGTTGGAACAAGTACATAGGCTAATTTTTGTACTATTAAATGGACATAGGTACATGGTATGAATTCATGTACTGGAAAATTGGTAGACTACATGGGAAACCTACATGTTGTGTACTTCTACACGGACATGGGTTGATGACATAAGCCATTTACATGGGTAGGACCAAGGGTCAAGGTATATGGTGTGTAGCACTTCTACACTTTGTTAACTATTTCATCGAGGTATTGAACCTCTTTCCCTCAGTTACTTGGACATGTTTTATTTGGGTTCATTCCCCTTACTTTCCCTAAAGGTTGGTATGGAATTGTTTCTTACTTCTAGGAAAATGACCCCTTTAGCATGACTTCTTAGATAGAGAAATTGGCGTACCACCATGAGGTCCAGAGTAAGATACTTTATTCATCTTCATTCCTGTGGTGGAGTTCTTAGTATCGTCATGACCAATAGTACGCACGAGTCGATCCAATACTTATTGGATTAATCTAGATTGAGTTTTTCATTATCTCCCCACGGACTTATAAGTGATCCTCATTTTTGTATCATATTCTCTTCATACTATTAGAATGTTCTTCTAATGATGAGACCTAATGAGAAGAACCACTTGGATGGAGGTCATTAGTGCTATCAATATCAGGATTTTGTTCTTTCAGATGAGTGCCTTATGGAATCTTCAATATGGAAATCCTAGGCTAATATACTATGGTTGTGACTAACCTTTAGATGGTGTGTATTTGTAGAGTATATCTGGATATTATTTTTATATGTGTTGTAGATATATACCTCTGTATATTTGAATTCATATCCTTTTTTTTATTCTTTGAGGTTTTAATGTGTTCTACTGAGTATTATTATACTCACCCATTCGCGATTTTTTCCCACACATGTCATATCTTGAAAACATTATCGACCTTTTGATAGATTCCTAGACGGTCCAGGACAAGACGATGCTTACTGAGACCAAACAAATTAAGTTATGTTCCTACATCTTTCATATAGCAGTCCCTTTACTTTCAATTTGGACATTCATTTTATACTCTTTTGGTGGGATTGTATTTGGCCCCTTTTACTTTCCATTACTTCATTTTGTACTCTGGTTGTGGGATTTAGATGTATTCATGCATGTTTGTTCAGTATTTTTTTACATTTCATCATTGTATAGGCTTGGAGATGTGTGTATGTGTACAGGTACTTTGGATAAGGCCTCCCATGTTAGTGATATACCTTAGGGAGTCACGTCACAATCCCTAATGGGATGGTTCATGACATTGTGATATCAGAGTGGTCAGTTACACTTTAGGACTGACACACTATGATATTGGTTTGAGGAAATAGTGTTAGGTGTTTCAAGTTTGACATTCTGACCAGGGACACTAGTGTTGTTGTGACAACCAATGTATCCATAAACTAGGAATCTGATCACCTTTTCTTGTCTCTATAAATTATGACATTGATTTCATGGAAAAATAGTGGTACATGAATCATATAGGAATGGGTTGTAGTTTTCATGTCCTTCTTGAGTTAGTTATCCATATGTACTCATTGATCGCGATATCTCTTATTTAGTTTTAGGATTCCTCCATGTTATATACCATCTAGGATTCAACATGATCATCATGAGGATGATCCCCTCAGTGATGATGCATTAATATATGGACCAGTTCTAGATGTTTTACCTCCATGTGGTGCACCAACTATACAACCACCTGTGGAGTAGCTTGTGGTACCCACTCTACAAGAAGATGACATGCACATGCAGAGTGTGCTTCATGATTTTCAGAGATAGAGACCCCTCAGGTTTTGATCTGAGCCCGATCTATGGGTGGATTAGGAATATCTTGAGGTGGTGACCCATGTTTTTCATCTGGCAGGATGCCAGTAGAGAATATAGTGGTCCTAGTGGTTATCTTTCTTCATGGATCAGCATGGTGCTAGTGGGGTTTAGTTACCCAGTCATATGACGAGGTGACTTTACTATAGTCATAGTTTGAGAATCTCTTCAGCGAGGGGTTCTCTCTAGCTATGTTGAGGGTTGTACGTATCCAGGAAATTATGTAGCTCCATTAGGTCAGCACAACAGTGGCTCATTATTCATAAAGGTTTTCTAACCTCTCCATGTACTCGATGGATATGGTTCATAACTAGTTCGTTAGGTCTCAGACCTTTGAGCGAGGTTTTCATAGAGACACTTGATACAGTGTTATCCCTCTATTAATTCCTACCTATTTTGGGGTGCTAGAGAGATCCTTGGTGATAGAGAGTTTCTTGGCTGAGTAGATACATCCAGTGGTTGCCGGTAGAGGTCAATCAGTAACATATAATTTGGAAGAAGGGAGTCAACGTCAGTCCAAGGTTCCAAGACATGTCATAAATTTTAGTATGAGGTCTTAGGATGGAGGATCTATGGTTAAAGACTCATAGTATGGGTCCAATCAGTCCATATAGAGGTAGTTTTATTCATGTGATGGCAGGTGACATCTTTAATGAGCTTGTCTGACCCGCCATATAGCTGACATAGAGACCATAGACGGTCCACTGAGGTGGAGGCAGTGCAGGAGAAGGAAAGTCCACAGAGAGGAAGATATGGAAGAGGATATGGGAGAGATGTAAGAGGTGGTTGACACTTTTACTTATTACCACCACCACCCCTATGTGGTCCACTCTAGGCTTAGGGAGATTGAGGACAAGGGAAGGGATAGCTATAGGTAGTCGAATCTTACAACCCAGAGGCTCTGGGAAGGATTAAAGCTATGATAAGTGTATTTTCTACCTTATCTAAAGTACTTATATACATAGGTTCTTTTCATTCCATTCTCTCCACATATTTTTTCAAGACATATATATTATATTAAATCTATTTTCTCAACCCTTGCACTTGAAGTCTCCTAATGGAGATGATTCAGTGATCACACACTTGTGGGGATAGTGTGACTTGACTCTTAGAGGTGAGAGTTTTTGTTTGGGTCTAATGGTAGTATAATCAAGGACTTATGATTCCATTCTTGGTATGGAGTGATTATCTATAGTTCATGACCATATTGACTATTTTAGGCAAAGGGTGTGGTGTGTCTATAGTGATGGAACCAGGTTCTCCTTTATTAGTTAAAAGGAAACTCAGGCAATGCAATATGTATGAATAAATGGGAGGGTGAAGCTAATTACTCATCAGTTGGCTAGAACAACACTTGGTGTAGTGGATGTAATGGGTTTCCAGTTTCTTGTAGTGGTGGTAGAGAAAGGGGACGTCTTCCCATAAGATGTTCTAGGTTTACCGCCCACCGAAAGATAGAATTATGAACTGATCGTCACCCTAGTAAAACACCGATATATGTACCAACATATCATATGGATCCTGTAGAGATTCGTGATATGAGGGTGCAGTTGGAGGACTTGTAGAGGAATGCCTTTTTTATACCCATCGTTTCACCCTGGGTGGCCCCAGTTTGGTTTACCAAAAAGGAATATGGGAGCTTGAGGTTGTGTGTGGACTACCGACACTTGAATCAGGTGATTGTGAGGAAAATGTATCTAATTCCGAGGATAGAAGACATATTTTATCAGTTGATAGGGGATCAATGGTTCTCAAAGGTCGATCTCAGATTAGGTTATCACCACCTATGAGTGTGGGATAGGAATATACTAAAGCTGATATTCATATATCACTACGGCCACTATGAGTACTTAGTAAATCCCTATTCATGATGAATTCCCCGACATTATCATTTGGAATCATGAACCATGTCTTCCAGCCCATCTTATATTGGTTCATGGTAGTCTTCATTGAAGATATCCTTGTGTACTCTATGTCTAAGGAGGATCACGTGATACACTTGAATATGGTTCTTAGCGTACTATGAGAGAACCAGTTTTATGGAAAGCTCTCAAAGTTCTAGTCCTGGATACAAGTGGTACACTTTCTAAGACATGTGTTGGGAAAAATCCCTAAAGTAATCCTCTTGGTGTTTTGGGGGTGATTATGTTTGCTGAAAAATCCAAATGACTGCAAATTTATTTCTTTGTGGTTGCCAAAGAAGATATTTAAGTGGTGCAATTTCCTATTTTTTACCAAATATATTAGCCTCAAAATCAAGAGTTTGTTATTTTTGAAGTGGAAGGTTTTATGCAAAGGAGTCAGCATAATGAATTTCACAGAATGCAAAGTAGGTACATATAATGAACATGAAAATCGAAAAAGGGTGATTTCCTCGTAGCAGTGTTATGTGGACCGTGAAGGGAGCTATGTGAACCGCATAGTAAAAATAGCTCATAGGAGGATAGTGATTCATGAGAGGATCATCATTTCATGGTAGTTTTTTATTTTTTGGTTTTAGGTAGTGATTATAGCTACTAAAAAAGGTTTTCGTCCAAGGAAGACATCAGTCTCTGCAAAGGATAATACACTATGCGAACCACATAGCACAGTTTGTGGTGAAGGCTGTACCACATCAAAGTTATAGGTAATTTGGATTAGATGGTTTTTTGGATCTATTTTCTTATAAAAATACCCTTAATCATATCATTAGGTAAACCAAATTTCATTATAAAATATCATTTCTCTGTGAAGAATTTGGAAAAGTCTGACATAGTTTACGAGGGAGGATTTCACGAAGGGTGAATTAGTTTGTGGGAAAATTCCATAAAATTAATTTGTGGGTCTGTGAAACCAATAAAGGAAAAGGGACCATGTATAATAGGAATTTCATGGAAGAAAAATGAGTCTATGGAAGAAGAGGCATTCCTCGGAAGAAAGGGGAGTTCGTGGAATGAAAGGTGATCCGTGGAAGAGGAGATGTTCTGCGGAAGAAGAGTCAATCCACAGAATCCGGGGTGGTCTGAAATGAAGAGGTGGTCCATAAAGCACTCACACCATGTGGTGAAATTAATTTAATGAAAGACTCCATTCAATTCATATAGTATTAAAAGAAGTTTTCAATGTCACTAAAACAATTCTCTAAATTAATTTCCACAAACTACCAGTACACAGAAAAGTGTATTTCATCTATGGGAGAAAATAGAACATCAAAAGATCATATACTAAAAATTTATGATGCATTAATTTATGAAAATAAAGGGACTTAAATGTCCATAAACTATATGTGGATCCCTTCCAAGACATAGAGAAAAGAATGAGGAAGATGATGATCCTTTCCACCGACAGTGATCCAGAGAAAGAGACTCTGGGAGTGACACATAGGATAGCAGTGAGCTGACACTAAAAATTGTAAATAATGGGATCCTAGGAATAGAAGTTATCTATCCCAAATCTTGTAATTTGAAAGTGATCCTCAGTTTCTTTGGTATATCTTCACATCGTCACTGTATTATCTTTGGATGTAGCCCAGGGATGGCGAACCAAGTAAAATTATTTTGTCTCGTGCATGATTCCAATTATGTGAATACATTGTTATAGTAAAGGGAGAGAAGAATTCTTTTTTTAGATGAAACAAGATCTGAAGGGGCAGTTGTTTTAATCTTTCATACTCTGATTCACCCCCCCCCCCCCCAGGGTATTTAACCAAATTTGGATAACAATTGGTATTAGAGATAGAAGTGGAAAGTTATTGGTTCTCTATCAATATAATAAATGGAGGTTTTAAATTACAAATAGATTCCAATATTTAATGGAAATAATTTTCAATTATTGAATAATTGGATGTAGATATACTTCCAATCACTAGGAATGTGTGTCTTTACACCAGAGATGCATGGAATTTCCGCCAATATCGACAGTGGTTCTTTATCCGAAGCTGAACGAAGGGAATTGGATACTGACAATAAATGATTTAATGCTTTACGGGGATCCCAATCTAATTACATAAATATAGAGGTGATTTCAAGTAATTAATAACATAAAATGTGTGAAAAGTTGTTGAATATTTATGAGGGAGACTCAAAATTGAGAGAAGCAAAGCTACAGGTTCTATGAAACAAGTATGAGGATCTCATAATGCACCCTAAATAGTCTGTTGATACATTATTTGATCAGTTAAATGTTTTTATGGAATACATGTGTTCCTTATGATAAATTATTGAAGATATAAATATCATTAAGTGTATCTTGATAAAAATGACACCTCGGTTAAATTCTAATGTTTATATATTGGAAGATAATAATCCAAAGTAGCTAACATTGGATAGCTTGCACAATACTCTTGTTGCATATAGGATGAGAAATGTTTATAATTTTTCTATGGGAAAAATTAATTCCAAATAAGTATAATTCAAGGCCATAAAGAATCCCACTATTGAATATGGTATGAAGAAGAAGAGACGAATAAGGTAATGTCATTTCTTTCCAAAAATCTATAAATAGGAAAAAAAATTCAAAGGGAAACTTCCAATTGGATGCTTTTGATGTGGAAATGTTGGAAATATTAAAGCAAGGTTACCCAAGTAGTTTCTAGAAGATGATGAGAATGAAGTTGAAATTCCCGTGAAGAATTATTCATCCAACATGAAATGTAAGAAAAATTTTATGAACCTTTTCTTCAAAAGAAAGAATATTTTTTTAAAATAAGATGATAGTTTGGAAGAATATCAGGTAGAGGATCTAGATGAATGAAAGGATCATAATATAGATTCTATGATAGAAATTTTAGGAAATTCTCAAACAATGTAAGAAAGCGATAGTGATGAAAGAGAAGTTGAAGGAATATTTGACCGTCAGGTTGAATTAGAAGTTGTACTTGAGGAAATAGATGTTTAGATATATAAAAAGAAGAAATCAAACAAAGTGGTTCATGATTCCTAACTTTATATGTATAATAAGGAAGAAGATATGTCTAATCTGAATTATGAAATTGAAAAACTAAAGTCTTAAATTCCAAACAGAATAGAAAAGATCGGTGAGTACAAGATCATAATTGAAGAACATAAAAGAGAAATTGAAATGGTGACTAGCACATGAAAAGATCAAATCAAATGTATCAAATATCTTAAAGATTAATTTTTCAGTATATAAATAAAAATGGAATATTGGGAGAAACTCTTGATTCTGATAGAGCAGGATACAGAGGAAATAGAACAGGAAAAAGTAGAATTCAAAGTTCTATTGAAGCATACAAAAGAGTTTTAGGAAAGTAAAAATATTGATCAGAATGATAAAACTAGTATGGGGCTTGATTATAAACAGAATATAGTAATGGTTGTAGATAGACCATGGGATCCCACTCCAAGGTTGAAAATTTATTTGTGTGTGAATCGTAATTAGGATATCCATATAACCCAAGGGAGAATGAGTAGTGCAGTATTTCCACACATGAATTCACCCTAAATTAGATGATATTATCATGGAAATATGGGACACTCACAAAATGTATGTTCTATATCCAAGAGGTGTCGAAAGAAACAAGACCAAAAGAGGAATTCATACATAACTCAATTTTCCAAAAGATCATTTTATGGTAACTATTTCAGGTGTGGAGGATTCCGACACATGGAAAGATACTATTAATATACAATACAGATAAATGTGTCAAAGTATAATGATTTTGTTCCTACGAAACAATTCAATGCATCATCAAATGAGTTGAAAATGAAAGATTGGTTTGCATCATTGTATGATGAAGACGGTCCATCATACTTCGAGGAAGATCAATATCATCAATCTGTAATGGGTATGAATTCAAAAAATATGTATCAAAAATAATACAGATTAATAAGAAGTGGTGGTAGAGATTACCTTTAAATCATCAGATCACACTGGAATATGGATCATTGATACTGGGTGCACCATGCATATGATAGGAAATAAATATCTAGTGACTGGAATCATGTATGATAAAGAAGGAATCTTAATATTTGGTAATGATAAAGGATTGAAAATTATTGGCTCTAGAAAAGAAAAATTTGGGGGGAAAGACATGAGATGTGAAGATGTCTTAGTTGTTGAAGGTCTCAGTCAAAACAAGTTTAGTTTTAGTCAACTATGTGACTCAAGAAATGTCATAATATTTTTAAATAAATTCTGTGTCATTAAGGAAAAATACAGCGTAGTTGTTTTGTAGTGAAATCTTACAAAAGGGAATCTATACATTGTAAGTGGAGAATGAGATGTGTGTTTTCTATCCAAGGAAGAAGAAAACAAGTTATGGATTAAATGTATTGGTCACTTGATCCAATAAAACTTGTAATATCTTGTTAAATATAATGATTCTTGAGACCTCCCAAGGATACCATGTGATCATACTCATACATGTGATGCTTGTCAACAATGGAATATCATTCGAAAGACATATAAGGAAAAGTATCAAAGGTCAAAAAAATTACTTGTGTTGGTGAATATTAATGTATGCAGACCAATTTCACCAAGAGATATTGATAGGAGGAGATATTATTATCTCTTCATTGATGATTTTATCAGAATGGTATGAGTGTCCATCTTCACTCGAAAATATGAGGTGTTCAGTTTCATAAAAATTTATCAAAGAGAAGTAGAGAAGATATTGTGTCAATCAATCTGGAATATCCAAATAGATAATGGAATAGAGTTCACAAATATCTAAGTGGGGGATTATCTTAAGATACATGGGATAAGGCACCATGTTTTAGTAGTAAGAACTCCATAGAAAAATGGATTATTTGAGAAAAGAATTTAAATTATCAAAAACATGGCAAGAATAATTCTCATTGAGAAAGACCTTCCAGAAGAGTTTTGGAAATAAGTGGTGATGAAATCATTCCACACATCAAATAGAGATTTATTATGTCCAAAATAATATAAGACTCTATATTATCTACGGTATGGAAATAATTTAATGATGAAGTAATTTTGAGTCTTCATAAGTAAGTGTTTCATTCCCAATATGTAGAAACATAGGAAGTTTGAATCTCGTGGAGATGAAGGGATATTTATTAGCTAATAAAAGAAAATAAAAGCACGTAAATTATTAAATAAGAATCTAGGAAAGGTATTTGAAGTCCATGATGTAACTATAGTAGAGAATGAGTAGAATCTTAAAAATATACATGATCAGTATCAGGAGGATGGTGATGAAGAGATAATCAGATCGGTGGATTTTCTCATTCTAGATGCTGATTGAGAAGAATATTCAGATAACGAAATGGATGATCACAATTCAGTATCTACACAATGACTTAAGAGAAGAGAAAAAATTGATAGACAAAACATAATCAGTGATTATACAGTGCTAGTGCAGACAAGGAGGATGAGGACTCTACAGAAAAATAATCATACTTATTATAGTTAGAGCTTAAATGTTTTGATAAAGCAGTTGGAGATGATAATTGGGTTTAGTGTATGAAAGAATAGATTGACAAAATTAAGAAGAATTAGAAATAAGATATTATTTCATGGCCAATAGATAAGAATTTCATAGGTACAAAATGGGTCTTCTACAAAAAGATGGATGAATATGGCATAGTAATTCAAAAAAATCATGACTGGTGTGAAAGGGTTCTCCCGGATAGAGGGTACCAATGTTGATGAAACATTTGTAGTTATTACAAGGATAGACACTGCCAGATTATTCATGCCCATAGTAGTGGAAATAAAGTTAAATTTTTTCTAGATTAATGTAAAGTCATCATTTTTTAATGGGGTTCTCAAATAAGATGTTTATATGGAGCATCCATATGGTTTTCTCATTCATGAAGATGATAATAGTGTTTTTTAGTTGAATAATGCCCTATGTGGCTTAAAGAAATCACCAAGAGCAAGGTATTCAAGGCTAGATTAGTTTTCAAAGAATCTTCATTTTCATCATGGTGGAGTTTATTGCAATCTTTATGTTAACAATGGTAGTAATGGATGGATGTTGGTGTTGGTTTATATCGATAACATAATATATGGTGGGTCAGATAAAGCTCAGTGAAAATAGTTTCACAAATTCATGAAAAGTGAATATGAAATGCCAATGATTAGTTAAGTAAAATTTTTCTTTAGTTTATAAGTGATATAAGGAAATAATTAATCACTAATTTCTCAATCTAAATATTCCATGACAGATTTGAGAATATTTGGAATGGATAATTCTAAATAGATGAAGACTCTGGTGGCTACCTAAATGATGCTATCAAGGGGTTATCAAGGCAATGAAGGTAATTTAATAGAATATAGGCAAATCATTGGAAATCTATTATATTTGATAGTGATAATACCTGATATTTTTTCCCATTTTTGAAGTATCACAGTATTAACAGAATCCACCTACTTGCAGTGAAAATAATAATTCTTTATATTGGGGACACGATGTATTTTGGTTTTTTATATAGTGAAAAATCATAGCAACAGTTATGGGCTATATAGAAGAAGATTGGGCCTGATCAGCTGATAATAGAAAATCAATGTTAGGTGGTGTATTGTATCTTGGTGGATTGTATATTAATTGGATAATAAAAAATAACATTTATTTTCATTGAGAACTGCATAAGTTGAGTATATTGCAGCTACTCAAGTGTGAACACAATTATTATGGATAAAGAAACAACTCGATGATATGGGAGTTTAAGTGAAGTCTCCAATTGGAATACATTTTGATAATTCAAGTTCTATAAATCTTAGAAAAAATATATTTCATCACTCAAAGAAAAATCACATTTAAATAAACTATCATTTTATCAAGGAGAATGTCGAGCAAGGGAGTCAGAAGTTGGAGTATGTGCCTAAATTACTACAGGTTTTGGACATTTTAACAAATTAATTACCCAAATAAGCATTTTAATGGAATCAACTTGCTCTTGGAGTCCAGTAGACTCCCCTTGCTTGAAAAATTATTGACGTGGGACCCCCTCTCCCATAGGTATGGTGTGGTTTTTCCTAATGGGTTGATATTTTTTCTTTACCCTATTCCAGACCAAAATGAAGTGACCTTTGGGTTTATTGACAAATGGAGAGAAACTGTGGCTATAAAATGGGATAAATATATTAATCAAGATAAAGGATAAGCTGATATGAGGAGTGGTGAATTAGGTGTATTTCTAAATCTGATAATACTGAAAGTGATCGATCAAAGGCTATATATCTCGACAGCTGAGGAACATGGTGAAATAAGAATATTGGTTTTAGAATTAAGTGATTCATTAATGAACTTTGAATATTACAATTGTTTCTCATGTCGAACATGGCTCATGTTGGCTTTTATCATGTGTTTTGTAAATCCATGATCACTATCTGAATCGCAAGAGGCTAATGGAGGTAGAAGATGGCAGAAGATTTAACGAGGTATAAACATGTGAAGAGATGTCAATAAAACAAAAGGGGGTATTTTTTGGAAAAAATATCTCAAGGAATATCTATATGTTTTTGGGGTGATTATCTTTGTTGAAAAAACCAGGTGACCATGAATTAATTTAGCTGATGTTTCCGAAGAAGATATTTAAGTTGGCACAGTTTCCTAGTGTTTTCCAAATTTTTATGCCTCAATTAAATATTTTTTTATTCTAGAAAAGGAAATTTTTTTATAAAGGAGTCTACATAATTCCCTTCTTATAATGCGATGGAGTTACACTGAACGACCATGAAAAATTGGCAAAGGATGATTTTTTCATAGCAATGTTATGTGGACCACAAAGGGTGCCACGTGGACCACATAGTGAAAATAGTTCACAGGATGACAGGGGTTCGTGGGAGGCTCATCAGTTCATGGTAGATGTGTCTTTTGCGGTTTGAGGTAGTGATTATGGCTACCATAAAGGGTTTTCATCCACAAAAGGCATCAACCACCTTAAAGGATAACGGGCTATTTGAACTGCATAACACAATTTGCAATGAAGTATGTACAGCATTTAAGTTTTAGATAATTTAAATTAACTGGTTTTTTGGATATATTTCATTATATAAATACCCCTAATCATATCATTATGTAGAGATAATTTCATTAGAAAATATCATTGCTCTGGGAAGAATTAGGTGAAGTCTGATGTAGTTTGTGATTGAGGATTCTGTGAAGGCTGAATTAGTTCGTGGGAACAATCCTATGAAAGGAGTTTGTGGAGATCTGAATTTCATAAAGGAAAAGGTACCTAATATCATAGTCAGTCTATGGAAGAAAAGGGTGTCCATGGAAGAAGAGTTGGTTCGTATAAGAAATGGTAGTCTGTGTAAGGAAATGTGGTCCATGAAATAATAGAGAGTCTATGGAAGAAGAATCGGTTTCTGGAAGCAGGGATGGGCTGCAGAAGAAGAGGTGGTTCACTAATAACTCATGCCATGTGGTGAAACATATTTTGTAGAGGACTCAAGGAAGTTCTCTAAGGATTAAGGGAAGTTCTCAAAGGCACTGAAATAGGTCACGAATGTAATTTCTGAAATCTAATAGTATGCAGAAAAGTGGATTTCATCTATTATTGAAAATTGAACTTCAATAGAGCATCTACTGAAAATTTACAATGCATTTATTCACACAAGTGAAGGGGATTACAAGTCCATAAACTGTGTGTTAATCCCTTCGAGATTAGTGAGAAAAGGAAGAGGAATATGATGATCCTTTCCACCAATAGTGATCTAGATAAAGAGACATAGAGAGTGGCTCTTGGGAATGTAGTGAGTTGACGCTAAAAATTTTAAAGGAAGTGATCCTGGGCATAGAAGTGATCTATCCGAAACCTTGTAATTTGGTAGTGATCCTTATTGTATTTGGTACATTGGTACATCATCGTAGTATGCTCCTTGTACATATCACAGTGAGGGTGAACTTAGTAAAATTTTTGTGTCTCATACATGATTTAAATTTTTTTCTTACATTTCTACAAGAAAAGGAGATAGGTATGTTTTTTAACTATAAAATAATATATAAAGGGAAATTTGTTTTAATCTATCATACCCTGATTCACTCCCCCCCCACACACACACCCTCTCAATATATTTAACCTAATTCGGAAAAAAAAATCAGATCTAAGGTTGAAAGTTAATGGTTCTCTCTCAATATAATAAATGGATGTTGTCAATCAAAAAGGGATTATGATCTATTATGGAAATAATTTTTAATTATGGAAGAATGAGATGTATCTCAAATTGTGATCAGTATAAATGTATGTCTTTACAGCAATGACGCATGGAATTTTGTCCAATATTGACAATGATGATTTATTAGAAGCTAACTAAAGGTAATTTGATGCTAACACTAAGGAAAATAAATCTTTAGGGGGATCCCTGTCCAATTCCATATATAAAAAAGTTATTTAATGTAGGTCATCACATGTATTGTGGTTAAAGTTATTGAATATTTATGAGCGAGACTCAAAATTAATAGAAATAATGTTTTAGTTTCTATCGAACAAGTATGAGTATCTCATAATGCACCCTAATGAGTTTGTTGATACATTATTTGATTGGGTAAATGTTTTTTTAGAAGGCACATGTTTCCTTAAAGAAATTATTGAAGATATAAAGATCATTAAATGTATCTTGATAAAAATTCCACCTTGGTTCAATCCAAAAGTTTCTAAATTGGAAGATAATGATTCAAAGGAGCTCATATTGGACTACTTTCACAGTACACTTATTGTGTACTAGATTAGAAATGGTGGTAATGATTCTATGGGAAAAAGGAAGTCCAAATAATCAGCATTCAAGTCGAAGAAGAAGATCACCATTGGAGATGTTTAGGAAGAAGAAGAGGCTAATATGGTAATTTCATTCCTTTCCTCAAATCTACAAAAAGGAAACGAAATTTTCAAAGGGAAACTTTCACTTGGTTAATTTTGATGTAGAAAGGTTGGGAATCTTGTAGTAAAGTGCCCCATGAAGTTTCTCGAAGATGAGGAGGATGAAGTTGAAATTCCAATGAATAAGTCTTCAGCCTACATGAAAGGTAATAAAAATTTCATGAAACAATTATTCAAAAGAAATAATTTGATTTCAAAAGAAGATGATAGTTTAGAAGAATATAAGGTATAGGAGTTGTAATACTGAAAGGATCATAATAAAAGTGATATGGTATCAGTTGTGTAAAATTCCCGAACAAGGGAAGAAAGTGATAGTGATGAAGGAGAAATAAAAGGAAGAGTTGACCATTCGGTTGAATTATAAGGTGCTATTTAGGAAATAGATATTTGGAGAGCTAAAAAAATATAACAAAGTGGTTCATAATGTCAAAATTTATATGTGGCAAGAGGAAGAAGAGAACTATGAGGTAAATGAATAAATTGAAAAACAGAAGTCTTCAATGCTAGAAATCTTAAAAAATATCAGTGAGTACAATCTCAAAATTTAATAATAGAAAAGAGAAATCAATATTTTTACTAGCATTGGAAAAAGATCAAATATAAGTATTGAAGAACTAGAAGAGGAAGTTGTCATTATGTGAATTAAAATTAAAAATCATGGGAAACTCTTGATTCTGATAGAGCATGATATAAAGGCAATGGAAAAGGAAAAATTTGAATTTAGAGTTCTAGTGAAGAAGAAAAAGTAGTGTCATGAAAGGAAAAGGATTTATTAGAATGATGCATCTTGTATGGAGCATGATCAAAAATATAAATTTGTAATAGTTGAAGTTATCTAAAAATCTCCTACTCCATCGTTGATTATTTATTTGGGTACGAATCAGAAAAAAAAAGATCCAGAGAATCTAATGGATAACTAGTAGTGCAGTATTTCTATATAGGAATGCACCCTACATTAGATTCTATTATTATGGAAGGATGGGACACTCAAAAAAATTTTTTTCCATAACCAAGATGTATCAAAGGGGACAAGACCAACAGAGGAAACCATACAGAACTCAATTTTCTATAATTTCATTTGACGTTTAATGTTTCCGGTGTGGAGGATTCAAGCACATGGTAAGATACTTCTCATCGAAAATATATATAAATGTGCCAAAGAAAACTGAATGTGATCCTCAGAAGAAATTAAATGTATCATCAAATGATCATAAAATGTAAAATATCTTTGTAGTATTACAAGATGAAGTTAGTCCATCATACTTAGAGGAAGATCAAGATCATCAGTTTATACTGGTTATGAAGTCAAAAACATGGATAAAAATAAAAGATATGAATTGGAATTGGTGGAAAAGATTTATTTTAAATCATTATATCGCACTGGAATATGGATCATTGATAGTGAGTTCACCTCTCATATGATAAGAAACAAGGATCTGGTAACTAGAATTAGGTACAATAAAGAAGGTATAATAAGATTTGGTAATTATTAAGACCTAAAATTTATTGGCTTTGGAAAAAGAAATGTTTTGGGGGAAAGACATGAGATGTGTAGATGTCTTAGTTTTTGAACCTCTCAGTCACAAATTTCTTTGTGTTAGTCAACTATGTAACTCGGGACATGTTATAAGATTTTCAAATAAATTATTTATCATCATGGAACAAATTTTAGTTTTTTTCATGGAAAGCGTACAAAAGGGAATATCTACCTTGTAAGTGGAGAAGAGGTTATGTTCTTTCTATCCAAGGACGAATAAAACAAGTTATAGAATAAATTTCTTGGTCACTTAAGCCAAATGTACTTGGAATATCTGGTGTAATATAATGTTTCTCGAGAGCTCTTAAGTTTATCACATGATTGTTCTCATACATGTGATTCTTTTCAACAAGGGATGATCATTCAAAGGATATATAAGGTAAAAAATTAAAGGTCAACAAAATTACTTGAGTTGGTAAGTATTGATGTGTGTAGACCAATTTCACCAAGATATACTAGTATGAAGAGATATTATGTTCTCTTCATTTATGATTTTAATATAATGGGGTGGGTTTCAGTCATCACTTCTAAATATGTGGTGTTCATTTGCATAAAAATTTATCAAAGGTAAGTTGAGAATATGTTGGGTCAAAAAATCTATAAGATCTGAATAGATAATGGAAGAGAGTTCAAAATTATCCAAGTGGAGGATTATCTTGTGAATCATGGGATAAAGCACCAAGTGTTGGTAGTTAGAACTCCACAAAAAATGGGGTAGTTGGGAGAAGAAATCCAATTATCAACAACATGGCTAGAACAATGCTCATTGAGAAAGACCTTTTAGAAAAGTTTTTGTAAAGAAGTAGTGTTGACATCAATCTAAACATAAAATAAAGATTTGTTATGTCCAAAAGAATTGATGACTCCATATGAGCTATGGTAAGTAATGAATCCATCATTGAAGTACTTTCAAGTCTTCATAAATAAGTGTTTTATTCTCAATAAGGAGAAACATGAGAAGTTTGAATCCTATGGAGATGAAGAGATAATTCTTGTATAATCAAATAAAATCAAAGAATATAAATGCTTCAATAAGTGTTTGGGAAAGGTAGTTGAAATCCATGATGTAACTATAGTAGATAATGAGAAGAATCTTTAAAAAATACAAGATCATTCTCAAGGGGATAATGATGAAGATATAAGAAGATTTGGGGATATTTCAATTCCATAGGCAGATTTAGAAGAAGATTCATATAATTAAAAGGATGAGCATGATTCATAATTTTCATAATGACCAAAGAGATGATCCAAAATTGATAGACAGAATATAATTGGTTATCATACAACTCCAATGCAGACAAGGAGGATGAAGACTCTACATCAATCATTGTACTTATCATAGGTAGATCCTAAATGTTTTGATGATGTATTTGGAGATGAGAATTGGGTTTAGTGTATGAATGAATATATTGATCAAATTGAGAGTAATTGGACATAGTAGATTGTTTCAAGGACAACATATAAGAAATTGATAGGTACTAAATGGATCATTCACAAAAAGATGAATAAATATGGCTTGGTGATTCAAAAAAAAAAGAACAAGTAGTGTGTAAATGGTACTCCCATATAGAGGTTATTGATTTTGATGAAACATTTTCACATGTTGTAAGGATAGATATTTTTAGATTTTTTAGTGACATAGTATTGCAAAGAAAGTTCAAACTTTTCCAGATGGTTTTCAAGTCAAAATTTTTGAATGGGTTTCTGGAAGAAGAAGTTTATATTGAGAAACTATATGTTTTTATCATTCATGAAGATGATAATAGATATTGTCGATTGAAAAAGGCTATATATGGGTTGAATCATGCACCAAGATCATTGTATTCAAGCCTATATAATTTTTTGAAGAATTTCTGTTTTCAAAGTGGTGGAGTTGATTACAATCTCTATGTAAACAATAATAATAATAAAAGGATTATGGTTCTGTTTAATGTCGATAATGTAATACTTGGTGGATCAGTTGAATCTCAATGCAAATATTTTTCCGAATTCATGAAAAGTTAATTTGAAATGTTAATGATTGGTGAACTGAAATTTTCCCTTGGTTTACAGGTGATATAAAGAAAGAATGGAACATTAATTTCCCAATATAAATATGATAAAGAGGTTGTGAGAACTTTTTTAATGTGTAATTCCAAATATATGATGACTCTAGTGACTACCCGAATGAATTTTTCATGGGATGATGAAGAAAACACAGTTAATGTAACAGAATATAGGCTAATCATTGGTAGTCTATTGTACTTGATAGTGAAAACACCTGATATTTTTTTTACCACATACCAAGTAGAATGGTATTAAATAAATACCAAAAAAATAAACTTACTAAAAGACAAAATAATACTTCAGTATATCATGGGAACAATGGATTTCTATTTTTTGTTCAATGACAAATCTCAGCAATATTTATTGGGCTATACAGATACAGATTCGGTTGGATCAGCTAGTGATAGTAAATCAATATCACATAGTGCATTCTATATTAGAGGATTGTTTATTTCATATCTAATAAATAAACAAGATTGAATTTCCTTAAGCACTGTAGAAGATGAGTATATTGCACCTACCCAAGAATGCATGCAGTTATTGTTGATGAATCATAAACTTGATGATATGGGAGTTGTAGTGAAGTACCCAATCATAATACACTATAATAATTCAAGTTCTATAAATCCTGAAAAAAATGTTGTCCATCACTCAAGGAAAAAAGCACATTAAAATAAAGTATCATTTTATCAAGGAGAATGTGGAGTAAGGGCTTGTGAAGTTGGAGTATGTGACTATAAAACTATAAGTTGTGGAAATTCTAATAAATTAATTACCTAAAGAAGTGTTTGAATAACATTTATCGGTTCTTGGAGTCCATTCGACTCCCTGTACTTGAAAAAGTATGGATGTGGGACCCCATCACAATGAGGTATGGTGTGTTTTTCCCTAATGGGATAATTTGTGTTCTTACCCTATTGTGAACCATAATGAAGTGACCTTAAGATTCATTGATAAATGTAGATAAAGTGTAGCTATAAAAGGGGAAAAATGTATTCATCAAGATAGGGGAGATGTTGATAGGGGGAGTAGTGATGTAGGGGGTTTTAAATCTAGTGATGTAAAAATTGATTGATCAAAGGTTATATATCATGATAGATGATGATGGTGATGAAATCAGATGATTGGTTTTTGAATGACTTGATTCATTGATGAACATTTAATATTACTCTTGTTTCTTACACAGAGCATGGATCTTGTAGGCTTAGAATATGTTCTTTGTAAATCCTTGATCACTATTTGAATCACAATAGGAAAATGTATGTTGAAGATGGAAGAACCTTTAATGAGGTATCAAAATTTGAAGAGTTTTCAACAAACCCAAAGGGGGATATTGTTGGTAAAAATCTCTCAACGAAACATATTGGTGTTTATTTGGTGATTGTGTTTGTTAACAAAGCCAGATGATCATGAATCGGTTTGGTTGGTTTTTCCAAAGCAGATATTTAAGGTGTCGTAGTTTTTTAGTATTTTCCAAATTTTTGGGCCTCAAAATCGGGAGTTTTTTATTTGGGAAAATAAAGGTTTTATACAAAGATTTATATGGAATGTAGTTTATAGATCATGAAGGAGGTATGTATAATTGACATGAAAAATCGACAACGGATGATTTTTGCATAGCCACGCTTTGAGAACCGTGAAGGGTGCTATGCGAACAACGTAGTAAAAACAATTCACATGAGGGATAGCAATTCATGGAAGGATCATAAGTTCATGGTAGGCATGTTGTTTTTGATTTGAGGCACTAATTATGGATTTTGAAAAGGTTTTTCATCCATGAAATACATCATCCACCGCACAGGATAATGCACTATACGGACCATATATCACTGCTCTTGGTGAAGGTTTTACTACATTTAATTTTTGGGTAATTCGGATTAGGATGTTTTTTGATCTATTTTTCTATATAAAGATACCTAATTAGATCATTAGGGGGAGAAACATTATTAGAAAATATCATTTATATGAGAAGAATTTAGTGAAGTCTAATGTAGTTCATGAGGGAGGATTCTATGAATGGTGAAGTAGTTCAAGGGAATAATTTTGTGAAAGGATTTTGTGGGGGTTTTATATCCCACAAAGGAAAAGGTACCACATAAAATAGGTGGTATGTGAATGAAAAAGGAATTCATGGAAGAAGAGGTGGTCAGTAGAAGTAAGGGAAGTCCATATAAGGAAAGGTGGTCCGTGGAAGAGGAGATGGCCTGTGGAATAAATGTTGGTCCACAAAAGTAGGGGTGGTCTATAGAAGTAGGGACTGTCCACAGAAGAATAGGTGGTCCACAAAGTACATGTTCCACATGATACAATGCACTCCATTGAGGACTCAAGGTAGTTTGTGGAGGATTCAAGGAATTTTTCAAAGAAACTAAAATTGTTCACGAAAGTAATTTCCACAAACTAACAGTATGTGGAAAAGTGAATTTCGTCTATGGGTGAAAATAGAACTTCAAAAGATAATATTCCAAAAATTGAGTATGTGTTAATTCATAAAAATGAAGGGACCTGCATGTATATAAACTTTGTGTTGATCCATTCCAGAGTACTGAGAAAAGGAAGAGAAAAATGGTGATCCTTTCTACTGGTATTGATCTAGGGAAAGAGACTCAGGGAGTGAGCCTTGGAAAAGTAGTGAGCTTACACTAAACATTTTAACGGCTGTGATCCTAGGAATAAAATTGATCTATCCCAAACCTTATAATTTGGCAGTTATCTTTAGTGGATTTGGTACATCAAAACATTATCATTGTATGCTCCTTGGACATAACCTAGTGAGGGTGAACCAAGTACAATTTATGTGTCTAGTACATGATTTTAATTATTTTTATACATTTCTATAGGAAAGGGAGTAAAGACTGTTTTTTAATGACTAAACATGATCTAACAAGGAAATTGTTTTAATCTTTAATATCATGATTCACCCCCCCCCCCCTCAGGATATTTATTCTCATTGGGATAACAACATGTTATCTCAGTGGAAGGAGTGGATATAGACCCATCCAAGGATGAGGTAGTATTATCTTGGGAGCCACCAAAGAGAGTGATGGAGGTGTGGAGCTTCCTTGGATTTGAAGGAAATTACTAGAGATTCATATCTAATTTCTCCAATATACCATCACCCATGACACCATTGACTAGAAAGAGATAGCCTTTCATGTGGATAGAGAAGTTCCATCAGACTTTTCAGTAGTTGAGGAAGAGTTTGACGAGATCTACAATCTTGATTTTTCTAGAGGAGGGTGTCGAGTACGTAGTGTTATGTGATGCATTAGGACCCATGAATTCTTGTGTTCTGATGTAGTGTCAAACGGTGATTTTCTATGGTTCATTCTAGTTGAGACCACATGAGAAAAACTACATGGCACATGATCTTGAGTTAGAAGCAGTAGTCTTCACACTAAATATATGGTGACACTACCTGATGGGTGAGTGGTTTATCATCTATTCCAATCACAAGAGTCTCAATTACATATTCTCACATAAATATCTTAACTTGATGAAAATTAGGTCACTAGAGTTACTCTAAGATTTTGAATTAGAAATTTTCTATACTCCAAGGAAGGGGAAGATGGAATAGGATTCCCTCAGTAGGACATCCTATCCACAGTTGTTGAATGATGCATTATAGTAGTTGGCCTCGTTGTAGTTATCATGTGTGAATGGATATGGAGTAGCTTACCTCTAGTCTATGGTTGTTACCCCTCTTATTTTGTTGTGGGTTAGGGAGACATAACTATGGGATACTGATTGTGAGACCCTACAGATTTGGATATCCACTAGCCATCTTTCTGATTGGTTTTTGGAAGCTGGAAAGCATGTATTTCCTTTCAAAGGATGAACAATGGTACTAGAGGAATTGTAGGAGTTTTTGAGAGAGTTTCATACATATCCTTTGGCGGTACATCTAGGGGTTATAAATATGTAACAAGACATCTGACATTAGTTTTGGTGGCTAGGGATAAAGAAAATAGTTTCATAGTTTGTCTCTTGATTCCTTACTTGTTAGCAGGTGAAGGATGAGCACCAAGTTCTAGAGTGTTTAGCTCAACCCCTTGAGATTCCAAAGTGGAAATTGGATGGGATATCCACGGAATTCAGGAAGATCATACCACATATTTCTAGGGGACATGATTCCATCTAGGTGATCATAGACTGACTCACCAATTCAGCCCACTTCTTATCTATTCAGGAGAAGAGTCCAGCGGAGAGCTTAGGATGCCTCTATGTTTCAGAGATAGTTTGATTCCATGAATTTCTATTGACGATCATTTCGGACCATGACGCTTGCTTCACATCCCGAATGTGGAAGGGATTATAGGAGGCATTTAGAACTCAGTTACACTTGAGCGCAACATTATACCCCTAAATTGATATCTAGACAGAGCAGACCATTCAGGTTCTAGAGTATATGTTGTGAACTTGCATTTTGTACTTTGTTTGTAGTTGGATGGATCACCTACCACTGGTGGATTTTTCATACAAAAAAATCTAGAATTTTTCCATCGGTATGGAATCATTTGAGCCTTTTTATGGGTAACCTTAAAGGTCACCACTTTTTTGGACTAACCCAAAAGATTCAGCACTCATGGGCCTAGAGTTTATGTGTGAAACTACTAAGAAGGTGCAGATCATCCAAGAGTAGATGAAGAATCCATAGATCCATTATAAGTCTTATTCTAATAGGTGAAATATGCCTTTAGATTTCGAGGAAGGAGACTATATGTTTTCACAGGTCTCACCTCGATATGGATTATGGATATTTTGACACGGAAACAAGTTATCTCTAAGATTCATTTTCCATTTATAAATACTGAATAGAGTTGGAAAGGTGGAATACTTCTTATCTCTACCTCTATAGTTAGATCAGGTCAAAACATCTTCTATGTTTCACTGCTAAGGAGTTATGTGTATGACCCATCGCACGTTATCAGCTAGGGTAAGATGGAAATCGAGGATGGATCTACCTTTATTGAGTACATGATAAAGATCTTAGATTTCCAAGAGAATATTATACATGAGTGATTGATTCCTTTAGTGCATGTCTGATGACATTAAGGGAATATTTAGTAGATCACTTTAGAGTAAAAGACTCAGATTCATGATTAATACCAACATCTCTTTGTGTATCCCTTATTTTGGATTTTTGAGGACATAAATCCCCAAGGTGGGGATAATTTAATGACTCATATTTTCTAGATATTATTTTTCGATATTATAGGTATTATTTTTTATTCCAAGAGCTGAGACAGCGTGTGATTTCGAGGCCCGGTGCACCCGGGATAAATTTTTCAAATATATTTTATATATTAAATAGAACCCATATTTAGTTTTCCTAAACAAGTGGAATAAATCATAAAAAAAGACTTAGATCAAAAATCATAGGTCACTATTGAGTTTGTAATGTGGGTTTTACCCTAGGCTTGACTTAATCTTGGTCAATGTGGGTCTTTTATGAAAAAATCATCACAAGAATAAAAATGAATAACATTATTAAATAAATCTATTTTAATTCATTTTGTTTTCATATAGATTAAAAATATTAATGTAGATTTTTATGACATAATTATAGGGTTAGTCGCATAACCCTAGAGATGTTAGAGAGACCGTTGGAGAAGTATCTCTAGTGGTTTATGACCGAACTATGATCGACGATCGACACACAACTGATTCGAAGGATCTTACCAAAAATCATGGCATGGATTCGTTATTCATCATCGATCAAACATAATTATGGTAGGGTGTGGGATTTTATTTTATTTTTCTTCCCCTTTCTTTATTTCTAATATGAACATGAGTCAATCAAAAAATAGACTGATTTGTAGTTCAATCATTATGCGGGATGGGTTATTTTGTGGGCCTTGACGAGAGATTATATTTTTGATTTTGATTTTTTTGATTTTTTTTCTAATGGAAATGAACCAATATTGACACAAACATTGATCAAGGTTTGTTCTTCTTGATTGATTTGTTATTTTATCCCCCATTTCTTCATTATACTTGGGCATTCTTAATTTGGACCCTAACTAGAAAAATCTCAATCAATTGATCATTGTGCACCCATTTCATGGTGCAACGATCTGAAATCGTATATCTAGAATCACCATGACACAATACTAGTGAGACTATAGAAGCGATGATGAATCGGATGGATTTTCATACCCGATTTCATGTTATTCTATGCATATAAAACAATGATGAATGGTTTTTTTTTCTAAACAAATTTATTAGCTGTAACACATTCATCATCAATAGTGAGGCTTGTATGAGTTATGATCTTAAATCTCATGATGAAATGATTATTGAATCGAAGGCTGGTGGCACCAGATCAAATGCAGAAGTGTAAAGGGATTTATGGAAAAGCTCGCATCACATGGTGTGTAAACTGAATCTACACATCGTGTGGGTCCCCTTTTGTAGAAAATAGGGTTTCCCAAGAAAAATAAATATCACACAGCATGTGATCCCTATCACAATGCATGTGGTCCCTCCTAGGAGACTCAGCGTGTACCTTGTAGGTACACGAACATGGGGTGGAGTAAACGGGTTGGGGCATGCCGTGTACTCTAATACACATACATGGGTTAGACTAAGTACATAGGATAAGTTGTGTACTAGTTCACAGACATAGGATCATGGTATGAAGTCATGTACTATTACATAGGTTGAATACCCAAGCATCCTACACATCATCTAATTTTACATGGACATGGATTGATGACATGGTTCATTTACATGGGTAGGACCTGGGGTCAAGGGACATGGCATGTAATACTTTTACATGTCATGTACTCTTTAATATAAGTCTTGGACCTCCAGTCCTCAATGACTTGGACATGTTTCTTTTGGGTGTGTTCCCTTTATTCATTCTCCGAATTTTGGTATGGATTCATTTCCTACTTCTAGGACAATGATCCCTTAAGTAGGACTTCTTGGATAGATTTATTAGAATCCCTCTGTAAGTCTCGGATTGAAATCTTTTATTCATCTTCATACCAAGGTGGAGTTATTCGTAGTATTATTACCAACAATATGAGAGCATCGATTCTTTTCATAGTGGGTTAATCTAAATTGAATATTTTGGCATCACCCCATGGCCTTGGAAGTGATCCTCATCTGTGTATCATATTCCTTTCAAAATATCAATGTTTGATTCTATGGACGAGACCCGATGAGAAGCACCTATTTAAAGGGCTTAATTAGTGCTATCAGACGTAGGAGTGTGTTCTCCTGGATGAGTTCCTTGTGGAATCTTTGAGATGGAAATCCTAGGATTATAAACTGTGGTTGGGACTTAACTTTAGACTATGCCTTTTTTTAGTAGATCTGTATATTCTTGTTATTTGTGTTGTAGACATATATCTATATAGAGATGACTCTATTTCCTTTGTTGTATGATATTTGGTTTTATGGTGTCCTAATAAGTATTTTTATACTCACCCCAACACGGGATTTTCCAACATGTGTCGTGTCTTGTGCATACGATCGACCTTTTGAGAGAGTCCTAGATGGACCAGAACTAGACGGTGGTTAGTGAGACTAGATAGACAGTGGTTAGTGAGACTAGGCATGGAAAAATCTAATCAAGTATATTCCAAGACATATATTCATGATTATCCAAAATAGTCTAACCCCTTTAAATGAATACATCATATATGATTCATTAAAGTGGTTGATCACATCATATGTCACTAAAATAATAATAGACATATATTTCATCAGTCTAAACAATCAAGGGAATATATGTACTTTCTTTTAATACAATTGGAAAAATCCAACCACCCCATAATTAGCTAATCCTTAAGGCTTATATAATAAAGGTATCAAAGTATGAAGGTTCTCATGCTAGGTATCGGAGCAACCCTATATAATAGTAATTCATAATAAGAGTACACCCCAAAGTATATCAATGATTGTATGAATTTTCAGGTGATATAATTTAGTGGGTCAGTCTAGATAATAAGTCTCAACGTTTCATCTCATGAGTTTGTTCATCATAGAAAATAAAACTCCTTGTATTCAGTAAAATATTATTCTCACTAATATTAATCTATTATCACAACCTATAACACTTTATAGTGGTCATAAATTTTGTATAACTCAAAACTAAACATTTAGGTGATACTATCATTCCAATTTTTATGTAATATATATATATACACACACAACACACATGAATGAATGATAAATAATTGTTGTCATTATTATAAAACAATGATACTTTTTACAACCAATACATATAATCTATCGTGTATATAATACTAATATAATAAACATGTAATTAAATATTTTTTTACAGTTAGTTTTTCAAAATGATCTACTACATTATCATTTTTATTCAAATAACATATCTTTACTTTTTCCATCTAAATGATCCCTCAAATGAGATGGTACTTATGAGAAATGTGTCTGGTCCTTTTATGATATCAAGGTCCTTGGATAGAACAATATCTTCATTATTGTTATAGTATATCATAATTTATCCCTCAATTCCAAGAATAATCCCAATATAAATGATGAACTTATTTATCCAAAAAACTTCCTTCACAAAATCTGATGAATTGATGTACTCTTCTTTTATTACCGAATCTGTTACGATGACTTATTAAGAACTCTTCCAACTGATATCTCTACCATTTATGTCAAACAAAAAACCATATTATGATCTCATATAATCTTTATCATAATGGAAACTATAATAATTATAACCCCTTATAATAATATCATTACCATATCCAAATAAAAAGAACATATCTTTACTTATTTTTAAGTACATAAGAATATTCTTGATAGAAATCATGTAATTCTCGCTACGATTGAATTGGTATATAATTTTTATGATTAAATCATAATAAAAATTAAATTAAGTATATAACATGGAATACATGATGGATCCTTGGGTAGATGTATAAATAATCATATTTATCCTTTCTAACTCCTTATAAGGATAATGATTCTTCCTGATATTCATACTATCCAACACTGGTAAAGACACCTTTTAGAGTTCTCCATTCTAAAATGATTTCGAAATTTACCAATATATATTTTTTGAATCAGTATATGTAACCTTTTATATTTATATCTATAGATCTTCATTCCTATTATATAATATTCTTTACCCGTGTATCTCATTGATAGTCATTTTACCAATCACACCTTTTTAGAATGCAACGTCAGGACATAATTTCTCATAAATCGTATCTTATTCACATAAAATATTAGAAATACCACAACACTCCCACTAATACACTTGTATACACAAGAATCATAGGTGTTTTTTATGAAACTAAACTCTTTTATTACATCATAAAACTAGATGTCCCAACTATGTGAATCTTAATTTTATCCATAAATGTAAGGTTTCAAATTTTTAACCTTAGATGAATAATTTGGAACTTCAAAACCTTTTGGTTGTATCATATATATTTCCTTGACTACATTCCCATTAAAGAAAGAGGTTTTGACATCCATATGATATATATCATACCCATAATTAAAAACTATGGTAATAAATATCTAAATGGAAATGATCATCAAGACTAGAGAAAAAATTTATTTGTAGTCAATATCATAAAAATTTTTGTAACCCTTTTCCATTAGTCAATCATAATAGGTAGACACTCTACCATCCATGTGTTTTTGCTTTCATAAAACCTACTTACATTCAATTGGTCTCACCCCTTCATGTGTATCCACCAAGTTCTAAACTTGGTTAGTGTACAAAGAGTCCATCATAGATTTCATGGCATTTAGAAATTTCTTAGAATCAAATCTATCAACGGGATCTTAATAAGTATTAGGTTTACTATTTATGAACATTATTTCATCATCATTTTACATGAAAATTTCTTATCTTTTGGGCTCTTGTTGAATCCTACCAAATTTTCATGATTCTTTTATAGCTTGATCTTGTTATTATACTATAAAACTTTATAGAATTAGCTAAATATAAATCTTAGGAACAGTTCCTATTTTTTGTTCTTAAGCTTCTCCAAGTTTAGTTTTCCTCCAAGTGACTCTGTGATCAGTGTGATCCTTCTCAATGAAAACACCTCATCAGGACTCAAACCATTTTTATTTTATAGGATCTTAAATTTAATATATTTCATTATCTTTGGGATAAATAATAAAAAGTAATTTCTCTAATTTAGGTTTTAAATTTTTTGAATAAAAACATCATATTTACTCCTAACAACCCCAAATATTCATAAAATATTTATTCGAACATTTATGATACCATATACTATATGTTTTCATTAATAATTAATTGTATGGAATACCATTTATTAGGAATATAATATTTTTCATATCATATCCCCAATATGAGATAGCAAGGTTACACTAACTCATCAATTATTCAACCTTGTCCAAAAGGTTATGATTCCTTCTCTTCGACACAAAATTACACTGTAGTGTTCTAGTAAGAGGTGTTTAAGAAGATATTTTACAATAAATAAAATTATTAGTGGGTTTATAGCTTATGTATTCACCAACCTGGTATGATCATAGAATATTAATACATTTTTCAAGTTGATTCTACACTTAATTCTGAAACACTTTTAACTTCTCAAATATTTTATACTTGTGTCATCTCAAAAAGACAAAACCATACCAACTAAAGTCATTGGTGAAGGTTAAAAATTACCTAAAACCACTAATTATTTTAGTAATAATTGGTCCATATACATCACTATGTATAAGATCCAATATTCTACTAACCCTTTCACATTTTCCATTAAATGGTGTTTTGGTAATAATTCCTAAAAACAAGATTTCTAGTTTTAAAGAAATTCATAATTAAATTATTCCAACAATCCATCTCTATAGTGTCTTAGAATTTCTTTTCTCATTTACATGTCCAAGGAAACAATTCCAAAGGTATATGGTGATATAATCAACCTTAACATTCTTATTTTAAATTTTATAGATTGTATTATCCATATCCATAATGTATAAACCATTTACAATAATCCCAATTCCATAAAACATTTCATTAATATATATATAACAAATATTATTTTTTATAGTGAATGAAAATTCCACATTGCATAAATAATATGTTGAAATAAAAAAATAGTAGGGGTAAAATAATAGTTTTAAAATTCCAAAAATAACCCACATGATATAATTAGATCAAAATTTTTGACTTCTGATGTATAAATTGTTGATCCATTGCCAACACATAGATATTATTCACCTTTATTTAATATTATCTTATCACTAAGTCAATGTTTATTCACACAAATTTTTTATGAAATCCTAATATCTAATACCCATGATTCAAAGTTAGAGAAATCTATTTCTACAAAATTCACATCCAAGTGCTCAGAATTTCTATATTTTAGAATACTTATCAACCATAGATACTAATGTAGAGTAATTTCATAGTCTATTCATATAAGATATATCACTATGATTATCAATATTAATGATATAATCTATAAAAAATATTTATCTTTGGGTAAGTATCATTTTTTATATCACTTCGTTAAGGAATATTAATGAAATAACTCCTACTAAAAAATTATGAACTCGTACATTATATCATTTTAGTGAGACAAGAAGCATGTTTCATCGTGAATTAAATCAGTTAATATTGTAAATAAGACACAAATATATCTATTAGATAATAATGTCAATCATATAATATATGAATCATAGATAGATGAGAAGATTACCATTTATCATAATCCATTAAGTGTATCCACTTAACTTTTTTCCTCTAGTGTTCTAATGGTTAGGGTTTCTCGGCTATGTACGACCCAATTATTAATTCAAATATAGTCACCTAATGGTTAGGGTAACCTATAATTATCTTTTATTACACTAGATAATTCATGGGAACATAACAACTAGGGTCTCCACTACTGAATGATCAATGTCAAGATAAGTGTTTTATTTAGAAGGAATATCACACTTAGTATTTTGAGAGGTTTTCTTTAGAAATTATAAGAAATTTAATATACATCATAGTCATAGGAAATACACTACTATTTCATCATATGCAGTCTTTATTATCTCATATTTTTATTTTTATTTTGTATACATGCTTCTAATGATTTAGTTTTAGAATCACTATTCCATCCACAAAATTAATGTTTCCAATCTGTATTACTACTTAACTCTTTACATGACTCATTGTTTATGTTACTCATACAATAAAATAAGTCAAAAATATTTACACATTTCCAAATTCATACCATTTAGAAGGTATATGAACTCATTCATATGAAAATTTAGAATTATATAAAGTTAACAAACTACGCATGAGTAAGCTTAGAGTCATAGCTATCCAACCAACACATTTCTAAACAATTCATAAGACTTCAGGGTTGTGATAAGTCTTACCCAATATCACTTTATACAAGGATAATTTACTCATGAAAAATTTTGATTCCATAAAAAATCTAAAACTGAATATTTATAAACTATTTTTAACCTCTAAATTTAAGATAATAACTTCAATAATAAACCGAAGTTAACATAGATGAAAACTAAATCTTCTATTTTCTGTCTTGTGCAGCATGACATTTTTATAAGAATAAACTTAAGAATGCATAATATTCTCATCATATAAAAATTTTATATAAAAATATTTAAAGGGAATAAATAAAAAAATAAACATTTTATTTATTTTCCAAACATGATATATTAATATGAATATTTCATATTTAATTTAGGTATAAAAATATTCCAATTATAATTTTTAACACTATCTTTTATAAAAAATTTATAAACCATAAGAAATTTTTAATAAAAAATATTTTTTCTCATTTTTAGGTTATATAGTATTTTATAATTACTAAGAGCTATTATTTATCACCATTCATGATTGGAATCAATGCTTATGATAAGTGATATCAAGACGAACCTTTTATATTTGATGATATGTACTATATAATTGATATAACACAATTCTATATATTTTCAAATCTCAGAATTCATGATGTAGGATATGATTACACATATCATAGATTCTAAAACATAACAAAAATAGGTATTTTTATACATCAAATAATATGATACAAACCAGTCGTCCACTATGACTAAAAAATATCATCAAAACTTATGATATCTTATATCATAAATCCATCCAAAGTAATCCAACAGTGGATTTTCATCCATACCATATTGTACACTATGATTGTCGTGACCCGTCCTCGGGGCCCGTGTCGTGTCTACCCCAAGCCCGCCTTCTATAGGCCAGGGGCTGGCGACTAGCACCAAGGCATAATTCCCGGTAAAAAGGGAAGGCATTGCCTTTGTAAAGTAAACAAACACCACAGAGAAAGAAAGCAGTAGAAGTAAACACTAAGTAAAAAACTCAGAACAACAGTACGTGCAGAAAATTAAGTGGGCCAGTATACAAACCCAAACTGAAAGTAAAGTACAACTGGAAGGGAAAACAGCAACTAAAAGTAAAGCCGCAATGTCGAGCTGCCCACTGGGAATCCCACCTGAAGGGTGATTACAAATAGCCTCCACAGCTCCTCGGGTCCAGCCGTCCGCTCCGAGAACATCCCGCCCAGTGGACCACCTCCAGGTACCATCCTGCTCCGCAAGCCACAACCACGATCAGTGTTGTCCGTCGTCTGCAACCAACACAATGTAGTGCGGGCATAGCCCGTGCAGGGGTGAGTATAAGCTACTCAGTAGGAACCCCGAGACCCCCGAAGGTCTTCCATAATCCACAAAGGGTAATCCACAAAGGAATGATACAATCACGAAGTAACATTCGACACTGCTTAGGTATATGCCCATACATATACCTAAGTCATCAATTCCAATACGCTCCAACTTCTGAGCCCAAGTACAACCTATTCCAAATAGGAAAACACAACCCAATCCACATAGGAAATCACAACACAATCCACAAAGGAAAAAAAACAGGATTCAGCTCTCACAGGTATACTTCTTCGTATGACGATAGAGATAATCAGATATAGCCACTGATTCATCTAAGCCGTCGGACCCACAAAGGGTCAATAGGTACTAACCCCCGCAATGACCCACAAAGGATCGATCATGAAGTTGAAACCATAGCTATTAGTAAACTCCTTCTATATCAAGTACAGTGGGTATGCCGCTACAACCAAGCGCTTCCCTCTAACCTTGGACTGCTATAGTACTCCACCTATCGAGTACTGTGGGCCTGCTGCTACAACCAAGCGCTTCCCACCCTGGGTCTTCCACTACAACCAAGCGCTCCACCTCATAGCCTCTAGAGGTACTCTTTCTGTTGAGTACCACGGGTCTGCCGCTACAACCAAGCGCTCCTCGGCTGTGGGTCTGCTGCTACAACCAAGCGCTCCCTCGTGCTGCTACAACCAAGCACTCCCCCGTGCTGCTACAACCAAGCGCTCCTCCGTCGTAGGTATGCCTCTACAACCAAGCGCTCCTCCGTCGTGGGTCTGCCGCTACAACCAAGCGCTCCCCCTCATAGCCTCTATAGGTACTCCTTCTGTTGAGTACCGCGGATCTACCGCTACAACCAAGCGCTCCCCCATCGTGGGTCTGCTACTACAACCAAGAACTTCCCACTGGGCTACCCGTAACTCACCAAGTCATTTGATCAGCATTCGTCAAGTCTCAACCGTATCTAGGGTTTCCGCACATAGCAAGCTCGTTCCGGGAGGGTCCACTCTACGATCCAAGAGGTCGATGCATCAACTGACATGTAGTCCAGAGTTGATGTATCCCAAAAAGTACCATAGTGGTCACTACCGAACCCACGAAGGATTCTCGTACTGTCTTCATTGTCATCATAGACGCAGACAGTTCTAGGTTTCCCGCACACAGCAAGCTCGTTCGGGAGGGTCCGCTCCACGAGCTGAGTTCATTGTCATCGCAGACGTAGCCAGTTCTAGGGTTCCCACACACAGCAAGCTCGTTCGGGAGGGTCCGCTCCACGATCTGAGGGTCTGATACATCAACTGACACATAGTCCAGAGTTGATGAATCCAAAAGTTTTGTATCGTCAACAGGAACTCAACGTCACAAACGGCGTGTCAATCGGACGCCCGGTCTGAGAGTTATTGGCTTTTTCATTCCAGGGGTCCGATTGGTTTTTAAGGCAAAACCAACCCGACCGTACTCCACCTCTGTCCAAACCTCGGGTGGAGTAAGCCAAAAGATTCGTCTCACTTAGAGGAATCCAAAAAAGTCGACGAAACGTCAATCGGACGTCCGGAGCTCAAGTTATAAGTGTTTCCGCTCCGAGGGCCCTGTTGGTTTCGTGTACGAACCAACCCGGCCAAACATAAGGTACTCTAAAACCTTGGGTGCGATATACGAAAATGACTGCCTCGATCCAAGGATCACATCTCCATTGACAGTGCGTCGATCGGAGGCCCGTAGCTCATGTTATGAGCAAAAGACCGAAAATGTCTGAAAACGGGGGGTCTGGGCCCGGACCGACCCAGCCCAACCCCCCCTGGGTCGGCCAGAGCCGAGTCGACCCGACCCGAGTCCGGGTCCGACCCGGACGGCACGGCCCAGCCCGGCCTGGGTGGCCCGGCCCAGCCTGGGCACGACCCGGTCCGGTCGGCACTGGCGCGGCCCGGTCGCCAGGCGGGTCGGCTCGGCCGGTTACGGTCGAGCAGAGCGGGGGCGTGCTGCCCCAGCGTGAGGGAATCGCGGCCCCATGTGGGGCTGCCCTTGCCAGCGGATGCGGCCGGGCTGCCGCGTCCTCTCCCCCTCCGGCCCCGCGCGGTCGCGGGACCGCGTCCGCCACCGCGGCTTCAGCTGCGGCGGTTCTACCCTACGGTGTGTCGGGCGCCACCGCCTACCGTCGTCGTGCCGACGTGGTGCACCGGCGGGTTGTTCCGCAGACCACCGGATGAGTTACGGTGGTCGGAATTCCATGTTGTCTTTGCCAAAGGCCCTCCTAGGGTCCGTCCTTCTCTATGATGACCTTACATCACATGTGCGGCTTGTTTTGTCGTCGTCCGTCGTTCCGCACAACAAGAACGAAAAGGGCGGTGGGTTCGGACTTGTTCATTGGTCCGCACCCACCGCTTTAGCGGTTTTTCAAGTCTCACAACAAATATTTAATCGTACTCCGTGGGTATAAATCACAAAGATTTAAATGAATCAAACCCCTACCTCAACGTTGTCCTCGAATGTGATTTCCTCGTGGAATTGACTGTCACGGAAGAAGAGGATTGTCGCGTCGCGGAAGGGGTGTCGCTGTCGTCGTGGTACACGGCGTCACGTCAACGATCTCTGAGGGTTATAAACACACAGATTTAAATGCACCAATTAAACCCATGTTAAGGATATAATCCACAAAGGAAAATTAAAAGTACCGCAATCCCCTACCTCAATCGGTTGTCGATCGAAGGTTATCGCGGGGAAGGAACACCACGGAAGAACGTTGCAGAAGGAGAATCGTCGGCGTCGCCGTACACGGCGTCGTGTCGTCGATCTCCAAGGGTCCGGCGTTCTTCGTCGTCTTTCGTCGAAGGCCAGCGTTCTTCATCGGTGACGATGCGTTCTTCGCGTTCTTCGCGTTCTTCGCAAAGGAGGATGAATATAGAGTATCTCCAAATACTCTCAACAAGCCACACCCAAGACAAACATGCATTGGTCTTATTTTATTCTTATGCAAACAATTTGAAATTCAAAGTTAAGAAACGAACCATTAATTCGATGAATTGATGGTAACAAATTTACTGCCCAATTAATAGGGGCGTCAAGAATTTAAGAAAACGCACCGGTTGACTTTCATTTAAAAGAGGTTTTCTAGGGTGCGTTACTTAGAGGAAAAGAAATGGTGGGGCTCTTGCGGGCCAACCCTCACAAATATCCTACCAAGTGGGTAAGATATTTTGGGTTCCACCCTATCCGCTTCAACTTAGCTTAAGTGGATTTAAGTGGCTTTAAGTGGCTTAAGTGAAATAAAATAAAGTTGTCGCACCACTTTATTTTATTTCTTAACTTAACCCCAAAAATTAAAAACCACACCCGAGAAAACGCAACTCCGGAAATGGAGTTTCTAAGCAAATATCGGCGCTGCGATTCCATCGGTTCCCTCAGAATTTGATTCCGAGCACCGGTTCAAAAGTTAGAAAAACCCGCTCGTTCGTTCACTGAACATACCCGAGCCGAACTTCAGAAAATGATTCCGGGCACACCGGGCCTCAGAATCAGGTGCCGTCAGAAACTGTGTTCTTGTAAAATTCCAAAGAAAATTAAGAAAAAAAGATCCTTGAATTTTACGGGTCTTTAAATCACTCCCACCTCAGGGATTTACGTCCCCATAAATATACATCATAAACTAGGGAAACAAAAGTGGGTACTGAGCACGCATCTGAGCCTCCCGCTCCCAAGTGCTCTCCTAGAGGTTCCCGTGCGGCCATCTAATGTGCACTAGAGGAATCGACCATCCATGTAGGACCTGCTCCTATCGATCCTCGATCTCCCCCGGGACCTCTGCAAAAGTCGCCCCATCTTCAACGTCGAGCTCCCCATGGTCAAAGATATGCGTCGGGTTGTGCTCGTATCTCTCCAATTGAGATACATGGAAGTCATCATGCACCTGGTGCAACTGAGGTGGGTGGGTCATGCGGTAAACCACCTTGCCTACCCTGCCGAGGACCTAGGAAGGTCCGTTGAACCTCGGAGATAACTTGTCGCCTCAGCCACATCTCTGTAACTCACGTCGAGGTGAGACCCGTAGGGAAACGTGGTCACCAACCTCGAACTCTAGTGGTCTCCGCCTCCTATCAGCACACGACTTTTTCCAGATCTGAGTTGTCCTCATCCGCTCTTGGATGACTTGGACCTTTCTGGTCCTACAAGAGTTGCTGAGATTTCTTCTTTGCTGAGAAGAGAAATCTGGTATCATCCCCTGGATGAACCACGTTCTTCGCCTAATACAGTCAATCCCGTCATGGATGATACTAACCCATAGCAAGGATGATTTCGTAAGGCCTCGATGATACTACCAAGAGATCCAACCATTACTCTCGCCTCCAAGGGTTGAGTCACACAGTCGGCATCAGTGTGTGGTCACTGGGTCTCCTCCAGTAGGTATCTCAAAGTGAGGGTCAAGTCAACGGTTTTTAAACCGGAACCTCTTAGTAACAACACAAAGAGAGGACAGAAAGGTAAAATCCAAATGAACGGTGTCTTTTATTACTGCAGCTCAAAGTACAAAGACACAAAACATCCACAAACAAACATAAACAATGCTAGAAGAAGAAAAAACAAATGTCTCCAGGTCTGGAGCTAGTCCTTATCCTGTCCATCATCTCCCGGAGCTCCCTGATCGTAGGCCTCAGCTGCTTGAAGCTGAGCTCTTCCATGTCCACCAGCTCCCTGCGGTCAGGGTGGACCTTCTGGTGGTGGTGGTGGCAACACCTCGAAGCATCGTCCACCTCCAGCTGCAGGGCCATCTCCCCTGGTACGGTCCCCTTCTCCATGCGGTCTGCATTAATCAAACCTCTGCCTCTTCCTGGGAGGTCCTTCGTTCATCTGTTGGTCATCCGTATTGCGGGTCGGACAGTCACGAACCATGTGACCAACCCCGCCGCAAGAGTAACACAGTCCGCTCATGGTTAGTCGTTGTCCACCACGGGTGCCTCGCACTAATGATCTTGTGTCACGCGGTCGACCACCTGTAGGTCCAGTACTCTTGGACCTCTGCGTCATTTGTCTACTGCCTGCTGCAGAAGCCTATGCCGCATGCTGGCTAGTGGTGGGTCCTGCTGCTGGAGACTGCTCAGCAAGGAAACTCTCTTCTAAGAGGGCTCACTCAAACACCCCTGTCTGTGTCGGAATGCTATGAGAAACAACTGAAGCTCTGATCTCTCACCTGAGCCCCTGCTCGAAGGTTCGGGCCCTGAAGAATGGGTCTCGTACCATGTCCGTCGAATAGCACGATAGATCGGTAAACCTCGTCGTGTACTGGGCTACTGTCATGCTGCCCTGCCGCAGCTGAAGAAGCTCTTGGATGTGCACCGCACGGAGGGTGGTCGGGACGAACTCCGAGTGGAAGAGTCTCTCAAAGTCCGTCCAGAGAAGAGATGCCTCATCGTGAACCCGGAGCATCAAGCTCCACCATCAGCCTACTGTCGCGTGTAGGAGGCTCGCCGCGAGGATCACCATGAGGTCTGTTGGTGTCCTCACTAACCAGAAAACTCGTACCACTGCCTCCAGCCAATCCTCGGCTGCATGGGGGTTCGTCTCCCAGTGGAACCTGGGCGGTCGCTGGCGATGGAACTCGTTCAGTGCACTAAGGCGACATGCACCGTCAGCGGCTAGGGCTGGTAGCATCGGTGGCTTAGCGGGTAGAGGTACTGTCGGTGCCACTGCTGTCAAAGGGCCATGTACCGAGGCGTCATCGCTCGGTGGGCTGTCGTCACTCTCAACTCTCGGAACCCTAGATGGTTGCCGTCGTGGGGCCATCCTGAAAAGAAACAGGTGTGCCACGGTCAAACTGTATACCTGGTGAGCTGACATATAGTAATCACAAAGAAAACTTGAAACACACATGCAATCAATGTTTTCGTGCATTAAGTCGGAAATCAGAAGTCAGGGTCCTGGTGTATAGATACGTCTGTCGCCGCATCAACACTGGACTCCCTGGACTGATAACCACACTCAATACTCTTAACACTATTGCTTCACATAGAAAAGATCAGAGTCCTGAGTTCTACGGTAGAACCGAACTCCTTTGATACCAATTTGTCACGACCCGTCCTTGGGGCCCGTGCCGTGACTACCCCAAGCCCTCCTTCCATAGGCTAGGGGCTGGAGACTAGCACCAAGGTGTAATTCCCAATAAAAAGGGAATGCATTGCCTTTGTAAAGTAAACAAACACCACAGAGCAAGCAAGCAGTAGAAGTAAACACTAAGTAAAAAACTGAGAACAATAGTAAGTGCGGAAAAGTAAGTGGGCCAGTATATAAACCCAAACTGAAAGTAAAGTACTACTGGAAGGGAAAACAGCAACTGAAAGTAAGCCGCAACATCGAGCTGTCCACTGGGAATCCCACCTGAAGGGTGAGTAAAGATATCCTCCACAGCTCCTTGGTTCTAGCCGTCCGCTCCGAGAACGTCCCGCCCAGTGGACCACCTCCAGGTACCGTTTTGCTCAGCAAGCCACAACCACGATCAACGTTGTCCGTCTTCTGCAACCAACACAACGTAGTGCAGGAATAGCCCGTGCAGGGGTGAGTATAAGCTACTCAGTAGGAACCTCGAGACCCCCGAAGGTCTCCTAGAATCCACAAAGGGTAATCCACAAAGGAAAGATACAATCATGAAGTAACATTCGACATTTCTTAGGTATATGCCCATACATATACCTAAGTCATCAATTCCAGTACGCTCCAACTTCCGAGCCCAAGTAGAACCCATCCCACATAGGAAAACACAACCCAGTCCACACAAGAAAGCACAACACAATCCACAAAGGAAAATAAAACAGGATTCAGCTCTCACAGGTATACTTCTTCGTATGACGATAGATATGACCAGATATAGCCACGGATTCATCTAAGTCGTCGTACCCACAAAGGATCGATAGGTACTAACCCCCGCAATGACCCACAAAGGATCGATCATGAAGTTGAAACCATAGCTATTGGGAAACTCCTTCTATATCAAGTACAGTGGGTATGCCGCTACAACCAAGCGCTTCCCTCTAACCTTGGGCTGCTGTAGTACTCCACCTATCGAGTATTGTGGGCCTGCTGCTACAACCAAGTGCTTCCCACCCTGGGTCTGCCGCTACAACCAAGCTCTCCACCTCATAGCCTCTAGAGGTACTCCTTCTGTTGAGTAACATGGGTCTTCCGCTACAACCAAGCACTCCTCGGCTGTGGGTCTGCTGCTACAACCAAGCGCTCCCCCGTGCTGCTACAACCAAGTGCTCCCCCATCGTAGGTCTGCCGCTACAACCAAGCGCTCCTCCGTCGTGGGTCTGCCGCTACAACCAAGCGCTCCCCCTCATAGACTCCAGAGGTACTCCTTCTGTTGAGTACCGCGGGTCTGCCGCTACAACCGAGCGCTTCTCCGCCATGGGTCTGCTTCTATAACCAAGCGCTTCCCACTGGGCTACCCGTAACACACTGAGTCATTCGATCAGAAGTCGTCAAGTCTCGACCGGCTCTAGGGTTTCCACACACAACAAACTCGTTCTGGGAGGGTCCACTTGACGATCCAAGAGGTCGATGCATCAACTGACATGTAGTCCGGAGTTGATGTATCCCAAAAAGTATTGTAGTGGTCACTACCGAACCCACGGAGGATTCCCGTACTGTCTTCATTGTCATCGTAGACGCAGCCAGTTCTAGGGTTCCCGCACACAGCAAGCTCGTTCGAGAGGGTCCGCTCCACGAGCTGAGGGGATGATACATCAACTGACACATCGTCCGGAGTTGATGTATCCAAAAGTTCTGTATCGTCAACAGGAACTCAATGTCACAGACGGCGCGTCAATCGGACGCTCGGTCTGAGAGTTATTGTCTTTTTTGTTCCAGGGGCCCGGCTGGTTTTTAAGGCAAAACCAACCCGACCGTACTCCACCTACATCCAAACCTCAGGCGGAGTAAGCCAAAAGATCTGTCTCACTTAGAGGAATCCAACAAAGTCGACGGCACGTCAATCGAACGTCCGGAGCTCAAGTTATAAGTGGTTCCACTCCGAGGGCCCGGTTGGTTTCGTGTACGAACCAACCCGGCCAAACACAAGGTACTCCGAAACCTTGAGTGCGATATACTGAAACGACCGCCTCGATCTAAGGATCACATCTCCGCTGACGGTACGTTGATCGGAGGCTCGTAGCTCAAATTATGAGCAAAAGACCGAATAGGTCCGAAAACGGGGGGTCTGGGCCCGGACCGGCCCGGCCCAACCCCCCTGGGTCGGCCCGAACCGGGTCGACCTGACCTGGGTCCGGGTCCGACCCGGCCGGCGCGGCTCGGCCCGGCCCGGCCTAGGCGTGACCCGGTCCGGCCGACGCGGGCGCGGCCCGGTCGCCAGGCGGGTCGGCTTGGCCGGTTACGGCCGAGCGGAGCGGGGGCGTGCTGCCCCCGCGTGAGGGAACCGCGACCCCGCGTGGGGCCGCCCTTTCCAGCGGACGCGGCCGGGCTGCCGCGTCCCGTCCCCCTCCGGTCCCGTGCAGTCGCGGGACCGCGTCCGCCGTCGCGGCTTCAGCCGTGGCGGTTCTTCACGGCGGCGCGCCGGGCGCCGCCGCCTCCCGCCGCCGGCGGGTTGGTTCGCGGACCACCGGACGAGTTCTGGTGGTCATAATTCCATTCCATCTTCGCCAAAGGCCCTCCCGGGGTCCGTCCTTTTCTATGAGGACCTTACATCACCCGTGCGGCTTGTTTTTTCGTTGTCCTCCGTTCCGCACACCAAGAACGAAAAGGGCGGTGGGTTCAGACATGTACGTTGGTCCGCACCCACCGCATTAGCGGTTTTACAAGTCTCACAACAAATATTTAATTGTACTCCACGGGTATAGATCACAAATATTTAAATGAATCAAACCCCTACCTCAACGTTGTCGGCGAACGTGAGTTCATCGCAGAATTGACCGTCGCGGAAGAAGAGGATCATCGCGTCGTGGAAGGGGCGTCATTGTCATCGCGGTACACGGCGTCGCGTCGATGATCTCCGAGGGTTATAAACACAGAGATTTTAATGCACCAATTAAACCCATGTTAAGGATATAATCCACAAAGAAAAATTAAAAGGACCGCAATCCCCTACCTCAATCAGTTGTTGATCGAAGGTTGTCGCGGGGAAGGAACGCCGCGGAAGAACGTCGCGGAAGGAGAATCGTCGGCATCGTGGTACACGGCGTCACGTCATCGATCTCTGAGGGTTTGGCATTCTTTATCGCCTTTCTTCGAAGGTCGGCGTTCTTCATCGGCGACGATGCGTTCTTCAAGTTCTTCGTGTTCTTCGTGAAGGAGGATGAAGATAGAGTTTCTCCAAATCCTCTCAACAAGCCACACCCACAACAAACATGCGTTGGTCTTATTTTATTCTTATGCCAACAATTTGAAATTCAAATTTAAGAAACGAACCATTAATTTGATGAATTAATGGTAACGACTTAACTACCCAGTTAATAGGGGCGTTAAGAATTTAAGAAAACGCACCAGTTGACTTTCATTTAAAAGAGGTTTTCGCGGGTGCGTTACTTAAAGGAAAAGAAACGGTGGGGCTTGTGTGGGACCCACCTCACAAATATCCTACAAAGTGGGTAGGATATTTTGGGTTCCACCCTATCCGCTTCAACTTATCTTAAGTGGATTTAAGTGGCTTTAAGTGGCTTAAGTGAAATAAAATAAAGTTGTCACACCACTTTATTTTATTTCTTAACTTAACCCCAAAAATTAAAAACCACACCCGAGCAAACGCAACTCCGGAAATGGAGTTTCTAAGAAAATACTGGCGCTGAGATTCCATCGGTGCCCTCAGAATTTGATTCCGAGCACTGGTTCAAAAGTTAGAAAAACCCGCTCGTTCGTTCACTGAACGTACCCGAGCCGAACTTCGGAAAATGATTCCGGGCACACCGGGCCTCGGAATCAGGTGCCGTCAGAAACTGCGTTCTTGTAAAATTCCAAATAAAATTAAGAAGAAAAAATTTCCTTGAATTTTACGGTTCTTTACAATGATATTGACTCAAATTCATTATCATATTCAGGTTATTTAAAAAATTATTAGAAAAACATATTAATTTGAATGTAAATAAAGAATTAATTACATTAACGTGTTTTGTAGGATCATCTATTGTCTAACATATAGGATGAAACCCATTTTAATTCTCAATCTATCATCACTATATCAATATTATACGATGAACATAAAACTAAACAATAATAATTTTGTCATAGTGAGCTCCATATTTTTCAATCTCAATGGAGCATGCTTGATGGAGATCACCAAGAGATAGCCTAAGGAATCACACCTCCATAAGAAGAAAACTGATTAATTGAATCCTCATATGTTATGATATGACCCAATAGGAGGATACCCATCCTTTATATAGACTTTTTTCATTTAATAAAAGAATTTTATGTTCAGTGGAAAATTCTTAGAAGGTGACTTGCATTAATAATCATGTAGTCCCATTAAGAATATGATTATTTGAACATTTAAAATGATAATGATATTATTGAGAATTCATAAATGAACCACCATATTGATTCAAAACTGACGGAAACCATTTTTAATATATAATAGAAACCCCTTCACCCAATTGACCATGTCATAATCCCTTCATACTATAAGATAGGCATATATGTTCCTTATAAGATATGGGAAGACAATAACATATGATATGAATAACATGAATATCTAGTATTACGATATAAATGAATTGTATAATCTGATTAATATTCCATTTAGTGCATATCCAACACAAATGAGTTTATTTGATGATTTTTTTGGGTTTTGGTCTGGGTAATTTGGGTTGGGTCATTACAAAATTGTTGATTGAGTTTTCTTGAAATGAATCCAAATTATTTCCATGCATGAGTAAGTTTTTATTTGTAGTTAAAGTATCCAAATAAAATTCATGTATCCTATATAAGCTTCAATATAATATTTAAAATACTGATTCTAATTAAACCAGTACAAGACATTAATATATATATATATATTTGATTAACTCTAAAATAAAAATCCCATAATGCATGAGTATTTTGACCAACCAAACACCATGAAACCCATGCAATATTTCATAGTTCATATTCATTATCAATTTACTATGAGGTATTATGAAATTTGGGTGGTACAAAAGTGAACCTTTGACTCATGCCCTAGACAACCAACCATCATTTCTCAATAATGACAAAACCCTCAAGGCATGAAGGTAGAATAATATATATATGCTTGTAATCTCTAAACATAGAGTAAAAATCAATACCCAAAAAGGGTAAAATTTTGATGAACCCTATAACACCTCAAGCTTCCACGATACGTTTCCCTTTGAATAATGCAATATCTTTGGTTGTACGCAACTTCGAGATTCTAACACACCGTGACCAATCAAACTAGCCGTTATAAATAGAAATACCCACTTTTTGAAATTTAATAAATTTTATTTTTAAAAATTGAATTCATTTTTGAATTCGTAATATCAAAATTAGCTTAGGGTGATTTTTTGTTATTTTTCTGAAAACATTCAATTTTTGATGAATAGTGAAAAACACTACGTTATTGGTTAAAACCGACTTTTTTATTTAAAAAATTATTTATTTTATTTTAGGAAATAATATATACATAATACCTATATATGATTAATATAATTCCTTAGATTCATTTTATAATAAGTTTAGATATATAAAAATTTTATTGAACTTTTTACCGTCTTGTACACACCTCCTAAGAGCATTTGCAAATTTGCATAAAATTTAATTTTACCACTTCTGTGAGTTGAATTTAAAAAATACTAGAGACACATTTAATATAATTTAGTAAAATTTGGTTCAATAATATTAAAATAATTTTTGGTGAATAGTAATTTTTGACTTTTATTTACCATAGTTAAAAGTAAATAGGGTAATTAAGGGTAAAAATGATATCATAATTACCCTAACACAAGTCCTAATTCTATAGGATAATTATATTTTGACCAAAAACAACATTAGTAACAAAATTTGACCCCATTTGGTCCACTTGGATTATATTGGGACATTTATTATTATTTTATTTAAAGAATATTTAAAAGAGTTAAATTCAATGTTTAATAAATAAACCATTTTTAATATAGTGTTACACACAATATAATTTCGACTATAAATATTCTTTATAAATATAAAAATATTCCCGACATAATATTATTTTATTTAAAAAAATTAGACATTAAATAATTTAATTTATTTATGACACAATGATGATGCAGTAATTACCTTATTAAAGAAATATTAAAATAGTTGATATTATAAATATCCAAATAAATGTAAATTGAGACTTCTGATGAATTCCACTAATTTTATATATTAATATGACATGTTATGGTTTTTTATAGAAATTTTATTCGAAGTGATAATGTTTTAATTCCTTTCAAAAAAATCAAATGCTAAAAAGTGTCAAAATTGAGATAATTGAGTTTTTAAAACAAATACTATATTATAAATTGATATATTATTCATATAAATATAAGGTTCATCCAAAAGACTTAGATAAGGTTATATATATTAATAAATAACCACTTGGGATTATCTTGGTAGTTTATAGTAAGTTTATTAACCATATAATATAAAAATACAAAGAGACTTGGTAAATGTCAAACTATTTAACTAAGAGTTAAATCTAAACGATAATGTTAATATGGTGACCTAAACCTGTATAAAACCTATTTGTTAAGAGTTTTTCGACTCATACCCACCTTATACTTTAAATAAATCATTTTTTATCCATTATAAACTGAAAATTATTTTATTATAAAATAATATTTCAAGCTTTTCATAAAATGACCCTCACCTCTCTTATAAAGGGGAATTTCCTTTATCTGAAAATCACATCTCCAAAGCCATTTGGATCGGCCAACCTCTACCCAAATATCCTCCCAACTTTCCTACCTCCATCTTAGAGGCCTTCCTTTGGTCATAAATCTAACCTAAGGATCCCTTTTGATCAAATCAAAAGGAAGAACCCGAAGAAGAGGTAAATATTTCCTCACCTCTTTCATGTTCTTTTCTTCTTCCACTTCCTCTTTATTTATTGTTCTCATACCAAAATAATAAATTAAATACCTAATACATACTGTGATGTTATTATAAATATGGTATAGCCATATTCATTATTCTATTAATCCTATAAATGACAAAGTATCATACGTGCGTACGTACAGCTTACCGTCTCCACGTCTTGGTGTAGTTTGTTATTCAAACACTTCATATTTGGATGGGTATAATAATGATATAAATAATTTAAATAATAAATATAACTTATTAATGATTCTTTATATATTATATACCATACAAGGACATACAATTTCACTATCAATATTATGATATTGTCGCTCTTGCGTATGTCCAAATTATCGTCTCCACGAACGCGATGAGATTCATTTCCGCATCGTAACCATTCAAGAGTAATTTTCATTTGATGAATAAAAATAATGTTTATGAACATAATATAATTTTTTATGTGAATCAAATACATCATATCCATAACAAACATGGCATATGTGACCAAGCATATAAAGGAAAACGAATCAGTTAACACCAGAAACGATGATACTATTGAAATATTATTAACAAATCAATATTATAGGATCATATATGATATCATATTTATGTATATAGTTCGTGTATAATTTAATAAAAATTATTTAACTATTATACAAGAGTTTAATGTACCCTAAACCAAGGAAAATAACAAGGTAAGGTTTAATTTCACAGTCTCTTTATTATCTGAGGATGTTTTTACGTAAGTTTCTATTAGGACCTCTTTATCATCCACATCCGTGTTTTCTTAAAAATGTATTTCAAAAAAAATTACTATTTACTAGACTATGAGTTAAAGTAATTTATTCCCTTATTTGACCTTATATGTTTTGAAAGGAATCTTTCCATCATTTTCCAAACAAGGTACTTTATGACCCTTTTCGACAAAATTAAGGTAAGAATATTTTTTTAACTTATACAGCGGGTTAGGCTATTTTCTGTCATTATAACATCATCAAAGCTTCCCTTGAAAGTGTATAAGAATATTTTCAAAATAAATGTTTTCTTTTATAATTATGTGACTCTTAAATGGTTTCAAAAGGGAAAGAGGTATATCTTTCGAATAGTTTTTATTTCATCTTTGTCAACATCCTTTAATGGATTTGAAACTTGTTTGAAGTTGATTTATTATGATACAAATATTCTATATTGTATTTAAGTTTTTGTGATATGTTTTAATATATATGTGTTATTTTTATACCATTCATGTTTTATAGTTAAAGTATTGACATTTTTTATGCTAATTTTAATACGAATGTTTATGTTATATTTCAACCTTTTTATATTAGGAATGTATTGGACTTTGTATGTGATGGGTGGAGCTCACTATAGATTCTTGGTGCATTGGTAGGTCTCACAAGACAATTAAACATTAAATTTGTTGAGTCCTTTCCCAATTTGATATATGGTTTTTTCCAAGGCCTAAATCATTTTTAGATGTCTTGGACAAGGCCTTGAAAAGATGTTTCAGAATGTCCATCATTATACATTCCCTAATTATGAAAATAATAATGATGGTTCATGTGGTTATTAAACTAGTATAATACCAATGACTATGTTTTATTATGGTATTATTTACTCAGCGCATATTCCTACCATAATGTTTTCATGTTTATTATTTATAAAGGAATGTGTTTTTAATTATTCCCCATGCAAAATTTTTATGTTATCTTCTACTGTATTTATTACCCTTATTGAGCGTTTGAGCTCACCCCTTTCTTATGTTTCATTTTCCTAGGATATGAATATGTTAGATATGAGTGACTTTCATGCATAATCTTGGAGGCTTGTAAGTTTCTAATGGAATAAATTAGTGTTGTATTTCTTTTCAAGTTGTAATGTTGAACCTATGTATGTATCTTGTTTCCAATAAAACTAAACTGATCGGTCTTTCGGAACATAATTCCTTGTAACATGCCAATGTTATGTAATCAAGAACTAACTCTGGGTAACTGGGGTCTGGGCGTTACAGTTGGTATTATAGGAAGATTAGTACAAACCTTGGAAACTATATTTATAAAAATGCTGATTAGAGAACATTTCCCTAAGATATACTTCGAGGATTAGTATAGAAGAACTTCCTAGAATTTTGGTATTATAGAGATTTTTTGATTTTTCCAAGAAATACATCCATGTCTGGATACAAGCAGGTAGAGGCGGCTCTGGCACAGATGTACCTAGGGGTAAAACCCGAAAACACCACTTTGAGCTAGACTCGAACAGGAACTGGTGCACGACAACGGGCCTTGATGCACTCTTGGTTACAACACTATCGGGGGATATGCTTAGGATAATTCTTATTTTCTTTACAAACCATTATGAATTATTTATGAGTATTTACCTCCTCAAAGAAAATATTGTTGTGATTATGGATTATATCCATAAACTGTTCAATTTATGTTAAAATCGGGTAACTCTTTTTGATTTGAGCCAAAGGATTCCTTGGGAAGAATTATGCCAAAAGTGAGGCTTCTAGTAGTAATATAGAGAAGTTTTTAGAGTATTGGGGTAGAGTTTGGCCAAGTCAAATTGCTTGAAGGTGTGAATAAGGTGGTAGAGGTGGGGGCCTTTTATAAGAGGAGAGGAGGGGCACTCTTGGAAAGTCATGAAATGTTACTCTATTATATAATGAGTTTCGGATTATAAAGGTCCCAAACTTATATATTTCTAGTATAAGGTGATAAGGGTTCGAAATATACTCATACAATAGGTTTTGGACAAGTGTAAGTCTTATATTTTACATTATCGTTTCATTTTATTTAAATCTTTAATTAATGAGGTAATCACTGCATCATCATGGTGTCATAAAAAATTTAATTTATATAATTCCTAAAAATTATAAAAAAAATATCATGATGTATAAAATCTTTTTAGATTTCCAGTTAATATTTATAGTCTAAAATTTAACTTATATAACCCCATGTAATAATTGTTTTAGTAAAATAACACATGTTTGTGAGAATTTTATTTTTACTTTAAATAAAAAGTTATTAATGTCATTTTCTTACCAAAGTGGATCCATGGGGTCCCCAAGTTGACCCATATATTTTCTTGGTCGGACATGACTCATCCAATAGGGGTAGGACATGTGTCATGGTCATTTCATATTTTTATAATATCATTTTTACCTTAAATTTCACTAATTACCTTTAATCGCGATTAATTAAACTTAAAAGTTACTATTCACCAAAAAATTATTTTAATCCCATTGAACCACATTTTACATCCTAATGAAAACCATGTATGTCGTATTTTTTAAAATCAAATCCCAGAAGTGGTAATGTTTCATTTAAACAAAAAATCAGTTTTTAACTACCACTCAGTGGTTTCACTATTCATCAAAAATTGAAGTTTTTCAGAACAATACTAAAAATTCACCCTAAGATATAATTGATATTCCGAATTCAAAAATGATATCTATTTTACAAAATTACAAACATATAAGTTTCATTAATTAATTTTATAATTAATTCCCGCGGTCACAACAAATAGCGTTTTTTAAGAAACAATATATATCAAAAGATTGACAATTGTTTATGTCCAATTTCATTGTGAAATTAATTTTAATGACCACCATTGGATAAAATGGTAAAAATATATTCTAATTATAATTTAAAACCACTCAATATTATAATTTATCACTATAAATTATTTTGATTAAAAAAGTTGTTTTTAAGTATTTTCTCTATTCATAGAAAATTGGAAGTTCTCAGAAAATTACAAAAAATTCAACATAGGATAATTTCGATATTCTAAATCCAAAAATGAAGTCCATTTTGAAATATAAAATTTATATAATTTCAAAAATTGGGTATTACTATTCATAATGGCTATTTTGATTAGTCGCGGTGTGTTAGAATCTCGAACTTGCGTACAATGCAAGCTATTGCATTATTGAAAGAGAAGTGTATCGTGAATTCTTGGGGTGTTACATTCTCCCATCATTCAATAAATTGCATACTCACAATTTGAAATTTTTCTTTGAAAATAAAAATTTGATAATAGAAAATACTTTTGTGGAAAACCCACATCGGAAATAAGGTTAATAAAATTTATCCTTAATTAGAGGGAATGGGAAATGAAAAAGTCACCACCAAATTATGATCTCGATAAGGAGAACATTGGTGGAAATTAGAGACATATAATTGGAGGAAAAACATAAATATTTGTAGGGAGTGATTGAGGTCGTCAATCACAAACAAGTGTAAAATTTAGGGCCTCAAAGCCTTCAATTTATGTTGATTTAAAATATTATCAGTTCAACAAGACATATGGTATTAGGATAATAAAAAAATTAATATCCCTTTAATAAAGTTTAAGAATTAATTTATTCATAGAATAAGAGATAGGTATATATATATTTATTATCGACAAATAGAGTTTCAACCTTCAACTAATTTCTACCACAACCTCATCTTTCACTGAAAAAGATAATAGAACTCAAAAATATTATATTTATCCTAATCACACAAGGTTCAAAATATTAACACATACCATTTAGATTAGGAAAACTATTTTGTAACAACCAGGGACTTTCTATAGGATAGTGGTAGGTAATAAAGGCCTGTCACACTATGGTTGTGGGTTTGATTCCTACAGCTTTGTCTGACGCGAGGGGTTATC